>OX452972.1:2237500-7237500 GCA_949699065.1 Metalampra italica
TATTACGGCTAAGTAAGTTCTATTAGTTTTTGAGTAATAGTGGATCGACTTAAGAAAGTTGAAAAAATAAATTATGTTCATAGAACTGCATACGTAAAATGGAAAATTATTTTTTTCCGCGTGATATCCATGGTGTGGGGCATCGTTGGATGGGTCTTTCATAAATATCGCGGGTGTGTGATAAACATTTTTCGATTCAGGGATCCGTTTGCGAAATATTAAGCTTTAAAGTGCTAATTTTTGTCACTTTAGTAGGTACTTTTTCTGTTTCCAAAGTTGACTTTTGTTGGTTTCTTTTAGGTTTGGTTTATAAGGGCTGGCGAGGTCTACTGTTCTCACGGAACTACTAGTGTTACTGTCTTCGCACCTACCACAATCTATCACACTACCCAAGGGTTACCTGGTAGAGAATGCCTTCGACATTAAGTTCGCCTCTTGTACTATACTGTGCAATAAAGTTTAAATAAATAAATTTCAATAGGTACGTGTTATGGTAATTTTAGATTATTAGAAATTATTATCTCATCGATGTAGGTAAATAAAGCGAGATTTTGGTGAGAAATCAATAGTAGAGTAGTATTTCGTCTTTTTGACATATCAACAGATTATTAGGAAAACCTATCATTTCGAAAGCCGACACTGTCACAGAATACCTATCGTAGAAAAAATTTCACAGATTTCGTGCCTCACACGACTATAGAGCACATTGGAAATGAATATACGGAATTCGAAAAAATATTGTATGTTTGAACCACTCGCTACGCTCGTGGTTCAATCCTGGGCTCCTTCGCTACTCGCACATTAATAACTAACTTTGCAGCCTTGGATAACAAATAACTATAATTCTTAGATTAACTTAAGTATCCTCGACATATCGGCTGTGAACAAACATATTCATTCATTCATGTGAAAAATGTCGTTCTGACTTTTTGACTTTTTTCAAAGGTTAGGCTACAGGGCAAACCCTTAACCCGATCGTCTTTGTTTTAGACTCAAATTGTAGCTGACTCAGTTGTCCAAAGGAGTTTTACTCAAATTTTTGATATCATTCTTCGTTTCCAAAATATCGAGCGCCAAAATCAAAAATTCGGAGAAATTTGAATTTTTTTTCACTGTTTCGCCCATAACTTTTTTCGTTTTTGACTTTCTCGAATAAGTAATTCTTATTGCACCTTATAGCTTTCGTGAATACGCGTCTTTTGAACCTTTTTTTGAATATCATATCTTCACAATTCTCCGAGATATAAGGGGATCGCACTTTTTCGTGAAATCGGAGCCTATACTGGAGCGAAAGAAAATACATTTCCAATGTCAAAATAACTAAAGACAAAAAATCAAATTTAAAAAATATCGTCGGCCATGTTGCAAGCTTTCTATTACCTTATAAATTGTCATAGAACATTATTTTTTCTGCCTACGTAGCCTAGGTATAGCTAGAGCAAAAACAATAAAATGGCAACACCAGTCTTCAATTTTCCCTATTATTCGGCAACTTCATAGGTAAGAACCTAATGTAACATTCTTTACAGTGCACTGAACGAGTGCGCTTACAAAAATTTCAAATGATAAGAATAGCTTCAACTGCTGCTTGCTAGTTCAACCCAACCCTAGCCGCTGAGTATCAAACGAAACGATAGCGCGTTGCAATTGCGCACAGCGCCATCTATCGGCGAGCGGCGCTAACAATTTGAAATGAAATTTGCATGAAAAATGCAATCTTCTTAATTTTCTTCATACAAATCGGCAACTTCATAGAAAAGTAGGTACTTATTTTTTGTTTTATATTCACTAAAATACACGCTATAACATTTAATAAGATTAATTAATAGTCCCATCCCAACGTTACAGCAAACCTACATTTTTGAAAGCTACCTTCTCAAATTTGCCTAGTAAAGTAATCCGGAACCAAATCGTTTATTTAATATTTATTTATAGATGATCAGAGGAGAAAACTCTGTTTTTTTCGCCAAAAAAAATAAACAGTCCTCGGAAGCTGTACTTATTCAATAAAGACAAAAGTTTGTTATGCTTCAGACATTTTGCTGTTCTGTTCTGAATATTCCTTTTGTGGGCGCTGCAAGGCATATGTATTTCTAATTAGCATAAAATATTGTAAGAAACTCGAATAATAAAAGTACTTCTTTGTGTCTAAGAACACAATAACAAGCATAAGGATGGGACTGAGAAATAATAATTACATTGAGATGAGGGCGACCGATATACGATTACAAAGAAAATATTTCTAGTCATTATTACAGCAGGCAACCGCAACGTATTATTGTCATTTAGTAGGATTATTATTATTCACTTATTTATTTATATTCTTAAGTATAAATTTTTTATAATATTTTTATAAAAAACTAATTACAAAAACATTATAAAAAACCTAACCTAGAGTGCCGCCGGCAGCGGGGCAGGGCCCAAGCTACCGGTGGTTAGGGCCGCAGAGTGAGGAACCTCCGGACAATACGCGCCGTGTCCAGGAGTACTGCCTTCTGGATCTGGCCCTTGATCCAGCCGTCTAGCGAGAGCCTCTCGAGGTGTTGGTCGAGGCTCTTCGCTATAAGGCCGTTCGCCGAATTATTATTATTATTAGCCTTCCTGTAGTACAGTCAATTTAATTATTGTAAAAACATTGCTTGCAAGTTCTTATCATTCTACTGAAATCGTCACGGTAATAGAGTTTATAATGCACACTGTCATTCATATGTATTCGTCGCTATTAATATTGTTTTTATTAGATTTAACTTTGTCACTTTATTTTTCAGGTAAGTCCATCGTCACTATCACTACAGGTGAACCCATTGCTGGGCAAAGGCCTCCCCCATTTAGTAGGATTACGGCAGGTAAACCCATGCTATATTTTTTGTAGCTTCAGTTAAATCAAGCCTATTAATATCCCCACTGCTGGGGCTCAGGCCTACCCTCTTAACGAGGGCGTTCGGGCTATAGTCCACCACGCTAGCCCAGTGCGGGTTGGTGGACTTCACATGCGCCTAAGAATTTCTTCTTCGGCGTATGCAGGTTTCCTCACGATGTTTTCTTTCACCGAAAAACCTGTGGTATTATAATAAACCGTACTTAAGTTTTGAAAAACTCATTGGTAGGGGCCGGAATTGAACCCACGACCTCATGAACGTGAGGCGAGTGCACGACCAACTAGGCTACCACGGCTGGGAACATAAGTTAATAAGCAAGCCCACAACTTTATTCAACTACCATTCATTCTACTGCTGGACATAGGCTTTCCTAAAGCAAACTCAAAAAAACCAGCTATAGGTCGGACCGTCTGACCCCATTATGTATTCCATAGAAATCATGGATTTAATCCAAAAAAATTTAAAAGTGTTGTACCTAATGAAATCCAATCACAAGAAGACAATCTGTGATCCTACACCCTGACATATTGCCCCTAGCTTTGTCTTTAACAAAGAGGATCACTACGAACTGAGCAACCGTAACTTTAGCTAACCTCTTAGTGCAGACCCTGCTGGAAACTTGAGACTAATACTGATAAGCCTACCAGCTGCTACGGGTTAACATGGTTTAAAGCTAGCAAGAATAAACATGATAAAATTTGAATTACTTGCACCGACTAGTAGGCACAAAATACATATGGTTTAGGTAGGTATATACGTACGAAACGTTACAGTTTACGATGCATTGCGAAATATGAATAATGAATACATTCCCGGAACCGACCATCGATGCACAATGTTCAATATTTTATTCAGAGACCTTGCTTGCAGTTGCTCCATTCCATTGGGAATTAATACCATTAACATAAAGCTCAATATTCAACTCTCTCGATGGCACGGTTAAAGAACAAAGAGAATTGAATATAATGCTGGTATATCACTGATACTTTTCTTTATTATAACAATTCAATGTTATAGGTACCTACCTAAAGTAGCTTATTAAATATCAAAACACAATTTGGAAAGTTAATCCCAGTGATTAAAGTCATCACATAGGCGTACCTAAATATATTTTAAAAATTAAATGACATAAAATGAAGCTATCGTTTTTCTGGGTCTACAGTCAATTCTAGAAACACTTTAACTTCATTCGTCAATTTATCTTTCATCTCGTTTGGTTGGTCCTCTATGCGTTTGTCTATATCCTTCATAACCTGAATGATTTCAGTGTGCAATCTCCCACCAGATATCACCCACATGCCAAAATGAGACAAGAATCTATCAAAATTATACATCCTATGTCTATTTGGGTAGAAATGATCTAAATCTGACAAAATCACGTGAAGCAATAGAATGTCGTACGATTTTTTCAAGTCTTCATTTTTATTTCTCAGTCTAGATTCCACGGCTTTGTGTACAGAGAGGAGTATTTCCTTGGTAGGCACGGATTCCGAATAAATCATGTCGCTTAAAATAATTTGGAGCTCACTAGCTGTTTCCTCGTTCAAGAAACTTAAAAGATTTTCGGGCATCGCTTCGTGAAAATATCTCATGAACATTCTTGCTTTTTCTTCGGGCATGTCTTTGAAATATTCAAGAAAATTGTTAAGAGATCTGGTGCATTCAAGAATGCCACCACACAGATTAAACTCTGCACACAGCCGGCTCTCATATTTTCCTTCCATTATGATTATAGCGAGCACCAATTTTTGTACAAGTTTCTTTTTTACGTCTCTTATTTCTTTAGGGTTGCCGTCTAACCGTTGATTCACGAATTGTATAGATGCTTCTTGGAATTTAGCGCTTATCTTCTTGATAATATCTGTCCACATATAGTTTTCCTTATCCTCTGTCATTCTAGAATTAGACTGTTTAAGCATCTGTTTTATATCAATGAGTACATTTTGCAGTTCTTCTTCGAAAATAGAACCCTTAGGTAAATGTGGTATTCGTCTGACGTCTGAGTTTGCGTTGAGGATTCCATCGAATATGCTCTCAATGGCATGTGCTATTAGAGCGATGTATTCGTGGACAAATGCAAATTTCCCCTCGCAGATTTCCAATCCTCGGCAAATATAAGCTGATTTCACTGCTACGGTTATCCTATCGGGTTCCTTGTCCCCTGCAGAGGCCCTTCTGTTATTGCTAACGTAAGTTTTGCTCACGTAATGTGCCACTGTGTCTAGAACTTCTTTTCCGAGGGTCAACATTCCATTCATGTTAATTTTAACAGCATTGGTAATCGATGCAGCAACTGTTACCAATTAAGTCGAAAAATTAAATTATTTTGAAACAAACTCAAACAAAGAACTAATATTGGCTAAAATACTTTATACACTTTTTAAAACCAATTTTCTATCAAACAATACTTCATTGTAAAATGGAAATCGGAAATATTAAATAGGAATGCCCAGGTTAAAATTATTATTACCTATCTATAAAAAATAGATCTTACCTAAAACAATGTACAAATATTTTAAACAAATCATACTGCGAAATATATAGCCAGAAATATATCAGAATTCATTTTATTCTTTAAATGTTTATGTTGCAATAAAAATAGGAAAACGTAATAAATTTTATTTCCCCATTTCATAAAAAAAACTAGCGGTGATACCTAACTACCTGACCTGAGAATGTTATTTTCAGTTAAACGCATTAAGCGCTTATATGTTGGGTACATACGAAGACTGAAAGTTAAACGAATATCACACTGTAGTCTGTGTTTTCAACAGTTTTGGTTCTGCAATAGGAAACAGTGGCAAATTTAAAGATATAAAACTTTTTTTTGCTGACTACATTGTAGCGCCATCTGTTGTCAGACCCGAAACAACACGGCACAAAACAGTAGGTTTTGCTAATGACTTGGTAAGCAAGTCATGTGAGAGATGGCGCTAGCACATTAAAGCAATCTCACCTATCATCCTAACCATCTTCATCCATTTTGTCTATGCTTCGTTCATATTTAGAGTTGCCAATTAAAGAAATGCCCCTGTTTTTGTGGGACAAACGGAAAAGATTCTGCAACCATGAAAATTATGTCTCATCCATCATCATATGTTTTATTCTATCTACACGTAAGTCACTGCGTAATCTAATACAATATTTTCAAAAAAATATTTACGATTTGGAGATTGTAGTGGTTATTTTTCTTGAATGTAGCGCCTCACCCTTACTGTAAAGGACAATCACTACTAAATAATTAATTAAATAACACTACTAAATAAAACTACTTATTTACAAAAAAATAATTGTTTCGTTTAGAAATACATTGAACGCAGCAGGGAATTTGAAAATTAACGTAGGCAACACTGCTGCTGTCACGCTGATGTTTCCGCTACCTTTTCATTTCGGCCATTTTCGCCGAAAGTTTGGTGTTCCTTTTTGGTCGCGAATCTCTTCGTGGCCATTAGATCACTGATTTAAAACATAATCAAGATGGTGCAGAAGAAGGTAAAAACCATGTGCGTTTAGTAAATTGTTATATTTTAGTTTAAGCGAGTGTAGAAATTCATAAGTTTACGTTTCGTTGATCAACGCTTGTTGTCTTTCGGTTTGACTATTGTTTTATTACTAGTAAATAACTAGAAGGGGTTGTACATACTTGATGCTTGTGTCGAGAATATGCACCTCTTTACAGTTGCTATTTCCTCCAAGAATTTACATAAATCTTTAATAATGCGAACATAACCTCTACAAATGCCATGATGTATAACAGTCTTATGAAGTGTTGTGATTACCACAAAACTAACTATCACCAAGGTCTGATGTCAACATGTCGATCAACTGTTTGAATGTTAAAAAAATTCATGTATCTTGAAGATTTTGATGAATTTTTTTAGCCGAAGAAGAAGGTTGGGAAGAAGGTAGCGGCAGCGCCTCTGGTTGTGAAAAAAGTTGAGCCCAAGAAGATTGTGAACCCACTCTTCGAGAAGAGGTCAAAGAATTTTGCTATTGGTAAGTTTTAAACATCTAATTTTTATACTCTTAGGTATAAATAATATGGGATTTGGATTTTTTCCATAGTAATTGGGACATAACTTAAGCTCTGCTTTGTACCAGAGTTCATACAAGTGTAAGCACAAGTTAAGTGGCCAGTGTCTGGCACAAAAAAGGCCACAAAATTTATCAGTCTTGACTTTTTTGTATAAACTCCAGTACAAACCTGAGTATGTAGTGATTTTAGTCAGTTTTCGACCATAATGATGTAAAACTTTAATCTGAACCACCATGTGGCTGACAAAATACACGAGCTTTTTAACACTGATATTGGTCCAAAATCTTCTAATCTAGGAAGACAATTTCATCTTTTTTGTAAACAGAAGTTAATAACATTTGTTTGGCTTTCAGGCCAGGATATCCAGCCGACCCGTGACTTGTCCCGGTTTGTGCGATGGCCGAAATACATTCGTATCCAGCGCCAGAAGGCTGTCCTGCAGCGAAGACTGAAGGTGCCCCCACCAATCAATCAGTTCACGCAGACACTTGATAAGACTACAGGTTTGTTTTTAACACTGATCTTTGTAGACTGCAAAAAATGTTGTCATACATCATAACCTAAACTTCCTATTTAGGAGTAAACAATTCCATGAGTGGAAACCATGATTAGTAAATAAATGTAGTGTGGGATAGAATCTTGATAAAATGAGAGTGCACAGCTGGCAGTGAATGGAGGCAGCAACTAGATACAAAGGTCTTGAGAGAAGAATACATTTATATATAGGTAGGTACATGCCTTCACACTGTGTATGGTCCGGGGTAGGCAGTAAGAACGGGGCGTAAGAATGTATAGATTCCATTACATACTAGGATCTCATACTCATTAATAAATAATGTGACGTAGCCAAGTTTCAACATGATGAACTCCAAATGCAACTATGAATTACAATGATTATCCAAAAATATACGAGCTTTTTAACTCTGATATACTTTTTCATTTTTTTTAGTTCACTTGTTATGGACATAGCTGAATATTGTATTTATTTGATTTCCAGCCAAGGGACTGTTCAAAATCTTGGAGAAATACAGGCCGGAGACCGAGGCAGTCAGGAAAGAGCGTCTAAAGAAGGCTGCTGAGGCAAAGGTACAATCTTTTTCAGATTTTTCTTATGTATTTTATGATATTCATATATTTATAATGAATATTTATTAAATTCATTTTACTTGTTACTATTTTTAAATTACTTATTGGTCCCCGGTCGTGCCATGTATGTTTTCTCAAAACTTGTACATTTACTGAATGTTGAAGAAAAACGTAAGGAAACCTGCATATGCCGATGAAGAAATACTTAGGCGCATGACATTTGAAGTCCACCAATCCGCACTGGGCTAGCGGGGCGCCCAGTTGCCTCCAGCCCTAATATCCTCGTTGAGAGGGTATGCCTGAGCCCCAACAGTGGGGACATAATATAATAATAAGTCAGACATGATGCATAACAATTTACAACAGAGTGCCATGACGACCACTTTCCACCAAGATCTCTGATGATAATTCCAGCTCACCCACACATTCCAGCACATTCTGGAATGTTCTAACTGTGCTCCCTCCTCCAGGCCGCCAAGAAGGACGAGCCTCCACCAAAGAGGCCCAACACCATCCGCTCTGGCACCAACACAGTGACCAAGCTGGTTGAAAAGAAGAAGGCACAACTTGTAGTCATCGCCCACGACGTTGATCCTATTGAGGTGGGTAGGTTCAATTCATTGACCAAAATTATAGGAAGTCTAGGCCATAAAATTAATTAGAATTTATTTGTTGTAACTGGCAACCCAGCATTTTTCCGTAATTTCATAGATTATGCTTCGTCTCACAGTTTGGCATAATATATATTTTTTTAAATGGCCAGATTATTGAACTAAGGATACCAACATAGCTGTCAGGATTAGCAAGGTGACTGAAGGCGACTGGATGCGAAGACCGGATGTGGTTGCGCTCAATGGGGAAAGTCTACCAGCAGTAGACATCGTAAATTTTGCGAGAAATTACGGTCGAGGCAGACCAAGCGGAAATTTGCCCGCGCACTTTTTGACGTCATTGTAAAATGAATCATATCACTATAGCCTAAAGGGGCAAAAAAAAAAGGGCAAATTTCCGCTTCGTATGTGCAGTCCCTTAGGCTCCCAACACTGCCAATTCAGCTTCACAGTCGTGTATTAGGAAAATAATTAAATTCTACAAGTTGAGTAATATTTTAGTTGCTGTGATGTTAGAATTTCTTCACCTGAGGCTGTGAACATTAATCTTAGTGAATTCACACGCTGCATGAAGATTATTGACTCTGAGCTTCCACACCACTACTCTGCATATAACAAGACGTCAAAATTGTCTCCAATAATAGTCTTATCTTTTCCCAGCTGGTTCTGTTCCTGCCCGCGCTCTGCCGTAAGATGGGCGTGCCTTATTGCATCGTCAAGGGGAAGTCCCGTCTCGGACAGCTGGTGCACCGCAAGACTTGCACCTGTCTAGCTCTTACGAATGTACGTATCTTGAATATTGTAGAATATTAGACGTTATAGAAGTGGAATGGATATGCAAGCCAAAACAGCCTATTGAAGGCAGTATCAGAGTCCATACTGGCAACACTGGTGTATAAACTTAGTATATACCAGCGTACAAGGAGCTTATTGGCGTGTGAAGGATTTTGGTTTGCCAAAATGACAAGATAAATAAATACAACCGTACTATATACAGTTCACCGCACATGAGTGGAAACAATTTGACCTTGAGATGGCCTAGCCTATTAGGTAGTTTCAATACTATTAAACTGGATTTGTTTCCACTGACGTGCGGTCGACCGTATATAAAGCGTATCCCAGATACACGCGGCCTGCGGTGGGCCGCCACCGCAGGCCGCAGCCTCAATATGCGAACGCAGGCCGCGCGTGTCTGGGTTCCCCTTAATACGTACCACGTGTGCTGGCTGACCTGACCTGACATGACGTCTTTCTCACTCGCACACATCGTTCGTCTATACGCTAGTGTATTCCTAAGTTTATGCGCTGGCCAGACTAAGCATAGCTAGTTTACAATGGTCAGTCCCCAGAATGCGAGTGAAGTTAACAAGCCTTCTAGTGTTATAGCTGAAATGTTGCTGATTTTAAAGGCTACGTTCATTCTATTTCTAGATGTTTTGATTCCTGGCGATTTGGATGGGCCATGCTTTAACTAAATTTTTTGTCTCTTGGGCTCTTTTTTAACTTTAAAAATAAGAAAAGGGACGGCATGAATTTTAGAACTGTCAAATAGTTTAGTCATGTCCAGACACAAGAAAAAGTACCCGGTTTGTATTGCAGTTGAAAACATGGCGATTAAAATTCCCTCTTGTATGGCATGACCAAAGTGATTTGACAGTTCTGATATTCATGCCATATTTAAAATAAACAGAATAATAAACTAAAGTTTAGTTAACTAGCTAGTGTGATGCTATGAAAGGCATTAATGATGATTCATTTGCTATCTAAGTGCCATGATGACAACATATCTACCACCAATAGAGAACTATCTGAATATGCCATCACATCACATCTATTTAATAAACACAACGACCAAACCAACTGTTCTTTACTATTCTACAAGTATAACACCATTTCCTCGTGCAGGTGGAGGCCGGTGACCGGGCTTCGTTCACGAAAGTGGTGGAGGCGATCCGGACGAACTTCAACGAGCGCTACGAGGAGCTCCGCCGGCACTGGGGCGGCGGCGCGCTCGGGAACAAGTCCAACGCGCGCATCGCCAAGCTGGAGAAGGCAAAGGCAAGGGAGCTCGCGCAGAAACAGGGCTGAGCAATAATATATGACTACTTGTAACTACGCTGTTTCATTTATATCTTCCGCATTGGGGACAGACAACTTTCGGTGCCTGGTCTGGATGTGATATTGTCATATTCTTGTCCTAATTTCCGTAGTTCATGAGAAAATCCTAATTTGAAATTCTAATCTAATCAAAAAGTTACAGAAAACAGTCATTTTGATTCTCCTTCGTTGCATTTTCATTCACTACTTCAGTAGTTTTTGCACTTTACGTTGTTCAGGCGGGGATTTCCCTCGGCAAAATACTGAAGTAGTACGAAGAGGAATGGAAATGACTCTATTTTCCTAGTCATAATAAAAGAATCCACCTGGAAGGGCGGAGTCTCGTAATGCCCCGAAACCATGTCCGTGACCCCAGCGGGCCACCACGTAATTTCGGGTCCTACTTTACGCCAAAAATTAGTGCTCAATTTGCGCCAGCCTAGCCCAAAAGTATTACCTAATCGAACTGACCTGCCGTAGTTTCTTCACTCATTCCATATAGAACTAAAATCTGCGACGGTGAATTGAAAGATTTCTAGGGAAGTTGTAAATAATTTGCGAAGCTATAGGCTACGCGTATCCGACTTCATTATGCAAACTTAATAAATTAACGAGCTCCAGCATAATTACAGTGCTGCCACCTTACTTTTTGAAAAGGGCTATATTACTTACCAATGTGAAGTAATGTGATAAATATCGGGGTTAGAAAAATACCTAGAAAGGGTTGAAATAGTACATTGTTAACCGAGGTGTGAAAGTAACTTATTTATGTCCCGAGACGGGGTTTGGCAGCGAGGGCGCCAATAGTTCGAGGTACCTCTAAATAAGTCTTGAACCCGAGGGAAACACTGTGCTTTTAATTAAGAATACACTGAAAGTAAAACGGAAGTATAAACTTACGAAGTATACGGAAGTATAAACAAAACTCTACAACTCGAAAAAACAATTGAAAATCGGATTGCCGCCTTTCCCGTCTACTTAGTTTTTTTTTCTGTGACCGGCCGGCTATTCTGCCATTATTTTTTATTTCCATCATTGAAAAAATTGTAAATATTTTGCCCAAATCTATGTTATTTTAAAGAAATAGTTGACAGTAATAATTATAATAAAGTCATTTAAAAAAATATATTCTTTAATTATTACATAACTTTATGTTATTTCAATTTTACATCGCGCTGTAATTGAGTGGCTGTATAGACAGTTGGAACATGGTCCAATAGAAATGTCAAAATAGTACTAGTTTTTTTTTATATAATTTGACAGCTGTCAGTTGAAAGCGATTCTCCCTAGGGCTGAGATGTATTACTTTCAACCCGCTACTTTCAGAGTATGAGTAATGAAAAACCTATTTAATATAATAACATTAATTAAAATCAGTGTCAGTGACACCAACTTACAACAAAAGTTAACATTTGCAATCGACCGCCGACTTACAATCTAGTAAGTTTTGCTCTATTTAATAGAATTGCTCTTCGGTCCAAAGCAGTGGTTCAATCACTACAAAAAGTGCTAGATTTAGCCCGAAAAGATCTAAAGTGGCAACACTGTATTATTATAATGGTTCCGTACTCCGCATTCGTTTGGAATACGCACGCGCCAACCCCTCGAAAATGTAACAGGTACAGAGGAAATACATTCTGAGTACGTCCGCTCCTTTCGCACGCTCAGTCGCGAATTATCGGGGGAAGACGGCGCAAGCGTGCCGCGGCTGTACGCAACACAATTCCTTTACCATTTTATCAAAGAAAAATAAATCTCTAAATTAAACCAGCCAGTAAAAACGTGAATTTTGAGAATGGAACTGCAACGTTCCATTTCCGTTGTGAGAAATTCTAAGTGGCCGTATTTTGACATTGGAGAATTCAAGTTTTTACAATTTGTAAGTGCTGTGTATTGACTTTCCTTGTTTTGTTTTGTGATAATTCGTGATAGCGGTGATGCCAAGTGGATATGGGTGTGATAATGATAACTGTTTCTGGGATTGGATTGTTCAATGCGGTGGATTTCATGGTGAGAGAAATTGTAAACCGTTTTATTTAATTTTATTTATAATTTACATTATGATTTAATGTTAAAAATTATAATCTTTAAGAACCTACTATATTTATTTAATCAGATGGGTAAAATTCAAAGGAGCAAAATTTCATCATGGTTCGAAGGACCAAAATCTTTGTAAAATAAGAAATAAACATTAGGTATTTTATAACATTGTAAATAAACGAAGGGTAAAGCAGACATGTACGCAAAATCTTATGCTAAACAGATCAAAGGGGAAAATTAATTAAACACGGAATGTTATAGGTAGGCTCTTTCCCCGCCTCCCCTTTACAAATACCCTCTTTATGAGATCTAAAGAGACTGCATGGAGACCGCGTTTCGCTAAATGCAGTCTCTGCAGTCATATGTAAAATATAGGTTATGATACTGATCTGACCTGTCCACTGCCACTTCAGCTTGCTATACAGCTATGTTGTGACGTTAGTTCTTCAAATTAAATTAAATTAAACCTTATGTTTACGCCGCTGCTTGAATATTGTTTTGCAGTAACTCCTCAAAATCTCCAAGAAGAATTCAACATTACACGTTTCCTTTTACAGTTGAATTCTCTTTGAGAGGTTTTGAGGAGTTAGTACAAATCATTATTGTCCATCATCATGTCTGTGACACATTGAGGCGTCGTCTCCTCTCTGCCAAAGTAAAGACCACCTGGGCCGTATCGATGTGTATTAGGAGTTTATGAATGTGTTGTGTACGAGTGTGCATGTGTGCGTAGATCCCTATTCCCCCCCCCCCCCCCCCCCCCTCCCCGGTCCAGATGATAGACCGAACTGAAATGTTTTGTCCGATTCGTGAGTTTCTTAAACGAAGGTTCCTTAGTAGGTATTGGTATTACTTGAAGGTCTTCATGATAGCGTTGTGGTATCAATATTGAGCAATTCGGCTCAATACCACACACTGCAAATATTGTTTCAGTTGGAAACCAATATCGTTCTGCCGGGCCATTTGTTTAAATGAAACAGATAGTATTTCCTGAGACATTTCAATTTACATAAGCCAAGATACTTACTCATCTCTAATTGAATAAGAAATATTGGAATAAGTTACAGCGAGGGAGAAAATGTTTACCTTCTCGGAATTCAAGGAGACATTAAAAGCTCAAAGGTATCATTTTAAAACGATCCAATTTCTCTGAAACCAACCTTCAATGGGGCTTATTTTACGTTTCATTCCATTTCCATGACTTTACCGCTATTATCCCAAAAATTTTTTACATATCAGTAAAACATTCACAGGGAAATAGGTGTTTTATTTATTCGTTTCTACAACAAATTACACCCTGAGGAATCTCGCAGGCCCTCCACAGACCATTTTCTAAAAGGGTCTTCCTTGTAAGTTTCTTATAGATGTAGGGTAGCAGATTAAGAATTTTTCAGTTTTACCAGCTTCGTAAAAAGCCGGCTGAGTAAAAAATATAAAAAAAGCTTCAAATAACACGATTTTCCTGAAATTGTTTTCGGAAATCAAACCCATATCACGCGGGTTTTCGTACGAGTAGGTAATAATATGAAGGGTTTGTATTACAACGGGTACCCAGGGGACTGCGTAAACCCGATGCTTCCGTAAGAAGATATTTCACATTTCACGGTAGGTAGTTTCTCTCACACAGACAAGTACTGTTTCCTGTTATTATATCGTCGGGATAACCATTTTAATATAAAGTATTTCACGAGTGGCGCAGGGGGAAAACTAACGAAATCTACGATTTTGAGAGGTTGTAACGTGTTAAACAGATAAGGTAGGTTAGGACAATTGGTCTGAGAGGTTACTGTATGTCATCAATTACCTTTACCCATTTCCCAAAATTGACAGTTGTTTTTTTTTGGGAAATGGGTAAAGGTAATTGATGTCATAGTTTACTGTTACTTCTACTATTATATATTCTGTGCTACTTTAATTGTCTAACACGTTACAGGGTTGGAGTTTCTTTCGACTTTTTCGCAGCTTAGTGTGTATTCCGTAAGATTCTTACGTTTATCATATGTGACCTGTTTCAGAACCTGTGTGCATGTTTGCCCATCTGCCAATCATCATCATCATCATCATCATATCAGCCTGTAGACGTCCACTGCTGGACAAAGGCCTCCCCCAAGGATCTCCACGACGACCGGTCCTGCGCTAACCTCATCCAGCTGGGTCCCGCGACCTTCACCAGATCGTCGGTCCACCTTGTGGGAGGCCTGCCTAAACTGCGTCTTCCGATACGTGGTCGCCACTCGAGAACCTTTCTGCCCCAACGGCCGTCAGTTCTACGAGCGATGTGCCCAGCCCACTGCCACTTCAGCTTCGCAATTCTTTGAGCATCTGCCAATACACCTACAAAACAACCAGCGTTTCTTTCATATGTAGGGTGAAAAAACCTCACGAGGAAACTCCTCTCATTATGATCGCCCGATTCGACCCTACACGTGCACGTGCCGTGGCCTTAGAAAGTACGGCAAACTTGGTACCTACATAAATAAAAGATCAGTTTTCGTTGTGTTAAATTAAAACAAGGCAAAAAACTATCATTTTTGGACGGTCTGTGCGATGTCCTTTATACAATCGCAGTTTTTCCTTCTAAACAATTCTGCATAATCTAATTGTAGTGAACAAAACTATTGTAGTGCGTTTGTGTAGAATTTTGTAGGATTGTGTAGGATTGCATAAAGTGAACAATTGCGATTGTATACATACAACATCGCACAGACTTCTATGATACCTATACCATTTTCATCTCGAAGCAAAACCAAGCCAAATGCAAACAAAGTTTCATAAAATCGGACTCGGCAGCGGTTTAAGAGAAATCCCCAGACAAAGCACACTTCTCTTTGAAGTCGGTTAAAAATATTTGTCGAAAGATAACAAAGCGGCGTCCCGCATTACTTCTGATATGACTCAGATCCAGTAATATGTTAAATTCGTTGTTTACGAGAAGAAATTTTATTTGCCGGCATGCTTTGATTTTTTATTACCTGTGTTGCCTTTTTAGTGCGGCTAGGCGGCTGCGAGATGTATATCTAATCTTCCTCTGTACCTAGGTACTTGTCACGTTTTCGGTATTCCATAAAGTATTTCCAGTGCAAGGATCACCAAGGTGCGATATCACTTTTCGAGATAAAGAAAACTGTAAGTACCTACCGGACTTTTTACAAAAAATAAAAGCGTCTTTGTGAAATGATTTATCTACAACTGGTTGATTCCCAATTTTTTGTAAATTATCCACCCCGTGAAATATTGTTTTCATATTGAAATGGGACCACCCTTGGAATATAGCCTACTAGCTTTTTCCCGCGGCTTCGCCCGCGTTAAAACGTAGCCTATATGTTATTCCAGGATATAATCTATCACTGTACCAAGTTTCATAAAAATCTGTTCAGTAGTTTTTGCATGAAAGAGTAACAAACATCCTCACATCTTTACAAACTTTCGCCTTTATAATATTAGAAGGAAGTATGGATTCATAAAAAAAGAATCATCCAAATCGATTCACAAATTGGCGAAGATATCTCGTAACATACCTCTACACAAAAAGAAACTACGGAACCCTATGCTATATGTGGTCCGACATGCACTTGGTCGGTTCTTTTTTTACTCCGAAAGTGGAGTCTCGACAGTGCAATGCAAAGAAAGACGTTCCACCAGACTACAGACTACCTACCTCCTTACATTACACAATGGAGACATTCATGTCTCTTGTAAAGGTATCCATGTGTGCAGTCGTCAACAGCTCAGAGCAAGGAAATATACCAGTAGTTAATAGAGAGAGCGTGGAATTATAACAACTAAAAACCCCTCGGGTTAATATCACTTTTGGAATAGCTCTTTGTGGTTCAGTGTATCAGTAAATCATCACCCAACGTTTCAAAGAGATAAGGGAAAAGAAAACCAACAGGTTGGAACGGTTGTGTCCACCAATGGATGTTGAAAGGCTCGTTAAAACTTCCCTTTAACCGGATTAATGTAAATGTTAGTCAGGCTGTCCCAGTTTCAGAGCAGAATGCAAATTTCCCCCTCTTTCCGGGCAATGGCGGGCCGGGGGTAACGGCGAATGTCACTAGGCATAATGTAATCAGATAACTACTGCGAACTAACAAATCCTCTGCATCGCCTATTCCATCCTACATAACTTTATTAAGGTCGAACTAAGCGTAGGATTTTAATTCATCATCATCAACAGCCTATTAATATGTCCCCACTGGCTGGGGTTCAGGCCTATCCTCTCAACGAGGGCGTTCGGGCTATAGTCCACCACTCTAGTCCAGTGCGGGTTGCTGGGCTTCACATGCGCCTAAGAATTTCTTCTTCGGCGTATGCAGGTTTCCTCGCGATGTTTTCCTTCACCGTTTGAGAGCATCAGTCAGTAAATGTACTTATGTTTCGAGAAAAACCCATTGGTACATGGCCCAGCCGGGGATCGAACTTCGGACCTTTCGATATGATGAGGCCGCGTCTTATCCCCGACGCCACTGACGCTTCATGAAAAACCGAATAGAAAAGTGTAATCAAATAAATGTTTTGGACAGTCGTAGGTAGTAGGTACCAACATGGAAACTGCGTATAACTCAGCACGGTAGGTATAAGATCTTGCATTGTAATATCTACACAATGAATTCTCGTAAAACCACTTGAAACCACCCCTAACGACTATGTTTACTCCTTAATATTGGATGAGAACAAACATTTACGAGAAATAAGTATACCCTCGCATTCTTTTGTTGACTCAGCTTTACTCGGCTTTAGTGAAATTATTTTGCAATATAAGGTGGCAATAACAATGGATCAGATAGTGACTTCTAGAATGATAGACCTTGGTATGAAATCGACTTTGCACCCACCTGCGGCTTGGTCGTATTGACATAAAATGTGTAAAGTTGAAAAGGTTTACTACAATCGCCTAAGTAATTAGGATAAATTAGAGTAAAAGAAACACCGATCTGGGCAAAAAAACTACTCACCTGTAGGGAAAACAAATCAGTGCTAAAAGCGTGCTAAAGTTCCTAACTAACGCAAAACTGAGCACTGAACTATTAGTAAGGTGGCGATCATAAATACCTATATCAGCAATGGTCACAGTGATACAAGGCTGGGCAAGTCTTGAAAGAGCTCCATCACAATTAAAGGGCAAATTAACAAAGAAAAGTTAAGAACATCATTGACCTGACCTGTATAAGTTTAATCTTGTTAATCTTTAAACTAACAATCTTACAACTAGAGTAAAGTTAAGCGAAGGTATCGTTAGCAGAAAAGAGTATTCGAAGAACACGGGTCAGCGGAAATAGGACAAGAAAAGGTTTCAATTTCACCCGGAAGGTGAAATAAGTATGTACCTAAACTTGTTTTTTTTTAACCTATACTAATATAATAAAGCTTAAGGGTTTGTTTGAACGCGCTAATTCCTGGAACTAACAGTCGGATTTGAGAAAATCTTTTTGCATTTGAGAGCATAATTCCTGAGGAAGGAATGGGCTAATAATTAACATCACGCTACGACCCTTAGAAGCCTAGCAAAAAGAAAAAGTCGGAAATAACTTATAAAATGCTATAGTAGCTAGGGGAAACAGCTAAGTGTTTAATAAATACCGACTTTATGAGTTTACTGTCACGATTTATACCCGCTAGTAACTAAGATTGAAATCTTTTCACTTTTTATCACTTTTAAATAAACTTCAGTGACTTCGATATATGAAACGTCAGTAAGATTTTCCTGGTGAATTTTTAGAATTTGCTGAAAGCGATAAAGCTGCCATTATCTTTACATTACCATGTACAGTCGACCGCACGTCAGTGGAAACACTTTAACCTTGAGCTGGCCTAGCCTGGGAGTTTTAATACTATGAGAGATCACGTTATCCTACTGGTTTTGTTTCTACTGACGTGCGAAGAATATTAATATATTATTATTTAATAACACTTTTCACCCTTTTAGGATGATTAAAATTGTAAGAAATGCTTAGTATTCAATGGATCGTCCCTAAGTTCGTCTTACATAATGAGTAGGTACTCCCCTCTGCTACGTCTTCAAATGTTAAATACCCTGAGGTACTTCTTCAACATTCACCAAGCTTAACTAAAGAAACGCGCTTGGAATAACGTAAGGTGCTTCTAAAAGCTCGCAGCGTGTAGACTTTGTAAGAAATTTCATTAAACGTCGTAACATCAAACGGTTCAAGTTGTCTTTAATAACGTGCACGGTATTTTACCAGAGCTATTGTTAACTCATTTTGATAGGCAGTGGTATAGAGCTGATACAAGGGTTTTTATGTGTGTTGCTTTAATCATGAAGTAAAAGTGAGTTACCTATGGGAGCCGTATTCTCGCATAATCTCGTTGTTAATTTGGCGATACCGAAGAAGAATTTCATTAGGTACGGTCGACCGCACGTCAGTGGAAACAAAAACAGTATAAACTAGGCTGGTCTCTCATAGTATTGAATCTCCCTAATAGGCTAGGCCAGTTCAAGGTCAGAACGTTTCCACTGACATGCGTTCGACTGTACTTCAATTTATGTTATTCCGTCGTTGGGGAATACCACAATACATAAGTCATTATAGTTGAGTGGGTCCCACAGTGCCCGGCCCGGCACCTAGCAATCGTATTCATGCTCTCTTGTTTTTATCGTGACGAACTACGGCGCCGAAACGTGGATAGGTACTGACAATGGGCTATTCGCAAAACTCCCAAGTCGTTCAACGGGCTGTGGAAAGAATTTTGAATTTTGAATTGAATTGAACGAGGTTATCCGCCAGGGAACTAAACTCTTCGACATAGCTCAAAAAGTTAGTAGGGTACAGTCAAGGTTCTTAAGCGCAGTAGCAGTTTCGCAACTTGATAGATTGAGAGACCGGCGCGCGGACGAAGCGAGCTGAGCGAGCGATGCTAAGTGAGCGAAATGAGCGTACTTTTTTTCTTCTTCGATTCTCGATTTCCACCACAGCCAAAGGCCACAACAAATGTATATTCACGGGCTTGAGGCCCCCAAACAAGATTCCGGTTCCAGTCAAAAACCAAATTTTTCAATTAGGAATTCCTGTCACAAAAAACTGGCAACACAGCCGAAATGCGGGCCGCGGCTTCTGCCTGGAACACTAGTCCACCAATATATTCCTGGATATTACGATGAATTTATGACTTATTGATATGAAGATAAGGTTTAAAACACGCTATTGACTTGAGTAGTCAGTTAACTAGTCTAGTGTGGCTGTCAAAATCAAAAAACTCCATTACGTGTCGCTGTCAGTTTTGGTTTTTGAAAAATCACTCATATGAAATAAATAAATAAAGAAAACGCGCGTGACGTCACTGGCCGCTCAGCGGACATCGACACTTGGTATATTTGGCATGACACTAGAGGTGTATGGTATCTAATTGGTTTATCGTGTTGTCGTGCGCACCGTTGTACAGAAAAATGACTTATAACATGCTACCGCACTTATGAACCCTACTGTACGTTGAATTGTCAGTGGGCTTGTCACATCTGCCGGAGTACCGAAAACCGCTGGGGTAGACATCAAGTGGAGACCACGACTGGGCAAGCGTAGTGTGGGCCACCCCCGGCTAGATGGAGCGACGACCTGCGTAAGGCGGCTGGCAGTGACTGGATGCGGGGAACCGAGGATCTGGTTCGGTGGCGCGCCTTGGGGGAGTTTTATGGCTACAATTGTATTATGTTAGCTACTTAATTATAATTAGTACACAAACTAGATCGATAATGAAGCCTCCAACAACACAGACTGGTAATCCAATCATCGTGTAGCTGTTAAGCTTTATTTAATAAACAAGGTTCGTTTCGTTGATGCTATTAATTAATTTACATACAAACTGTAGGCGAAAGTTTGTAAGGACGTTTGCGAGAATGGATGTTTGTGAGTGAGGATATTTGTTACTCTTTCACGCTGTAACGACTTATACGGTTTTGATGAAACTTGGTACAGTGATAGCTTATATTCTGGAATAACACATAGGAACACATTAACACATTTTACCGCGGTAAAAACTTATTTCACGCGGGCAAAGCCGCGGGCAACAGCTAGTTTTCTATAAGCGTAAAAGATTACGCAGAAAGAAAATGTCACCGTCAACGTGAAATTAAGACGGTTACATTAAATTTATCGGAATTCGATAATGATTTTAATAATGCATTCCTTTGGAGCCTGCGAATAGGTAGGTAGACCACAGAAATGTCAAAAGGAGCCCGTATAATATTCTAAATGTGATTGGCATGCTTCGATGTAATGGTAAGCGGCCACTGTAGCCTGAACATCTTTGGATTGTTGCGTGCAACACACCATGATACCGTTGTTAACAAAAAAAGTGTAAAAAAATACCAGTTATGTCACATCAAAGCCCACCGGTGGATTAGATAGGTGGATCGGATTAGTTACTCAAAACAAATTATGGACCAACAAAGTTGTGTCACTTGTACAGTCGACCGCACGGCAGTGGTAACACTTTGACCTTGAGCTAGCCTAGCCTATTACTTAGTTTCAATACTAGGAGAGACCAGTTTATATTTTGTTTCCACTGACGTGCGGTCGACCGTACCATCAATGGTACCTACTCAATGGTACAACTGACACTACGCAAATTGTTTGGTTTACACTCCTAAAAAATTGTTAAAAAACAAATAAATATTGAATATTGTTTTTTTACCATAAACCCAAAAAAATGTTGATCAAAAACCATTACTTAGTAAATTTTAATTTCAATTTGAAAGCAATTTTATTTTGAGTAAAAAAAAAGATTAGCAGTTAACTAACTGGATGCTAGCTAACTAGCCGCGTTTTATTGGCTTTGCAGTATAATTCAGTAAACACACAAAGTTTCCAAATCCCGTTTCGGACAAAGACTTAAATAATTAATCACTAATCAGTATTGGCGAGCCGGAAAATGCTCCGTCGATACAGTTTGTCACGCCTCCCTCCTGTAGACCGCCAGGACCGCAGTTAGGGAGATTAAAAGGGGCTATTTGTCCCCTTCCCCCTGAAAATAATAATTATAAACTTTTAAAACTGTTTTCTTCCACTTTTTTGTGTTTACAATAATAATACTTAGTAGCTACCCATAAGTAACTAGGTAGATTTCAAATCTGCAGTGATAAACGGCAGAGCAAATGAAAATTATGTATGAAAGTAAAAAATCGACATAAATTTAGTATAAAAAAGCGTTTTTTAGAGTTTCGTACCTTAATAGGAAAAAAATAGGATCACTTCGTTGTCCGTCTGTCTGCCTGTCTGTCTGTCAAGACCCTTTTTCTCAGGAACTCGTGGAGGTATCAAGTTGAAATTAAGTAATATCAAATACTCACAGGTCTGCGGAATCCGTCAAAGCTGCGAAAAAATCGAACAGTAAAAAAATATGGCCGTTTTTAATTGGAGTGACTTTATAGAGTACTCCTTACTCCCTATAGCCACAGACGTCACTCATGCTAAAAACGTAACAGTAACGAGTTATTTTCAGTCAACTACATTTGCCCCCTATAGCTACCATAGCCCCGGTTGACCTTTCATAGTTCTTATTCTGCGAAGGTGAAACTGAATTCCCCTCCCCAGAAAATAGGCTTTACTCTGCTCAACCTGCCCACGTTCCTGGTTCACAAACGACATCATTTCCTTATTTGAGTAGTGAATATTCAGTATTTCAGTGGGAACCGAGCCACGTGTCGCCGCCGAATCGATCATTCGCTTCCCTCTAATGACATTTTATAATGGAAATTGAAACTTATGAGACAAACATTAAATTCCAATTTACTTGCAACAAACACGCTATTAAATTAATGACGAAGTTCTAGTTATTGATTTTTTTACACGCGGCAGGAAATTATATTTATAGATCCCATTGTAAGTTAATGAACGGATGAAAATTAATAGATAAAGTCGGATTTGCCTCATACATTGAGTATTGTATTTTATGAACCTGCAGGACAAAATCGAATTCTCGACCGCCGAGATGCTTAACTACAAATGAGGCGCTTAAAAATCAATTTTTTCGTTATATCGATAGCAAAGATGTGGGGACTCCGTCATTTAACTTTCTTATTTTTAACTCTCCTCAAATACATATTTATTTGCATTTTTGGGGAGGTACTTACAAACTAATAGCAAACTCTGTAGGTACTTATATTAAAAATATGCTGACAAATATCCCGGGAAATACCTAGATGTTTTCTGAATGTACCAATAACTTCCTGAAACCCCACGGCCTTGCTTGAGGACATAAACATTAAAAATAAAACTTATCTAAAACATTTTAAAAAAAAATTTGAATTTTCAGTCGTTCACTCAGCGTTCACTTCTTTTGAGGACTAAAAATAAATAAAAACCTAAAACATAAAAATAAATAAATAAAAATTCGTTCACTTCTCCTAGGACTCAGGAGGTTAAAGTTTCCAAATTCAATTTAACTAAATCGGCCCTGTAGTTACTGAATTATCTCTTCACTATAAGGGTATCCGATTTAACGAAACCCTAAAAATACCATTTTAATTTCGATTTCTGTGGAGTGACACAAAATTACTTTTCCTTTCCTTGAGGTGCTCAAATTTTGTCGTTTGATGAACGCCTTTGTGTAATCTAGGTCTGTATATGAGTAGAAGCTTTTATCTAGTGGCTAGTGATTTTACGCAGTTTATTTTTGCTTCTAAGGTTATTTTTCTGACTAAGTATATTCGAGAGTGAGGGTCAGTTATTACCGCTGAATGGAAAGAGGAGTTCCCTACATATTGATGCTGGCAAATGTTATCGGGGCGTTTCGACCCACAATGAACGGTTGAATGGTTGACAAAGATTTTGTTTGCTACGAGAGGTACATACACTATTATTATATTTAATGTAAATTTGTAACAGTGCAGTTTCTTAAGCTTTGATAACCTACATGGTTTTTTGTAATTCGACGTTTTGTTTCATAGGGGTTATAGTACAGATAATTTTAAATTAATTATTAACCTGGGTACAAGTTTCTGAGTTAAACTTTTTAATTTGTTAAATGTTCAATTGAGGTATTAATTGCACAAGGTACATCTAGCCGGTCTTATCGCTAAAAGCGATTTCTTCGAGACAACCTTTATATTTAAATAACACAAGCTTCATAATATGTTAATTACGTCGACATATAAGTATGTTACCACAGGGTTACAATATAAGGAAGGTTGCGTTATTTTCGTTTGGTATTAGTACATTTATTTTGTACGTGTTACAAACGACTACACCCATCTAATAACGTGTAATGAGAAAAAATTCCCTCCGTGTGGATCCGTAGCCTCCTCGTAACGTAGATAGGTACTGTTTATGGCTGACATGACTAAGATTAATGCTCATAATTCTTATAAAACAACTCGTTCCTACGGAAAAATTCCAAATATTTACAATTTGCGCTCCTGGTGTTTTGTTAACAGGTAATATTTCAACAGACTTCAACAGTAGGTTTTAGACCATTCATAATATATGAAGTCTAAATATTTTCCGCTACTTCGCTTCCTTGGCTTTTCAATACGTGTGAGTAGGTAACTTAGGTGGACTACTTTTGACATTGAAATAAGGGATTATAGAAACCTTATCTTTTGCTATACGGGATTACGGAAACCTAAAAGTAATTACGTATACTAGGTACCTACTAAGTACCGTAAGACCCTTTTTATAGAATTAAAGTTCTGTAGTCAGTCAGACCCAGAGCATAATTTTTGGCTAATTGAGTTTTTGTGTCTTACTGACCCAAGTACCTTTAGGACCAAATATAGTATTAATTGTTGGTCGTTTTAAAAGGCGCTTCGGTCGTAGGACATAAAAACTAAAAACAGACCGGAACTTATCACTATACCTAAGTACTTCCGACATGTTGTAATGCCTTATTGTGCTCTGGCTATCTTTTATCACTGTGAAGTCGTGAATGCTCTTGTAGTATGCGAATTATACTCGATTCGATGCACGTCTCGCACAAATATTTTGCGATTTTGTGCCGAAGGTACACTAGTAGGTATCACATTTAATTTTGCTTAATTTCAAATCCAAAGTCAAACAAATTCTTTTAAATATTATCGAAATTGCGTGTTTGTGTTGTGCAGTCACATATTATGTGGTTCAGCTTGTCCCCAACTAGAACCAGGGCCGTATTGAGTGTGGAGTTCAAATACGGCCCCTTATCGCGCAACGACCTGTAACAAATTTTTAAAATTTTTATTTTTTTAACGAAGGAATATAATAATATTGTAACATATCTGTAAACAATAACAAAGTATAGAGACTGAGACAATTCTCACACGTAATGCAAAACAACCATAAATGAAAATATGTTAAAACCTGATTTTTATATAGCAAACATTTCATATAGCAGTTGTGTTTCTTTTTGCATATTGTGTGCGATTTATTTTATTGAAATTCCACCATCACAAAACAATGTCATATACAAAAAAATTTTTTTTTTAATATTTCATCTTATTGTGGTACCTACATTAATAAGAAAAGGGTAAATTGGGTTTTTTCTTAGAGTATAATAAGCTAGCATAAGTATACTCTAAGGGTTTTTTACTTCTATCTTTGATATAAATACAATGAAGATCCATTCCATAATCTGTATTTTGGTACAGTTTAAACACTTAAAGACGTGAGTTTACATTCAATAACTATTTTATAACTATGGGTTTTTACAGCCTGAAATAAAAACATATTTATTTTAATAACATAACTAACTTCTTTTGAAAATTGAACTTTCAGTAAATACCTAAGATAGAGAAGAGTTTTACGAATCAATTTCAAATTGTTCAGTGTGAATAAGAGGCGGGGGCGCTAAATAATTAGAGGCGCATATCCCTTGGCCCGCTCCTGTCTGAACTGAACAGACCAAAAGTCAGACGGGCTGGTCGATACTCGGCCTAATTCGGGCCCCCGCCCGTTCAGGACTGTGTGTGACGTTTACCCCTTATATTTGCGAGACGGGGCTCCTGTTAAACTGGTCTTATTATATGGGACCATATAAATCAATTTTCAGTAGACACTCCGCCGTCCCAAGCGACGGACAAAATTGGATGGGGTTAGATAAAATTACTTTGCGACGTTATTTTCCGAGTCTACTTTTTAGGTGAAGCTTCTTGTCTATCTGTCTGTCTATCGGTTAACTCTAAAACTATTCTGATGGAGCTATTTCAAATCAAATCATCAGCCTATTAACGTGTCCCCACTGCTGGGGCTCAGGCCTACCCTCTCAACGAGGGCGTTAGGGTTATAGTTCACCACGCTAGCCCATGCAGTGCGGGTTGGTGGACTTCACATGCGCCTAAGAATTTCTTCGTCGTCGTATGCAGGTTTCCTCGCGATGTTTTCCTATAACGTACGGTGTAATGTTTTTGCCTCTGACTGTGCATATACATTTTGTTAATATTGTATACAAGTAGGTACAGTTTACTTGGAGTTTCCTCTACTAAGGGGAAGGTAATTTATTCCCTTTGCTTTTCCTCGTTCTTTGGCCGTTTTCTGCCACTTCGGGGGCGTGGCGAATCTGTAATTCGAAAATGTTATCGGTTTGCCTCTCAAATAGCTTCGGGTTAGGGGCGTCCCATATATTACGTACATGTTGACAGGAGGGGAAGGAGTTAAAGAATTGTAATAAAATGTTACATGGAGAGGGCGTTACAGTTGACCGACGTCGCTTCGTTAACATAAGTAAAACCACATTTATTTGACCGTGGTGGTCTACTGTGGTATATAGGAGGACTTCGTCGTTTTCGGGAATAAAATCCCAAAGAATTACCCAACAGATCTACTGCAGTTATGTTACGAAAAGTAACAGTATTAAAAAGTAGATAGATAAATCATTTATTTGTGGTGGAAAATTTTCGAATGTAAATTATTTTACTTTCGTTTTTTTTTGTTATTAGATATTCTATAAAGATCAGTCGAATATATGAGCCGTGAATGCGTAACAGACAAAGTATTTAGGTGAGTAATCGCGATTTTTTAAAACTTTTTTTATATATTTATTCAATAACAAAAATGTTACATGTTTAGGTTGGAATGCATCAAAGGTTGTATTGTGTTGTGTGATCTGCTGGCGGGGGAGTTTAAAAAGGGACCTAATCAATAAATTGACAAAGACTTAGCTGCTGCTAAATATTCAAAATTCAAGTCACGTGATAAATGGACAACCCCTATGGGTTTCGTATGCATTGACGCCTTTTCATTTGTTTGCACAGCTTTAGTAGCGCCTTTTAATAGCTGTCGATGACGTAGGTATGAAACCATTCACCAACTTTATCTTGCCCATGGTGAAGTACTTATAAAATACCTACCTGAGGTAAACCACCAGATTTCAAACAGAGCGTGCATTGAAACATTTTACTTACTCATTAAATTTCTTAGTCACTTTTTTGTCACTTATCGTAAGTGACAAAAATTTTAATTTGAATCGTAACCAATTCTAATAAAATATATTTATATATTAAAAATTTTATGGTTGTCGGTTACGATATGCCGCGACGGTGGTTAGGTTAGGTTAGGTTATGACCAGCACATTCATAGTAATTTTATTGTTTTTGTATTGAAGGCTTACCATGTTAGCTATACTCTCAAAGAAAGACGTCAACATTCTTCCACCTTCTAATATTGATTTTCCTGATCATGTGACAATATCAGGAGCGGGGTGGAACACCCAAGTCCACGGCGACGTGATATGAATAACGTACGTCGTTTTGGTCTCAGCGTCTGATATCAGCAAATTTATTGAGATATACCTAGTTTTTGAGCAGAAGTAATATCTGGCCTAGTGTTGCTAATAATATCGACCATCGATAGTCCGATAATTGTAAGGCAAAATCAATCATGCCTGCATCTGTGATGTGACCATAAGTATCGATAACCCGATCGCATCAATACTACCGTAACGATACTCATATCAAAATACACCACTGACCTATCGATATTTTCAACCGACTTCAAAAGTGGGTTCATATTTTTTTTGGAAAATGTGAAGTGGTCCCTACACGATCATGCTGCATGACATGCATTACGTGTTGTCTCTCATGCATGACCGTCTAGTTGTAGTGATTGACGTGCATGACATGCAAACTACGTGCTGGCCGTTGCTTCACTGTACTATGTGATTGATAGCAAGCATGAGGGTCCATCATTCAGCGTGACAATTCACGTAAACATAATGCATGTCATGCCGCATGATCGTTTCGCGACCGCTTTAGATTTGGTAAAATATGAATGACAGCTGCCATAACATTTTAACACTAGTGCGGTTCTGTGACAACAGTAGACCACGCGAGCCCTATAACCATGCAATTACTTTAAAGCTTAATAATTCGCAAACGGATTCCAGAATCGAAAAATGGTTTTCATGCACCAGCAATATTTTTGAAAGACCAACACCATGGGATTCACGATAATATAATGGGTCGTAGTATATGTATTAGGTAGACGCCATTATGAAATTATTAGCAGCTTTGCGTGTTCGCGAAAGTTCGGAGCTCTAATTAAGTATCTTTGAACTATGGTTGAACTTCGTTTCATTACCTACTGTAATAGTTCCTCTCTGGGGATTTAGTTGGCGGACTCGTTAAATTATATAATTAACAACTTGTCCGTGTTAGAAATATATGACGGCTGTATGGGTTTTGATGAAACTAGATACACCGATAGCTTGCGTCCTGGAGTAACTAGAATAGCATACAGAGACGAAAGCACCAATGTAATTTATATAATTTTATTTAGATAATTATTTAGATAAAGTGAAATGTAAAATTTCTGAGAATAAAGTTCCATAAACCAGAACCTAGTACTTAAATATTCTGTGCCAGAACCTATGTTGTTAATTTTATCTCGCATTCTGAACGCGGCCTTAACGGCTTAACTAATCACGTGCAACGTTTTCTTAATGCTTGGTCGCTAAAATAAATAGGCTATCAATGTCTTATCATATCAGAAACAAGTTACATTTTGGACTTATTTCACCGCTTGCTGATAAAGTACCAGATACCCTATCTGCAGATTATTTGACAGATACCCAATTTTTTTGTTTCGCAGGTATCCGATTGCCTTATCTGTCAGATGAACTAACAGCAAGATCAAGCGGCTGTTATTATTTATCTATCAGATATTTTAATAGAGACTAGAGGTGTGCAACACGAAAATATTATCAGACAGATTTATCTGATAGATAAGTTTATATGTTAGCTTACTATCTGTAACAATATCAGCAAGTGGTGAAAGAGGCCCTAAATTAACAAAAATATCACAATATACATCAGTAAATCATAAAACCTTTAAAAGCAGCCGCAATTGCAGCGGGGTCGTTACCTGGCTTCAGTTTGTGAAATGTTTCGTTTGATATTTCATTTCGAAATGTGTGCTGCAGAAACTAACTGCCTGGAATAACTCCTGCTCAACTCCGCTGACCCGGCTGCAGTAAAACGGGTAAAAATGAGAAATATAATAGATAAGTAATACCCATAAGTACGAGTATACCCCGATAAAAGCTGGCATTTTTTTTAAAGTAGGTTTTGGCTTGGTAACGAGACCTTTAAGCCATGTCTTATTTTGAATTTAAAGTCTTATTATTTCTTATATCTATTTAAACCGGCGGTTACGGCACGGCCTCCACAAAAACAGAGCATGACTAGAGTTAGTCGGCGATTTTCACTAAGGTTCTTACCCTCCCTAAAGATAGTACTTTAATGAAGATTTCCAATGGACAATTTTAGTACAGTCGACCGCACTTTGACCTTCAATTTGAGTTTCAATACTATGACAGATCAGTTTATACTGGATTTGTTTCCACTGACGTGCGGTCGACCGTACGAGCTGAAAGAGTTGTTGATTGATTGTATTACTCATTGCGCTTACACAAAATAATATTTGTAATTTTATTTCTTTCAAAAAGTTTTTTTTAAATATTGTCCTTCAAATCAACAGCCTCTAAATGTCTCCACTGTTGGGGCTCAGGTCTACCCTCTCACTCAATGGACGTAATTTTTCGTAAGTTTTCAGTAAAGATTTTCCGTGGTCGTTTTTGTCTGATATATGTTCCTAATTACTAATGTGAAACACTTGATATTGTGTTCACAATCGTGTGGAGAAACTTTTGGTTAGGTTTGATCAACTAATTTTCATTTCGCATAAAAGGTCACCAATGAAGGCATATCTATCTATGTCCGACAGACACCTAAATAACCTTGTTGATGTCCTTACATGAATACGTATATTTCTATTGTGGGGAGGCGTATAGGTATCTATAAGCCCCAAACTGGGCATTCAATGACCAAGGTCAAGGTCACTCAGTCGGCTGGATATCACCCTATATAACTAGATTATTAATAGCACCTTTTATGTAACGTAAAAGTTAATATAAGTAGGTAGTAGTAATATTTGTAAATGCGAGTGTATATATATGTTTTCTCAATAACGCCTGAACGGATTTTGATGAAACTTGGTACAGTGACATAGTATATATCCTACTTTAAATACAAATGCTCACTTCATTTATTTTCACTTTACAGTGTGAATCTTATGTAATATCCTTATAACTCCATAAGATTCCAACTAGAAAGCTGACATTCAGGTTTTTGTAGCGATTGAATTCCCTCCCACTAATATTTCCAATGTAAATAATAATATACTTTTTGTTTGTTTCTCGAGAAGTCGTAAAATACCTAAATAATTATTGCTCTTAATATAAATAGGTACCCCAGTAACTTTTTCCCGTTGGTTTTCCTCAAAAGCCTCCAAAAGCTTAAGCTTATATGTGGAAACATTCATTACATTTTACATGGCCGCTAAGGGCGGTTTATATAAAGCGGTCTGCTTGCTCAAGTTCAAGCAATTATCTTGATAAGTAGGTAATGCTGGATGAGTCTAAACCCTTAAAAACATATAGGGTGACATTTTGATGATTTTAGATTCCTTTAAAGGTAATACGTAACATCTGATACACGTAACATCTGATACACGTAACATTAAATGCGAAAATATAAAAGTTGCTCAAACATGTCGAAACGGCTAAACCAGTTTGGATAAAACCTGGTACATACGTAGATTATGATGTCGAATAACATCTATCCTGGTCCACGTGGGCAATGCCGCGGGCGAAAGCTAGTGTCAAATTAGTCCACATTTTTAATTCAAAGCATTTTCTTGCTAACTGTACTCAGACTACTCATAATTGGCGAAAAAAACGGAGTGGGGTCTAATGACGAATAGAAATAATATTAAAATTGAATTTTCCGTTACGTCCCATGTGGGACATTGGGTAGTGGGGTCTAATGACGAACGACTCATCTGATACACGTAACATCTGATACACGTAATATCTGATACACTATCTGACCTACTTAACTTTTGCCTTAGAATTGTTATGAAGTGTATCTCTTATTTTATGACGTTCTTAAACTTTATTAGAATAAAACTTTATTTCGTACCAATAGTAGGTTTACATCATTTAAATAGTACCTCTGTTTGTACAAGACTCGACTTATTTCCGAGTTTCGAAAATTATTTATTTATTTAATTAGTATATCCTTTAGAATGTGGCTGTCAAAATTTGAAAACTCCGCAGAATGTGGACGTCATTTTTTGATTTTCGAGAAATCACTCATACCTATATATATATATACGTGATAATAGCCTACAGCGACGACACCCGATCGGGTCGCGTCACATTCTGCTGACAATATTAATAAAACCCGATCGGGTGTTTTAACACTCTGAGGGATATTTTAGACTTTCGGGTACACATTATCTATACCTACTAATATTCTAAAGCTTAAGAGTTTGTTTTTGTGTTTGAACGCGCTGTATTCTCTGGAAATATATCGTCTTTGAAAAAATATTTTTGCATTTGATAGTCCAACTCTTGAGGAAGGTTATAGGCTACTTATCATCACGCTACGACCCTAGGAGTCATTCAAAAAAGTACATACACGAGTCTTCCACGCACATACTTTTGTTTACCTTTGCCCGATGTTTCGACCAGCTTACACTGGTTGGCTTAGTTTACTATTGTTTATTTACTACACAACTGTACCTATTTCAGTATTGTTGACAAGGCAGTTTTAAGGTCAGTCAGACTGCCCAAATCCTAAAATAAATTTAAAAAGTAAGTATGCGTAAATCTGACTGGGGACATTCACATAAGTTAGTTTGCACCCTGTCAGGGCTGTCGGGCGCCCCCGTCCCCGGCCCCGCCCACGGTCGATACCAGCCCTAAGGACTCGCAGTCTGCGTGGTGACTACAGTCACCAAATACTTCGCCTTTCGCGGACAGAGATGAGAAGAGAATATTAGAAAATGGGACCACCTCGGGATCGGACCCTCTCAAACAAAAATAAATTTTTGAAATCGGTCCACAATTGACGGAGTAATCGGTGTACATACATAAAAGGAAAAAAAAAACATACATACAGCCGAACATAGTACCTCCTCCTTTTTTGGAAGTCGGTAAATAAGAGAATACACATGGGTTAGCATTACCACAGAATAAATAATACTAAAGTACAGAAGAACAATTAAGAATTTTAATTCTGTTGCCATTTTGATTGGCTATTTTCTATTTTATTCAACTCAACGGTTACTAAGTACATTGCATTGTAAAGAGGTGATTTGAACTTGAATTCTGAAAGTTTGCTGAATAATGTAATTGAAATTGTAACGTGGATGGTTCATTCATATAAAGGACCTTTTGATATAATAAAAAATAAAATAAAACAGTGAATCACCCCAAATAAATGTATTGATATATTGTTGTATAATGAAGAAAAGTTTGTGTGTATAGATAGTCAAATGTTTTGATTTGATCATACTATAGGTTGTACGATAATAGCCTATAACAATCCTGGGCACCCTAATTAGTAACGGTGCGCGCAGACGAAATGGTTTATTGGCGCTGCGGATTTACGATTGTTATTATTCTGAAGGCATCAGGGGATCAGACGAGAACAATCTCTGGTCACTGCTGACTGCTCGACATTATGATTACGTTATCTGGACACATGATTACGTTATCTGGACACATGATTACATTGCCTGTACATATGATTGATTTATCGCAGCAATCATGGGAGTTAGCAATAATTACTTTCTTATTTTCATAGATAGGATCTCTTTGGTGGGTGATCGTTTTAGTGTCTTGTTTGCCTGCCAATATTATATGTATAGAGAGATGCCTTACTTTTCAACCGGCTTCAAAAAAAGAATGTATAAATGTGTCAATGCGACTGTATTATTTTGCGTGTAAGTTAAGCGTATCCCAGACATACGCGGCCCACCGCAGGCCTCAGCTTCAATATGCAAACGCAGGCCGCGCGTGTCCGAAGTCTCACATACATTGCATAGGGAATACAACAGGCCGCCACTACCGCCACCGCCACCGCAGACCGCGTGTGTCTGGGATCCCCTTTACGCGATATCTTCGCCGATTTGCAAGATTTTTTTTAACAGTATTTGGTGGTCGAATTTTAATTAGAAAATTTCTAAGAGTGGAAAAATAAAAATTTGGGAATAAGTCATCGGAGGAAGTCACAAGTTTTTACAAAGAAACGGTTTTGTTTTGTTAAAACTTAGATTATAATTAATACTAAAGGGTCTTTTAATGAAAGTTTTAGGGCTTCTTTCACCACTTGCTGATAAAGTCGCAGATACCATATCTTCAGGTTATCTGACAGATAGCCAATTTTTTGGGTTTCACAGGTAAGTTCTAATTGCCTATATCTATTCATTTTATATAGTCTATCACACAGATTTATCTGATAGATTAGTTTATCACTAAGATTACTATCTGTAACAATATCAGGAAGTGGTGAAAGAAGCCCTTAGTGTACAAAACATTAAGCCATGCTATAAGGGAACTGAGGATTATAGGGTTTAGTAAAAGAAGTCAACATAGGTGCGGCAAATTTCTCTTTACACTTTCTTTAAATGAAGGAACGCTATCATTACTTAAATTCATAAATTCATGGAATGAATAGCTGAAAGAATCCTCTGAAATAACCATCCTATGTGATTGTTAATCTATCGTCGAATCACATGGCTCTTCATCGGGAGCTCGCCTAAATATCAAAGGTGTCACGTGAAAACGAGACGCAGTATGTAGAAGCTTCAAGAAGGAAAGAGTAGGACGACGTCTACAGGAATGCCTTATTAAGAACCCTTACCGAATTAAGGTGTCGCTATACCACTGCGGGATTGCCATTAATTTTAAAATTGGAAATGACAGGCCAGAGTTACATAGATGCGCGTGGGTAGCGTAATGGTAGTAGTAATAAGCTTAAAACAGTTTATAAGTCGGCAAAGTAAAAAACCTTCGATTTATTTTTAGTTAATTTATTTCAGGGTCATCTCCTGAATTTTTTTTTCTTATATTCCAAAAATGGTCCCAATTTTGTCAGGCAATTTTATATAGGTACGTTACGTATACTTTCTCATGCAATGTCCAGTAGTTTTAAACTTGACAGACATGGATAAAAAAGCTTCTCTTGGTATGTCAGAGTTCTAAAATATACTTTGTAAGGATGTATGTGAATTTATGAGGATGTTTGGATGTTTGTCACTCTTTCACGCTGTAACGGCTGAACGGATTTTGATGATACTTGGTACAGTGATAGCTTATATTCTGGAATAACATATAGGCTACATTTTACCGCGGTAAACTGTTCCCGCGGGAAGCAGCTATCAAGTAATGTAAAATGTAAAAAAAAGTATGACAATTCCGATCTAACCACCAGTGTGCGCATGCGGGGCGGTCGGTGACATAAATTTCCAACCTCCGTGGGTCTAACAAATACGACCCTTTTAATAGCGCTCTCTCGCTTTCTTATATTCAGCCCTATGTCAAGTATCTATAGCTATACTTTAAACTACAAGAGGTGTACCTACTTGTAGCAAGTACTTGCCGCTTGATCGGAGGGCTCCAATGAAAGGCGGCTAAGGGGTTAGAGCACTCTTCGGCCACTTAGTCGCCCGGCGGGTTGAGGGTCACATCTACTTTGGCACGTATATCGAGGGCTACTAGACTAAGCAAAAGATTACACGAGAACAGTAAGAAATATTGGAGAAAGTAGACTTGTCTATAGGGTTCCCTAAACGATCATGAGGCATGACATGCAATACGTGCTGTCACTCATGCATGAACGTCTAGCTGTAGTGATTGACGTGCATGACATTCAAACTACGTGCTGGCCGTTGCTTCACTGTACTGATTGATAGCAAGCATGATGGTCCATCATGCAAGCATGGCATTCACGTAAACGTTGCATGTCATGCAAACATGATCGTTTAGGGACATTTTGTTTTTCTTGTTAGAAAACCCGCAAACGGGCTGATGACATGGCTTGTAATGAAGTAAGTCTTTACAAAAGACAGTTCTAAAAACCTCACGTGTATCAAATGTCAAAAATGACGAGAATGTTGGCAGAAGCCTGTGAAGTAAAGCCATATAAATGTTTAAAAACCTGGATGCAGAATTTGACTTTGTCCATATGATTTTCGAAAAAAGTTACCCCAAGCGAAAAATCTTTTGGCTTTTTTACTTTATGAGATTTTTTAGTTACCTACTTTTTAGTGTCAAATCACCAAATAGCCATATCAGTTTAATTTTTTTTTGATATCTAGTTTTTGTTGAGGACTTGGGGAATAATCAGGAGTCCTTCGGCTGGTGACACTTTATTTCTGTTCTGCTCTATCCAAGCTATATAGCATAAATTGGTATAATACTATCCTTGTGTGAACTTGATCCACATCAGTAAATTTTAATTAGTGAAATCGACGCCATCATTGATCTAGCTCTATCTATAGCTAGCTTCCATATCTACAGTACCTATCTAACCCCTCAGCGAAAGCTGACACGAAACAAAAACCACTGAAGATGATTGATGTAGTTATTTATTATCAGGTGAACGTTAAACCGAATAAATGTAAAATGATTCCAATTGGACAGCTCGACAAGGTAATCTATTATACTTAATACCATAATACCTACTACATCTATATCAAAGTGACAGTGAGAAGTGACTACTTAACTAGAAATGAAATGCGTAAATACCTGCCTGGGCATTATGCTATTCTATTCTTTGGTGATATCCTAGTCTAAGAGCTATATTCCAACTTGGTTCCTTTAACCAACTGTGGACTGCCAAAGTGATCATTACGCAGTTGTCATTCATTATTATCTACTAATTGATCATTAAAATGAAATGAATGAATCTTACTCTGATGAGAGAAGATCTGTGACAGAAAATAATTGTTCAATTATTGAAAAATCAATCCTTATGTATAATGGTTGTGATTTTCTATAAGTCAAATGTCTAAAACTTCAAATCCGTACATTATATTACATTTCCTTCCTACTAATATTATAAAGGCGAAAGTTTATAAGGATGTTTGTGAGTGATGATTATTGTTACTCTTTCACACTGTAACAGACTATTAATTCCTCTGTGCTGTAACGGCTGAAGCTTCAGAGGAATTAATAGGCAACTTTTTTACCGCGGTACTTATCCCACGCGGGCAAAGCCGCGGGCAACAGCTAGTGTGCAATAAACCACAAATTGAAACGAAAAATGATTTATTAAAATCTACTGGGTCATGTGTTGTTACAATCGTAACCTGCCAAATTAAAAAGAGTTACGGTGAAGTCGTTTTGTGCGTGCCACCTGTTGGCAGCTAGTGTCCGACTGAAGGTCAATTTTAAGGCCGAAGCCGACACCGAACATCGATTGTAGTGTCAACTTCGGCCAAAAGGTGACTAACTTTAAGGTTGGGTACTTCGAAGGTTAAATAAATTAACTTTGACTCATGACTTGAGGCAGAAGGGCCTGCTTCATTTACTTCAGATTTATAAAATATATACAGGGTATCTACCTTTTATTAGTAAAAAATTCTTAAAAGCTACATAATAGAAGGGTTACTTCCCTACAAGGCAAGAGCGTGTTTTTCTTTCAAATTTTTTATTTCAATCTCCAAATGTTCCACGATAAAGTTTTATCAGTTAATAGAGAAAGGTATAAAACTAACAATCAAGAGTAATTTCAACTCGAATGAAAGTTAAGTTTTGTATGTATTCGTAAATATTAGCTGTAAGTGTTAAAAAAAAACTGTTTGTTGAGGTTTGGTCTAGCTCAACCCAATTTTGGTCGAAAGGTTATGCCGAAGGCGTTTTTTGGGCGAAGCCGAAGCTACGATCGACCACTACCTGTTGCTGCGTGACCTTGTCAATGTTTATAGAACCTTGGTGGAAAGCTAACGGTTTTGTTGAGTTTCATTTCATAAAACTGTAAGTATAAATAACTGAATTGTATTAATAGTAACAAAGCTCTATGTTTGGAAATAGACGCTTTTAGTTATTTTACTATTCAAAAGTCAAAATTCGTTTATTCAAAATTGGTATTCAAAAGGTTTACACTTTTTTGCATCAATTCTGGTAGATTTATTGGTAGATGTATTCATAGAGGCCATATATATTTTTTCTGTAATTACCATGCTTCCAGACCATTTTACATGTACGTAAGTAGAACAGAACATTCGAACAGATAGATATGCCTACATCTTCGCTAGGATTCAAAGAATAAAGACTTTCTTTCATACACGCCCCAGTTGAAATTTCCAAAAACCTTTTCATAACGGACGCTTACGTTAGACAATAAATATGCAGTTTTCTTGACTTAGCGGTTTTGGGTGTGAGTTCATAGATCGTCAGCCAGGACAAACAATTTTATAAGTAAATAGTTAAAAATAGTTAACTAATTTAATTCCGTAGTTGGAGTAATAGTCTCATATCCGTACACGTGTATTACTTTAATATAAATTTAGCTGGATGTTTGTTTGTAGTACACATCAAACGTTTGCTTGTTGTTATGATGTTTGTTTAATTCGTTATAATTATAAACAATTTGTTTCTTTCATTCGCGCCTAACATCCAGCAACATTTGTGGGATTCTGTCTATTTATTTTGTAGTGATTTACTAGGCCAGGGTTAGTTTATGAATTAGGAACCACGAACTAATATTACACTAAAATAAGCATTTTTTCTGTTTTTTCAGGATTGTGATGTGACTCTAGCAAAAATTTTTTTTTTCTAAAAGATCGATTGACACGTTTTTTTGACAAGTTTTCTAATTATCTTTTTTTCTTTCTTTGCAGATAAACAATTATGGAGTCATCCCTGCAGCGGTCAACAAAAACTTTTAAAAAGAAACAAATGAAGAAAAACAAAATCAAATGGAAGTGTTTAAACAATCGTTAATTAGTCGTAGTCGTCAACAAACAGTTTAAAGTCAAAAAACTTTTTGAAAATGTAATAATTAAATAATTAATGCAAAATGACCTAAAAGTGTTAAGCGACTTTGAAAAAATATGTTAAAAACGGATTCTTAAAAGTTAGCGACGTTTAGGTGATGACGATGAATGAATAGTAGGTACTGCTGTGATGGGGTGTGGCCAGAGTAAAATAAATCTCTACCCGAGGCGAAACAAAAATGGTGGCAAAGGAAACAGTGCCAAGAAGTCAGGTAAGAAAAACATGTAACTTTCCTTTGTAAGAATCCACTTAATTATTACAAACAAGGACGCTATTGATAAATAAAATAGGTATTTAACACACCACAGAAGTAAATAAGTCCTACCACAGAATAGATAATTGGTCCTACCTAATAATTTAACAGTGAGACCGCGGGTAAAGCTAGTTTATCCCTCAAGTTAATATTCAATGACGTGACAAATTAATACCGTACCCGGAACCAAAGTCGTGACTATCGTCTGGGAACACGGATCTTCACAGACCCAAGCAAAGCCCAGAGGAAGGTAAGACACAATGAATAGCCTATAACTCCGCGCGATAAATATGAAACGGTGCTTAGAATTTCATTTTTATGTATTTGATAAAGGCAGGCGCGAGCGCTCGTAAAGGTGCTACACACCGTGCGACGCGGTCCGACAGATCGGTCGGATGGAGTCTGACGCCTTTGTTTGCATACCTCTAACGTTCAGCGAAACTAGACGACGGACTCTTTTGGCGGTAACCAAAGTGTCAAATTTTCTTCTTTTTTTTTCCTAAAAATGTATATTGCCGATTTTAATGTATACTTTTACTTAACAATGTCACTGTGAATGTCCGAATGTGGTGAATCTTTACTTTAGATTTTGATTAATCTCAGCATTCACCGATGGTTAATTGTTAGCATAAACCGGTTCGTCTTAATATACACCGCGCTTCGAACATTTACAGTAACCTAGACATTGTGATAGTATTTTATACAACAAGTGCATGTGGGTGTGCATATTTTGCGAAAAAAAGGTGTAAATACCTACTCTTTCAGTTTGTTCCAATATTGTGTATTGTAATCTAGATTGAAGCTATACCGCTTTAGTAAAGATGTGAATTACTGCAAATCGTCGTCATATCACATCGTGTTTCATGTTACACTGAACCAGGCTCTCCCGAAATAATAACAAAAAAATTAACTTAAAAAAACAGGAATTTTTTCACCACGCTTCATACGACATCCACAGAAAGATTGATTGGGTATATTATTTTCCGGATACCCACAGACATGTAGAACAATCGGTTCGTGCGTAGCTCGTGTAAAGGGCCTCGTGCCCTCAAATATTCATGAAGGGCTCAAGGGACCGCCTGAGACTGAAACTTGCGAGCAGGAAACTACGCAGTGTGCTGTTTAATTTTGGACTTTGGTGTGGCGACAACTTAAACTTTAAGGGAATTCTAAATAATAATTGCTCGTGAAGGTCCAATCAATGTTTTGTCGCGCACGGGGGAAAAACGCCATTAAAATAATTTGGCTACGCACTGCGGACCGGCATATATAAACAAACAGATAGTCGGATTAGTAAAGATTGGTCAGTTTCTATTCGTCATACAATAAATAAATAAATAAAAATCCAAGGGGTCGCAGATTTGAGTCCTTGTTATTAATGTTCAACTTGATACCTCCACGCGTTCCTGAGAAAAATGGTATTGACAGACAGATAGACATAGACAACGACGTGATCCTATATGGGTTCCTTTTTTTCCTTATGGAATCCTAAAAATACATTAAAAAAGTCACAGATTCAAAAAACTTTCTCAAGAAATTCCCTTCTCAAAATATCTCTTTCGCAAAACGCCCCTCAAGTACTTTTTAAATCTATGACCTGAGCTTGGAGGTCTTAAAGTGATATTCTTAGGTAGAACGGATCAGTTAAAAAAAAGCAAAATTTATCTAATAGGAAAGCAAAACTTAAAAAAGTGAAGCATATCTATCATAAATAGAGACAAGATATTTTTTGTTAGAAGCAGTAGGTGTATTTTATTTATTCACAACGTTATTAACAAATCCAATATTGCGTAAGCAAAAGCAGGTGTTTACCAAAATTACGGTTATAGCAGTTTACTTTGGAAGCCAGGCACAATATCAATACTCGTAGAGAGCTCTCCAGGTACGGAGCCAGTGTTGTTTTTCTATTTTGTAGTGGGCTATAATTACAAGGTTTTATAAACGTACAAACTCAAACTAGAAAACCTTGGTTGAACGTAAAAAAAGATGAAGAAGTTTCTGCAGCCACTTATATTACATTTGTGATTTTAGACATATAGGGTCGACATTTAAGTCATATCTTAATTACATTTTCTTATTTACTAAACCAGCCATCAGTTGTAACATGTTAGCGGCATTCCACAAAAATAGGGCACAACTAGAGCGAGTCGGCGGCGGCGGTTTGCACTGAGGTTCACATCTTATTACTGCCATAACATTTACAACGGACTGTTTTTGAATGAACCAGAAGAGTATTTTTACACTTTTATTTAGGTTTCCCGCACAATATACACATCCACAAATAAAATATTATTATCTATAATGATATGCTGATGTTGGTAAATAAATACCGATTCCGTTCCTCTGCGATGGCACGTTATTCTACAAAGCCTATAATCCCCAGAGTTAAGTGCGCCATATATTTTGTACGGTTCACATTTCGGAGGGGGGTCCTGCCTCTACCGGAGTACGTGCCTGGCGTTTTAACAAACATTGCGCCGCGCCGGAATGTCCAAAATATTCTTTATAAATTATCAATAAGGTCGGAAAATGTAAGCATTAATGAATCATTAATAATGATGCTGCGAAACAGATCCGTGGTCAGTAGTCCGTACACATAAGGGTTCTCTAAAATAATAACATGATTTTGTAATAAATGCTTAAATTAAACCAAAATACTGGGATCTATTTAAATGCGAACAGCCGATCCACTTTTTTCGGCAGTCAGAGCCACTATGGGCTGGCACTACTCTAGAAAGTCTACACTCACAGATGATGATGGAGAGATTTTTTTACCCATATTGTTACGTACAAAGTAACCTGGAGGCCAATCGCGTTAATTCAGAACGATATTACATTACCAAATCCAAACTATAACCAAAAACGTTATGCGGCATCCACACGTTTCGCAAACCTTTACAAACGCAAACGTGTGGACCCCTGCTCCATTTGGCTCGCATTTGTAAAGGTTTGCCAAACGTGTGGATGCAGCATAACGTTTTTGGTTATGGTTTGGATTTGGTAATACTACGTTCGGAATTAGCGCGGTTGGCTCCTTATACATGTAAAGGGGGGATGAACTTTTTTGGGCGATCCCTTCGTGGGTGAATCGTTGAAGAGGTATTTCAATCATTTCTCAATAATCCATTCATTTCAATGAGGCAGTGTTTCCATACAACCTAATATTTTCCCCTTTATTTGGGAACTTTATAATACGGAAGTTTCACTAAGCGTGGTCCGAAATCCATTTTTTTTTAATTTCACTGTGCATGGCTGCAAACTCAGGCTTTTGTTACCTATGTACTTATTACTTGTTCACATGTACAATGAGCAATGTTCACTTTCATTAGCAGTAATAGACTCTATTTCCCGAGGAGTAAGAGTAGGTTTTACACCTTTATTTCGTCTGGAAATGCAATAAACCTTCGCAGCTGATTGAAGCGTCAGAACTATCAGACTAATTAATCCGCTTTCAGAGTCGACTGGCACTGATGTTATCTAGGATACTATAGATAGGTTTATAGGTATACGAGTATAGGTAAGGTAGTCGTTGACAGCAAATATTTAAAAAGACAACAGTTTTATATGAATAACTATTTACAAATACATATCTATAAACCTAAATATAAAATAATAGGTAAATTACGACAGATTACTTACTTACTTTAATAATAATAATAACTTACTTTAAAAGATTACTTACTTAAAAATACAGATTACGTACCTACTTACTTAAAAATTACTTGACCACACAGGAGTAAAACAGGGACTGTTTATTTTCATTTGTTAGGTTTTTAAATGTTTTTCGGTTAAGATTGTGACCACGCCTATCACTTCCCTAAAAACTAAAGCCTGAAAAATAATGTTTTCCAGTTTCCTTAATGTGTAACAATAATAACGTGACCAATATATTGTTTTAGTCGAACAAAGGAAAGAGAAAACTTACTTACTTGGGAGAGATGAGTTATTATAAGTACCAAGACAAAGGCCATAAGGCTTCTGCGACCTTCCTTAGGTTTACTTCTTTCAGATTATCGGCGGAGATAAAACCACCGAATACAAAGTACAGTTGACTGTCTGAATTGTTTTGTATCTCAAACCAGAAGTAAGAACTTACTTGGAAATAAGAACATTCAAACAAAATTAATTTTATGGGTACTGTACCTAGTAATGCTAATCCTAAGCCATATACCAAAGTCATAACAAAATTACACAGAAAAAAAACATTTTTCTGTTTTAAAATTCACTGATTTATTATGTAGCTATTATAAAAGCCAAAGCGAGTATTTTGTTGTTTATTCGTTCGTTCGGTGGGTCGGTCGGTCGATCGATCGTTCGTTCTTTCGTTTATTAGAAAAAAATAATTAAAAACTCAAAAAAAAGTTTTATGACTAAGGACATGAACATACATAATTAATCCCAAACTACTAAAACTAAAAGATAAGGAAGGACGAATTCATTCTAAGAACATCCAGATCAGAGCTAACTTGCACAAATTGTACAAAGTTGTCCGTGGGAATCGAACTCCGTGATCGAGTGTAAGGACCAGGCAACTATTAGCCGACGGGGCCATCAACAACAAAAATAAATTAGATTTCTCAAATTAACACCGAAAATCTTATTATATTTCAATTTACTTTATTGTGCTGTGAATCACATAAATCAGGAGATTATATCCGAGACAATACTTTGACCCAGTTACGCCGGGCGAGACGAGGAAAGCGAGAACATCGTTAAAACTACAAGAAAGACGTTTCACGGATCAAGATCCCCATCTTGCGCTACTAAGAGTCTAGTCCTCTTCCCTAGACGATCATGCGGCATGACATGCGTTACGTTTACGTGAATCATCATGCTGCATGATGGCGACCACGTATTGGAAGACGCAGTGTAGGCAGGCCTCCCACAAGGTGGACCGACGATCTGGTGAAGGTCGCGGGACCCAGCTGATGAGGTTAGCGCAGGACCGGTCGTTTGTCCAGCAGTGGACGTTTACAGGCTGATATGATGATGATGATGGACCCTCATGCTTGCTATCAATCACTTAGTACAGTGAAGAGTACGCGCGATTGTCAATCAACGGTCATCGCGTAGTTTGCATGTCATTCGCGTCTATCACTACAATTAAATGGTCATGCATGAGTATGAACATAGCATGAATCAAAAAATTTAGCCACTCCCATATGGATGAGTAATAAAAGCATTCTATGGGTGTCAAAATCGTGTCAAATGGATTACAATATTGTAACTCACTCACACATTCTCATTTTCAAACTCCATATAAATTTGTATTAGCAACCTCCTCCCGCTACTCCGCTTCCTTTGTCCGCACCCCCCCCCGGTAATTGGCACCATAGGTGCCGATACTAAATAAGCAAGATGCGATCTCCACAGGGAGCGCGCGGGCGAACAGAGATTTGAAACTTCTTGTGCATGAGTGACAGCACGTAACGCATGTCATGTCGCATGATCGTGTAGGGACCGTATAGCCAACTCAGAAGAAAGAGTAGGTACTCGTATATAAAAGAAAAGCAAATGCACTGGAACCCGGAAATCCTTCCCTTTTTCCGCACAAGTCTGTGCCAGGTACGGAAATCGATCTGCATGGAACCCTCCTCAGCTCAGAAGGAAAATATTATACAATATTCATAAACTGGAAGCTCCTTAGGAATTTTTATTATACTGCAAATCACAATGGAATGGAAGAAAAGAGAAAGATGACAACACCAAAAGAAGAAGAAACTACAATACCTATTTAAATATGCTTCTTATATAAAAATAACTCTAAAACAATTGACTATCCAGATGAAACGTAAAATCCCTCCGAGAATTTTACAGGGAGCACAATAATCGCATATATATTACGGTATATTTATATTATATGTATGTGTGTAATAGATAGTTCTTAAGTTTATTTGAAATGCCTTTTTAATTTTATTGTCTTCGCACCTACCACAATCTATCAGCACGACCCAAAGGTTAACTGGTAGAGAATGCCTCCGGCATTAAGTTCGCCTCTTGTACAATAAATGTGCAATAAAGTTTAAAAAAAAACTTGAGGCTTCAGATTAATACAGTAACCACATAACATCACTTTGCCCATTCTGTTAAAAAAAAAATACCAAACCATCAACATGAAGTAAAGTAATAGAGTCTTAGGATTTTTGGCTACTCTAAAAAAACCACAAAACCCTGAAGCAAATATTAAATATTACTAACCTGAAGTCCATTGACTTACTATTAAACTGAACCAGCACAGAATAAACATAGTACTTACAGGACAACGAGTTCCAAAGAATATGTTACTATATGTCCAATGTTGTGTACCTATGTATCAAATCATACTCGCGCACACTAACTAAAGTGTTTGTTCTTTATTTTATATTAACTGAGATCATATTTGGAGGATATCTACTTTAGCTTTTGAAAGTGCCGCTTGCCTGACAGACAGGTCTCCCGGTTGAGCTCAAATCAGCTTCTAGTGTAGGTATTGCGAGCTCAAATGAAATGAATGTAAATGCGTTGTCGATTTTTCACTGCAGATTAAAAATCTAGTACCTAGAACATCATTGCTGAATCCGCATTTGGGTGAAGTTGCTATTTGAAGAACTCGGCGTTGTTTGTTGTTGTACCCCTTCACACTTATTTAACAAATAAATTGTTAAATAAGTGTACACACTTGTACACTTCTTACAATTTATTTGGCTTCCCCTAAATGAAACCCTCAAACCGCCCCTGCTGCGGAATAAAAATAAAAAGGTGAACGGTTAAATTATACGGTATCGCGAGTTGCGGCTGAGATAGGTGCAATTCGTTTTAAATTGCGTAAAAGGGTTAGAATCGCCGGCGTAACGAACCCGACCTTTATCTGTGAGCTAAAAACATTATGCAGGGTGTCCAACCAAAGTGTCCATGATAAAACCCGTTAACTCGAAAACGCCAACAATAATACTGAACCATGTAACGATCATAGAAAAGGTCGCGTAGCTGTCGGCTGCCGCAGACCGGTTGTTGAGGATAAAACGTTGAGGACGTTGCAGGCGGAAAGAAAAGCGTAGTTTCTTGGTACACAAATATAATAGCACATTAAAACGTAAAAACCAATATTTTTACAGCACGATTGAGAGTACACACACTTGTTTTTCTACTGACATATTCTATTTTCAAAAGTATATATAAAAAACCGTGCTTTCAGCCAGGTGACCAGCTATAAAGAAGATCGTCGCCAACACCGGTGTATACCTTCGGTCACGATTCTATATCTCTACTCCAAAGTCTACAAAACCGCAGGTTACGACACTTGAGCGAAACTGCTCGCGGAATACTTCGACCTTTACCAAAGCTGCAGCGACGAGTGAACTGAAAAAACAGCTGGCACATTCGCAAAATCTCTAGAACTAAAAGGTCCAGAGCTACCAGGAGGCAGTGGTGCTGAACACACTTAGAACTGCGGACACTGCAACTATCATGGGTATGAGAGAGAGTCGGCCCTGTGCGACTGCGGCGAGGAGGACCCAGACGGTGGACCACCATCATCTAGCGCTGCCCACTGCATGCATACCCTGGATCTCCTACCGACCTGATCGAATCGATGCAGTCGCTTTTCTGCGATACAGAGAATGATAATGTCCAATTCTCGAAATGTCCAACGGGTGTAAAACATCCATTTCCCAGAATATGCATCGCTGCCATCGCACACGTTGCAAATGCTACGAGCGGCCCCTTGTAGCATTTCTGCAAGTACTTATAGCGCTGCAAAAAGTCGCCGAGTTAACGTGTAGGTATTTGGGAACTGTATGTCGTAGCTCAGCTCGTCGTTCCCAGGCTTCCTTAAAATAATAATAATAAAAAAACAAATGTTTGACTATCCTGTCATCCTAAAAAACCTAAGGTGCATCAAGGCGACTAATCGCCACAGGTAATTAATTGCTCCATAATTGTAAAATTTTATTGGTATTACTTTTTCAGAGCTATTAATAAGTATCTAGGTTTATTATGCAATAAAGGCCCGATTTTAAAGGCTCACTTTTAAAGTTTGACAGCGCTATAATTAGTGTCGTCTGCATCTTCTTAATAATTGTGTGACAGGGATAGAAACATCAACATATGTATCGGTATTTCAAAACTGTAGTAACTAAACTGGTACGTATTATCGGTAGGTACCTTTCGGTCCTACGTGGATGTTGGTGGTGATGGACACCCTTTTTAAATTTCGTCCCCAATTTCGTCAACAGGAAAGAGCACGTCTGTAATTCATCAGAATATAATACATTTTTTCCGAATATTCTGCACGAGCGATTTTTCATACAAACGAAGTAGCTTGTTGAATACGTAATCCTTACAGTTTTACTTCATTGTATAGTTAAAATTAAAATCGTGTTTACGAGTATTTGTTGTTGTGTTTGCGATTGGGACATCATTGGACGTGGACTTATTGCAGTAGTCGAATAATTGTCTATGGAAGAGGTGATGAATACGTGTGCTCTATTCAGGGCCATAGACAATGTTATAGAGGTGTGCGACGTGTTTCCGGCACGCCATGTGTCATCACAACATTTTTTATTCAATACGACGAGCCGGGCGAAAAAAGGCGGGCAACATTACAAAAATAGAAAGCTAGCTGCACAACATTTTTAGGGGTCCGTCCGTAGTCAAACAACGAACTCTCTAAGACCGTTCAGTCCGTTCGTCCGTCCGTGTCCGTCCCAGTCGGCCATAACGTCGTTATTTGCAAAATGCATGAAAAAGGACAAAAAAATGTTTTTTTATACCTTTCTATAGGATCCTCCCGATATATTTTCCCGAGGTAATCAGTTTAGAGTTTAATCAGGCAATGTTTCCAAATTCAAAAGTGTGTCAAAAGAAGCTGAACAAAAACTAACTTCCAAAGTTACTGGCTGTTATTTTTTTAAGTCACAAGCCTTCTGTTTTGTCTTAGAAAAAGAATTTACCATAGAACCGTAATCAGCGTATAGCATGAAATAGCAATAGTCTTTTACCCCAATAATTTGAGAAGACGCTTCTTACATGGCGGGGTCAAACTGAACAAACACTATCTATTTTAGTCGGGCTGTTGTTTGTTGTCACTGCGATCAAGTGACGATCGCCGGCCCCCCAACAAAAAATTCACATACGTAGATAGAGATAGAAGATTTTATATCTGTCTTGCTTACTCTTACCACTTTTGTAATAAGTGTGTCCATCTCTGATTATTATTGTTATTTTAGCAGCTGTTCTATGGGATCCTTGTTCTTAGTGTTCTGTCAAAATAGTCTGACAGAAAAAATAGTAAGCATTTCTAACAAAAAAACATGGAGTTCTTGATCTGAGGGTTACGCGAATATGACGCTAACTGCGGTTCCAGTCAAAAACGGTCCCTTCCTTATAAATGTAAACATTGAAAAGCACAATTCCACAATCAAATACCGCAATTTCTCACTTCATTCCCCGTACAAATTGGCAGGAAAATGATTCTCGTCACGACTCGTTGAAAACATAAAGCTTCACACGAGCTCAGGAAGAGATAGCGGACGCCTTCCGCTATGGAAAATGTAGCGCTCGCCTGGAGCCCTAGTCTTGAACCGGTACCTCCTCGCTTCGAGCGGTCGTTGGTCGATTCTACTGATTTTTGTATCGGATGTCGAAGCTCCTGGAGCACTATTTTTGAATCGCTCGCCTCGCTTCGAGCGATCGATTCTACTAATATTTCTTTAGCATTATGCTGAGCCAACGTCGTTTTGTTGCTGCGACACATACCTAACTAACTTTGTAAACTTGTTATTGTATACGTATGTGTCGAAGCCAAGAAATAAATTAAATTTAAATTAAAGCCACAATTAAATGATTTATCTATCTAACATCGATACAAAAATCAGTAGAATCGACCGCTCGAAGCGAGGAGATTCAAAAATCAGGCGCCTGGAGATTGTGAGAAATATTATATGGCACACTCCTCAGTTTTAGTGTTCCGTAGTCTGACAACGAAATATATCTCAACTTAAAAATAAACGGGCAAGTGCGAGTAGGACTCGTGCCCTGAGGGTTACGTACAAATTTACAAACTTAATATTGGCATATTGAATTTTACGTACCTCTCCATACATGTAAAGGGGACTAATTTTTTAAGCGGGCAAGAAGCGGACCCTTTTGTATGGAGTATTGTTTAGAGAGGTCTTTATAAATAAGGTACCTAGTTATCTCTTAAATAATCCTTAAGTATTTAATAATGTAGGTGGCCCGACGACCTAAAGAAGGTAGCCGGAAGCGCATGGATGCGGAGGGCGGAGGACCGGGGCATCTATTTTTGAATCGCTTCGAGCGGTCGATTCTACTGATTTTTGTATCGGATGTCGAAGGAAAATCAGTAGTAGCGATCGCTCGAAGCGAGGAGAGCGATTCAAACATAGAGCTGCTGGTGGCGGTCATTGGGGAAGTCCTATGTCCAGCAATGGAAGTTGAAAGGATTATGCTGATTAATTAATAAGTCTTTAAAGCACTATTAATACAGTTATTAAAGTTCTTAATAAGACGCAGGGGCCTTTGAACGGCCTGCCATAAATTAGGCTATAACACGACACAAGTTTATGGAGTTAGGAGCTTTACCTCGGAAAGGCCATGCGGTTTTATGGAGTGCCGTTATAAACCTCTTCGTAGCCGTTTAGTACTTACGGCTTAATTGAGTGTTTCTGAATGCATATTAATTTGTTTATAAGTACCTATTTAAAAAAGGTTTTATGTGGTAAATAACAAAATGGAATCCTGAGATCATGAATACTATAGTGAATACTATACTATGAATAGTATTCATGATCGCAGACGGAATCACACGCTTGTTGCAGTTAGAAATATTGTATACTAAATAAGCTATGGTATATAGCTGTTGCCCGATGATTCGCCCGAGTGGGATAAGTTTTTTTACGCAAAGGAAACATTTCTTTATTTTTTTTAATACATAAAACAGCATTCACAGATTTTTTTAAATACCTGTCTGAGGATGAAATCGAACCTGACAAATGTGGAAAAACCATACAGTTAGCTACCCTAGGTAACTTTATGGGAAAAATACCACTTGTATTTTTATGATAATAATCGAAAAGGTCGATCACAGGAATCAGTTTCTTCTAAGTAAAGTATCATAATTCCCTCCAGGTAAGGTTTTTTTTATTCCACCCTGTATAATGTTGCGAACGTTCCCTACAGATTTATCTCACTCTGTAGGTATATTTTCCTGTCCTACACTCCACAAAATAGGATTAATTTGTTTTGGAAACAGCCCTAAACACACAAGCTCGGAAAAATCCAGACATACCTACCGATGTTTTATTCCATTACATCGTGTGGACTTTAATTTGTACGGTTGACCACACGTCATTGGAAACAAAACCAGTATAATCTGGTCTCTCATAGCATTGAAACTCCCTAATAGGCTAGGCCAGCTCAAGGTCACTGACGTCCGGTCGACTGTAAATAGTATACATACATTCGAACGTATAACAGTTACAAACCACGTACGTACCTAGACTAGTACCTAGATCACTGAGATATTGAAAATATAAGTAAAATACCGGCATTTTCTGTCCTTGGGTTTAAAACGCGTAGAAGTACCCATTAAATAAAAAGCTGTACCATAAAGAAGTTCAGAAAAACATATACAAAAACCAAGGAGAATTTGCTCTATTTTTTTTTCTTTGTACTCAGAAATCGCATAATGTCAGTAATATCAAAGAGAATATAATCACTACGTGAGTGCTTGACAAAAATCCAAACATGTCTTAACGAATCTTTCAAAACTTATTTTATTTTAGGCTGATGGCTGCATAAGCCATCACCTATGCCTTTGATAACTCACTAACTCATAAATAACTTTCCGGCCGCTTTATAAAATCATGTAGTTTACAAGTCTGACGCGGTACGGATCCTGTTTAAGATGCAGCTGTAAAGGATTGTTTTGGGAGTGTTAGTGATACAATCGAGTAGATGCCGCACCTTTTTTGCGGACGTTACCTTCGACAATTGCACGATCGCTGAACCTGAACCTGCAATCAAGTAAATGCTCTTCTATTTCCATACATTAAGTACAGTCTCCATACAAAGGGCCTGATCAATCTTTCACCAATGATTTGCAGTCTCCAACACTCCACTCAAGGCTCGTCTGCCACATCTGCTAACAGGACGTTTTAAGGGCTGTTTGCACTTTAAAAGTATAGATCCCATGTGACATAATATCATACTTATGTGTTATGTCACTTATCACTTTTAATACAAGAAATAAAAACAAACTTGCTACTCTACAGTAAGACTTAGGTCAGTTAATCGTTCATAGGGCAATGTGGGTACGCTTCTACAACAAAATACCAGAGGATATCTTCAATATGAAAGACCGAGAATTTAAGAATCACATCAAAAAACAAATTTCTTTGCCTATATTATAAAATAGACGAATGAATGACAAAGATGCCTAGTATTGCTCGGTATTAATGTTACTTTAGCCTCTCACTACATTTACAAAAAACATTACGAAGTATATAAAATTGAAAAAACCATTCGCGAGCACAGGATTTGAACCTGCGACCATTTAAGCCCAGTCATATCCACAACTACGAAACCTACATAGCTGATAGACCACTAGTCCCATGATAGGGCAACTGACAATATTCCATCCCCAGTAGTCCCTTGGGACAAGTGACACCAAAAACTATAACTGATTCATCGGCCAATCCGACCGACGACTGCACATCGGCGCACGCGCATCCTGCAGGAAACAAAGCCGGTATTCGTGTCGGAACAATAAACTTTACTGGCTGACGAGCGGCTGATTGATAGCCGTCTGTTCAGTGTTACAATCTGAACGTGGGCGGCCCGTTGGGCGGATTTGCCGGACATGATTAGTTTTAGGTCAGATGGGTCGTATGTTGTTCGCGCTTGTTAACGGTTTACGCACTCCAGTGTTATTGCGCGTTGCGAAACCGCTGAACATGTCTGCGTACATTTGCGTTGCAAGAATTGTGCGAATCATATTATTGTCTTCGTTGGATGACGCGCATACATGGGGACCCCCTATACAGTTGGCAGACTAAGTTCGGTCGCCTACTAAGCCGTAACAAAAATTTGACAATGAGCTTCGGAACGATTTTTAACCAATTTTTCGTAAGTTTCAACTTAAAATGTGACTTTTATTATTTGACTTCTTCTTATTATATGACTTCTTTGCGCTCGGTGTGACGTTATTTCTCTTGTAAATTGTGGTTGGCGCAGAGTCATTCCTAATACCTAGCAAAGTAAAAAAGATAAGTAGATGTTGATCTACTCATATTGTCTGGTATTTCCACTTTAAATTTGAAAGGAATTCCCACAGTTCATCTCTCCTTCCTTCCCCCATTCGCGCAAAAGTATTTCAATTAAACTCCCAAAGCAATTTAACCTTGAATTTTAAACTCTAATTTAAACTCGTGAGGATGAGAACTTTAGATGTCTTAGATGTTATTTCGGTAACAACAAAACTTTGCTTGTAGAGTTAAAATAATGTGGCAAAATTAGCCATTGACTCTACTCAGGTATAGTCAGCCTGGATGTGGTGAGTCACCTTAAGGGCGATGCTTTCTTTCGCACTACCATAACCATTGAAATAGGTAGGTATCTATTGATAGGTATATGAAGTGGCTCGGTATGCATATGCATCTATTGAAAGGTGGCCCCAGTGATCCCTGCAGCAGCACCATATAGCACCATAGCAGCACACGGTTTATTGATGAAGGTTGAATGTTGATGGTTAAAAGCTGGCCTGTTGGCGTAGTTGGTAGTAAACCTGCCTACTGCGCCAGAGGTCGTGGGTTCGATTCCCACCTGGGACCAACATTTGTGTGATCAGCTTGTCTGTTGGTTTTTGGATTCTGGGTGTTTGTATGTATTTAAGTATTTATCTAAATGTATTTAAGTATGTTTATCAGTTGTTGAGTCCCCTTTTACAAGCTTCGGCTGTCTGTACCAGTTGTCTGATCATGGGACAACACCATGGAACTATTGGGACGGATGGTAAAATTCAGGGGTTCGTGGCAGAGGGCCCCAGTCCCGAAGGGCCCCGATTTCGATAAATCAGCGGCTGTGAACACATCGCGCCTCATTTTTTCCAATTTACTTTAAAATTAATCTTCCGACCACATGTTATGTTCGCGCGATCATTAATCTTGCCGCGTCTTGCTTTGAACCAAATTAATTCTCACCGACGACAAGTATAAAAATTCTGTGAAGTGTAGGTAGGTAGGTTGTACACGATATGCGGGTTCCGTAGTTTTTTTTAGATTGCCTGGAATTAAATAGGCTCGGAAAAGATACCTCTCTTTTGGAATGACATCATCATTTTGGTCCAAATCAGAAACAGCCGGCCATGAAATTAGTGCTATTCTCTTACAACTTGTCTGTCTAAGCTTTGTTTTCTATGACACCAAAGCTGTAAGGTTGATTTTATTTGAGTTCAAAAATCTGTCTTTTCATACATTTTCGATGATAGGTAATTGAAACCTGAACGGTGTCCTTTCTATAATTTTCACATCAATTTGATTTTTCAGGCAGACAAACAGACATACAAATGGACAAAAAGCAGATATAGGGCATTATATATAGGCAGATAGATTTAATGGTTTATACGTTTTATGGTAGCGAATATAAGGGTATACGTTTTGACGGAACCCTGAAATTTCATTTCGAATTTCATAAAATATGAACCCGCGGGTCGTGCGAGCGTCCAAATTTAATGCACCAACTTATTTAAATCAATTTGCTATTCGCTTTGAGCTGTAATTTTACATGAATATAAATGGTTTCATGGACAATATTGTATCCAGAAATTATTACATCTCACATTATTTTATTCCTAAGTTAAAATCATTTAGCGAGCTATGGAGAGGGCCATACCTGAGGTTTCTTTAGAGATATGAATCAGGAAATCAGAAGCTCAGGTAAAGAGCTAAGGTCACCGACATAGCCAAGTTGAAGTCGCAGTGGATTGGGCCACATGTAGAACTGACTGTCATTGAGACAGACGAGTTGTGGAGTGGGGACCACGGGTGGGACGCCCCCGCCGCCAGATGGACAGACGACCTAGAGAAGGCGGAAGAAGCCGTAATCGTAGTTTATGTGGACTACTCGTAGTACCTGAAAGTTGGTTTGTGTTGCGCAGGCGCAGCGGACAAGGAGGCGGACGAGGAGGAAGGCGCGGCGGCGGCGGGGGGCGCGGCACCGCCCGACGACGCAGAAGATGACGCCGACCGCGGCAAGCACATCCTGCCGCTCGTGGGCCATCCGCCTCCCGTGTTAGTATATTAAATGTATACCCCATTATCTGAGGCTGGTTTCACAGCTGTACGGGTCGCCCGAGACACACGTGAGGCGCTAGAACATTGTTTCACAGCCACCAGGATTCTTCTGGGCCTCCCGTACAGCTGTGGAACCAGACTATCGCTCAAGTTCACGTCAAAAATGATGAGGATGGGTTTTCAGGTCATCGGCTTATTTTAAATTGCACCTAAGTCACGTCTGCAGTGCAGTATAGGAACCGTCACGGTCTTAAGGGTTCAATGGTACCAGTGGACGGGTCCAAGGTACCAGGTTCCCGGTCCACCGTTCTGCCTCCGTCGAACGTCGGCTTGGTGCGCGCAGAACGGCGTTCTTTATTAGAAAAAATGTTAAACGAAGAATCCAAGGTATAGTGCGTCCTGGAACAAATTGACCGTCTTATATTGTGTGGTATCAGGGTCCAGTGACAAATAATTTCGATTTTCTCGCTTTGTACACATTAAATACTATATTATTATGCACGGGTATTACACGCGATTTTATTTATTACACGGTATTAGAGCGTCAGTGGCCTCGGGGATAAGACGCGACCTATCATATCGAAAGGTCCGAGGTTCGATCCCCGGTTGGGCCATGTACCAATGGGTATTTCTCGAAACTTAAGTACATGTACTGACTGTTCTCAAACGGTGAAGGAAAACATCGTGAGGAAACCTGCATACGCCGAAGAAGAAATTATTAGACGCATGTGAAGTCCACCAACCCGCACTGGGCTAGCGTGGTGGACTATAGCCCGCACGCCCTCGTTGAGAGGGTAGGCCTGAGCCCCAGCAGTGGGGAGATTAATAGGCTGTTGATGATGATGATGATTACACGCGAAGTCGCGAATACTTTGTAACGTTGATAAATTTCATTAAAATATCGTAGAAAAGCAAAAAATTCTTTTTTGTTTGCAGTGAGGTGTCAGCCAGTCAGCAGGATTTCTTTAAAATGCTAGACGAGAAAATTGAAAAGGTACTTTATTTCTACAACAATAAAAGTATGTTTCATTTCTTTGTACTGACCATATAAAATAAATAAAAACAAACTCTTCCACAGGGGAAAGACTACGACTCATCAAGCGAAAACGAGATGCGGATAGAACATGAGCGGCGTAGAATACTCATAGATCATTGGCGATCAACCTCTCAATCCACTCAGTCTTCTCAATCACAACCCAGTCCTCCAACTCCTGCTAGAAGGCGGGTTCCCAGGTCAATACCACAGCCGCCTGATAGACAGGGCAGTCCAGGATCTGCACGAAGATACTGCAGACAGCAACACGTCCCTGATGGCATGTCTCCTCCTACAAGAAGATCCCACAGCGCTCAGTCACACCACCCTCACGATCCTCGACAAATGAACGGTGATAACTGGAACGACCCGTCCAAATCACCAGTCAAAAGACCACAAAGCGCAGGCTCCAATTGGAAAACCAACCCGAAAGTAGCACCTTTCAATCAGAAATCTAAAAAGAACGAAGGAAATGAATACCAAAGAGACAACCTAAAAGATTATGAAATCTCTGGCTCTAATCAAGATGTTTCTCAAATAACCTTCAATCCTACATTCCAAACGCATAGTCCTGCCCATTCGGCGAAATCTCAGCAGCCTTACATTGCACAAATTATATCGTATCCCATATCGCAACAGGTGACACCTCCTTCGCCAAAGTTCATAGCTCCCCCTGAAGAATACCAGGATCCACAGAACAATGTCGTTGATAACAAGTTCCATAATACTCAAAGAGAGACGCCTGCTGCACAGGACAATCCTCAAACTCCTATATATTACATACACGGGAACGCCACTGCGGCAGTTGCTCAGGACCTGGCCCAGCAGAGACAACAAACTGCAATACACTTGCAACAGTACGTTGCTATGAAGCAAGCACAGCAACAAATGTTCACATACTTACAAAGAGGTCCACATACTGTATTTCCGAACGTAGAATACGTTCCAGCTGCAAATCTGAACCGAATGTACGAAGGAGAGGAATTCGCGGCTCAATACGGGCATCCAGCTATGAGGCCTCATAGCGCTCCCAGTCCCACGCCCACTCCTGTAGGAGTCGTGAGGCCGATGCCAGTCGCTCCTGGTTTCAGCCCAGACGCCGCACATATGGTTCAAATGCCGATGTGGTCACAGATACCAACGATGGGGCCTTGGGTACCCGGTCAAGTACCGCCAGAAATGCAGTACTACCCTCAATCTCAGTTCATGCCCATGTACCGCCCGAACTCTGCAGGATCTGCTGGAACGTTAACCAGGTATCAAAAGAAGGAAATGAGTGACAGTGAAGTGAAAAATAATTTGTGCCAAAGCATAAATCTAGTGAGGCAGAAGCCGATCGGTCAGATCGTGTCCATTCCTGGCCAGGACTTGACGGTGTGTAACAATATGAGTGACAGTCCGAGTCCGGCGTCCGTCAGCACGGACAGTGGGGTATCCCCCGGTAATAGTGTTCCCAGTTCTAAAAACTCTGTATTCAGTACACCTTCGAACGGTTCCAACGACACATACAATAACGGGGTTGATAACAAAGTGAAAAAGAAAACCCCTGTCAGCACTCGATCTCTAAAAAATTCTAAAAGTCTAGATTCTTAGTAAGAGTTTTGTAATTATGTAGATTTTCTAAATGTACCTACGTAGAGTCTAGTCAAGTCAGCAAGACTATTTGTAAAGTAATAGTGAAATTAGATTCCAAAGTGCTTAACTTATTACGTGATTTCATCGAACATTTTTTAATGGATTGGTGTTAAAAATTGCTCCTATCGATGTAGTTAAATTGTAATCTTAATAAAATTATATCACTAGTTGTCGGCACATCACCAGAACTTCGAAGGCGAGAGTTCGGCGCCTCCACCAGAGTAAGCATAGTCATGATTTCCATGTACTTTTGACTCGACCATCTCACACTCAAGGATTTATTTTGCTCAGATCAAACTTGTAAGCTATTATTTTGATATTCCTTTATCTTGCATGCTATCAGGTTTAAAAAATTATACAAATAGATACCGAGAGCTTCCTCTGGCCACGGGGCCTGGCGGACCCTTGTAAGTAATACTTTGATCCTAAATCATGCTTGATCACACAATGAGGGCATTTGCGTCAAAGTTTCACCTTAACGAAGTTTAACCTTTCCAGAGTGACCATCTTTCGCAGTTTTATTTCATGCGAAAGAGTCCTCAGACTGCTATGTTTTATCTATGTCCTTTTGCCCGCCTACTTGTGACTGAGATTGGCTTCGAATCTAATTACGTGATAAACATGTTGCTTACTCTATTTGGAGGGACACAAATTTTCTTTTCCTTCATCATCTTTATTTAGGATTATGGCGAATTCTTGCCATCGTCCGGTTACGTTATTAGAAATTCCTGTATTATTATTTTGACATTGGTATTTACAATTAGGTTTCTTAATTATTTACGGCATGTACACAAAACGGGTAATATATTTTGTTAATTTGTTAAGCCTAAAATTTTAATAAAAATCTATCTAAATATGTTTAGATAAAGACGTGTAAAACGGTACAACTTAGTGCCTAATGAATGATGCATTTTAAACTATCCAATAATATATAATGATAACGGATGTTTTGTTTTATTCAACTCGTGTAAATTTTTCAGAACTTATTTAACGTATTGAACGCAAAGACGGTCATAGCCGACAACGGAAAACCGTGGCATTATACGCCATGTCGGGATATCACGACAAGTAATGGCATTCTAATGTCATGTATGGTGGCGTGTGGATGCATCACTTTTGACTTTCGTAACATGACGTGGCAGGTTAAGTGAGCATTTTTTGAGTATTCTTTCATTTGTTTATTTGAGTATTCTTATACTTGTCCAGTCCGGGTTGGCGGACATCACATGCGCCTAAGAATGTTTTCTTCAGCGTATGCAGGTTTCATCACATTCTTTCACCGTTTGAGAGCAGTCAGCAAAACTGTATCAGTTTCAGTTTCAGTCATTTATTAATAATTTAACATTATACGTCATTACAGATCCATTCATTACACATTTCAGAAATTGTCAAATTATAAATTAGTATACAGATTTTATAGAGATAATAAATTAATGTAGTAAAAAAAAAATGTAGTTACTTAAATTTCGAGAAAAACTCATTGGTACATGGCACGACCGGCGATCGAACTCGGACCTATTATAATCACGACAGGCCGCGTCTCCCCCACTACGCCACCTCATATTATAGTAGATGAGTATAATTTTCATGTATTGATTTGGGTTCGAGCCCCGCGGCTGTTTCCATTGAGGGGTTGTAATAAATTATTCACCTCCAGAGCCTTCGACACTAAACTTGTGTCACCACTTATAGTACAGTCGACCGCAGGTCAGTGGAAACACATTGACCTTGAGCTGGCCTAGCCTATTAGGGAGTTTTAATACTATGAGGGACCAGTTTATACTGGTTTTGTTTCCACTGACGTGCGGTCGACCGTACCTACTTAAATACTATACAGAGTGATTTTTTTTGACTGGAACACTTAGGGCTTCTTTCACCACTTCCTGATATTGTTACAGATAGTAATCTTAGTGATAAACTAATCTATCAGATAAATCTGTGTGATAGACTATATAAAATATATAAGATATAGGCAATCAGATACCTGTGAAACCAAAAAAACAGGCTATCTGTCAGATAACCTGCAGATAGGGTATCTGAGTCTTTATCAGCAAGCGGTGTAAGAGGCCCTTAGTGTCCCAGTTTACCCAAGTGTCCCAGTTAAAAAAACACTGTATAGTAACACGAAAATATTTTTTAACTGTTACTGCAATATGTCACTAGATATTTCCTTGCGGTGCACAATATCATTCAAGTCATTTGCGGAAGTACCTTCCTAACATTTAATTTCATTACTGGTACAGCACATTAGGAAAAAAACAGATAGAATAATACAGTAGCTTACATTAGTACATCTAGGTAGGCGGTCTTATCGCTAAAAGCGATTTCTTACAGACAACGTTTTATAGTGCCCTATGTGTTCCAGTAGCAAAAGAAATAGGCCTGTATAGGCTGGTAGTCTTACTTAGGTATACTCATTTTCAAGAAGTGTATCGCAAATTGTTTCATTTCATACCTAATATAGTTTCAAATAATAGAGCTCTGAACATTATAACATAAGGGTTCCGTAATAGAAGATTGATCGTTATTTGATAACATATCCCATGAATAAACGATAAACGTAGGGTTTCATAAAGCTCCTAAATTCCGTTTCAAATTGCTTAATAACAATTTCTCCGGCCTTTAACATAAGCTGGTGAGATTTTGGTCATTCATCATTCACTCCCACATTAATATGTTAGCCTATAATCCACAGTCTATCAGCGTCTAGTGGACTTATATTATAGGCATATGAATTCCATTTAAGACTTATTTCCCTTCCCCTAAATGCTATCATCACTAACATCCAGTCATCATCAACAGCCTATTAATCTCCCCACTGCTGGGGCTCAGGCCTACCCTCTCAACGAGGGCGTGCGGGCTATAGTCCACCACGCTAGCCCAGTGCGGGTTGGTGGACTTCACATGCGCCTAAGAATTTCTTCTTCGGCGTATGCAGGTTTCCTCACGATGTTTTCCTTCACCGACATCCAGTCATGTCCAGTATTTATCATGCATATAGGTATTATCCATATCATTGGCATCCTCATTGCAATAATCATAAGTGTCCTCTATCCAAAGGTCCGTGGACTTCCGAAGTTACCATTTGAATAAACAACATCCACTGTTAAAGTTAAAATAAAGCCTTGCTCACCTGCTGTATACCTGTACCCTCCAGACTATTTTACAGGTCATTGGTTTACACTGCGCTTTCGTAGAGTAGGTATATGGTTGGTACGAGACCCGTATTATTAGGTTGTTTATTTGATTTCGGGTAAGCGGTTTTCGAGAACTTGTCTGTGACTTGTCCATAGCCATACAAGCGACTTGGGTAACTAGGTACTTACTGAAAAACTCTCATACACTTCATCTGGTAGGTTCTCTAAATGCGTAACTCTGATGATCCATTACATATATCACGACTGAGTCGGTCATTGTCATCAGTAAAAATGTCGAACCCGCAACGACACGAGTTCAATCAACGCCCAACTCCTCGTCTGTCACTATTACAACGACGACGGCGGAATTACACCAATCCCGCACGTCAATAGTGTCAGCCGGGAGCTTTGGTTAACGGTATGCCGAATTTCAATTTCGACGAGCTCGAGGTCGCTGTGTCCGTCATAACGAAGGGATTCCAGTTTAGAGAGAATTATATTTGCTGTTCGTCATCAGCTTGTAGACCACTGCTGGACATAGACCGCCAAGGACAGCCGCTTCGGGGAGGCCTATGTCCAGCTGTGGCATGTGCAGGCTGATGCTGAAGGAGCGCCAGCACAGCCGATACTGGAGAAGACTCCATCTCGCCGTTTTTGGCGCTCTTTTAAAGGTCGAACACAGCACAGATAGATACTGATCTGCAATGCTGACGCGTAGAGATTCAATAAACGCATCAAACCCAATTATACTATAGAGTATGTCTATGAGCATTTACCGCATTTCTAGTTACGCTTCCAGGCCGTCAACAGTCCATCTGGCAGTTACCACGCTCGCTGCGTTTACTGGTCTCCACTCCAAAACTCATCTACCCCAACGATCATGTGTCTTCATAGACTATTTTTCGGCTGTCGAAGTTTCGATTTGGCCGATAAGATAAGCTTTTTCGGCCAGACACTACATGCCAGAGATATTAATGAAGGAGAAAGTTGGTAACGACTCCGCCGAATTACAGGCACCCTCGGCAGTAAAAGTTTATTAATACCCTCGTAAAACGCAATCCGATAACTTATAAATTTCTCTTTGCCCGCTCTCTGGACAGAGGAAAATGTGTTTTCTCGTTATTTTCTATAGGTTCATAGTGGAGGTGTAACCTCATCATGATTACGATGACTTCGCTCGCACGATTTCGGGATCATACCAGACCAAAGGTAGGTACAGACGACCGCATGTCAGTGTTAACACTATGACCTTGAGCTGGCCTAGCCTATTACTGAGTTTCAATACTATGAGAGACCTGTTTATACTGGTTTTGTTTCCACTGACGTGCGGTCTACCGTACTAGCTGTAGGTACAGCCACGCACGGTATGAAAGTTCGTCCTTAAAGTAAAGTCCATTTTTGCTTGATATTTTTACTCATGAATCAAAAAATTTTGCCACTCCCATAGATACATAGCGCGCGCGCCACCAAAGAGATTTAAACCTTCTTGTTTTTACTTAACTATAAGATAATAATCTTCTTTAAAAACATTACGCAATTTGCTTAATTTGCCTAACTATTTTTACTAATTACGCATTGCATTGCATTGCAAGAAATCTTTGCTCCAAATCACTTAGGTACTTACTTACTTATCTACACCTATACTTTTAGTATTTTTTGATAAGTACCTAATATTTTTGCCTTTTAATAAAAATTTCATGATAATCATGAATGCATTTATTAGATATACAGTCCCGATTATTGTTGGTCAATTATTAGTTGACTCCGACCGTACGTCGCGTCCATTCTATGACTTCGTTGAGAACGACTCCCAACAACTTCATTCATTACGTCAGCAGGAGTCATTCAATCCACATTGACATTTGGAAAATCATTTCCAATTCTTGTCTGCAAAGCTGTGGAAAGGTCACTGAACTTCACCCTCTGTCTCGAACGACTGGATGCCTCGTTCCAACACGACAGTTTGCTTGCTCTATCACTTGACTGGACTTTCAAACTTGCATATTGCAAAACTTTTAGTAAGTTTTCAAATAAAGTTTACCTTCGTTTCATTTCCTCTTTCTTTCAAAATTTATTCATGTTAAGAAAGTTTTACACGATGATTTTCTTACTATAAAGGATATAATAAAATTATGTAGGTTATAAGTAGCCCGATCTTCGATAGATTTACTCAGGCTAATGTTAGGCAGATTAAATGGGAGATTTCTGAACAATGAAACATTATCAAAATATGTTCAGCGGTTCTAGAATTAAAAACGCATAGATTATTTAATAACATATAGGGAAAACGACAGACATGACGGATATCCGATTTTTCCTCGCTCCGCCAAAGGTGTTTACGCATCAATAACTTCGCTAAATGGATTTCCGTCGCGGCAGAACCCTTTAAAAGTTGTCCAGTCGTTCATGGACAGGTTAAGTGTTTTCGTGACAATAATAATGAACTGAAAGAATGCTGGTGGTCGACTGCTGGCTTCATTTAAAAGTGGAATAATAAAACGTATTTTCATCGTAGTAGTTTTCTCACTTCTGCCAACAAAGCTTGATAAACTAGTAAACTTTAGTTATGTAGGTAGGTACTTTTTTAGGGTTTGTCAAAACGGATATCCTTATAGCAAAGCTATTTTGTCAGTCTGTCCGTCTATCCGTCAGTAACTCGAAAACTATTCAAACTCGTCATTGAATAGGTATGCATATTTTATTTGGTGACAGTTAAAATCATGCGAGTAGGTATCCAAATATGTAGTACTACCTACATAATCTCGCGGTACCTATGAAAAGGTTGTCTGTCATCTTAAAGAATATTTTTGCTTGTCAAGAACCAGGTGCTACAAACAGCCATAACAGCAGCATTTGATAATCAACAAACAGCCTATTAATGTCCCCACTGCTGGGGCTCAGGCCTACCCTCTCCACGAGGGCGTTCGGGCTATAGTCCACCACGCTAGCCCAGTGCGGGTTGGTGGACTTCACATACGCCTAAGAATTTCTTCTTCGGCGTATGCAAGTTTCCTCACGACGTTTTCCTTCACCGTTTGAGAGCAGTCAGTAAATGTACTTAAGTTTCGAGAAAAAACCCAGTGGTACATGACCCAGCCGGGGATGGAACTCTGGACCTTTCGATATGATAGGCCGCGTCTTATCTCCTACGCTCTCATTTAATAATAATGATTTAATGAATTAATAATAATAATTAATTGTATTATTTGCAAGATATTGTAACAGTTTGAAAAGGCAGCATGTGCTCGTGACATGTAAAGGAAAGAATTTGAAAACTGAAGAACCTTTTCATTCCGCAATATACTTGTAAATACACTGGGGATGTCTGGACTATAGCTGGCCCATGTTGTTTGCCGACAGAATGAGAAAACACAAGGCTAACATTCCAGACGGACTGCACTAGAATCTTGCAAATGCGGCTCTGAACTTTTCCTCAGTTTCTCTAAGGAGAAAAGCCTCTCCTGGTGTAAGCACCAGGAAAATCCCTCCAGCCGTGTTTCTTACCGAGTTTTGTTGTTCAGTTGTTATATTAAGTTGTAAAAAATGTGTTTTCCTAAAGATAAACACTCTTCTTACCACAATATCAATAGCCGCTTGATTGGAAACTTCTCGGTAATCGGCAATAAAATAAACTTTATTTCCCAATACAGTCTAGGTAACGTTATATTTATTACAAACGCTATTTTCGGATCCCATTAGGACCACATTGAAAACTTAGATTGAGTCTGAAGTTCGCTAAATCTAATAAGACCTGTAAGAACTTTCTAAATCGATATACTTATATTTAGATAAACATACATTCGCAGGGTCTGTGGTTCATTTCAAGTTTTTATCGCAGGTACCTATACCCATATCAAGCACCCTAATCAAGCTTGTCACGTGGCATAAAGTCACAGAAATTACGAGAAAGCAGCGACAATTGTTTTTCACAAGAAAAAAAATCGAGAACTACAATAAATCTCTCTACCTTTTAGAAAATCCCAAACTCTGCCAAAACTCTGCGACCCACTGGCATGGCCCACTGTGCTGCGACCAAGTTTTCCTTCTTTATTTCTAAAAGCTTTTGCTTTTTGTTTTAATTTTTTAAATTTCGAACAAATTTTCATATTTGTAATCAGGAAGGTTCGAATCTTTTTGGTGCCGCGCGATAGGCAGTAGCTTTTTTTTTTCATTCTAGTTTCATGTACTTTCAACCTACAATTTTATAAATTTTAGTGGCCTGTACCCGGCTACTTTTTCTAAAGAGTTTTCCTAAATAAGTTTATAATTGGTTAGTTCCATAGACTTTGTAGAGTAGCGTAGTTAGCTCTTTTGTATATACCAAATGGGCTGTCTTACCGCTTCAGAGACTAAAAAAAGAACCTTTTACTAAAAATGAACAGCAAATTAACTTACGTCTAGAGATAATAGGCGGTGCTAGGCGATAATTTTTGCTCTTCAGGGGTGCAAACTAGGTCACATCAGTAGTATCTTATACAACATAAGTAGAAGCAAGTAGCCGCACCCTGCCTGGCTTGTCTTTTATAAATAGGTGAGTGGGTACTAAGTCCATTACCTACGTGAAGACTCATTTTCAAACAATCTGTTCTAATAAATAATGCATTATGGTGAGACGCTTAAATACAAAGTGTTGTTTAGTAAATAGCGATGAAAAACTTTTCTACGCGGACGAAGCCGCGGGAAACAGCTAGTCTGTTTATAAATTTTATAAAGACAGTCATTATTTATTGTTCGGAAGACGCAGCGTAGGCAGGTGGACCGACGATCTGTTGAAGGTCGCGGGACCCGGTCGTCGTGGAGATCCCTGGTGATATGATGATGATTTATACTGAACATTATTGTATAGGTATATAATACTCGCTTTTGTTATACCTAGCTTAGGTGGGCACCCAACATGCCTACATGCATTTAACCGATACCGAACCATTATTATCGAAGTTAAAGGTAGGGTAGGTTCCAAACGTTGATACCTACCGGTATTTGTGGAAAACACGAGATCGGAAAGACAATGAAACAATTTACCAAACCCAAGTGTTTCATATAATCTGGAACCCTTTGCAGTGATCGATAACATTTCGTGCGATCGTAAATTTTACGACAGCTGTAAATTTGGGGAATAAAAGCGAATATATGCGTGTAAACATACGATTTGTATGCCGGCTCTTATATTACTATGAAAACGTCAATCAGATGGAAATACATTTAAGAGTCTTACGGCCGAAACTGATGATGACTCCACGTAGGTACCATAGCAGATGGACTAGGCTTAAAACCATGTAATACTAAGAACAAGGATCCCATAGAACAACTGCTAAAATAACAATAATAATCAGAGAGGGACACACTTATTACAAAAGTGGTAAGAGTAAGCAAGACAGATATAAAATCTTTTATCTCTATCTACGTATGTGAATTTTTAGCCCGACTAAAATAGATAGTGTTTGTTCAGTTTGACCCCGCCATGTAAGAAGCGTCTTCTCAAAATAATGGGGTAAAAGACTATTGCTATTTCATGCTATACGCTGATTACAGTTCTATTGTTCATTCTTTTTCTAAGCACTTTTCCAATTTCCAAAAGTTGTCGCATATAATCATAGTTTACAACCGCGGGAGGCAATAAACCAATAAAAAATACATTACTTCAGCTTCGCTTTTATACATTTCAAGTTAAGTCGGCTTTGTTGTATTAAAAACTGCCACCCCAGTAAATTTTCAAGGAGAAAAACTAAACCTTGAGGTTTAACAACTTTGCAACTTGACTAATTGCTGGTTTCAGAGCATACTTTTTGGAATTCAAATATTCATGCGCTTTATACTGCCCCAGTGATGTTTGGATGTATGCCTGGTGATCATTGTATATGTGACTGAATGCTCCAGCGTCGAGTAGAACTGTTGCGGACGTCTGGCATTAAGGATCCTGCAGCACGGCCCTGTGGACCAGCTCGTCACAACGGCGGCCAATGGTGCCCACTGAATAGCCAGGGTAGCAATGTTTGTCTATGAGCTTAGTCACCTGAAAGAATTATTATCAAATTAATGAGGTTTAGTTTTGATACTTAGTTCTGTTTTTCTGGGGCTCTTGGATGACCAGAGCGAGCGCTTTGAGGTAATATTTCCATCAAATTAAATCAAAACAAAAAAAATAAAATAAAAATTAAATGAACAGCTCATTAATATTGCACCCACTGTTGGAGCTCAGGCCTACTCTCTCAACGAGGGCGTTAGCTAAAGTCCACCACGCTAGCCCAATGCGGGTACGACAAACACATACAAATTAACACTTTTAAAAAGCTTTTTATTTTTGTCAGTCGTTACTTACTTTCTTTTAGTCGGGGGTTTTCAAAGTTTTTATTTCATCCTTTTTCAATTACATCCGTCGTTAGTTTTTTCAAATTTTTAATTTTTAAAAATTGAATAGGTAGATACAATTAAAAGTTGACTTACCTGAAGGTGATCCGTTGTTGATTGTGTTTATAATGAATTGTATTCCATTTATATTGTGTACGATATGTTGGTAATTTTTGTATACCACCTGTGCTAAGACGTAATATAATAGACACTAAGTAAGCAAATTGAAGTGCCATTTATTTAGGTAATTAGTATACGCAAAATGACAAAAGCTTTTTTATTTATTGCCTGTATTACCTTAAATTTAAATTGTACATAAACCTATGACAAGAAACACTTATGCTACATTAAAAATTAATAAGTTTTGTAATAGGTTTCCAGAGGCTTAGTGAAAGTTTTAAAATAGCAGAACTACCTATAGCGTTAATCCTAAGTCTGTCGATGAATTTAACAGAATTACTGTTTCTTTCGCTGCATAAAGATACTCAAAAATGCGACAAAATCGGCCATATCTTCTGACTGCGATGACTTAGAAGTCAGATTTTTTCACGGATCCTAGGGACTATAGACCTGAGTATTTGATATTAATTTCAACTTGATACCTCCACCCGTTCCTGAGAAAAATGGTCTTGACATACGGACAGATAGACACACGTATGAAGGGTTTGATCCGTTATGGGTTCTTTTTGGATTTCAGTGGATCTCGCGTTTTTCCCTCTTTTGAGGTACGGACGGAACCCTAAAAAGTAATTGACCAAAAGAAAACATTTCAAAAAATCAACTGGCCAGTATGATTAGCGGGCCCAAGGAAATTGTATATACAGAGTGTTTTTTTTAACGAGGCAGACGAGTTCTGGAGTCGAGACCGAGGACCGATAGGTAAGTAGATACGCGCAGCGTAAGACACACTACGCCAGGTGGACCGACGACCTGAAGAAGGTTGCTGGAAGCGGCTGGATGCGGAGGGCAAAAGGCCGGGTGTGGTGGCGTTCATTGGGGAATGCCTATGTCCAGCAGTGGACGATTAAGGGCAGTCATGAAGAAGGTCTGGTCACAATTGGACCAAATGTTTAGCCTCCGGAGCCAAGCGTGACGGACGGACGGAATTGAGATAGGTATTTGGTTTTTCGGTATATTTTAGAACACATTTTAGCGAATTTTATCTTCGTACGGGGGGCAAGAAAGTAAAAAGTTTTAGATGGATCTTTGAACAAAAAAAAACTCGAAATATGTGGCACGTTACACTACAACGCCGTTTAATCTCTTCTCGAGGTTTAACAATTTTGAAATTTGAAACATTAACGGTTTCAGATCATGCTTGTTGTATTCCAAGTATTCCTGCACTTTATTCTGCTCTACCGCTGCTTCGATGTCCGCTTGGTTTTTATTGAATATGTGACCGAACCCTCCAGCGTCGAGTAGAACAGTGGCGTATGGTTGGTACCAAGGATACCGCTGCACCAGGCTGTGGACCAGCTCGTCGCATCGGTGGCCGCTGGTGCCGACTGCAGAGCCAGGATAACACACCTCGTCTATGAGCTTCGTCATCTGAAATAGTATAAACATAAAATATGTAAAAAATATGAAAAATAAATATGAAAAAACATAAGCTGAACGCTGACCTGTAATTATTACCACGGGACTACAGGCTGCATGGCTTTCCCACCAATACAAATGACAGTTAATTTTGTGTGCCGGTTTGAAACGCCATCCGCGAGTGTCCCGAGAATTAATTTTGACGTTTAATAATCAAGTTAGGAAACGAAAAGTTAGAAGCTGGAAAAAGGCCTCCCAAAAAGGCAAAAATCTCCACGACGACAGGTCCCACGCTAAACTCATCCAGCCGGGTCCCGCAACCTTCACCGGATCGTCGGTCCACCTTGTTGGGAGGCCTGCCTACGCTGCGTCTTCCGGTACGTGGTCGCGACTCGAGAACCTTTCTGCCCCTAATTAGATCTGATAGATAGTATTTGATAGATAACTTACCAGCTTCTCCGTTTCCAGTACTTTAGAAACATTTTTAAGGACCATCGTTCTGGCGGCGTCGGGCGCGATCTCAGCCAACTTTAAAACCATGTCCGCAACGCTATAGGCATGCTCATAATCGTTTCCATCAGCAATTGATTGTGATATAGTATCAACAGCTAACGCAAAGATTGCAAAGTTTCGCTGTTCCGGGCTGGCTATCGGAGAGTCCCTGAAAAGAAGTTCACAACAATGTTCAGAAAAAACACCCCTGATAATTTGACTTTTCATAAAACATAAAATCGACTTTGTAAAAAATATGATTTATCTATTTAAACGACATGTTGTACGCTTTTTTTTAATTATCCTCCAATTATCAATACAGTGAAGTGAAATATTGTTTTCTAATTTAAATGGGACCACCCTCGGAATATAGCCAAAAATACTAATCGCGTAACATGCACACAAAAAAACAAACAGTCGAATTGAGGAGCTATAATCAAACAAATGAATGGCCAAATGTTAGAATTGAATGTTTGGTATGACAAATTGAGATAAGAATATGACAAATTGAAAATAGTATCTAGACTATACTAAAATAAATAAAATAATACTAAGATAAAATAAAATAGTATAAACTACCTAGCATAGAAATAAGTTAATTTGTTACTAACAAAATATGGACATGTGTCTGAAATAAATGTTTTGATTTGATAATACAAGTGGAAGTAAAGAGCGTCAGTGGCGTAGGGGATAAGACGCGGCCTATCATATCGAAAGGTCTGGAGTTCGATCCCCAGCTGGGCCATGTACCAATGGGTTTTTTCTCGAAACTTAAGTACATTTACTGACTGCTCTCAAACGGTGAAGGAAAACATCGTGAGGAAACCTGCATACGCCGAAGAAGAAATTCTTAGGCGCATGTGAAGTCCACCAACCCGCACTGGGCTAGCGTGGTGGACTATAGCCCGAACGCCCTCGTTAAGAGGGTAGGCCTGAGCCCCAGCAGTGGGGACATTAATAGGCTGTTGATGATACAAGTGGAATGCAGTTGTTTTTACTTTAGCGGCATAAAAAGTGCTGGAGCGTTTTAAACGGTTCTTACAAGTACTTCAGGAGCTGTTTGAAAGATGCGTCCGACGTCGCTCGAGACTCGCTATACGGCGGCGGCGGGGCCGAGACGCCGGGCGACGAAGATGCGCAGGCGCAGGCGCACGACAACAGCACTACCAACACGCGGCGCATTGTGGAAGGCAGCTGGAACTAAAGTTAATAAGATACTTATAATAGTAATATTATATAGGGCAGTTCTGGAGTGGGGCCCGCGCAGCGTGGGACGCCCCTCCGCCAGGTGGACCGACGACCTAAAGACGGTGGCCGGAAGCGGCCGGATGCGGAGAACCGGGTGTAGTGGCGTTCGTTGGGGAAGGCCGTCCAGCAGTGGACGCTAAAAGGCTGACATGATGATGATGATTATATCAACATTCATGACCTACGGCGCAGAAACGTGGACACTGACGGTGGGTCTTATCCATGTTTAAGGTCGCTTAACGAGCTATGGAGAGGGCTGTGCTTAATTTCTATGAAGGACATGATCTGTAATGAGGACTTCCGACGGAGAATTGAGGTTACCAATAAAGCCGAAAGGATAGCAAGATGAAGTGACAGTGGGCAGGTCACATCTGTCGCAGAACCGAAGGTCGTTGGGGCAGACGTATTCTATAGAGACCGCGGACCGGTACGCACAGCGTGGGACGCCCCTCCGCCAGGTGGACCGACGACCTGGAGAAGGTGGCCGGAAGCGGCTGGATGCGGAGAGCGGAGGACCGGGTGTGATAGTGCTATGTCCAGCAGTGGACGTTTAAGGGCAGAAATGATGAAGTTCTGGTTCCAATTGGACCGAGTGTGGTGGCGCTTGATTGGGGAAGGCCTATCTCCAGCAGCTGAAGACGTTAAGAGGCTGATATGATGCTATCAACATTGAATTAGGTATTTCTGAATAAAAAAATATGAAAATGGAAAAACGACTTACCTGAAGATGATTTACTTGGTAATTGCGTTTTTCAATAAACTGTAGCGTATATAGCAATCCTACTAAATTATAAAGGCGAATGTTTGTAAGGATGTTTGTGAGTGAGCATGTTTGTTTTGTTACTCTTTTCACGCTGTAACGGCTGAGCGGATTTGGATGAAACTTGGTACAGGGATAGCTTATATCCTGGAATAACATATAGGCTACTTTTTACCGCGGTAAAATACTTATTCTACGCGGGCAAAGCCGCGAGCAACAGCTAGTATAGTTATAATATCATTGGTATAAATAAAGTATGATGTTTGCTGGGCGCCATCTGTGCTAACAGACCTCGAGTCAGTAAAAGACACGTTATACTAAGCAGTTTTTTTTCTGAAATATCTCGAGAAACATTGTTTTCAACCGACTTAAAAAAAGAGGAGGTTCTCAATTCGACCTGTAAGGGACTGCGCAAACGAAGCGGAAATTTGCCCGCGCACTTTTTGACGTCATTTGTCAAATGAACCATTTAACTAGGTATAACCTAAAGAACAAAATCGTAAAATCACTTTGCACGTCGGCGTCGCGAGATCCACTAAAATCCATTGATGCCTCGCGCTCGAGGTCATTCATACGATTTTGTTCTTTAAGTTATAGTGATAGGGTTCATTTAAAAATGACGTCAAAATGGCGCGGGCAAATTTCCGCTTGGTCTGCCTCGACCCTAAAGGTAGCATTCAGATCTAAGCAGTCGCTGCCCGGCAGTCGCGGCCGGGCAGCGACGGCCGTACCTGTCTATATGGATTTGTATGGAGAACCGTCCGATGCAGGCGCCTGAATCGGACGGTTCTGCTCAGATCAGAATGCTACCTTTAGTATGTTTTTAAACTTACTTATTACACAAACTATTTTCACACCTCAAACCCTCAAACGTTCCAGTTGTTAAAGACGGACAGAGGGACAAAAAAACCATTTGGCAATCTAAATGAATTATGAAATAGGTCTTCAGTAGAATTTTACTTGGGAACTTTTAAAAAGAGTTCATTTATGAGTAAGTTTGTATGTAATGAAATAAACACAAAATTACAGATCACACAATTTAATATTTTACTCTAAAATACAGATTACAATATAAACACATACTTAGTGTAAACTATTTCAGTCTATCTTTACATAGGTGCGTTTAATATATTAGTTTTATATATTCTCTTTATTCATAAATAAATCTTTTATAAATTTACATTTACTTTTAAGGACCTGACGCAGAATTTTGTTATGACTTTATAGGAAAAAGTGCAGAAAATCAGACAGCAGAAGTCTCTGAAGAAGTATTATTATGAAAATATGAAAAACAATGAAAATATATGCAGGATTGATTCAGTTGCCTACGATCCATAGAGTTAGTATACTAGCTATAGAGCGCGCGCATCCCTCATTGCCCATTGTGCCAAGTGTAAGCAGGTGTTCTATGGACGCTTCTATTTAGATTTTTTCTAGATCGTTCTTTTCCGTGAATCGTGTTTACAGCTTGGCACTGCACATTTCACCATGATTACTCCAAATCTAAATAAATATCGGCGAGAGCAACAATCAGCGCTACTGACGTGTTGTGACTAGTAGCGTCGCCCCGAAAATTTCGAGACTGTTCAGACCCGTGCTTACAGTTCAGACTTGCTAACGCGCGCTCTATGTATACTAACAACTCTCTGCTACGATCCCACAAGAAAATGATAGATAGTCTAAAGTTATTGTCAAGATCAAATATTCATAAAAATAGATTTAAAATAAAGTATTGCATAATTTTATATTACTTTTAATTGGAAACCTTGAATCTAATTTAGTTTAAAATCGAAAGAAACGAGAAATTTCTATTACTTAGACGAATATTTCGCAGCTCATAATCACTTGAAAGTTACAACTCAACTATACTGTATTGATGATATTATGTACCTATTCGGAAAAAGTCCTCAATAGAGTTTGTGAGTGAACAAGACAGGTTTCAATAAAGGATCGTAAAACACTGAATGACTCCTCTGAATAAATAAGCGATATGGTCCTTAAAACCTCTTACAAAATAAGTTTTCCAAGTGTTCTGAACACCGACACCAAAAGCGCGTGTTACACACAATCATACGACAATTATATTTGGCTCCAAACACATATTCTATCGGTACTTATATTTCACACAATATACTTTGAATAAATCCCGCTATCTAAGCTACAAATATACTTCGAACTCATGTTTTGCATGAACGAGGTGTATGCCACGTGGAAGTATATTTTGACCCGAATCGAGTATGCAAGATAACCACTTTAAAAATATAAATACTATTTAATAATATACGAGACCAAATTTTGCTTTACAGGGATTGAGAAAGATTACGGTTCGATAAGAGAAGATGCTCTATTTACGATGTATGCGGACGAATTTCAAATTGAAACGAGTGAGCATTAATAAATAATTATTAGTAATTAGTACCTAACTATACTATTATAATATGGTGCTGTTTGCATCACTTTCAATCCCTGTGACTTGCCGATTTATCGCCAAAAAGCATTACAACTTTCAAAGGAAACCACAATATAAATCTATTATAATAGATATGACATAATCTACATTGCACATATCCAAGTTAATTCTAAGTTACATTACCTAATAGGAATTACATTAAACACACAATTTTAAGTCATACAATATATTTAGAGGATACCTCTCAAACTTAGTTTGCTTGTAGTAGGAGATTTTCTGGTCATTTATCGTCTTTAACATATCATTTATTTGTTTATTCTTTACACAAAAATCTTACATATTATATTTACTATTAGGTACCACTAAACAAATGTTTGTGTTGGTACCTAACCTACATCCATATATGTATGTAAGTAGTCGGTGGAAATCAATATTACTGCAAGAAAATAATCATACCACAAGCATTATTAACATAAGAACTACATATCTATCATTTGAAGACTATCTGTTGACTTTAACAGTTTGAACAATTGAAAAAAGATTATTCCATAGTGGAATGCTTAGTGGGGATTTTTGGGCAAAAAGACCAGAAACACGTATATTCGTTGGGTGGGAAAATAGTTAAGTTTTAAGGAAACATAGTAGGTACCTATAATACTATGTGGGTTATTTCCAGACTTTTTGTTTAAAACGATCCACACCAAGTCAATTGCAAGATGCAATTTCTGAATGTACATACCTGGTTCACTTTTATTGACAGCGAAAATTCTCTACTGGTAAATTTACCAATTCATACGAATAAAAAAATTGTACAGCTAAGTAACAATAAAAATACATATCAGTTCTAAACTCATATAAATAGGTATGTTGCCAATTTCAGCCAAAAAATGATCGATAATAATGAGATCAATACGATGTAAAAACATGTAATGTATCATAGTATCGTAACAATTACTGATAGCACTTACTGCCGCATCAATAAAGATATTGATTTATTTTTCACCGTTGGATCATATGCATTGTATCATCAGGACATTGCAATGTTTTAAATGCTCAGTGAAAGTAGGCAGACAGTCCCACCTGATGGCAAGCGGCCACTGTCTGCGGCTACTGCAACAATTAGACGGATGAATCTATGGATTGTCACGATCAACAAATCAAGGAATTGTTGCTCGCAAGAATCAAAAGGTTCACCATTCGTACGAATACTATTATAGTTATGACAAACATGCATAATCATAAAAACGATACCATAATACACTACGAAACCATCACTAGAGGCACCTCCAATGATATTTATTATAGTTAAATTGAACAACAACATTCCAATTTCCTTGCTTATAAACACATTGGATAATTTTACAATACATTAATAAATACCAATGAAATAGCTGAAACCGAATATAAGGCCTTTTATATGGCAGGCAAACTCCACAATAATAGAAACAAACGTGTAATTCCATAGAGGGACAAGGAAATTGGAAAAAATCACTGTGTTTCAAACCTAATCACCACTCAAAATTTCAAACCACCTATTACCTACCTGTACAGATTTATGTAAAGAAACCCAATTAGACCTTTTGTGAGGAATGAAAATTCGGGGAATTTGTTTAACCAACTTTGCTCCCATCCTGATGTTTTTATCGATACCCTTTTTTAGACTTGAAACTAAATTTATTTTGACTACCCTCCAATGTCCATACAAAACTGTTACAAATACCAAAACATCAATTCCTTCTGGGTATTGAGAACCTTGAAAGAGAAGTTGTTCAGTTAATTTTACTAAATCACGACCAGTATTCTATTTAGTAGGCTTAATTTTAAAAAATACATCATTAGGCGTTGCTAAAAGTCCTATGACTGAAGGGTCCTAATTAGGTTTCAAATTACGTAATTCTTGTTGTCCTACAAGCCCGAAACTAATGCAACCTCCTTGTGAAATAAAACATTTGGGGTAACGTGCTTGGTAGCCAGACATATTACTAGGTAGCATTGGTAATCGTAAATCATGTTTTGTCTCATATTCACTAGCCGGTGCGAGAGGAACAAAACACAATTTAATCAATACTTGCCTAGAAAAACTATCTGTATAGCACCCTCAAAGTTTAACACACAATCACTATAATAAGCTGGAACAGAAAAAAAATGATAATTAGTTCATAGTTCGTCATAATAAATAAACTAAAATTTGGAAAATCAACGATCAAACTTGACTATATGGGACCGAAATGGATAATTTTCCATATAAAGATACAGCTTGTCATCTTCAACTCAAAAACATTTCAAAACTCGCTCAAATCTAAAATAGAATCAAAAATTTCATACACACGTAAATTAGTCAAAGTATCTATGTAAATCTATCAAAACGGTTAAGGGCCTCGCTACTTTTGTTTAGTTAATAATTGGGTGTGGAGAGCCCTTTACGAATGAACATAATTATTTACTAAATTCATAAGTTTTAGTTAAATTAGTAGGAAATAAATTATACAACGTAACTATGTATACATGATACACAAACTAATGTACATTATTACAAAAATATGTTGAAAAAGTCGTGAAATCAGATGAAATTGCAAAGATAGCATTTTCATTGCGATGAAAAAATCATCTAAAATACACGACTTTTATCAAAAGCATTAATAAAATGCAGCAACGGAATGATAAACAAAATGTTTCTTTTTGACGATACTCAAGGATATTATGTAACGCTTTATGTACTAGTATTCCATTCAATATCTAGGACGTGCACTAATTTCATTTTGGAATGTTTTATACATCTTGCATTTAGGAAAACTTTGTCGAAACCGACAACAAGAATCCTATATTTGAGATATTTTTCAAGTTATTTATACGCAATTTAGAGTTACTAAACCGATAAAAATGAATTACAATACAAAATAAGGCATCGAATAGAATACAAGTAGGTACCAAAAACCATTCCAAAATAGTAGGAAATACCTTGAGTACGTTCATCCATAATTTTATAAAACAACCATTGTTACTGTTTACAACAAGAAATATAAATAAACCTAATTAATAAACGACTACAATATGTACAAATATAATATTAACACACATCCAAACACATTTGGTACCTACAGCACTATCAATTGTCTATGCCACTTTATAGTTTTAGTTTATCTTAGTGCCGTGTATAGATTCAGAACGCTCTTGTTCTCTTTATGTGAAGGCGTTTTGGAGAACACGTTCCAAAACCTGAGGGTTTCGTCGCCGGCGCCGGTGACGATCGCTTCGCCATCAGGGGACAGAGCTAGGTAGAGGACTCTGTATGAATGCCCAGTCAACTTTGCCACCTGCAAGGAGACAAAGGCTGTTAGAAAGAGTGTCAGAAAGAGAGTTCGTTTGTCAAGCTCTCTCACGGCTCGACTATTCAACCGATCTCCATGACATTGTGTCACGCTTTAGTTCTACATGTATGAGTAGTTGAAAAAACAATTCCGTCTAGTTCTAAATGTATGAGTGACTTTTTGGAATTTATAGCCTGTGGCTGTGGTTACAGCATTTGGAATTCATGGCCAGCAATAACCCGGAACGTAGGCAAATTATTACCACGGAAAAAACTGTTACCGCGGGAAAAGGAATATTTCACGTGGGCGAAGCTGCGAGCCACAGCTCGTAAGTACAGAAAATTTGTGGTAGCTTCAAACTTTAAACACCAAAAAAGGCAAAAAACCTACATTAGTGTAATGAATTAAGATAATAAGCCGTTTTCTCAATAACCTGATGAAAAATGATAAGGGCAGTTCATATTGTCACTTACCTGTGTTAAAGATGGGTACTTCCACACTAGTATCTGATTCTGCGAGTATCCATGCGTGGACACCAACTCGCTCGAGTGCTTCGACCACGCCAGGTTGCACACTTGCGATCCTGAGGATAGGAAAAATCACATCAGCAATAGTGCACAAGTTTAAACAAATAATAACTTCAAAGCTGTTTTCCATTCCCCATTGAACACACGTCTCAACGAGGGCGTTCGGGCTATAGTCCACCACGCTACCAGTGCGGGTCGGTGGACTTCACATGCGCCTTCGGCGTATGCAGGTTTCCTCACGATGTTTTCCTTCACCGTTTGAGAGCAGTCAGTAAATGTACTTAAGTTTCGAGAAAAAAAACCATTGGTACATGGTCCAGCCGGGGATCGAATTGATTCGATTGAGTGCCTTATCCCCGACGCCACTGACGCTATATTTTTAATATCTAATAGATTATTTGTAGTATCTTTTAAATTGCACGGCACAAAGTAGAGACGAATGCCTACGCCTGGAGGAGGCTTACACCCGACAATCGGGGACTTCTAATTACACATACAATAATGAACATTAATAAATAATTCTATAAACATATAAATATTAAATTAAAATAAATAAATAGAATACGTAAATGAATGAAACAGAAAAGAATGACACTCTTCAAAAGATTTTTTGCAAGTAGGTATATATATATTTTTTTGATTTATATATTTTTCACCTCACAAGCTCAGAAAGGTATACTTTCTCATTCGAAATCTGCGTGGAAAACTGCACCTGAAAAATTTTTTTAAAATTTTTCTTCTAATTTGTAGAAGATGGACATTTAAAGAAGTGGTCAATTCTGATTGTGGTTATTTTTATTTGTGGTTCTAAACCGCCGAAAGGATTCAATTCACCTAGTATTTTCCTCGCTGTAGTGAGGTGAAAAATTGTGTGTTGCGCTCGGCAGCAAAGTTATTTTTCGTCTCGTACCTTGAAACCCTCGCTACGCTCAGGATTCTATAATCCTAGAACCGTTCGCTTGCTCAGTTTTTAATACTAGTACTCGCACAAAATAACCAACTTTGCAGCCTTGCATAACATATAACTATTTTAAGTTGTCAATAAACGAAATAATCGGCTGGACGACCTGTGTCGACGCACTGCATCGGCTGCGAGGTGAGCGTGTTCCAGAAGCGGATGCAGCGGTCGGCGGTGCCACCGCCCGACGCCAGCAGCCCGTGCTGGTGCGGCGACCACGCGATCGCCTTCACCGCCGCCACGTGCGACGAGTACGTCTGCACCGGGGACGTCGAGTGCTGCAACCATACACACACAACGCTTCAATGCACTGACCAAAAATAAAAGGAAACCAAAGCCATAAAATTAATTAAAAAATTATTTGTTGTAGCTGGCAATCAAGTCGCTTTTTTTCTCTTTTTCCTGTTACGCTGGCCATGGTAAAGCTTTTTTGTAATATTTCAAATGTTTTATTAGTGACCAACCATACACTATAGAATTTTTGAGAAAAATATCACGATTAATCATGATCGTTAATGTGATTCGATGGACAATCTAGTATATTTTTCCGTGCTAAAATTATTTCGATTTTCTGAATAAAACACCCAAATTCTACCTCAGTGTCTTTCAGGGGGGGTTTAAAAGTGGCCTAAAAATCTCACGTGATCGGACCAGGGACCTTTTTACTTCCATCGAAATCATTTTGAGCCCATGGATTTTCACCTGGTTCCGAAGGATGTCTGATGGTGGTTGTCTGGAGTACAGATGGAGGAGGATCAGAGATCCATATACACCTAACTGATCAGGCAAGCTGTTTTCAATATAGACTATTCAGAACCCTGCGTATGCGAACTGCTATATATTTTGATGCTATTTTTGATATTTTATACTTAAATCGGTTTAGGCAGCTGGTACCACATAAACGAGCATTAAAAATTACAGATAATAATATACAGACACAGCAGACTCCGCAGAAAATAAAAAATTGGTACATGTCATTAAGTAGTCTATAGCATGGATGACAATAGGCAGCTCACCATCGACCACACGAAGAGTTTATTGTCGTTGCCTCCCGAAGCGAGCGACTGCCCATCCGGTGACCATTTCAGGCCGCACACCTCTTGTCTATGACCTTGCAGCACTCGCGACGATTGCAACTCTGTCAAAACAATAGGAGGTGTTTATTGTATTCGTGGCTTCTAATAATGGTACTCAGAATTCCAAATACTAATCACATTTAATTCATCATCATCATCACCCTACACTAGTCCACTGCTGGACATAGGCCTCCCGCAAGGCGCGCCACCGAACCCGATTTTCGGTTCTCCGTCTCCAGCCACTGCCATCTATCCGTGGGGCGACCCACGCTACGCTTGCCCCGTCCTAGTCTTCACTGATCTGAACTGATCTTCCGCCCCAACGGTTTTCGCTTTTCCGATAGATATGAACCCACTGCCACTTCAACGTAGGTAGGTACTAACTTTTTGAACAATTTTTATTTAATTACGAAAACAGTTTCAGTATCATTGCAGAAGTGTCCAATTCGAAACTGTAAGCACAAACATAATGTAGTTTAAATGTAATAAACAGACACACTAATTATTAAATTACAATTATACATATTCATATACTCTTATTTATAGCCTCATCTTCATTTTAATAATATTTATTTTATCGAATGTCGAAGGTTTTAGTTCTCTGGCTGATCACCTCGTTTCACATCCTGTCTCTCAGAGTAACTTCGGTATATAAATCATTGTTTGCTAAGCAAGATCTCACCTTGAGTCCTGGTGTCCCTCTGCCTTATATGTCGGTCCCGCGAGCCGGAGCTCAGTATGTCGCCGTTCCACGCTAAGGCACCCACTCGCGCTATGTGCCCTTGAAGCTTCTTTACCTGCAAATAAATCATCAACAGCCTATTAATCTCCCCACTGCTGGGGCTCAGGCCTACCCTCTCAACAAGGGCGTGCGGGCTATTAGTCCACCACGCTAGTCCAGTGCGGGTTGGTGGACTTCACAAATAAATAATAACACACAAACTTAAATTAGTTATTTAAACTTTACTGTATCACAAAGAAGCGTAATTCGACACGAGTGGTAGTTTGTAAAACGAGCGTATCGAGGTTTACAAGAGACAGCACGAGTATTGAGATACCTAATAACAGTGCATACAATAATTTATCTGTGACTAACATTAGTTGCAATAAAAGATAAGGGGTGTTATGTCGATCATGTCACATCGTGCATGTGCGTCATCATCATCATCATCATATCAGCCAGTAGACGTCCACTGCTGGACAAAGGCCTCCCCCAAGGATCTCCACGACGACCGGTCCCGCGTTAACCTCATCCAGCTGGGTCCCGCGGCCTTCACCAGATCGTCGGTCCACCTTGTGGGAGGCCTGCCTACACTGCGTCTTCCGGTACATGGTCGCCACTCGAGAACCTTTCTGCCCCAACGGCCGTCAGTTTTACGAGCAATGTGCCCAGCCCACTGCCACTTCAGCCTCGCAATTGTTTGAGCTATGCCGGTGTGCATGTGCGTAGAGCAGTTAAACTCCTGGTCTATTCTATATTCTTGATCACAAACTTGCAGAAGAGATCGACCCTTCCGGCCATATTCGCAACCATGTTTCGTAACCAGTTGCCGTAGAAGTACTTTTCTTACTTAAGAATTTTATTTCTTTATTCGCATCCAGTAATAGTTTCCCCACAACTTTCCCACGCAACTAGATACGAATAAAGAAATAAAATTCTTATTTCCCAACTAGTTGCGAACAAATAAATGTACTTCTTCTGCGGCAACTGGTTACGAAACGTGGTTGCGAATGTGGCCGGAAGGGGTTGCGGCAAACCGTCTGTTTTGGTATTTGATGAGATTAGGGTGCAAATGCAAACTATTGGCGACTGGCCTGTTGGCGTAGTTGGTAGTGAACCTGCCTACTGCGCCAGAGGTCGTGGGTTCGATTCCCACCCGGGACCAACATTTGTGTGATGAGCATATCTGTTAGTTTTCGGATTCTGGGTGTTTATATGTACGTATTTATTTAAAAGTATTTAAGTATGTTTATCAGTTGTCATATCTTCTCGTCGCATATACCACAATGCCTGAAGACAAAAGTCTTCAACCAGTGCGTCCTACCCGTAATGACCTACGGCGCCGAAACGTGGACACTGACAGTGGGACTAGTCCGAAAACTCAAAGTCGCTCAACGGACTATGGAAAGAGCTATGCTCGGAGTTTCTCTGAGAGATAGGATCCGAAACGAGGTGATCCGCCAGAGAACCAAAGCCTTTGACATAGCTCAAAGGGTTAGCACGTTGAAGTGGCAGTGGGCTGGTCACATCTGTCGGAGAACCGATAACCGCTGGGGTAGACGAGTTCTCGAGTGGAGACCACGACTAGGCAAGCGTAGTGTGGGACGCCCCCCGGCTAGATGGAGCGACGACCTGCGCAGGGCGGCTGGCAGTGACTGGATGCGGAGAGTCGAAGATCGGACTCAGTGGCGCGCCTTGGGGGAGGCCTATGTCCAGCAGTGGACTAGTGCAGGCTGATGATGATGATGATGATCAGTTGTTGAGTACCCATCTACAAGCTTCGGCTTAGTTTGGGACTAAACAGCCGTGTGTAAATTTGTTCATTACTTTTATTTAGTGAAGAACAGTATGTTTCTTCTAACATACAACGGATATGTTTCAAATAACAGCCCTCAGTCAACCCAAAAACGAAAAGCAGTGTTGTAGCGGACATTCTTAGATGAGAGCAGTGTTTACCACAAGGGTGATACAATGCCTTAAGCGTAGAAATGAAGCTGACTTCTTGCAAGATGTATGTACCTCTTTGTTCGCTGCGACGTCCCAAACGCTGATGTGGCCTTTCTGCGTGCCGACGGCCACTAGATGCCCGCGTTCACTCCACGCCACTGACGTGACAGCGTTGCCTTCCGATGACAAGTCACATAGCCGCGTCACCTGTGAGCCAGGGAACACTAAACTAAGTAGGTCTCATTAAAAAGTTTGTTGGAGTTTCAACAATAAATAGGAACGTGTTTCTGAAACACACAACCAAAGTTGCTGATATCTTCTGGAAATATTGAAACTAAGGGACGTTTAATATCTTTGACGATACAGGCAGTGCCAACTATCGAGGTATTTAGAAATTATTGTTTTTAAAAAGGTACTTGAAAAGCGCTCCTTATCTACACTAATACAATAAAGCTAAAGAGTTGGTTTGTTTGTATGTTTGTTTCTTTGCACTAATCTCTGACAAAACGTGGGCGAGGCCGCGGAAAACAGCTAGTCAATTATAATTGATGACCTTCGTGGCTAATCATCTGTCTCTAGTCCTCCTGTTTCAGTAAAATGTCTACGAATCTCTACAATCTTGCTCATTCTTTGACATTAATAGTGTATGTAGATCGTCGAGATACCAACCTGGCTGGTGCAGGCACTCCACAGGTACACGCAGCTCCCCAGGCCGACGCTGAGCACGTTCTGCGCGGACCAGTCCACAAGGTTCAAATAGAAGTCGTCCTGCAACTCCGGCGCATCCAGAACCTTGAACGGGATCCGCGATATCTTGCGCGTGGCCTTGCGCGGCGAGCGTAGCAACTTCTGAGACTTCGCTGACACCGGGGAGAGGCTGTACGGCGAAGGGTCTATGTTCTCCTGTAACAATAAAAAATATCGATACAATTAGTCTGATATGAAACATCGTTAAATTAAAAATGGCTGTTAAATTTTGTCTCTAAATAGATAAATTAAAGATAAGGCTGTCAGTCTCAACTCGAACGCCAACGGTAGCCAATGAATAGCATGCGCAAAAAAATAATGTGTTTTGACAGTCTCATTAAAAACGCTTTATATGAAAAAAAAAACAAATTTGTAAATAAACTGATGATCCCAATTAAATTCTTAAGTATTTTATGTAATTTTTTGATTTGAAAATATTTCAGACTGTAAAAAGAGTAACAAAAAGACCAGTGAAAAATTACCAACATTTATCATGGAAACCCGAAATAGAAGACGGTGTTAGAGTTACAAATAGCGCTTTGTTCATTAAGCTTCACTGTACTATTAAAACAGACAAATACTAAGTTAAGGATATAGAAAATAATGATGGTGCAAAAACTATTGACAAATTGAATCTGCTTATTTCAACACCACACGCCAGTAATAGCATGTGTAGGTATTTCACGTCTGTAAAGCTCCACAAAAAATATAAATCTAACAAATCGCAATACGATAGACGCATAAATAAAATGCAAAAGGATTATAAATCAAACGTGACGAGCGATGGAATACCTAACGAACTATCTAAAAGGCTGTCTAGACTTAGACATAAAGATATACAAATCAATTTACGCGAAATTGCTTTTAGTCAGGTACTTCGCAAATGTTTTAATGGTGTAGGTAATTAAAATGTAAATAGTAAGTGGAAATAACAAAAATGTTAAGCCTCCAAACCGGAGCAGCGATTTGAAACCTCCTGAAGCGGAACCGCGGAGTCCTTGAAAGTTCGACTACCTACAGCCTTTTGTACAAGACAAGTGGAAAAAAACGCTGAAAAAACGCAACAAACATGGCATGTACGTTTGATAGATACTCGATTTGTCAGCGATTTTTTTATGCAACGGTTTCAATTAATCATCTAAACAGAATTTCTATACAACAAAGTCTGATTGGTAACCGAAATGATAGCACCTGTAATGAATGTGGAGCGGCTACCGCTCGATTGGTCTATTGAAAATCGAACAATAGGCTGACGAATGTGGCACGAGTGGAAAATAACGATCTCGTCTCTGCCTAAAGCTATGTCAAAAAGTCAACAGTCATAATTTGACAAAAGCAATTATTTATGAAGACATAAAACGTGCACTTAGTTTTGTTTATGGCCGTCTGAAATGACACCACGTTGGAAATGTTAACGCGAATTTTCGCACCGTCAAACGCCGAACCACTCTAAGTTTGCTGCAAAAAAACCTGCACATTTCTCGTGAACCTGAGACTTTATTTCGTCCATGAACCCTCTTTTATTGCGATCTTAAGTAATCTAGATGAATAACACCTTCATAAAGCGTCGTGAATACGTGGGCCATAGCCATTACTAAATGTGTATTTAGGACGAATCTTTTTTGTTGCAGCATAGAATTTGGATGCGTGGGTTAAATATGGTAGTTTACAAAAACCGAGCATTATTTAAGGAAATGCAACAAAAGGTGGCCCTGTCGCGTTCGGACATATTTTGCTGTAATTCAACTGGAAACGGAATTGGGTTGTGACGCCTACGACAAACGAAGACATAAGAAAGGGTACGGGGACATAAACATGACTGTTTTAAAGTTAAGTGTACTCACAATAAATATCACTGATAAAGGAAGAAGATTTAAATGTAATACTGGAAAGTATCTCGCCCTACACCGTTACAGTACTGTGTCCCAGTTTTTACGCTGCAATCGATGATATACAATGGAGATGAAAAGAATCGCACGTGTTCCAAAATGTATTACGAGCTAAATCTTTGCGAGAAGTTATGAATGAACCACAGTAGTAACGGAACCGCTGAAACAAGATGGAAAGTGCATCAGGTGATTAATTCGCGAGTTGCCACTTAAGGAGATATTGGCGTAGCTGATGCCCCGCCCCCGCGTGGTCGACGACACTGTGGCCTTGGACCATGGTCGAAAACGAATGCATATAATGTATTACGAGCACATTACGTAAGCCGAAAATTGCCTGCAGCAAATTTGCAACTGGTTTTAAAGAAGCCCGGCCAAGTCAGCTGAGATGTGAAAAGGATACGAGAGCATCGTAACGAGCATTGAGATAAAAACATGTTTCAGAAAAGGTTATTATTTTTAGAAACGTTTTGAGAGATTCAAAAGTCGTGCAAGGTTTTGGTGACCTTTGCGAATGTAAATTTTAAGAAATTTGAGAATTTGTTAATTCTAATAAAGTTTGCCCAGAGTAATTAATTAAAATCGCATAAAAAATATAGAAACAGGACTTTACAGAAACTAACGTTAGAATATTACAATGTATACATGACATGATAGACAAAGTTATTCAAATAATTGGACATGCTACCAATAAAAGCGTTCATTATATATACAATTTACCTAAGTAGTGCATGACTAATAAGATAAATATTAAAAAGAAGTTACCGAACATACAACGCTATCTAGCAATTTAGTTGCTAATGCTATTTTGATTACGCGAATTATATTTTTTTACGCAATCACGAACCGAGTAAATTGTAGATGAAAATTTAACACATCAAGTGTCAGTCCCGTCATGCAATAAACGTTTACTTAAATTGCTTAAGCGACTAAATGTTTCACTAAAGTCAACAGCACTTATGCGTATTATGAAAAAAGTCAGCAAAGCGTAAGTCGCACCTAATGTACTATGGGATCCGTCCATTTTAGTTATCCTGAAATATCCCGGAAAATTTTTTTTTACAGAAATTTCCAGAATTTTCCCTACGATACCAGGCTACTTTACATGTATATACCACCATGTTTTAGCTCAATCGGTCCAGTAGTTTTCGAGATATACACCGGAGAGACAGACGGACAAAATACCTTCGCTTTATGGGGTATATGACGGACCCCTAAAAATTAAAGACTTTAACATCCTGTATTTCAATAACAAGGTAAAAATTAATGTAATACCAAATATTATACTATTAAGCACAGTACAGTCAAGATTTGCTGCCAACATAGAGACCTTAAATTGCCCACTTCCTTTAGACACAATTGGTTTATTCAATGCGAATAGACAAAAAGCTCCACACAATGGATCAGACAATTGTCTGCAATGGAACTTGAGTCTAGAACGAGACGACAAAAGAAATATTCCCACCGACCAGCAAATCAAATCAATGCGATAATCATTGGATTTATTTATAATAAAAAAAAGTGAAGCAAAAGACGATTGCAACGTAACGACAAAAAGTGCACAAGAAGAAAAAAGAACTAGAAAATTTTCAATCTAACCCAAACCGCGGTGATGTAAGATGAATGAGCAATCAAAATTTAAGTTTGTTAACCCCAGACAGCAGACGCATAAAAAGCTAGAAATCCACCAAGTAGTGACTAGATCGCAGATAACAGATTGATTGGTACTATAAATGAATGGCAGATTTTGTGACCCGCACATCCGCATGCAAGGCACGTACACACACGGTGCAATAAACAGATAAGCCACTGCAAGTTCTCAGGCTCTGTAATTGTTTTCAGCTACTTATTACACGGACAGAATACAAATCGTTAAACCAGAAACTGGCACTTTGCTTTAGTTTTTGCAAATTTTTATACCGGACCTGGAATGAAAATTGCCTCCTGTAATTGATTTCTTTATTGCAACGTAGTTCACTCTAATTTCGTTCAATAGCTTTATTCAACGTAGCTTCTGTGATAAAGGTATAAAACTATTCTATGGTTGTTTTATGTCGGTTGCGAGTAAAACAGTAGCAAGTGGAGCATCATTTTAACGGTTATCTGTGAGAATAAGTTTTTATTGTCTTTGTCTACACTGAGACCTCTCAGAATGCGCCTTTTATTTAGCTGCGATATAAGATTTGCTCTATTTAACTAGCTTCTGTGCTGAAATGAAATACTGATCTATAGTTTCCGCCAGCTAAACCGTTCCAACGGTTATAATGTCAAAATTAAGTACTTACTGTTGTCTATGATATTACAAATACCTCCAAGATGATGACGTCTCTCAATGAACGTAACGTGCCTCAAAAGTATGAGTACAATTTTCTAACCGACGACGTCAAAAATATCATCAAGTAGAAACGCCTGATCTCACGATTCTCATTGTTGGCTCAATTAACCGAACACTGTCAACACGTAACCCTACCGGGCCTCGTTCGCAAAAAGCCTTCCTTAAACAAGCAAGTTTGTGTCAATACAACGAAAAAATTAAAAGCGTACAAAAGGCCTCTTGCAAAAATTTTCTCGAGTACCACTGCTATGCTATACACGTGTAAGAGCACCTCTCCCCCTCTCGACTAAAACTTTTACAGAGCCCCGCGGGGGAAGACCAGCTCTTCAGTTTCTGGTGGAATAGTTGTCTGAGTAAACAAAGTAGTAGGTACCTTTACTGAACACGGTTGGGCACTTATGATCGGTTCAATGGCTGATGGTGGCACGGCAGCATCATTTGCTCATTTTTGACCATCACTCAGAAATGTTTAATTATTTATGTCTATTTGGGTAATAAGGTTAAGAGTAAATTGGCTTACGTTGTCCTATAGACATTCGTGATAAAACCAAACGTTTCCAATTTACTTTTGGCAATCTATTTCGCATATAGAAAATCAGATGTTAGCTATGTTTACACCTCTCCTGACGACTAACTGGAACAAAGAGCATAGGTTATGAGTTATGATTAACTTATAGCCTACTATTTAATACTCAGATCTAGTTGTAAAACAGATTTACAAGGCTATAAAAATAGTATAAAATGTGTCTCGAGAAATAAAAGAATGAGCAGCTGGTGCTTTACAACTTGCTCTGGAGGATTGATTTGACGAGCCTTCGTCCGTTCCTTCAAGTTGTCACATAAACTAAGCACAAATGGGCGCTGTATTTAAACAAAACGAGATAGAAACTATTGAATTACTTACTACAACTTACATCTCCTGGACCTGTCACATTTTTTCTGGACTCAACAACAATGGAAGTAATGAACGCTATACCTATAACATCAAAGGTTGAACCTAGGCTTGAATCTGACAATGCACAATACCTAACAACCTATCAATAAAGCTACATAGCATTCTATTGTCATCGCGATACGCCGATAGCGCATGGAATGTGTCACTCATCAACAATGTATGTCATAATATGAAAACTATACCCAATATCAGATAACAATTTGGACATCTGCATTATGGCTAGTTACAGAGTCAATCTGTGGATGTTTAATATCAATAACCTAATATAAAAAGTCAACGTAGGCACTGATCATCCCAGTGAAATTCAAGGTTGCAAATATCATTGCCTAATAGAAACAAAAGATTGATGATAAAAATAATTCGTTATAATTAACTAGAAATGTCGATCTAGATGTCTCAGGATTCACAATGGCACCTACACAGTCGCCCAGAGACCACGTGACTTGCAGCTTTCGGGGCCAATCTAAGACATGATCTAGATTATAACAACAGTACAGCAGCCGTCTAACGTGTGCTCAAAAACAACGACAAAGAAATCGATTTCATGTAGACGGATAAAAAACAATAAACGGATATACGGAAAAAATATACGATAGTCGAAAGTAGCAAATCATCCCCTGGCATTGACCGAAAGTCTAGACTTAGCTCAGATACATCTGTTTGTCCGAAACGTGTCCATGTTAAAAAACGTAATCACGTCTTGATGAGCAAATATGGTTTATCGGAATGGTGTATCATTTAGAGTTTTTATCATTGGCCATTTGGAACTATTACTTTGCAAAAGCTCTAAGAGATTGCGTCTGAACTTTTTTAAATAATTGCTGGCTTACAGTATTCGGTGGCAGCTAATTGATATTACATTAGTTTTATTTAATAATTTTTCCATGACTGATTACATTAATTATAGATTCAAATCAATTCATCAAATATAAATTAATATCTTTCATAAGCGTGAAACTGTTTTTGGCAGTAAACATCGGCCGATCAATTACATTTAAGTGTCGAATCGATTGTGTCTAGAAATATTTCTATTTTTTACCATGAACATTTGCAAGATTAGCATTAAAATCCGATTCCGGCCGCAACTACTTTTTGCATCGCTGCAAAAATGCGTCACGGTATACGTTTCGTGCGTTTCTAATCTAATTTTTATTCCTGTGTCCAGTGTCGGTGGAAAAAATCCAGCAGCCATCGCGTTAGCAGAGGAATGAACCCTGGGATTGCACGCATCATTGTTATGCGCAAGCGAAAAATTTGTAAATTGTAAGGCGTCTAGACTTTTATACGCTCAAGGACTAGCAGCAAAAAGCATTAGATAAATCCGTGTCGTGTCGATTAGTCGCGCCTGGATATCGGATATTGGAGGAACATTTTAATAATTGCAGTCGATATGAAAGCAGGTGCGACGAGGCAGTTCGTATCTTGGAATGAAGAAACATAGTAGACGACACGCATAGAATTTAGTTTCTTTCTATTATAGGGGTGCAATACATTTGTTATCATGTATAAGATAATGCGTTTCAAACCAAATTAGAGGAAATCATTGTTGGCCTAAATATAGATGTTGAAAAATGTGCTGAATCGAAAGCCAACCATAGGGTCTGATTGCGTAATAGAAGAAACTAGATACCTAGTATGTTTATCCACTGAATCGCTAATATAAGTAGTAACTGTTTGTCTCCATTGTTAATAGTTAACAAACTAAAATCATCGACATATAACAATCATCTTAGTATGTCACGAAAATTACAAATGTCAGCAAAACGGATCATTCTCAGTAGTTCCATGGTGCTTTTGGATCGCGATACTTGGCATCCCCGTCAGGGGCATAGCGTGAAGATGTATGTATGCAAACTCCTTTAATTATCACATAGAACACATTATGGTATCCAATCCACTATACTTGATTGACATAATTGAGGAAAAACAAATCAGAATACCAAAACCAAATTTATAATCAACGATCTTTCCCCAGATCGGAGTTCGTATAGTAAATATAGTATACGAATGTAGTAAGCAGCATGTTGTAAGATTTACATGGGGATACATCGAGAATTAAATCACATCAAATGCATAATAGTTGACGAAATTTGTATTCAATGCAGAATGCGCGTATAATCCTGTGGGTGGCACCTTGAGAACAGATTTAGAATTTCATGAATAGTTTAAATGCTTTTTTAACGACATCACTGTCGTATCGCGACCCGTCAGACAGCTGTACCTAAACGTAAGTAAAGAGAAATATGTTTTATTTATTTCTGCATCAAACATTCTCAGATTCTACGGATTTGAAGCTTTTATCTTACATTTCAAGTACAATATCTAATATTGTTTAGGAATAATCGAGTGAGATCACTTATCGTTTCCACTCTGTATATATGTATATCCCAATATATTTCGATGCAGAACCCACTTTCGACAAAACCAGGTAACTTTACACTAATAAAGATTATAAATTGAATTCAATTATCTTCTTCCAAAACCATCCACGCTTAAAATAAAAATGCCTAAACTAATAGCGACTTTTTTAAAGCAACTTTTTCAGTTACACCTGTTGACAGCGAGGTCGGTGCGCGTGCGCACCCAGCGTCGTGCATGGCCATCATCACTCAGTCTGACAACCGGCTAATGCACGCAAATGGTTGGCCGGTTTTAGAAGAAAATAGTGATGTGCCCACTGTCGATTATTTTTACAATACTCATTAATAAAATAACTACCTCCTCGCTGACTATAGAGGTTTCTTTAAACTTTAATATTGAACGTATGGGCAGGTCACATCTGCCGCAGAACCGACGGCCGTTGGGGCAGACGAGTTCTGGAGTGGAGACCGCGGACCGGTACTCCCCTCCGCCAGGTGGACCGACGACCTAAACATGGTTGCCGGAAGCGGCTGGATGCGAAGAGCGGAGGACCGGGTGTAGTGGCGTTCGTTGGGGAAGGCCTATGTCCAGCAGTAGACGCTAAAAGGCTGACATGATGATTGAACTTAGAGAAACAGTCGCCGAAAATCGAAAATATGTGTCGTGTGTTACTGTGTATAGTAAGTATGTAAGCTTATGAATGTGTTCAGTTTATTACTTAGGTTTCGTAGCGATAGAGTACAAGTGTGCATGTATGGGTGAATAAGTATTCCTGAATTTTCGTGTCAGAGGAAGACGCTAAAGACAGGCCGAAAATGGCCGAGTTGTTCTAAAGTGATCCCTACACGATCATGCTGCATGACATGCATTACGTGCTGTCACTCATGCATGACAGTCTAGTTGTAGTGATTGACGCGAATAACATGCAAACTACGTGCGTGACATGCAAACGACGTGCTGACTGTTGATTGACATGCAAGCAGCTTACTCTTCACTGTCTCAGTGATTGATAGCAAGCATGAGGGTCCATCATGCGGCATGATAATTCACGTAAACGTAACGCATGTCATGCAGCATGATCGTGTAGGGACCGTTTAAGGTACTGACCGATAGCTCGTTCGGTCAATTGCAAACAGCTTGATCCTATTATATTTGTGAATTCCAGTTTAACGAAAATCGAAATAATTATGCGCAATACAATAGGCATCAAATCATCATAATATAAATTCACTAAAACGTCGCGAATATCTCAAAACATTCTAAAGGTTAGACCGTAAAATTTTAATAATTTATTATTTTAGGTCGTTGTCACCGGTGAGTGATGTCAGACAGACAGACAAATGGCTGGTCGAAAATTACCGTCGAAAAAACAATGCCATTGTAATGGACGTTAGAAAAAAACAGATACAGGAGAATAAATATATGAAATTGCCTCTAAACATAATTTGCATTGGCGATTTACCGTTTCGAATAATTCAATGTAAAATTAACCTATTCTGTCAGTGACTTTATGTGTTGTTTGCGATATGAAGTGACCGAGAGTCCACCTGAAGGTTAGGGGACTCTGTGCACGATGAACAACAGAAACTCGTGAATTGCCACGTGGAACGATCCAAAATGAAGCTATGATGTGGGTAATGAATGCGAAAGTATGTTAATCACAATGTTTCGTTTGTTAAACTCGGGTATACTTTATCAATAGCCTATGAAGTATGAAGATAACTGTTGGACATTGGGATGGGTGGTTTATGCCCTATATTCAGATACGACATAAACCAGGACAGAGTTGGGCTTACTGATTACTTTCTCACTTTCCCTAAACTGTACACCTCCACTTTCTGTAAATGACACTGAATTGAGAATTTGGAATATGAACAAATTGGGGAAATAAGGAACTGAAAAAGTTGGAAATAGTACTAAATATTCGGATTGCTATTCGGATTCGCTGTACTGTACTCGAGGACGATGATGAAATTAACTCAGTAATTGTCAATAACTTTACCTTCACATGCGTGCGCAGTCGGTTAAAACGGTGCAAAAGTCAAAACGTGCAAAAAGTTTGTGGGTTAACGTTTCGATTAGCACATCCTCTTGTCACCGACTCGCTAAACGCGGGCGCGATAATTAGCACACAAAGGAAAACAAACATGGCTGCTAAAATGGCTTTGAAAGCATTATTTTCTCATTTTTAAAAAGGAGAAAACTATGATGCTACGTAATTGATGATGATGGTAACTTGAAGGCCAAGGTGTAGGTTCTTTGTCGTTTGGGTGGCTTAGCGATTTGAGCGTCGTTGGGATCCCCGGTCATGCCAAGGAAAACATCGTGAGGAAACCTGCATATGCCGAAGAAGGAATACTTAGGCGCCTGTGAACTCAACCAACTCGCACTAGGCTTGCGTGGTGGACTATAGCCAGTACACCCTCGTTGAGAGGGTAGTCAGGTGCCCCAACGGTAGGAACATATTAATAGGCTGTTGAAATGATTTTTATTTAGCGATTTGGGCATTTGCTTCAAACATAGATGGATTCATTTCATGGATGTTCATAGATTCGATGATTGCTACGAGTACAACTTGTTCCATTTTGGATTTTTTTATATAATTGGATTATTTATATGACCAAGATTTAATTCAGTTCTAACGTTGTGGTTGTTAGTGCATCACCCGATACATCAAATTTAAAGACGACGAAGCCTTATCGTTTAAAATCAGCATACACCCCGCATTATATCAAATATCGCTACCGGGAGGACAACAAAACGGCGAATGTCCATCATTGATACAGTCATGTCACATTACAAGAAGCGATGACATTCGATACGGTCGGATTCGCGTTACAATCAACACCGCCTCGAATAAGCGGTATCAAGGTGACAATGTTGTGATCACAAAAAAGAAAGCCGCTTATTACACGAGTTTAGAAGAGTTTAATTAACCTAACAAACCTAATCGAGGTACATTATATTTTCATAGCGTATCTGAGATGAAAACGACCTCGTTGGCTCACTGTTCAGGCGTTTGACCCGAACGCCAAAGGTTATGGGTTCGATTCCCACCACAAGTGAAACGTTTATTCGCATTCCGAAACAAAAGTCAGCTATAAGACATATTGTAACGGGGGTCAAAAAAATGTCAAATTAACAGTGAAAGAGTTTTCGAACATTACCATAGCTAACATTAAAGTGGAGATGGCTCTAAAAATCACAGTTTAAGCAGAGGATAAGAGCAACATTACGGAATTTAAAACGTAACCGTGCTTCTTATATAAATATGATTTTAGTGGCCAAAATAAAGGTCGATATCGAAAGCCATAAAATATTATTGGTGTAAGGAAACATTACGCAAATTCAATATGATATGTAAAATTCTACATCGCCACTTGACCCTACAATAAAACCAGGTCCCGTTCTCGGACCCTTTATAACTTTTATTCAAAAGAAGATACTGTCACAGCAGAGTCCGCTTCGCATTAGATGCGCATCTTTACTCGACGTTACATTCAGATATTGTCAAATATAATTCAATTTTGAATCGCCATTAAAGGGTTAAGCTCTAAAGTCAATTCGAGACATTCAAAAATTTTATAATATAAACATTTGTGCATGTGTGGTTTTTTTGAATTGTTTTACTTATAGTCCACTCTTGTGAGGGTCTTGAAGTCAGGTTTCTCTTAAAGCCGATCCACTGGGCCCGAATCAGGGTGCCTGATTCACAAGTTTAACGTCGCTCACCGTGTTGAGTAAAAGGCTATGAATGATGTATTTTCGGCTATGAGGAGATGAACTACCGACCTAAGTCGTCTTATAGTAAGCTGTGCAGTGGACACGCCTTATTTGTAGCTGATATCGGTTCTGCTGTTTGGGCAGACTACTTCAGAGCGGTAGGTGGTAACTATACCTACTTATACTTAGTATACTAGGTAGATAGGGTAGGGTGGGACGCTCTCTTGTCAGGTGGACAGCGCGTTGATAAAGAAAGCAGAGGTGCAAGTGTAGAGAGGATATGGGAAGGCATACATCCAACAATGGACGCCGACAAACAGAACACTGAATACCTAAAGAGTATTCAAAAATCCTATGTGTTGTGGACTGGACACTAATGATAAAACGTAGTTTTGTTGATTTACGATCTAAAGTAAAGATTTTATGTTTTAACTTAACAGATCAAATAAATAAATTTATCGACTCCGGTTTAGAATTCGCAGAGCTGTTTTGTTTTTATTATTGACGAAAATAAAAGCGAAGTCGCATAAAAGTGCACTTTTTACAGTGCCAATCATCTCTTCTAAGCACTTCAACAAATTATAAAAGGCTTTTAAGATACATCACGTTGATGTGTCCATAAATATTGGCATGACATCAAAGGGTTCTGAATGTTAGAATTCATTCGCGAAACAAAATTTATCGTCGAAACGTCATAATCTGCAAGGCAGTACCTAAATCAAAACTGGACAAAAAACGTGCGAATTACTAATTACCCATTATTCCCCGATTCATTTTTATGGCCGTCGAACAGATATTGTGGTGCAATTAGATACAGCCAAATATGCAAAGGCATATTGACTGTTTTTACAGTCAAGATAAAAGACGCTTGCATTTTTTGTGTAACTTTAGCGGAATGAATTTGAGACCAGTGTTTAAAACTCAAAGCTTTTATTACTTTGTTTCTTTTTGATAATATTTTGGGTTTTTATTGGAGTAATGGCTTTGGCAATTTACGTTGGTGGAATGTTTCTCTTAATTAATATTAAAAGGCCTTGGGTAATGTCTATAAATCGGACACATTTAGGGGGTCGACTTTAATGTGGAGAGGTTACTAATTGTATTCAATAAATAGGTAATTTGAAGGCTTTGTAATTAAATTTGGTAGCTTCAACTTGTCACATGTTTTAGAATTATTAAGGTAAGTACAACGAACTGCCAGAAAAGATTGTCGACCGTTTGAATTTACGCATACGTTTTGAAAACTTAAATGGGTCTCTAAATTTACTTACATGGGTCATTTGAGTCCACTGATTGGATCTCAGTGATAGCAGAGAGTAAAGAGAGGCGGTCTAACAGCTGGCACCAGGTCAAGAACCACTTCGGGTCGCTGAGCCAACGAATAATGGGATTTTTGTAAACAAATCTTTAACATTAATATAATATGAATTGCTAATTGGTCCCCACACCAATCCCACAGTGCGAGCAAAGGTATCCTTGCATAAGATAAAGGTGATAAGATCAAACTTATACTACCATTTAAGGGTTTTATATTTACCTTTCGATTGAAGTTTCCCTTTCTCATTATCAAAGGTCGTTGGACGCTGCGCCTCTTTGGGTTCCACGCGTTAACGAAAATTGTCAAAAAAACTGATCGCTTCATGACTAATCTAAGTCTAAGTAAGTACTTAAGAAATGGCCTTGTCAAAAAACCTGAGTACTCCTGCCATTCATTTTCCATAGCACTACTGAATTGGGACGCTGGACTCCTAAAGAGTCCTTTAAACACAGAAATAAATCAACACAATTTGATTCCTGGTCCATTTATATGGCTTTAAAGGAGTCACACGCATGATTCCCCATGATGTAGCACCTTGATAGCCTTCAAAACTAACCTCGGTCCTTCTAGCTGGTGCTCTGAATCTGAACACCGGCGGGGAGTACGCCAGCGCCGCTTTAGCAGCGGATGCCAGCTGTACAGCACCGAGCGCGGCTCTGTTGCCGTCGGCGCAGTGCGCTGGCGGCCCCCGTAGCTCCTCGATCTGGGCTCCCAGGAGCTCGTTGCGGAGCAGGCAGCCGTAGGCGAGGTGGTCTCGCCCTCCCCCCGTGCCGTCGCTGCCCCCACCGTCGCCGCGGGCTTTCTTCGCCGGTTGGTTTTCAGTGCCTCGGCGGATAGCTGGAAAGGGAATCATCATTGTAGGTAAATCATGGTAAGCTCTCTTCTGAGGGGTGGAACTTGTTGAATTTTCTGTGGTAAGGGTCAAGTAGGATATTATGATAAAGAGAGCTAAGGAGCATGGAGCCCATTCAAATGTGTACCTTAATTTTAAGCCCTTTTTTCATTGGCTCTTGACAGTGTCATTATAGGACCTGTCTCGTATGTTGACTTTGTTGACCTAAGTGTTCCCACAATTGACCTATTTGCCCTTTGAGTATTAAGTGTAAGGTGCAAATTACAGTCAAGGGCTCTCTCAGTCCCGCAATGGCGATGAACATCCACAACGCGAATGCTCTTCCAAAATTCCTTTTACGTTTCTCATAAATATAGCTGTCTGTGTATTTATAAGTGTGTAGAATGAAGTCTTTGAGATGACAAGTATTATGGCAATTCATACGTGTATTAGGGTCAAAAGAGAAGCCAAGCATCCTTTGTGGCGGTAATAAATTTTCATGGTTCATTAAATAATGATCCTTATTGACTACGTCGATGTCAAAAACAATTTGGTTACAGCGCATGGGTATTATATAACGTTGATATGTTTGTGTTTATAGCTGGAGCCACTCTCTGCTGCCATAATCTTGTCTTACGGATACCAAAATAAAAATAAAACCCATAGTGAAGAAACCTTAAAAACGCCAGCAATTATAAAAACTTATCTAATAACCCAACTCCTCAAAATATATAACAAAACTAAATAGCACTCAACAAGACAATATCTATATCATTACTAGGTAAGATTGAAATGTTTCCATTTTTCAAATGCCATAATGACGTCATCACAGCCAGCCAATCTCTAAATAGTAAATTCGGATGCGCACGCGCCGATTCGAAGCGTGTTCTGTCAGCCACATGCGCCGCCGTGGCACGTGTCACAAAAAGAATTATGATTATGACTAAGTATTTATGTACGGTAGACGGCGCGTATGTAAAAACTAAACCAGTATAAACAGGTCTCTCGTAGTATTGAAACTCTCTAATAGGCTAGGCTCAAGGTCAAAGTGTTTCCACTGACGTGCGGTCAACTGTACCTACTAACATAAATGTTGGATTTAAAATTATTGGTCTCTTAATATTTTGAGCAGTTATTCATCATTGCCACGAAAATTAATTTGATATGGTAGGAGTAATTCGGTAATTTAATAAGCTTTTTTACCTTTTATGTAGCAAATTACATTTTTTACTTTAATTTTTCTGTAGTGATCAATTGCGTTGCGGTCTTTTAAATCAATTGCTTTTTGTAATTATAAAGGTAAACTGGACCGATTTCACGCGACCAATTCAATATATTATGTATTTTGTATGTTCAGTCATATGCCTTAACCTACTATAGCGTGAAAGTGTCGACATTAGAATGAAATTGGCCTTATTTGTTGATTGAGACGAGATCCATGGTATAACGAACCATCTGTAAGAATATTATAATGCAGTAACCCGATAACCCGTTAAAACCTTAAATAAATAATGTAGAAGCGTCTCGAAAGACTTTTTTAAAAATCCACCTGTAAGTTACAAGTTCCGATTTTTGTGATTTCGGATGTTTGTTACTTAAAACACGCTTTTACGGCCGAATGGATTTTGATGAAAATTCATACAGTAATGGCTCATATCCTACATAGGATTCTTTATACGGGAATGTCAGTGGTGTCGTGGGGAAGACGCGGCCTGTCGTGTCGAGAGGGTACGATATCAGGCCGTGCCACGGGCCAATGGGTTTTCTCAAAACAGTACATTTACTGACTGCTCTCAAACAATTTGATTTATACTTTTTAACGCGGACGAAGGCGCGGGGCGTCCGCCAGTCTAATAATAATTTGCAAAAATTTGTCTATACAGCTGCACAGTTTGGTGACCCGTCATCTACTGATCATCCGTATGTCATCAACCATTCACACGTCGTCATGTCCGTAGCCGAATATGCAACGACCTGGGAGAGTTGGCCAAAAATACACTATATTCCCCGTAACAAGCCAACCGACGGCAGCAATCAGGACCTGTGTGATTCATGCTACAATACAGAAATACCTAGCAACTGAACATGCGAGCTTTAATGTTTCACTGTTGCAGCGACGCTCTTATTTACCCGTAGTTAAATGTTGAATGTCCGAGTATCATAAGGGTCAATTCAGAATAGGCCGAAAAATGCTCGAGCACTTTTATGGCGCTAAAGTAAAAACATTAACAACTGTATTCCACTTGTATTATAGCTTAAAACAGAAAACAGCTTCGAGTATGTTTCCGGCTAGACTGAATTATTGTCCGTAAGATTCGCCATTGTATTTTACTTAACAACCACAGGTGAATCCTAAGATGAACTAATATCGAACCTAACCTTGACTGACATGTTGGCGTAGTTGGTAGTGACAATGCCTACTGCGCCAGGTTTTCGGATTCTGGGTGTTTGTATGTATTATCCTATGTATTTATTTAAAAGTATATATGTATGTTTATCAGTTGTTATTGTTCAGTACCCATTTAGAAGCTTCGGCTTAGTTTGGGACTAAACAGCCGTGTACGCCAACCGGCCAGAATATATAATAGTTGCCTAAGATGCAATGCACACTTAAGAAAGTTCTATGAGATATATATTTAAAGACATATTTCTCATGGAAGTTAACATTGTAACTACGAGTACTCGAATGTACCTACAGCTCTCTTTGCTTTGTCAAGACACATGTCTTATACGACGTAACTCACAATCATAACGCCCTTATCGCTGTCTCAATACTCTCAAGTACAGACCGACGAATATTTTAAATCACCATTGTTCTCAAGATGATAAACAGCGCGTTGCGTAAATTTCCCCATCTCAGTGGGTCAATGCACTTCCTGAACTGACGTCGGAAGTGCCCACTCCTAAACTGCATTACGATTCTAACATCATACAGATATGATTAAAGTCAATTGTTGATCAGTACAACAGTACAGTCAGGTTCAGATATTATTTCAAACAAATACTACGTATATAATTATTATGAAACGCGACGTGCGTCTGACTGGACGGATGGACAGACACTTGTATGTTGTATTAAAAATAACATACCTACCTACCTACAATTTATTATACCATATTAGCTTGTCTAATCCTAAACTTTATTATATAGCTCTACAAGTAAAATACCCAGATCAGGACCACCGTGTACGTACAAATTGTACATACAAAGTTGTTTAGTGAATCGAACCCACGACTTCTTGCGATCAACAGCGCCCATATCACAAAGCCAAAGAGGCGATCACTATTTAACATTTAGTTATTTCGAAAGTTCTGCAAGCACATATAGTGCAATGACTTCTCCAAGTTTTTCTATTTTATTTTCTGAAAGAAAATTGTAAGAAGATGTAATGGCGTTGTTGTTTCCAACTGTACCCACAAGTTCAATCACACGTCGTTTCCCGGGGGACGACCATACAAGGTGTGGGCGACAGACGTTATAGTTAGCTCTGTATTTGGCAAACTACGTGACAACCATTGGTCGACTATCGCAATTAATTCTACGCCAAATTTGTACACATCCTTATGCTGAAGCATGTATGCTGAATGTTAAAGTATTAGAGTTCTTTTTACGAAAGCAACAGACCCAGTGGTCTAGGTATTAACCGTCTTTTGTGGGGCCTCCACCTACATGGTCACTACCCACATTCAATTCGCTGAGAATGGTCTCAAATTGGCCTAAATTTCTGAACTAAATACGTTGTAAGGCTCGGAGTAAGTCGTGGTTGAGATAAATACAAAAATAATAATAAAAGACAAAGAGATTCATATAAAGTAAAACAATAAAGTAAATCGTATAAGTAATACTTAAATGATAGTTAAAGAAAAAGAAGTTCAAAATCATAAATCAGGACAGAATGAAACCATATCAACACAAGGCATCATAAAGAATGAATAATATAAAGGAAAAGACCATCCATAGAACTATGCACATGAAATAGACAATGACAGAAAAAATAAACTGCAACTAACAAGTACCTACAAAATTTGAAACAGTAACAAAAAACGACAAGCGGAATAAGCACTACTGTAAATAACGTTATAAAACTTTTAATAGGCATGCCACGGCACACAAAGTGATAGAAAGATAGAAAACAGATAAGAAAGGAATTCTAAATCAAAAGCAGTGATAAAGATATCAATTTGAATTCACCAGAAGTGTGTCACGCACCCAAGAACGTTATCGCAATTTTGCAGGTGAAAAAAAACTGTTCAAACAAGTGGATGGAATTGTTAAAATTGCGATGTCTGTCCTGTTTCGACTCATCATGGGAAAACGGAAACCATTATTTTGCGGTGCCACAAATGACCAAAACATTTGTCCTTATCAATTGCATATTACTAGAATTGATTACAAATTAAATTTGAGTGTGATCACCGCGCAGAAACAAACTTGGTTACTACGCCGAGGTTGTAATAATGAAATGGCAACAGGTGCACTCAGAATGCATAGCGGATCTAGTACCTACCTACTCGATAGCACGACTCGCTCGACCTAGATTCGGCATAGGCATAGCGGTTGCAGGTACACATAAGTATGCTTATATTACTACCTGTAGTAATATTTTCTACTCTGCCAGATGATATGGGTTTTATGACGCAAAACATTATGTTTTATAGGAATTGTCGCAAGCTGCAGAAGGTTGTAAAATGTCAAACAACAGTAAAGAACTTAGAAAAATATATGTGAAAGGATGCCCAGACTGACTGATCGCACAGCTTAAACCCGCTGGGTCTATAAGATTGAAATAACGACAGATTTTTTTTTACCTAGCTTCAGTGAAAATTTTGTCTCGAAAGACAAATAAAATGAAGAGTACCTACCCATCACAGAGCGAAGTAGCAATTCAAAGAATTTATAATTAGGTACCTTATAAATCTGAGTACTACTTACAGCTTTAAAGAAGACTTGACAATTTAAAACTGACTCTTTAAATTAAAAGTTACATAAACGCATCAGCCCATGGCCCAGATATATAGGAAAACCAGCAAATTGCTGCACGCGCTTTCCTCCGAGCCCCGTAACAATTCATAAAATGATAAATTCATGATTGTGCAATGATGGGTGACTAAAAGTACTAACATGAAACCCAGACAGAAAACCACAACAAAGTAATACTAGGAATAATATGATATTAATTAGGGAAATCCTTTTCAAAACATCAAACAACTGACAAAAATAGTTACAAAATGAAACTGTACCTAATGCATCCCTATTAATTGTTTCCTGTTTGATTGCTAACCCAGACGCCTGCATGTTCAGCAATACGCAAATTAAAATACGCAGTGTCTTACGATTTGGTTTCGGTCGAAAGAAAAATCACAATTCGGCCGAAACCAAAACCGAAACTTTGCTGTATCTTTTGACTGAGAGTCAAAAATGAAAACAAACACTTATCACAACTTAATTTTAAAACATTTTATGGTTAAGTTAATATATTAGCGAAACCGAAACGTACATTCGGCCAAGTAAACGACGACTAAAAGCCGAAGCAGGCACATCGACGCCGACACTACTTGGTAACTACTCAACTTTCAAAGTGCCTATGTTAATACAGGTACTAGTGTTAGGCGAATAACGGTATACTCCGGCACTGAGCGCATCGCAAACAGCTTGCTAAATGCATCTTGCATCATCGTGCATACACCAGATACACGAAGACAAGTTCCTTAACCTTAAGAAACGTTATCAGCAATTAGGGCCTTTTAACAACGGTGGCTACTGTACAACTTATCGTAAACTATTAAACGTTTGTATATACTCACAATGCATCGTTTATCGAGTTCTTTCTATACCTTATCGGGTGACCCAGCCAAAGCATGTGCAACGCCCAACAATAATCTTTGAGTCACAGAAACTGCATTGAATTTCACCTCACAGAGTCGTCTACATCGAAACACGTAATGATCAACTTCAACGAAAAAACGTAATGCGTCAGAACGTACAAGTTTGGACTTGAAGGATTATCTACAGAAACATCAAACAAACATCCTACTCGAGCATCGCTTGCAGTTTGCCTTGTAAACACGGACAGTGCAAATCCAAGTCGATGCAACTCAGCAATGCATTTCTAAACGCATGACAGAATACTAAAATATGACATAAGCTGAGCATATAGGAGTGGCAGGATAATGAGAGAACACTACTATTGAACGTAAAAGTAATTTGAATAAATAAAACGGTGAAGGAAAACATCGAAACCTGCATACGCCGAAGAAGAAATTCTTAGGCGCATGTGAAGTCCACCAACCCGCACTGGGCTGGCGTGATGGACTATAGCCCGAACACCCTAGTTGAGAGGGTAGGCCTGTGCCCCAGCAGTGGGGACATCTTAATAGGCTGTTGATGATGAAGTATTTCAGTGAACAAGTGAACAAAATATACTCAGAGAATCCTTAAAATAACAAAATCTGTACTAAACATTTAAGATTGAAATAAACCCAGAAGACAATATTTATTGTTACCGGTAATTAAAATTCACATAATTCGCATTTCAGTGCAACAAACGTTGAGAGAAATCAAAGGTGTCTCTGTTTTGCTCCGGCGAACGCCGCTGCGTGGCCTGTGGTAGGAGACCGCGGCGGTGTGGAAAACGGAAAAAATAGCTGGGTGGGAACCTAAACACGGTGCGTTGAACCGCAACAATTGTCTGGCTTAGGTAATGAAATGACTCACACATGTATAATTTCAACCAGACGTCCACCTACGTATAGCGTATCTCTCAAATTAGCATAAGATATTTTACCATCAACAATATGCCAAAACATTGTCAACTTAATAAAAGTAATAAGCAAATTTATGCCATATAAATAGAAGTTAAGTATTAATCTGTGATTTTAAGAAATAGCAATAAATGTATCAAAGCATAAACAACAGCATTTAGAGATGTCTGTTTGTCCGGAATGAGAGGATAGACTGAACATACGCTGAGATTCTTGACGTGCTTAAAGGAATGAGTTTATAACATTTTAAAATCTCGTAGGCTACGAAAAATAAAACCACGCAGGGTTTCAATCGCACGTTTAAATAACGACGCGACGTTGCGGGCTACAGCTAGTCTATAGAGCAATTCGGAAAAACTTATGCAAATAAGTTAAGTCTAGGCAATAATTTAGACAAGATAATTCCGTCAAAGTCCAAACAGAGAAATCGTGCAGGCATCGCAAATAATAAGACAGCAAATGAATTCATCGTCACGGCGGCGCTAGGTATTCAGTAAAATGAAGATCCGTGAGTGCATTGAACCAGAAACGTGGTTCATTACTTAACACATAGATGAGGTCGTGAGCTATCCACCTTTTTGCAGACGAAAAGCTTTTTTTACACAACTTTACCTAACGCTGATGTTTTGACGTTTTTGCGGATTATTTGTCTAAATAAGACGATGAATAAGTATTTGTACAATTATAATCAAAGAAATTTTCAAACCGTGATCTTTAAATAAGCAAAGGATGGTCGTAGTTCATCAGATATTATTGCGAATGATGATGTCAGACGTGGGTCTTAAGTCGACACCTATTGATTATCCAACATTGTTGCGCCAACGGCCTAAGTCCTAAACGTTGACAACTGATTTATGCCTAAGCTCAGGTGTCAAGAATAGAGACAACACACAAAAAAACTGTAGCAATCACATATGGAGAAACTACAAAGCCTGGTAACGTCTGGAACATTAATCAACCAGTTCTAAAACTCTGTGCACCACATTGTCACAGTCCCAGTCCCAGATAATGTATCGGCGTCACTAGTGTCCGGACCAAGTTTCGGTTTCGGCTTTTCAATGTACCTTTCGGCCAACGCCAACGTGTAAAGAATCATTACAACTAATTTCAGTGTTGCTGTTACCACAAGTAATGGTAAATCTGTTTTAAAATTTGTTTCATTTTCGTTATATAATTATAATAACTAGAAAGTATCTTATATTGCTTACTGTAATTACCTATCTTTTACAATACTTAAAAAAGTTGAAACTTGTAACTAAAATAGGTTTGAAATAGCGTAAGTTTACTTAAAATAAAGTGATAAGTTGCGGCATTTGGCCAAAACGATCATAAAAGCATAAGTTTCGGTTTCGACTGAAAAAAGCGCACCTTCGGTCGGACACTAACTTAAACTAGCTAGACTCTAGCTTGTCTAGAATTAGTTAAGCTGTGTAGTGATCGATGGTAAACGGACAAAAAATAGCTGGCAATATTTTTCTAGATAACCATTAGTCTTGGCATTAGGACTGTGGACATTGCGAACGATTATGTAATTATCACACCTTATATATGTTGTAACAGGAGCTTCTGTTCAGTAGGCGAATTATCGAAAATAAACTACAACGAAAAACAAAGTTTGAGGTCACTATGATTCAACTTGAGGCCTTGGTTCACCACCAGGGAGAGATTCGGGTGACATCTGTTAATTAATGGTTATCCAGAGTAAAGATGAGAGATACACAGATTTATCTAATCAAACGAATCTAATCGAACTAAAGAGCGTCAGTGGCGTAGGGGATAAGACGCGGCCTATCATATCATAAGGTCCGGAGTTCGATCCCCAGCTGGGCCATGTACCAATGGGTTTTTTCTCGAAACTTAAGTACATTTACTGACTGCTCTCAAACGGTGAAGGAAAACATCGTGAGGAAACCTGCATACGCCGATGTAGAAATTCTTAGGCGCATGTGAAGTCCGCCAACCCACACTGGGCTAGCGTGGTGGACTATAGTCCGAGCGCCCTTGTTGAGAGGGTAAGCCTGAGCCCCAGCAGTGGGGACATTAATAGGCTGTTAATGATCTAATCAAACAGAGAGTTTTGACCGTAAATATATCAAAACAAGATCCTATACAATCTCAAGCGTAAACAGCGTGCCTGATCGATTAGGTACCTAAGCGTCCTGAAACTCCTCCATCCATCTCGATATTCGGATAGTCATCCAAATCGTTCCCTTGTGGAGAACTATTAGGCCTCATAACGACGTCGAGAATGTAAGGAAATGTGGCTATGGCCGTTTTTTCTGCGCAATTATTAACAATCGGGTTTTCCACGGTAGTCAAGCTCCTGAGGCCTCTCAATGAGGCCAGTGTTGTTGGCACAAGAGTGCAAACATGGCTACACTGCTATTGTTTACTCTTGTAACTGCTCGCAGTAAAGTGCTAGCCTAAAGCGGTAATATTTTGTCGTCAGGTAAGAGGCCTGCTTTTAGCGTTTAGAGCCATAAAAGAACCGCTAAACTTGGCTGCAGTATTTTAGTTTAGTTAGTTGGCTCACTTACTAACTAACAAATTAAGGAAACAGTAGGTAGTTCAAACTTCACAGACGTCATCCGCTTCCGCCTACGTCGCCCCGCCGTGATAGTACAGAGTGCAAAAACGATTGAGAAAGTATTGAGCGAAAGTGTGGGATTAAATTATTATTTATTTACATTTTCAATAAAAAATAAAACATTTTGTAAGAAGCAGTTAGATACCTACATAAAGAAATCTTCATCTTTATCATCATTTGTTAATGGCACGACGTCACTTATGTCCGACCTCTCACATTTATGCGGACGGTACTGTCACGCCAGGACGAGAGCGGGCGGGCGAGGTAGGGAAGCGGGAGGCGGAGGGAGGCCAAGGCCAAGTGACTCGTTTCAGTTGCCGGGTAGTAATGAGCACAGCTATTTTTCTGAGCACCGCCAATACCCCAACATACTTTCAAGCAGTAATTCAAGTGAGTTCTTAAAGTGAACAGTTATTTCACTTCAAGTTTCTGTTCAAAACGATTCTGTGAATTGGAATTTTTACATCCAACTTATTGTCAATCAAATATTGGTGTCGAAGTGTAACAACTAAAAAATAAGTTCCGCATGTGCATATAAAATTAAAATCGTGTAATGAGCAACCAAAAAAATGGAATACATTGTCCAATGTATTGAATCACCAAAAACTCGCACAAAAAATGAATACCTAGATGGGGCTAGGCACTGACAGTTCAATAAATAAAAGTTACATAAAATCTAACTCGGAATCCTAGACATGAATGATTAATGTCGTGGTCATCTATAGTTGTCGTATTAGTGAAGATCACGTAAGCAGCTGATTCGAGATGGGCCGGTCGAAGTTTATGAGGCATGTCTAGACTTGTATCGACGTAGGTATTCCTAAAAAAATACGATTGTCAGAATCATCAAATGCAAATCACCTGATGACATCACGACTAACCAGCTGATTTCGGTGGTGCCGGCGGGGAAACGAGAAGGAAAACGAAGCAATGAAATTTCGAGCGATAACGAAAGTATATAAAATGTTAAAAAAACGTAAAATCAGACCGTCGACTTCGGAAAGTCGCTTCTGTTACGTGATTTCGGGTCAAAATATTGGACTCATTTGCAAGTTTGTCGGATATTGTCGTCGTCGTAAAGAGGGACAAATAAAAACAAGGTAGGTAGTTGACTCAGCTGATAGGTGCATTGAACTTCTGGGAAGGACTAAAAGGACAACGTGACACTGAAACTCAAACTGCACAGTGTACGAGCACGAATTCTGAATCACAGTCAGCTGATCACGACAGGCTGACTGTTGCGACTGGTTTAGTATCTACACTATGTGTATTCGAAGAACACAATATTAATGACGTCTCTTACAACTGTTGTGATTTTCGCCTGAACCGATATTTGAATATACATAGGTGCACGGATAATTAGAAACAGGACAAGATTTTCATACAATCGAGGTCCCTTTGAAGCTATGGTTCTCCGTGAAGGATTGACCGGGGCATGATCTGATGACGGTCATCGAGAGAGTACATGGAGGAGTTTTAGATCGCTGTAGATATCCAACTGATTAGATGAGCCGTTTGCAAGCAGCATCGCTTCAATCGAGGTCACTTTGAACCCATGGCTTCAAAGTGGCCTCGATTGTATGAAAATCTTGCCCTGTTTCTAATTATCCGTCCACCTATGTACATGTCAAATGAGACCCCAGTTTCAGTCGGGCTGAACAACGTAGTAGACGTTGGCCTAGCTTGGCCTCATCAACAGTCTACACAAGTCCACTTCTGTACATACGCCTCCCCAAGGCGCGCCACTGAACCCGATCTTCGGTTCTCTGCATCCAGTCACTGCCAGCCGCCACGCAAATCGTCGCTCCATCTAGCCAGGAGGCGTCCCATACTACGCTTGTCCAGTCGTGGTCTCCACTCGCTCGCATAGCTTGACCTACGGAAGGCCTATGTGCAGTAGGTGGAAACTAAATCCTTAGAAACCTACGTTAATCGTAGCACAGAAAACTGACGTTTTTATAAACGTGACTGCGACTGACACTTTTGGAAGACGTGATTGTAGGTAGATATAAAAGGCTATGCAAATCAAACATTATTTACAGGTGACATCACCGTCACAGCTGATCGCAAGTTGAAGGCTGGTCATTGGCTAGAACACGTAGGTGCACAGGATTCTTCACTAGATGCCTAATCAATCGCCCTGAAAGGCCTCTTGAATGACGGCCTCGGTATTTTTAATACCAAGTAGGAAAATGCGGGTGAAAGTAACGAATTATTTTAACAAACAACGCTACGAACATTTAATTAAGGTATCTGCTCCATTTAGTCCCATGTGGTACTCAGGCAAGAAATTAATACGGACTGACAGCTGTTGATGTGACTGTGATTTTCAACTATATACATATTTGTGTTCGGGCGTTTTGTCACGCGATGGGTCATCCATCAGTCTGTACCATACCATTGATGGTACAACGTAACTCCAAGTACCGAGTCTCGGGGTAAAATAGAATCTATAAATACGTCCTCATCATCCTGCATCAATTTATGTACAAAACTCGCATCGCGACTTGAAGTCTTAAGCAAACAACTTTAACGTAAAGGCAATAATTATCCAAAAAACAAAACGAACGTGTAGAAACCTAAGACGATAAAGATGATAAATATGGAAAAACGTCACTTGCACTTGATGTTGCCGAGAGTGTTAATTTGCCAATTTCAAATATGTATGCAGTCGCCCACATAAATACCAGACAGTGTAAACGTTTGCACAGCTGCACGAGTAATATCATCTGTGGCAAGTGCAATGTAGAGTCCGACCGAACTCTGTTTCGATATTTCGGACGGTTTCGACCAATAGTTAAAGTTATCTTTTGGAAATAAACACCGAAATACTTTTTGACACAAGTTGAGCTCGACATGATTATTGTGAGCGGGACTTTATCTTAACTAGGACTGCCTCCATATAAAAATAGCGGCAGCTTTTATTAATCTTTTGATATCTTTTTAAAGTAAAAAGTACAAACTCCCTGGACTGTGGAGCGTAATTAATAATTACTCAAAGCAATTCCCTGTAGGCTTGAGGTGAATTCTCTATGGTTCACCGTCCGCGGCGGTAGCTAATAATGCAGACTTTATATTTACGATGTCGCCGCTCGCGGTTGCAATGTTGCAATTTCAAAACATTGTTTAGGGCCAACTAATTTAGTTGCCGTTGTATTTCTTTAATACAAGATGGTACGTGCAAGGGACTAGGCGAAAGGTACTAACTAAGTAAGTAAGCCCTAAAGCGCGACGGGCCATTCGTCATTTTATTTTAGAGGACTAACAAACTTATTAGTAGTTTAGTTTCTTAGAACTACAGACGTCAAGGTTCCAGGTTGGGAGTCGAGGGTAGTGATATTAACGCTTCTATTCTTGGGAAATTCTTATTCTTTTTAGACTGAGGTGGCGATGCACTGATACAACGAGTTTTATGAATTTCCCCCCGGGTCCAGCCATCCCAACTCCCCGAAGTAGTGCAGCAGGGCTTCTGGCCGACAGCAGCACTGTTGCAGCTGTCATTAGATCGGTTGGATTGACTGTTGGGCTTAGAGAAAGAAGTTTCTCTGCCCTTAAGTACATGTATCAATAGAGCGTCAGTGGCCTCGGGGATAAGACGCGACCTATGATATCGAAAGGTCCGAGGTTAGATTCCCGGTTGGGCCATGTACCAATGGGTTTTATCTCGAAACTTAAGTACATGTACTGACTGCTCTCAAACGGTGAAGGAAAACATCGTGAGGAAACCTGCATACGCCGAAGAAGAAATTCTTAGGCGCTTGTGAAGTCCACCAACCCGCACTGGGCTAGCGTGGTGGACTATAGCCCGCACGCCCTCGTCGAGAGGGTAGGCCTGAGCCCCAGCAGTGGGGAGATTAATAGGCTGTCGATGATGATGAAGTACATGTATAGATATGTAAGCTTCGCGCTATGTCCCTGATAGGGTGGGTAGACCTTCAAACACGCCACGGGACGCGAGTGCTGTTTACGTGTCCGTCTGTGCGCACTCACTCTATCTGATTCTCGTATGTCAGTCTAGGTCATCCCTGGCTCCTAACCAGTCACATTCTGACCTTAAGTACAAATGGATTATTTTACCACACAGGCTTTTCGTTGAAACCAAATTTCACGAACGACTTTGTATGCTAAATAGTAAAGTAATTCTAAGACGTAGCTATGTTAAATGAAAAACACACGTAATTTAACAGACATTAGTCGAAAGCACATCCTTCTATTCAATATGCTAATTAGTCAATTTACACAATCACAGGATTCCAGGTCAAACGACAACTTAAGGTCAATTATGCTCCATTTGTCGTATGCATTCTTATATTCATTTCCTTAGCGGAATTGTAAATTATTACCATTAGCTTTAAAGGAAATCATTTCTAATTTCTATGTACATAATTCTTGCATTTTACTGCAGTAATTTCGTTCCACTCATAAAACTCCAAAAGTCTAATATTCGAAACAGAATTTTACCATCCCTATTTGAAAGTACATAATATTGAAATTGGAAAGCTTTTTTGTGAATAAAAAATTTACAATAGCTTAGGACGAGGGATGTATCATCCGTGTGAAAAAAGCGACAAATACCCAAAGGTATTTTTAGAATGTGTCGCCCACAACACCGCCACAATTTGTAATTCACTCATCGCATTTGTAATTCAATTCATTTGTACTTTTTAAAATATTTTATTATTATTTTAAAAATGGTAAAAGAATTTGTATCCAATAATTATTACATCAGTTTATTATCGTAAAGTCGGCAGCCCGGTGCCAGGTTTTTATTTTATACCAGAGCGTAGCTAGGCTTGATTTTTTTCTTTGATTTTTATTTTCAAAATTTTATGATTGAGAATTATTTTTGTAATAAAATTTATAGTAGGTTACATAGTGATTTGATTTACTCTATATTTTACTGCGGTTCTGACTTTTATAGTATCGAAAGTCTTCATTTATTCTGAGCTCAGAATAAAAACGATAGTAGGTTAAATTAAAAAATTTAAGGATAAAAAATTACACGCAAGCAGGACTTTCCTAATTATCGCTAGCATAGCATACACGATATTTTAAAGTTGTATAAAAATATTTTACATTAAATTATGCTATTTTAAATAATTAACAATAGGCAAGTTTTTACCTTTCAACAAGTCCTACGGAGTAGTTTTTTCCCCGGGTAAAAGTAACAAAAAATTTTCATTAGGTACCGAAACACAAATCTAGATCAGTCCTCTGGCCTTAAAATGAGACTTGGAATTAGCCTGATATTTTTTAAACTAGCATATTTTTAAATAAGTTAAGTATCTTGCGTATCTTACAATAACAGTCCTGACCTGTACACTATTGTTTTATAGTCTCCAAAAACAGTATTATTCTGTGTCTTATCAGCCGTTTAGAGTACTAAAAATGCAATTTTCGATAGCTTCTGCAACCTGCGCGCTTCAGCACACGATAACAATGTCAACTAAAGACGTCCTACTAACACCAGGACAAATTACTTGACTTTCGATAAGATACCCTTATCAGGCGATTACTACTTAGTTTCGCAAAAATAATACGACAGTTTTTTAAGTTTTTTTATTTTTATATGACTGCAGGTCTAGGTGACGCTACGTGAAGTTAGCTTTACCTAAACTCAGAATTCAACGTGATAATTAATTAATTGTATACAATTAATTCAAAAAACAAAACGCCTAATGCGGCAAAAGCAAAATCCCAAAAAAGACGAAATCATTTTTCCTTGTGTTTATTTAATTTTCTCACTGTTTGCCTAGGACCAGCGACTGTTTGCTGTTGTTTTTCTTCTACGTTGCTGGTTTTAAAAATTCTGCTCTAAAAACTTTGCTCATTTGAATTTACGGGGACTGGGCATGATACCTTAATAGGTACTAAATTAGATCACGTAGGTATACGATGGGTATACGTAACAAAAACGAACCGCGGATACGCTTCATGTGGTAGTATCAAAAGGTAATCAATAAATTTAACTCGACTTTACAGCTGGTTTTCTTATTCTCATTCTTAGACGGGGGTCACGGTCCCTTCACTGACTCCACGAAAGCGGGAGTTTTGTGCAATTCACCCTGGCCGTCAGTCCAGCCATCCAAACTCCCTGAAGTAGTGGAGTAGGGCTTCTGGCCGACGGCAGCACGGTTGCAGGTTGCTCGTTGCCGAGAGCTCTAGATCTACTGTCAGCCCCGTTTCGGATCTAAATTCCCGGGTTGCGGGACAACGAGCTCCCTGTCTCGCTCTCCTGCAGACAGCAGGGTCTGTCCCTGGACAGTCCCCTGTGCAGGGGCACAGGGGACTGTCCGTGATGCCCAAGTTGTGCATGTGTGTCCTGTTATGATGCCATTAAAACTAAACGAAATTAAAACGATGCCATAAAAAATTGTATAAAAACACAGTTCCGCAAAAATGTAAGGTTTTATTACTTTGAAATATCCATTATTATTTATTCAAACCCTTTTCTTTCTGCGTTCCATACGAAAGCGCTCGATTATCTTTTTTTATGTTCAGAATACGTCTGATATCAAAGTGCTATATGGAATAGGTGAACCTGTCCTACGGATTAAAGTCTAAGACCGAATAAATATTTGCTTTAATCGCGTGTTGCTGTAGACAGTAGGGTAGCCGTTTGGACGGAACTCAAAACATTTAAATGACAATGAAAGTTATTTTGAAAACAATCACTTAAAATCTTGATCATGCGTGATCATATACCATGAAAACACAATGTCACAATGTTAAGTACAAAGTTACCTATCTAATCAGTACTAAAATTTATATTCCCATTTATGGAAAAGTCTGTAACCCTCTCACGCCTAAACCGCTGAACGGATTTTGATGAAACTTAGTGTGGAGATACATCGAAGCCTGGAGCCGGACATTGGCTACTATTTACCGCGATAAACTGTTCCGCGGGCACAGCTAGGAACCTAATTACCACATCGAAACCACTTTTTAAGGCTTTAAAATATTAAGACGCAAAATCCGTACAACATTTAACCATAAATACCTACCCACCTTGCGTGTTGTGCTATAGTCTATCAACACATACAATATTACAATAGCATGCTGGTTGGCAGCCAAGCGTGAAGAATGAATAGCTATATGAATTGCAAATATAACTAGTTTGTTACTAAGGGCTATACTCTGATTTACCTTTTCAATTTTGCTAATGAGCACCGCAGTTAATTATGTGGGAATGCTTTCTTCGGCTGTTCACCTTAGCTTCTAATTAAATCTATTGCACAACTTAAAAAAACAGTGTTAAGCTGGGTAATTAAAAATTGGGATATATTAATAGGCTTTCATATTTCAACACAACATAGATGTTATACGTAACATAACAAATAACAACGGAGTTGATTTAGGTATACTTAACTAAATCTCTAATTTATAAAATGCAGTCTTTCTCTGACAACTCGAAAATCGCTGGAGAGGGAGACAAATGTTGATGCAGTTTTTACTGTTAGAGGGTTTCTTGAAGGTTTTAGTGTACCTATAAACAATTATGCTATAACAAAAGGGAGTTAAGCAGTTCTTTATGCTTTTAGTGAAACTAGTAGAGAAGCAAGTCTGCATGTTATTCGGTAAGCCGCGGGATGCCGCAGGCTAGTGTACAATAGGAAAAAAACCCAGCGAGGCGCAAGTCGCACTCGCGCACCGAGGGTTCCGTACCTTGGACGGAAACTTAAATAGGACTAACATTTTAGTTTTGCTATAAAGTCATAGATTTAGTTTCTATAGTGAGGCGTATAGAATCAAAATCCGCTAAAACGATAACAGTATGTATGGCATTTAGCTCCCTTATCATTGACCTAGTAACTTTATAATTTCGCCCCTTTAGCTATTAAAAAAAATTCTTTCATTTTTCCTATTGAGCAGGCGTTATTCAAAACTATTCCAAATTCCAAGTGGATAGCATTTAGTAGTTGCCGAAACATGCAGCTGTGACAGACAGACAGATGGATGAAGTCTGACTATTTTGGTTCGGAACCCTAAAAAACAGTAATATCATGGCAACAAGAACACCTATCATTAGTACAGACATGAGAAATATGGTCGAATCATTGTCATTACTTTACATTAGGTAGCATTAGCAAGCAAAAAGGCAATATAGGAGTATTGACTTTTGATTTAATAGCTATTGAATGTGTTTTTTTATCTCATTTACTTTAAAGTTGTTCTTTTATAGCTATTATAACGCAGATAAAGTAATCTCAGAGCTTGGGTTTTACTTAAGCTTCGTTATATTATACGTAATTGGATTTTTCTACAAAAAATGTTTTTTACAGAATGGAATGGCAAACGAGCATTAGATCTGTCTACGGATTTCAAACATTTCTGCTTTTGAGTTGTGTTGTTATTCATCGAATCTCCAGGGATCTCCGATATCCTATAAAAGAACTCAGAGCAAAGCCAACTCCATACCTCTAATCACAAAACTAGATAACAAACAAATAAATAGATGTATACTTGGGTTAATTAAAAACATTCCCAATAGCAAATTTTCTCATTGTCTGCACAATAAATGGCATGAAAATTCACACGACACAGCCCGGGTCTAGCCAGCCACATAGCATAGGTTGTTCACACCATGAACATAATCCCTGAAGCGTAAAGTTGAGAAATTAGCAAATTTCTTATAGGCACAAAGCATAAACCATGTCTTAGATGTGCATATAAATATGTTAAATGATTTATTGCTGTGATTTCTACTAAACAACTTTAAGCATTGTTTTATTGTTTGCCTTTTTAATAACATTGATTGAACTCATTACTGCAGAGAAGAGTACATAGGTAGTCATTAACAATGTCATAAATAAGATAATTATTAAAAGATAATCAATTAATTATTTAATATCACTCTCAGTTTTACTAATTGAGTTATGCAGACACTAATCTATACTACACTTATATTACACTCATTATAAATAAATACAGGAATAAACTGTAACGCAATGGATTTACTGTATGTTACATTTTATATGAAATAAATAAATTTGAATTTGAATTTAACGGTCCTTTTAATAGAATTAATGTTCATAGCTGGTAGTGACCTCGAGAATTTTTTTTGACATATAGTTACTGTCTTATGACATAAGGATCCTTTTATAGGACCAAACCTAGTATTAACTTATGCTTATGAACCTATGAAAGTACTTTGAGTAAAGCACTTGTTTGAGTCCAAAGAGGCTAGGCGTTAGAATACTTCTATGCTTGTGTGTCAAATGAATTCTATTCTATTCATGTAATAGCTTTATAGCTCAAATGATATGAGCGGTCCTCCTAATTTAACTATTAAATATACTGTTTTTTACTAGCTTTCCAACTACCTACTATGTTTTTTCAATGAACCTTGTATTTTTTAGTAATATTGAAAGATATAGGTACATCTGAGCACAGATTCTTAGTACATATAGCAGATTCATAGTAAGAGTACCTAACTCACTTTACTAGCTAAATAAATGAAATATATACATTTTGCCTTCACTCACTCAACTAAATTACTATTTATACTGTAGATGACAATCATGAAAATTTTATTAAATTATGAATCCTTTGGCCTACAAGTTAGGTTGTCCTTTTCATTCAAAAAATGTACTCATATTGGTAATGTACCTAGCAAAATAATCCTGGCCGGTGTAATAAAACTAGAATAAAATTATCTAAAGAAAAATGATGACTTACCTTGAAAACTGGTCCGCCAGTTTTTATCCAGTCGACTTGGGATGAATCTGTCCATTGGTTGGACCAGTATAGACTGCTTTCTGATGCCAGGGCTGCACTGCTGTTCCAGCAGCCGCCTCTCATACGATTCACTAAACATTTTGAGTCAAAGTTCTTCACTAATCTAAAACTGAAGTCCGTAAACGAGGGTAAACTTGGAAGAAAAGACTAGAATATGTTCCCTTACACGGGCAGGCCCCTAATCAAGCATGGTACGGTTTGCATGAACTTCAATATCGCGCGCTATTTAGTTTTGCTACGTGGTGTGAACAGTAGTAGTCTCCTCGGCAGCTAAGACCCATTTGATGGGCTGCCTGGATCGCCTGTGATGCATTTTGACACGGTCGATAGCGCAACAAAACACAACACTGTGCACTTCTTCAGTGTACAAAAACACTTTTAAATCAACAAACAACGATGATTTATGATTGTATATTAACGAAAAAGCATCTAATTTCGATTAAAGAAGGGCAAAATATATCAAATCACTGTTCCCTGTGGCACGAAAATAAAAATAGTGTTGCTATACATAAAAAAATATATTTGAAATTAAAACGGAAAACGATGGTGGTGTAAAAACCGATTCTTTACGATATTTTTTACTTCTCTCATGGTGATAAGCAAAGGTATTGGCTTCCACCAGGATACAACCGCGGTATTAATGGTACGGCAAAACCTGCGCGTCAACTTGGCGGGAAGCGGGAGCGGCGCGGGAGCGAACATGGAGCGTCTACGACGCGAAACTAGCCTTGCAAAACACGGCGTGAACACTTGGATAGCTAGGTCACTGCGCGTGCGTAGTGTCTCTATTTAGTTTGTGCTGAGGCCGCACGTCGATTTTGTGTGATTATGTCTATTATTATAATAGTGAAATAATATTTTATTTACGTTCCATCCATTCCAAACACTGACCCGAATTCCATTGTTCACACGGGCCTGTGACACGGGCGGGAATCGTGAGAATCAATAATTTATGGCGATTCGAATTCGATTGACGAATAGTCAGTCTATGGATTGTCGTTTGACTTTGACGTTTGTTCGCCGTCTTCGCGTCGTCGTCGATTTATTTTTATCGATCGGCTTCGTTTCGTTTTGCTTTTGCAGTGGTGCATTGATTAGAATAGGTACAAATCTGGCTTCTTTTTATTATCTATCAAAATAGGTACGACACCTCTCTCTTTTCACAACTGACAATAGTTTTCTATCCTGAAAATGGAATATCGACGAAAACGTAACGACGATCACAGTGAAGATTCACCGAAATACTCGAGACTTTTCATTGTTTGTGAAAAGCGAGTAACTGAAGATCAGCTAAAAGAGGCTTTTGATAACTTTGGCACCATTGAAGACGTGCGAATGCCTCGTGACCATAATTCCGGTGAATTAAAAGGCATCGGTTTCATCAAGTTCTCTAAAACTTCGGAAGCCGCTGGTGCTTTGGAGGGGATGAATTCGAAACTTCTCCCTGGTTCTAACAGGCCGTTGAAGGTAATGGTGGCAGCCAACCGCTCCGACATCCAGTCTGACGACCACGATGATGAGAAATACAAGAGATTGTTCATAAACATTGCTAAAATAGATACTGAGAATATGCTAGAGGAGTACTTTGGCCAGTTCGGTCAAATTGAGTCCATACTCATACAGAGAGACCGTGACACTGGAGCGCCAAGAGGGGGTGCCTATATAAAATACAGAAAGTTTTCGGAAGCTGCCAAAGCTTTCGAAATGTGTGAAAGGAAGTATAGAGCAATTTTTGCTCTACCAAAGGGTTATAATAGGAGGCGTAATGAGACCAGTTTTGAGTCTAACCTCAATAACTTAGCTGTTACTGCTAATTCGAGGACTTCTCTCTTGACCATGATGAACACACGCGGTGAAGGCTATACCCAAGTCAACTTTATGTGTTCCCCGTATGTAACTCATAATCATGTTGAGAGAATCTTCGACATTGTACCTGGAATGGTTAACTGTCAGTACTTTGTAGATTTAGTTCGTAATTGTGGTAAAGGCACTGTTTCATACTCTAACCCAGTCTCAGCTTCATATGCTGTGGAAAAGTTGAACAAGTTTGAGTACCCTCCCGGCTCAAGAATCTTTGTGAAGCCTGATAACTCCAAGTATAGCATCAAAGAGGAAAATTTAAATTTTTCTAACATACCAAATGTAGTTAACAATTTGAGGAATGCTATTGCTTCAACTTCTAATTCAGCTTCTCCTGACTTAGCAAAGCTAGCGGAGGCCATTGCCGAGGCCTCCAAGCTCATCAAATCAGCCACAGCAGGTGTGTCTGATGACAATATCCCTGACTGCAATGATTTAAACTACTGCAGTGTTAAACTTCCCCCTACAAAACCATTGGCTGATATTGATAGTGTAGTTGCAAAGAGATGCTTTTTAGTATGCAAACCCCAGCCCCCACCCTTGACAGTACTACGTGACATATTCTGTCGGTTTGGAGACCTCATTAATGTTTACACACTGCCCAATAAGACCGTAGGGTATGCCCGTTACGCATCTGAGTCTGCAGCAGATGAAGCAATTAAGATTTTGCACGGAGCGGAGATATGTGGTGTTCGCATAAAGGTAATAGAGGCAGATGAGGAGGTCCCTGCCAAGAGAACAAGATATGACAATTAAAAGACAGAAAAACTAAGTGAATAGTACATACTCCTCTCTGGACAAACTGAAGAAAAAGAGACAGACAGAAATACGGACGCATCACATATTCTATCTGGACACAATCAAATAGAACTGACAGACAGAATAATCATAACTAAAATCTAATGAACATTTTCATTTTCTGCTCTGGAACAGACATACAGAAAGACACTGAGATGGCATTATATTTCTCTGGACAAAAAAGAAGACAGACAGACTTAAATTATCCCAAGAACATAATATGTATTTTCTCTGGACTATCAAGCAGGACAGACGAAATTATACTGACTTGGCTAATTTTTTTTGGACAACAAAAGAACAGACAAAAATATACTATTAAATTGTCTTTTTTTCTGGATGAACAAGAACAGACGGACAACGTCACCCTCTGGTGGACAATCAAGGACGGACGAAATTGTAACTCATGTCTCATAAGAACAGACAGACGTATTTTTTTACCTTGCCATTTTTATTTAGTTGGACTATGTACTAGTACTTTACAGACTAATAAAACGTTTTGCTTTCAAATTGACATTATTCCTTCTCTGAGATTTATAAAATCATCATTTTCAGAATTTAATTTCATTAATAATTCCAAAGGCCTCCCCTTCATAGGCCTCCAGCAGTGGACTAGACAGGCTGATGATAAATAATTACATACATGCAAACACATCTTTATTTATTTATGAATCTGATATCATATTATTATGCAGAATTATTTTGCTATTAAATTAAAAGCTAAGTAGGTATGGTGAGAACTGAGAACCTCCGAAACTGAGAAAGCTTGACCACGGCGGCGACGTTATTTTTAGGGTTCCATACCTCAAAAGAAAATAAGAAACCCTTATAGGATCACTTCGTTGTCCATCTGTCCGTCAAGACCCTTTTTCTCTGGAACGCGTGGAGGTATCAAGTTGAAATTAATATCAAATACTCTGTCCTAATGTCCTACTCGCACCTGTCCGTTTTTTTCCTACAAGTGCGAGTAGTAAGTAGGAGCAGGAAATATAGGTACCACAGCAAAAAAAATGAGTTAGATCATTTATAAAGTAAGTAGGTAAATGTGCGTCAGTGCCCTCGGGGATAAGACGCGACCTATCATATCGAAAGGTCCGAGGTTCGATCCCCGGTTGGGTCATGTACCAATGGGTTTTTTCTCGAAACTTAAGTACATGTACTGACTGCTCTCAAACGGTGAAGGAAAACATCGTGAGGAAACCTGCATACGCCGAAGAAGAAATTCTTAGGCGCATGTGAAGTCCGCCAACCCGCACTGGGCTAGCGTGATGGACTATAGCCCGCACGCCCTCGTTGAGAGGGTAGGCCTGAGCCCCAGCAGTGGGGACATATTAATAGGCTGTTGATGGTGAGGTAAATGTACCTCTAATGCATCTTCCTCGTTTTAGTTTCATTCTAAGATTGACCTACATCTAAAATGACATATTCATATCGGCCGTTCAAAGTCCACTGCTGGACTTCCCTTCCCCAATGAACGCCACCACTCCTGGACCTCCGCCCTTCCCGATAGCCGCTCCGGCCACCTTTAGGTCGTCGGTCCACCTGGCGGAGGCGCCCCACGCTGCGCGTACTCCACTCCAGAACGCGTCTCAATTGCCGTGTACCGCTACTTTCGAGTTTCGACCTACATTATTACTCCCTCACTCATCGTAAAGAGGCACTTAAAGCACCGTGCTATTTTTATAGTTTTTTTAAAACCTCGGTAAAGACCAAGAAGTTTCAAATCTCTCTGGTCGCGCGCGCGCTCCCTGTGGAGATCGCATCTTGCATATTTAGTATCGGAACCTATTGTGCCATTTACGGGGGGGGGGGGGGGGGGGGTGCGGTGCGGACAAAGGAAGCGGAGTAGCGGGAGGAGGTGGCAGTATCTTTTCACTATTGAATTTGAAAATAAAAGAATAAAAGACATTGTTAAAATTGATAAATAAACATTTTATTTCAATAATTGACAATATCAAGTAGGAATAAATTACAATAATTTACGACTCCACCGTAGCCTGCCTGAGTAATGGCAGCAACTGGTCTCTGTACAGTGGATGTCTTTCTCCGTGTGTAATCTTCAGGATCTTCTCGGAGCATTTGAGTTGTTCTAAAGATTTTTGCAACTCCATTTTGTAGAGCAGAATCTTGCCATATTTCAAATGCAAGAGGCCAAGTAAAGGATGACGTTCACCGTAATAGAACCTGGAAATAAGAATACTTGAAAATATTGACCATTTATTAAGAAATCTTTAATATTAAAACTGAAAATCAGTTTGTTTTATACATTTTAGACTTTCGCGCTTTGTATTCATAATTATTTACATTTAGTTTTATATTATATTTCATCATCAGCCTGCACTAGTCCACTGCTGGACATAGGCCTCCCCCAAGGCGCGCCACTGAGCCCGATCTTCGGCTCTCCGCATCCAGTCATTGTCACATATTATATTTAGTTTCATTTATATTTATTTTATTTTATGTCACGCTGTCAGCCCCAATATTCAATTTGTCATGTTTCTGAGCAAACTTATTTAAAGCCTTCAACCTTAAAACTGCGAATAATTAGCGCTAAGCATGAAGAATTTACGCACACTGGTGAGAGCACTCACCGGACACTGCGGCTTGAACAAACATGTTCAACCTCAAGCTCCGGGACACTAAAACATGCAGACTCTGCCAAGACACACCTTTGCACCTGCTGTGCGAAATGGTAATCGGTGCCAAAAGCGTGATGGAGTTCCTAACGGATGCAGAATGAATCTTCTACTCACCTGAAGCAAATTAGCAAGTGTTTAGCATATCCACAAGCTTGCTCCCACAGCTGGACTTGTATGAGCGCGTCGAACGCGTGGTCGAGCGTCTGCGCGTGAAGCACGTTCAACGGATGCAGCACACCCTCCTGCCGCTCCAAGCAATACTTGCACACGTCCACATCTGCATCGTGACAGTCAAGAAAATTACACAAGAACATCGCCTATGGCGTTGCCCGCGATTCGTAGGCCCATATGCAACGATTTTACGAAGCGGTGAATCGGTGAATAACGATACGTTTCACCGCACAATGCATGTAAATTATTCGTAAAAATAAACGTAAGTATGGCTCGACGGAACTAGAGGCTTCATCGTGACTCGAGGTGTCGTTAGTAGGCTCGCGCTCGACGCGATTCGAGGATTCATCTTGACTCGAAGCGTCGTTAGATAACCTCGCGCTCGACGCGACTCGAGTCGTTATATTGCCTCGCGCTCGATTCCACTCGAGGCTTCATCGTGACTCGAGGCGAACAATAGTCTGCGCCGCGTTTTCACTTTACGCCGCTTCTGTAAGAGCCTTGCGCTCGACGCGACTCGAGCCTATGAGCGCTCCGAGTCCTGCTAATCAGGTGAATCTTCAAAGTTATGGCTCGATGTCTTGTACACACTGTGGGAATACTTGGGAATAAAAAAACAATTTTAAAAGGATACATGCCACCGACGCACCTTTCATGTCCTGCAAATGCAGCTCCGTGAATTCCATCGTCTTCACGAACACATCAACATAATGTTCCATGTACTTTGTCCCGCATTCGTTACAGCGTATAATACCGTCCGCATCTGACATGACAGTTTCATCCAATTCGTGATGTCCATTTGTAACTTTACTGCTGATTGTGGAATTGTTGTCGTCTGTTTTGTCCGTGTCTGGTTTTATGACGAGCTGACAGTTTTTTTTCCACGGTATGTTTATTGGGCTATCGCATTCGGCGTTGAGACATTTTGCTGCATGTACCAGATTCGCTTGGGATTCATCTGAAAATGTTTAATTATGTTATCATTAAGACCCATTTATAAAATTCTTATCGGATTTAAGATTTTAATGACGTTGTGGTCGTGGGTTCGATTTCTACTAGGGATGGACACAACTTTGTACAAGTTTGTCCTGATCTGAATTTGTTAATTGTCCCATGCTTGTCTAATTCTCGTTTAAAAGAAAACCCTAATTTGTGATTAGACAAATATAATAATTTAATAATCATTTATTCATATCCGATATTTTAAGGTTTTAATTTTTCTGCGATGAAAGGATATCTATATTTAAAATACCACAGTCAACAAATACATTGTTAAAACAATCATTTATATTTGCAATATGCTCATCCAGAAACACAACAAAATAACGAAAAGGATACATTTAAGTTAACACGAATTAACATAACTTAACTACACATATTCTCTTAAAATTCAATCAAAATTGGTTCTATTCTATACCTACCAAAGGTTTTTTAAAATAGTAAACATATAGATACCTAGATATATCAACTTTAATTTTGGTTCAGTGACATTTAACATGCTAAGCCTCATTTGCACCAACATATCATAATGCAAAAAAAAAGGTTTTAGGGTAAGCTTGTATGAATATCCATTTTGATGGGTCCCCTAAAACAGACTTTAGTACGGATACGGTGCCACAAATGGGGACTTATCGTCGGTGTTCCTAAAATACCTCCTATATGGTCAATTTTTGTTGATATTGGTTTATCATCACCTTTTTACAGCCGTCTTAGGATTTCGTAATAAAATTGTAAAAACGAACCCATATCTGAGTCTTCGTCCGTTAGTTTCAGCAACTTTTGATTGGAGTTAACCCACGAGCGAATTTGGCCCACTGATGCGTAAAAGAAGCGCTCATCTGGACAACTACCTTTTTTTTTTTTTTTTTTACATGGGGAAATGCGTTATGCATACCCGACCTTCTGGGGGAGAAGGCCGGGTAACGTGGGACTCGCACCCACTAAAACCCCATGGTGGCCATGGCCAGACACAGGGCGACCGTGGCGCTTATCGCCGTCCGCCACGGCGTCGGCGGCCCCTTCTCGGTAGACGGGAGGGGTCGGCACGCTCTCTCTCTCTTTCAGCGGACTCCTTCTGGGAAACAACCGCTTCACAGAAGGAGAGCACTGCCTCCCACTTGGTCTCACTCTCCACCATAGCCTGGACCGCGGCCGGGAGAGAGAGATTGTCGCCCACCGTCAGAGTGAGCGTTCGCCGCTCCTCTGCCCAGGCTGGGCACACCTCAAACGTGTGCTGAGCCGTGTCTTCAGGTTCACCGCAATGGTGACATATCCCGGTCCGCTCCCTCCCGATTCGACACAGATAACTCCCGAAACAACCATGTCCCGAGAGTATCTGCGTCAGCCGAAAGGTCGCGGCGCCGTGACGCCTGTCCAGCCACTGCGCGAAAACCGGGCGAACCGCCTGGATCGTGTTGTGGCCCGCACTAGGCTGCGCCAGTCTCGTCCTCCAGCCCTCCAAGGCGACCTGGTAGATTTCTGCTTTCAGGCCTTCCACCTCCCTTGGTGCAGGTCTGAAGCCCCTTTCCCGCGCCTCCTCGCGCCAGTGGTATACAGACGCGAGGGCCCTCGCATCCAAGTCCCATGGCAGGGATCCTGCCAGCGCACACGCCGCATCATATGAGATTGTGCTATATCCCCGTATCACCCTGATCGCCATCACCCTCTGCGCCTGGACAACTACCTACTTCAACCCGATGAAATAAAACTAATTAGTGCCAAAGCGTGCTGAAGTTCCTAACGGATGCAAAGCTCAACACTGAACTATAGTAAAGGCGGCGATCACAATAGATCAGCAATAGTCGCAGTGATACAAGGCTGCATAAGCCTTGAAAAAGCCCCACCTCAAATAATAATAACCCACATGCGCGTGTCCGGCTTGCACTATGTTTTTTTGTTTCAAACGAATATTATAGATAGATGTACAGCTTTTTTTTGTCTGTGATTCTTAAATGTGTATAATTGAATTTAATAAAAAGGTGCACATATGAGGTATTTTGGAAAACAACGACGTTATGCAAATTAGTAGCACATCTAAAGCATTTACCCATGCACCTGTCACATTGGCACAAGAAGTAGTAGTTGTCTAACAGTTCCGTCTGCCGCTCGCACGGGGTTTTCATCAGGTCTATGTACGAAATTCGTATCTGAAAATTAAATCAACAATAGGGCCGATTCTGAAGGCACACATATAAAATTGTTTCTACCTCCGTCACACATTAAAAACACAGAGTACAGAATGCGCATGCGCGGGCACGGCCACGCGTAGGTGGCGCCGCGGGGCGGTCGGTGATATTTCCAAACTCTAATTACAAAGGTACCATAACTTGAGACTGGCAGTAATGATTACTCGCATTGTTGTATGTCCCCGCTTGCCGTCAAAAAAAGAAGGTAAAAGATGAAAATGTTTTTAGTGCTGTAACTTTAAATGGCTGTAATTTTAAATGTGTGGCTTCGGAATTGGGTCAAGGTATACGTATAGTCAGATCTTTAATGAGGGATTTTCATTTCAATCTGTGGCACTGTATACAAACAACTGTATACAAATTTTAAAGTATAGTTTACCTGATTCCAGTCTAAGCACGGCAGATCCCTGGTAGCCCTTATGCTGATGGTCTTTCCGTCGAAGGTGGCCACCGCGTTGGGGTCGCAGCTATGGTCCACTATGGACGACGCCAAGTAGACGGCCGTCCCGATCGAGTTCATGTCTATGTCCAGGACTGTAAAGCTGTTTATCACCATCTGGAATAAAAAAGGTCAAATGAATTAATTTTCCACCAATTTAAAATAAAAGGTGGGAGGGTCGTAGCGTGATTTTAAATATGAACCTTCCTCAAGAATTGGACTATCAAATGCAAAAGGAATTTTTGAAATCCGACTGGTAGTTCCAGAGATTAGCGCGTTCAAACAAACTCTTATGATTTATTATATTAGTAGTGTATAGATATTATTATAGATTATGCTTACTCTTCCATAAATTCCCATGAGTTCCACGGTGTTTGGCAGAGATAAGTCTTTAAGAAATTCATACAGCACCATCGATAGTGATGTGAAATGGTCCATTCTCTTCTTATCGGCTTTCAAGTCCGAATAATCTGTCAATGTACAAATAAATTAAATAAACATTAATTTTGGCAAGAATTATTTGAGTGCTTTTTTGACATGTTCAATAACACGGGCACAGATTCTATTCTATCGTGTTCCCTATATTTTTAGAAATCATGAAATAATTGCTAGATTTCGGTAAAACGTCCTACGTATATCTATATAAAATTCGGTTGGTTCAAGACCTCTAACTAGAGCTAGGAAACTATTACTTAGTCTGTGCTAGAGGCATATAACCGATATATGGTATGTTATGTTTGGTAATTCTACTGTTTAAATTGAATTTGAATATATTATGTAGGTACATGGATTTAGCTGCCTTCGATTCTATATGCCTCACAATGTCTATGTGTACGTATGTATGCAATGTAGAGTTTTTGGCGGCTGAATGAATATAGCCACATATTGTTTGCGCATCGCTGACAGTGTTTATAGTCTATGTGTGCGTAAGCGAGATAGTGTGATATATAGAGATCCAAAAACTAAAAGATTGATTCGGTAGATCCTGAGATCATGATAGTATTCATAATCGCAGGGTAGATCGAATCAATGAACTATTTCTTGAAATTGAATGAGCGTCTCTAGTGAACCCCCCGCACAGCTTCCCTTTGACACCTAAAATTTAGTCATTGCGCAGAAATCAGCCAAGTTCACACAGCCGCCAAGAAACTCGACGGGGACTACACCACTAGCGATATCTAAACTGACATCACATGGAGTGGACTATTGTTTGACTCACGCGACATCAAGTCCTTCCACATCCTGAAGGAACTGGCGGAATAGAAGGCTCTGTACGAGTTGCCGTCCCCTCTGCTGAGGCGGTTGACGATCCTCGCCATGAGGCGCGCCGCGTCCGGGATCACCTTCGGGGATACCCTCTTCAGATTGGCGCATTCCCACTGGAAGTATACGTTTTATAATCATTAATAGAGATGAAATAGACTGAGAAACTCGACAGTTCTAACGAACTTCGGTAGATATTCGGTCGAAAGTTAGAATTTTAATTTTATAATCCTACTACCCACCTATTTACTTACTAATATTAATAAAGGCGAAAGTTTGCAAGGATGTTTGTTACTCTTACCTTATGTATTCTGTGCTCTTACGCAAAATCTACGGAACACATTCTGATGAAACTTTACAGTAACATAGATTATATTTTACACATCAGAATAACAAGCTATAGATACCTCGGAAAAAGCTATTCTCGCGGGAGAAACTTTCTACGCGGGCGATGCATCAGGTAACTACTATATATGTAATCTGGATGGCCCAAAGGTCACCTGGTAGATTTGCCATTGGCATTAAGTTCGCCTTTTGTACATTTAGTGCAATAAAGTAAAAAAATGAGATGGGCCGAAGATTCATTCGACAGTTCAACCGAACGAGCTGGTAGACTCGGTTTTCCGCGAGCATTCCGCCGGCACCCGCGGCATCCTCGCGCGGGCAGGGGGCGCGAGGCGACGCCGACGTACACACGTCATGTTCATACGATTTTGTTCTTTAGGGCTTAAAGTTTAGGATAGTACAAAGGGTTATAGCACAATGACGTCAAAAAGTGCGCGGACAAATTTCCGCTTCCTCTGCCCCGATCCTAAGACTTTCTTCATCGTAGTAACTATGCAGGTTTTCTCACGATGTTTTCCTCCGCCGTTTTGAGAGCAGGCAGTAAATGTACTTAAGTTTCGAGTAAAACCCATTGTTACATGGCCCAACCACACGCTTCTTCCCCACCACGCCACCGACGCTCTTTTTTCACACAAATATGCGTAACTAAATAGGTACCTACTAACAATAGAAACTAGTTCGATAATATAAAGATAAACAAACACAGTAACTAACTATACTCTAATATTGGAAGCCCAGCCTAGAATAAAAATAAAACAACTAATGCACAAGACAAAAATATGAGCTACAAACGTCATGGGCCGCTAGGAAATGGCAAGGCGCCATCAAATGAATTTACGCTTGCATCATACATATCTGTTGGATACAATGTAAACCCAACAAGAGTGTACTGAAAAATGAATTCTTGGGAATATCCTTACAATATGGTTAAGTAGGTACGGTTTAATAAAATGGCACAGACTTTTCGGCGAAGGAAAACATCGTGAGGAAACCTCAATACGCCAAAGTTTAGAATTTCTATTCTAAGGCGTGGGTGAAGTCCAACAAAAACTGGATTGGGGCAGTGTTGGAGGACAGGTTCTTTGATGCAGTTTCCACTATTGTAATGAGTGTCTTAAATAAGAATTGTGAAGTATTGTATCTCGATAGGATGTCTCCCACAGAGAGCTCTGAGCAATCTGCTGATTGCCGAAACCCCGCGGGAAAAAAAATGCTATAATAAATAACGTGTGGAAAAAAAATTAAACGTTCATGTTTAACCACCCATAACATTATGAAACATGTTTATCAAAATTACATAATTACATAAAACTGTTAAAAGCTCAACGTTGCCAAAACATAATAATTATATTGTTTCCGTTATAAACATAATTTAATGTTGTGTGTTAATTTTATATTGAACATTATCCGGCTGTCTATTTTCTTAGGGTTCAGTATGCTTTGACGATACAATTGTTGCTAGCAAAGTTAGTGGCATGTGCAGTTGATTAAACCTATGTCTAATGATTTTTTAATTAAACGTTTCAAAACCAATTAGCAAAAATATTGTGAATAGAGTATAAAATGAAGAGTATAAATGAGAATCATGAATTCAGTCATTCATGTTGCTGCCACTAAATTTCCTGTAGTATTTTTTTTATATATTTTCCCATGGTAACAATTAAATAGTTAAGCATGTAACACTTTCTATTACAATTACAGACCATAGGAAACAGTCTGCTATGAATGTATTCATGAATACAAACCTTGTGTTCATTCCAAGCATCTCTCTGGCACACCCGCCCGCAGTAGTGAACGAACTGGCATCCGGAGCATTTGAGCACCTTGCCCCTGAAACCATTGACAGGGTCGTCACAATACAGACTATAGCAGTGTCTAAAATAGGTACCGCTGTTTACTTTCTTATTTTATTTACCTATTTGATGTTAAAATAATAATAAAAACAGTGGTAAGACCTTTTCTTTGGGATTATAAAGATCGAGGTCATGTGTGAAGAATGGAGAACTGGTGGACAAAGTGTCTGAATTGTTACTAAGAAATGAAACAAGGGAAGACACAGGAAATGTCGGAAAGACATATTTCAGCAAAGTTGTGGATCGCACTGAAGAAGGGTCAAAGACAGAAATGAATGGATGATTAACATATAATTAACTCATGTGATTGATTCAAATGATTATTAATGCTAGAATAACGGCTCTTTTATTTAATAATGGTTTAATTTAAAATAAAACCAGTGATAAATATTACCTATGAATTTTCATTTCCAACTGCTATCATGGTGCCTAAGCATGTGGTGCCCAGCCCCTAGCACCCTAGCAGTAACCAAGGAAGCAGTGGTAGATGAAACATATAATGTAAAAAGTTATGTGTGGTCATACTTTAAAACAACAAATATACAGGTCGACTTGAGAACCTCCTCTTGTTTTTTCATCGGTTGAGAAATGTACCAAGTCCCAATAAAAGATTTTATGACCGACTTCTTTTATTTGCATACCTGCAGACTTTCTTCTATTCAGTCAAATATTAGTAGAATAATTATAGGAATGGATTAGGAGTTTCTGGATTCTAACAATAAAAACAATAATCAGAGTAAGGTAGGTACTCACTTTTCCATGCAATTGTCACATCTGAAACCTTTCTCCTTCGATGACAGAACGAAAGCAAAGGGTTGTTCCGTCAATATAAGGTCACCAGCCTTTATTGAAGAGTTCGTATTCCTAAATTTATTCTTCATGTCGATTAATAATTATTGAGGTAGGACAAAATTGTCTTATTCATCACAGGTCTTAAAACTAAGCCGATTAAATCGAAAGTGAATGTACTAGGAATGTAAACGTTTTAATAGCGAAGAGTTACGCACGAGAGCGCTGAAAGCTGAAAATATTGGCTCCACTACCTGCCGGTCCAGATATAACTAGAGGTAGTCGGGTGGCGCGGTTACATTATTTTTAGTGAAGACTCGACCGCAGCAGGAATGAGAAACATCAAAGCGAAAAACAAACAAAGCACATCGCACTATTAATAAACGACCGACGGCCGCATTTTTTTATTTGTGCGGGATGGTTGGAGTTTGTTTGGAAATGGATGGAGCAAGAAAACAAACAAGCGAGCGACTGACTGACGACTTGGCGAGCCGCGAGCGATGTGTGTCAACTGTCAATCAATTATAGTGAAGTGTCATTGTCAGTTGACATTTCTCTCCAGTGTTGCTACCTTAATTTTTTAAAAGGGGCTAATTACCAAGATAAAAAGGGCTAGAGAACCGTAAAATTTGATTTAGAAATGTGACAGAATGGATTTGAAACAATTTACTATAAAAATGTTTTAATAGAATAAGTATCATATCATATAATTTTTAACATGATTAAATATCGAAATCATCGTCGCGGTCGGAGGAATGGGTGTCATCAATAGTTGTTCTGTTCTCATTAGGTACCTACTATGAAATGAAATGAAATGAAATGAAATGAAATGAAATGAAATACATTTATTTGCAGAGAATAGGGTTCGAACAGATGGTGGTGGTCATAATATTATAGCTCCGCTATTCAGCTAGCTTACATTAGCATGCAAAATTGTTACTTACGACTAACTAGCACTTAACATTTAAAAATTCGTGGACACTATAAAATGACTTTTGCACCAGCCATTTGTGCAAGGTTTTTACAAAGGGTTTATCTTTTAAACTTTTAAAACTATCTGGTACCTTGTTGTAGATTTTTACACACATGCAGTAACAATTCTTTTGTAACAATGTTGTTTTTGGGCAGTAATTCAGCTCAAGCCTGTCGGGGTTCCTTGTATTTCTGGGATAAACTTCTCTAGCCTTATTAAATAAATAAGGATGTTGCCTTACAAACTTACACATCTCGAGAATGTACATACATGGGAGGGTTAGGATGCCCAACTTAGTAAAATATGGTTGGCATGAGTCAAGAGGACTTATGCCACACATCGCCCGTATACATTTTTTTTGTGCTCTAAAAGCCTTTAAATTATCGACACTATTACCCCATATTGGCAGGCCAAATCTGAGCACTGATGCTATATAGCCGTGATAGGCTGATAAAGCTATCTTTTGTGAAGCAATCCTTGTTAGCCTTCGAAGCACATAAATGAAACGATTTGTTTTGGTACAGACGTTTTGAATGTGTGATTTAAAGTTGATATCTCTATCTAGTAATATCCCCAGAAAAGTAGTTAGTTCAGCTTCCTTTATCGTTTCATTACCATATTTAATATTTAGATTAAAATACTACAGACTGCCACAGCTGCTTAGGGTTGATGGTTACTTGCGATTAACGATTAATCGTCGTTATTAATTTTGAAGTGGTTTAAGTAGATAGGTGTACTTCTTTGTTTGCAACTCGTAAGTTCGTATAGGGGCCGGAGTTCAGAACGTGTACGCCAGAATGGTGGGAATGTGGGGAAAGTGTATGAAATGAATATTTAGCACTGTTTTAGTAGGTACCTACCTACACTCAATTAATTAGTACCTCGTTAATTACGAATTTACGCGACAAATAAAGTGAGCCGCCATTCTGACGTCAAGTTGGATTTCTTCCGTGCTTCTATTAAAATCAAAGCGGCAACTTGATTCTCTTTTCTAGCTAAAGCTATAAAAGACGAGCTAAACCACAAGAAAAACGCTTGACTAAGCCCAAAAAGGTACTAAGGTGGCCACACTGCTTGATTCTCACTCTGTCTAAAGCTGTCAGACGTTATTTTTTCTGTAATGACAGTGTTTTTTTTATAGCGAAAGTTTTAACCATACATACATAAACAGCCCAAGTGTGATGTAATGTAGAACTATACATAGAAATAAATGTCTTTAATATTTTACCGGTAATTTTTTTTAAATTATTTGAGAAGCGAGTTTCCAGAGCGTAATCAAGCATGGCGGGTTCGATGGAATCAGCTGTGTCATTTATTCATTGTCATCTTCTTGTCATCCATCATTCACTCTCGATAAAGAAAAGCAAACTCCTACGACAAACAAGACTGTTTGACCTTAGATAACTCTGCCGTATTTGAATTTAATAAAATATAAGTATTTTTGACACAAAACGTCAAAAGCACGTGTTTTGTTTTTGTTTACACGATACGATTTTTAAAATTTAATTAGTACGTACCTACAAACAAAATGTCTCAATCTCATATTATGACTAAAGCTGCACTAGCAATAAAAAACGCCGAAAGTAATTTCCATGTCGTAAAGTTCGAATCGTACAAACGCAAAAAGAAGCAAGTTTCAGAGAAAGATGAAAGTGACCCAAAACCACAAGGTAATCAGTACCCGAAGAAAGATTTGGACTTGAAGAAGATACGACATGAAGTCCTCAAGTTTGGTATGTCGGGATTCGACGCGACCAAGAAAGAAGAGGCGAAAATCGCTTTGGCTGTCAGTTTAGGTTAGTGTCCTAAATTAAAAACAAAAATGAGGGGGTCATGTTACTTATGTATGTTGCGAATGCGATTTATGCGACCTGGTTGATGTTATTTACAAATACTAACCTTTACACCTTAGCGGAATAGTGCAGGAACTACCACCAATATCTTGTAACAATTCATAACTAGTCTATTCACGTTATTCCATAGTCGTTCTCCAATGTATTTTTCATTTTCAGGAGCAAAACCACCTAAACGAGAATACATAAATTACAAAGAACTCATGCAAAAGAGGAAAGAAGAGAAACTGAAAGAGAAGGAAGCTAAAGAGCTGATGATGTCGAAGAGTATTCTCCAGCGAAGCGGAAAGAAGAAGAAGAAAACTGGAAATGATGTTGGCCACTTCCTAAGTGGATATGGAAAGGTAAATAAGCCGCAAAGTGTATGTTACACAATATGTGGAATCTGTTAATTTTATTTTTCCCTATCATTGCTGGGCGTTTCACATTTCCCATCATTGCATTAATTTTAAATCTATGTTTAAAGTCTCAGCTCAATTAATCTAGGACACAAAATATATTTATCCCTTGCCACTACTATGTAAATTCTAATGTTTGTTACTCAATCACCCTATAGCTGAACTGATTTTGATGAAACTTGGCCCACAGTATATTATTCATTACTTACTGGACAGCTGTTGTATAATAATATATTTCATGCTAAAGTACCATGAGAAACCTGCCTAAAAATTTTAGATATACTTCATCAACAGCCTATTAACATGTCCCCACTGCTGGGGCTCAAGCCTACCCTCTGAACAAGGGTGGTCGGGCTATAGTTAGTGAGAAAATTCATATTCCTATTATGGGACACTGGAATAAGACACACATGTCATATTCCAGAGTCCCATATAGAAAATAAATATTTATTGTTTCTGTTCCATTTTACATTACTAACATAGTTTTTAAGTCTTTTGTATTACTAACATCTATGGACACTGTCTGAAATAAATTATTTGATTTGGATTATAGTCCACCATGCTAGCCCAGTGCGGGTTGGTTGACTTCACATGCGCCTAATAATTTCTTCTTTGGCGTATGCAGGTTTCCTCACTATGTTTTCCTTCACCGTTTGAGAGCAGTCAGTAAATGTACTTAAGTTTCGAGAAAAAACCCATTGGCACATGGCCCAGCTGGGGATCGAACTTCGGACCTTTCGATATGATAGGCCGCGTCTAATACCCGACGCCACTGATGCTCCTTTAGATATACTTACATGAGTAAATGTAACGTAGTGTAAAATAAGAAAATTGTAAGTAAATGCTTTTCATGTGGATAATTGAATTATTTCAGGTGCAGAAAAAGGATTTGAAAAAGGATAGCAGCAAGGCTCCAAATAAGAAGAAAAAGAAATTGATAGTCGCGTCAGGAAATTGATTTAGGTATATTTGTACAAATACATTATTTTTTTAATTTTATTTTTATTTTTTTCTGCGTGAAGATTTGTATGTTGTATGCCGCCGTCTCGAGTCGTCAGCCCGTACAACACTAGCTAGGGTTGAAAAATAAAATAAGCAAACTTTAAAATTAAGATTTTTTTAATATATTGTAATTTAAGTACCTACATTTCTCAGAATAGCCCAGTTAATTATTGGAGGTGACTAAATGTACATCTGTACAGGTGTTTACAACATAATCTTTGATTATGGACACATTGACCATAAGATACTACCAGCCTCAGATGAAACCAAAAAGATACGTTACTTGTTTACTGAAAATTATCCTACAAAACCAAGTACCTATTACAGTCTTATTGGTCAGTCAAGCAAGGAACGAAGTTGTATTGAATATTATGTACATTCCCTTGTTATTGCTGTTTTAGTGCAAAATACTGTACGTATAATACTGGTGATTGCTATGTGCAACTGTGATTTCAGCTGTGTGAGTTAGTGTACATGTAGTCGTGCACCGAGCCTGTGACAGAGCATAGGTTTTTGTTTTTAAGCAATGTAAAAGGGGGTGTATCTTCCTCCTTTGGTTTATTCTATGTGACCAACACCCTACTAGATACCTTACGCAGCGGTAATAGTGACTACATTGCAATGGTTTTTTATAATCTTAACCATACTTTAAACCGGGTACAAAGGTGAACGGACACAACTCGAGTTGGTCATATGCAAAAACATACAACCCTCCTTTTAGCTTTGTCGTACCTAATTCTGTTAAAAAATTCTACGAATATTATAAAGGCGAAAGTTTATAAGGATGTTTGTGAGGATGTATGTTTGGATTCTTGTTACTTTTTCACGCTGTAACGGCTGAACGGATTTTGATGAAAAGTTGGTACAGTGATAGCTTATTATATCCTGAAATAACATATAGGCTACTTTTTACCGTGGTGAACTGTTCACGCGGGAAAAACTTATTCCACGCAGGCGAAGCCGCGGGCAAAAGCTAGTAGAAACTGTTTTGAATTTTGTAGAACTAATTAGCGAAAGAAGGCCAAATGATTAGCTAAAATTTAATTACCGGAATATTACCCGGCATCCTTTTGATTATGTCATTTGTGCCATAATTTATTGTCCATCAATTTGTTACATCAATTAAACTAACTCATTATTCATTAAAAGGTTGTTGGTATAATACTAGAGATTGCCCAAAACTTTTTCAATTTTTGGATGGCTTATTTACGAAACATTGAATTCGTGGACATTTGGTTATTGCGCTAGGTAAATGTGGGCCGTTAACAGAAAGTGCTTAGTGAAAATTCCATAAGAAATTTACTTATCTGAACTACTTGTATCATCATCAACAGCCTATTAATGTCCCCACTGCTGGGGCTCAGGCCTACCCTCTTAACGAGGGCGTTCGGGCTATAGTCCACCACGCTAGCCCAGTGCGGGTTGCTGGACTTCACATGCGCCTAAGAATTTCTTCTTCGGCGTATGCAGGTTTCCTCACGATGTTTTCCTTCACCGTTTGAGAGCAGTCAGTAAATGTACTTAAGATTCGAGAAAGTACCCATTGGTACATGGCCCAGCTGGGGATCGAACTCCGGACCTTTCGATATGATAGGCCGCGTCTTATCCCCTACGCCACTGACGTTCTGACTACTACTTGTATACCTATATAATTTTTTTTCACGTACATACCTATGTACATCTTCACTCTATATCACGGGTAGGCAGAAAGAACGGAGCGCCACGTGTCGCGATCCTGACACACCTCTTTCGCTTAGCTCTGTCTCATTCTCTTCACACACGCTAGCCGCAAATAAACTAATTGATGCCATTACATTAGGATCTTTATTACTATAATTAATGGATCGATTACGATTTTTTAAACATTTCTTCCCCATTTAATTACCACTCTGCTACCTAATTAGGTCATTCAGAGTCTTTAGGAAGGGGAAATCATATAAAAGCGTTTGTGTACATGCGAAAGCTTCACATAACCCGAATTGTGTTTGGATAAAGCACCTCTACTCGTATCTACGCAGTAATAATGCTTCACCGACATCTTACTGTTGCTTTCCGAGCTTTGGACCGCAAATGGGGCGCGCCTGTCGACTTGGACACCACTGAGGAGTTCATACCCTGCATCCCAGCCGTGGTGGAGAAACCTACCACAACATTTTCATCGGAAGAATACCTGAACACCATCAGGAGGCGTCGTCCGAAGCCGTATTCGCGTGAAGAAAGACAAGGACGGAGAAGCAAGCTCAAGGATTCCTTCTCCAACATTTCTGTATCAAGATATTCTTTTCGCGATGTGGGAGATACAGTTTCTTCACTTGAATCCAGAGCTTCAGAACTATCCAGAACTACGTCTAGGCAGTATTCAAGAGTTAAAGATAGTGAGGATCTAATTGAAGAAATGAGAGGTCTGGTTGATAGTTTGAAGAAACCTCTAGAGGAACCTTTAGAAAAGTCTACAGGTTCTGCGATTGAATCCCCTTTAAAGAGACGGAAAGAAGAATTGAAAAATATTTTTAGAGAGTTGGAAGACACTGCACTTTCTTATGTAGAGAAGAAATTTAGATCTAATTTTTGATTTGATGTCTATATTGTGTAAGCTTTGTTTAAGTATTTATTTTTTAGACTAATTGTAAATATGTATTTATAATTATTTATGGTTAAATAAATTATTTTTGATTTTATTTCTGTTTTTATTGCAATTAATTAATTATTATTAGGTTCCTGTTAGGTCTACGGTCGTTACGTCTCCATTACCGTTAATTAACGTTAAGTACCCATTCGGTATCATTTTACGTTTTAGTCACTAACGAGAGATAATGGTAGCAAGGGACTAAGTTTCCGTTAGGGTTAATGATCATTTCTAGTACCTTTGAGGGCGAATCCGATGGTGAATTGAATAATTAACTATTATTATTTGAGGTGGGGCTCTTTCAAGGCTTATTTAGCCTTGTATCACTGCGATCATTGTTGATTGCCGCCTTTACTATTCAGTCTTGAGCTTTAATTAACTAGCCATTTTAATAATGAAACATCCGAGTCAATGTTAAATATTTTATAATTGTAAAATAACTAGGTATAGGTAAGATATTTACAATAACAAATACAGTAACATTATGCAGGCAAGTTCATTTTTACAATAAATAAATATAAACATTTCATTTCATTACGAAACATTTCCATATAAACATTTCATTAAGAAAATACACAATACGTCGCTACATAGTTAATATTAAAATTAGACATAAGGCTCAAAATACTTAATAGCAGTCGTCATAGGTTTTTCGTTGATTTTGTTCGTTGCTAAAGGGTTTTTGACTCTCATCTTGATATCTTTAGGCTTTAGTACGCTCTTGTGATTGGCACTCGGAGGCCTCATGCAAACATAGCCTTTGCTGGGCGTAAATATCGACTTAGAACTAAGACCAGATGACTCCAAGAAGAAATCGAATGAGTTCTTTGTTTTCGCCACATTCGACTCAGCGTTCTTGAGAATCATTCTAGGCTCACATTTAACAGTGTTGTAAGAGCCACTGTTGCTTCCAGAAGAATTACTAGACTCGATATCAGAGTTCCTCACAGATTCAGTCTCTAAATTCTCTATATTCGAAAGGAGATCAGGCTTATTAGACAGCTTTGCATTCTTCGACAGAGCGTTGTTCAAGGCATTTTCATTATTGTCAAGAAAGGGCTCGTTTTTTCCATCTTCTGTGTTATTATTTGTATTATGCGGAGTGTCTTTTTCAGGTACAGGTGCAAGCAAATGTTCGGTCACAACTTCAGATATGGAACCATCGCTGCTGCCGGAGCTAATGCGATATTCCTCTGCAACTATGCTGCCGAGCTCATCATCTATCTTAAACTCTTCAAAATTCTGCGACAAGTCAAACTTGTCGATGTCATCAAAATATTCAGCCTTGTGTAATTCAGCATTATTAAGCTGAGGTTTCTCTGGTCCATGGTTGAACTGGTGGTCTAGTTCTGTTAAGTTTATGTGTTTTGTACCACTCTTTCCTCCTTTATTTATTTCAGAGAGTATGGAAGACACTGTGTTTCCCATTTGAATCGAAGCACGAGGGTCCAATTTCGGTTGCAGAGAGTGCATATTAAAGTTCGCCAAGTAACTGTCGGAAGGCTGATGGAAAGAACGATTTTGATCTTCATTCGGCTTTTCATCTTCATCTGGGATGATAATCTCAGTGACGTGTGGTAGTTTCGGAATGTCTCTATCACTGATTTTGTTTTGAATTCTTGGCAATGACACGACTTTAGCCACGCTATTTCTCGGGTACTGTTCGTTATGAATCTCAACCGTCGGCTGTGTGAGTAGCAACTCCCGCTTTCCATGACTGACTACTGGAACATTTATCTCTGAAATGGAGCAGTAGTCCGGTTCTATATTGTTTACAGTTGCTACTTGTCCCACTTTTCTCATCTTAACATCTGCAACCCGTTGGTTAGCAGCAACGGCTTCAGAGTCTAACGGTTCTATTGGCGGCTTGATAGCGTTTTCAACTTTCCATTTAGCTGCAAGGTTCTTTGGTTTAGGTGGCAGAGCAGGAGGAGTTCGTGGTACTTTCCTTTTATTGAACATCTTCATGGAACCAAGATCATGGTCACTTTTTCTTTCATTATTGTTACGGTTTTCTATATCGGCAGCGAGATTTTTAACTATGGAACCTTTTATTTTCGGAGCATTAACCTTGTCAATAGGCTGTACCGTACGTGGTAGGGGTAAAGGCTTAGGTTCGCTCGATTTTGTGATTATTGGCTCATACTCATTGCTGTAGATACTTTGTATCTCATATTGGTATCCCTGTGCTGTATTTGGCACTTCATAACTATGTTCAGACGCTGTTTCTAAGCTGAATTTGACAATTTTGTTCGCCCTCTTATCTGTTCGAGGTAAACTGTTATTGTTATGATTACCTCTCACTTTTTCATCGTATGAAATACTGTTCAAAGTAGAGAACTGAACACGTTTAGTTGTTGATTTAGGACTTGGTGCTTCACTTGACTTAGAATTGTCATTGCTGCTGTCATCTAATGAATTCTGTAGCAGAATTTGATTAACGCACTCTAGTACTGGATTATTTTTGTATATTTCATTTGTTGGACAGTCGTCAGCATCGCTTGTGCTAGCGTACCAGTTTTCTTGTTCAGTAGTAGCAACTTGTTTGTTAAAATTAGATTCGATATTGTTGTTCTTATCATCGAATCTAGTAGGAAATCCATTGTTGTTATTCTGTAATATCTTGTTGCACAAAATCTCATTTTTGGCAGATATTACTTCGGCATTTAGAATTCCATTACTGAAACCAGGTAGCAGAAGATCGTCGGTGGACTTTGATTTCGCATTTAACATAACTCTCTGGTCTAAACAGTCGGTTTCTTGTTCTGGATCGCTCACGTTGCAGTACCAAGGCTTCTCACTTCCTTCTTCTTTAAGCACGTTGTTTAAGAAAAGTTGTCTGTTAGCCTTTATTTCATCAGAAGCTTGCCTTTTGATTCCATGAAGCCTTTCCATTTTTGATGAATAACTTTTTTCTAAATCGCCGGCATTGTTCTCGTATTCCTTCTTCGCTGCTTCTCCAATGAGCTGGTCAATTTTAAGAGATGCTCTTCTTATGTCTTTAGCAATCTGATTGGCCGTTATATCATTGTCATTATGGTTTACTTGATAACTCATGCCTATACATTCCTCAGCACTACTGCTGTTGTTAAGTTGATTGTTATAACTCTTCTGGGGAATATCTCCAAACTTATTATTGTTTTTTCTTCCTGAATACTTCCTCGACCTTCTAAACACGTCCCTTCTGACAAAAGCTTGTTTATTTTTTATAAACGTCCCTTTGCTACTGACGCAAGCATTATTACCTTCTTCACTTGAGCTGGTGTTGCCGTAAACCACGTCATTCTTCGGCAACTGAAAGCTTTTACTTAGCCTAGTATTTTTTTGGAAGACTGGTTGAGAATTTCTTTCGCGATAACTGCAGCTCCTCGCGAAGTTATTTTGAAATCTGGAGTCTGTGCTCTCCAAACTCTGGAACTCGGGGTCCGTCTCGATATTAGTTTGTTCGCTCGTGAACCCAAGGAGCTGCTGACAATTGCTGCAGTAGGACTTTCGCGCTTTAAGTTTGGCTATTTCCTCCTGCTGCAACTTGATGATTTTCTCTTTTTGATGGAGTGCGACATGAATGTGCTTCTGTTCTCTGGTCAGGCGGGATTCTAGGAGGACCAGTGAGCGTAATACTAAGGCGAGTTGGTCTTGCCTGAGCCTCCTCTCCTGGGCAGATTGTTTGTCGCGCGTGACGAGAGCCTGCCCTGCTTCCACAAGCTGATGGCGCTGCTTCAGGACGGATTCTGACTGCTGCTGCAGTGCGCTTCTCACGGCATCCAGCTCCCGCCGCAGTTCCATCGCTTCTGAGCTGCTATCCATCTGTAAAGAACAAAATAACTTTTATTAGGTTAAGTTATGATAATGGGTGTTATATGGCGGCAATTTATCATTTATTGATCTGATCAATGTCAATATTGATATTTTAGTTCAAAGATTTCGTAATTTAACTTACAAGATCAGTTATCAAGATAGCTAGCAATAACTCAAAATGTCAAGAACGATTGATACACGCTCCTTTCTGATTGAACGCGCGACAAACTTTCGTAAAATGGCTTCTACAACTGACGATAAAATGAGAGAGAATAGTAATTAAATAATATTGAATTGGTGTTAAATATTTATTCGATCAAAGTCCAAAGTACAGTGTAGCGGAAACCAGGTCATTGGTCAACGAATGTAGGCAACATTGATTAAAAAGTATTGCCAAAGGAAGGCGGAATTATTTATTAGTTTCAAAATGATTTAATTTTCCAACACTTCTTTTAATGTTTTATTCATGCTTAAACAAACTTGGGCACTAATTTGTGGAATTTAAACAGGTAGTAATAGTAATGGTTAATTAGAATAAACTAGTGTGATTGTAAAGTTTACCTATGTGAAGTAGGTAAATAGTGATTTTATATGAATTATTCTTCACGCATGTAATAAGTCCTGGGAAACATCTGAGGAAATCAAGACTTCGAACTTTCTAAAAGAGAACAAAGGTTTATTGGAAGCGACCTTTGCTCAACATAAATCTAAACAAACTAGACGTTGTTTATTTTCAATCAGTGTAAAAAAGCAGAAGTCAACATTTTATTCAACGACATTGCGGAATTGCAAATATGGATGCAGTTCGGCCACAAAAACAACAATTGTTGATATTATTGATAATGTAATGTTGCAGACGTCAATGTCGTTGAACTAGAGTTAACATGATACCACTTTAGTTTCAACGAGCATATTTATTTACAAAAGACTGTGTTCAAAATATTGCAAAACAAACGGTGTTAAGTACTACTTATTTATTTACATAAAGTGCGCGTACGATACCTAAAGCGATAGCAAGTGCGTGCGAATCGATAACAGGAGCACTATTACCCGAAGCTATTACCGGCTACCGGTAACCATAGCTACCTACTGATAAAACACCATACCTCCTATCGTTTACAATAGAAATAGAAACTAATCAGTCAACTAGTCGCCTACCTGTGATACCTATACATATGTAAACGAGAACTTATAATTTAGATTTATATTTTTATCCTCTAGAGAAACTCCGAGCATAGCTCTGCGCTGAGCGACCTTAAACTTGTGTACCTAGCTGGTCCACCATATCTGGGCTGGGATGTTAATAAAGAATCCGACGGAGAACTATATAAAGTTACCGACATAGCCGAAAGGATTAGCAAGCTGAAGGGGCAGTGGGCAGGTCACATTTGTCGTAGAAATGACGGTTGCGAGTTGGAGACCACAGCGCACCAACCAACCAACATGGACCAACGACCTAAAGAAGTGGTTGGAAGCAATGCGGAGAGCGGAGAACCGCGTGCCGTGGCGTTCACTGGGGAAGCCCTCTGTCCAGCAGTGGACGTTGAACGGCTGATATGTATGTAGGTATGTTTATACTAAGTTTATTATTTCCATGTGCTATTGTTCAACTAGTTGTACCATTGGGAATTTTTCTCCCGACGCGCAACTACGCGTTCTGTAGAACAACCAAAAACGTTCCCAATGGTACAACTCGAGGTAGGTAATAAAAAAATTAAATTAAATCTAATGTCAAATGACGAATGGCTATCCGCAGAATTTTAAGTACACTATTTTAATGTAGAATTTTTGGCTACAAGCGCCGCATAGTATCGAGATCCACTTTTTGATAATTAAATTTTAATCTTCTGTCTAACGACATTCTTGAAGCCGCGGCAAACAGCTAGTCCAATATTAAAGCATGTTTTAAATAAATTAAGAAGGTATGTTATTTTAGGTAGGTAGGTACATATGAAAGAAAAGATAAAAGCCGCGAGTAAAAATTGTAGCCAATTTGTACTTGTCCGTCGGTTGATAACAACCACTATAATTAGATAGGCAACATCTAATGGGTTTTGCGAGCACACATTATTGACTAATACCAGTAGGTATTAATTTGCTGCGATTAGCATGTTAATTATGTGGCGGGCAGGAAGCAGCGGTCATTGGCTTTTAGATAACTTATAGAACACTGCAAGTGCGATCGGAAATGACATACACTTACTTATTAGGTATAGTCAAGGGACATAGTAGTAAAATGAAAGAAAAACTTCTCTTCACATGTTAGTAACCTACCTATATTCCCTCCAGCTGCCATTGTTTTTTCCATCCTATAAATACTATAATACTTATAGTTGTTGTTCTTCATACGAGTATAATAATTATTATGTATTATTAGTTAATACATTATATTTATAGGTACTTACTAACATGTGAAGAGAAGTTTTTCTTTTATTTTACTACTCTATCCTCTGTTTAACCTTTTTGACTATACCCCCTTAAATATTAAAAACAATTTTTTTTAAAACCTTTAATTTTTTTTAATAAACGGCGTTTACCTGCAGTTGGCTATACGTTTTTCACCTGTATATGCAAAACATAAAAAAATAAGATGAGTTCCGAGAGGAGCTGAACGATTTACGCCGCACCGCAGCCCACCGCAGCCAAAAAAAGTCCGACTAGAAAACTACTTTTTAACATTGAAAAGAAAGTGAATGACCTTAAACTGAAAGAGTATTAGGAAATAGTAAACATTCACATTCTAATAGCTATCATTGAGTGCGCCTACGCAGCCGAAACTTGGACTCGTGGGTAAAATCGAAAGTGTGGGTGTCCATTCTCATGCAATTGTATGCTTATTGTATGGGTTTCCTATTTTGGCGCTATTAGCACTCTTTGGCTTGTTGTCGTTCAGAATAACAACCTTAGATTTTGCGAGGGAGGTACAGTCCGGTTCAATATTTGAAGAGGAAATTTCAAACAGTATAAATGCCATATGCAATAGAGTCTATTTTTAAACTATCCAAGTCTAACCAAAAGAAAGAGAACAAACATAGATTCTATTGCATTTGGCACTTACACCACCGTCGGAATTTCCACTCCTAACTTATTCATTGCAAAAATGAAGAATTCCTTTCGACCGACGTAACTGGGTGTCGTAACTGGTTGCGGCAGAAGAACATTTATTCTTCGTTGGTGATATAATGAAGACAGCAATCACATATACGGTGATTAAGGTACAATATTTTCATGCAAAATAAAGAATGAATCCAAGTCCCAGGCAAATAGAGCAAAACACGGCATTATTTTTTGAGTCTAAGTCAATGTGAAACAGAATACTAAAAGTGGAAGAATTATTAAAACTATATAAGTTATACGCCCACAAATAGAATGCTTAAGAAAGGAAACCTTTTGCCAAAGAAATTAGTATAACCTTTCTATTCCTCAATACCATCCATTATTTACCTGCTTTCTCTTGCAATTAAAGAAATCTAACAATGTTCAAACGTAACGGTATCTAAGGGTCTTGCTCTCGATAGCAGTCATAAAACCGAATGTAGGTAAATGGGTCTTAAATGAAGGGATTAGGGTCGACGTTGGAACATAACTTGTTTAGCTGGTCACTAGGCTAAGGTAAAAGGTACGTTAGAAACATTATTGGCCTTGAAATAAGTGTTAAATTTGAATTATTTTTGTATCTTGATCTATTTGTGTTTTAAACAAATTTCAGTGATTTATACAGGTGCTTCTGAAGTATGATTTCTAAAAGGCAATATTAAGCATTGCAGTTATAAAATCGCAATATGCATTAGATTAAGATTACATATAGAGTTGCAGGCCGTGCGTTCCTTTGGTTGGCTGTTGTTTCACATTAAGATTAAATTACCTAATTGAAGATATAAAGTATAGTATAATTAATAAATATCGCGAACTATACTTCAAATGCCCCATAAAACATGGCGACGCATTGTTATTGTTAGTGCCTCTTTAGAATTAGGTTTTATTGAACTATAGTGGCGATTTCACACGTTATTACTTGAAGACCGGACTCTTAGATATAATAGTAGTGACCTACTCAGATCAGAATCTAAGAAAATATGTGTTAAACTGTCAGTCAACATAACCCAAAATATGGTATGTATGCGATAAGATCGACTTCGCATGCATTTATTTACTAAATCCTTTGTTTCTTGTGTAATGTGTGAAACGCAGCTAGGTACCTAGTTTATCCTTCGTGTAGTAAATCGAGGTTAAATAGGATATAATCAACGAGCGGGATATACAATTTTGATTCAATATAAGTTGTTAAGAAGTAAAGTTTGAAGGCATCGGTTCAGTTCCAAGTAGGTATCGCATTTCTGATTCTACTCCCGCACTGTAATTTTTATATGCTGCAATAGCAATAATCTAAAGAACAGAGTCAATCATTCATTAGTTTCGATTGAAAGTTATTTTTAAAATTTTGCGAAAGAAATCAAATTCTGTCGCCCGCCGGAGACAGAATTTGATTCCTTCGTCATGAATAACGATTTTATATTCGATAACTGACACAATCTCTGCAATCGCTTAAATATTGAATTGTGCCAAACCAATCGGAGTTTTGCAACATGTAAGAAAACAAATAGGTAGATTAGGTAGGTATTGAAAGTTCTGCAACCTACGTCTGGACAGTGCCGTTGCATATCAAAAAACAGTCTACTGATAATGTTTTCCATCAGGCAGCCGCAGTATGTATATGTACAAAAATTCAAATTAAAAGAAGCCACATTTTAATTATTTTTGATCAACCAAAATTACCAAAAACGAAGCAGAACCTTAGAACATGTTTCTGTGATTTGTTCCCATTTTCTCCCTACAATAAAGTATTATTTCGTTACTAACTTCTGCTATCAATACCTACCTTATTTCTTGTTATTATGCCAGCAAATAGTACCTACTTACTCATTCTGTTTTTTTTTTGTATTTTATTAATATTTAACCAAAGTCATAATAATATGAGATAATATTAAGCAACCAATGATGACTCACGTGCATCCATAGTATGACGCTAAGATGTTAATAAGATAAGATCATTTACTTACCTACCTACTCGATCAGCTTTTGGCGTATCTGGCCGTCACATCGATACCAGAAGGTCGGTTGCACCATATAAAGTCATCTGACCAGCGACTCGGTTTCACTATGGTATAAAAATCGTTTTTATGGCTGTGCCTACGCTTTCTTTCCTTATCTTGCAACCCTGAATATTCATGGTCAGACCACGCGCGACGCGCATTACCGCTCTGGATTTGCGCGTATTTTTATATCGTATGTGTAACTAAGTAGGAAATTTATTTGTACCGCTGTAAAATTAGTTTGTAAGTAAATGGTAAAATAACAATAAAAATCCGGCGCTAGAGTCGTAATTTGACGGAGGATTGCCACAGACAAGACTTGCGTTTCCATGTAAAGTTAACTAGGTAAGTACGACTTACGAGTGAGTAGTAATGGTAATACAAGAATCTTGCATTCCTGTCTGAACAAGTGTCTGTGACTCGAGTTGGTTATTATCTATACCTACAGCTACCGGTTTATCAAACAAGCACACACAAACTGATTTCTTTACTTTGATTTTAAAATAAATGGTATTATTGAAAATATAAGAAAAAGTAAAAAAAAACTTGCTGAAAATAAAACACAAAAAGCGTGCGCCCAACGTGGGGCTCGAACCCACGACCCTGAGATTAAGAGTCTCATGCTCTACCGACTGAGCTAGCCGGGCTGATAACAAAGTTACAAAATTATCGGTCGCTTCACTTTGTGTAACATTGACTACACCTCTATTCTATTGGCTATCGAATGCGTGTTATGTTTGTATACGGAATGCAGTTGGAATGTGAGCGCACCATGCACTACTTGTATAGTGATGTGGCGGTTACGTAGCAAATCAAATCTTCAACGTTCACTGCTGGACATAGGCCTCACGAAACATCCTAAATGTATAAAGTCATAATGTATAACGTTAGAATTCGAAACTCATATCATAATGTTGTATAGCCAACTTTACTGTACCTATAGCCGTAAACCTGTGGTTTTGAAATAAATCATGAATGACTAAAATATGTATATAAAATCACAATATGTATTATGATTTATGACGTATTCACACCTAGGTATAATCACAATACCGTTTGACAAAAATTAATTTAAGTGGGTACCTAATTAAAATTTTAGCAAGTACCTACTTAGCTACTTATTTAATTTACCTACTTACTAATTTTCGTGTAAATATTTTTATAGTAGGTACCTATGGTAGGTAAGGTAATTAACGTAAATTGTTTGCATTTTTATTTTGTTAGATTTTGCTGATGAAACGTTTTTGGGAACTAAATAAAAATCATTTAATAACTTTATACATGGTGCCTATTTTACCCATAAACTAAGTTTGTGATTTTATCTACAGTACGTAGTACCTACACAAAGCATACAGATGCACCCTTCGCTAATAGAGATACAAAATGTATCGATATCAGTGAACGAACTTTATCGACTTTGCGCAGCTCTAGCCACCGCACAAGCTCGGGCTGCGCACGCGCCGCTTTTTAAGTTCCTTATTTGAACCGGTCGGTCTGCCCGTGGGAGTTGCGAAAGCTACCTTCAAGGTTGAGCTTTCTTTATTTTAATAAGCACAGGAATGCAGCCAATACGGATATAAGTCCTAAAGAAAACAACCCGTTTCAAAATGGGGATTAAATAATGCATAATCAAAGATGCAACCTCAGAAGCTGCTTAACCAGTTTAAATAGTTTTCGAAACTGCCCAAGCTATTTCGAAAATTCTTTCACTATTGGCATTCTGGTTGTTTCTAGATGAAAATAACCCTATTTTCAAATTTAGGAAAATACTGGCTTACGACGGAAAAGTCGACTGAACGCAGGCAACGGCTGAAAATCTAGGAAAACCTCTATCCTCGGGAAAAAAACATTTATTCCATTACAAAATACGATGTGTCGTAAAGAATATGAAACTAAGCAAAAATATTAAAATAGACAAAATAATATTAGTTGAAATTAAGTAGGTACCCGACCAAGTGTTATTAATAACCTATACCATACCACCTATAGTATTATTAATTTATTGCAAGTGCATCAATCAACAATGCCTATTGGACGAAGTATTGAACAACGATTTGGACCACAGAACACGGAAAAAGCTCGCTACGCTAGTAATCTATGATTTGGACGAACGGCGTATTGGACCTACGGCTAACAAATCTCACCAACCGAACTCGGCCATGACCACTTCTCTATAATGACTCAATGCGATAATGAATGACATCGTTCGGAATACGAAGCTTGTGTCCTCAGTCGAGGCCGAATGTACCAGTAGTATTATTTAACGAGACGCAAACTTGCTATTTCAGGGTCGGACTATGCATTTGATGCTCAGATTCATTTTGAATTCTTTATCTGATGGGATGAGCGCTAACACCTAAGAAGCAATATAAAAATATTTTAAAATCACACGAATATAGAATTTAAAAATATATCACTTGGACAGTAAAGTTAACGTGAGATGTTCGTAATTCCTTGAAGACATTAAATCCCTTTATATGTTTGTGGTTGAACTCCCTCTAAATGAAATTTGGTGGGATTTTGTGCCCCTGTAAAAACATCAACTTAACCGAAACCAAGCAAGAAAATTACTAGAATTTAACAATAATAACGACGATCGGCCCTTAGATTCTATCGTTCACTGTTATTCCTAAGTAATTGACAACACAAACAATTAATTAGCGCTTTCTGTTTCAGAAACAATAAACATTTTGGAAGCAATTTATCTGGTAATACTGCCAGCCTTCTGGGCACGCTAAAAAGAACTGAATCTTACGTATGATAGCATCTAGGCCAAAGTTGTTTGTTTGACATGAAAGTGTCGGTAATAATAATAAGTTGGCACTTACAGTCATTTTCATTGTTATGTAGTTAGTTGACATTTGACCAAGCAGCGGTTTTGTTTTCGCCAGTGGCTTTCACTGGCCTGAGAACCGTTTGTAATGGTGGACAATAATGGTAGCCTTCCGCAACGGTTTAGACAGAGACTAAATTGTTGAATGACAATTTCGTTTCTTTTGCTCCAAAACATTTGAACGTTTCGAAAGTAAGGAAAGGGAACAGACAAGTATCATCATCATCATCATCATATCAGCCTGTAGACGTCCACTGCTGGACAAAGGCCTCCCCCAAGGATCTCCACGACGACCGGTCCTGTGCTAACCTCATCCAGCTGGGTCCCGCGACCTTCACCAAATCGTCGTGGAGACAGACAAGTATATCTTAACTTAAACTTAAATACTATATTCAATAACTGCACAACCTGCCTCTCTAATATTCGTTATCTCCTCTACCCAAAAGGTTGTATGGAAGAATATTGCTGAAGACTGCCTAGATGTACTGAAAGCTATGTATTATTGTATCTGTTTTTATTTTTGTTCTAATGTCCAACAAATATTATAGAGTATTCAATTGAACTTCTGAGATGAAGAATTCTGCCCTGATAATGTGCAGAAAGGAAAAAAATTATTCATAATTGTTAGGAATTAAATAACAAGTAACCACATCTAAGTATCTAAAAGACAAAAATATCTTGCACTGTATTGCCATTTTAATCAAGAAATTTTCATATCTCTTTAAACAGCAGTATCAGTTGTATCTAAGTATCAATCACCCTTAATAAAATCATTATTTGTATCGGTTTTTACCCTATACTTACCGATTATGATTAATTTAATCCGTATTTTAGAGATATGGAGTTATAATAATACTAATAAATGTACCTTTCATTTCATGTAGCACGCCAAATACGTTTCCGAGTGACGTTCTTTATACATATGTACTTATATTTAAAATATCTAGGTACCTACTATCTTCCGGCTCCGTGCTACTGTAAAACGGCCTGTTGACGTCTACTGCTAGACATAGGCCTTCCCTGAAACCCGTCCCCGAAACTCTGTGGAGTATGAAACTATCGATCCAACTGCCTATCAAAATCCAAAACTGATAAAACTGATGTTACGCCATGTGACTAATAGTTCCAGATAAAGAATAGCTACGTTTATCATAACCTATCGAAGATAAATAAATAAAATCTATATACACAGTTAATACGTAGGTAGTAAAAAATAATCAGGTTCCTTCACTAGGAGTTAGAGGATATTTGGTGGTATACCCTAGCACCCAATAGTAAAGTAATAATGGTCAATAGAAAATTTATTACCAATAAAATAATACAATACAAATCTTGGCAAAGACTCCTCACTAAGTTCGAAACTTACTGCGGTAGTCCACATAGACAAATTACAATTTAGAACAAAGGTATGTACCTTTGTTCTAAATTAAGTTAAGTATGTACTTAACTGCCCAGAAATAAGCAAACGTAACATGCGTTCTAACTACTGATGATGTAATAAAAATTAGTAAATGCGCGAACAGTACAAAGATCATTAGAGCAACAGTAGTCAAGGTGATCAAGTTTACATGACAATCGACTCTACAATGCTCATATAATCAAATTGTAATAATGCCTATAAAGGTCAAACTACTAATGTCGATCGATCTCTTGATTCATTAACAATTATAATCTAACGAACTGCCTAAGTACGTCGTTAGAAGCAATTCGGAAACAATTAAAATAGAGGCGATAATTTGCGCAGTGCAGTTAATTAATGAATAAGGCAACAATTAATATAATAATTGATATAAATAAACATGCCAAAAAATCAAGAATTCTGTTAAACGTATGATGGTTAATTGGTAGGTGATTAAACAAATAAAAAACTATTAAAAACAAAACGTATAAAAACTGAATTAAAAGATAAAAACAACTACCTAACAAACCAATAAAGGTTTTCAGCTGTGACCTAAGAGATTCGAGAGTCAACATTAAAAGGTTTATTTTCAGATGCACCAAAACACAATATGAAGTGGATAAAGGCCCATTGCATTACAGAAGGTCGTATGTCAGTATGTCAATGTGCGTATGAGTTTAGAAAGCAGTACGAGTAAGGGCCCGAAGGCCAATGGCTACACGAGTTATACGACCGAGAAAATATGATGGATGGTCAGGAATGGCAGCTTTAATTAGACACGTGGCATGTTTGATTAAGTTTAACCGCTAAATATTAATGTCAAATGTTATTACTAGTTTATGTCGTGGTACAGTCGACCGCACGTCAGTAGAAACACTTTGACCTCGAGCTGGCCTAGGCAATGGGGTTAGAATACTATGAGAGACCAGTTTGTACTGGTTTTCTTTCTACTGACGTGCGGTCGACTGTACTTATCTATAATGTTAGTGCGCTAGCATCACCTCGATGAAGAGGAGATCGAACAAAAAAATTTGAACACACAAATCTAGAGCAATTAAAACCATTTTCATATACGAAAGGGGACGGTGTACACCTCTTTTGACCGCATGGCCCCGATTAATTCGAAAAGTCACTTTCTCAGCGCCCGAAAGCATATATCATATAAAAAGTGTAGCAATTTTTTTTATAATGACTCACTACAACCGAGCATGGAAAGTGTGTGATTATGATTATCGATCAATGATGATGATATTGACCCGATTTCATTTTTGAAATTAATGGCTATAATTTTATCGCGACAACCATGAAACCCGAACATATTGCTTAAAGATTAATTAAACCAATCTTTTAATCAAGGATGGAAAATTCAATTTTGCGAGGTTATCAATTAGTAATGAAGTAATTATTACAAACTTTGAATTTATTTCGTGAAATAGAGAAGAGAAGATGGCGGATAAACCTACTCTATATACGTAGGTAGATAATTAGACCGTCTGTACTGTAACATCTACAAAATGTATTTTGTGCAACTGTAATATAATGAGGGTCATTATGATACTGACTGCTGTTTATGAAACCGCTTCGCTTCATAGCGTATTCAGGGATTAGATAAAAGCATTAGGTACTACAGAGCGTCAGTGGCGCCGGGAATAAGAAGAGCGTCAGAGGCGTCGGGGATAAGACGCGGCCTATCATATCAAAAGGTCCGGAGTTCGATCCCCGGCTGGGCCATGTACCAATGGGTTTTTTCTCAAAACTTAAGTACATTTACTGACTGCTCTCAAACGGTGAAGGAAAACATAGCGAGGAAACCTGCATACGTCGAAGAGGAAATTCTTAGGCGCATGTGAAGTCCAGCAACCCGCACTGGGCTAGCGTGGTGGACTATATCCCGAACACCCTCGTTGAGAGGGTAGGCCTGAGCCCCAGCAGTGGAGACATGTTAATAGGCTGTTGATGATTAGGTACCTACTACAGTATTCCATCTGTATAGTATACGAATAAGTAGGTATGTACATTCAGTCAAGCTTGACATTTTAACAGATTTCTAATCCCGACAAAGTTACCTAAAGTATTATTCCTATTACATTTATTATATAACTGTTCATCCAAGCAGTTAAATAAGAATAATGCGATTATACAGTAATGGTCTACATTAAGTTTGGTATTCTAACAGCGGGGGATATTGTATAGATTTTTATGCGATAAAATATAATAGCATAATACCGTTTATCTCTGTTGTGTAAAGCGCATTAGATATACGTTTTATACATAATGTCATCCACGAAATGATTTGTATACACTTTTGTGCCAAGGCAATTAATCTGAACCAGCTACAGGCTTTCTTTGCGATTATATAAAGTTCACTTTCATGCCTTTTAGTAACCTAACATTACCTGTATAAAGATGTATCAATGATTTTTAGTAAGCCTTGTATACGCTCCAAAACTCCTCTTTCTATCTTCAATATAATTTGACTGATCAACATACAGCCCAAACCGTTGTTAAAGACTTGACATTTTGCACAAAAGTTCCTCATTAACTCTGACTTCCACTAAGACAGGATTTTTCCAGCGAGAAAAACTTTTTTACGCGGGCGGCGGGTAACAGCTAGTCTTTTACCATTTTGAATTTTAACAAAACTTGTTCAATGTCTATGATCCTGGTGATCTACCACTTCCTATCATATATTCATCAGGACTTTTGGCGGGATTTTGTCAGAGATGGTTGTCGTTTTTGTTTAGTTTTCCTAAAAAATGAGGTTTGTAGGTTTTTGTGTATTTAAATATATTTTATATGCAACAAGTGCCTGAAGTGTATATTGTGCGGGATAGTTAATTATAAGCGTGTAATGACTCTACAATCACCGGATTGTTCGACATTAAACCTACTATCAGTTTAGTGCGGTGCGAGCTGCTGTATGAATCACCGAATGGCACTAGTTGTGCCCTGGAGGCCGTGCTGCGGTTTTTTGTATTCGTGATTATAAACTACGATTTAGCCTATTTAGGACTTGTTTCCAATTGGCTGTAAATCATACATTCATCAGTTAGACGGTTCATTTGACAGGACAGTATCCCACAGGAAGGTTCGAATCTCTTTGGTGGCGCGCGTAGGGGGCCGCGAGCACCTACCAAAGAGATCATATCTCTATGGTATCCCAGTTTGGGACGATATTAATTCTGACATATTCCAATCTGAAATTAAGTGTGGTAAAGGTCAGGATTGTTCGTTTGGCGCCGTCCCACGGCGTGGATGTTCGGAATGTTGATTAAATCCAACCCGCCCGTCGGCGTTGCAGCAAAAACGAAAAGGTCATCACGGCACGCGCACCCAGCCAACCAGCCAATGAGGGACGTCTTCGACTAGCCATTAGTTAGAGGGTTAGCTTTTTGCGTGAAATGAAAAACGTTAACTAACCTAGGTGAGTGCGAAGGAATCAATAAAGTAAGTTGCTGTTTAAGTTAAGACTAACCAACTTGAAGATGACATACGAATGGTGCTGATCGAAATGAGTTATACGGTTATTTTGTTGAGGCTCGGTTTGATGATGACCATAGCTTAATATCTGGGGGTATTATCTTATCAAATTAAGGCGCCAGGAATACCTGGCGACGCTTCAACCCTTTTGGGCTCATTTGTGCCGAGCCCCTGTTCGCCAACACGGTGTCCCAATGCGTTTTTTGGTGGGCTTCACATACGCCTTGGAATAGAAATTCTAATCTTTTGCGTATGCAGGTTTCCCCACGATATTCTCCATCACCGAAAAACCTGTGGAATTATAATAGACCGTACTTAAGTTCCGAAAACGGGTAAAGGTTCGAACCCTCATGTAAACGATTCGAGTGGAGACAACCTACATGCTAAATAGATTATAGTAAAACATGTAGAACTAGAATAATAATTATTGACATCAGTGAATACGTCCACTTTTTCCGCAAATAAATAATTAGGTACTTACTCACGGGTCTATGACCACAGCTATCAAACTCTACTCGAGACAATACCGTTTCCGTATTACCTCACAACACCATCGAATTGCCCTAAACTAAACCGAGAGCGTTTTGCGTAAAACGTAACATGATTTACTGTTACTGTAATGTACGCATGCGTGTGCGTCTTGCGTAAAGACGCCATAACGAATCTGATGTAGATATTCAGATACTGTTGGCTACAGGAAATTATTTGCGAAATACATCACAGCACGCGAAAGATAGATTCTGGAACATTACTCGTAAGTTATAGTAGATAAAAAAATTACGTTGTATAAATGTATCCAGTGTACTTACTTACATGCAATAACATATTTTTGATTCGATTTGATGTGATTTGCTCATAAGGCTAGGCTAGCACATAGAATATTTTATCGAAAATTCAGAAAACCAACCAAGTCCAGTCTAATTGATAAAAAGATTAAAGATTGCCAGAAAATGTTTAAAATTTCATTCAAATTCAAAAAGCATATCTTTAGAAAGCAGTCCTAGAGTCTAATCTAAAACTACTGCATTCCGGCTAAACTACGGTGTTACTATACCCAGGCTAGCGACAAGCTTAAGTTAAGTCTGTCGTACACGTACCTACCTCCTATATACTACGGCAGTTACTGCTTTAACCTTCATTATATTAGTGTGAGTGAGCATGATTACTTTATAGTTACTCATGCACAAGTTTTACGACTTAAAAAGTAATAAGCTAAACAAAAATATAAATTTCTAACATGTAAATGTTGCCTAATTACAAAAGGTAGCCATTAGGCGTGAGAAAGGTATAATTTTACAAAACGCAGCGCAAATTATAGTCCAAGAAAGAATAATGTAGCATCTTCCTTACGTAAGTCTGTTTGCAATCATACTTATGCGCAAACACGCAAACATAATGTACTGGTTCATGTTACACATACATTTCCTTTGCAATCATTTGCTTAAAATTGCTAATTGTTGGAGCAATTAGCAAAGCGGACACTAACTGGAGGTTAGACTTTATTGGTCGAGGAAGTAGCTGTAGCTTTTGGATTACTGAATAACATAAAAATCACAACAATTAATACCTAAACTCAGTTTGTTATTAAATGCGAACACCTTCAAAGTAGCACAATGTGTGTGAGAGAGACAGACAAATCGATAATAGAATTTATAAATGAAATATCCAAAAGGATCTGGTGTTTACCGGGACAAGAACCAATAGAATCGCAAACAAAACCCCTTTTTATATTTTGGAGAAAAGTTTGACAGTGCCATTGGCAAAACGAAGAATACAATCAAATGATGCTTTCCGGAAGACACTTTTAGTCAAACTATGTTATGTAAAGAAAAGTGAAAGCAAAGGAGCAGATTAAATAGTATTAGCAAAGTTTTAGGAACACAACAAAACAATAGAGTCGCGGGAATAAACATATAGACTTGGAGACAGGTTTACGCGCTTGCAATAGACTAAGACTAACAACCTAGAGGTGAACCGACTACAGTTATCTTTGTCAAACACTTCATTAATCTTACTCGGGTTTCACCAGCCCTTTCATCTAGGTTTGTTGAACTGAGTTAACTGGACGTACCTACTTAGATGCTTTGTAAATATTGATATACCTAATGTATTCTCACTCTAAATGAAATAATTTACTGAATAGAAGCATACTATTATGCGCAAAAGGAAAAGAATGAAAAAGCAAATCGAGTAAAGATGGTGACGATCCCTTTGCAATCACATTGCTATTTATGGAAATTTCTACCAAAAGTGCCGAAACCGAAACTGTGTTCGAAATTTCGAACTGAGAGAAATCACTAGGTCCACATTGCAGCAATACTCCGAGTAAAACAGGATGAAGCAAGTTTCTCGAGCGGAAAATGAGATGTGCGTCTCACAGAACGTCAACTCAACGGGCTGTGCAATGTGTTTACTAGTAGGGAGGTAGTGAACGGAATAAGCTGTGACATTTTACGTGATTTCGTATAGTTTTCTGAACATGGACGTAAGGAGCTTGAGGTCGGGGAAGATATAAATAATTGACACATAAGTCTCAACTGAAGACTACTCTCTATTTTTAAAACAAATTGAATCACTTAACAGCAAATATACATGAAAGTTAATGTTACACTTTTCTGGATAAAGTAAGCAAACCTTTATGTCTACCCGGGATAGGCATAATCCAAAAACCAGTAGAACTGTTTGGAACAGCCCTTATTAACATACACATTTGAGTCCATTGACCTAAAATGGCACTACCTTTTCCGTTCACTGTATAATAGGCCACAATCCACTTGCAGAAAACGCATGAAAGCCGTGAAATCGCAGTGAAATAACACACGAGATACAAGTTGGCTGTTTCTACACTTCCATTCCATTGTGGTTGGATAATGGGAAGCAATTCTGTACCTTGAGATTAACATTGCTTGTTTTGTTGAAACGTTTTCTGTTTGATACAAGTTCTTTATGTCGGACTGAGTCATAAATATTAAAAGTCTGCCAACGATGATGTTAGCCGTAAACGACCAGTCTCCAAACCGTCCGCTTGAATAGAATACATACATTACAAATAATCAAATCATGCATCTCAGAGAAAGTACAATGCTAATAAAGTACAAGTCCCCACACGATGTTCAGTAGATAAACAGTCGGGCATAACATGTGCGACCAACAACATGCAGCAAGACGAACAATAACGAGATCTCGTGAGGTCATATCAGATGAAAGTATTGATAATCCAGACAGGCAAGTTGAGTTAACAAGATGTGAAAATAAGTTAATTTATTACTGCAACAATAACTCTAACTAGACTATGCGGTTGCAAATAACGACTGCTGCGTTCTTGCCGCTTTGTATTCCCTTTATTCTACGAAAGTAGTTTGTTCACACTCAAACTAACCAAGGACTCACCCAAAATAAAAATAAAAACAATCGAAAAATGTGACTATTCAATACCTTACATAATGTCCTGTAATTTATTTTAAATAAAAATTTTTGGATTTAGATCTTTGATTTAGAATATCCAGGTGCTTAAGCGTCTGTTGTTTTAGAAAAAATGGGTTGGAACTAGGTAGGTAAATTAACTAATTCACAACCCACCTAGCACGTTTTAATGGAAAAATATAGAAACGGCAATATAATAATGAAAATTGTATAAGAGCAAAGATTAATCTTGATTCTTGACAAATTCTTAGAAAAGAAACTACACGGTTTCTGTTCAAAGCTGAGAGAATGCTGATGAGAAACGCTAAACAATGCCAGAAAACTCTACTTATCCACTTTTCTGAGAATTTCCAACGAGCACTATGGAGAACGATCTGACAACTGATGTAACTCACAATTCACGTTCGCTAGAAAAAGAATCGTGCATCAGCGCACGCGCATTCAAGGACGATCACGCGACGCCGCAACCCGCAACAGTGTTATTATAGTACTGAAAAGCCTATTAAAATAATGGACCAATGGATGGAATTAGAGATTACGAGGAATGCCAACATTCCAGTCTGCGACGCCAGATGCAAGCAAATTCCACTGGAAATGAAGAAGGCGATCGTTTAAGTAAATTATCTGCTATATCAGACGTTTGAGAGAAAAATGCTTCTTATTATCTTAACCCTAACCGACGTTAATGAGGCAAAGGTAATCATACTGACTGATAGTACAAATTGCATGGTCTTGAATAAAATGTATAGGTACGCCGTAAAGTTCGATCGATTTCTAGAATTATGAACGATATAAATACACGGTACAAAAACTCTCACATACAATTCGTTATCTAATGGAATAATCTGAGTGGACGATAAGACAAATTCGATTGAATGTATATCAATAAATCGATATAGATGGACACGCTCATATCGTGTGTACATACAATACACAATACAGCGCACCAGGCAAGAACAGCGACGTAAATTCAATCCGGGTAGAACACAAAGAGGTAGACCCTAACCGCAATGTGGCGGCAAACGAATTCGTATCAGATTACTACGAAGTAAAAAGAGCGTAAATATACAGTCCGATAAACAAGCGGAACGAAACAGAGGTCGCTGTGACGAAAGTTACTGAACTTAAATTGGATTTCCACTTATAGGGCAAGGTATAGGAACCGTGGCAGGACAAGCTCTTGAGCGGCGTGTAACGTTACTAATGTTGGTTGAAAGTTTAAATATCTGCAATGCGTTACACGATACGAGATCAATTCCTATTTATAGCACGAAGTGACTATGTCGTACGTATAAAAATCAACAGGGCTTTATTTGCCGTAACCGTGTGCATAGACTCGTATGCTAGCAGCATAAACAGCAAGAGTTTCTGAAATACATACATCCTAATCAGACTTTCAATGACTTTTCCTACTCAGAGGAACTTTCCCTGTCCACCAGTCTGCCCCGTTTACCAAGACATCATCCATAAAGATTTAGAAATCGAGACCTAAGCCGACGCGACGTCTAATAAATCATCTATAAACGTTCAGTGATAATATCTATTACCTACATCGTATCAGTCCAAAACGCAATCATTAAGAGCCACTTTCATCTAAAAGTTTATTAACCGAACAATGGAGCCAGAATTAATAGTTCGATGATCCGTTGATTGAACGCCTACACTTCTGACAGGGAAAGTGATCCGTCATCCGACTATTGTCATGCGACCACCGTGTTACGTTACACCCTTCCATTTAATTATGTACATATTTAAAGTGAAGAACGAAAAAAAAGGTTGTTGTAGGACCATTAATTGAATGGGCTCCGTGAAGAAAATAGAAACCAGTTTTACGCCTAACGGATGCTTTTCAAAACGGATATTTCGCATAGATTACGTTGCAGGTTTAACAGTTACAAGCATTGCTATAACATGGACTGCAGGACCGGATCAAACTGCAGTAAAAATAATAAGTCATTTGAACCGTGGGAGTCTTGGAGGGCTCACTTTGCGTCTCTGGGCATCTTAACTGTCCCATCTTGGTGTTATTGACAGATATTGTCAAAAGGAGACATATTTTTGAGACTGAAGCTGAAATGGAGTTACGAATCTCTACCAGACGGAAGGACCTAAGGGGCATTATACAACCGACGCTGAACATTGTTAAGCACTGCGCACGATTCCAGGCAGTAACACTGTTCAACCGACTGCCAACTGAACTTAAAACAATAATTAATGTCAATTCTTTCAAGCATAAATTGAAATTATATCTATTAGAAAAATGCTGCTACAGTGTTGACGATTTGTAAATTTACGACTTTTTTAAACTAGGTATTAACTTTTAACGTTGTTATTTTAGGTTTCTATATTGTTTTTATTTTTTTTTACATAGAACGTAATTATTTATATTTTTTTATTTTTATTTTAAGCAGATTATGTATTAATTTAAATTTTTGATTCGAACAAAATTTTATATTGTTCACGAAATAAATGAAATGAAATGAACAGTCTGGTCACTTTTCTACACAAAATGCATGACTGTGATAAAAATTTGCGACAGTTACGATGATTACAGTGAACTACGATACGATAGTAAACACGAAACTGAATTAAGATACGATAGTTCCACTACCTATAACTATAATTAGCTCTGTCGAAACTAATTGGCCAGTAAAATGTACTACTTAGACAACAACAACTTTACTGTTGCTTTAACAAGGGTCTAAATTTATTTAGACTGATTAACAACTACCGTTTAACAAGGGTCTAATTAATGAACAAATCGCAGACAATAAACATGTAGACGTAGAACACAGATGCATAAATTACTAACGTGAAAGTGCAAGAACCTAAGATCGTTGCGTGTGATACGAGACAATACTGGCCTTGGGGATGACGACACAAGTGGAGATGACTCTCGCAAGACTTTACTGGAGCACAATCACGAAATATGCAACATAGACGACACATGTGCCAATCAGGCGCCGTGGGATGAAGACACAGCGGTTATTAATGGAAGATTATTTTTATAGTAGGTTGGCTTGGTTACTAGACCTTTCAAGCCATACCTTATTTAAAATGTCATATTTTTTATCAATTATCATGTCATGTGATTCAAAATACGAATACATCCTCACTTATGTACAATACCTTTAATGGAGATTTACAACGGGTTTTTTGCGCAACTGAACACGATTTTATTTTAGTTTTCCGCCAATATACACATCCACAAATAGAACTTATTGTATAAATGCTGTCTGTCACAATATGAAGATAAATATAACGATAAAACGAAATCTTTGGACTCAAGTAGTCCAATCAAAGATTTATAACGTCATATGCACACAGAAATGACTTGATGAGTTTAAATCATTACGAAGCTTTTGACGTGATGTCAAGTCAAAAAGTTCAAAACCAAGATCTTCAAGGCTTTTACGTCATACACAAATTATGTCACTATTCAATAATGTATTCGAATGATGAACAAAATTTTGCATAAAGATACTTATGCAGAATTTGTAAACGTTTGATCAATCTTTCGACTCTGAACGTTGAACGTATGCAAGAACTTTCTATTTGTACTAAACGTGCAGCATTTTCATTTTTTATTTTTTATTATTGCATTGCCTTATAGAGGTGCTGATTTGTTTACATGACACCCTGTTAGGGTATAGCAATAAAAAAAACTAATACTTATCATTGTCTGTCAATTGGTACGAGTAAAGGTATTGAATGATAGAGTCGCAGATATAGAGCGTCAGTGGCGTCGGGGATAACCTATCATATCGAAAGATCAGAAGTTCCATTCCCGGCTGGACCATGTAAATGGATTTTTCTCGAAACTACTGACTGCTCTCAAAAAGTGAAGGAAAACATCACGAGGAAACCTGCATACTCCGAAGAAGAAATTCTTATGCGCATATGAAGTCCACCAACCACAAAAAAGGGGGGACAGATGGATAAAATATCTTCGCTATATGGATATGGTTGACGGATGGATCCCAAAAAGAAAGAAAATGTTTAAGGTGTTGCAAAATATTGCTTGTAGAGCCACCAACAGATGACAGGCTACTTTCTCTCGAATGCTCGGAACTCTCCAACCCGGACGCGTGCGGTTTTTGCATTGTTTTTGTTGTTAATGCGATATTATTATTATGGTACGAAATTGAAAGTAAATGCAATGTAAGGTCGAGAAAAACCGAAAGCAAATTGCCTGTGTTTATCACATTAAGGTTACGTTATTACGTGCGCTTTCACCTTTAACTTTTATTATACCGTAATCGTCATAAGCGACGTCATTTTAGTACATTGTCCGATTCAGTTCAAAGACAGAAGCCGCAATATAGGTACGATCGACCGCACGTCAAAAAGCGACGTTGTAAATACTTACAGTGATTTAAATTAACACCTATTTCTGAATGAGATATGGCTTAGGTCTAGTAACCAAGTACAATCTACATAAAAAAACTAGAAAACAAAAACAAACGTACCCTCTCGCAATGCGGCGCAGGCGCATCCACCTCCGTATAGATGCACAAAGTGGACTTCCTCGACAGCGAGTCGCTGGCGAGGCTGCTCGAACTCGACCCCGTTGAGAACTTCATCTTCCTCGTCCGCACTCATCCAATCAGGTGACGTCCAACTGCACTCCGATGCGGTGTTGCCGGCACATCACACGGGTGCCTGTCTACGAGTCACCCGGCCTCTTCCCGAGTCGAGTCGAGCCTTGTCAGTCAATGGACGGCGCAAGTGACAGCTCGATGTGTTCAAAGTCAGCTGGTTTCCAAGGTTTGGTTTGTAATGTAATCACGCCAGCGCAGTTTGCTTGGCTAGAGCCTGAAACAATGGACATGAATTGGTTATAATTGAATTTGAATTCTATGTCGTATGTCATACAGATTTATTTCTTTTGAGGTTAAATCCGCAACAAACGAGAATAATTCGAATTTCTCAAATTACCCATGATGCGTCTGTAGTTTTGAAAAATTAATATGTATAAAAAATAACTCCATCGCAATCGCAAGCGAACTCACAACAAAGTCGTTATATATTTCGTCACGTCAATAATTGGTGCATTTTGCAACAACGCTAGTGTTGAAACTGTAACGCAGCAAGGACTCGGCAATTTAGATAACACGATCATCGTTCTGATAGGCGATCAAATCCATTATGCGGCTAAAGATGGAAAAGGCGATAACGGAAGCCTTATAGTTTGAAATTGTATCACTGATTGTATATAGTGTGAAGTTGATTGATTGTTCAGTCTATAGCCACGACTGCCTCAAATGTGACTAAAAAAGTGAATGATAACATAGATATACATAGAAGCCAGTCAATAGGTCAGGCAGGATTTCAGGAAGGATAACAACTATAGTCTTTGTTCGTAAGATTCCAAGTGTACTAAACAGGAGCAATCTCAGTCACTTTATATAGCCTATAGCAGGACAAACAAACAAGTAATGTAATAATGAGTAAGTATAACACTGCAGGTAACAATAATAATTAGGCATTTTCTCACGGTCAAAATCTTTTGATTGTCACATGACAATTAAAACTTACATAATCTAATGAACTCATTTACTTTGATTAGGATTAGATTAGTGATAGTGCCCTAATAAAATGCATTAAATTGTATAGAATCGAATCAAAAAGTAAATGGTGTAAGTTACCGAACGTCATTTATAGGTAAATCTCTTAAAATTATCGAGAAACTTCAATTTACAAACATTAGGTACGTTGTCTACGTCACGTCTCAATACAAGTACCTAGAGTGGATAAAATAAAATAAATTTTTATCTCAGCATTCCGCAGCATTCCTGCGAACTCAGTGATATTGATATGATATGACAAGACGTACGTATTGATTTATTCGGGCGACTCACATATTTTCGAAAAGAAACGTGACTATGTGCCTCAGAATACCAGGCCCTTAAAAGTACAGTAAAAAAAAAACCCGGGCGGGTGTAAGTGTCGAGTGAGGTTAAGGGCATTCGTTTTGTTTTTGGATACAATACCCGGCATATTTTTTTTTCAATTTTTTTTATTTACCGTAGGTACGCTGCGCTATGCAACAGCTTGTTCAGTATTCTGAGCTATGCGGCTAAAAAGACGTTGATAGTAAAGTCTCTTCCAGATAGAAATAAAGCATGAGTGCATTTCAATCTGCGATCACCAATTCAATTTAGACTCATTAACTGATACCTATGACATTTTTAAGCTGACCTGACAATGTTAGTATACAATAATATTTTATTACGATTTACGATCAATGATGACGATTGACGATGAAGATCGAAATGCATTATAATCTAAATATTGTGGTGTTGATTTTACACTTACAGTTGCTAGTAATAAGTGAATAAACTTTACACCAGTTAATTGAGCCTTAGTATACAAAGGTAACGATTACGGTAAACTTGGCTCTTTGAATTCCGCCGGTGTTATTGTAGTGATCGGAGTTCTTGCCACATTCTTTCATAATTCAAAAAGATTCCAAGTTTCACGTAACAGCTTACTTCATTTAGCGCAGGAGCAGTAAAATTTTAATTACCTACTGCAGTGCGGAATGTGCCGATATAAAAATTTGGCGCCGTCATTTCCTTCGGGTTCAGAAGGACCAAAGTATCGCAATGTCTAAAAAAAAACATACATACAGACGAACATAGAACCTCCTTCTTTTTGGAAGTCGGTAAAAATGACTTAACAACAAAATGTCCTTTATTTTTAAAATTGGAACACCTGCACTGCATCTCTAAATGAAACACGGCGAAAAGCCGATGCAAGTTGAAGGAACTCTCAGAAGTCTAAGACGATTGTTCATTTGACTCGTGTAAGATATCCATCAATAATAAGTACCTACTAATAATATAAATGGGAAAGTGACCCTGTCTCTCTGTCTGTTTGTTTGTTATCTATTCCACGGCGGGTACAAACTGACAACCATGTCAATTCATGCCTAAACTAACCGCTGAACGTGATTTTGATGAAATTTGGTGTGGATATTATATCGAACACTGGGAAGGACATGGGGAACTTTTTGCTGCAATAAACTGGATCCAAAAAACTAATTACACGCGGGCGAAACAGCTAGTAATATAACTACAAAGCGCGAAAATCTAAAATGTACTACAATACAATATAGGTACGTATTTAGGCGAAAAATCGAAGAGGGGCGTTGAAAAAAAATGCTGTATTGATTTCTCTTTCTGATATAAAATCAAGATTCAGTTTGTTTTGCAACACACGTTATCATAGAAAATTTTCGAACACATGTGCCACTCGATGTAGTTGTGCAATTGCTTAAAAGTATGCTGCATTCCACAGTTATGCAACAGCTGTAAATCAATGCTACCGGGCGATGGCCACGTCAGACCACAGCGCTCATTGTGGCCGTTGGGAACTGTGAGACAGTGAAACTTGTTTACTATCACCTCACATTGTTCGCTATGCTCAGCGTAATAAATCAGAATATTTTGATTGAAGCTTGCCTTAACAGTTCTTTAGCTTTCGAATCAATAACTCCGTTCATAACAGCTGCTTAAATAACGAAGGTTATTTTTTTCCCATATGCCAAATTCAATAAAACACGAATGAAATTTAATAGAAATACTCAAAATAGATCAAGAAAAATAATTTAACTAGCTGTATCCCGCGACTTCGCCCGCGTAGGTTTTTTTTCCTGCGGCAACAGCTTTTTCCGATCTATAGCTTAGGTGTTATTCTGAATATGTGTATCCAGGAATGTTCGAATCGCGCGAGCACCCACCAAAGAGATCCTATCTCTATGGATGTATCTATATTACTGTAAAGTTTTATCAGGAAGTTGACATTCGGGGAAGGGACATTCCGGGAATAGACGTTCCGGGAAATAGACGTAACGGACCGAGGGGACATTCCGGGAATAGGACCAAACGGGCCTGAGGGTCAAAATGTGTTCAGTAGTTTTTGCTTGAAAGCATATTTTGCCCGTCAGGCCAGTAACAAACATACAAGCTATCCTTATAAACTTTCGCGTTTATAATATAGAAGGAAGTAATGCAGAAAATGAAAACACGTCATTGTGTATTATGCCTAGACGAAAAAGTTCAACCGCAGGCATTCACTTCGCTAAATAAACACGCTATAAACGTACTAACAAAGACAAACCGTTTCGTCCTTCGCGTAACAAAGAAATGTCTGTGAAACAAAGGTGCCACAGTGCGTATGGGAAAAACCGCAAATTGCGAAACCCGAGCCATATCGGTTTGCTAAGGGCTTGTTAACAATGGTTAGTTGAACGTGCCAAAGCCAGAACCGTGGAATAGGGCGAAGATAAGACACAGTTCGAAGGCGCAAATTATGCGGGTCACGATCAGTCGCGGCCCGGAGCATTACACGTAGCGCAGAGTTCAAGGCAAAATATACTTCGAAATGAGGTAAATATATCTAGACTTTTGGAAATAGAAACAGAAAATAATATAACGGGAATGTTTTAATTAGCGTCGTCGTCTATCGGTCAGAATCTGCAGGAGAATAGAGAAATAACTGGTGTTGAATAATGTAAACAAAGACTATTTAACGTCTCCGCTCACGGCCTTAGTAAGCCTAGGCCCGGTACTACAGACAATTCATAACCGACTGTGGGAGACATTCTGAATGAAGCGACTGTGCAATATGCAAGTAATGTTAAACAATGATCAAGATTGAGCAATGCACTTCTAACTGGCTTCAATGACATAACTTTGATCGTAATTGAAAACTACGAATTTCCTGTCTTCGCCGTTCTCAGAGATTCCGATATGTAATCTCCAATTACCATACGACGGCATTTCTCTGTTACATAGAGCCATAAATCCAGTACTGTCTGCGTAAGAAGTTTTACACATCGCAATCTTTGTAACATGACACAAGTGAACCCAGTAATCGTATTATCTTTATTAGTATTATCATCAATAGCTCCAGTAAAAAGGATAATCTCTCATACCTACCTATCTACCCATATACCTGTTGTTATTGACGACCTGCTGATCTGAATAGGTGGAACATTTTAGATTCGATTTAGTAGACGGCTAATTTGTGTTAGTGGACCTGACTGGGCGTTAATTGTGTTGTTTTTGACTAATTTTCTTTTGGGGGGATTGTCAAATCCTACTAATGATTGGCAACTATTGTTATTTGAACATTTTGAGCGATTTGAACTCGACTCAGCAGCTCTGAATATTAAATGGTCGGCTTTTACTGTAACTACCATTCTCAGACATTTTCATTCAAAAATGTTCTTCTTGCATAGGAGTACCTACCGAACCTATCTCTTTCGAATCATAGTGTGGATCGTTTGTGTAATGTTATTGTTTTACCTACTTATTATTCTGGCCGAAATAAAATTAAAATGTATAAATGTATCTATACTATCTATTTATAATTAAAAAAACACTTACCATGACGATAAAGAAGATAATATTAGTTACACAAATAAATGAACTATAAGAAAGCCACGGTTTTTAAAATAAAACCAAAAGTAAAAGCCCTATCACTGAATAGATCACAATGTCTGAAAACTACCTATATAAACACCTGTTTACATCGAACTGGATGTTGAAACCATCCAGCGTTTGTATAAATATGATAATGTCCCACTTTTCTTTCAGGAACCAAGTCGGCACGCGAGTGTTGAATGTGTGATGGGTGGTGAAGTCAGCCGGACCGGAGCGACAGGAAGTGTGAGCCACATTGACCGACATGGCCGAGCACGTTACGTTGATTGCGGTTATGTGATCGGGGATATTGAATTTGCATCTAATATTTAAAGTGTTTCTACAGTCTTGCACATTTACATACTAAACAACATAGGTCTTGCATCAAATATTAAGCCATCTTTAATGTATTTTCAAGCAACACAGGTCAGTAGTAGGTTACGACTAAGACAAGAGTAAATTGGCGAGGAATAGAAAAAAATAACTCTTGCGCACAAAAGATTGACCAAGAAAAAGGTAAATTTGAACAAAACTCAATTACCAAAGGGACTGTGCAATTTCACGCAATTTTTAATTGTTAAAACGTAATAGACTAGAACGGTCCCAATGAAGAAATCACTTATTTCCACGACACACATACCAAATCCACTGGCGTAAACAGAAAAAACTGGATATGCAGATAGTGGCCAAGTGTATTTCCTCCACTTTGAGGCTGCAGGTCCACCTTGGCGTAACCGTCGAGGCGTTTCAGAATCGCAATCGGTCGGAACAGCACGCACCCACAAGACACCGACAAGTAATGTTTCTGCGACACGCAAACCAATACGCATATAATCAAAATTCGTAGACCTAACGGTCTGCAGAGAATTTATCTTCACAAATAGCATAAATCATCGTATAACTAAGACATAAGATTTAAACGACAAATATCGAGAATTCCGAAGATCGTTTTAATGTGGTAAGTGTAGATAAGGTCAGGTGCGGTAAGAGGCACACTGAGGAAAGAGGAACTAGATACAAGAATTAACAATCTATGGAGTTTAATTCTATAGCCGTAGGGGCTCTACTCCTCTTTCCCCAATCTCTTACCCCACCTGACCCTAATTATAAAAATTCTCCGGCTTAATTTTTGATTAGGTATACTAACTCTATGGTTTTGGACGCAAATGATGAATTTTTATGTGACTAAACTAAGAGTACGTATGGTGCAATACCTTAAGTAAGACACACTAATACGTACGTACGTCTGCATGTATAATATGAGCCTTCCAAAGGCAAACATTAGCGAGTTAGTAACGCAACTAAACTAAAAATAAAGCCACGTCACCTCTGATAAGGTCTGCACTAAACTGATCGTAAAATGCATGTTACGTAAAAGCAAAGAAACGAATTAATAAGCGACTCAATTTAAGACTTTTAGTGAGAAAACTCATAAAAAATCTGGCAATTAACATGTTAGAGAATCTGGGGCCCCTTAACGAGATATCATCAGTTATGGATTTAAAAGAGTCGCGTAATCTGGAAAGAAATGACGATTAGATTGAGATCAATTTTCTGGTTAACTTAATTCTATTTCTTTTCCAAATGATCGAATCGAATGTCCAATTATTTTTTATTACAGTAATTCAGCCGAGCGTGTCGCACTGCCGTTGGGTCTACGTGGTATTGTCGTCCGAAAGCTAGAGGTTCAACGACCAAGCTCTGAGGTCAGGTGCGAGATAAAAAAAAATAACAACAGTTTCCGCAATATCTAATTTTCGGTCGTAAACATTAATTGCGGTTGTGCTTATTAAACCGGTTCGGTTTACGGGCGCCAGAAATGTGCCAATATTCTTTTATCTTGCTCACCGATTGGATTGGCGAGACTTTAAAGTTAAATTGCTCAGAACATCCAGCATTTCCATTTTAAACAGCTTTAAACATTTATCTGACAGCCGACAGCTTTCATTAACTTGTGTTGTAACTACTACCTACGGTTCCGCCACAAGATCCGTTTCGGGCAACGCCTTAGTTAATATCACACCACCGACCGAGGCATTTTAATCCACATCATACTTACTTAATCTCTTGATAAAGGGACAGCATTCCAACCTTGTTCGGGAATGTTTGGCGAACAATAAAATTGTACACCTACATAGATAATTGTATGGCCGTACAAGGCCCACTAGTAGCCGCTCCCTTATTATCGTAAACCACATCTGTTGCTCTTATCACTTCCAAAGATAGCGTACCGTTTTATAGTAGGAACAGTTTAATAGTTCCATTTAGAGCAGAGCTATGGGCTCGAACATTGAATGGGAACACTGGTTCCCTGTTAAAAGCGTCGTCGTGTGCGGTCTGGATCCGCCACGCACGATAACAAACAGTCACAAAAAATGTGCCAAAGACAGGTACCAATATCAACAAATAATATTCGATACAACCTGACGTCGGCCGGCAAGTTTAATTTGTCTAAGTTAGCTCTTTTAACAGAGAAGAAGCTGAAGCTTATGTATGTCGACAACGAAAACTAAGAATTACCAGCGATGTATCTAATGGTTATGCTATTACAATATGCCATTTCACGACAATTGCTGCATTGCATGTAACACACACTTTAGACTTCAAATGCCTAGGTCACGCCCGGCACGGTGTGGTCCAAAGAAAAGAGCAGAATGCTACGCACGCGGTTACCCTTGACTGTGTCCTGTAAGACATTATTGTCAAAAACCATTCTGTGCGCTCAGTTTTGTTCGCCCACCTTGAATGTAAATAGGTAAGTCACGATTTGTACCATATTAAGATATACCTATTATTAAGTCGGCTTATTTGTGTCTATTGCGGAAACTTGAACTGACGCATAGTTAGAATTGTTTAACGATTTTGTTATTAACCTGGAAATAATAGAAACATGGATACAATTCCACAGTTTTATCAGCGGAACAAAAACCATTGAAATATGATTGAACTGATAAAAACGTTTAGAAATTCCACAGATATCGATCTCAGCCATCAAAAGGTGACAAAAGAATGATAACAAGGTAACAATCCAATTTACACATATACAAACTTGACAGTGTGACTATGAAAACAAGCAATAAAAGTCGTCGTTAGTTTAATATGTTAGTCAACTTTTAAAGAGCGCTACATACAAAAAAGGACAAACCTAAACCAGTTGGCTGGGCCGTCCTGTCTACCTGTATCGTGACTTTTACATTCCACGCATAGTTGAATCCTTCTTTGTTATCAGAAGCTTTCAAAACCCCTTAAACGTGGAACATTGCGCATTGTCGCGCGAAATGGGCTGTCCTTAAAATGGTCTTAAATCATAATACAACACAATGAAGTAGAAAACCAAAATACACTCAGATGCAACAGGTATTGATAGTAAAGTTCTAAAAAATGTATGTAGGTACTTTGGTTACCATTCACATAAAAAAAAAAATTATGTAGTTTTTGCTAATGGCAATGATACTATTGATCTACGATCGACATATGTCTCGGACAAGACTAAGTCTTGAGCGAGTTAATCATTGTAAAAACGTTAAAAAATTCAAAGTTCTCAGGATTCACTTGTTATGCTAATAGAGCACTTGCCTATATCGGTTATCTTGTGGCTGGTTTTTGTTAGCAGATCGAAGCAAACGAGATTAAGATGGCGCCGATGTCACGGTCGTGTTATGATCTTGTTATATGAGTTATCGTTAAGGAAGAACAAGCCTTAGAAGCGTACAGGTGCGGTTATTATAATTTCAAATATAAGGCTTCCGTTACAGAGATAGTTCCGCCTATTGATTTAAGTGGTCGAGCATTGACAAGCAGTTTTATCTTCAAGTCTTGCTAATTTAATGCTTTAGGTTTAAGAGGATTATTAAAAATATTTACTTATATTGATTCTAATTTTACCTCGGATTGAGGTTCTATATTCGTAAACGAGCTCTGACTATCATCTCTGGTTTTTCCATTTATGTAGATTTAGCAGTCTAATTTGAAATAATTACGACATAAATATTCCCTTCGGCCGCCTACGTAACCAGTTTCCTACAAATACTATTTTTTCTTCACATGTAACCGGTTTCATAGATAACATTTGTCATTTGTCATGAATATGCCGCTTTACAGCCAGTTCCTGACCTGCGCCATTGTAATGCACCCATTACATTATTCTGGCACAGTCATCCGGATATCCATACATGTGAAAACGGGTCACGCGTTATGTCTGCCTTTATGGCAGCGACTAGTTGGCTTGCCAGCGTCATTATGGATTCCTTGGACATAGCAACCCGGTTTTTAGTCTGTGGATTTACTTTATAGACAGCGGTTTATTCAGTTGCGTTCCTCTACTTGTATGGATCGAGAATCTATTTGCGTCTGTAATGCCAGACCATATTCAAATTCGTGTGAACCGTATGAAATTTCATAAATAGATTCTTTATGAGAGTTAATAAGTCTTCTTCCAAAGACATTACACCTGTTGTCATGTACTGTTGGACTTATAGGCATGACTTAGGCCTTTGCTAGGGAACGTCATCACACCAGGTGCTTCGTCGCTATCATTTTCAAGTAAGCGGATGACCAGGCACTACACCTCGCCTATAGGATATATCTAAACCACAACTTTGTTCTGCAATGCAACAGATGTAGATATGGCCTGCTCACAGCTACTTCAGATTCTTTGGGCCACTAGGAATTCTTTATAAAGTTTACATTGCATGAAAATGTAAACCGTGAAGGTTGTCATTACCCTTTTCGATACAATCGCTAGACTGTTTACTCCTGCGCAAAATTGTAGTGTGCACAGCTGCTGTGACGTCATTGCCGAATACCCCTACTAAATGGACAGATAGAGGTCATTTTTATTGTAGGTATTGATGTGTGTAAATAAATATAATAAAGTTACTATAATGGAAAGATAAAGTTTGTCGAAGTAAGCAGCACATGCGACGGATGGTTATTGTTGGAATTTGGAATGCTGAATTTTTGCATAAGCATAGAGTTATTTTAGGAAAATACTATGTTCTTATACCATCCCAAGGGAAAGTTTATTAACGATGTGTAAAATTACAGCGCACTCATTTGTGATCTTTTATCAGCAGTGACGTACGAAATAAGGTAATGTCGACCCGACAAAATCAAATATTTGCCCAAATTGTTATAAAATCACTACCTGAACACGTGTTATTCACAATCACGTGCTATATCGATTAAATTAATTTTTATTTCGAAAATACATAAGTACAAAATATACCTAAGCATGGCTCAAAGAATGCACGCACGCACGCACATCGTTATAATTATGTAAATCTGGTGATTTATAGTTTATTGACATCACCATAAATACTGTAAAATAAATTCAGCGCAAAATCATATTGTCAATTTAGTTTTCAATTTTCTTATCAATGCCTAATCTATGGTAAAAGTAGGTACTTACCTATTTTGTATTTGGAAAATACTCATACATTTGGAAAAATCATTATATTTAAACTTTAGTCTTCAGTGGCAAACGCAGAAGTCGGCTACTAAAAAATAAATTATAAACATTAAACTTTAATAGAATTGGTTACGATTTCGATTAGATTTTCTTTTCGCTTACGGTAAGTCAACGGTTAGGGCTCGATATACCTAAAGTATTCATTACACTTTGTTAGAAAGAAAATATTGAATATGCATGTAGATTTATTTACTTAGCAAACAACAAATGAATACGCAATGATACAATATATTCCTAATGGGAATGAACAAATGACGCAATCTTTATTTTCTTCGAGAGTTTTCTAAGTACTCCTTATTTATGTACATTCTGTGGCGGGGGCTAGAATACCTGACGACACTTCGACCCTATATTTTTGGTGGACTTTACGCCTTAGAAGAATAGAAATTCTAATCTTTGGCGTAGGTATATCAATGACCCAATAACTTGTACTTTACCTAGGTCCTATAGTGCTAGTAAATTAGATTAGTATTCTAGTGTAAGTACGTGGCGATGCGGGTGGGCCAAGGCCCCCTTATCTGCTTAGCTATATTTGTGACGTCAGCCGAAGCCAACAAACATTGTAGAACAAACAGTCGCTACACTTATTTATGGGGTTAATATATTATTTTTATCAAGAGTACATGGGTAAAAGGTATTGGGTTCGAATGCGGGCAGGGCACAGCAAAATACTAATAGACTTGTAGAATGGCAAGATCTGTTTGTTACATTATAACTTTTAAAAAATTTAAAAAAAACCTGGAGGATGAATCACTATGCTTGTAAATCAGATGAGATTTTTACTGTTACAAAAAAGATTTCTTTGAGAAAACTTTGTAGATAAGATGGGAGTTGAGCAGTGACCGTTTTAGTGAAAAAATAGTCGATGGGTTCAACTCGGAGATTCTGTGGGACTCAAGGAACAGGAGATGCGACAAAATACAGGATAAATAATTAGTAAGATGAAGTGGTAGAGTTATGATCATAACCGAGGCATATTATGACCACAGTGGACCGATGATGCTGATGATAACGCGAGAGCGGTGAGCCGTGGTATTTTTTTTTCCTTTTGTTTCAAAACTTTTTTCGGCTCTGGGTGAATCTGTGCTCGTGATATGATTCATATGTTATCCTCGTTTCGGTCGTGAGGCGTGATGTTTATTGTATTTATATACATTAAGTTATGATATGAACATGTCTATTTGAAATAAGGATCAAAGAAAGATGATGTCATGGCATGATGATGATCAAGCATTTAATACACTATTTATCAGTGTAGGCAAATAGGTAGGCAGTGTAGGTAAATATAGGGGTGAGAGCGTATGATAGATAGATATGGATAATTATTGAGAGATTTCTTATCTTCTTATTGTCAATCGACTCTGAAAACTCCATGCATTCTAACGGCCCTGACAAACAGTCTTTTGCAAGAATTTTGGTATTATTTTCCATTTATCGACGCAGTCAGAGCCATCTATCGAGGTTTATAATAGAACTATGATTTCTTAAATCGCTAATACGATAGTTATCTGTTAGGCTACCTGATCCTGAACATTCAAGAGCAATGCCGCAGGTCTAACTAGTCTTTCATAATATTTACTGATGAATACTGATGATAAAACCTTTATTATAGAACATACTGTTAGAAAACAACACAATAATCTGGTATAATAACACATAATTTAATTAGAAAAACAACTAAGTAAAATAGGTACCTACTTATTTAACGACTCAAGTAATTTGGTGAAGTAAAGAGACCGCAAAAAACGACTGCAGTATTACATTATGCAACTTATTGTTAGTTCAGTCATTAACAATAGCTTAGATGTAAGCAAGGTCGAAAATGAAGCATTTGAATTTTATAATAATGTACCTTCTGCGAGCAGTCGGCTAGGAATTCGTTCTATGGAATATTTCGACATAGGAATTTAATCTAGCAACCTTTTACTGCAGTCGATCCGTACAATGTAACCCATAGTACTGCTATCAAAGTTTTAATGCTCGTAAGGAATGGATGTTAAACTTTAGACGACATGTGTATGTTTGGACCACGTGGGCACCTCCCATTCACGGTTCAATCGATCACGATCTTGAACAATCTTGCGCAACGCTTCTGTTTAATATGTAGGTACGTGGGTACCCTTATCTGGTTATAATTGTGAAGGGACCTCTGCGATTGACTGCGATCAGGCAATACAAAACTAAAGATACTAATCTGGCATTTTATTTAAGCCTGACAAAAAAACGCTATTTTACCTGTTACTTCGATAATAACTTGCAAATAATCCTTAGTAACCTCCACCAATTACTTACCCTGTGCCTCCACACAAAATTACTGCAATAGGAGTATTTGCTTATCAAAAGCTCATAGCAAGATTTTACTTCACGCGTAACATAGATTTACATAAAGATGTTACTACGGAGATTCCCAAATACCAAACTGAGTAATTAAGATTGTATGAAGGCTTTTAGAATGTGCCGACCTTCCGAACAAACAATGCTAGAGCATCAGCTGTACAAACGGACGGACTGGTATACAAAGCTACTTTTTCTATAATAATAATGGGAATGGGGTTTGACGTCTCTGTATCATTTTAATGCATTGGGGTGGCGTCGAAAATGAAATGGTAAACGTTATGCTATGACATGAGTTCATATGACAAACTGTGAAAACCCTGAATGATGATATAGTTAGTGATGACACCCCTCTTTTTTCGCCGGGTGTTAAAACAAAAGTCTATATGATAAATAACACAGTGAAAGCAAAGGTGAATAACAAACATTTTACTAAGATTTTTAAAATGCTTGTAAGACACCTTAGCCAGAATATGAAGAGGATAATGTAGAGACAATAGAGAAATTTTACGCAAGTCAAAACTAAAAAGTTACTCTTAGGACAGTGGACCACAGCACGGGTTCTATAAAACCATTGCAATATTTGCAATGTAGCCACAATCACCACTGCACAAGGTGCTAGTGTATACACACGTATAGCTGGACTTAAGGACCATAATCATTGTACAACTGCAAATAAATTTATTTCATTTCATTTCAACATCCCACCTGGTTTTCTTTAGAGAAATAAGTATATGACATAGTACTCAGTTTAAAATTAACCGTGTATGGTTGCTATGTTTCGCACACGCATGTTTTGCAAATAGTTATACTTGTAGGAACATAACTTCAATGTAAACTACAATATAAGTAGTCATAATATTTATTTGACAAGAACCTTATTCAAAATAATGAATAACATAGCAAGGCAGAAGACTAAGTTATAACATGAATGGAATAATCACATGAAATCTAACACCGTGTGAATGCCCTACATTCACTCACTTGTGAATGACTAAGGTATGCACAAAAACCGGACGTGTAAAATGAAAGGGCATTGTTAAACAATTGTTTAGTATTTTAACTAATTCACAGATTATCATTGCTTTAGTAGTTGCCAACAGATTGGTAGTCGAGAAAGATCACACATTAGTGGGGAAGATAATGATTAGAACAGATAAGGATATTGTTCAAGAAACCGATGGAAAGAATGAAGACAACCCACAACAAAGAGAATGGTTTCCGGTAGTTTATGTCTGTACCTCATTCAAAAGTGCTAAATAAAAGACGTTTTGAGATTCATAATCCGGTAGGGTTCCCTACCCTACCGGATTATGAATCTCATAACGGAAATGGTTCTTGCTTTTGATAAGAGTTTAAAATAGTCCGGTAATTTGAGTGTTCTAGTCGTAGATTTGCATATATTGTTTTTAAAAAAGGGATTCCTGCTTAATAAAAAAAGATAGAAACTGTGAATAGGAAAAAATCCAAGAAAGATGACTTTTATCGGCTAAATTTTAAACGTGACCTACTTGAGAAGCAACGCCAATCTAGAAGTGCTTGAAGAAGCAAACCCTCGTAGTTTAGTAACGATATAACAAGAGACAAATGTTAATGAACTTTTCTTTTAGAAAACGAAACGTGCTTAGCAGTTGAAAGGCTCGCGTTCAAGCATGTCCAAAGATAATCTACATAATAATTGGTGCCTGACTCATGGAAACAATCTACAGCCGAGGAATTTTAACACATGTGAAGAGCAAATGATTGATACCTGCCTGACGTAACTCGTCATTGGGTTTTGCTGAATTCTTTTCATTAACGCGAATGCTATCTTTCATATACAAAACAATGATGTCACATTAAATAGTCGTACGTAACCGTGGATTATTATAATACTTATTTTAGGAGTGATAAGAAAATTCAATAATTATACCTAAGCAAGCATTTCATTTAGCTCATCCTAATCGATTGTTTCCTAACCTCGCCGGACCACTTTTTGTAAGGTTCTCAGTATTAACGCTGCGAATGATCTCGTGTGATTATCTAAAACTGCCTTGGCGAGTCGTGCGTTAGTAATTTCGCGCCATGGTAATGGACTTTTTCTATCGGCCACTAGCTAGAAGTAAATTAACATGCAACAGTGAGGTAGTTTCGTCTACTCGTGTGCAAACAGTATTAGAGGTCAATGATATTTCGAAGTTTCACGTCTTTAAGATACTTGAAGCTCTTCACCTAGAATGTCGTTCTTGTTCTTCAAACCTACTTCGAACACACGTCGCAAATTTCTAAATACTTATGATATGATAAGAATGTTGAGTCGAAAACCAGCTTTATCCTGGCTCATGAATATCTTTTCAACAGCACTGCGGTCTTTTGCGAAGTGACAAAATGTGTTTCACAAATAATTAAGATAACGTTTCAAAATCCAGCGTCACAAACGATTTCACGTGTTTATCATCGAGTTTGGACACTGCACCTGCTTCAGACATTCTACGGTGAAACGTCTGCGGCTCGCGTCACGCACCGGAGAAAGTGTACTACAAAGCTTACCTGCGACTGGTCCCCAATTGGGTTACGACCTCGAATATCAACGGACATGGGTCTTCTTTTTTCGTACCGCAAACCGACGCCTTTCCGAGGTCCGAAGGAACCGGTCCTAAAAGTCCCCCATTTTTGTCGTCCGTTGGGATACAAATTCTAAAACAATTCTATTTGCTAAAGATTGCGGTTACAGAGCAAACTAGTTGAGATTTTTTTCTCTACAAGCATCAGTAAAGGTGATGTGGCGGGCCTTCATGAATTGGCGGTTTCTGAGAGAAAATCTTAAATTTCTTGCTCACAGAACCGAAGTACCTCCACCTACTTAGTACAGCTCAGTTCGACTAAAAATAAGCCGTCGCCAGTTCATTGAGAAACTTCAAGTAAGTTTCTAGCGTAAAAATTGCAGGAATGTGGTCGACTAGGTGGGTTTATAACGAATGGTTTAGCTTTTATATGAATGAGTTAAGGTATAAAATCAGTCTAAGACTGTTTCAAGTACCTACCTAGCTCCAGGTCGTCGCGAGGTTTTGTCACTCCCTTTACCAAACTGGATTCCTTTGCACGTCTTCTGAATGAAGCGTTTTTTCATTGTTTTGTTTGGTACCTGCATAACATGTATTTTTCTCATGGGAAATAATAAAGGGACGTTCGATAACTGCTGTTTATTTCTGAGCTTGTTATTTACTTGATCATTACTTTTTCGGAATTTATTAATTCTTTTCCTAATAATTTTATTTGGACTTACAGAATATTCTATGTGAAATGAGACCTGAATTTTGAAATTAAAAAAAAATCTTTCGTCCTATAATTCAGTCTAATATTATTGAATTTTAAAAGAATTTAGAACCAGATTCAAAGCTAGAATAATAATAAATAAATATTTTATTTCTAAATCAATTTTTTAAGTTTTTAAAACAAAAGAATGTAGGTACCTATCTAGGTAGGTATAGGTAGGTGTTTCAAATAGCATCGATTACATGTTATTAACAAATTAGTACCTAGTAATCAACTACTTTGCTATATGATTTGATAACACAACTTGTTAAGATTGGTTAGTGGTAATTAAATACCTATGCAAATTTTTTATTTTAAAAACTAGGTAGGCCCATCTAGTAATTTCATGTTAGCGATGCATTTTATCTGCTAAAATTATTTTATACTTTAACTTTTACTGTAACTTGGACAAAGGCCTCTTCCAGGGATCTCCACGACGACCGGTCCTGCGCTAACCTCATCCAGCCGGGTCCCGTGACCTTCAATTTAATTATGTTGTAGAAAACACATAAAATACCTCTTGGAAAAATTCTCAAACGTGAAATTACGAAACTTTTCATAACTCGATATCTCCTTAGTAGGTGTCTGTTTCTTTTAATTTTCGGAAGTCTCCATACAACAAATTCCTCGTTGACTGGACTACAAACGGTAGTCCAACATAGGCTGAGATCGGAGCACAGGTTCGCATTTCATCCAGTAGTGACATTCGACACATTTGATAGATAGCCTTTTAGAGTAAATTAACAAATGTACCTAGTGCAAGCAAAGCTGATGAATCAACATTCGCAAATGCAAATGTCAACGCATACAGAGCAGAGACTAAACCTTTGGTCCGATTGGGACTAAATTTGGAAGTTAAGATTTTTTTTATGAACTTTGCACGTAGTAGTTGCGAAATAGGCCTTAAAACTTTAACTGAAACCCTTAAAACTGAAATTGAAACTTGCGACTTACTCACATATTATATAATCTACTTATTCGTAATACATGACAATTTAATAGCAATGGTTGGAGCTACTGAATTGTCATGTATTAAACTGTTGTCATCTACTTATTTACATAAATGTATGTACTATGTCTAGTATGCATACCTATGTGCTCAGTGCTTTGTTACCGGTCGCTTCTAAAATAACTGAATTATGTATTTAGGTCAAAACAAAGAGGTCGAAAGTTAATTAACTTACCACCACATGGTAATTATTCTCACCTTGAATGTTTCGGCAATCCTCGTCAAATGAATGGTTGAACTTCGAAAACGGCACAGTTAAAAGTTTGAACACATCACAGAACAAAAGTTAAGTTATTATGAAATACTTTACTATACGTAAGTCAATCCATAGCCCACTGTTTATTAAATAAAACAACTTGATAAGAATCAGAAAAAGAACATCGAACGAAAAAAAAATTAAGTTCAACAGTCTCTGTGGAATGCATGCATTTCAACTGGCCGAAGTTTAAAATCGGGTGTAAATTATTCGGTGTTTTTTTAGAGAAAGGTACTACACTGCACAGTATATAATTTGGTAGAAATGTTTGCACTGTATAAACACAAAATTTAATAAAAAGTTATATTGTCGATAGTTTGGCTGTCACTTCGCTAAATTCCAGTGCGGCGTCACGACCGTCCTCCGCCGCGGTTGAAACAAATATGGCGGATAAATAACGAACGAACGAACGGAACGGTGTTTGTTTGAGAATGGTTTGTTTGGATTTGGAACTGAACGGATGATGGATACGGTCCGTCCGTTCCGTTCCTTTCGTTCAGTTGTTGATTGGTTGTAGTATTCATGATCGCAGGTTGTGGTAAGACCCAAAGAAATTGAATTGCTATTCAATTTCTTTGGGTAAGACCCGTAGAGGGAGAAAGTAGAGGACCTGGCCGCCTCGGTAACACCACAGAATAGATATTAGGACAAAACACCAACATATTTTTACCTTCATGGTCATGCATGGTCAAGTGGCCAAAAGAAAAACACGAAAAACAAACGTCAATCAAAGCATCTAGCGTCAAACGACAACAAAATCAATACCTACCAACAAATGTGTGAGCACAAATAAATTTTAGTATTTTTTAACTTTTCCAAATTTTAGTAAAATATGAGTTGAAACTAAACTATACAGGACTATATATAATACCTAGACGACCATGGCGTTGGATTTAGTCAGTATTGCACAGCCCCATTACATACCTGGGTTTGTATTTTGTAGAACAATACTTACCTAAAGCATACAATACCAGCACAGTCTGGCTCAAATGGTCCGAAGAACATCTGTCCACTAAACGAGGGGGACCTGGGATCAGTTAAATATTTTTGAACGAAACAATTTTTAACCGGTGTGCAGTTTTCCATTCGTGTTAGAACTTTCGTTTAGAAGTAGGTATCATAACAGCTGGAAACAGCTCCAAGTGTGGACCCGTTAACGAGTTGAGCTGCAGGATTCCAATTGGATTAGAATACCTTCTAAATATCGAGTGTGTTGGACTGGAGCGCCGGGAATTTATACGAAAAAAAATACAGACAAATTTTCAGTTGATATTTTAATACGTTTAGGTATAACATCAGAGAATAACAGATCAACTTGATGAAGCATGTAGAGGCGAGATACCTATTAGTTATTCAGAAATAATCATGGGCACCTGATAAGCTTGTGATTAATTCCTCTGTGGTAAGGGCTCTGTTTTACAATAAAAGCAGTTGAAGTGATTTCACGCTCTGGAACGAATGAAACACTTCTGGTCTGATGTCACGACCTTCGGGCCAAAATGGTGCTAAAGTGCACACATAAAAACACAAAGGGGTCCTAAGATGGACTCGTCTTTATAAACATTAGCATTAGGTACCAACTTACGTTTGCTCGTGGAGAACTCAAACTTAAAAGACGTCTGTGGTGATTCATGTTCGCGGCCAGCAAAGTTAAAGTTGTAATTCTTTACAAAATGGGCACGAAAGAATGATGTAACGAAGGTTCTCTTTAAAGCCCCCATATCTCAAATTGTCAAAACGTGTGCTGTTGTAATGTTTATTGATGGACAATGTCCATTTGTGCATATTCTGTCGCGAGGATTATTGTGCAATAAAAGATTGCGTAAAATGGGGGCATTGCGTCTTTTCTTTTATAGAACGGATAATAATTAACGAATCAGTCGTAAATTTTATAAGATATTTATCGTATGCTATCAACGAGGACATCAACTTGTTTTTATTAGGTAGGTAAACACCTGACAGCCTACGTTTGGGCCACTACTAATGCTTCTCCCAACAGATACACCGGCCACTGCCCCGAATACAAATACCGTATCGGAGACACATATGGCTCCACCACTCACAAGATCCTCCTGGACCCCAGCGTGCAGCATTCCGAGAGGCTGGTCCTATCGGACAGGACCGCTGATGACTTTCAGGTCAGTGCCATTAAGAAAATAGAAGTTGGGGAAGGATGCAACGTAGAGAATTCCCTTTAAGAAACAAAATCAAAGTCCGTTTATTCGAAATTGGAATTTAATGTTCTCTTTTTGACGTCAATTTTGTGTAAAACTACTCTGTTTCCACCTGAATAGCCGAGGGGGAAGAGGCAACAAACCCAACAGCTCATCATGTCGAGGGTCCGAGTTCGATCCCCGGTCGGGCCATGTACTAATGGGTTTTTCTCGATATATAAGTACATTTACTGACTGCTGCTCTCAAACTGTTTATAGGAGAACATCATGGGGAAACCTACATACGCCGATTAAGAAATTCTTATAGGCGCATGTGATGTCCACCAACCCGCACTGGGCTGGCGTGGGGGACTATAGCCCTATAACGCCCCTATCGAGAGGGTAGGCCTGTGCCCCAGCAGTGATGATTATACATAGTGAATGTCGGTTACCAACTGGTAATGAATGTTTTTTTAATTACAAAAGGCGTTTAACAAAAGTTGTATGGCTATCTACTGAATGCAGGTATCTGTGTCAGGTTGTCTTTAATTGACCAAGGTGTTTTACGTGTCTAGATATTCCGTCCTCCGCAAACGGACGTCGACACAGTGAACGCGAGGTTTCGCAACGGCGACCCAGTTTACAAGCATCCCATGATACCTGGCTACGAAGGTAACATATATCACACTTACCAATGTTACAATATCATTGACGAACTTTTTTTTTGATAGAAATGACCAGGTGGTCTTGTACCTTTGGCAGAAGGTAACACCTAAATATGGCGACTGGGGAGTTTCAGTGCTTTCTGCCCACATACCCTCGGTATGAGGGTTCGTGGCCTCGTATTTTATATTTTACACATTTGATTTGACATACATTTTTCTTCATTGTCAACACAAAAGTATTAATGTCCTTACCTTAAGGTAGGTACGTAAAGAGAAATCTGTAAACAGACTAGATACCGCAGACTTGAAATTTAATCCTGATGATTCAGTGTTTTGGAGCTGAGTCACGTTTGAGACCGGTCTAAGGAATGCCGCAGTTTCCTGAGATCTTAAGCCTCTCAGTTCAATGTTGTAATTGTTCACTTATTCACCACAATTTTAACAGTCTGCACTTATATCTTTGATACTTTTTATCATAGCCTTCTTGAGGGCGTCGTACTTTTTCACCAACGTTGGGAACTGGTAATTTAATTTGCAGCTCGGATCCGGACGAAATTTGTACTTAATTTGGTACCGAAAAATCAGATTTTGTGCTTAGTACGAACTGATCATACATGTAGATTTAAGGATATATTAGTTTAGGAAATGGTCATTAATATACTCGTACATAAACCAAACGAGATGTACCGATATTTGCTCAAGGCTTTTATTTCCTTGTGCACTTTGACTCTTTACAGAGAGTCGTCTTTTTGGTTTTCTTTGTGAATTTCTTAACCTTCTGCGGAGTGAACTGCATTTAACCACCTGAGGTTTGTTGAGTAATCCTTCCACGTGTTTCCCAATGATCTAAGTCTATATTTTCCACTAAATCGTAGGCGTGTGGTTAACCAAAGTCTTAAAATAAGTAGGTACCTATCTACCTAGTTTCTTGTCATTGTAAGACTGACTTTTATAGTTCCTTGTTATCCTTTCCTTCACCTTTAGCTATATTCCTAAGTTTCATTTAGGAGTCGTATGGTAGCGTTGATTACTCTTACTAAAGCTTATACTTTTATAGTAAATCTAGGCATATTTCTAATTTAGTGCTCCTATTCCATGATATTATAAGACGTGTTTAACTTTTCAACGCATTTAACACATTATTGTGATAGATAACTGCAAATTTCCATACAGACATCGTAATAAAACCAAAAGCCATAAAATAAGGTGCTAGATACCTATCTAATTGAAATCGCCTTCGCATATGTTACCATCGAATATACTTGTACATAAGTGTTCCTTGTTGGGATTGCAACGGTACTGGCCCTTTATCTTGCTCTAGTTACGTCGCGGTATCAGATGGCTGCAGCCACTTGTTACTGTGCGACCCGGCTGCGCTTGCGCAACTAACGGAACCATCTCACTTAGAATTATCATTTGAATGAGTTACAGCAGAAATGTTGAAATAGACAAATACAGGACATGGTTTACTAAATAATGACTCTATTTTTGGTCACAAATAGATCGTTTGGTAGAATTTTGTATTGCATCTTACAGACAGTTTGAATGATTTAGAAGAATATTAAATTCCAATCTTGCCTTTAAAACCCTACGTTTTAATCGATGGAGTATTTCTTAAAACACACTGCCTCACACTTGGTTATAAACATGTTATTTAGGCTTCGTACCACGTCTAAACGCGCACTTCGGACAGCGCTACACTGTGTCCGCAACCGAAGCCCTATCGGAGTTCCAGAAGCTGCAGCTGAACCAGCGAGCAGCCAGAAACCAACTGGAACGAGTTGTCGATCTTCAGGCCGGCAAGGGACAGCCGTGGGATCTAGTTGACAGATTCGTAAGTGAAGATTGGACGATGGATGATGCAGCAAAAGGGATGGATAAAGACGGAGGAAACTAATGCTGAACGCAAAGTATTCTGATGGAAATAGAATGGAAGAAGGAAGAGTGAGTGAGTCTTCTGAAAAGGATATTTGGGAAACCAGAGAAAACATGGAAGAATGAACTGAAAGTTGGAATGTTGCAAAATGAACAGAAGAACGGTAGAGATGCAAATCAGTGCGAAGGTATTTTTGGAAGATGTTCGTGACTTAACAGAAAATTAATGCTTGTTTAATCCCATCAGTCTGCGACAGCGGAGTTCAAGTTGCCCTTGGTTGCGGTGAGGCCAGAATGCGCGGGAATACTGCGCGATCTGCCCGTGGACGAAGCCAAGTTGTCACCGGCCTACCATTCCATCAGCCCTTACTTCATGGAAAACGACAATCCGGACAAATTCATCAAGAAAGGTGAGGGCGGAATAAAAAGAAAATCTCTTTGGATTAAAAACTTTTTGTTGTTGTAAATGATGGTGCCAAATTTGAAAGACATTGCCGTAGTGACATTTTTGACATTTTAGTGCCGTCATAATATTTTGAAAATTGTTTTCTACAATTAAATAGCTCTGTTTTCGGATTTTCAACCAATGTCGTCGTATGCAAAATTACATTCCTCGTTTGTAAGGAATCAAATTTGGGGATTTAACCCCGCTCAATCAGTTCGTAAGTTGATTTATACAGTGAAATGGGTTCCTAGATATTAATCAGTTGTTTGTAATGTGTTTGTAATTTGTAACGCTTACTACTAGGTAGGTACAAAAATAGGTGATCCACACATGGAGCAATACACACGGGTCTGGGAGGCGAATAGTGGCTACATTGCAATGGTTTTGTAATATTATTACAAGCTGTGGCCAAACGTACTCTGTGCTTTGTCTTAGGTTGAATTGAAGTACATAACTTATATATTATACATTACATTTTCAGGTTTTACGGGTCATGTGCCGTATGGTTTCCAACGCTTTGGCGAATCATCGAAGAAGCTCACAAACTCTGCGCTTTGCGACTTCTCGTCTAACTACAGACGAAGACAGAGCACAGAATGGGCGCCCGTGAACGTGGTCAAGTAAGTCTTAAATTGCACAACCTACAGAATGATTCCCAACATTTTTATTTTGGTAGGTTTCGTAGATTTCTTATAGTAACATTATTAAAAACAAACGGCAACACCGCATATCGCTGTCAAAATGTGTCAATGTCAATTTGCTGTCAGCGCTGTCATCTGTGCGAAACAACGACACGAGTTTATTTTATGTAATTTTAATAAAATAGCAGTAAAATGACGAAAAAGAAGCTCCTACCGAACCTTTCAAAAGAGGAGAAAATGGTGATCGTAATATCCGAGATAATACAGGAGTTATTGATCGCACACCGACAAAGCAAAGATGTTAACCTCAACAAGATGAAAACTAGAATATCGTCGAAATACGGACTTGGTACTTCTCCGAGACTCGTGGACATCATCGCGGCGGTGCCTGCTGATGCTAAGAGCATACTACTGCCGAAGTTGAAGGCTAAACCTATTCGTACCGCGTCGGGGATTGCGGTGGTCGCTGTTATGTGTAAGCCGCATAGATGTCCTCATATAAACTTCACTGGGAACATCTGTGTGTACTGCCCCGGCGGTCCTGACTCGGATTTCGAGTACTCGACCCAAAGCTACACGGGATATGAGCCAACTTCCATGAGGGCAATAAGGGCGCGATACAATCCGTATTTACAGACGCGACACAGGGTCGAGCAACTGAAGCAGTTAGGCCATAGTGTGGATAAAGTTGAGTTCATTGTCATGGGCGGCACTTTTATGAGTCTCCCTGAAGATTATAGAGACTATTTTATAAGGTAAGTTTGTCTAATTTTTGTCAAATTGTATCAGACATAAGAAAAAATTAATTACAAACGACATACAATTAAGAGGGAAAAAAAAAATTCAAAAAATTCAAAATTCAAAAGTATTTTATTGCATGTAAGTACACTGGGTACATTTATACAACGTCAATTTTTTATCTACCACCGCCTCCAAGGTGTTATATAGAGCTGGGAAGAAGAAGCGGATTGTTGAAGATGAAGTACCTACCTAGCTTTATATTTATTTTGACTATTAAAATGAATGGTAATTTATTGAATTTCATTAAATGAATTACAATCAGTGGTTCATTTACCCTCCCCACTAGAAAACATTGCTCTCTTTAAGGGTTTCACCACAGACAGGTAAAAACATAGCTATCAATGAGTTTAAAACTTAGTCAATTTATACATTTTCAATGTTTACACTTTTACAGGAACTTACATGATGCCCTATCTGGCCACACGTCAAGCTGTGTGGCCGAGGCAGTGAAGTACTCTGAGAGGGCGAAGACCAAGTGCATAGGCATCACTATTGAGACCAGACCTGATTACTGCCTGCAGAGACACATGAGTGACATGCTCAACTATGGTTGCACCAGGTTGGCATACTTTATAGTTAGCTTTAACCACACTTTAACTAATGGTTACTTTTAAAATCTGACCAGCGGTCAGATGACTTAAACGACAGTAGCTGGAACACTCTGGCTCAGGGTGGCCAAGGACACGTCTGAGTGGAGAAAGCTGGAGGAGGCCTATGTGTCAGCAGGACACGCTGATGCGGGTAACTGATGTGCAATTTTTTGCGCAACTTTTAAGTATCTAGTGTAAAAATTTAATCAGCAATAAAGGCTTTTGTGTTTGTACTTTAAAATATTCTTGGATGAGGATGGCAGGCCCTGCTTATATGCAAACAGAGCTGTTAAACAGTATGTGCTACATTTTAAATATTCATGTAGAGATTTTGAAATGTTCCAGGTTGGAAATTGGTGTTCAGTCTGTGTATGAAGATATTGCCCGTGACACAAACAGAGGGCACACGGTAAAAGCTGTCTGTGAGAATTTCAACTTGGCTAAGGATGCTGGTTATAAGGTATACTCTCACTATAGCAGTAATATCTATAAAGCCACACTAGGCACCCATGTTCGTCACTGTAATACTTCTCTCACTAGCAGCACCATGCACATCACTAATCTGTGATATTTTATACCTAGTTTAGGTAATACCACTAATGTTTGGTAGCTAGAGCCTCATTATAGCAGGGTGATCTTGACATTTGGATCACTTGTTGTTGCTTCCTTATGAATGCTATGGCTATTTCCAGATTGTCTGCCACATGATGCCAGACCTTCCCAATGTGGATTTTGAGCGAGACGTTGAGCAGTTCATAGAGTTCTTTGAGAACCCAGCGTTCAGGGCCGATGGGCTGAAGATTTACCCCACATTGGTGATCAGAGGGACAGGATTGTATGAACTGTGGAAGACGGGGCGGTATAAGAGTTACCCGCCGTCTACATTGGTCGATTTGGTGGCAAAGATATTGGCGCTTGTTCCACCGTGGACTCGGGTTTACAGGTAAGATTTGTAGATTATTTAGATTACTTTGCTAGTTCATGAACTTATCTTCATGCTGTCCCTGGTGGAATAGGCAGAAACAATGGGGCGCAAAATACCGCGACCCTGACACATCTCTTTTGTTTTGTTTAGTGTCATCCTACATTCTCCTCACACAACCTTCCTGTGGCATGGGATGATTGTAGTTTTTTTTTGAGAATTTCATTTATATACAGATAAAATACGCTTTTATTCTTCCTGTTGGAAGAGAAGTCGTTATTAAAATTTAAATCGCATTTTTAAAGTTGTCTATGATGAAAGACAGTAATATAACAGGTGTATAAAAATATTCCAGAGTGCAGCGTGACATCCCCATGCCTCTTGTGTCTTCGGGCGTGGAGCACGGCAACTTGCGAGAACTGGCCCTGGCTCGTATGGCTGACTTGGGCACAGACTGCCGAGACGTGAGGACCAGAGAGGTCGGGATACAGGAGATACACAACAAAGTTAGACCTTACGAGGTGAGTACCTTGTCTCTGGTAGCATTTGTGAATAGTATTACAGATATTTTTTTTATGTATGAATAAAATATGAATGCAGCGTCAGATAACTACTATTAAAAAAAACAACAACAAAAAAGCAAAACCGGTTTGCAAAGATTGCGATACTTGGCGCAACATTCTTGCCTACATTAAGATATGTGAATGAATTTTTTTATGCGCCTTTTCAGGTAGAGCTAATAAGACGCGACTACGTTGCCAACGGCGGTTGGGAGACCTTCTTGGCTTACGAGGACCCCGACCAGGACATCCTGGTGGGTCTGCTGAGGCTGAGGAAGTGCGCCTCGGACACGTACAGGCCGGAGCTGAAGCCCGGACCCAAGGCAGACTTCAAACAGTGCAGCATAGTGCGGGAGCTGCATGTGTATGGCTCTGTTGTGCCGGTACGTGGGAATTTAAAGGTTTTGTTTCGTAGTACATATTTGGTGTTAAACATCAACAGCCTATATTTACATTTTATGTGTCCCACTTTTGGGCAGATGAAACACTGTTTCAAAAAGTGGAGGACGAAGTATTAGACTAAAATGTTGGGCAGAGGCCTTCTCTAGCTATAGTTCACCATGCAGCCCTAGTGCCGGTCGGTGGACTTTGTATAGCATTTACATATTAAGCGCAACAATTAGGCAGATGGAACAGAATGCAACAGTTGGTGGCCTTTGTCCAGACATGGACGTCTGCAGACTAACAATTTTGTGCAGAGGCCTTTTCTTCCTATTATAGTCCAACACGCGGCCCTAGTGCCGGTCGGTGGACTTCATGAAGCAGAAACAAAGGTGGACTTCACATAGCGTTTGCCATAGAACTTTTTCTTTGGCGTAACGAAAATTTAAAAAATTAACTTACAGGTGAACGCCCGAGATCCAACCAAGTTCCAACACCAGGGCTTCGGCATGCTCCTCATGGAGGAAGCTGAGAGAATCTCTCGCGAGGAGCACGGCTCAGACAAGATGGCGGTTATTTCCGGAGTCGGCACCAGGAATTACTATGCAAAGATCGGGTACCATCTCGAAGGGCCTTATATGGTCAAAATGCTTGTGTAAAGCTATTGGAAAATGCAAAAGTATCGATCAATAACTAGGGGAAATTCAAGAGTTTCGATAATCAAGGAAAATGCAAGAGTTTCTAGAACTAACACTGATGTTTAATCATCATCATCTCAGCCTTTTAGCGTCCACTGCCAGCAGTGGACGCTAAATGTATGTAAAGTATGTCCAGGACATAGGCCTTCCCCAACGAACGCCACCACACCCGGTCCTCCGCTCTCCGCATCCAGCGGCATCCTGCCACCTTCTTTAGGTCGTCGGTCCACCTGACGGAGGGGCGTCCCACGCTGCGCGTACCGGTTGCGGTCTCCACTCCAGAACCCGTCTGCCGTCGATGTTTAATATTGTGCATAAGTTGAATAATAATATTAATAAGAAACGCTTTTTATGGAAGATTTTGTTTGGAACTCGTTCCCTAAGTAGTTTAAACAGTAACTACTTTTTATTTATTACTAAGAGCTAATATGTAAATAAAATTTATTGAATTTTAAATGATTGTTTGGTTTATAATAAATCCTTTGGAATTTTCAGTCTGTTTGATGGTAAGAGATTTTGTACGGCCATACACATTCTACATTTGTAATCGGTTCAGTAGTTACGGAGATTATTTAAAACATACATCCATTCCAAACTTTACCTCTATTATTAGTATAGACAAGTCGAAAGTGTTCGCCTGGCATGGGCGTCTATGAGCCATTTCATATTTTGACGAAGAACTATGTTTGACGAAACACAAGCTTGACCTGTCTCCCAACTCCTTAATTCCTACCTGAACCCCCCCTGTCCTCTCCCCCCGCAGACCCGACCCGCCTCTGTCCATCAACCCGACGGAGATCTACCACAAGCACGTCGGCATGCTGCCCAACTACGCTGGACACGTGCCCGGGTGTATGTTCAGGTATGTTTAATAAAAGTGCAGTTTGCACAAATACAGTTTGCACAAAGCCAATACCGATAAGGCCCGGCTATAATACGCTTGCGCAAACTCCAGGTTTGCACAAGCAAGCAGGTACATCCATTTTCCCGTCTTAGTCGGCTCAGACCAAGTGGAAATTTGCCCGCGCACTTTTCGACATCATTGTCAAATGAACCATATCACTATACCCCCAAAGAACAAAATCGTATGAATGACCTCGAGTGCGAGGCGGCCCAGCGCCGAGGTCATCAATACGATTTTGTTCTTTAGGACTGTTTATTATTAAAGCCAACACTGCATCTAAATTCTAAAAATATAAATATAATTTCAGATTTGGGAAAACGTACGGGAATGACACTAGGGATGCGAAGCGTTGGTTACGAGGAGACTTCACGTCTTGAGCCGTTTGGGACAACCCTACCGGTAGAATGAGTTTTACTTTATTTGTTAAGGATGAGAGAAATCAAAAAGTGATATGATTTTTGATACAGCAAAATTTTGTAGTGTAAAATATTTTTACATACAAATAAAACTATTTTTGAGCGTAACTTGGTCTGTATTTTTGAAAATTAATAAATAAATACATTAGACTCTCTGGCCATTAAAAAGATTAACAATTTTGTATAAAAATTAAAATGTTTATAACAACTTATTTAAATACAGTTTACCTTATTAGAGTATTATCACATATTGAAGGTTTGCAGTAAATTTTACAAAAATGCTTACTGTTTCTTAGCGTTCCACTCTTTGAGGAGCTTTTCTGTCAACTGGAGGTTTTCGTCTTTCTGTGGAATATAAAAAATATACACATACAAACTTTTATTTAAGTCACAAAACATACATATTAGGGATTATGTATAAAGTATATACTTATAGTATATAGTAAAACTAATTAGGTACCTTACCTATTTAAAAGTTTATATTACTCTTATACTTATATGTATTATATATGTAAATGAGGGTCATTATGATACTGACTGCTGTTTATGAAACTGCTTCCCTTCGTAGCGTATTGAGGGATTAGATAAAAGCATTAGGTACTACAGAGCGTCAGTGGCCTCGGGGATAAGACGCGACCTATGATATCGAAAGGTCCGAGGTTCGATCCCCGGTTGGACCATGCACCAATGGGTTTTTTCTCGAAACTTAAGTACATGTACTGATTGCTCTCAAACGGTGAAGGAAAACATCGTGAGGAAACCTGCATACGCCGAAGAAGAAATTCTTAGGCGCATGTGAAGTCCACCAACCCGCACTGGGCTAGCGTGGTGGACTATAGCCCGCACGCCCTCGTTGAGAGGGTAGGCCTGAGCCCCAGCAGTGGGGAGATTAATAGGCTGATGATGATGATGAGGCTGCGTTACCTTGATGAAGCAGAACCTCGCGAAGTCCTCGCCCAGGTGCTTGTGCTCCTCGGAGTAGAACGCGGTGGGGGGTATCGTGAGCACGCCCGCCTCTTTGGCGAACTTCTTCGTGAACTTGTAGTCTCTGTATTTGTCAGGCTCCGATGACAGGTCGATTTTGTTCTCTGAAAAAGAACAACATTATTGACTTGCTAAAACAATGGGGTAGGCTAGGCTCACTCGTTACAGGCAGCAGGTGAAACTCAGGTGAATTAATCATTCGAAACCCGAGTATCAATCAATCGACAGCCTATATTGATATGTCCCCAACCCATCACTGTTGGGACACAGGTCTACTCTCAACGAGTGCGTTGAGAAACCCATGTGTATGCGGTCAAAGCCCAGATTTCGAACTCCTGGAGTGGAGACTAGATGGAGCGCATACTTTGAAACAACTTTGAAACTTGGTCGTATTTCAGGTGTTCGCACCTGACATTGTCACTCAAAAACTTTCAACTAATCCGTTGACAAATAAAATAAGGGGTTTAAGTAAAAGTATTTTTAGTGCAATTTTGACTGACGCGAATAGTCGATTTTCTATTTTGTTGTTTGTAAAGTCTCTCGTCATTGTACGGTCGTCCGCACGTCAGTAGAAACAAAACCAGTATGAACTGGTCTCTCATAGTATTGAAACTCCCTAATAGGCTAAGCCAGCAACCTCCAACAGTGCTGCCGTCGGCCAAAAACCCTATTCCACTACTTCAAGGAGTTGGACTGACGGCCCGGGAGGAATTGTACAAAACTCCCGTTCCGCGGAGTCAGTGCAGGGACCGTCACCCCCGTCCAAGAATAAGGCCAGCTCAAGGTAAAGTGGTTCCACTGACGTGCGGCTTGAAATGTGAATGCTCACTGAGTTGCGTCCAATCAGCTACAATGAAGTACCCGCCATCGGGCACGGTGGGGTTGAACCCGTTCGCCCGGAGCACCCCCGCTAGGTAGTCCCTCTTGCCGACCAGCTCCCTGGCCAGCGAGTAGAAGTAGCACTCGGGACTGTCACGCCGCGCCAGCTCGAACTCCAACGAACGGGCTATGGCTTCCTGGAAGTGGACAACATTTTGGGACTAGTAAAGAAAACATAGGTACTTTTATTTATTCTGTGGTATTGGTTTATTTTAAATGTACCCAGTGTACTACTAAGTATTCTGTGCCAGTGTGCAATAATTTTTGACTTTTACTAAAAGCTTGACGCAGATGGCGCCACTAGCGTATCGTCGGTATTTCTAAAGTGTATGTATGCATGTTTACATTCAAGGTCACTTTAAGCCCTTAGATCTTCATCAGGGAACTTTTGGGTGAGATCTGATGGTGGTTGTCCGCAGTACGGCACTAGTCAAGATTATAAAGGTCTAAAATAGCATCAAAATGTATGGAACACCGCATGCGCAGGATTGTGACTAGTGCATTGGTAAAAACAGCTGGCCTGATACGTTTATATGGCTTTCTGTACCTCCTCCAGCCGCACTCCGTGTAGCCACCGTCAGATCTCACGCAAATCGTTCCACGACGAAGATCTAAGGGCTTAAAGTGACCACGAATGTATGAAAAAGTCATCTAGCCCTCATTTTCTTTTGAGTAGTATATGTAAGATCCTGCTTAGTTCCGAACGAAAAACAAATATGTAGGACATTATGTAGTACCGCGTAAGTCCCTCACCTGGACGGGGGTGCAGCACGTGTACACGCAGTTCTGGTGCACCACCTGCAGATTCCTCATGAGGCCGGCGGGTCCGTACGCCCAGCCCGTCTTCCAGCCCGTCACAGAGAACGTCTTGCCGGCAGAGCCCACCGTGATGGTCCGCTCCCACATCCCGGGCAGTGTCGCTGGAATAATATAGACAGGAGATATGACCGACAGTTCACTCTGCGTTGCAAGTATTTCTTGAGTACAGGACCCCGTGGGAGGCCTTTTCTGATACTCTGGAGGTAGGTCATCACATTGAACAACTTTCTCACTCACGAATGTGATGATATGATCACAATACAATGATAATGATCACGAATACTTCCTTCACTTCTTTAGAATAATCAGAATGGAGGACTCACCAATTCTAATGTGTTTGTTGGGCTCGTACACCATCCACTCGTACACTTCGTCAGACAGACACAGGACGTTGTGCTTCTTGCACAGGCCGGCGACCATCTCCAGCTCAGCCTGGGTGAACACCTTGCCGAGGGGGTTGTGAGGAGTGTTGAGGATGATCATCTTGGTGCGGTCGTTGAAGAGGGAAGCGAGCTCCTTCTCGTCTAGCACCCAGTCGGCTGAAGTGAGGTTGTCGCCTGAAGATTTCTGTAAAGAGATATACATACTGACAGCTGTTGAGGACGACCCATGGGACAGACGAGTTCTGGAGTGGAGACAAGAGAACAGGTAGGCGCACCGTGGGACGCCCATCCGCCAGGTGGACCGACGACCTTAAGAAGGTGGCCGGACGCGGCTGGATGCGGCGGGCGGAGGACCGGGTGTGGTGGCGTTCATTGGGAATAGCCTAGGTCCAGCAGTGGACGTTGAAGGGCTGACATGATGATGATCATAATAGAATAAAGAAGGTAACAAAGAAAATAGAAATGTGGTTTATTTCTATTGCATTCTCACGCAACCAACATGTGTCATAGTGTGAAAATTAATAACGTAATACGCAAACATTCACATCGTGCAAGAACACTTGGATGGGTCAGAAAGAAAATTCGCCGACCGTACTTACATGGGCCTCTAATACCATGTTTACTTTGTATGCCATTATTATTGGAACAAAAGAAATTTTTTAAAAGTTTATAAAGCTGGTCATTGGTATACAATTGTTTATATAAAGTAGTAACGTGCCTGACAAAAGCATACAAGGATTGGTAAGTACCTAGTACCTAAGCTAGTAATACTTTACAGTGAAAAATAGTAATAATGATCAACAAATACCCAAGAACAAATCTGTTTAAACACATTCAACATAGGTAACAGATGTTACCACATTGCTTTAGGCCTTTGATTAACTAACCTACTTCAGGCGTGTCACAAAGTCAATAAAATACTTTGAATTTGAAAAATATCAATAATTAAATCAATATAATTTATTTCAAAACTTGAAGAACAAAAACTATTTTACAGCGTATTTTAATTTAATTATGTAGGCAATTAACCAGTCATTCAATCAGTTGGAAAGTGAACTTTGTACCCCATATCCTCACAAACATGATAGTTATAAAATAAACTCATGGAATTGCATGAATGCGCATAAAAATCATACTTTAGCATATTTTAGACTTTCGCGTTTTGCATTCTTAATTATATAAATACTAGCCGATGCTCCGCGACTTCATCCGCGTTATAATTTAAATGGTATTCAAAATTTTCTAATCATGCCAGTTTCTTAGTTTTAAAGTTTGTCAATAGATGGCGTTAGGTGTATTTTACACCCCGCTATCATTTGGTTCTTCGCAACATATTTAGGTTAAGCGTGCAAATTATCCACCAGTTTTTACCTCTTTAATATTAGTATAGATTTACGGGTCTTACACACGAACAAGATTTATTTACCTTTAAATAAAACTTGTTCGTGCGTAAGACTCGTAATATCGTATACCGTATACCATAAGTTGATCATATCGTATAACCATACGATACATAATATCGTATAACCATAAGTTGATCAATACCATGCCAATGCCACGACATTCGATATGGACAATATAAGAAGGTAGTTTAGGTACTAATTCTAATTTGCCGAAAAATATTAGTACAGCTGGTACACCAAATTTTCTGTAAGAGTAACGTCATACAGTTAGTTTGGGTCATGGCGCTACAATCTCTTTGGTGGGCGCGCGCTGCTTTGGGTAGTGTAAACATTTTGAGTTATTCCACAAATCTCCATTGTCTTTAGCAAACCGTAATCTTTATTTGATACAGTTAACTTGCATTGCATCCAATATTTTATTTCGGTACCGGTATGGATTTCGTACCGGTACCCTTCCCCTCCCCTGCCCCTTGCACACCCCGTATCGCTCCAGAAATCATTTCAAGGGTACAATCTGTTCTGATACTTGAATGTTCATATCAGTATAATATTGGTAGATTCTGTAGGTTTATACCGTTAAAGAATTATGATACTGAAATAGTACATCAGTAAATTTATACCGGTATAAGTATCTGAATATAAAAAGTTGCAATTATTATCTGGAGGGAATATTCAAGTCATGACATGAAATATTTTATCTGTTTACAAAATGTTAAGAGATAACAAACCATACTTATGTAAATTAACACCATGACATTATCATGTATTATAGGGTCAATATTTTATCTCATGACTTGAGTATTATTGACTTTGTTTTATTTCTTTTTAATTTTATTAATGTAGGTAATTATTGTTGTGTATGTGTTTTGTAGCAGTGAATAAATATCATTCTATTCTCAGTGCTATATCTCTTTTCTATCCAATGTTCTAAATGAAACGCGTAATTATTCTTTCTAGATAAATTCATGAATCAAAAAAATTTGCTACTAGGGGGCGCGACCAAAGAGATCCTATCTCTATGGATAAATTATACGCGTCAGTTGGCCGTTACGTCTTTTATGTGTCAAATGTTGCATTGTGAATCCAGATATATGCTGTAATTGCAGGTTAATGATAAAACAAAACTTACAGGTTGCAAAGCAATGAACCTCGGGACGCCAGATGCCGATTTGATCATAAAATCGTAGCAATCGAAGAATGGTTCAATGACGATTACTTCGTCACCATTGTCTACATGACCTGCAAACAAAAACATTATGGCTATTATATTTCGTTAATACAAAGTACAAACTGGCTGGCAAGCCATATATATTTCGGATTTAAAAATCTATGGCAGACCCAAGCAAAACATCAAATTAAATAAAAGAATTTGGGGTAACGCGCTAGCTAGGGAATGCGCAGACCAAGCGGAAAATCGCCCGCGCTCTCTTTGACGTCATTGTCAAATGAACCATATCACTATAGCCCTAAAGAACAAAATCGTATGAATGACATCAATTATACGATTTTGTTCCTTAGGCTATAAATAGTGAAATGGTTCATTTGACAATGATGTAAAAAATTGATCGGGCATTTTTCCGCTTGGTCTGCGCATTCCCTAGCTAGCGCGTTACCCCAAAATTCTTTTATTTAATTTTCCAGTAGTAAAAGCATATATTATCTAGAGCACAGTTACACTAGGTTTATGAATGATGTCACCATCCCTCTGGTGGTGACGATTCAGACGCATCTTCGGGCTTCAGATCACCTTCGCATGTCGTCGTTGTTAAAGAAAGCTGAAGGTTTCCTTACCTAAAATGGCAGAGAACAGAGCCTCGTAAGCTCCACTGGTCACTAATATTTCATTGATCGGATCTAACTCCCGACCGATGAGTGGAGAGTATACTTTGGCTAAATTCTGTACCAGTCTTGGATGACCCTGAAATTATTAAATAATTATTACAATATTACCTACAACTCCACTACGAAACAATGTAATAATGCGTACTATAGGGATGCATTAAGATATTATGTTGAAAAATTCCAGATGGAGAATTTATTTTATATAATATTTATGCTACACTCTACAAGAGTGTTAGTGTAAAGAGCGTGAATATAGATAGATTACTATAGAAGCACATTTCTAATTTATGTTTTTAAATTGTAAATTGTAATAATAATTGGTATTCAGATGTGTAAATTAAGTTACAAACTTAGTGTGGAGTCTGCCATGATTTGTATTAAATGTGTATTTCATTGGAAATAATTATTATTTATTTTAATTTTATTTCCTTAAAATTCAATAATTCTTCTATCATTGTCTAATTATATGTAAGTTCCAAGTTTAAGTACTACTATTATATATTCTGTGGTATAAGCTCAATCGGTGTTGTTTTGGCGGATCCCTAAAACAGATACAAATGTTACAAAGAGATTCACTTACAAATCCCCTAGTGTACTGGTTCATGAGAGGGTTCTCCCCAGTGGTGATCTCAGCCAGGGCCTTGGTGACGTGCTGCGGCGCGTGATAGTCAGGGAAGCCCTGGCCTAAGTTCACGGCAGGCTTGTATTCAGCTGCTAGCTGTATATACTCCACCCTGAAAATGGTTTGTTGTTTTGTGAGGTGTTTTTTTGTGTGAGAATATAACATTACCCATGTAAAATGCAGTATATTCTTTATGTAATCCCACTGCTGGGATCCCCTAGCCTTTTGATGAAATCTCCTGTGGTCAGTCTTGTAGATTGCCATAAAGTTAAGTGAAATTAAATTAATTAAAGCCAACTTTCGATAGAAATTATTATTCCTTTTAATTCCTACAAATAAACACGTTTATTATTATTATTGCTACGGGGGCAACAAGCAGGCGGGCCTCCTGATGTTAAGAGGTCACCGCCGCCTATAAACACTTTGATTTTAGAGCAAAAAATGTTAAAATTGGTTCATGACCAAATTAGGTTTTAATAGCATACATAAGACATCAATAAGAATCAATATAAATATTATAAATAAATAAAATAAATAGCATAAATACATTATAAATAGCATATAGGTATACTATACTGATTATGTAATACTATGTAGATTTAAATGAATTTGACATGAGTGTGTATATCTGCTCAATCAAGCCAAGAAGTAGTGTAAGATCACAATCTAACATAATGCAAAACAAGTAGGTACCTATAAGATAACAGTGCAGGATCATTTCAATTTTTTCGTTTTTGTGAAATATATTTTGCACAATATGGTTTTCACTGTGGTTTGCCGTAAATTTAATAATTATTAGCTTCATTATTAGCCAATTATACATGTAAGTTCAAAGTTTCAGCTCTATCAGTCCAGCAGTTTTAGAGTTATCCTCCAGACAGACAGAGAAATTTAAGTGAGAGAAATATATAGTGTATCTGTTTTATCAGATCCCTAAAAAAAGCGTCTCCAAGGGTACACTCCAACCTAGATAGGTAGGTACGCAATTTCGTTTATCTACTTTTTTTCGTAACAAAATATGATATATGATTATATACCTAACAAAGTTTCTACTACATATTTGCAATATCAATAGCTAGTTTTATAAAGTAGGTAGGTACCTAGGTAATTTAAAAATAGTAATTTAAAAATAGCAATAAATATGGCATATAATTTGTGTAATTTTAAACTTACCAGACACTTTTCTCACCGGCTCCATATCGATTGGGCAATTTAAATTTCTCATTCATTGCTGAAGAACAGGTTCGATGTCTCACTATCAAATTAGACGTAGTTCGCTTCACAACGCTATGGTGGCAATGGCTATTCACAGCTGCCGATAGTATGTGTCTCCACCTAAACATTATCTAAAGATAAAATAGAACATAAAATACAGAAAAGATAAACTAAATCCTAACCTCTATACGATTTGACACCATGTCAGAGAAATAAAATAAATGGGTCAAAGTGTTAACATTAATAATGAGTGACACGCGTATAACGCATATTATTATGCAAACTATCTAATCTAATACGTAAATTATTAAAATTATCATGAAATACGTAGGTAGGTACCTACAGGCAATCCGAAATGATTTGAAATATATTCTCTAGTTTTTTTTATATACAATTAGTGTCGTTGCGATAGTGATAGTATCAATCTCGATATTATCATATTATCGATAGTCCTATTGAAATATCGAAAAGCTGCAATATAGTAGATAGTATCGATTGATAAAAATAAGTAGGTAATACCTACTATTGCTAAAGATCAATAGTATCGATACTATTGATAGTTTTGCCTTAACGATACTTAGTCGAAAATTTTACGATATGCTCCGACGTAAACCTCGCTAGCGTATACGTTAATATTTAATAGTGCTATCTCTTTTCGACTAATTACGAAAGACAGGAGTCGTAGATAGTTATTTACGTACTCGCTAGCTAGCGAATCGCTAACGTGTGTTGACGATGTCAACTCATGGTAGGCGTACTGGTTCGCGCTATCGACTGTTTTTCAAGGTATACTATCGCTATTGCAACAACACTAATTATTGAATTGTCATCAATCAAATTTGAGTGACATTTTGACTAGACTGACACTGACAGTATTTTTTTTGTTGAATTCGTCCAATGTTGGACAGGCAAAAGTCATGGACCATACAGCCAAGTCATATTTTCTTTGATTTTCTTCAAAAACCGCCGGTTACAGCACGGCCTCCACAAAAACAGGGCACGACTTTAATAGTCGGCGATTTTCAATAAAACCGCAGCACGGCCTCCACGAAAGCACAACTATTGCATTTCGGTGATCCACACTGCAGTTCACGTCCGCATTAAACGGATAGTAGGTTTAATGAAGATTTAACAAGGGACATTTTGGAACGATCTGGTAGAATAGGTTACACGTTTTTATATAACTATCCCGCACAATATACACTTTAATAGGCACTTGTTGCATATAAAACTATCACAATTATACACCAAAACCTACAATATACATTTTTTAGGAAAACTAAATAAAAAGACAACCATCTCCGACAAAATCCCGCCAAAAAGCCCTATTTTTTTTATTTATAATGTGTTTTACGGGCCTGGAAACGAACTTCTTTTAGGCCTATCAAAATTAAAATAATCTGACAAAAACCGGCCACCACAAAACAGGACACGAACACAATATTATACAGAAATATGTAGTGTGACAATTTTTCAATAACTTTAACTAGGCAATTACAACATCTAATTACCTAGAGTGAGTAGAAAAAAAATTACCTGCGTACCTTATTAGTTGGACTGTTCCGGCGGAAGCATGTTCGTCCTTCTAGTTAAGTACCTACCTATTTTATTTTCCTAGAAAATGTATTTTGCGGATATTAATTAATGTACAATAATTTGTTATAGTAATTTAATAACAACTTGTGGTTTTGTATTGTGTGAGAAACTAAAATGAAAGCGTAATAAAACAACTGTTCAGTTCATATCAAAATAATTGTCCGTTGTAAATAAAGTTACTATCGCTTTAGTGAGGATGTAAACCACAGAACATGGAAAAGCTCGCTACGCTCCCGCTCATGTGAACCTTAGTGAAAATAAATTTCAAACGGCGTCTCCCTACCAAATTTTGCCGCTAGGAATGCGCGCTTAGGTATTATGTAGGTGGGCTCAGATTAGGTGGGTTACTATTATTTTATTTTAATGGTTTAACGGCCAATTGGAAACAAGTCCATAAGGCCAAATAGATAGGTTACCTATTTTTGCTTCTACAAGACTCGAGAAACAATTGGAAACTTAATACGTAACCCGAAGTTATTATCCCCAAAAACGCAATTAAAAGCGTAATTTTCGCGTTTTAATTGCATATTTTCATGAATAAATTACAGAGCCTAAAATATAATTTCTGTTTGTGAAATGTAAACATTCATTATTCTTTTTATAATCGCTACGCTCGCTTTAAATAAATTAAGGTGAGCTTCTTACAAAAATATTTTCCACGGAAGTTTGAATTTGACGCAGACTCTCCTTATATTAAAAATGTAAATACACTTGAAGATGATTACATTTGTATTTTAAATGAAATGAGGGTAGGTACCTATACACTTGCCAGTCTTGCCAGTAGGTATATAAGTTAATCTATGGTATGCCAGTAAATGTCTAATATTTTATCTGTTAGGTTTAACAATAATTATAGATAAACCTAGTTATATAATATGGTTTTGACCGGTATAATCGGTGATGTGATCTTTTTTGCCAAACTCCGTCCACCAACGAAGCCCCAATCAGTTTTTAGTGACCTCAAAATTCTAATTTTTGGCGTACTTATGCAGATTTCCTTGAGGTAAATGGATTCACCGAAAAGCGTGTGGTACCTAATTTATCTATTATAATAAACCGTAAGTACCTAAGTTCCGAAATACTTGTGGTACGCGACCTCATGAACGTCATTGCCCTACAATCTACAAATAATCTACAATCGCACTTAAATTTTTTTGTGTAGGACCATGTCTTTCTATTGGGCAATTAGATTATAGATCCACTGCTTAGCAGCAACATTACGCTTACAATAATAGGTACCTACCACAGAGTATATAGTAGTTTCCAATAATACTAAAGAAATTATATTAAATTTATTCGCCGTTATATTGAGTGAGGGCGTGAACCGAGGATGTAATCCATCACTGCGGTGTGAATAGGGTGTCCATCACTTTACCAAATTATACGGTACCTATACCTAAACAAACGTTACCTACCTATATGTTTTGGACAAATTTGCACACGGCTGTTTAGCCCCAAACTAAGCTGAAGCTTGTAAATGGATACTCAACAACTGAACATACTTATTATATACTTTTAAATACATACAAACACCTAGCATTGGAAAACCATCAGTTATGCTCTAAAGCTTAGAATGAAGTAGCAACCTGCTTAAATTTACTCTGAGGTTTTATGGGATTAGTAATAGGGTATTGTAATTATGTCGAAGCCGCTAGCCGTTCGTTGAATGCGACGTTTAACGAGAAGTATAAACGTCGTTTAGCTAAACAGCTAGGTTAGATTAGATAGGTTAAGCTAGATTGACATTCTAGGAACTAAAAAAATACACAGGTTAAGTCAAATAAGACGTGCCATTCGCACAAGACAGTCCTAAAACAATAAAAGATAATGGTTATCGTAATATGGCATCTGGCATTGTTGGCAAATGTACGCACGCCCGGATCTAGGAGAACCCTCACAAGATCACAAAATAATAACAGATCGTCTACATAGGAATATAATAATAGTATATTGGTATTATTATGCGATATTGGGTATCATAATGTTATCATGAATTTCCTGTTTAGAACTTTGTTGTTATCAATAACATTGTCTAGGTATACATGGTATAATATTGTAGCCCTATGTATGTAGATAGGTATTTCAAATTTCAATTGCTCGGGCTTGGGTAGCGTAATTTACTTTCAAAAGGTACATCGCAATCAAACCCGCTAAAGAGTCCGTTATGAAAGCCTTTGTCGTTACGAAAATCACAATTATTACCTCTGGTTGTGTCAATAACGTCAAATCAAATCCACAGTCTAGGGACCGAGGCGAGTGCGTACGCGCCACAGATTAATGATATAGTGTCTTGTATGCGCTATAGTCTATCACGCTACCCCGTGTGGGTTGACGGACTTCACATGCTTCTAGAAGAATTGGTTTTGGCACGGTTACCGGTTATTGCCATTGGTACAATAATGGCACGGTCGGGGATCAAACTCGGACCTCTCACACGGCATGGCAGGCCGCGTCTTCACGTCAATGACGAACGGTAGGTAGTGAGTTTTCTTGTCACCCGACGAAATGCTGTGACATTCCCTAATGCTAATCCTAAATCCACCCCTGAGTTGACGCCATGCGAGCAATATAGAGTATCCCATCCTTTATTCCTCTCTACGGCGCGTCTACATCCCAGCTGTCTAATTCTACACGTGGCACCTTACGTTCAATTTGTGAGTTAATTTCGTTTCTCCCCTGGGAAATTATAATACCTGTCTGACTGCTCTACTGACGTAGGACTACCCCTATCTATATTATACAAGCTTATCGTCGCGCGTCGTTTATTTATCGACTTACGTGTTATTTAGGGAAAATAATAGTGGGGACCATTAGTACCATTGATGGTACTAGTGATACAAAGTTGTGTCACTTGTACATCAATGGTTATTACCACTCAATGGTACAACTGACACTACGCGGATTTTTCGATTTAAGAAATATTTACAATATTTTTTTCCTGGGATAAACTTACATCTTCTCTTCCGTTATATTGACCTACGGCGGCGAAACGTGGACACTGACAGTGGGACTAGTCCAAAAACTCTGACAGACATGAAATGAAAAGTAAGACCCGTAAATAATTATATAATTATGAATACAAAGCGCGAAAGTCTAAAATATACTATGGCAGATACTGGATGCGGAGACACGAAGATCGGGTTCAGTGCCGCGCCTAGTGGACTAGTGCAGCCGGAGTGTAGAACTGTTTTATTTGAATAAAGCTCTGTTGTCTAGACATGTTGTCCGTGTGTATCCCGCGGCAGACGTGCTAAAATATTGCATCTAAAACTTTACCTTTTACCTGATGGTAACTTTGCAGCTGTTTAGAGGCGTAACGGATTCCTGGCGGGATGAAACTTCAGTGTAACACCCTAATGTACCTATACAGGGTGGAATTTTGTAATGCCACATGGAGGGAAAGTACTCTTAATACTGTAGATAGCAAATTTTACTCAAAGAAAACATTCCTTTATTTTTGAAATAAAAGAAAACTGCATTCAAAGATTTTCGAAAATTCGCTTCCCACACCAGGGAATCGAACCGACTAAAATCTATAAAAATTACATCCTGTACTTTTATTGCATCGATCCTTAGGGTCAATTATAAGGATGAAATCTCTCTAACAAACTTGATAAATTAAATGAAAGGAAAACCATAAAATCTTAAATTATTTTCAAAAAATGTTAAAAGTAAAAAATCTAATAATTAATCAATTAAGTAATTTTTACAGATTTTAGTCTGTTCGATTCCCGGGTGTGGCAAGCGAAATTTCGAAAATCTTTGAATGCAGTTTTCTTTCGTTTCAAAAATAAAGGAATGTTTCCTCTGAGTAAAATTTTCTATCTACAGTATTAAGAGTAGGTACTTTCCCTCCTGGTGGCATTACAAAATTCCATCCTGTATATATGTATAAGTTTGATAAGACTGTATATACTTATACATAAGTAGGTAAGCATTTACTGTACAGGGTTGTTTGCACTTTGTATTAAAATTTGTATTTTTGAGTGGAGAGGAGGCCTTTTTAGGGATCAGTCAAAACGGATAGGTAAGTAGTTCTATAGAACTAGCTCTTTGTTCTCCGTCTGTCTGTCTGTCCCTCGGATAACTAGAAAATTACTCGATCCATTGAGCTAAATCTTGGAACGTTACAGGTAACATTGTCTGACTATACCGCAGGATAGAAGTCAGTATTAATATCTATATTTATCGTATGTACAATAGTAGTAAAGAAAGATACTGTTTAACTTCCTCAGAGATACAAACAGGGATCATAAAGCGGAGTGGTGCCGATGGCATCGCTGTACGTGATGCGAGTCCCTTGTGTAAACCGTCAGACACACGGGCGCTGCGTTCGTAGAGCAAACATTCGGGTACACCATTATTCAGTAGGTACCAATAAAGGAATGGGTCAAAACAATTATGGTTCCATAGTTCCATTCGTCGTTGTTTATTAGAGTCTGTCTAATAAATCAAACGCCTTGGGTCAATTAGTAGGGTTTCAAACTAAGTTTTTTGACATCCGTCCGAACCTTCTTTGCAGTAATAACGATGGTAAACGGTCTCGTACTGGTGGTATAACTATTTTGGCAAACCCTGAAGTTTTTAAAAGCAAAATGGCTCACATATTTCAATACAAGAAAATTTCACTTTTCAAGATTTTCTATTCTCATAAGGTAAAAGTTCAAAAAAAGGCAAAAAGTTCTAAACTTTAAGCTAACAAATTACCTAGTACAGTCGACTGCACGTCAGTGGAAACACTTTGACCTTGAGCTGGCCTAGCCGGGAGTTTCACTACTATGAGAGACCTGTATAAACTAGTTTTGTTTCCACTGACGTGCGGTCGACCGTACCTGGACCGCTGTTGAACCCTAACCGTCGACTCTGTAAGCTACAAATTAAAGAAGGTTGTACCAGACGGATTTTTCGAGTTCATTCCGTATCATTCCTAAGTAAACCTTTCTCGGGAAACGAAAACCGGAACAAAATTCCATGCGCAGTATTTTTGAGATGAGAACGGAAGGAAGTTATATCATACCAATACAAGTAGGTTCCACTGCTTCTTAAGTACAACTTGTAGGCTTTAAACAGTATGTAGTGATGATTGAAGTTGTAAGAAATTGCTCGCCAGTCTACAAGGCTGTAAGCTTGTTGTTGTGTATCAGTATCTTCACAACTTCGTCCTTCAACCAAGGGTTTATACTTTATAGTCTCTCATGGGTGTTCGTTCGCGTAGGTACTACCAGTATGATGTTTGACATCCATTTCTAAGAAAGTGCTTCTACGCCTTAGATAAGTACCTATGCATACTTTGGCATGACATAAATTTGAGATTTACAGTAAATTCATAGACACGCAGTCTAATTCAAAACAGAAGAAAGCATAATGGAAGATTGTCTCAATTTCTGAAACTGGTTATGAATCGGTATTAATTATCTCCAGTATCGAATCTGTTTTCAAGGATATGAATCAAGACTGTATTATTTCCAGCTTCATAACTGTTCAGGAAATTGGATTAATTGTCTCCATTTTCGAGACTGTTAAGAAACACATCCAGGGCGAAACATATCCAGTGCAGATGAAACTGATTGTGAAAATGGACAAAACATTTTTTAAGTTTTATAAACATACATAAATCAGTTTATACATAAAACACAAAACCAGTTTATACATTTATACCTAAATGTATAATCTGAATACGTTTTGTCCATTTTCACGACCAATTTTTAAACACAGAATAGACAAACATAGAAACACATCCAGGACAAAATATATATTTTGTGTATATCTCCTCCGTGGTTTCTATACAGTCTCCGAAGTCAGTCTCGAAAATGGAGACAATTTCGTCAACAGCTATGAAGCTGGAAATAATACAGGTACAGATGGTTACGTCAAACAGTAAGTAAGGTGGACTAAAGAGAAATAGGACGAACATACTTACAAATAGAAAGTTAATAAAAAGTCGACACGTCTCACGTCCTTTGTAGGTGTGGGTATACCTACGAATACGTTAGTTTAAAAGAAGTAGGTATTACCTACCGAATACGTGAGAAGTGTGTAAGGTACTTATTGAATTTACACAGCTAAAGTGAACTTAGCTAATGGCTGTTAGGGTCCGAGCCGACTGCACCGAGAGTGCACTTATTATACATTTACCCTTCAGAAGTTTTACAGTTATTCTGAAGCTTTCAGCGTTTTAAGAGGTCTCGTAAGACACATTATAGAGCCATTGTCGACCACTTTTAGTTGTATTCCCACCTCCTCAGATAGAAGGTGCATAATTCGAAATACTTACCTAAGTATCTTAGGTACCTACCTAACAATCTTAGGTAACCTCATTTTTAAGGTTCCTCACCTCAAAATTTGCATTTTTAGGAGTAGGTATGTATTCCTAAAGGGGAATTACTCTTATTAAACTCAACCTATCGATTTTTAAAAACCAAACAGTTTTAAGAACGCTGGTGCGGCATTGTCATGATATTATCTGGTAATATGTGGGTAGATGGATAAATGAATGTACGGAGGAGTGTAGTGTATGGAATAAATTTAGTCTTTGTCCAACTGGCGTTTCATTACAACATGGTGACAGCGCGGAGTTAACAATTTGTAGATTTTTGATAAAAATAGTTATTGTACGACTAAATTGTTACAAATATCGCTAAAAATAGTTATTGTATTGTGCAATAGTGCTGTGGCTAAGAAATAGTAAACAATGGAACACGCCCGACCGCCACTGTGCTTGGAAGGGGGTCCGGCAGCTCGCGCCGAGGCATGGCGTAAATGGCATCAGCAGTTTCTAGTGTTTTTAAAAGCTTCCGGTGTTTACAAAGAAACCACTGATGTGAAAGCAAGCTTGCTGGTGAACCTTATAGGACCCGACGGGTACGACGCTTACTTAACATTCAAATATACTAAGGAGGAAAAGAAGGATGACCTGGACACCTTGGTGAAAAAATTCGACGAACATTTCGGCACAAAGAAAAATATAACTATGTCCCGTTTCAAATTTTTTACAAGGCAACAAGAAAATGGTGAATCGATAGACGAATATGTAACAGCTCTGAAACTCCTTAGTAAACATTGTGAATTTGAACATCTCGAGGAGGGATTGATTCGAGACCGTATAGTGTGCGGTGTAGTCGACAGTAAGCTGTGTGACCGGCTTCTCAGGGCGGAGGATCTCACGCTCGCTCAGGCGGTGAAGATATGTCAGGCGGGAGAAATGTCGCGGGAAGAGAAACGTCAGATTGAAGGGAGCAAGACGGAGGGCGCCGGCGACGCCACGGCGGCCGTGGATGCGGTGTACGGTGCGCGCGGGGCGCGCGCGGGCGCGGCCGGCGGCGGAGGCTACAGCGCGCGCGCGCCGGGCGCCAGAGGTGCGTGGCGCGCGGCGCATGCGCAGCGCGGCGCGGCGGGTGAGCGTGCTGCGGGCTCGGCGGGCGCGGGAAAGCGCTCGGCGGGCGCGGCCGGCCAGCGGCCTGCCGGAGGGCTGCGGCCATGCCCAGCCTGTGCGGGTGCGCGTTGTGATAGTGGAGTGCGGTGTCCAGCGAAATATGTGTCTTGTTTCGTGTGTGGGGCCAAGGGCCACTTTAAGAAAGCATGTCCGCGGCTACTCAATAAGAAAGTGTACCAAATAGAGAATGACTATGACTTCAGTAATGACGAGGACGATGAACTATATTTTGTGTCAACAATTGATGGAATTTCAGACAGTATCTAATAATAATAATAATATAATCTAATTTGGTATAACTTGTGACGGCATTCTCACGAAAAAGAGAATTTAATTTTCTACCTAATGTAATGTAATGTTCCTCTGAATGTGAGAAGTGGAGTAATACACACACACACACCCACACATCTATCTACCTGCCAGTTTATTTTAAGAGTGTGCCAGCCTAGCTCTGCTCTTTGAGTTTACTTCCTTCCTATCTTACAAAATATTATAAAGCCGAAAGTTTGTAATGGATGTTTGGATGTTTGTTAATCTTTCACGCAAAAACTACGAAACAGATTTTGATGAAACTTTAAAGTAGGTAATATTGATTAGAATAATCATCAGAATAACACAATGGCTACAGATACCTCGGGAAAAGCTGCTCGTGTTTGAAAATACTTTATTACTACGCGGACGAAGCCGCGGGAAACACCTAGTGTTTCATAGGTATATCAGCTAGCTAATCTTGAGAAAGTTTGTTGGTTGCTTGTATGATATCATCATCTACTGTCATAATAATTTAATCATCACATTGCCTGCCTTAATCCTAACTTCCGACCGAATTACACATTCGAAAGGGAGTTTATAGGCACGTTTGTTTGTTACCCTTTCACGGTCCAACTATTAAACCGATCTCATGAAAATTTGCATAATCTATAGCCTGATTCATGATAATGGAAATAGTAGGTATAAATATTTCCATGGAAAAACAGTTTACAAAACAAACAAACAAATATTTCACGCGGACGAAGCCACGGGCAATGCTGTAATGTACCTATAAATACTACGACTTTAGTAGCTACCAATGAAAGTAGCACCGTTACGTGCTAAACCATTTTACGCCCTGACTGACTGCCAGACAGGCAACTTAACATTTTTATACAGGTTTCAGAGGAAAATAAGGATATTTTTCGCTGGAGAATGCTCGGCATGCGCGCGTTTTACGCCAAATTAAATTTCTCTCGTTTCAACGCCCTAGATGTGTTTGCATCGTGAAATGGGATGATTGTGTTGACGATCCGACGGCATCGTACCTGTTGGGGTGCCCTGCCTTACGTTCGTGAGGACAAGGGTTCAAAGCCAGTCCGCACGAATTTTAGTACTCGATGAAGACATTCAATGAAGAGGCAGAACCTCGATAGTTACTTTAGAAATTCTAGGTCCACAATAGCAGTTAATTTTAGAAAGCTTCTTAGCGTCATACTTGCACAAAAGTTTTACTAACAAGAGATCTTACTATGCAATGTTTGCCGTAAGTAACATGACATTAAAAGAATTTTCTAACAGCCTCTTTTACTAATTGAGAACTAAGTACGTATCTAAAACATGGTTGTTCATTTTTACGTACCTTTCGATGTTTTAAAACCATTTTAAAACACCTTTAAACCTGTTCGTTAGGTTGTTATTTTTAGATTTTCCTTACAATGAAACAGGTTGAGTGGTTCGCTTATATTCGTGGTCATTGACTGGAAAATGAGATGCTGTGTGGAAAGAGGGCAGGAAAACAACTTCGTTTGGGATTGTTTTAAGCTTCTTCAGCTTAGAAAATAAGCTTGGTAAATAGACGAAATCAATTCTATTAGAAATAGAATAGAATTTATTTGACGCATACAAGTCAGAATACTGCGTATTGGTTCTCCATACATTAGGTTGCCATTATAGATCTTTTTTTATTCTTGATTGTATAGTCTACTAGCTTTTTCCCGCGGCTTCGCCAGCGTAGAAAAGTTTTTCCCGTGTACATTGTGAAACAGCGCCCTCTATGTAGGTGTCTTGTTACTTAGGACGTATTAGCGGACGCCCCGCGAATTAGTCCGCGTTAAAAAGTAGCCTATATGTTTTTCCAGGATATAAGCTATCACTGTACCAAGTTTCATCAATATCTGTTCGGTAGTCTTTGAGTGAAAGAGTAACAAACATCCTCGCATCCAAACATCCTCACATCCATACAAACTTTCGCCTTTATAATATTAGTAGGAAGTAGGGTGGTGAAAACGGCTTGCCTGATCACTTGATCTTTAGGTATGTATGGCACTCAGGACCTCTTCAATATGTACTCCGGACAGCCACCATCAGATTTCACGCAAATTGTTCCCTGACGGAGATCTAAAGACCACAAACTGACTTTGTATGAAAAATACCCGAGCATGAACGTAGCCGAGTGTATTTTATTAGACATCCAATTTTCTTAATACACAAGATGTAGGTATGAAATTTACATATGTATAGTCCGTAAAGATTGATCTATTTCCGTACCGTTCCACGTTCAATCCACTAATTTAATTCGCCTGCCACAAAGGACTCCCTGGGGCACCTCGTGTAATGGCTATCGAACGGCTAAGTGAAATCGAACGGATTTTCGGGAGTGGCTATCCTGGCCGTAAGTGACGAAAATTGGAGCACCTCTACTCCCCGGGGACGTCGACGCGTGTACGACATGGCTAAGACCACTTATTATAATGGGGTTTGTTCGCTGGGACTTATTTAGCGACTTAACCTACTCGAAACACGCTCGAAATTCAAAACACATGAATGGCGTTAACTGCCAGGGCATACAACTCATCATCAACATCATCAACAGACTATTAACATGTCCCCATTGCTGGGGCTCAGGCCTACCCTCTCAATGAGGGTGTTCGGGCTATAGTCCACCACGCTTCCACCACACACATCTCAGAATGGAATAATATGTCAATTAAAAATATTTGCATAGAATAACTAGACGTACAGATGGGGTAAAGCATATTGAAAATAGGCAGACATACTTTGATCATAAAAATCTTGATATACTTACTTACCTAACATTATCAAGATAGTACGGTCGACCGCACTTTAGTGGAAACAAAACTGGTATAAACTGGTTTCTCATAGTATTGAAACTCCATAATAGGCTGGCCAGCTCAAGGTCAAAGTGTTACAATTAAGGTATGGTCGACTGTACTCAGTTAATTGTAGATCTAAACTAGATAACGATTCCGAATCCGAACCAAATCTTCCAAAGTAGTCCCTAAACGATCATGCTTGCATGACATGCAACGTGAATGATCATGCGGCATATTGGACCATCATGCTTGCTATCAATCAGTACAGTGAAGCAACGGCCAGCACGTAGTTTGCATCTCATGCACGTCAATCACTACCAGCTAGACGGTTATGCATGAGTGACAGCACGCAATGAATGACATGCCGCATGATCGTTTAGGGAGCCCATTTGGAAATGTCCAAACTTCTGCATGTGTCAAATCATACTTACTGACACTATTAATATTTTTATTCGTTTTGTTTACATTTCTGAGATCATTGTGGAAAGTATTCACTTTGACATTTTAATATTTATTTAAACACTGCAGTGGTGTCACTGTCACAGAACACTGAAAAAGCTCGCTACGCTCGCGCTCGCTAATAGTAATCTATGAGTGGTGTGGTGCCCCAACTAGTGGCAAAAAAGCTCATCTCTGTGTTAGGAACATACTTAATGTGAGCTCATATGGGTTCTTTATTTATGCTTTATTAGATTTATTCATGTTCGTATATGCTCATTAATACACGAACACAAATAAAGCTACCACTTCCATCATTTTGTTTATTTTAGTCTTTGACTAAAGAAAAGAAATGCGGGAATACCATCCAATTAAAGGTATTGGGTAACAGACTAATTGCTATAACGAGTTGTTTTTCCAAATAAATTGAAACGAAATGAAAGGAGCCTTACAACAAAGGAATTGTTGAATTTAATGGGAAAGTTAAAATAATTTCGTCGTTAGCTAAAGTAAGAATGTATACTGTCAGACGCACTCAGCCACACGCCTTGCGGTCCCAGGGCCTGATGACAGCGGAGTGATCATGTATTTAAACTGTGTGTTGTGAGGCTTATCGTAGTGCTATTGGTCAATATGATCATAATGTCCATGCGAAATACATGGGCCCCCGTGTTCAATGATGATGGAGGACAGGACCGTAGAAGTAGACAAGGCTCGACGTACGTTCCTTATGCGAAAATTGTACCATTGCAACCTTCATCCATACAAGCCTGATGATGATTGAGAAAACTACATTGATAGTTTGTTTTGACTGGAGTAGTGTGACACAATGATTAAAAACTTCGTTACTTCCTCATGGTCAAACTGGCATTAAGTTTGGCGCTTGGAATCCCAGGCTCAGACCATCTGTTTGCTGCTTGGAGCTTTCATCTCAGCTACTGGATGCTGAAAATTCAGTACCAACGTGCTTGGATTCATTATACTCATTGGGGATTCGTTACACTGATGGACTTCCTGCAGTTCCTGCTCCAACGAGCTCCATTTCACGCGGTCTCCACTCCAGAATTCGTATGCCCCAACGGCCAGCAGGTTTGCGACATATATAGCATGTTATAACACTAAGTTGTTCAGCGGTTTTAATAAAAGTTTGTCGCTGTAAAAAATATTTTTATTGACTACAATTAAAAGACAATAAGAACTTAAATATAAATATTGACTAAAGTTAACGAAACTGAGAATTTAATTTTCGATGTTTTGAATGCTTCTAATTGAGTATTTAAGAAATTGAAATTGTTGGCAGTACTTTCACATTTACACTTAAAACTAAATTAAACTTAGTTATTATGACTAAACTTAATGAAGTACAAATAATTCTACTCGGGTTGAAGTAAGAAAATGGTGGGAAAGTTGATGACAATCAAAAGGACTTGGAGTGAGGGCAAAATGATGATGATGAAAGAAATGAAGGTTCTAGAATGTTATGGAAGGCGAAGAAACTGGTGGAATTAGTTCCTTTGCCGATTGCGACCCTGATGCACTTCTGGATCTTGGTACTGGTTGTTGACCGGCCGCTTTTGCTGCTGACCCTGGAACAGTAATTTTATTCGTTCAGACTACACTGGAGAAAGAAGAAACAGACATTTTGTACATTACAAAATGAAAGTCGAAATAAAAGGAAAACGTGTCGTTGACTTTAATATTGGCTCTAAGTCCAGTAAAATTAGATTTAATTGTCAAAGCCTAGGGATATAGGTAAAACGCTGTCCAATACCAGCTAAAGTATCAAACACCTGTTGAAGAACCAATACAGAAATTGCACCACCAAGGTAATTGTCGTTATACATTTTCACGTTCGCTTTAATTACCTAAACACCCCCGCAACACCCCTACACACGTAGCCTCGAAGCTTCCTTGAAACACCGTTTCTGTACCTATGACCTAAACTCTATTATCACTCGATGGTGGTGCGAATTGAAAGTGCCAACTCCAATTTGTTGGACGATTTAACTAAGATTACGGTTTTCCTTGATTCGATTCAGTGTAGATAGTATCCCCAAATCTCCTGGCGATCGCCCTTAGATTACGATTTTCGATTAGAAAAGCTTTCAAAGCATAATGTTTACCTAAATGTAATGGAAAGTCTGCAATTTCAAAGGTGTACCTAACTACGTTACTTTTTATACCAAGCAAGATAGATTTTTTTTACTTGATCAGAATTTAAACCGAAGACCACTATTCCCTTTAAAAAATTGTGCCCGAAAACACAAATGCTGGCGTATACTTCAATTGTTCTTCATTTTTAATATCATCAGACTTGCAGATTTGATGACGGCGTCGCATTGTAGAACTGGGAAATGGCAAGAGCTAAGCTTGCTTCTTCTTATTCTACTTGATATTCTTCTACTATCTAGTTCATCATCAACAGCCTATTTAATGTCCCCACTGCTGGGGCTCAGGCCTACCCTCTCAACGAGGGCGTGCGGGCTATAGTCCGCCACGCTAGCCCAGTGCGGGTTGGTGGACTTCACATGCGCATAAGAATTTCTTCTTCAGCGTATGCAGGTTTCCTCACGATGTTTTCCTTCACCGTTTGAGAGCAGTCAGTAAATGTACTTAAGTTTCTAGAAAAAACCCATTGGTACATGGCCCAACCGGGGATCGAACCTCGGAGCTTTCGATATCATAGGTCGCGTCTTATCCCCGAGGCCACTGACGCTCTTCTAGTTAGATCTTCTAGTTAGATCTAGACTATCTAGTTAGATCACAGAAACCAAGCAACGGCTATATTATTATTTGATTGTTCGTTATTTGTTACCTGTCTTAAATCTTGTGGAGTATTTTCGACTTCTTCCGGAGGTGGTGCCGTCGTGGTTGGCACGTCACAGTCTTCAGTTGGAGGTACCACGCATCTCAGCGACCTTCTGTCGAAGACCAGCATGGCAGGGCACCGCTGGAGTCGAGGGTATCCACCTTGGCACTGCCAGTACCTATTGCAGGACTTGCCAAGGGGTACGTTGCCGTTGGCGTCTTCGTTGCAGAGGGCTGGAATTGGGAAATTATTGCTGAGTTCGATCGATGTGTGGGGTTTTCCGCTACTTCCAAGAGGTTTTCGTAGCGGTTGTTAGTTTATAGATTTTCTTACAGAGCACGAACAGTTCTGACGTACCTACCTACATTCTAAGGTACGTATACTGTCGATCGTGTTTTCCAATAGCAATAATGGAGAAAAACGTAAATAAATTGAGGATTGAGACAAGGATCTAAACGTCTACTCCTTTATTGGTTTTGGAGAAATTGCACATAGCTTCGCGCAACAGATGGGGAGACTGCTACCTCCACCTTAGAATTAACGGCCAATACGTGGTTGGTAGCTCTTAACGAAACTTCTAAGTTTTTCAAGTGCACTTACAGAGTACTTTTGGCAAATTGACGTCGAAATGAGAATTATATTGTGTTCTTTTTTAATTTTGCATAAACAATTTTTTATTTCATTTCACTTTATTGAAGGTTTAAAAAGGGAGTTGATCAACATCAAATCCTCATTAGTGACACCTCATAAATAAAGTTAATTGATGTACCTATACCTCAGTTGCTATAGCCAAAAAGTTTATATAGAGATAGGTTTAAACCATCGCCTTCACTGTCTACTTATCGTAACCTTTTGATAGGTAAACACATCACGTGTCAAAATACACGAATAGATGTCGATGAAGCTATCGATTACGAATTCAATACGACGGTAAATCGATTCAGTGGTCATTGTGAGCATTGTTTCGAAACCCGATACCTTGATTGATTATAATTAATTCTAGAGCTATGTTCTGAGTTTCGTTGAAGAATATGATCCGCAAATAGGAGATCCGACGAAGATCTAACTTAGGTTAATGCGTTGACAAGTCCCACCTAAAGAAAGATAAATTGACCGTGGGTAGGCCATAAACTAGGTATATAAAAATAAACAGCAGACGAATCCTGTTCTGCAGTAGAAATCGCGTACCGACACAGATTATCTACCAGATGAACCGACGACCAGAAAAAGGTAGCCAGAAGCTGATGTAGGTATAAGGAACATTAAAGATCCCCGAGCTATACAGACTTTTGTCTTTAACTGGAATAGAAAGCGAATATCAAATAGTCGTTATTTAACAACGCACTAAAACAATGGGTGCGTATGGAGAAAATAGCTTTCATAGCACCTAATTTGCTCGATGTGAAGCCCGGTTTGCAAACAAAGACATTACCATTCGATTTCTCCTGTCAACCGCTAATCAAATCGATTAATAGTAACAATTCGATCGTTATCGATTATTCAGTTACAAAAATAAGTGCCGATCTATTATGTGCTATTATAGTATTATACGCTTTATTAACCAAAGCAATTAGGCTGAAAACAGTGTGTAGTGATTGATAGGTGAAACGTGAACCGTTTAAGTCAGTGAACGATTATTAATTAATAGGCAATAAAGTACTTGCATAGTGAATGAATGAGGAAGATCATTACTTTGATGGATACGTCAGGGAAACGTGAGAAAAGGCAGCTATTCTATTATGGAACGGTTGTCGTCTCTTCATCAGAAAAGGAAGAGTAAGTCCGTTATAAATGATAAATTGCTTTTTCAATTCATTAAAGAAACCTTTCAATAGGACGTAAAAAGCTTTCATATATCCTTACATAGCTACCAATGAGTTTTTCGAAACTTAAGTACGGTTTATTAAAATATCACAGGTTTTTCGGTGAAGGAAAACATCGTGAGGAAACCTGCATACACCAAAGAATGGTATTTACTATTCTAATGCGTATATGAAGTCCACCAACAAACGGATTGGGGCACCGTTTGGCGGACAGGGGTTTGGCACAACAGATCCCATAGGGTCGAAGTATCGCCAGGTATTCCTGGCCCCCTAAGAAGATAAGATAAGATCCTTACATAGCTACTCGTATTAAAAAACTCATCTTTGTCTGTCTGTCCGGCTGGCTATTCCTCTATTATAATGTTATTGTCTCTTCCTCTGTCATAAAAATTAATATTAATTAATAAGAGAAAAGGTAACTTCTCTTATTTGGTCACACCTGGATGAGTTTGATATAATAGGTATGCGAGTAGAGTGGTTGAATATTTCCGTTTCAATATCCCGAGATGAGCACAGGTGGAAAACATTAAGATCTTCCCAAACCATCTCATCAAAGGAATGGTTTCTATAATGGAATACAACACTTTGACGGAGAAATGATATTTCAGAGCGTGGAAATTAACATTTCAATTCAAATATTCCATGTTTATTTATATTGTTATTCCACGAAGTAATCTTAATAAGAACGAATTTAGAAATACGAAATCTCAAGTACCTAGATAAATTATTGATGTTCTTCGTGCATTTTAAGTTATAAGATGAAAACATGAAGAGGACTCATGTCCCTTGGCGATCATGTATAAAGAGAATTGAAAGGGTGTGTTAGGATCGCGTCATATGCCTACCCCGTAAGGAATATGGCATGAAGAACGCATTTAATTATGTCCGTCTCTATCTCATTTTAAGTGCATTCCCTGACTGCTCTCAAACGGTAAAGGAAAAAATCGTGAGGAATGCTGCATATGACGAAGAAATTCTTAGGCGCATGTGAAGTCCAGCAATCTGCACTGGGATAGCGTGGTGGACTATAGACCAGACCAGTGAGCGGGTAGGTACTTCAGCCTCGCATAATCCATACAAGCAATAATCGATAAAGAACTTGATTTTAAAAAGATGTGTTGCGGAAGTTTGTTGCGCACTTCTTCTTAGCGCTAACATCTAGGAAACGGTGGTAGAAAAAAATAATACGTTGTATAAAAATGTACCCAGTGTACCTACTCATAAATAAAGCAATAAAATATTTTGACTTTGACCACTCACGATGTTTCTGACACCCATCCACATTCTCGGGCCAGTCGCAGGAGTGCGCGTTCTCGTTGTACAGCAGCCCGCCGATGCACAGCTGCTCGGTGGCCGTGCCGTTCCAGCAGGTCCAGTACCTCGTGCACGAGGTCTCGTGGCCGAAGATGCCGTACAGCCAGTCGCAGTGCTCCGTGCCGATCGGAGGATCTGGTGGTGACAAACGTGGTTAGGATTTAGGATATATATATAAAAAAACCGGACAAGTGCGAGTAGGATTAATTTTAACTTGATACCTCCACGCGTTCCTACGAAAAAGGGTCTTGACAGACAGACAACGAAGTGATTATATGAGGGTTCCTTTTTTCCTCTTTTGACCTAAAAAACATCCAATGTTTTTCTTCCATAGATCGGTGTACATCACAGTCGATACTCCAAGGGCAAGTGTAAATTTGTAATCCTATACCTACTAAATTAACGATTTTAGGATTGGATTGGAGCAAAATTGTCCTTTAAGGGTTTTGTTTCTCTTGCCTACGTCTACTCGCCTATTGGTCCTGGAGGAGTCTTACTTCCTTAAACCGATCGAAGCAATATGTAAGGTATTAGGATAAACAACACTCACTGATCTGCACTTTGGGGTACTCGCAGTAGTTGGACCTCCACGGGTAGTCGCACCCCTCGGTGACTCCCCGATGCTTGCCCGCGAACACCAGCCCGTTGGGGCAGTCGTACTGGATCGAATGTCCGTTGTCGCATTCCCAGAACTTGTCGCAGTACTTGTCGTCTGCGACAATTCGCCCCTTGGTCTTGCAGGGGTCGTCTACCTGCGCGCACGATATCAGCGTCGCGCTCGCCAGAAATGCTGGAACAAAAAGAGTAAGGATTTAGTTACTTGTACAGAATAGTTTAGAAGACATCAGCATCACATAGCAATACGTTAGACCGCCTAGACCAGGGATGGGCAATCTTTGGGAAGTTGCGGGCCAAACCTTATGATACTAATGAAGTCAGGGGCCATAGGTACAGGTCCGGACTTAGACACCCAGGGGCACTCGACAATTGGGGTCCCCAGATACCAACTCAAAATTATGACAGCGGCCTGCCAAAATGATGATAATAAGAAACTATAACACGCAGCGAGCGTGAGCGTGAGCCGCAATTTTTTTTTGTTGGGTTAATTTTTGCTGAAATTTACGGCTGGGGGTACATAGGATGGCTGGACCCCACAAGGCTAACTTTTAAGAAAGACTAGCATTGGTCTAGGTCCTAGGCGAATGCTAGTCTTTCAAGCAAAACTCGAAAATTGTAATTCTGTATATTTTTTTTGTAATAAAGTTGTAATATTAGCAGGGACACATGTGAAAGTAATTGTGTCGGTCGGTTTGTTATTTTTTCACGTCTCCTTCAAACCTCTGAACATATTTCGATACAATTTGGAAAGAAGATAGATTGCATACTTCTACATTTCTCAGAATGTACTTGAATTTATTCTGTCTCTTCTATTATTCTGTCATTAGAAAGGAAGAGATTATGAAGGTACCTACTATACAGGTATATACTTACACCAAAAGATTTGAGTTTTAAAGCTTTTTCTTGGACAAAAGAGAAAAGGAACCGCAATTTTCCGAAGTTTAAGCAAAAGCTTTAAATCCGTTAAGAGAAATTGCAACATAGCCATAAACGGCAACATTAAACCTTTGTCGTGAATAAGTGGAAAATTCTAAAGAGTGGGAAAGCACCTTCTGTTCTGGCATCGAATAAATAGGTACTTTTTATTTTAGCGCAGTAGGAATTTATAATTTCCTGGATGTTACAAAAAGGTCCGTCTCTCTTCTCCCAAAAAGGACCGTCTTCACAAAATTACCTAAGGATAATAAATTATTAATAATAAATAATTTATGCTATTTTTCTCTTTATTTCTCGTCTATGTCTCTCAAAGAATAAAATTGAATGTAAAATCAGGCGTCTAAGAAAAACTCGCATCTATAAATTAATGAGGAAGTAAGGAATATGTTAAACATATTGCTAGTCGTATACTTAGCTCTAATCTAATCTGAGGATGTAATCACCCGTTTTTTCTGATGCAGGAAATTGAAATACGAAATCACTTTCCCATAAGTACACCTCGAGGGAGTATGTATATGGAATAAATTCAATGTACGCTCCGCGTTGAGTCTTCCTTTCCTCATATTGTTATTATTTTTCAATACGATACACTAGAGTGAAATAAAGGCTGTTTGAAAATAAAATCGTTAAGAAATTGAGACTAAGACGTGAGTGAAGTAGGTGTTCCAGCTAAGGAGGTATTTTGGAATATCCCTACATTAGTAACAGTGTTTTCTTGTAAGTAATTACAAGCCATAAGTTTCTCCATAATTTGCATACTGTACACAAAATAGTTAAGGTACTAAAGTTGGCAGACTAGACCCGTAACATAAGTGCATGACTGCGATACTCAGACGGACAAATTGCTTCAGCGCGTTTACTAAGTACTCAACTTTGGAAGCCTCAAATCTCCTGTACTTACATATTACGTTAAGCTAAATAAGTTAATACGTGGTTGTATCTATCGTTGTAGGTATATCACATATCCACTTAAAGGTATATTCTTTGGAAACGGATTTATTTCAGAGAGAAGATGTTTCACCACTGATTGATAATGATAAGTGAGGGTGACGTTTTTGCAGTTACATAAACTGTTGAATTTATTTCTAACGTACTGTCAAATGAATACTGAAAAAGTTTTCTATTTTCATTTGGCGTGAATCTTTACACACCGCTGATGACGATGATGATGTAGGCAAAAAATCTCCAGCAAACTCCAACCAAAGACTGGTTAAGTACATCTAAGGTTGACTGGAAGAAATCGCTTAAGGTGTATCACAGACACACGCGTTCTGCGGTGGCGTTTTACCGCAGGCCGCAGCTTCAATATGAAAACGCAGGCCGCGCGTATCTGAAGTCTCACATACATTGCATAGGGAAGACAACAGGCCGCCAACGCCACCGCCGACCGCGTGTGAACGCCTGTGCAATTGTATTGTACATCCTTACTTCCTTGAATTCAAATTTGACACAGCCCTAAAAGCGGAAGTCAAATAAAACTTCTCATGTGTTACGAAACTGCAAACAATAAAATTTGCCTAACAAATTGCCATATCCGAGTGCTACATTGTCTTAGGTTACTTATGTTATGTCAGCACGAGCGCGGGGTGCGCGAGCGCAGCCGCGGTGAAAGTGCTTCCGACTTGCGCAAGATCGCGCAATGGTCGTTTGACATGTGACATTGAATGTCATTACTCATTCGCACGTATTGTTTGCGAGTGAGACCACTTCTACGTAACTTTATGGTCATCACTTGTAACAACATTGGGGGTTGACTCGCCAGTACAACAGAAAGTAATATCACTTATCAATAAATGTTTTATTTGTATTTAGAAATTATGTGTATGGGCACTTTTTATTTATACAAACTGCACCGATTATTTTTCGTTAGTCGTAGACATATACGAGTCAATGAAAATACCATCAATTTGTTAATCTATTTGTTTTTCATTTATGAATTCAAAGTTTTCCATAGTTTTTATATGAAATAAAAATAATTTTTGCTATTATTAAATAAATATTTGCTCTTCAATTGCTTAGTTTCAAATCTAAAATTTTGCCGAAATAAGAAAAGTTCTGTTATTAAAATCTGTCGACTTCGGAGGGACGTTATTGCTGTCTTTATTTTTTTGCTGTGTTTGCAATTGAGACGAAATCATAAATTAAATGATACATTTTTTAACTTAATTTTCACGGACAAACTGAGCAAAATGTCCATCAGGTATAGATATTTATGAACACTTATTTTTTAATGATTGACTTATAATTTTTTCTATTGCATCTATTGTATTTATGTACCTACATCTTTACCTTTCACTAGATTTCGCACCTACTAAATTGCCTTGCTTACCTTGTGATTCTGTAATGAGATTCTTCCCACTAACGAATCGTTGTTTAGGTAAATAATTTTCCAGCTATATACCTAGTTCTGTCTTTACGCCGCTACATTATGTGATTGTATGTTTAGGTACTTATATAAATGCATGCGTCACTACCCTAAAACATAGCCGAAGTCGGTAATTGTATAGTCGCCAAAGAAAGTGGCATATCGCGTGCAGGTCGCAGCTCACCGATGACATCGCATCGCTGCGATTTCACGCGTATCGCGATAAAATGCTTGTTAAAAATAGACTTTTAATTTCCATCGTGACCGTGATAAGTCGCTTTAAAGTCAAATCCGATAAGGGGATGTGGGTTTTGATGCATTTTGCTAAAAAAAAATCATACACTTTGGTGGCGATGGTTCATCATTATCGCAAACCTGCACTAGTCCACTGCTGGACATAGGATTTCCCCAAGACGGGCCACTGATGACTGAACTTGATCTTCGGTTCTCCGCATTCAGTCACCGCCAGTCGCCTTATATACGCATCTAGCCGGGGGTGGCGTCCCACACTACGCTTGCCCTATCGTGGACTCCACTTGGTCATCATTATGTCATGTCATAACAGCTATTAGACCCTCAGGGTTATTAAATTATCTTGCTCCACGGTACAAGAAATTATTAAAGTAGAAAAAATCAGTGGCCTTTACGAAAGGTCACCGGTAAAACCAACTTTGCCTAGTTAGATTCCACTAACAAATTGGTGCATTTTATAAATTACCCACTTTTATGTTTGTAGAAGAACCATTTTACTAAAAGATGGGCAAGGTTATTTATGCTAGCTATTTCCCCCGGCTTCGCCCGCGAGGAAAAAAGTTTTTTTTACCGCGGGAACAGGTTTATCGCAGTAAAAATAAGCCTATATCCTGCCACAGGGTTCTATGTACCTATCTCCACACCAAATTTTTCTCTTCAGCGGTTTAGGCGTGAAAAGTTAACAAACAGACAGAGTTACTTTGCCATTTATAATATTAGCTAGCACAATATTAGTAATGAGGAGATCCGACGGAGAGCTAAGGTTACCGACATAGCCGAAAGGATTAGCAAACTGAAGTGGCAATGGGCGGGTCACATCTCGCAGAACCGACGGACGTTGGGGCAGACGGGTTCTGGAGTGGGACCGCGGACCGGTACGCGCAGCGTGGGACGCCCCTCCGTCAGGTGGACCGACGACCTAAAGAAGGTGGCAGGATGCCGCTGGATGCGGAGAGCGGAGGACCGTGTGTGGTGGCGTTCGTTGGGGAAGGCCTATGTGCAGCAGTGGACGATAAAAGGCTGAGATGATGATGATAACAATATTAGTACCTGGGGATAACATCAAAATGTGAAAAGGAGCTTATTTAAGCTGGATCATTTCCTACCGGCCCCTTAGCTTAAAGCATTTAGAAAAAAGGCTTATAATTATAACATTATTTTTAAAGCTGTAAGTTACGACTAAGTTAACTAATTGACTTCGAATTAAGTTTCTAACACTTATGTAATTTTGCAAGTTTGTTTGTTCCTGTTTCACGCCTCTACAGCTCAGAAAACAATAATTCGTATAAAACAAATTCGAATGCAAATTTAATATCTGAATTCAAATCCCGTAAGCTTTAAAGCTCATTTCACAGCGAGCGGGAGTTTCAAAGTTTATTACAAACAAAAACATATCTTTTGCTAACAAATTTAAAAGACAAGCTGTTTCGATGAAGTACGTAGGTGGGTGAATTTACTTTGCAACTTCGATTAGGATGGATTTTTTTAGAATCGTTTTTTAAAGATTGCTTATTGTGTAGGTAAGACTTGGTACAAGTTATGGTCTAGAAATATGAAACTTAGCAAAATAGTTCCGCAAATGACGTAAGCTCACTCAGATCTGTTTTACTAAATCCACAGCTAGTTCATACACGACTTAAGTACCTTATGGTGTTACTGAGCTAATCTGATGATGGGGCCGGAAGGTGGCCACAGGGACTCCGCAACCAAACAAGATACCCCCGCCGTGTTTGGGCTCGTTAGATTGGTCTCAGAGTAGTTTGCTGACAGAATGGTGATATGCATTTTAATAAAAAGCTTGTTTTTAAGTGACTCATAACACTAACACCATATTTCGTATCTGGGCATTCAATGTCGCTCGCAGGGAAAATACACTTTCGCCTCTAGTTGCGTAAATAACTATTTAAACTGATCTTTTTTTAAAGTTTAAAAATGCTGACACTTCGGGCAAGGTTAATTACGGTATTAGACTTTTTAATTGAGAAATATCCTAATATCTGTGAATGAATATTACAGATTGTGACAGACGGACGGACTGGCCGTGGGTTCCTTGTCGGACTTCGGAACTCTAAAACTATTTGTTGTATTTTCATTACTGTTTTGTTGACTATTTTCTCTCTTTGTTATTTAAAACAATTCCTAGTTCCTAATTAGCGGACACTTATGCTCAAACACGAATAGTCCGTAAAAACGAAATGGTTCGTGACGCTACATTAATTCGCCTACTTTCGCGTACCTTCATAAAGAGTTGTTAATGTTCAACTAGTATAGCGCTTTTATAGCCTTACACCAGCATAACATGAGGGTTTTGAGTCAATTGAATTGATGATACAGGGTATCTATACCTATGAACAGACAGACAGACGGACAACATAGTGATCCTTGGGTTCCTTTTTTCCTCTTTTGAGGTACGGGACCCTAAAAAAATTCTGTTGTTTCGAAAACCGAAATCAGAAGTTCTAGGCAATTAGTGTCTTAACGTTAAACTTGAATTAAGTCCAACCAAAGTAGTCGTTTTGAAAATAAGCCAAAATTATTGCAGTCTAAGTGATTTAGTCTTGTTAGAATTTCGCATGAACTATACTTCGCACAAATGACATATATCGCACAACTGTACATCGCACACTCGTATATCGCACTGACGATACTTCGCACAAATGACATGTCGCACAATCGTACATCGCACACTCCAGGTCGCACTTCTGCAATAACCCCGAATCTTGTAGTCTGATTAGTCCTATGCCGGTCCTGTGCTAATTTATGCGTGTTTATGCTAAGCCAAGTGGGTCTAAACAAAGGTCCTTGGACAAATAAGTCTTGTTGTCCATATGACATTCCTTTGTTTCTACTTTTGCCCGAGAATTTAACCAGAACAATCTACATGTTTATGTAAGGTCAATATTCTTTGAGAAGGGTTGGAATATTTCATGCATTCTGAGGGTCGAGAATTCTCAGCTGCTAAGGGAATGAAATTAGATACCTACCTACATTGCACTCCGTATTATCAGGGAGTAAGTTTGTGCTATACAAGTAGTCTGTAGATAGGTAATACCTATTATTACAGGCAATTCTTGCTTTCTTCGGTCTGTACAAGTACAACTTAAGGCTAAACCAGAGAGGACTTTCACATATTTTTAAAATATGCATGAGATCATTGTCATGTAAATAGAGTAATATCAACCGAAAATCATACTTTTTAAAAAGCTCACAGGATGAACGGCTATGGATTTATTCTTTCTTGAATAGTCTTGACCGCAAACGTAAAATCATTGGTGTGACCAAATCCTAAAGGCTTAGCGATCAATTTGTTTGACAAGGGTTTCTGAGACTGCAAGAAAATCTTTTGTGACCTTTAATATTGCAAATCTTGTATTTATAAATCAAGTGGTTTTTCGAAATGGCTTTTCAATATGCGTGACATTTTTACTTCGACCACAGAAATATCGATTTATTTCTGTGCCTCTGACTGTGAAACGCATCGGTATTTGTATTTTTATTAGAAAATTGTGATGACTTCGTAATGTCATGACGTTCTGTTACGGAAAGAGGAATAGATACATTATACAGGGTGTTATAAAATTACCTGTAAAGCCGAAAGGAGTTTAAATGGGGCCTTATAACGAGTCCATTCACATATCCCAAAAAATAAAAAGAAATAAAAAATATTATTATTTTCTCTAATGTGCAAACCCTATCTAGAAGGTAGGTCATTCAACTGAAATGACATTGATTTGATTATGGTATATTGGATCCGATAACTGCTATGATTGTATCTAGAAAAACTATTAAAGTAGACAATTATCAGGTAAAATAGGTACCTACGTAGGGCCTTTTCTTTTATATAATCTGGTTCCTGACATGAGAGCTTACTAGGGTTGGATTTGATAATTAATTATATTTTACGGGGTATTTTTTTGTAACACGTTGTATAATTAATGATCCTTAGCATAGCATGTAAGTATACCAGTAACAATACGAACAAAATTGATGCTTGAATTTGTCATCGTACACAACATTTCTATACTTAATGTATTTTGCAATATACTGTTAAACACTTAGAAATGTTACTCTTGACCTCATATTACTATACTCTTGTGGTTAAACATACAGTTAACAAGTGACTTGCGCAAAAATTATGCCCATACATGGTATGATTTAAGAAGTTATAGGTGTCACCGTCGGGTAAAAAGGCCTGTACTACAACCTCCAAACCACCGGCCGCTAGTGTTAAAACAGAAGGTAATGATTACTACATATACTCATATCTTGGCCAAGCGACGGGCAGAACCGCACTGTGCGAAGCCTTAAGCGTAACACACACAGCGCGGCGGCGTTGCGATAGCGTTGCGGCGGCGAAGCGAATAAAAAGCGGAGCCCTTCAGACAGGAATACCGCTAGCGGCGGCGGCGCGGCGGCGGTTTGTATGAAGAACGCTCCGCACCGCGCCGCGCCCCCGCCGCTCAGTGTAGGGGTTCTCATACACTACAAAGGAATACAACGCGCCGCCGCCGCTCCGCAACGCCTGTCTGCGCAAATCTGTCAAACCAAAACGTCAAATCTGTGCGCGCGGTTTTGTCGCTTTCGCCGTCGCACCGCCGCCGCGCCGCACCGCTGCCGCGCCGCTTTGATGTAAAGGGCTTCATACTATTTCGAACATTACAGAAAAAAAACGCAACGCTTTCGCACCGCCGCCGCCCTGTCTGTGTTCCGCTTTACTGAGACCGCCAACACGACACGTCTGCCTAGCGTGGCCAGGGCACCACAACATGGCCTATCCCTAGCTGTGGACGTTGACAAGGTAAATACTTCAAAAAACAACTGATATTTTGCTATTTCAATTGGCATGCAGTTAATGTTATATTTTCCCAGTAATCTAGTTTTAATTTCTCTTGTTACAAAACATTTTCCGGCTTTTTTGGATTTATACACTACTTACTCAGTATTAACAAATTATGTAGTTTATGCGAGTGATACTTCGATAACTCATGTTTTCTTTTACACTTTTATACACAATTGCTTTAATTGCACAATTTCAAGTCATTATTGTAATAATTGTAATTGACGAGACGATTACGCAATTGTATACAATTATACAGCAATTATGATTGGATAACGAAAAATTATCACATTTCTTGCAACAAATTGAATGTATTTCAAGCCAATACCCTCGTTTTGCAATAAATACATCTGTGATTTATATTAGCGCTGTTAATTATACGCTATGCGATGTTAATTAAGTCATCTATGAAATTTTTACATACCACTAATTCAGGTCATTATACCAATGTAGACACTCATTTAAAAAATATATATAATAAACTAATTTTAACCTACGACTCCGCCTGCAAAGTCTAACAGTTTACCTAAACTCATTATTGCTCGGCTTCCAATAACCGCAGCGAGAAGGTTAGTGTATATCAAAACCTTCCTCGAGATTATTTTCTAAGAGATAGTGAAAACTGCATCAAATTATGTTATGTGGTTCTCAAATCACACAGTGACCAGACAGACATACGTTCCCAAACATGCAAATTTTGCAAGAACAATTACTTAGAACATTACACAATTTTCTTAAACTAGCAGGAACATCACAAAGGTAGTTCAATAAGCTGAGATGACAAAGCGCAATAACTTACGATTTCGACTTTCTTCGAAGCAGGCATCTAGCTAAACTGCCGCTTTATCATGTTCTTTTTAAGATATCATCTTCATTTTAAAACACTCACGCTTTCACCATTTGTCTATGCTTTTTAGGCGTCCGAAGACCGATAAGGAACCGTAAATGATCGTCCAGTATGTCCGTCTGTCCGTTCCTGTCAGAGCATCAACTTTTACAGTTAGGTGTACTGAAATGCATAAAATGTTTGTACAAGGGTTTCCCTCCTTGATAAGCCTCTATATTAAAAAATATTAAGCAGAGTAAAGACACGTAGAGTAAAGTAGAGCAATTACCAAGCAGGAGTCATCATAAAACGGACAAACAATGTAGTGTCGTGAGAGCTCAGACACGTGTCGTGAGAGAAAACGTCCATCGTCGTTAAGATTACTGAAGTATTTGCTCTGTTGTCTTTAGACGATGGTGTAAAGAGTTAGCGGTAAGCGATCGTGACCGGGCAGGCGTAGTGTGGGACGCCCCCCGGCTAGATGGAGAACCGAAGATCGGGTTCAGTGGCGCGCGTTGGCCTAAGTCCACCAGAGCACTAGTGCAGGCTGATGATGATGATCGTTGTCCGTACTTCAAAATTACTATACCTAGTCTGTTTAATATTTAAATGTGAATATTAGTAACGGTCAATATAGATTTCCGCCCGGATGTCTGTCTGTATCTGAATCTCATACTTATTGTGTCACATAAACAGTTCCTATTCAATTAATAATAATAAAATGTACAGCCCATAAACCTTTTATAATCATTGCAAGTTTAATTAGACGAAGCCATCGGATTAAGCCATGTTTTTATCACGAGTATAAAAAACTTATCGCTTATACTTTACACTGATTACAATAATGTCGGGAAACTAAACAGTTACTTCCTCGCTTTCAAATGCTTTACGAGCTGCGCGTGCGTCTGAAAGTGAACGTATCATTTGTGGTTGCACTCTTTGTACACTCCGCCCGAGAAGTGGCTCGTTATATTAAGGACGACAATCTCTAGATCTGTGCTCTAGACACTGACAGTATCTTTCGTTCTTCTTCAGTGTCGTTTCGCTCCCGTAGTCTTAATCATCTAACGACTCTACCTATACAAATTTAAAAAATATGCTACGTAGTTAGGGTTCTGTAGTGCGACAGCAAACCCTTAATACATCAGTCTGTCAAAGCGATAATTATGAAGCGAATTGAATGGTGTTTTTTTTTCTGTAGAGCGCACACAATTTTGAATTTCTTTTTGACAAACCTTTTATTTTAAAACGTGCCATTTAATTAACCACTATAATATAATGACGTATTCTTGTAATACTTCTGTTTACCTACTTATTTGTTAGATCAATTTTCCAAAATCGTTATTTCTTAGTTGCAAATATTCCATTGGCATTTTTTCCGGAATTAAAAAAAAATATAGTAAGAAATATTTTATCGTGTTCGTGTATGTACGTACAAACCCTAAGAGTGTTAAAACACCCGATCGGGTTTTATTAATATTGTCTGCAGAATGTGACGCGACCCGATCGGGTGTCGTCGCTGTAGGCTATTATCACGTATATATATAGGTATGAGTGATTTCTCGAAAATCAAAAAATGACGTCCACATTCTGCGGAGTTTTCTAATTTTGTCAGCCACATTCTCTAGCAATTTGATATTTATTAATAACATCTAAGGTAGTATTTCCGAAAAGCAAGCATTCTAAAAACTGTTCGCGATTCGCATCGTGACATACCCCCTTACAGTGAAGCCCCATTATCTATACAGAGAGGTTTTATCTTTGTTCCTTCTGCTTCGCCAGTGCTTTGCTTTCTTTCTCTTTGTCGCAGTCGCGTTATTTCAAGAATGGAACCGAGTTGATCCTTTTATAATAATGAGGTAGCATTTGCGTACCCAGACACACGCGGTCTGCGGTGGCGGCCTACCGCAGGCCGCAGACCACAATACAGCGTGTGTTGGAAGTCTCACATACATTTCAGGGAATACAGGCAGGCCGAGTGTGGTTGGAATACGCTTTATACAGGATAACTGAAACTTAACCGTAAAAAATACAAACTAATACGAATAAGTAAGTGATATAATAATAATGAGATTTAAAATAAGAATAAAATTTAAATAATTATGTAAATATGACATATCTTGTCTCGAACTACAAGTGCTAAATATAAATCATGAAATACTGAAAAGTCAGATACCTACCGAATAAAATTTATGTAACATTTTCCGCTCCTAAAATATTAGTGATAACTGAGTGGTTAACATAAAAATGCTGTAAATAACGTTGTTATCAGCTAGTTTGCGCACCATTGGAAGAAGTGAAAAGACCCTTTCAATATTCGTCTTTACCTAACGATAGAGAAGGGTTTCTTGACATTCTGCATGAGAAAATAAGTAGGTGACTTAACATAACTTTAAGTAAGTAAGTAAGTAAGTAAGCATTGAGTTGGCATGTGGAAAGGAATGGAGAAGCTTGTAACTGCCAGACTAAACGGCGTTATCAGGAGGCAGGAATGATTTGAGATCAAATAATAAATATTAAACAGATTCATACTATACCTACATAAATAATGACGTTCTGAATCTTTCTGAGAATAAAAAAGTTAAATTAATTAAGAGGTAGTACCTATACAAACTTAAACTAATAATCATTCATCATATAATTTGATCTCAAATCATTCCTGCCTCCTGATAACGCCGTTTAGTCATAACGTTAAATAGTCAAATCAAAACATAAATAAAAAATAAAGGAGGCCCAACAAACGAAACGAAGGTCGTTTAGAATGGTCGTAATTAAGTTTATTAAGGTACAACAATTTCAACAATTCAGACTTGCAATAAATTCAGCTCAAACTTTAGTAAGTACTAAACCTATGCAGCGTCGAATAAATACCACAAGCAAAACTAGTTTTAGTTTACATTAATCTAATTGCATTTCGTATGATTTATTGCTTATTACCAGTATTACATTTACATACGCAGTCAACGAGCTTTAAGTATGTTTCAGATATAGATAAATAAAACATTAAGCATTCACTAGCTGTACTGTTAGAATGCAGATTGAAGGTCATGAGAATTCTCGTAAACCTAACTCCCACTAAACTATTGTTAAACTTAACAATGGTTTAGCTTCTGTTGAATCTTATGAGGCAGTGGGAGTAACGCACAGTCATGCAGTATAAATTATGTGTATTTTGTTTGTTTAAGAAGATGGATTTTAGCAAATTCCCGATGGATTCACGTTTTATTTAGTCAAGAGATAAAATAACTACTTACCCAGCTAACTAAAAATAGCAGAGGTCAAGAAAGGGAGGAATTATTTTTATCTATTTTTATGTAAGATTCCCTCCGGCTAGATGGAGCGACGACCTGCGTAAGACTGGGTGCGGAGAACCGAGGATCGGGTTCAGTGGCGCCCCTTGGGGGAGTCCTATGTCCAGCAGTAGACTAGTACAGGCTGATGATGATGATAAGTAGTGATCTTTAAATAAAGTACATGTAATATTGCATAATACAAACAAACAAACCAGCAAAGCAATGGTTTAACAACACCACCACCAGTCACAACACTTACCAACATGGTATAAAGGCATGGTACTCTTGTATTAAAAAAAACTTATAAATAAAATAGTACGTATTCTAAATATTTTCTCTAAAACAAGCATTTTCATTTAAAGACACTCAACTCCAAAAGCGCTATGTTTATAATCTTTTGTTTTACGACAGAAACTGAAGTAATTGTGGAGTTGTCAAGTTTAAATTCATTAATTAAACGTTGGCCCTTAAACTTTGTGCTTGTTAATTCAATCTTAAAACTTTGGAATTCAGAAAACTAACAAGCTTGTGCCTACGAAATTAGTTCCACAATCTGGATCTGTATAATATAGGTAAGATATAAAACCAGGTAGGTACCTATACAATTAATAAACATAGTTGTCCTATTATCTATTCTGTGGTTGTGGTGTCAACAGGCAGACGGATAAGGTACTACTGATGGTATAAGTCGCCCGCAATACAAAGGCACGGTGCTCTGCCGGCTTTGAATGAATTATGTCTTGCGTTGTGTGTGCGCATAAAGCCCACAGTGCCAGTTTTCCGCTCAGGAAATATTGAATTCTCATAATGTTGAATTCTCAAAATGTTGGATTCTCAAAATGTTGAATCTCAAAATGTTGAATTCTCAAAATTTTGAATCTCAAAATGTTGAATCTCAAAATGTTGAATTCTCACAATGTTGAATTCTCAAAATGTTGGATTCTCAAAATGTTGAATCTCAAAACGTGAATTCTCAAAATGTTGAATCTCAAACGGTCTCTCTCAGGGTCGGGCGGCATTTGCCTACAACGTTGAAAGTCTATATAGCGATATGGTCGGTTCGCCCTGGCGACCGACAATGGCGGTATAACCAAGGTCATAAATACCACAGAACGGTGGCGGGCAGCATCGCAGCGTCACGGGGCGAGGCCATAGTAGGTACTACGATGGCCAACACGTCTCCCCATGAGTCACGAACACGACCACATAGCACGGCCCACAGTTCCCAGCACCCGTTCTTTTCTTAGCTACGAAAGGTGGCCGGAGGCTGCTGGACGTGGAGGACAGAGGACCAGGTGTGGTGACATTCAGTTTGGAAAGCCTATGTCCAGCAGTGGACATCGAGGGGATGATGTGAAGATGATGGTACTTCATTGTACACCAGTACCAAAACATCGGAGAAACATACTGGAAAGGTATAGGTTGGCGGCCCTGTTGTTTATAGCAATTTTCAGCTAGACCTCCGCAGGATTCCACGAAATCTGATTGGATTGATTGGTTCTAATCCCACGTCATTGTACTATGATCTATTGCTCTTGCACACCCTCACTTCGCCTTATCAAGGTTAATTAATACCGTGTCCTGTCCATAATCAAAAAGATAAACATCTTGTAAGAAAGCAATAAAGCGACACAGTACGGGCCGTAAACGCGCTGTTGTAAAAGCCAGTAAAAGCGCAATTTTTTCCACGCATTAACTTGATTAGTTGGGAAAGAAATGGGCGTAATAACTGCTATAGGTAGGCTATATTAGTAATGGCATAGAATAAATATTGCCTATGGGTACCTGTACTATGATTTGTTCTGTGCTATGGGCCATCTTTTCGATAAGCCTTCGCTTAATCACCGTTAAGTGAGATTATAGATTTCAATCCTGCTTCTTACTCGCCACACGACTTATTTCTGAGCACAACTGTACCACATAGGGTGGATTTCAGGAACAGAAATATTTGTACGATTCCGGAAATCCACCCCATGGGGGGATTTATTTTTTAGCCATCAGCACATCATTCCAGAAATCCACCCATCGGGTGGATTTTTTGGGGTGGATTTCTGGAATAATTCGTGGTCAGTACCTAAGTACGACTTGGTTAGTAAAAGTGAGTACATTTCAATCAATCTATGAGTAAATATTTATGCATGACCAAAGCTGATTGTCAGGGCGCTTTCGTTATTGGCTGCGCGCCTCTAGATAATAAAGATATCTATTCGACTATATCTATTCGATCTTAGTGTTATTTTATTGGCTAGTATCATGGGGTTCATTCACACTACAGACTAGCGTAATTTGATCTTTGAAGGACAAAATTCTAGTTAGGTATATAAGACTGTTTTGTCTTGCTTTGTTTCGGTTATGATCATTCCGTCTAAAAAGCAATTGGTCTAAAACGCAAAATGCCTAAAATCAATGTCTAAATTGTAGAATGCCTAAGTATTAATTGGCCTAAAACTCAAATTGCTTAAAACGTCTGAAAAGCAATTGGTCTAAAACGCAAAATGCCACAAAATTGTTTGACCTGTAAGTTATTAGTATCGGGCTATAATACTTATACTTTCATCACTTTCAGCTTCCTCGTTGAAGTAAAGTACTAGGAAAATTGCATTTTCATAATTTGTAAGCATAATAAATATCATTGTTATTGTCCCGGAATATAAAACGAGGCACGAAGCAAATTATGTTAAGTGTTGACTCTGACATTTTAAGGTAACTTTGATGAACATAATGAAGTTATTCAGAATTATAATTTAAAAGTAGGGAAACAGGAACAATTCTCGTGAAGAATTAGGAGGATTTTAAGGTGAAAGAGAGGTTGTCTTTCAGTTTTAATATATTTTATGGGGTCGGAAGCAGCTGGATGGTCTAAAGAAAGGGAGCCTAATAGTTGAGCTGGGTGGGAAGTACACGAAAAAAATGCAAAATAACTATTGTACTAGATTTTCAATGTTCAACTTGAAAAACTTGAAAAACCTATGTTTTCTGATCATACACAGCTCGGTATAGGTAACAGCTCAATGTTTTGGCAAAATTGCATGGGCAATATCAATATTAAACGATTTACTGAGCTATACTTACAATATCTTATAAGAAATTATGTTAATCAGGTCAAGTAGGTGAGGTCCCATGGGTATATGCACCTTAACCACTTTAAGTGATTGCCTGTCCCATCAACCTAAATATAATTAATATCTACAAATGGCAAATGACGCGTTTCCAGAACTTTCCTTATCAAACTTTCATATTTGTTTGCTCTGAATATACCTAGCTGAGTTGTTTTTCTTAGCTGTTTATCTTTTGCTTATTACTTAGATTAGTTTAAGGGAAAGAGGCGACGAAGGCGTTATACACAAGCAAACTGTATAACTGGATGGCAAACAATTGTTTGACTAGTTTGAGCGCCAATCAAACTTGTGGAAACGGTAGCGATACGTCAAAAATTTTTTTTAGTCAAAGACGCGTTTAGTCAACGTTTCGTTTTTTCAAAACTTGTTTTGTTTTAGTCAAAGTTGTGAAACATCTGACTCTAGTAATTAAAATTTTTCATTGGCGTTCCTCAAATGCCAAAGTTCCATCAGAAACTTGACGGGGATGAAGTATCGGGAAACAGTTAGTGTCAACATAAAATGATTGAACTCACCGAGGACGCACGCCCAACGCCCGGGTGCCGACATGTTGCGGGTAGAAGCTGTAAACACTGCAACAAGGGAAACGTGAATCAGTCGCGAAATGGAATTGCTTTTCAACGATGTTGTTCGCTCTGCTGGGAATATTGATGGCGTGTGGAATAGATTTTTCCATTCAATCCATTATTGCACACACTTATTAAATACACTTTAGAGTTTCTGGCGGTTTCGCTTACAGCAATAACTCCTAGACGTTTCCACAATTTTATAAAGACACATTATTATTATTAAACCATTTATTTATCCTTATTAAATAATAAATACATTTTTCTTAAAATTAATTATTTCTATAAGGACCTCTTTTCGAGTAAAGGCCTCCTCCATTTTACTCCATAGATTTCTATTCTTGGCTTTTGACGCCCAGTTGTCTCCTGCTGTCTTTTTAATCTCATCAAGCCACCTATCAGGGGGCCTACCCTGTTTTCTTTTCCCTTTCGGGCCACCCCAGTGTGTTATTATGTTGGTCCATCTATCTGCACTCATACTGCACATACTCTGACACATTATATCGCGTTAGTTTTAAATCTGGCAATTGCTGAGTTGAGTTCTGTTGTGATAGCCGTTGAGTTCAGAGCGTGGTAATTAGTTCTATTGTAGATAAATCCGTGGTTTGTTGCTTTCTTTATTGTCTCTTGGAGCATAGGTAGGTATACTAGTTTCGTTCAGTTCTGCATGGAACCAGATTCTGTTGTAAATCGATTGCGGGCTAACAGCGCTGTTATCTGTGCTATGGCCACTTACGATTTTGTTGAAACCGTCGATCACTACTACGGCAAGAGGCGACAAAACTTTTGCGATTTCCCGCATCGGAAGCGCCGGTTGTCTCTTCTACTGCTTTTCTTTATTTGTTTTAATGCTTGTTTTCGGGTTTAATGAAACATAATTTTTTAAAATAGTACCTAAATAGGCTTCAATTGTCACTATACATAATTATTTTTTTTGCTTATTACTGAGGTTAGCGAGGGACCGGTCGTCGTGGAGATCTTAGGGGAGGCCTTTGTCCAGCAGTGGATGTCTTTCGGCTGATATGACGATTTTTTTTTTAATTTTTTTATGATGATGATGATTAATGAGGTAAAATTATACTACGGGAAACACAGCGGGGAAGAAAAGTAATCTATGAGATTCATCGAAACATGTAGACATTTATCACGACAGAAATGTTGCAGCGACAAATGAATGATGTTCACAAACGGTGCGGCGACAGAAAGGTATCAAAATAAATATACTCAGGACAGGTAGTTTAGACTGACAGCACCGATTTTTACTTCTGTTAGTATACTTACCAACTTATACAAACTGATCCTGGTGTTGGAATAAACGGTCTGAATCAGAATGTAGAGGATCCCAGCTAGTGGCAACCCTACTCTATTATACGCGATTTACGCGACAGGATTCGACTTCGTTTAACGAAATTGTATTTTGAATGCGAACAGTCGCAGATTTAGAATAGGATATTTGTGCAATATTCACAAATTGGTCCCAATGTTATTTATTTGTAAATTATAATAATAATAATGTTTGGACAAATTTACACACGGCTGTTTAGTCCCAACTAAGCCGAAGCTTGTACATATGGGTACTCGACAACTGATAAACATACATAAATACTTTTAAATAAATACTTAAATACATACAAACACCCAGAATCCGAAAACCAACAGATATGCTCATCACACAAATGTTGGTCCCGGGTGGGAATCGAACCCACGACCTTTGACGCAGTAGGCATGGTTACTACCACTACGCCAACAGGCCAGTCATTAATCACAATCAATCAGCCAATTATCACATATGTAAGTATCACTTACGCGTTGCACAGGTAATATGGAAGAACAATTTATGCCTTCTGACATATACCTACTACGTACGACATAACACAGTCCAACACACCCACGTGTACGGTACATACACACATACATACATTTTACATAATTATACATAGGCAGAACGAAGCGCCTGGTCTATGGCCAGTGTCGGTATATTTATATAATTACCTAGTAGGTACCTACGTTACCCTTAAAATGTGATCTACAAATAATAGTCCCCTCGGCCCTAAGGCAGCGCGTTTCTCACGCGAGATCATGCGCGCGCGTTGCATCAGATGTGTTGATGCTCTGCGTCCTCGGAACGGAAAAAATGAGCTGTCGCAAGATTGGCTAGTGAAAGCGTGCAATTAGTGCGTATGACGCAATGGGCCGTCAGATTCGGATAGTTGACTCGACTCCGTGCTTTATATGGCGATAAAAATAGGACTTGTCCTCTGGCATAGCATAGCACGAGTCAGAATCTTCATCAGAAACGAAGAATCGATGGAGAGCTGGTCCAGTAGAAGGCAGACGGTCACACGCGGTCAATATAGCCCTTTCAAACTATGCCTAGACTAGGCTGCTGCTTTTAGCTTGTAAGATAATAATATTCCTACATTAAGGATAAGCAAAAAGTCTAAGCAAAAATTGACTTTAAGATGGCGAACCTTTTAATATTGCGAGTGTCCACAATATACACACGTATCGAAGCTGACTATAAAACACGTAAGCAAAATATAATTACAAGTATAATTGAATATTTTATGCAATGACATAAGAGACTTCGACATTAGATTCTATTAAACCTAAAAACGGGAGAGCTGGTGGAAAATGTACGTGACATTTTTAACAAAATTAAGACCGAGTGTGTTAGAGACAGGTTCATTATTTCTAGTTTTAATTGCATCGCCTTGTTTAAAATTAGTTTAGTTTTCAACAATTTGTCGTAGGTACGTAGTTATAGGTGCCTAGCACCGACGATTTCGTCAAACCATTAGTAGATGACAATTCTATGAATCACCAAAGTATGAGATGTTATTTATATTATTAGTATTTATTTAGTAGGTATAATTAAGTTATTATTAGTACGAATAAAACGTCCCATCACGACGGAGATCACTCGATGAAACTAAATGTACTTAAACATACAGATTCTCCATGAAACCAAAGAGCACATCCAAAGAGCATCTACTTACTCACTCACACTCACACTCACGGGGCAATGTATACGCTTCTACAATAAACTACCAGAAGAAATCTTAAATATGAATGACAGAAAATTTAAGACTCACATTAAACAACAACTTTGTAAGAAAGCTTATTATAAAACAGTCGATTATCTAAATGACAAAGATGCCTGGTGTTAATGTTACTTCAGCCTCGCACAATCTTTACAAAATAATGTTATGTACAAACTTGATTTTAAAAGATGTGTTGCGGAAGTTTGTTGCGCCGCTTCTTCTTCCCAGCTCTATATAACACCTTGGAGGCGGTGGTAGATAAAAAATTGACGTTGTATAAATGTACCTAGTGTACTTACATGCAATAAAATACTTTTGAATTTGAATTTGAATTTGAACTTACATTTCGACCAATTCACTTCATACTCAACCGATAGTCTTTTCGACTTTTAGAGCCTTTCAAATATAAAGTTAACACAAAATAACTACCTATGTAAATATTACTTATAAATATTTTCATCTGTACAATTCTTGTGTGCTGCAACAAAAATGTATTTTGTTCATACATACCTACATAGATAACGTCACTGCTTGTCACTGGCGAGCAGATAGAATGTCGCGCCAAGTGGTATCACGATCCTGACACACCTTTTTCGCTTCGCTCAGTCTCATCATTTTCATTTGCTTCATTTGCTTTTTCGACGACTTAAACCATGTAGAAAATATGATTTCATATGATGATGAAATGAAAATATGATGACAACCTTTATTTCATGTACCTATGATGATTATGACCAAATTTTAAGTGCGCATTTTAGAAATGGTCGTACGCAATGTGCGGGTTCGGAGTATGCCCTGTTTCTTTTCGCCTAAAAACCTATAACATAAGAACCACTTTTACAACACCAGGAGGCCAATCGCGCTAATTCTGAACGATATTATTAAATCCAAACCATAACCAAAAACGTTATGCTGCATGTACAAGTTTGTCTAACCTTAACAAACGCAAGCTAAACGTTTGCGTTTTACAGAACCAGCTTACGGCCTCTTAATAAAATTGTAAGACAAAAACTCATGACTTTTTAATAATGATAATGTTAACGTAATGCTTATCTTTATTACGAAATTTTTCACAAAGTCTTTTTGCTGAACTTAAAATGCTTCGAGTCACTTAGCGAGTTTGCTCAAGTAATAACCCACGAGTCCGTAAAGGCGGGGCTTCACTTCCGTTACGGTAACGAAGTTCGTTAAAACGTTTGTGCGTTGCCTGGAGTTACCGGATGCCCTATTTTACCGTTTGTGTGTTTCAGCAATAATAAACAAATAAACTACTTATATTTAGTCCACTGCTGGACCAGGCATCCCTAAAAAAAATTACGAACTTATGGAGAAACCGATTAATTGCTTTCTAAAACTTTTATCTGCATTGTTTATCGACTTAAGCGTTAGAAAACTTAACTTAACATTAGAAAACTGAACTTAACAAATAAATATTCTGAATTAAAAATAAAATTAACATTAGAAAGAAAATTTTGATATTCATACACACACATTTCAGACAATGCGTTTCGGTACACAACAGTTAAATCCATTCCTATGGATGCCGCAACCTTATCTACAAGCAACCATTAAACTAAAGGTACCTACTTGGTAAGTAATTAAGTAAATTCCGCTAAAAAAACTTTAAAATACAGCAACACAGATGCATTTAGCTTATTATCGATTGCCAACCCATTCCAGAGTGGTGTATTAGGCAAACCTTAAATTATTTTACAAGAGGCATATTCCAGCAGCATGCCGATGGGGTCAGCATTTTAATACTCGTTGAACGTCATTCTATGAGCAATATGTGGATAGGTATGTAGGTATGTGTGTAATATTTTGTTACACCATGCAATCGTATACCACGCCATTTCATTGCAAGTGATTTGTATTCAGGATATTAAAGTAATTCTAACAGTTGCGTGTACCTACTTTACTTGTTGTGATGACGTGTTTTATAGTTACCGAATCGTTACATCAAACCTATGATAAACGACAATCATTATCATCAGTACTTGTCCTAGTTGTACTAGTCTGGTTAGCAGTTTACTAGTACCAGCTTGTACTAGTCCACTGCTGGACACAGGACTCCCCCAAGGCGGGCCACTGAACCCGATCCTCGGTTCTCCGCATCCAGTCACTGCCAGCCGCCTTACGCAGGTCGTCGCTCCATCTAGCCGGGGGGTGTCCCACACTACGCTTGCCCAAGTTAATAAATTATATGTATTGAAAACAGGAATGGACACTACTAATTATATTAATTATCTTGAACATGTCTTGAACACAATTTCTAGGTCTTGAAGAATCTCTTAGATAATTATGCCTAATATAGATTTATGAAATAATAAAGTCTATAACTAATAACTTCTAGGCCTCAAGGATGTATCAATAGAAATATAGGAATGATTGACATTTATTTTGCTATCAAAAGCAAAACCTACGCGTTTGTAACAAACGCTTCAAGCCACGGCTTCCAGGAAATGCATCGTGGCAGGACTCTCGGGAAATCTAATACAGGATGAGCGCAGCGCAGTTACAGTAATGCAATGCATTTTCTTTATGCATCAACTCGCGGAGAGATGTTGTATGGTCTTAAATCAACTGAGAAATGGAACAAAGTTTCGTTTGCGATAAAATTTTGAAGACATAACTATAAACGGACTGTATCTATAAACTTCACGCGGTGCTAATCAGTGTTCGCGAGGTAATTTCATTTTCCCACGGTAAAAAGTCTTTGCAGATCAAGAATATTATTAGCAATGGAAATACTACTACAGAGTTTTTTTTAAACTAGGTCTTGGCTTGGTAACGAGACCTTTAAGCCATATCTTATTTTGAATTTAAAGTCTATTAAACGGTTACAGCACGGCCTCCACAAAAACAGAGCACGACTAGTGTACAACCACAAGCTCTTATGCGTATGTTGATGTTGTACCAATACCAATGTCTGAAATAAAGTTAAAATCAATTCATTGAAACCTCACCGATATTAGAATGTATTTATTAATTCTAAACATTAGTTGCAAAATGCATTAAATGTTTATCGAGCATAAAGTGCATACGATGCAAGACAAGAACCATAAACAGTAAAAATAACCATATTGCTTCAAACATTAGATCATTGAAGATTTACCCAGATTCCACGCCCCATTCACCAAATCGGCCTCACACCATTTTTTAAACATTACATCACAACTGTTGCACAAAAAAACGGTCTAACCTGTTTGTTGACCGACTTCGCTGCACATTACCGGCACGCTATCAAAAAATCATCAACCATCGACGCATTAGTTCAGGGGGGTTGCCACAGGCGGTGGAATAACAGATCTATGGATGGGATGGTATACGTTGCGCGCTCGATTTGACGCGTAATGGTCTGGTCAGGTCAGGAGTGGACAAAGTTAAAGTAATTGATATCTATTTGTGTGTTATAGGTTAGAGTTACCTATACGTAATTTGTAAAAATCCAATCATGGCAGTAAGTAGTACTGCCGCTGTAGTTAATAGTATCTGATGTTTGGGTGTGTTTTTAGATTTTTGAGACCAACCCCCGGTCTTCCGATCTCCTCAACCAGCCGCTTTCAGTCGTATTCCAATGTAAATGACATTAAAAGATGAAAGGTCATACATTGAGCGATTTTCCAGAAAGTACCTACCTCTACTAATCATCATCATCATTAAATGTCAATTATGGAGAGAATGATAGCAAAAGCCATAAAATTGTAAAAAAAATACAGACAGAACGTTTCTCAATGTCAATCAAATTACAATGTCAACTGATTCGATTGACAATGACACCGCTATCTATTGCCAAGATTAGGAACTTAAGATATATGTTTCTACAGGAAAATCGGTAATGGTTAAATTCAAAATTCCTTTATTCAAAATTGGAATACAATATTCTCTTTTTGACGTCAATTCTGTCTAAAACTAAAATTAAATTTATTGATGCCGAACCCCGGATAGAATCGGGTAAATCTAATAAAGGTAGTTAAATCTGTGTTTGCCTTTGTAGCAACGAGCTAAAGAGGTGCCAAGCGAAGCCGTAATGTAAAGCAACCATCGACAACGTAGAGTGAGCCACGATCAATCATTTCGTGACCTTAACAGCCCGGCAGCAACAGAATGAAACACGGTGCGAATCGGAGCGCCAGTTTACAAATCTGATCGATTATAATATTGTAGTTATGTAACGCCATAATCAGCATCGGACTGCGGCTTCGATCGCAAGGTTTTTATTGATGAGAGGATACTGCTTAGATAGCTCTATGACGTCTTCTTCTTCTAAAAAATCCTCGAGTTATTTACGTAATATGTACCCACACAAAAACTTAAAAATCAAATCGCTTAAGATACAACCTCCCCCTTTCCTTCCCACACACTCATGCGCGCGCGTACTTAATACAAACGGTTTTCATATTTTTTTGACGTTTTTGTAATAACTAATTGTAATGATCATCTTTACTTCTATTTAATAGTCGATCGAAAGTAAAAAGCGTCAGTGGCGTCGGGGATAAGACACGGGCTATCATATCGAAAGGTCCGGAGTTCGATCCCCAGCTGGGCCATGTACCAATGGGTTTTTTCTCGAAACTTAAGTACACTTACTGACTGCTCTTAAACGGTGAAGGAAAACATCGCGAGGAAACCTGCATACGCCGAAGAAGAAATTCTTAGGCGCATGTAAAGTCCACCAACCCGCACTGGGCTAGCGTGGTGGACTATAGCCCGAACACCCTCGTTGAGAGGGTAGGCCTGAGCCCCAGCAGTGGGGACATATTATTAGGCTGTTGATGATGAAAGTAAAAACCAAAAACATAAAATCTGAAAATTTGCCCAGTAACCTCATACTTACAAACAGTCCGAAAGACAGACCAATATTTTGAAAACGATTACCTACTCTCTTTTCCGTATGTACTGAGGGTTACATACTTGAATAGTCCATAAATCTTAGATCCCTAAACCTTATTTTTCCGGCAGTAAGTATCTTCAATGTATAGACTTTCTTGCCTTTTCTATTTCATTACAATATGGATGATAGTATGTGCCGAACTCTGTTATAGCAGGATTATTGTTAAGCTGGGTTATAAGGAATTGTGTGGCGACGTATTTATAGTCTATATACCTAACTATTAAGTTAGTATTTATATTTATCCTACTGTCCTACTAATATTATAAAGGCGAAAGTTTGTAAGGATGTTAGGATGTTTGTTACTCTTTCACGCAAAAACTACCGAACAGATGTTCATGAAACTTGGTACAGTGATAGCTCATATCCTGGAATAACATATAGGCTACTCTTTAACGCGGACAAAGTCGCGGGGCGTCCGCTAATACCCCCTAAGTAACGCCTACATAGAGGGCTCTGTTTCACAATGTACACGTGAAAAACTTTTCTACGCGGGCGAAGCCGCGGGAAAACGTTAGTAGTCTATATACATATTAAGTATTTATAGTAATTTATCTAAAACCACTAAGAGGAAGCTTGAGCCGTGATAATTAGTAACTATATGTGCTTATCGATGAAATATGAAAATCTATTTCCAGTAGAAAACTATTAAATTAATATAAAATATATAAAAAAATACATTCTATAGGCTAAACGATTAGATCAAATGATTTTGATAATTTATTGATCTTCTTTGGTTCTAACTAACTTTCATACATTAAGATGAACACAGTCATCGCCGACACAGTCAAATACATTTTGACTCAAACACTATCTGAAATAGGTAGGTACTTTTAGAATAATAATTGTCCAGTAGGTAATTCAATAAATATCTCGGAAAATATGTTCTTTGGGCAAATTTTACATGTACATTTCTAAGTTTGAGCTCAATCGGTCCGTATTTTTCGAGTTACCACTGCCTTAGACTATAGAGTTAGGACACAGAGGACTATTAATAGTTACTAAGTTAGGAGCTAGGGGAGACTGATTCGCTATATAGATCTGTTTGACGGATTTAATGGGTATTCATAAGTAGGTATGTGATATATTCAGAATTCTGAAATAAAAAGATATTAAAACACTTCAGAAGGTACCTAACCTAATGCGTACTTATCCTCGTCTGCCATTCGTAAAATTCGACATTCCTCAACCACAGATAATGAACAGGTACTCGTGTAATGGCGCTGGAATCCGGCAATCGATGCCGCGGGAAAATGCTTTCTTTCATCCAAACCTTTCCGACCTTTTTATCAACCGCAAGTATTTCCTGTAAAGACGTCGGCAGCGTCTTTGTGTGAGACTTATTATTTGGCGTTTGGGGCCCGGCCGGTACTTAGTGGGGGAAACGACTTTTTTTGACAATAGGTTCCTAAGAAAAACTTGTCATATCTCAGCTAGCGTAACGACTGCGCCCAGAAATGGGTTACCTTCTCTAGGAAAATCTTTAGTGTAAAGACTTCATTTTATTTTTAACTAGCTGTTGCCCGCGACTTCGTTCGCGTGAACAAAGAATAAAATAACCCGTTGACCTGCTGGTGACCAACCGGTCACTTCAGGCATTTTGTTACATTAAGTTTTGTATTAAGACAACAGTGATACTTAGACTGGGATAACTCTATTTTTTGAACTGAAAGCATCTGTAGCATTTTCAAAACCACCCAGTGTACTCTGAACTGCAAGTTCATACAAATGTTAGGAAATGAGAGATTCAATGCTGGTTACAATTTCTCGGCCAATATAATGTAGGCCAGGGATATACACAAAATTTATCACTATACAAAGTTTCATCAAAATCCGTTCAGTAGTTTTTGCATGATGCTTGAACAAACGAACAGACAAACATTTTAAAAATAGCTGTTTTGGGGTCTGTAATAAGTATAATTAAAATACATAGCACTAACTTTCTTGTTGAACTTATTTAATGTACAGACTTGGCTTCCTTACGATTTTAATGCATAGATAGTTAATAAATTGTATAGCATTCAAAGATTTTTCGAAAATTTCCAGCTTAAGCCGGTAATTGAACCGGATTAATGTGGAAAACAAAGTCCTGTATTTTTATTGACACATCTAAACCGGACAAAAAGGTCCACTATAGAATCATCAACTCCTACTAAGTTACTTCCCAGCCACTTTACAGGGTTTCTGTTTCGATCATTTTCTTCAATAATCCAGTAAAAATTCAATTCGAGTAACACAGCAATAACTTATTGTGTAGGTAGACCCTTAGAACGGTCAGCTGCCTCCACACAGCTCACCCACCCCCCTTTATCACCTCTATTACCGGGTGTAAACAACCCATCGGCTAGGCGTTGGATTTATGAGAGGGTGAAATTGGACATTGATCGGTATGTTTTCTACTCCAGTAGGCCCACCGCATACCTGCTACCTCTGCAGCGGTGATTTAGTCGTTGAGTGATCGCTGCGAACAGCGATTTCTAATCGGGTTACATTGGGTAAGTATGCATAATAATAATGACATGCTCCGCAGTTGTTGAAAGTGTTTGTGTTGTGTATGTATGTGTGAGAGTGTGTGCGTGCGTTCGCTAAACTGTCGGCAATAAACGCTACAACAAGTTATCTGACGAAGGACTTAGGTTACCGATTCTGAGACTTAGGTTCAGAAACATTTCAACAGATAAATAATAAGGTGGCCGAAATGGCTGATTACGATATTTTTGACAGACTCGATGCAGTTGCAAAATCTCCAATCGCAAAGTAGCCAGTGTGCGGTTGGCCTATCTGTATAATAGTTACTGACGATGTTGACGGCAAAAAATTCGCGTTTCGTTCTACATTCTTCAGTGGGTATAGAGTAGCTATGCGCTAATAGTGTAGATTAAATGGAACGTCATTGCTATATTCCACGTATCGTAGGTATTGCAACAACTCTTGTCATAACATCGGTAGCGCACTGGCGCTTAAGACGAGGTCTAATAAGTGGGTAGAGTGTTCAGTGTTTGATTCCAACGGGATTTTTTGAAACCTTTATGAGGTAGCGTTCATACAGAATTGCAACAATTTAATTAATGTATGCTCACACAAATTTTGTGAAATATGGCGCGCGGAACGAAGCCAAACAGCCCAACAGCATAAAAATATAATTAACTGTTATATTAATTGTAATTATTACACAAACTAATGTTAATTTGTTGACAAAAATAAATAATTTGATGAAATGAAATGTGATAAAGTTATATTTAAATTAACACAATTTATTAATTCAAAAAATGTTGGTACCTGTAGAAATTTGCTGAGAATTAAAAAAAAACTATAAAATAAAACAATAGTTCGATTGTAATGAAAAAAGCACGTTTATGCCGCTTTATAATTGTAACTCTAAAGCGGTGCAATATGAGCCACTTTGCAAGCAAGTGTGTTGAAAAAATAATTATACATTTGTGTATAGTGTTTCGAGTTCGGCGAAGGGTCATGTTTTTGCATAAATTGCAATATATCCTTTAGTACCGCCAATTATCTTAAGTGTTAGGTATTAACACAGTATAAGAGACACATTAAACAGTTTGTATGCTAAGCATGTTATTGCTGCATGCGGATTCTTTGTCGACCTATATCTTGCACTTGATTTATATCTGTGACTTGGCTAATGATTATATTAATTAGGTACCGACTTTGATGATTTCATTAGGCTCTGAACCACTTGGATATCTCCACACTTTGTTTTATCCACTGCTGCCTTCGTTATTCAATACACCCTGTTATGCTCCTTTCTAATTGTTGTTCTGCTAAAAAAATATCTATTTATTTATACATTTTAGTCTTGTTAAATCCCGAATGGTCTTCTAATGACGTGGTATTTTAAAGAAACCGATTTACACTTAGATAGGTACTTCACGTCTCTTGGAAATTTGAAAAAATATTCTTCCATCTTACGAGAAAAAAAACTATATTTTCATTACTCATACTCTGAAAGTAGGTCTGAAGTTGCCTGAGGAGCGGGTTGAAAGTAATACATCTCAGCCCTAGGGAGAATCGCTTTCAACTGACAGCTGTCAAATTAAATTTTAAAAAAACTAGTACTATTTTGACATTTCTATTGGACCATGTTCCAACTGTCTATACAGCCACTCAATTACAGCGCGATGTAAAATTGTAATAACATAAAATTATGTAATAATTAAAGAATATATTTTTTTAAATGACTTTATTAAAATTATTACTGTCAATTATTTCTTTAAATTAACATAGATTTGGGCAAAATATTTACCATTTTTTCAATGATGGAAATGAAAAATAATGGCAGAATAGCTGGCCGGCCACAGAATAAAAAACAAAGTAGACGGGAAAGCGGCAATCCGATCTTCATTTGTTTTTTCGAGTTGTAGAGTTTTGTTTTTACTTTCAGTGTATTCTTAATGAAAAGCACAGTGTTTCCCTCGGGTTCAAGACTTATTTAGAGGTCCCTCGAACTATTGGCGCCCTCGCTACGCGTCGGGCGCCAAACCCCTTCTCGGGACTTAAATAAGTTACTTTCACACCTAGGTTAACAATGTACTATTTATTTCAGTACATAATATTTAGAATTTGCCAAAATTTATAGATTAATTATTAGATACTTTTCATATAATTCACCTAGTCAATCAGAGTGAGAGGATAAGTTATTTAGTAGAATTCTAAAGTATTTTTAAAGGCAGGTAGGATATTAAATAAGTTAATGATCCCTGGCCCTAAGTATCGTAAGTACAGAACTCACTGCACCACTTTCACTGTCTATGAGTAGGTACGCGCTCTCTTAGAGCATACGTATGACATAATCTCAGATGCCGGGTGCAAATATGTTCATACGGCTTTTGTAACTATAATTACAGTACGTACACTAAACAGATACGACGTTACTAAAATATAATATTTAAAGTAATAGAAAATGTACAACTTCCAGAACTGCTCACCGCTCATCTAGGCTAAAATACTACCCTTGTAATAATACACTGCAATGCCGAAAACAATATAGGTTCACTCAACATTTAAATACAACACGGTAGAGTCGTTTAGCAGAACAATCTTTCACTTATTTATTGACTAATGTCACTTATGTTAATAAGTGAAAGAGCCAAAACTGTAAAAATGTAATTTTATTGGGAATATCAAAAAAAAAACATTATTTAAAAAAGGTCCAACTACTTTGGTTTGTACGTTGCAAAACTTCCCGACCTTTGAAAGAGGTGATAAATTACGATTAACTTAAAAATCGATACAAAACTGGCCTTTACTTGCTCCGTTCCAGTAACTTAACTTTTGCGACACGAAAAGTTTTATCAACTTCTAGATACATATCGTACAGAAATGTCTAAGATAGAAGAAGTAAATTCAAACAAAAATTGGTTTAACTCACGCTTGTTTTTAAGATAAATAAACACAAACAAAAGAGCTGGAAGAAAAAAAAGTACTAATTATTATGTTATTTGGATTGTGTACAATATAGAAAAAAATTTGTGTACACAAATTAAAAGGTAGTCGAAAAATAAATGGTTAAAAAAACTCACACAAATAAATTCTTCGTCACAGGTTCTGGCAACACACACAAAAAAGTTCGAAATTCAAAAACGCGTTTTGCTTTTAAAAATAGAAGCGACGGGCCCGAGGTATTCACTGAGTACGACTGCGGATTCGACGCAGGCGCAGGCAGGTGAATGTGAACGTCACTTACCACTCTTGTTTCGCTAGTGTTACGGGCGCTACACATCACCAGATTCGGTCTGACGGACCCAGTCCGACGGATCTGGTCATAGGATTTTGTTTGCACCTCACGTTTTGACAGTCCATTCTGTCGATGTTGTGTCGCCCAGTTGTACAGTGCAGCAGAGTGCCGAGATTAATAAACAAAGTAACTGATAGATTCATATTTACGATATTAAAAACAAAATGGTTTTTAACAATTTTAGAAATAGTAAAAAGGACAATAAATATGAAAATAAATTTAAAATCCGATTTTATTAGGAAACACGCCTAGACAGTATAAAAAGACCATAGACACAGGGGAAATTAATAGTGCCATAGATCAACAAACTGACGTTCAGCCTCTAGGTGCATTCCCCTCGTCCCTTACTAGTGGCTCCAAACACTGGGTATGCAAAAATCGAATGTCAAAAAGAGAATATTGTATTCCAATTTTACAGAACAAGTTGCGTTCGCAAAATTTCATACACCTACAGGGGTGATCGGGCGTAGGACTATGCGTTCGTTTTGCGACACAATGCGCGTCTTACAATTATGATTTTAAGCTCCTTGTGATCTGTATTCATAACCTGTCGGGTCTGTCAGACCATACACCGAAAGTCGCATCGTGTGTAGCCGAGGGTTAACCGCCTTGAAAGATACACCTGACAATGTTTATCGCCGATGAATTAACTAAGTACCTCTTCCAATTGGCAGGAGTACCGTGTGCAATGAACTTTGAGGGCTCTCAATGGATCAATTGTAATGCCCGCCGAGTGCGAAGCGTCTCTCATATTTATTCAACGAGTTTTAAGCTTTGTCTTGGGTCAGTGTTGAAAATTCCCGTTGAACCTTCGAGCTATAATATATGCGAGTAGTGTAGCAGGAACATGTGAAGGAAACCGTGAAGACTGTAATGTGTCTGCAGAAGGGCATAATTTTAAATATGAATACGACGAATTTTTAACTTTGGCAGTTAATCTTTTGTGATGCAGATATTCAAAATTTCAAACAGAAAATGTTTTGGGAATATAATTATATATGACGCATTTTGGCACGGTCCAGGTTTGAAGTTTAAACTTTGAACCATATACGTACTTAACGTTTAAGGCGAGTGCATTCATAACTAAGCCACCACGTTATGGTTCCGTACATAGTGTATTACGGAGCCTACTCTGTCTGAGACCGTCTGTTCAACAACAATTTATATTACAAAACTATGCTATCATGCATAGCCTGTTACATATTCTCTTGTATTGTCTATCTATAGCATCATTAACTAGAACATTTATACCCCTGTATTATAAAACACTGTGTACCGAACTGAGCACCTCAAAAATCTTTTTGAAGGAAATATACATGAGGCACTGATAGTAGGTACAGGTCGAGTGTCGTCTCTACATGCCAATGTGGAACGCAGGATGCGTTAACATCTGCTTGCCCAAGGTCGACCAGTTGCACAGTGGACAAGTTTTATTTTTAGGGTTACATGTTACATACAGTAATACTTAAAACGGCCATTACATTTTATAATCTAAGCTTTTAATATAAGGTATTATGTATCTTTCTGAAAAGCAAAGGAAATGTCATTTTCTTCTCTTTTCCTTTCATTGTGTGACATTGACAGTTATTCGCATTTTGTATGAAAAAACCTGTAGGGTCGCGTGGCCATCTAAAGTCCTGCACGCTCGGGTAGACCCTGGGTAAACCATGGATGAAGGTCAACCGAAACTTTTTGGTATCAGTGAGATAGCCTCAAAGATGGGCTATTACGTTGCTGATTTCGAATTGTAGGGCAGGTAAAGGCAAAATCCTGCTGAACCCTTGAACCCCTTGCTTATTAATAAAATACAAGATTTTTCAAGCTCATATTGGTTCAACAAACTTGAAAAATAAAAGTAAAAGTGTCGTACGGGTAGGAATTTTTTAACAAAGGTCAAATATTTGTAGAGGTCAGAATTTAGCAAAATTGACTTCTTTGGGAGAATAATTTCAAATAAGTCCATAGCATAGTTTAGTACTCGTATTAATATTAACATTTTTTCTATTATATTCGGACGGGCCCGGTTTCAGCTTTTAACCCCACGAAAAGCAACTGTATTCGGGACCCATTACGTTCTACCAGTCTATGCCTAATATTCCTAGACTATCCACTCTTTCGGTCACGTGACCTACATTGACTACTTAATTATATTTTAAGGTGCTACCTATTATTAATATTGGATTTAAGACCATTTGATAAACCGGACGTTTTTGATGAATAGCTTCGTAATAATGGAAGCAGCGGGGTGTCCGTGGAAACCGGAACTAGAATAGCGAGCAAAAAATGTGTTAGAGACCGAATTTTTTTGTATACTTTCCAAAATTAAGGTAAGATTACATTTCGGGTGCTTCTTCGGATGTAAGACAATGTAGTAAGTTTAATAGGTATATAAATAGTAATTAAACCAGCCAACAACGATTTTGCGATTTTTGATATCGTTTTCGCGATGCCAAAGCGTTTTAATGCAAAAAATGCAAGCTTTTTTTTATCGGGACGCTTGTGATTGGTTAATTCAAACCAAATCTGACAACTTGATTATTATTCTGTGATTGACTTAGGTATAGGCTGCATCGCTTAAAACATTAATTAAATTAATTTTACTAAAATGTTTGTAAGTAATTTATCTGTTTTGTTGTATCACTGACGTTATAAACACCAAAGAATAACGTGATATGACATTTATTGCAGCTATACTCTGATCCAAACCTTAACATGGATTGGATGTCTAGTCACCTCTATTTTTAACTACTCTATGTAATCGTGAAGCAGCCATTTCAGGCTTTGTTCTTTAGTGTGGGAACAAGTCTGTCTACCAACGTAGATTTTACATTTAGTATTTATTTCTTAATTTTACTTTCCAATGATGCGTTTATTAGACTTAACCTAAGACTTGTGTAACTAAAACAGTAACGGATTTGGTAACTGACAATATTGGTGAGTTATGTGTTGGAGAAGACTGGGAAAGTACATTTCGTCTTGTAATATTATTTGAATAGAATCACAGCGAGATTTTATCTGTGTTTGAACTGGATGATTGTACGTGAGAAAAAAGTCGGGAAATAATTCTTATCTAAGAAGTATTTATATTGTATTCCAATTGCAGTGGCAAACGAGAACAAAGCTATTTTCGTCACGATTTATAAATCCACATTTCTGTTCAATCCACGGTGTTCAAGCTATCTGGCGGACAGACAGACAGATAAACAAAAAGGTTTCGATAAGGGTTCGATTTCGTTGTTTGATATTTATGTAATACATCATCATATCAGCCTGTAGACGTCCACTGCTGGACAAAGGCCTCCCCCCAAGGATCTCCACGACGACCGGTCCTGCGCTAACCTCATCCAGCTGGGTCCCGTTACCTTCACCAGATCGTCGGTCCACCTTGTGGGAGGCCTGCCTACGCTGCGTCTTCCGATACGTGGTCGCCACTCAAGCACCTTTCTGCCCCAACGACCGTCAGTTCTACGAGCGATGTGCCCAGCCCACTGCCACTTCAGCTTCGCAATTCTTTGAGCTATGTCGGTAGCCTTGGTTCTCCTGCGGATCTCCTCATTTAAAATCATGTAATACATAGGTACGGCCGTTGAGGCAGAAAGGTTCTCGAGTGGCGACCACGTATCGGAAGACGCAGTGTAGGCAGGCCTCCCACGAGGTGGACCGACGATCTGGTGAAGGTCGCGGGACCCAGCTGGATGAGGTTAGCGCAGGACCGGTCGTCGTGGAGATCCTTGGGGGAGGCCTTTGTCCAGCAGTGGACGTCTACAGGCTGATATGATGATGATGAATACATAGGTAGGTAGGTGTAACTAGTTTCTTTCCACCAATGTTTATGAAGGACCATAACATGTGTGTATAGTCACCATACCTATTACTTCCTCTGTGACCATACCCTCATTCTAACACACACATTCTACACCTCATTCTACACAAATAAACTGCTAAAGCATTTATGTAACCCTCCGTTGGGTGAGAGGTAGTCTGGTAAAAAGCGAGTCATCTCAAACCGAATCTCAATCCTTTAAAATAAAAGCAAACTGTAATTATTAATATTTATTTTATCCGTTATCCGTTTGTTACGTTGTCACTCCAAGAAAAATGATTCGAAAAATCCTTTCAGCAAAACGTCTATTACGAATAAGTATATTTACTGCGGATTGGGGGCAAATAAACGTATTTATTTAGGTACGTTTATTTACATATGCACGGCGAAAAACTCAGCTTCGACGATTCGAGGAGACAGTATCTTCTGCCATCTTTACTTTCTACTTATATATAAAAAGAAATGTTTGTTTGTTAGAGGTAATCTCAGAAACTACGGACCCGATTAAAAAACCTCTTACTGTTTTAAATATTGGCAGAAAATCTCTCACTGTCCCTAAATATAAATAAATAAAACCCGCAGACGCCAAAGATTCAGTGTAGAATTTCTTTATTCTAATGCGTATCAGTCCACCACAAACTGATTGAGACCCCGTTGGTGGAGAGGGGTTTGGCACAACAGATACTATAGGGTCGCAAGGCCCCCTTACGAGATACTTCGAGATACCGGTAGATATAAATGGTATTTTTCCACTTATGCCTACTCACTGTAGTTCACGGTAGGCATAAGTGTACCTACCAGCCAGATTCTTGGCTAAAATTCAAAATGTAACGCTGCTAACTACTATTTCTTTTAACTGTACGAGCGAAGTCGCGTGAAAAGCAAGTAGGCAATACGACATTATTGGTTTTCCTTCCCACGAGAGATATCGAAATTAACTTTGCATTGAGAACAATACACTCCAATTTTATGTATTTATCGTAAAAGAGTCTCCGGGAACCGCAATATTTTTTTATTGATGGGGCGGCTCTATTGCGACGAGCAATAAGGTCCATTTTCGGTAAAAGTGTCAATTTGTGTCGTAATTTTTATTGGCAAACCCCAATAAATTTAAATTAGGAGTGATTCGAATTGACAATAATAATTTGAGGCTTCCTTTAGGATAAAAGCGACAAGTAGGCAATTGCATCAATTGCTAAAATTCTCATCAGGATCCTTTGTTATTCCAGAACGTGCTTACCAGATTTGTCTAGCTCTTAGCATATTGAGGTAGATTCTATTGTGTAGATTGTCTAATGATACGAGGTCTAGGTTTATTAATTTTGGCAGATTAAGACTATTGGGACCAGCGAAGTCTTACTATTGTTTTTTTTTTAAAATCATAATTTATTTATAAAGGGTTTTTATAATATAAGCCACCCTCATCGTGGCTCTCTTACAATAGTACCCTATACTAAGCCTTAATATCTAATTTATTCTATTTTTAAGTCCAAACTTAACCATTTCATACAGCATCATAGCCATTCCGGAGTCCGGACTAGCTAAGATGCTGTTTAGTGTTCCCACATTGTAGTTTCTTAAATGGAGTTGTTGCCTCCGTCCCTCGTTCCGCCCGCATTCCTTCGTAATATGAAAGACATCTTCAACGACCCCACATAGACTGCAATTGGGAGTATCAACTTTACGCATCATGAAGCAGAAGTTATTCAATGGGATGTGGCCTGAACGGAGACGAAATGCGACAGTCAGGTCTTGTCGATTCATCGAGCACTGGGTAAACCATGGGAAGCGTGGAAGTGAAGGCTGGATGGTTTTATACCAGATTCCTTTAAATCGCGATCTTTCGTCAAAATACTCAGACCACATGTTGTGACATTTAGTTTTTAATTTGCTTAAGGCCTCAGTGAACCATGGTACATACTTAAAAGAAACTCCCTCCGCAATCGCTTCTATTATACTATTGGTTATCTGTTGGGAATTTGGGAACGACATTCACAGTGGTGGTACAGTTTGAACTATGGTACAGTGGTAAAACTATTATTACTACTATTATTCGGTAATATTACCGGGAACGGCAGGTCTGGTGTCTTTTCACGATCTTTGTTAGGCCACTCATAACATCTTCTTACTTTTTTGAACATTATTTATAAACATTAGAACATGTTATTACATTAGAACGTGTAATGGGTTGTACTAATAAGATTACCAATCTCTTGACGCCTTTTTGATGATAACATTGGCCAATTGTTTACCGCACTAACCAAAGTACACGAATACAAGTACAAGTAAATAGCCATAATTTAGACAACTTTCAAATTGCCCTCGATTCGGAAATGGACCACTCGAAACAAGGTCCATCCGTTCCTTCCTTTCTAAATGGCGCGATAGGCTCATCGCAAGGTCGCGATGGTGTCCACTCGGCTGGGATGTGGTGCAAAAGATGAGTTGCAGCGGGCAACATAGATTTTACAAAAAAAGAAGGTTCTTTACAAAAATTGACAAACTGGCCGATAGTCCACCTGATGGGTCGCCCATAGTCTGCAGTCTGAAGGTCACAAGTTCGTTGCAACCCTGAGGACTATAGGCTGGAATGAAGTAAATATTAGTAGGTTAGGTACAGTCAAGGTTCATAAATGCAGTAGCAGTATCGCAACCCAATGGGAGACCAGTTTCACTTACGACTTTCTTTTATGTCTGTACCCACACAAGCACATTATCATCAACAGCCTATTAACACGTCCCCACTGCTGGGGCTCAGGCCTACCCTCTCAACGAGGGCGTGCGGGCTATAGTCCACCACGCTAGCCCAGTGCGGATTGGTGGACTTCACATGCGCCTAAGAATTTCTTCTTCGGCGTATGCAGGTTTCCTCACGATGTTTTCCTTCACCGTTTGAGAGCAGTCAGTAAATGTACTTAAGTTTCGAGAAAAAACCCATTGATACATGGCCCAGCCGGGGATCGAACTCCGAACCTTTCGATATGATAGGCCGCGTCTTATCCCCTAAGCCACTGACGCTCACAAGCACATATCCACTAATATATTTTTGTGGAAATTACGACGAATTGATGACTTATTGCTATGACAATACTGTTTAAAACACGCTATTGACTTTGGGGTCAGTTAAATCTAATTAGTTTTCGTGTTGTCGTGCGCATCGTTGTGCAGAAAAAATACTCTTCGCTTGCTACTGCACTTAAGAACCTTACTGTACCTTCATGGAACGAATTAAAAAGTAAATATCATCATCATCATCATCAGCCTGCACTAGTTGCACTGCTAGTAGGCCTCCTCCAAGGCGCATTACTGAAGCCGATTGTAAAGAGTAAATAAACGGGTGTAGATTTAGTCACCTGCAACAATCAGCGTTTTAACAAAAATCAAACTTCGAAATTAATTACTATTATTTTATTAAACTGGTCAAAATCACCAAGCTAATTATTGCAGGTGACTAAATCTATATTATTATGTTGTGTAGGAGTAACTGTATTTAACTAAGTGAATTTGAGAAAAAGTGTTCAGACTACAAACCTTAATTTACGATCTAGGACCAGATTGCCCTTAGAAGGATATGATGATTATTGATGATCGATAAAATGGAGAAGCAAAAATAAATTTGTCGACATTTTGCGGTTCCTATTACATGGTCCCTAGAATGCCATCGGTTCTGCACTAGATAGATCAGTAGATATTTGTTTCTGAACCTACAAAAGTTTGAATCCGCTCTCCGCTCACAAGCAGGTCTAATCACCGATAAATTGTAGTGCCATTCGCAAAAATGGGTTAAACACACCGCCTGGGAATTTCCCACAATTGTAATAGCGACGTAGTAGGTACCATTGTGGGCGCACCTTGGCCGAAATCTTAAGTGCAGTTTGTCTATGGCCAGAACAAAGGGATCAATGACATTTTAATCTATGGTCTTTACGTTTTCTACCACCATCACCTTAATAAGCTTTAAATGTGTAGTTTCATCCATCAATTAATAATAATAATAATGTTTGGACAAATTTACACACGGCTGTTTAGACCCAACTAAGCCGAAGCTTGTACATATGGGTACTCGACAACTGATAAACATAGTTAAATACTTTTAAATAAATACTTAAATACATACAAACACCCAGAGTCCGAAAACCAACAGTTATGCTCATCACACAAATGTTGGTCCCGGGTGGGAATCGAACCCACGACCTTTGGCGCAGTAGGCAGGGTTACTACCACTACGCCAACAGGCCAGTCAACTCATTAACTAAATTCATTAACAAAGCCTCAGAACGAAGCCCATGTTTTGTATGTGTTTTGTCAAAAAAAAAACCGCGGTTTTGTACGCATATGAAGCGGTCATTGGCTTTTCACTTATGAAAAAGGTTTTTAGAGAGAGTGACGACCTTTTATTGACAATTATGTCAAAGAAGGAGAATACATTCAACGCCATAGAAATACAAGTCGAGCGGAAGCGTAGCCAGCTTTTTCCGTGTTCTGTGTTCAACGCCATCATACTGATACTTTTATCATTTTCTCAGGCTTGCTGAATCCGAAATGGACGTTGGGTTTGGAATCCAAATTATGTAATTCATAAGTATACGGGTTGGGAGGGGAAGGGAGGGTGGGAAAGGAGGGATGGGTGAGAATGGAGGAATGGGGAAGGAAGGATGGCGGGGAGGGGAAGTTAGGCGGGAGAGAGGATAGGAGCGCAACTGTATATATTATTGAAGTAGTATCAATCGTATGTAATATTGTAATGGGAATGAAGTCGCGGGGCGATCACTAGTCATAGAATATATTGTGAAAAAAAATGAAATTTCTTACATACGTCACAGTTCTATAGAATTAATGGGGATTTCGGTTAGAATTCACTAACGACATCAATTACATCGTGATCATGGTACTGAGGATCATGTTAAACGTTGTATGGCGACATCAGACTGGGAGAGTAATTAATACACGATTTAACCCCTAACATGTGACACCCTGAGACACGAGCAAGTCGTGCATCTGACAATTAATTTCCCCTCAGTTACAATTAGAACGAACGCCGCCCGTCGACAGGTTTGTAGAGTCAGCATACAAAGGCGAAAATACGGTTCCAAAAGTATTAAAAAAAAAATTGCTGTAAAATTGATCATATTTTATACATACAATCATATTAAATCAAGGGCTTATTACAGTGCTAGTAACCTACCTACACATAAACAAAGATTACATAATTTTGTGTATGTGGTGGTTAGGTGTCATACTAATAAATGTAAAACAAAAATAATTGGAGTAGAGCACAATAAATAGGTTATACCGCGATTCACTTGATAGAGACTTACCTACTTTCTGACATTTAAAATTAATTATAGTTAGATTCTACACTATAGTGTCAAAAATTAAGCGATTGTCGTAATAAGGCTTTCAAATCGTCTGCGGGAACACCATGTATTTTGACTACCCAATTAATCACCGTTGATGTGCTGCCTTCCGATCCCATTTTGATATTAAATTAACTTTGTCATAATTAGTAGCCATAAAATTATGATAGATTGCCGCGTGTTCCACTAGAATCCTCTAAATCACTCCCCCAGGGAATCTTACAGCACTTGCTATTCCACTGCGTTCCCCAGGTTATCTTACAGAACCAAACCATTACATTTAGGGGGAATCCCGGCCAGTAAGATTTAATGTTAACTAAACTTATTGGCGTCCAAACGCGGGGCGTTTCTTCATTCGGACCATCATCAGATCGTCTATCAGTAATTGGAAGTTTTATTTTAGGTAATAGGATAGGAAAACAATTGATAGTCCTATTTAGATCCCCTACTTGGGTGGGGGATCGTAGTGGCATAGCAAGTGATGTGGGATCCCCTGGGGGAGTGAATTAGGGAATTGTAGTCATTAGGAACACGCGGTTTGTGCTGTCGGTACAAAGCCAGTTTGTAAAATGATAAGGGTAAGAGTCTATGTTTAGTTTGGTCTGGAGAATTGCCTTCGGGGGTGGGTAGGGTAACGTGCTCAGTAAATAAATAGGTAGTGACGTGAATGGTACAGTTCGCCGGCTCTGACGTCATGGAATGTTGTCCATTGATAATGTTGCCTTGCCGTGACTCTGTAGTTTTAGGGTAAAATTTCCCTATAAATTCCAGTGTTTCCAGGTACAACAGAAGATAACGTACCAACGTACAATAGCGTTCAAAATTTTAAGGTAGATTTGGTATTTGTTAGGCAACGTTAACGCCTGAAAATCATCTGAAAATACATTTACGTGTGTTATCGTATCGAACCACAGGAATTTCAATGTTGGATAGCTGGCTCTTTAGCATGGTTTTGGGGTGCGCGGGAAACTTATTCAATGCGGGCGAAAGTTTAAGCACCTATTCAGTTTGAACTCTATTATATAATGTCCCAAGTTAGACAGTTTTAGGTTTATTCTGGTATAACAAGGGACTCAATCCCTGCCAGCAGAGGTATATAAGCTTACAGAGTAAAGATACATTAGCAAAGCGAGTCTCAACCAGCTTTACTTGTCTTATCTCACTTTTATAATATGTGGTACTTCTGTAATACCACTATCTTCTTCCCATCTTCCCATGGTACCACTATGTGGTAGTTATACCAAAGTTATTATTTTAAACCATGATAAACCACTTTTATGGCCTACGAATAAAAATGTATTTAAAAAGAAATTGAATTAGGTATAAATAATAGTTTTGGTCACCGCAAATGTACCATGGATAGAAAGATTTCCCGTGGTACCACCGGTGGTACAAACTCGGTGGTACCAGGGGCAACGCGCGACGGATCCGCCCCTTGTTGGTGACTCTCCCGTTTTTACACTTCTTGCACTTTCTAAAATGACCTCAATCCACAGTCACTCTATCATAATTAATATGTCGTAAATGTTTCCCTAAAGAACGCCATATAAAAAGCGTAGTGTGTAATTATATTACCCCAATACACTTTGACCTTGAAAGATAAAAATATAAGGCAAAAAGTTAACGGAGGGTAAAAACATCAGCAAAATGCGCCTCGTCACGGAACCTTCATAAACGTTAATTAAAAAGTATATCTTTATGAAATGTTATAAAAAGTAAAATCGGGTATTTATAAACACCATAAAGAGATCTTCGACTTGGTGGCTTTATTATGGGCAAATAAGAGTCCAGATAAGACCATGGATAAGACCTAAATAGTGCTTTATAGAGACCCTCGCAAACGTCAAACCTTGAAAGTATAAAATAGTTAATAAAGTAAAAAATAGTCAGTCTAATCGAGTCGTTCCTCGTTTTGGAGGTTTGTTATAATTCCCAATTCATGTTTTCTTGAAGCGTACTCGTATTTTCCGTTCGCATTTTTCCTCAGACGTAATTTTTCAGTCTGTGACATAGTTTAGGATTTTTTTAAACGATAAATAAACTGCTGTGAAAATCTACGACTGCAAAGTTAGCGTTCGGGAATAAAGCGAAACGAAAAATTGTTTCAAAGAAAAAATGAGAGAAATAGAAAATGATGCTGTGCTTGGCGCCGTTTCATAAATATCACTCGCGGTATTTTAATGACTGTCATTATCTTACAGTTGCACAAAATACTACTGTACAATACCAATAGAAATACCTTGTTGCATAAAAGCATATTTTGTCAGATCCTTATGAAATTCGTCTACAAAGGGTAGGTGAACGGTATTGCCTTTATTTTCTTCTAAGGCGTTCACGATGAATAATAATTTCGGCAGGTCTTTGTGTATATTTTTCAAAGAGCTCTCTTAAACATAAAACACCTTACACTTTCCACCTATTAAAACATACACAACATGTATAGCTGACCGCACGTCACTGGACACACTTTGACCTTCAGCTGGTATAGCCTATAATATACTATGAGAGATCAGTAAGAAGACAGTCAAGTTAGACATCAATTTTGATGATCGGTCGTCGTGGAGATCCTTGGGGAAGGCCTATGTCCAGCAGTGGACGTCTTTCAGCTGATATGATGATGATTTAAAAATATTATTTCCAAAGATACCTTCTATTCGAAGTTTTACGTTCCAAATTGACATAATAATGACATTGTTATCTACCGCCTTTCGAAATTGCGCTGCCATATTTTATTATCTGCTGACTAGCCTGTCTAGACCATGTTAATTTAAACAGCTATCACATCATAGGTACATTACGTGTGACGTCATACATATAGATATATATTATATCGATAATTATCTGCGCAACCATCTGGTAAAGATGGAAATGTGCGTCAGGGAAAATCATGCCGTGGCGTGCGGCACCCAAAAGTGACGCCGGTTGGTTGACAGATCAATACCGCAAATCAATCACAGCCCAATGCAACGGTGGCTACCGCTAACCAATTCCCGCGCAGTCCGTATATCCATTACCATTATATAACACCCTGGTGAAAAGTTGATTTTAGACAATGTTTCGTAAATTACAAAAAAGGTGTTAATGTGTACCTATAGGTATAATATCCAAAGTAGAAAAATACCATTGCCCTCCTCTTAAGGATGTTACGTTCAAATCAAATCAACAGTCTATTATCATGTCCCCACTGCTGGGGCTCAGGCCTACCCTCTCAACGAGGGCGTTCGGGCTATAATAGTTCACCACGCTAGCGCAGTGCGGTTTAGTGGGCTTCACATGCGCCTAAGAATTTTTTCTTCGGCGTATGCAAGGTTTCCTCGCGATGTTTTCATTCACCGTTTGAGAGCAGTCAATAAATTTACTCAAGTTTTCGAGGAAAAACCCATTGGTACACGGCCCAGCCGGGGATCGAACTTCGGACCTTTCGATACGATAGGCCGCGTCTTAGGATGTTATAATTATTACGATGTTTCTACTCGTACGGTCTGTGCATCAACCTTCATACTTCGATCGCCAATCTGCTACCCACCTGTAATATAAGGTCATAGAGGTCAATAATTTAAGTATGTTTTACAAGCTCAAAGTCAATGGTGTGTTCTAACAATTTTCTTTCGCATTCTGAAATCTTGATAAAGTATTCTAACTCGCTGAAGCAGAGAAAATTGCTACTAACAAAAGCTAAATGATGCATAAATGCCAGACTTCAGACAAAGAAAAGGTTTTCAGTTTTCAGAATAGCATTTGGTTTGTAATTATGTAAGTAATAACTATACATAATAATATAAATTATAAGGGCACCCTCCATGACTGATTGGGCCAACAACGGGAACTCTCTCTGTCAATAATATACTGTATATTTATATGTTTATTGTACTAATGTATGCCCCGTAACTTCGTCCGCGTATATAAGTATCCTATATGTTATTCCAGGAAAAGCTATCACTGTAACAAGTTTCACCAAAAAGTGTACATCGGTTAGCAAAACCAACAAAAACTTACCTACATCCAAACTTTCGCATTTACACATAGCAAGGATGGGATTCATTGTTTAATAAACACTAGAACACAAAGAAATGGCTCATTGGGAGCTCGTTACGTCACAGAGGAAGTAATGGGTATAGGTAGAAACTTGTTTTGCATAGAGATTATCCAAATGACATAGGAGAGGACCTTTTATCATCATCATCAACAGCCTATTAATCTCCCCACTGCTGGGGCTCAGGCCTACCCTCTCAACGAGGGCGTGCGGGCTATAGCCCACCACGCTAGCCCAGTGCGGGTTGGTGGACTTCATATGCGCCTAAGAATTTCTTCTTCGGCGTATGCAGGTTTCCTCACGACGTTTTTCTTCACCGTTTGAGAGCAGTCAGTACATTTACTTAAGTTTCGAGAAAAAACCCATTGGTACATGGCCCAACCGGGGATCGAACCTTGTCGCGTCTTATCCCCGAGGCCACTGACGCTCTCTTTTATATCGAAATAAAAACTAATACAATAATAAATACTGTACATTTTGCAAAAATATGTCGAAACATTGAAATTACAGCCATTTGTTTGTAAACATAATGTTTCCAACACCGTAATTTGTGTTTGCGACACGTTAATTTGGACATTTCCAACAAACAACGTGTTCCTAATTACACAAAGGACTGTCTGTTAGTTACAACTCTCTTCATCTCTTCATTACACGCGTGTGTTTACTTTGATCTACTCATTGTTTTTCGGGTTTCGACAACACTTCATATTTTTCCGCCTCCGACCCCGCAATTTTCAAATTTTTGATTCATTGCCATAGATTTTATTAAAAGTCTGTAAAGTGTAGGTACGTACGTCGAACGCAATCTGCTGGTAATTTTGGTAGAACATCCCCCTCTGCGGCCACTTTGTTTGGAATAGCCCGTTTTTCGAAATTTCCTTATTTTTCAATCATCGCTGGTTGCTGGATAGTTTTATTATAGATATTCCAAGATTAAGCCATACCAGTTGCTTTCTGTCAATGTATGTATGTGAGAATGCTTGCAAAAGCCCGTAAAGCAAAACCATAAAAAAAATTTTAAAGATGAAAAAACATGTTGTTTTTATTGTCTAGTTCTGGTAGTTTACTACAATTGATATAAATTATAAGTACCCTCCCTAGGTTGGGTTACCAAACTCCCTTCTTCTTATAAAGCCTTGGTTTACACACGCAAGGGTAGTACTCCACAACATTGGGCAAATCTCCCCTTTTCATCTTCATCACCCTCTCTGCTTGATCTTGTAGGTATGATAATTTCACGTAGCGATCCCTTGGTAACATATATTCGCTGGCGGGCTGCCATCTGTTATCCCGGAAGTAACAGGGTTGGCAAAATATGCCATCAAATGTCAATCCGAATGATCCTGAAATTTTGTTTAGGGGAGTAATACTCAATGCAACACGGTGGAAGGAAACCCGCCGTTCGATTTGCTACGTGTCGTTTTGTGGCGACCAGATAAAATGAGTTAAGATCAAAAAGCCTAACATGCCGAATGTCTTTGAAGTGAAACGTCTACTATTCGGTATGAGTAACAATGCATAACCTAACCTAACTAGCAGAACGTCTTTGCAAATATTGAAAATGCAACTTTTTAATCTTGGATGTTTTGTACCCTAGAACTTTTACTATCGTATTGATGTTACTGTAATTTATATACATTTTCGACGTTTTGCTTCTTACAATACTCATTTTACGATTTAGATAATGATTAAGTATTAGACGTTTTGCTTCGTGTTTTGCTTCAAAGACATTCTGCAAGTTTGGCCTCCTGATCGCAACTCGTAAAAATTAGTTGGTTTCGGTTAGGGCGGTCCTATGGAGGCAGTATCCCGCTTTTTGTTTGTGGATATCTCTATAAATTTGGCATGACAGTATCGACAGTGCCAATTTCGGAGGAGAATTTCATTAATTATTCAGTTTAAGTTACTCTAGTTCCTATGGAAATAATACGACACCTATATGTATGTCATTCCATAGTGTGTTGAGTGGGTCTCATAGGACCCGGTCTAATACCTAGTATCTTTATTCATGCGGGAGCGCCCTATCTACAAGCATTCAGCTTCAGTCAATATTATTTTTTAAGTTTTCCTTTGATATCTCGAAAAGTCATCGACATATATATTAGACAAGTAAATTATTCCTGAATTTCAAAATAAGTATGAGCTAAAAACGGGGATCTTAAAATAAACCTACCGTTACAATATACTCCTAAATTTACAATTGCATTTGGATCTGGACACAGCCAGAGCTTCACAATTTTCAGTAGAGCCACTGCTTTCGCAAGATGTATTTGGTCTTTTGGTATGGTCCTCTGAAAAGATAAATAGGCCGACCTTAAATTTGTTCACACAAAGAATAGATTATCAGTTGGACTTTGACCCCGTTGGGCTGGTGTAGTTGCTTTTGTGTGTGAATGTATACGTGTACGAAGTGAATGAATGACTTTATACAACAGTAAAATAATAAGGCTCATTAGGATATCGAGTGCTGCTTACGAAACAAAGCGAAGCTGAATTTCATATTATTCTGTATTCTCTGTTGCAATTACCGTATTTTGACTGATGTTTTTATTACTCACTTTTATTCTCGCGACTTCTGTCCATATGCTTTCATCATAATACAATAGATATTCTAACGTTCTTATTTCTGGTACCAGCGATCCGATATTTAAAGTGGAGTTTTTAACTCTCGAATACCTAACGTGAGGCTCGAACGAGTCGTACTTGTGAAGAGTGGTAGTTAGGTCCACTATATGATTAATACCAACGAAACCCCATACTGGGGGACAGGCGATGTATCTCATCGGTATTTCAGCCACTTTAGAAATAACCGGTAAAGTATCATAGGCTAGACCACTATTCACGACCACAATGTTATTTTTATCAATATTAACCAATCTTCTCAGTATAGTTGCATTGAAACAGACTGGGCCGAGGTTTCCGAATAGAATGTACAAATTTCGCGATGCACAAGCATTTATCATCATTGCCAAATCTTGCATGATGACTTCATTCTGGTAAAGCCAGTCTCCGATGGCCATTTCCTGGCTGAAAAGAAAGATTTGCAAAAGTTGTCTGGAATAATTCACATAAAGACATATTATGTCGAAATTAAGGCAGAAGGTCGTGGTGTTAATGACATACTCTTTTAGGTTCTAATAATGGGCGACAGTGGCCGCTTACCATCAGGTGGTGTGTCAGTTTGACGCTTCTAATATGCAAATATAACTCACTCAAAAGGTATGTGGTGCAATATGATGAGTAAATCAGAATTTGTTAATGCTATACCGATTTTGTCCACATATTTCACCACTTTTCCCGGCGTGTTACTCTCATGGAAGCTACATTCACGTTCTATTGAATCCATGAACTCTGGTGAACAATTATCATCGTAAATATATAGCTTTGCTATGTATTTCCCACCAATGGACTGTCCTAACAGCTCGGATATTAGCTGCATCGACAACGCATAGGCAGCACCATATATTGTAAGCGTATAGTCCGTTTTCTCAGCTGTTGCTTCCTCAAAAGTCAAAGGCATTCTTTTAGTCTTCGGCTTTATAACATTATCGAATTCGTCTCTAACTTTCTTCTTGTATTGTGAAAAGTTTTTTATCAAATTACTGCCAAATATTTTAGGCGAAAGGAAAACGTCGAAGTTGTAATAGGAATGACAATATTCAAGGAATTCAGGTGCTCCTCCGATGTAGTAGGGCTTGCTTCCTTTGGTCAGTAATTCCTTCCATATTAACGGTGAGCCCTCGTGGTGCCAATTGTTTTTCATGTTGACTTTGCACAACCATTGCTGGGAAAGAAAAAGTTAAAGGGGAAATTATTCGTAAACAGGACACCCTGAGTGACCGGTTTAAAAGTTCTTCGGTTTTGTAATATATTCTGATTGCCTTGTGAATACTGAGGTTTTCCCTATTAGCTCCTGTACTGAATGGTTAGCTGTAAGTGTAGTATTTGAGTGTATGTATACCTTCCAATCCAAAATTGATCTAGCGATTCGTTCATAGCAAAAATTGGGTAGATTTTCCTGCAAATAGTCTGCTACTAGACAGACTTCAGCAAACAAATCGCACTGAGTCTCCCCAGATAAAATGATTCGAAAAACCATTGTTGGACTTTATAAATTTTCTGACGTTGACTGACATTATATGATGTTTCTTTCATCTATTCCTTGTCTATTCCTTTGATACGATTGTTTCTTAAAATCCAGATGGCTTGGCTTGGAATATATCTATCTGCTACATGATTGTGGTATGAACACAGAACACGGAAAAAGCTCGCTATGTTTCTATGGATATAAACAATGAGTTTATGTACTCTGGTAAAAATGTACCACTGAATTTCATCGTACCTATTTCTGCACCCGTTATGTGTAATCATTATAACTACATGCGTTCTACTACTCTACTAGAATATCCTCTTTTATGGGATTTTATATCAGTAAATTCATTAAATAGCGTGGTAATGTTTCCGAATTACCAAACTTCTGTGCCATAAACGAAAGCGCAATAAATCCACACCACTATCGCCACAACGCATTTCATACACATAAGTTGAACCAACAATACATAGCTTACTTGTTGCATGAAAATCGCGAGGGAAAGAGTGAACTTTCAGCATTCAGGACTAAGCTCAGGCCAACACTCAGCAGTCTCACTTGGAACTCTGCGGCGGCCGCTCGTGTGTGCCGGCTTCTATTCTCGCTTCGTATTTTTAAATCGATTTAATAACTATTATTATGCAAATTATTTTCTTAATAAAATAAAAAGTTTTTGTGTATTTTTAATGTCAGCCAATAAACATATAGTACTAGGTAGTGGAGTGAACGTGTAAATATTTTTAAAAGTTTGTGTCAAATTCTTTGTAAATGTGTTATTGATTATAAATCGTACCTAAATTTAATGTTGTAGTGAGTTGTAAAATATGTAAAGTATAGTGTAAGTTTACAGTGTTGAACTAAATACAACAGACACGTTTAAAAATAAACAAGATTTATATTTTAAAAATCAGGTAAGTGTTTAATAAGCTGAAACAATACTGAAATTCGTAAAACTTTTCTTTTTTTTCTAAAAATTTTCTAAATTAGTAATTAATGAAATAGAAAATAAAATGTATTACCTATGCATTTATCATTAGTTTTAGAAGCTTTTATTTGACTTGGATTGCAATAATTAAGCTGTTATTACAGAACAATTTAGACTTTTAACATCATCATTTGTTATGTCTCAGATAGCTCGTTCGGACTTTGTCACTAATTTAATTAAACATTCTATATTACACAGAGATTTTTCGAGAAGGTTAGATACAACCCCCGGTTGCTTCCTCTATGTCTCTGCAATAAGTAGTTTATGTACTTAGTTGAAAACATAAAATACCTTTCGAGCATTAATTTACGTCAAATTCAATTATAAATAGCGTGTCCCAGATTGGTCCAGATTTCCTGATTCAAACCATTGTGGCATTAAGTATGGTTCAAGCTTTATCTATAAGGATGTATTTTATTTATAGGCAGCTAATTTGGATGAGCCAATGGGAGTATGCCTAGCAAGACACATCAAATTATGCCGCACAGGCACATTTATCTAAATGCCCAAAATATAGTGACAGATTGTAAAAATAAGAGTGGAGGAAATAAAATTTGTTTCTTTATTTCAGTGAAACTATTTACGAAACTTCGGGTTTCTTAAGCGAAAAATAAATCGTGAAATTTACTGTATCGTGTTCACGGCTCCAGAGCGGATGGTAGGTTATTTAAGCATAGAATTGAATACCTACACTTTAGATTTATTTTCTCTAGCTACGCAGGCAGGCTTCAATGTTTTCCTAAATAGTCTGTCTGAGTGTGTTAATTATTGCTATACCAGCCCAGGTTTATCTAAGCGAATGCTATTCTAAAATGCAAACATTTCTTGTTTATTTTTTTACTCTTTGCCTAGGCAGGTAGTACTTCTCGTAATTGGAAAATATGTGGGATCATAGTGTGCCATAAAGGTAATATCTTAACATTAGTTTAATAAACTACTTAGTCGTTTTCAGGCTATTTTATAAGGTCGTAGGTCCAAATGGCAGGTATCAGTTGGAAAAAAATTGGCTAGGCTGCCGTCGGTACAACCGCAGCGTAACCTGCGACGTATTTCTTGCTGTTCAATACTCCTTCAACGTTCCTCGTTTACCGAGTGTTGCTATACAAAAAGTTTCGAGGCAAGGTCTCTGTATCATTGGTAACTATCTTCTAAGTTTCTCTACAAGAGGCCGAAGTTTACCAGACGTTTCAAGTCAAACTTACTAGCCTCAGTTATGCAGTTGTATCAATTGGCTTGATATGTACCTACACTTCTGTACAGTTAGCGGAAAGAAAAGATTCTTCAATTTTCTAGTTCTTTCCTTTACATGTCCTTCTTTGCTCTCATTTGCTTTTTCGAAGAAAAGCTAAGGTATGAATCCTTAGGTTTTCTTTCCTCTATATCTCGTAACTTACGTTCGAATTTTACATTTCAATTGTGGAAATACTGTTTCTCGCACTGGTACAAGCAAAAATAGGCTTTAAGATGACGAACTTCTTCCCATCGTGACTGTACTCGAGATGAAAACGGGGACACTGAACTGCGTAATAATGTGAATCCCATCAGAATCAATTAGGTTGTTTTTGTAAGATGTAGGAACAAATCAACAACATACTCTATGATTTAATTATGTCCTTAGGTATCTAATCTACTTTTATAGAATATAGTTCGCAAGAGGACAAACAACAACATGAAAATGTATTTCCTAGCAGGACTGATTTGCCATTATACCCTTTTCATTTTGTATCAAAATCAGTTCACACCCGACAACAAATTTTATTTACATAATTATACTTCTAGTAAACATAATGTTCAATAGAAAATAAACCGTTTTTGTGGAAATTTTTGGTAGGTAATGATTGCTCTCACCTAAAACAAACTCCATGAGGGGGAATCTACCACAAGAAACCACTTCAGAAGACGTTTCAAGCTTTTCAGTTTACTCACTGCTCTTCAACGGCGAAGGAAAACATCGTGGGGAAACCTGCATACGTCGAAGAAGGAATGAATGTGAGGTCTACCGACACACACTAGGTTAGCGTGGGGAGAGCGCTACACCCTCGATGAGAGTGTCGATGTCGGCCTGTTGGTATGATCTGATTTATCGATTTACTGTAATAATGTCCAATCTGAAAAATGTCCAACGACCATGCTTGAACTGAAAAATGTCCAATCTGAAAAACGCCCAATCTGAAAAACGTCCAATCTGAAAAATGTCCTATCTGAAAAACGTCCAACCTGAAAAATGTCCAATCTGAAAATTAATTAAATAGCGGTTTTTAAGGTTCTGTAGTGTAAAATGTTCCAGATTGGACATTTTTCAGATTGGATATTTTTCAGGTTGGACATTTTTCAGGTTGGGCATTTTTCAGGTTGGACGTTTTTCAGATTGGACGTTTTTCAGATTGGACATTTTTCAGATTGGACATTATTCAGTTTGGACATTTTTCAACGGTTGGACATTTTTCAGATTGGACATTATTATCGGAAATCGATTTATCTATGAAAATCTGTTACGCAACTGCATACTTTAAATCACATTCGTAGTGAATAAAGAACATCTTATTTTCCAGCGGTCGTACACCCGAAGCGACAATTATTGGTAATGAGCACACACGAGTCCGTTTTCAGCCACAGCTGAATGACAAACGCGATTAAAACCGAAAAGCTGTCATTAAATTCCCTAACACGGTTAATGACGCCGGTCTAGTTTCCGAAAAACATCAGGTCACCGGAAAGTCTCATTTATGTCATCCTGATGACACGTTTAAACCTAGTTTAAAAGTAAATACAGGACTGAAAATTTAAGAATCACATTAAACACCACTAAGAAAGCTTAGATTATTTGAATGGCAAAGAGCCTGTTATACTATAACTTCAGCCTCGCACAATCTTTACCAACAATAAAATTGTTATACAAACTTGAAAGCGGTGGTAGAAGACAATTGACGATTGATTGACTCTTGCAATAAAATATTTTGACTGCTTACATTATGGCCAGAAAAATGCTCAAAAGGAAAAAAGGAACCCTTAAACACTTCGTTGTCCGTCTGTCAAGACAATTTTTCTCAGGAACGCGTGGAGGTATCGAGTTGAAATTAATATAAAATACTTAAATCTGCAATCCCTTAGAGCTGTGATAAATCAAACTTCTAAGTCAACCCAGTAAAAAGATATGGCCATTTTTGCCGCATTTTTTAGTATTTTGGTAATATAAACCTATGGGGTACTTCCGATTGACCTAGAATCTTGAAATTTGGCAAGAAACAATGCCCTATAATAGCACAAGTCATGGAAAAAAATCCGAATATAGTAAATTTGTAGTTACATCACAAAAAAAGGAAATTTTTCTATTACCAACAAACTTAATTTTGCGTATAACCAAATCATCTTTATGGTACCTAAGTGAGTACTGTTAAATACATTCGAAATTAAAAAAAATTAAGTTTGTTCGGCATCCTCAGGGCGCGAGTCCTAATAAGCGGCACTTCTCCGGTTTTTTTTATTCTCTGAGATCCATTTAGCTAAAATCTCAGCAATTGAAGAGTATCTACCTACACTTTTTATCAATTTAAAACAAATTTTATGGGATAAGTTCGGATTGGAAATTTGTAAACTCTGCAGGAGGAGGCTCCTTTGTTAAAGTGTTTTGTCCCTTAAATTGAAAAGTCTCGATTTATATAAAAACGCTATTCAATGTATGTAGCATTTGATATTAGGTAAACGAAAAAATTTGAAAAGTGACTGTATTCCCACAATTTTAATAATCAATTTTACTCGCAGTTATTTGTGATTTTTTTAAAATTTATTTGAAGGATAAATGGTATAGTAGTCTAAATACAGGTGCACCAGCCTGTACGCATAATACCTATATACGTCTGCGTGTATGAGCCAAATGATATTATTCAGAAATGAGACATCTAGTAAAAAAATTACGAACAAAGAATACTAGTCAATGTTTCAAAGGATTGTATAAATACTGCGATTTATTTGTCTCTTCAGTGAGTCATTTCATTTTCTCGTATTTGCCCCACCGACTTATTTACCCAAGTTGACCTTAAATCTATTTTTAAATGGACTATTGGGATTATCGATCATTCGTTAATTATTACACTGACATCGATTCCTAATAGTACACAATTCACTATAACATAATATTTTGTCGTTATGGGGTCTGTCTCTATTTTGCTAAAAATTTTCGAATGTTTTCTAAAAACTTCGAACCTTATGACGGTAAGGCCGATTTGATTGTTAATTTCAGACTTTTACTGCTTACGAGCCATGATAAAGCTAATTTAACTTAACCGATTATTAGAGAACAATTCGGACTTTAACCGATTATTAGAGAACAATTCGAACTTAAACCGATTATTAGAGAACAATGCGGACTTTAACCGATTATTAAAGAACATTTCGAACTTTAACCGATTATTAGAGAACAATTCGGACTTTTACCAATCACATACATATCACTTTCGAGTCCATTCATTCTTTATTGGTGTAAAATTTATTTGTTTTAAGTTTATATGCTGTCTGGGCTACGTCAAGTTGAAATTCAAAATTCGTTTATTCAAAATTGGAATACAATATTCTCTTTTTGACGTCAATTCTGTCTAAAACTAAAACTACCTACTCTGTTTCCACATGTTGAGATGCTGTACGTTTGTAAATAATATAGTCTGTAGAACTTCTGTATAGATAGATCCTTCATATCTCAATCACAAATGCTCCTGTTCCGCACCAGACAGACATGAATATAATTAGAGCTGACAGCTGACGGGCCTAACGGTTTATTTGTGTATTTAAACGGAGTCTATCGCGTAAGTGTAAAATACGAGTTACACTATTTACTGTTTTTGAAGTTTCACACGGAATGTTTCGAAATATTTAGTGCGGCTTCAAAGCTGTTGATATTTTTACTCTCCCAAAACTGGTGGTGTAAATTGGTCATGCACAAGGGGTGATTTTTAAGCTGAAAAACAGATTTTGCGTTTTAATGCCGCGATTTCACGCAGGCAGCCATTTTTCTATGGAAATAATCTTACCAATCTTTGCACACATCGCGATGATTTGAAGTACCTACCTAATATGAATCTATGTGATGATGATAATCTTAATTTTGGCATAAATTTGAGTTTTGTAATTTGTCTTTTGGGATTTTCTTTTACCTGACGGGCGTAAATACCGCCCAAGTTACATCGTAGGTAGGTAAAGCCTAATAAAAATTTGGTTCAATAATGAGTTTCTTATGTGATGTATCTGATAGCAATGTAATTCTATTCGTACGGTTGTTTATTCAGCGACAGATGTTGCCTCCATCTATTTGTCTTGCTTATCATATGAAAACAACATTTTCGGAGACCTTCGCTGTTTCATATATGATTTCAGTACCATGAAGGCACCCTTCTAGGAATACCTTCTTCCAGGAATGGTCAGTGTGAAATATTGATGTATTTTCTTCTTGCCTCAGCAGCCGATAAATCTCAGTGTTAGGCAGATTTCACATAGATATCAAAACATTTAAATGTAAAGTGTGTTTTGTTTGGACAAATTTACACACGGCTGTTTAGTCCCAACTAAGCCGAAGCTTGTACATGGGTACTCGACAACTGATAAACATAGTTAAATACTTTTAAATATATACTTAAATACATACAAACACCCAGAATCCGAAAACCAACAGTATTATGCTCATCACACAAATGTTGGTCACGGGTGGGAATCGAACCCACGACCTTTGGCGCAGTAGGCAGGGTTACTACCACTACGCCAACAGACCAGTCAGTACCAACCGCAAGTACTAAAAGAGATATAACGGTTTCCTCGCGATGACTTTTTTCCATCAAAAAGTGTTAGGGTAAAAAACCGTTCCTAAATTCCGAAAACAAGTTTCGTAAGCAATGCGTTTTTCGAAGAATTTGTTCGTCATAACACGTCCATTCGGCACCAAATAGACGATTTATGGACTACTTGTCGTGTCTATGAGCGAGTATAAGTTAAAATATAGATCTGTATGCTCTCCTTGCGACACCGAATATTATTTATTTCCTCCAATATTGTCTTTTATTGCCCATTCCATTTCCATTTTTAGATGCGTATAGGCGTAAAGAGCGTCAGTGGCGTCGGGGATAAGACGCGGCCTACCATATCGAAAGGTCCGGAGTTCGATCCCCGGCTGGGCCATGTACAAAAGGGGTTTTCTCGAAACTTAAGTACATTTACTGACTGCTCTCAAACGGTGAAGGAAAACATCGTGAGGAAACCTGCATACGCCGAAGAAGAAATTCTTAGGCGCATGTGAAGTCCACCAACCCGCACTGGGCTAGCGTGGTGGACTATAGCCCGAACGCCCTCGTTGAGAGGGTAGGCCTGAGCCCCAGCAGTGGGGAGATTAATAGGCTGTTGATGATAGGTACGGTTCTGAACTACCCTGGAGTATCATGTTTAGGACTTAAAATTAGGGGCTTTGCCCAGTGTGCTTGTAGCAAATCCCACGCGACTTCGTCGTGTAAAAGTTTATTACATGATTAAACGAACTTACCTTAAGTGAAGTTCTATCATAATTATCCGAAGCTCCTTGTCCGAGACGGTTTAACGATGTAGTTCACGTTGAATGTACTACGCCATCACAATTTTCAAAGATCTTAAAAAAAAAAACAACCAAATTCGGTACTTTCGTCACATATGGTATGGCAACCCTGTAACTTCATTACGTTTAAAGTCAATAGATAACATGGAGCAATCCTATACATTATAAGGGAGAAGTAACACTTGAGTCATGTTACTTCTTATGGGTAGGGTGGGAGTCCCGTCTCGGACAAGGAGCTTCGGATAATTATGATAGAACTTCACTTAAGGTAAGTTCGTTTAATCATGTAATTATCCTTTCTCCTTGTCCGAGACGGTTTAACGATGTAGCTGTTCAAAGTTAGGATTGCGAATGAATAAGTTGATATATACTATCAACTTAATTAATTAGAAGTAAGGTTACTGTAACTTTATTAATATGATAAACAAAAAATTTTTAATTTATATTCTTTAACAAAGTCGTGTATCACATATACTTAGCATTACTAAAGACTGTAGGGTCGGGTCTTCCAGAGCCGGGTCTGTTATAAAGATTGGCAAGTCACCAAATTTTGTGGACCAACACCCAATCCCCGTTTTCCTAATAGTTTGGTTATTTGACAAAAAGATTGACTATTTTTAGATTTCCCGGAAAAAAGGTTGGCATTCACTGACTTTCTCGGAAAAAGATTGACTACCACCGGATTTTTCAAAAAACGGTTGAGAGCTACATGGCTTCGAGTAACGTGGTGGACGCAAAAGTTTGAGACGTCGACTTCCCTTGCCTGCTATCATCAATAGTTTGAGACGTCGACTTCCCTTGCTTGCTACCATCAATAGTTTTTTAGGACTAAAACAATTCTGCTTATAGTACAAGTACATAAATCATTGTTTACAACCTCATAATTTTAAGAAAAAACATTTTCTTTTGCATAAAAATTTTTCATAAAACACATTTTTATCTGGAAAAGTTTTTAGGAAGGACCCCTACGGCGACCGTAGGGTTACCTGCTATACAACTAGTGGACGGCGTGTGTCTTGCGACATTCTGACACGGCGGCTGCGGGGGCGTGGGGGGCGCCCCCACGGAGCTGCCGCGGCGCCCGCGCCGGCGGAGGTGGCGAGGGCCGGCCCGCTCGCCTCGGCTACCACCCGTCTGCAGGGCGGCGGGGGCGTATGATGACTAACAGCACAACTCTGTCAATACACTGCAACATATCGTCCGTTTTTTCAGAATAAAACAATTTGTCCAGGATTACACTGCGGACACTTTTATCGGATTATATTAGCTGCACTACACCCATAACACTGAATTTTATTTTCACTTTTAGCTTGATTTTTATGCTAAAGATGGCACCGCCTGTGCCATCGACTTTAGCCGACTGCTGGGAGTGCGACGAATACCGCGACTTGTAGGTGTTCTTACCAGCACCAGCAGACTTCGTAGGCGCGTCACATTTTGTAGGGTCAGTCTTCGTGGACCCAGGCTCAAACTGAAGTCTCTTTTCTTTATAGTCTTCTATGTTACGCGCTTTGTTCAATAATTTATCGAAGGTAGGTATTTACACACTCTGTGGATGTTATTTTTATTTATTTTATTTTATAAATCTAGGTTAAAATTCGCATACAATGTACCTACATTGTTTATTAAATAAATGATTGATTGATTGATCTGTCTAATCTTTTCCTTATACGCCTGTCTAGGAGGCAGTAAGACATTATCTAGTTGCACTCGTTAGTTCAAATCGCTTTTAGGCAGTTTAGAAAACAAAACTCTAATCTTTGCCATAAACAAATCTGTGTTTGACTGACCTTGCACCAGCGAGAATAATTCTTGATAGACTTGGAACGGTGTTCGGAGTTCTCCGAAGGCGCTGCGTAGCTTCATAAGCGCGTCAGTCCAGTTTGTGGTGGTACGCTTTATGCCTTGCCACCACTCAGCGGCGGAGTTCGTCAGCAGCATAAACACGCCGCGTAATGCAACCTCGTCCGAGACACTTATATGTCTCAACTGCGTCGATAAAATTTTCCAATAACTCGTCCGGCTGGCCGCTGTAGCGTGCTGGATACATAGAAGTTGACATTAACGGCACCCGTGTCCGTCATGACCGCGGCGGCGATGGCCGCAGTGTTCGTAGCTGCCGGCGTCGGCGACCGAACTTCTCGTTGGAGCTGCCGGCAGCACCCGGCCTGCGACCGCTGTAGCGTAGCAAGCATGGCCGTCAAACTGTCGTGTGACATCGTTATGTTGTCACCATTTCCATCACCCGCCTCGTCCGGCAGTAGGTAAGAACTGGCGCGTTTTCCGTGGCATGTTCAATCAAAAGCAAACTGCACTAATCGTTAGATAGCGTCAATAATGTATGCATAAGCGACGCTAATCGAAGCAAAGTAGGAGGCTCTTCATCGAATGCGTAAGCCACACAAAAATAATAATAAAAAAAATGCTTAAAGTTCCATGCACAGCACCACCGTAACAGTCTAGGTACATAAAAGTTAGTTTTTTTAAAAAAAAAAAAATACAAAACCAGTTCAAAGTTTGCACAAACAAGTTGGGGGCCAATGTGGCGTGGGTGCGTCTAGATGTGAGTGAAATAACTTATTTTCATTATGCGTTATCCTTTATTTCCAAACTAAAACCTTTCCTACTCGCAGTCCCGGAGCCACTGCCGATTTGCGTTAACCTCGGTCGAGCCGAGCACGTTCGGGCGCGCCAACAACTACATGCGGTTCAAGCGGAGAATAGCGTCGGGCAGGCTCCCTCTATTAGCAGACAGGGAAAAAACCTCCACTCATACGCTATAATCTATATCTATTTAGGATTACTCCGTTCGCAGCCAAAGTGGATGCATGCAGTAAAAATTTATACAGTGACTTATGTTTTGTGTGGGGACACGTCTAAATAGCTTTTTATATGTTATATATATATAGTCTATTTGACCCCTTATCTAGACACTTAAGTAGGATCTTATTCATTGATAATTTTTCAGTTCATTTTTCTTTTGGTCGCCTCCGTAGCCCAGTTGGTAGTGACTCTGCCCGCTGTGCTCGGAGTCTTGGGTTCTAATCCCGGCAGGGGCAAGCGTTTCTCTAACAGATAAGTGCTTGTAATTTTGTTTGTATGTGTCCATGCCACCCACAAAATAGGGAGGAGGGCCTTTTATCTGATGCGGGGGTATGAGTGTGTCGTTCGAACAATGGACAGTGTGTCGTTCGAACAATGGACAGTGTGTCGTTCGAATAATGGACAGTGTGTCGTTCGAATAATGGACAGTGTGTCGTTCGAATAATGGACAGTGTGTCGTTCGAACAATGGACAGGTATATTAATTTTCTTTTTCTTCTATATAAAGTCCTCCAGTCATCCTAATTCTCTGCCATCATGTGGCCATTTTCAACTTGATTGTCTCACCAGTTGCAGTGATTTATTCGAAATCTTCCGGCATTTCATCTTTATCATCTGGAATGGTGTTTTTCCTTTTAGAGTTTGTCATTATAGAAAGTCATGTCTATCCACTCTGTGATAGCACTAACAGCATAGGTATTTGTGTAGCATAAAGATCAGTATGTCTATCCGCAATGTGAAAGCGCCAATAACGTATGACATTGTTGTCTACTCGCTCTCTAGTAGCACGTCATGTCCATTTAATAATAATAATAATAAAGTTTTTATTTTATTTTAGGACATACAATCCTAATTAATGTAGGTATGATTAGTGACATTGTTGTCTGTCCTCTCCGTGGCAGCGCGTCATGTCCATTTAATAATAATAAAGCTTTTATTTCAAGACATACAATCCCATTTAATGTAGGTATGATTAGTGACATTGTTGTCTGCCCTCTCCGTTGGCAGCGCGTCATGTCCATTTAATAGTAATAAAGCTTTTATTTCCAGACATACAATCCCATTTAATGTAGATATGATTAGTGACATTGTTGTCTGCCCTCTCCGTGGCAGCGCGTCATGTCCATTTTATAATAATAAAGCTTTTATTTCAAGACATACAATCCCATTTAATGTAGGTATGATTAGTGACATTGTTGTCTGCCCTCTCCGTGGCACCGCGTCATGTCCATTTAATAATAATAAAGCTTTTATTTCAAGACATACAATCCCATTTAATGTAGGTATGATTAGTGACATTGTTGTCTGCCCTCTCCGTGGCAGCGCGTCATGTCCATTTAATAGTAATAAAGCTTTTATTTCAAGACATACAATCCCATTTAATGTAGGTATGATTAGTGACATTGTTGTCTACCTTCTCCGCATTATGTTCATTTAATGTAGGTATGATTATTTATCCAAGAGTCGGTAGGTAGGTTTGAACGCATGTACCCATACGTTTGAAGGTTAATGTCCCTACCTATGTATAATATGTAGGCAACAGTTTAAATTTACCTTGAGGAATAATTTCAATAAGAGATTCTGTAGGTGAGGTTGGATGTAGCTTGCTGGATGTTTCGATTCTGATTTTCCTTTTTGTCTTGTCGGCACAGTTTCTCTTGGTTATTCTTCTAGTTTTATTTTTAATATTCTTCCTTTTACCCATGGTACTCAATTTCACCAGTATATTGTTAAAAAAGGATTGAAAAAAAAAAAAAAAACTAGCTGTAGCATCGTCCCGGGCGGGAATTCTCCGAGCGTTTTTCGAATCTTTACTCTAGGTCGACCCGGGGCGGTCTTTATGACACACGATTAGATTTGTATTTTTGTTATTTAGAAATAAACACAATAACCATCCAAAACACAGAAACGTAAACATACGACAAGTATTTTTTTTTTTTTTTTTTGACAAGTTTTTTGACAGGTCAGTTCGTTCGTTCGTTCAGAAATAGAATCAATCGAACTTCTCGCGCGCGCGTTTTGTTGCTGCAACGTTTTCACATGACAGCAAGACAGTTTTGCGAAAGTCACGAGCTGTCATGTCATTGCAATCACATGACAATGAAACCAATTAAGACTTGGCTGTATGGTCTATGACTTTTGCCTGTCTATAATTGGACGAAATCAACAAAACAATGAGTGCAAATTAATAAAATACAATAATTTAGGTTAGAAAATGTTAACAACTTATGTTATTGAGTTATATAGGTAATTCGTTTAACTGAATAAACTTACCAGTTACTTTCTTTATTAAAGAATTTCTGTACTTCAAGACTTTAATAATAAAGGAATTTTTACCTTTTGGGTTAGAAAGACAAACCTCATCCTTTGATAGTTTTTATCCGAAACTCATAACACTTTTCTTCTAAAAACACTTAAACTATATTTACTAGAAATGTAACACAAACATTGAATTAAGCTAAATATTTCTTTTATTTAATAAAAAGTAATTTTTTGCAAGTATTACGCAAAAAAGCGTAGTGACAGCGCGTGCACAAAAAACGTAATGAAGTTACAGGGTTGCCATACCATATGTGACGAAAGTACCGAATTTGGTTGTTTTTTTTTTTAAGATCTTTGAAAATTGTGATGGCGTAGTACATTCAACGTGAACTACATCGTTAAACCGTCTCGGACAAGGAGAAAGGATAACTTTAATATCCCCGCGCGAATTTTGAAAAGCCCTTAGCAGTTGCATTTGAGGAACCGCTATAAATTTCTAGAACCAGCGGTATACATCAGTCAGTCGTCTGTCTTTAACCTGGGTATCCTTGTACCCATATGAATAAGTACATGTAGGTAGATGGAACACAACATTACCTTAATTTAACGCCAAATTGTCCCACCGGTTTTCCCTGTCATAATATCATTTCCTTTACAGATGCTTTACCTGTCAAACTGTCATTCACATAGACAGTGCGATGACACATATTGCGTATAGTATATACCAAGTCGTTCGTCGAAGGTTAGTCGTACAGTCAACGTAATAAATAGCCGATCACCGTAGTACCTAATTCACTAATGTCAAGAGAGAATGTGTCAAATAACAGAGTATTCCACCGTCTTGATGACATTCGCAATAAAAAATCACATCTAAAATTTAAATAAGTTGGTTTTCTTAGTAGTTCAACCCTTACAAACGTAAAATGTACCTTTTATTAGGTCAATTTTATAATAATGTAAAAAAGGTTTAAAAAGTACCGAATATATTTAAATACCTTGTGCGAGACATCGTACTAACCGGGTCTTCCGGTAACTATCTGCTCTGTGTCTTCCGTAGCACTCGATCCATTTAAAAAATTAACGAAACGCTAAAACTAAATAGATACCTAGTAATTGCCTATGTAAGCCCGGTTTTATTAAGGCCCCGGTGAAAAGACCCATTCAAATCGGATTTCTTTGAAGGTTCGCTTCTTTGGTTCGGCCGTGTAATCCTATAAAGTTCCTCAGTTCAAACATAATCGTCCTGAATTACACAGAATAGGTGGACGGTTTTTGACAGAAGTGGTTTCAATTTGAATGGGTGTATTCCAGCTACACCTACTTAGGTACCTACGCCTGCGTATCAGATTCGCAGAATGTTTTATTCATGCAAATAAGTTTGGAATTTGTCAAAGACGACGCTGGTATTATAATTTATAATTCAGTTGTGTGTTTAGGACGGAAAATCAGGCCACCACCGACATACTGCCTACATACCTTCCTTATCAGGGGCTTAACTAGGAGAGAGTTTGGTGTGGCATAGTTATGTTGGTTGTCTATAAAGGAAGAGGGAGTCGCCTCTGGGTACGCTTCATCTTTGGTCTCATCTTCAATTTCCATCAGGTCAGATTGAGGTCCATGTAATATTCTAATATATAAAAAACAGACTCGCCTAATGACTAATGTCATATTGAAACCGAGTCGATTACAGCGCTAACACCTAAGAAGCGGTGGTAGAAAAATAATTACGTTGTATAAATGTACCCAGTGTACCCAATAAAATATTTAGACTTTGTCTACATATTATTTAAAGCATCACAATGACCACCCAATTCAATCTCTTCCGACTATTTTCATAAGCTTTTGACGCTTTTCCTTGAACCACAACAGTAAAACGAGTTTCTAGTACCGAGTATGACCATCTTTATTCAGTTGATTTACTAAATTACAATAGAGTTTTGATTTAGATAAAATAAAATTATGACATTTTCTACGTGTTTTTCACATAATAGATAAACAACCTTTAACTACTTACGTCTTTGTTCAACGTTATTAAATATTTAATTATGACTAAATTCATGACTGGATTATCAGACCCCTGACCTGACCTTTGCTCAATGTGCTCCATACTAACTAAATAATATATGTGTCTTTAGGTCCATCCTGCTTTACGAGTTAAATAAAATAAGGCTTCATTTGCTCTTATTATCGTCGGGCATATTTTGGCTTGTTTACAAACGAGAACAAGTGGGCTACTCATCCATTGGTAACGAATGATTAGTAGGTATAATACTTCTGTCTAGTGTCCGACCGAAACTGGCTTTCGGCTTTTGGCATAAACCGAAACGAAAACATTGGGTTTAAGAAGTGTCGATATAACTGGTTAGGTATTTGATGTTTTCATTTTTAAGTTAGACGAGAAGAATGGGTGGTGGTGGTGAAATTCATTTACAAACTACGCTCTTATAACATTTCATTTTGTTTAAGTAATGACGTAGTCCAGCTAGAGCACCCGTCCGACTAGCACCTGCGCGAATAGCACCTTGCTTAGTCCACAAAGGGCACCGATAAATTTTTTGGCAGGTGCTATTCGTGGATTCAAATGTGTACTTGACAGTGTTGAGAAAGAACTTTTTCCTCATTGGCCTACCAACCGCTTGGTGGGACTACGGGGAATCATCATACACGTATCCTATTATTAAAGGAACAGTGTTTCTCCGTCATCACCCGTGTTAGTATTTAAGTGCGAACCGAAACAAAACCGAATTCGGCCGAAACCGAAACTCAGTCGGACACTACTTCTGTCTTTTTCGTCGTCCCAATTTTTCCTTTCGTCCTTATTACAGTGAATGATAACCTCGAAGGAAATGAGAAAATTAGAGGTTCTCGCCCACATCGTGCGGATAAACATATCTCTTCTCTACATGCCTCTGTGAATGTCAGCAAACTAAGTACAGTAAGGTTCATAAGTGCAGTAGCACGATTAGAGTAATTTTTCTGTACAACGGTGCGCACGACAACACGAAAAAGAATTAGATTAACTGACCACACAAGGCAATAGCGTGTTTTAAACCTTATTGTCATAGCAATAAGTCACAATTCAACGTAATATCCAGAAATATTTAGGCGTCACACACACTGGGCGGCGGCGTTGCGAAAGCGTTGCGGTTTTTTTCTGTAATGTTCGAAATAGTATGGAGCCCTTCACATCAAAGCGGCGCGGCGGCGGTGCGACGGCGAAAGCGACAAAACCGCGCGCACAGATTTGCGCGTTTTGATTTGACAGATTTGCGCAGACAGGCGTTGCAGAGCGGCGGCGGCGCGTTGTATTCCTTTGTAGTGTATGAGAATCCCTACACAGAGCGGCGGCGGCGCGGCGCGGTGCGGAGCGTTCTTCATACAAACTGCCACCGCGCCGCCGCCGCTAGCGGTATTCCTGTCTGAAGGGCTCCGCCGCAGATTCGCCGCCCGCAACGCCGCCGCGCTGTGTATGTTACGCTTTAGGTGTGAATATGTGCGTGTGTAAGTACAGATAATAAAGAAAGTCGTAAGTGAAACTGGTCTCTCTATTTAGTTGCGAAACTGTTACAGCAATTATGAACCTTGACTGTACATCAAGGATCCAAGTAGCAGACATAACACTTGGCTTAAAGCCAAACAGCTTGTTTTTCTTGCCGACTGCACGTTTCCAAAAACTGTAGAGAAGATTCCTATCTCTCTACTTTATTAGTCCAAATGGCAGCTTTTGACAGCAATATCATTTCAGCCTATCTGCTATCAGCGTCCTTAAAAATTATGTATACCTACTACATTTTGACAAAGTGAAATTACACTTGGGCAGAACAAATATCGCCGACAAAGAATTGCGAAGCTTAGGTGGCAGTGGTCAGGGCACACGTTAGTAGAACTGACGGCCGTTGGGGCAGAAATGTTCTCGAGTGGCGACCACGTATCGGAAGACGCAGCGTGGCAGGCCTCCGACAAGGTGGACCGACGATCTGGTGAAGGTCGCGGGACTCGGCTGGATGAGGTTAGAGCGGGACCGGTCGTCGTGGAGATCTCTGGGGGAGGCCTTTGTCCAGCACTGGACGTCTTTCGGCTGATATGATGACAACAAAATATATAAGCGCGTCCAAAGCAAGCGAGCAGCCTCGTATAATTAACGCATAGGCATAACATAAGTGTCTATAATCTATTTTAATAGGTAACTGGAATAGCCGAGTAAAGTCATAATTATTTAATGATCATACTGTATTAAAAAGTAGTTACATCATTATTGATGTCACCTTCTCATTACAAGACAATTCCCGAGGTGACAACTTGAAAGCCGTAGAAGCTCAACAAAAACTTGGTCGACAGTGCTTCATTCTGGTTGATCCTTTATTTTCGTTGCAATGCAAATTAATACTGGTCTGCACACAAAGTTTATTTAGCTAGCGAGATTCGCCCGCGGCTGAAAAAATTTTCCTCTCGTCCACTTGTTTTACTGCTTCTGAATATAAAGTCCTTTGGAGCACATTTTATTTCTGTGTCTCGGACACAAAAATATTGAAGAGAACAAAAAACAAGATAGGTATTACGTCTAAAGCTGCGCATCCACTTGCCACCGCACGCGCCGCATTTCGTTTGCTTTGTATGGAGCTGCCTCTACCATACAACATTCTGACACTACACGAATCCGTTGCGTGCGGTGCAGACGTACCACCTTAACTCTGCAGTCAATTTCGGATCACCTTCTATTGTTTATACTTTGATTCCCAGATGCAAATGCGTTTGTTTTCATAAGCCTGGAACAGATGTTGTGTTCTAGAAGGTAAACTATGAATGCGAAGAATATTCACGAAACCAATTAAGAGGTTAATTAAGAGACTGGTCGAAACAGGGTAGGTAGGTAGTTATATCAATTAAGGCAGATCAAACTACGCCTTGAGAAAAGTTCGAGAACGAAACAGTCGGACCGAAAAAGAGTCCAGCAGCGAAATTATTGATTGTTTATCGAGGTCATCTTAATTGAACGTTGATGGCATTGACCTTTTGCCCGATGTAATCAAGTATGACCAAATTGACCACAGAAAAGATAATAAGTACCTACCACCACTACCACCGTAAGACCCAGACAGGACTCCAAGCTCTGAACAAAGTTTTGAAGATTTTTTTTTAGAATAGATTTTATTGATTTGATTAGACTTATTACAGTAATCTAACGTTTGAAGCCTTGTTTCACATTCACTTTAAGTTATCGTTATCCATCCTACTATCCTATCCTACTAATATCCTATCCTTCCTATCCTATCCTATCCTACTATCCTATCCTACTAATAATATAAAGGCGAAAGTTTGTAAGGATGTGAAGATGTGAGGATGGATGTTTGTTACTCTTTCACGCAAATACTACCGAACAGATTTTGATGAAACTTGGTACAGTGATAGCTTATATCCTGGAATAACATATAGGCTACTTTTTAACGCGGACAAAGTCGCGGGGCGTCCGCTAATAACCCTAAGTAACAATACGCCTACATAGAGGGCGCTGTTTCACAATGTACATACAAGTGTAAAACCTTTCTACGCGGACGAAGCCGCGGGAAAAAGTTAGTACAAAATAAATGTATGAGCGATGGCTGGCTGCAGTCGTCTACATGCACACAAACAGACCGCATCATCCAGATTACCGAGGCTTAATAAACCACATCTCCCAATCGATTCGGCTTTTGGCTGTCATTTTATCGGCTTACATGCATTGTATGCACACTATACCTGTTTACGTCCTAGTAATCTACCTATGTGAGTGCTTGCCTCATGTTTGTGAAATCAAGAGATTTCAATCCCGTACATTATTGGTGTACTTTGATCTACACACAGGCATAGATTAGAATAGATTCATTTAATTCACTTTTACAGATTTAATTCATTAGACATGTTATGAGCGATTAGAGAGCGTCAGTGGCGTTGGTGGATAAGACGCGGCCTATCATATCGAAAGGTCCAAAGATCGATCCCCGGCTGGGCCATGTACCAATGGGTTTTTTCTCGAAACTTAAGTACATTTACTGACTGCTCTCAAACGGTGAAGGAAAACATCGTGAAGAAACCTGCATACGCCGAAGAAGAAATTCTTAGGCGCATGTAAAGTCCACCAACCCGCACTGGGCTAGCGTGGTGGACTATAGCCCGAACCCCCTTGTTGAGAGGGTAGGCCTGAGCCCCAGCAGTGGGGACATGTTAATAGGCTGTTAAAGATGATACATGTTATCATTTAAATACATTATGTACATACATGTTGAAGTGGCAGTGGGCTGGGCACATCGCTCGTAGAACTGACGGCCGTTGGGGCAGAAAGGTTCTCGAGTGGCGACCACGTATCGGAAGACGCAGCGTAGGCAGGCCTCCCACAAGGTGGACCGACGATCTGGTGAAGGTCGCGGGACCCGGCTGGATGAGGTTAGCGCAGGACCGGTCGTCGTGGAGATCCTTGGGGGAGGCCTTTGTCCAGCAGTGGACGTCTACAGGCTGATATGATGATGATGATACAAGTTGAGGTTCTGTGTACCTAATAACGCATAAAAGTTAATGGTTCGACACATACCTTTAAAAAGAGCTTGCGTGTTACTGGTATATACCTTCCTCGCATATTTCCCGTTTTATAGGCTATCATTTCTAACAGCAATCATTGCTGTTTGCATGACAATGGCCCGATTTGCATGAAACCCTCTCCGTCCTCGCGAGAGCGCTGCTGTGTGATTCTGTAAAGTATGAATTAAAACTCGACCATCACATCGCAAGTCACTTACTTCACTTCGCATCCGATCATGAAAGACCTTGATGTCGCATTGTGTAAACAAATACAAGCTACTTAATAAACACTTCACTTGCGAAGTAAAGTGAGTATTGAACTGTAAATCATTGAGTTAGAGACCGATCTCACTGCGGATTCAGGATCGAGTTGCACAAATACGCTTACAGAATAGCGGGGCTGCTCTATTGAGATAAATGCATTCCATTGCAATTAGCGCGGTGCGGTCATGCTTGCAGTTTTGCTTTTCCACGATCCTCTCGTGTATGAAATCTTGTAATAGGTGAATAATACATACATAACTTAACGCTATGTCCCTGACGGGGTAGGCAGAAAGAACTCTTCTTCTTCCCAGCGCTAACACCTTGGAAGCGGTGGTAGATAAAAAATTGACGTTGTATAAATGTACCCAGCTGTGTAGTTACATGCAATAAAATAGTTTTGACTTTCACTTTTGACTTTGACAGATCAAGTACCGAAATCCTGACATACCTCTTTTGCATCGCTCAGTTTCATCATACACACCTGTGTCCGTCTGTGAGCACCCGCTCTATCTGGAACCCTATTTTTGAATCGCTCGCCTCTTTGCTTTTTTTGCGATCGAATGTCGAAGGAAAATTAGTAGAACTGAGCGCTTATAGCGAGGCAAGCGATTCAAAAATAGAGCTCCTGATCTTCGTATGTCAGTCTAGGTCCCCGGCTGCATTACCAATCGCAATCACTCGATCGACATAAAGTGAAAATTGTATTAAGAAAATTAATAAGTAATGAAAAAGAAACTTTTGTTAGGAAAATGACGAAGCTGCATCAGTTTACTCATTCTTTTTAAATGGCCAGAAAGTTTAGTGCGGTGCCACCGTACAGTTTATTTATAATGGAATGGTAAGTGGTTGTTATGATCCCTTCATAATCGCTGACCGAAATCTTTTTCGGACAAAGCCTTATTTGTCCGAAGTCACCGTCCGCTCCAAACAACTAGAATCTGTTAATCTCTTTGTGTTGATCAATCCTCATCCTCTTAGTTATATTACTCTATCGACTCCCCTCCCTTTCATCCACTTCCCTCATAGTTCTTTATTATTTCGTCATCTTTGTCAGCAATTTTTTTCCCTCAACGGGCGCTATCTTTTCTTTCGCTTTCTATTTAATTCGCTGACCTGAGTGAAATCGAAGGTCTGTTAATTCATCACTGCCAGAGTGGCCAGGCGCGAAGGGACCAGGACTATTAATCTTGGGAAAATTTAAAGGCTTGTCGTCGGCATACCCGCAAGTCCAACTGCAAAGTAAACGTTGCTTAACATAAATACGGTCGACCGCACGTCAGTGGAAACAAAACCAGTATAAACTGGTCTCTCATAGTACTGAACTCCCCAAAATAGGCTAAGCCAGCTCAAGGTCATAATGTTACCAGTGACGTGCGGTCGACTGTAAGTTGTCTAATTTATTTACAACTGGCGTTTCATGCGTTGCCCATTTTATCGACTTTTCCGCTGTGAAATATACTACTTGTATCTTATTCCTAAATCATAAATTCATATTCAATTTTATGAATATCCGTTGAGCTGAGGCGTGAATACACAAACAAACATATTTTATTATTAGTTAGGCTAATTATAACGTAAGGTATAGTCCATCCATCAAACTAACATTAATCTTGCGGAGTTTGAATGTTGTTCTTGTCCACTTTCAAAAATGTGTTTTTATAACCTTACCCACTGTCCTTATTTCAAAAACGTCAAACTTATAACAACAACAGAACAATAACAAAAACTATAAAATTCAATACATGGGTATACATAGTACATATCTTCACGCTATGTCCCTGGCGGGGTAGGGAAAGATCGGAGCGTCAAGAATCGCGATCCTGACACACCTCTTTCGCTTCGCTCAGTCACACACTCTCGCGCTCGCCGCGAGATTTCTTGTAGCTTTCTACTCCCCCGCGGACGAAGTCACGGTTAAAAGCTAGTACGTAAGTACCAATAATGTTTCTGCCATCATCCAGGAGTAACACCCAAAGTTTCACGTTATTTAACCGACGTCTTTGCCGGCTATTACCAACTTTTGGTGGTTATTTTCGGGTATAATTTCACGATAAATGGCGCAAACTTCTGCTGATAAAGAGCTATGACGGCAGGCTGGCGGTATACATATCCCTAACTCTACAATTTTATCTTTGTGCCAGCATAAAATCAGTTTATAGGCATGAATTCGGTCTTAAAAACTCGAAAAGACCTTCGTGAAAGGTATTTCGAAAGATTTAGATGGTTAGAAGGTTAGCTTCAGATAGTTCTACACAACCACATGTCATACGAGAAAAAATGCATTCGCACAGAGGTCGTAAGAGTTACTAGGAATTTGCTTCTTAGAAACAAAATCAACAATAGGTAATATGTTCCGAAGTTGTATAAAAATCGCTTGTTTTTCTTAAGCGGTCCCTAAACGACCATGCGGCATGACACGCGTTACGTGTACGTGAATTATCATGATGCATGATGGACCCTCATGCTTGCTATTAACACAATAGTACAGTGAAGCAACGGTCAGCACGTGTAGTTTGCATGTCATGCTCGTAGTTTGCATGTCATTTGCGTCAATCACTACAACTAGACGGTCATACACGAGTGACAGCACGTAATGCATGTCATGCAGCATGATCGTGTAGGGACCACTTTAGAGTTCATCAATTTCATGCCCTGCTTCCGCTAGATTTAATATAATTAAGATTCCGATAGTATAATTAAAATTGACCTTTTGAAAGGGCTCTGTATTACCTTCTTGGGCTAGCCACAGACTTAAATTTTAATATGTCTGTGGGCTTATAGGCTGCTAATGAGACTGAAAATCAAATAAAGCAAACGAAAGGGGAAAATTCCATTTTAGTTCCCAATTCAGCCAATATTATTCAAGGAAAAAAATTCATTACACATTATAAAAGAATTTGCCAATAACACATCACATTTCAGAAGTGAAATCCTTGGAACATTAAATTTTCTTCGATTTGGATATAGAACTTGAACCTCGGAACTCGCCACCTCGTTATTTTAATTGGCAAACGGGTGTTATAGGCATCGATTCCCAGCGGTAAACATCTAAATCCAATTTATTTTAGTCTGTTGAAAACCAGACACAGATATGAAGATAAAAATACTTGAATTGAAATCAGTGATGCAAGTCAAGGTGAGCTCAACAGTTCTACACTTGAAATGTACGAAGGGAACAAACTCGCCGCACAGAAAATTCAGTAAGTAAGGTACCTACTCGTTTTTTTTAGTGGATTTTGGCTTGGTAACGAGACCTTTAAGCCTTATCTTATTTTACATTTAAAGTCTTATTTCTTAAATCTATTTAACCAGCGGTTACAGCACGGCCACTCCAAAACAGAGCACGACCAGAGCTATATAGTCGGCGACTTTCACTAAGGTTCATATCCTCACTAAATCGATAGTAACTTTAGTGGAGATTTGCAATGGACAATTTCGGTACGAGCTGAAAGAGTTGCTACACGCTTTTATTTTAATTACCCGCACAATATGCACAACCACAAGCATTTAATGTAAAAAATACTATCACAATTACTCTTTAAAACCCACAAAATACTTAATTTAGGAAAATAAAATAGAAGAGACGACCATGACACTTCGCTCCCGCCAAAAGAGTCTAACCAGGTACTCGATGCCTCTCTTCGGCCATGTAATGTTCTCAAAATTATAGTTATCCCTGTGTATTTCTCACGCAAGTATACATCTATCAAAACAATCTATCTTGCTTGCCAATTGGAAAAACATGGTCTCCTGAGAAAATTCAGTCATTTATTTTAAGTAAGGTTTACACAAGTCTATTTTTCCAGAGTCGTTACGTAGAGCAATAAATAATGTTCATTGTATTGGTGCCTTTGATGCGTAAACACGGAGGTGGGAAAAACATTACGGCCCATAAAATTATCATAAATCATTCATCAAAGGCGATTACGAAAGTAGATTCTGTGTTTTAATTTTTCAATTTTTACCTTCTTATTGTCATGGGTTAATGGAAAAATACACGTGATTATACTAGGTACCTTGTTTTGTTGGTAATTTGTTATCTGATTTATACCGGCGCTCGTACGAATCAGAGTTCTAAGTTATGTGCCGCCAACATTATAACATGTGGGCCACTGAGTCCCGGAATCAATTACATTTAAAATATTAAAATAATTTACTTTCTTTCTCACTCTGCAATACGCCTTTATTACTCGACCAACATCAAAAACTGCAACAATATTTATTGTTACGTACCGTGATTCGGCGCTATGATTGGCCAATTAATTGTTCGATCGATTTTATAACAAATAATCAGTCAATAATATTAGTCTACTAAAATTTCTTCTCTTTATTCGGGCTACGCAAAGAATATTTAATTGCGTTCAGAGTCATAAATTCAAACCTTTATGATTTCGTTGAAAGAAAGAAAATATAGTTTGGACAACTCATTAAAACTTAAAATAAATCGGCCTCCATTTTACGAATTCTTCGAGAAGTCTCTGTATTTTTAACTTCAAAAATAGAGCATTATCTTTATTAACAAGACTTCCGCGTTTGAAATCATAGCCTAGATCAACGGCGGTGATTAAAGCTGAAATAAACCCAGAAAATAGATGTAATAAAATCTATTTTTATACGGCATGAACTGGAACATCTGTGTAAACTATACTGTGTCGTTTGCGACACTTACGGGAAACTCCTTCATAAAGCTACGTTTTGACTTATGGCGTACTACACGGTTAGTTTTAGGTATTTATCCGGCAATATAAGAATGTCGCTTCCCGTGAAAACAATAGTACAATGTTACCCCAGGGGTGAAAGTAACTTACTTCGTCGGGCGCCAATAGTTCGAGGGACTCTGAATAAGTCTTGAACCCGAGGGATACACTGTGCTTTTTATCACGAACACAATGAAAATGAAAATAAAAATTAAAACATGAATTGAAGATAAAATGACAAATCTCTGCTATACGGAAGTATAAACAAAACTCTACAACTCGAAAAAACAAATGAAGGTCGGATTGCCGCTTTCCCGACTATTTTGTTTTTTTTCTGTGACCGGCCAGCTATTCTGCCATTATTTTTCATCATTTCCATCATTGAAAAAATTTTAAATATTTTGCCCAAATCTATGTTATTTTAAAGAAATAATTGGAATAACCTAAATAACACCATGAAAGAAATTTAACACAACAAAACGATACAAGGTAAAGGCTTAAAAAGTCAAGTAACCATAGGCAAAATCTATTATTCATTTTCCGGAACAAAATTTCAAATTGAAAGTTCTGGTTCTGGTTTTAAGACTCAGTGTGAACACGCCACTGCGTCGGTATCACTGAGATGCTGCCGCAGGATTAGTGTCGGAAGCAGTTTCCCGACGTGACTCGACCTATTTGTGCCGGAAGTGGCGTAAAGCGAGCCGGGACGGAAGGAAGAGCTCGGACTTGGTAAAACTGGCTCTATGGGACTCTACTTGTAGTGCGGAATGAAATCGTTTGCGGACGCAGCATTTATTTTATGCACAGATGATGCCGCTACTTATCACCTGGGTTTATCCTTTAGTCGTCTCATGAAGGTGCCAAAATCGGCGTGATCCAAAATTTAGAGCGACATAACTGCGGAGGCGGAAGCCTTATACCATCTGGACCGTCTGCGTGTTACTCTCATAAGTCAGTCATCCATTGATGGGAGTGAGAGAGTGAATCTTTTTAAGATATGTATGTATTATGTATAAATAACCATGGTCAGCTTAAAATAGTCTGCGAGTAAAATTGCCGGACAGACAGAAAGATGGACAAACTAACATAGCGAAACTTATTTAAAGGGTTCTTTAGTTTTACTACGGAACCCGAAACACAGACGTAAAGAGAGTCCTTATACTGAAGTCTGCGAGCCACCATCAGCGAAGAAAAACATTCTGAGGACTATATAGGTACCCAAAATGTAGGTATTGTGATTTTTAGTGTTGCCACGCGTATAAGTGATAGAAACGGCTTGCGCGTGTTATCCCATTAAAATATCGATTAAAATGTTTTGCATGATTTAGTTCCCAAGCATAATTTAATAGTTATTAACCGCACATTATAATAAATACAAATGTTTGTGTCGCTCCCGTATTTTCACAAGCACTGGCCGCGTGCCAACTTGGCCAAGGTATGCCGGTCGATTTGTCCCGATTAATTTATGTGTTAATCGTACACAATGCTGTATGCCTCAGGGTGTGGAAAAATCAAATCAATTATCTATTGTCATTGGAATTTCATTAGTGTCACTAGTACCATTGATGGTATACTAATGATACAAAGTTGTGTCACTTGTACCATCAATAGTACTACTGGGCTCTTGATAGTATCGAAAGATTAAGGTATGTATCACTTCATTGATAACAATGCGAAATCATACCTCTTATTCCGTTTGGTTAGCCTGAGCAGTCTAACAACTCGGATTTTTTTCCGGATTGTTCGACTAGTCGAACTAACAGTGTAACAAAACGGAATAGACGGTTTTCAGGTGCTTTTTGACTTTTTCGAATATGAGAATCTAGAACTTTATTAGGTACCATTTATTAGGTACCTAAGTAATATAATAATGAATAATAAACTGGGAATATATTATACAACTACACGTTTCCCGCGGCTTCGCCCGCGTGTGACCGCTAATATTATATTTTCTGATTGTAATTGTTTAAGCAAATAGACAAACCAATGTTCTAAATGTACCTAACAAACGTTTCATGTACAGTCGACCGCAGCACGTCAGTGGAAACACGTTGACCTTGATCTGGCCTAGCTTATTCTATTAGGGAGATTTAATACTATGAGAGACCAGCTTCTACGGACATGCGGTCAACCGTACAAACGTTTCGTTGCGGTTCAGATTGGTCATGCATGTGTTTTGCAGCTGCACATTAAACTTGGCATGTTAAAATCCTGGCCGAATCGTAAACCAATCAACAGACCAATGGTTATTGTTTTCTATTTTTATATCGACTACTGCACGGTAGTCGGTAAAAGGAAATTCCCACTACCAATCAATATAAATCATGGTGAATCTCAAATAATTAATTCATGACTCAAAAAATTAAATCAATAGCCTATGAATATCCCCACGGTTGGGGCAGTGGCCTACTCTCTCAAAAAGAGAGTACGGGTCCACCACGCTAGTCCAGTGTGGGTTGGTGGTCTTCACATGCGCATATGAATCCTTTCTTCAGCGTATGCAGGTTTCCTCACGGTGTTTTCTTTCTCCGTTTGAGAGCAGTCAGTAAATGTCCATAAGTATTATTTCTTTCTTGCTTTCTTTCTTTCGTATTTTCTTTTTCTTTCTTTCTGTCTTTCTTTCTTTCTTAGTTTCGAGAAAAAACTACCTACCAGATACATGGCACGGCCGGCGGTCAACCGTGGAGTTCTCAACATAACAGGCCGCGTCTTCCCCACTACGGCACCAATACTAATTTCATAAAAATATAATATTAGATGGTTCTACTTATATTAACAGAGTATTTAGCGTAGCTTGATACATATATAGATCGGATAAGCATAAGCCCCATTAAACACCATCTATTTTTATAATTATAATACAACAACAACATATCTCGTAAAGCTATGGAATATTATCAAGGGCACTTCATAGAGCTTTGATAAGTCCGATAAAATATTTAAGTAATGCGCGCTACACACTACCTACACGCTAGGAGAAATCTGCTGTGTGATTCTGTAAAGTACGAATTAAAACTCGACCATCACATCGCAAGTCACTTCACTTCGCATCCGATCATAAAAGACCTTGATGTCGCATTGTGTAAACAAATACAAGCTACACACTTCACTTGCGAAGTAAAGTGAGTATTGAACTGTGAATCATTGAGCTAGAGACCGATCTCGCTGCGGATTCAGGATCGAGTTGCACAAATACGCTTACAGAATAGCAGGGCTGGTCTAACATATCCGGTTATAGATAGAGTTGGTCCAACCTTTTTCAGTTTTAGATACATATTATCATGAGCGCGGCGGAAACGGATGTACGCGTGACTGGAACAGTCACATTACGCTTACCGTCTCTCCTAGAGAGGTTCCATGGGAATCGGTAAAAAGCTATTCTTGGCCACGCGTTGAAAGGAAGCAAAATTGAGTGATTTCTTGTCAAAGTAAAAGCCACGATAGGAGTGTTGGTTGATATCAAAATGGACTCACACTCCCTTAGCTGTCGTGACCATTGATCATTTATCGAGAACTCGTCTACACTGTTATCTTACTTGTCTATGATGATAGTCATTGAGTGAGTCAGTATTATTATGGGTTTTTATGCACCTCTGCAGTTTACTAACAGCGCAGACCGTATGTCATACCATATAGATTGTTATACGGTTGTCGTACGGATTTGGTGCCCGACCGAGCCCTACGACTTGGTCGGGTGGAAATCTGTGCGACAACCGCATCGTGTGTAGCGCATAAGGAAAAATAAAAGCGTTTCAAATGAAAGCGCCCGCTTGCGGTTACATTACGGCAAGGATTTATCGTTATTACGATTACTAATGCATTAGAGCAAGCGATAAGATAATAGCTAAGTGTCATTCGTGAAGCCTTCCTATGAATTAGATCAATGTTAGTAGAACACGCGTGCTGCATAGCGGTTTCTTTAATTATCGCTTTATCAGTAAGTATTCTCTTCTCTATGTTTTGAAAATTAATCATCGAATAAGTTCTAGAAATTATAGGTAAAGTTATTCACCTACTCGAAGTCATTTTACGTTAAATTTTGCAAAGACAATTATGATCTTTTTAAAAATTACCTATTGCAGAATTTACGATAGATATACTTTATTGAAAACAGGTAACTTAACAAATAAACGGTATGATTGCCCAGAATAAGTACTTACTTAGTTTAATATTTTTAGCATAAAGTTAGTATACCTACCTTACAGAAGTTATACTAACTTTATGAGTTTTATTAGACTTCTTGAGATTCTAGAAAACTTTTAACCAATCAAATTCCGCGAGACAGTAATTAACCTAAATACATAAAGTATGCCATTTATTATTTGCGCGACCGTACTTCCCTTATTGAATGTATAATGTACTTTTTGTAAGATTAAAGCCATTAATCTTCAAAAGGAACTTATGTTCATTACTTACACCAAACGCAAGTAAAATATTTTACCTGGATATCGCAGCCGGCAAAATTAACTTTCATGAAAGCTTTATCCGTACCATTATTCTCTGCTATGGCTTATTCAGTATAATGCTCGTCTTTCTATATAACGAAGGCACTAGATCACCTAAAATACTCTTTAATACGTACTTGTACTTTCATATCGTCTGTGAGAGGTAAAACTCACTAATACGGGAAGATTTCAGAACTCTCCAAAAACGACACCTAAAGGAATGTAGAGCTATAGTGATTGAGCATATCTATATATATATACTATATACTAATAATAAGGAGGTAAAAACTTGTGGATAATTTGCATGCTTATCTTAATGATGTATATGTTGCGAAGAACAAAATGATAGCGGGGTGTAAAATACACCTAACGCCATCTATTGACAAGCTTTAAAACTGAGAAACTGGCATAATAAAACGGGTTAAAAATTTGAATAACATTTGAATAGTATAGGTACTTTATTGTTTTACCTAAGAATTTGAATTGTTTTAAAATTATATAGGATTAATTGCTTTCATTATAATTACTGTCTCGCTTGGCAAAGTTTATTGCAGCGGCATTTAGTGCCGTCACTAAATAGGGCAAATAAATAACAGACTCATAAATATATGAGTCATATGAACGTGTTCGTTAACTCTCTGCAATGCAATATGCAATTGCTTTAAATAGAATATTCGAAAATAGCAATTCAGTGACACAATCTACATACGATCTCCCAGGAAGGTTTAAATCCTCGATGTGCCCTTGCTTCTACAAAAAGTTTATTTCCGAGTGCCTCGTAGGCGCGAGCGTCACTGTCGTGATAAACGCCTTTTCTATGTTCCATACAGCAGAACTTCCTATGCACAGAATATGTCCATTAGGCGTGCATGTGTATTGTACAATAGTAATGACAAACTTAAGGATATAGATATAGTTAATTGTACTTCCAGAAACATAAAAAAAGCATTTAGGATTTTGTAAACACTATATGCACTAGTAGTTCCGTGAGAACAGTAGACCTCGCCAGCCCTTATAAACCAAACCTAAAAGAAACCAACAAAAGTCAACTTTGGAAACAGAAAAAGTTGCACTTTAAAGCTTAATATTTCGCAAACGGATCCCTGAATCGAAAAATGTTTATCACACACCCGCGATATTTTTGAAAGACCCATCCAACGATACCCCACACCATGGATATCACGCGGAAAAAAATAATTTTCCATTTTACGTATGCAGTTCTATGAACATAATTTATTTTTTCAACTTTCTTAAGTCGATCCACTATTACTCAAAAACTAATAGAACCTACTTAGCCGTAATAGTTTTCCTTGTAACTACGTTATATATGCTACTGCCATGAATTTTTTCACATTTCCAGAAGCAACCGTTTAGCAGGCAGGGGGGGGGGACACGTGACTCTAACAAAAATTACCGCTTTAAAGCTTAATATTTCGCCAACGGATCCCTAAATCGAAAAAATGGTATTCACACACCAGCAATATTTTTGAAAGACCTATCCAACGATATCCCACACTATGGGATTCACAAGAAAAAAAAAGTTCACTCCCACTTTGCGAGTATGGTAGGTACTCTAAAAAAAATGTTTTTCAAAATTTTATTCTACTCATTTTGTAGGTTTAATTAATTTATACATATGCCAAATTTTCGTCAAAATCGGTTGAAAAATGCGACCTGTAGAGAATTACAGACAGACAGACAGACAGACAGACAGACAGACAGACAGACAGACAGCCGGACAAGAGCATTTTTGGCCAGTCTCGAAACGTAGACGCTTCGCTCGCTTCGCTCGCTCGGTCAATTAAATAAATAAAAATTAAGCATTTAGGATCTTGTAAACTAAACTTGAAAACATTAAATACATAATTCTATTCAAATATACAATGTGCCTGTTATTCTAGTTAATTAAGGAAACTATAGGTCTAATTTTACTTTATATAAGTTGAAAAATATTTATGTAAACGACTGTTTGTTTCTGAATAAATAAATAAATCTCTTTGGTGGCGCGCGCGGAGTGGCAAAATTTTTTGATTCAAGCTATCTCCGATAAATTGCGAAGCCTAAGGCTAAGACGACTTGCGGAGCCTCCGCCAAGCAAAACGATGTATGTTTTTCAATACAATATGTCAATTTCATATACAATGAATTTATGAAAAATTCCATATGTACTTACATACCTAATTTAAGATGTCATAAAAGACAACTTTATAATTTACAAATTGTATTTGTATTTACATTTCGCATTTGTAAATTTTACGTCTCATGAAAGAAACAGTTAAAATATTATTTTCGCTAGAGCAGGTTATTCGCCTGTCGTTGCTAATGAAAACCATCATTATACCTTTTGAAATATTTAATTGTACTGTACCCAGCGAGACTGAAGCTGGGACAAGGTGCCCTTTGTGAATTCAAATTCAAATTCAAAAGTATTTTATTGCATGTAAGTACACTAGGTACATTTATACAACGTCAATTTTTTATCTACCACCGCCTTGATTTAGTTTTGCCGAATTGATTTAGTTGTCAAAATTAGTAGGAAAAATACAGTTTTATGGCTTTATTGTTATCACCTGACGAGTTTGTAAGGACAGTAGAAAATCCCTCCAATCAAAGTTTTTTTTGGGGCCAAATGAAATTTAATTTTTAATTTTTGTTCAGAAAACCAACAGCAAAGAAACAAAAATTACTCTACAGATATTGTACATAAAACATAAATTTTTATTTTTTTATTTTAGACTCATCAACTAAAGATGAATACACCATGCATTTTAAATAACTTATTAAACTACTCTAAGACAATCTTATGTTAGGATTAAGGTAATAAGGTTTCCCTAGCGTGAATAAAGCTAATACTAGGAGTAATATGTAGGTACCTACCTATAATAAGTTCTGTCGTATTGTGACTTACAGTACCTACATAAAGTCTAGCGTGTATAAAGATTAGTTTCTTTGTTTTATTAATTTCAAATGTCACTTTGGGGTTTACTTGGTGTCGCTCGACCGACATCAGTAGTCTCCCAACTGAGCTCTACGAACTCTCCTCTATATTGCTAACTCATTTGCTATGCCGTTTTTACACTGAAGATTAGAAATCTTATGAGTTACTTATAGAACATCAAGACCCAAAGTTAAGACTAATGAAGCTAACGACTCCCAATGCTTTGTCCGCAGAGTGCCGAAAGAGGTTCGTCATGACGACCGACAACGCACTCAATTCTCAACGGTAAGCATAAGGTTTAAGGTCTATATTCCTCTGAAGCACTGACGGAGATCAAAGTGTCAATTAGGCACAAGTGTCAAAATGTTATAATAATTTACAGGTCTTATTGAAGTGGCCATGACACCGTGTTTATGATTTTGTAAAATTAAATTATCCTTTATCGGAAGGTCAAAAGGAAATAAATTTTACATTTTATTGTCTTAGTCGTAATGAGAATGAAATTTCGACATTTCTGATTACGTAATAAAAAAATTACTTTGTGAAACTTGGAATTTATGTTCCTTTCCACGAAGTTACAAACTAAAGTACTTACCTATTTGCAAATTAAAATTTATCTCAGATCAACACTGAGATGTATGTAGACGTAAGTTAAAAAAAAAAATGTGACGTCATGGTGGTAAATTATACACTTCGCCACATTTTCGGAACATTTCAGATACGGACCAAATCCGGATGGCTTATTATATTAGTCATAGGACAATTAGAACTAGTTTTGGTCCGATTCGGAAAATGTGGCGAAGTATGCTTGCATCTTCAGACAGGCCTACATGGATTAAGATACCTTTGCTTTTCAGAAAGAAATCGAAGTGAAAGTATGATTTTACATTTAAGTAGGTTCCATGGAGGTAGGGTAGGTTCCTACTTCGATCAACCCATATATCTGCTTATAGGGTGTTCAAGAAATCGTCACCAAACAACAAGTTGACTCTGTACCTGGCCTCACGGGACCTGCTGGTGGAGAATGGCAGCATCGACCGGATCCAGGGCGTGCTGCACGTGGACCCCGAATACATGGACAACAAGAAGCTGTTTGGTCAAGTCACTTTGACTTTTAGGTAAGATTTTTAAATGTGAAAAAATTCACCCACTTGACAAAGATTTTTAAACGTAACATAAATTTCCGTATACTTTTTTCCCTAAATATTTGTATTCGTGCATCCTCCTCCTCCCTATGATGCGATAGTGTGGGACGTTTCTTTATTCGTTCGTTCGTTCGTTCGTTCTTTCGTACGTGCGTTCGTTCATTTGTGCGTTCAGTCAGTCACTCTTTCGTTCGTTCGTTCGTTTAGTTGTTGTTCAACGATGCGCGCCACAACTGTTGAACTTTTGAACGGATATTGATGAAACATGCTACAGTGATAGCTTATATCCTGTTTGAGTTATCTATAAATCGCAATCAATTAACCATGATGTAGAATAAAGTCAATGCGACATTCTATTATTTGTCATCATTATTAAAGTATTTCCTTTGTTAGACTGTAAATTTCCTGAATATAGTAAAAAAAGTAAAATAATAAAAAAAAAAATCACCAGGTCGCAGTTGTGGGCAAAGTTACTAGGTAATATAAAATCGGATAATTATTAAAGCGGACGAAGTCGCCGGCATTAACCAGTTTAAGAACTTACTTTAGTTTAGTTTAAAAATAACTGGATTACTGTAATATGGATTTAAAAATAACAATTGAATATCAACAACATCTGTGTATCAGCAGGCGAGCAAGATCCAAGGTTTATATTCATCGCGCCGCCGAGAAAATACAACAACCGTTTTATCTTACAAGTTTATGATGGCTGTAAACTTTTTATTCAATAAAGCTGGTTATGGTATAGGAGTAGACGCCATAATACTTTGGAAGGTCTCAACCATCTGCGACTTACAAGCGATCGATGTGGGTAAACGAACTAGACGACTGAGCCTACCTTAGAGCTCACGCCGCATTATATATTCTAAGACCCTTTTTCTCAGGAACGCGTGGACCTCCACGCGTTCCTGAGTTGAAATTAATATCAAATACTCAGGTCTGCAATCCCTTAGAGCTGTGAAAAAATCAAACTTGTAAGTCAACGCAGTAAAAAGATATGTCCGTTTTTGCCGCATTTTTGAGTATGTTGGTAAGGAAAACCTAAACCTATGGGAGTATCTTTATGTGATTGATAAGTACTATTATAGATTTCGAATTAAAAAAAACAGGTTGTACGGGACCCTCAGGGCGCGAGTCCTATACTCGCACTTGTCCGGTTTTTCCGTAATGTCTGCATTCACATGACGTCTACTTTACCAGAATGTTTCTATTCATAATGTATGAATTTCTAAAAAGCACCGATTTTAAAGGTTTTCTACAGAGATCGTAACATTCTCATACATAATCGTAATACCGAATCGTAGCTATCATCAACAGCCTATTAACATGTCCCCACTGCTGGGGCTCAGGCCTACCCTATCAACGAGAATGTTCGGGATATAGTCCAGTGCCACGCTAGCCCAGTGCGGGTTGGTGGACTTCACAAGCGCCTAAGAATATCTTCTTCGGCGTATGCAGGTTTCCTCGCGATGTTTTCCTTCACTGTTTGAGAGCAGTCGGTAATTGTACTTAAGTACAGTAAACGTTGTCAATGTACTTAAGTACAGTAAGTCAAATGTATGAGAATGTTAAGAACAGTAAACGTACTTAACATTCTCATACATAATCGTAATACCGGCTCGTAGCTAACCTGCCCACTATTTATAGGTTCTGAAAAGATCACAAGTCTGGTTTAAAGCGCAACACAGACAGAGCGGCGGCGGTGCAATAGCGTTGATGAAGCCCTTCAGACAACATAATACCGCTTGCGTTGGCGGCGCGGCGGCGGTGTGTATGAAGAACGCTCCGCACCGCGCCGCGCCCGCGCCGCTCTGTGTGGCGGTTCTCATATACTACAAAGGAATTCAACGCGCCGCCGCCGAACTATTATCTAATCTGTGGCGCGGCTTTGTCACTTTCGCCTTCGCACCGCCGCCGCAGCGCGCCGCTTTGATGTGGAGGGCTTCATACTATTTGGAACATTTCAAAAAATTCAACGCTATCGCACCGCCGCCGCCTTGTCTGTGTCGCGCTTAAATAAGGAATGAAATACAAAAGACCCCACATTTCATTTGAAAGCTACTTGTATATAAGAAGGGCAGAGTAATATTATGCCTGTAATTACAGGCATAATGCATTATATATGAATTCTTAGGGTGGCACGGCACCTGTGGCCTAATGGATTGCTGCGTGCAACAGTTGCGTGTTGCACGCGACAAAGGAATGGATACTGGCTCACCGCAGGTGTCCATCGGTGATAAGGCTGATAGTGGACATATTCATCATCATAAAGGTCCCTCATAGTATAGAAACTCCGTAGTAGGCTAGGCCAGCTTAAGGTCAAAGTGTATGACGTGCGGTCGACTGTACCTACTTCCTACTACTATTAATAAAGGCGAAAGTTTGTAAGGATGCTTATGAGGATGTTTGTTACTCTTTCACGCTGAAACGGCTAAACGGATTTTGATGAAACTTGGTACAGTGATAGCTTATATCCTGGAGTAACATATAGGCTACTTTTTACCGCGGTAAATTGTGCCCGCGGGAAAAAACTTACTCCACGCGGGCAAAGCCGCGAGCAACAGCTTTAAAGTAAGTCATAATAATATAAGTAAAGTGCGAACGGGACAGTCTATGCCTAGAGGGGTGTGTTTAGACGATCAGGCTGGTTTCACAGCTGTACGGAAGACCCGGCCGGGTTAATTTGTTATCTGGAAGAGATCGCTCTTTAGCGATTAGCCTGTTGTTTATCCTTTACTTTAATCATAATTATAATGTTGCGTTCTATATTGTATCGATATATGTATATCGGAAGTCGATGAATAAGAACTCACTATTATGACAATTATTCAAATATGCCACGAAAATTCCTGTCTGTTTATGACACTAAAAGCGGTACAATAAGAACCACTTTAGGAGTAAAGTGTGTTGAAAAATAATTACGAATCGTTGTAGATATAATAATATGTCGCACAGGAATATTGTCAAAGCAGGAATATTATAATTTTCCTAGTAACAATCTCGGTTATTTCCGTCAATAAAAACGAATTACCTACTCGAGGAGTTTCTATTTCCAAGCGGACAATTTTGGCACTTTCACTTTTTTTATTCTATTAAAGGATTTTTCCCCTTTCGTCGCGAAAATGTTTGGAAATTCGGCGAAGGGGAGTTCGGCCAGTCATCCAGTTACCGCCCCTGACCCTTATAAATGGACCGAAATGGTTCGTTGTTCGCCTCCATTTATATTAATTTGGCCGATGAAAGTGTTTTATGTTAGCTATTAAATGGAGCTATTGAAATTCCGTTAACAGCAGGTACCTACCTGTACTAATTAATGGTTTAATACAGCTTCGTGTAAATGACGTACTTCTCATGTTTTAATCCTATTAATTTTGAACCGACTATGCTACACTTAATAAATGGTAGATAATGGTAATATATCTATTACAATTAAAAGTAATTCAATTTTTAAGAAAGGTATTGTTAGATCAACTGAATAAGTATGTACCTACAACTATGACTACAATAATATACTGGGACAGGACGTCGATCAGCGTCGTCACAGAAGACTATTATTATAATATAAGAAGACTATTATGAGAAGACGCGGGCGAGAGATTTTAGCTCCATGGAAAGAAGTAAGAGTTACTAGCGTAAGTTGTATTGAAATTTACAATTTCTACAGGACGCCGCGGCGCCTGTAGAAACCTATTCGCATTCAGCTAAAATCTCTCGCCCGCGTCCCCTAAAAATTCCTTCTTCTTCCATATTATAATAGGTAGTCTTCTTATAATAACAGTCTTCTTATAATAATAGTCTTCTGTGACAACGCTGATCGACGTCCTGTCCCAGTATATTATTGTAGTTGTAGGTACATATTATTATTATTTTTTATTTTTAACATTCAAACAAATCTTTATTACTAAAAATAAAAATAACTTATTATAAATCTAAAACTAATCTACAAATAAATAAATAAACTAAACCTAAACCTAAAAAAAAAAAAAAAAAAACTTTCCTAAAGGTAGAAGATCTTATTATTATTAAGTTTAACTTAAAAATTGAATTCGTTTGTACTATATGCAACGTGGGTTAGCTATTATTTTAATTAAAACAATATATATTTTTTTCTTTTTTTTTTCGTAAAAGCGTTTAATTCTAAGTTAAACTTAAATTGAATTTGAAATCTGTATGATATTTTATAGTAAGTAAAAAAATGATTGTTATCTTTTACCAGATACGGCCGTGAAGATGAGGAGGTGATGGGGCTCAAGTTCTGCAACGAAGCCGTGATGAGCCTCGCGCAGGTGTGGCCCATCCACTGCCATCACGACAGAGAGCCAAACACACCGTTACAGGTAAGCAAATAAAAAAATTCAACTACAATGAATTATTAAATTAATTCATCAACAGCCTATTAATGTCCCCACTGCTGGGGCTCAGGCCTACCCTCTCCATGAGGGCGTTCGGGCTATAGTCCACCACGCTAGCCCAGTGCGGGTTGGTGGACTTCACATACATATGTTTTCTGCTAAAATAAGTAGTAATATCGAAATGTCCGGAGTTCGATCCCCAGCTGGGCCATGTACCAATGGGTTTTTTCTCGAAACTTAAGTACATCTACTGACTGCTCTCAAACGGTGAAGGAAAACATCGTGATGAAACCTGCATACGCCGAAGAAGAAATTCTTAGGCGCATGTGGAGTCCACCAACCCGCACTGGGCTAGCGTGGTGGACTATAGCCCGAACGCCCTCTCGTTGATAGGGTAGGCCTGAGCCCCAGCAGTGGGGAGATTAATAGGCTGTTAATGATGATGATGAAGTAGCCATATTTTTAAAGATATAGCGGTCCGATCGTAATCACAGTCATGGGTGCTATTAATAGGGTACTTAGTTGAGAGAAACAAGTCGTCTAACAAATGCCAGTTAGTAAATTCCGGTTTCGTACGGCAACAAGGAATATAACCGTATTCCAACGTAGGTAATCCTAAGCCCTGAACCGAAATGAACAGGCTGCTCTCTGCTCCGGAACTTTACGCTTTATAAGCAGAAACGGTATCCACAATGCGATATCTCTGCTTCGTATGTAGAGAATAGATTCAATAAACTCTATAGATCTACCTACGCATTTTCAGTTGAAATATTTCGTTTATAATAAATTGCAACGACTCTCTGGCTGTCCAAGTATATGTACTGTACTCATCATCATCAGCAGCCTATACTAGTCCACTGCTGGACATAGGCGCGCCACTAAACCCGATTTTCGGCTCATCCTGTCACTTCCAGCCTTAAGAAATTCGTCGCTCCATCTACCGGGGGGGCGTCCCACTCTACGCTTGCCAAAAATGGTCTCCACTCGAGAGCTCGTCTACCCCAGCGGTTATCGGTTCTCCAAAAGATGAGACTAGCCCACTGCTTTAGCGTGCTAACTTTTTGAGCTATGCGATCGAAGGTTTTGGTTCTCTGGCGGATCACCTCGTTTCGGAGTCTATCTCTTAGAGAAACTCCGAGCATAGCTGCTCTCTTTTCATAGCCCGTTGAGCGACTTTGACACACGGTCAGTTTCTATTTCGGCGCCTGATCTAAATAATTACTGTTACTTTTTAGATATTCTAGAACATGGCTCGACGAAAACCGTACACTGCGGACTTTTTCTATCCAAATTCCCAAATTTATTCCTTCGCACGTTATTTACACTCACTTTTACCAACACCAAGGAAGTTTGACAACGGAAACGCGTGATCCTTCTCCTATTTTTCGAAGTTCCGGCGAACTATTTCAAATTATTCCTGTCACATCCAGATTCGTTTTGCGACGAATCCCTCCCTAAACCGCTGTCGCCCGCGTGTATCTCAAATTGGAAATCCCTTAACTTTATCCCGAAATAACTGTGTTACCAGAAGTTTGTTTCAGTAATTTGAATATTACCACTGTTGTAACGATTTAGGTCACATTTAGTAAGTTCGATTTAGACGAGGGCGGTAGACGTGGATAGACTGACGACGATTTGGAATATAGTAATTTTGTGACGTAATTTTATTACCATTTCTCTCATGAAAAGCGTTCACGGTTATATTAGATACTATAAGTAAGTTAGTTCCAACAGATATATTGATCGAATTGCAGGAGTGGAAATATGGTTTGTTCGATAACCAAGGTATTGACAACCAAATTATCTACGTGAAATGGGTTCTTTCCCCATACTAACCTTACACGAGTTCTTACTAATTTTCTTATTCCTTTGCTCTCATCCATCACTCATTTCTATCTTTCTAAAATAGGTTTATTCTAAATATTAATATTATATATTTTTCTAAAAGACTCAAGGTCTATTGCATCGCTTCCTGGAGGAGTTCTCTTGTACAGATGTCTTTATCAAAATCTTTGTGAATCGCACTACTAACACCATCTTCCTCACGTCATTCACCTCATTCGTGTATCAGGCTCAGGATAGGATCACTGATCAATCACTTACTAGATGGTTTCTTTGTAGGATGCGCTAATAAAGCGCCTAGGCTCCAACGCCTACCCCTTCCACTTGGAGTTGACACCGCTGGCACCACCTAGCGTCCAGCTGGTTCCAGCTAAGCAGTACCACGGAGCACCCATTGGTACTTCATATGATGTCCGAGCTTATATTGGTAAGAACATTTCCATATTATTAGAATGATCGACTACTAAATTCTTAAAGACGTTAAGAAAACGGCATCCCACAAAACGAGAAATAAGGAAGGTCTGACTTTGCCTGCACTAATCCACTGCATCCTCGGTTCTCCGCATCCAGTCACTGCCAGCCGCCTTACGCAGATCGTAGCTCCATCTAGCCGGGGTGACGTCGTCCCAAATTACGACAGTTCAATCGTGGTCTCCACTCGAGTATCACGGTAGTACCTATATTGATATCATGACTGGCAACACTCGCTCTCTTGCAACGCCCGTCGCCGCGTGAACAGACGTAACATGGCGCAGAAGTGGGACTCCAACACCAGCGATTATCGGTTCTCCAACAGATATGACCAGTCCACTGCCACCTTAACCCGCTTTTTCAAATTATATGTCGTCTAGCGGATCACCTTTGATTTGCCCTGCTTTAACAAATGAAGAGTGCAATTCAAACCCTATAAAAGATAATGAAATCTTTCACCACAGCCGATCGAGCAGACGAGAAGGTTTCCAGGCGCAATACGGTACGCATGGGGATCCGCGTGCTCCAAGGTCCAGGACGGCCAGCCATTCCAGCGGTCCTGCCCCCGCACTCCCCGCTTCACCCGCTCAGTGCGCTGGCGCATCATAACGTCATGAAGTGAGTGTCATCATCATAAGTAAACATAATCTGCCACTATCGTCCATTCTGTAGCTATAGGTAACTATGTTTTGTTCAGACTTAAACCTAGAACCCGATTTGTTGGCAGGCAAATAGTCTGTCGTAACAGGAGTTCAAAAGTAGCTGTATCAACAGGTGCCTCAGTTACAAAAGAAGAAGCATTTATGCCTTTTTTGAGGCCTAAATTGACTCACGGGGTTTCGCTTTAGTGTCGGACTGCTCAATAGAGCTGACGGCCATCTTCCAGTAGTGGAGAGTCACCGTAACACGAAGAAGAAGCTATAAAGAGCATTTTGCAAAGATATCCACCTTCTATACAAAGACCAGAATGTATTGTAGTTCCCTACTCTTTCACATAACTGTTCACAAGGATATGCGATATTGCGCGTTTGCTATATTTAAAAGGGGAACGTACAAGCTAAATATCTCTTTATTGCCTATAACGAAGCTTATCTTTCTACTAAACGAAAAGAATAACCTTAAAAACAATTTAAGGGCGCGCTTGTTAGTCTAATGGACAACATTACCTAAATTGTGCGTTTAACTTAAGCAGTCGTACAAAATTCATGAGGCTATGAATATTAAAGAATGTATTTCAGAGTTAAGGAGCAACACGATCAAAGAGTTTATGGTTTTTGCTCTTTGTGTGGACATTGTGTTGTCCTGTTTTATAGTCTGTGATTGTGCAGGCATTGTAATAGACAGTAGAGTAGAGTCTAGATCCTTGGGTTTTGATTAGGAGCAGCAAAATGGCTACACGTTTGGGCAAGAGCTATACTTTTGATGCAGGTATTGTATTCATGATAATGACAAACTTTGTTTATAAGAAAAGATTTTTATTTTTAAGTAATACATACATTGGTCAGAATCGCCCAGCAGTTGAATATTGTAGGTGACTAAATATGCACCTGTATAATATTACATAATATATTAAATTACAGTAAAATGGTTTAAAAATCTTATCACACAGATAACGAATGACATAATAAGACTTGGTATTTCTGACTTTAGAACTAAGCTCACATCTGAGCCTATTCACTATCACTGGCAGCACATGACTTCCGGTAATGTATTTGGGTCATCCTTTGTCATACTCCAGTACAAGCCACGGCATAAACAGCGGCTCTTTGTGCCAGAAACTTTCCATCTTTTTATCATCTGCTGGAATCTATTACAATCCCTTCGACTATTAATTGGTAAAATATAGAAACAAACATAGTTACAGAGGTAAATGTGTCAAGTAAAGTGTGGAACGAAAGGTGAGAACTATAAAAATATGAATTATCTATTCATGTATTTATATTCTTCATACTCACTCATAGAACTGCTAATAGATTTTTTTTTGTCTGACTTTGTGTAAGTAACATTAAATTTTTCAGTTCAATCCGATTAATTATTATACTTTTCTGAAGCAATGGAGGATTGTTTTTTTTTCATTTTTATGGTCGCTATGATTCCTTACTGTCTCCTCTTAAAAATTGTTGTCTACATTTTCGTCATTTAAATGGATGTTTAATAACAAATTAGTAAGTAGGTATAGTCTCCACCCCCGCCATTCGCCTAAATCTTGAGCAATTGCTCAATTACATGTAGTGTTTACCCTTCCGACATTGCCATAGTCAACCTCGCAGCGACTCCTTTCAAAACATCTCAATCATTAATGGAAATGTGATTTCCAATTTGCAGAGAACGTTACTAAATCAATGTTAGCATTGAACATAAAGCCAAACATAACATTCGTGTACGTAATACAGTCCACACACCTGAGTCGGGAAGCCTGTTGAATAGCAGAGCAAACAAAAGGTTTGCCGTAGATCTAATCAGGTGCAGGTATGGCAGGGTACGGAAAACCCGAAACTGAGTTTGAGCCCTTAAGGAAATATGTGTGTTAATACACATTAAGGTTGATGAAATACTGGCAATATCCCCACTCCCTAAGATTTATTTACTGTACTCGTATATAGAATTACAATGTTCTTGTAATCAGGAATAAGAGACAAATAGTTATTTGTTATGCAAGGCTGCAAATATCCTGAGCGTAGCGAGGGTTTCAAAGGTACGAGACGCAAATTAACTTTGCTGCCGAGCGCAACACACAATTTTTCACCTCACAGGCTCGGAAGGGTATACTTTGTCAGTCGAAATCTGCGTGCAAAAATGCTTTTTAACCCTAGCGTGAGAAAGGTTTGGACACTTTGGACTTAAAACTATCTAATCTGTGGAGGTTTTCGAAATTCGAACTTTTCTTAAATGAAACGTTTAGAAACTGGGTTCTTTATTATTATGATGGAACTGAAAAAAAGGTTTCTAAAGAATACAGAAGTTTGAGAAAAATCTTTATGATATGACATACACTACAGTAAAAGAAGACGTAGTAGCGTAGTTGGCTCACGTTTACGAGGTCGTGGGTTTGAACCGTGCCAATGAGTTTTTTGGAACTTCATCATCATCAACAGCCTATTAATGTCCCCACTGTTGGGGCTCAGGTCTACCCTCTTAACGACGGCGTTCGGGCTATAGTCCACCACGCTATCCCAGTGCGGGTTGGTGGACTTCACATGCGCCTAAGAATTTCTTCTTCGGCGTATGCAGGTTTCCTCACGATGTTTTCCTTCACCGTTTGCGAGCAGTCAGTAAATGTACTTAAGTTTCGAGAAAAAACCCATTGGTACATACATGGCCCAGCTGGGGATCGAACTCCGGACCTTTCGATATGATAGGCCGCATCTTATCCCCTACGCCACTGACGCTCTCACTTTGGAACTTAAGTACGGATTATTATGATACCACGCGCTTTTCGGAGAAGAAAAACTTCGAGAGGAAACCTTCATGCACCAAAGATTAGGCTTACCTTACAATTAATATGTGAAGACTACCAAAAAACGGATTGGAGCACCGTTTGATGGACAAGTTTGGCACAAAGGATCCCAAAAGGGACGAAATGTCGCCAAGTATTTCTGGCCTCTGAGAAGAAAAATTCTACTTGATGCTAATTAAAACACCTACCCACTTAAATGTTGTATTAAGTTTAAACTTGCTCTATGTAGATGTTAAGTTGGATTGGACAAAGTTATCGTGAAATGTGCGGTTACTGCAACTTGATGTAGGTACCTACCTCACGTGGACTGCCAATATTAATTAAATGTGTTTCTCGATCGAGAAATCCTAGAAACATTTAACTAATGGTTACATCAACGGTTAAAGTTTAACCTAGGATTTTTAGGTTAGGTAACAAAGGTTTATACGAAGGATGTTGATTGATTACCCATCAGTGTAGAGCTTAATAATTAATATTAGTTGTTGTTGTTTAGTCTAGTTTGTTTATTAATTTAACAAAATAATGAAGTCCTTTATAGTTGTTAGATAGTACTTCGCGATCCTATTTTACAATATTAGTTTTCTTACGAGGTTTACGACAAGTTCCAGTGATTTATGTACTTTGTACTCGTATGAAATTCGCCAAATACAAGACAATTTTTTGGGAATTACCAAGAAAAATCTGTGGCATTGAAACCTGGTATAAAATTAAAAGCACAATCTCCAAAAGGCGCACTGCAATCACATCTTAAATCCCAGATTAATTCCCGGACTCTATTTAAGAAGGGACTTCCTTTATAATTAATAAACTTTATTAAGAAGGTCTGCGGCCGCACCAATGAACGGACCTTTTTGTTGCAGATTCAAAAATAAGTCGAAATTGGAATCGGACGAGAATTGTCGGACGAAGAGGGAAGAAATCGGTGAGTTGGTTTTGTTGAGCTTATTTTTCATGCGAATCCAGTTGCGAATCAAGCTTTTCTGAATTGTAAATTACTACACTTTTTATAAAGTCTTTTACAATAGTTTTAGTTTTATTCAAATGTTTGTTTTTGTTTTATTCTGTGGAATTGAGCATTTTGTAGGTATGCTATAACAAGGCTACTTTCATGTATAGATTATAATGTGGCATTTCTGCATAATTCGATAAATCTTTCGATTTTAAAAATTTAATTTTTTGTGTTTTATTTATTAATTTATGTAAAGTTTATTGTATACACAAATAGAACCTAACATGTCCAACATGTCCAACATAGTATTATTTGCCGATGACACTTCTCTGATTTTTAAAATTAGCAGAAGAGCTTGTGATCTTCCTGAGGTAAACAATACTCTCACACAAGTACTTAACTGGTTCAGCATTAATAATCTAGCATTAAATACAACAAAAACTAAATGTATTAAATTTTGCCTACCAAATGTAAGACATGTAGTTAATAATGTAACTTTAGGTACAGAAAGATTAGAATTTATCAAAAGCACGGTGTTCCTAGGTATAACTATAGACTCATCTCTTCAATGGGGGCCCCACATAGCTTCACTAGCTGGCAGACTAAGCTCGGCCGCCTACGCCGTTAGGAAAATTAGACAATTAACAGATATTGCTACTGCGAGATTAGTCTATTTCAGCTACTTCCACAGCATCATGTCATACGGCATCCTACTGTGGGGTCAAGCGGCAGATATAGAAACCATCTTTATTTTGCAAAAGAGAGCTGTTAGGGCGATCTATAATCTACGTTGTAGAGAATCATTAAGAGAAAAGTTTAAAGAAATTAATATATTAACCGTTGCCAGTCAATACATTTTTGAGAATATTTTGTATGTCCGCAAAAATATATCTCTCTTTTTGAGGCACTGTGATATGAACACAGCTTATGTTACAAGAAACAAAAACAAACTTGTACCACCACAGTTAAGGCTTAGTAAGGTCAGTAAATCATTCACGGGGCAATGTATACGCTTCTACAACAAACTACCAGAAGAAATCTTAAATATGAATGACAGAAAATTTAAGACTCACATTAAACAACAACTTTGTAAGAAAGCTTATTATAAAACAGTCGATTATCTAAATGACAAAGATGCCTGGTGTTAATGTTACTTCAGCCTCGCACAATCTTTACAAAATAATGTTATGTACAAACTTGATTTTAAAAGATGTGTTGCGGAAGTTTGTTGCGCCGCTTCTTCTTCCCAGCTCTATATAACACCTTGGAGGCGGTGGTAGATAAAAAATTGACGTTGTATAAATGTACCTAGTGTACTTACATGCAATAAAATACTTTTGAATTTGAATTTGAATTTGAACACTACAATTACAAATGGATAAGCTTATTTCTAAAGGAATTTCTTTTGTCTAACCTGCGGTGGAGATAAATGATTAAAGGTAGTTGTCGCGAGTATTTATTTATATTTTCAGTTTTTGAGATGAATATTAATATGTACCTACATGTTTGCTCAAGCTTTATACGCAGGTTAACCAAATTAATATGGAAATGGACCTAGACTGGCTCGTCATTCGAATGAAGGGGAATATGCAATGTGGAAACGCCGTGTGCTAATTTGGACGAATATTTCAAATTTAATTTGACTCTATTTTAACTCGCGTGTATAAGTTTCTAGACTGTTGGCACTGACACGCTACGAAATTCTGTAAATGCGTTTAATTCAACAGAAATTAGCATTGGATGAAATTTTTGGCAATTTTATAGAGTCATTTTTGCCTTGTTTGAAATAACATGATGGTCAAATTATTGAAATGTTAGTTAGTCAAGAGTTAGTTCCACAGTTCGCAGCTATAACTAAAATACCTTTTCACCTCACCGGCTCGGAAGGGTATACTTTCTCATTCGAAATCTTCGTGGAAAACTGCACCTGGAAAAAAACTTTTTAAAACTTTTCTTCTAATTTGTAGAAGGTGGACATTTAAAGAAGTGGTCAATTCTAATTGTGGTTATTATTATTTGTGGTTCTAAACCGCCGAAAGGATTCAATTCCCTAGTAAATTTAATTTCCTCGCTGTAGTGAGGCGAAAAATTGTGTGTTGCGCTCGGCAGCAAAGTTATTTTGTGTCACGTACCTTGAAACCCTCGCTACGCTCAGGATTCTATCTTTGAAAGAACCCTTCGCTTGCTCAGTTTTAATACAAGTATACTCGCACAAAATAACCAACTTTGCAGCCTTGCATAACAAATAACTATTTAAGTTTGAAAACAGGCGACAGCTGTTGATGCCTTGCTTTAAATTTTCAAGAAACGATACGCTTGAACTATAAAATCAGTTGCAATGGATTCCCTCATGTTTGTTCAGGCAAAAATTTGTAAAACACGAAGCTTTTCAACTTTTCACAAAGAACTCGCTCGAAAAGTAATAAATCTTCACTTTTTCGCAGATAATCTCGAACTGCCCCCGCCGCGAGCGACGGTCGAGAAACCATTCCTTTTGTCCGATGGCAGGTAAGACACTTGAGGGTATCGTAGCGCCTTATGATTTGATTATTTCTTTGTTTTACTTTCCGTAACTGAATTCAGTGATTATTTTGTACCAGAAATGTACCCAGTTATTAGATTTTGGGGCGCTAAATGATACAACTACTTGCAATTTTGGTAGGTACATTAACGTACAGTCTGCATGTATCTATCCATCATCACCATCAACAGCCTATTAACATGACAGCAGTGGAGTCAGTAAATGTACTTATGTTTCGAGAAAAACCCATTGGTACATGTCCCAGCCGGTGATCGAACTTCGGACCTTACGATATGATAGACCGCGTCTTATCCCCGAGGCCACTGACGCTCTTCTAACCATGTGTGTAAGTATCTATTTAATAAATATAAATCTTGACGCTCGGACCGTGGGGACCGGGAGCTCACCGTCTCTTTTGAAAGATGGCGAAGCGTCTGGTCGAGGCTACCAACGACCAGAGGGCTGGGCATTGCCTCGCTCAGAGGATCAGCCTCACATTCCAGCGGGGTAATGCCGCCAGCCTTCTGGGCACGCTCCCAGCGGTGGGGAGCCTCGAGGGGGTTTTTTATTTTTAAGTTTATTTATATAATAAATATAATAGGTATAAATATATATATATATAAATACAATCTTGACCAAACTTGACGTGACTTCAAATGACACCGTCCAAGACTTCAAAGAGACTATTCCAGTTTGATCCCTAAATATTAGGGGCGCACTAACTTCTATTCTGACTTACTTAAAGTTATACATTAGGATACGGCCCTGTACGAAAGGGTCTCAGGGGCGAGAAAATCCCGATTTAGACCTCGATCAAAGGCGCTTATACGAGTTCAAAAGGGGATCATAGGCTCGATACGAACTTACAGAGACGTAAACAAAGCGAAGGAAGGGCGTCGTATAAGAATTTATAGTAACCCATACTACCGGAATTATACATCTTACTTACCATACAGTTTTACCTAAACTGCTAGTAAACGTAATCTAATCAATCTACAAAACAGTAATGCCGATTTTAAAAACACTTGATTTTGTATTGTGCAGGAGAAAACCCGATGCAATATTTATAAAAGTGAACGAGATTGCTTGTTATTTTGTATCAGTTTAAATCTGTGGTTGATTCCCATCTCGTCCCCTTCCCATCTCGGCCCCGAAGAATTTATACTTACGAAAATTTTCCCAACTCGGCCCCCTACCATCAATAAAAAATCTATTTCTAAAAGTACACACAGAAATAAATATTTCTGTGGTGATTACTCTTCTTCTAATGCAAAAAGAAACTCTGTTTAGAAATAGTAGTGATGTGGGCTTTAATCATTTAAAATACTGTATTCCATGGGCAAAGCCCCAGCGTACGGCAGCTTGTGCAATATATACGGCTTGACCCTTGACAAGAGTAATAGGGTGCTTTTCCAGTTTCCGCCCGAGCAAAGCCACGATCTATCCTCGTGACGAGCCTTGTCCACCTAAATGAGGCTTTAACCTCTCCTGTTGTCATTTTCACGCTCTCATAATGTGTACTTTCCTGATCTCGTTCATCCCTGTCGTTCTGGGCATCAATCTTAGCCAGCTCATTTCCTGTTACGTTATGTCTCGTTGGCGGTTAACGAACTGGTACAAGGATAATAACTCTACTAAGTTTTAAATGAGAAATCTTAATGGGACAAACATATTTAGATAGAATATTATATCTGTCTCGTAGGACCTGGTAGACGGATCTGTACCGGGAACCAATCAACACCTATGGTGTCTAGCGCGCAAGATTTAAATTCATAATATTCCATTGATAGAAAACAAATACACACCTAAACATGAGCCTAATATAGGTATATTTGATGGCTTAAAGATGTTGTGTGTGTAACCAAGCTTCAAACTCCAAAAAAGGAACCTATTTGTTTTGATGTTTAACATGAACAGGCTGATAACGATGATATACCTAATAGTACTTTTAATGAGAAACGAAGTAAATCTAAACCTAACAACACAACATTTAGAGTAACATACAAAATTATGATGTTGTTTTCTTTCTTCTTTCTACTATTTTAAATGGGACAGTCCATTGTGATGAAATGTTTGTTCAATTTTATTCATAGAGCATTCAAATGCACTTTTAATTTAGCTTCCTTTTACAAAATAATTTGGGCCAAATCTAACCATTGTCTTTTGAACAAACCGAACTGAATTAAAAATAACATTTGTCTTCATTCACCATCAGGGTCGAGCTGGAGGCTTGGCTGGACAAGGCCACATACTCCCACGGCGAATCCATTACAGTCAGCATGGCCGTCGCCAATCACTCCTCCAAGACTGTAAGACGGATTAAGGTCAGTACCTATCAGATAAAAATCCACCTGCTTTCGACGACAGGGAATAATGGGAAGCTCAGGGCTTAACAGACGTCTTATATACGTTGATTTAGGTATGCAGTCTTTTGTCGGTGACACGGGCTGATTTGATCACTATAATATGTGTACCAAGACTTCAATTATATACGCAAATAACGTGCAAAAAGCCAAATCGCATGGTAAGAGCACTATGTAATGTAACTTAAATTGACAAGTCTATTGGCCCTAACTAATTCATGCAAGTTTTAGCCAATATGACTAGGTACACTACTCAATTTAGTGCTATCTTGTAATGTTGTTGAGAGGCGATAAGATAGGGGAACCCCTAACACTTCAATTTGGAAGTTCACTCTATCGAACATGAATAGAATACACCTGCATTATCATGATACGAGGGATTCACCAACAAGTTTGTGCGTTTCATCACTTGACTTACTTGTGTCAAGTGAATGAAGGTGTTGTTTTAACATAGTTTAACTAAGTTATAAGTTAAAAGATATTAAAATTATCTTCTCAATATTAGAATATTAACAGACGAAAATATAATGTGAAAACTGGAATCTCCGAATCAATGCTGTTATCCAAAAAATACATAACTACGTTCTTGCATTAACAGACAACTTTTTTCCACAGACATTGGTGGTTCAACACGTGGATGTATGCATGTTCTCCAATGGGAAATTCAAAAACGTGGTGGCACTAGTCAGAGGAAACAGAACCCCCATTTTGCCTGGTCAGACCCTGACTGACACTTACTCCTTAACCCCTCACAGAGGTAAGTTAACTCCATTGTCGATTTAGCCTACTCAGATAGAGCATACATATTTGAAGAATTGACTATGTAATTGTTCACAGGAGTAACCAAAAACTGGATAGCACTTGAAGATTCCTACTCCAAAACCGGCGCCAGTCTCGCCTCAACAGTTGTCTGTAATTCTGACACTCCCGAAGACCGAAATGTTTTTGCTATTTACGTATCCTACTATGTCAAGGTGAAACTAACCGTCAGTGCAATGGGCGGTGATGTGTCAGTCAAACTACCGTTCATACTAACACATTCCTGCATCAACGAAGCACCAACGGACAGCGTTATAGAAGAGGCGACACCCAAAATGATTCTAGAGGGTAAAGAGAACAGCGAGGAAGAAGACAGCAAGGGTGAAACAGAAAGAGACAAGCAAAATAACAATGGCGTTGAAGAAAGTCAAGAAACTGCTTTTGGTGATGACGCAGAGGTAAAATCCCCTGAAGACCATCGCTGCATTGCTGACGTATTGGTCAATATAGAGAACAAAATAGACAGACCGAAAAAGATTGAAGGGCAAACTGAAGCTCGAAGTGTAAAACTCAACGACGAAGAACTGGATCTGATAGTTAAGTACCCAGGCTCGGATACGTGATCCGACGAAGAGATCGGTGACACAGGCCAGGGGGGTGAAAAGACTGAATCTGGTGAAGTGAATTCAAGTGAAATGGTGAAATCATGTAAAACAGAGGTCCAAATACATAAAAGTGGTTTTGCTGAAAATTTGAAGAGAGCCGTTTGTTGTATTGATAGAAGACGACAGTCATAGCTCATGATTCGTTGTACCTATTTAAACATTAAAGTGTAAACCAACAACTTCTTGTCCTAACTATTATTCTTCCGATTCTTTATCGATTTCCACTGTATCTTTGTAGGATGGAACTCAGCTCAAATGAATATCGCATTGCATCTCCTTCACACAAAAAGAAACACCACTGAAGAGGGTTTTATTTTACTAGATTTCTATTATCCCATTCAATGAATTGAACCATTGTTATCCAAACAAGTAAAATGAATAGAAGTAAAAGTTGCTAACAAGCGATAACAACTTAAGTTAACAAATAACAATGAACGAACGTATCCTTGAGCTGAGTTTCATAAGTTACGATTGTGAATAACAATTCAAATATCAAGACTAAACAAACGAAGTCAATCAAAACTGTCTGAATTATAACAAAAAACGAATTGCGGATCTAGTCATTAAAGTTAGAGCGTATATACCTACTTACCATAACGTTAATGTACGTACCTAAAATAAATAGGGTTGCTGCGAACTAGGAAACAGACTGTTGCTTGCTAGCTAAAACAAAAAAAATTAAATAGAGAAAAATTAAAACCCGTCTACGAAAAAGATCAATACACGTATGAGATAAATACAAACATGCGTTCTAGTTGTTCCCACCATACATTACCGTACCTACTTCCCTTAAGTTAAATAGAACGCACGACCATGGCGACGGCGGCGGAGATGTTATTTTTTCGTCTCTAAGTATAAAATATACCACGGCAAAATCTTTTTCGTAGTCGGGTTTTAGTTTTTTTTAATGAAACATAACATAATAAGATACTTTTTTACCTGAACGAAGCTAGTACAGAATGTAAAATATAATTTTAAGATCATGTGGTCAACAGTTTGGTAGACTAGTTCGCTGTCACCCTCAGAATTTAAGGTTTTATTAAATTATCAACAAGACTTGCCGGTCCGCCGGAATATAAAGCCTGAATGGATATTACGCTTACTAAATTGTAGTCTGTGTTTAGTATAGGAATGTGCAATTTCATTGTTTTAGTTTAATTATCACAATAAAGAGTTAAAGTCATTGTAATGTTGTTTAATTTAATAGTTTCCACAATTCCGCTGGTTCGAACCCGGTTCGAAGGACCAAAAAGTGATGCAAAAATTGTCACTGTCAATAGTAAGAAATGGTAACAATTTTCATTAAAACCATTTCTTACCATTCATATAACAATTTCATATATATTTATTCAAGTAATCCTATCCTAACTAATATTATTTAAGTGAAAATAATTGATAATCATAATTATGTTTTTTTTTTCATGTCCACTTCCTAGGGTCAAAACCAGAGTGAGATTTGCTACTTTTGAAGTTTACGTTACAAACTACAGTGGTTGCAATTACAGTAATAGTTATTATAACTACAATAAAGTTCGGGTTTCATTGCACTATTGATAGTTTCTCTACCACATGTAGTTCAACTACTTTGGTTAAAGTTAGGCGTATCCCAAACACACGCGGCCTGCGGTGGCGGCCTACCGCAGGTCGCGGATTCAATATGAAAACACAGACCGCGCGTGTCTGAAGTCTCACATACATTGCAAGGAATACAACAGGCCGCCACCGCCACCGCAGGCCGCGTGTGTCTGTGACACGCTTTACGGTACAAACTATCTACTATTTTCATAAGAAGTAAAACTCTTTGTTATTAATTCTAAAGCATGGGTCGAATTTTAAAAAATAAAATAAAAAACTTTGTTTTATAAGGTTCCTTCCTCCCATGAAATGAAACAGTGCTAAGACTGGAATTAAAGACATAATGAACAGTAAACAAGAACTTTCTGTAACACAAAATACGGGTAATTAAGAGTCTGTCTGTCAGACTAGAGGACGGCCACCCTCTTGCTTCCCCCATACTACTGTCTAAAAATAGAGAGTACCGAGTATAACATACTATATCTCACAGAGTTAGCTACCTTATGATATAATATCTATACAATGAAGTATGGATATAACTATGTAAGGAAGTACCCTAAATATTGAAGATAGGAAATTTTACCCATAGGAAACATTCCTTTATTTTCAAAATTATGTAAAACTGTATTCAAAGATTTTTATGTCTGAACTGAACTGTAACTTATCATAAAGCATAAAGTCGTTTTTTTTAATTTCTTCCTACTTTGTTCAAACATTTACTTTGATCATATTCCAGAAAAATACACTGACAAAAAAGGACGTGACAAAACGAAAAATTAAATTTAACCTTTGTGAAAATAACAAAAAGTCTGCAAAAAGTTTAATATACTTCGCTGCCGTAACTCCTCGAAAAGTTGACAATTGCACTGGGGATGCCTTCAGTCAGAATTATCATCTAAATATCTTCTTAACGTGACTGGGCACCCTAAAAACTGGGTTGCCATTTGACAAAGGTGGCAAATTTACGCACGGCCGAATTAAAAAAGTTTGTGATGTGTAGAGGGTGAATATTGACAGAGGGATTCGTTCAATTTGTCCCTTTTTATTAGGGATCCGTCAAACCGGACTCGTTATAGCGAAGCTCTTTGTCCGTCAGGCTGTTACCCAGATAACTCAAAAACTACTGGAGCAATTGAGGTGAAACTGATTGCGTTGATTAATTATGTTTTGCATTGATGGAAAAGCTATGAAACTTGGAACTTATGTATGAACTAGGAAAAAACGGTAAAGTACCCTTATAGCGGTGCATTTTGTCCGTCAGTATGGCTGTGACCGGTCGTCGTGGACTCGTGGAGACGTCTCGGGGACGTCTACGGGCTGATACGCTCTCTTCATTTTTTAGGATAGTTTAGCATCAATTCTTAGTCGGGGTAGAGAAGTTTTAGAATAGAGACCATGATTTGGTTACCGTAGTGGTATGTATTGGGCGCCCTCGGCTAGATTTAGCAGCAGTGGCTGGAGGCGAATTGGAGGAGAATTGAATGTTAAGTTCACTGGAAAAATTATGAAATCGAAAAACTCATTCACCCTCCACAGAAAATGGCATCCAAATCTGTCTTGTGTATTAATTTCAAGTTATCAGGAATATGTATGGCAGTTTCCAGTATGAAATAATTAAGTCGGTTTGCAATATTATTCCCATTTCATATCAATAAGTTTTCAAATGCCGTCCGGACCTACCTGGACCATCAAGGTGGGGAGGTGCTGTTGAAGGTTGATGTCACCAACGCCTTCAATTCGGTAGACAGAAACGCCCTGTTGTCACAAATTAAAGATAAAATTCCGGAAACCTATAAATTTCTTTGGCAATGCTACAGTTCCCCCTCGAAACTCTTATACAAAACAAACCTCCTGTCTTCATCTGTAGGTTGTCAACAGGGTGACCCACTGGGCCCTGCTATTTTCTCCCTCGCTATTCACCCCATCATCAAAACACTAAATTCCAAATTAAATGTGTGGTACTTGGACGACGGGACTTTGGGGGGTGAAGCCCAAACTGTTTTGGACGACCTAAAAAAATTAACTTCGGACCTCAAATCAATTGGCCTATCTCTAAATTTTTCGAAATGCGAACTTTTTATACCGGAATCATCGTGTGAAAAAGAAAATTTAATCGAAAAGTTTACAAAGGTAGCTCCGGGAATAAAAATTGTCGATGAAAAAGAACTACACCTCCTTGGTAGCCCCATTCTGGATCAATCTTTTGAAGAATACGTAAAAAAACAAATTCAAAAATTTAACTGTGTTTCAGACCGCCTACTAAAAATCAATATACACACAGCGTACACCATCATCAGGCACTGCCTCTTCGTGCCTAAGTTCACCTACGCTCTCCGTAGCAGCCACCTTTGGAAACACCCCGGACTACTACTTCAGCTGGATAACTTAGTTCAAGAGGCCCTCACCTCAATACTGAACACCCCTTTCAATGAAAGAGCCTGGTCCCAAGCCACCCTGCCTATTAGGTTTGGTGGCCTGGGCATTCGCAAAATTTCCAGTGTGTCACTGCCTGCCTTTTTGGCCTCGGTGCACGGTGCGCAGAACCTTATCGGGAACATTTTAGCCCCTTCACTCGGGGTCCTGGAGGCCGCGCACTGCTCCGAGGCCAGGAATGTATGGTCCTTGACTTGCCCCAACATAGACCCGCCTTCAAACCCATGCTCACAAAAGAAATGGGACGAGCCGCTCTGTCGTCTTGTCTGGGACAGCCTAGTAGCCTCGGCATCAAGTCCAGCTGATCGAGCTCGTCTCCTTGCAACTGCAGAGTGGGAGTCAGGCCTATGGCTGCAAGCTCTGCCCTCACCCACAATAGGAACTCTTCTGGACAACAACACTTTTCGGCTGGCCACTAGTCTGCGGATAGGGGCAACAACAAACGTCCCACATCGCTGTCGATGCGGCTCTATGGTGGACGGCCTGGGCCACCACGGCCTCTCCTGCGGCAGAAGTGCCGGACGCATACCCCGACACGCCAGCATTAACGATGTCATCCGAAGGGCCCTTGCCAGTGTCAAAGTGCCAGCAGTCCTCGAGCCCGTCGGTCTGTCGAGAGACGACGGCAAAAGGCCCGACGGTTTGACATTGGTGCCTTGGAGTATGGGACGGCCCTTGGTGTGGGATGCTACATGTGTAGATACCCTTGCGCCGTCTCATCTCCCAGGCACCCAATCAAATGCTGGTGCTGCTGCGTCCTCGGCCGAAGATCTCAAGCGCCGCAAATATACCACCCTCGGTAGGTGCTATATGTTTGCGGCGTTTGGGGTCGAAACCCTGGGGCCGTGGGGGCCGAGTGCGCGCCGCCTGTATAAAGAACTGTCGGCGCGCCTGATCGATGTGTCGGGTGACCAGAGGGCTGGCCTTTATTTCGCACAGCGAATTAGCATTGCCATCCAGCGTGGCAATGCGGCCAGCCTTCTGGGCACGCTGCCCATCGATAGCGATTTGGGGCACATTTTTTATCTATAGATAAGCTTTATGTATTTAATAAGTTATTTATTTAGTTAGTTTTTATTTTATTCTATTTTAAGGCTGGTCCAGTTTTCAAATAAAAGACTTCGCAGGAAAAAAAGTACTGAACACAAAAATCCTAACATTCCATTTCGCAATACGTGCGGAATTCCAATAGCCTTATTATTTGGTAAGAGTAAAAGGTTACCTTTTTCCAATATCGTTGAGGTCTCCTCCAGTTTTTAGGGTACCTATAAAAATGAAAATGGAGACGGATACCAACCGGATATCCTCAGACTTGATTGAGCATACGTTCCTCTATCTACCCAGCTTTTTCTCTCTATTTGCTAACTTGCCTAACCCCATAGTTATTCCTTCACATTGTTGACTCGAAATGAATTACCAGATTTAAAGTAATACAGCTTTTAACCACAAATCACGTGGTCTTTGATCTTAACCCTCACTCTACAAATGTGAGATTTTGATTTTATTATGGATTGTAATTACGAATAGATACTCAAATAATAATAAAAATACAGATTTTAATGAACTACTTAGACAGTTATATAGTACTGGGAACGAAGGACAGTTTTTTTTTATTTATAACTTTTGGCCTTGCTTCACAGGCTTTTGCTAAATTTCATCCAAGTCAATGCCATCTATCGGTATTTATAAAACAGTTGTGAAGAGATAAGTAAGTACGAGTATAGGAAAATCGTTCATTGGTGCTAAGACTTAAAGCCCTAGTCTCGTAAGAGAGTTACCATTAAGCCTGTAACTTCACGAAGTACCCGTCAACCAACTTGTAACGATGGGAAAAGTTTAAGTGAAAAAGTGGAAGATAAGTTTAGTAACATCGCCGAGTGGATTGGTATAGGTGGGTGCCTCCGAACTATTTGGGAAGATCTATTCACAAACTAAAGGTGTTAACAAAGTTTGTATTAAGGACATGATTCCCAGAGGCAAAGGTAAGAATTCTATTAGATAACTTGTTTTATTTAATTAGAACAAGATGCCTAGAGAGAACATGCTTTGGCTTAGCGGAATCATGAAGCCTAAAATCTTGGTGGACTCCGCCGCCCACAAAGAGAAAGTGTGAATAGGGTTGCTAAGTATCTGGCCGTGCCCTTTGGGAACCACTCAGAACATAGAAAGATATAAATATCGTATTATTTCTATAGCAACTAGATACTAAATAAAATTCTCTCCCCATAATTGGCACTGTGAAATTGACAGATACATAATATACAAAATAATATTTACATAACAATTTCTATAAAACAACCGTGATAGTCTCCAGACGCCAACTCATTTTTATCTTCATGGTAGAAAAAAATACAGGTAAACTATTCGTTATGGAATAAACCCTAGTCCTTAACTGAAGTATCTACAAAGTATGCAGATACTTGAAATTCTGATCAACTTTGGGAAGCTCTCGCTCGGTCTCTACTTCGCCAAGTAGGTACCTAAGTACTATGAAACCGCGCTGTCGACTGCTTTAGATTTCTTGAAATACCAAGAACGTTCTTGAAATACCAATAACTTTAGATTCCTTGAAATACCCGATATTGTCAAGCTTGGAATATGTACATAATAAATACAATCTGAATGAAACATATAAAACCGATTTCTTTATAAAAAATTACGATTTTTGTACACGAATAGGTATACTCCGATGACCGATATCCTTAATTTTTTTAAATATAATTATTATAGGTATCCCTATTATTAGGGAATTTAACTTTAATACCTACTAGTCAGGTAAAACTATATGGTGTTTACTTGCATGCAATTTTCCCGCGATATAATTTTCCTTCACCGAAGCGATCAAGTAAATTTAATATCCTGACCTTTCCGATCATAAGACGCGTTTATAAGGCCGCTTCGCTCTTTAAACGCCACTATAAAATATTAATTGTTGTATACTCACGTTACTGGAGTCTTTTAGTTTAAAGGCACGGCACGTGGCTGACTTAATTACTTTCCAGTTTCCATCTAAGGTAAGGTAACAGTACTTTGTGATTTATCTGGACATGTCCTGATTTTGGACCTCAGCGCGGACTGCAGTGCGAGAGAAAATTAGGATGAATAAATTAGATTTTAACTAACTCCCTTGCTACCTAATAAAAAGTCACATTTCCTGTACAAATAAACAGCTTCTGGAAAGCGGCTTTCTTTCTGTCTATTTATGACACTGGCACTGCTATAACAGAATTTATCTGGGTAGGGCTCATAAAAAATTTACCTTAACACACGTGAAATTGTATGACAGTGTGATACAATTTCCCGTGCGTTATGTGGCACATTCTTTGTGAGCCCCCCATCTCACAATAATTTCACACAAAAAAAAAACTTTTAATTTATTTTTTATGTAGGATAAACATTTACATTTATAAAAGTAAGGTTTAGGTGTATGAATCTACTGAGAATGGTCTTAATTTTTTGAAGTCAGTACTGTGAAAAAATCGCGAGTTAAAGGTAGTTAAATAAATCGCATGGGAGCCTCTCAAAGAGATCCCCTTAATTGAAAAGTATATGCCATTACGTCAGTCCTCAGTCCGACGAGATGGAGACGTCAAATGGAAACAAAAATTAGTTTTCATAATTAATTCCCCAATTCTTGAGGAGTCTCAAAAAAATAATTAAATTAAACAAGTCAGAATTAACTTATAAAACGCCGGCGAGGCCGCGGGAAACAGCTAGTATTTTATGTAATAACAATACTTAATCAAAAAGTTTTACCTACATATAAATTACAATATATTCTTTTATCTGTTAGTTTATAATTAATTTTTAAAATTAGGAATTTCCTTGGTAAACATATTTTCTGGTCTCTGTAACCAGGGAGAACCTGGTGAATAGGGTCCTTATTGTTCAAATAAACTCATTTAATATCTTAAACGGTTTATAAACTTGCGCGCTGAAAGCAATCGTAATTTAACTTAATTTCCTTTGACGTAACATTTTATAAAGTGGCTGAAAGTAAACTGACAGACTATAAACAACCGGTGAAATTTTAATTGGAAGCTTCTGGACTTTGGTTACCCAAAGTGGTTACCTGAAGTCAGTCGAAGCGATCAAGTTGCTGACTCCATTTCACAGCAAAATTCTACGATACGATAATAGATAGTATCCTATAACAACGAGGGCAAGCCTCGTCGAGAGGGTATATAGGCTTGAGCTCCAGTAGTGGGGACATGTTACAAGCCGTTGATTGATTGATGGATCCTATATATTCAAGGGCAATCGAAAATCACACTCAATCAGTAATCAAGGCAGAGCTAAAGGGTTGACTCTGAGGTTAAACAGAATCGAAATTCTGTATCTTTCGAGGGGCCAATCGCGGTAACTCCGAACGATATTACCAAATCCAAACCGTAACCAAAAACTTTATGCGGCATCCACACGTTTGCCAAACTTTTACAAACGCAGACGTGTGGAGCAGGGGTTTGGCTTGCGATTGTTTTGTAAAGGTTTGAGAAAAGTGCTAAAGCAGCATAACGTTTTTGGTTATGGTTTGGATTGGGTAATATCGTTCAGAATTAGCGCGATGGGCCCCCAGGTCATCTGTACAATTTCATATTCAGCGATCTACTAAGGGTTTTAAGCACTCTATTACTACTCAAATGAGTTAACAAGATTTTTTCTCTGTAACAAAAATGTTTACTTATGTGTCTAGTCATTCTCGCCCTACGTTAAAGCCGCCAAGTAATTTTTGAGCCGTTGAAAGGGAAACTATGTCACGGGAATTATGTTCCATTGTGTCACATTTATACAGCTCGAGTCGACGTTATTGCAGAGAGCAATGTCATGTTGTATGGAATTTACTATCGCCTTGAAATGCGAGTATGAAGAAAGCGCTAAGACTGTAGTGACCTAGATTCAGACCTGAGATTAACTTTTGTACTTAACATGTTACGCTCAGACATGTTAATCGCTCAGCGAGTGAAAAAACAAATACGTTGTCGATGGTGACAACATAGAAGTTTAAAATTTATGATACGTTAGAACCACAAGTAGGGTGTGCCGCTTGAGACGTTAAAAATCTTTTTCATTACTCATACTCTGAAAGTATGTCTGAAGTTGCCTGAGTAGCGGGTTGAAAGTAATACATCTCAGCCCTAGGGAGAATTGTTTTCAACTGACAGCTGTCAAATTATTTTAAAAAAACTAGTACTATTTTGACATTTTTATTGGACCATGTTCCAACTTTCTATACAGCCACTCAATTAAAGCGCGATGTAAAATTGAAATACCTAACATATAGTTATGTAATAATTAAAGAATATATATATTTTAAATGACTTTATTATAATTATTACTGTCAACTAATTCTTTAAAATAACATAGATTCAAAATATTTACCATTTTTTCAATGATGGAAATGAAAAATAATGACAGAATAGCTGGCCGGCCACAGAAAAAAAACAAAATAGTCGGGAAAGCGGCAATCCGATCTTCATTTGTTTTTTCGAGTCGTAGAGTTTTGTTTGTACTTCCGTATAGCAGAGATTTGTATTAACACTCATTTTATGTTTTTGTTTTTCTTTCAGTGTATTCGTAATGAAAAACACAGTGTTTCCCTCGGGTTCAAGACTTATTTAGAGGTCCCTCGAACTATTGGCGCCCTCGCTACGCGTCGGGCGCCAAACCCCGTCTCGGGACTTAAATAAGTTACTTTCACCCCTAGGATACATACACAATGTACTTTTTTTTTTCTCAAGCTAACCTAACGTCTGATCACATTCCGCCGGACTCGTTTAGGTACAGTCGACCGCACGTCAGTGGAAACACTTTGACCTTGAGTTGGCCTAGCCATTTCAATACTGTGAGAGACCTGCTTATACTAGTTTTGTTTCCACTGACGTGCGGTCGACCGTACCAACCAGTGAAATACTTATTGTTAAAAGAGATCCCGATAAAAGAACACGATAAAAAGAAAGAAAACTAAGTACTATACTTCAAATAAGTTGTAATCACTTCCTCAGTCAAGAACCGCGAGAGCCGGGTGCGGCAGTCCACAGGCACAATGTCCTGCAGTGGACCTTGGAGGGCTTTCTTTCTTGCCCTTGCCTCTTTCGTACTTACTTTTATAGTTTAATTTTAATATCAAGAGCTCTTAGAAGTTTTTCCACGAACTGTCTTGAATTGCACTCTCACACACTTGTTAAGCAATATAAAAAGTTTTTTAATAAAATAAAACACAATAAACAATGGCTGTCTGCAGAACTTTCGCAGACACTTGACGTCTTTTTACAAATACCAAAACACAAATAACAAAATTGCTCACGTCCCAGTGCTTAGGGATAACAATTAACCTTTAATACCTAAATAAGAGGTATATCACTAATCTTTGGATAAGAACTATTTAATTAACCTACCACTTAAGTCTTTACAATAAAGCCTACATAACTATCAAATAATTATATATAACTTAAGACAAAAATACAAAGATAAAACTATGTACATACGACACCTTTGGATTAAGCTTTTGGAAAGTTAGGAGAGAAGGTTGGGTCTATTATGGGTGTATATTTAAAAAAACGGCCGTACCTTTTGACTGCGTCTACTTAGAAGTTTGATTTTTCCACAGCTCCAAGGGATTGCAGACCTGAGTATTTGGTATTAATTTCAACTTGATACCTCCACGCGTTCTTGAGAAAAAGGGTCTTGACAGACAAACGGACGAACAACGAAGTGATCCTATAGGGTTATTTTTTCCTTTTGAGGTTCGGTACCCTAAAATATCGCTTAAAAAAATTGCTCAAATTTCTTAGTTTTTGTTGATTCTTATCACAACAGAATTATTCACTATGAAATAAATATCTTCTCTTTCCAATAATATGTCTGCAACCTTAAGAGGTTAAAAGTAATCCACATTACGAAATAGTCCTTCCGAAGGGTAAACGTGGACTTCGATAAACTTGAATAAACCGTAACATTTTTATAGGGGTTTATTTGCCTTCAGGGAAATTAAAAAGAGATATAGCGTTTTTTGGTACATTGACATTGGCTGTAAAGTTTTAGAGGTAAAGTTTACTTTCCTACCATTTTAGTTTTCCTGATATATCTCTCCTTCTTTAGACTGTAAGTTTCCTGAATAAAATAAAATAAAAATAAAATAAAATAAAATAAATAGTTTATTCTGGAATTTCCAATTTATGTATTTTCAGGGTTAGGAGTCATTTTATTCCAGAAGATCTGCATTACGATAAGGTTTTATTTTATATTTTTATATTGTCAAAAAATTGATTTTTTGACAATAAAACATCATTACCTAGTCTAGCATTTTTATATTTAAGCCTCCCATCTAGTACAAAATTTATTTAAGTCAACACATTTAGAGAGCCTTCTCTGGAATTTGTCACTATTTCACTATACATAATTAAATTGTCCATATTGTTAATTTATTTAGTAACAAAGTAAACATTGAAGTAATGTTTATTTTCCCTTCATGTAAGTATATCGTTACTACAGGTAATCCCATAGCTGGGCAAAGGCCTCCCCCACCCTCGTCCAGACCTATTTTATTTAATTTAGACATTAGTAATGTTGTCGGTGGTGGTAGAGAGTGGGGGGTAGCAGTCGCCAACTCCCACGGTGACCAGCCGGCTTCGTCTAGCATATAGCTCTGCCAATATCCCTACGTATGTGTGTATTTAGATTCCCCATCAACGTGCTATCGTATAGGTAGGTACGTAGAATTCCAATTTTTACATAATTTCCCCGTAAAAAGCGTCGGAGGGGAAAATCAATTGCAGCGTTGAAACCTTCCCCATTCTTCCAGCTGGATGCACGGACACGCGTCGATATACTAACAGGGGAATAATTATTCCGACCACCGATGAATATTCATTGGAAACTCAACCTTAATTTCCAGGGAGCAAATTTTTGTCTGTCACGAAGGTTCCATAGCGGTTGCTGCTTGTTACACCAACCTACCTATTGAATTTTATTTCAGAAATTCACATTTCAAATTATTTTTCAGGTTAGCGCAATTGACGATGACCTAAAATTGAAGCTGAAAGTGACTAAGTAATTTCAACTAAATCGTAACACGAAGGCTCTCTTCACTTCCGTAAAAGATATTCTGATTATTGATAATGGTCCTGTGTGTAGGGGCTGTCTTCAGGAGAGCGAAACAGTGGAGCACATTCTCCCGCAACCCGAGAATCCAAATCTGAAAGCCTGACAATAGATTCCAAGCTCTCGGCAACGAGCAACCTGCAACAGTGCCTGCCATTGGTCAAAAAGCCCTACTCCACTACTTTAAGGAGTTGGGAAGGCTGGACTGACGGCCCGGGGGGAATCGCACAAAACTCCCGCTTTTGTGGAGTCAGCGCAGAGACCGCCACTCCCGTCTAAGAACTGAGATTATAGTGGTCCAGGAATATTAAACAAAGTTTGACTAAGTTTAGTCTCGTAAGTACGTATATTATAAATAAACAAATACTTATAAAAATTACGTAAAAGGCGTACTTATCACAGTAACGGATCTCTTCCAGACGACCTTATAGTAATCTAAGAGAGCGTGCCCTGAATAATTTTCAAGTGGGTTCGTTCCCTCGGCGTTCGACCGCTTAACACATCGGTGTAAAAAACCCTTTGGCGAGCCTCTGAAAATATTTTCAGTGTAGGTAGGTAGTTATTTTCGGCATCGAACACAGCGAATCGACCGATCGGCGTATTGAGGGCGCGACATTTTTATTATAACGAATATTGTATCGGCATGACGTGACGATATGGAATTTTGACAAGGTCGTGTTGGTGTTGACAGGGCAGAAAATGCTTTGGTAGAAGATTTCAAAATTGGAAAGTGAACGAACTCGAACTGACGGGAATTAAACGAAGACTAAGTTACTTTCCCGAGTCACTTTCGTAAAGTTAAAGATTACAATTTTATGGATTTGTTGCCATCATCCCGTTTTGTGGAGTGTGGTATCTTTTTATCGAATAATTGATTTCCTCGTTTTTATCTCCATTTAGGAAGTAAGTCTATCAAAGAATCAGAGATACGCTTGAGAGAAGAAATAGTTTCGGAGGTATTATTTTGGGTCCACCATATAATGCATGGTTAGTGGACTAAAGGTATAGTCCGCTATACATGCCATCGTCTTAGGTATTTTGAGATTTAGACATTTCTTAGTCCAAATCTCAAAAGATTTGGACTAAGAGCGACGTGGTTAAATTGCGATCCAGACATTCTGATACTAACCCGAAACAACAACATTGCGACGCTAAGATTTTCACCGGGGTTGTGCTTATTATCTATTCTGTGACCGGGGACAGAGGTTGAGGCTAGAGAGCGGCAAAAGTCTACACTATTTGAAAGTTTATAAATAGAGATGTTCAAAAGGATAAGTTACCCTCAATTCTCTTCTTAGCACCTTCTAAATTTTGATGCTAGGAGAGCGCACTTAGCTTAATATTGTTTATAGTCTGTTAAAGACCTTTTGGTTTAAACTTTTCAAGTGTGGCTGTGTATAACAGAAAATAATACTACAAGCAGCCAAATGCTGAAACCACTGAGCTACAAATTCCCAAGTAGGTGAGATGGGTATTTCAAAATGTGTAAAGCGAAAAATATGAGAAAGTTTTCTTTACTTTGCGAGAAGAATAAAGCACATGTTTTACTGAGTGAGGTGAGACTGAAGATGAATGAATACTGGAACAACAGTAGATTTCTTTTGTTACTACCTGTATTGTGAGTTGTGTCTTGTGTATGAGCCTATAGTAACAAGAACACTCCTTTGTTTTAACTAATACATGAAACAGGAAACTGTCTGATTGGCTTGGCTTGGGTCTCGTACAAACCAGGTCAACATTGACACAATAAATTATGAATGTAGAAAAACGTAGCTTTTTACCTTATTTAAAATAAGTTCTGATAATTGTGTTATATTATTTTTGATTCAATAATGAAGATTTAAATTTTAGTTTTAGAAACGTCACGAAACAGTAAAACTGTGACAAGTAAATTATTATTTTGTACTGTAGCCGATATCGTTTTTTTCATATATATATTATTTTATGTAGGTGTCAATAACCCTATATATACAGTATGTGCCCGTATGGTTACGCTAGAACACGAAAAACACGCTGCATAATCACACTGTGGACTGCAGTTTTTCCAACACCAAAATAGGGTGTTTAAATTTAAAAATAAAGTAGGTAATTGACATGCTCGGAAATGTATCGAAAATTGATCGAACTGGGTAAATTCTCTAATTAGATCATTCTATTCAAATTGTCGATTGCTCACGTTCTGTGACGCTTAGTTGCGTTTTGAATCAACTCGGCCGGTGCCCATTGCCAGGTATTCATTCACACGTCAGAGGCCTTAGAATTGCTTTGAAACTCACTGAATCGGTATTCAGAGTTAATAGTGTCCGGCTTAAGCCGATTGGAGAATACATTACCTACCTACTTGTGTACGTATATCGACGGCATTTCACCGACGTTTAAAATTATCGTTAAAATAAAAATTGTTTCTGCTCTGTGTTAACTTCCGGTTAAAATACTTGTTGAAAATACGTGTGATGTTATAAAATAATCTTGAAAAAAAAAAAATTTGTGTAATATTTTGTATATTTTCCGATAACAGTGACATATAACGTCATTGCCACTGTTATCGGCATTATACCGGATATACGATCTGCGGTTGGTGCCGTGCCCACAGTTGGCAATACTGTCTGTGCAGTTGGTGTCTGACCCAAAGGGCGTAGTCTAGTCAGCGATGAGTTTGTAACCCGAGAAATTCCTCTGCCTCTGAAATTTGGCATGTGATGAAGTTAGGTAATACAGATAACATATGTACAATAATCCAACAAAATTTGCTACTAAATAATCCTAATGCCTTTTAAAAAATTTATAAGTACCTGCGGTGAGCTTAGTAAGGAATTGTATTGGCACGATCGCCAAAGAAAGTGGTAAAAGAAACATATACAGTTATCTAGACTGTTGAAAGTTATCTGACGTGCGTTCGACTATACTGTGTCTTAGAATGTTAAAGATTTTTTTTGTGAATATGGGGAGAAGGTTTAAGAAACTAAAATAATATGCCAACAATTCACTTAGTAAAACATATAAAAATTCGGATTACACACCTTAGATTAGGCCAAAGTAGGTAGATACGGCACTCTTCTTACTTTGCATTAACGTCTATGTGTAAGTTCGGCACACGACTACACAGCATACACAAACACAGCTGAAATTGAAGTATCACCGGTATTACACGAACAGTAATTTTCACTAAAATCAGTACTAATAGAGCGAATGTATATTTTCTCAAACATGCTTGGAAATGTGAACATTATTTTGACAACCTTCTTCGAATTAAATCGTCATTGCTGTACTGGTCAAATAAATGAGAGCAGACGGGCAAATAATTTGAATGAAAATCCATATATGTAGTGCCTAGTCAAATAATGAACATATTAATTCTTAACATGTCATGTGACCATGGCAACCACAGAGGTAAAATAACAACAGTTTTTTTTAATTTCGAATTGCCTTGCAAATTGCAAGCAGTTTAGTGTAAAAAAACAAATGAACATTTTGGCGCGTGGAAATTTATTGTTGTTCGTCATTGATTTTGGAATGTATATGTATGAAATAAAATGGCGTACATAATTAATAGTTTGAATTTCCGCGCATTTGTTTGAGAAAACTACTATACAAGTCTTGGCCACAACCAGGCATTGATGAACTGCACACGTTCATCCATCAATGCCTCTGTTGCGGGCCGCGGCAGTAATGTACTATAAGACATGCTATCGCAGTCGTTCCATGCTGGTACTTGGTTTTGAAAGACCATTTCACTACTTATGTAATAACGTATATTCATCTTTTTGGTTTCATCTAAGTTACACACTAACTTATAAGTACTTGGTTTCCAGATCTAGAAAGTAAAATCCTGGTCAAAAATATAATCTTAGAATAGTCAAACACCCTGACTCATTAAGAGCCTTGTACATGACATGTTTCTGTGCTTATGGGGACCCTCGTGCAACACATAACGCGAAGTGCAGAACCGTGTTCGCACGGGGATCCCCATTGGGACACCGAGGTCGACAGAACCGTGTTCACACGGGGATCCCCATTGGGACACCGAGGTCGACAGAACCGTGTTCACACGGGGATCCCCATTGGGACACCGAGGTCGGCAGAACCGATAGGTTTGTCTCAAACTCAATAATACTTGAATCCCGTGGTCGAGTAACTTCTTATGAGATTTTTGTAGGTACCTCTACATTGATGGAATTTTTCGTCGAGATCCAATTAACTTCAAACATATACGAGTAGGTACCTATGAAGGGTATAAGGGCACGTTACAGAACCAATCAACACTTCGCTGGCTTAGTAAATTGTTGGACTTCAGCGCCAAAGGATAAAGATTCGATTCCCACAGTTACAGACAACTACTTTGCAAATTGGACAAGTTGGTATTTTCTTTTAATTTCTAATCTTCCTTAAATACTTATGTACATGGGTGGCTGAGACTTTGAGTAGTTTACTAAAAAGTTGATTAGAGTATTTGGTAAGAATTCTATTATTTCCAAATCGTTGTTGGTGAGTTATGGGAACGTCCCTCCGCCTTGGCTACTTATGTACCTATGTCAGATCGTTCACACTGTTATTTTATTTCTTGCAAAGGTGGAGGAAAGGGTAAAAGAAGTTGGTAGGTCGGAATTTAATATTCAGGTCGCCTCGCTTCTCTCTCACTTGTGTTTGAATATTTAATGCCGATGGAATCGAATAACCAGGATTAGGATATGAAGGGGTTGCTAGGGGGAAATCTTTTAGTCTCATCTTACCCTATTATATAAAATGTTCAATTAAAAAACCGGACAAGTGCGAGTGGGACTCGCGCCCTGAGGGTTCCGTACAAACTTAATTAAAGAAATAATTAGATAATCGTTAATAAAATTTGTAGATAAATTATATTATCACATGGTACTTGCTCATACGCAAAGTTAAGTTTGTTGGTAAAGAAAAAAAAAGATTTTTTCGTGATGTAACTACAAATTTACGGTTTTCGGATTTTTTCCATTACTTGCGCTGTAATACATAGCTTGTTGCCTAATTTCAAGATTCTAGGTGAACCGGAAGAACCCCCCCATATGTTTTAATTAACAAAATACTTGAAAATGCGGCAAAAACGGCCATATCTTTTTACTGCAATGACTTAGAAGTTTGATTTTTTTACAGCTCCAAAGGATTGCAGATATGAGTATTTCATATTAATTTCAACTTAATACCTCCACTTGGTACCACCTTCTTGAGAAAAAGGGTCTTGACAGACATACAGACGGACGGACAGACGGACAACGAAGTGATCCTTTAAGGGTTCCTTTTTCCTTTTGACGTATGGAACCCTAAAAATAAGCCTAGTTCGTCCAACGACAAAAGTATCTCTTCTCAAAAATTTTGTTCGATTGAGCTCAAAATTTAAAATGGCACAGGAGGACAAGAGAATGACGAATTTAATATTTCATAGGGACATTCATCATCATCATCATCATATCAGCCTGTAGACGTCCACTGCTGGACAAAGGCCTCGCCTAGAATCTCCACGACGACCGGTCCTGCGCTAACCTCATCCAGCTGGGTCCCGCGACCTTCACCAGATCGTCGGTCCACCTTGTGGGAGGCCTGCCTACACTGCATCTTCCGATACGTGGTCGCCACTCGAGAACCTTTCTGCCCCAACGGCCGTCAGTTCTACGAGCGATGTGCCCAGCCCACTGCCACTTCAGCTTCGCAATTCTTTGAGCTATGTCGGTGACCTTGGTTCTCCTGCGCACATTACAAATTACTCCATAGGCACATTACTAATTTGGAAATGTTTTAAAACAAAACGTTATTTCTTTCCAATTAGAGTTTACGACGTTTTCCAATTCCAAGAGATTTTTAAAAACTCATATAAGTAGACCTTTTTTACATTATTTATAATTTGGTACCTAGTTATTTTATCGGTGCGTTGACCTAACGGTTTGGCCAGACGTTTGGCTCCAACGCCAGAGGTCATAGATTCGATTCCCGTGAGACAGACAACTTCGCACAAGTTGGTCCCGGTCTAGATGTATTTGTGAATAGTTCTGTCCTTGTCTAATTTCCATAGTACCCAGGGAAAATCCTAGTTTGGTATTAGACGAGTTGATGTATTTCTGTCATCATCATCACACACGAGACCACTGCTGGACATAGTCCTCTCCCTACTGTATCTAGCATCCTTCCCGTTCCTGCATCTAGCCGGGGGTCAATCCACAATCCAACGCCTATGGCCACGCGTGGCCTCCACTCAAGAACTCGCTTACCCCAGCTATTAACTGTTATCCGACATGATGTGACCAGCCCACTGCCATTTCTTGAGCTATGACGAAGACTTTAGTTCTCTGCATGGCGGATCACCTTGTTTCAGATATAGGGCTCTATTTTTGAATCGCTGTTCTCGCTTCGAGCAGTCGATTCGACTAATTTTCCTTCGACATCCAATACAAAAATCCGTACAATCGATCGCTCGAAGCGAGGAAAGCGATTCAATAATAGAGCTGTCTCTCAGAGAAACTGCGCGCATAGCTCTTTCTATAGCCCATTGAGCGACTTTGAGGAAGGTAGCAATTTTTTATATAAAGTACCTAACTGCATAGCATTTTTGTGTGTAATGCTATTCAACAATATGCCATAAAACTAGTATACATGTCTTTCATATAATTTATTTTAATAATTTTACCATTTTGTTGGAATATTTGGAACGGGGCCATTGCCTTTTGGCACAACATTATATTTACATATAGAGTATGACATATATGTTAAGTGTTGTTAAGATGTCTACTGTTCCCTGTCAAGGGTAGACAATATTCTTATCTTTCTCTTAATCCTTAAACGTATCTATCTATACTCGATCTGTGTTTTTTAAAACTTATCTCACTATAACTGTATTTTTACTTAAATATAAGTATCTTAGGTATACTTATAATGATCGATAGCAGACCTTATTGAGTTGTGGAGAATAGAGTAAACTCGAGTTAAGTGACGATCAAAGTAAAGTGAATACCTAATTCGTTTCCAAAACTCCCTAACTGCATAAAATAGGTTCGCAACTAGTGCAGGATCAATGGAGGGTGGAAGGAAAAAGGGGGTAAGGGGAGTTTGTGCCTATAAAAATAGAAAAATAATGAAACTATACTCAAGACTGAAGGGCAAAAAAGATATGCCTGTTCGTTGTTTGCTACGAAACCATAAAAATTACAAGAAAATAGCAACCAATCTTCTACAAAAAATAATATACAGGTAGCATGTGAAAGTCTATTTTAAATGACCGCCCCACAATATGGATTTAAGATAATCTTTAGAAGCGACATCTAATAATCTTCCACGGCGTATCTACTTAATTGCCTTTGGGTTCTTGTGCAATATCTTGTTAAAACTTTCAAAGTATATAACTCTTTCAAGTTACGGATTTATGGAGTTACTTTCTCTTTGCTAACAAGCAACGCCGGTCACAAATCCAAGGTAACAATTTAAATTTAAGAGTATTTTTTCGCTGGACATCTTTCGAATCGCCCCTACATTGCCTTTGGTCAAAGTTAAAATATTTTATTGCATATGACACTAGATACATTTATACACGTCCAGTGGAAAGAAAAAACAGAAGCTATAGTCCAGTTAAATTTTGAGTTATCCGAGAGGTTAACAGTTTAACAACTGACAAAAAAACAAGTAAAATACATGGATGTTCCAAGTTTCAGCTACTTCGATCCACTAGATATCGAATTAACCCAGGGATAGACAGACGGAGAAGCCTCGCTATTATAGCGAGGCTTTTCCGTCTGTCTATCCGACCTTTATAATAAAGGTTTCGCGTTTTGTCGAATCACTAAAAACGGCAGTTTAACTTGGTTTCGGTAAATGCAACAACGCTTATTTTCACTTCGCAGAAAACATTTTGTTAAAAACCTGCCACCGTCATCGCTGCCACGCCAAAAAATGAACGAATTATTTCCGTAAAAAAGCCTTCAAAATTAAATAACAACGAAATTCTCTGCTCCCGTCAACTCCCGCCCCTTTTAAAAGTGTTTGTGTATGGAATTACGGCGATAAACTTCTAAGGGTTTAAGTAATAATGAAATGCGAGCAAAAATGTAGGTGTAAAAATAAACGTCGACAATTTCAGATTAAAACCGGGAAAATTAAAATTAAACAAGCTTTGTAAATATACGATGTTACCGGTTACAGGAATACTGGGAAACTCTAGAAACAACTTTGGAATTAGAAAAATAAAATGTTTTTACTGACATACAAATTCTCACCGGCAACTCTTAATGTATAACTGATCAGTTTTACTCTACCTATTATTTTTATTATACATGGTACACCTACCATTTATTCATCTAAATGATCCTCAGTGGCCTCGGGGATAAGACGCGGCTTATCAAATCGAAAGGCCCGAAGTTCGATCTGGAATGGGTTTTTTTCTCGACACTTAAGTACATTTACTAACTGCACTCAAACGGTGAAAGAAAACATCGCGAGGAAATATGCATACACCGAAAAAGAAATTCTTATGCGCTTGTGAAGTCCACCAACCCGCACTGGGCTAGCGTGGTGGACTAATATAGCCCAAACACCCTGGTTGATAGGGTATTAGTAGGCCTGAGCCCCAGCAGTGGCACATGTTAAGAGGCTATTGATGCTGATTTATTTAATTTAAAGGTATATAGTGAAAAATATACATATTTTATAGGTACTTAACTTATAGGTAGGTAAGTAGTGTAATCTATGCTAACTCCCTGAGAACTTTGATTATTTGCTATTTAAAATACTAATTGTAAGTAAACCAGCTCTTGGTACTAACTTCCTGGCGATAACGGCTTTGTAAGGCTTTGTTCTTTCCTCATCATAAAATAAACCCTTTCAATATGAAACTGCGAATGCATCAGGCTTAAATTTAATGGCGGATTAAGGGAAGTTAGAAATTTGGGGGAAAATGCTTCGATAACAAGGTGAGTGATCGCTTCGCGTAATAATAATAAACCATTTTTAAAACACTTGTACAGTCGACCGCACGTCAGTGGAAACAAACTGGCCTAGCCTATTAGGGAGTTTCATTACCATGGGTCGTCCCTCCGCCAGGTGGACCGTTAAAGAAGGTGGCCGGAAGCTGCTGGAAGCGGCGGGCGCATGATTACTATGAGAGACCATAAACCTACTGAGTTTGTTTCCACTGACGTGCGGTCAACCGTACATATTTAGACGCTTCAAACAGAAGCCTCGGGACGTCGTTGGTCACCCCCGCTAACAGTTTTAATTAGCCTTAGTTGGCGAAAACAAAGAACGAAGAAGGTAAGAACGCACCGCTTCCTAGGTGTCAGCGCTGAGAAGCGGCTCAACAAACTTCCGAACACACATTATTTTTTAATCAATTTTGTATAACAATTATTTGTAAAGATTGTGCGAATCTAGAAGCAATCTCTGACAAGCATCTAAGTTTGACAAGCATCTTTGACATACAAATAATCGTCTATTTTATAAGCTTTCTTACAAATTCTTTTCTGTATTTCATATCTTCAAGATAATATATCCTCTGGTAGTTTACTTCGAAGTGTATACATTGGCCCGTGGTCAACTAGTAAATTAGTACCTAATAGTAATTCCCCTAAACGTAGGTTTACTAAATACCGAGCTGGAATTTATCCTGGACATTTCTGCTGGCGACGAATGACCTCGGAATTGGTGGCACACGTGCTAATACGCGACGTCATATTATTTCACCTACACGCTTATTAACCACACCGCATAGCCCACCGCAAAACTATTTGTTTGCCGAGTTACCGAGGGATCGGCATTATACAAACATCAAAATGAAATTGAATTCAAAAATAATTCTTCTCTATCTTTAACTAGCTCAGTATTTCCCGCGGCTTCGCCCGCTGAGAAAAGCTTTTCCCGAAGTATGTATAGCCTATGTGATATTCTAATGTATATTCTAAAATTCTGTAAAGTTTCATCAAAATCTGTTTCGTAGTTTTTGCGTGAAAGAGTAACAAACATACCTACATCCAAACATCCTAACAAACTTTCGACGTAGTCCAGCTAGAGCACCGGTCCGAATAGCACCTGCGCAAATAGCACCTTGCCTACTCCACGAAGGGCGCCGATGAATATTTTTGGAACTATCCATTTCCCGGAAAGTCTATTCCCCGAATGTCAACCTCCCCGAATGTTGTAGGATTTGGGGTTCCTACTCCCTGGTCGGTTAAATGAAATAGTCTATTTGGATAAACTGTATTTAATTACTGTCCAAATACTTTCTTATGTTATATTATATACTATAAAGCTCGACTACCACTCACTCACTGACTGACATAGTAGTTCTCCCAGAAGGAGTGATCGCGGACCAAAATGGTGTAGGAATGAAGTACGCAGTCCACTCTGATGAGTAGAGGAAAAGTCCGAAACTTGGAGATTCTGTCCATCTTCAGCTATCGTGTCAACGGCCCGCGGAAACGGTGCCAGATAGCTTGGGTGACCTTGAACTAAAGTTGTCCAGAATCCTGGGATCATTGATGACGTCACATTTTTTTTTCAAAATGGCGGCGTTTTCAAGATGGCGGAGCGCCGTTTTTTCGAGAAACTTTACCCGAATTGATCTCCCGGAAGGAGTGGTCATGGACCAAAGTGGTCTAGGGATGGAGTTGAGCCCATACCCTGTAGTATATGGGAAAATTCTGACATTTGGAGATTTTGGTCATCTTCACCCTTCAGGTCCACGGCCCGTGGAGTCAGAAACCGATATTTGGGCTGACTTCGAACTAAAGTTGTACAGAACCCTAGGACCTTTGGTGACGTCATATATTTTATAATGTGCGCAGACTCTTCTGATGAGCAGAGTAAAAATATGAAACTTGGAGATTCTGGTCATCTTCAGCTGTTGGGTCAACGGCCCGCAGAAACGGTGCCAGATAGCTGGACCGAGCTGGAACTAATGTTGTTCAGAATCTTGATAAATTCATGATGTTTTTTTTTTTTTTTCAAAAAGGCGACTTTTTTAAAATACACTACCACAAATTATAAGTAGTTAATATTGTAGTGAATGCCTGCTTTACAACGCACTGGCCACTTCAAAAAGAAAAATAAAAATGTAAAGCATACATACACGGACCTGTCATACACCAGCCAAAATAATTTACGTGTGTGGCTGCTTTACATCGCACAGGCCATCATTCTATACAAATTCAAATTACAGTTTGTTGTTGTGTTTTTTTTAGATTAATTTGATAATTATGCGGCTTTTTTATATGGCTGAAAATAAATTTTACTCTCCGATTGCGCTGAAAATTTGTATGTAGGGGTTCTAAGTGCTCCTGAATACAATTATTTACGAGCGAAGCGAGCACCGCGAGCAAAGCGAAACGAGCGAACTTTTTTTCTTTTGATTTTCGATCTCAATACTATCTTTTTTCAAAATGGCGACTTTTTCGAAATTTTGCGGCTTTTTTTATATGGCTGATAATAAATTTTACTCTCCGATTGCGCTGAATTTTTTTATAATGTTTGCAGTCTTTTCTGGTGAGCAGATTAAAACTCTAAAACTTGGAAACTATGGTCATCTTCAGCTGTTGGGTCAACGGCCCGCAGAAACGGTGCCAGATAGCTGGACCGAGCTGGAACTAATATTTTTTAGAATCTTAGGCAATTTGGTGATGTCATATTTTTTTTACAAAATGGCGACTTTTTCAAAATTTTACGGCTTTTTTTTATGGCCAAAAATAAATTTTACTCTCTGATGGCGCTGATTTTATTATAATGTGCGCAGTCTTTTCTGGTGAGCAGATTAAAAACTCTGAAACCTGGAGATTATGGTCATCTTCAGCTGTTGGGTCAACGGCCCGCAGAAACGGTGCCAGATAGCTGGACCGAGCTGGAACTAATATTTTTCAGAATCTTAGGCAATTTGGTGACGTCATATTTTTTTTTCAAAATGGCGACTTTTTCAAAATTTTACGGCTTTTTTTTATGGCTAAAAATAAATTTTACTCTCCGATTGCGCTGATTTTTTTATAATGTGCGCAGTCTTTTCTGGTGAGCAGATTAAAACTCTGAAACCTGGAGATTATGGTCATCTTCAGCTCTTGGGTCAACGGCCCGCAGAAACGGCGATAGCTGGGCCGAGCTCAAATTAATATTTTTCAGAATCTTGGGCAATTTGGTGATGTCATTTTTTTTTTCAAAATGGCGACTTTTTCAAAATTATACGGCTTTTTTTTAATAGCCAAAAATAAATTTTACTCTCCGATTGCGCTGAAATTTTTATAATGTGCGCAGTCTTATCTGGCAATTAGATTAAAACTCTGAAACGTGGAGATTATGGTCATCTTCAGCTGATGGGTCAACGGCCCGCAGAAACGGTGCCAGATAGCTGGACCGAGCTGGAACTAATATTTTTCAGAATCTTAGGCAATTTGGTGATGTCATATTTTTTTTTCAGAATGGCGACTTTTTAAAAATTTTACGGCTTTTTTTTATGGCCAAAAATAAATTATACCACGTTTGTTCGCGGGATGGTTCGTTGGTTTGTTCGCGGGTTAGTTGGTTGGTTTGTTCGCGCGTTTCGCGCGTTTGTTTGCGCGTTTATTCGCGGGTTGGTTATTTGGTTGGTTTGATCGCGCGCTTCGCGCGTTTGTTTGCGCGTTTCGCGCGTTTGTTCGCGGGTTGGTTATTTGGTTTGTTTATTCGCGCGCTTCGCGCGTTTGTTCACGGGTTGGATGGTTTGTTCGCGCGTTTCGCGCGTTTGTTCGCGGGTTGATTGGTTGGTTATTTGGTTGGTTTGTTCGCGCGCTTCGCGCGTTTGTTCGCGGGTTGGTTTGTTCGCGCGTTTCGCGCGTTTGTTTGCGCGTTTATTCGCGGGTTGGTTATTTGGTTGGTTTGATCGCGCGCTTCGCGCGTTTGTTTGCGCGTTTCGCGCGTTTGTTCGCGGGTTGGTTATTTGGTTGGTTTGTTCGCGCGCTTCGCGCGTTTGTTCACGGGTTAGTTGGTTGGTTTGTTCGCGCGTTTCGCGCGTTTGTTTGCGCGTTTATTCGCGGGTTGGTTATTTGGTTGGTTTGATCGCGCGCTTCGCGCGTTTGTTTGCGCGTTTCGCGCGTTTGTTCGCGGGTTGGTTATTTGGTTGGTTTCTTCGCGCGCTTCGCGCGTTTGTTCACGGGTTGGTTGGTTTGTTCGCGCGTTTCGCGCGTTTGTTCGCGGGTTGGTTGGTTGGTTTGTTCGCGCGCTTCGCGCGTTTGTTTGCGCGTTTGTTCGCGCGTTTGTTCGCGCGTTTCGCGCGTTTGTTCGCGGGTTGGTTGGTTGGTTTGTTTGCGCGTTTCGCGCGTTTGTTCGCGGGATGGATGGTTGGTTATTTGGTTGGTTGGTTCGCGCGCTTCGCGCGTTTGTTCGCGGGTTGGTTGGTTAGTTTGTTCGCGCGTTTCGCGCGTTTGTTCGCGGGTTGGTTGGTTTGTTCGCGCGTTTCGCGCGTTTGTTCGCGGGTTGGTTGGTTGGTTATTAGGTTGGTTTATTAGCGCGCTTCGCGCGTTTGTTCGCGCGTTCGTTCGCGGTATTGTTGGTTGTTTGGTCTGAAGTATTGAAAGAAATAAAGAACAGCTCAAATAGTAGTCTTTTAACGCGAATGAGGTCGCGGGGGTCTGATAGTAAATTTGTATTCACTGGTTTGAGGTGCTCCAAATCAGATTCAGGTTCCCGTCAAAAAACAGCTCACAACACTGCAATCACGAAAGTCATGAAAGTTTGTTTTGCGGCTTTTAGGTGCCCCCACTGAAGATTTGGTTTCAGGCCAAAAACTAAAACGTCGAAACTCATAAAAAAAAAATTTTTTTTAGGATTCCTGTCAAAAGAAAAGCTCAACACAGCCGACCTCCGCGGTCCGCTTGCGGGCCGCGGCACCCACCGAAATACTAGTTATATACTATAAAGCTCGACTACCACTCACTCACTCACTCACTGACTGACATAGTAGTTCTCCCAGAAGGAGTGATTGTGGACCAAAACGATGTAGGGGTGAAGTACGCAACCTCCTCTGATGAGTAGAGGAAAAGTCCGAAACTTGGAGATTCTGTCCATCTTCAGCTATCATGTCAACGGCCCGCAGAAACGGTGCCAGATAGCTGGGGTGACCTTGAACTAAAGTTGTCCAGAATCCTGGGATCATTGATGAAGTCACTTTTTTTTTTCAAAATGGCGGCGTTTTCAAGATGGCGGAGCGCCGTTTTTTCGAGAAACTTTACCCGAATTGATCTCCCGGAAGGAGTGGTCATGGACCAAAGTGGTATAGGGATGGATGGTAGCCCATACCCCGTAGTATATGGGAAAATTCTGACATTTGGAGATTTTGGTCATCTTCACCCTTCAGGTCCACGGCCCGTGGAGTCGGAAACCGATATTTGGACTGACTTCGGACTAAAATTGTACAGAACCCTAGACCTTTGGCGACGTCATATATTTTAAAATGTGCACAGTCTCTTCTGGTGAGTAGAGTAAAAATATGAAACTTGGAGATTCTGGTCATCTTCAGCTGTTGGGTCAACGGCCCGCAGAAACGGTGCCAGATAGCTGGACCGAGCTGGAACTAATATTGTTCAGAATCTTGGTAAATTCATGATGTCTTTTTTTTTTTTTCAAAAAGGCGACTTTTTCAAAATACACTACCACAAATTATAAGTAGTTAATATTGTAGTGAATGCCTGCTTTACAACGCACTGGCCACTTCAAAAAGAAAAGAAAAAATGTAAAGCATACATACACGGACCCGTCATACGCCAGCCAAAATAACTTATAATTTGTTGTAGTTACGTGTGTGGCTGCTTTACATCGCACAGGCCATCATTCTATACAAATTCAAATTACAGGTTGTTGTTGTGTTTTTTTTAGATTAATTTGATAATTATGCGGCTGTTTATATGGCTGAAAATAAATTTTACTCTCCGATTGCGCTGATTTTTTTATAATGTGCGCAGTCTTTTCTGGTGAGCAGATTAAAACTCTGAAACCTGGAGATTATGGTCATCTTCAGCTCTTGGGTCAACGGCCCGCAGAAACGGTGACAGATAGCTGGGCCGAGCTCAAACTAATATTTTTCAGAATCTTGGGCAATTTGATGATGTCAATTTTTTTTTCAAAATGGCGACTTTTTCAAAATTATACGGCTTTTTTTTATCAACCAAAAATATATTTTACTCTCCGATTGCGCTGAATTTTTCATAATGTCCGCAGTCTTTTCTGGTGAGCAGATTGAAACTCTGAAACCTGGAGATTATGGTCATCTTCAGCTGTTGGGTCAACGGCCCGCAGAAACGGTGCCAGATAGCTGGACCGAGCTGGAACTAATATTTTACAGAATCTTAGGCAATTTGGTGACGTCATAGTTTTTTTTCAAAATGGTGACTTTTTCAAAATTATACGGCTTTTTTTAAACGGCCAAAAATATATTTTACTCTCCGATTGCGCTTAATTTTTCATAATGTGCGCAGTCTTTTCAGGTGAGCAGATTAAAACTCTGAAACCTGGAGATTATGGTCATCTTCAGCTGTTGGGTCAACGGCCCGCAGAAACGGTGCCAGATAGCTGGACCGAGCTGGAACTAATATTTTTTAGAATCTTAAGCAATTTGGTGACGTCATTTTTTTTTTCAAAATGGCGACTTTTTCTAAATTATACGGCTTTTTTTTAACAGCCAAAAATTTATATTTTACTCTCCGATTGCGCTGAATTTTTCATAATGTACGCAGTCTTTTCTGGTGAGCAGATTGAAACTCTGAAACCTGGAGATTATGGTCATCTTCAGCTGTTGGGTCAACGGCCCGCAGAAACGGTGCCAGATAGCTGGACCGAGCTGGAACTAATATTTTTCAGAATCTTAGGCAATTTGGTGATGTCATTTTTTTTTTTCAAAATGGCGACTTTTTCAAAATTATACGGCTTTTTTTTATGGCCAAAAATAAATTATACCACGTTTGTTCGCGGGTTGGATGGTTGGTTGTTTGGTTGGTTGGTTCGCTCGCTTCGCGCGTTTGTTCGCGGGTTGGTTGGTTGGTTTGTTCGCGCGTTTGTTTGCGCGTTTATTCGCGGGTTGGTTATTTGGTTGGTTTGTTCGCGTGCTTCGCGCGTTTGTTTGCGCGTTTCGTGCGTTTGTTCGCGGGTTGGTTGGTTAGTATGTTCGCGCGTTTCGCGCGTTTGTTCGCGGGTTGGTTAGTTGGTTATTTGGTTGGTATGTTCGCGCGCTTCGCGCGTTTATTCGCGGGTTGGTTTGTTCGCGCGCTTCGCGCGTTTGTTCGCGCGTTTCGCGCGTTTGTTCGCGGGTTGGTTGGTTGGTTTGTTCGCGCGTTTCGCGCGTTTGTTCGCGGGTTGGTTGATTGGCTGGTTATTTGGTTGGTTTGTTCGCGCGCTTCGCGCGTTAGTTCGCGGGTTAGTTGGTTGGTTTGTTCGCGCGTTTCGCGCGTTTGTTCGCGAGTTGGTTGGTTTGTTCACGGGTTACGCGCGTTGTTCGCGCGTTTCGCGCGTTTGTTCGCGGGTTGGTTGGTTGGTTATTAGGTTGGTTTATTAGCGCGCTTCGCGCGTTTGTTCGCGGTTTGGTTGGTTGGTTTGTTCGCGCGTTTCGCGCGCTTGTTCGCGCGTTTTGCGCGTTTGTTCGCGGGTTGGTTGATTGGTTGTTTATTTGGTTGGTTTGTTCGCGCGCTTCGCGCGGCTGTTCGCGGGTTAGTTGGTTGGTTTGTTCGCGCGTTTCGCGCGTTTGTTCGCGAGTTGGTTGGTTTGTTCGCGGGTTTCGCGCGTTGTTCGCGCGTTTCGCGCGTTTGTTCGCGGGTTGGTTGATTTGTTCGCGGGTTTTGCGCGTTGTTCGCGCGTTTCGCGCGTTTGTTCGCGGGTTGGTTGGTTATTAGGTTGGTTTATTAGCGCGCTTCGCGCTTTTGTTCGCGGGTTGGTTGGTTGGTTTGTTCGCGCGTTTCGCGCGCTTGTTCGCGCGTTTCGCGCGTTTGTTCGCGGGTTGGTTGATTATTTGGTTGGTTTGTTCGCGCGCTTCGCGCGTTTGTTCGCGGGTTGGTTGGTTTGTTCGCGCGTTTCGCGCGTTTGTTCGCGAGTTGGTTGGTTTGTTCGCGGGTTTCGCGCGTTATTCGCGCGTTTCGCGCGTTTGTTCGCGGGTTGGTTGGTTGGTTATTAGGTTGGTTTAATAGCGCGCTTCGCGCGTTTGCTCGCGGTTTGGTTGGTTGTTTGGTCTGAAGTATTGAAAGAAATAAAGAACAGCTCAAATAGTAGTGTTTTAACGCGAATGAGGTCGCGGGGGTCTGCTAGTAAATTTGTATTAACGGGTTTGAGGTGCTCCAAATCAGATTCCGGTTCCCGTCAAAAAACAGCTCATAACACTGCAATCACGAAAGTCATGAAATTTTGTTTTGCGTCTTGTAGGTGCCCCCACTGAAGATTTGGTTTCCGGCCAAAAACTAAAACGTCGAAACTCATAAAAAAAAATTTTTTTAAAGGATTCCTGTCAAAATAAAAGCTCAACACAGCCGACCTCCGCGGTCCGCTTGCGGGCCGCGGCACCCACCGAAATACTAGTTATATACTATAAAGCTCGACTACCACTCACTCACTCACTCACTGACTGACATAGTAGTTCTCCCAGAAGGAGTGATTGTGGACCAAAACGATGTAGGGGTGAAGTACGCAACCTCCTCTGATGAGTAGAGGAAAAGTCCGAAACTTGGAGATTCTGTCCATCTTCAGCTATCGTGTCAACGGCCCGCGGAAACGGTGCCAGATAGCTGGGGTGACCTTGAACTAAAGTTGTCCATAATCCTGGGATCATTGATGACGTCACATTTTTTTTTCAAAATGGCGGCGCTTTCAAGATGGCGGAGCGCCGTTTTTTCGAGAAACTTTACCCGAATTGATCTCCCGGAAGGAGTGCTCATGGACCAAAGTGGTATAGGGATGGAGTATAGCCCATACCCTGTAGTATATGGGAAAATTCTGACATTTGGAGATTTTGGTCATCTTCACCCTTCAGGTCCACGGCTCGTGGAGTCAGAAACCGATATTTGGACTGACTTCGAACTAAAGTTGTACAGAACCCTAGGACCTTTAGTGACGTCATATATTTTATAATGTGCGCAGTCTCTTCTGGTGAGCAGAGTAAAAATATGAAACTTGAGATTCTGGTCATCTTCAGCTGTTGGGTCAACGGCCCGCAGAAACGGTGCCAGATAGCTGGACCGAGCTGGAACTAATATTGTTCAGAATCTTGGTAAATTCATGATGTCTTTTTTTTTTTTTCAAAAAGGCGACTTTTTTAAAATACACTACCACAAATTATAAGTAGCTAATATTGTAGTGAATGCCTGCTTTACAACGCACTGGCCACTTCAAAAAGAAAAAAAAATATGTAAAGCATACATACACGGACCTGTCATACACCAGCCAAAATAACTTACGTGTGTGGCTGCTTTACATCGCACAGGCCATCATTCTATACAAATTCAAATTACAGTTTGTTGTTGTGTTTTTTTTAGATTAATTTGATAATTATGCGGCTTTTTTATATGGCTGAAAATAAATTTTACTCTCCGATTGCGCTGAAAATTTGTATGTAGGGGTTCTAAGTGCTCCTGAATACAATTATTTACGAGCGAAGCGAGCACCGCGAGCATAGCGAAACGAGCGAACTTTTTTTTCTTTTGATTTTCGATCTCCATACATACTATCTTTTTTTTAAATTTTGCGGCTTTTTTATTGCCGAAAATAAATTTTTCTCTCCAATTGCGCTGAATTTTTTATAATGTTTGCAATCTTTTCTGGTGAGCAGATTAAAACTCTGAAACTTGGAAACTATGGTCATCTTCAGCTGTTGGGTCAACGGCCCGCAGAAACGGTGCCAGATAGCTGGACCGAGCTGGAACTAATATTTTTCAGAATCTTAGGCAATTTGGTGATGTCATATTTTTTTTTACAAAATGGCGACTTTTTCAAAATATTACGGCTTTTTTTTATGGCCAAAAATAAATTTTACTCTCTGATGGCGCTGAATTTTTTCATAATGTGCGCAGTCTTTTCTGGTGAGCAGATTAAAACTCTAAAACCTGAAGATTATGATCATCTTCAGCTGTTGGGTCAACGGCCCGCAGAAACGGTGCCAGATAGCTGGACCGAGCTGGAACTAATATTTTTCAGAATCTTAGGCAATTTGGTGACGTCATTTTTTTTTTTTCAAAATGGCGACTTTTTCAAAATTTTACGGCTTTTTTTTTATGGCTAAAAATAAATTTTACTCTCCGATTGCGCTGATTTTTTTATAATGTGCGTAGTCTTTTCTGGTGAGCAGATTAAAACTCTGAAACCTGGAGATTATGGTCATCTTCAGCTCTTGGGTCAACGGCCCGCAGAAACGGTGACAGATAGCTGGGCCGAGCTCAAACTAATATTTTTCAGAATCTTGGGCAATTTGGTGATGTCATTTTTTTTTTCAAAATGGTGACTTTTTCAAAATTATACGGCTTTTTTTTAATAGCCAAAAATAAATTTTACTCTCCGATTGCGCTGAAATTTTTATAATGTGCGCAGTCTTTTCTGACGATTAGATTAAAACTCAGAAACGTGGAGATTATGGTCATCTTCAGCTGTTGGGTCAACGGCCCGCAGAAACGGTGCCAGATAGCTGGACCGAGCTGGAACTAATATTTTTCAGAATCTTAGGCAATTTGGTGATGTCATTTTTTTTTTCAAAATGGCGACTTTTTAAAAATTTTACGGCTTTTTTTATGGCCAAAAATAAATTATACCACGTTTGTTCGCGGGATGGTTCGTTGGTTTGTTAGCGCGCTTCGCGCGTTTGTTCGCGGGTTAGTTGGTTGGTTTGTTCGCGCGTTTCGCGCGTTTGTTTGCGCGTTTATTCGCGGGTTGGTCACGTGGTTGGTTTGATCGCCCGCTTCGCGCGTTTGTTTGCGCGTTTCGCGCGTTTATTCACGGGTTGGTTGGTTTGTTCGCGCGTTTCGCGCGTTTGTTCGCGGGTTGGTTGGTTGGTTGGTTATTTGGTTGGTTTGTTCGCGTGCTTCGCGCGTTTGTTCGCGGGTTGGTTGGTTGGTTTGTTTGCGCGTTTGTTCGCGCGTTTTTTTGCGCGTTTGTTCGCGCGTTTCGCTGGTTTGTTCGCGGGTTGGTTGGTTTGTTCGCGCGTTTCGCGCGTTTGTTCGCGGGTTGGTTGGTTGGTTATTTGGTTGGTATGTTCGCGCGCTTCGCGCGTTTGTTAGCGGGTTGGTTGGTTGGTTTGTTCGCGCGCTTCGCGCGTTTGTTTGCGCGTTTCGCGCGTTTGTTCGCGGGTTGGTTATTTGGTTGGTTTGTTCGCGCGCTTCGCGGGTTTGTTCGCGCGTTTCGCGCGTTTGTTCGCGGGTTGGTTATTTGGTTTGTTAGCGCGTTTCGCGCGTTTGTTCGCGGGTTGGTTGGTTGGTTATTTGGTTGGTTTGTTCGCGCGCTTCGCGCGTTTGTTCGCGCGTTTCGCGCGTTTGTTCGCGGGTTGGTTGGTTGGTTGGTTTGTTTGCGCGTTTGTTCGCGCGTTTCGCGCGTTTGTTTGCGGGATGGTTGGTTGGTTTGTTCGCGCGTTTGTTTGCGCGTTTCGCGCGTTTGTTTGCGGGATGGTTGGTTGGTTATTTGGTTGGTTGGTTCGCGCGCTTCGCGCGTTTGTTCGCGGGTTGGTTGGTTAGTTTGTTCGCGCGTTTCGCGCGTTTGTTCGCGGGTTGGTTGGTTGGTTTGTTCGCGCGTTTCGCGCGTTTGTTCGCGGGTTGGTTGGTTGGTTTGTTCGCGCGTTTCGCGCGTTTGTTCGCGGGTTGGTTGGTTATTAGGTTGGTTTATTAGCGTTTGTTCGCGGTATTGTTGGTTGTTTGGTCTGAAGTAGTGAAAGAAATAAAGAACAGCTCAAATAGTAGTCTTTTAACGCGAATGAGGTCGCGGGGGTCTTATAGTAAATTTGTATTTACGGGTTTGAGATGCTCCAAATCAGATTCAGGTTCCCGTCAAAAAACAGCTCACAACACTGCAATCACGAAAGTCATGAAAGTTTGTTTTGCGGCTTTTAGGTGCCCCCACTGAAGATTTGGTTTCCGGCCAAAAACTAAAACGTCGAAACTCATAAAAAAAAATTTTTTTTAGGATTCCTGTCAAAAGAAAAGATCAACACAGCCGACCTCCGCGGTCCGCTTGCGGGCCGCGGCACCCACCGAAACACTAGTTATATACTATAAAGCTCGACTACCACTGACTGACTGACTGACTGATTGACATAGTAGTTCTCCCAGAAGGAGTAATTGTGGACCAAAGTAATGTAAGAAACAAATACGCAGCCTCCTCTGATGAGTAGAGAAAAAGTCCGAAACTTGAAGATTCTGACCATCTTCAGCTATCGCGTCAACGTCCCGCGGAAATGGTGCCAGATAGCTGGGGTGACCTTGAACTAAAGTTGTCCAGAATCCTGGGATCATTGATGACGTCACTTTTTTTTTTCAAAATGGCGGCGTTTTCAAGATGGCGGGGCGCCGTTTTTTCGAGAAACTTTACCCGAATTGATCTCCCGGAAGGAGTGCTCATGGACCAAAGTGGTATAGGGATGGAGTATAGCCCATACCCTGTAGTATATGGGAAAATTCTGACATTTGGAGATTTTGGTCATCTTCACCCTTCAGGTCCACGGCTCGTGGAGTCAGAAACCGATATTTGGACTGACTTCGAACTAAAGTTGTACAGAACCCTAGGACCTTTGGTGACGTCATATATTTTATAATGTGCGCAGTCTCTTCTGGTGAGCAGAGTAAAAATATGAAACTTGAGATTCTGGTCATCTTCAGCTGTTGGGTCAACGGCCCGCAGAAACGGTGCCAGATAGCTGGACCGAGCTGGAACTAATATTGTTCAGAATCTTGGTAAATTCATGATGTCTTTTTTTTTTTTTCAAAAAGGCGACTTTTTTAAAATACACTACCACAAATTATAAGTAGTTAATATTGTAGTGAATGCCTGCTTTACAACGCACTGGCCACTTCAAAAAGAAAAAAAAAAAAGTAAAGCATACATACACGGACCTGTCATACACCAGCCAAAATAACTTACGTGTGTGGCTGCTTTACATCGCACAGGCCATCATTCTATACAAATTCAAATTACAGTTTGTTGTTGTGTTTTTTTTAGATTAATTTGATAATTATGCGGCTGTTCATATGGCTGAAAATAAATTTTATTCTCCGATTGCGCTGAAAATTTGTATGTAGGGGTTCTAAGTGCTCCTGAATACAATATTTACGAGCGAAGCGAGCACCGCGAGCAAAGCGAAACGAGCAAACTTTTTTTTCTTTTGATTTTCGATCTCAATACTATCTTTTTTCAAAATGGCGACTTTTTCGAAATTTTGCGGCTTTTTTTATATGGCTGATAATAAATTTTACTCTCCGATTGCGCTGAATTTTCTTATAATGTTTGCAGTCTTTTCTGGTGAGCAGATTAAAACTCTAAAACTTGGAAACTATGGTCATCTTCAGCTGTTGGGTCAACGGCCCGCAGAAACGGTGCCAGATAGCTGGACCGAGCTGGAACTAATATTTTTTAGAATCTTAGGCAATTTGGTGACGTCATATTTTTTTTTCATAATGGCGACTTTCAAAATTTTACGGCTTTTTTTTTTGCTAAAAATAAATTATACACTCCGATTGCGCTGATTTTTTCATAATATGAGCAGTCTTTTCTGGTGAGCAGATTAAAACTCTGAAACCTGGAGATTATGGTCATCTTCAGCACTTGGGTCAACGGCCCGCAGAAACGGTGCCAGATAGCTGGACCGAGCAGAAACTAATATTTTTCAGAATCTTAGGCAATTTGGTGACGTCATATTTTTTTTTCAAAATGGCGACTTTTTCAAAATTTTACGGCTTTTCTTTATGGCTAAAAATAAATTTTACACTCCGATTGCGCTGATTTTTTCATAATATGCGCAGTCTTTTCTGGTGAGCAGATTAAAACTCTGAAACCTGGAGATTATGGTCATCTTCAGCTCTTGGGTCAACGGCCCGCAGAAACGGTGACAGATAGCTGGGCCGAGCTCAAACTAATATTTTTCAGAATCTTGGGCAATTTGGTGATGTAATTTTTTTTTTCAAAATGGCGACTTTTTCAAAATTATACGGCTTTTTTTAATAGCCAAAAATAAATTTTACTCTCCGATTGCGCTGAAATTTTTATAATGTGCGCATTCTTTTCTGGCGATTAGATTAAAACTCTGAAACGTGGAGATTATGTTCATCTTCAGCTGTTGGGTCAACGGCCCGCAGAAACGGTGCCAAATAGCTGGACCGAGCTGGAACTAATATTTTTCAGAATCTTAGGCAATTTGGTTATGTTATATATTTTTTTCAAAATGGCGACTTTTTCAAAATTTTACGGCTTTTTTAATGGTCAAAAATAAATTATACCACGTTTGTTCGCGGGTTGGTTGGTTGGTTGGTTGGTTATTTGGTAGGTTTCTTCGCGCGCTTCGCGCGTTTGTTCGCGGGTTGGTTGGTTGGTTTGTTCGCGCGTTTCGCGCGTTTGTTTGCGCGTTTCGCGCTTTTATTCGCAGGTTGGTTATTTGGTTGGTTTGTTCGCGCGCTTCGCTCGTTTGTTCGCGGGTTGGTTGGTTGGTTGGTTTGTTCGCGCGTTTCGCGCGTTTGTTCGCGGGTTGGTTGGTTGGTTTGTTCGCGCGTTTCGCGCGTTTGTTCGCGGGTTGGTTATTTGGTTGGTTAGTTCGCGGGCTTCGCGCGTTTGTTTGCGCGTTTGTTCGCGGGTTGGTTATTTAGTTGGTTTGTTCGCACGCTTCGCGCGTTTGTTCGCGCGTTAGTTCGCGGGTTGGTTGGTTGGTTTGTTCGCGCGTTTCGCGCGTTTGTTCGCGGGTTGGTTGGTTGGTTTGTTTGCGCGTTTGTTCGCGCGTTTCGCGCGTTTGTTCGCGGGTTAGTTGGTTGGTTTGTTCGCGCGTTTGTTCGCGCGTTTCGCGCGTTTGTTCGCGGGTTGGTTGGTTGGTTTGTTCGCGCGTTTCGCGCGTTTGTTCGCGGGTTGGTTGGTTGGTTGGTTTGTTCGCGCGTTTCGCGCGTTTGTTCGCGGGTTGGGTATTTGGTTGGTTTGTTCGAGCGCTTCGCGCGTTTGTTTGCGCGTTTGTTCGCGGGTTGGTTATTTGGTTGGTTTGTTCGCACGCTTCGCGCGTTTGTTCGCGCGTTAGTTCGCGGGTTGGTTGGTTGGATTGTTCGCGCGTTTCGCGCGTTTGTTCGCGGGTTGGTTGGTTGGTTTGTTCGCGCGTTTCGCGCGTTTGTTCGCGAGTTGGTTGGTTGGTTTGTTCGCGCGTTTCGCGCGTTTGTTCGCGGGTTGGTTGGTTGGTTATTTGGTTGGTAAGATTTGGTTTCCGGCCAAAAACTAAAACGTCGAAACATAAAAAAAACTTTTTTTTAGGATTCCTGTCAAGAGAAAAGCTCAACACAGCCGACCTCCGCGGTCCGCTTGCGGGCCGCGGCACCCACCGAAATACTAGTTATTACTATATTAGTGATGTGGGCTGCTTATTGTCGTGTCATGAGTTTTGTGCCCCCACATCACTCTCCCCTAAAAACAAAAAATTTTCATACAATTTTTCAAAATACAAAATCTTAAATACTAGTACAACAATATGTTAGTTAGCTTGCTATTGCGCGCCGCTGACACCATGCGCGCAGTGCGCTCGATTATTTTGCTGACGCGTCGTCTAACGGCCGTCGACAAGAGTTATCGCTTGCGTGATGTCATCGGTCGCTCGCTACTAATAAGCTATACCTTTTTTTTTCAAAATATATACTGCACTACAAATTTATAATAATCTTTTGGTGCATTAATATGCGTGTATAGTTTTTTACGGACACAAATATTTTATAAAAATACAATTTCAAAAAATTACATTGCTTTTGGATATTAACTGGTCACATTGTTTATTATTTTACATTATTGAGAGAAAATACCTGTAGTCAAAATTTTCACATTATACATATTGTTGCACAAAGTTTTTGCGTATATATGAGAGACGGCACTTTGTTCACTTTAGAAAACACTGCACAACTGTACTGCACCTATGAGATGATGACCTGCGACGGATTGGGCCCCTTTCCTGGTTGCGCCAACACCGCAGTCATTGTAGGTGGTGATGCCATGGGTTGCATGCGGACTATTTGGTTTCTCATCCAGCCTTCGGTGCCCCTTTTGCACCTTTTATACATGCAGAAAAATATAATCACGGCCACAATGGCTAGTACTACTAACAACAGTATGGAGATTCTATTCAGTTTTTCTTCAAATGTCGCGGTCGCGTAATTCGCGCCGGTTTGGGCGATGATGACTTCGTCTTTGCTCTGAGTCTGACCCATGGTTATTATCATAATGCGTTGTCGCTTGCTTGTGCTCTCATATATATGCAACTACATTTTTATTTAAAAATACAGAATATTGCTTATTACTATTTATGCTAGTTAACTTCTAGTCATTGTCGATGTCAGTCCACAGTCCAAGTTGTGTCAGCTAAATCGCACGGGTGGCCTGATTGTGCGGCCACTGCGCGTTTTGCGCAATGATATATTCGTAGCCTTAGTTGGTGCGTCACTGCCCGCTACGGGCTTGTCTACGTTTTGCCCTCCATCGGGTGCTACGCTGTGGCTACGCGTCGATTGCGTCACACTGTCTTTTAGGTCGTCATTTAATAAGTAGGCCGGTTTAAGTCTGTCAATTGATATCCGTGAGGTCCTGTTAGGTAACTGTACTTCTACTACCTTACCATGTCTGCCTATGATGCGGTATGGGCCATCGTACGCAGGTGTTAATGGTTTCCTCACTGCATCTCTTCGTACGAACACGTGGGTGCATGACTCCAAGTCTTTATGTACGAACATCTGACGTGTGTTGCTCGATACTCTTGACACAGGCCGCAGGCTCCTAATTACGCCTCTTAACCTGTCTACGTACGTGAACACGTCGCTGGTACTTGACTTACTTACCTCGCTGAAGAACTCTCCTGGGAGTCTCAGCGTGTGTGCTAACGTCATTTCTGCTGCACTCACTCCTGTGTCGCTTCTGCCGGATGCTCTCAGACCAAACATTACTGTTGACAGTTCATCTGCCCATGACGACTTACCTAATAAACGAGCTGTTAAAGCTGCTTTAAAGGATCTGTGCCATCGTTCTACTAACCCGTTAGCTTGTGGGTGGTAAGGAGTTGTCCTTATTTTATTTATTCCTAGCAGTGTCATTAGCTCTTTAAATAATTGACCTTGAAATTGCGTACCTTGGTCGGACGTCAGTCTGGCTGGGCATCCATAACGACATATCCACGTCTCATATACTGCCCTGGCTACTGTTTCAGCGGTCATATCTTTTACCGGTACTGCTTCCGGCCATCTGGTAAAACGGTCTACCATGGTTACGCAATACCTATAACCCTGCTCCGTTGTCGGTAGGGGACCTACTAAGTCTATATGTAAATGTTCGAAGCGCGCTGCTGGTTCGAACTGCCCTAGCGCCGACTCTGTGTGACGATTGACCTTGGATTTCTGGCACTGAATGCAGGTTTTGGCCCATGTGCCTACATCTACATTCATCATCTTCCAGAAATACCTTTCTTGCATCAACCTTTTAGTCTCACGGCTTCCTGGGTGGCTAACGTTATGCACACTGTCAAATGCTGTTCGTCTAAACATTTCAGGTAGGTACGGACGTGCCTTATCTGTGGATGTTTCGCACACGATAGGTACGTTGCTACCTGGCAATATGATCTTTTTAAAGCGTAAGCTGTTCTCGGCCTGCATGTTTTGCAACTGCTTATCGCTACTTTGTTCCCTGGCCACTTCTACGTAATCTATTGGTGATGGACACAATATTGTTTCAACACCACTTCGGGATAGACAGTCTGCTACGCTGTTGTCATGTCCCGATACATGCTGAATATCCGTTGAGAATTCTCCTATAAACATAATCTGACGCGTCCTTCTCGGTACTTCTTTAGCGCTACCTAATTTTTTGAACGCGTAGATCAGAGGTTTATGGTCTGTAAAGATTGTAAATTTTCGTCCTTCTACCAAATATCTGAAGTGTAGGACAGCTAGATATATTGCTAATAATTCTTTATCGTAGGTGCTATATCGCTTTTCCGTATCGCTGAGGTTTTTTGAATAATAACCTAACGGTTTTAAATTTCCGTCTACAAGCGTATGTAGGACGGCGCCTACACTGTCATCCGATGCGTCCGCCATAATTGATAAAGGTGTATCGCAAGACGGGAAGTATAATGTTACGGCTTCGAGCAAACTGTTTTTACAAGCGATAAATGCATCGTCTGCTCGCTCGGTCCAAGGTATGGGCGTTTTGTCCCTTTTCTTGGAATTATGCAAGAATTTATTAAGTTCGGCTTGATGCCTCGCTGCTTTGGGTAAATGAGACCTATAAAAATTCATCATACCTAGAAATCTTCTGAGTTCTTCTACCGTTTTAGGTTTTGGGAAATCCGAAATCGCTTTCACTTTCTCCGGTATTGGTTTCACTCCGTCTGCTGAAACCTCGAAACCTAAAAACTCAATTTTGCTTTGACCGAAACTACATTTAGATAAATTTATAGTAATGCCATATTCTTCAAATCTTTCGAAAATAAGTTTTAAATGTTCCCTATGTTCTTCCTCGGACGCGGATGCTATTATGACGTCATCGATATAACAAAAAAGAAAATCTGATCCGACCTGATCTTTTCCGCTGTCGCTTATGCACTTAATACCGTGTAATACTGTGTCATTCATGAAACGTTGAAATGTAGCGCCTGCGTTTCGCAATCCGAATGTCATACGTTCGAATTCATATAAACCAAATGGGGTCGCTATTGCTGTTTTTGGGATGTCTTCTGGGGCCACGCAAATGTTATGGTATGCCCTGTTGAGGTCTAAACGCGTGTACACTGACTTGTCCTTTAAAATATAAGTAAAATCTTGTAATCTAGGGATTGGGTATCTGTCTGGCTGGGTGATTGCGTTTAGCGCACGGTAATCACCACAGGGCCGGATTTGGCCGTTCTTTTTTGGAACTATGTGTAGTGGACTAGCCCACGCACTCTTTGAAGGCCTACAGATGCCCAGATCCTGCATTACCTGGAATTCTTCCTTCGCTTTTTGGTACCTCTCCGGTGGTAGCGGCCTGACGCGCGCATGTACTGGGGGTCCAGTTGTTTCGATGTGGTGTACGACGCCGTGTTTGGGTGCCTCTTTGAACGACATCGGCTTGGTTATCTCTGGAAACCTAGATAACAAATCACAGTACGGATGTTTAGAGTCTAGGGTTGTCACAGTCTCGTTTTTACATTTTGTCACAGTGCCTATCGTATTTAGCGTCGTCACTTGGTCAATCAGTTTCCGTCTACTTAAGTCGACTAGTAACCGATATTTTACCAGAAAATCTGCCCCAATGATGCGCTGCTTAACGTCCGCTATGATAAAAGTCCACTTAAACGCTCGTCTTAAACCTAAATCTAACTCTAGCGTATGCAACCCGAATGTCCGAATTTCGGTGCCGTTCGCTGCGTATAGACAATAATGCCCCCACAATGTCTACCTACCGGAATGTCTACTTCCTTAAATCCGGTTCAGTGTTGACAAGGTTTAATCATGTTTTAATTAAATAAAACCCTCTGCTAATGGAAATCATTTAACATTACGCATTCATTCTCGGCAATGTCTGTACTTAACTAACTTTTCTAAATCAATGGTCAACCTTAAAACATCCTTTCAGTTGCGAAACGGAGATAATTTTTGTTCTCATTTTCGTAACAATAGAATCATTTGAAATGATTTATGAACGGCATGAAATGTATAGGCTGGAAAGTTGAAATGGCATCTGGAGGGAAAGTACCCCAAATATTGTAGGTAGCATTTTCGGATTTATAAAATCCTCACATAGTTGTCAAAATTCTCTTTCTAAATACCTAAATAGACTGTAAAATTGATGTTGTTATGGTCTTGAAATCCCCGGAGATGGACAATATATTAGAAGAGTCATTTAGTCATTGAGTTTTATTATTTCCCTTTTATAGAATACCTTTTTTAGTAGGTTTTGGCTTGGTAACGAGACCTTTAAGCCATAACTTAATGGCAAAAAGAAGCAACGAAATGACAATGCTATGATGACGTGTAGCGCTCGTAGCTACATTGTCATTATTTGCTACGACCCCTCAGGCCTGTTTGTCTTATTCCCGGAATGTAGAATAGCCAGGCTTCCTCAGTCAAAGAATCCTATTGCTTAAGTAGACTGGGTACATAATACATGTAAATTTTTGAGATGTACCGCGGTTTTTTAAAGTTTATTGAAGAATATTTTTCTTTCTTCTTTTTCTTAATAAAGAGATAAGTTTGAAGAATTAGTAGTATTAGTGGTCAATATATTTTTATTATTTTGCGGGTGGTTCTTTCTGCCTACCCCGCTAGGGACAGCGTGAAGATATGTATGTATGGTATAATTATCTCGGTAAATCGTTTCGTTCAGACGGCTAGGCACGGATGGAATATAAACATAACAATTATGTTTATGTGCTCCTAACATATTTAATTTAATGCCGCGTAAAAACTTACTTTGCAGGAATTTTGTCTGGGTCCTGGGTACGGGTTCTTGTCTTATTTAGTACGTAGAAAATACATCGCAAGCAAATTTTATACGGAAACATCCTCATTACTCCGGAACAGTTAATTGAAAGGGAAGGTAAACATGCCGGAGATAATTGAGATGAATTTCATCCCCGCAGCTAGCGGTATATAGGTAATGTTGCCATGCCGAGACCCTGAGCGATGTTCCAATGCGAAAATACAAACGTTCATTTCATTTGGTAATTTATGTGATTAAACAAACATAACGATAGAAAGATATTTGTTTTCTTAAGATACATACCTACTTACTCCCTTATTGGCCTGTTGGCGTAGTGGTAGTGACCCTGCCTACTGCGTCAAAGGTCGTGGGTTCGATTCCCACCCGGGACCAACATTTGTGTGATGAGCATTTGTTGTTTGTTTGAGCTGTTGGTTTTCGGATTCTGGGTGTTTGTATGTATTTAAGTATTTATTTAAAAGTTTTTAAGTTTTAAGTATTTATTTAAGTATGTTTATCAGTTGTTCAAATTCAAATTCAGAAGTATTTTATTGCATGTAAGTACACTAGGTACATTTATACAACGTCAATTTTTTATCTACCACCGCCTCCAAGGTGTTATATAGAGCTGGGAAGAAGAAGCGGCGCAACAAACTTCCGCAACACATCTTTTAAAATCAAGTTTGTACATAACATTATTTTGTAAAGATTGTGCGAGGCTGAAGTAACATTAACACCAGGCATCTTTGTCATTTATATAATCGACTGTCCTATAATAAGCTTTCTTACAAAGTTGTTGTTTAATGTAGGTCTTAAATTTTCTGTCATTCATATTTAAGATTTCTTCTGGTAGTTTGTTGTAGAAGCGTATACATTGCCCCGTGAATGATTTACTGACCTTACTAAGCCTTAACTGTGGTGGTACAAGTTTGTTTTTGTTTCTTGTAACATAAGCTGTGTTCATATCACAGTGCCTCAAAAAGAGAGATATATTTTTGCGGACATACAAAATATTCTCAAAAATGTATTGACTGGCAACGGTTAATATATTAATTTCTTTAAACTTTTCTCTTAATGATTCTCTACAACGTAGATTATAGATCGCCCTAACAGCTCTCTTTTGCAAAATAAAGATGGTTTCTATATCTGCCGCTTGACCCCACAGTAGGATGCCGTATGACATGATGCTGTGGAAGTAGCTGAAATAGACTAATCTCGCAGTAGCAATATCTGTTAATTGTCTAATTTTCCTAACGGCGTAGGCGGCCGAGCTTAGTCTGCCAGCTAGTGAAGCTATGTGGGGCCCCCATTGAAGAGATGAGTCTATAGTTATACCTAGGAACACCGTGCTTTTGATAAATTCTAATCTTTCTGTACCTAAAGTTACATTATTAACTACATGTCTTACATTTGGTAGGCAAAATTTAATACATTTAGTTTTTGTTGTATTTAATGCTAGATTATTAATGCTGAACCAGTTAAGTACTTGTGTGAGAGTATTGTTTACCTCAGGAAGATCACAAGCTCTTCTGCTAATTTTAAAAATCAGAGAAGTGTCATCGGCAAATAATACTATGTTGGACATGTTTTGTATTAAAAATGGCAAGTCATTTATATATACAAGAAAAAGAAAAGGACCCAGAACTGAGCCCTGGGGCACCCCCATTTTCACAACTGAACCAGATGATTTAACTCCATTTATATCAACTTTTTGTACTCTATTTTCAAGGTAAGATTTAAGTAATTCGAATGCTCTGTCTTTCACGCCATAATGTTTTAATTTGAGTAGCAAGGTTTCGTGATTAACGCAATCAAATGCTTTGGAGAGATCGCAGAAGATGCCTATTGCATCATGTGAAGCTTCCCAAGCATCAAAAATATGCTTAACAAGCATGACTCCTGCGTCGGTGGTTGATCGTCCCTTAGTAAATCCGAACTGACGATCGTGAAGAAGTTGTTTGAGATTGAAATGACAAAGCAGTTGATTCAGTATGATCTTTTCGAAAATCTTGCTAAGCACGGGGAGAACTGACACTGGTCTAAAATTACTGGGATCTAGTTTGTCACCAGATTTAAACAGTGGTATGATTTTACTTTGCTTCATTAGGTCAGGGAAAATACCTTGATTAATACTCATGTTAAATATAAAAGCTAAGTAAGGCGCAATAATCGTTATAACTGAGTTAACTACTTTAACAGACATTCCCCATAGATCTTCAGAAGGTTTTAGTTTTAATGATTTAAAAGCCTTAATAATATCTAGAGAGTTTATGTGTCTAAAATTAAAAACTGTTTCACATATTGTAACGTTATTTACAAGCAAATTTTCGGCAAGAATAGGCGATGAATGCAGAGCTTCGGTGGTTGACTACCCATTTATAAGCTTCGGCTTAGTTTGGGACTAAACAGCCGTGTGTAAGTTTGTCATATCACGCGTGTAAAATGTGTAAACTTGGATTTCTGTAATGTTACAAATATTGAATTGAATAAATTGAAATTGAAATAAATTTAAATTGTCCAAACATTATTATTAAGTGAGATTATCACGTATTAAATTAAAATAAAATACTGGTTTCTACCATACGCTTTTAAATTATAATTAGTTAAAAATCTTAACTTGAGAATCTCAAGTTGAGAGAACTGTAATTAAAACAGTCTTCACGTAAACAATTGTTGGTAAAATAAATATACTGCGATCAATAAAATGACCAATTGGTAAACTTTACCCGTCACTTTCAATTCTGTGCTCGTTCATTTGACCACAAATGTTTGAATGAACAAACGCAAAATTGACTGTGAAAGGGGGTTGACAATTTTGTATAATAATTTGAAGCTAGTACCTACCTACAATTAGGTATTTGGATGTTATTATTTGCGTGTTTGTAACACCATGTATCTGCGTACACCCTCGATTTGAAAGCCATTCTTCACATTGACCTTAAATACTCTTAAACATTCCTTCTTCGGCGAACCTATGCAGTTTTCCTCGCGATGTTTTCCTTCGCCGTTCGAGAGCAATCAGTATATGTACGAGAAAAACCCATTGGTCCATGGCACGACAGGGGATCGAACTTAGACCTATAAGAACAGAAAAAAAGCCTGTTGAAACTGATGCAAACCAGCACAAAGCCCTTACAAACCCTTCGATTTGTACATCAGTACTCTGTGTACCTACTACTATACGTCACGATACTACGTCACTTTATGTAGGTACATGTGTAGGTAACACAACAATAATAATATCTTATTTCTATTTTGGGTTAAACCAGCTCCGACCTTTTCTAACAAATGGTTAAAGGTCACCCTGTAATAGTCTAGGAAAATTAAAATGTTGCCCGCATTAATTCAACGCTTAGTTTTCTGTTTTTAATTGAATATTGACAGTTCGAATACAATGCACGCGTATCTAGCGCACTTGTGCACGATTTATATAGTGAGGTAAAAAAAAGTGAAGCAAAAAAAAACACGAACCAAGCTGATATGAATTCAAAAAGCTCACGATACAAACTGGGGTAAACTAATTTTAACAAAATTAAAAACGAGCCTGGGGACATTATTGATAAATGACATACCTTTTTGATAAATGGCGTGATATTCGGATATTTAAATGAAAATTGTTCGCACAACTTTCATTTATATTTACTGGACTAAATGGTTTTAAACGCTATGTGTGTCGGAGATTCACACTCCGACAGTGCTAAACGCGCTATTGAATTTTGCGCAAAATTGGCATTGAATGAAAAGGATTCCAGAAGTTTTGCGCTTCATTCAATTTAGTTTGGAAATGTTAGTCGGCTTCTTCGTTGACTTACGGACTAGGAAAAAAAACCATTTAGGTCGTATTTTCCTTCTACTTGTTTGATATATTGTGTACTCACACGTTTATAAAACAAGTAGTTCAAACGTTCTGGGTGAATATTGAAGTTTTTAGGTACCGATTTAAAGTATCAAGTCAACAGCCTATTAACATGTCCCCACTGCTGGGGCTCAGGTCTACCCTCTCAACGAGGGCGTTCGGGCTATAGTCCACCAAGCTAGCCCAGTGCGGGTTGGTGGACTTCACATGCGCCTAAGAACTTCTTCTTCGGCGTCTGCAGGTTTCTTTACGATTTCCTTGACCGTTTGAGAGCAGTCAGTTTCGAGAAAAAAAAACATTCATAGCCCAGCCGGGGATCGAAATTCGGTCCTTTCGATATGATAGGCCGCGTCTTATCCCCGACGCCACCGACGCTCACATATTTTATCGTAATTTCCCTACTTTTTATTTTAGGAAGTAGGTACATAATTAAGTTGAGACTTGTACATTTAAAAAATTAAAAAAATCCCAAGCATGAGCGTATTATTACACTGTAGATCATGGAATACTGCTAAAAAAGTTGGAACACTATGGGGTACGCCATAACGTACTAAAGCTGGTTGAGTCATACTTGAAGAATAGAAAGCAATTTGTAGAAATTAAAGTTATTGAAGATAACGTAGAAAATACCTATAAATCTAGAGCCGAGTCAATTACAAGAGGAGTGCCTCAAGGCTCAGTCCTTGGACCAATATTTTTTGTGTTGTTCATTAATGACATGATAAACTACATCTATAATACTATACCTGACATTAGACTTGTAGTTTTCGCTGATGACACAAATGCAATAGTTGAAGGAAATAGCACGGGGGAAGTCAATGATAAAGTAAATAGAGCTCTATCGTATTTTCAGACATGGTTTGCAGCGAATAACCTTAAACTAAATACGAGTAAGACTAATATCATATTGTTCAAAACCACTGCAAGAACTCATGATACCCTAAACGTAGACCTAAACGGAGAAAAAATTGAACTAGTGGAAACAGTAAAATTTCTAGGCGTTCATATAGACTCATTTCTAAATTGGAAGGATGAACTGAATGCTATCGTAAATACCGTAAGCTCTGCATGTTACGCTCTTAGAAGTTTAAGGGATGAAGCCACACAATCTCAATTAAAGATGGTATATTATGGGCTTGTTGAGTCAAAATTTCGCTACAGTATAAAACAGTGGGGGAATAGCTATCAATATAACATAACCAAGGCATTTAACATACAAAAAAGGGCGATAAGAACGATTGTGCGTATACCACAGTGGGAATCATGCGAAAGTCATTTTAAGAGACTGGGCATACTCACGGCGCCCTGTCTTTACATCTTTGTCCTACTTATGGATCTCAAAAAGAACCTCTACAGATATGAGACTAAAGATGAGGCAAATCTGAGAGAGAGCACAAGACGTAAGGACCTACCAAATATCACAGCACCCAGGCTCAATGTGGTAAGGCATGGTGCACAATATCAAGCCGTGACTCTATTTAATAAACTTCCTACTGAGTTGAAAGGCAGTATAAGGATAAATATTTTTAAACATAAACTGAAGTCATTTTTGGTGGAAAAGTGTTTCTATTCCATTGATAAGTTTCTGGACAATTAATTTATTATCTTACTTGACATTATTAATTATTGACATTAATTATTTTTATTCTTATTATTAAGTAGTTGCTTTGACATTTATTACCTATCTTATTATTGTTCTATTTCCGTGATTATTGTATTCGACACAATGAAAATTGTTATATGAATAAATGAATATATATATATATATATATATATATATATATATATATATATATATATATATATATATATATATATATATATATATATATATATTACCTGTGAAGATGGACTGGGACACGTACCTAATATGTAATTGTTTAATTAGCTTGGTTGAGAGTCTACTGTTCGCACCTAATTTTTTGGTCCACCGGGAAAAAAGCCAGTTAACCCTTCATAACCCGGACCAGGCCACTCTTAAATAATTTTAATGGACCCTTGTCTGTTTATTTATGGACACCTTCACTTCAAAGGGACGGCATCGTGAATTAGTGTTTAATTTGTAACCGCCAAATATAATATTTATTATACTGCTAGATAATAATGGTCTTTTCATGTACATTCTAACTAGATACAGAATTATATTTATAAACTACTTTTACGGGTTTTGACAAAAAACTCGAAATGTCACAAGGGGGAGGGGTGGTGTAGTAAGATATCACGTGTATTTATTTTTTCAAACGCGCGATTTTTTAATCGAAAAGCGGCGTGTAGTGTGACCTTGACTCGCCGTTGCAAAGTACAATTATATGTTTTTCGCATGATTACACCATTCGTTTATTATTATTTTTATGCCAATTAAAAACAACCTGCAACCTTTCTGTCTAGACATTTTTATCATGGTCCTTAATTTTAGAATAACATAAGATTATACTTTATACCTGTATTTAAGATAATATTCTAAAATATTCTAAAAAATTTAAGATTTTTTGTAGATATTAAAAATACACGTGATGTTGGGTGGGGGGTAGGGGGGTAGTCTTAAACCTCACCATGAATCACCAAGGGGGAGGGGGGGTTAAAAAATGCTTAAAAAAAGATCACGTGATTAATGGACGGCCCCTAATAAATAAATAATTTAAAAAATTAAAGTCGAAAAATTATACTGTAGATTTCTCAGAGCAAAGTCCAACTGCTTTTTATTTCTCACTTCTTACAAACAAGTCATCATAACATAGCACTACGATATCAGTACTTATCACACAAACTTTGTACTCTTCCTCGTATCTGTAGGATTTAGATAATAAATTACACAGATAAAAATACGCAGAAAATTTACCGTCCTGGATTAGATCCTTTTGCGTCATTATACGTTGACCATTATAACAACGTACAGGATGTCCCAAAATTCAACACCAACCAAAATAGGGAAGCCCATGTCATGATAAGGACAATATCTAAATATTAGGTCCGATTCTGAAAACACACGTTAAAATTTTCGCCTGTCACCTTCGTATTAAATAGTGTGACAGGCATAGAATAGTACATTGTTACCCCAGGGGTGAAAGTAACTTATTTAGTCACGAGAATAGTTCGAGGGACTCTAAATAAGTCTTGAACCCGGGGGAAACACTGAGCTTTTCATTACGAATACAATGAAAGTAAAAACAAAAACATAAAATGAGTGTTAATACAAATCCTGCTATACGGAAGTATAAACAAAACTCTACAACTCGAAAAAAAAATTTAGATCGGATTGCCGCTTTCCCGTCTATTTGTTTTTTTTTTCTGTGGCCGGCCAGCTATTCTGCCATTATTTTTCATTTCCATCATTGAAAAAATGGTAAATATTTTGCCCAAATCTATGTTATTTTAAAGAAATAGTTGACAGTAATAATTATAATAAAGTCATTCATATTAGTATAGAGATAGGATCTCTTTGGTGAGTTATTAGGTCTTACACACGTACAAGTTTTATTTACCTTTGCCCGATGAATTTTGTGCTGTCAAACTTTAACTCTGTTTTCTGAATCGGATCCATTTCAGTTTTCCTCGTCCTGCAAATTTAAATTCCTCCTATCAGTCCCTCCATCGTGAACCACATAATCGTAGACTCCGTGAAACACTTTTTTAAACAGGAAAATCGACATGTTCGGTATTCCTTCGAATATCGTATTATGCAGCCAGGCTCTTGCTGGACAACCTAGACAACCTTATCGATAAGGATCTCCATAGATAGCTCAAAAGACAATATTCTACGATCGCCCGTCAGTTACCAACGGGAAGCGAAGTCTGCCGCATACACGGTGCCGTGATCATTGTTATAGTGCCTACAGGAGAAGTTTGGACGGAAGGTGAGTGCGTGACTGTTTATTTCGATTTTTGTGGGATTTTCGAGCCACCCCTTCCGAACGAATTACATCCTTCTACGTGTCACGCCTATATAAATACAGTCCACTATCAATACGCTACATTTTTGGCCTCCGAGCCGGATATATATCGTTGAACCTTATAAAGTGCGACAAAGTGAATCGTATTCACAAGTTAGTTTGTCATTATTTTATCTAATTCATCATTTATCAGTTATTTAGCGGCACTTGGGTCAGTCTATTTCTAGTTGGTAATTCATAATGGCGGAACCTATTTTGACAGCGTTAATGTTGAAAAAAGAACAATTATTTGGGAGAGTTCAAAAAGCGTTTGATTTGTCAAAAAAAATTACGGAACAGAAAAAAGATTCTATTCTCGCATTCTTGGTACAGTATTCAGAATTAAAAGAAGTTCGTAAAGAGTTTGAAAAGGTTGTAATGGACATTATCGTGAATGAAATTGAAGCAGATTCTAAATACAAACCCAGCACCAGCGAATTAGATAGCTTTGATGATTTGTACTTCGCTTGTAAGCTTGTCGCTCTGAGGTACGAAAAATTAGACCAGGAGTCGGTGGTCAAAACTGAGCCAAAAGAAAAAAATAGTAACAGTGTAAGGCCTTCTTTACCCAAACTCACGCTCTATCAGTTCGATGGTCAAATAGAGAACTGGCCTACTTTTTATGACACTTTCGTCTCATTAATACACAATCGCGAGTTTGATAACATCGACAAGTTTCACTATTTGTTGTCATGCGTAAACGGACCAGCACTGAACATAGTCAAAAATCTGCCAATTACTGCGGCTAACTATCCTCTCGTGTGGCAGAGCCTGCTAGATAAATACCAGGACAATAGGTCACTAGTAGGAAGATATTTAGATAAAATGCTCAGTTTTAACCCTCTTACAAAAGATTCTGCAAATGGGCTCACGACTTTCCTCGAAACTTTTGATTACTCACTAAAAGCTATCAAGGCTTTAGGAGTGAGAAATTTAGAAGATTACTTATTTTGTCATCTGGCTTTACGAGGACTAGATGTGCATACGCGGAAACTGTTTGAAGAAAGTCGCGACCAACAGGAGCTTCCTACGTTTTCAGAGTTGATAAAATTCGTAAATAAGCAGATCAAAGTGTTGGAACACACATTTCCATCTTCTAGTGATGGAACTCCCATTCCGCAAAATAAATTTAAACAAAATCTAAAACCGCAAGCGACGTCAAAATCGGTATTTGCCGCAACTCGTTTTTCTTCCAATGAGAATAACAAATTAGTGTGCCCTCATTGTACTCTCGAGCACATGATCTACCGATGTGAGGAGTTTCGTAAACTTCCAGTCAATGAGAGAATTGACCGTGTCAATTCCTTAAAGTTGTGCAACAATTGTTTGAAATTTCATGAGACTTCCGCATGTAAAAGCACGATGTCATGTGGTGTGTGTGCGTTAAAACACCACTATTTACTGCACAAAGAATCTACGCAGTTACCAAGCTTACCTAGATCAACCCATCACTCTGACGTGAATCGAAAATCTGATGTTTTTACGTCATCTCACTCCGTGAGTGAGATGGCTCCTGTGTCACCTAGTTCCGTGAACCCGGTGGCACCCGTGTCGTCACTTCACGCCCTGAGTGAGGTGACGCCGTTCATGTTGTCTCACTCCGTGAGTGAGGGGACGTTTGTGACTGATCACTCCGTGAGTGAAGAAGTCTATCATGAATTAACGTCGAGTGATGCGCTTTATTCCGTGAATGAAAGATCAAGTTATGGGGTGTTGTTAGGCACTGCGTGTGCACAGGTTGCTGATGATACTGCTGACACTCACAATTTTCAGGACTGCCGTGCGGTTTTAGATTCAGGTGCTCAAAGCTCTTTTATTTCTGTAGACTGCGCTCAACGTTTGGGCTTACGTCGAATGAAATGTCCATTCACTGTCTCTGGATTAGGTGGTGGAGTAGTTAAAAATTATGGCATGGTTTCATGCATTCTTAAACCAAGATTTAAAGAAACTCCCACTTTTACAATCGATATGGTAGTCGTTTCCAAGGTATCTTCAGAGATGCCCAATATTTCTATTCCTAAAGAAGTCATAGATAAGTACCAAAGCTATGAGCTAGCTGATCCTCTATTCTACAAAAGAGGGCAAATAGATATTCTATTAGGAAATGATGTCGTATCAGAGCTAATAAAAGATCAGCCTTTGACTGTCAGTGCTGATATTCCTAAAGTAATTGAAACAGTCTTGGGGTTCGTTGTTAGTGGTAAATTACACTCCACTGACAAAAATATTTCACAGAACTTTCATCTGATTTGCGAAGAACAATCCTTAGATAAAACCTTACGAGATTTTTGGGAACTTGAAGAGATACCTTTTAAACCTCTATTAAGTCAATTTGATAAATTAGCTGAAGACATTTTCGCCAATGAACACACTCGCGATGAAACTGGGAAATATGTCGTACCTTTACCATTCGTTCCTAGTCATCCTCTCCTCGGTAAATCTCACGATCTAGCTGAAAAATGTTTGTTGAGTACTGAACGCAGACTCTCGCGTACTCCGGAGTTGCATCAAGCTTATGATGATTTTATGAAAGAGTACGAAGCTCTTGATCACATGGAGGTGTACTCGGGCGTAACACCTAGTAAATATTTGATACCACATCATTGTGTATTGCGTCCCAGCAGTTCAAGTACTCCTTTGCGCGTAGTCTTCAATGCTTCAGCTAAAACGAGCACCAATGTGTCTCTTAATGAAATACTCTTGACGGATCCTACACTATACCGTGATTTATTTGCAATTATTTTAAATTTTCGACTCTCTGAGTATTGCTTTTCCAGCGATATTTGTAAAATGTATCGAGCTATATTAGTTCGAAAGGACGATCGCAATTATCAACATATATTGTATCGATCGACAGTGGAAGAACCTATTAAAATCTTCGAACTTAAAACTATTACCTATGGACTCAGTTGTTCACCATTTTTAGCAATACGCACGCTGTTGCAACTCGCTAGTGACGAAGGATCACGTTATCCGACTGCGTCTCGTGTGCTGCAAGAAGGAATTTATATGGATGACATTTTATGGTCTTCGAAAACATTTTCTGAAGCTTGTACTCTGCAGGACGAGCTCATAGACCTATTAAAGTGTGGTGGTTTTATTTGAAAAAGTGGACAAGTAATAAAGTCGGGCTACTTGATCGAATTCCTGAAGACCATCGCGAATGTCCTGTTACCTTCATGAAGGATAACAAAGATTTCAGTATCAAGGTTCTCGGTTTACAATGGGTACCATTAGCAGATGCGTTTTATTTTTCTGTCAATAAAACCGACCCAATTACAACAAAACGATCAGTACTTAAAATACTAGCTTCAGTATTTGATCCTGTGGGGTTTCTCGCACCTTGTACATTCGCGGCGAAATGCATTATGCAGGATCTGTGGAAATTGGGTATAGGTTGGGATGAACAGTTACCTCCTCAAATTTGCGAGCGTTGGCTAAATTTCATTGCTGAACTGCCACAGTTATCTGAATTACGCATTGAGAGACACGTACTGCTTCCTGATCAATCAGAATGTGAACTTGTGGGTTTCTGTGACGCGTCATCTCACGGCTATGCTGCTTGCATTTATGCTATTAGCAAAGACAATCAACATGTTAAGGTGCGACTGTTAGCAGCAAAAACTAAAGTTGCTCCTGTCAAAGCTACAACAATTCCTCGGCTTGAATTACTCGCTGCCACATTACTGGCCAAACTAATGAGATATGTCTGTGGGGTTTTGAGTCGCGTTAATATATCTCACGTAACAGCACTTACAGATTCAACAATTGTTTTATCGTGGCTGCAAACCGAGCCATATAAGCTAAAAACTTTCGTTTGTAACCGTGTTACACAAATTATTGATATACTACCTCCTCATATGTGGCGGCATGTCAGCAGTGAGAAAAATATGGCAGATATCTGTTCACGTGGAACATTTCCGTCGCAATTTATGCACTGTCATAACGAGTGGTTAAACGGTTGTGAGTGGCTTTATAAGAACAGAGAAGAATGGCCTGTATTTTCGTTTTTACACAAAACCGAATCGCACACTACTGAGCTTAAGTCAAATGACAAAACGTGTATTTTGTTAACACAGACCGGTAACGATACTTTAAAATTTATCGATGATATTTGTGGTCGATATTCATCTCTTTCTAGACTTCAACGTGTATTTTGTTGGGTCTATCGTTTTATCGAACGTTGCCGTCGTACACCGATAGAGACTGGACAAAATTTAACTACTGCAGAAATTGAAAATTCCCAGAAAAATCTTGTCAAATTAGTTCAAAGAGCTTATTTCTATGAAGAAATCGAATCTCTGTCCAAAGGTGAAAAGTATATTCCTTCTTTGAAGAAACTTTCTCCTTTTTTGGACATACAAGGCTTACTCAGAGTCGGAGGTCGTTTAAATTATTCTGAGTTGCCATACAATACCAAACATCCATTTTTACTACCAAAAGGATGTTTATTTACAAGATTGTTGATTGAATATTTCCATAAAAAATATTTACATGTTGGGCCTCGTACTTTGCAAAATATCATTAATCAAAGCTATTGGATTTTAGCTGGTCGAAGCGTTATTAGGTCAGTGTTGTCTAAATGCATGGTCTGCTTTAAATGTAAACCTAATATTCTGCAACCGGAAATGGCACCGCTGCCGTCAGCCAGACTCGCTCCAAATAAAGTTTTCGATCATGTAGGAGTTGATTTAGGAGGTCCATTTTTCACTAAAGAAAGTTTACGACGCAATGCTAAAGTATCAAAGGCTTACTTATGCCTTTTTATATGCTTCTCCACAAAGGCAGTGCACCTAGAAGTGCTGTCGTCTTTATCCGCTGACTGTTTTTTAGCAACCTTAGATCGATTTGTGGCAAGAAGAGGCCTATGTGCATGTTTGTACTCTGACTGTGGTTCAAATTTTACTGCAGCAAGTAAACATTTGAATGAAATTCAAAAGTTCATGCATAATAATCAAACTAAAACTGATATAATGATTGGCTGCGCAAAGAGGCAAATACATTGGAAATTTAATGCTCCAACAGCCAGTCATATGGGTGGACTCTGGGAAGCTGGCATTAAATCAGCCAAATATCATCTAATTCGTGCCATAGGTAAAAAGGCGATAACATTTGAAGAATTAACCACAGTATTTTGTAAAGTTGAATGTATAATGAATTCCAGACCACTGTGTCCGTTACCTGCTAGTGACAATCCTAATGAGTTTAATGTTCTTACTGCTGGTCATTTTTTGATAGGTAGAAATCTGAATACTGTTCCAGAATATAGTCTCAATGACATTCCGATTAATAGATTATCTCGTTGGCAATATGTTCAACAATGTACTCAAACGTTTTGGAAGCAGTGGAGTCAGGGATACCTTAATACTTTACAACAGAGAGCCAAATGGTTCACATCCGTACCTAATCTCAAAGTCGGAGATTTAGTTTTAGTAAAGGTTGACCAAGTGCCGCCCTGTAACTGGCCCCTCGGGCGGGTAGAAACTGTATATCCTGGTCCAGACAGTGTCATTCGCACTGTCAGCATTCGTACTCAAAAGGGTACATATCTTAGGCCTGTTAATAAACTATGTCCCTTACCTTATGTTGATTGAGATAAATTTATATTATATTTCAAGTTTTATTTTATTGTGTGGCTAAGTGTATCACTTCCAAGTTAATTTTTATTTTGTGTGGCTAAGCGTACCACTTTCAAGTTAATTTTTATTTTGTGTGGCTAAGCATACCACTTTCAAGTTAATTTTTATTTTGTGTGGCTAAGCGTACCACTTTCAAGCTAATTTTTATTTTGTGTGGCTAAGCGTACCACTTTTATGTTTTACTTTGTACACTATTAATCAGCGACCCTGATTCATCGTTTTCTCATATTTATATGACAGGTAGTGTTATGACTGTTTAATAGTAGTGGTATGATGGATTTTCTTTGTTAAAGAAAGCATTCAAGATGCTTTCGGTGGGGTGTGTGTTCGGTATTCCTTCGAATATCGTATTATGCAGCCAGGCTCTTGCTGGACAACCTAGACAACCTTATCGATAAGGATCTCCATAGATAGCTCAAAAGACAATATTCTACGATCGCCCGTCAGTTACCAACGGGAAGCGAAGTCTGCCGCATACACGGTGCCGTGATCATTGTTATAGTGCCTACAGGAGAAGTTTGGACGGAAGGTGAGTGCGTGACTGTTTATTTCGATTTTTGTGGGATTTTCGAGCCACCCCTTCCGAACGAATTACATCCTTCTACGTGTCACGCCTATATAAATACAGTCCACTATCAATACGCTACAATTACCACGATTCAGACGAAACGCCGCGTCGCGTTCGTATTCCTGCTACTGCAAATCTGGTCTTGAATTTAGAATTCGAATTACCTCTTGAAGAGTTGGAGCATCCTGTATCACATTATAACACACTGGTAGGCGGTCAAAGTCCATTAACTTGATTTACTTACCTTTTTATGACGCCCTTGTTGACTTAGATGGCTTTTGGCGTTGGACTCCAACGTCACTGAAGGGGGTTCGGTTCCCCTAACTTTCATACGAAAGGAGACAATGCCAGTTTGGAAATAAACATTGTTTGTGTAAGTTATTTTATTTTATTAAGTTGTTGTTATTTTTTGCTTAATATCTATACTTTTTTTAAAATTCAACGTGGCAATGCAGCCGGCGTCATGGGTACCTTTGAGCCGGGTACGATTCGCGGGGGCATTTTCGACAATTTTTTTTTTTTTTCAAATTGTCATCTGGTAGTTTGTTGTATGTATTTCGCCAATAGGTTAACTTTCATGAGTAATGATTGTTTAGAGAAATGTTTACTTTATTAATTAAATAATATAAATTGATGATGGTTAATTTAATATAGAGCCTTTTAAAATTGTAACGGGAGTATAGTAAAATTGAATAGTCTCGGCATTATCTAATCTGTGGTCTCGGTCCAATATTGTTTCCTTGCCTTCATCATTCCCTTCTTCAATACTTCAAGTGACCCTAGAACACCTGTAATTAATTAAACAAACGACATTGTCAACAACCGTTGATGGACCAGTAACATTGATAATGGACCATCTACCATGATGGTGTGTTTTCAGGGTTTTATGTGGGCCGATCTCGGCGGCACTGCAATGCCATTGATAATGGACCATCTACCATGATGGTGTGTTTTCAGGGTTTTATGTGGGCCGATCTCGGCGGCACTGCAATGCCATTGATAATGGACCATCTGCCATGATGGTGTGTTTTCAGGGTTTTATGTGGGCCGATCTCGGCGGCACTGCAATGCCATTGATAATGGACCATCTGCCATGATGGTGTGTTTTCAGGGTTTTATGTGGGCCGACCCGCGCCGGGAGTGGAGCGAGCCCCGAACATCCCGACTGATCACAAAAATCAGTTTAATATACTGGTCCCTCAGTGAGGGAACTTTCAGATATTAAGCTGAAAAGAACAGATACTACACTTTGATCTTAGCCAAAAGGCCGAGAAGCGATAACCGTATGACCAAAACCCGCTGGGGTCATTCAAACTCGGCAAATCTTAACACCGCGATGTAGGATTGACAAAATTCAATTTGCAGTCAAAATACTCGATTGTCATATGTCGTCCATAGTCGAATTTCAAGTTTAACCGCAAATATAAGTTTGTATGACTGTTATATGGAACACCACCATCTAGCGGCAAGTAGTGAAACTTTTTAAATTTCATTATTCTGGGAAGTACCCTATTTTGGTTTAGTCTGCGAAATAGGCATTATCTTTTGATTGCGTTGACTTTGAAGTTTAAATTTTTGCGTTCGCAATATTAATATATTATACTTTTCCACGGGAACGAAGACAAGAGAAGAGAAATAGGTAAGTAAGTAGTTTTCATATATTTACACATTTATTTACAAATCATTATTTTACTAGTTTAAAGCAATTATTTACTCTACATTTGAGATTTGTATCATCGATTAGTACGATACTTGTAAAGTAACGAAAGATAGTACAATACAATAGCATACTACTATTATATCTTTTGAGCCCGGACAGACAAACAAACACGAAATCAAGTTAATTAGAAGCTTGTAATAGTTATTTGATAAGCAAGGCTGCAAAGTTGGTTATTTTGTGCGAGTACTAATATTAAAAACTGAGCAAAGCGAAGGGTCCTAGGATTAAAGATAGAATCCTGAGCTTAGCGAGGGTTTCAAGCTACGAGACGCAAAACAAAAGTTGCTGCCGAGCGCAACACACAATTTTTGACCTCACTACATCGAGTAAAAAATACTAGGTGAATTGAATCCTTTCGGCGGTTTAGAAATAACCACAATTAGAATTGACCACTTCTTTAAAAGTCCACCTTCTACAAATTAGAAGAAAAGTTTTAAAAATAGATTATAATAATAAAAATAGATTGTAATAAAGATTTTATATTTTTATATTGTTAGATAATAATATGTATGTTAGCCTGTAAGGTATTTGTAATATGCCCCTTTCGTAGGCTGAAATAAAGTTATTATTATTATTATATTATTATAAAAAGTTTTTTTCCAGGTGCAGTGTTCCACGCAGATTTCGAATACCCTTCCGAGCTTGTGAGGTGAAAAATGAATTGTTGGATTAAATTTGTATAGCTTTAAAATCTGACTGTTAAATTGTGTAGGTTATAAAAAGCTCTATTTAGGCGTTTTGCGGTAGGTATTTTTAAGCAGAGTTGTTGAATGTAGGTAATGAAAGTGCCTACATGATGTATGTATTACCAGGTTTCTTCGCAAATTAAAGAACAGAAGAAAACTTGTGTTTTTGCCTCTTTACGACAATGTAAGGGTTTGGTAATTTAATCTGTATTTCTTTAAACATGCAAGTTTAAGTATAATAGGTACTTACCTCAATGATGATTGGCCAAAAATTTGAGAGATTGAAAATGAATGAATGAATTGAAGTGAAGTTTTCATATCAACCGACGAATAAACAAAAGAAGGAGGTTCTCAACTCAATTCGGCACCTTTTTTTTTTGTCGTCTGTAAGTAGGCAAAGGTCAGTGCCATGCAGTGGGTCTATCTTGTAGTTTCCGAACAGTTTTCATCATCAGCTTGCAGGATGCTTGTAGGAGTCTTTATATGTTATACATACCTTCATTGCGTTAGTGACTAAATGATTGGGTACATAATTAGGTGACCTTAAAGCGTACATACTGGTACCTAATACCCACCCTGAAGAAATAAAACAAAACACAATGATCATAAACATATCTTCAAGTATGTAGTAGTTATTCTGTTAGACTTTCGCGGTGTTGAGTGATTAACTAATATTAGGTATACCTACCTAAAGTGGGTTGACAATTCGAACAATAGTTCTCAAGTTGGTACATACCTACATAATCAAATCGTTTTCAAATTAATAAGTGCCTAGTTTGTTTCTATATAAGGACCACGACAGAGCTAGAACCGCGACAACGTTTTAATTAGTAGTTAGGTTTAGTTAGATTCACATTGCTTTAAATTTATTATTAAATAAAAAAAATATTGGCAAATAACATGAATTCAATTCTACTACTGCTTCTAGTTGCTTTAAGTCTTGGAACTCAAGGTAAGTACGCCTTACATCATAGATAATGTCCTTAATTGCCGTGGAAATGCCACGATAGGCAGAAATATTGGTCACCGCAGTACTAGGCCTCGCACAAGGTGGTTCTGCTGCCCACTGAATCTATTGAATTGCGAAACTGCTACCTTGACTGACCTTGATCTATACATATAATAAAATCGTAAAGTCCAAAAAGTCTGTACATTGAATATATTCGGAAAAAAACCAACCAGGGCGACTTAAAATGAGTAACTGAACATGTTAGAACAGTTTTTAAAATTATTGTCTGTCTGTCTGTCTGTCTTTCTGTCTGTCTGTCTGTCTGAACGCGCATCACGCCTAAACCGCTGGACGGATTTTGACGAAACTTTGTATACTGACAGTGTATATCCCGGGATAACATAAAAAATCACAAAAATCTCAAAAAATGGTAGAGAAATTTCAACCATCAATAAAAATCTCTCATTTCCTAACATTTGTATGAACTTACAGGTCAGAGTAGCCTGGTTAATTTGAAAATGTCTGCTCTGCAGTCTACCATAGGTATTCTATACTAATAATAATGAGGTAAAATTTGTTTGGATGGATGTTTGGATGTGTGACGGAGCTAATCTTTGTAACTACAGAACCGATCTCAATAATTCTTTCGCTGTAGGATAGGTAATACTCTTAGAGAATGAACATAAAATATTTGGTATTGGGTTTTGTAAAAAGGAGCAGCCACAAAATGTAATAAAGTGTAGTAAGTCGGCGAATATTTCAGAAATTCATCAGGACGTTAGGCTTTAGTAAGTTGACATTTGAAATCGTAACTTTGAATGTTCTGTATACCAAATTGTTCAGTAAAAAAATATACAAATATTGAATCGAGAACTAATATGCGCAAAATTTGAAATCACACGTATTTCTTAATAAACAAATAAATTAATTATTTACTAGGCAAAATAACAAGAAATATCTCCATGGCAACCAAAATGCACGCAAATCGGCAACTGGCTTTCCATATGAAGAAAAAAGATTTCATGTAAAAAGTAGAAGACTTTATTTATTACTTAGCAAGGAGTACTAACACAAGAAGATTCGATACCATTTGATCTGGTGGCTATCACGGGCAACGCACCGATGCGATGCTTTTTCTAGGTTGTCGGGGGTGCTGAATCTCAGTTTATTTTTTGTTTGTTTGTTTAATTGTTTGTTTTTTTTCGGTTGGTTGGTTGCGGGTTTGTTTTTCGCGTTTGTTCGCGCGTTTGTACGCGCGTTTGTTCGCGGGTTGTTTGGTTGGTTGGAAGCATTGCATGTACAGCTTAATAGTGTGTCATGTATATAGCCTTCTTTTAAAACGCGAATGAGGTCGCGGGGGTCTGCCAGTTTTATTATAAACCCTGACTGACTGACATACAGGTGTAACAAAATCCCTATAGTGACTGGTTCCAGGGGCTCTCGGTATCGAATACCTACTGATTTGTTTTCTACACTGGCCGTTGGCTTTGTTGGTGGTGAGTGGTGACTATGGGTGGTGACCCTGCCTACTGAGCTAAAGGGCGTGGGTTCGATTCCCAGATTCCCACCCGGGGCCAACATTTGTGCGACGAGCATATCTGTTGGTTTTCCGATTCTGGGTGATTGTATGTAGGTATTTGAGTATTCATTATAAGTAAGTAAGGTTGGAAATTATGGACCGTAGTTGGAGGGAAAGTACTCTAAATACTGAAGATAGCACATTTTACTCAAAGGATTCTTTTATTTCCAAATTAAATAAAACTGCATTCAAAGATTTATGAAACGTCACTTGCCTCAGCCGGAAATCGAACCGTTTTTTTTTAAAAAAAAGCATCCTGTATTTTTATGACATCACTGGAAAGGGTCAATCATCAGAATCAATTCCTTCTAAGTAACATAGCATCTTAAATTAAAGTAAGACCACGAAAATTTACATTTAAATAAATAATCGTTATTTTCAGATAAATCATATAACGTAACTAGACGATATTCATAGAAATAGGAGATATTTAAGAAAAATTGATATACTTAAGAGGTTTTTTAAGAGCAATAGAAGCCAAAACAATAATTTTTAGAGTTTCTGTCTATCTATATTATGTTTATTCCGGCATCACGCAAAAACTACTTAACCAAATTGGATACGGTTTTCAAAGTTGCGTTCCTGAAGGTATAACTTAAAATCTGGTGATTTTACCAACGGAAAATTATAACTAGGCGATGTTTATACATAGCACAGATAGGTACCTACTTCCAAAATCCACGCGTACGAAGTAGCGGGCAACAGCTAGTTGTACATAAATTTAATAATGTACATTATAATTTTTTTGTCCGTCTTTCTGTCACCGCAGTAAAAAAAAAATCTCAAAAGTTTTTAAAAAATTTCATGACATTGATACCTAGACCAATGAACAAAATAATCTTCGCTATACCCGTTTTGGGCTGAGTGATCCTAAAAATCATGGGTTGATTATTCCAAGTTGCGGTGATTCACTTTTCCTTTCAGGCTCAATAATTCCCACCTTCGACATCCGCCTCCAGGACGCCAGGATAGTGGGGGGCCAGGACGCGCCCGAAGGTCAGGTACCGTACCAGGTGTCTCTGAGGAACCTTCTCAACTCCCACTTCTGTGGGGGGTCCATATTGACCAACAAATGGGTTCTTACAGCTGCTCACTGCGCTGTTAGGTAAGTTCATGCGCTGCTTAGCGGGTAATAATTTAGAGAAACCAAAGAGAGGAAATTATTTTCCGTTATTTAAAATTTTGAATTTTCCACAATTTGATTCGTAAAAAATGGAATAAAAAGACCACTGCAATCTGTTATATTTTTCATGTTTTCAAATATATCTTAAAGGCAAGAATTAACTGTAATTTGCATCTTGTTTCAACAAATCTCTCAAAACAAGTTAAATAGGGTTTATAGGACACTTTGAAGGTATAGACAGGTACAAAATAAGTACTAGGTAAGGGCAGGTCCAAAAAATTCATCATTCTCATCATATCAGCCTGTAGACGTCCACTCCTGGACAAAGGCTTCCCCCAAAGATCTCCACGACGACCGGTCCCGCGCTAATCTCATCCAGCCGGGTCCTGCGACCTTCGCGCGATCCTCGGTCCACCTTGTGGGAGGCCTGCCTACGCTGCGTCTTCCGATACGTGGTCGCCACTCGAGAACCTTTCTGCCCCAACGGCCGTCAGTTCTACGAGCGATGTGCCCTGCCCACTGCCACTTAAGCTTCGCAAATCTTTGAGCTATGTCGGCGACATTGGTTCTCCTGCGGATCTCCTCATTTCTGATTTGTTCTCGCAGGGGAACAACATGTGAATTATTTTTATATAAGAATAAATCAAATTTCGTAGGTACCTCCCCTTCCTTCCAAACCCTTCTTCCCTTCCTACTTACAAAAGTTTGGTGTGCCGATACAGTTTTTTGATAATAAGTTTATATTTTGGAGGCTCAATTTGTTGCCTAAATAGGCAACGTAATATTACGTTTTTCTTAACACTTTAAAATATAGTTCCAACAAAACTAGATACCTACTAAACTTGGTACATACAACAAATCATTTAAAGGTATTTCTCATTAATATTGTATCACACCACACGATCCAAAATAGAAAAGTTCCTGGTACTGACACTGATTGGCTGTTATTTGGTTGTATTTGGAGCATTTTCCCTTGACGTGTAAATATTCAAGGCGACACGTGACGTGAATAAAATCCTGAATTGCTTTTCAAGTTAAATAAGTCAAACACGAAGAACTAAATACTAGGTAGGTAGGTACTTAATCAGATTTTTAGCTTTTCGTGGGCGAAGGAAGCTGCTTACTCAAAATGGACTGTCTGACTTTTCGACACTATAAAATACCTACCTATAAAGAAAAACATGGGTACCTACCTACTTTAGGACACGGTCAGCCCTAAAAGGCTTGACAGTCAAGCCGTGTCTTTAAGAAATGTATAGGTATCTAAGGGGAGACCATTAATTCCTCTGTGTCTAAGATAGAAGCACAGAGGAATTAATAATGTAGAAGTCCGTATACTCGTCAGTGTCCCTTAGAGCTGGTTACGTAGGCGTCCGAAGGGGTCACATGATATAAAAAGCTTATTTAACCTGTTGTCGACTTCGTGTTGCTATCTTAATTATTCTAAGTAGGTATGTACTATAAAAAAATTAATTTAATGTTGGTACAACAGTTTATATAGATGCTTTTTACATCATGTGACGACTATAAAGAGTTACCAGCGTCTACCTTACATTATATTTAGTTACACCTCTGTACCTACCTTAAGTTGACTCGTCCGTGGTTGACCCAGAAAGTTGAAACTTTGCACGCAGTGAGGGTGAGACACGGACGGAAAGGGTTTACCTGACGTTGACTGGCGTAATTAGTGCAGGTCCGTAATAAGGGATGCTGTTGGGGGTCGCATAAATTTAATGAATACTTTATTGTAGTTTAAAGTGGTGTTAAACGTTTGCTTCAATCTGGTTTTACTACCAGAGGCTTTACTGCCATTAAAAATATTAAACCTTCAAGCCAGCTGGTGCTCCTCAGCTCACTGAGCTGCTGACATCAGCCCCACATTTCGAACGGTTTGCGGTTTGTCCGAGTGTGTGTGAGTGGAGTGTGTGTGGAGAGTGTTTGATTTTTTGCGAGAATGACAGTTACCTAAGTCATAATTTATGGAACACTCGACTGACAAATCTACGGAATTTATTCGGACCCCCAGAACTTTAAGGGTCCTGAATGAGCACCTGTACTAAATCTGGGTACAACCCCTATCCAGTTGTTGGTGAGAGAGATGAAAGGTCGCCGACCATCGTTACGTATTCAATTTTCATTTCAAACTCCGTCTGAAAACTAGAATAGTATTGAATATTATGATCAAAATTATTCTCATAAAATTGGGTCATTAAAATCCGACGAAGAAATGTTCTAGGAACACAAGTTTTTTATTTACAGTCAATCCCGCCTCAACATAAAAGTGGTAGTTGGCACCAACAGCCTTGTCATAGGCGGCGATAGATACTCAGTGGCCGCCATTATCACCCACGAGGATTACAACAGCAGACTGATCAGCAATGACGTCAGCCTGCTCCAGATATCAGGCGAGATACGGTTCAGTGAACGAGTGCAGCCGATCCAGCTGCCAGAGGCAAATACTGACGGAGGGGCGACATTACTGTTGAGCGGGTGGGGCAGGATCTCTGTAAGTAATAGCCCATGAACCCTTCGTCTTCTGGTGGAGGCTCATCATCATCATATCAGCCCATCGATGGCCACGATAGGAATTACTAAGACCTTCCCCAATGAGCCGACCACACCCATTCATCCGCCCAAGCATCCAGTCGCTTCCGGCCACCCTACTTTAGGCCGTTGGTCCACCTGGCGACAGGACATACCACGCTGCTTTTACGTCCTCGGCCTCTACTCACGAACTCGTCGGTCTGCGACCGGTGTGGCCTGCCCATGCCATTTCAATTTGTTAATTCTTACGGCTTTAATTGAGGTCATTAATAATCATCTTTTTAGTATCCCGGCGTTCTTCCCACCAAGCTGCAAATGATCACGCTGACAGCGCTCAGCGTGGAGGTCTGCCAGAACCTGTTTAATGGGATCAACCCTGTCTTCGAGTCCCAGATCTGCTCGCTCACCAAGTCTGGCGAGGGCGCTTGTCATGTAAGTTTAATCAAAGCCATGTTTTAGGGTTGAGCTAAAAAGAAACCGCAAAGGACCGTTATAACGAAAACGCGAGACGCATCCAGAGACGACGAAATCGCCTAGACTTGCCAACCGACTACTAATTCCTGGATTTAGCGGGTTGTGGTTCCGGGAGACGATTCCCCAAGCGCTCCCAAAGTTAGTAGGTATTCCTGTAACGCAACGAGCGTTTGTTCTATTGGCCCGTGGGGGAGCTTGCCGTTAGAATGTGGCGGCAGTCGAGAACTTCTAGTCAACATCTAAATATCTCGGTCATGCCCGATTTCAACGCTGCCCTGCTATTCTGTAAGCGTATTTGTGCAACTCGATCCTGAATCCGCAGTGAGATCGGTCTCTAACTCAATGATTCACAGTTCAATACTCACTTAACTTCGCAAGTGAAGTGTTATTGTGTAGCTTGTATTTGTTTACACAATGCGACATAAAGGTCTTTCATGATCGGATGCGAAGTGACTTGCGATGTGATGGTCGAGTTTTAATTCGTACTTTACAGAATCACACAGCTGACAGGACCACCAGGTATTATTTTTGGGTTTAATTAAGTTGCTTGATTTCCTTTAGCCCTTATTGATTATTTCAGGGTGATTCTGGCGGTCCCCTCGTCGAAGATAACCGAGTGGTCGGCATAGTCTCGTGGGGGATGCCGTGTGCTCGCGGCTACCCTGACGTCTACACCAGGGTCTACTCCTTCAGGGACTGGATCTTGGAGAGGATCACCGTAGGCGTAGACGCTGTATAAAATTGAGGGCTCTATTTTTGACCGATTTAGATAGGTAGTCTTATTGTGCATATCATACTTATTATTTTAATAAAACATTTAGGGGAAAATAAGTTTTATTCATAGTTTCTATAGAGTTCATTTTTGTAAACACATAACTTTGTAAAAGATTAAGGCTGGATAATAAATAACTGACTAGTTATAGACATAATAATTTTATTTTTCCTGTAATATTATATCTTCCATAAAATAAGTATTTTTCAATTTGAAAACTTCGCACAGGGACTGTATTTTTTATTACATTTTCCATCATAACACGAAAACTATGCGACAAAAAAGAAAACCTTCTCAGAATGTACCTACCTAATAATGAAGCCTTACTTTCATTATTATGATACACCACTTGACCTACTTAGTAACCCCACTTTAAAACTTCAATAGAGGTGGGCAGTCGTTACTACATATTTCAAATTTCAAGTCGATAACTTATTGAGATACGGACAGACAGACGTGCGAATAAGGGTACCTAGGTACTTTTGGCCATTTTGTTTCGGTACCCTAAAATGATTTTACAGTAATGTAAAAACGCAATTATGACAAAACTTCTTTGTATCTATTTACACCAGTGATCTAACAAAGCTGCAAAACTGTTAGGTATATACATACCTACATAATATACATCGTATGATAATAGTATCAAAGTCCAGTTTTTGTACACTTTGTACCGAGACACTTAAATGACTAGGTACTCGCGTACTAGATCAAACATTTAAAATTTTATCACTTTGCCATTAAAGATTAAAGTAATCTAAGTAGGCACTTTAGTTCTACTAATATTATAAACGCGAAAGTTTGTTAGCTACAATGTTTGGATGTTTGTTACTCTTTCACGCAAAAACTACGGAACAGATTTTGATGAAACTTTACAGTAATTAGGTAATATAGATTAGCTTATATCAGAATAGCACAATAGCGCGAGCGAAGCCGCTGGAAACAGCTAGTCTACTATAAATACGTTGGCATAGACCACGTGTACGGTTTCTTGCTGCCGTGCATCAAGTAAATATGCTGTTGATATGCTGAGTGAAACGCACGGTTTCTGGAATATTACGATGAATATAAGACATAAATGGAAAATATTATGTACTTTGTGCGTATATGTGCAGAAACCTAACATAACAGCAAGACAGGCTAATAGTAAAAAAATCTTATTAAATAATAAAGGGAAAAACGATTTAATTTGTTAAATCAATATTTATTTAATTATTATCATTCGGCAGTCTTGTTTTCATAATTTAATTTTCATTTCATAAGTTCCTAATAAAAATTATTTGGCTTGCTGGGCAGCTGCTGTCAAAATCTCCCGTGAAATAATCAGTTTCTGAATCTGTGAAGTACCCTCGTATATCTGGAATATCTTTGCGTCCCTCATCAGCTTCTCGACGGGGTACTCAGTATTGTAACCGTTGCCGCCGAATATTTGGACTGCGTCCGCTGCTGCCTTGTTGGCGATCTCTGATGCGTGACATTTCGCTACCGATGCCAGCACAGTATTCACTTGGCCGTGGTCTACCATCCAAGCCGATTTCTGCCACGCCAGGCGGGCTGTCTCCACGCCTATGGCCATGTCCGCCAACATAAATGCTACAGCTTGATGTTTAGCGATCGGAACGCCGAACGTTTTTCGTTCGAGGGCGTACTTGGTGGCCTCGTCGAGAGCTCGTTGTGCCAGACCTGTAGCTCCTGCTGCTACCGGCGGTCGAGTCTTGTCGAATGCACCCATGGCTATTTTGAAACCTGCTCCTTCACCGAGCAGCACATTCTCCTTGGGAATCCGAACGTCCTCAAAAGTGATGCCGCGAGTGTCTGAAGCGCGTTGGCCCATGTTTAGTTCCTTGCGTCCAGGATTAACACCAGCCCAATCTCTCTCCACAATGAAGCCAGTGAAGGCCTTGCTAGCTGGACATTTAGGGTCAGGATTGGTACGTGCGAGTACGAAGTACCAGTTTGCAACGCCCCCGTTGGTGATCCACATCTTTTGGCCGTTAAGAATCCATTCGTCGCCTTTCTTCTCCGCTCTGCTCTTGATTCCGGCCACGTCGGAGCCACCGCTCGGTTCAGTCACACAATACGCAGCAACAATAGGTTCTTCAATCAACCTGCCGAGGTATTTCTTCTGCTGTTCCTTGGTGCCGGCAATAATAACGGGTGATTGTCCAAGACCGCTGCCCTGCAATGCATTTTGTATACCGGTGCATCCGTAAGACATCTCTTCTGTCACAAGACACGCATCGAAGATACCCATGTTCAGACCACCGCAATGCTCAGGAATGTGAGAGTTTAATAGTCCAAGTCCCCACGCTTTCTTCACAAGAGGCCAAGGGAATTCTCCTGTCTTGTCATAATGAGCAGCTTGCGGAGTAATCTCTTCTCTGGTAAACTTGCGAGTCAATTCTTGAAGTGACTTTTGCTCGTCGGACAATTCAAAGCAGTATCCAGTAGTAGGGATCGGTTTAACAGATAATGCCGCTGGAGTTGATGTGGACAGCGTTCTATAGATCGGTCGACTCGCGCGAACAATTTGATTTAAAGGATTCATTTTGACAAACTATGTTATCGTTGAACAGGTTCGTAATGGAGTGCACTGAACTAGACGGTTTGGACTTTACACTAACGAAAGTTACACGAATGAAAGTAACGTGAAGACAGCGAGTGAACCAACCGCACGGTAATGCGGACTGGTGTGAAGTGCGAACTGCGAGTCGGTCGCTAAAATCGTACATAAATGAGGTACCTACCTATTTATGTAGATATACATATACTTTATTTACATGATAAGATTATACTGGTTACCCTAGCGAACAGTGATATCCTGAAAACAAGATTTTTTCGAAACAGCTACCTCTACAACCAATAAATCCTGCCTCTCAGTTTGTATAGAGTTGGTATGGAGCAAAAAATGTCTACAACTCAAGTTATATCCGTTTATCTGAAGACATACGAGGCATACCTATAATAAAATGGATTATATGTCGGCATAGCTATAGCTATTTTTATGATAATGTACGACATTAAAATCCTGTTTGCAGAGTATTTCAAAAGTGGTAGGTAAATAGTTATCAATATCCAAGATACACAAATGAAATAGATACTACCAACAGCGGTATAATTTTTATGATTTTACTTACCCATAAATATTTTACTGATAAAATTGGTGTTTGGCAACCAGTTTCAGAATGAGTATTTATAACCTTATCTATTAGATGTTGTATTAAATGAATGCTGTGTACAAGAAAATTATAAGGTATGGTATGATATTGTATTGTATGGATAATTTTTCAGGAAGGTTCTAATTTACGGGCGCCATCCAAAGAGATCCTAGCTCCATGGCTTTATAGATCCCGGCATTGGCATAGTGATAGAATTCCATAAAAAAATCTGGGAGCAATATTTTCAAAAATCTCAACGTCAGTAGTAGATTTTGAGCAAGTAATTAGGCTCTCTACCATAACTAATTTCCATGACTTTTCAGCTCAAGTGGTTTACTGTTTCCATAAAATACTTTCATGCCTGTAGTCAGTTATAAATAAAATTATATACATAATTTAAAAAATACTTTATTGTTCTTTTAAAAATACATTTTTGATTAAATGTGTATCAAAAAAACTTCCTTACATCTGCACTCGATTGATATGTACGTACCTACCTAGTCAGTTAAAAAAATCAAGAGAAAAAAGAATTTCAAATAAAATAAAAAATGTAATTAACTATACAAAATATCTGTCCAAAAATCTACAACTTGACTTTGGTTGATTTCACAGATATAGTTGTTTTGATGCTTGGCATTACATATTTCCTTTACACCTTACAAATTAGTTTCTCTTGTATGCTTAAATAATTTTTAAAATTAATAACAAACTACAATCTGTGCTATATTTATTGAATCTCATAATTTGTGTTTTATTTACTTAGTATCATAATTTATGATCTGCAGTCTTAGACAAATAATTAGAAAACTTCTTTAATTTCCTTCTCTACCAAGATTATAAAACTCAATGACTTTGCTGGGTCAAGATCTCCCTCGAAATGATAAGTTTCTGAATCTGTGTCGTTCCCTCATATATCTGATATATCTTTGCGTCCCTCATCAGTTTTTCAACAGGGTACTCCGTGTTGTAACCGTTGCCACCAAAGATTTGAACGGCATCTGATGCTGCTTTGTTGGCGATCTCTGATGAGTGACATTTGGCAACTGATGCCAGCACTGTGTTCACTTGACCGTGGTCGACCATCCATGCAGATTTCTGCCACGCCAGGCGGGCTGTCTCCACGCCTATTGCCATGTCCGCCAACATGAATGCTACAGCTTGATGTCTGGCGATTGGAACACCAAATGTTTTCCGTTCGAGGGCGTACTTGGTGGCCTCGTCGAGAGCTCGTTGTGCAAGACCTGTAGCTCCTGCTCCTACTGGCGGTCGAGTCTTGTCGAATGCGCCCATGGCTATTTTGAATCCGGCTCCTTCACCGAGCAGCACATTTTCCTTAGGAATCCGAACATCTTCGAAGGTGATGCCACGAGTATCTGAAGCTCGCTGGCCCATGTTTTGCTCCTTACGTCCAGGAGTAACACCTGCCCATTCTCTCTCCACAATGAAGCCAGTAAAGGCTTTACTAGCTGGGCACTTAGGGTCAGGATTGGTACGTGCCAGTACAAAATACCAGTTGGCGACTCCACCGTTTGTGATCCACATTTTTTGCCCATTGAGAATCCATTCATCACCTTTCTTCACTGCCTTGGTTTTTATACCTGCCACATCGGAGCCAGTACCTGGTTCGGTGACACCGTACGCAGCAACCAGGGGTTCGTCGATCAGCCTGCCGAGGTACTTCTTTTGCTGTTCCTTGTTGCCGGCAATCACAACTGGCGACTGTCCAAGACCACTGGACACCAGCGCAGTTTTTATGCCAGTGCACCCGTACGCCAGTTCCTCAGTGACAAGACACTCCTCGAAGACACCCATGTCCATACCGCCACAATGTTCAGGAATGTGACAGTTCATGAGCCCCAGCTCCCACGCCTTCTTGACAATAGGCCAGGGGTATTCTCCTGTCTTGTCGTAGTGTGCTGCCTTCGGGAGAATCTCTTCTCTGGCGAATTTGCGAGCCAAATCTTGCAGCGCCTTGTGCTCATCGGCAAGTTCGAAGCAGAATCCAGTAGTCGGTATCGGTTTCGCCGATGCTGCTGCCGGAATTGACGTGGAGAGCTGTCGTCTATAAATCGGTCGGCTGGCGCGAGCAATTTGTCTGAAGGGATTCATTTTGAGGAACACAAGGTTTCACTGAGGTATGAATGCAGTGGCGGCTCGTAGGCACGTAGTAGTATCACTAATCTGTCTGTGGCGGCTGCACAAGGCGATGGCGAACTGGACTTTGCACTTGTTTTCTCTGACAGCACCGCACTGTCGGGACGGGTGGACATTGACCTCTCACTGACAGAAATAACAACTTTGTTGGGTTAACATATGATAGTTTATGAACGGCAGCTGTATAGGAAAAAATCCTATGGTGGGTGTCCGTTACAAACAAATTTATATATTATAGACTTATTTAAGTGTATTGGTATGTAACGAAAAAATATATTTTATTCAGTATAAACAAACAGCCAAATTGCACACACAAGTCAACCACAAATTATATAGTATACGGAAGTCAACAAAGTCAGTCTCTCAGTCAGTCAGTCAATCAATCAATCACAACTCATGAATGTCAAAATGAGAAATTTTCTTTTTTTATTAAAGGCAAAGGTAGGCGTACGCAATTTTAAAGCCAAGTCCCAAGTTACTAAATAAAACAATTTAAAAAAATTAAATCCTAAACTTTCCATGCTTGATTGTCTTGATAATTTCGAGCTAAAGATTGTCTGCCCTATTCTTTTTTCAAATACCATGTGCTTCTTTTGTTAAATAAGTTAATAGAATTAATATGAAGTTGGCAGACAATCTCACGCTCGAAACTCATGAACATCCTGTTCCTTTTTACGGCCCACGTTGATCCGCACAGACTACAGAGGGATACCTACCTACTTTGATCCGTGTTAAGCGCCAGCAAATTTCCCCCGCCTGTAACTTCAAGCACAGCAGCAAGTCGATATTTGCATTAGTGCATTGTAGATAGATAGGTAGGTACATACGTATTCTATATTGTACTAACCTACCGTTGGTATGTATGTACTACAAACCTACCTACAAGCTTCGTTTTTGTACACTAATGTATTATTTAGCCCCTTTGTTAACATCAAAATCTTCGAAAAAAAAGATTTTGTATAATTCATTAAATTATTAGAATCAACTACAGTGGCACTCAATATCAACTAAATATTAGAACCTATAGGTCCTACGTCTAGATTTCATGTTACGTTTTGCGATCAGTCTTACTAACATAGGCACTCTATTAGAATACTAGTAAGTATCTTCCCTATTACTGTCGATTTACGATGCAGCAAAAGCAAATGCATAGAACCAAACAAACAGTTCGGAAAATATCAGTAAAATAAACTTGTAAAACCATCGACATAGGAATTGCTTGTGTAAAACGAATGTACCTAATGACTGACAAAAGCCAGGCGAGTGGGTTGTCTTGTAAGCTTGATTAGTATCGTAAACATTGGATATGCATACTATTACTTACTCTGTGATAGAGGAGAATGATAAGTTGGCGATTAATATTCCAGAAAATCATCCGGCAATGATAATTAAAAATAAAAATAAACGGGCTACGGTAAATATCCTAGAATTTCCCGGTGAAGCTTTGCCAAGTGATGGTGGCGAAAATCTGAATTGATTATAAAAGTATGACCTGAAATGACAAGCCGTTAATTTCTGTTACTGACACTTAAACAAAATCACCCTAACTCATTCAAAATTGCCCTGTGGTAACACGAGGAAGCTGCAATCAGTAAAACCGCCCAAAGCCTGGTTCCGAGGGCCGAGGTCGCGTCGAAGCGCCCTTGAACGATATCGACCGCGGTTGCAGGTCGCAGCATTGACCTAGTTGGCCCCACAAAGTGCAAGAGCGAATCCAGGGGGATAGAGTCAAACCCCCTCGCTGAACGCAGAGCCCAAAACGTAAAACCACAGATTGGTAATAGTTCCTACGTAAAACCCCCTGTTACCTTTTGTTAAAAGGACATATCTATAGGGATTTGTTACCTATATAATTTTTAGGTAGCTTTTTCCGAACAAAAACAAACGACACGCAAAGATAAAAATGACGCTATTCGAAAAAAAAGCTAAATAAGTACCTACTTACATGAAAAAATACGTTCGAGAAAAAGATCCAACAAATCGACTGGCAACTAACGAACTATCAGTCCAACGGCGGATCCAGGGGAGGGGTCATGGGGGTCATGACTCCCCCTGAGCTGGTTCCAGGACTTAGGTGGACCACTAATTCTATTGTTATCAAAATTAAATTAAAAGTTCTTGACTTGACCACGACTATGTGACCCCCTCCTGGCGCCAAAGCTGGATCCGCCCTTGTATCAGTCCCGGTCTAGGGGTTGTCTATGGGAGGAGGTCACTTCAGTGTACCATAAATACCCCATCCTTGGTGTAATACAAATTCCTTGACCCCATCAAGATACCTACCTACCATTATTAAGCCCTTTGCTTAAGTAGGTAATATAAAAAACTCACTTTGAGATGTGATTTAACCCCCCAAATTGAAAGGGTCTGGATCCGGACTACAGAAAGTTTAAGTTTACTTACCTACATGTTTGCGCCCCACCTAGTAAACAACGAACGCAATATCCGTATTGCTGGCGCATCCGACATGCGACAGGTTACCTAAGGTACCTACCTACATTGATACAAGTACCTACTTCACTTTTCAGTCCTATATGAATTGGAACGACGACGAAGGTTCAGCTCCAGAAGTGGACTGGTGTGGACTGATTATTTATTCCTGCAGCAAAGCAGTCGCACCGGAACACTGGCGCACGACGTCGGGCGGATGAAAGCGGAAGTCATGTCTAATGTTATCAATGAATGAACTTGTGTCGAATTTCCGCCGACCTCCCTATAAAATTATTTAAACTACCGGGTGCTCGATTGGAACATAAATAACACTAACATTAGGTCCAATTCTGAAGGCACACATTTAAAATTTGACACCCCTAAGGAGACTATGGGCCTCATAACAAGGCTCAAGGTCACCCAGAGGGCAATGGAGAGAGCTATGCTCGGAGTTTCCCTGCGAGATCGAATCAGATATGAGGAGATCCGCAGGAGAACCAAGGTCACCGACATAGCTCAAAGAATTGCGAAGCTGAAGTGGCAGTGGGCTGGGCACATCGCTCGTAGAACTGACGGCCGTTGGGGCAGAAAGGTTCTCGAGTGGCGACCACGTATCGGAAGACGCAGTGTAGGCAGGCCTCCCACAAGGTGGACCGACGATCTGGTGAAGGTCGCGGGACCCAGCTGGATGAGGTTAGCGCAGGACCGGTCGTCGTGGAGATCCTTGGGGGAGGCCTTTGTCCAGCAGTGGACGTCTACAGGCTGATATGATGATGATATGATGAAGGAGGTACATATTTCTTCATCATCTGTCTGTACTAGTCCACTGCTGGACATAGGCATCCCCCAAGGCGCGCCACTGAACCCGATCCTCAGTTCTCCGCATGACTTGAACCAACTGTGCACGTCTTCCGGATTAAAGTTAAGCCCTTTCTAGACCTTTTAAAAACCCAGTTAGCACTGAAAAGAGGAATAAAATGGGCAACACTGCGCCCCGTCCGTGCTTCGCCGTCCTTAGTTCCCATCTCGACCGTATTTAAACTAACTGAAAATAAGCCTAAATAAATAAAGCCTACCGAGTAACATTTGCCCCACAAACGCTACCTACTGAGTTTGTCCTCAGGGAGTGCGAGGTAAACATGCGATATTGGATTTATAGGCTATTTATAGGCTTGTTTGTACGAGCAAATTATCACTTCTGCATGTAAAAAAGTAAAATCCTTGTTTGAAATTCGTTAATAGGTGTGTACAACTGTTTCATAATGAAGGTTATTTCAACACGAGTTAAATTCACTCTAGACAACACGAGCGTTGAATAGGTACATAGGTATGTGAACATTGCATACAATAATTTATTTACTACTTACATTATTTAAAAAGTTTAAGAAAATTTATAATGGCAGTAATGTTTAGCGACAAATTTAAATGGATTTAAACATTACTTTTTCGTGTAAACACTTGATAAATAATTTAGTTCCTTCTTTTCTTTTAGAGAACTAGGCGTATTAGGCCTGCCACACACGTACGGTTTCCTGATTAAAGTTTCCTGAACAGGAATTCAGATTCGGAAACCTGAATTCATACAAAATAATCTTTTTTTAATTCGAAAAATACGTGTGCTTCATGTTAGAACACTTTGTATGAAACGTGTGCATCAAGAAATCTAACGTACGGTTTCCTGATCAGGATTTAAGTACAAATATTTGCGTCAGGCCATACAGTATACTTAAAACTAATTATTTTATAGTGATAAACTTATCTAATATATTTTGCAACTTTGACTTGAATTTAGACAATCTCCTCCCCCAATTTCAAACTCACGGATATAGGTAACTAAATAAGTTTTGGACGTCCCAGAGGACGGATCAAAAAGTTTAAATGTTTTTTTAAGTTCTCGTCAAATCAAACATTCTATTCTTGTTTCAATGTCGTGACAATGATTGCTCTGTTTTTGCGCTCAGCAACCGAGAAGGGCCCTAGAGACCGTTCACGTCGTCGCGAGGCGGGAAAGGGCTCTTTAGGGGGTCAGACAATCTTCTTAATAAATTGAGTACTGTTTAATAGCCTGAAATAGCTCTGAAAAGAATTCAGTCTGCTATAGGTAGATATTCATAATTTTCGGTAGATTTGGTTATAGATTTTAGCCTGTTAAATTATTACGAATAATATTCAAATTAAAACAAAATCTAAATCTTTTGTGTAAACTAATATCCTCGGTAAAAACATTACGACGTCTTGGCTGTATTATTATTACGACTTTTTTGGCTACCTACATTTATCGTTGGACGAACGAACGTCGAACGAATACACGTCCCCCTATCGCACGGGCGTATTAATTTCATCGCTTCTTGAAAGCGATATTTTTACACCTTAAAATATAAAGGGCTTTCACAATACCGTTCACACAGGGGAAAAAAATCGCTTCAACACGCGATGAAATTACGCCCGTACGAATGGGGGCTAGTAAACTGTATTGTATAATAATAAAATGTGCTAAATCTTAAGAAATAAAACTTGTATTTTGTTACATGGCCTACAGCGTAGTATCCCTTTATAGTTTATGCCTACAGCCATGCAACAAAAGTGAAGTGAAATATTGGCTAGAAAAGACTCGTTCCCAAGGCCGTAAAACCAATTAAAAAATCACGAGTACGCAACTACGCACGCATGCATGCATGCCATGCACGCACACATTCGCTCGCATCTTGCGTTGTGTGTTTGTGTTTTGTTTATGTCAAAAACTCGTGTTTCTGATTTTGTTTTATTAAATTCGTAAACTTTTTCTGCATAAACCAAAAATGGATTTTATAGTAGACACAGTGGGTGATGAAGATCTTCAAGTAAAAACAGAGTTACTTGGAGGAGACAAGACACCGTATTTTGTAGGTTAGTTCTTGGAATTGGGTCGGAGTCATGGACCAAAGGGTGCGGATGTGAAAAGCATAGTAAAATATTTAGCTTTTGAAAGAGTAAAGTGTATTTAATTATTAGAGGAAAGGGGTTTCACATTTGACTAATGCACCACCTACATGCATTGAACCTTATTACCTATGTAAATTTTGACTGCAGCAGGTTATAAATTAAATTAAATCGAATTTATTTCAGGCCGATATAGCCCATAGAAAAGACACATAAAATTGACAAAAGAAAAATTATTCGAAGACAGTTCCCACTTACCATCAGGTGGGTGTCTGCTCATTTGCTACTTGATTCCTTTAAAAGATTATTCTTTTCAGACAAAGAGGATAGAACGAAAGCCATTTTAGAACTATTCGACAAAACCAAGCAGGATCTAGATGAGCAAGAAACCGCCGAGGAAGAAATACAAAGCAAACTGAAGGGCCTTAAAATAAATGGCTTATTCAATGATTTCTTCCAAGAAATGAATTGGAACAAGTCAATAATTTTCAAGAAAAAACAGTTTAAAAAATTTCATTTCGATCAGTTGGACATTGAATCTGGGAAACTGAAGTCTAACCTTGGTGGTGTGGATGTGGAGAAAGAGATGCAGAAGTCGGTGTTAAGACCAGGTATAGAGAAGGAACATAGTTTACCTAGTTACAATGTTAGTAAACACAAATTGAAGGCACTACGCAAGGTAAGAATTTGAAAAGGTTAAGTTTACTCCTTCACATAAACCCAGTAAGATTTTGTTAGGGAATAGTATGAGCCATGTAATAAATAAATAAAACAGTAATGCAGTTTAAAGGACTCAAATAAAAATCAAACCAACAGCCTATTAACATGTCCCCACTGCTGGGGCTCAGGCCTACCCCCTCAAGAAGGGCTATAGTCTACCATGCTAGCCCAGTGCAGGTTGGTGGACTTTACAGTCATGTGCCTAAGTATTTCTTCAGTATATGTAGGTTTCCTCACTTTGTTTTCCTTCACCGTTTGAGAACAGTTTATGTACTTAAGTTTTGAGAAAAAAACCATTGGTACATGGCCCAGCCGGGGATCGAACCTCGGAATAAGGTAGTCCGCGTCTTATCCCTGACCCCACTGTCGATTTCTCTTATTAAATAGGACTATTTTACTTAAAACAGAAAGAGGCATACAAGGCGAGTTTGCTGTACAATCTAAATGAAGTCACTTTCTTTAGAAGTGTCCATCCAAGTAAACAATGCACTTGGTCATCACAATATTAAATTATTTTACACATGATTTTCTGCTGCCTAACATTTTCACACAGCATCCGGAAAATAATAATTTGTGTTCCCTTCCACAATTGCAGAAGGAACGAGAGAAGACCAAAGGCCCCGGCTGGTTCAACTTACCTGCGCCTGAGGTGACTGAGGAGCTGAAGAATGACCTTCAAGTCCTGAAGATGAGATCCGCGATGGACCCCAAACACTTCTACAAGAAGAATGACATGGAAGTTCTGCCAAAGTACTTCCAGGTAGGTTTATACTCTTTATTAAGAGAGCAGAGACTATAAGTCTTTAAAAAAAAACTCTAGCTCAGAAAGAAGACTTGCACTGCACAATTATTCGAAATATCATCTTATATAACCCTTGTGTTGAGATAAATTATTTCTGAACTGCTGATTTTCAGATGGGCCGAATTATGGATTCCCCACTCGACCATATAAACGAGCGTCTAACTAAAAAGGAGAGAAAAAGAACAATGGTAGACGAACTGCTGGCCGACGCGGAGTTCCAGAAGTACAACAAGAAGAAATACAAAGAGATCATAGACGATAAGAGGAAGACGGAGTACAAGACATTCATGAAAGACAAGAGGCAAAAGAACAAAGCTGAGTTAAAAAAAAACAAGTTGAAAAGTAAAAAGAAAGTGAAGACTACTCAATAAATAAGTTGAGGTGTACCTACCTACCTAGTTTGCATTTAATTCGCCGAGGTTAGTGTTCATATATCCAGCAGCTCTTGAAATTGCTGGCACTGATTTCCTTAAAAATAGAGCTCATCTGTGCCGCCAATCTGATGTAGGTAGGTCCCGCTCAACCATTCCTGCTCAGATCTACCAAGGTTTCTGTAAGTCATCATCACCCTGTGGACGTCCACTGCTGGACATAGATCTTCTACAAGTGCTTCTGGTCACATTTTAGGTCGTTATCAATTTAGTAGGGAATGCCCCATAATTTCAATTTAAAAACACAGAAACATGAAACAATTTTTATTCTTAAAATATTCAATAATGTTATGAAACAAGCAAAAATTCCAAGTAGCAAAGTTTTACTTAAAAATCCTATGAATTGTAAAATATCACAGAAGGATACCGTGAAACAAATTAAGTAAATTACGATACTTGTTGACTTTTAAGCTTAAATATAAAATTTTTTATACACCCATTTTTTAAATGAAGCTTTATTGCACATGAAGCTGTAAGCAAAGCTGCATGATGGCACTAGTGTTTAAAACCCTCCAGTGACATCGATTGAAGCTCCAGTTATGAAAGAGCTCTTGTCTGAACTCAGGAATGTGATTAGTTCAGCTACCTCTGAAATAAAAGACAGGTTTCAAGTTAGTTTCAGGGTGTGTAAGGCGCAAGTGCTTCAAATTAGCACAAAATTAGTAAGTATTGATATCGCACATTCGTGTCACTCGGGCGAGGCCTATAAACCGGGCTCCCACCTAGCGCGGCGTCGTTGCCCGCGCGTGCGCGGTGATTCCGTGATCTGTGTACATTATGCTGTCGGCCTAGTGGTCCCAGACTTCCATATTATCGGTGTTGCCAGTTGTTATCATGGTCCAAAAAAAAAAACCTAAAAATTATTCTCATTTAAAATAAAATAATTAAATTTTTGGACCATAATAACAACTGCATGTCTGGGACCACTAGGCCGACGACACCATATACCAGAAGTCAGAATGTGATCCTCAAATTCATACGGATCTTTGGCATGTCACTTAAGTTATTTCAGCATTGTTAGGTAAATTACCTACCTGCCGATTAAAGCGTGAAGAGAAGATTATATTATAATGTATCTAAGAACACTAATAATAAGATTGAAAGAGATTTACCAGTGGGTTGTCCTAATCTTCCCAAAGGCACTTGTTTCAGAAAAGATTCCTTGACTTTATCAGGGATGGTCTGGATGATTGGTGTTTCTATGAAACCAGGCAAGATGACGTTTACTCTGGAAACAGATAAAGTAATAATTAGTTAACGCGTACGTAGACATCTTATTGCGAGTGGTCTTATCAAGCAGTGGGACAGCAGACAAAAAATCTTAGGAAATGTGTTGAACTTTAAATTGTAAAATATGTAATTTTAATTAGTATCATACATTTTGTTAATCCCAAACTACGATTCCAGTTTACTTATTCCACATTTACTGTGTCCCAAAATGCACTATCCTGTATGTACAGTATCTCAGTTATCGACGACAGTAATCTTATAGCGTATCCCAGACACACGCGGCCTGCGGTGGCGGCCTACCGCAGCTTCAATATGCAAACGCAGGCCGCGCGTGTCTGAAGTCTCACATACATTGCATGGGGAATACAACAGGCCGCCACCGCCACCGCAGACCGCGTGTGTCTGGGATCCACTTAACATTTATTCTGTATATGGGCGACGAACCTAAACCATTTTAAAAGTAAATCTAAAATTTTAAAAGTGCAAATAATCACCTTATATTAAACTTCCCTAGCTCCTGTGCGGCTGATTGCGTCATACCAATAAGGCCTGCTTTGCTGCCAGAGTAATTTGTTTGTCCTGAAAACAAAATATTTTCATATAAAGTATTTGAGCGGTGGAAGGGAAAAAACATTAAGAATTTCCCATTAACTATATGATATTGTGCATTCTTATCTCTGTAGAGTTAGTTTAGATAAACAATCAGCTGAATTATCTTAGGTTACATAAACATTCTTCCCGCCTAGGGAAATAAATAGCGATTAGTACAATCGACCGCACGTCAGTAGAAATAAAACCAGTGTAAACTGGTTAATCAACTTTGAAATGCTTACCTACATCAAAGTACCGCAACTTCTGAATGTATTTCTGTATGTCTTCTTTTTATGAAAAACCTCTAATAATCCGCCTCCATATTACGCTATGAGTAGGATAGGTAGTCGTCCACTGCTGGACATAGGCTTTCCGTAACGCATACCAGCGGCGATTTCATTGCTGACATACAATGACAATCAAAATCAGTTTCAAATGACAAAAAATAAGACATTTTATGGGGAAAGTCATGTAAAAATGAGTCACAATTTCTTGTTTTTTGATTACTAAATGAAGAAAAACTACAATATTTCATCTTACCCATGTTTCCATATTTGGCGACTATGCTAGATATGTTTACTATCGAACCAGGAAGTGATGCTTCTGTTATTGCCTTTGAAAATGCCTGCATCACCAAGAATGTGCCCTGAAAATGGAATTGAGGATGACAATTATTGGTATGCTATGCCTCCAATTTTTCCATGGCATTAAGGATTTTTTATCGGTAGTTTAGACCATAGTCGACATAAAGACTTGTATGAAACTTGGTGACTATTTATAGATATGCATACATATTAGTTTTAAGAGTGGAATTTTCAAATTTTTTTTTTTGGGATTTATTCAGAATAGGCCTTTCGAAGAGTGCTGAATTTATTTATGCTTTATTTAATTTTTTCATTAAATAAATGTAATAATTATAATAATGTTTAGTCCCAACTAAGCCACAGAATACATGACTAAGCCGAAGCTTGTACATGGGTACTCGACAACTGATAAACATACTTAAATACTTTTAAATAAATACATAAATACATACCAACACCCAGAAAACCAACAGTTATGCTCATCACAGAAATGTTGGTCCCGGGTGGCAATCGAACCCACGACCTTTGGCGCAGTAGGCAGGGTTACTACCACTACGCCAATAGGCCAGTCATCACAGTTTACAGTTATTGTGTCTTTACAAGAGGTCATAAAAGATAAAGTTTAAATACCTTCAAGTTTACATTCATTACAACATCATAGTCATCTTCTGACAGTTTCAGCATCCAATTGTCTCTGGTGAGGCCGGCAGAGTTGACGACTATGGTCGGCGGAGCCCTGTATTGCTTCAAAGCTGTCTGCAGCAGGTTCTGCACAGAACTTGAGCTGGACACGTCTAATTCCACAGCACAGTGTTCTCCTACATCTGGAATTATAACGATTTTCATTTACTTACTAGAATACTATTAGTAGGTATGTGTTGTAATACAGGGATGTAGATTTAGTCACCTGCAACAACCAGGGCCATTCTGACCAATGTGTATTTACATATAAATAAATAAGGTTTATTATATTTCAATCCGGACCGAGCACAGGGCCGGTCGTCGTGGAGATCCCTGGGGGAGGCCTTTGTCCAGCAGTGGATGTCTACAGGCTGATATGATGAAGATATTTCAATCCTAGCTGGTGTTGTCAGACTACATAAATTAGTACTTTTACCATCATCACTTGGTATATCCTAGGATTTAGTGTAGTTCGGGATTTTACAGTAACAATACCTACAGTTCAGACTACCTTTGGTTGTGGTCTGGGTGTTATATTTTTGAATTGCCTGTTTTGCCTAATTCCCATAGCAATGGAGAAAATAATTGCTTGGAATTAGACATGACATAGGCAACAAAAAAAAAATATTTCACCCCTAAGGGGTTGAAATCAACATTTAGTACAGAAAGAAAGTAGCACCATTAGAGCCTGAAGCTAAAGCTGTGTGGGTCTTAATAGTTTCCATGACAGCATCATAATTCTTGTCTGCTGCTATGACGGTGGCGCCTTCCCGCGACAGGACCTGGCACGCCGCCCGGCCGATGCCAGACCCAGCCCCTGAAATCATTAGAATTACTCAGTTATAGACACAAAATATTCGATAAAGCTGCATCATTAACAGATTACTTATTTATTTAACAATATTTTCATAACATGAAATGAACCATTTTATCTACAGAGTGTGGTGGAGTGGGTGAAGCTGTATGCAACAGCTAATAAACGTTAAAATATAAATAAGACCTGACTTCGTATTTAGGCCTAAGTTCAGCCTTAGTACTGACAAGTGAATATCCCTCTTAATAGCAGACGATAACAATATGGTTTTTTTATGCCTGCAATAAAACATTTATTATTAAATATTATATTATTATGCTTTTTACCTGAGTGGACCACGGTGTGTCAGTGGAAGATACACAGATAATAAAACAACAGAAACTAACTTTCTCACACAAGATCTGTAAGAAAAATGATCATAAAACTGGGAGGTAGGCAAGTACTTTAAAACTAAAATCTGAAAATTATATTACACTGTAACTATGTAAGTATAGGTAAATAAGTAATAATAGATTTTACAATTTGTAAATAAATCGGTTGTTTTTAGGTTACAGCGGTCGGAAAAATCTAATTCCTGCTTGTAATATGATAAGAATAACCTAACCTTACCCCTAATAAGATAAACTACGTAAACAACAACTTACCAGTAACCAAAGCAAGTCTACCAGCTACTATTCCAGACACCATTTTCAGTAATAAAATACTAAAATCTAATCTGAAAAACTAATAAAGTTGAAAAGTTTACCCTTGAAGTTTGAACTTTAGTGTTATCATATCAATCGTTATCAGAACCTATCACTCACTGTCAATACTTATTAGATGTTAAAATCGTACCAGCTAAACGAACATTTCCTGCGCGTTGATTGTTGCTGTCTCTGTCTACGTTCCTATGTCAAACAGCACTGTAAAAAAAGCGCAACGTTTACAGTGACGTTCGCTATCGTTCAGAAATTTGATTGTTTTAAGAATTAAATATATTTCTTCGTTCGAAATAAAGGCAGTGTTGCCAACTTAGCTACTAAAAAATAAGCTCAAAAAATTAAGTGCAGTAGCTAGACACACAGACTCAGATTAGACACACACTAATCTGAGCACACAGAGTACATTATAGCTAGACATTTTTCAAAAAGCTGCTAGATGTGCAGATTTTTCTACTATTTGAATTTACTTACTATTTTATTATCTACTATTAGAATACATCCAAGGTTTACCAGGTTTACAGACGAGTTAATCAAAACTTGGATGTATATTCTATATACTTAATTTGTGTTCAAAACCAATTTCTTTGTCATCATGATGTTAATGTCAGTCTTTTAACGTCCGATGTTGGACATAGGCATTCCCCAATGAATGCCACCACACTCGGTCCTCCACATTCGGCCATCTTCATCAGGTCAACACTTCACGGCCTGGCGGAGGGACGTCCAATGCTGCGCGTACCTGTCCGCAATCTCCACTCTAGAACACGTCTGCCTCAACGACCCGTCGCCGGTTCTGCCACAGATGTGACCTGCCCACTGCCACTTCGCCTTGATTTCTTTGTAGGTAAAAATATTTGAAAATTATGTTATACTGGATTTGTTTTGGGAACAATTTATCCACCTCTTACTTATATCCAGTTAAAGGACCTTGGTTTAAAATTCTTTATACTTATTTAAACCTACATACTTTGTCCTTCTAATGTGTAGGTACGTACAAAAGTGGTCAATTGGCTATTCAGATGTTGACTGTACTCTTATTTATTTTCTTTATATCAATACTTAGAATCACACAGCATTCCAACAGTTCTTAAGTTTTTTATACTTACACATTACAGTGAATATATCTAACAAATATTAGTCTTAATTATACCCTGTTATCAAGCGAGCAGTTTGGTGGCTATGTAACATTATTGACTCAGCCAATGAAACAGAACAATTTTCAAAAATAAAATTTTGTAGTTCCCATACATAGAGCTACAACGTCGATGCTTGTATTGCAAATCACTGTTATGTAGCCACCAAACTGCCCGCTTGATAACAGGTCAAATAGATACCTACTGCTAATATTGCTCTAAATTAGTTGCCTAAAATTAATGGCGAACATTTTCGAAATTCTGTAAAATAATTGTCTATCTATTGTCAGGTTAATAACCAACAGGTTGAAGTTCTTGGCACATTATTTTCAGGGTCTAGAACAAAACATATGACTATTTGATTTCTGCATGGACTTGAGTGACATTTTTCGCAGGAAAAGCTAAGAGCAAACAATCATGTTTTGCTTTGATCCCAGGTTAATATGACTGAACAGCACAATCAATGTGTGCTTGCTCTGCGATAGGCAATTATTTAGCTTATCAAATACTTAAACTTCTAAAAATTTTACATTCTGCCCCACTATTATAACACAATGAGTCATATGAATGAACCTAATCAAAATCAACAACAGGCTTAAACATAATCCACAGTCTTTCAAACTCGCTTCTATATTGCTGGACAAGTTCTTCCTGTGACGTTATGAGCAAATTTTCAAAATTCCCATCCAGAGCTTGGTTAGTCCAATTTAAAGACCCTGTCATGACTACAGGCGTGGCCTGGGGGTTGTCAGTAAACGCATCTATTAAACAAAACTTATGATGCATCAAGTTTGGCGATTTCATCCATCGCACCTGTATCCCTTGCTTTTGTAGCCTCCTTAAATTGGACCCGGAGGTGAATGCCATGTCCGCGTCAATTATTATTCGTATCTTCACATTTCTGTATAACAACTTTAGAATAGCATTTGTGATGTCCGAATTTGTCAACACGTATATGCAAATGTCTAGAGTATGTTTTGGAGAGTCGAAATAGTACAGCAGTCTGTCCATGCTGGCTGTTATCTTGCAGCGTGAGTACCTGCTTTTCCTCAGCTGCAGGATGCCGTGAGAAAAGAAAATGGCTTCGTGAATCTCTTTGGGAGCTATCTTCTTTTTCTTGGTGTAGAAATTGTACACTGCGATGGCACCGCCCGCAAGGGAGACACACAGCAAAATAGTTTTACTGAAACTGTTAGCCATTGCGGATTTGTGGGGCACATATGTCTTTTTCGCAGTATTGAAACTGTCATCTAGATGTTGAAGTGTTTCTGTTACTCTGTCTTTATTTTAACAAAAAGAAAATTTGATTTATTCTTTGTTGACGAAAGAAATTGAATTTTTTGAAATTGAATTGATGCAACGTGTTTATTTACATGAATGACAGTGACGGATTGACTGACACAGATCTGTCTGTCACTATCAGGTTGACAGTAACAGAGTAGCGATTGATCAATCACTGTTTTTTATGACAAGGGTATCTAGGGTCACAAATCTAGGGTCTTATAATTAAATTATGTTTGTTTTAGTTTTTGTTGACTTGTAGGTTTATCGTCTGGGGCAAAATATTATGAAAACAGCTAGATACAAGTAAGTAGGTGTTTATTAATTTTAGCAAGTAGGTATTATTGAAGGCCCTATAATGTTCATAAAGTTATATTGTTAATACTGAAATCGTGTGGTCTCAGTCTCAAGTTCAAGTTATAAGAACTGTGATGAGCTGACTGCAGGGGCCCGCTGTAGCCGCCGATTATTGCACAAGAACCGTAAGCATTGTCTGCACCCCCATAACTCATGCCTTGGCCCATCAGGGTATTTGAATTCGGCACATATTGTCTGTTGCCGACATTCTGCATCATTAAGGAATAGTCGTTTTGGTATAAACCAGAATTGGCGATTGGAATTCCCAGGTTGAAGTTCAAATTGTTGGCTTGGAAGTGATGCAGCCACGGTTCCTTTGTGTTGCGCCCGTAATCCTGCCTGGGGTCTTGGTGTGGAATCCCAATAGGAACCGGTACCGGTTCGGGGGAACCGTGGCTCGTCGAGCTGCGATGACTGGACAAGGCGGATCTTTCATTTCTTCGAAATTTCGCGCGTCTATTTTGAAACCAAACCTGTGAACAAGAAAAAAGTCTGAAAAGCGTATCTAGCGTACCTACCTACCTACGCATCGTAAACCCAAACGGGATCCGTAAATTGAAATTTCTATAATTTTCACATGATTGCCAATCAATTTAATATTAAGTCCACCAATGTTTTAAGTTTCAGCCCAAACGGTGTAGTATATCTATCAAATGGTTTATAAGTTATCCGGGGGACAGGAAAAGACAGACTTCGTTAATAGGCCGCTAATAATCGCCACGCTTTAAATAATAACCGCCGTTGCGAGTCAACCAACCAAAATCAACTCACAAATCAAATGCATCGAGGAATATGAGAATTACTCAGAGCAATAAATTCGATTGAAGTTTCATCGTCGCATCTGAATTGAAACTAGAGAGAAAACAAACTGATTTTGAGATATTTTTATCCCGAACTAGGAAATAGTCAAAAGCCAAAGTAACTGTTTACAGCTTACGGGTTAGATTCGTTTAGTAGGTACCTACATACGTCACGGTGCTACAGAAAATATACCGAATCAAAATTATCATTCTGCACTCATTTTTCTGGGTCATGATTTACCTGTACTCTCGCTTCAGTCAAATTGACTCGCGCCGCCAAGTCTTCTCTCACAAACGCATCAGGATAATGCGTTTTCTCGAACACTTTCTCCAACGCTGCCAACTGCTGGCTCGTGAACGTGGTCCTGTTCCTTCTGGGCTTCTTTCTCTCATCTCCTTTCCCTTCCTTCTCTTCCTCTGACTCCTTTTGAGTTTCTTTCGCACCTTTGCCTTCATCAAATTTCCGCCTCATACCCTCGTAAGCAAGATAATCGACAGGCTTTATGTACTGTCTCTGTATATCTTTGGAGTACCATGTCAGATCGTTCTGATATGTTGGCTCGAATGATCCGTTGATCTGGCGCCCAGCCGTCAGGTGATGGAGTCGCAACAGGCTGTCCTCGTGGCATTTTATCATTTGGAACAGGTTGTGGTTGTTCTCTGCACCGTTCGGGTTGTAGTTCAAAGGTTGCGACTTTATTTCGTAGTTCTTGGTTGAGTCTTGTCTGCCGCCGTTTGGGATTTCTGCAATAAACAACACCTATAATTTTCTTTATATTTTCATATACGAAGGTGTTGATGTAGTTAGGTACAGTTGACCGCACGTCGGTGGAAACACTTTGACCATGAGTTTGTCTAGCCTATTAGGAAGTTTCAATACTATGAGAGACCAGTTTATACTGGCTTTGTTAACACAGACTTGCGGTAGACCGTACCTACATCAAAACTCATATTATGAAGAAACTAAATCACTATAATTATCTTTATTCAGCTACCTACCATGAAGTATCTAAAACATACCTAACCTTAGAGTATAGAATACATTGCTAGCCCAGAAAACCGAAGTTATTTAGTTACCTCCTAAAAATGTTGCCCAAGACTGTACCTACTATTATTTATTCTGTGCCCAAGATGTCTGTGCACAAGACAAAGCGTACTTTCAGCACATTTCGAAGCGCACTCGCACCGGTGGCCTCTGTCTGTGGATCATTGTAGTGGCAGCGGCGCGCGCGCAGGGCTATCGGTTACAGAACACGTGGAAAACGTTTTTATGCTCGTTGGGTTTCGTTTTAAACCACTTTGCTGTTTTTGCAGGCATTTGAGAAGTTAATAATTAAGCTAATTTCATAATGCTGTTGTTAACCAATTTAAAGCAGGCACTAGAAATCGCAAACCCGCGGTAACGTTGTCCTGGCGCACAGGTGGCGTATGAGCCACCAGTTAACCAACAATAAACAGTATTTGAAATGTAAGTAGTTTGAATTGAAAATGGTCGGTAACAACATAAGATACCAATGGGGTAACATTTCACCGGGAAAGCTTTTTTAGCAACGCTGTTTTTTACTAGCTAAATACCTAACGGGGGTGGATGGCTAGATTGGAAGATGGGAATAAGTCCCAGAAGACTTTAGTCTCAGTATACCGCATGTTTACCAAGTATTATCATTACCTTAAATGAAACCAAAAAGAGGAAGACACTAAAGAAAATTGTGGTATGAACTAACACAATGTTCAACCTTATGCTCCGTGACAATAAAGTGTGAAGATTCTGCCACGATGCAGAGGAAACACCACCATTGCACCTTCTGTGCGAGTGTGGCCCACTGATGCGTGAAAGAAATCAAACAAAGCAGTGCCAAAAGCGTGCTGAACGTCTTCTTCTTCGTCTTCCTAACTGATGCAAAGCTTAGCACTGGCCACTGAATCACAGATTACATCTGAACTATAGTAAGTGGCGATTACCAAATCCAAGCCATAACCAAAAACGTTAAGCTGCATCCACACGTTTGCGTTTGCCTAGGTTTACCAACGTGTGGATGAAGCATAAAGTTTTTGGTTATGGTTTGGATTTGGTAATATCGTTCAGCGTTAGCGCGATTGGCCCGCAGGTCTGAGTAAGCCTGTAAAGAGCCCCATCACAAATAATAAGACTCTTCTTCTTCAGCCTCTATTGGTTCTATACTAGACATAGGCCTACCATAACTTCCTCCAGTCCGTCATCTGCAGGTAGTTACCGACGTCTCTACGGCTAAATCCAAAAGTCCAGCGCGAAACGACGTCTTTATTGCAAGTCATATACTTTCGCTCATACTGTTTTAGTGAAAAATACTAGTGGAGTAGTATCTACTGTGATGCAACTTTGATTTCCGCTGTGATACATGTAGTCGTGTACAGTTTTCGTAGCAATGTAACGAGTACGTACCGCATCTTTCCCCTTTGATTTCATCTAAGCCGAATCTAAATTAAATATATAGGAATACCTATCTAGGAAAAACGTAAGGAAAGGCGACTGTGTAAGTTCAAAACGTCCAAAGGTGTGATTTTTATTTAATTTTGTTTTTCTAATATTCCAAGTTTTGCTAAAAGCATGGCGCATTTAGGTACTCGATATGTTGAAAACCAAAACAAACAAAATTGCCGAGACTTACCTTTGTTCGTTTGTTCCGTCATAACACTGCAGTGACTACGAAAACACACTTTTGTCAATTTAAATAAATGTATAAATAATTGTGCTTCTTCAAAAACACTGTCACAATTTATTTCAATAAACTCTTGGCCCGTTCGATCGGCCGCCAGAGCAAATAATTGTTACTAATCCACGACCTTATTGAATTACTTTATTTAATTAAATAATTCGACTAACTCATCCTAATGTGTGAACTAATGGAGTCTGTGCTCTGATCTGGCTTCTTCGCGACGCGATCCCAACACGTGTGTACGAAAAATATCTTGTAATCTTCAAACTTTGAGCACACCCACCGGCTGAAAAATCGCTGTAATACCGCCTTTATTTGTATGACATTAAATTTCAAAACTGAAAATCGTTAACTTTCAGTCATGACAGTGCAAAAAGAACCTTAAAATCTGATAAAATTGAATAGATTTCTGAACAAGTCTTTTCTAGTAGGCGTTTCTTAGTTCTAATTTTACAATTTCAAAGACTTCAGGCGTGGCTTTGTCGCGGCCCGCCCTTACAAAATAAAAAAAATCCTCGCGAACGGAAAAAGATTTGGGGTAATAATTGACGCGTCAACGTGTATTATTTATAATGGTCGAGTAGAAAATTAACATAAAGTTGTTAAGTAATTGGTTGTGAAAAGTTTATGTTGTTCTGCGGCGGTGCGGATGAGGAAATTGGGTTTTTATGATGTTCGAAATTAGAAAAGTGGCGTTGGAATGGCTCAACCGTTTCGTGGGGTTTCCACATGTCCAGATTAGTCATAGAGAATAGACGAGGTGCGTTTTCGGTCATAGAATCCTATAAAAACTAGGCTTGAACGCTTGAACGGAATACTAGGTGTTAGACCTACATCCTACCTACTTTTTTATTTTTTGTAATAAGATTTATGTCAACCATCAAAGTCTCAAAACGTGATTAAAATATTTTGAGAGATTTGTTTGAAGCAAGATGCAAGGTATTTTGAAAACTTAAAAAATTAACAGACCTGCGTGTTTTTAATGGCCGTCCTAGCTCATAAGTGAAGAAATCAATAATTATTACTATTATTATTGATTTTCTTGGAATAATCAAATTGACTTAATACTTACTGGATTTCAAAAAATTTCATTTTACAATGACTAAGTACCTACAGTAAATATAATTCTTGTATAATTTTATATAGGCAGGCATACCTACTTTAAGGTAACGTAAATTTTAATTTTGAGTTTTTGAGTTCTACAAACATTCACTGTTTGGACTGAAATGAATCTTACAAAAGGTTGGTACTTACTTAGCATGCTTATACTTATCAACGGTACTTACCTATAAAACTACAAAGTAATATTAAAGTATAATTCATACCCGATGTGTATAACATCCGAGGCATCCGCCGCTGAGGCCAACTCTCCGAGCGCGGTGCCGCGCCGGGAATAGAACCGGCGACCCGTCGCTTCCAATTACTGTAAAACCATGAAAAACGCCTGCAGCACCCGCGACGGTGCCAGCCGCGCACAGGGTGTGCTTTTTTGTTCATGTCTATTTCATCAGCGCTAAAGTATGTATTATATTTTAACCTTTTGAACGCCGACTACCTGCAGTTGTCTTGAAACTTGTCCGATATCAAACTTAAATAAGCCTAATTTAGAATCATTTTGATCGAAACATTATATTATGAACCTAAATAATGCTTAGATATATATTTCAGTCGAAAGTATAATAGTTCGATGCCATGTATACCAGCAATGGATTTTTCTCGAACTGAATACCTACCTATGTTCAGTTCATTTACTGACTGCTCTCAAACGGCGCTGCAATTGGTCGGTGAATAACCATCATGCTACGCTAAAACGGAACGACGTACCTACTTACCAAGTATCTGTTTTAGTATATTTTAGTAGGTAGGTTTACCCACGGAGTAAAGCGGGCAATAAACGATCATGCTTACATGACATGCGTTACGTTTACGTGATTGTCATGCTGCATGATGGACCATCATGCTTGCCATCAATCAATACAGTGAAGCAACGGCCAGCACGTAGTTTGCATGTCATGCACAATACTTTGTACGTCATGCACGTGAATCACTACAGCTAGACGATCATGGAATATGTAATTTCCTTCGCTTTTCAGTTATTTGCAGTTATTTTGCAGTTATTCGCATCGCAAAAAACAGACTTCAGAAAGTTTTGGTTTCCAGCGAATACAATAAATGAATCTAACACCAAATCCATTTCAATTCCTTTGATTCCGACAAACAAAACAAATCAAAACCCAAAAAAACTACTAAAGAATTCCTAAACCAAACATTCTATATTGAAAAGCAACCGCGCAAAAGTGTCATGGCGGCCATAATTGGGGGTGACAGCGGCGCGGGCGCAGGACAGCTCGTTTGCGCCTGCGCGTAACGAGACCGTACTAATCTTGTCTTGTTCTCTAATAATAATATGGACGGACCGACATTCAAGCCAATGTAATCTAATTTGCGGCTGTAATGTTGCCAATAGAATTATCTTTACTACCTACTACCTGTACCTACCTATCTTCAATCCAATGATGTTCTTTAGTAGCTTTTTTAGATAGATTTGTAATCTGAGGTAAAAAATGGCAACGCATTTCTGGACTCACCGAAATGGACGAAACTTTGTAGGAATGTAGAGCTGGTGATTCTGAGCACAAACACATTTTTATATCTGCCTATCTTAACTTAACAATAAAGCAAACAAACAAACAAACATCCTTACCTTACAAACTTTCGCCTATAAGTTGCCTAAAATCCGGCGGCCTATCATATCGAAAGGTCCGGAGTTCGATCCCCAGCTGGGCCATATACCAATGGGTTTTTTCTAGAAACTTAAGTACATTTACTGACTGCTCTCAAACGGTGAAGGAAAACATCGCGAGGAAACCTGCATACGCCGATGAAGAAATTCTTAGGCGCATGTGAAGTCCACCAACCCGCACTAGCTAGGCTAGCGTGGTGGACTATAGCCCGAACACCCTCGTTGAGTGGGTAGGCCTGAGCCCCAGCAGCAACATATTAATAGGCTGTTGATGATGATGATGATGTAGCTAACCTACATCATCAACATCATCAACAGCTTTAAATCAATATCAACTGGCACATCTCAAATTCACAAATTCTCTACGGCGACGTTTAACTTCCGAAAAACTTAAAATTATACGAAAATAAATTATTTTTTTGAGTTATGGCTTTGGCCACGGTGTGGTCTTTATTGGCGTTTACAAGTTCATCGGGGGTGGGGACTCAATAATGCGTGAACACGACATTTGTCACGACATCATCCGGTACGGTGGCCATGTGGCCGCTGAGTTAAGAAATAATAATTTAATTTTATCAAAAAGATTTTATTCCTCACACACTGGCATTTTCTTTCATAGAAAAATGTTGTGAAAGCCACACGCGATGTTAAAAAGAAATGTTTTATTCGTTTTATTATTTGGCATTTCAAAACTTTTTTTCAGCTTATATGGTCAGTAGCCTTAAGAATTAATTTCATCAAAAAGATTTTATTCATTACAAACACTGGCATTTTTTTCTTATGAATTTTTTTTCATAGCCACCTGTCATATTAAAAAGAAATAATATTTTGTTTATTGTTTTGTATATTATTATATGTTATGTATATTATTTTTCATTGCAAGTCTTTTTTCTGCACAAAACGCCAGTATTGTGTGTGAATTTAGAGAGAAGGGCATAAAAACTCTTTGAATAAATAGGTTTAACTATCAATATTTTCTTACAAAAGAGATTCTTAATAGCCTTTGGAAATAGGTACTAATACGTGTTTTTTAGAAGTTCGCTCTCCATACAACGTTACGTTCTTACTTTCAATCTATAGATTCCTTGTGTTAGTTTCTAATTCTACTAGCTATCTTTCCTTATTCATAATTATATAATTATTTACGGGTCTTAATTATATAATTATGAATACAAAGCGCGAAAGTCTAAAATGTACTATCTTTCCTTATTATTCTGCGTCTCCGAATAGTAAACCCTATTAGTAAACCACGACTATGTCCCATACAAAATTATGTGTGGAGGATTTCAGCTTGTACGGAATGCTTAAAATTCGCTGCCGTTCGGCCGGTGAACCTGTAAAGTTAGAAATGTCCACAATTGAGCCTGTAAGGTGTCCCCCCGAGGTGCACAATTACCGCAACTCAGTGCGGCCATCGCTCACGGCGCGTCCCGCGTCGCTTCGCCCAAACGATTAATTAACGTTTAATTTTAGCGCTTGCCCGAAAAATGCTCAAAACACACAATTAACATGCGCCTTCACGCAAATAGAATAGTGTAATGGATGATGGATCGACATTTTGATTTTTAGCGTCATATAATACGCTGTCTGCATGGTAGGTATCTATTTCTTTTATATTTATGGTTGTGTAGTCAGAGAGGAAGGCATAGCCTCCTGAGTCCTGGGAGAATTTATTTATTTATTTATTTTTATTTTTAATTTTTAGTCCTCAAAAGAAGTGAAAGCTAAGTGAACGTCAAAAAATACAATTATTTTAAGTATGATTTTTTATTTTTATGTTTTAGTTATGTTTTATTTTTAATGTTTATATCCTCAAGCGAGGCCTCGGGGTCCCAGGAGGTTAAGATCGTCTGTCCGTCCGATTCAGTCAGTCGTGGCGATTTTCTGCATGGCATTTTGATAGGAACTCTTAATTTTACATAATTACGTCGAGGGTATCCTGCCTGTGACACTCTTCGATTCGAATTATGAATTTTAAAAAACTGTAAAACATCCGAACTCTATAAACTATGCGTGTGGGACAGTCACTTGGGCGGTTTTTATTTATAATATAGGCTAGGTTTATAAATGCGACATGTAGTAGGTACTTTGACAGCGAACGCGTCTGCACTAGCTTTACATAAACTTAGTTGATTCTTTGTTTAAAATCAGACCAATTAAGGCGAGCCCACACGTCGTCATAATTCACGAAAAAACTAATTGTCAGCAAACATTCGTCAATTCATCATTCGCCGGTTCCGGCCCGCCGCGGCCGCTCCCGTGTTAATGGCCCTCGCAGACTCGCAGCTAACGGATCGTGCTATTCGCGACGCGTGCACATCCGGATAGACTCCTACAGAACATCCGATCCGATCCGCCCCCGACCCTAGGACTCCGTAAATCGGAAGGTAATGTAGGTATAGAAATTTCGTATTACGATGAGTTTTGACTCGCATATCGTTTCCGTTTAGTGAATAAATTTTAAAAAAAGGTAATAAGTATTACCTACCAACCCATTTATTTTTATATCTATTTAAATAAATCCAATGAGTAAACCATTTTTTTTATTATTTTTTTTTTGATGTCATCTCAAATAATGAGCCTTACTAGCCTGTGTCGTCGAGACGATCGCGATTTTTCACTATGTTAACAATCTTTTTGGTTTTAATAGTATACTAGTAGTAAGTAGTTTTAACTTCTTTCCAATATCGCGTCGTTCCTCTTACTCCATCTGAGTAACAATATTTTAGACTCGAATCTACATACGAGATACCTACACATTGTAAACTTACAGAAAAAATCGGTAAGTAATGAAAATATCCGAACCTCTGTTTTGATCGGAAGGTGTAAATGGCCCGGCGCATCTCAGGCGCCACGGTAGCGATAAAAAAACGCTTCCCTTTCCAATTCAATCGGAATGTCGCAGGGTAACAGCTTCACGGGAGGTGAGGATGCGACCATGTGAGGTCGTTTTGAGGTGAATGAATGCGAAATAATGATGTATTAAAAGTAGTATAATAATTATAGGTACGTTTAATTAGTTTCATACATCCAAAAGATGCTGCAAATCTATTGTAGCAGTTTACATTATGCTGGCTTGTAGATTAACTGTAGGTAGGTATAACTTAATTAAAAATCCGTGTTCCACTGTTAAAAAGTTACTTTAGTCAGTACCTAGGTACATTTTTATTTATTTAGTGCTAAGTTAATGTAAAATAAATAAATAATACCTACCGACGATGGAAAGGTCGCGGGACCCAGCTGGATAAGGTTAGCGCAGGACCGGTCATCGTGGAGATACCTAGAGGAGGCCTTTGTACAGCAGTGGACGTCCACAGGCTGATATGATGATGATGATGACGATGGAAAGGCAGAAGAGGTCAACCACTATTGGCGGTTAACCCCTTCTGCCTTTCCGCCGTCGATACATATTCTGCATTTCTATTCCTATAAATTAGTTTCGAGGGAGTTCCATAAATATGGGCCTCTTCCAAAAATTTGCCGCCAACACCCCGTCCGGCAGGTGAGTCTGATGCTGCTTACTATGGGACTATACTTCTACGATCAGTTTTTTCGATATTATTTGAGTTATTTTATTTTTATTTCTCATTTTCATATTTGTATGTAACCAGTGTAATTAAATCAATAAAATATTTTAACTTTCACTAAAAATGTTTTACGCAGCATGTAATTCATAGTAGTAACAAATAAAAAAACTTAAGAGAAATGAGGCAATCATCACGGCTATGACAATTTAAGTTTACAAACAGCACTTGAGATAAAAATACAATGTATAATCCGATATTTCCTCAGGATATTTGTAATTTGTGCGGAGTCGTAACTACTACTTACTTTTAATTCAAAACATTCGCTCCAAAATACTTCGGCTGCTTTTTGAACTTTTTACAGCGTTAATATCGTTAAACTCTGACACTTTTTACGTATCCACTTAAAAATGTTTGAATATTTTTAGGGTTCCGTCAAAATGGAAGGAATAGCCAAGCCCCAGTACACTACTTAATTTGTCTGTAAACAAAATTAAACTGAATTATGATCCTTTTTTGTAAAATTGTATGGCGATACTGGGAAAACTAATGAACATTATTATTTTCCAAGATCGAAATTAATGAAGCTTCCAAAATTTCCAATACACGTTCGAATACAATAATAAAATCGTTTATTCCCACATGGATTGTTCACATTAAATTCGCCAAACTGTAGGTACCTATATAATGCAGTTTGTTGGCAAATAGTAAGTACTCTCTTGATAAAAAGTATTATCTTTACTTAATAACGAAGTCCGCGAGCGCCAGAAGGTGAATAAGTACAGGTGTCTCGGCGCTCAATACGACTTTGTCGCATTTGGCGTGGAGACACTTGGTCCGTGGGGTCCGGGCGCACACGGGCTCTTCAGGGAGCTCAGCAAGCGGCTCAGGGAGGCGACGGGCGACCCTCGCGCTGGCAGCTTTCTCGCTCAGAGGCTAAGCATAGCCATACAGCGCGGGAATGCTGCCAGCGTGATGGGCACCCTGCCGCGGGGGCAAAAATTTTTACACTTTTTTTAAGTAGGAATTTTGTTTGTTTTTAGTTTAATTTATTTCAGTTTGTAAGTAGTTGTATATTATTATAATTTAGTTTTATTTTATTTTTAGTTTATTATATTATCACAAGAACAATGTAATATATTATATCAATAAAAAGTTTACTTAATTATTTGTTCTACACAACATCTACCTATTTAAAGATTCCAGCAACTGCTTGACTCTTTTTTTTCTAAGTTTTTGTTACCATTTCTGAAGTCTAAAGGAAATTAAATTACTTAGCATTGACAGAACCCACGCTACGTAGGTACGAAATTCACTTTGCTGACTTTTAATCTGTTTTCGTTAAGTGCGTGTCACTGTTTTCGTTGCAGCGAACTTGGCCATCTCTCTCGGCTGTGCCGATGACGTCCCCTTGGGGCTCAAGACTCGAATGCACTTTGATTGTGACACGTCCTTTTTTGCGGTTGCATATTCTCTTATCTGGCATTAGCACCTTTTTACAGTTTTTTGAGCCCCATAGAGATATTGATAAGTAGGTATAATCCTAATCTGTTACTAATATTATGAAAATCCGTGTCATTTACCACTGACTATCAGCTTCTTCTCATTCAGCTGACTTCAAGCCCCCAAGATTAAATTAATCGGTATTAGCAGCCGAGGAGCCCAGGGATCTTTTTCCACGAAATGATTAATTTCCGCAGAATTCTTGTAGAGGAATCTTTATTTTACTACCTACCTAACCCTTGAAACTGACCGAAGCTACAAAATAAATACATAAGTATACTATATGTAGTTGTCTTGTAATTGAGTCAAGTATATCAGTAAGTAACCCAATCCGGCCTGATATCCCGGCGCATTTCGGCGAAACTTCGTAAATAGCGACCACCCTATAGCGCAGACGCCGGCCGGCGGCGGCGGGCGGCGGCGAGGGTGTCGGTTACCGACTCCTGCGCATCCCGGCCCCGCGTCACGGCTGTCAGCGGACGCGTCACCAGACCGTGACCTGTCAACTTGACGTCTCCATGACGTGTATATTTGGATGATAGTATACTGTAGTCAGCAGAACGAGCAAACAAAAAGGGCATTCTTCATGCTGTCCGCTGTTCTTCATGAAGTCAAAGTCAAAATATCTTATTGCAATTATGTATGAATACACTGGATAAGTACATTATACAATGTCAATTTTTTATCTACCACCCTTTCTAGGTGTTAGAACGCTGAGAAGAAGTGGTTTTATTCTTACGTTTCCAATAAGTGATTCGTCTCTCTTATTAACCCGGATTTGAACCCTCGAGCTATACAATCAACGTAAAGCGAGCGAACTTCCAACTTACAATCACTCAAATAAGAATACCCAATAAAATACACTCACTCACAACACAACCCACAGTGAAGCAGTGGGTAAAAAACGGTTGGGTCGTCACCACCGCCAGTAACGGCCTAACCTCTCAAAACACCTACTTTATTGCAGACTTTACATTCACCCAAGTACTTTTAAACGCAATAAATCTGATCAGCCGCGCTTCAACAGTATTTAGCCCGACGATTTCAAAGACTCGAAATTTGTCCTGACAAAATTTACGGTGGCAGAAACTCGACGCATGAGTCGACAGCACAGAGATGTACTTGGTTTATTACTAGAAATTGTTGCCCTGACTTCGAAAAACCTTTCCTAACACCTGACTAGACTCATAGTTATATTAAAAGATAACCCTAGGGACTGCGCAGACCAAGCGAGAAAGTAAGTCAAATGAAACCATACCATTTCGCAACGATTGCTCTGCTCTATATTACGACACGTTTTTTGTATACATACGACATTGTGTAAAACTTTCTCATTGCTTGTCATTACAGGCCATACAATTACCACGTATACCGTGGCTTCATTGTAAAAGTAGGTATTTACTCAATAATGTGATGAATTTCACTATGACTGACTTTTGAAATAATTGTGTCAATTTTTAACATATTATATTACTACCCTAATACTAAAATGTATGACGGCGATCGAATAGCGGTTGCATTTTTATGACATCTATGAATGATTAGTGATTATATGACAAAACAATCTCTTGTAATCATTCAATCATGGATTTAAGCTATCTATTACCAAGAAACATCCATAGATGCGTGCATATTCTCATTTAGATGTATTATGTGGACCCTGCCTCAGTGCGGCTCTGTCGCCCACGCGTAAAGATCAAAGCCGTGCGCGCACGCAAATGTTTCTACAACACGGAGGTCGTATTGCCCCTCGGGGAATCTTTAAAAACTTTGTGTACTTTGTAAATAATATTTTAGTTTTCTTTGGGTGATGGTGTTGCCGACGGTCGGACGGTCGCGGTCGGAGGCTAAGAATATACATAAAAGAGGTCGGAGGCCACAGACTTAAACAAGTTTTATGTGACGTTAATTAATATACTTTTAAAAAAATTTGGTGACAACTCTGGAGACAACTTACGAATGACAAAGCAGGTATAAATTCTACGGGGCGCGCGTGCCCACTAAAGAGATCCTAGCTCCATGGTAAATTCAATAAGAAATAGTCTTTATTTACGGTACAAAGTGACGGACTGACCGCCGCGAAGCAATCTATGTTACTAATCGATATGAAATGTAATTTTTTGTAAAGGATTTTTTCACAAACCTTGATTACATCTAATGAGATCTGCCGACAAAGCCCTACAAAAATTTAAGTAGCTGAATTGAAGTGCATTTATTTTAGGTCGTTTAAATTAAATATGATTAATCATTCTAGATTATGTACAGCTCAACCTACCGGGGTAGATACCTACTTAGTTTTAATTAAAATAATCTGTGTTATCATTGCAACAATAAGTATGATTATTGATTATTTTCAAGAACAAAAATGTAATAACAAATTCGGAATCTCGCTTATAGGTGGCGGTGTACCGATGCATATCGTCGCGCAAAAGTGTTATAGTCCACACGGAATTTATTGACAGCTCAATGAGTATAGTCACAAATTGTTTGCACATCGCTGACAGTGTTAATAGTCTATGTGTGCCGAGATAGTGTACTACATAGAGATGTCCAAAAACTTGAAAGTTTGATTCGGTTGATCGAATCAATGGACCATTTCTTGAAATTGAAAGAGCGTCTCTAGGGAACCCCCCGCACAGCTCTCCATTTGACACCTAACTTTAATCAATGCGCAGAAATCAGCCAACTTCACACAACCGCCATTAAACTCCGAACCTACCCTCTAACTTCGTATGCCGGTTAGGCGGACACTACACTTCAGTAATTGACCCGTTGAAATAACCTTCACCTCAATATACTTATAGGTACGGTCTACCGCACGTCGGTGGAAAGAAATCCAGCATTTAAACTGGTCACGTAGTATTGACACTCCCTAGGCCAGCTCAAGGTTAAAGTGTTTCCACTGACGTGCGACCGACTGTACCTACCGAACATACGGATATAGGCCAATACCTTGCGAACTAAAATCACATTAAAGTCGATACCTACAATAATTAATTAAATGGATTATGTTTGATTTATTCGCAGGATAACGACTTATAAAATAATCAGATTCAAGTTTTATCTACACAGTAGGTACTTTACCTATCTTTAATTAGTTCGATAATTAATAGTAATAACACCACGTAGGTCCCAGTACGTTAGTGGGGCATGATGAAGGTTGTTTTGTGTTTGTGTTTGGTGGGTCTGGTGGCGGGGGCGCCCCCCGTGGTGAGGTCCAGAGAGGAGATTGAGAGCTTCAAAAGATATTTGGAAAGAGCTAAACCGAGTGAGTGATCTCGTCAGCTTAAAACGGGAGGTCGTAGCTTCGACTCCTTTTTTCGACTCCTATGCGCACTGTAATGTACAGTAAGCTTCATAAGTGCAGTAGCACGCTAGGAGTCATTTTTCTGTACAACGGTTCAGTTTCGTGGTTATCTTTTACACTAAAGTGATAATATTTTTCCGTCAGACAATGGCAGCCTCCTGGAGGAAGCCATGGCCTTCAACCCGAAGGCCAGCGCGTGGGAGAACAGCGGCAAGTACCAGGGGGACATCCTGCTGCGCGACGAGCAGGTCGAGAACATGGTGGGGAACTTCGAGGGGTCGCGGAGCGCGCTGGTGTGGGACCAGGTCCGGTGGCCGGGGGCCACCATCGTCTGGGAGTTCGCGCCTGGACACTACAGTAAGTTCGCTTCGATCACAATATATGTAATTACCTAAGAACGTCGGTGTTGTAGTGGAAGACACGGCCTGTCATGTCAAAAGATCAGAGTTCGATCCCCGGTCGTAGCATAATGATGGCTTTTATCGAGGCTCTTACGCTTTTCTCTCGCTTAGATGGGTTTTCTCGAAACTTAAGCACATTTCTGACTGCTTTCGAACGGTGAAGGAAATCGTAGTTAGGAAATCTGCATACGCCGGAGAAGAAATTCTTAGACATATGCTGAAGTCCACCAACCCGCTGGGCTAGCGACCACGCTATACTAGAACTATCCCTACGCCCGGGTCTTTCACGAGAACGTTTTGTAAATAAAAAATTAATAAAAAATAAAAAATTAAAAAATAATTTGGAAAGCTGCGTAAGTACATAGTACCTATTAACCCGCAGCAGACGTAAAGCGTCTCCACCCTCCTATTTTGCCGCTTGCATTTCTTTATGTTCATTTTTATCAACATAAAGTTTTCAGCTTTCGACACCAACTCATTTTTACGAACCATGAATGAAGATTCATGGTTTGTGGGTGACGCGTCTGTGAGGTTGGCAGTGATCCACTTGTCGTTGAGATGGAACCTTAGAATGTTGAGACGACAATCTAATTCTATTGTTGCAGATGAATGGGAGCGGAATGCCGTCATCAGCGCCTTGCATGAGATCGAGTGGAACACGTGCGTGAGGTTCCGAGCGCGGACCAACGAGCACGACTTCGTCAGACTCACGGTAAATGGTTTACTACTTATCTCCTATCTGCCAATGTATGTACTACCGGGATACAATAATGTATACGGAATGCGTACAAATGAATATATATTACCGGATATCTTAACTATACTGCCGAAGAGCTTAGTAAATGACATATTGGGGGGCAATGCGCGGAAAGTTAAAAGTACCGTGAAAAGGTATTACCTAACGAACATTTAATAATAATAGTAGCGACCGACCATCCTACGGATAAACCCAGTGGTTTAAGTAGGACGGTATGAACAAATTTGATGTAATTTAAATGTATTGGTTATTAATAAATAATAATAATAAACTTACTACTCAGCAACTTTATTGAGTCACTCCGCGTCTGCCGCTTCCCCCTACATCACCCCGCCCGTAGGTACAGAGTGCAAAAAAGATTGTGAAAGTATTGGGCGAAAGTATGGGAATAAATTATTATTTATTTATATTTTCAATAAAAAATAAAACATTGTGTAAGAAGCAGTTAGATACTTAAAAAAATCTTTAATTCATCTTTATCATCATTTGTTAATGGCACGACGTCATTATGCCCGACCTCTCACATTTATGCGAACGGTACTGTCGAGACATGACGAGAGCGGGCGGGCGAGGTAGGGAAGCGGGAGGCGGAGGGAGGCTAAGGCCAAGTGACTCGTTTCAGTTGTCGGCTAGTACCAATAGTTTTGATGATAACGAATGAATAATCGTTATCTGCATTACTATACTAACCCTTGACCGTTTGTCCACCGCCAACGTGATCGGTCCGTCACGAGAAGCAAGGTGACGGACGTGCGGTGGGCACGCGGCCATAGTAAAATTATATTCATTGTATCCATAGAGTTAGTATACTTGCTCTGAGATTGTATCGCTTCTATACGGCGGCGCCATCTATCTCGGTGACGTCCCGGCGACGAACGGCCTTATATTGTGACAATAATCGTACACCAATTGGTTGAGTTTAAATACTTCTTATATTATTGACCTTGAAGAACTACATTAGAGCGAATAAATTAAGATTTCATTTCATTTCAAATGTGTACGTACTTGCTGTATTATTGGACTAAGTTAAACTGAAGTTGCAGCGGGCCATCTGTCGCTATCGCAGAACCAATGGATCTAGGTTTTTTTTTTTGAGTTTGTGGCTTGGTTGCAAGACCTTTATTAAGCCATGTCTTATTTGAAAACTTTTACAAAATTCGCTTATGGATCTAGGTAATATTTGTTTTCACCAAAGAGTATCTAACTTAAATTTTAACGCAGACCTTCCAAGACGGGTGTTACGCGCACGTGGGCTTCTGGTCGGGGTTCGGCGTGCACACCATGAACCTGGCGGCGGGCTGCTTCAACCACTTCATCATCATCCACGAGTGGCTGCACGTCATCGGCCTCATGCACATGCACCAGACATACAGCAGATACAACTACATTTGGATCAATTGGCAGAATATTCAAGGAGGTCAGTTATACAGAGTTTCTATGCAACACGGAGGGAAAGTACCACTTTTTTTTTAGTTTGTGGCTTGGTTACAAAGTATAGTTACCACTTTAATTATTGTTAAAGACAGGATATACCTACTTGCAGATTACTTTATTTTATTTTCAAAAATAAGTTGAACTAGGTACCTACTTACATTTTAAGATCTTCATCTTATTATATTTTTGTTATTTTCCTCTACTTCGAGCTTAGGTCCCTGTGTAATAGATGTCTGCAACAGACAGAGGGGTTATTGCGTTAAAATCCTGAAACTTTTGTAGTATTTTTAAAGTTTTTATATATGAAAAATTTCTCAAATCTTACAACAGAAATAGCTTATTGTTAGTTATCAAGCATTTTTTCCGTAGGAGCCGTTAAACATATAAGTTTTTTATTTATTTACCTAAGGAACTAATGAAGTAATTAAAAAAAAAATCTAGAATTATTTTCAACGATATCATATTTTCGTTTGTGCACTTCCTGACGAGGCATCCTGTATTCTCTTGTGGTAAACAGATTACTGTCCGACTTATAAACTCAAATAAACAAAAATTTCATTATTTTATTTATTAACATTTCAATTCAATATAAATTACCTACGGCTTTTTGTAACATTTATAATTGACCCTCCCAGGGATGGCGTCGGCGTTCTACTTGAACCCGTCGTCGGAGGTGACGATGCTGGGCACGCCGTACGAGTACGCCAGCAACCTGCACTACGGGCGGTACGCGTTCAGCGGCAACGGACAGCCCACCATCGGCAACCACCACGTCAGTTCACAAATCAAACCAACAGCCATTATTATGTTGTGTTGGGGCTCAGGCCTACCCTAGCCACGCTAGCCCAGTGCGGGTTAATTGGCTTCACTTGCGCCTAAGAATTTCTTCTTCGGTTTCCTCACGATGTATTCCATCACCGTTTGAGAGCAGTCAGAATATACTTAAATTTCGAGAAAATCTCATTGGTACAGCCGACCGCATGTCAGTGGAAACACTTTGACTTTGAGCTGGCCTAGCCTTAGGGAGTCTCAATTTTCAAGTTTTGTTTCCACTGACGTGCGGTCGATGGTACAATGGCACGCCGGGGATCGACCTCGGACCTCTCAACATGATAGGCGACGTCGCTACGTGCGGGTTGGTGGACTTTACATGCACCTAAGAATTTCTGGTTCCGGCCGTGTTTGTAACTGAATTGCTACAGTTTTTAGCTACCAGTGGACCTTTGTGGTAATGGAGATTGAGTGAACAAATCCAGTAATTTGGGAGAAGATCTAATCGATCTAGGTTTACCTAGACGCTGAAACGTAATGAAGCGCATATTACGCCCAAACAGAGAGTCTGTTAATCCTACTAATAATACTTACAAAGGCGAAAATTTGTAAGGATGTTATAGAGCATGGATGTTTGTTACCCTTGAACGCTGTAACGGCTCATCGGATTTTGATGAAACTTGGTACAACGATAGCTCATATCCTGGAATAACATATAGGCTACTTTTTACCGCGAGAAAAGCATATTCCACGCGGGCAACGCCGCGGGTAACAGCTAGCGTATAATGTTTGTATATTCACAGAATGACTTCGGCCAAATGGGCCAACTGACGCACGTGACCGGCTGGGACTGGGTCAGGGTCCGGAGGATGTACAACTGCCCCGGCGCCTGGAGCGAGGGCGTGCACGACGGAGAGCTGGCGGAGGACCTACAGAAGCTACCGGAAGAAGATGTCGATAGAGCAGTTGAAGATATTTTACTATAAGCCGAACAATTGTTTGTATTTGAAAAATAAAGGAATTTTACATGTTTACTGAAATTTGGCGGAATTATAAAAGTTTTAGTCCTCCCACTACTATAATAGTCCTAGTATTTTAGTCCGTATCCCACTACTATAGTCAAGTAAAGTCTAATAGTAGTATAGGACTAATAAAGGACCTAACTAGTTAGGTATAAGTAGGTACCTACCTAAATGCAAATGTTTTATATTTGAGAATTTTGATGTTTTTAACTCAACAGCAGACTGAACGGTTTTGAATGAAACTTTGTCCATCCTAGAGTATAATAGAATATTCAAGAATTCTGGTATTTCCAGAGATAAAGAAAAAAAACACGCATAAAAAACAAACTCTTCAGCTATTTATTATATGAACCTTTTTATACTGCCAGTCTGATTTCAATGTTTTTTTAAACATTTGATAGCCCAAAGGAAGGATTTAGGCTATTTAACATCACGCTACGACGTTTAGAAGACGAGCAAAAAGAAGAAAAAACTATCAGAAATTACTTAAAATATAAATCACGGGCGAGGCCGCAGAAAACAGCTAGTGACATTTTAACGACGTTTTGTTCAACTATCCTATCCTATCCTACTAATATTATAAAGGCGAAAGTTTGTAAGGATGTGAGGATGGTTGGATGTGAGGATGCTTGCTACTCCTTCACGCAAAAACTACCGAACAGATTTTGATGAAACTTGGTACAGTGATAGCATAAATCCTGGAAAAACATATAGGCTATTTTTTAACGCGGACAAAGTCGCGGGGCGTCGGCAATACCCCCTAAGTAACAAAACGCCTACATAGAGGGCGCTGTTTCAAATTCCGCTGAGATTTGTGAAATAAGACTTCAAAGTTGCAGTTTATCACATTTGTTCATTTATTGGTTCACGTATAAATGCTTGACTTGGTAGTGTTAGTCCAGTGTTGGGCTCAGTCCCACGCGCCGGGGCAGTTGTAGTGCCGGTTGAGTCGCAGCCAGTCCTTGTCGGTGATCACCTCGCGCTGGCCCATCTCGCCTTCGTGCTCCTGGAGGCAAAGGTAATACAAACAGTCACCAAATTGTAAGACCCTTTGGTCAAACAAATCGATAAACGCTGACGTTTGTGCCGGTATCCATACGATTTTGTTCTTTAGGATATTAATGATATGGTTCATTTGACAATGACGTCACAAAGTGCGCGGGCATTTTTTCGCTTGGTCTGCGCATTCCTTGCATATAACTAGTTGGTACTGGAGCTCTATTTTTGAATCGCTCGCCTCGCTTTTTGGATCGGTCGATTCTACTAATTTTCCTTCGAAATCTGACACAAAAATCAGTAGAATCGACCGCTCGAAGCGAGGCGAGCGATTCAAAAATAGAGCTCCTGTTCGCAAGTCGTATGTTGTGTCAATGTTACGTTAAATTATCTTGGAAAATAAAGATTTCTCCGAATTTTGCCACAAATTATCTAAAATTTTATACAGATCTAAATAGCTTAAAAGGTCTAGATGTTTTTGAGTTATCCAGGAGCCCTATTTTTGAATCGTTCTTCTCGCTTCGAATGGTCATCATCAACAGCCTATTAACATGTCCCCACTGCTGGGGCTCAGGCCTACCCTCTCATTAGGGCGTTAGGGCTATAGTCCACCACGCTAGCCCAGTGCGGGACTTCACATGCGCCTAAGAATTTCTTCTTCGGCGTATGCAGGTTTCCTCAAGATGTTTTCCTTCACCGTTTGAGAGCAGTCAGTAAATTAAGTTACAAGAAAAAACCCATTGGTGCATGGCCCAGCCGGGGATCGAACTTCGGACCTTTCGATATGACAGGCCGCGTCTTATCCCCGACGCCACTGATACTTCGAGCGGTCGATTCTAATAATTTTCCCTCGACATCCGATACAAAAATCTATAGAATCGAAGCGAGGCGAGCGATTCAAAAATAGAGCTCATGCTGAGAAACAGACCGACTAAAAGTTTATCGCTGTGAGGACATGTCTACGGTACTGACCTGCAGAGCTATGATGGTGGGCTGTCCGTTGCTGGTGAACGCGAAGGGTCCGTAGTGGAGGCAGCTGACGTAGTCGTACTCCACGTCCAGGTTGCTCACTAGGTCGGGGGTGTAAATGGCGAAGTTGTGCTCGGTGCCTGTAAATTATTATGAGCAAGCTATTACAGCCGGCTGACGGAGCGAAAAATTCGCACAAAATAATACAATATACCTACCTGCTTTAATGAACAAATTGGTTTCTAGTTAAAATAAATACCTACTATGCTGAATGCTGTGAACGAACTGTTCACCGACTGCACCCAAGATTTCACTAATATCATTCTAAACTCAAAACTATTTGAAAAATTGGTGCGGGCAAAGAGATCCTAGCTCCATGGAAAAATTATTTCGCTCTTCTTTTTCTTTCATAGTAAATGTACTTTTTATTTTTCTTATTGGCCAGTGCTATTTATTATTTCAATCTGTGATTTTACTAATGGACTAAACGGTACCAAGAAGGACCTTATGATTTTAAGAAAAACAAATCAATTGTGATTGGTCAGTCATTTAGATGTTGAGCTACTCTGATTGGTTAATTTAAACACGACACCACCATTCGAAAATTCAAATTCATTTGTCTCATAACGTTACATAGGTAAAGTGCAAAAAGTTGCACTTTTGCCTTTGCATTGAATTGAAAGAACATTTCCGAGAAGAGTAGGTAAGTAGGTAGGTACAGAGAGAAAATATTATCTACAGATAAAATTTGAAGATAGTAAGTACTATTATTTACGAGACTACTCCCTGAATAATTTTTTGGCGGCTGAATGAATATAGTCACAGATTGTTTGCCCATCGCCTACTATTAATGTATACTGTGCCATCGCTGATAGTGGTTAAAGTCTATGTGTGCGTAAGCGAGAAAGTGTGATACATAGAGATGTCCAAAAACTTGAAAGTTTGATTCGGTTGATAGAATGAATAAACAATTTCTTTAAATTGAATGAGCGTCTCTAGTGAACCCCGCACAGCTCCCCCTTTAATACCTAAAATTAGCCGTTGCGCAGAAATCAGCCAACTTCACACAACCGCCAATAAACTCTACGGGGTCTATACCTATACATAAGGTAGAAAGTACTGACCGGCAATCAGATTCTCCTCAACAATCCTGACGTACTCGTCCCTGTTGTATGTGGACTGCATGTGCAGGAAGCCGAGGATGTGCAGCCACTCGTGCACGATGGTGCCGTGCCGGAAGCAGCCCACGCCGGGCGTGTTGCGCGCCAGGTTCAGGGTGTGCACGCCGCGCTCCTGCCAGAAGCCCACGTTGGCGAAGCAGCCGCTTGCGGCACCCTGTATGCACAATGAGATATTGATAAGCCTGAAGGCAAAAGTCTTCAATCAATGCGTCCTACCCTTAATGACCTACGGCGCCGAAACGTGGACACTGACAGTGGGTCTCATAGAGATATGATCTCTTTGGTGGGTGCTTGCGGCCCCCTATAGAGGCGTAAAAAAAGCATTCTATGGGTGTCAAATGTATTACAATACTGTAACTCCTCATTTTCAAAGTCCAATAAATTTGTATTTGCAAGAAAGAGTGAAAAGATACCCCTCCTCCCGCTACCGCTTTCTTTGTCCGCACCTCCCCCCCCCCCCTGTAAGTGGCACCATCGGTTCGTATACTAAATATGCAAGATGTAGTCTCCATAGGGAGCGCGCGCGTCACCAAAGAGATTCGAACCTTCCTGCATTGTGGAACTAGTCGGCCAACGGGCTATGGAGAGAGCTATGCTCGGAGTTACTCTGAGAGATAGGATCCGAAACGAGGTGATCCGCCAAGCCTTCGACATGATTCTCATCCCTTCGGATTCAACATTTATTTTGGCTGGAAGGGATTTCTCGACTACCAAAAGGATGCGTCATTTCAGCTAAGGACATGAAGCCCAGAAACTCACCGTAAGTCGCACGAAGACTGTGTCTTCAGGCTCCCGGTAGCGGAAACGGATGCAGCTGTGCTTCTCGATGTCGGCGATGCCCTCCTCGATGGCAGCCGACTGCAGAGGACCTGCAGCATACATATTAAGCACATCTTTGACTTTCCCTTTTGTTAGGAAGACACTTGACCGAAGCTTTAAACACATCTTCGATCACCATATACTACTAGTATACTACCATGTAGTACTAGTATATGGTGATCGAAGAAACACATCAAGTTATTTATTATTATTATTTGAGATTGGTCTCTTTTAAGACTTATCTAGCCTTGTATCACTGCGACCATTGCTGATCTATTGTGATCGCCGCCTTTACTATAGTTCAGTCACTTCAGTGTTGAGCTTCAGCACGCTTTTGGCACTGATTTCAAGTTATTTTCCTCTGCCCGAGACATTGGTTTATTACAAAGAGGTTGGAATCACCGCCCCGCCCGCCGCGGGGCCGATGACCGCGCGTGCGCGGTGATTCTGTTCTCTGTGGTACCTAGTAAATACTACATTAGTGTCATATTCTGGCGTCCAAAGAGTGGTCAGCTGGATGAATAAGGTCATGTAAAGCGTACGTAACTAAAAAATCTAGTTCGCGAAACTGCAGCAGTGTCGAGCTACGCGTCACCGTTTATTGCTGGCCGCCTTCTTATGTATTGTATCTGCGTTCTTCTCATTCTTAGAGTCGGGTGGCAGCATGGAGCTCATCATCATCATCTGCCTGTCTACTGCAGGACGCGCCACTGAACCCGATCGTCGGTTCTCCGAATCCAGTCACTACCAGACTACGCAGGTCGTCGCTCTATCTAGCCGGGGCTCGTCCCACACTGCGCCTGCCCAGTCGTTGTCTCCACTCGAGAACAAATCGGTTATCGGTTCTCCGGCAGCTGTGATCAGTCTCCTGACAATTGTACTTTTTGAGCTATGTCGAGGACTAGTTCTCTCGGATCACCACGTTTTGGATGCTGTCTCTCAGAGACTCCGAGCATAGCTGCACCGCATGCAGGTGAGGTTGACATTCGGAACATTTGTTGTTATTGCGTCCCCTTACATCGTCATATTGGTAGGTAATCAATATAACAATATCGATAAAAAATTATCGTAAAATTTTACCTAACTACTTACAATATCTTATCAACCAACTATCTCACTATTTACATGATATTATTATGTATCTATCTATGTAATTGTTATCACATTCAAATAAATATATACAATTGATACAATATTAGTTTCTTGTTAATTGTTTTGTAAATCTAGTTTTACGTGGCTTTGTAGTATTACACCACAGAACACCACGGAAAAAGCTCGATAGGCTCCCGCTCGTATTACACCGGCGATCGAGAATACTATATTACACCTACTTAGTATTTTTAATAATAGGTATGTTGTAAAATATTATGTAAGTACCTACCTAGTATTATTTTTTGGTATAAATAAATCATTATAGCCCAGTAAAAATATAGAAAATTAAATATAAATGAGATTTTCTGTTCTACTAAAATTATTACATAGATATATTATTACTGTTACAGTTTTGTAAAAATATAGTATTCTCCAGTTTTTTTCATGAGCTTTTTACTGAAGAAAGTATATAAATAGTGAAAAATTTGTTAAAATAAGAACCTAAATCGTAAAGAGATGAATCCATCCTTCAATCATTAACAATAAAATTATCGGTAGGCACTATCGGTAGTTAAAGTAGGTATCGAAAATATGAATTGGATTCAATTGTCCAAACTTGTCAATGACTACCAATGTATAAGTGTTTGATTACGATTATTCCAGCAACACACAAAGCATGATGTTTACAAACAAACATACTTATCATTCACGTTACCATATTATATTTATTATAATTATTACTAACCTTGGACAAAAACATAAATAATCACTTATAACGGCTGTAAAAATCAAAATAACTCTATCAATCATCATCACTGATTGTTTTGGATTATTTTTATCATCTTTATTCAATGCTTACCGATTAACTAATTCGGTGACCCAGTGTTGCTCATTTAGCAGGGTCCTAATTTATCTGGCCGAAATAAATTTTGCCAAAGTACCCACACATAGATAGAGGGAACATACAGATAGTATCTATAACCTAACCTAACCTAACTTCTATATAAAATCTCCGAGATATTATTTTAATAGGTAGTTTATCGGAAGTACAAGCTGCACACACTAGGAAACCTTAAATTGGCTTTTTGTTTTTATCAGGGGCATCATTATATATTCTGTGGTTTTCTAAATAAAATAAAGAAGGGATTTTTTGTCCTACAGTACCTAAACGCTTTTTCTAAATTGATTTTGATTTAAAAATTCGTTATCGGTTTTGCACATTCAAATTAACTACAGATGACACGAGACCTCTGATCGCGTAGCAAAAGCCTACGCTGCTACGCGTGAGACACGAACTATTTCAATGTTTATTATTCCTTGCTACCGTCCACACATTCATTTGGCTAGCTAGATTGAACACGTCGAAATTGTGTGTCGCCTTGCTACTTGGAAAGACGTAACACTCGCCTTTCCACTTCCACGAATGAGTAAATGGGCCAAAAACCGACTCACCCTGGGCCAGTGCGTATTGGGCCATGGCTCGAGATTACCAGATCTGTCTTAGATTCCAATTATCCGGTCCTTTGCAATCGCCCTAGAATTCTGATTTGTCTTATGACAACTCGCCTCGCCATTTCCACGAATGTATAAATAGACCAAAAAAATTTTTTTACAATGAAATTATCGGGTTCTTTACAATTGTCCTACGATTACCGCAATGATCCGATTTTTCTGATTATCTACGTCATACACACTCACCTCGCCACTTGCACGAAAAAACGGGCCAAATAGCACTCACCGAACTCTCCCTCCCCGAACTCCCACACGACCGTCGCGTCGGGCCAGTGCGTGTTGGGCCAGATGTACGCGTTGCGTCCGGCCGCGTACTCCGTCATCATGCCCTCCATGATGAAGTCGTCCAGGATGATGTCTCCCTGGTACTTGCCGCTGTTCTCCTCCGCGTTGGCCAGGTGCGCGAACTGGTTGCGGGCCAGGAAGTGGCCATCGCCTGTGGCAAAAAATAGTTATTTGTTATGCAAGGCTGCAAAGTTGGTTATTTTGTGCGAGTACTGTATTGAAAACTGAGCAAGCGAAGGGCTTCGCTCGTGGTTCAAAGATAGAATCCTGAGCGTAGCGAGGGTTTCACGGTACGAGACGCAAAATAACTTTGCTGCCGAGCGCAACACACAATTTTTCACCTCACTCACACGCGAGGAAAATACTAGGTGAATTGAATCCTTTCGGTAGTTTAGAACCACAAATAATAATAGCCACAATTAGAATTGACCACTTCTTTAAATGTCCACCTTCTACAAATTAGAAGAAAAGTTTTAAAAAGTTTTTTTCCAGGTGCAGTTTTCCACGCAGATTTCGAATGAGAAAGTATACCCTTCCGAGCTTGTGAGGTGAAAAATGTATTTATTTCAATCGCCAAATTCCATGTTGTATAGGTACTCCGTGTACTCGAGATACTGGTTATATGTGAAAGTATCAACGTCGCTCTAAATATATTGTGATAATGATACTTAACTGACAAGAATTGAAGTCGTCACTTCAATTTATTTAGGCATATTCAGCACGTGTTGTCTGTAGGAATGGAATTAAATAAGAAAATCGAACTGAAATGTTTTATATTGTAAGAAGAAGGTATTACCCGTGGACCAATGCATCGAACTTCATTAAAAGTAGGTAGGTACCTAGATAATAAGCACTTGTTTTATTGTTATGTCTTGTCTGTAAGTTTGCATGTAAAAATCTCAAAAAGTAGTGTGCGGATTTTAACGTTTCTTTTACTGTTAGTTTGGTGATTTCTAGAAGTACCTACATAGTTTATTTTTACTGTGGTGAAATATGTTTTCCCACGGAAAATCGACAAAACGTAAACAATACTTTGTGCATCGACATGGGACCATAATATGGTATGACAGCAAAAACAATGACTTACTGCTCTGAGTGCTCTCCAAGAAGTGTCTGAAGGCTTCAATCTCCTCCCTGCTCCTCATCACCGAGGGGGACCCCACCGCCAACCCAACCAAACAGAGCACCACAGCCGCGCGCAACATCTTGGCTACAAGAATATACAACAAACACCCAACGTCATACCTTTATATCCATTAGTCGTTTGATTATCACTCGAGATATATCCATCGATAGAAAATTATCGTATACGTAAATTTATTTATCGTAATTAGGGCTAAGATTCCGATCCAGGGTTTTGGGTTTGTCCGACCCGATGGGGTAACTCAGCAGTTTTTAAGTGTCGATAAGGGAAACGTTGTGAAATTTTATCGGGGTATTAGTTTGTAATCTTTTATTGAAATCGCAATTAAGCTTCAATATTAATGAAGTCTTGCTCATTTCGAGTACGCAAGGAGGTTGGAAATGTATGTCACCGACCGCCGCCGCGGCAAGGGGGCCGTTCGGCGATGTCTGTCCTCTGTGATTGTACGTAGGTATTACTTTAACAGTACATCAGTGTAAGTCATAACTGCTTAGTCTATCTAGAATGTCAACCTTCACTTTTCGATATATGTATAGAAAAATGTATGTATGGCACAGCCTATCCGCATAACAGTGTAAACCAGTACTGCTGCCCGTCACCGGTTTCCATAAACTATAATAATAAGTACCTACTAGTCATTATAACCCACAGAGTTGTAAATTTCGAAGATGCTCCAGGATCAAGGGTTTACGTTCCGCCATATAAATATTAACACCTAGCTGTTTCCTGCTGCTTCGCTCTCGTAGAAAAGTTTTTTCCGCGTGAACAGCTTTTCTTGAGGTATGTTGTTATTCTGATGTAAATCTATATTACTGTAAGGTTTCATCAAGTACCTATTACACTTAATTTAATTTTACCCAAAAAGATTTTAATCACACACACTGGCATTTTCTTTCCTAGAAAAATGTTGTGGAAGCCACACGCTCTATAAAAAAGAAAATTGTTTTATTCGTTTTATTATTTGGCATTCCAAAACTTTTTTTCAGCATAAATGGTCAGTAACCGTTTGAATTAATTTCTCAAAAAGATTTTATTCCTTTCAAACTCTGGCATTTCTTTCCTAAGAAACTTTTTTGAAAACCACCTGTCATATTAAAAGAAAGAAAGAAGTGGAAGAAACAATTTTTTTTATATAAAAATAAATAATATTTGTTCTGTTTGCTTTTAAATGGCATTTTAAGTCTTTTTTCTGCAGGTATTGAATTAATTTCACCAATAAGATTTTATTCCTTACAAACACTGGCATTTTGTTTCTTAAAAACAACTTTGACAGCCACCTGTCATAATAAAAAGAAATAATATTTTCTTCTTTTTCATGGCATTGGAAATCTTTTTTTCTGCATTAAAGGCCAGTATTGAATCCACTCTTGAATCCTTGAAGGAAAAAATTAAGCTAGTCTACCAAAGAGATCCTAGCTCTATGCTTGAATCGAATAACCAACTTTGCTAACTTGTTAAAATACAATGTAAATTAGCTTGTTGGCTTAGTTGTAGTGACCCTAGCTGCCCAGTGCCTACTGAGCCATAGGTCGTGGGTTCGATACCCACCCGGAACCAACATTTGTGCGATGAGCATTTTTCAGATTCTGGGTGTTTGTATTTATTTATTTATAAGTATATTTCCTCCGTGTAAGTATATACCTATGTAAGCTTATCAGTTGTTGAATACCCATCTCCACAAGCTTCGGCTTAGTTTGGGATTAAACAGCCTTGTGGGAATTTGTCCAAACATTATTATTGTTATTAATTTGCGTCAAGGAAATCAGATTAAATTCCTTCCATTCCAGACATACCCATGTATCTTCTCAACTGGGTATTATAGGGAGATTGAAATAATAAAAAACGACGTAATGTTTAAATGAAGGATTCGTTTATTGCGCCGAAATATGTCTCCTAGAGTTGGTCTCCCGCCTGCACGTTTCCATTGTCCCGGGCGCGGGCGTCGTCCCAAGCGCCGGGACAGTCGTAGTGCCGGTTGACCCTTTGCCAGTCCCAGTCGGTCACGAACTCTTGCTGACCCATTACGCCGTCAAAGTCCTGCACACAATAGCATTATTTTTGTATTTTTTTTCAATTTTTTTTTCGCCAATTTTTGTGCTCCCATAGCAGTGAAATTGGCGAATAATAAATAGATAAATAATAATTAAAAATAAAATAAATAATAATAATACTGCTTTACTGTACGATGTACTGAGTGCTGACACGTGCTACCGCGCGCTATATAGCACACCCGCTATGTCTCTTGCTCTAGCAAATGACGTTCTGTCATCAACATGGAAACGCGACAGCATGCGATCGCACGCGATAGCACGCCGCAGCACTGAAACACCATTACATCCCAGCACTAGGCTGCTGAGTCGTAGGTGCTCTTCGTTGACGAAAATTTAAAAATAAATTTTAATACACGAATAGCACCTGCCAAAAATATTCATCGGTACCCTTCGTGGACTTGGCAAAGTGCTATTGGGACGGGCGCTTTAGTTAGACTACGTCCTGGCGGCAAAAGTGCGATACCATGCTGACAGATATGGTCCAACCCTAACGTGGCATGATATCCCGTGCAGTAGGAAAATCGGCTGACATTTTTGTTGGATACATTGGAAAACCAAAAAATACGGGTCTTTTTATTTTCCTCTTTTGTGTAAGTACGTTAAAAAATCTTTTGGAATACGTTATTTAGGCTTATCTTATCTTATCTTATAGAAGGGGGCCGAGCATACCCGGCGACACTGCGACCCTATGGGATCTATTGTGTCGGCCCCTGTGTTTACCTGGCGCTCTCCTCCCCAAGTGTTCGCTGCACAAATGCTATTGTGCAGCTGAGGGGTAGGAGCCTGTAGTCCTCGGGTTCAGGGTAAGCCACACCCAGGACATTCATACGCCTTGCGGCTAGTGCATCGCATTCACACAGCAGATGTTTCATCGTCTCGCTGTCCTCTCCACAGGCTCTACATATGTATTCAAATATCCGCTTGGGGGCGCTGTACATATAAGACGTAAACACAACAGCTCCGCTGATTATTTTTAATTTCAAACGCATTTGTAATTATTAGTTGTAAAAAACCAGTGCCATCGTTAGATATTCGTGTAATAAGTGTATTGTGTTGTATTTAGGTGCATACTAATAAGTTATATTAGTAAATAGTGAATAAAAAGTGACGGCCATACCGGCTCGTAGGGTACTTGAGAAATTATTTGGAAATTATGTTCTATTCATTCATTCCAATTTAAGGCGAGTAAAACATTTTTATTAATTTAGACCAAGATTTAAATAATTCTTAAGTCAAATTTCAATTTCCAAATTAGTAATAATTGTACAAATAATAATATATTGTAACATTACAGATTAATTATCCAAAGCGATACAATCATTGATACAATAATAATTTTAAACTAGGGACTTAATAAGCATTCCTCTTTCTAGATACCAATCTTAAATATTGCTTTTATTGTAATTATTACATGTTGTTAGGCTAATCGCATACTCGTATTGTTGTGTGGTACAAGATTCATAAGCGGTAGCGTTTTTGCCAAATTGTAAGGAGCTGGTACAAGCTCAGTTATTCTGGCGGGTAATAAACTCGAAATTTTGACCGCTCATTCAAATTCAAAAGTCGCTTATTCAAATCGTTTCTGTTTTTTTTTTAATTTGTATTTTCGTTTTTATTAATTAAAAAGCAAAATGCTGACCCGCAGAGCTGCACACCACAAGGAGTTGGAAAGTCAGCTGAAAGTAGTTTTGATAGAACTTAAATCAGCTAAGGAGTTGAATGGGCGGTTGTTAATGGAAAGAGAAGATAGTGAAAAGGAAATTGTAACAATCATAAATAAAAATAAAGCATTAAAGGATGAGATAGCGGAGATGGACATTCAATTCCAGGATGTTGTTGCGCAAAGAGATCAACTTCTATGCGTAATTGACAGCTCGGACCGCGACAGAGGACAGTTTGAGGAGACCCTGGGCCATGTGAAGAACTTGGAAAGAGGCCTACGCGAGGCTCGCGACGAAATTTCACATCTCACAGCCACGAATGAAGACCTGAAGATGCAGCAAACTCAGTCGCTATTTCAAGAGCTTGTCAGCACGTCCTACCCCGCTAGTTCATCCTCTGAGCAATACAATATTAATACCATAATATTACAGAATAATACTATAAATAATACTGTGACTATTGACCTCACAGCTGAGGATTCCCGAAGTAGTTGTGAATGCGACACACGGTGTTTGCGGTTGGAAATAGAGGAGTTAAAACAGTCGTTAGAAACAGTCACCACCAAATATAACCTTGCACTACAAGAAAACAGTGAACTCATGCTGGCGATGGATAACTTGTTGGAGCTAAGTAGATATAATGAAGAAAGGTTTGCATCTCTGACGAATAATCACATGTGTAACTGTATGATATCTCCGACAAGTGATCCGCCGCCGTCCCCGTCTGTGAGTATCACTTTACATTCCGCGCACTCCTCTATGTCTGACGCACTGTGTAGCGTGACGTGTGACGCGCCGTGTGGCGCGGCAGGTGATATGCCGTGCCACGCGGCGTGCCGCGCATCGTGTGGTGCGGCGTGCGGCGCGCCGTGTTGCGTGCCGTGTAATAGCATAGCGTCTAATGATGGCATTGGGAATAAAAAGGGCGACCAGGTGGTGGCGGCGACACCTCCGTGCCCAGGGGACAAGCGTGGGGGTGCCACTCGCTCCACTAAGCGCCGCCGCCGCCGTCAGCGCGGTAAGCGACTCTCGCTGGCCGCGCGCGCTGCAGCGGCTGCTCGGAAAGGTGACGCTGACGAATATGAGACGGACAAGGCCGACGTCAGCGGGGCGGCGGCGGGCGCGGGCTCGGGGGTGGAGCGGGCGTCACTGCCGCAGCCGCAACCGAAAACCATTATATATTCAGATGGTAAAGGAAAAGATTTTGGTCCCCTTCTGTATAATAAATTAGACCAACAAGTAATAAACATTTGTTGTCCGGATTTGTCCTATAACGACATTATTAATAGATTATTGAGGGACACGAGTACGTTTGATGAGAACACCACGGTGGTTATCATGTTGGGGAGCCACAAAAACGTCACCCAAGCGGACATAAATAGGACTATAGAAATATTGATAGAGATTAAGAACAAAACTAGATGTAAATTCATAAATTGCGCATTTCCCTATTGTTGTAACTTGTCACAGGCGCACAATAATCGCATATTTAAAATGAATTTACACTTATATAACGCACTATGCATGTATAATGACACTATATTGTACTTTGATACAAATAAGTGTATTGACAAATTCACTTTGACTGAAAGCAATATGTATTTATCAATGACATATAAAAGACAATTAGCTACTTTAGTAGCATATAATTTACAACATTTTATGACGAATGTTAGTAGTAATACTAATAAGCTTATACATTTTTTAGAGTAGATACCACGACAATAGAAAATTCCGCAAATGATGGTTTATCAGTGTTAAACCAGAGGCAGGGATTGTCTAGCTCAGTTATGACAAAAGGAAAGCCCAATTTTACTCAATCATTACATCAAAACATTCGGGGCTTTTCTGACAGCAAAGTATTAGTACAAAGTATTAGGACAAAGGAGAAGCCAAAGGGACTTAAAATTATTCACCAAAATATACAGAGCTTCTCCGGCAAGATGTTAGAAGTAGAATTATATTTAGAAAGTCAATCTAATATTGACTTGTTATGTATTACTGAGCATCACCTTAAAGAGCATGAAATGTTGTTTGGATACGAAAATTATCATGTTATAAGTTCATTCAACCGAAAGTACGCAGCACGTGGAGGGTCCCTCATACTCATGAGAAATGGTATCAAGGCCAAGGAACGCAAAGACATTGTGGGACTTTCAGTTGAATGGCACATTGAATTGTCTTGTGTTGAGATGGAGAAACATATTGTGGTATGCGTATACAGACCCCCATATGACTCTAAATTTCCTACTTTTGAGTCAGTAATGGAAGATGTTATGAAAATACTTCTTAAAAGTAGAAAACATATAATAATTTGTGGAGACTTTAATGTAGATCTACTAGAAACTAACTCCAGGTTTTCAACTCGATTAATTGGCTTATTTAATTCCTTTAATTTAAAGAATATTTTTCTTGAACCAACTAGGATTACAAGTACCACAGCTACTTGCCTAGATAATTTCTTTTGCAATTGTGATTTTATAGAAAAGACAATTGTAAATTGCCTAACATCAGACCACTGTGGGCAAAGTGTTACCTTTCCAGGTAATATAAAACATACAAAAACTGAAATCCTTACTAGGCCCAACACTGTCAGTCGAATGGAGAGATATAAAGATGCTCTTTCAATTAAATTGCCGATTCCTGTTACTGATCAGGTGGAAATCAATGATTTCTATGTCGATTTCTTCACGACACTGTCTCAGGAATTCGGTAATATTTTTAAAACTAGGAAAATTAATATTAAAAACAAGTTTAAATTTAGTGACTGGGCAACCACTGGTATTCGGAAAAGCAGGACCAAGTTATTTGATTTGTACAACGAAAAGTCTTACAGAGTTGACGACAGATTCCATGAATATGTCAAAAATTACTCTAAAATTTTTAGGAAAGTTTGTAAAATAGCCAAGTCATATTATTTAAGTAATAAAATTAAAAATTCGGATAATAAAGTTAAAGCAGTATGGAAAATCATAAATAATGAAACTGCCAAAACTAAACCACGTGAAAATGAATATGCAATCAGAAATAATGGTAAAATAATTAATTCTAAAACAGAAGTAGCAGAGTCCTTTGAAACTTTTTTCACTAACATCCCTATTAAAACCACCGAAGCTCTGCATTCATCGCCTATTCTTGCCGAAAATTTGCTTGTAAATAACGTTACAATATGTGAAACAGTTTTTAATTTTAGACACATAAACTCTCTAGATATTATTAAGGCTTTTAAATCATTAAAACTAAAATCTTCTGAAGATCTATGGGGAATGTCTGTTAAAGTAGTTAACTCAGTTATAACGATTATTGCGCCTTACTTAGCTTTTATATTTAACATGAGTATTAATCAAGGTATTTTCCCTGACCTAATGAAGCAAAGTAAAATCATACCACTGTTTAAATCTGGTGACAAACTAGATCCCAGTAATTTTAGACCAGTGTCAGTTCTCCCCGTGCTTAGCAAGATTTTCGAAAAGATCATACTGAATCAACTGCTTTGTCATTTCAATCTCAAACAACTTCTTCACGATCGTCAGTTCGGATTTACTAAGGGACGATCAACCACCGACGCAGGAGTCATGCTTGTTAAGCATATTTTTGATGCTTGGGAAGCTTCACATGATGCAATAGGCATCTTCTGCGATCTCTCCAAAGCATTTGATTGCGTTAATCACAAAACCTTGCTACTCAAATTAAAACATTATGGCGTGAAAGACAGAGCATTCGAATTACTTAAATCTTACCTTGAAAATAGAGTACAAAAAGTTGATATAAATGGAGTTAAATCATCTGGTTCAGTTGTGAAAATGGGGGTGCCCCAGGGCTCAGTTCTGGGTCCTTTTCTTTTTCTTGTATATATAAATGACTTGCCATTTTTAATACAAAACATGTCCAACATAGTATTATTTGCCGATGACACTTCTCTGATTTTTAAAATTAGCAGAAGAGCTTGTGATCTTCCTGAGGTAAACAATACTCTCACACAAGTACTTAACTGGTTCAGCATTAATAATCTAGCATTAAATACAACAAAAACTAAATGTATTAAATTTTGCCTACCAAATGTAAGACATGTAGTTAATAATGTAACTTTAGGTACAGAAAGATTAGAATTTATCAAAAGCACGGTGTTCCTAGGTATAACTATAGACTCATCTCTTCAATGGGGGCCCCACATAGCTTCACTAGCTGGCAGACTAAGCTCGGCCGCCTACGCCGTTAGGAAAATTAGACAATTAACAGATATTGCTACTGCGAGATTAGTCTATTTCAGCTACTTCCACAGCATCATGTCATACGGCATCCTACTGTGGGGTCAAGCGGCAGATATAGAAACCATCTTTATTTTGCAAAAGAGAGCTGTTAGGGCGATCTATAATCTACGTTGTAGAGAATCATTAAGAGAAAAGTTTAAAGAAATTAATATATTAACCGTTGCCAGTCAATACATTTTTGAGAATATTTTGTATGTCCGCAAAAATATATCTCTCTTTTTGAGGCACTGTGATATGAACACAGCTTATGTTACAAGAAACAAAAACAAACTTGTACCACCACAGTTAAGGCTTAGTAAGGTCAGTAAATCATTCACGGGGCAATGTATACGCTTCTACAACAAACTACCAGAAGAAATCTTAAATATGAATGACAGAAAATTTAAGACTCACATTAAACAACAACTTTGTAAGAAAGCTTATTATAAAACAGTCGATTATCTAAATGACAAAGATGCCTGGTGTTAATGTTACTTCAGCCTCGCACAATCTTTACAAAATAATGTTATGTACAAACTTGATTTTAAAAGATGTGTTGCGGAAGTTTGTTGCGCCGCTTCTTCTTCCCAGCTCTATATAACACCTTGGAGGCGGTGGTAGATAAAAAATTGACGTTGTATAAATGTACCTAGTGTACTTACATGCAATAAAATACTTTTGAATTGAATTTGAAATTTGTAGGTCTCCGATAGTCCCATCTTATGCAGGCTTATTAGGCTTAACTGACCTCAAAACACTTTTCAAAAAAATTCTTGTCTGTCTGTTTGTACCTGCATCAGGTTTTTTTTGTGTGAAAGCATGTGGTTTGACTTAAAATCTGGTATACTTGGATTTTAAAAATTCTAACCCTAAAGGGGTGAAAAGGGATATTAAGGTATGCATGGGAACAAAAATTTACAAATCAATTTACATGCCGCGGGCAAGTTAATAACATATACGGTACTTTTTCGCGAAGTCGTGGGGCATAAGCTAGTGAGCAATTTAATAGTTTACCTGCAGGGCCACGATGGTGGGGAAGCCGTTGATGCTGAACCCGTAGGCGCCGTAGTGCATGCAGCTGGCGTAGTCATACGGGAGTCCCAGGTTGCTCACCATGTTCTCGTCGTAACGCTCGAAGTTGTGCTCCATGCCTGGCAGATACCACTATTGTCATGAATTTATTTCTAGAGCTTACGATCATACATGTTGGAAAAAAAGACGGAAGTTGGAGGGAAAGTACCCCAAATGTTGACGATGTCAAATTTTAAGAAAGCATTCCTTTATTTTTATAATAAGTCAAACTGCATTAAAGGAAATTTGAAAAATTACCTGTCTACCCGGAATCGAACCGAAACGGTCAATCATAAGTAGGTACTTAAAATCAACACGTTTTATTTATTTATTTCGTGAACATTTGGAGCATAATAGAATAGAAGCATTACACCAAATCACTACAAACTTTTTAACAACCAAACAACATCTTTGTCTTTAGTGCTTCAGACCATAATAGGTCATCAACATTATCTCAAAGAATTGTAAAACTTATACGACGTACCCCGCCCATACTGCCACATAAGGGCGGCGTACGCCGCTCGTAGGACTGACGGCCGTTGGGGCAGAAAGGTTCCACTTACAGACCTCCCACAAGGTGGACCGACGATCTGGTAAAGGTCGCGAAACCCGCGGCTGGATGAGGTTAGCGCGGGACCGGTCGTCGTGTAGAAGGAAGCTTATCTAGCAGTGGACGACTGATGTGATGATTATAGTGTTACAGGAGCACTAACCGGGCTGAATGTTGTCCCACATGATCTGTACGTAGTCGTCCCTGTTGTACGTGGACTGGGTGTGGAAGAAGCCGATGATGTGGAGCCACTCGTGGATGATGGTGGTGTGCCGGAAGCAGCCCAGGCCGGGCGTGTTGCGCGCCACGTTGAACGTGTGCACGCCGCGGGCCGCCCAGAAGCCCACGTGGGCGTAGCACCCGCCTGGCCCCCCCTGCGGCCATGGGAATACGTTTAATGGTGGAACTCCGCACTTATCATGCTATAATGTACTGAAAAAGTTTTGGTTTTTGTCACTTTCGTACCTTTACGTAGGTACCTACTGAGTAGGTGTTAAGAACAAAATATTAAAGTATCTATGGCCGTTCTTGATACTTATAGCGCCATCTGTTATACAGTTGCGTAGTGTGGAAAACGCGGCCTGTCATGTTGAGAGGTCCGAGGTCGATCGACCGCCGTCAGTGGAAACAAAACGTAAGTAGTAATAGAATCTCCTTATTAGACTAGGCCAGCTCAAAGTCAGTGTTTCTACTGACATGCGGTCGGCTGTACCAATGAGATTTTCTCGTTTATGTACCTACATTATGTATGGTCTCAAACGGTGATGGAATACACCGTGAGAAAACCTGTATACGCCGAAGAAGGCATTCTTAGGCGCATGTGAAGTCCACCAACCCGCACTGGGATAGCGTGGTGGCCCTCGTTGAGAAGGTAGGCGTGAGCCCAACAAGCTGTTGATTTGATTTGAACTGTGACTCCGTTCCTGACACGTTTTGTAATCACGCGGACCGACGACCTAAAGACGGTCAGACTGTATCAAGTTCCTGTTACTCACGGTTATTCTCACGAAGATGTTCTCTCCGGGCTGCCTCTGCCTGAACCGGATGCAGGTGTGCTCCTCGATGTCGCGCATGCCCGCGTAGATCGCTTCAGTCTGAGTGGGGCCTGTGTTTGTTAATTAAGCATTAATTTATTAAGAATATAAATTAAAATAAGTACATGTTGTACATAGGTAGCATATTATGGACCTGACTCCCAAACTCGGTTAGCCGATCTTGAGAGAAAATTGAAATGAAAATTTTACTTGTTAGTTTTACCTAAAGGTTTCAATTCAATTCAACACTTTATTGCACGTTTAAAAATTACAGACAAAAAGAAAAAAATAGATACAACAATGTATATCTAGGCGGTCTTATCGCTAAGAGCGATTTCTTCCAGACAACCTTTTGTTGTTCAAATGTTTACGTGATTTCTCTTACGCAATATTTAACGCTTTACCGATAATTATTTATTTGATGCGTGGTTTTTGCCAAAAACATTATAAAGTACTTACCTGTAGGTACCTACCATAGAACCATTGTATATAAATTTGAATTTTTTGAATTACTTAATATTATCTACAGTTTTGATCTACGTACCTAGGTACTGCATTACTGCACATACCTATTACAATTCCAGTTGAAGATAAAATCTCAAGCGTGTTATTTATACTGCAGATCTTGTAATCAAAAATAAGATAGGGTTGTACATTTAGATCGTTATCGATAAATTACTTTTTAACTAATAATTACATATACGTCAGAATAATTGCATGCAAGTGTATAATTAGCCCTTTTATTGTGAGATAACATCAATCAATCAATCAAAATTAATTGTAGCATAAACAAACCAAAAGTGACATGGTATATACAGGGTGATTGGGAGATGGGTGCATGGTAAGGCGAAATTAGTACAGACCATTAAAAACCATTTGAGCCATTGCTGTCTTGGACGAAGTCTGGATTTTTTTTTATAACAGATTTTTATGGTTTTGACTTTAAAAAACTCTGTTTACTGTGCTGATTAGTGGCCAAATTGAATGATAAGTGCTTTTATTTATTTTATTTAATTAAAGTAATGTGTGTAACCAATCTAACAATGCATGTTCTACTCTCTGATCTGTGTCATTAGACTTTTTTTACAGACATTTGAAATTCATGAATATTTTCTAAAATTTTAAGAAAACAAATTAAAATTTTAGATAATAACCGCTTCGTTCTTTCTGCCTACCCCGTCATGGACATAGCATGAAGATACTCGTATGTATGTATGTATTTATGTATGTATGTATGTTATGTATGTGTGCATGCATGTACCGAGCTTGCGTGTACGTACCGAATTCCCCCTCTCCGAACTCGTAAACAACGGTGTTGCCGGGCCAGCGGGTGTTGGGGAAGATGTACGCGGTCCTCCCGTTAGCGTAGGCCTCCACCATGCCCTGCGCCTGCCAGTCGTCCAGCAGGATGTCCCCCTGGTACTTGCCGCTGTTCTCCCACTCCTTGGCCTTCGGGTTGTCGGCCATGCGGTCGCTGAGCAGTATGCCATTGTCTGGGAATACGTATAAAGCAATTCTTATAATTATTATTTACAAACTGACAAGGTATGGGACCTACCCGAGTGTGGAAAATAAAGTGATCTCGAGCTAAATTAAATCTCAAATTGTAGAACGTCATCAGTGACGTAGTAAAGAAAGACATGTCGAATGGGTTTTTCTCGAAACTTAAGTACATTTACTGACTGCTCTCAGACGGTGAAGGAAAACATCATGAGGAAACCTGCATACGCCGAAGAAGAAATTTTTAGTATGTGAAGTCCATCAATTGGGTTAGCGTGGCCCTAACGGGTTCCCTTGCCGTTCGTTCAGAGGCCTGAGCCCCAACATGGATATATTAATAGGCTGTTGATTTGATTGGAAGTTAAACTTACGAGTTCTGGGGCCTGAGCCATTAACAGTAGGGACATATCAAAAGGCTGTTGATTTGATTTGAAGTTAATCATACCAGTTCAAGGCCTGAGCTCTACAGGTAGGCACATTATTAGGCTGTTGATTCGATTTGAAGTGAAACTTACCAGTTCTGCCCTTTTCCAAGAAGCTCTTGAAGGCCTCAATGTCCTCCCGGCTCCTCGACACGGGCGGGCCGGCCGCGGCCAGCGCGATCACGCACACCAGAACACCAAGCTTCAACATGTTGTATCCTCAAGCAAGCCCATTAGCAAGCCTTACCCTTCTTTTATACCCGATTTGTATCGCTCCACCTTCATTATCTAACGATAAATGGATTAGTTTGATACAGATTTTAATTGATGACAAGTACAAATTGACAAAAACGACTGCATAAAAAGCGAACTAATAGATCGCATAGTACAAATTTAAGAGGTCTTATCGTTTCAAGCTGTCTTCCAGACACTTTATATATTAACTATATTATTCTTGCGTGTGCGACATTATGTATTCTGTGGTGCGACTAAGTAGGTAGGTACCTAATCTAATGATGAATAATTAGTTAAGGCTATGTCCAGCAGTGGACAGGCTGGTGATGATGATGTGGGATTAATTTTAATCTTAATTTTATTACCATTGCATCATTTTACAGAAGGAAGACTCGAGGTCAAAAATATCGAGGCTATGATTGTAAAAATCGAATCTAGTTTTAAATAGGTCTGCATTCTGCATGCAATGGAGCAGTTGTTCCGTATGGGAATGAACCATTGTACGGTTTACATTTACCCTATCTTTATATTTTTGGTTTCATCAAGCAGGAATGACAACGATTCTACGGTACCTAAGTACACACAACAGACAACTGTGTTTGAAGTTACGAAAGGCACAAGGTTTATGTACTTAAGTGGACGGATAATTAGAAACAGGCCAAGATTTGATCTGCTGACGGTCATTGTGAGAGTAGATGGAGGACTTTTAGATGGCTATAGATATCCAACTGATCAGATCAGCCGTTTGGGAGCAGCATCGTCATGATTCCGTAACTTTAAAATTTGCATACATTTTTATGCCATTTTGCTGGTTTTTTTCTACATGACGATGCTGCTTCCAGACGGCTCATCTGATCATTTGGATATCTATAGCGATGTGAAAGTCCTCCATGTACTCTCTCGATGACCGTCATCAGATCACGCCCCGATCAATCCAACACGGAGTACCATGGCTTCAAAGTGACCTCGACTGTATGAAAATCTTGCCCTGTTTCTAATTATCCGTCCACCTATGTATGTACCTAAGTACTATGTTTATTCTTACCTTTATTGTTGAATACAAGAAATGATACAATAACTAAATAGCATCACTAAGAGTTGGATCAAAAGCACTTTTCAGTAAAAAAATGTTTCAGAAAAAAACTCAGATTCAAAGTACAAAGTGTGTGTTGTGATATCTATCTTGAAATATGGAATGAGATAAATATAACAACTTTAAATTTGCCGACAGCAAATGCTGGAACTATTCCTTATCTTGGTACCTACTGCCTTTTAACATGATTAAGAAGTAACAGCGCCATTTCAAACCGCAAATAAAAATTGTCCGAGTATTTCCCATTGCATTCGTTGTACATACGTATTCGTATTTCGGTTTTTACCAACAATGATTGATATAGATAGATAATCGCTATAGATTCTATCTATAACCTAGGTAGTTTATCGTAAGTGCCGATCTACCTACCAAATATTTTATCGCCGTGTAGTTTTCGAGATACAGTACCTAAGGCCATGTGGAAGTTATGTCTAATATCATCTGCTCGTTAACGCTCCCTGTTGGTTGTAGGAATTGCGTTACAGGAGTAGTGAATTCCCGTAATGGTGACGTAATTAGCATAGGGCATAACTCTTTAAGAGTCACTTTTGTAAGGTAAATACAGTGATTGACACCGCAATAAAAATGTCTGAATGTAATCCAAAGTAATGTTTATTTTTTTTGCTCTATATATAAAAAAAATCTTTTACTAACTCTACAAAATAATGTATAGAATATCATTATAATACTTATTTATAGAATATAACAAAAGTAAAAATACAAAATATTGGACGTGGAACCATTCTTTCTCTCCTTCTAATTTTTAATATAAAAATTATTCGGACTCATGCATCGCCTCTTCACAATCACTGCACTCACTCAACATATGTTGGAACATTCATTAAAATTAATCATCCATTATGTAACTAACATCTCTAACTAACACTACTTACGATACTAACATCAGCAAACTACTAACATCAAGATATTTAACAGACTCTCAACTTTAATGAATATTCCAGTATTGGGCCTTAGAATAGCGCAGATCTGACGGAGAACTGCTCGAGCACCGCCGCTGGATATTACTGGATATTGCTGAGATTTCACGTTCATGCAATTTGGTATCTTATTTTAACACCAGTAAAGACGAATATTAATTCCGCCTCCGCCAGGTCTGCGCTGTATACTACTTTACTGAATACAAAAATATATCTTACGCCTAATCACTTACAGTTATCAGTTCAGTAAAGACACTACGAATCTATAGATGCCACTAACAATAAGTTGAAACAACTCAATTTATTGGCAAAATTTAGCGAATGCGAAGAAAGAAACACATAAAAATCTCAATGTCGATATAACACCCAAAAAACTGGCGAGAGTAAAGTGTTCTCGTACATATGAAGTCGTTTTGAAGCTTTGCTTTTCTGTTGAAATCACATTAAATTATGTGATGTGTTTTTTTTCTGATACCTTCTATCTGTATGTAGGTATCAGAAAAAAAAACACATCACATTTTATTTTTCCTAGACTATACATTACCTATGTATAATAAGATTTCTTTGTTTAGATTACAAACATCAAAAATCTCTCCCTCCATCCCTGGTGTAAAACAGCTTTCCCTGGTCAGATAATTTAGGAACTCTATTGGCGCGCGTCCCTAGCGCCACAATTTCGAAGCTGCCTAAAGTAGAGACGAACGCTTGAGAAAGACTGTTGAATTTCTCTACTGTGAGCTGTCTCTAGACTTCTGTTTTAGCTGTCAAATTAATTAGTACTGAAAAAGTTTCGGTTTTAGGCCGTTAGGGCGCTAGTGAGAATATATGCGTCAAATCGTTCATTGGCGGAAAGTTTCAAACTAATTTAAGCTGGACCGCCTCTATGGCCAGTTTATCTTGGGTGTATTTTACATTTTTGTGTGGCACATTGTTTTAAAAACATAATCCCTACTTACTGCGTGGCTCGCGCAGACTCATTCGAACAAAAGTTTTGGAATAATGGAAATGACAAAACCGATTGTAGTGATTTATTTATAGGTAGTTTGATTACTATTTGGTTTAGACCGTCTTGTGGGCGTAATATCGCTTCTATGGCGGACTTGAAGCCGAGAAAACAAAAGTTAAAATCTCGTAAAGTTTCAATAGTAAACAGGAAATGCTTTCGTTGTTATTTTAGAATTTAATATAATTTAACTACAGGTTTTGTCATTTGACATTTCCAAGCGATCCATTCATGATCTTCCTTTGTATATCTGACATTTATATCTAACATTAAAATCTTAATTTACCTGAGCTGATAGTTTACAAACTAAAATACAATTATATTTGAAGTACTTGTGCCCTTTCAATGGAGGTTGTTTCGTTTTAAATTATTCACAAATTTCTCTCTATTTATTTTACAGAAAGTAATACTATAAGATTTATGGACATAGGTTTCTGTTGAAAATTACTAAACATAAAAGGAAGGTGTTTCTACAAAAAAAAGATGTCAATTTATTTTATTTTAACTGTCTTTTCATACAATTAGCCCAAGTTTAGAAGTTAAGGCCATACAGTATTAAATACTATCATTACTTACTTAATTCGTATTTCTAGAATATACTTAAATGAGAATATTTCTTCATACTAAACCATTAAGTATTGCAACAAAAGAATGTTTTTGCTCATAGCAACATCTTATTTTAAACATCGGCAGTGAATGACTGGTTCTAGAGCCACAAATTCGCAGCTTTAAAAAAATAAAGATATAAAAAATTGTGCAACAACGAAGCATAAAGTTTTATGAGAAAATAGTTACTCTTTAACTAAATATGTATTTTTAAAAACACTTTATGCTAAGTATTGCACCAACGAAAAAAAATAAAAAATATTTATTATTAGGTACAACAACATAATTTTCGGATGAGTTAGGTACTCAAATTTTAAAGCGCTAAATATAATAGCGCTCGAAACTACAGTAAACTCACCCACGACATAGCACATAGAATACAAGTCAAATATATAATTAATTATATACATACAAATTGCGATACAAAAAGATTTTACATTGACATTCTTCTATTACCTACCTGAAAGTTTCACCCTCAGAATATACAATTACCTACTAAATATTTTTACAATCCTTAAACGAAATGGCAATGATTACAAATATCCTAAAAAGGACTAAAATAAATAATAATAAAAAAATGTCGATGTCTTTGTCGAAATATTTCGTTTCAATCTATTTGCTAACGAAAAAAAACTTTTAATTGGGTTTAATAGACAAAACATAAAATTCAATAGATAAGTGATACCACCACTTTAACTTTGCGGTCGACTAAGTAAGCTGTACCATCTATTGTTCAATACGTTTACGTAAAGCAAAAAAAGTTGGTTTTCGTGGGCAAAGGTACGAATTTTACAGACATTACTTGAAACATCGAAAGTGATGTAACTTTGCACAGCTTTCTCACACAGACATATAAATGATTGTCATCGACAACTTAACATTGACAAAATACGATCTTTCATTTTAATATAATTCATTCAATGTTATTTATTCATTATCGTAAGTTATAAATTAGTTTCTCGTCATAATTTAAAAAATGCAAAGGCAAGATATTGTTTCTGAGTTGCCAAATACAGGTGAACCTGTATAGACCTATGTCCAACAATGGGACTAATATAGGCTGTGTTTTATATTAAGATAAAATATTTAAAGGCCATTTTAGAGTTAATTTACGAATTTTTGACACCCCACTAAAATCAATGTTTTGTTTGGAAAGAAGAAACATTTAGCTCAAATTTATTGTTTATGAATATCAATTAGCAATCCTTATTTTATGGTTAACTATCTAGGATAGCTTAAACGGATATTTTATGGATTTTAAAGACAGTCTTAAAAAAATCAATTGCTCTTTAAAATATTGAACATTTTTCATAATTAATAGTAATTTTCTTGACAGTATTTTTTTAATGAAGTTCCATTTCAGGCATTTAATTATTTATTTCATAAATAATTGTTCCCAGACTTAAGTATATTAATTAAATAAGTATATTATACTGTAAAAGCATAGCGTGGCAGTGCTAGTTCCATTATGGTCTTACTTAGGTAGGCATATAATTTTATTTTAAGTAATAAAATATTATTGTTACATGCATGTGTAAATATATGTATATAATTATACATATTTTATTACATATCATAATTATTATAATGTATCCCTGTGACGAACTTTTTAAACAGACATAAAAACTATAAGAAGGTATAGTATACTGTAAAAATTCTATTTTAAATAAAATGATAGATACTTACATTTGATATGAAGATAGGAAATAGAATACTTTTGACAGAACGTTTAAAGATTTTTAAGTCTAATCTCATACAAAAATAAATGCTATTTTTATATTAATAAAAAATAAACTATATTGGCACAGGACAGTAATATTAATGTACTAGTATCATATGTTTTGCTTTTAAAGTGGAAGTATAAAATATGTTTATTTTTATAGCAAAATTGTACATAAGCAAAGCATGACTTTTCTAATGCAGTCTTTATTTAATTCCAGGCCACAGTAAACAATGATTTATGTTTCTTCCTATAAGATCCTTGAGCTAGGCTTATGCGGCTCAACGGAAACAAATTTAAAAACCAGAGAAAAAATTCTAACCCAAATAAACATTTAAAAATAACGACATCGTTTAAAATACTGATAGCAATAACGGCTCAGACGCAGAATGTCAGAATCGCATCCACCACACGAATGTTGCGGGATGTGAATTTGATCAACAAACTGTTAATCTCATATCAAAAATAAGGCTCCTTGGCATATGTCGAAAAGACTCAAATGCTCCTAAAAGTCCTAAATTAAGTCACTGTCGAAAACGACAAACTCTTTGTCTACATTCTCTTGAGCAATATAATACCTCCAAAGGTCAAGTTTAAACGTCGAAGGTCGCTGCCAAGGTCAGTGATCCCCCCTCAGAAGTTCCATGAGGAGGTTGAAACTTGGTCCGTCGCCATCTTTGTTTTTATTCGCAGGGTTCAGCATTTCTTTGCCGACTTGCATGAAAAACTGAAAAAGAAATTTTTATATTATATTGACAAGTTTACAAAGAGTGCGCAACCGGTGTTGCTGGAGGGAGCGGAGATAACCGAATGACAACACACAACGGTACATTGTTGAGTACGAATAAGACAACGTAACTCGTCCAAAATTCTCTTTTCCACACGCAGTGCTTTTCACAACTAGTGCAAGGAAATAAAAAGAATTCACATATAATCACTAGCCATTCTTTTCTGCGGGAAAAGTTTTTCCCGAGGTATCTATAGCCTATGTGTTATTCAGATGTATACCTAATCTATATTACTGTAAAGCTTCATCAAAATCTGTTCCGTAGTTTTTGCGTGAAGGAGTAACAAACATCCAAATATCGTTACATGTGGGAATTTTTAAAGTGAATTGCGAATTATTTATTCGCATGTATCACCTGACAAGTCCGCTGTAGCTCTGGTATGCGCAGGAGCAGCTCGCCGAACTTAGCCGGCGTGTCCGGCGAGTGCGTCGCCGTGTACGCTTGCAGCGCCGCCAGCGCTTTCTCCTGCGACGCTCGCACTTTCTCCGCTTCACGCAGCTCAGGCGCGTCTAGTGGAACAATACATACGCTGTGTAAAGCGGTGGCTAAGTAGCAATGGACTGTTGGAAGAAAAGATTCACTCCAACCCTCCCTAGATAATAATCCTCCAACACTCGTAATACAAAAAAAATTAGAGGAGGGGCGGGTATAGCGTCAGTTGCTCTAAAAGCGGTACCTTTTGGAGGTTATCTGTGACTCCAACGCTTCAAGCGGTAGAAAATCGAATTTTTTGCGAGATATTTTGCAATATCTAAAACTTGTAATCACCGACGTGTTTGGGTAATCAATCAAAAACACCTGTCAAATGAAATTATTTCAGGTATCCTGTGATGAGCAGTTTTCGAATAATGGAACAGGAAACCTGCAAAGTAGTATGACGGTAGTAAGTAGTTACCTGAAGTGAGCAGTACTATGACCTTGAGGGCGACATATTCGTATCGGTCCACCCGCAGCCTCCGCAGGTGGTCGGTGAAACTGAGCATTCGTTCTATACATGGCGTCAGGCCCAATCTGACAACAAACACATTAATTCAATAATTGGGAAAACGTGGCGGAGGATAAATTACACAATAATCATTCAAAAGGACAAGGAAGAAGTCGCCATACTCATAAGTATGGTGACATGGCGACTTCTTCCTTGCGCGGTGATTGGTTGGCGCTATCCACTGCGGGCGGCCGGTGATTGGTTCCCCTCCGGCCACAGATAGGTTTTAGCCAATATGGCGCGGCGTTACTATAAGGAGCCGCAGCGCCATCTATTTATCTTCCGGATACACATTTTCTGACATTACGAATTTTGTTTGATAATTCTATTTTTATTTATTTTGCGTTTGTTTGTTTGTTTGAATGCGCTAATCTCTGGAACCACCAGTCGGATTTGAAAAATTATACATACTTAAAAACGTTACGACTTTTAGGAGCCATTAGTATTTATGGGTATAGTCTTTATAGAAGACTTAAAATAAATAAAATAGTTACTGAAATAGTTACGTATGCAGCTGCACATAACTAAACAATAAAACATTCGTGTTTTAATTTTAATATCTTTCATTCTGAGACAGTTTCATAAATTCAATTGACGAAATAATCGTATGGACACGTACCTAAAGGGAGAAAGCAATAGAGGACCCACTAAAATAACAATAATAATCAGAGGGACACACTTATTGCAAAAGTGGTAAGAGTAAGCAAGACAGATACAATATCTTTTATCTCTTTCTACCTATGAGAATTTTTTGTTTGTACCAACTGCATACCAACAAACAACAGCCCGACTAAAATAGATAGTGTTTGTTCAGTTTGACCCCGCCATATAAGAAGCGTCTTCTCAAATTATTGGGGTAAAAGACTATTGCTATTTCATGCTATACGCTGAGTGCAAATCTATGGTAATATACTAAATCTATGTATGGACACATCTTTTCCACTGTATATAAAGACGTACTTGGCGCTCTGGTGCAGCGTGATGCCCCGCCCGCCACCGACGCGCACCTCCCCCGGCGTGCTCACGCCGCGGTAGCAGCACGACAGCACCAGCAGCTCGCACCAGCTGTTGATCAGCAGGCAGATCTGATCGTCGATCTGGGACAAAAGGTTCAATTAGCTAACGAATGTATTTAAGGACTGGATACAGTTGATCTTGATAAGCAGGCAGATCTGATCGTTCGATCTGTTACAAAAGGTTCAATTAGCCAACGAATTTATTTGAGAACCAGATACATTGTTTTTAATTCGGTTTAAAAGCCTGTCGTAAATATTCCAAGTAGTTACATTATGTACTGGTTATTGTGTGTAAGAAATATCTCTTCTTTTCTTTCAAACAACACCAGATGCGCACTCTGTGTAAACTTGTCAAACATAGAAATTTCTTTACACTTTTTCTTTAAGTCATTTAGTATTAATTGTACACAACACACGTAAAACATACCAACAAACATATGATGTACTTAACTCTGAAAAGCATAGACTATATTTTTTTTCGTTTGAAAGAGTTTTCATGCAATAAATATAAAAACAAAGATGGCGACGACGGGCCAAGTTTCACTAAGAGCCAGCGGGCATTAAAGACTTTTTTAATCTGCTAATGCTTTTTAATCTTATCCTGCTACAGATGAGTATCTGTAAAATACGTAGTATATAGACGGTGTGTAGTGTAAAAGTTTGACTCACAGAAATATTCTTAAAGAGCGGCAAGCTCTTGCACCACTTGACGATCTTGTAGAGTCTGTGGTCGGCGATGTTGCACAGGTCCGCCAGGAAGTCGGGGCTGGCGTTCTGCGCGGTGATGCCGCTGGCCGCCAGCAGAGGGTTGGCGGACGGGCTGCCCGGGGAGCGGCCCAGACGGTTCAGCTCAGACTCGTTGTACTGCCAGAGGTGCTCCACGTCCATTATTTCCTGAGGAGAAGTCAAAGTCAGAATATTTTATTGCAGAGTACCACTACAACGTACGTACCACGTAATTTTTTTATCTACCACCGCTTCCTAGGTAAGATCGTTGAACGAAAATGAGGAAACAGAGGTGTTGCCAACCATCCGGCAGCGGACTGATCTCATTCTGGTTTCTTCCTTTAGGGGCAATCCCTGATCTCAACATAAAACGAGTTTTGGAGCAGGGCCCGCTTCAAGCTAGTGATAAACTTGTAAATACAACACGTATTCGAATTATGGCGATATCGGCTTAAATGCTTTAAAGTGATTTAGGATTCTGTGAAGATTGAATCACATGAGACTTAATCAGCGAAACATCGGGGCTTCTATCTTCACAGGTTTTCAATTTTTCTGATGCTTGTTTGTTTCTCTAAATATCAATATATGGAACTACAAAATAAATTCATTTACCTGCAATAATGGAGGAATGTCGGGCGTTAGCCGGTTGTTGCTGGGCTCCCCCCGACCGTTGTATGACCCTGGACCGTTTACCTGCCAAGATTAAAAGCTGTTAATGGAATAAAACACATGACGTAGTGCATGTTTGCATCCTAGGCTGTGATTGGATTGGGTGGCATCTTCCGAATAGATCAGTGACGTGAAGATTGATTCCTAGCTCTCTTCAAGTCGGCTCCTCACAACTCTAAAATGTATTAGTGTAGAAAACTACCTACATTCAATAGTTATTTTTTGCGTACACAACCTGCTAGCCTCACACTGTACTGAGCCCAAGGAAACCGAAAGGACTACTACAATATGGTGCAATATGCCCAGTTCATTGGCACTTGAAACACTTTGTTGTAAACTTTCACATACACTTAGTTTTTTTTAGTACTTGTAGTTATAATACATGTAAAAACTTATAAAACTTACACAAGTGAGACTTGAAGCATGCCGTAAGGTGGTGGGCACGTGAGCCGACAGCAGTGACCCCGTGGACGCTGCTCCAGAGAGAGAGTACGAGCACTGGTAGGTGGACCGGCCACCGCGCGTTCGGTCTTCTCTTATAGCTGTAAGAAGATGGTAGGATAAGGTTGCAGTAACAGAAAACCAAAGATGTGTCCGATCTTTTTCAAATGCATTTTTTTGAATATCTACACTAATTGAATAAAGCTAAAAAGTTTCTTTTTTGTTTGAATCTTTGGAACTTATTTTGCATTTGGTAGCCAAATTCTTCAGGAAGGTTATTTAACATCACGCTACGACAATTAGGAGCCGAACAAAAAAAAGTGGGAAATAACTAACTTATAAAAGCGCCTTCGAGGCCGCAGGAAACTGCTATTAAATAAAATGTTGAAAATTTGACGGGCACAAAAGAACTTAGTTTCCAGGGCCGTAAAACAAATTACGAAAGTGAAGCGAGGCCTTCCCTACTCTAAAGCCAGACTCACGGCGAGAAGTCCCGAGAACACCCGAGAAACGTGAATGTGAATAGTTTCTCTGGGTCTCTTTCTCGCTCTCGCCTCATACTCACACACTCGAGATTACTCGCCGAGACTTCTCGCCGTGGGTCTGGATGGGGTATAAGAGAATATCGAGCACTTACCTTCAAGCTTCATCCCACAGCCGAGGCACTTGTCGAACCGGCAAGCGGGGCACTTCTTCCTGGTGGCCACGGTGACGGGGCAGTTCCCGCCCCTCAGGCACATGTAGTTCTTGCGGTTCTGAACCGTGCGCTTGAAGAAACCCTTGCACGACTCACACGAGAAGATTCCGTAGTGGAACCCGCTGATCTTGTCTCCGCATATAGGGCACGGGCTGTGGAGACGGTTGGGTTGATTTAGAGGTCTCAATGTGTAGCCGAAGAGGTTAAACGTTTCGTGTTAGGTCTATGGTCTCTTTGGTAACGCTCTTCTATTACCTCATCCAGACTTACTACCCGAAAACACCCGAGAAACGTGAGTGTGAATAGTTTCTCGGCGTCTCGCTCTCGCCTCATACAAACTCTCATACTCAGTCACTCGAGATTTCTCGCCGAGACTTCTCGCCGTGAGTCTGGATGGGGTATAACGGATTAATAAGTTCCTCAATTGGTAGCCGAAGAAACCATTAGTAAGGTCATCGGTATCTTTGGTAACTCTCTTCTAAACGATTCTCACCATTTAACATGTTACATACGTGTGGGGACACAACTGTGTGCTCTCTCTCTAGCATTAAGTTACTGCACTCACCAGTCACCAGTTGCGAACTCAATAGTTAATATGAATAGGAACTACACTAGTCTTCTCATTTATACTCTAACTAGCAGACCCCAAAGACGTTTCAGGTCAGATCGAGCTCACCTGTTGATGAGCTGCTGTCGACTGATGCCCTGGTGGTGGTGGAGGCGGTCGTCCGCGGTCTCAGCGTCCTCGTCGTGCGCGGGGGACGCGGGGTACACCGCGCCCGCGCCGGCGTCGCGGTACACCACGTGGGGGTGGCGGCTCTGGGGGGGGAGTAACATTTTTTTAACATGCACATTTTATAACATAAAAATCGAAGGGAGCAAGGAAAAAATATAAAACCTCCTTGTTATTTTTAAGTTGTTGAAAAACACCATACATGCCAACCGTTTATTTTTCAACACCATGTCATGTGAGTTAGTTTACATGGTGGTGGTGTAATGAATGACAGTAAATATTGGCCAGTTGACTGTTTGAAATGATCTTAGGTTCTCCGCACCATCGTTCGGTTCTCCGACAGATGTATTGACTTGTAATTAACCATCCTTACATAGTATAAAACAAAGTCTGTCTGTACGCTTAGATCTTTTATACTATGCAACGGATTTTGATGCGGTTTTCACTATCATTCAGATAATTTCTTCGGGATGATTTATAGGTACTCATCCCATGCGGGCGAAGCCGCGGGCAACAGCTTGTAAAATGACACTAAATTAAGTAGGCTAAAAGAGGGCGCCACCATTGCTTTTGGCTATCCGCCATTGTTGGACAAATTCAAGTGTTCACCGAGTTTCATTGAAATCAACTCGCAACACAACAAAGCTAGTTATCAACAAGTATTGGTGAGGTGAATACCTGTACTGGCGAGTGTGTGGGCGAGAACTCCGAGCTGTAGGAGTAGCAGGAGGAGTGCGAGGCGTCGCTGTTGTTGCGCGACAGTGAGGGCGTGTAGTGCCGCGAGGCGCGCGGGCTCGCCGACGGGCTGCTGTACACGCTGCAACGGGAGGGGACACTTGCACTCACAATGCACATCGAATGTTTGTCCGGTCGACCGCACGTAAGTGGAAACAAAACCAGGATAAACTGGTCTCTCATGGTATTGAAACTTCCTGACGTGCCGTCGGCCGTACTGGGCGGCAACCGGCCGGCGGGCGGGCAGTTACCTCGGCCAGCGAATAAGTCTGGCGATCCAACGAGGTAACGCCGACAGCATTTTAGGCACACTGCCTCGTTGTTTATTTGTTGGGCAGACACGTTAAGTTACTTCCACATTTGTATTTAATTTGACATGACAATGTGATAGCTATCTTGTGTTTACATTTACCTGTGTGTGTACATGGAATGTACAGCTGAATCTGTGCTGGCACTGGACTGGACCCTGGGCAGCCGTCCCAGCAGTGGGGAGCCGTGCAGTGCGCCCAGCAGCTTCTCCATGCCCACGGACGGCTCGCATTTTAAGTCTAAAAACAATACGAGTAAGTATAGTTCCCACGGAATTTCTTGACGGCTGAATAATAATAATTTATTTATTAATCAAAAAACATATTCATATTGTATACTTGTCCCTCAAAACCGACTTGTCGGTTTGACTGGGGGATCGTATGAATATATATATCGACGGGGAAGTGCTAACAACTCCTAACTTACATTTTTTTTAAAAGAAAACGACTTATGAATGCATTTCGATAAACGCGTCTACTGGTATATGAATTAAGTTGAAATTCGCAAAATTTGGTTTTTGCAAGTTAGAAGTTGTTAGCACTTCCCCGTCGAATTAGGTAGTCACAAATTGTTTGCACATCGCTGACAGTGTATATCATGTATAATCTATGTGTGCGTAAGCGAGTTATATGCTACATAGAGATATCCAAAAACTTGAAAGTTTGATTCGGTTGATCGAAGTAATGAACTATTTCTTGAAATTGAAGGAGCGTAAACCTTCGCACAGCTTCCCCTTTGACACCTAAAATTAGTCGTTGCGCAGAAATCAGCCAACTTCACACAGCCGCCATTAAACTCCGCGGGGACTATATTATGTAGCTTTAGATTTTTAGATTATACTTCCTGTTGTAAGTTAATAGGCTGTTAGTACCCCCCTGTTTTATAAGTTTAGAAGATGATAAGCACTTCTTATTGTACTCCTTATAGGGGTCTGTGTAAAAAGCCGCGTGCAATGTTTAGGTTATTTTAAATCAGATTTTTTTTATGTCAAAGATTAACATAGCTCGTACGTATAAGAAAATGGAATTCGCAAGCTGGTGGCATTATAGATAAGATTAGATAAGTTCGCATACACCTGCACCAGACAGGCAGACAACAGAGCTTGGTATTGATATGACCATCGACTTATAACCAGATAGACGCCTCATGCAGGAATCCAACATGTCTGGCAACACATCAGACTTCTAGGTCTGATACAAGACGCCGTGCGCCAACCGCGCCAATTTCAGTCGACCAATCATGACTTGTATGCAGCGGGCCAATCAGCGTGCAGGAGCCCTATTTTTGAATCGCTCGCCTCGCTTCGAGCGGTCGATTCTACAAATTTTCCTTTGACAATCGATACAAAAATTAGTAGAATCGAACGCTCGAGGCGAGGCGACCGATTCAAACATAGAGGAGAAACGGGATCCCCTCCTGCCCACACACGGCAGTATACATTGACAGATTTCTTTTGGGCTTATTAGTCGATACTGGTGACAGTATAAATAAAATACTAACTAGAACTTTTTGGTGGTCTTAAAATAATAGTATAATATACCTGATAACTGTGTCTCCTTCTTTATAGTCAAGTTCTGGACCTCCCCCACCGGTGTGTGGGCCATCATAGGCGCCGCGTGCTGTTCCAGGATGAGGGACTTGGCGCTGCTGGTCGGGGACGACGGCCGCCGTGCGAAAGAGAGGGACGCGCTGTCTGTTAGGACCGATATCTGGAATAGAGGGAGATGAATATATTTTGACGCGAAACGTCTATAACTTTGGCTGCATGTCGAGAAACTTTATCTAAAGAAAACGTCAAAAATAATAAGACCTAAAGAAGTCAAGAATAATATGACCCAGCTGGGCCATGTACCAATGGGTTTTTTCTCGAAACTACATTTCATCATCATCATCATATCAGCCTGTAGACGTCCACTGCTGGACTAAGGCCTCCCCCAAGGATCTCCACGACGACCGGTCCTGCGCTAACCTCATCCAGCTGGGTTCCGCGACCTTCACCAGATCGTCGGTCCACCTTGTGGGAGGCCTGCCTACGCTGCACTACATTTACTCGACATTTACTGACTGCTCTCAAACGGTGAAGGAAAACATCGTGAGGAAACCTGCATACGACGAAGAAGAAATTCTTAGGCGCATGTGAAGTCTACCAACCCGCACTGGGCTAGCGTGGTGGACTGTAGCCCGAACGCACTCGTTGAGAGGGTAGGCCTGAGCCCCAGCAGTGGGGACATTTTACCTAATAGGCTGTTGATGAATAAGACCTTGAATCTAAACTTTAAATTTTGACAGCACCCAGTGTATATGATTATTTGATTAAACTATCTGTTTCCCGCGGCTTCGCCCGCGTAGAGAAGTTGTTCCTGCGGTAACAGTTTTTCCCGCGATATCTATAGCCTATGTGTTTAAAGTAACAAAAAAAATTACGTTTATAATAATAGTAGGAAGGAAGTAAAATACGTACTAAAGCTGAGTTTGTTTATTTTTTATTTGAACCCGATAATCTCTGGAACTAGCTTTTTGAAAATACTTTTTGTATTTGATAGCTCAAATCTTGTGGAAGGCTAATTAACATCACGCTACGACCCTTAGGAAAAGTTAAGTTAAAAACTGTACGTCACTTACCCTGTTCATGCTGAGGCTTCTCTGATGCGGCTGCAACGGCGCTGAGTACTTCAAGTCCAGCACCCTCTGGTCGTCGAGGCTCTGGTAGGGCTCCGACTTGAGCGGCTCCGTCTTGATGGTGACGTTGCGCAGCGTGTCGATGGAGTCCCGCGACGACTGCAGGTCCAGCGAGTTGCTGTTCTCGTCTGGAAGGGGTGGTCTCAGAGATTTAGAAGCAGGGTAGGTATTATGTAGGTTGCAGAAGAGAATGGCCCTCCCTCTGACAGGAAATTATTGACGCTGGTATCTAGTCCATGACCACAGACCTATATCTATGACCATTATAGAGTCGGAAGAGCATGGCTTGTGAATGTATGTGACTATGACCATAATTGACGCTAGTGTCTATGACCATCTCAGAGTCGGAAGAGCATGGCTTGTGAATGTATGTGACTATGACCATTATTGACGCTAGTGTCTATGACCATCTCAGAGTCGGAAGAGCATGGCTTGTGAATGTATGTGACTATGACCATTATTGACGCTAGTGTCTATGACCATCTCAGAGTTGGAAGAGCATGGCTTGTGAATGTATGTGACTATGACCATTATTGACGCTAGTGTCTATGACCATCTCAGAGTCGGAAGAGCATGGCTTGTGAATGTATGTGACTATGACCATTATTGACGCTAGTGTCTATGACCATCTCAGAGTCGGAAGAGCATGGCTTGTGAATGTATGTGAGTATGACCATTATTGACGCTAGTGTCTATGACCATCTCAGAGTCGGAAGAGCATGGCTTGTGAATGTATGCGACTAACTATTAATGACGCTGGTGCCTATGACACATTTCCGAGTCGGAAGAGCATAGCTTAAAAATCTTTGTGACTTACCATTATTGACGCTAGTGTCTATGACCATCTCAGAGTCGGAAGAGCATGGCTTGTGAATGTATGTGACTATGACCATTATTGACGCTAGTGTCTATGACCATCTCAGAGTCGGAAGAGCATGGCTTGTGAATGTATGCGACTAACTATTAATGACGCTGGTGCCTATGACACATTTCCGAGTCGGAAGAGCATAGCTTAAAAATCTTTGTGACTGACCATTATTGACGCTAGTGTCTATGACCATCTCAGAGTCGGAAGAGCATGGCTTGTGAGTGTATGTGACTATGACCATTGTTGACGCTAGTGTCTATGACCATCTCAGAGTCGGAAGAGCATGGCTTGTGAATGTATGTGACTATGCCCATTATTGACGCTAGTATCTATGACCATCTCAGAGTCGGAAGAGCATGGCTTGTGAATGTATGCGACTAACTATTAATGACGCTGGTGCCTATGACACATTTCCGAGTCGGAAGAGCATAGCTTAAAAATCATTGTGACTGACCATTATTGACGCTGGTGTCTATGACCATCTCGGAGTCGGACAGCTCGCCCTCCCAGGACATGGGCCGCTCAATCTCGTTGCCCTGGCCTTCGCACTGAGTGCCGCTCGACGACCGCTTCTTCTTGTTGCGCATGTTCACCTGGGAAATTAGCTTTTTACTTTCTCTGTCGAAGTATTGTAATCGTAAAAAAAAGTATTTCCAATTTTCGTTAAAATGTGTTTTATATCGATAACACAAACGAAAAATCAAGTAGCTCAACTCCGTCCATCGGTCCATGGAACATGACGTCATCGTACCAAATGATACTTTTGTCTCAATAAATTGACGTAGGTACTGACTAGTATTTTCGTCACTTTTGCCTATTGTCCTATTGTTATGTTGATTAGTGATTGAATGAGAAAGTTGTGCGGTATGGCCGCACCGTTAATTCCTCTGCGCTCAACGTTTGTGGGTCGTGTTGAACTCACCTCGTACTGATGCTGTGAGAAGTCAATCTTGGAGATCTCCGCATCAGTGGAGTCCTCGTCGTGAGGCACCGACGACACGCTGATGCGCACTCCGCTCGAACTGTACGAGAACTGGCCTGCGGACGTACACAGAACAGAATATCAAAACTAGTCATGGGCTCAGACGACCAATCTCGCTAATTCTGAACGATATTACGCAAGCCAAACCCCTGCTCCGTTTGCGTTTGTAAAGGTTTGCCAAACGTGTACATGCAGTATAACGTTTTTGGTTATGGTTTGGATTTGGTAATATCGTTTAGAATTAGCGAGATTGGCCCCCAGTGTGGACAAACTATATAATAATACCGAGTCTGCACTGTAATAAACTTTCGAGTAAAGGTTTTCAACCTCATTGGTATCGCTTATTCTTGTTCCTCAACATCGGTTAGGCCCCATTCGCACGGGCGTAATTCTAACGCGCGTTGAAGCGATTTTTACGCCTTGAAATAGAACTTTTGGGCTTTACCTAATCCGTTCACATGGAATCGATTATTTCTGTATGTTATTTCAAGGCGTAAAATATACGTCCATGCGCATCAGGCCTTAGAGACGATACGATACACGTCAAATTGGCAAAAACTCGAGCCAAGTTCGCGCTATGACCTTACATACAGTACAATGACCCGCGGCTATCACCAAGTATTTTTTCCTAATATTTTCGAATGAATCATTATATTTCCTCACGCGAGGGCGATGCGCGCTTGTCTGCTTTACGACACGTGAGCGTTGACAGGGGGCGAAATAGGTACCTTTCCTAGTCTAAGCGTATAAACGTACGTTTTCCTGTTAAGGAAATCAGATTCGGAAATCTGAAATTTATTACAGAATGTTCTTTTTCCATTCGGAAAACATACGAACGTGTGCGCCACGTATAGAGCACTACGAAATGTGTGCACTAAGAATGCTAACGTACGGTTTCCTGATGAGGAACTTAACTAGGAGACCGTATGCGCCAAGACTAATTGGATACTTAATTTATTTTGGCATGGTTTGTTTTAGGTTGCGCCACAGAATAATTGAACCAGGTTCGGCGGGACTAGAGCAACACAGGGCAAATTCAAAATATTTTGTTGCATATTATCTACACTGGGTACATTTATACACATCGTTTTTATTTACCACCGCTTCCTAGGTGTTAGATGGTTCGCCCTGAGAAGAAGCGAGGCAACAAACTTTCGCAACACATCTTTTAAAATCAGTTTGTTTTGTAAGTACCTATAACAATTGTTTGTAAAGATTGTGCGAGACTGAAGGACTATAGGAACCAATAGGAACTTGTGGAAGGTTTGTATTTAGCACTTCTTTATAAACTATTTTTAAAAATGTTTGTCTTACCGTTACTGGTCTCCGCACCGGACATGCTGATAGTGGTGACAGTCACGTGTCCCCCCTCCACCTTCACGGCATCACCCTCGCTCGTCATCGCGCTGTTCATCACCAGCGCAGCTCACACCATCACCGCGGAACTATCGATATTCCCACTCGAACTTGTCACCTCACTACACTACGAAGCACCATGCACAGTCGTTCGTTCAACGATAAATATCATCCAAAAATACAGTCCCAAAATTTTCAAAAATTAGTTAGCTTTTTGCCCCATATTTTTTTAGTAGAAAAATATTTTGCTGATCATCTTGCGTCGCGGGACATTTTTAAGGCATCAGAGTTCAGTCTTGAGATGGTCCGTGGTTCGAATTCGTCGCTGTGTTTACATGTTTTTGTTCCTTGGTCTGACGAGTTGGCTAGCTGGCAACACCAGGATCGCTTCGTAGCTAAATTGAGACGTAAACGATCACTGCTTGTTGACGAAATCAGCATCTTGGTTGATCTGAAACAAATTAAAAAAGTTAAATACTTAAACTTTTAGCTAAAAACTTTAATACCTACTTAGCTTTATAAATTTGTACATAAACTTTTGATAACAAGTTTTTTATATAGTATTTCTGTATATATTAGTATGTTCTTTATATTTATGTATGTTTAAACAAGAATAAATCCATAAAACTTTTAGCATAATTGTAAATAATTATCAAAATTAATTGCTCCTACATAAAAATAGCCCGCCAATTTTCATTATGAATAAAATAAATAAAAATTATATAGTGTCGTTCCGAAACGTATACACACACGGTAGGTGCGGCGCGACGCGCTGCGGCCTTGTGAGTGCCGCACAGTGCTGTGCGATAGCGCGCAATATTGTTATCGATACGACGGCTCGACAGTCGACCTCCGCCGTGTCATTGGCATTTTGTTTACGTCGAGGGCGAGGCACCGTCGCGATAACGCACTGCGTCAGCCTATATGTTTACTGAATGAATTGCCGTTTTAAATTATTCACGTATACAATACGATCTCTCTGTTATTTAAAATATTTTTGAGGGATCCCACAAATTTTAATAGGTAATCTTTAATATTTTCTCAGGCTATTGAACGGACAGATCGAGATGAAACTTGAAATATGCATGTTTCAAGTTTTTTACAATCTTTAGATGTTAAAAAAAATACTAAAAATATGAACAAAAAGAAAACTATTTTCCAAGATATTCCAGGAAAACTAATATTGGCGGATCCGTCCACATTTCCAACGCTTTAGTTTTAAACTGACTAAACCGCATAAAACTGGCAGACTCTTCTAAAGTTATTAGGTACTACACGGCGGCCGTGGTCGATCAATCAAAACAAAGCCAACGAAATGCAGCGTAAGATTATCAGTACTGATAAATTTCATTTATCGATAAATCACCAGTCACTAGCCACGGTTATGGGGGGTAGAGGGGGGAGGGCAGGGTCGGCCTTCACGGAGCCGGTTGTGGCAACCGGCCGCGAGCATTTCGCCTTTCGCGCGCTGGACGGCGCGGGCCGCTCCCAACCTAATACCCCCAATCAGACACGGCTACATTCGATATGTGAGATCAAGACGTGCTTTGATTATATAAAGTAACACGGCTGGGTCAACCCGAAGGGCAGACGCCATTTCTTCTGATGCAAAACATTCTGGCATTTTATTCAGCTGTGTTATTGTTGTAGGTACCTAATTCGGCAGAGGGGAACGCCTCGTATGGCGACTACCCTCGCCGTGTAGCTTTAAGTCTGATTACACTGGCTGAACACTAGTGATGAGTATGATGATGATTCAATAATGATCATTTATTCCCAAGTTACTTCTATTCTAATACTATCAGTAGGTAGGTATTTCAATGTTGCTCTTGTGAAAAATTCTAATAGGAGTCAGCATATTCGAACTGATTCTGCACAGCATAATTTGTTTCTTACAAAAGGGTCGAATGAGACATTGTTGTGAGGTTATCGTAAAACCCGGCGACACTGCGATCTATTGTATCAGCCCCTGTGTTTGCCTGTTGCTCACCTCCCCAAGTGTTCGCTGAACAAAAGCATGCAATTAAGGGGTAAAAGCCTGTAATCTTGGGGTTCAGGATAGGTTGTACCCAGGATACTTATTATTCGCCGTGTAGCAAAGCATGTTTCATCATCCGCTGTCCCCTCCTCGCGGTTGTCTTGTCATATCTTAGGATGTTAATTGTAGAGCCTGAGCCAGTAGTGTCAATGAACTCTTTAGCGTGTTTCAGCTGCAACGCCACTCCCACGCCGCCAGGCCTTGTTCCTCAACTTTTAAAGATTTTTAATGGGACTTTCCACGAGTAACACAATACAAAAGGTTCTGGTCCGATCAGAGCCCGTTCTGATCCCTTTTCTAGCCAGTACATCCGCGTTATCGTTTCCTCGAACGCCTTCATGCCCTGGTACCCAAATTCTGAGATTATTTCTGACTTATTCTGAGATTAAATCAAGTATTGTGCTTACAAAGGGAGCCAGGATCCCGGCATGAGCGTCTGGCGAGCCAATTAGTGTCCAATAGAGTCCTTTGCCCCCAGACGTATTGCTATCATTCAGCCAGACAGACTGCAGTCTCCATGGCAACGGAATTAATTGACAATTACACAATGCAAGTCCCACGCACGTTGCGTTGGCAACTTGAATGCAGTCAGTTAATGTAAAATGTAATTCGTAATGATTAAAATAGAAATATTTGATTAAAATGAGCAAATAACAAAGAAACTTCACATAAGAATTTAAATTAAATTAGTATACCTACCTATCGATAAAATTTAATTACTTATGAAGTATAAAAATCCTGAGGTAACGATAAATGTAGGTACCTACCTAACCTAATTTAATTATCAAGGACATTTTGTAATTAGAATTAGAGTAGGTATACCTAGGTAAATTATTTCTAGATAGAATTCGTATTAATTAGTCCCTATTAAAAATTAAAATATGTATTATCGATAATAAAAATTATACTTTTATAAATCTTGAGGCAACTGCTGTCGCCTATCGTGTTCTTTAATAAAACCAAGTTACCGCCGCTATCGAACATCTTTTATTTCCCTCTTTCCGGTACGAAAGCGATGCGCGAGAGGGAGACAAACACAACATTTGTGTCCTAATAAAAGGAGTTCGTCCGCACGCAAGATGGCGTCATCGTGGCCTAGACAAGGCCGAGCGGTCATTTATACCATACGTCAGATGAGCGCTTTGTCTGCCGCGCTTCGTGCATATGGATTTATCTTTACGACGTGGAAACTTTTCTGGTGTTATTGTTTAATAACTATATCGTAATTTATACCTATTTCATTTAATTTTGCTACCTTCCTGAGCTTTTTCAAACACTAATGCAGCAAATTAATATTTTAAACTTAAGTTTTATGTTATAGATGGAACCAAAGGAGTAAGATACGGTACTCCTTACCATCGAGTATCTGACATAGCATAAATTAAAACTTTGGAGAACGACTATACATCCACACACTCAAACAGATACTGAAACATACCTACCTAGGTAAATGAAATCAAAGTTGCGGTCGTACGTATACAATCACCACAACGTACAGTATTTTGTAGTATTTTCCACTAAATACCTGCTGTATTAATAACTAGCGAATGTTAATAATTACTAGCGAAAGTTAAAAATAACTAGCGAATGTAAATGACTGCAATCGAGCAGCTTCGACAGAGCAAACCTACCTACGTGATACTTTTATTAGGTTTTTGAGTAGGTAACAAATTCACGCGAGTAATTCCGCGAAATTTTATAATTAAAATATATATTGTATAAGTAGTAAGTTGTTAGATCAAAGCAAACAAATATTTCAAATTTAGGGCAACTACATACTACCTATAGTTTCGAAATGGTTGCGTAAGAATCCTTTTACCGTGTCACTAACTAAACTACAGATGATAACGGAGAAAATGATAAAATGCTGACAGAAGGTAATCAGTCACTTATCATTCACTGACGTTTTATATTGCTCAAGTTGTTTTAACACCAAGTTGAAGAAAATTGAAAGCATGTTCATGTTTACTCTAGTATTTAAAGGCTTGGCTAAGTGGTGTGTCCTTGCTTTGTTTTTCTAAGTTATCGATAAACGCATAGTATACGTGCCGTCGACCGATAATTATCTTAAGGTCACAACACTATCTAAGTGACGTAAACATCGTACCATGTATTGCGATAATTATTGTATCTGATCCGGAGAAAAATGTACGTACGTTTTTTAATTTTGTTTCAACTGGGCTTTTTCTTGATTTATTTGTAGCAATTTATTTATTGGCCAGCTAAAAATAAGCCATTAAATAGTGCCGTCTAAGACGTTAATTTCCCGTGTCCTTGACCCCAATGACTTCAGAAGAGGTCGTTTATCCCCTAGTTAGAGTACGACGCACCCTCAGCCGTCACCGACGCGCCGCGCGCAACTAAAATAGATGAGGTGAATAGCTACTCCCGAGTTTACTACGATCCTATGAACTTGGCAACAAAGGACAGAGGTTCATTCAACAGTTCAACACCGCCAAGAAGTTTCAAATCTCTTTGGTCGCGCGCGCGCTCCCTGTGGAGATCGCATCTTGCATATTTAGTATCGGAACCTATGGTGCCATTTACCGGAGGGGAGCGGACAAAGGAAGCGGAGTAGCGGGAGGAGGTTGCTAATACAAATTTATATTGAGTTTGAAAATGAGAATGTGTGAGTGAGTCATAATTTTGTGATTATTTTGACACGATTTTGACACCCATAGAATGCTTTTATTACTCATCCATATGGGAGTGGCTAAATTTTTTGATTCATGAACACCGCCCAAAAATGGTATACCTAACTATATGGTGTACCTCGCCGTCATCAGAAGCTAGGTGACAGAACTTCTGTATCATAGACAAGGACAACGATTGATACAAATTTTCAATTCTAAAATGTTTATCTAAACTATACCTACATATTACTAACAAAACTGTTAGACTAAATCACTTGAAACTGTTCATTGTACCTACTAGATTCTAATATACGAATGTATCCACTACAACAGTAAAATAATACCTATCAAGAAATACAGTGACATTTAATAATATTGCGAGTGCTGTAACTTTATTTTGTTAATTTTAATTTGTTTTTAAGTTATGGCTCGTAGACAGCCAGCTGTACAAAGCACGGAGTGCAAATAACGAATTCGAGGTGAAACTGCCAAGTGTGTTCTTAATATTATATTTGTACATATTAAAATCATCCGAGGTCACCACACTGACTTTAATATAACTGCGTAGTTAAATTAAGTTAAGAATTTTATTTTTTATCGATAATTTGTTTGTAACTATCGATATTTATTGATACTACAGCAAAATTCAGTGTTGATGTTTTAGAAAAGTATTTATATTTTTATTAAATAAATGGACAAATTATATGTGGTGATAATAACTTACAGAAAGTCGTTAATAATTTATTTTTACCTAAATCAATGAGTTCCAAACAAAATGTTCCAACAAAATGTCCAAGTTGTGCATGTGTGAATATACATATATATAGAAATACCTAATGTGTTTTTTTATAACTTCTAGGGACAAACAGACATCCCAATAAAATAAATTTATTTAATCGTATAGCGTCCACTTAAAAAATAGGTAAAATTAGCTCATTGGTCAACATTCATTCTGAAATAAAATAAATGCAAAAGTAAAAACTCTCCCTGTCTGTCTTAAATTTTCGCGTCTAAACCGCTCAACGGATTTTGTAAAAATTTGGTATGGAGATACATTAAACCCTGGCGCAGGACATAGGCTACTTTTCACCGCGATAAACTGTTCCCGGGGGAAATCAGCTATAGTACTAAACTAAGTACCTATGTCTGTTTAATATTTAGCAGTTTACTAATGAATCGGCCATGTCCCCGGCAGCCGGCACTAGGTAAATGTTGAATGCCTTGGGTCGCGCAGCAAGAACTTAATTGCGGACTGGCATGCCGGAGGTCTGGTACTTCACCTATTTTGATGTTTACAGGTTGGGCACAATTCTGATGCAATGAATGCTTGAAATTTCGTAATTGCCCGGTTAAACGACCATAAACAAAAACACGACGAGACCCTTTTGAGGAACTATTATCTAATCTGTGCTTTTGGTCACAATATGTAACCAAAGGACTTACCTCAGAGAGTTGTTAGTATACATAGAGCGCGCGTTAGCAAGTCTGAACTGTAAGCACGGGTCTGAACTCTCTGAACAGTCTCGAAATTTTCGGGGCGACGCTACTAGTCACAACACGTCAGTAGCGCTGATTGTTGCTCTCGCCGATATTTATTTAGATTTGGAGTAATCATGGTGAAATGTGCAGTGCCAAGCTGTAAACACGATTCACGGAAAAGAACGAATCTAGAAAAAATCTATATAGAGCGTCCATAGAACACCTGCTTACACTTGGCACAATGGGCAATGAGCGATGCGCGCGCTCTATAGCTAGTATACTAACTCTATGACTTACCTATTTAGACAAGTCAGTCGAGGCAAATGCCGCCCGACCCATCACTAATCTGTGGTCGAGCCCAAACTCGATGGAATTATTGTCATTGAGCAGTTCCTATGACCATCTCATGGATATACGAGTAGTTAATTAATATTAAAATAATCAATAACTTTGTATACCACATCTTAATTAATGTAACCTTTCCTAACCTGTATAATTCAAATGGTTGAAAATTTCAAGACTCAGAGAGTCATTGTTAATGTAGGTAGTAATGAATTATAGAAGTGAATGTACAATCCGTTTAATATTTATTGTTTGATCTCAAATCATTCCTGCCCCCTGATAACGCCGTCTAGTAGGTAACTAGTATTAAGCAATCTGTAATAATAACATGTTTGTATTATTGTACTGGTAGACTTGTTCAATCAAACATGTAGAGAGCCTCCCTCTGTATATTGTGCGGGACCCAGCAGCCCAGGACACCAATATTGTGGACTAATAATACTAATATTGAATAGTACATTACTGCCGCGGCCCGCAACAGAGGTATTGATGGATCAACGTGTGCATACGTGAGTCCATCAAAGCCTGATTGTGGCCAAGACTTGTATAGTAGTTTTCTCAAACAAATGCGCGGAAATTCAAACTATTACCTATGTACACCATTTTATTTCATACATATACATTCCAAAATCAATAACGAACAGCAATAAATTTCCACGCGCCAAAATGTTCATTTGTTTTTTTACACTAAACTGCTTGCAATTTGCAAGGCAATTCGAAATTTTAAAAAAACTGTTGTTATTTTACCTCCGTGGTTGCCATGGTCAGGTCACATGACATGATATGAATTAATATGGTCATTATTTGACCGCTAGGCACTACATTATATGGATTTTCGTTCAAATTATTTGCCCGTCTGCTCTCATTTATTTGACCAGTACAGCAATGAATCGTCATTATGAATGACATGAGAATGTAACTCGAAGAAGGTTGTCAAAATAATGTTCACATTTCCAAGCATGTTTGAGAAAATGTACTTATCCATTTAACTTCGACATTCTACTTGTCAATCAAATCTGCACTGTCATTGTTCACTAAGTCGTTTTAGTTAGCAATTGCATTTAGTGCTATAAACTAGATCCACTCCAGAACAGAAATACATTATGTTTAGGGTAAAGTTAGGTGAGCGGGTAAACCTAGCGACTAGCGGACAGAGGCGAAATAGCTTTTGATATTTAAAGTTAAGCACCTGCTGCGCTAGGCGTTGAGAGGTCAGGTCAGACAATACCATATTTTTACTATAAAGATATTATTCGTTGATGTACTTAAGGATAACCCTGCCTGACTACCTGTCAACGCACAGCTCAAACCCTTTAAATCTAAATGCAAAATTTAAGACTTATCGGATGAACAAATTAGACGTAGAGATAGACTAAATAGGATATTTTTAAATTCCACCATAAAGAGTCCTGAGCCACGCAAGTGTTTTATCATTTGCCACTTGAGGCAGTATAAGGAGTTATGAATCATTGTGTTCTCAACAACCTTGTTTGGCGACAAAACATGGGGGAAAGGAAATTGTTTGCATAAGTTATTCCATTATTTTGTCGACTGTACTGTACCGGTCTACAAGGTGAGCTCGACCTGCGATTCGTTGCCTATTGGTGGATTACATTCTAATAGGTTAGTTTCAATAAAATGTGGACAGACCAATTTTATCATTTTCACTAAAGAAGGGGCATATGGTTTGGTTCACCGGTGAACCAAATAAATGCCCATTCCATATATTTTTAATAATATACAATTAAATTAACAATAGTTCAAGGCCTAAATTCATCAATCTAAATTTAGATACCTACTTAATTAGGCTACCTAATGGTAAAATTTTAAAAACTTTGTTTCAAACAGAACTCAAAAGTTCAACTCGTTTCACGATTCGCAATGCGGAATCGACGCAAGCGCAACGCATTGAGGGCACGCAGGACCGGTACCCACCCACCATTGGGTGACATGGGAACGGAGGGGGGAGCCCAAGGGAGGGGGCACGGTAAATGGGTCGTCGCAGCCGCATTCCAGCGGTTGACATTTCTGAGGAAAACTCAGCCTGATATGCTGATTGACGGCGGCTCTGTTGAGAAAGGGCTTCAAGACTACAGTTAGGCGCCGCTTTATTACACAATTATTAAGTGGTAACAAGTATTTTGTTGTCTTTTATCTAATTTTCCTTAAAATTATTGGATTTTTATTAAAGAACTGGCGGATAAATAGAATACCTAGATAAGTTTTTCCAAGCTACCTAACTTTGATGGAGGAAAATTATCAAAAATAGAATGATCTAGAGAGATGAAATAGAATGTTGTGAGTAGAGGCCAGTTTCAAGTATTAACAGAAAAAAAACCATAACATTGCAGAGCTCAGAGGACAATAACATAGTCCACAGCTTCAAAGCAATCTTAAATTCCTATTAGAGAAATTTTAAGCAAATGCCGAATGAATCTGTCTATTAATTAATTGACGATCCCTTTACAGATAATAAAGTCAAAGTCAAGTCAAATAATGGATGACCTGTCATTTAGAACGCTAATATTGTGCTCCCAAAGATCAACCAGTAAGAGAAAGGATAATAACACTTTTAACCAACGATATAATGTATATAGGTAGGTACTGTGTTTATTGTATGCGTGAAATAAATAAATCTAAATCTGTTTTCTCTGACGCGTCAGTGGACATAATTGAAACAGACTAGACTTTAAAATAAGATAAGGAAACATTGCGATAATTTATTGTAGAGACTATTATAATCCTCTGTGACTTGACACCAGTTAAAAATGCCGCCTTTCTATCTATAAATTAATTAACCAAGTACCTATCTAATTAAATTAAATAAACAGAGTAGTTTCATTTCATTTCTAATTGCAGAGAAGTTGATCTAAGCACGACAGCACGAGTAGTAGGAACTTAGTATTCTGTGGCACGAGCCTCTAAGTATTTTCGGCGACAAAAGGATTCAAATCTCAAATCAAAACAAAAGGATTATTAATGCGAAATGTAAAAGAATGGCGCCTAAAAAACTAGGCCCACAAGTTCTTTGTGCGAAGTTAAACTTAATCCAAACGTAATCCGTGAACTTTCACAAACATCGAATACACATATACATATCTATTTATAGAAATGGTTACACAGAGGCTCGTATGGCAGCGAAACTAGATTAAATAGGTACCTCTCGCCAAAGAAGGCCAAATCGATACTTTGTGAACGTAAAAAATATCCTTCGAAGCAAATGTCTAGTCGAACCGGTCCGACCGTCACTATGGCTGAGTTTTCCGGTGTCCAAATTAAAACTGCTTAATTGGAGCCGACAGGCTAGAAGAAGACAAAAAATGTGGTCCGGAAATTGCAATGTTGTGTGATCATGATCATGCTTCGCCGTTTTTGGTATGATTGTTATAGATTAACACCTGTCACAAGTCATTCAGGATTACCTATAATAATTTTTTACTAATTATGTGCATGTCAAATGACAAAATAGGTGGAACAAATATAGAAATACAATTTCATTTAAAACTTAGAGAAGCCAAGTACAATATAAAAATTTGTGATGAGTGAGAAGGCAGTCTATCTCGGCTTCGAAGACAAAAGAGTTCCGTGGGGAAAGAAGCGGGAAGAACCCCATAGTGTCATCAGATCAACCAATCTAATCAAGTATCTAGGTAATGTCACACTTGTACTCTCTACAGAGGTGATGAGTTGATGATACTCATCTCTCAAATTGAATATAGACACAATTCTCGAAGACAAACTTCTTATATCTACTAAATGCCATAAGAGATAATGAGTAATAGAAGCGAGAGCACACCCACGGAGCCAAAAGAATTTGCACTTCGGTGACTCAAAGGTAGGTACCACGTAGGTACCTAGTGTAAATCGAATGATGGCGGCGGCGGCGGCGCGGGCGCCACAGCCAAGTCAAGACCTGTTCCCGACGTACCCTGTGTGACTCACTTCATAATGGTTTCGCGGAATCGAATTTCGAACGCAGACAGAACCGTTGCGAAACCTGGGCCCGAGAAAGGCACGCGCACGACACGACTCGCATCGCTTCGAGCTTCACAAATAACACCTAAATATCCTCTTTCGAAGCCAGCCGACCTTGGCCTTCTGAATTGACTGTCGAAAACCAGGCGAATGCAACAGTCCCTCGCTCGCAAGGATGTGTCATGCTTTTGGCGTTCGTGAAATCAGGGTGCCATTTAAACGTGGGACCTGAAGGTTATTGAAGAAAGTTCGTTCACATCGAAAAAAGAAATTGTGGGTAAAATTTGATTTTGCAGCTTTATTTTTTTGTTCCTTTTATGATGCACACCCACTACCTTGAACCAAATTAAAGTTCCATCCATACCTAGTGTAATGAAGAGTCCCAGCGGCTGCATTGCCTACACTTTAGTCGCGAATACCCAGAGTTTCCTCAGTGCAAAAGTAGCCCATGTCAAAAAGAATGTTTACAATCGGTTACTTCTTTTTTTCCACAAATTGTACCTCTTCATTATAAGAGTACAGATTGTGCAATCCGTTTCTATCTTTCAAATCCTTTACTTGTGCCTAATCTGTCTGGCAGAAACCACTGGTCCTGCGGTTGAGTTGCGCAAAGCAATGTTCAGTTGCGTAGAAAACTACGACTCAGACTGTTTTGCAAAAGTATTAGTCATAAACTAAGTTGCTTTTTTCTTGCAGATGATCTAATTTGACCGAGTTTTTATGTTGAAGTTGTCTAGGTTCAGACGTAATTGTCAGGTTTTACATTGCATCTCGAAAGATAATGTGATGATCAATGCACTGCATCTGCACCCACTATTTTTTTCAATGATGCAGAACACAACAACAGATTGGCGGATTTTATACGATCAGCTCTTTTTTTTTGTTCTTTAATTCGTATATTTGCGCTTGTTCCAAATTCAAAATGTGATTAGTGAGGGCAATAGAGTTTTTCTCACTGTTATCGATGAACCAAATGCTCCATTTCGCGTGGAATTATTAATATGATCTTTTCCCCGGTTGTGAGAAGAGTATATTTTCCCCAGTGGTATTTAAGGCTACCTAAAATCCGAAAGTTGCAAGCCCATGTGTCGTACCGAATCTGTGGTTGGCCATGCCCATGCATGCATCCCGCCTTTTACTTTTGGTGTTGCAACACGCACGCGCCGGGGTCAAAACGTATCGTGAACGGATGGAAATGTTGCCAACCTTTGCCAGCGGTTTGGGCTCACCTCACCTGTGGAAACTTAGTTTTGTAATTACTAAATTAATATCTGACTTGTAACGGTGTTTTGAATTTAGTCTCCGTAGGTTTCGCAGCGTCAGTGGCCTCGGGGATAAGACGCGACCTATCATATAGAAAGGTCCGAGGTTCGATCCCCGGTTGGGCCATGTACCAATGGGTTTTTTCTCGAAACTTAAGTACATGTACTGACTGCTCTCAAACGGTGAAGGAAAACATCGTGAGGAAACCTGCATACGCCGAAGAAGAAATTCTTAGGCGTATGTGAAGTCCACCAACCCGCACTGGGCTAGCGTGGTGGACTATAGCCCGCACGCCCTCGTTGAGAGGGTAGGCCTGAGCCCCAGCAGTGGGGAGATTAATAGGCTGTTGATGATGATGATGATGAGGTTTCGCAGGCATTAAAATGAATCAAACCAAACATTGGAGACAGTAAATTTTAACCTTTATTTTTTATACGTTACATACGTATAAAAAATAAATATTAAATAATAAATATTTTTTAAAGAATTTTGAAAAGTCACCTGTATGAGCCCGAAATCGAATTGGACCAATTTGTGAAAAAATCATACTGTATTTTTATGATAGGTAAGTACTACCAATGAAAAAATATTATCAATAGCTTGCGGCAACACTTCGACTGCTTCGGTTTGCTGGGAGAAATCTTTTAGAGCTATTAACCTTTCTATATGTATTTTTTGGTTTCTTTTACGTGAGTTTTGTTTTGTACATACTAATATTGTGAAGTCGATCTCCAGCAAAGGCTCCATTTAAGTAAGTGCCCTTAACCTGTTATCAATCATGTAAGTACTAAGTAAGGTATTAAAATAATCCGTTACTAGAGGACGTTAACCATAATACCTATTAGACTAATACCAACCAACGCGTATCAAGTAACGGTTACCGAGATCGTATCACAGATCATAGCGATATCTGTCGCGTGCGGGAACGGTGTCACAGCACTATTGTACCGCTAGGGTCATGGTGATGTGCTCTAGTAGTAGGTAAATGTGACATTAGGGGCGCTTTGCGCTTTTTTTAAAAGTGCATTTAAATCTAATTTAAATAGAGGCTTAAAAATGCGACATTCAGATTCCCTTTCTCAGTAAGCTTGCGCTTTTGAATCAATTTATTTAATAACTTCTTGAATTTTTTTCGAAGTGTTGTATTACAGTGCGCACGTGCAGTACAGACAGACACTACGAGGTTATTACGTTTACATCTTAATTTCCATATAACACGTCATGCTCGCTACCTATCAAGGTTGTTCTCTTTGTGTTCAGAACGTGCCTAGGTAGCTATAGTTGCTTACATTATCTGTGATTCGGAATATACAGGCCAAGGAACAAAAAATTAAAATTAGAATTTCGAATACAACTTAAGAGTCTTTACTACGTACTGAACTACTGATAATAGGCTGAATGTTCATTGTTCACTGATATTTGGCAAAAAAATTAACTAACTGAAGAAAATAAATTCGAAAATTGAAAATTACATTGCATTAGCCATTTGCAGCTAGACAAAGAGCAAGCAGTGAAGAGCGTCGTCATAGAACAAGGTACTCAATATACAGAGCGCGAAGGTCCCTGATCCCTCGAGCTTCGAACTCTAAACAGGGTTGGCACTTTTGGAAAACTAGGTTGTGACTGCTACACGGCCAAAGTTAGATTGGCCAGGAATGTGACTTGTGAGCTCATTACGAGTGTCTGACCCAAATAAGAATAGAAACCAATGAACAAAGTGTTATTGTCAGAAAATAAAGTCAGAGATTCATTGTTTAAAGAGTCAGAATATCCAAAGGAACCCATGAAACGGCGAAGAGCAAAAGGTTGAAGAATGTGTGGAAAATGTCACGACAGGAAGCCAAAGTGAGAGCGCCCCGGACCGACGAGCCGGCGGCGCTGGCCGGCCGCGACCCGGCCGGACGCCTGAGTATTCTCTATGCAACCAACTACGTGGGATACACTGTATGTCAAAAAATTCGCAAATTTTTTGCGGGAGTCACAGTAAAAGTAAAAAAATGGCGGCTTTTGTGTACAGGAAGCGTGTACCATTTAAAACACCCATGCTGGAAGACTTATAGAGGAAAAACGTTACCGATAAGGCCGAAAGCTTGTTTTTCCTCGGTATTAAATAATTGAACAAAACGATAAGATTGGAATTGAAATGTAATAATATCAATTGACACAAGCGGCAATAAAAACGTTTCATGTAAAACGCTACGGCTCTACCAAGTACAGCCTACACAGGCCTTTTGTGTTTGATGAGACCGACCAAGCACCTGGCAACCCTATGTGGAACCGAGGCAGACGCGCGCTGAGTCACGCGGCCGCGCGCTTCCGCCTGATAGCAAGGTCACCGGCCGACACGCACGCACACACACAAGCGCACACACACCACCCCACGTGAAAGTAGTGAGAGTACACTCGCGCACAGCTCTCATTGGCTTTTTGAGTTTATTGATCGGTTGCAATGCATTGCAACAGGTATGCATATAACCTACCTTGTCTTCATAGCTAGCTAAGCTAAGTAAGTTTACTTACCTATACAAAGGTTTATAATTCTGGAATGTTCGGACCGTTAAGTTGAAGTCCCTTGATATCCATTACATACTTAAGGCCCCCACACTTAACTGACCCCAAAACACTGTTCAAAAAATGTCTTGTCCGTCTGTCTGTTTGAAGTTCAAACTTTGAACCCGCATCACGCTTATACTACTGATCCGATTTGCACCGGATATATACGGAGATTAATTCCATCCCTAAAAGGGGGAAAAGGGATGTTAAAGTTTGTATGGGAAATAAAAAATTACAGATCAAATTTAGTTAATAACATATACGATACTTTTTAATGCCGACGAAGTCGCGGGGCATAAGCTAGTTAAAAATAAATTCTATATAAAATCCAGACCAGGACCGGCTTTCACAAATTGTACAAAGTTTGTCTCTATTGGAATCGAACCCACAACCTCTGGGGCAATCTGAACTCTCGTCAGTCATAAAAAAGAGAACATGGTTAGTCAACTACTTTGAATGTTTCCTGGAAAAAATTATCGGTATTTTAAATTGGAATCAAAGCAACGTCAAGACGGCAAAAGCCGTCAAAACAAGTCTATTTCTGTTTGGATAAAAATTCGAGGCCGTCGTCACAGCGATCTGCAATTATTGTAAGTTGGCGAGCTTTAATTCAGCGAATTTTTTATCTCTTTGAGTTCGACTCGCATTGTTATACATTTTCCCTACCTATTACTAATTCAGAGTAATGTTTGCTTTCTTTGAAATTATGAGTATACCTACTATGTCTCGTGCGTTTCGTGAAAACTGCACAAGCATGACCTTTCTTAACGAGTCACTATAAACAGGTACCTACCTAGGTATATTAGTAGTCACACTAGGTATGCTATCTAATCTACAAAAAAGCATTTTTATTTTTCAAGGAACTAACTATGCAATCTTTGCTTCTCTTTAAATTGATATGATAAATAACATTGTACATTTTGAATACTACCTGCAAATCGGCGTATCGAATTATAGGTAGGTATCGACGTGTATGTGAGGTTATGAATGTGTTGTTAGATTTGTTAGGTATTTTCTATGTGCTTCGTAGCGACGACAACAAGTGTGCATGTGTGAGAGGATCCCCGACATATAAATAATAAATGACAATATAATAAATAAATAATAAATACAGAATAAATGACAGGCAGGCTGTTTCGCATCGGAAGAAAACCCTATCATATTTTCTTTTACTATGACCCTATGGTGTTGCCCCTCCTCCGGGTCGAGATGGTGGTAGTGTACTCCAAGTTATAGGTAAGTACACAAAATCGTCCTTATGCAGCTATGTGTATTCGTAAAAGGAAAAAGAAAAACAGAAATACTAACTTAAAAACAAACTTAACTAAATATTTACATCTGAAAAAATATTAATAATAATAAATAATAAATTAAAACAAAATAATCCCTACAAATAAAAAATGGCGTCCAGCTCGCTGCATCGCGGACAGGGTGCACAGCGTTCTGGGCACCCTGCCCAGAACGCTGGCAGCGTTTTCATACATTTTCAAATCCTGGACGTTCTAATTCTGAACCCAAAGGCATTAAGTAACTGTACTGTAATTAATTCAAACGAGAACCATCGGTCCATAGAGTCAATAACATCTGACAATGCGACTAAGCGCACTTAACTGTACATTAAATGGCTAATTACCGCAGTAGTTCAGCGATCAATTCTATCCGGCTTAGAACAAACAATGAGCCCGCCAAGATCCTATTTCGAAATTAATTTTGCAATGAAACAACTAAATGTTGTCAGAATGGACTACCTGGGTATGTTAGATAGTTCGGTACGATATATAATACATAGTTACGCAGTTGCACATAACATAATATATAATAGGACAAAGTTGCAGCAAAGTTCGCTTGTTGCAGCATTTGTACTACAGACCTATTTATTTTAATCAAAATCTGTTACGTATTTTTGCGTGAGAGTAAACAAAGATCAAAACATACATCCAAACATCCTTACAAACTTTCGCTTTTATAATTTTAGTACAGTAATATTTATAATTTTACACAGAATTAGTTTCCGGACACGGAACAAGGATCCCATAGAACAGCTGCTAATATAACAATAATAATCAGAGAGGGACACACTTATTACAAAAGTGGTAAGAGTAAGCAAGACAGGTATAAAATCTTCTATCTCTATCTAGGTATGTAAATATTTTTTTTAAACCACAACCCGACTAAAATAGATAGTGTTTGTTCAGTTTGACCCCGCCATATAAGAAGCGTCTTCTCAAATTATTGGGGTAAAAGACTATTGCTATTTCATGCTATACGCTGATTACGGTTCTATAGTTCATTCTTTTTCTGTTTCCGGATTATGTACAATTTCCACCAAACCGCGCGGCGTCTTCCCGTTGTCAAGGTGCTGTGCGCTTGGTAATATACTTTAAACACTGTGTACACGATATAATTTCGTTTAAAGATTTGAAATTCGTTCCGATGCGTGCCGTTTGGTGGAAATTGTACAAAGTGTGACTATGGATCAGTTGTCCAGAGGTTTTGACTAGGTAAATAAATATGTCATTTTTACGTAGGTACTACATTTTAATTTCTAAATAGGTACACAATTCATTTACGAATAGCAAATATGTTTTTGACTTACGCATCATATTACCTAGCGTAAGATACTTGCTATAATCAATTAATCAAAAAATTGTGCCACTCCCATGATCATCATATCAGCCTGTAGACGTCCACTGCTGGACAAAGGCCGCCCCCAAGGATCTCCACGACGACCGTGGATTCCCCGTGGACTCCCATATGGATGAGTAATAAAAGCATCCTATGGGTGTCAAAATCGTGTCAAATGGATTACAATATTGTAACTCACTCACACATTCTCATTTTCAAGCTCCATATAAATGTGTATTAGCAACCTCCTCCCGCTAGTCCGCTTCCTTTGTCCGCTCCCCCCCGATAAATGGCACCATAGGTTCCGATACTAAATATGCGAGATGCGATCTCCACAGGGAGCGCGCGCGCGTCCTAAGAGATTTGAAACTTCTTGCTATAATCTGTTGTGGATATTTATTTATTAGCACCGATTATGGGCGAGCACCGTTGTTTTAATTAGATGTAAATCTAACTGTATATTTACTCAATCAACACGACACAGATAGACAGAACGATTATACCACCCACAGACATAGTTGTGACGAAACTAATCGAGACACTAAAATATTCTGATAAGCACATTTTCGTGCCATAAGCAAGAGAGAGATACTTCAAACCGTTATGGTGCAGATTCGGAAAAAAACTGATTTTGGAAAGAGAGTTGAGTTAATGACCGGGTTACTTACACCAATTTGTAGGTAAATTGCATGGTTTTTCCAGTATTTTTCATGATACTGATATTTACACTTTCATGATCTTACAGAATATAATGTATAAATAAAAATTAACAAGCAATTCACCTATTTGAAGCCGGCACCCAGAAGACAGTGGTGCCGGCTCAACCGACTAAGAACTGGACATGGCCGCTGCAAGTACTTCAAGCACAAGTGGGGATGGAGAGATTCGGCCATGTGCGACTGCGGTGAGGAGGACCAGACGGTGGAACACATCATCCAGCGCTGCCCGCTGCGTGCCTACCCTGGATCTCCTGCCGACCTGATCGATCTCACACCTGACGCGGCCGACTGGCTCCAGAACAGAATGAATGTTGACCTATGAGCTAATTTTACCTATTTTTTAAGTGAACGCCATACGATTAAATAAATAAAAAAGCAATTGGAAAAAGAAATTAAAATTCCAACGTTAAATTCAAATTACTGAAACAGGCTGACAATGAAACAATTTAAATCAGCTGACGAAAATGGGGTTTTAATTAAATCAACAGATTCTGATTACAAAAACATTGATTTAAATCCTACTAATATCACAGAGGAAATAATACTAATATTATAAACTCGATAGTTTGTAAGGATGTTTGGATGTATGTTTGTGAGTTTGCATGAACGCTAAGATACCCCGGGAAAAGCTGTTCCCGGTGGAAAATCTATCCTACGCGGGCGAAGCCGCGTAGGATAGTCAAATATAAATCGATTTGGATGTCAAATGACAAAATATAACATAATTATGAAAGTAAGATTTAATTTATAAGTCATGATTTTTATCACAGTAATTCCGATACCAGCGCTACCATATTCGATGAGAAAACATGGTTGAATTGTAGTCATCTAACTGTTGCTCCGAGGGGCCCGACATGGGACATGTTCCGGCGGCGTCTTTGGGTCATCATGATTCATGAATCACGCAATAAGGTTATACATAAAATACACTTTATGTATAACAGGTTTGTATACGTATAGGTAGTACATTTATCGAGTATTAAAATAAAGTATTGGAGTAGAAAGTTTATTATTAGACTAGCTATTTCCCGCGGCTACACCCCGCATAGAAAAGTTTTTCCCGCGGGAATTATGTACATAGGTGGACGAATAATTAGAAACAAGTACAAGATTTTCATACAATCGAGGCCACTTTGAAGCCATGGTTCTCAGTGAAGGATTGATCGGGGCATGATTTGATGACGGTCATGGACAGAGTAGATGGAGGGCTTTTAGATTGCTATAGATATCCAACAGATAGATGAGCCGTTTGGAAGCAGCATCGTCATTAAGAAAAAAACCCGCAAAATGGCACCAAAACGTATGAAAATCTTTAAAATAAGGAATCATGATGATGCTGCTTCCAATCGGCTCATCTGACCACTTGGATATCTATAGCGATCTAAAAGTCCTCCATCTACTCTCTCGATGACTTGCATCAGATCATGACCCGATCAATCCTTCACGGAGAACCATGGCTTCAAAGTGCCCTCGATTGTATGAAAATCTTGACTTGTTTCTATTATCCCATTCTGATATTGAACGGGTAATACCATTGTTTTGCCTACATAATACCTAACCTGTCTACTGCCGTCATTTCCCCAGAATTATCTCTAGCATTTACCTTATGCTTTAATCAAATAAATCCCGACCATTATGACTACAGACTACACATTGTAGGTAGGTTAAAATTGTGAATGATACGAGTAGCTATCGCATTACAGAATCGCAGCTCTATCAGTAGGTAGGTACCGTTTCGTATTGCAGCACAACTTGTACATTGCAATAGTGATATCAAAACAAACGCATTTGCTGCTCGGAAACAAAACAAACAGTAGACGGGGTTCCTAAGTGGACCGCAAATTTAAAATGGTAATACAAACCTGTTTTTTCGGCTAGTGTCCCTTGCATGGAGCCGCAAATAAAGTTTGTTTTCGTATGGCTGTTGACATTAGGTTTAATATTCTGTGATTTCCATATTTTCTTATTGTAATATTCTGTGATATAGAGATGTAGGTAATAAATAACTGCATCTTTATCACCATATTAGCCCTTCTGTTCAACTGCTGGACAAAGGCCTTCTCCATTAAACGACACCACACCAGGGCTAAGAATCCAAGTAGGTAGGTAATATAGGTATAGTTCATTTTCAATAAATTAAATACTAAGTACGGTCCACCGCACGTCAATGGAAACAAAACCAGTATACACTGGTCCCTCATAGTATTGAAACTCCATAATAGGCTAGGCCAGCTCAAGGTCAAAGTGTATCCACTAACGAGCGGTCGACTGTACTACAAAATGAACCTAATAGGTTTGTCTTTTGTCCCTACTATGTTGGTACTTGGTACTTTACATTGTAAATCCAATATGATTCACTTACTTATCAAAAGTTGAAAATAATGTAAGTATAGTAAAATAAAATACACTTTTGTTAGCGGTTGTATCATAGTTGTAATCGTACAGGGGGAGCAAGTCGAAATGTCGAAAGTGTTGTTCCTGACAAATTTTGATTTTGCCGTAGACAGGCTTATTTGAATTGCAAAATGGCCGTATGGCCGTATGCCTTATAATTTGTCACAAAATGAAAAAAAAAGTTAGAAAACATAATGCCAGTAATTCAGTCTCACTCAATAGAACATTTCACTCGTTCCTAGTTGAAATACGGAATTGATTGACAGATTTGATAATTTGATAACATTATTACCATAATTACCTAATGTTGCCTGGCGTGGCGTTGCTTTCCTTCAATTTATTAATAAATTATCTTAAAGTATATTAAATTAACTATAAATTACAAATAAATAATTAAATTATCTTATGAATTACAAATTTTTGGTTTGGTTGGTTTGGTGATCAGGTCAATTGCCGTATATTTTGATAGTTGATTGCCGTAAGAACAACGTTGCGATAGGGGCGCGGGGTTCGGGGGTGTGCACCCTCCGCGTCACGTGACGGGCGACCTTCAGGCGGCGCACCGACCTTGAGGCGCGCTCGCCCCGCGCGCGGGTCAGAGGTGAATGCACGCTACCGCGCCCCCCCCTCCGCCCGCCCGCCGCCCGCGCTCTCCCCGCGGCCCCCAAATGCCACTCACCTCGTCTCACATCATCCTTCCACCACCGCACCCTGGTCACCACTGCCCGCTACCACCATCCTCGGAACAGCACCCACCCACCGCAGACAGGTACCGACGCGGCACACCTTTCCCATAAAATACCACCGACAAGTTTATTGACATCGAGTCTCACCGACGATTGCGCAAATCTAATTCTCTCGATAACTTGTACACACATACACAGCAGTCTTTCGAATTAGAAAACACTTTACGTACAAAATAAATCGTCTGTTCACTCAATAAATACTTTTTAAGAAGAAAAACATTGAACACTAAGCATACACGCGAGCAAAGCTACACCATGTCCTCTCACCTCCGCAAAACAAAGCGGAATAAATTCGAGTTTCGAGTCGAGCGAGTGAACGTGACAGGCAGGACATCTCGCTAGTTGCGCGACCTCCAAAACAAAACGTAAACTGACACCCTGTGGCCAAATCTTGTACCATTTTATATTGCAATAAATCTACATATCTCCGCTAGATGGCAGTGTGATACAGTTACTACCACATAGAACAGGATACGTACAATAGATGGCGCCACAAACTATCCGCGTTGTCAAAGTAGCTGTCAAATATTAAGGATGTCGCAATGAGTTCAAACGATTCGATTGATCATTTAATTATTCACTTATTTCATTTAAGTTCATGAGTCTCGAGAAATTATTCACATATTTTATTTGAGGGAGTCTCAAAAATTGATGATTTCTGAAGCAGCAGGTCTGCCTGGATAACTATAAGAAATATTTATGAATAATTATTATTATGAATGTAATTTATTTAAAGAGTTATATATAATTTAATACAATTAATGCTGTTTAAAAATAATAGATCACACTTAAAAATAATACACCTTCGTTAATGTTTTATTTGATTATTATTATTCCCATAATTAGATAGCGTCTGCAATGCAACCATGCAATGCAAGGGTAACAAGTGGCCACCACGTATCTGATTGAAGACGCAGCGTATGCAGGCCTCCCAGAAGGTGGACCGACGATCTGGTGAAGGTCGTGGGACCCAGCTGGATGAGGTTAGCACAGGACCGGTCGTCGTGGAGATCCCTGGAGGCCTTTGTCTAGCAGTGGACGTCTACAGGCTGATATGTTATTGATGACGCATCCATAAATAAATTTAAATAAGTTCTGTTTGTCAAAGATTCACCGACCTGATTTTTGTTCCTAATTTGTTTGCATCCTTATACTTGTTCTAAACTGAACTAAGTCACTCAAAAATATTTACTTCTACAAAAAGAATATGTTCAGTTCAATGATGTTCCGTAATCTGTCCAACCCTACGGCACAGTTTGTTGACTTTGATTTGACATTAGTTTGACAGACAGACGTTTGCTTGCTGTTTTTTGGTTGGTTGGTTACTTTGGACTTGTCATAATAACTGTTCTGTGGTTTGAATTAATTGGTTGATTTAGTTTTCTTCATTCTGTTCCGTCCGTCCGTCAATCATTCGGTGCCCGTCTGTCAGTTTCAGTCAGTACCTACGACGTGGTGTGTTTGGTTTAGGATTTATTTAGATTTTATTAATACATTTTAAACAGTTTACGTACATCGTTCACGTCTTCTCAGTCACTCCTATACTTACTTAGACACAGTGAACCTATTTTTTAAGTAGTTAAAACAAACCTGAACATATTGAGTCATCTAATTAATTTTGCGCTAATTTTCAAGGCTGTGTGTGGCCAATAAAAGAAGTAGCTGGTGGACTATAATGGTGATTACTAGACATAATGGTTGAGGAAAATGAATGCGCTTACAGCAGGACTCCTAATAAGAATACATTACTAAAGATTGTGATATTGGGAGATGGCGGTGTTGGCAAGTCTTGTCTGATGAGTAGGTTCATCTCCAACCACTTTGATGACCACAGCTTCCATACTATTGGAGTGGAGTTCATGAATAAGACTATTGAGGTGAACGGCAAACAATACACTCTTCAGGTGAGTATTTTTCCATAAAATTATGTGTCATTTGTCAAGGCATGTCACATGTGTAAATATTTGGGCAAACTGAACACTTTATGGTACTAATTGACTCAATTATACCCATTGCTCAGTAAATAGCATCAGTTATACATGATGCATGGGTTTAAAAAATGAATGGACAGGTCTTTTCCGTGTTCTATGTTTCAAACCAAATTTTGTAAATGTTTCCCTTAATGTATCTTCCAAAGAGATCAGATGGCAGTAGTGACATCTAAACTGCTTTAAATTAGGTAATTTCCAATAATTATTTATATTGTCCTTCATGTGATTCTTTAACATTAGGTGAAATCCTATTTTTAATACTCATAGATAGAAGTTTGTTTGAGTTTCCTCGTCTTTAGAAAGTATTTTATTAGAAAAAATTAGACTTATTATACAAAAGGTCAAGCTTATTTCTATAAAATCTCTTCCAGCTAACCTGCATAGGAGATAAAGAATTTAAGAGAGGGAGTAGTCGTGTGTACTATAATTATAAACTTAAATATTATATGAAATAAGCATGTACATACAATACTGATAAACTACATATGCATACATACATACATATCTTCACGCTATGTCCCTGGCGGGGTAGGCAGAAAGAACGGAGCGCCAAGTATCGCGATCCTGACATATACTACATATACTAATGTATAATACCTCATTAAATATACAATATATTATTTACAGAGAGTGAGGTAGGTAGTGCTTTTTCACTCATGCTCTAAAGACGGCAATAGACTGACAGTCCCCTATGGCGGGATGAAGTGAGTTCCACAGCCTGACCGCATGAACAGTAAAGGAATAGGAATAGAAATCAGTTTTATGAGAAGGAAATTGGAGCATTTTGTTTTTCATAAACAGTTATTTTAAGCATAAAACTAAATGGAGCCTTGAAAATATTTAGAATACCTACACATATAAACTTTTCTGTGTAGATTTTCCTCCTAAAATGTGTTTGCAGTAACTTTGTAGAAGTAGGCTTAATATTTCTTAGCCAGCCACTCAGTGCTATCTTTTCCAGGTTGTTGTTGTTCCTTCAAAGGAAACAATCCTTTATAAAATTTTATACCTAAAATATAATTTGTGAACATTAAATTCAATCATAGAAATACCTACCTGATGTAAAATATTTTTATACAAATTATTTATAATGAAGGTGCATGAACTACAGCCCATACCACAGAAGAAATAATAGTACCTACATACGTGACTAAATAGGTAATTTATTTACTGAGAATATCTGCTTCAAATTAGTATAGCTGGGGGCACTTATCGTGAGCTCTGATTTGTATGAGCACCTGTACAAATCGCAGGTCTAGCTCGCACCGCCATTTATCTACTTCAATTATGCTACAACAAAAACTAAATTGCACATGAAACTGATTCATAGAGAACCTTGATGTTTTCCTCAAACGTATCACCTCTAAATTCAAGGCATTTTATTTAACTGTATCAGTTTGCTGATAACATCAGTTTTTATTATAGCCTCAGGTAGTCAACTTATTAGGTACCTACCTAGTTCAAACTGAAATGCGACAAACATCATCTAGATTTAAATGATAATATCACCTGTATGCTGGCTACGAATACACCTTTGATAACAGGTAGCGATATTTCTATGCAAACTTGCATTCGACCCATGACAGGCGGCAGTGCCACTGGTGCGAGGTCTAATGTTGGACAACAATTAGACCTAGCCTGATTGTAGTAGGCATAACTGTATAGAAAGGCTATGTGCAGCAGTTGATTATAATTGTTTAGTTATTCTGAGATGTGCTAGGGTTGATTGATATAGCCCAAGTCATTGTCCATGGATATTAAATATTTACTTCTGCCTACAGAAAAGTAAATGATTAAGAATTTTTCAACTCCACAATAAGAAAACTGACATTTACGCGGCTAAGGTAAAAAGGATAATGACGACAAAGATGTAATAATACGAAATCGTAACAACCAGGACAGAAATGTAGGGTTTTACGGGAAGTTGTTATGCTTCCTGCTATAGCCACAAATTGGTTAAAATAAGTGCTTTACTAGAACTCTACCAAGTACTAATGCCTATTAATACGTACATTAAATGAAGTAAAATTAATTTACCTATTAATATATAATTGCCAGTTAAGAGACGTGGTCTCTCAAGGTCACCCAAACGTCAATGGAGAGCGCTATACTCGGAGTTTCTCTTCGTGATCGAAACAGGACCAACATAGCTCGAAGAATTGCTAAGCTTAAGAACGGACGGCGCTAGGGCAGAAGGGTTCGCGAGTGGAGACCGGAAGACGTACCGTAGGCAGGCTAACAAGTTGGGCCGACGATATGGTCACAGTAAGGAACTAAACCAACTGGATGCGGAGGCAAGTCACATCTATCGCAGAACCTACTGCCGTCCCTTGGGCTGGAGCAGACGAGTTCTGGAGTGGAGACACCGGTACACGCAGCGTGGACCCCGCCGTCGGCTGAACCTACAGAGTGTGGTCTTGTCTTGACCTGATTGGTCGGGACTAATATGGCGTTGATGCGCAGCGTCATGATCTGAGTGTGTTTCCATTGGTGTTCGCCGGTAGCAGAGCAGCGATGTTATATCCAAGCCGTATGTTGTAGGTATGGGACACGGCGGGGCAGGAGCGCTTCAGGTCTCTGCGGACGCCCTTCTACCGCGGCTCGGACGTGTGCATCCTGGCGTACGCGATCGACGACCGCAGCTCGTTCAACAACATCAAGACGTGGCTCAACGAGTTCCTGCATTACGCTGGAGTCAAGAACGGAATCGAGAAGTTCCCTTTCATGGTTGTTGGAAACAAGGTGCGTTCGATACTACTCTGGCATGTATTTTTTTTCTAGCGGGCGCCCAGAATCGCAAAATATCTGAGAAATCCTTAATTAATTTTAAAGTCATTATCATAGGGTCGAAAACCGTCCACTGCTGGACAAAGTCTCCCTTGAGATCTTCACGACCGGTCCCGCGCTAACCTTCATCCATCTGGGCCCCGCGACCTTCACCATCAATCAGAGGATCGATCGATTTTAAAGTATCTACTTACATACTAATTTTTTAAAATAATACCTATGTATTTTTAATAGCTAATATATTTATTTATTTTATAATTGTTAGGACAATATAATAATGTCCAGTAGGTACACAAAACGTCAAAATGGTCAATATACCCGGATGTACTTAATTATATACAAATCTAAATTGTTGGAAAATTCATTTATGTACAAACGACATGAAATTAGGAAATTTTGCAAATGAAACATTCTGCGTATAGTAACCATTTTTAGAGCATGCATGATATTGCGTAATAAGACCGACGAAGAATCGTTTCTCACCTTGTTCGAACATTGATAGAATATCAAATGAGGCAGATGTTGTGTCGAAATCAAATATTCTGAGAAATACCTAGAGAGGAAAGAGATATGGCGGGATGAACTGCAATCCCGAGGGTATAAATAAATGAATATACGACCAATATCCCTTTTCCTTATCTGAAAGGTGTCAGTAATATTGGTATATAGGTAGGTTTTTATCTTGAATTTGAAATGGCATTTTCGTGAGGATATCCGACACGTTTGCCAGGGCAGTATTGGCTGGTATTGGGCAGTATTCCCATGTAAGGGAAGGCCTGTTACCAACCGTGGACATTGATAGGCAGTGATACTTTTTTATTTATTTTTCTACTGGCTTGGTGAATTTATAATTTTTATTGAAAGGGGGCATCGGCTAGTTTAATATAAAGCTAGTTAGGAATCTATGACGCGACCCAAGCAATACCTATACGACATTTAATACGACATTAAATGTCGTATAGGTATTGCTTGAAGAAATCATCTGTAAAGCTCAGCTGAACAAATTTTGTTCAGCTGAGCTTTACAGATGATTTCTTAAAATTAACAGCTGCCGGCTGCCTATGGGTAGTATTACGTCACTTCCCTGGAGATTTCGCACTATAACTTACTTGGGAATTTCCCAGCAGCATATACAAGGTATTTCAAAATTAACTAACTACACAAACATTGGCAGTTAGTTACCTATATATTTTTTGTGTGCTCATACATAGACGGAAACGAGAAGAGGTCTCGCGTGCCACAGCGAGCTAACACACCAGAATTACCGCTACCTTCTTGCTACCTTCCCAGTAAAAAGATAATAATTAATTTCTACGATAACCCCTCACTCGCACTTAAAGAGTAGATACAAAACAAACATAACTATTACGAAGATATAAAATCGATCTTGTTTTCCCCCGCAAATTCCTTTCAGTCCACTATTAAAGCCCCAAACACAAACAAAAAGTCCAGTGAGTGACTAATATGTAGGTAATTCCCTCAAAGATGCTGTTAAAATATTGTACTACAAAATATTCTTTGTGTTGAATAATGCGGTTTGTGGTCAGCGGTAATACTATATACTTACATTTTTTTATACATTACATAAATATTTTTGTACTTATACGTCATAATCATTATTATTGTTATATTTATTTATGGTAAGTTTAATACTATCCTCCTGGGACCCCACGGCCTCGCTTGAGGACATAAACATTAAAAATAAAACATAGGTAACTAAAATATTAAAAAAATATTAATCATAAAATAATTGAAGTTTTAGACGTTCACTCAGCGTTCACTTTTTTTGAGGACTAAAAATAAAATAAACCTACAACATAAAAATAAATAAATAAAAATTCGTTCACTTCTTCCAGGACTCAGGAGGCTATTATTGTAAACTTTTGTATAATATTTTTGTCATCTGCCTGTGCTGCCGCCCTACTCGGGGACGCTTGGATAGGGGGGGTACACAGAGCCCCGCTCTACGCACCCGCGACCCCGAAGCCCCCTTTTCGACAGGCAGGGGATACAAGATCATCCTGTCCGATAACGATGTGTCTGTTTTACTGTTTCAGTCTGACGTGTCGTCCAAAGACAGGGAGGTGACGTACGAGACGCTGAAGCATTGGTGCGAGGACAACAAGATAGCGACCTACATCGAGACGTCCGCCAAGAACGACAACAACGTCCTGGAGGCGTTCTCGTTGGCTGTGCACAGGTCATTATGACGTTGTATCACTTACGTTTCCAGTCTTGTCACTTTACTGATGATAACAAATGAAACATTCCTGTATTTTCCAAAAATAACAGAGCTGCATTTGACAATATTTTGTTTGAAAGTTGATCTTTCTTTAATTTAAGATGTACCTTAGAAGGAATTGATCCTTAAGATTGACCCTTTGAATTGGTATCATAAAAATACATTCCACATTTGTCCGGTTCGATTTCCGGCTCAGGCAGGTGATTTTTTAAAATTGTTTATATGCAGTTCTACTTGTTGAAAAAAAAAGTAATGTTTGAGTACTTTCCCTGGGCCATTCGAATGTTTCACACTGTGTAAATGCTTATCATCATCATGATTTATGGTATCAAAGTTCCCGGTAGCCGCTTCTTTTTATATGTTCGGGATAATCCCGCAAATGACTCACCGTTAGTTTGACCATTTCTGGGAGAAGGTTTTGTCATTAATTTCGTTAATAGGCCGCTGAATTGACTAGGTTTCATCAATCTCGTTGATAAAGGTGCCCTGGTGGTTTCATTATTACAATGGTGTCATGTTTATTTGCAGATGGCTAGAGTTGGAACAGAAGGCGGAAAAGGAGCTGGGAATGTTAGACCACCCCGACGTAGTGACGCTACACGGGTCCAGTGCGACGTCGAGCTTCCGAGCCACGTGCTGCTCCCGGTTCACTGACATATGAACTTTTATGTAACTATATAGTCGCCGCCGAAAGCAGCGCCAAAAAATCTAAACAACCTTACAGGGGTTAAACGTTCCGAAAAATACTTACCGTAAATAATCCGGAGTTAGTGCTTAATTACTTATTTGCCGACCAAATCTTGATTTGTAGGAATCTCAACAAAAAGTCAAGCCGTTTAGCTGATTGTCCCGCGGGTGACATTGTCAACTCTAGTTAAAGCTTTTGCAGTGCTTATTATTTTGAAAATTTAAATTTATACACGTAAAAATGCCTGGCAATGAAGATTTTTTTTATTAATTAAATAGGTAAGTATGATAGTGTTTATCATGCTGTGAATTTTAATAAAAATATATTGATAATTGAAAAAAAAAGAAATGAGGATTTATCGATCCATGTACATAGGTAGGTATATGTTTTAAAATGATACTGTACTAATACTGTTCACATTTCCAAGTTTGGACAGAGTGCTCGATACATGCATAAATAGTAAAAGATGTGAGCGTTTCAGGTTTTTCATATAGTCGACGAATACGGTTATTGATTGCAGATATACATAAATATAAACTAATTTAGACTGTATTGAGAGATTATAATAATAGGTAACTACCTATAGTCCCCACGGAGTTTAATGGCGGCTGTGTCATAGAATATAATTATAATTGTGTGAAGTTGGCCAATTTCTGCGCAATGACTAAACATAGGCGTCAAAGGGGAGCTGTGCGGGGCGGGGGGGTTCACGAGAGGCGCTCATTCAATTTCAATAAATGGTTCATTGATTCGATCAACCGAATCAAACTTTCAAGTTTTTGGATATCCCTCTCTATGTAGCACACTATCTCGCTTACGCACACATAGACTATATAAACACTGTCAGCGATGTGCAAACAATTTGTGACTATATTTATTCAGCCGTCAAGAAATTCCGTGTGGACTAAAGTTTAACTTTACCAATGATGGTGTAAATTTGCATTGAGTCGCTGTAATAGGTGAATGTAGTGTACTTATGTATGTAAACGCTTTATTGAACCAAAATCAATCTTTTAGAGACATTTTGGTTTTGAACATTTATTATTTTGTGAGTAGAAATCTCTTTAGAGAAGGAATATTTTTCTCATTGTTTAAAAAATTAATTACGAACACCAACAAAATCTTGCATGTCAGTAAACATATTGTATTATTGTATTGCACATCAAATACCTCTTACATATCATTCCGTAGATCTTAAGGGCTTAGTTCATGATGAAAACAGTCCAAATACTAGTCTGTTATATAAAGATCTGTTATTATAAATAGAAGCAATAGACAGTTTTCATTAACATAATCTAGAATGCGAGCAGTTGATGCCAAAGAGTCTACATTCCATGAAATTTAACAATAGAATCTGTTGAAGTTAAAATTTCACTATTTTTATGCCTACTTCTAAGGATTTCCCCTATTTTGGCCCTGAAGGCATAACAAGTAACGTGTGTCCATTGACCTAAATATACCGGAGCTATTGGCTTAGGTTTAGTTCTCGAGACACACGCGGGTAACGCTTCAATAAGGCCGCTTTATCATCATATCAGCCGGAAGACGTCCAATGGACAAAGCCCTTTTCCAAAGTTCTTCATAATGGATCCTGCGCTGTCCGCATCCAGTTTGTTCCCGCGACTTAGATCGTCGGTCTATCTTGTAGGATACCTGCCCATAGTATACGTCTTCCGGTGCGTGGTCGCCACTCGGGAACCTTTCTGCCCTTTAACTTGGCAATTCTTGGAGCTATGTCAGCTACTTTGGTTCTGCGAGCTCCTCAATCCTGATTCGATCACGCAGAGACTCCGATAACTTTCTCCATGGTACTAATAAAACTCCAAAATTGTAACTTAACTGTAATTTTAATTTGACCAATAATAAACGATGTTGTATTATAGTACTCAAACTGTGCATGCACTTAGTAAAAGACGAAATCGTATGAATGTGGATACTAGATAAATAATTTATGGTTTTAAGATGAAGGTCTAATGGAAACCGTCCTTCCTATGTCCACTTATTTATTAGTAGAAGCTACTTACTCGTAGACTTACGTTGTCGTACAGTATTCTTCCACTTTAATCCACATAGGATGTATGTACATAAAGTTGTATTTTTCCGGTAAAGTTGTATTTTGACTGGCAAATGCACAAAATTTTATGCCGTAGTTTTAAATACTAAGTACCTAGTTTTAAAGATATTTGAAATGATAGAGCGAACTGCATTGACCCTATAGGGTACTGAATTACATATTTTCATCTTAAACAGGTCGTTATTGAAATACCTGGTTGTAAAATGTAAAAAAACAGTTTATGTTCTCGATAATTATTCTGAGAATGAGTCTCTGAAGTTAATCCCTGGACATGGATAAATCTAATTGTAGTAAAGTGTGTTATGATATGAGTTATTGTGACTTAGGGACTGCGCAAACCAAGCGGAAATTTGCCCGCGCACTTTTTGACGTCATTGTCAAATGAACCATATCTCTATAGCCTAAAGAACAAAATCGTATAATGACTTCTGCACGTCGGCGACCCCTCGCGCTCGAGGTCATTCAAACGATTGTTCTTTAGGCTAAAGTGATATGGTTCATTTGACAATGACGTCAAAACGTGCGCGGGCAAATTTCCGCTTGGTCTGGCTCGACCCTTAAGAGCTTATGTTAGTTATTATACATATTGTTTAGTACGCTTATTAGGGCTACCAATGTTATGGTATTTACTTATAAATACGTTTCTCACCAAGTGCCTAGTTATGACTGTTGGTTACCATATTTCTAAGGCGAGCAGTATTCTTACCAGTGTGAATCAAGTGAAGTGATAATTTCGACCATGGCACTTTTTCAGTTCGAAAGACAGATTGCTATGATGAATGATACAGAAGAGAAAAAAAAGTTCGAAAGACTAAGTTCAGAAATAAGTTCATTTAAAATGAACTTACTTCATAAGAAGCCAGTCTAATTGGCGAAATTAGCTTCCCGATAATCACTATTAACATTTATAATGAAAATTGGATCTGTTATGCGAGTGAGATTTTTAATTTTTATTTATAGACATGTATTATTTTATTTTGCACGAGCTTTTAAGCTTCGTTGTGATATTCTATTACCCTACAGTTGAAATAGATATCCGGTAAAATTATATGCAGAAAAATACTTTAAAAATTGAATGAAACCAATGTATTACCGATGTAATTTTTTTAAATTTATGAATACCGTACTACCGTCGGGTGGCAACGGTATGAGCATTCTATAGGAGCACAAATAAATATCCAGGATGTGTTTAAAAAAACGTTACTTATGGTCAGATGGAGTAAGATGGACACCGGGAAAGAGAGACTACATAGATAGAGACCCCTACGGCCATAGAATTAAACTCAATGTGGCCAACTTAGTGCTTTCGGCACTAGATCTGGTGCATTTTTATGTCATTATCAAAATCCTGTAAATCTGGTGCTTTTTTAGATTCGTTTAGTGCTCAAACATCCAAGGGAGTTGGCCACACTGATTAAACTATAGATTGTTAGTTCTGCTCTCTAGTTCCTCTTTCCTCGTTTGCGTCTTACCCCACCTGACCACATATTTGTATTTTTATGGTTTTGGGTTTATAACTCAACATATCTCACAATGGTTGTTATACATTAATACAGTTTTGCTATCCCAGGTCAATTTGTGCCCTTTTGGGCTGCTTAAATATATGAATAGGAAATAATGAACAATATGACTTTTTCCCTCGTGCTGATTTGTAGAATCGAGGTGTACAATTACTATTTTGAAATGCTTGGAAATAAAATGTCAGAAAATTAGAACTTTTTTTTAATCAGTCCAATTTTTATTTATAAATCGGTCGACGAAGGCGTCGAAGAAGTTGCACCAGATATTGTGGCTCCCGGGTGGGTGGTGCAAAAAGTAATAAGTACTTTATTTTTTCTGGCGATTCTGTGACCATATTAAATCTTTACTAATAGTAGTTATCCTAAGTATTACGCCCACAGTTTTATGGTGGTCCCACCAAATTGACCCATTGGGTTGGGACCACAAGGGACACTTATTAATCAAAGACGAGAAAACGGTCCTAACTGGTATTAGGGAAACTTCGGTAAACGGAAAAAAATCGCCATCAATGATAATATCGGTAGGAGTAGGTATCTGTCATAATCTATGCAATCGATGCATATAAATAAGCATTAGGTCCGATCTAAGAGAAACGAAACACGTGTTACATAAACCCATCAAGTTTAATATAATAAATAAAAGGTAGGTATACAATACATCTAACATTATGCAAAATAGAAAAAAACATCTTTGGAAAATAACTACATTAAATACAGGTAGAGAGAACCCAACCCTACGATAAAAAAATTCGATAGCTGACGGAAGACACTTCCAATTTGATAGTTATCTATACTCTACTAGCTATGCTTTCAGTCAGATCGGTTTATTACGTCTAATTCCTGGAAAGTCCACTCTGCGAACGTCTATTCCATTAACGTCCATTTCCTGCTCCGTCAGTCTATTTCAATCGGACCAGGAATTAGACGTAACACACCGAACCGTTTTCAGTTTACAAATTCTTTCTCGACAACTTTTGTAACTGGGAAAGAAAGAAAGCTCTATGGCATACCCTACTACTGCATGTTACTAAATGCTCCGATGCAATGTAACAAAACACCTCCAGTGCCAGTAACGGGCACTTTGTATCGGTTACTAAACAACTTTTTTCGACAACTTTTCGAAAAAATAATCGATTGCTTCGTGCGATTATGAAAAGTCCATTAAATAAATATATAGAGGAATGGCACTAAGAATACAAACGAGATAACACTATACAAAAGGATATAGACAACATTCTAAAAGTTTTTGTTTAAAATGCAGACTTTCAATGAAATTGATTTACATGTGCACAGGCTGATGATGGATTAGAGTGCACCGTTAGGCGCGCGTGGGATGCCCCCAGCGATGTGGACTGAAAAAGATCCAGAAGCGGTTGGGATGGGAGGGCCGAGATCCTGGCGTGGCGCCACAGAATGTATAGGCCCTAGAAATGAAATAATTTCTTCGGAAACAACTGTCGCTAGTAGTTCCCATTGATTTTAAAAAACTACCTGGTGAAATGGCCCCCATATTGGTATAACAGTTTGTGGAAGAGTTCCCGAAATTATATATGCTAACACACCATTTTTACACACTGGTTACAAAGTTTACTGTTTTACATAAATGCGCGGCGAGGTCATATGCGATGCCTTTTTCAGTTCTGTGCTTAGAACCGTGGCTAGTGGCACGCATTAGGGAAGGCCTATGCCCAGCAAAGGCGGTAAAGAAACTGCATTCTCACACGCATGAGCGTGTGCGCAGGTGACATGGGAGCAGATTCACGATCGTTACAGATATGATCTCTATTTGACATTGAGAATATCTCTTCCAAATTTTATGAGAGTGATACGACGATATATTAATGCGATAGTGCTTTATCTAACTTGTTGAGAGATAAAAATAGTATCCTCATATTACGACACAGGTTATTCTAGTGTGGTGATATTATTAGAGCACCGGAAGATCGTATGAGCTACAAATAAATGAAACATTTAAATAAAATGTTGCGAGTGATCCATCTATTGTAATCGATTAACTATACCGAGATAACTATTGTAACCGATGGCCCATTGGAACTTGCATATTACCTATTAAATCATTTAAATTTGTGCGTTATTAAATTGTTCCGAATGGAAACCGAAATTTCATGCAAAAATTTTGAGCCAACATATAAAAATTAAATGTATTGACGGAAATCTCTCATTCTGTATACAACAACGAACCACATTTAGACAGAACCTACGACGACCACCCAGAGCCATAACATTTTAATCACCACGCGAGATTGGACGCCCCAGGATTTACTAAATTATATTCGAGAACATCTTCAGAGTGGTTTCCTCGCCTTCACCAGTTCTTCGCTGACGTTCCACAGCTTGGTCTCCACCTCCTTGTCGAAGGAGTGCTTCGACTGGTACTCTGCGCAGTCGCGGTAAAACTTGCCAGTCTGACCTTCGATGGTGTAGTCCGTTGCGCAGAACACTACAGTCTCTGAACCCTGAAATAAATAAAAATAGATTGGAAATACACACACAAATTAAAAATATTATTGGCAGCTTTCTTGTAACCATGTATCTTTTATCTTTTTATTTAAGGTGCCTACAAAATCATTATTAATTTACAAACTTTCTGTCTATGTAAATGTAAGTGTATTTGTATGCTTTTTCTAAATAAACTTATTATTATTATTGAACACAAGAAAAAAATGGGGAAAAAATTAAGAGCCTATCTGAGCCTACCCCTGACTTCCAATTTCCTGTGTATTCCATTAGGTTATGTATTACAAAGGTACCATTAAAAAATAGATAATAATACGACATGTGTAATCCCTTTTATCAGCGGCATTACAATACTGATAACAGGTCATTGAAACAATATTGCCTGGCATATTGCGATACAATATTGTATGAGATAAGCACCACTTACTTGTTTCGCCGATCTCATGAACAGAAGAAATATTGGCGCCATTATTACGTAATGGTACCATCTTATTGCGTATCTGGAATTAAAAATAATACATCCCATTACAATGTAAATTACGATCTAACCCAGTTATAAGAAAATTATTAGTAGACATCTTCCCAATGAGCTATAAACTCAATTGTGATTTGAAATTAGGATAGGTACTTTATACATTGTAATTTTGTTCGTAGATATAATGGATATAAAACTGTTAAAGTGCAAATTATGTTGGAAATTAATCAGACGAAGAACTAAGACCACCGATATAGGCGAAAGAAGTAGTAGAGTTACATAGGAAATGGGTAAGCCATTTCAGGTTGCTATAATACTTTTATCTTATGGAGGGCTTGAGGGAATTACCCAGGCGTCTACATTTTATAAAATAAAACAATACCTGAAGAGATTTGTATAGCAAAATCCTGGACAACAAGCATGTACGTCTACCCCGGAGTTCTTCAACTTATCCGCCAAAGCTATCGTGAAGTATGCATTCATCAACTTGGAGTTGCTATAACCAGAGTTATGGCGAGCGTCGCTTTTACCCTTTTTCGCTTGTTCGATTTCAGCTCTCAGGTTTAGGTCTTCAAAGTCGATCTTCCCTCGTTCGTGGAGGGTTGATGATACAACTACGACTCTGTAATGTGATAAATAAAGTAAAAATCTTATTTTAGATAATAATGAGCTATATTAATAAGTCTTATCTTATTTTTTATTAACCAGCTTTTCACTTATTGATTTCTCTTTGACTTTGAATTGACTTTTCTCTTTGAATTGACTTTGAAACCTCAAAGTCGCTCAACGGGTTATGGAAAGAGCTATGCTTGGAGTCTCTCTGAGATCGGATCGGAAACGAGGTGATTCGCCAGAGAACCAAAGCCTTCGACATAGCTCAAAGGGTTAGCACATTGAAGTGGCAGTGGGTACATCTGTCAGAGAACTGATAACTGCAGTGGTAGACGAGTTCTCGAGTGGATACCACGACTTGGCAAACGTAGTGTGGAACGCCCCCCGCCTAGATGGAGCGACGGCCTACGTAAGGCAGCTGGCAGTGATTGGATGCGGAGAACCGAGGACCAGGGTCAGTGGCGCGTAAACATAATATCCCAACAAACGTACATCCACACTTCCGAATGTATAAAATAGTTACATGTACGAGTAGGTATGTATCCCACAGTATGCTTGTAATGCTTTCGCAGGAAATAGCAATTAAGTAGGTAGTTACAGCCAGAATAATGAACTCATGAGGTCAAATGGTGTAGATAGTGATGTTTACTAAGGCCATATTATCATACACTATTAGTGATATTTTCGATATACAATAGTTTATTACATAATGCTAGAGAATGACGCTTCCTACCAAACTGTAATTAATAAACCTTAATATTAAAAAGTGATAAAGCAATATATTGTGCCTGAGTAGGTGTCTGTAATGAATGATTAATTGATTTTTTTAAAGTATAACACTAACTTTTACATTCACTTAAACACTCTGCATACAGATAGGTATAAGGTAATCTTCAGAAAAACTCAACTTATTTAACAAATTGTTTCACTGTTGGAACACTCTAATTTGTTTTATTGGAAATAGGCAAATTTTATCCAGGGACAACACCGTTATTCCCATGGGAAAGTTGACCAACCGCAGACAGCATCAATTATGTACAAAATCATAATAAATAGGTGGAAATAATTAGTGGTACCTGCTAGGTGAGGCTCTTTTCAACAGATCTGTTAATAAATTTGTCAGATAGAAGTGTCCCAAATGGTTAACACCAAAATGTATCTCGAAGCCTTCCTTGGTTTTCTCATCGCGGCTGAGCGGTATCACAACTCCAGCATTGTTGATCAGAACATCGATCTTGTAGAATCCTGCCTTGATGACTTCAACAAAGTTTTCTATTGATTCAAAGGATGCTAGATCTAATTGCATTGGAATCTGAAAGTCAACAAATAATTTGTGATGTAGCTTGGGCAGGGGCCAGAGGCTCACTTTATGTCGACAAGACCACGACATGGGCCTAATTGGATGGTAGACTTTTATTTATTTGTTTGTTTTACTTATATAAATAGGACTCAACTAGTAGTTGCAATATAAACTACTTATACATCCATCCATCACTAAGGCGATAGAAGCTTTAGAATATATAACATGGGACAGGAATGAACTGGAAGAGGAGTTATGCACCTTTATTTTATGTTTCCTGCACAATATAGGTACACAACATTTCATAGGAGAATAAATTAATTATTACAAGAGAAAAAACCACCTTGGTCAAAGTTCATCAAAAAGTCAATGTCATCCTTGCATATCCACAGGGCACATAGTTGGACGTTGACAAGACCAGTGCGCCTAGCAATTAAACTATGCACGAGATGTTCAAAAACCTGTACTCACCAGCTCACCTCCGCTGGGCTGCTCTAACCTGATCTCCGCAATAGCCTCCTTGGCTTTAGCGATGTCTCGACACGCGAATATGACTCTCGCCTTCCTCCTGACCAGCGCTTTGGCCGTCTCCAGCCCTATACCGCTGTTCGCGCCGGTAATTATAAACGTTTTGCCCCTCAGACACGTATTGCTAGTGCATTTTGCCCAATTCCTCGACCTCCACTTGCGCAGTAAACCTAGGGCCACTATTACTGAAACCGGCACTGCCGCGTATATAACTTGTGTTGACACCATTGTTGACAAATATGGTATTTTATATTTGGAGAAAATTAATTGTTGCTCTGTATTTCACAAGAAAATTAATTTTAATCTACTCTACCGAAACCGAAACCATTCTGAATACTTCTGAATTAAAATGTCAAATCAATCAATCAAACTAAATGTCAATGTCAATCGCAATTATACTCACCCACTAGTCAAAGGTCAATGTCTCGTTCAGGAAATAATTGAGACAAATAAAAGGACGAAAGTTTTTATGATATTAATATTTATAGAAATAATTCACTTTTTAATCTGTTCATAGATTTTATGAACATTTTTTATTTACTTTAAAAGGTTTCATTCATTCATGTACGCATAATTATTTCTTGAACAGGTTTCTGAACGACAAACAAAATTGTCAAGGCAGCTTTTGATAGAGCCATGATCCATGATAGAGCAAATAAACTATTTCCATGAGCAAATATGTTAATGTATAGGTGGCGCTGTATACATTGCGTCTGAAAAGTAATTGTAGAACTAGATAGATGTCACTGGCTGGACTTGTACTTTCCACGCATAGAGTTATTATATACCACTATACTAGCTACAACTCTCTGTTTCCACGTGTGAGCATCCTAATAATAATATAAATAAAATTTGAATTTGATTTTAAACTAAAGTTTGTAAAGATGTTTGGATGTCTGTTTGTTACTCTTTCACGCTAAAACTACGGAACAGATCTTGATGAAACTTTACAGTAACATACCTAGATCTTTTGGAATGTTTATCAATTTAATTGTTATATTCGTTAATATTTTATACACACTTATCTGCGATCAGTATTCCTGATCGCAGACACTTATTTAAAAATAAAAATAACTTTTTATAAATCTAAAACTAATCTACAAATAAATAAATAAACTAAACCTAAACCTTAAAAAAACTTACCTAAAGGTAGAAGATCTCCTCCAACTCCGCCGGATTTCCAATAGTGCCTAAAATGCTCGCGGCGTTACCCCTCTGAATCTCCACACTGATGCGGCGAACAAAGAAAGCCCTGGCTCGTGAGTCACCCGATTAGTCAACATAGATTAATACATCAGAATAAGTAATAATAATTAACACAATCCAATGGGCAATCCAAAATTTAACGCTAGTAAAACTGCGCGGATAACAGCTAGTACGATAGATAAAAATAAAAAGCAGAAGTATATAGCTGGGCTGTTTATTTGAAATACATATTACCTTTAGGGACAACTAGATAAAAAAACTGTAATTCAGACCATGAAAAACAGTTGATATGGCAACAATTATATAAATAGTTAATACAATTCACTAAGAAATGTTATACAATGAGGTGTTTATAAATGTTGTAGTAACGGTAAGTTCAAAATACGCCTAAATTATAACAGATACATTATAATATAAAAAGTTTATGTACAGTCAACGTCAAAAGTACCTAAACAAAAATTAACTTCCTAAATTACTATCTGTTCAAAATTTCTCAATAATCTATAACTTCTTTAATTTTCAAAATTTACGATTTTTAGAATTTACGACGAAAGCTTTTCTATTTTATCAAAATAATATGACTTAAAGAAATTGTAAGCATATCCATTTATGTAGGTAGGTACATGTAGGTAATACTCACCTACCTTAGATTTCAGGTGTCGGACTAAATGACTTAACTTAATACAATTCTTTTGGAAAATTCAAGACTAAGCTACTTTTGATGCTGACTGTTCTTTAAGACCTTATAATATACAATTTGAGGCATCCTTATAGTCGGCATAAATTATGTAGGTACCTTAAAGGTAGGTACTAGTGTGGTAGTGTTTTAAAACTACCAGTTTGTTTCATAAAGATATAAACCAACAAGGTTTTTGGAGATGCAAGAGATATGACAACGGAACTACAATATCGATAGGACGATCAAGTATAACAGCTGGGTAATTCTACTATGTAATAATAAGATCGGTGGATATTTGTTTGTCGCTCAAGTCACGCCATAACGGCTAAACGGATTTTGATGAAACATGGTACAGTGATAGCTTAAATCCTGGAATAACTTAAAGGATATTTTTAATGCGAACGTAGCCGTTAAAAGTTGTCCAAATGTAGTTCAAAGTTTTGATTAACTAGTCACATCAGCCAATAAATGAAACCATTTATCAAATTATGTAGGTACCTACTGATTTATACAAGAAATTTAGAGAGGTACCTAATGTAGATATTTTTATAGAGGTCTTTTGGGTGGGATGTAGTTAGTTAAGTACCTACCCACTGTTCTTAGCAAACTGTACGGTTATTTAATCATTACACTCATTGGCACCATAAGATCTAGAAAGTAAAACTTTTGTGCCATTTTTGAACGACCATAAAAAATTGAAATAGATTATACAATTTGACACAATTGCAGTTCATTTCTGTATACAGCATGTTGTGTTCTCCAGCCAACAATGGTTCGATAACTTTTTACTTAATCATACTTCACCACAGTTACATTTAAAAATGTTCATTTCTATCTAGATAATGACAAAATGGGAATGACTAGAGTAATAAATTTTATTCTGTAAGTAATTCTCACTAATTCGCTCACATGCATTTTTAAGCATACCTATTCTTGTATAAAAATTACACTTCTGAGTACATAATAAAACATATGTCATAGCCTTCAATGAATAAAAAAATCTTAATAAGTACCCTCTATGCCATAAACTTTTCAATAAATAATAAACTATTGTCATATTACAGAAACAACTCTTTAGTAAGAGTATTAGGTATTTAAGGAATTACTTTTAATAACACGATAAGTACAACATTATATAATTTACGAAATTAAACTTTTCTAACATAATTGCACACTCATAGATATACAACAGAAAGATACAACTTTTCTTTAAGAAGCACTTCTCATTCTTTACTTTAAATATTGTTTTTTTATATTCAATGTACTTTTACACAAAAGATCAAATATTATAAAAGCTTTTTTAAGACAAGTTTTGCATTTCTTTTTATTAGGTAACACGCCTAAATTAGTCATAATTTTAAGGGCACATTAAACAGCATTTCATTTTCAAATGAGATTCATATAAATGATCGCTATGATCTCTAAAATAGGTGATAATTTCATTCGTAAACTTTGCTATACCTACTTTCCATGTCTTGTCGATACCTAATACTTTTGTTGGTAATTATTATAATAACATTTATATGAGTATGTTTGATGTGAAGGATTAGGTATCTCTCCCTCACATCGGCGTCGACAGCTGATGTCGCGATCTGTCTACGCCTACATCCACTGTTAAAACTTTCCCGTCCACTGGCGTACCACTTTCCACTTCACAGTCTGGCATGATCACACACATAAATGATTTTCCACTTGTTACATCTTTAGGGTATATAGTCATAGGAATGAATCGATCGCTCGTTCCGTCTACGTACGCCCCTAATCTTGAATAGACTTCTGGAAAGTGCTTTTTCAGCACAACTCCTCTACTTTCGAGTTCTTTAGATATGTTTTGGAAGCATATTTCTCTAAATTTATGAGCTGTTGCAGCATTTTTTTCACCAGCGTTATATAATTTGGAAGTTAAAATTAAAGTTTCCCGATCTTCCGGCGTTCCTTTACTGTCTCTTCTGTGCCGTCTTCGATTTTGCTCTTGTATCACAACGGTGACTGTTTTGCTGAGCCGTAGTTTTGCACATCTCGACACCATTTGTCTTTCCCACTTTACAGCTCCTTTTGTTGGCACTTCACTGATAATGCACACAGCCACATATAAAATGACCCTGGTTTCTGGATTGTAAGCTTTGCAAAGTTTGACAACTTCTGTGTATAATTCGACGCCCATTTCGTTCGGCTGAAGGGATGTCCATTTGACGAACTCGGGCTCGCTTAAATATTGGTAGCCATGCGTGGTAAATTTTTCTGCAGCTTCTGGACTTGTAAAGAAAACTTTTACAACTCCTCTTCCTAGAGCCAAATATCCTTTATGGCCTATTGTGCTAATTTGGTGCAAGCAGTCGGCGTCTTCTTTGGCAGCGGATATGATTTGTCTACAAAGAGCGCTAGCTCGGGAATGTAGGCACACTTTTCTGTGTTTCTCCCAATGTGCTCTACGGCACTCTCTTGAACAGTACATTGTGGTACAATTGTGGCATGTCTTATAATGTCTTTTAGCATCTGCTAAAGAAGCACGCGAGGAGCACTTGGGGTATTTGCACTTGACGAAGGTTTCTTCTGTACTATTCTCGGTGTGTAAGGATGCTAGGGAAGCTCTAGAGTCATGATGGGTTAAATGGGCCTCAGCGGGACGCAGAGCTGCAGCATCGAGGCTGGTGCGACGGTCTAGGGAAGCACCTGCGTGGGCGAACGGCTCACTCCTGCGCCGTGCGCGATCACCGTGCGACGACCGAGCCCGTCTCGACTCTTGCATCGGACCCAGATTATCAACTGTATCCTTGCCTGAAAACGATGATAAATAACTTATTACAATAGATCATGGTATCATTATGCTTAACACAGAAAAGACTCAGAATCACTATTTTCAAGAAATATCAACAGACAACGCCAATTAAAGGGGAATTTAATGTTTGAAATTCGTATAAACAAATAATTATCATGCTAGGGGTAGTACTTCATGCTTTTAACCTGTTTAGCCGATTTACCCGATTGTGGTGTGGTGGCGAGTTATCGTGTAATTCCTGAGAATATAATAGAAAAGAAGAGCAAAGACAAGTGTCTTCATTTGCATCAATTATGAAAAAAAGGAGTGCTTAAAATATATTAGGTAGGTAGGTAATGAAAATTGTGTTGGTGAGATGGTAAATATTAAAATTGGAACGGTTCGGACTTACATATCGTTCCTACCTGGTCGGTCGGGACTCGGGTCGGTGATGGAACTAGGTTCTTCACTGGGGGTGCTGATGAAGCGTGACACTGGGGAGGCGCTGCTGTGGCCGCTGCTGGCCAATTGCTCGTATCGGGGACTCTGAGGGTAGTTGAAAAGGAACTTCTGGGCATACAGATGTTCAGTGTCTGCCAGGTATTGAAAAATTTCTAGCAGACTTTACGGATTAACAGATTTCAAGTTTAGAGTAAGCAGTTTTAAGTTTTTAATGAGCGTCGGTAGGTAGCTAGTTTGATCCCCGGTTGTGCCATGGATAGGTTTATCTCGAAACTTAAGTACAATTTAACTACTGATTACTCTTGAACGATGAAGGATAAAATCGTGAGGGAACCTGCTTAAACCGAAGGAGTTCTTAGGTGCATTTGAAGTCCACCAACCCGCACTGAGTGGTGGCACACGTGGTGGACTATAGCCCGTGCGCTCTCTTTGAGAGAGTAGGCGTATGCCCCAACAGTGCGGACATATTTTTAAATAGGCCTATGATTTGAGTTTAAGACAGAAAATGGTATATCAGAATTCAAATGATTATCGGTCAAATTAAAATTTCCCAATACCTTGCCGCCCATTAAATAATAGGGGCTTGGAGACTTCCTAGGGCTCGGCTGAGGAGTGGGTATCCTTGCAGGTTGCGATGGCAAGCCCAGGAGGGAGTCCAATACGTCTTCTAACGTGGTAGATCCCGGAGATGGCCTAGTGATGCCCAGGTTCAGGGAACGCTGGGAATCTTGCCAGTCTGGAAGTAGGGAGTGCATGTTGACAGTTAAGCTTTTCGTGAAAGAATAAGTGAATATTCATCGGGAAATCTTAGAAGAATATTGAATCTATGAATCTACTTTGTTCCTCTAATTTTATCAGAATACTGTCATCCAGAATATGTAGGTAACCTAGTTTTATCTTTCTTTCTTTAATTATTTTATTTTAGGAAAGTGATGCTTTTGATGATACAAAGACGGGAGAGTATGAAGCCACCCCCATACTGGTGCGATGGTATTGGCCAGCGGGCAAGGAGTTCAATATACAAAATTATAGGTAGGACCACAGACAGCGCGTTGTCCACGTCAGTGTAGGGATGGCTTAAAATTGTCTCCTATTCAGTTATCTTGTCACTTGGACGACTTGGATACGTATTTTTTTTAACAAGTAGGTACCTAGGTAACTAAAATTTAGTATGTGAATCAGGTTAGGTCAATTTCTCACCTAGTTCTATGAATGTGGACGGGTGTGAGTACGGTGCAATATTTGACAAGGTTGGTAGGTACATTATGTGCTTCGTAGTGCTATGGTGCATTTAGTATCAGTGCTATATTTTATTTATTATGTAAGTACTTACATTTTTCAAAGCTCGACGACTTTTAGTAGTCTAAACTCTAATCAAGTCTAACTAAACATAAGAAGAAAAAAACTCAAAGACGACACAGAAATAAAATAAAACAATATATAAAATAAAAATGAATATATTCAATAATCATTATTGTTAAATCGTAACTAAAATACAACGAATCAAAATAATAAAATAAGGTTATGATGAAGACAAAAATCATTTTATCTGCTTTAAAGTTAAAAGTTTATCAATTCTTTGATTCTAATTACAGAAGAAGGTAGGTAGGTACCGAGATTCTCCAACATACAAACAATATACCTACGAATCAATTTACATTTTCTTTTTTATCTAGGTATCTTGAAATACAATGATTTTAATAATATTTAGAGAGCTACAAAATTATCAATCTACTGTTATAATTTTAAGATATGGCGCCTGTAGTATTTCAGAAATCAACACAAAGCGAAGGCATCGGACGATGGTTTGAAATTGTTTATTAATTTCTAAATTTAGTCGACGACTAAACGAATTCGTGGCGCGAATTTCGAAATTTTTTCTCGGCGGTGCGAATTTTTAAACGCAAAACTATAATTTCTAACCTAATCAGAACCTGTATAATTTACTTAGGGACTGATCAAAGTCCCAACATAAATTACGAGGTGATTTAAGTAGAAGGAACGTGATTATTGAGACTTCAGTCTATGTCACTTCTCACCACCAAATCTGTTATGGTTCTGATAACTGTTGCCAGGCATGTTTTAATGATAGGCATTTTCTGACATTATCTTTTTAAAACTTTGTGACCTTTGAGCCTGATAAATTCAATAGGTACTTCTGCAGTAAATAGTTGAAAACAAAATACAAAGAAAATAAATTAGCACCTAAATTAATATATAGCGACAGAATATATTTACAAACCTAAGTATATAGGTATTAGGTAGGTACGTGTAATGTAATATATTAACTAGCAATAAACTAATAACTAAAGATTTAGTTTTAAAAATAAACACACGAAACAAAATAATTTACTCTGTACATCGATTGACATAATTACTAGACGAAATAACTGGTTCTCATGATTGTTAAGGTACTATTGAAACTATAATTATGGCAATATCTCTATAACATTAATTATTTAATATCTATTGACTATTTTCTTTAGTAATGAACAATTTTAGGTACCATGTCCACAAACAAATTAGGTACTGATATGTCAAAATATAAATAACGTAACAGATGTCAAAGTTTATCATTTACTAAGAATATAGTCGCTTTATCAAAATGCATCAATATAACATTGCATTAGATATAAGTAATATTCAATGGAAATATTAAAACTCAACATGGCGGGCGGTATGATAATTGCCACGCTAACGTTTATGTATATTTGTACTGGCAACACTAACCCTCGTTCGCCATTATAGAGCTTCCTAGCGTGTTACATAAAAAATTGTAAGCCACTACAAGCTAGTGCTCTTCACTTACGCATTGCAAAATAAGACACTTGCACAAAGTGATATTGGAGTGAAAATACATAATAGTGCAAAAGTGACAAAAATAACCGTACATAATGATCCTGAGTCTTAAAACACAGTATATAAAGCTCTATTACTCATAATTTTCCACAAAATGAAATATTTAGTTTATAAAAACTAAACAAGTTTCATTTCACAAATAACTAAATACACAGAACAGCACAAAAATTAACGCACAGAGTATTAACATAATAACATAAAGTTAACAAAACAGTGACACTGCAGGTTCAGATATTGACAACTAAATGCACAAATTTCTGCTCTCCTAGTCAGAGTATTGTCAACATAGAATAGATTCGATCAAATGAAAGCTGAGTGACATGACAGTCAGTAGTCTTTTTGAATACTTACTGGCAACATTGTATGGAAATGTCATATGGGTATAAATTATAATGTTACCAGCTTAAGATTTTTAAATTCGCCGCCTTTTATCACTCAGTTTTCATTAGATCCTAATCTAATCTTCTTTAATATTCATTCCTATTAAGAATTAGCAATCATCATTCAGACACAGCGTTTTATCAATTTAGGACAATTCGATAACTGCTTAATACATTGATCCTTTAATTCGGAATGTTACGTTTGGTCACCTATCTAAACCTGCAATGTGTAACGTGGCGTGGTCACGCTCGCTCACCGGGCGCCGCTCTGTGGTCGAGCCGGAGGGACGAAGGCGGTCGGGGGTGCGGCGGTGGCAACGCTTCAGACACAACCAGTGGCGTTTGCGGTGACTCTAGCGGTTTCGTCCCTGGGAAATTAGAGTTATTAATGTAAGAATGTTTGGACAAATTTATACACGGCTGTTTAGTCCCAAAGTATGCCTAAGCTTGTAATCGGGTACTCAACAACTGATAAACATAAAAAATACTTTTCAATAAATACTTAAATACCTACAAACATCTAGAATCCGAAAACCAACAGACTGATATGCTCATCATGTTGGTCCCGGGTGGGAATCGAACCCACGACCTCTGGTGCAGTAGGCAGGGTCACTACCAACTACTCCAGACAGGCCAGTCAAGTTAATTGTAGAATATCCGTAATTTTAGGAAAGCTAAATACAGTTATGTCAAATTTCAGAGTCAAAAGATTATTACAATGCGATCTTGTCACTATACAATACATACACCGCATTCGTAGCTTGGTGATTAAGGCCACAACTATAGAAGTGAAGTCGGCTATTAACGTTATTAACCAAGTGGTAGATACATAACGGTATTTTTTTCGTTAGTAATGACTTTTGATTCCTTACATTGGTTAATTTAAAAGGTTTTTTATCGCACCAGCCAGTGTGATGTCTAAAGCAATTAGTAGGTAACACATAGACCTATTTAAAATTTGCCTTTACTACCTTAACACAGAATTTATTGTAGGTACGTATCTACTTAATACGTAAGTTAATCAACTCAATGATGTTCGTGTGGTTTGTCAGTAAATTGAAAGTCAATTGTCAATTTCAAATGACGTCCCACATTTACGAGAGAATGATTCAAAATTGCTTTACGAAAGTTTCTACATCAAAAACCATTAAATAATTGTTTTGTTAGCTACCTAATTACATTTAATACGACGTATTATCACGGAGTCAGATATGCGCTACATGTAGCTAGGACTGGTGTGTGATGAGAGATATTATATTAAATCTTTACACATACAACTTCATGCAACTTGATTAGATATTAATAAATACTATTATCTAATCTTTAGATACCCTAATTGGATAGGTACTAAGGTACGTAAGTATAATAGGTACATTTATATGATTGTATTTGATTGACCACGTAAGAGTAATTACGATATTTGTACCGCACGTCAGTGGAAACACTGCGACCTTGAGCACTTGACCTTTTTTTTGTTTCCACTGACGTGTAGTCGACCGTACTTATATGAACGTAGTTCCACATACCTAATACAGGATCAAAACTGTAAAAACCCTTATAAAACCCACACAGTACCTAGCTTTTATGGATACCGCACCTAACGCAAAATTTGGATGCTTATCCGTTACTCTACAACTAAAGCAAAACGAACCTTCTATCACCTATTAAACGAGACTAGACATGTCCTAGTGAGCAAAGAGCTAAATGCCTAGAACATTGAAAATGGTAATTATAAAAAGAACTTTTTGCGTTTGAACCGTAATGAATATAAGTATTAGATATGTCTACTTCGAGGTAATGAACGATATTAGTAAGTTTTAAAATAATAACTTACCTACAAAAGAGCTCTCCACCCAGAACAGCTTCTGGCTGGATCGCGGCGACGGCTGCCGGTCGATGTCCCCGTTAGCAGGTTCTAATCCCGACACGTAATGTACTATCGCTGACGTGACTTCCTTGATAGACGATTGGATCTCTTCTGAAGCCTTCGACGACGCTGCAGATTGTTGGAGTAGAGATGATGCTAGCCTGGAATGGAAGATAATCAAATCAAATCAACAGCCCCCACATGTCCCCATTGCTGGGGCTCAGGCCTACCATCTCAACGATAGGGCGTTCGGGCTATAGTCCAAGATAATACATATAAGTACTTAAGTACATTAATATTCAGGCACCGCTATATTCCTTACGGAGTAGGCCTGAATGTAGTTATTACCAAGTATCACGTTGCATAATAGTGGTTATCCAAAAGATTACTGTAGGGACAGGACAAAAATGAATAGGATAAAGTTATACAGTTAATAAATTGATACCATAGATGAAATTAAAGGAGGAAGAAAAGGCACTCTCTTCAATTGCATAAACGAAAACTAGGCTCGGTGCGCGATATGCATACACACTCACAACGCCGAGAACGTCGCGCAAATGTTAAAGCGTATCCCAGACACACGCGGCCTGCGGTGGCGGCCTACTGTAGGCCGCAGTCTCAATATGCAAATTATGGCCGATCGTACATTGCAAAGGAATACTACACCGCAGGCCGCGTGTGTCTGGGCTACGCTTTATGACGTGCAATCAAACCGTCGCAACCAAGGCACGGAGTTTCCGTGCCTTGGTTTTGTAGGACCATTTCCAGGAACGTATCTTCATCTATCTATCGTATCGAAAGGTCCGGAGTTCGATCCCCGGCTGGGCCATGTACCAATGGGTTTTTTATCGAAACTTAAGTACATTTACTGACTGCTCTCAAACGGTGAAGGAAAACATCGTGAGGAACCTGCATACGCCGAAGAAGAAATTCTTAGGCGCATGTGAAGTCCACCAACCCGCACTGGGCAAGCCCGAACGCCCTCGTTGAGAGGGTAGGCCTGAGCCCCAGCAGTGGGGACATAATAATAGGCTGTTGATGATGATGATCTTCATCTAAGATTAAAGCATACCACAGATATAGATATACCATACCATACATAACCATACGGAGCCCGCTCTTATCATTGAACTATCCCATCAGGTACCGTAATATTTTTCTCAATGACAAAACGAGTTAGAATCAGATCATGACATGACCACGTATACGCGTTTTTACTAAAGTCCCGTGAAATTAACGATGACACGACAATTACCGCAAGAGTGAGTATAGAGTAAAATTAGCGGTGACGGTGGTTCCGCGGTCAGCGCCGCACAACACAGGAAAAGTTTCTTTTCAAACTATTCATATACTCTTAGTCACTAATACAAAGACAGCAAAGTGTACGTCGTACACAATCTGCGGGTTCTGTTAGTAAAATAACAGAAATTTCCATAATTTTTCCAATACGTACTTCCGAGCACTTCGACGTATGTATAATGTTGTTTTTAGCTCAATCGCTCCCAAGTTCTGGAGTTATCCTGGGGTCAAACAATTTTAGTTTTCCTATAAAATCTGCGAAAAATGTCTTCCTGAAATTTCCATAATCTTTCCATCATTTCCCGGCAATTTTACATTATTATGTGTGAGGAATTTCAGATCAAACGATCCAGGAGTTCAAGTTAGGAGTGGTCAGGATACGGATGACCATTTTATTCAAGGGATCCCTAACGACAAGTTACGGAATAACAGTAATTACCTGCGAATGTAATATGGTTACGTGAACTATTAAGTACGTCTGACAATGTAAGTACTTACCTCTCATGTGGGGTACGCGGTGTGCTGTTCAGTCGCTCCTGACTCCTCCATCCAAGGTATGGCTGCCGCGCGCTAAACGAAGATCTGGCCGAGGGCGAGCAAAGGGGACTAGTTCCGCGGATGCTACTGCGCGTTGACGAGCAAGGTGATGTCTGCAGAGAAAAAGGTCGTATTTATTATTATCTGTATCAAGCTTGGAAACAACAGGAAACGGATCTCTACGTTATGCGTTAAAAAATTCAAGATTTAGACTCGTACAAACAAACATTACTACGCAGATTGCCAAAGCAAACAAATATTTGACATAAATAAAAAAACTTCTTATTCGCATAAAAAGGCGGTCCGGAACAGCAACCAAATGGTATTTTTATGGTTCTGTCCCAAGGGTTCCAATTCTGTCCGTCTGTCGAAGGCCTATAGTCATTATTATCTATCCCAAGCCAAAATCTACCTCTATCGTCTGGGAAATGACCCCGGTTAGAGTAGATGGGTATCAAGGACACCTGGTGGTACGCTCATGGCCATGGTCTGGCATAAAATACTAACTTGATTCGAGTTGAGTCTGCTGGTTGACCACCTGCCGAAGCTAGTTGTGTGAGGGGATAACTGAGGTGGAGGCGGCTGGACGATGGCTCCACCGAGACTGCCGAGAGAAGTGGTCTTCGAGTTGAGACCGCCCCACCGGGTGGCCGAAGCGGACGCGTCAGACAAACGCTTGCGGAGGAGGAAGCCCTCTCGCGGGGCGGGCGCGTTTTTGTACCTGGAATCAGAATTTCAAATATTGATTGATATTCCGGTGATGTCCGTTTACAGCTTAGGGCCAGCAACAATCTTCCTTGGACCTGAATGTTTTAAACTAAATAGATACATATAAAATGTGATTATGCTCGAATCACCAGCTCTACATTCCTAACAAGTTTCGTCCATTTCGGAGAGTTCTTGTCCGAAAGCTTCTCTTGTGAGTTTTATACACATTCGCGTAAAAAACATTGTTGTATTAATATTTATGTTCTAATAACTAGCTCTATGGATAAATTATATGTGACAAACCATCCAAGAAGAATTAAAAGTGGTATGGTACAACAAATTATATTATAACAAACGAAGAGACTTAAATTGATACTTGCAATGGTTCAAAGAGGAATTTACTTACCATTCCGGCACATTGAGCTTCTGTAAAGATCTTTGGACCCGCAGCTCGTGCTCTGAGAGCACACGGTCCGAATTCTTCTGCAATTCGTTCTCGGGAGGCTAGAACAAGAAAATATACAAGTTAATTATGAAAACATTTTTAAAACAATACTCGTATGTTACTAATAACACCACCCACCTATGAAGTCAAATTACAACTAAAAGAAAGTACAGAAAATAATAGGTACGCCATAATAATTTCTAAACTAATAATTTTTATTTTGGAAACTAAGTCGATGTTGCATTTACCGATTCCTCTACATCGTCAATAGGTGCTAAACGGTACACTGATCCAAAAAATGAAATGTCGCTGTTAAGATTATTCTCCGCATCAATTTCATCATTTTGATCACCAAAATCTTTTAGAGACGAAGAATCTATCATGTCTCTATCGATTTTCAAAGTTTGATATATTTTGTAGACAGCAAACTTGGCGTATCCAGCATATTCGTCATCTTCCTGAGACAAATTTGATATTGTCATGTCCCCACAATGTGATTGACTAATAATGTGTTCATTTATCTCATTACTTTTTAAGATAGGGTCATCTATTCCACAGCTTTGAACTATTTCAGACCAAGACTCGAAGGTATCAGAAACATTGACATCATCTACGAAAGCAACTTTATTGAGTTGTAGGACTTTATCTTTTGTTAAAGTAATATGATTATTTTCCGCCACCACATCCAATGACTCACTCTTGCCTTCAATGTTAATTTTAGCGTCCCTCTCCATTATATCTGATACTCCATAAATAGTTTCGTACCAAGATTCACTATTTTCAAAAGTAGCGTTTATAGAGCTCAAGATAAAACTATCTCTTTTTTTGGATTTTTTAAGAGTAGATGTGCTGGGCACCAGAGTTGGTTGAAACATTTTATCTTTTGCAAAATCATCATACTCTGGCAACTCTATAACACTGAAATCATTTTGTGGTGGCGAAGGTTCAAGAATTGAGCTTTTAGTATAAATTTCATTAGGAGATTCAATCAAATCTTGTATTGGAGGCGGCGGTACACTTTCCAACAGACGGTTGAAAAAAGCCCGCACCCTTTCATCGTTCCTTCCATTGCGTAATTCTTCTGCACATTTGTAAGGTTTCTCACATTTTTCCACTAGAGATGTAATTTTTCTTGATACATCAGTTAGCGATGGGTTACTGTTTGAAGACTTCACACTGCAGGTAGAGCTTCTTCGATTTGCTTCAAATCTTCTAATACGTATCTTAGAAATCCATTCGCGGTGTTTGTGTCTAAATCCATTGACGGTCAATGAATTTTCGTCCTCTGATTCACTTCTAGGTATCTCAGGGTACTTTGCGTAATAAAAATCTCTTGAAAGTGGCTTGGAATAAACATGTTCAGATTTAACTTCTTCAAACGGCTCCAATTCTTCTGTGACCCAAATTGTGTCCAAGCAATACCAAAAGTCATTTCTCTGAAGCACTTCCTCGGTTGTCAGGAGCATTACTGACACCATTATTGCTAACTTGTTACCGGTGTATAATTATGAACGCTACTGAAGACGTTTTCATAATACGAGACGAGTACGAGAATAAATTACAATTATGTAAATATTTCGCAAAAAATATTTGTTTTCAACGTTCATTAGTTAATTATAGGTGGGTTAAACCACTTCACCTCATTACTTTGTTTTCACAAAAGCATATTAAATATCTTATCATTAAATCTTATCACCGTAACCACATAATATCCCAGTTTAGTCTTGTAAATGTTTACTTTGTTTAATAGGATTCAAAACTTTTGTCTTGTGCATGGTTCATTGACTAGGAAAATTACATTAGGACAATTTCAAGGGTCAGTTGATCTTTTGATCTAAAAACTTATAAGGTAAAGGAGAAACAAAGTTTACTTACATACCTATAACACCTATACCTAATATCTTTTCATTGGGGCATAGCTTAGTTAGGGACTCACCCTGACGTCAGAAGAAGCAAGAAGCGCGCATGGACCCAGAAGTCCTACGCTTTCCCAGCAAGTCATGTCCCCAAAGAACAGTTTCGCTCACTCGCGACTGGTGTCTGCACCCTACACTAGCTACTAATCGACAGAGTTATCGCACTGTGATGCACCACTGACTTCGTAATAATACGTTACGTAAGTCCTCATATCGCACTCAACATCTAATCAAATTTTATTAAAACAAATAAAGCGGCTACACTACAAGCTTCTAGAACCCTCCATAGGAAGTGAAAGAAGCAAGCAATGTCGAAGCAAGAAGCGTTCGCCAATCAAATGAGCATAACGTGTCTTATTGAACGACAAAATCCAATTACAAGACTGAACCGGAGCGACCGCGGGGCTTCGGAGCTTAGGGTCGCTCTGCGCGCTGGGGTCTGAGCTGGCGCCGGGTCTGGCATGCGGCGCTCGGGTGGAACTTACGCGGTGGCCACTGCGGCAGTCCGCATCGTGGTTCGCGGACGTGGTGGCCGCGAGGACAGGCAGCCGCGGCGGTGCCTCCCGCCACACTGAGGCGCGGCGCGTGTCCTTGGGCATGACGCATGCGTCACTTGCACACCCTTACTACTAGTTTATACTTCTAGTACTTTCAACAACATCAAAACTGATATGATACAAGTCATCTTTAGCACAGAACATTCTCAGCCTTGTCTTTGTCTTATCGTATACTGAAAACATCATCAGCGAAGCATGTCTGCTCCAATTAGCTCCTCCCTACCCAGTGGAGAGACCCAAAGCGTTTCAGAGTCGGAATCAAACGACTTTGACTTTGAAAAGAGCGATGTACATCGATCTTATGAAACAAGTCGTGGAAGGTGTGAGAAGGTTCTAAAGTAGAATTTCAGATCTGTTTCAAAATGAACATTTGGAATTTGTGAACAATTCGTAAGTGGGCGTGGCATTGCGTGACATTATGACCTCAGACAACCTTAAGTTCAATTTCTTTGACCTTACCTCTATGATTTTATTTAAGTATCTATGTATAAAAGTTCTGTAAGGGTATTGTAGTTCAGTAGTTCATGATCAAATTTACAAATGAATTCGTAGACATTATAAGTTACAAGATATACCTAGCAGATTATTCATAACCTGTGAATGTTCGCCAAAAAGTTCGCTGCCTTTGACATTGTCAGAAAAAAACCCAGCTAAAATTTTCATTGCTTGCTTACTTCAAGGAGATATATAAAAATAAGGCTATAGGTATTTATTCACCAAAATTGATACACAAAATACAATTAAGTGGGCACATGTCGTGGGCTTTTATATCCCTAATAAAACATTACAATAAATGGGAGGCTGTTGTCGAAGCGAAGGGGATGGAATGTAGACCACGACCTACATAAAGGGGACAATACACTGGGTACCTACACTTGTTACCTACTCATATCGTTCGCACACTCTGAGCAGATGACGAGGGGTGGATGTAATGACAGGTTTTTTAAACAACGACAGGAATAGGTAAAGTATACTTTCGAACGCAGGGAAAATAATTTTTTTCGTTGAGAGGGTAGGCCAGTGGGGACATAATAATGCTAGTAATAGGCTGTTGATTTAATTAATGATTGGTATTGTTCGCTTATTGCGTATCAAAGCATACAATATTAAAGTAGGTGTACCTAGAATACTTCATGCGACGTGTTAATGTTAATGGCAACAATTCTCGTATTCCTCCTCCGCTAATAGCCATGTGTCATGTAATTGGCGACTACGCGATGAACTTCGCAGGCCGACAATAATTGTGTCACTTGACTTTGTGTTACTATATTAACACCTACCCGGCTATACAGTTGTACGTTAAGTCACCTGCAGAAATTATTTAACCGAATATTTATTCATATTTATTTGTACCTAACAGTAGCTAGCACTCGCGTGCCGCGGCGAGAAGAGAATCGTTTCCTAGTAATACCAGTTAAATATTAGCAGTTCCTTTAAAGGAAATGAGACTGAGCTGTGTCAGGATCTTATACTTGGCGCTCCGTTCTTACTACCTGCCCCGTAAGGGACATAGCTTGAATATAGGTATGTATGTATACCTAACAGTAGCTTTGTGCAGACAATTTTCTTCATTAATTAAGATAAGACCAAATTTTGTAGACGCATCAGAATCTAAAGCAAGAATCGGGTAGGGATAATTTTTTGCACGTAAGAACAAATATAGGATTGATTGTCCAGTATTCATTTCAAAGTAAATGACTATTTGTTTGCATGATAATAATATAAATCAAGTCAGTTTTGTCTGCAAAGTCATCAGTTTTCATCATCAAACTACCTACCTTAAAGTAGGAGTAACAAACAGATATTTTTTTCAATTCTAGCTTCAAGTCGTCCGAGACAAAATTTGATTAAATCGCTAAACCTCTCTAAGACAGAGAAGGGCCTATCTACGAAGAGATAAATGGCAAAGACGTGAAGGACTCCCGAACTTTGCCATTAGCTGACCTTTCAAAACAAGGATGGATTAATTTGCTCAAGTTTAATGTCAACTCAGTGATCCTATTACAGAAAGTGACGAGGCGTGATTATCAGATGAATGAACCATCGAAATAATGTGGATTGAACCTAGGTACTTCAATGTGGAGTGAAACTAAAAATGAGTAATTGAAAAATTCGATCACGAGAAATGGGTAACTTGGGAAATTTGATATACGAATAGGTGGTTTATTAAAACAAGTTACGACAAAAATCAAAACATTTTATCATCAAATGTTGATTTACCCCCTTTATAACGTTTACAACTAAATTTTACTCGACGTAAAGACAGATTCGCTCTGGTAAAGACCGCAGTGTTCCTATTCAGGGCGTAAAGAATATACCTTTTCTAAACTAAAAGGTTTATACAAACTAAAGTAAGAACCAAATATTTTACAAACTTTGCTCTTCGGGTTTTACAATTTTCAGATTGGACGTTTTTCAGATTGGACATTATTCAGTTTGGACATTTTTCAGTTCGACCATGGTCGTTGGACATTTTTCAGATTGGACATTATTACAGTAAATCATATTTACCTACTCCTGTAATCAAAAAATACGTTTTTTTGGCCTCCTGAAAAGCTGCGAATTGAAATTAACCATAGATATTTTGGGTTTTCAGCATTTCTCGCGTGTGAATGTATCTATCTGAAACGATAGGGTACATCAGTCTTGCAAGATATAGGTACCTAGCTAGTGGCAGGGAAATTGTGTGGTTAGAGTTGGGCAACTGCGGTTTTATGTAACTGTTATTTGAGAGACTATTAGCAAAATGGGTATTTCAATACTAAAGCTAATTAAAGAGACCTACAACAGCTTAAACAAACGCAAAAAAAACCGTTGGCGAAATGCGTTGTGTTGGACTTACGAACAAACCGGCGGCGCTAAGATACTGAAATAGCAATGTAAACAAACATTACTTTTTATTTGTATTCGCGAACGCGGCAATTTACAGTTTCTTCCACCCGAATGCGCTGGCGGCCATCCAGAATTCCCTCATGCACTTTTGGTGAGCCTTATTTTATTTGCTTTTTATGTCTTTTGTCGACGGCTCGGTTTGTTTTCTTTAAATACCGCTTAAAATCAAATCAAATATATGCTTCTTATGTGTGCAAAGTGTTATTATCAACTTTATAATATCAGCCTGTCGACGTTCACAAAAAAAAACAAAAAAAAACTACAGGTCGTCCCATGGTTTGTACGCTTTATGCCAGAAAAGCACAATGTCAGATTAGCGGAATATCAGATTTGCAGTATGTCAGATTAGCAAAATGCCAGATTAGCATAATGTCAGATTAGCATAATGTCAGATGACACAAACTCTCACTCGCCGCAGTACTAGCCAAGGTATTATCTTCTCTCTGGTACCAGCCGCTTCAGGCCACCTACTTTTTAATATAGTCGCTTGACTATCCCAAGAAAAAAAACATTTATTTTTTACAATAAATGTTCTAATCTGAGCAATAAATTCATTGAATGTTTTGTCAATGAAACTGCTCCTACATCGCTATCGTGTGAATTTTGTGCCCAAGACTTTAGTCTTTAACGCTCTAATTTTTGCTCTACTTTTAAGTAGCAGCTAATTTTCCTTTATCTATGTGTACACCCGCTGGTTGCATGCGGGCTTATCACACGCAATGCAATGAAGAACAGCCTGCCGCTGGTAATTCAATGTAAATATTTCTACTGCTGTCTTAATTAACAGACAAAGAAAGTAGGTCGTTCAGTTCAGTAGAAAATTAAATTTAACTGGTAAAATGCCACTTTTCGTTTGAGTTATAGGATAATGGGGTATTTTTTCCCACACTTGAATCGTTAAGTAGTGTGAAACAATCATTCAAACCCAATGTGCTAAAAAAATTGCGGACGATCCGTGGCGAATGCTTCAACTATGAAAATCAACACCTTGTTCATAGAACACATCCTGCCATCCGTCTGTCCGAGGCAATCCCGCTAAAGTGGCCTCAGTCAGGGGCAAATCACTAAATTGGATTAAATTGACCGTCCCCTACGATAGATAGATGGCGACCATTTGTACTAAATCCCCTATACAAAGTTAACGATGAGTGATGCCTATTGTATTGGTAAGATAGTTGGCGTTGATAAGCCCTGATATAAGCATATTTGGGTCAGTCTAGTGGTCAAAGTCCTGAATTTCTCTGGACAGATGCCTTACAAAAATACTTAGTGCAGAATGAAAATAAATAGCGTCTTGTACTTAGTTGGCACCTAAAATCACCTTATACGGGCTAACAAGTACTTCTAATAGAAAAATGAGCAATTTCAGTATGAAACTCGTTTTCTATTTGAATAACAAAATTCTAAGTTTTTATTTACCTTTTGCGGACAACAGAGCTTCTATTTCGAAAGTAGACATTAGACGAAAAATTAGCGATGCACTAACAAAATATTGACTCAGACATTGTAAAAAGAGAAGATAAATTGAAACATAGCAAGAGAGCGGCCCTAATTATGAAGGTATTTGACCGATTCTATCATTGTCACAGAGTATTTTGAAAATAAAGACGAAACTAATTTTCATCATCATCGTATCAGCCGAAAGACGTCCGCTGCTGGACAAAGGCCTCGCCCAGGGTGATCCACGGCGACGGGCGGAGCACATCGCTCGTAGAACTGGCGGCCGTTGGGGCAGAAAGGTTCTTGAGTGGCGACCACGTACCGGAAGACGCAGCGAAGGCAGGCCTAACAAGGTGGACCGAGGATCGCGCGAAGGTCGCGGGAGCCTGCTGGATGAGGTTAGCGTGGGACCGGTCGTATATACTGTGGTCGTCGTGGGGAACTAATTTTAGTGTCGTCAAATTTAATGTGCGCCTTTGGAATCGGGCCTAGTATTAACCTCACTAAAATCATGATAAAATTGAATATTGTCGGGGACTAAAATAACACATTTTGCGTAAACGTCAGATCAACTCCGGGACCATTAATAGTCCCATCCATCATCGCGGTGATTCTCGCCAAATAGGACGTTAATAATGTAAACACTGTCCCCTTGCTGATGGTTACGTCCTGAATTTCTCGACGCCCGAAAATAGCTTGAAGAGAGAACAGCCCCATTTACAAATGGCGGCGATTTAAGTCATAATCGATAACGTACTCTCGAATCGAAATCGAACCATTCAAGAACAAAAATAGTTTGGCTTGGCTAAGATTTATACAGCCTTATCAAAGTATGGTCTATATGATGGTCTATGATGATATATTAGAGCGAGCGTCAGTGGCCTCGGGGATAAGACGCGGCCTATCATATCGAAAGGTCCGAAGATCGATCCCCGGATGGGCCATGTACCAATGGGTTTTTTATCGAAACTTATGTACATTTACTGACTGCTCTCAAACGGTGAAGGAAAACATCGTGAGGAAACCTGCATACGCCGAAGAAGAAATTCTTAGGCGCATGTGAAGTCCACCAACCCGCACTGGGCGAGCATGGTGGACTATAGCCCGAACGCTCTCGTTGAGAGGGTAGGCCTGAGCCCCAGCAGTGGGGACGTGTTAATAGGCTGATGATGATCAAAGTATGGTAGGGTGACAGACGTATATTTTAGAGTAACTGCTAGACTTGGCTTGAATGTGCTACACCTGTGAGTGTCGGTGCCATCAACTAGACAGGCTGATTGTGCATGAACGAGAGGATGTAACTGTGCCTAAGACTGTTCCTAAAGCCCTACTACAGTGATAAAAAACCAAATCCAACCCTGTTTAAAAAATCCAGACTTTACGCAGTACGCAATAATCTTAGTACCTACATTGAAAATGTACCATAGTAGCTAGACGGTTATGAGCGACTGTACGATATTTTGCGTCTCGTACCTTGAAACCCTCGCTACGCTCAGAATTCTATTTTTCAAAATAAGAACAAATCCTAGCACCCTTCTCTTGCTCAGTTTTCGGCGAACTATAACGTCATCACAGCGATATTGACAAAATGTCCCAACTTTGGGGTCACGTATCTCTGAACCTATGAAAAATAAAATTTCAAAAAATTGGATAGTCCACCTAAGCGCAGAGGTGCTTTTTTCTCATTTTTTCGATATTCCAACTAGATTCGTTAAAAAAAATCTTTTCCAAATTTCGTCCCAAAAAATCCCCAGATTTTTCTAAACTTTTTCGATTTTCAAAAAAAATGCCAACCGATTTTCTAACTTTCAACGCTATAATGTGTCTCGATAAATTCTGCGCCATTCGAGCCCTCGTCTGACCCCGTAGCCCTAAATTTCTAGAAGGTATCGCAGATTTTGTTTATTTCGTGAAATCGATCCCATAAACATTTTCAATGTTAAAAAAACTATACTATTACTATTTTATATATAAACAAAAATGTATAAACCTTATATTTACAGTGAACGCCTTACATTGAGATATGGTTTACGCGACTGTTACATTCGGGCAAAGTTTTTCGATGCCAAATAATATGTCTCACCGCTCTCTTTAGAAGCTTGGACCGTACCGTACAAAATATGTGTATCTATAAAAATCCCGAGCCAGGAGTATTTTTGGGCAAATGCATTCTTTGGCACGTTTTCATGTTGCATATAACGCAACTGGAAGATGTACACGACAATCCTGAGCGATAATTGTTAAAGAAGTGTATAAAGGCAACAAATCTAGTCTATTTGCGAATCATACTAATATTGTAAAGGCAAAGAAAGGATGTTTGTGAGTGAGTATGTTTGTTACTCTTTTACGCTGTAACGGCTGAACGGATTTTGATGAAACTTGGTAAAGTGATAGGTTACAGCAGTAAACTGTTTCCGCGGGCAAAGCCGCGGGCAACAGCTAGTTATTTATAAACAATACATAGGTACCTTAATGCAAGTTATTCTTCGATAGTGAATAAAATCTAATAAATGAGGCGATCTGTCGGCTTTTTCCTTATAGGAGCTTTGAGTCTTACGTTTACCGTCTTTGATATTAAACGACTCAAATATAAGCATGCAAAGGAGGAGGAGTTGGAAGGAGTATTTAAAAGAAGTATAATAAAATGCGGTATCTACCGTAGATTTATTAAAGTTATGAAAAATATCAACAGTGCAGCCGACACAAATAATTCCCCATTGTTGATGTAGGTACGAGCGGCAGTGAGATTGAAGCATATGCTTTGAATGCAGCCTCCCTTCAATGTTGAAAGCTCTACTAAATGAACACCACTGAAAGCCACCCGGCAGTGAATAGAGCCGCCAGGACCTAGGATTTGTGGCAGACAGATTGTGTGGCATTCACGTATGGAACTGACTACGTATTGCCACAGAATAATTAATACTATACAGAAAGTATACTAACTTTCGTTTGGATATTTTTCGCTTCAGGAAGATTTCGTCCACTTTCCCACTTTCCTAAATCGTCCACTACCTGGCTGGTCCACTTTTCTAATAAATAAATGTCACTAAATCTTTAATACCTATTGTTTTAATACGTGTTGTATAAGTACGATTATTTAAAGTTGCTTTGGAGAAAACACGAAATCGGATTTTGAACACGTTATAAAATAATTAATATCTAAAAAATAAAATGACAATCTTTGTTAAGTTGGTATGGTATTGTGAACTTGAATATGAGAACGTACGTGTACGTTCGTTCCTCTAACAGGTATTACCTACTCGCATATATCAGACTAAAGTGGATTCTTAATTAGATTAAAAAGCACTCAACCGGTATTGAAGTGACTGAATTTCCCGCTTGCTACTTTACTTTAAGTACCGAGTAATTTGGGTTTAAACAAATTATTTACAGAAAATGATGAACCATCGATCATCGCTTTGTCCTTATGGAGTATCGCTGGGCATTGAAGCGAAGGTAACTTACCCGCCCCGTGTCTAAATTCGAAATTCATTTTATAAATAATTCGCCACGCGAAAGACTAGATGTTGTTGATACTTATAATAAAACAGATTCTAGAAAACTAGAGGTGGACCGAATTTAGATTTCACATTCCGTATGTGCGAAATTCGTTTTCTCAACCGAACTTCGGTATTCATTCATAATATATCAAGTTAGGTTCGAAGGCCGAGACTCGGTTCAAAAATTAAATTGATATGTAGGTGTACCTGTACTAAGATTATCGATGAAATGCTGCTAAATGTATAATACTGCAATGCATCTACTTACTAGATGTATGTAATTATTTGATTGTGTTTAAACTTCTGACGTTAATATTTTTACCAATAAATATGATGGTGATTATTATGGTTAGGTATTAGGTACTTAATAAGTAGTTCTGTTCTGTCTTTTTCAATAAAATAAAGAAAAAAACCTGAAAAAATATTTAAATAGCCATTTAACAGCGTTAAACGACCTGACAGTAGAGGTTTTAACGAATTTCAGATAAATCCCATATACTTTAAACACCCACTTAAATTTAATGCCTACTTACACACTGTACTGGATGAAGATTGTCATAAATAAGTTGTAATTACCTGAAACAAAACATAAACAAATGAATAATATTGATTGATTGATTATTAAACAATAAACATTTTAAATCAAGTACAAGAAAAAACCGCAATGGCGGCGTCGTGTATAAAGTAAACTTAGTAAATATTTTATTTTCCAATCAATTAAAACCGACATCCTCAAGAAAACTTTGACACTTTCGAAACATTCGCTTGTTATTTTTTACGTTCACGTAACTCTTCAACTCAAAATGGCGGACCAATTTCAAACGGACGAAGCTCAAGCATCTCAGAGTGGAATCGGAGTAACTTTGATCGAGCAATGACGTAGTTTGGAATCTAATTTACTTCAACGGTCTCTCCAATTTTCAACAAAATTTTCCAATTTGTATGAAAATCGATCACCTATTACAATTTCAATAAGAGTTTGTTTTGCTCGTGACCTACTCGTAACCTCGTAACGGACCGAGCAAACGGGCCTGAGGCACCTATATTAGGAACACCCCGCGACTCTCTTTGCCCTAAGAAGACAGAAAAATGAAGTAGGTAGTACTTCATTTTTCTGCAGGAATTTCAAAAAATATCGTATAAATGGTTAGTCTTCGTCATAAATTCTTATAAATAGGTACCTAAGTATAGTTTTAAAGTAAGTACCTAATAGTATACTAGCAAAGTACCTAATATTGTTTTTTGAACACAAATATAAGTCACCTGTATCTCAATAATGTGTTATCCGATTTGAATGTGTTTTTTTATTCTTATCCTTTCGTTAATTACCCACGTTTTCATCTGCGGAGAGTTCTCATAGATATTATTAGATAGGTACTACTTTGTTCGATTCTGTGTGCTCACTTGGTTATGCAATTCGTATTAGTTGATCTTACGGGGCCGGTTTCGCAGTAATATATGGTTCCTTGCGCAATACTAACTTTACAATTCGCAATGCAGGGCGTAGGAAGCAGCCTGTTTACGTTACGCTTTACCATTCACTAACAATAAGTAGCTGTTGCCTGCGATTCTGTTCGCGTGAAAATCGCATTTGACACACAATACGTCAACACGAGTAAATCAATTGTTAACTGACACGATTTATTATCGAAAATAGCAAGAAAAGGCAAAAGCACAATCACAATCGGGCGGGCTGATGCCTTTCCGTTTGTCAGTTTTCACTTCCGAGGTATTGATTCTAAGATCGTCAATGTACTATCGGCATAGATTTGGTTATTTATTTAAATATGCCGATACAGGCAATAATTTCATACCATTTAGGTATCTCCTTCGCTTCGCGCAGTTATACGGGCTAAAACAGTGATGGCTGTCCGGAGTACTGATGGAGGAGGTCCAGAGAGCCATGCACACCTAACTGATCAGGCAAGCCGTATTCACCATAGACTATATAGTCAGAAAAATGGCATCAAAATGTATGATTAACTGCATATGCAGCATTCTGACCCGAATTCATTGCAGCCGAGTTTATTTCAAGTTATATTTTGGTATTCATTTTGAAAACGCAGACAGACACTTCGATTTTGTTAAAGTAGATGTAGGTACCTATAGATTATGCAGTTTAGCGCCTACACCTGCAGCTGGTTCCAATTTATGAGCTCGATCCAATACTTTATGGACTGTCAAAGTAATTTTCAAGTTATAGCTTCATTCATCTTCTACATTACTCGTGCGTGGGTTCTTGTAGATTTTCATTTTCAAATAACGTAAGTATATACCTACTTTTAACAAAAATTGCCTGAAAATCATGACAAAATAGATAAGTTTTCATTAGATATTACTCTATCAATATTCAATCAATCAAAATTCAATCAATAATCAATACACTCTCTCTCACACACACACACACACACAAACAATTCCTTCACACTGCAATTAATCCAATAATTCCTGCACTTTGTTTTTATGAGAATATCTAAATAAATAATTTCTAACGGGTTTGTGGCTGTGAATCTCATTATTTTCGTTGTCAATTTTCCTATTTTTCAACGTGTACCGTGGGTCAAAGTACTTCAGCAACGTCGCTTTGTTTTCTCATTACTTGCAATCCGCCATCTTGCGACGTCATCGTCATCGCAACAACATGGCTCCAGAACCTAATCCCTTGGAATGCACTGATAGCGACGTGGGGGAGCCGGGGTGACTCCTTTCGTAACAATCTAAGCTTGTGTGGATTATGTGTGTACATCGCATACCTTTATGGTGCATCGAGATAGAAGCTCGCTTGCTCTAGCTCGCTTGTAAATTCCTTTTTTTGTACAATTTTTGTTTTTACAGATGAAGTCTGTAAACGAATAATGTTGATTTTCATTTTTTAAATACGTGAAAAATCACTGTAGGCTTTAGAAAGAATTTCAAAAGAGATCTTATGAAATCTGAGTCTTAAAAACATGAAGCTAGGATCTTTTTATAAAGCTGTTCAGCTGAGGACTGGAGACTATTCATAATTTTTCCATCGATATTTAAAATACAGACAATGGGTCTTTTTGCAGACGATAGGTCAAGGCATTCTGACGCAAATACAAATACTTTATTCGTTGATATTAACATTCTGGCATGTAAGAAGCAAGGTAGATAGATAATTTTATTTAAAATCACTCTATTCAAATATAAACTAAGGTTACAGTTAAATAATGTTTAAACGGCGAAAACCAGTAAATAACTATAGTAATAGAATACCTATCTATAAGGCTAATTTAGAACCAAGATCATTATGTAGATTTCCACGCTTTGTAGGCAAACGTTAACGCTTGAATATAGGTATAACGTCCAAAATTAAAGTAAGCCGATCTCGTGATATTCACGTCATCACAAAAACGATGTCGATATTCTACCGCGAATGAAATACGAGCGTTTATTAAACCAATACAAATAAATCATGCACATTTCAACCGAAACGGTTGGGAGGAAAGCGAACACTTTGGGCCGGAAACCGTACATCGCCAACACTGGGCTATAAATAAGTTATGCCTACACGGCGCCGCCGCACCGCACGTGCAGTTGGTATGATCACTTATGGGACGGATTATCCAGATATTTTATACGGAATTTCCAGAGTTCGTCTCTCTGAAGCCATATCTACCTGTAAATGACATATTATTATGATATATGAATGACACAGAAATTACAGATAAATGGAGATTCACAGCCATTTATAGGTATAGATGATAAAATAGGGCTTTTGGTAGGCATCAAAAACACCCTTTATGGTGAAAAAATCACGTTTGTTTTGGTACTTTTTAACAAGATTTTTAACTAGGTATATCAGTTTGAATTTTTGGATATCTCAGTAAAGGAATAAACAGCTGGTGCACTTGTCAGTTCTATCTATCAACATATAACCTCTATAAAATCCAATAAGAAACAAAACCCAATATTAAATTAACGTTTAAAAAAAGCTAGGTACTTAATAACTTTCTAAAAACAGCCTAAAACGCAAAGAAAGTTGGCGCCAAACATTATATAATCGACCATATACCGCAGCGTTTGTCTTATGCAGTGCATAACATATGTACGATGCAAGGTTACACGTATGCGTTCTGTAGTCATATCATATCTCACTGTTTTTAGATTCACGGAGCAAAAGGTCAAGCTTTTTAGATGACACTATGTTGTCATCGATATTTAAAGGCATTACGGCCATGCACCCATACATGCATGTAAACAAGAAATAACATTAGTTAATGAAATAGGTATTTCAATCACTACAAGGCAAATTTGCAATTCAAGTCAGTCGTGCCACACCTGCACTTTGATCTTCGTTGTTTAAGTAAATGATGTGGATTTTCCAAGTTGTTTATAATGTACATTAATTTAAATAAATAGAAATCAACACTAGTTCCAAAGTTTTTGCATTTTCTTTTAAGTAGGCACCTACTTTTTACACGAATAAAATTGAAAGGGTTGGGTTTACATTTTCGCCCTTACAAAATTTTATTTATTTAAGCCTTTCATTTTTTAAAAGTTTTATTATTATTCTCTTTATTTCAGCCACTATGGGCAATTATTAGCAATCCACTAGTTTATTGTTTAGCTTTTTCTTCAATCTCTGTCAAAAATGGAGTACTGTGGATTTTGTGAAAAAAATAAAATAAAATAAATAAATAAATGTTTAGTTTTAAGTCTGTCGCTTTATACATATTACTCTCATATTGATTTGAATTGACGACTAATGTCTATTTCAGTTTCTATTTTAGACTGTCTATGATATGTATACTGAGAGTAAAATTGTAAATCCTCCATTATTGGCAGTATGAGCAATGTAACATTAATAATTATTATTTTTCTAAGTGCTGTGGATTTTGTGAAAATAAATAAAATATCACAATTTTGTTCCACGCACTTTTCTCGTGTTAATTTACAAATGTTATGTCAGTAGGTATATTGTTTTGTTCGATACTACTTTCTAGCCGACTTTTACCATCGGGGATTATTTATCCTCGCAACAGCTTCTGTGTGGGGGTACCATATACAGATTTTTTCTGATTGTTGATTGTGATATGTGACCTACGCCTTACAAGTCAACTCGGCTGAACTATTGTCATTCACTGTATGCTAATGTTTGCCGACATATTCTCAGCTGTTGTTCCGACAGTCAAGGCGAACCACTCGGCGCCCATTACTGTTGGCCGATTTCTAGAGATTGCATTGTATGACTCAAGTTCTAAGTCGCTAAACGAATTACATTCTTTTTGCGAATACAGCAATTTGTTCGAAGTGAAACAAACGTTATACTTATTCAATATTTCAAAATGCAGGGCTGCACGAGTATCCTAATGCCTGTGGAATAAAGGAACAACGTCGATGGGGAACCTGACGAAGAATACAGTTGGGCTGGGCAACATTTGGAAAACAAAGACTTCACATTGCCTATTCCACAAATTTTAAAGACGAAAGTCTTTGCAGTGCGTAACCCGCCAGGTGGACCGACGACTTAAAGTGAGTGAGTGAGTGTGGCGGCGTTCACTGGAGAGTGAACGTTGAAGGGAAGGATTATGTTTTCTGCTCTAAGTTCGTCATTGTTGACAACATCGTTTTGATTATTTATGCGGGTATACTTATGTAAATATTTTTCGTAATAAACTAATCACGCACGCCGCGCCCGCATTCCTCCAGTAAGCTCTGTTGACTCATCGATACAATGCCCTGGCGATGATTATGACATAAAGGCCAGTTGTGTTTTTGTTGATAAATGAATTAGAAAAATAATAGCTCTGTTTTTGTCCTGACTACAGATATATTGTAATAGATACCGTTACTGCGTTAGATTGCTGAGTATAATACGTATGACTATTATCAAAGAGGATTGATTTCATTCCAAAAATAATTATTTTTACTTTTACAGCCCTATCAAGTTCAAAGGAAAACTTTTCGTGGTCTGTTTCAAGAAAGCTTAAAAGGTTTAAAAAGTTTATTTTATAATACAACCTACATAGGTACGTTGTTTTGTTTGTATGTATCTTGTGTTAGAAACCATCATTATCCTTAGGGTTTGTTTATGTAAGTAGTCGGAGATGAATGATCGATAAAATGTAGGTTTATAAAGCCTTTAAGAAATAATATTTAAAATTCATACTAACTTGTACATCACTCAGTTTTAAGATTCGTTCAAATAGAACGCAAATAGAACGACGGTAACGTACCTATAATCAATCAATACAATCACATTATAAACATTGGAAAGGAAACATGAATTTGCCTTGAGCGACATTTCAATTTAATAAATCACCGTCCGCACCAGCATATATAAAAGCAATTTCAAAAGTCAATATAAAAAAAACAATAAATCGATTAACACCGCGATCGGTGCAACAGCCGAGTGAGAGCGAGCAAATCAGAAATAGCTGGACTTAAAGTGAGCTCACGATCAAGGTGGCCATTGGCGAAGGCTGAACCTTTGGCAAGCACTCACCAAACATTCAATATACAATCATGTAGTAAGTAGTATGTATGAACTGTGTGTGGTTTGTAAAATTAAACAATGCGTTACTAAGCGCCGCGTAGGGGTTAAGTATTTTGCGATATAGTCCCACAGACTTATCTGTTTGGGTGGACAGATGGAGGTGTGGCGTTTACGGTCGGTTGAAAGTTTCAAGTCGGTTGAAAAATAAGGGCGTAAGATACGTAAACGCTCAAATTTTCAACCAGAACAGATAAGTCGGTGGAACTACAACCAACGAGCGTCCGTAGAGAACAAACCCTCTAAAAAAAGGAGCGCATACATATTCTTTTTTCTTTCTGTATTTCTGATGTTTGCGGCAAAAGTAGATTAAAATCACACCCTCTCCAATAAATTAGAACAATTATTTATTGTTTTACGACAACCGACTAAATCTTGAAATCATCAACTACACCCTTCGCCCAATGAACATAATGCTTCGCATACTAAAATTAAACGAATTTATCATCATAATGTTGACACAGATAAGATATACCTAGATAATCGCATTGATCTGAAATGCCGGTGTGAAACTGAAACAATCTAAAATGAAAATAAAACAATTTGAATAATTCACGGAACTGCAAATTAATTGAAAAGGAGACACAATGGGCCGTTATGTTAACCAACTACAGACTCAGCGTGTTTGTATTTAACTAACTACCGTAAAGCTACCGACAAAAGAAACCGCCGCTGCGCCAGCGCAATAAAACCAGCGCGAGCTTTCTCTACAAATGTTAACTATAAACAATAGTCATTGATGCGGAGATATTATCTCCTTTGACAGGAGTCATTAATAGAGTGTTTGAAGTTTGAACAACCTGTCGCGTAGATTTGTATGCTGTGGATCCATACTAGGTAATTTATCACCAAGGGACATCCAATTAACTTGTCGAAATTTATTGTAACTTAATATTGTTATCATTAAAACATCTCCTTCACAGTCACATCGATTTTTAATTTTTTACCAAAGTTTATGGATTTTTTTACGGATATTTCAGGAAAACTAAGATTGATGAATCTTGCACATTGTATACAAAGTATCCTTTGCTGACTATAGGTATAAATAAAGCAATGGACGATTCTGAAAATTCTGCCTGCACAAAATGGCGTTTAAAAATATACAAGAACACCCCAGCTAAGCTGGTGTGTCACACCGCAACGCGCTGGTATCGTTTCCAGTTTTACTTTATCGCCACATCTATGCGCTCGACATCAAAGGGGCTCGATTTACGCATGTGCACACAATTACATCGGCCACCGTCTGTGAAGTCCACTGAAGTGGTCACTTTAACAACGCCAGCTTTTCCTTGGAACTTACAATGGCGGTGAAAATTTTAAATTGCTGTGGCTATGTATACACCTATAAGAAACATACATAGACTGCTAAAATCCTAAAATCATAAACCTATTTTTGGCTTCGTCGTAATCGGGTAAAAAGAGCTTCATCTGCCATCGAAACCGATCTTTAGTAACTAGAATTCTCTTTCTGACTGATCTATCGTACAAATCAAAAAAGTCTTTTAGTGGTAGCGGTGGTAGCTCTCTAGTCTTCGTATTGTAAAAAGTTTGTAAAAATGAACAAATCGAAGAAGGTTGAAAGCTAATATTGACAACAAAGACGTTTCACGTTAGACGCAGCCTGCCCAATATTTTTTATTTAGACTAGCAGTTTCCCTCGCTTGGAACAAGTGTTTGGCTAGGGTGCCAAAGTGACGCTTCTACTTAGGGTTAGGGCGCCATGTTTAAGGGGATGCCGCACTTGTGAAGGGTTAATATTTGTATATGTACTTGTCGTAGCGTGCATACTATTAATGAGTATCATTGTTTGTGAAACGTCGTAGAATAGGGTGTAGTTGGTTCGTTTAGGTGCCAGTTACTGCACACTTTTTGGTATTTTTTAAAGGAAAACCTTCAGCAAACAAACATAAAAAATCTTCAATTGTAACAGAGAACCAAATAAAGGTTTCCACTAATAGTTATGTATGCATATGTATGTAGTAGTATGGTTGATATTGTTAAGGACTACTAATGACTTTACTAGTACTGGATTAGCTGAAAATTACGAAAGCTGCCTAAGCAAAAATTGTCTATATACTACAGAAATTCTTAGTTCGACGAACTCTACAGTTGCTGCCGCGCTATGTAGGACTGGTGTGGTGTCGGTTCTATTCCGCCTCTAATTTCCGCCACATCCGTCGTCGATATGATACACGTAAAACTACAATTTCCTGCATGTCCGTGTGACGTCCGTCAATCAAGCCAGCCAACATATACGCAATTCAAGTGACGTAACGGGGGCGCTGAGCTGCAGCCGGAGTACTAAAAGCAACCTCACGTTCGGAAACGCCACACCTAATATAACCGACAAACAGTGGCCAAGTGTGGAATGCGGGCGATCCAGAGTTTAAACTATTTCTGGACGAACACGGAACTCCAGACGAACGTTTAGTTAGATACTCTGATAGGGTTGGGTGAGTTAAATTATTTACACAAAGAAATGATCGCAGATTTTGTTTAGTTGTTACATTACAAGTCGATGGAAATGATAAACAACAAGAAAAGTCTTGCAGCTTTGAAAGATGCGCTGGACTGTTTGTAATAACATATTATATTCATAGCTAATATACATAATCAAGCTACAATATAAAAGGAAGCAGGCCACAATGATGTCCATTAAACAAATGGCCCATAACATTAAATGAAAGAGCGTCGTGGTGAGAAATATAATAAAAATAGTCAAAGTCTCTACAGACGATTTAATGCAATTTCCTTTGGATCTCATAATAACGAGTTAAAGGAATATTTAACGATGAGAATCCATTTCACGTAGGTATATAATAATATGAAAGTGTCTCCGAACGCGTAACCTAACAATATCGAATTCGTCTAAGAGTCTTCTGAGACTTGTTTCTCTATAATCGTTGTTCTACCCGTTCCCTCTTTTATTATAAATTGATGTGATGATGTACGTATGACGATGTATGACGACTCCTTCCCTAAAGAGTTTGAGTAACAGTACAGGAATTTTAAAATAATAATCCGACCAACGCAACGGAGTTATTCAAAATGAAAGAAAAAGCGAACACACAATTAGAAACCGAATCGAAAATTCGAGAAACGACTTACTTAATTAAATAATGTATTTCTGTTTTTATAAATAATACTTAATTAGTTAATATAAAACAACAAAAATTTAAAAATAAAATAAAAATGATATGTAAACTTAGGCTACCAGGCCTCCGCTTGTCGCACCTGGCACAAAGGAGCCCATCACACATATGGCGTTGCCGCGCTGAATGGCGATGGAGAGCCTCTGTGCCAGGTACGACCCGGCGCGGGCGTCGTGCCCCCTGTCACGAAGTCGGCGGCCAATCTCTTTTATGAAGGCTGACGCCTCTGGCCCCCAGCAGCCCATAGTCTCGCACGCAAAGGGCAGGAACCAGTAATTCGTCTCCAGGGCTGCGTATTTCGTGCGCTTCGCGGCTGCGGCAGCTTCGGCTGCGGCCCCGGCCGACCGCATCGTGCGTACTAGGTGCGAGGCGGCGACAGTATTCACGCACGTGGCGTCCCAGATCAGGCTCCTTCCTCGTTGCCACGGCACCAGTGTTAGGCCGTCAGGTCTCTTGCCGTCTGAACGACTGAGACCTGGCGGCTCCAGCAGACAAGGAATATTGGCCGAAACCAGTGCCCTCCGGATAATGTCATTGAGGGCATGGTGGCGCGGGAATCTGCCGGAGCAACGGCCACAGCTCAGCGCGTGATGGCCGCTCGCCTCCACCATGGACCCGCATATGCATCGATGTGGCTCACAGACGCAGCAGCCCAGGCGGAGGCCGACAGCCACACGAAATGAGTCGCTGTCTAGGAGAGTTCCTAAAGGTGGTGAAGGTAATGCCATCAACCAAGCGCCAGATTCCGCTCTTGAAACCGCTTTGAGCCTAGCCAAATCCGCGCCAGCAGCCGCACTTACAAGTTGGTCTAGCGTGGACTTGGCCCCCACCTCATCCCAGGTCCGCTGCACACTCGGAGCTTCGGGCACGGATGCGGTCGGGAAGATGGCCGACCACTCTGCCAGAGCCTCGACCGCAAACGGCATGCAAACCCTGTCTCCATCTGAACGTAAAATTTTAGAGACAAGATCAGCAGCCCCATGCACCGAGGCGAGAAAAGCCGGCAGGCCAACATCCCTCACACGCCGTACGCCAAGTCCCCCGAGCCTTATGGGCAAAGATGCCTGGCTCCACTGGGCGTCATTTAAGGAGACGTTTGCAATTGTTTCGACAGTACATTTTAAAGTGTCGTCAAAGGCATTGACGTCGTTAGGGTACAGCCATGTCGGGGCCGTCCTTAGAAGATACATTATTTTAGGGACCGCAAAGCACATTCTCAGCAGAACCAGAGCTGGGTGCGCCGAAATATCCTTAAGACGCTCCTGAGCGAGCAGAAGGAGACGCCTCCTGGTTTCTATGGCCTCGGGTATTGCCTCTGGAAAAATAGGCGACCCCAGGAGACTAAAGGTACTTGGGGATAGCTCCTTTAGACCGGGGAGTATAGAGCTGAAGATAGCAAAATAGGGATGTGATGTGGGTCTGCAGAGAAATAGCTCGCATTTGGACATATTCAACTCCAGCCCTATTTCCCTAAAAAGGGGAAGCAATGTAATCAGGTCTTGCTTCACGTCCTCCGGCTTTCCACCAATCGTACCATCGACCAGGTACCAGATATTAAGCGGGGATTTCAAACTGGATATGGCCTTATGGATTGCCAGGCTGAAGAGAAGCGGTCCCAGTGGGTCCCCCTGCTGCGCACCCACCTGGGAGAGGATTAGAGATCTATTGTAAAAGAGGTTAGAGGGGCACTGATAGGCTTGATAAAGGAAAGGATATAGGGAAGGGATATTATCCTTCGCCTCGCTAAGGAGCACATCCCTTTCTACGCTATTGAATGCGTTTTTCACGTCTAATTTTATGACAATGTGATCTTTGTTCTCTGGATCTGTTGTGAAAGCGCGGGTTGCGTGAATCGCTGCTTCACACCCCATTCGTGTACCGAAGCCAACCTGGTGTGGCTGCAGGTATGTTGCCATGTCCTCCCTGACGGCGCGACACCCCAATTTGGCTACCAAACGGCGGAATACACCTCCTATTGCAATTGGCCTGATGCCCCCATCTTTTTTTGACAAAGCGCATAAAGTTGCCCCATACATATACGGGCAAACCTCCGGGTTTAACTGTCCACTGAGTAAGAAGTTGCATAGCCCCACAACAGCTTCAAGTAAGCGCTGCCCATTGTCGCCTGCAGAGCTCGAAGTCAGCTCCTTTAAGTGTGCTGGCCGAATTCCGTCCAACCCAGCGGCTGACCCATTGTAAAAGCTGCTTAGTGCCGGAACCACATCCTCCAACTTAACCAGTAAGGCGGGGGAGGTCCTACCCGGCGCCTCAGGGAAGGCTAGCGGACGTGACGGGGATGGGTGCTTCGATTGTAGGGTGGCAGTAGTTTCTGGGCCCGGTGGTGCCACTGCATCGTCGGACATCAACACGCGAACGGCTCCCCTCAGGTCGCCCTCGAAAACTTTGGACTCTATAGTTTTTAATACCGATGGCGTCCGGTGGCGGGCGGTATCTGCTTCACGGATATCGTCGAGCGCTAGGTTTAAAACGGAGTCTAGATTAGCTTTCACTTTGGCTGTAAGGTTACCTGACCCCTGCGAGTTTGGGGCTCTGAAAGCCGAGTATGCAAATGTAAGTAACACACACCAATCGACTGTTTCGTTAGTTTCAATGCATTTACTGATTAGATCGCACATCTTTCCCGCGGCCAAGTTTCTCGCCCCCTTGGGGATATGGCGAAGCACATGCACCGAGCCCCTAAGCGATGCGAGGCTCTCGAGCACACAGCTGACTGGTTGCGCATGCTGAGGGTGCGTACTGTTGCTGCGAGCCTGATTGTCGGGGCGAGCGCAGGGTCGAGCCACATCCTTGTGCACCCGCCCGGTGTGCACCTTGAGGCCGTGTGCGGTGAACGTGCGCGACGAGTTGGGGCAGTGGGGGCACGACGACGACTTAACAGAGAGATTACTCATTATAAGGATTAATAAAAATAAATAAGACTAATTAAATTTATAAGACTAAGAAATCGTCAGAGAGACTACTTATTATAAGGATGAATAAAATAAATTAGACTAATTAAATTTAAATAATAAGACTAAGAAATCGTGTATAATTATAGTAACACACACAAACTGTCTCTGCTTTACGGTTTAGTGTTTCATTAATTAAATAAATTGATAACAACTTTGTTATTTCAACCTTTAAACCGCTGATGGCCATCAAAATACAGAATTTCACAAATGACAATGTTTCAGTATTGCGCTTTACAGAAATAGACACAGTAGTGGCATGGCAACGTTCTTCAAAGCGCTTACGACCAGAAAATTGGAGTTGGAAAGTGCATTTGACGGCGTTCCAAGACTGATTTCAAATCTCGTTATTGCACATGGACATTTGCCAAAACTCTCCAGGTAAATTTAACGATTCAAATCTATTATGCTTAAACGCTTATGTCAACTGAAAGGTCTGCTGCATTTACGATGCGTTTCAAAATAATTAGATTGTATATCCGAGCGAATCCCTCCAGAGTAAAAATGAGGTGACCTGAAAACTGGGGCAGCCTGGTTTTGAAAACAGGTTAAGGGTTTTATTTGTTTATTGAAATTTTATTTGCTTGACTCGGAATTTGTTCATCGATCTGTGGTAATGCGTTTATCGAATCCGGATTTTGTTTAACTATTAATTGCTTTATCCATTACCGGTAATTTCAGAAGTGTTTCTAGCTCAATGGTGTACTAACAATAAGTAGAAAATGACAAATATCTATTAAAACCTATTTGAGTTGTCGACTATACCACAGAACGAACATTAAAATTAAAAACATTATTAACCTTTCGATCTAGTTTAAATTCTTCTTATACCTTCGACTACCGTTAAAAAAATAACAAATATTAGAGACTCGTAACAATAAAATATGTATAGGTAAAAATATCTAAAACGAAAACAAAGATGAAATGAATCAATTCAATAACTGACACGAACGTAACTTATATTTTATGTAACTTTTTAGCAGTTTTAATAGGTATTGTAAATGTAAAATGGCGTTTCGCCAGCACTCTGTAATATTGCTGATATAAACAGAAGTACAAAATAAGTTATGTATAGTTAATTAAATATAATTTGTTTTCCTTCCTCATTTATTTATTTTATTAGGTATATTATTCTCATGGCGGCGGCGTTGACAGCTTTAGATCGAAATATTACGTGTTTTTGCTACTTATTCTAGGACTACTTGCTTGCTATTAACCTACCTATAGATTTGAACAGAACAATTTCAGATCTCGGAGAGTATAAAATATAGAGATTTTAAAAGTATAAAATTTGTTATTTCCTTCAAGCCTAAAGTATACATCTTTGATGCCTACAAGAGTTTCAGTTGTATAAACTGTACTTACATGCAATAAAATAGTTTGACTTTGACTTCAGTTATTTGTAAATTCTTTGGACATGTATTTTAAAAAAATTGAAGAACCGTTTCTACTAATGTAGGTAATGTAATGATTCATGCGATGACAATTTGAATTAACACTAATGGACTGTCTGGAATCATTGGAAAGAGAGGCGGGATGACCTACTTTTTCCCCCTTTCAACAAATTGTACAATGACCCGGAACAATAGTTGATCTACTGTAGCGCCGTCCTCTCCGCAGTCTTTAACTTTAGTATCTATCGGTATCTTTACATGTTCTCTTTCTTTATAAAACAGTATGTTTTTATGTTTAATGCTAGTGTCTGTTGTCTTGGTTTGTTTGTACCTTTTCGAATATTGTCAAATCTTCTACGAATGTCTGATTGTCTCATTGTCTCATATACGCCGTCAATGCGCAGGCAATTGGTTGGGTGGTCTGTGTTTCCAAGCTACAGCGACACTTCATATAAGTAAATGACACAATGGATCCGCGTACCTGAATCAATCGATCATTCTCCGTAGATGATAAATGTAATGAGAACAAAACAACATTAATCAACGAAAGCTAAAAAGAAATTGACTCTAATTGAAGGGACACTTCCCGAAAGAACTCCCGAAAGTGAATCTAATTCCCCGAGAATTTACCCACGCCCCCGCCTCGCCGACAACAAGCGTAACTGGATCCACTCTGGCATTCATGATGCGATGACGAAGCCTTTGAGAGAGTTAACGCAATTTGTAATGGATGAAATTGAATTAGAAAATTGCATCCGACGACGATTCCAGACTCTTCCTTCGGCAAATCAAACGGGATACTTAAGTAAAAATATGACTCTCGATTTTACTTTCTTTAAACTGTAATTAAATGAATGAAAATGGGATCAATGAATGAAAATGTTAAACTAAACCTAAGTTAACCAAAGCATCGAGATTAAATTTGGTTTAAATATTTGGTGACACTCACAAAGAAATATAAGTTTATTTGACTTACCTTACTACTTATCTTTAAAAGACTAATACCTCAAAGTCAAACATCAGACCAAACGTACGTAAAGAATTTACATTGTCATAATTTGGCACAGCTGAGACGTTCCATTCAAGATGAGAATTAATATAATTATGGTTGTTTATAAAAATCTGTAAATAAATAATATGTATTTTCATTTTGAAAGGTCGATGCACGGAGGTGACAAGGTGATCATTTAGACAGCAATAAGCTAATTATCAGCGAAATTTAATATGTATAGAAGATAGTTCATACTTCTGCTTCATGGTTCATACTTTATTTGAAATTGTAACATTCGAATAAAAACAAATGCAATTATGAAATGCTATTCTGAAGTAACAAAGCGTGTAAGATGATTATAGACCAATCGCTATGAGACAAAGTATACATTTGCTTGTATTGAATTCTACATAATACGCATCATACGCCTGTCTAAATCTAAACAAGAATTGGAATTGGACAGAGAAGACTTTTTACGCCTTGTATTACTTTCACATGAATCTACAGCTGGGGATGTGTGCCCGTTAGAATGTGTAGATGTATCTCCTCAGCTACGTACAGAAAATGAGTCCTTTCATGTCGTAAAACAGAGGCAAATGTCCGAAAACCGATAGTTAAGATTTACGACTACTGTCCGAGTCCAGCTATTTTATGACTAACCTGATTAAAGTAGAATAAGCCTAATAAAATGTGGTTTGTATAACTGTAAGGGGCAATGGACCTGAAGACAATTGGAGGGGACGGGCAATTCAATTATACCTGTCTATCAATTAGGTCGTCGGGCTAGACCAGTCACACCTCAGCCATGCTATCTTTTGCGCATATCATTTCTCTATAGGGTTGATAACGCTGCCGTTCAGGTCCTTAATGATCTGTATCTACTATGTAAGTATCAAAAACTTTTAAGTAAAATATGAACCATTTATTGTTCATAAAAATGTTGGCTGGGCACATAGTCCCCACACTCACTATAATGTCGTATTCTACTCACTCATGCTCATAAACTTCCCATTTTTGTGCTAATACGCTGAACCATAATACCAAATCAGAAAAACCAAAAACAGTCGTATTTATCCTATTTCCACTGCTGTGTACCATTTGGAAGTCATCATTCAACAGCCTCATTCCGAATTCGAATTCACTAAGGTATTAGCATTCAACGATCGTCTCTATGGTCTGGCTTACGATGTTATTCCAAATTTAAACCTTGCTTCCGCCAACGTTACTCAACATGGTGTCCGACATCCCGTTACGAGCCACAAAACTTTGGCCAACTCTGTTCCTGGTAGGTAGGTAGTTAGTTATCAAGCAGGGTGCTAACTTATGTTTAGACGCCTTTATTTTAATTACTTACGATTTAAGTAAGGTTTAATAAATTAATTAAAAATCATTCTTAGAAGTTAACTAAAGAGTAGTAGTTTTGACTTTGTTGTGGCTTCGTTCACTTGTGCTCCTAACCGACATGATAAGTTGCTCTTGATAGTGGTGAAAGCTCATCGAAATCGGATCACTACTTATCAAGTTTCTTGTGCATTACAGACAACATAGCTACAACTTAGTTTTTACCATTGCTACTAGAAAAGGGGCATTTCACCGATTGCCGTGAGAAAAACGCTCTTTCCTGCATGAGTGAAAGAATACATTTTGAATTTGGAACAAGCGTATACGAATTACAATTTTATAAGAAAAAAAAGTGCTGATAAATGCCGCATATTTAAGTAAGGTAGTTTTTGTTGTTGTGTTATTGAAAACATTGTTACTATACCTACACTATTTATTTTTCTCGCAGTCCGTTCCGTTCAATAATAAAATAAACTAACATAAATCGAGAAAAAATCATTGCCTATATATACATTTGGCTGGATGAAAAATTCCTGCTCGAGAACTATGGGAAGGAAATGTATTCGAAACTCTTTGAAAGCTTGACAGTGACGGCTCGCTTCCCGCCATTACTATTAGCTGTCAAACGTCACGAAAACGCGCGCAAACGCGACTTGCATGCGTTCAGAAATCAATTCGAGTTCGCAGTAGGTACCTAGTTCTTCAACTGAATGTAAATCTTATGCATCTTGTCATAAAGTTTAGAATGCGTTTGAAATCAAGTGTTTTTGTGAAAAAGAGGACACTTATGTCGAGGGTCCGATAAAGAGACGGCGATGGAAGCCGCAAATTCAATTATCGTTTTACCATTCCCTTATTTGAAAATCCATTTGAATGAAATGTGAAAGCGGTAAATTGTTAAGAGTCAACAACAACTCACTTCTGAGAGCCACCGATTCCAGCACTCTTCTGAAAATTACTTTTCTTCACTTATGTAAAAGTATTGAGTTTCTAGGGTAATACCTACTTATAACTTACTATACCTATGTCTAAACAAACATATCTTTATTTAGTAATTCTAACACAATACGAAATCGCTTTTCTTAAGTGGGACATACATTAACATCATAGATAGGTGTGGAAGAGAAAACTGTACTAAGACTTATTACTATACCTATACTTGTAGTAAAACTTGTACTTAGAAATATGACCTCAATTATTGCTTGCCTGTATGTCTAGTTTCTTATTATTCAGGTCAAACGATAAAAAAAGGAAAATCTTACACATGTAAGTATAATAATGTTATCCAATATATACCTACAGGGTAACTCAACGGATGACCGGTTCAACGAGCCGACCGGATAAGCTTGCGCTATATCTGTAAGTGGGGCGCCGGATACCACCCCCACCCCCACCCCCAGACCACAACTTGCGAGGTTTCCCTTTACGAGATACTGGTAAAACTGACAGAAAACCCTACCGTGTTAATTTACCTTTGGTTATGTTGTCTCTTACCTTGGTTATGTTGCAGCAACAATTTGGTCCCCTAAGGTCATGAATTCATTTTTCAGTACATGATAAGTAACACTGTTTCGTGAAGGTAAAATTGGAGAATACCGTCTGTGGGACAAAATGAATTTACTCAGTGAAAATTCAAGTAGTCGAAAATCCTGGTCTCTATAAAAATCCTCAGAAAAACGGATTAGTGTTTTTTCTTCTTTTTTCGAAATCTCTATTGAGGAATTTCATTTGACGCCCTATAGACGCATTTCCCCAAGTGGTTAATTAGTTGTTTGTTTACCGAAAAGTGTGCGAAAGTCAAGAAGAAAAGTTGAAAGTACGAAGTACGCGTTCCATTTCAGTCATTTTACAGTAACGTTTTTATAAATATTAGATAATATAAATTAAATTGCAATTCATTTATGTACCTACACTTTTTTAATTAATGAAATATGAATGAGTGCGACCTTTTCCCTCTTCATAATCCGTAGGTAATAAAGAATTAAACGGTAAAAAGGTCATGGATTAACAAGGGCATTGTTTCTACTAATAGGGATTTGTTCGTCGTGACATGGGATGACAATCACGGTGTGTCGCTAGGCTATTGCCTATTATATTCGACAATACAAGGTTTGTCAAAATTACGCTAGGCTATTATTACCTATATTCGACAATACAAAGTTTATCAAAATTAATTGCAAAAACTTTGACAGTTACATTACATGGGTTTTAACAATCTAATTAATTGTGTTAGGAACCTACGCCTATATTTTCTGGAGATTCATGATCAAGATTGTTTCTTTCTTCTTTCTATTGCGGGTTTTATTTATGTATCTAGGTGCTTTTAATTCTGTCATAGCATTTTATGACTTTGCGTCACAGGCTTTTGCTCTGTTTTCGGATTCTGGGTGTTTGTGTGTATTTAAGTATTTATTTAAAAGTGTAATATGTATTGTTTATCCATATTCATTTATTTGTACTAATCATACTCGTCAATATTGTGATACAAAACATTCTTAATTAAAATAAAATATATTTGTACAATGTCAGAATAATAATAATAATATATAAATAGAAATGTCAGAAAAAGATATTTTACAATAATGTCGAATAAAATTATAATTGAATTTCTCAGATAGTAATAGTATTGATAAATTTAGATAATAGAAATAAAAAGTGTTAAAATTTAATATTCATTGTATCAGCTGTTGAGTACCCATCCACAAGCTTCGGCTTAATTTGGGACTGAACAGACGTGTGTGAATTTGTCCAAAATATTATAATTTTTTATAGAAAATATAAAAAATTATAAATATTAGAACAATCACAGTTATATAGAAAATAAATCTGTGATTGTTCTATCAGGGGTTTGGAACTGTGTTTTTTTTAAGACGTAGGTACTGCTAAATCGCTCATTCGAATGACGTCAAATAAAATCTATTTTTGTCGCAATTATTCAACTAAGCTCTGTCAAGATGATTCACAAGCAACATGCGTGTGTAACAGAGGACCTCCAGAGAGCTGCGCAAGAGTTCATTATGTATTCTGTGCGTATCGCTAACAAACGCTAAAGGAATTCCAAGTGCAATCACTTGCGTGTACATCAATGGTCTCTTTATTTTTGCCGACAAAAAACCAACCAGCCAAACTTTAAAAAATTAAATTTAAAATTTTACAAGCTACAAATACCTATTACATATTTTTCTAACTTTCTACAAATATTGTAAAATAAGCGTTTTCCGCGGCCTCGCCCGCCTTTTATAACTTCTGACTTTTCAACCGACGAAAAAAAAAGGAGGTCCTCAATTCGACCCGTATATTCATCATTCCACTTTACGTAAACTTGGCTGCCATCATTTCACTTTACGTATCAACTTTAATTAATTTGCTTGTTTGTTAGGCGCCGACTCAAAATTACTTAGGTTTACATTAGCGTAGGAGCGTAGTTATAGACTAACAAGGTAACTTGTTATTATTTTTCGCTTTTCAGTTTCTTTTTTTCGACGGTTTAATTTTTTTGTTAAAAAGTTTTTTCTTTTTACTGGGTAATGCTAAATAATCCTTCCTCAAGTATTGGGCTATCAAATGCAAAAAGATTAGTATAGTTAAAAAAAATCCGGTTGGTACTTTCAGACATTAGCGCGTTCAAAAAACAAACAAACAAAAAAATGTCGCGTGTCGACACTGTGGCATAAGTTTGTGACGCGGCACTAGGAAATCTCATGCAATTTATAGTGAATTTATATTAGACGTCCAGAGTGTCGTATCATGACTACAGGATTACACATGCGTTGCGACAGTACGTCTCACGACGTCGCATTAATAATAATTAATTAATTTGACGCGATTTTGTACCACCTTTAGCGTGCTTAGCCACGACGGCAATCGTCACATTGCAAACCAAACGATAAGACGTCTGTAGGTACTGTCCGATGTCCTGGTATATGTAAGTAAAATTAAAGATACCTACGTTTTTAAGCAATGAAATGTATGAAAAATTCTAAGCAGTTAATAGATTTTTTAATTAAAAATCTATTTTTTAATTTTCAATTAAAAAAAAGTTTTTTATATTTTTTATCTATCTTTCAGTTTTTTACAACACTACAATAGTTGTAATCAGTTATATTACAATTTTATACAATTTTTAGCACTTAGGTTTATGTGTGCGCTATATAACACCAACCGATATCCGGAAGTTGAATGATTAGGCTTGCTATGAAACATTGCACAAACGGGTTGTCTGTCTGTCTGTAAACTATGCGAAATGTTTATGGTAACCATCAGTGTGGAACAAACATAAAATGTATTAAAAGGAACGAGCTGGTTTTGGATAAGGTTATCTTCATATTCTACTAACAATTGGCGGTTTATTCAATTTAAACAAGAATCCCAGAAAAATAGAACAGTTTAGAAAATTTATTAGTCGCCTCATACAAATAAATAGGACAAACGATTATCAAGGTTTGATTGATCAATCGAAAAAGCGAATGATGTTGCGAGGTCAATGTAAAAAAATCTGGTCAATGTCCAATTTTGTTCGTGATTTGTTTACAAAAACATCGTTGAGCTGTTGTTGTATATTTGCTTCAGCAAAATTAGTGATCAATATTGTTTATGGTGTATTAATAATGGTACCTAGAGTAAAGAGACGAAAAGGAGATAGGTATACCAGTTTTTCTGCCCGGTAAATGTTATTATTTTTAGAAAAGAGAAGTTTTCAGCTTAAGAAGTTGTCTGGAATAAATCGTCTTTATCGACATAAGACCGTGTTTTTATTGTGGAATAAAGAGTAATGTAATGAAGTTGAGTAGAATTAAGTAACTATAGGATTTTTAATCAAACGCAACTTAAACTAAAAAAAAAACAGTTTCCTAAACATATGGGTTGTGTTGTGTGGGGGCATAAGACGATAAAAAAACTGCAGATGGTAGATTGTATATTTTTAAGGAATTTTAAACTTCAGATTAATTATTGAACACTTCACGTAAGTAGTCAATAAATTAAATCCCAGTAAATATTTCCCGTCATATGGGAATTATAAAGGACACCACAGTTTACGTACCTATATACGCAGGAAGGATCGAATTTAATTACTCCATAGAAGGCGTGGGCGCTCACCAATAAGATCCTAGTACACATTTGGCCAGAAGCTTTTGTATTGCCTAGTACAATTTTTAATCCCATTGAAAATCAAACCCACGAACACCAGCTTACGAATCAGTCATAAATAATTCATGAAAATGACTGTCTCTTGCCTATGCTAAAATAAAAACCTACTCATTATCGCCATAGCTCGCTTGGCAGCATCACTGCGGGAAGTAAAGGAAAACAATATGACAATGTCACAAACAACTTGCACGGTGAGATCATTACAATAGCTATTCGCATGTCATGGCTGTAATTAGTCATGTATGTGAACTAATGTCAAGGCAATATTAACGTAGTAAAATTTAAATTTATGTATGTTGCACATATTCTTCTTGCCATATTAGAAGATAGCTAAAAGCTACATTAAAGTTTCTCAAACTAAATAAGTAGAGATTGTTATAGAGTAGATTATGGGCCGACCAGAAGAAAGTTGGTTTCGCAGACTGAGGTAGTACTAACTAGGTACCTCAGAATAGCTAAAACAAGAAGGAACCCGAAGAAGAAAATAACATTTACGACATAAATAAACCAAGATCTATAGCTATAACGACTAAAGTTAGAAAGAAATGATATTGCCCAATCTTCTCCAGAAGACCCAAAAAAGAAAAAAAAATATAAAGAATGATAAAAAGATCGGTGTAACTAAACAGGTGCGAACTGCGAATAACAGAATAAATACTTGTAGAGTTGTAATTAATTCCACTACCTGCTTCAATTTAATTTAAAAAATCGGAATGTAACCTAATGACCCGTTGATGAAAGTTTCTTATTCACGACTGTCTATAATTATAAGTTTAAAACTTTCGTAGCGATGCGTTCAATCGATTTAGAAAACGGTATTCCAACCACAATGGAGCACATTGTCGAGTTCCGGTGTTTACCTCGGTTGATAGGGCCGACAATGCACCGAAATCGGAATTTCAAACCGGCGATCCTCAAGAATTTGTACTCAATTGCGGTAAATATACCTACCTAGAGTAAGTAAGGTGATGAGTAAAGTACCTATTGTAACTTTTAAGTTTTATAATATGAATCAATTATGTAGTTCCCGATGGAACTCCGTCATGAATATTCATGAAAACACGATACGTGTGACATGGTGTGACATAATTATGAAAAAAAACTGAGATATCTTACCAATTCCTGTTCGTGTGTAAATTTTGACTATCTTTCTAAGGTTTAAATTATCGCTGGCATTGAACATAATTAGACAAAAAACCTAAGATCAACTTTTTTTTATTAAAAAAGATAAAGCTGACCGATCATTGAAGAACGATTCGGGCTTTATTGGTAAATCTATCATTATAGGAGACGTTTCAGATCCGGCCTGCACTTTTATTTGTACCTACATCTTTTAGAAAACCTTGAAAATTGAGAAATGTGAAGGTTATTAAAAAATATACATAAGGCAAAATAATAATTAAAACCTTTTTATTTATGAGGTTTCTAAATTATGAGTGTACAAAGACCAGGGCTCCATACATTCCTGAAACGTCTACTTTTAGAATTTACCGCAGTTCGGGCTTTTACAGTAACATCATTTTTATTATGCTACCGCTTTGGAAGTTCGGAAGTGTGAGAGCTGTAAAGATAAATCGACGCAATAAACTTTCAGGAATGTTTAAAGATAAATTTTTAAAGGAAAAAATTCTTTAGTAATTATTATTACATTCCAAACTCCTGGATCTAGGAGCAAAATCAGTAAGCAGATGGGAGGAATTCACTTGGAATGTTGTTTTTATATCGACGCCTTCAATGTTACGAGAGGGGACAGTAATAAATACATATCGAGACTCAACAGGCTAAAATGACAAACTATTATTCGTTGAAGTTACATAGAACGCTTATCCATGAAAACTCCACATTTTAAATGTTGACAGCTCCATTGTTCTATTGTCTTGGAATACTGTAAGATATATTAGGTATTGTTAAGCAGTGTCAAGTGGTGTCCTCGGATTTTCGTTGAAAATATCACATAATAATTACCACCTACCTAATGTGAGAACTCGATGTTTTGTTAAAAGAAAATTAAGCAACGATCTTCGCAAATTATATAAAGGTACAACAGGTAATTACAACTTATTCTTATAATATAAGTTATAAAAAAATGCAGGCTATGGAACGTAGGAACGTGGATTTGCCCTAATTTTGAAAAGTTGGCTAACGATTTTTTAACAGCTGAAGTAAAGTGCTTATGCTTAAATGTTTTAGGGAGTTGTAAGATATCTCACTTGTTTTGTAACCTTGGTTGTCACTAGCGTTTGCGATTATGCAACTGCAAATTCTTTGCCCACGATTTCTCTAACGAAGGTTGGTGAAACGTGTCGTAAAGGAGAGAATTTGCCTACATTCCGTAGCGTCGGTTCGCCGAACGGTCCCTTTTGTTATCTAATCTAATAGCCATTAGCTGACGATCCCCACAAATCACTGCCAATAAATATAGCACAATAGAATTCCTGGGAACATTACTTAGATCGTAGCATCGATATGAAAGAGGTCGGTCGGTGGAGACCGGTTCTGGAATAGGAATTCGCAATGTTTTAGTTTTGTGATTGAGCCGTGATAAAGCTAGTTACGCCCACTGTGTGACGGACATGATACCTATAGTTAGTGACAGTGGGTATGGCGAGCAGATGTGCGCACTTTCACCTCCGGCCGGCTCCGTCCTGCGCGCAAATGGATTGCGTGAGAACGCGACCGTGGCGTAATGTCCCCTCGGGAGTAGCTGGGCCACGTACTTAGTAATAAATTACGTACCCAACGGGTGCATTGTTCATGAGTCGTATAGTATGTTCTTTACGATATAAGATTGGAGTGGCGCTGTCTGTCGGCGTTGTTTTATGATTTCAGAGGCACGTACGGGCGGCGCGTGATGCCATTCGCGCTTTCACCAATCGCAATTGAATATAGAATAGCCATTTGTGTGTTACGCGAATGTGGGAGATGGTATCGGGCGCGCGCGGCGCGGGTCGTCGGCCGGCATCGATCGCGCTGTTTGTAAACATTGCGCGTAATCGCGTCTCGGAAGAAAGGCGGCGGCGGCGTGCTGTTAGTGTATAGTAATGTGCTAGGGCTCACCTGTACGATCTGCGCGCTATCTTTGTCGAGCAGGAACTCCATGGACTTGTGCGGGCGGGGCGCGCGCTGGTCGGGCGGCGCGAGCGCGAGCAGCGAGCGCGCGTGCAGCACGGTGCGCTGCGTGTCCACGTCGGTCTCCAGCACGCCCGCCGGCGGGGCGCGCGCGGCGGGCGGGCGCGGCCGCGGCGGCTTGTGCGCCACGCCGCCCGCCGCCGCCGGGGGCGCCGCCGCGCGCGACACACCCTCCTCCCTCAGCGGGATGCGCACGTACTGCGGCGTCGCGGCCGCCGCGCGCGCTCCCTGCCCCGCGTCTGCCGCGCCCGGCGGGCTGGACGCCGGCCGCGCCAGCGCGCCTGCGCCGCGAGTCTTTTTTTCTTTTCTCCCCGAAAATCGGAAGTTCGCAAAGCGCGATAGGAAGCCTGCGATGCGGCTGCGCGGCGCGCGCGCGCCCGCATCCGTCATGGCGGCGGCGCGCTCTGAGGGCCGCGCGCGCGTGCCCTCGCCGCCCCCCTCCACTACCTCCACCTCCGCGTCGCGCGCGTCGTCGCTCGCGGTCGTCTCGCTCGCCGTGGTGCTCGCGCTCGTCTCCCGCCAGCTGACCTCCGCCACGACGGGCGAGAACGTGACGCCCCTCGAGCCGGCGGACACGGAGCGCGCGGGCGGCCCGCCGGCCGGCGGCGGCGCCACCAGCTGCAGCGACGCGCGCAGCTCGTCCGGCGTCTCGCGCTGCGGCGTGCCCCGCGCGCGCAGCTCCGGCGTCGAGCGCACGCGCGCGTCGCCCGCGCGCAGGGGGGTCGACGTGAACGCGGGCTCCCGCACGGGGTCCGGCGAGGGCGTGCGCGGCGGGGAGGGCGTCGGGGAGGAGGGTTCCATGCGGCGCCGCAGCTCGTCGAGCACGTCGTCCCACGCGCCCCACGAGTCCTGCAGGCGGTGCGCCGTCAGCACGGACAGCTCGCGGTCGTACGCGCCGCTGTCGGCGAGCGCGCGCCGCGCGGTGTCGTCGAGGCGCCGCGCCGTCGCCTCCATCTCGCGGGCGAACGCGAGCTCGGATTCGGTGGTGGAGTCGCTGCCGGCGCTGGGCTCGCGGACGGGCGACGGGGAGGGTGGCCGCGGTGCGCGCGCGGGCGCGGGCGGCGGGGTGGGCGCCTGCTGGGGCGGCGGCGGGGGCGGGTGGAGCGGCGGCGGGGGGTGGGGGTGCGGCGTGCGCGGGGGCGGCGGCGGCGGCGGCAGGCGCGGGCGTCGCGGCCCGCCGCGGTAGTCGAGCGCCGTGAGGTCGGCCACGCTGACGGTGAGGCTGTCGGTCACCTCGAAGGTCTGTCGGAAACGAGCGTGGTGGTGCGCGTGCGCGGGGTGGGCGGGCTCGGCGCACACGTCGAGCTCGGCGGGCAGCGAGAGCGCGCGCGCGGCGCGCGGCGGGCGGCGCTCGGCGCCGGGCGAGGCGGACGCGCACGCGAGCGGCAGGCAGGGCGCGCTGCCGGCGGCGCACGCGGCGGCGGGCGCGGGCGGGCGCGCTATTTCCGTGCGGCGCGGCTGGGCGGGCGGGCGGCGCGCGCGCTCGCTGTAGCCGCTGTCCTCGCTCAGGTTCTCGGCGGAGAGGTGTGTGCGGGGCGCGGGCGCGCGCGCGGGCGGCGGGGAGGCGGTCGGCGAGTCGAGCGAGTCGGGCGAGAGGCGCGGGGACGCGGGCGCGGCGCACGAGCGCTCCAGCGACTCGAACTGCGCCAGGCTGGAGGAGCGCGAGAGCGAGCCCGTGCTGGCCGGCGAGGGCCCGCGCTCGCGCCGCCGCCGCTTGGCCGGGCACGCCCACTCGCGCTCAGACTCGCTGTCGCACTCGGAACCTGCTCAGAACAGACAGAAGGGCTCTGTCAGCTGCCGACTGCTGTGCTGTCAACCTGTCCGCGCTGACCACGCGTCGGGACCACGTCGGGACTCACTGACGCCGACAATGACAATGACACAAAACTGTACAGCGTGTTTGTAATGCGTCATTTGGACGGAGTCCAACATGATGCTGGGAGTGAATTACTATGGACCAAGCCGAGTTGCCAAAAACTAGGAGATTATTAATGATAGAAGTTACCAGGTGTAATAATCAGTTACAGCAACCATGACAACTCAAATGCGCAGTGAATCACCATTCTGCCTGCATTATAATAATAAAATTTTGAATTTTTGCAACCCTAAATTCCAAAATACTGTTTAAAATAACAATCCTGGCGCCATCTATGAATGATATTAACAAACAACTAGTTATTAATATTCTGTAAGTTGTTTAAGTATTGCTACTCGCCGCTAGATGGCGGAATGCATAACTAGAACCAAACTCATTGCAAGAACTAAAAACTTTAAGCCTACATTTTAACATTAATTCATTAATATCATTAAAAACTTTATTATGATTATTACAATTAAAGCATACCTGCGGCGCCCCCGCGCACGTGTATGACCGAGTCCGCATCGGAGTCTGAGAGCCAGGTGGCCGCGGAAGATCGTTCGGAGCGCAAATCATCGCTCGTCTCCTCGACTATCGTCTCGAGGTACAAAGTGTGGTTGCTGCCATTATCACCTATGGACAACAAGAAACATAATTTTGTCAGAGAAATTAGAGAAAATGTTTCATTTTCAGCCACTAATGGCTGAAATTATGAAAAATTTGTAGTTAGTTTCGATTGGAATAGTTAGGTTATTGACGCTAGATGGCGCGACTAGTATTTTAAAATAGCAATTATTTTTATTTTCAAAACTTTAGGTAGGTACCTCTACACACTTTAGGGAATGCAATCTCGTAGTAAAATGTCTCGGTATTTGCAACATTTAAAAATGACTTAAAATAATTATAAATCAACATTTCTTTAGAAACAAACTTCGGAGAAAAGCCGGGTGCATACCTCTGAATGGAAGGAACGGAAGCAATTTAGTAAGCAAGCCTTAACAACCTACCTAAGCAACCTTAACTTATTAATAAGAGACAATTTTAAACTACATCATCAAATTTATACGAACTGCGAATGAAATGATGTAAAACAGTTACCTAAGGTAAGTATTATAATGATTATGATACTCGTATGACATAAGTTGTAATGTAGGCGTGAAACGGGCTCACATTACGCATATTATTATAATATTAACCGATATGCGTGCGATACGCGATGGTCCATATACCTACCTACCTTCTGTTGTACAGTTCAAACGCAAACAATGGAACTTTCTCTCCTTGCTTCGGTCGTGACGTAATGGCGGTATACACGGCTATCAGTCACACGAAACAAAACGTGGGTAGGCCGAAAATATTGTACCTACTCAGTTACTATGTACTAGGAAGGCTACTCAAGTGTACAACTCCGATTAGATTATATTACCTTACCTTACCAGCGTCAGTGGCGTCGGGGATAAGACGCGGCCTATCATATCGGAAGGTCCGAAGTTCGATCCCCGGCTGGGCCATGTACCAATAGGTTTTATCTCGAAACTTAAGTGCATTAAAATTTACTGATTGCTCTTAAACTGTCAAGAAAAACATCGTGAGTAAACCGAAGATGAAATTCTCAGGCGCATATGAAGTCCACCAACCCGCACCGGGCTAGCGAGGTGGACTATAGCCCGAACGCCCTCGTTGAAAGCCCCAGCAGTGGGGACATGTTAATAGACTGTTGATTTGATTGATTTTACCTAAAGTATCTGTCAAGGTCATTGATATCGGAGTAATGGTCATGTCATATACTCAATATACATATTCCTGGTACATGAGAGGTCAGTGGCCGGCAGGTGGCGCCCGCGCACTCAACCGTGCGGTGATGGAGTGGACATTGCACAAATCTTTGTCCAATTGGCTATACACACACATACTAACCTACATAAAGCGAACCAAAGATATAGTCCCGTAGAAATTTTTGGCGGCTGAATGAATATAGTCGCAGATTGTTTGCACATCGCTGACAGTGTTAAAAGTCTATGCGTAAGTGAGATAGTGTGTATTAGAGATGTCCATAAAAAGTTTGATTCGGTTGATCGAATCAATGAACTATTTCTTGAAATTGAAAGAGCATCTCTAGTAAACCCCCGCACAGCTCCCCTTTGATACCTAAAGTTAGTCATTGCACAGAAATCAGCCAACTTCACACAACCGCCGAAAAACTCTACGGGGACTCCAATTCCATTTATCCAGGAAACCACACAGCACAGAGACAAAAACCTTTGTTGTAAGGGTTTTTTAAACGGGTTAAAGGGTTGCCCCATAACCGTGCAAAAGGGATGCCGATTGATTGATCTGTAACCATTTAATTGTTCTTGTTCAAAATATAGGTATACATTTTCCAAGTGCTCGTGTAATCATCATCCATAATAATTATACCCATTGATACCTACTTGAAGTGGGGTATTGCTTAGACCCCACTCACGTTTATGTGGGTAGAGTGTATGCTGAATGCGGGAAGGCGAGCGGCCGACCGACCGTTATAACATGTGCTCGACAGGTGTACGTGCGGGCCTACTACACGTCTGACCCGACTCCGTTCCCACAACCTGAGTCGTGACTCTGCTCAAGTGGCATTTTATACGGATTCAACCGGCATCTGATGGTAAGCGGCCACTGTCGATAATCAAATCCCCCAGTGAGGATGTCAACGTTCCCCTCTCAACCCGTTTCGTAGATGTATAAAACAAGAAACTAACGTTTGGATTTAAAGTCGGGTTAATTTTTTTTTCGTAGACTCGTAAATACCGTCTAATTCAAAGTATTTGTATTCTTAATTGTAAGTCGTATCATCATCACTAAGGCTCTGAAGCCTAGGTTTATTCCAGTCAACTTACGATTATATAATAGACTTGCTTATGCCTCGCGACTTCGTCTGCATTAAAAAGTATCGTATATGTTACTGTTGAAATTCTTGTTCTACAAACTTTAACATCTCTTTATACCCCTTTAGGGATGGAATATAAATAATCCAAATATACCAGATTTTAAGTCAGACCACATGCTTTCAAACAAAAAAAAAACGGTTCAAATCGGAACAGTAGTTTTATCGTAATGCGGGTTCAAACCGACAGGCAATAATTTTTTTGAAAAGTGTTTAACGTATTCCAATTGTCTTTCTGAAACCCCCTTCAATGTACAGAAATACTCCCTTCACAGTTTTTTTTAGTATAGATTAGAAACATGTCTAATGTTAGAAAATGTTTAGCTATGCGAATCATACCTTGAGCATAGTGTACAAAATAAACTATGCCTTGAGTCTTGAATTCGCATTTTTATGTTAACCTAACGTATAAAGTTAAAGTTCGTTCACCCAGGCGCTAAGTTATCATGGTGTAGGCATAACATGTGTGTAGGTACAACATGTTATTATGTTGTCGAGCCCATGCACGGAACAGGTTACGTTCCGGTTCGCCGAATCGCCCAGATGGCTAGATAACATTACTCGTAGTTCACTAACAAACTAACAATCTACTTAATGTAATAAATAGGACGATAAATCCTTCTGCGTTCAAATATAAATAGTGATTATGTAACTGCGTAAGGCGGCTGGCAGTGACTGGATGCGGAGAACCGAGGATCGGCTTCATAGGCGCGCCATGGGGGAGGCCTGTGACGTAGTCCAGCTACCTATGTCCAGCAGTGGATTAGTGCAGGCTGATGATGATGATATGAACTAGAGACAGGCAGACACATCACACACGCACCACAGCACAGGTGAGCGTAGCGTGGGACGCCCCCCTGCCTTTTCTTTTTGCCAAAAATTTCACTTTTTTGGAATCCGACGCTGCCCTGGCGTTGTTGGCGTCAGAGTGGACCAAACAGCACCATTTTTGGCTGGTTATTTAGAACTTTTAAACAAAAGTAGCTTCTATTAAACTAAAGGTCAAGCGCTGCTTTGGCCCGCGCCGCGCAGCCACGCAACACAACAAACGGCGATTTAATTTCTATATAGATACATGATTTCTCGATTTCTCGACTTTTCTCGAGCTTGATTTCCCGGGAACAAAGCCCAACGAACCCTAGTGATGGCGCTCATAGCGGAAGGCCTATCTAAAACAATTGAACGACAGTAAAAATTCAAAAACCTGACCAGCGTGTCAACGAGGGATTATTCTATAGAACTGAGACGTGTGTATGCAACTTAATTTTTCACCGTTTAATCAATGATAAAAGAAGAAGAAGTAATTACCCGCATCACCTCCCATTATTTTGGGAGACTTGGTCCATCAGTAGATTTATGGGTTATATTTCATACAAAACTGGCTCACATTAAGCTGCCGTATTTATAGATTATATCAACAAAATAATATTGACAGAAATAGGTCACTCTTGGTGTCGTAAACGTTTGCTAAAACAAAAAGTATTGAAACCAGAGCCTTATAAATAGGTCATTGGGTTTAATGCCTTCCTTCCATGTCAACAAAAATTGTAACATGTGCTCAGATTTCAATTATTTTTAGGTTAACTCGCACTTACGTCATTATTTAAAATTTACGCCACTTTTGAAGGTTTTTAATCTTGCCTGTACGTTAACTAGGTATGCTTTGTTTGTAGACTTCCAATCTGTAAATGTTTAAGACCCGTAAATAATAATATAATTCCAATCTGTATACCACAAATGTATTGAAAATATAGTCGTATAAATTAGTGCTAAGTTAAGTATTCAAATCTCTGCTTTATTTATTACTAGTTGTTTACCGCGGCTTCGCCCGCGTAGAAAACATAAAACATTCGACTACGATACGTTATGTACAGTCGACCGCACGTCAGTGGTAACACTTTGACCTTGAGTTGGCCTAGCCTATTACGGAGTTTCAATACTAGGAGAGACCAGTTTATACTGGTTTTGTTTCCACTGACGTGCGGTCGACCGTACTACTACTCCCATCGCCTACGGCTCGGGAATAAAAGTAAGGTAATGACGCCTCCGTAGCCCAGGTAGTGACTCTGCTTGCTGTGCTCGGAGTCCCGGGTTCGAATCCGGCCGGGGCAAACATTTTTCTCACCGATAAATGCTTGTTTTCGGGTCTTGGATGTTTGTGATTGTGTTTGTATGTGTCCATGCCACCCGCGACACAGGGAGGAGGGAATCCTACCTAATGCAGGGGTATGAGTGTGTCGCGTTCATTATTATAATTATTTATTATCGATTGGAGTAATCAACTTTCCGCAGTCGTATCATAATGTTGTCGTTTCTAGTGTTGCTGTCTGATAATGGAAATAGTTCGCAAACAACTCTACGCAATGTGCTCACTTAATGAAGTCATTGTATTTTAAGGTCTGTGCTTGCATTTCAATTAAAGCAGATTACAGAGGAATGCAGTCCAGTGATACGGTGTGTAGTCAAGCTAATAGTTCATTAATATTGCTCGATATATTGTAACCTATCGTGAATATTTAACTTGATTTCCAACGATTAGTTATTTAATTATTTGGTTATTAAATTTAAGTGAAGGACGACTTTATTTGACACGATTTTTTTTCCCGTTTTACGACTAGTTATTAATTGGGATTATGTCCGCCCCATAGTTCGTCAATATAACCAGTTTCGTAATGGGAAATTGATAGTGAGACAAAACAGTATCCAATCGGAATAGGTAGGATAGGACCGCCTTAATCCGTAGACCAAACTTCTTAATACAATCCCTACCACACAACGACCAATTTGATTACGCAAAGTAACAAAAATTAAAACAACGAATTTATTTGATGTTACAACGTGAAATAGTACATTGTTACCCTAGGGGTGAAAGTCCCGAGTTTGGCGCCCGAGAGTAGCGAGGGCGAACTTTCTATACCTACAGCAAGTTGCAACATGGTTCAATAGAAATGTGAAAATGGAACTAGTTTTTTATATAATTTGACAGCTGTCAGTTGTAAACGATTCTCCCTAGGGCTGAAATGTATTAATTTCAACCCGCACCTCAGGCAACTTCAGACCTACTTTCCGATTATGAGTAATGAAAAGAAGTTTCTTAACGCAACATTACTCGAATTGCTTGAGTGGTCTTTCATTCATTTTGACAGACAGCCAATGTAGGCACGTGGCTAAGCCAGCGTAACGACATCAAATAGAAAAGCGGTAAATAGGTTTATTCTGTAGTGTTGCGAATAAAACACGGAAATAATAATTCGCTTGGCTTCGTCAAAATCTCGCGAGATCGCATTCCCTAAATATTATATTTGATAGATCGATACTGAAATCGATACCGAGATTGCTGGCCTGTTGGCTTACTTTGCCTACAGCACCGGAGGTCGTGGGTTCGATTCCCAGCCAGCACTTGTGTGATGAGGATACCTGGTTTTCGGATTCTGGGTACTTACATGCAATAAAATACTTTTGAATTTTGAATTTTGGGTGTTTGTATGTATTTAAGTTTTTATTTTAAAAAGTATTCATAACCATGCACAAGTATCGGCCTAATGGGACTAAATAGCCGTGTGTGAATTTGTCCTTAGACATTTGTTTATTTATTTTATATACTGTACGTTTAATCATCATCAGCCTGTAGACATCCACTGCTGGACAAAGGCCTCCCCCAAGGATCTCCACGACGACCGGTCATTTAATCAAATCCTAGTAATTTCGTTATCCAGCTACCGGAAATGCGGTCTTTAATTATAAAACATAAGCGGGTACGTTCCACTCGCATTTGATTGGTTTTAACAAGAAAATAGAAATGGGCTATAAAACTCTGTAAGCAACCGGGCAACAGTGGGCTGTTTGTATTAAATTTATTACAAGCATTAGTTTCCGGCCAAAATAGCAACATTGTAATGAGAAACGTATACGTAATTGTGTTGCAGCCTGGTTGCAGCGAGTTTATGTATGTACCTACCATAATAAACTTCATCATCATATTTGACGTTTACTTCTGAAGGGAACCTACCGTACCTACATTCTTCTCTATTACATAGGTCGCCGACATAACTCAAAGAATTGCGAAACATAAGTGGCAGTGGGCAGGGTACATCGCTCTTAGAACTGACGGCCGTTGGGGCCGAAAAGTTCTCGAGTGGCGACCACGTATCGGAAGACGCAGCGTAGGTCACCTTGTCGGAACAAGGTGGACCGCCGATCTAGTGAAGGTCGCGGGACCCGGCTGGATGAGGTTAGCGAGGGACCGGTCGTCGTGGAGATCTTTGGGGGAGGCCTTTGTCCAGCAGTGGACGTCTACAGGCTTGACTACAGATGATGAAGAGATGGGTAACTGCTCTATGTCGAATGTCTTAAGGCCGATAGAGACCACGCATAACTAAGCTAAGGAATCTCTAATTTTGGCCTCTTGAGTAACGACGGCCTAGAATTTAAGGGATGTTCTCTGGATTAAGGTCGGGGTAGGTTTATTTATTTATATTTCGTGGGATTCGTTAAGATAAGCTTGTTTTAAAAAATGTTTTTTAACTATTAATTCACTCTAGTTTTCATAGCGACCAATGACCTCTACAAGCGCGTTATTTACAAACTGACCTACCTACTTATTGATTGTTAGTTCGTGGCTTAAGTTGACCGGTACCTATACTATTAGTATGCAAATTATCTATAGGTACATAATAATAAATCTTAAATATTTTTTTTTCTTTTTTCGGGCTATAGGCCACCACGCTAACCCAGTGCGGGTTGGTGGACCTCGCATACGCCTAAGAATTTCTTCTTCGGCGTATGCAGGTTTCCTCACGATGTTTTCCTTCACCGTTTGAGAGCAGTCAGTAAATGTACTTAAATTTCCAGATAAAACCCATTGGTACACGGCCCAGCCGGGGATCGAACTTATTTACCTTTCGATATATGATAGGTCGCATCTTATCCCCGACGCCACTGACGCTCGCCGACGCCTGACATTTTGATAATAGCTGTTAGATTCACACAAGCAAAGATTTCACGATAAAATAAGGAAGCTATTTATAACACCAAATAGAGACAGCCTTAGAAAATAAAGCTATCACACTCCGGTACACATAGATGTGGAGTTACCACTTAAACTCTCAACAGCTCGTAACTCTCCCAGCCGACATTTAAAAAACACATTCTGAAGAGAACACATCCATTACGAAATATCCGTTAACCCAGATCAGTTAAGGTATTTTAGTTAAATAGAGAGTTTTTTTATTGTTTCCTGAACATGAGTGAATGCATTTCTATAGGGAATGTGGTTTTGGGTTGCATTCTTTAAATGTCTGGATGGTTTTTGAGTAGAGACAAGTGGAATTCAGACGTTTTCATTTCATTTTACTTGTCTGACTTTTATGAAGCGAATACCGATAGAGTATGGGTTCTATCTATAGTAGGTATTATGTGGTAGGTAGGCTGCTATAGGACTTCAAATGGGCCAGTCCCACATTTATTCCATTTTCATCCGACGAAAAAAAAAGGAGGTTCTCAATTCGACCCGTATATTTTTTATTTTTTTTTAATGTATGACCACGCATAACTTTTTACAGAGCAGTCCGATTTTGATAATTCTTTTTCTATTGGATAGGGTCTTCTTCGAAGTTGGTCCCATTTAAATTTGAAGAAAAAAATTCTACCCTAAGGGTAGAAAATTAGGGGATGACTGATTAAATTCCTACTAAATTTTCATATTTGAACCAATTCTGTTGAAACTAGGCACAAATAAGTAGTTCTAATGACCCTACAATATGACGGAGACCTGAACTTGATCTGATGACGGAGACGGAAGACAGTTGAGGGAACTCTTCAACGGTGTACAGCAGCTAACTCTTGTTTGGGCTTATTCATTCATCTTAATGAGAACTTTAAACCTAACTTATGATTTATTCGATTACGACTACCATCTATGGGTGAAGATGGAGACGGAAGGCTGTCGAGGGAATGAATTAGTATATTTTAGTCACAAAAAAGTAAAAAATAAAAACTTTTTAACAAAAAAATTAAACCCTCGAAAAAAAGAAACTGAAAAGCGAAAAATAATAACAAGTTACCTTGTTAGTCTATAACTACGCTCCTACACTAATGTAAACCTAAGTAATTTTGAGTCGGCGCCTAACAAACAAGCAAATTAATTAAAGTTGATACGTAAAGTGAAATGATGGCAGCCAAGTTTACGTAAAGTGGAATGATACAAGCAATCAATGAGAAGATCATCAAATTAAAGTACGAAAAACGTAAGTAATAAAAATAAAAGAAATTAATTTGTATGTGTGTTGGGCACCGACTCAAAGATACTTAGGTTTACATTAGTGTAGGAGCGTAGTTATAGACTAACAAGGTAACTTGTTATTATTTTTCGCTTTTCAGTTTCTTTTTTTCGACGGTTTAATTTTTTTGTTAAAAAGTTTTTATCCAGTTACCATCCGTGTTACCAGCAGTGTTTCGATAATTTTGCGTGTAGGAAGGTAATTAATTATATATTTGCATAGATTTGTAGCAATGAAAACAAACTTGGAACATTAACTTGAACGAGTGTTGCCGTATTGGTCACTCACTTCCCGGTATTAAGAAGTCGTCAACAAAACAGTTGCAAAATCGAAAGTGAGCTCTCCCACTGAGCTCCGAACTCAATCGTGTCACGGATTGTGTCCCAGACAGACGGAAAGCCGTAGGTTGTTTAAGGAGAAGCCCTCCGTCAGATCCGTAACGTAGACTTCCTAAAAGTCGTTTTTTCAAAAATTTGAATTACCAAGATGTTGAATACCTAAAATATGTTCAAATCTCAAAATGTTGTCTTTCTAAAATGTTAGCTCGCTGCACGGAATTTAGGTGGAGGTTCTGATGGACACAAAATTTAATACCGTACCTTCATAATTCATTTTTGAAAACAGATATTTTATTAGTATTATTAACGTTTACCGGGCGGTCGAGCCGTTGTCGTCGGCCGGTCGTGTAACTCATGATCCATGTTGTAAAAAAAACATTTTGAAAAATATAACTACATTTAGAGAGCGTCAGTGGCGTAGGGGATAAGACGCGGCCTATCAGAAAGGTCCGGAGTTCGATCCCCAACTGGGCCATGTACCAATGGGTTTTTCTCGAAACTTAAGTACATTTACTGACTGCTCTCAAACGGTGAAGGAAAACATCGTGAGGAAACCTGCATACGCCGAAGAAGAAATTCTTAGGCGTATGTGAAGTCCACCAACCCGCACTAGGCTAGCGTGGTGGACTATAGCCCGAACGCCCTCGTGGAGAAGGTAGGCCTGAGCCCCAGCAGTGGGGACATTAATAGGCTGTTGATGAACTACATAACACACATTCCTGTCATTCCCATTTTCCTGTCACTGGTAGGCTGGCAGAAATCTCATAAAAAGATAAGCCTCACCATTTGTACATGTTCTTTCTGTTTTGTTTTGTATCTTGTTAATGTTTTGTGTGTACAATAAATTGTTAAATAAATAAATAAATACATTTTAGGAAGGAAATGTTACGGACTTGAACGCTACTTTGCGCCGGATTATTACTCTGCGTTGCGGATACTAGAAGTCCATAGGTTTAGTCTGTAATCTCATAATCTGTTTAAGTATATTGTGGAGTCGGTCAAGTAAGTGTGACGCGTTATTTCCTTGAAGATTATGTTTAACTAATTTCCTCCTGAAATGTTTTTGGTGTAGCTCGATAGTTGAACATTAAATTGTTACATGCAGTCTTTAGTACACCTGCTATAGTTTTTAATGACATGTTCAATATTAATGTTATTATACCGTGACTTCTTAATTGTACTATAATTTTATTCAATTTGATTTTATGTATGTGTTTTTTCTATGGGCTGTACCGGCCTGAAATAAATACTATTTAATTTAATTTAATTTTAATTTAAAACCTTGAATCGAAAAATTTAGCCACTCCCATATATTTGGATGAGTAACAAAAGCATTTTAGGGGGTGCCAACATCGTGTTAAATGTATATCAAAATTGTAACTCACTCACACATTCTCATTTTCAAACTCCATATAAATTTGTATTAGCAATCTCCTCCCGCTAATCCGCTTCCTTTGTCCGCACCCCCCCTGAAATTGACACCGAATTTTTCTTCGTTTCCCATACTTAATACAAGATGCGATCTCCACAGGGAGCGCGCGCGCGACCTAAGGGGTTTGAAACTTCTTGATTAAAACTATTGCCCTGAAATCCTTTCTCTGCAGGACATAATATATTTTACAAAGGTTTATTAAACTATGTTATTTGTGTACAACATCTAGGTATGTTATAAAACAATATATAAATGTTTTAAATTAGTTGAAAAAGATGTCAAATCCGAATAACCCAGCCTTAACCATTGCTCGTGTTTTTACCGGTGTATAACCGCTAGCCCGTCACGGTCGGCCCGGCCGGCTGTGCGGTCCTACGGTCTGCGGTAATGTCGGTAATGTCGGTAATAGCGCTACGCCATGCCGCCGTTTCCACAACTTCGGTGCCTACGTAAATAAATAAAAACTCAATCGGTCAATGCCTCAGTACAAAAAGATAATGCAGTTTCTCTTAGCCGACACATCAGATTGAAAACCAGCTGCTGCCCTTCGTGCATTTTCCACTACGTTGACATTGGCAGATTTGTGTTTAAAACGTAGCACAAAGGGCAAATTTTCTTTAAAAATTTGAAAATCATCAAGTAATTTATTGGACAAACGTTACGCTGCGTATCGAGTAGACATGTTTATCATAAAGGTAGGTACTCCACCATTTTATCAGCAAACTCGCACCATATTAGGAACCGCTTATATTACTTGTGTTAAAAATGCAATTGAAGAATTGCCACTAGTCAATTTCGCAGCAACAAGATCACGTGAGACATTCCACTCGAATTGCATTCGCCTTGACTGTACCAATTGCTCCCAATACGTTTTGCGTCAAACGTTCTAATTGTAGGTTTACGGTACGAATGCGAATTGTAACGAATAGAGTCTGGCAAAGCTGACGGTTTCGGCTTTCGGCAATTTGGTCCGAATCAATGGTCTGGGCGTACCACGGCATCGAAAACGGAACTCTATGGTCGAGGAAACTCCAGAATTGAAATTAATTGAAAAATTAATTGGCGATATGAGGGCGACGCGTTGTTACTCGTATTACTATTATTTCTTATGTGCTCGTATGAAAAACTATGCCCATTACTTAAGGTACCTTATTTAGGCATTTATCTGTCCGTATACCAAGTTTTATCAAAATCTGATCAGCCGTTATGGGGCGTGATTGAGCAACAAGCAAACAAACAAATAAATAAACAAACATCCACACCTTCGCACATAATATAGTTATAATATTAATAGTATACGACGTCTACGTCTTAACTACAAAAGTTGTTTAGAATTTAATTCTGAATGCCTCTATCACTGATCAGTATTGGTTTTTGTTACACTGTACCCAATACCTACATAGCTTGTAATTGTAATGAACATGACCATACTGACATGAACATACCTAAACGAGTCACAATTTTTTTGTTTTTGATTCAAAGAAAATTTTGGTTTCGAACAAAATACGAAACCCGTTTCGATCGGACCCTAGCGTCAATGCTACGAATTTAGTGTGTAAATTGGATGATTCTCGTGTCGATATCGACTTGATGAACGGTGTTTTTGATACGCGGCGGGGAAAAACCTATTTTAGAATGTACAAATAAAACCCCACTTCAAAAATTCGACCGAGATTCGAATTTCGGCCCCTTTTGCAATAAAAATAAAAATACGTTATTAACTCTTTCCGTTGCAATACAAGAGCGCATTCGTTCTTACTATTCCACATTTCAGGCCTATAGCAGTAGTTTGCTGAGATGTGCAGCTATGACAGACAAACGGATGACGTCGGTTAAGGGTTCCTATTTACCGTTTTGGTAAGGAACCTAAAAACGCTACGGCGTTTTTCCCTTGAGCATAATTTACTATGCCCTGTGGGTCGAGCCAGCTACCATGGGGGAGGATATCTTCTCGATCCCTTTAATCCATTTAAACAAGTCCAGCACCGTTCGGTATTTCAATGGCATTTGCTACGTAAAGATGGAATTTCATTCCACACAATCTTACAATACTGTACCACAATAGCATGTGATGCAATGCGCTGATTAATGTTAATGGGAATGTTAGTTATGGATGCCCTAGAATATGTAATATGGGTATATTAAACGGGGCCACTCAGTATCTGATTCTGAACATGTTACAATCATTCTAATGTGTTCAATTCAAAGCCTGCGATAGTACATTATGAATTATGATACATACAACGGAGCTAAGTTCGTAAGTACACCGGACGCTGGCCTGCACAGCACGAGGCGAAGGCGAGGCCGTAATGGAGCCGAGTGTATAATAAACAATGCTCACTCATTTCATATGATGTTTATCAATACACTTTGCGAGGAAAAGAATCATAAACTTATTTTCCTTTGATTTTGATGGGAGCAGGCATATTTCTTACATAGGTATTGAAGGAGAGATCGGATTTCATAAAGTTTCACAAGCATCAATATCCGTGTTTACTGTTTGTGCCGGTCCACAATGGTACCCGCCGTTAGTTGAGTCCATTGTCCGAAAGATATCGAATGCTTTCACGCGATTGTCGCTATTGCTATTATTGCGCGAAAATCAATACATAATACGTTACGACAAGACACCTTTCGAATGTAGTTAGGGTTGTCATGAGACCTCCCATAGTAATTAGAATGCTTCGTTGGCGTAGGGTTGTACAATAACGGGTTAGTCTGGACTGAAAGTTGTATATTTGTGGCTTGTCCTGTCCTCGTTTAATTCTCATAGTATACAGGAAAAAATATGGTTTCGGGTTTAAAATGTGTACCCATTATGTGTGCCTATAATGAAGTATTTATTTCTTTCAGCTCTGTTTAGTCTTTCCTCCACCGTTTGTTTGAAGAAGATAGCTATGCCATAGGCTTTTGGCTGGGGCTTTTAGTTTTAAAGTTGATAACTCTAGACAATGTTAAGTCTAGATTATTCAACTGTACAACCTAATCATGAGCACGTGAGTGTGAAGAGTTTTGGGACATCCTTGAAAACACTTACCTATAACTACTTACATTTAAGATCGCATCCACTAAAATCGCTATGTACTTACACCTAGGAAGCGGTGGTGGATAAAAAAATACGTGTAACCATAATTAAGTAATAAAGTATTTTGACTTTTGAAGTTCAGAACGAATTCGTGTGACACGGTTCAAAGTTAGCGACAAGAGTTTTTCGCAGACAAGTTTGTTGCAAATCCTGACCCCATTCCTCTGACTCCGGGCCTGGCTGTTTGATTTGAAAATCGAACGCCATCAGCGCGCGACCATCGAAGGATGACGGCTGACGGTTGCAGCTGCGCAGGAATCCGTTGAGAAATCGTCTTCTGAATAATTTATCGCGTCAACATTTGCGCTACGAGTTCAACGCGCGAAATTGTTGTGTTTACTTTTGTTTATTGTCTGTATTTGCTGTAAATTCTCTACCCAAAGGTTGTCTGGAAGAAATCGCTCTTAGCGATAAGACCGCCTAGATGTACATTACTGTATCTGTTTTTGTTTCTTATCTGTAATTTTTAAACGTGCAATAAAGTGTATTGAATTGAATTGAATTGTCTTTGGTGTTCCTTATTTGACACTATGACAACGATGATTAATTTTTTTAACGAGGCTTTTGACCAATCATACCCATGCCATGCCAGCCTCATAACTGGTCCCTACACCATCAATCTGCATGTCATGCAATTACGTGCTGTCACTCATGCATGACCGTCTAGCTGTAGTGATTGACGTGTATGACATGCAAACTACGTGCACGACATGCAAACTACGTGGTGGCAGTTGCTTCACTGTACTGATTGATGGTCCATCATGCAGCGTGACAATAACGTAAACGTAACGCATGTCATGCAAGCATGATCGTTTAGGGACCGCTATAGAATTTAATTTGGTTTAATATAAAACCATTCATTGTCAACCTTCAAAGACACAAAGTCTGCCAATTTGTATTAAGTAACTGCTAAACGGTAGAATGTGTAAAATTCCCTCATTTTTATTTGCTTTCTTCTAAAACGGTAACAAAAAGCCAAAATACTAAGATAGAGTAGGTATTGGTTATTGAATTAAATTTGTTTTTTAAGTTTATTCAGTGTAAAAAATACTACTAAATCCGATATATTCGATGCTACAGATTATATATCGAGCTGATAAACAATAAAAGCAACACCAAAGGATATGGAACCGGTTCATGCAATGCCAATTGGTCCGTAAAGGCATGTTAAGAATGCAGCCGCCTAGCTTGAGAAACACTTCGACAAAGATAAATCTTAACTAGGTGGGGCCACTGTCAGCGCAACGATAACTTCATGGTTCATTTTTCTACATTTCATTGATACATTTCCTTTCTATAATCCATGAAAAAGATGCACAAGTATCGACTTTATTGCATAATTAAATAAATAAAAAACATTTAATACTAGTTTCAAACTTAATTGCAAACACTGGTGTTGGTATCAGAATGACTGGAGTATACTCTAAGAGTATAGATCTCAAAATAACAACGTTGCGAGGAGCAAAAACTTTGGAATATTAACAATTTATTTATTTTTATTTATTTTGTACATAGGTTTTTTTTCTAAAAGCTTGCGTAAAAACGAAACTGAAAGTAATTTAAGAATTACATTCTTCTTACGGTTTACATAGGTACTATACTGTAATACGGTAAACGGACTAACCACCTGTTGGCACCATGTAGGTAAGAATGAGTTGGTATCGCCGGCGGGCGATCACGCTTACAGGTTAATTCCTATTATGTTGACAATTTGGCTTTGCCAATTTTGGAGAATAATTCCATTAAGTATTCAGTTGATGTAGTTCTCGTTGCTGTGGAAATAACACGATACTTATTTACTTATAGGGTGCCATAGTTTCTTGTCTTTAACCTGTAAAGTAGCTTGCCTTGGATATAATATGTTTTCTTTTAAAATAAATTAATTTTAACTAAAGTGTTACTGAACATAAATGTTAGCAATGAATTCCATAACCCATAATAGTAATTATTTATTGAAAACAACAGCCATTTTCTACCATAATGGGCTGGTCACGTTTCTGCCATGCAAATTCTGATGTCTATCAGTTAAGGTCGAGTAATACATACATACATGCATGCACTCATATATTGGTACAAACACACATAAATATATACACTAATATTATGTTTTATGGAAAGGCAAAGACAAGACAGGAATCAGGACCAACTAGTCTGTCCACAGTGGGAATCGAACCCACGACCTCTACACTCGAGTACAACGCCCAAGCCACTGCGACAACAAAGCGGTCAATTACTCTGCAACCTTCATTCCAATCAATAGAAACAGTTACATGCGTTATTGTTACAGCGGGTCTAACACAAATAGTTACTTGCCTACTCGGTGCCGCCGACACGACATTTACACACTCATACACCCAACACACACAGCTGTACATCTCCTACAGTTTTACTCTCGATTCGACGAGTTTTCGAACATTTTAATTGATGCAAAACTATAGGAAACTAAAGACGCGCGCATAAGTCATGCCGCGCGTTCGTTCGACGCGTGAACAAGTGGTCGACTAGACCTAAAGTGATGTGAATCACTTGATCTATTAATATGCGTGCCGAGTGACCGCGTGTCAAGAGCAAGGCTCAGCATTTGTTTTGTGTCCCCCACACTACAGTAGTGCGTGCAAGTTACTTCATATCACACACACTCTAATACAGTGCGCCCGCACTCATCGATCTATGAACTTTTTTGAAATATCAATCACTGTTTCGCAAAATCAAGGTCCGGAATTTTCATAGCGAAATTTTTAAACGCTTTAGGGTTGAACCTTGAATCAAAAAATTTAGCCACTCTCATATGTATCAGTATTCAAATCATTCTATGGGTGTCAATATCGTGTCAAATGTATTAAAAAATTGTGATTCACTGACACATTCTCATTTTCAAGCTCCATATAAATTTGTACTAGCAACCTCCTCCCGCTACTTCGCTTCCTTTGTCCGCACCCCCCCGGTAATTGGCACCATAGTTCCGATACTAAATATGCGAGATGCGATCTCCACAGGGAGCGCGCGCGCGACCAAAGTGATTTGAAACTTCTTGGGTTGAACGTTGTATTGTATCGACTTTCGACGGTATCGATGTTGGCTTCACTACTTGATTGTTATAAATAAACAAAATGACAATTTAAATTTAATATAAATTAACGTTTTAATATTAAACGTTCCTTACACGTACTTAAACGAACCTTAAACTTTTCTATATACTTTGACGGAGATCGTCAGTGGCGTCGGCGCGGCCTATCATATCAAAAGGTCCGAAGTTCGATCCCCGGCCAACGTACGCCTATAGTATAGCAAACACAACAAAACTGTCTCGAGTCTCAAGTAAGAGATTTAAATTCTACCGAAACAGTTAGTCACTCAGTATATAATAGATTCGTCAACGCCAGCGGCTAATGGTTTGTTATGTAAATATTGGATTTTTTGTCTAAGATTGTAAGTAGGTGTTTAGGAATGTGTTACTAGATCTACTAAAATGACGGAAGATTTTATTTTCCTTAATGTTTTAGTTTTTTTTGAGCGGCAGATTGCAGCGTGTATCAGGCAGTGTGATCCGATACTTTTGCGACTTCTTATCAATTACTTCATCTTTGCATTCGGTAGGTTCATTTAATTAAATTCTTTTAAAAAAATACATATCTTCATGCTATATCCCTTAGGGGGTAGGCAGAAAGAACAGAGCGCCAGCGTCGAGATCCTGACATCCTTCTATTCATTCAGTCATTTTATGTACTTATGTAGTTCCGCTCAGGAACGAAATGTGGAATTCTTCATGTATAGTACATAATGTAAGTAGGTTAGGTACTTCTTTTCTTTGACAGTATAATGATAATCAAATGACTTACCTATTTACCTAATTAAACTTTCTGCGATTGATGTCTCTACGTCTTACATTACATAAGCCTCCACTATATTTTGGTCTTTATTTTGTACTGACTGCTCTCAAACGGTGAAGGAAAACATCGTGAGGAAACCTGCATACGCCGAAGAAGAAATTCTTAGGCGCATGTGAAGTCCACCAACCCGCACTGGGCTAGCGTGGTGGACTATAGCCCGCACGCCCTCGTTGAGAGGTTAGGCCTGAGCCCCAGTAGTGGGGAGATTAATAAGCTGTTGATGATATTTTGGTCTTTAGTATTATTCACCTACACATTTTTGCCTTCAACCACAGAGTATATATAAGTGCTTCAACTAGGAACGATCGTAACTTTTTTATGGAACAGTTTTTTTACGCCCCCACGCCCAACTATATATGATTCCTATTTCAAATCCCTTCTGATTGTGATCGGATAGATACGTAGATTATGTATGTATGGAGTGTAAGTATTACTGTGCACGGAAGCCGCAGTTCAATCATCCCAGAGAGTTGTTAGTATACATAGAGCGCGCGTTAGCAAGTTTGAACTGTAAGCACGGGTCTGAACAGTCTCGAAATTTTCGGAGCGACGCTACTAGTCACAACACGTCGCGCGCGCTGATTGTTGCTCGCGCCGATATTTATTTAGATTTGGAGTAATCATGGTGAAATGTGCAGTGCCAAGCTGTAAACACGATTCACGGAAACAAACGATCTAGAAAAAATCAATATTGAAGCGTCCATAGAACACCTGCTTACACTTGGCACAATGGGCAATGAGCGATGCGCGCACTCTATAGCTAGTATACTAACTCTATGATTCATCCGCATTAACATAACCACTTATCCACTCAGTGTACAGAAACCTTACGAATACCATCTTATAGCCATCTACCATTTTTGACGAGATCAGATTTACTTTTGAACGACTATAAGGATTGAAGGTATCAAGGAAGTACCTAATTGTTACCATGCAAATATTGTATGTTTTGCTTTATACCTATTTAACTAATTTTTATTAAAGCCCGTTTCACACGTTTAACAAACCTGCACCGAATTAGTTGGATTTAGATGTCACATGCATCAGAATGCGGTATGATGTTACTCAATTTTCGTAGACTGAAACGAAACGTCGTGTTGTGGTGACGTCAGCGATCAGGTTTTGACGCACTTTCTCTTTGTTGAAGCAGGAAACTGAACGTTCGAATAAAATTAAAATATTTTTAAGAACGACTCGTACGTAACGCACCCGTGTGCAGAAACGCACCATTGAGCTGCTTATTGTCTTGTATGTTATGGGTTAAATTAGAAATAGGTGCTTTAACTATTCATTTTAATATTTTTAAAACATTTTTATGACAATATAAGAGCGTCAGTGGCGTCGGGGATAAGACGCGACCTATATAAGGCGCTTTGGAATCTATCTGTAACCTATACTAATTATAAAGAGGTAAAGTTTGTTTGGATGTATGTTACAACTAATCTTTGTTACTACAGAACCGATCTCAATAGTTCTTTTGCTGTTAGATAGTTAATACTCTGTGTGTTAACATAGGCTATGTGTGTGTGGGTTTTATAAAAAGGAGCGGCCACAAAATGTATTAAAGTGTAGTAAGTCGGCGAATATTTCAGGAATTCATCTGGACGTTAGGCGTTAGTAAGTTGACATTTGAAATCGAAACTTTGAATGTTTTGTATACCAAATTGTGCAGTAAAAAACATATCATCATCATCAACAGCCTATTAATGTCCCCACTGCTGGGGCTCAGGCCTACCCTCTCAACGAGGGCGTTCGGTCTATAGTCTACCACGCTAGCCCAGTGCGGGTTGGTGGACTTCACATGCGCCTAAGAATTTCTTCTTCGGCGTATGCAGGTTTCATCACGATGTTTTCCTTCACCGTTTGAGAGCAGTCAGTCAACTTAAGTTTCGAGAAAACCCCATTGGTACATGGCCCTGCCGGGGATTATGATAGGCCGCGTCTTATCCCCTACGCCACTGACGCTCTCATATAACAAAAACATATACAAATATTGCATCGAGAACTAATAGGTGAATGTTCTGTATACCAAATTGTTCAGTAAAAACATATACAAATATTAAATCGAGAACTAATAGGCACAAAATTAAAAAACGCACGTATTTCTTAATTAACAAATAAATTCATTATGCACTAAACAAAATAACAAAAAAATATATATATACGGGTCGACTTGATAACCTCCTCCTCTTTTGTTTTCGTCGGTTGAAAATATCTCCATAGCAACCAAAATGTACGCAAATCAAAGAAATTGAAGCAAGCAAATCAGCAACTGGCTTTCCTTATTATGAAAAAAGATTTCGTGTAAAAAGTAGAAGACTTTATTTAACAAAGAGTTAGCAAAGAGTACTAACACAAGAAGATTCGATACATTCAGTTTCCAAAAGTTTAATAACATCTCATTATATTTGTAAGAAAATATTGTTTAAGTACCTATTTTATTTAAAAAACCTATTCAAAGAGTTTTTACTCCCTAACTAAGTTTACACTCAATGCTGGCCATTTATGCAGAAAAAAAATGCCATGTGGCCATACAGACCATAGAAGTGTTCTGTGATACAGACCCAGTGCAAAGTACCTACTTAATCATGCATGCCACCTGAACTTCTGCTGCTCCGATTTTTTTCTTCCGTTACAATGAAATGATTCTTACATTAAACTAAGTCGATACGCATTTTAAAAAAATTCATCAAAATTATTTTGCACTGGCGTTGTTTAAGGAAACATTTTATTGAATTTGACTAACTTCTGCTGCTCAGATTTTTTTCTTCCGATATAATGAAATGATCCTTACATGAACGAACAGCGTTAAAATTTTTTTTGTGCAAATTGTCTCATTTTTATGAACAACACATGCTTGATCAAAAAAATTACTATGTCAAATTTGTTAACACGAAAAAAGACCTAAAGCCCTGTATCTTCTATGGTTTTGGTTTTGCCCTTACTGTTCCAGTTAAAAAAACACCCGTATAATAAAAATTGATAGGTATGAGAAGTCTTAATAAGAGCAATAGAAGTGAAAACAACATTTTTTAAAATGTTTGTCTGTCTGTCTTTATTATGTTTATTCCGGTATCACGCAAAAACTAATTCACCAGATTGGATACGGTGTTCATAGTATGTTCCTGAAGGTATAACTTAAAATATGGTGATTTTATCATTGGAAAATTATCACTAGACGATGTCTGTACATAGCAGAGATAGCTACCTACTTCCAAAATCCACGCGGACGAAGTCGCGGGCAACAGCTAGTATTAGTTAAAAGAACAACATATTATTTCATTTTAAATAAGACAGGCTTTCAAAAATCTTCTTTAACAAAATGCCAGTGTCGGAAAAGAATAAAATCTTATTGGTAACAATAACTTTAGGTAGTAGAGTAGGTACGGACCATTTATACAGAAAAAAAGATTTGCAATGCCAAATAATAAAACGAACAAAACATTTCTTTTTAATATCGCGCGTGGCTTTCACAACATTTTTCTATGAAGGAAAGTGCATGAGGAATAAAATCTTTTTGGTAAAATTACATCCTACTAAGTAATAAAAAAACTCGAAAGTTTAGGATGTTTGTTACTCTTTCACTAAAAAACTACGAAACAGATTTTAATGAGACTATACAGCTTTATAGAACATCAGAATAACACATAGGCTACACCCCGGGAAAACTGTTCCCGCGGGAAAAACTTTTCTATGCGTGCGAAGCCAACAGCTAGTGCCTTTATAATTGTGTATGAAATAATAAATAAAAATAATATCGGAAGGTCCGAAGTTCAATCCCCGACTGGGCCATGTATGAACCAATAGGTTTTTGTCGAATCTTAAGTACAGTTACTGACTGCTCTCAAACGGTGAAGGAAAACATCGTGAGTAAACCTGCATACGCCGAAGAAGAAGTTCTTAGGCGCATGTGAAGTCCACCAACCCGTACTGGGCTACCGTGGTGGACTATAGCCCTAACGCCCTCGTTGAGAGGTTAGACCTGAGCCCCAGCGGTGGGGACATATTAATAGGCTGTTGATTTGATTTGAAAACATTTTAATATGCATTTTCTATCATCTGTCCACTTGAGAACCCAGACGTCCCCGCCAGATGGACCGAACGTCACCAGGAAACGGCTGCATGACGACGTAGGTCCGGATGTTATGGCCTAGTTCTAGATAAAAGGTTTTGAGTAAGTAATAAGTAGGTACTTTACTGCTAGAGTTTATATGAAAGGGGGTTCTGGATCGGTTCCTTCCTATGTAATGGTTCAATGGCCGGCGCACGCGCACCGGCGTGGAAAGTGAAGGGCAACCTGCAAGCGGGATAGCTATCTGTCGTTTGTATCTTTGATAAAAGTATTTCTGAAAGGAATTGATAACGTTTGCCTTTCTGAAGTTGACCGGGTTGTCCACTTCATTAACCATTAAGTTAGGTAAATCTAAGACCGCAGTCTAAGTACCTATACCTACCTACATACATTTATAAATATTTTAAATGTTTAATGATTAGAATGAGCGAAGCAAAAAAGTTGTGCCTACAATATAAACTTGGCGCTCCGTTCTTTGTGCCTACCCCATCAGGGACATAGCGTGACCAATATGACATAGTTTGAAAACATATGACCATTTTTTCTGGCTTTCTGTGCAATAAGAATTTATTTAAAGAACTTCATAAGGATCTATTCATACAATTTCCAATGCTGCACCGTGTACGGGTGAACTCAATGGCTAATAACTGTAATCTTAATCTCCACTATACAATGGACTTTGCGTACAAATAAGTAGACAGGGAGGGAACCGAAAGGGCTTATACGCTAACTCGCCTCTCTATTTTTATAAGAATCCACGTCCCACGACATTGAACGTTTAAATTTATAAAAAGCCACTATCAAATACTACGTCGGGATTTATATTAAGCTACTGTAACCACATTTTCTCGTAGATTAAAAGTCATTCATGATCATTTTGTCGTAATGAAGGTCACAAAGATATATAAAGATATATAAAGATATATAAGATATTGCGGATAGATAGGCAAACTTATAATTATAAGAAATGCTTGATAATTTAATTTAACTTAAATTGAATGATTATTTTAAAGCATGATGAAGAAAAACAAACTGATCTTTATTCACTTTGTGTATGAATGGAATGCTCGTATATTTGTAAGAGCTATGATAGATAATAGCTTGAAGGAAAAAATATGATTGTTTTTCGTTTGTTTGTTTGTATAAAGGTAAGGTAAGGTAAGGTAATCTCTGGAACTACCAATTGGATTTGAAAAAATCTTTTTGCATTTGACAGCACAATTCTTGAGGAAGGTCATAGGCTATGTAACATCACGCTACGACCCTTACGAGTCGAGCAAAAAGGTAAAATAGGCAGAAATAACTTAAACAATAATGCGAGGCTGCGAAAAACAGCACTTAACCACTCTTATTTTAATAAAACGCGAGCGAGAACGCGGGAAACAGCTAGTATTAGATATAAGTAGGTAGGTTGCATTTTGTTATGAAGTCAAATTGCCAGTATGTATACTATTATGTCGGTACATTGTGCAGATAACTCATTCAACTACGTTATTTGCGTCTGAGTTTGACCTTCAAAAGATTGTTGGACGTCAAAGCTTTTACAGCTATCTGTATCCACGATAAGAGAATATTTACCTCTCATATTATAACCCACTTAAATAACCGCCAAGTGCGAGTCGGTCTCTCGCACTGAAGGTTCAGGAAACGTATATAAAGTTATACCTACAGTTAAACTCCTCTTAGGCTCTAAGACTTAGGATTAACGTTATATTTAGTTTGGTTTTGTTGCCACTGACGTGCGGTCGACAGTACCTAAGTAGGTAAGTACGTAGGTACATAATTTTGCTTCGTCAATTATATTTTGTGTATAAGTACCTACCTATTTTTTGTGTTAGATTCATATTTCATTTTTGCCAATGGCTGCATTTTTGCCCGAGTGCGGCGAATCCCAAAAGGAGGGTTACGTGTTTAATTTACTCCACGAAATATTTTTAGAAAACATATTTCTTTAGAAGATAAGATGCCTATGCCTGTTTTGCTGTTACTGGTTCCTATTCGAGCTCCTTCTAATAGCCTAATAAAGGTGGACATAATATTAAATGATGTCATGCCCCCATAAAACCATTAAAAATCTACGAGCCATCCCACGCATTGTTTTAAAAGGCAATCGGCAATAAAAAATATCAGATGGTGCTGGTCCGTACATGATACATCATGTTTTAGATTGGAATAAAACATGTTATATCTTAGGAGATTTGTGATTTATGTTTAAGAATAAAACTTTTTGATACTCTTTGAGGTTTCAAATAAATAAATAAAATTACTGTTTGTCTCATGGATTTTGGTAGGAAAGGAAAACCGTTCGTGACGAAACCTATCAAAATATTGTAGGGCGCAATTCTACCATTCCGTCCTATAGTCCGCACCGTATGGTTCGCACGTTCCAATTATGAGAATAGACCTTTGCCCAACAGTGGAAATGGGACGTACTAATAAATAGGAGCTTGATTCAAAGATCTTCATGATCGATTTTAAACGATTTATTTATTTACTTTGTTTAAAAAACGAGCGTAATCATAATGTTCACTTAGAGAAAGAGGAAACAACAACCTTGTAATTATAATAATATGATGCAGTTTTAATGTCATTTTATAACACATACTTTCCTTACATAATGATACCAAGAGAAATTCATATCATAATTAACTTTTACAGCTGAGACCACGCTGAGACAAACGACGGTTGAACGATCATGGGAAACTCACTCGGAAACACAATGATACAATACAGGCGAAATGCAGAAAGATGACGAAAGAAAATAAATACCTATCATGATCATGAATCATGATAGTGATCAAAGTCATTTGAACAAGGTAAGGAACGCAAGAAACTGAGGCAAGAAAGTATGTATTTATTGCTTTCAATCAAAGTGTTTCCATTTTAAAGAAACAGCCACCGTTTCTTTAAAATGGAAGTCTTGCTTTTTGGATTGAATGTCATACCTATTGACGAACATATCTATGAGAAGATACTCGTAGGTATATTATGTACTTACTAGCTGGTGCCCGCGACTTCGTACGCGTGACCTTTAGAGTACGTTGATATGTAGTGCTAAATTCCGTCAAATTAATTTGTTACCGAACAAAAGCAAGCCAAAACCCTATTTTCTGAACTGAAAGCATCTGTAGCATTTTCAACCAAACTTTTTAAGCGTGTGTATTCTACTGCCTATATATATTCTAATCTAAGTCCTTACAAGATTTGTACAGATTTTAATGATGTAGTTTTTGGGAAACCTTTGTATTCTACTTTCGATGAATTCTAATCTTCGTCCTTACAGGATTTGTAGTAATGGTCTAGTTTTTGGTGAACCATTGATCTCACAATAATGGTGAATATATGCGTTTGTTTAGCAATTTGTAGGGCGTACCAATCTGGTTAGATCTCTCCAACAAAGGTACACCCACATGTCTAATTGTTTGAAAGTAGGCCGAGCAGCCCGCTATTAGTCGGCAAGTCGACATTTACTACCATTTTAAAGTTACGGAACGTTAACCACTAGAAAATCTTGGATAAATGTTTAAATTTACCCTTTTACTACTCTACCGCTGCCGCCAATCAGCAAGTGTTCCGGCTAGTAAGGATGGTAAGAGAGCCAGCTAGCTAGTGTAATCGCTTGATCTTGATTTGTTTTTATCTATGGTGTTCCGTAGTAACACTAGCCCACAACCACACGTTAGATAATAGTTCCACAACGCCGTACAACAATAGCTAGAGTTGGATTTTAATTAGATAAACAAAAAACTTAAAAATGATTGTATTTTTGTCATTCATTGGTCAGAACCGGCCAGTTATTGCAATTGACTAAATCTACACCTGTATTTATTGACGTGAAATAATAAGTCAAGTGCATTTCTAGAATTTGTTTCTTCTGTTATTCAGGCTATGGTTCAGGCGTGCATTAGATCTTTATTCTTATGTTGTTTTTCTTTAACTTCATAATTCCCTGTAATCCAAAACATTACGTTGATATATTACGCAATCATGATTCATATTCATTTATAGATAATTTGCTACGTACATTGTCATAATGTATTATGTCAACAGAAGCACACATAGAAGTGACCTTTTGGTATAAAAACCTACTTGTAAGAAAATAAACTTGTTCTTAGTCCCATTCTTGAAGTTATATCTAGTTAAGTTACCTATAGCTACTTAATACATAAAAATAGGGATTAGATATGGTATCTTATTTAAATATTGGTTCTTGTTGATTTTTTAAGAAAGCGTGATTTTTTAAGATAGTGTGATACATAGAGATGTCCAAAAACTTGAAAGTTTGATTCGGTTGATCAAATCTATGAACTATTCATGAAATTGAATGGGCGTCTCTAGTGAATCCACCTAAAATTAGTCATTGCGCAGCAGTCACCCAACTTTGCACAACCGCCAAAAGACTCTACGGGGACAAAAATACATTTCACGCGTGGATTTAAATATGCATGGCAAGGGGGCTGGAGCATTCTGAATTTTTTGACAATATTTTTTTGGAATAAGAGCTACTCTACATCCATTAATTGAAGATTCTGTAACTGAGTTTTATTTTTAATATATGTAAGAGAACCTTGGAGTCTCCTCGCTGCGGGTCACTGGCTCCATGACGTCACCATGCAAAATACATTAAGAATATAGTTTACTGACTCTACCCATTGTTATTATCATCTGGTTTTATTTACATGCCTTGGGGCTTGTTGACTTTAACATAAACCAGTATCAGAGGACGAAAGCGGGCGTACGATAAAAGTTATTTATCTAACTTTTGGATATACAAGATTTTGGACTATAGGCAAAGGCACCATCAAGAAGATGTTACTATATGCTGGAATAGAAAATTGAGTAGACTTTTATTTGTAAGGATTTGTAAGTAGAGACAAACCAAAAAACCGTCTTATTTTAAAGTTTTTAAACCCTGATTTAAGTAATTGACGTCACTATTTTAAGAAACATATGTTTTGTCACCGTGCGTGACTCATTCATTATATTAAAGTAAACTGAAGGATATAACAATATACATACTACATTCTGTGTTGCGTCTTTTGAGATCTTGCGTGCCAACCCCTGTCAACCAACGGTGCCCCAATTGGTGGGCTTCACATACGCTTTAGAATAGAAATTCCAATCTTCGGCCTATGCAGGTTTCCTCACGATATTTTCTATCACTGTGGTATTACAATAAACCGTAATTAAGTTTTCAATAACTCATTGGTCGACCTCACGCCAACAAGGCTACAGCGGCTGCAGGACAGCTTGTAAATAATAACAATTACGATATTTTATCTGTGGGTCACAATATGCCCACATCACACATTACGTAATACTTACCAGAGAAGCCGGGCTGGAGCATTGTATTTATTGATAACTGCCGACAGTCCTGCGTGAATGAAAGTCGTGCCAAGTTTAGCCATGGGCCGGTGAATGCTTGAAACGGCATACTCCTCGTAACAACCGACAGGTTAGTTTTTTTTAGGTATAATACCTATAATATACCGCCTCTTTGACCTGTAGTAGCTTGCTCGACACACTCGAGTGCCAGAGTTGTGGGTTCGATTGCCGCTAGAGACAGACAACTTTGTACAGTCGACCGCACGTCCGTGGTAACACATTAACATTGAGCTGGCCTAGCCTATTAGGGAGTTTCAATAGTAGGAGAGACCAGTTTATACTGGTTTTGTTTCCACTGACGTGCGGTCGACCGTACAAGTTCGGTTTGGTCTGAATGTCGTCCTACCTATCCTTGTTAGATTTCCGTGGTACAGCGAGAAACCATAAATTAAAACCGTTCTTAATCTAGGAACCATTGGCACTAAAACTACCCACCTACGCCTAGCAACAGTTAATTACAGATTTTTTTTCTTTTTACGTTCTAGATGGTAATAAACAGATGTGAGTTGTAAAAGACCGGTTTCTCCACCCGGGGCGGTGGGTATACTAGAAATTAAATACCAATAGCTAGTCACACGGTATGTTGTATCTAGGCGCACGGAATCACATTTAGTTGCCTAAGCTGAGGATACACTTACTGTATTTCATTCCAACTGATGTTTCAAACGAGTTTCACGAGTCAGAAACAAATGAAAAACTATTAGTGTCAAGTCAAGTGGAATGCAAAGTTATGTGGTAATTTGACAACACCAGGAAGGTTCGAATCGCGGGCGCCCACAAAAGAAATCGTAACAGTATGGGTAACACAGACTTATTTTGCTGTTAGTTCTGTCTAATAAATAGCTTTGTTTTCGTTTACAATTTAAATGAAAAACCTATAGAGGCTCGACATAATTATAACATAGAGGAAACAAAACTACCAACGGGATTTCGTTATAGAAACTAAGCGGAACGAAGATAGGAAAACCGTTTATCAACCAAATAGTTGGGGTTAGTTTTGTTATAATATTTCCACTTCTCCGCATTGGTGGCCTCCTAACCAGAGACAAACTTGTAGCTAAAAATTACTGCAAAACCGCTATAAAGGTAAGTTAAGTATTTTTTTGCTGGGTAAATAGATTGATGCCGACTGATCAAAAAAATAAACACGTATCTTGAAAACTACAGAACTTCCAAAATGGTTTCTCTAAACCATAGACAGCTCCTGCAAAGATCGACTAGCTCCCAAACAGGTTTGTCCTATCAAATAAAGAATTAATAACATCCGTTAGAAGTAAAAGGCAAAAGCAAGATATTAAAGAACGGTAACAAGTATCAATCTATTTATGCCTATTTTTAATCTATTACATCTAGAGAATACAAGTCGTAGGTATTATGGTAGACATTGACATAAGGATATTTAACCGGAATTTTTACGGATAAGTACTAGGTAACCTAATTTATCGTAAGAATTTTTGTAAGTACATAAATATATTTTTATTTCTACCAGGCCCTGTACCACTTTGGGGCAAAAATTTTTTTTTGTACAAAATGGTCCTGCTCTTGGTTTCTGTTTGTAATAGTCTAGCTAGCCTAATTACCAAGTCCAGCGATATCTACGTGTTGGCGTCGCTTTTACTGACTTCCAAAAAAGGAGGAGGTACTATGTTCGGCTGTATGTATGGTTTTTTTTCTGTTTATGGCGTTTTTCTTAGTAGAGTTCAGTTGTCTCTAGTGTAAAAACATCTTTATGGTTGACGCTGATTAGTTGTCGTAAGACCTTCGCGTATGCAATGCTCTAGGCTAAATTACTACCGGCTTCTCATATGTGACGTCACTCACAATGGTATGATCTAGCTAGTCTATGCTATATTAATCTAATACAATATATTTGTAAATTAAAATTCGGCGAGAGTTAAGAGAGCCTTTTTGGGAATTTTCCTCTTGATTTTTCTTTAGGTATACACATTTGTCCTAGAACTAACCTGTTGCAAGGCATCATCTAATTATTGTAACTATAGTTTCTTCTAGCACTGCATTTCTTTTTCTTTATTCTCAGAAACCAGGTTTCAGCAATCTACGCTCGATTGAATTACCTCCAACTCTTGCATTTGGTTTGTCAGAAATTCCAACTAAAAACTTCAGGTTACATTTCGCGTCAGCGCAAAAAGTAAATTAAAAGTTTTTCTAAGAAATTCAACGTAGCAATATTTACGTAAAGATTGCGAACTTTCTCGAAGTTAGCTTGCAGTATTTATTGAGAAATGTCAAGGTTAGGTATTTAGTTTGCTAAAGGTAGGTAAGTAACCTTTTGGGGTAGGTAGGTATGTATTGTATATTAGTTCCATGAATGTGATACTGTCTAATGCTCACGTTGATTTCTTACCTTAATTGCTACAATATAAATCAATCGACCGATTCGAATTGATGGCCATGATAGTTATGATGGTATTTGGTAACCATAATTATAGTAAGGTATAGATATATTATTCAACAATCGTGTTTATGTCATTTGTATTGCACTGTGCAAGTCATAAAACTGTTGTTTTATATCCAGAAGACAGACGTCGAGAATTTATCGAGTAACGTCAGGTAGGAGAAAGAATTGACCATAGTAGACTGGCCGTCTATAGAGTTTTTAACTCTTTAGTTTGTTAGATCTGGTGTTCTAGTTCTTCTTTCCCCGACGACGTCCCTTTCCCCACCTGACCTTACTGTCATTAATATTGGAAGCTTTCTCACCCCAATGAGACCAATGGTTCCTCATTTATTATATCCGATCATACTTTATGTGATCACTGATCACTAATCACGTCGTTTCGCACTGTAATCTAATCATTCTTTGTTGTGGTTCACAAGACGTTAATTCAGCTACGTGCTTGGTATTTTTTATTGTTACGGTATACTTGCGAAACAAGCATTATTATAAGAAGCATTATTACTTAATTAACGAATTACATTCATTGTGCTAAACAGCGCTGACATGCATTATTTCACGAGTGATATACAGTCAGTGAGTGATGCAACTTGGAGGGAAGTAGGTCACTGCAAAAGGTCATTATGACAGCGCGTACAAATTGCAGGCGTCATTCTGTTTTTGTTCGACCAAAAAATTAAAGGTTTTATCACATCTGCCCTGATTGACACTTTTTGTTGCGCATACCACGCGCTGCGTGTGCAGTACAACAACGCCTTCAGGTGCATGCTCGGCCTGCCCTGGAGGTGTCGCGCGTCTGGTATGTTCGCCGAGAACAGGGTTGATGATTTTTATGCCGTTATGAGGAAGAGGCATGCCTCCTTCATGGACCGAATAAGAAAATCTGACAATGGTGTGCTAAGGGCTGTCTATGACAGTTGTAAAATTGTTATATGCAGTCTTTAAGTACACCTGCTATACTGTATGACATGTTTAATATTATTAATGCTATTACATCCTGACTTTCTAATGTATTTCCTAATGTATTTTTAATTTAATTTAATTCAATTTGTCAATTTGTCTTTTGTCAATTTTATGTGTCTTTTTGTCAATTTTATGTGTCTTTTCTATGGGCTATATCGGCCTGAAATAAATTCGATTTAATTTAATTTTTAATTTGTCCTACTCAGAGGTACCATTTTTAACTCGGGATATAAAACAGTTCTTAGGTAAATATACTTTTTAATACAAAGTTTTATCTGTACAGGACGCTATGATTTGAAGACACTGTTTTATAACTTCAGATCAAAGTCTTGATAAAGTTTTATTTGCCTGTAATTACTCGTACAATCTTCTTAGCCATAAAGTTTTATTAGAACAGCGAAGACTTGTGTCTTTGTTGTGATTGCAATTCCATTTCGGTGTTCTACATTTAAAATTATGTCAAGGAAGTGAATGAATTTCTTTGGCACGGAAGACACGGTTTATTTTTTTTATGTTTTCAAGACACGGTTCGAATTTTTCAAACTGATTCTTTTAACACACTCAGTCAAACAATGTTTGCAAAACAATTCGATCAAATGACATCGCAATATGAACTATTGTCAGCATTACCCACAGTTTCTAATTTTAGTATCAGTCTATCTGAAAGTAAGTCGGTTCACGGTTTATCTCAAATGTCAGACAGACACCTCAAGGACTCTGATAGTCTTGGCATGAGCTCGAAACGAGAACACTTGATAATATTGGAAGTTGAATAATACGGCTTTATACACTGTCTTATTGACAGGTGCAACAATATCGCAATTTTTTAAAAGATTACTTTGATGGATTTGGATGAGTTTCAAACTCATAACTTCTATCTTAACTACATTTGAAGGTTTTGAAAATGAGGAAGGAAAGGAAAATGTGTTCTATACGTTGTTTTTCCCGTATAAATGTCTTTTTTAGAAGATATACTTTCTATGCTCTTGTACGATATCATTTTGCCCGCAAGCTTTGTACACAAAACTTATCTGCAAACGTATCACGACGTATTTTCAGTATTGTGAAGCCACAAGTTTGTTGTGTTGCCATTCAAGATGCATCAGTTCATCTTACATTGTTTGTTACCGCAATTTGTTGGAAAATTTTCCCAAACGCATTTTTTCTTTGAAGCAAAGACTCCCGGCGCACGCTGCGATGCATCGTGCATGGTATGCGATTCGCCTACGGATAAGAAGTGACCTTTAGGGCCGTAGGACTGGTCCGACCGCATGCTTCCCGGCGCCGAACTACCCAACGGAATTTATAACGTCAAGCGTATATGGCCACAAAAAATCAAAAAGTGCCATTGAGAGATTTTTTACAAGTTACGGTTTTATGTTTTTAGACACTGTAGGGTGGGTGAGTCTTATCACAAATATTTTGTATGTATTTTCCTATATTATTAGATTGGTCTTTGTGTTATGAATGTGATAGGACTCATGGGTTAAAGCTATATTTGGTGGTTTCTGTCAAGCTTAGGTCGCTTCAAGCTCAACCTTGGTTCTAAATTATTTTCAGAATTCATTGTTTATTTTTTTGCAGTCGTTTTTTACGTAGTAATTGTTAAGATTCTTTGGGTATGCAATAGTCCTATACCTTATTTTTAAAGGTGATTAGGGCTTGGCAAACAAACTTCGTTGTAAATTAAAAAGTTATATTTGTTGTTTTGAAATACGCAGGCAAGACCTCTCGTTCATAAAAGTTTTTCCTATTTTAACAAGGTGTACCTATAGTTTTTTCCAAACTAGGTAACAACATTATTCTTGCAGTTGATTGATATCTTCATAATACATTTAAGAGCAGAAACACAAAATGAAGTGTTTACTATGTTCAATCCATTAGACGTAAATTAAGCCTACGTCAGCTTAAACCAAACATTTGCTTAAATACCAAACAAAGGCGATATTTGGTCAGAAGAACATGTACTGTTGGTAAGTACCTACCTACTTTTGTTGTATTTGTGTAAAATACAAGGCAATCGGTGTGAAGAGGTAAGAAAGAGCCATAAACAAGGGACTTTGAACCAAAACTGGTTCTTTATTAATTACTGTTACTTTACAACCTCGTGTTTTAGCTGTCGTGATGTTGGACATTAACATTTAGTCGCGAATAAATAAATAACTCTAGTGGAAAGTGGTGCGTTAAACGCGAACATGACGTCAGCTAATATCATTGCTTATGGATCACCTGAATGCGTAATTAATGAGGTCTTTAACCCTAGTTCAAAGGTGAATTTAGACAAATATGGTTGGAGTAGGCGTATTGTACAGTTCTTGTTTCCTAGTACGTCCTACTTGCTTTCCTACTGTGTTGAAGTATATGTCTCCCTTTATCCATTGGACAAAACTGACTATTTATATTATTGTTTACATTGTCCATTAATTGAACTGAAGTGGACGCAAAGTATCCAGACATTGTCGTCTGTGTAATGATTTATCCACAAACGTGTTTCTTACGTCGAGCTAGTCGAGAGTAAACTTTCTTTAAGTTTAGTAGATTGCTATTAACAAAGATTAAACTGATCATCTATCTGTAGTCAACGATTGTGAGAGGCGATGATACCAAAGATGAATTGGAAATTTCAACCATTTCTAATTACATACTTTCTCTAGCTAAAGCACTATTCTCTCCAAAACATGATTCCATAGTAAAAACCATGTGTTATTAAAATGAATGATCGTGGTTATTTCCTGAAATAATTTAAGAATCGACTCTCACTTTTACTGCAAAGTTAGAATGGATTAAAAAATATAGTTTTTCTTACGGATTTTTCATACTTTTGCTGTTCAAAAGATTACCTATAGGACCTACCTAAACTTTAAACATGAGTTAGTTTGTTCAATTTTAATAATGAATATCAGATGATGAATCGTTTTAAGCTTATCTTAATGGTCGTTCGTTAACCTGGTTGGCTTTGCTTACTTTATATGAAAAGGTTATGAATTCTTGATAATGCTTTTTTTAATGGTCGCCTTATCGTTCAATTGTGATATTATCGACCTGCACAGGTAAAACACTTCTCAAACCTTTTTCTTGTATAGCTTTGTATTACTTTCGTGATCATGCGTTGCAGTTATCCACATTAATATTTCTGGTTTTTAAAACTTTATAGTCGTTTCGCAATAAATCGAGCATTTTATCTATTGTAGAGTCCATTGTAGTTATTTTAAAGCAATACCTACGTCAAAGTAATTAGTTACGTTGTTAAGAAACAATGAAGATCCGTCTGTTATTTAGTAGGTATCACATACATCTAATGTAAGATCACAATAAGAACATAGTTGCAACATCATGCAGCATTGAAAAGATAGAGTTTCAAGACTTTTAATGAATTTGAATAAGAAGGGTTAACTGGGAATTTAAGGGGTCGCCAAGGTCAGTAAAAGAACAGGTATCTTACAAACAAAAGCAAAGCTACTTTGCATTCCAAACAAGTCAGCCTTTTCGACACACAGTCACGACTTGACCGAACTTTAATGACAATGCATTCCTCGGATTCCAACTCTAATGGCCAACTTTTGGTGGACTGGCAGGAGATCGACCACCTGAAACTCACCATTGGAGCCGAAATAGTCGTCTTTTTCCATAATGTCATGCTGGAAGCCGTAAGCAGGCAGCCATGCATGGGAGCCCGGAGGCTCGGGCCAATCCGATATGCGAACCTCCTCCATTCCACATCGACACAGCACTGCACTCCACTAGCGCGTTCACACTGAGTTAGCACGAGCATGCGTGGCCTGGACTACCTCTTCGTTCGTCCATTAGCTTGTCATTTAGGACGGTAACGGTCGCTGATTCGGCGCGGTCTCGGCTCGGCAGGTGCACTCGCTGTCGGTGTCGAGACGAACGCGCGCGCGGCCGGCGGGGTGCGGCGGCGGACTGGCGCGCCGACCGCCGCCGGCTGGCGCGCGCGCTGCGATCTCTCCAAGTCTTTCCATATCTATTGTAGCAAAAAATCCAGACGCCATCACGCCGCGGCTCAGCTGTGCTTTTGCCTGCTGCTCCTTGGACGGAAATGGAATCGACAAACTTGAAACTAGATTAACGGGTTTTCAACCAGTTGTAGGTTGATTGTAGACGTGCCTCGGGCGCATTTGGAAACAATTAAAAAGGTTGGTCCTTTTTTTGGAAGGCTGTTTTTGTCACAAAATTAAATATCCGACAAGAAAAATGTGGAGACAATTTCTGTTTGGTTGGTTACTATTTTGTGTTTGGTTACATTCTATGGCATTTATTTTAGGTTAGGGGCCCACGGGTAATTACTTTTTAATTTACGGTACACCTACGTCTTGAGTACGAAGTTTCGACTTGTTAAAATATTTTTTTAAATATGTAATCTATTGTTTTCATCTTCGTATTTCTAGAATGAATCAAACACGTCGATAGCTTTCTAGTTGTTAGCTACACCGGTCAGTTATTCACCGCCGTGAAATTCCACAGGCAACTCAGTCGTAAATAACTTATAGTGCTAATGTTTCAGACATTCTGCCTTATTATAAGCTTTGGATTTATCGTCACACATGTCACGATATTACTTACTGTTTCAAACTTTCATAGCAATATTAGGAGAAAGTCGCCATTTTGTCAACAACCAAAAAGTGGTCTGGTTACGTGATGAAATGCCTGGATTGAACCATTAAGGGGAACGTGAGAATTAAAGGCCTCTATGAGCATTATGGTCAGGTCTTTGTGGTTTGTTTGAGTTTCAAAGCGGTGAGTAAACGTGTCTTGAATTCATAATCATGACTACGTACAAAATACTGTATGTATGTAGCCTTTGTCAGCAAATCGCGATAGCGGGATATTAAATTCGAGATTACACGTATCCTATACAGGAATTTTCGTATCACTGCAGCAAGTTCCAAAACGAGTTGCATTTATGGCGTTGAGACACAGGCATTCAAACAATCAAACATTTTTCACATATCAACTTTCATATTTATTTATACCTATATAACGGTTCTGATAAGTGAATTTATGTCAACTTTACAGTATGAATCTTATGGAATATTATTCGGTAGGTACCTACCTAATTAATATTACAGTTATGTAGGTACCAAAAACAGCTAGTTCCTAAAATGACATCCATAACAAGAACAATAGGTACAAGTAAATTATATATTTCGGTACCTTTGGCCCAGGTCAGACCCGGGGCGGTCTCTTTGACACGTAGTATTTGTATTTTTTATCATAATGTTTTTTATCAGTTTTTTGTGCCTCCCTAATAAATTAAATTTTATTGAACTTGGCATATACCTAATTACCTCTACAGGAATAATAAATATTAATAAAATTACTCAAAATCGAATATATTATTCATACAAAATTTATGCACGATAGGTACTTAATTATTTCTTTCATGGTCTTCCCATCATAATGGAAGACAATTTTAAATGAAAATATACAAGATTAAGAGGAGCATTTCTTTGTAAAAGTTAATGTCAAAATAATAGCTGTGTGGCTGTTACGTTGCAGAAGTGAAGAAAGTCTTTTTAAAAACAATTGTCTTTATTTCGAATATAATTTAGTATTAATACACTTGACAAGTTTGATTAAACGACACACGAACTTAGTACAGACTTAATAATACGCTTGGATATGAAAACTTGATATAGACTTGACTTATAAACTTGATATAAACTTGATATAGATTTGATATGAACTTGACTTGTGACTCGAATAGACGTGGAGTGAGGTCGGAGATCGGAGTTGAACTGAGATGCGGGGATGAAGGGACAGGAGTATTTATGGTTTGAGTAAGCGTGGGAAAGGGATGTTTACAGATAAATTACTTAATCACTAATTCTACTATTTAACTAATGAGTGGAAAATAACTATGGACTATTGATATGCTTATCATTATACCAATACAGAGTCCATAACATAACACAGAGTCCATAACATAACACCTCCCCCCTTAGAACAAAGATTGGGCGTGTTTGCCCAAGTTTTGAGGGCGCGGGCGCGAAGAAGTGTTGACTGTATTTTCAGCGGTGTCATCTTCGTCTTCGGATATGCATGAAGTGTTGAGCGTTGCCATGGGAACTGCAGCGATGTGTTGACCACGATTGGAGCGGTCAAAGCAATTGTTAAAAATTTGTATGCATCCGCTTTTGTGATTAATGCTATTGGTGCGTTGTTTTAGCCATCTTTTAGGAAAACATTTGTATAACAGGTAGAGCAGCATTAACAATCCCATTATGATAGTGAAAGCTGAAAGCTTACTTCTGTGTTTCTGGAAGAAGGATTGATTGATTTTCAGTCGCTCGTCGTACTCTTTTATTTGTTCTTTAATAGTATGTAGAGAATCTAGGGGTACATTGTTTATTTTTAAATGCAATAGTTCTGGTGGCTCTGGGATGTTTGTTTTATCCAGACAGCAGTGGTCTCCGATGTCGACTGTTATTATTGGGTGACTAATATTAGTTGTGGATTCTTCAGCGGCGATTAGTGTCACAAAACCAGTGTAGACTTTACATCCTTGGGTTATAGAGAGGATGCCAGTTCCTTGCAGTTCATAGTTACTTGTATTTTCACCACATTCCAGGACGCACGGTGTCTTCCTTTTCAGAATGTAAATCCATTTGTTATTTTTTAGTGGCTGAAAAGTATCGATGTGTGCAGCGAATGTTGATACGTCGCAGATTTCAGGTACGTTCTTACTCTTGCTTAGGAGTATTGCCATTTCGCACGAAGGACGGGTATTGAAGTTGTATACTGGCAGGTCTTTGCAGATCTTCTTGTCAGGGGCAAACGTCTTGCAAGTTGCCAGCGAGTTGAATGAGACGTACTGTTGTCGAGTGGAGCTTGTGGCTATGTAAGTTTGTTCGGGTAGGATTGTAGAATACAATGAGGAGTCAGGACGTGGAATGGGTATTGAAAATATATGATATATTTTAAATCTATCGTTTTTAATTAGAGGGAAATCGATAATATATACTAGTTTATTCATATATATATACGAGGTTATAGCTGCGGATTCCAATATATTATGCATATTGGACATCGTCACAGGAGTGACGAAATTTTTATTGTTTCTAGCATGAGTAGATCCCAGAAGTTCTTTGTAAAGTCTTTCCGTTGATATTATTGAAGGATGTATTGCACCTGACTTAATAAACAAAATACTAGTTAAGATGTCGTCTATTTCCTGTTCCAGAGATATAACTAGTTCTAGAATTTGGATTGATGTCGTAGATAATTCTTCACTAATTTTCAAATCGAATAGGATTTGGTTTGTGCTGTTAATATAGTTGCTAATTCTTTTAATATTTTCGTTAATTACATGTTCATCGTATGAAATTTTAAGTATGGTATTGTTAAAGTTTGTTATTGTTGAAGAAATTATTTGTAATTGTTGTCTTAGTATATCGGAAGTTTCAAGTTCTTGTTTTTCTAATAATTCTATGCATTGGTTGTATCTTTCTGCATCCTTTGCATCGGGTGTGCCTATTAGCCATTTTAAAACGGAACTTAGTGGATCTAACAGTTCTCTTTTAATTCGCAAATCGGAATGTTTATTTGAGGTGTAATAATTGAGTTCGGATAGCCTAGAGTTAATGCGGTTTATATTGATTTTAAGAAATGAGCTGGTTGCTAACGTGCTTGGAAAATTATGATGGTTTATTATGAGGAGTTTATACTTATTAGTTAGTCTCATTAGTGAGTCCCGTGAAATAAACAGAGGTTCGAGATTCCTATATATTATGAGTTTCCATGAAGATTCCGAAATTACGAGTTCTCCTTCCTCTTGAAAATATAGACTCGATTGAGATGGTAGGGGTTCTATAAAGTTGTTACCTGCAACGAGAGTTGCGAAGTACCTGGAATGAACATTTTATCAGGATTATTGCGGGAATTTTGCTTATTTTTAATTAAATCTTTAATGTATTTGTATAATTTATAGAGAAGAATAAAGGCTACTAATTTGAGAGTAGAACATATTATGAAACTTATATAAGGGTTGTTAATTATTGAACTTGTATTGTAATTGGAAGATACTTCTGTAGGATTGCTGATGGAAGGGGAATTGGGAAGTGCCATAACTTGATGGTATTTCCTGTAACAAGGTAATTATTGTTTTTATCGTCACAATGTCTAGGATGTTTATATGTATGTAAGGAATTCTGTCATTAGATTTAATTACATGATTTATAGGAAAATGATTTAAAATCTAGAGATATAAAAGAGAAATATTATGACTAATTTAAACCTAATAGTCTGTCTTAGTCGCCTCCTACGACACGCGAGACTTTAAGCGTTAGGGCTATTCTTTACCGGCTCCTACACGGTGCGGTGTACTTGTCTATGATACTACTAGGGAGTTATAAGTACCGAAAGGTCTAAGACGATTTGCATGAACAAGTTGGTTTCTGCCGGACTTCCTAATAACATAGTTTTCGTTAAATCCTTTCCTAGTAATTTCATAGGGGCCATCCCATTTACTATCAAGATTATTGGCGTTGGGAACACGTAGCATCACCTTGTCCCCCAAATTAAAATCAGCAACATTTTTGATACTTTTGTCATAGCGATCTTTAGCTCTTTCTTTCATAGTATCGACATTGCGGCGAGCTATTTCGCGTGACACTTTTAATCTTTCGTTTAGGTCATCGAGGTAATCGCTGGTGGTATATTCTGGCGTTTCCTTAAGAGAATATAGGGATCTTGGTTTATAACCGAATAGTAATTCATGGGGTGTGTATCCCGTAGACTGGTTGATGGATGTGTTGTGGCAGATTATGGCAAGGGGTACGATTTTATCCCAGTTTGAATTATTCCTGTTGTGATACATGCGAATGTGATCACGAAGGACTGCATGGAATCTTTCTAACGATCCATTTGTCTGAGGGTGGTAGGCAGTGCTTAGGGTATGTTTGGTACCTAGGAGTTTCATTAATTGTTTTAAGACATTGTTAACAAATTCGCCTCCTTGATCGGAATGAAAACGCTTAGGGACACCGTAATGTTGACAAAAAGTAAGTAAATTTTGGGCAATAGTAGTTGCTTGTTTATCGGGAATTGGGTAAGCCTGAACAAACCTAGTAAGATCATCTTGTAATGTCAGTATATACTTGTTAGAGTCGCCTGTGATATCAGAGTATGACACTAAGTCAATAGTAACGCGTTCAAATGGCTCTGTAGAAGCTGAGGTAATTACCATAGGGGCTTTGTACGTTTTTCTTTGTATTTTGTTACGTTGGCAGGTTTGACAATTTTCGATATAGTTTTTGATATCGTCAGTCATGTTTTTCCAAAAGTACTCAGCGCGTATTTTTCGAGTAGTTTCTATTATACCACGGTGTCCAGATAAGGGTTCGTCATGATAACGTTTTAGAATGTCTGGTATTTCTTCAGGATCTGGGTATATAACCTTATCACTGCAAATTGTGATTTCGCAATCGTAGTAGTCAGCTAGGTAGGCGGTAATGTGAAGTTGCTCATTACCTTGGAGTTTGCAAGTATTGTCGTTTTTAAGATCGGGAACATGGAGTGTTTTGAGATCGTGTTGTTGAAGGCAAGATAATAGGGACTTAAAATAACTTTCGGAGTCCCAAGGGTCAAAGTGTTTGGGTCTTGAGCAGGCAAATAACATGTTTTGGTTTTTGTCTGAAATTAATAAGTCAACATCGTAGAGCTCTTTGGTTTTTTCTAGGTAAGGATCTACTTGGGAACATGCACTTATCGCATTATTGAAAAGGTCATTACTACTTGAAAGTTCACATGAAATAGGAATAAATATGTTTTTATGTCTGCTATCTAAGAGCTGGTCGGGTGATATTTTAAGTTTAGGGGTATCGAAGCTATGCGTGGGATTTTCCGAGAAATGCTCATAATTTATTTGCAAATAGTCGTCGGGTTTCGTTGAATTGGGTTCGTTGTCGGCAGTTAAATCTATGATGTTTGTATTTAAGACAGGAGGTCGGGAGAGTGCGTCAGCATTAGTGTTATTTTTGCCTGATTTGTAAATTATTTCGTATTCAAATTCTTCAAGTTTAAGTCTCCAGCGTACAAGTCGACTACCTGGATCTTTGATTGAAAAGAGCCATGTGAGTGGTTTATGATCTGTCACAATTTTGAACTTTCGACCGAACAAATAAGGTCTAAAATGCTTCACTGCCCAAACTATTGCTAGTAATTCACGTTCAATTGTAGAGTAATTAGTTTCGGCTTTGTTTAGAGTACGTGAGGCATAAGCAATAGGTAAATCTTTACCGATTTCACCTTGTGATAGGACGGCGCCGATAGCGTGTATAGAGGCATCGGTCGTTAGGACGAATTCTTTACTGAAATCGGGGTATTGTAGAATAGGAGGGTTCGTAAGAAGACGTTTACATTCGTCAAACGCTGACTGTTGAGATTCCCCCCATATGAATGGGACGTCTTTCTTAAGGAGACTGGTAAGGGGTTTAGTGATTTTACTGAAGTTGGCAATAAAACGTCGGTAATAACCTGTTAGGCCTAGAAATGCTTTAATATCTTTGCAGGTTTTTGGAACTGGGAAATTTTGAACAGCTGTGATTTTATCTGGGTTAGGCTTGACGCCTTCGCTTGAGATCGTATGGCCGAGGTAGGCTACCTCTTGCCTTAGAAATTCGCATTTGTCGGGTTGAACCTTGAGTTGGTATTTTCGGAGTCTGGAGAATACTTCATGGAGTTTTTGTTCATGTTCTTGGATGCTGGAGGCAAATACGACTATGTCATCGAGATATACGAAGCAGCGTTCGCCTTGGAGTCCATAAAGTACGGAATCCATTGCGCGTTGGAAAGTGGCTGGGGCATTTTTTAACCCGAATGGCATTCTTTTGAATTCGTAGTGGCCGTAGGGTGTATTGAATGCAGTCTTGGGAATGTCTTTAGGGTCAACCTCGAGTTGGTGAAATCCAGAAGCTAGATCTAGTGTCGTAAAGTATTGTGAATGACCTAACTTGTCTAAGATGTCAGTGATGTTTGGAAGAGGGTAGCTATCTCCTATCGTGACATCGTTAAGTTTACGATAATCGATGACTAATCTCCATTTTTGTTTCCCTGATGCGTCTAGTTTCTTTGGAACTACCCAGATGGGGCTGCTCCAAGGAGATGAGCTGGGTTGTATTATGCTTTGTTCCAGCATTTTCTGCACTTGAGTTTGGACTTCCTTTTCGTGTACCTGGGGAAAGCGGTACGTTTTCGTGTGAATAGGAGCTTCAGTAGTGGTAGGTATCGAGTGTTTTGTGTGATTACTAAATGTTAATGTGTCTCCTTCGATATAAAATATGTCTGAGAATTCTGAGATAATTTTATCTAATGAATCTTTTTCTTCTTTGTTCAAATGATCTTTCCTAATCAGGCTGTGTACTTTGTTTTGTCTATCTACCGAGTTGTTGTCGTTACTAGTTTCGGGACGGTGGTTAGTGTTGTTGATTTGTATTTGTTGATAAGAGTTGACGCTAATATTTGGTGTAGTAATTAATTTATCTGAGTCGTTAGTGTTCACACAAGTAATTAAGAAATGGTGGTCTTTTACGTCGACAATAGCGTGGGGAATAACAATACCGTTATCTATTATTTGTCTCTCGACGATGGCTGTCCCGGACTTCAATGAGTCTGTTTTGCATGTAATTACCGTTTCGGAACGGCCATTAACTAATTGCATGTTGTTATCGTAGTTTGGTTGTTGTTGTTCTCCAAGAAAGTGAAGTTTGTATGATTTGTCACGTATACGCATTGTTTTAGATTGAACATAGATATGGGCATTGAATTTTGACATGAAGTCGTTACCTAGAATACCGTCGGCCTTGATATTGAGGTTGGCTACATGGAATTTGAACTTGGGAAAGCTATCGAGTGAGATATCTGTTGTACCGAAGCTACGAGTTGATGACTGATTACCAGAGACGCCTACAATTGATACAATGTTGGTATCCTCTAGTTTATTGGAACCAATCTTATCCCGGTGTATAACAGATATTCCCGCTCCTGTGTCTATGAGTAAAGTGATGGGTTGTCCTTCAACATGAAATGTGCAGTGCAATAAGTTTTCAGGAGGTACGTCGTTTAGAGAGGATATGGCGAAGGATTTGATCTCGTTTTTTGAGTTAGCAGATTTAGGAGAATTAACGGATTTAGTAGAGTTAGATTTTGGTTTAGTCTTTGATTTATTTTTTGAATTAGATCTGGATTTAGATTTAGTATTGGATTTAGTAGAACTGAGGGTTTGGGGCTGGATACCCTGTCCGTTTGGTTTAGTTGATTCGAGATTTGGCGAATAAGGATTTAGAGATTCTGCGGGTTCGAGATTTAGTGAGTTAGGATTTAGCATAGATTTAGAGATTTGTGGAGATGTAGTAGGCATGGAGATATCCGTTTGTGTGGTTGCATCGCATGTGTGTCTCCGATAGACTGGGTTAGGCAGCGATGACGTCACACATTGGTTTTTATATAGATTTATTGGTTTAGCTGGAGGTTCTGGAAATTGTGGTTCAGATACTGGATCTCGTTTGATGTCTGTGTCATCGGATTGGTCGAGTAGTAGCAGGCTGAAGCGGTTTCCTGGGAGTTGCCAGCTTCCGAGGCCGCGTGCGAGTTTAAATTATTTACTTTGGCGGTCGTAGTGCTTGCTGGAGGTGTATTAGAAGTGGGTGAGGCCTGCTGTTGATTACGTATAGAGTTGTTATAAGCTCTTTTCCTGCAATCGGCTATAACGTGGCCTGGTTTCTTGCAGTAGTTGCAGGTTTTGCTTGAATCGTATGACGAAGTGTGAGTTGGTCTGTTAGTATAGGTATTTGTCTGTGGTTGAGGTGTGCGTGTGATGGGTTGGAATTGAGTAGGTCTACGAATCGAATTAGGCACAGGGTTTGGGATATTTTTGGTATTATTGTTGATTTTATACAAGACTTGTCTTGTGCTGTTCATTGCGCGGATTTTATCTTCTTGCATAGCGAATCGCCCTGCGTCTGTTAAGCAACGGAATTCTTTGGTGCGAAGCATCGTCCCTATATCACTACTGAGACCGTTCACAAAGACGTTGAGAGCTGTCTCTTCAGTAGCCGTTTTCCTACCTGTCAGCGTTGCGTCGGTGACTTCAGCAGTTAATTTTTCTACTATTTTACCTCTACAAAGGTCGACTCTATGATAAAAATCGGTAATGGATTCGTTTGGTTTTTGGAACATTGACTGTAACTCGAGGTTAAGGTGTGCAATGGTCTTGACATTGGAAAATCTCTGGATCAGGTATGCTTTTAGGTCATCCCAATCAGTATGTTGTCTACTATGAACATCAGATGCTCCAGTCCCTGTGATTTTATTCAGGGCGTAAACGAGGAGTACGGGTTTTTGATCTGCTGATGCTAGAGAAAATGCGGAGTCGCACGACCTAGCGAATCGGTAGATTTGCTCTGGGTGTGTTGTATCGAAGTCGGGAATTAATTTTAAGAGTGTGGCGAGATCTAATGCTTGCGCCATGTTGGTTTGGTTTTCAAACGCGGCGTACAACTGGAATAGCCTAGCGATATTTCCTTCAATAGAATCGTTCATTAACTTTTATAAAATAGATACAAGGGAGTTGGTAAAACAGATAAAGTGGTATGAGGATTTGATATAGGATATAAATACAGGATTTCGAACAAACAATTTAAGCCACTCACCACAGTAACAGTAGTATCAGGATACGCATGATGTCTCGCAGGTTCGGCGGGCCAGCTAAAACCCTTCGGGTACCGTCTAGGGCTTTCTTCCTCGACGTTTTGGTCCGTCTTCTACACAGCGGGTATGCGTTTATCCTACCGACTGCGCCAAACTGTTACGTTGCAGAAGTGAAGAAAGTCTTTTTAAAAACAATTGTCTTTATTTCGAATATAATTTAGTATTAATACACTTGACAAGTTTGATTAAACGACACACGAACTTAGTACAGACTTAATAATACGCTTGGATATGAAAACTTGATATAGACTTGACTTATAAACTTGATATAAACTTGATATAGATTTGATATGAACTTGACTTGTGACTCGAATAGACGTGGAGTGAGGTCGGAGATCGGAGTTGAACTGAGATGCGGGGATGAAGGGACAGGAGTATTTATGGTTTGAGTAAGCGTGGGAAAGGGATGTTTACAGATAAATTACTTAATCACTAATTCTACTATTTAACTAATGAGTGGAAAATAACTATGGACTATTGATATGCTTATCATTATACCAATACAGAGTCCATAACATAACACAGAGTCCATAACATAACATGGCTAAGCACTGCGTGCTGGTCTCGAGTAGACTTTCTGCTTTTTACATCACGATTGTGCATAATTGGTGCAGGTAAATAAACTCTGACCCCTGTGAGAAGTAAAAGTGAAATTAGTTAGGTATGTTATTACTACATAATGTACTTCATAATAATGTATAATGTACTGCGTACTTTACTACTTTTACAGTGATGACTGATGACATTTATACTTTGCAATACGTACGGGGTTCTTTATAATCGTCTATTTGTTCAAGTTATATTTAGGTAGTATATTACTTTTTTTTTAGGAAACCAACAGCTTATGATAACACAGATTTACAAGATACTAATAAACAAAAGCCAATTATAGGTTGCCCCAATTTAAAATAACTTATAAATACATACATCCCTGAAATTGATTTAAGCTACTACCTATATAACTTATTGTTTTAAAGCAAACTATGAAGTATTGATAGATTTGAAGCCAAATATATTGTGAGATGTACAGAAAAGCCAAGCAAAAGTCAATAGCAATTTTCTGGCTCAAAGCCAGAACTATCAACGTAGTATGTATTCTCTACCATTATTTACTACCAAGAATCTTGTATACTAGTAATTATATTAACTGTAGTCTCTTTACAGTTAGGAAATACGCTGCCTGGAATTTTCATTGCGAAAATTTAAGTGCATATTAGGGATTGAACGTTGTATTCTACTCATATTATTTATTATTCTATCGACTTTCGACGGTTTAAATATTGTCGCGCTATTATTGTGGGCAAGTAGGTGTAGATAAACAAAACGACAATGACATTAATTAATTTTAATATAAATTAACGTTTAATAATGGAATGCAAAAATCCGTTTCGGTATTTATGTCTATTTTCTATTTTGGCGGTATTTTTATCGCGTCAGTCAGACACACTGTCACTCAAAACACTGTCATTTATACGAGGTCAAACGGAGGTCAAGGACAATGTATCACAATGTCAGGATAATATGTCATAGGTAATATTACCTGGCGGAATAAATAGCTAGGTGTCATCCTACAGTAGGATTCCTACAGAGCGTAGCGAGCGCGAGCATAGCGAGATTTTTCCGTGTTCTGTGATTCCTACTACATGTAGTAAGTAGGCTGAGAGTCAAAGAGTTAATAAAAGACAGAACGTCATAAAGTCGCTTGAGATAGAAAACCTCGTATGTCGCATTTTTAACGATAAACATAAATGTTCACTTAGAAAGAAAAACTCTGAAGCCATTACTCCTGCTACGAGAACCAACTATTTTCAGACAAGTTTTTAATCCTAAAAGTTTGATTCATACACATACATAGGTGGACAGATAATTAGAAACAGGCCAAGATTTTCATACAATCGAGATCACTTTGAAGTCAATGGGTCACCGTGATGGTTTGATCGGCGCATGATCTGATGACGGTCATCGAGAGAGTAAATGGAGGACTTTTAATCGCTATAGATATCCAACTTATCAGATGAGCCGTTTGGAAGCAGCATCGTCATGAAGAAAAAACCCGCTAAATGGCATCAAAATGTATGAAAATCTTAAAGTTAAGGAATCATGACGATGCTGCTTCCAGACGGCTCATCTGATCAGTTGGATATCTATAGCGATCTAAAAGTCCTACTTTGTATCTATTCTCTCGATGACCGTCATCAGATCATGCCCTGATCAATCCTTCACGGAGAACCATGGCTTTGACCTCGATTGTATGAAAATCTTGCCCTGTTTCTAGACATCCGTACACTTATGTATATACGAGATTTTTAGAGACGATGATAGGAGTGCTATCGTATAATTTATTGTCCCTCATTCTTTACATTCCGTTGTCAAGGTTACCTACGTCACTATAGATACAAAATGTATAGTAAATGTTGACATTTGGTGTGAGGTACTTGCCACGTGCTACATACACATTCGCTGTATTAAACATCTGAGGAAATTGTTTGTTCTTATTATAATGAAAATGATGATCTGTCTTGCCAGACCAAGATAAAATATAAATAAATGTGTCATGCAGTTTGACGTGAAATGATAATAGAGTTTGCAAGATAAAACTAAATGCATACTATTTACCATACCTTAACTCTTGTATTGGCATATTGATAAGGCTTGCACTGAATGGAAAAATACGATTTTTTTCTTTAAAAGTGAATTAAACGAGGATTACTATCGTAGGATGACGTCACTTTAGAAACATTAAAAGATTCATACTAGAATAAAAGTAAAGATTGGTCAAAGAAGTTATCGTTATTTCTATCTATATGTTTGTGAGACCATATCCATGCTGGTGCGGAATTCTCGAGCATAAAAATTAGTAAGGAAAACTGGACTAAAAATAGCGTAAACTACTCCTACATAAAATATAGTGAAAATCCCCATCGAAATCTGTCTCTAGTTCTAATGGGCTCCCTAAACGATCATGCGGCATGACATGCATTACGTGCTGTCACTCATGCATGAACGTCTAGCTGTAGTGATTGACGTGCATGACTTGCAAACTACATGCATGACATGCAAACCGTGACCGTTGCTTTACTGTATTGATTGATAGCAAGCATGATGGTCCATCATGCAGCATGACATTCACGTAAACTTTGCATGTCATGCAAGCATGATCGTTTAACGACACTTTAATAGGTTTCTGTCATGCAAGAAGTCAAAAAAAGCAAACGGAAAGATGGAAACCAGTTGAAAGTTCCAACAGTCTAGTTTCTTCTCGTTGTTTTATCAAGATGGATGTAAAGCGACCAGTACAGTATGTGTCTTCAATAAAAGCCAGTACTGGTTTGGTACTCATAATAATGCTGCAGCTGTGACTTGTAGGAAAAGTAGAGTCCGTATTCTGACATTAAAGAGCGGGTCTTGTCACCTGGTCAGTGAAATTCACTGCTCGATTACTATCTTAAAGTTTCTGTCTGTTTGTTACGTTTTCACGCCTAAACCGCTGAGCGGATTTGGATGAAGTATGGAGAAACTGTGGGGCAAGACATAGACTACATTTTACCGCGATAACTGTCAAACTTATTCACATCTTACCTATTAAATTCAAATTCTTTATTTGTTAAGAATAGGTTACACTTTTTTGGAGTTACTAGTCAAATAATAAAAGAAACTTATCTTGCGCGGGCGCAGCGGGGGGTAACAGTTGTATTAAGAATTTAAAAAATTACCACGATGACTGAACGGGTAGATCTGGTGTATTGTTATTTTGTCCATAATATAACTTGACTGACAAGCACACCCACAAGCCCACAACACAAGAATTGACTAGCCGGGCTGGTTAGTGGCCTTTGCACTTGACCCTCTACTCTCTGTATTAAACTGACAGGACAGACAATTTCCGAGTTTAAAAACCCTGTTTTTTTTCTATTACTAATTCCGGAACACAGCTTTCACCTTACGTAAGAAAGTATGTACATACAGTATTCTTTACTTAGTAGTGACTCGTTATCAAAGAGAGACAGCCAATACAGATAATAAACTTAGGGTTGCGACTCTAGCATGACAGAATTTTCTACAGGAATACAAATTCCAAGAGCAAATGTTGTTAGGCTCCTCGCTTTTTGGAAACTTTGTCGTAGTTTGAGTGTGACCAATTTAAAGGCAAATGTTGGCAACACAGATACCTAATATAATGCCCCTAATTAAAGTAGGCGGACAGAGGCCACGCCACCGTCTTTATATAGAATAGGCTGTATTGTAGTTAGTCGGATAATACCTTCTTGCGATCTCCGCCATTGATGGCCATTCAACTAAGTTTTACAAATAAAAAGAAAATTCAGTGAAAAACGAGTTTTATTCCAAAATAAGCTCGCATTCGCAACAGCAAATTTTATTCGTTGTTATACTTAAATAGATTTTTTAGGATACATACTTCTATAAAGACAGAGCCAGAAGAATATTATTTATTTACAAACTAAATTGATTTAAATTAAATTTTGTTAGTTTTGTGTTCTTCAATGTTTGCTACCATTCCACTCATCCGTTATTTGAATAAACTTGGTCGAATGATTCAGAATATGACTCTTGTCATTTGCGTTCATGTCGCAAGTTTTCTGACGCGGAAAAAATACTTGCGAGAAACGGGTGCTGGAAAATGAGGAAACGATACCACTTTCATTTTTAAGAAATCACGCGGCTATGAGCATCAGTCATCTGCGTCTGAAGCGATTGACAGTAAATTGAACTATTTGCGTCGTAAATTATGTTATATAATATGATTGACGATGAGGTTAGCGCAGGACCGTTCGTCGTGGAGATCCTTGGGGGAGGCATTTGTCCAGCAGTGGACGTCTACAGGCTGATATGATGATGATGATGAATATGATTGCAGCAACGAACTATAAAAGTGCTCGTTGTAGGGGAGTACTGAAAAACTTCGTTCGTTGGATTCAGATGCTACATTATCTATTCTGAATTAAGACGAGTTCCCGTTAAACTCAAAATACAGACAGGTATTGTTTATGAAAATACAAGAAGAGAGATATTTTCAAGAGTTGACAGAAGCTGTCGAAACTTTCGTCTGGGCATATTTCTCTCGTATCATCAATCAATCTGTGATTGAGTTGGAACGCTTTCACACGAGCGCTTTCGTCTATTGGCATAATCACCTCTCCATCGGCTGGTGACGGCGATGTGACAAATGGTGACCATTTCACTTCAGAGCAGAGTGGGGTCCCAGTTGAAGCAGGGAACGGAACTAAATAATCCTATTATAATTAAACCAAATAATCCTAATTGAATAAGAAACCGATATTTTATTGAGTTTTGACATTCGTTGTTTATTCAATCGATTTGGAGGAAATTTTGCAAAAGCCTGAAACGGACTTTGAGGAAACTTGGCTATACATCGAAACGGAACGAACGGAAAAAAACTTACTGCATTAGGGCGAAGCCGGGGAAAACAGCTAAGTATAATTTATCGAAGTAACGAACGAATTTACATATGCCTTTGTTTTAGGTCGCTTGTACTGCTTAGTGTAACTGGAACCTTGTTGCTTGCTTTCAAAGAGAATTAGACCGTCAATCAAACAAATAAAATAAATAAAATCCATTTTAATCCGGACCTATCTAACAGTGACAGCTGTCGCCTGATAACGCCGGAGACAATGCGCGACTCAAACATTTGTCTTGACTTACCTACTTACAAATAACTCAATTGTCTTGTAAGTGAAAGTACGAAATGTATAATAAATATAAAATGTATAATAAGTATAAAAATGTATAATGTTCAGGTAGGTACCTGATTAACAAAATATCGACTTTTATATTTTTTGTGAACAGCGGAAGTTATTGCTGTTAATTCGCTGTGTACATTTCTAACTGATTGTAGTGTGCCAAAGAGGGTATCGCACTGAGTGGTAAGTGTAATTATGATACGGTATTTCTCTAAAACAGTCCGTAAAACATGCATGGCCTCAATCTAATCTTTCGAGTTCTCGCTATGTCGTGACTTATAGCAATGTTGCACTCCAATCAACGGTATGCAGTTATATTCGTCGATGCTCTGGTTTCTGAACAGGTGAATAATAATTTTGCATATCTCGTTAAATGCTCTACTTTCAATCACTTCGAAATGTTGACTTTTCTATTAAGAACTGTTAGGCGCCATTTTCACCACACATCTTGGGCGTACGCCCGCTCAAGATCATGTTAGACGTAGCATTTACACCATCTTGCGCGGCACCTAGCAAGGCATCCAGCAAGGCATAGACAAGCTTTAAAAAGTAGCTTTTGGCTTGGTTACAAGACTTTTAAGCCATATTACTTGATTTTTTAATTGAGATATGGCTTAAAAGTCTAGTCCAACCAAGCCAAAACCTACTTTTTAAAAACGTCAGAGCTTGTCTATGCCTTGCTAGGTCCAGCACACATCCTGCACGTCGTGCAAGCAAATAATAATAATTATTGCTGTATAGCAAGACTTTTCACGACAGTTTTGCATCTAGCCCTAACATGACCTTGAGCGGGCCGTACGCTCAAGAAGTGTGGTGTAAATAGTGCTTTAGCCGTTTCCCGCTGTACTGCTCGGTATCCTGGTTCCGACCAATGTAAGTTACTCCATGGTTTCAGTAATCTGACCTGTCTGCCCGAGGGAACTCTCACTTTCCTTTCAATGTGTGTTTCTAAATATTTCAATACTAACTTCTATATTACTTCTATGACTGATTGGATCGTTCGCAAAATTCTATTACCACCATTGATATGTTTATGTTATGATATTTATGACGTCCAAACGATCAAAAAGATTTGGATTTCGTCACGCGCAGTCAATGCCCACGATTCAATTGTCGATTAAAGTTAACTGACACGTGGAATACCAAACAATGGCGTATTTTAGACATGTCGAAACGATGCCGGGTCAGTGGACACCATTCTGTGTGAATACTGACATTGGCCAATGTAACTCTACACTTTGATAAACCGTTAGTCTTTTTAATGATTTCAGTGTCAGTGCACAGTGGTGCAATGTCCCTTCATTTTTCAGTTCCATGGTTGAGCTTGACTGGATGGAGCAGCCACATCCGCACAACGGGCCCCGGTCTGCGCAGGAATCAGAATCGTGCGAGATCCTTATTGAAATCGAAAGGTGGTGGTGTAATCCAACCACGAATACATTTCATGATTTTTGTCCTATCGACATCGTTTGTTGTGTGTGAGGAAGGCTCATGTTAAAACAGTGATCATATCTTACGATACTTTTTATCAAGGATTGCAATTTACTGCACTGGAAAATTTTAATTCACAGGGTAGAATCTATAATCTTAGATCATTCAAAGATTTTTTAAATTATGATTTTATTTTTATCATTCGTCGTTGTCGTTGTCATTATTATTTTGTTTTTGTCATAAAAATGAGTCATTTCTTATGACCTGCTTATAATGGCGTGACTCTACTCAACATCCTTATTTATCACTTTCAATTCAAAGGCCCCCCAATTTTCATCACTTTTACCAGAACACAGTGGGTTGCAATGACCCTTTGTTGTGACCAAGTGACCCGTGACACTGTGGTTCAATCGTCCGCTGACCGAGTTGCGTTGCGATCGCTTCCCGGTTCGGTTCCAGCGCGGTGCATTTACAACTTTTTGCGAACTTGTTGACACCGTGAGCTCCAGGCTCTTGTAGTCGTCCACAGTGAAACTTCTCTAATGTTGTTGTAATATAATGCTGTAATGACCACGCGGACTATGCCATAGCCAGCAAATATACTAACCTGATTTTATATATGAGGGGTTAACAAGACTATACTGTAGAGTGCAGTAGCTACTGAGCATACATAAATATGAGTACAGTAGCATAATGTAATTACCGGTGAAATGGTAACAGCGGACGCTACAATGGGCATTGTTCCCGTGCACAGGAAGGCGTAGCGTGCAACCTCTGTCCATTGTCTGCTCGCCTGGTACCTCGTGCAGCATCACATCTACTTATATTGTAATTTGTTTTTTTTTTGTATGGAAGCCAGGGTTGTAACCACAAAGGTAAAACCGTTATGCTTTTATCCAAATACTTATATAACCAAAATAATCCTACTAATAATAGAAACGCAAAAGTTTGTAAGGGTGTTTGGATAAGTTGGGACGTTTGCTAAGACTCTAGCACGCAAAACTACGGAGATCGAAATGAAACTTTTCAGTTAGAGACTCGATATAAATAAACGCCATACTTTGATCACATTTTCGCTCAATTTTTCATAATATTCGGGGTTAGCAAAAAGAACGGAGCGCTAAGCTATCGCGACTAATCGCGAGAGTATCGCGATCCTGATGTCTGACGTCCTGCTTGACTCTTTTTTCTTCTAATGTCATAATTCCCATAAATATCTCGCCGAGTATGAGATGAAAATGATGACACAAGTACTCATTACGCTTACACGTGCCAAAAAATAGAACAAGTCTCCTATAAGGTAACGTTGGTACTTAAGCACACCTAAGTGTGTAATTCGATAAGATCACTTTACTCAGAAGCGTTCACATACCCTGGTAATAGGAATTCGGTAATTCTACCTTCACACACCGATCACCGGTGTTCCGTACCTACTGGGAACTAATCAAACAAAATGAAGGCTATAAGCAGGTAATATAAGCCTCTTGTTCTGTTTTCACCGTGTGCAGTTATTATCAGAAATTCTACTGTTATACGAGGTATAATACTTTAGCAGTATTCCATTAAGATTTTTAGTAAAGTATAGAATCTATACTACCTATACTATAGTCTAATCATCAATACTATAGATAAGTAGATTATACAAACTGACGGACGGCCAGACAGAGTAGAGTATCTGTGGTGTTCTCACTCTAAGTTTTCCAGTGGATGTCGTGCTGTCGCCTTGAGGAGCTTGGAAGTTCTTCTTCAGCGAGGAGGAGGTGACATGATGATACCAGCAGCAACTATATAAAGTAACGGGTTCATTTAACTAATTTTCACAAATTGAGATATAAGCATCCGGTCACAAAATAAAGCATTTACTTAGGCCTACATAAGTAGGTAAGTAAAGGCTTATTTTGTGACCGGAATGTTGAAAAATATCAAATTGGGTTCCCGATGAGTTATGACTGAGAAATTAAGTTGATGGTTGAAGATGGGTATTGACTGATAAGTGAATGTCATTAACAGTACTTATCTGCTTGCAGGATATGCTCTGTTGCATAAAAGTCGCCTCAAAACAACTTAGTTAACTCCAGACCTGACGACGGAAGACTCAATGAAATTGTAAACATCCGCCGGTTTTGCTCGTTATTATCCAGTCTACTTCCCGTAGTTAGGGTAACCACAATGCTTTTTAATTTCTTCCAACTATATTTTACCAATACCTATAGCTATGTGATTTTCGAGATTTATTGGACATTTATTTTATAGAAAAGAGGACTTCCAATAGGAATAAGGTACCTACCGATGGACATAAATAAGCCAGCGATATAGGTATCTGTGGTAGGTAGGTACTAAAGGTTCATTCATAGTTCAGTATGAACTATGAATGAACCTTTAGTTTAAATACTTTAGTAAATATACTTTTCTATAAACTAAACATATTTCATACATTATTAAAGGGACAGTCATGAGAAATCGGCGTAGGCGTCTACCAAATCGCTCCCTGAATATTGGTTTGATAATGGTCGACTACACGACAGTAGCAACAAAACCAGTATAACTGGTCTCTCATAGTATTAAAACTTCCTAATATACTAGTTCATAGTCGGCCAGCTCAAGTGTTTCAACTCACGCACGTCGACTGTATCAACTCCTAAAAACCTATAAGGGGCGGGGCGAGCTCAACTATGAAGGAACACGTTTGAACTCTCCATTCATGCAGCGGAATGTTCACCTTAACTAAACATTGATGAGAAACAAGTTACCAAGATGATTTTCTATACCTGTATACCAAAAAGAAAAATCTAATATTATTTAAAATAGTGCTTAGTTATTTTTTCATTACTTAGTGCAAATGCCTGTCACCTCTCACCGTACGTGGTCACCCTACACTGTTTTGTAAAATATTATTGGCCCGTTTTGCAAAAATACCACATTGCCACCCTATTCTGAACACTTAAGTTTTGTTTCAACACCAGCTGTAAGATGCATATCTGATGCATGCATCCATGGAGCATGGAGCCGCAGCCTTTTTATTTGTGTTACATAAATGGTGTTATTATATGTTACAAAATTAGCACTCAGCCGGCAATATCGTTAAATACCTAGTAGTTTAGAAATCTTGGCCTAAAAACGTCAGTTGGGTTTGTTTATAAATTTTAAAAGGGTTTTAAAATGTTTATTATTTTCAATTTTTCACCTTATAGTACTTTTTTAATAGCTTCACGATTAGATTGTTTCCAGGACACAGCAATACAATATTCTGAGTAAGAATTATAAACGTGTATAACACACGGCTGCTGCGTCGCCAGTTCCTTCCTTTTTCTTTGCTGGAACTTGGCTGCCACGCTCCCACGTGTCTAGATACGAATATTCCTTAAAAACAATCTTGCTACAGTAAAAAATATGGCATTAAACAACAAAATAGATACTTAAAGAGCAAAGCAATAGACAAGCTGAAGACATTTCATCAAGTAGGTTAAGTAGAGAAAGATGAATGCCTCACTTTATGTGCAGTTCAATTATTCGGCCATCAGCGCAGCGATATTTCTTGCTATTCAGGCATCCTCCACAAAACATTCTAAATCACCGGTATCTACACATAATAGCCCACAGTGCTACACGTCCGATGTACAGCGCACAAAACAAGCAGCAGGCCTATTTCACATCATGCAGCGATTAGCGTTTCGGAAAATATGTCAAAAACGTACGAGTGTTTAGCGAATGTGTCACACCAGTGTATGGTCGCTATCATGAAAATGAATGTTGTATACAAAACTTGGTACTCACATCTTTTGGTACCGAAGCATTGGATATAGAAGAGAACTTGGCTACTTTTTATACTGGGTCCACACATTTGCCGCACACGCAAACGCCAACTCAAATGTTGGCAAACCAAACATGAACCAAGAGCGTTAATCTACGCAAACCAAGCCAAACCCCTGCACCACACGTTTGCGTTTGTAAACGCAACAAATATGTTTTTGGTGGAATATGTCCCGGCAGGTATCAATACTTTTTGTAAAATTATATTTTCCTCTAAGTATTTGTAGAGTTGTATGGCGCTGATAAAAAGTGTTCTTAATAGAAACATGTCGATAATGTCTGCCTGAACTTGGCTGGCACACTGCCGTGTGCTGAGATTTGTAAAGTCAAAATATTTTATTGCTTATGAGCAACTACACTGGGTACATGTACCTATAATTATACACGTAAATTTTTATCTACCACCGTTTCCTAAGAAGATTGTATTCGTCTCTCGTATGAATTCGTTCCACTGCATTCTTGTTTATACTGTGGCGAGACGCACGGCTCTCGAGCACACGCGCATAACTAATCGCTGATTGATAGATCAAAGGCGCGGAAGGAAGATTATGATTATTTAGAGCATGTCGGGTGATTTCAACGGATACATTTCTCGAAGATGGTTTTTATTGGCAATGACGATGTCGGAGACGCACGGCTCTACATTAGGCATTAAGCAAATTTATCTGACGTTTCCTGAAAATCTGGGTTTACGGCCATTGCCAGGCATTGTACAAGACTTCCATTAAATGTTCCATGTCTCAGCTCAATCGTCCAGTAGTTTTCGATTTATCCGGGGGACAGACAAACAAAATATCGTTGCTCTCCATTTCGACGGATGCCTCAAAAGAAAAAAAATTAAGTACTTACCTACATATTTTTATTGAGTAACCATTTGTAAAATTCTTAACCCTAAAGTAGGAATTTCAATAATATTTTAATAATAATATGTAGAAAATTTCTACCTGACCTCTGATTGCCGCGGGAGAAAGAGCTGCGAATCTAAATATACATGGGCACATATAAAGTCACCTGCAATCATAATAATAAGTACATATTAATGACTTGCACGCTTGGCTCGACTGTAAGTGTTAGTTAGATTAAATGAAATTGAATTGAATTGAATAATAACTAGGTGATTTTGACTAATTGTAGGTAGGTACTTGGGTTTACCTACATTACATATTGTAGGTTTAAATAAATAAACTTATTTTTTGTGTTTTGTGTGACGTGTTGTAAGAATAGACAACGTACTGGCGCAGTATCCCACACAATGAATAGTATTGCCTTCTTCCTGGTTGAGGTCGATGCGATTTGAGAAATTGTGAGAAATTCAAGATGAGGTTACAATTTCTTCCGCGTAACCGACGTTCAAAGATTACCGAGACTAACGCGAGCAACCAAATAATGGTTCATTTCGTAACAGGTCATGGAAAGTGGCTTTCTTTCCCCACATTAGAACCACTAAGCCTATTCGTCCTTCATCTCCAAAGCAGTGGCAGTTTACTGATTTTACTCAAAAGCTTATCTACTTACTTAGAACCCATGAAGCTAAAAATGCTGCCTCTGTAGAACACACTATGAAAGAGGAAATAAAACGGAGAATATTGTCAGATAATTATCCAATATCCATAGAGCATAGGTGTGATACTACCTCCATAGAGCAGCCAGCAACAACACATTTTTACTCTCATGCTTAAAACTTTCAATTTAGAACTTCTAAAGAGTTATAAGGCACTGATCATCATCATCAGCCCACACTAGTCCACTGCTGGACATAGGCCTCCCCCAAGGCGCGCCACTGAGTCCGATCTTCGGCTCTCCGCATCCAGTCACTGCCAGCCTACGCAGGTCGTCGCATCCATCTAGCCGGGGGGCGTCCCACACTACGCTTGTCTAGTCGTGGTCTCCACTCGAGAACTCGTCCACCCCAGCGGTTATCGGTTCTCCGACAGATGTGACCAGCCCACTGCCACTTCAACGTGGTAACCCTTTGAGCTATGTCAAAGGCTTTGGTTCTCTGGCGGATCCCCTCGTTTCGGATCCTATCTCTCAGAGAAACTCCGAGCATAGCTCTCTCCATAGCCCGTTGAGCGACTTTGAGTTTTCGGACTAGTCCCACTGGCACTAATGATATCATGTAAAAGATATGCAAGGTTCAACAGCAACAGAAGTCCTTATCCAGATTAAAACAGCATCGCTTCCAGTCTTCGTCTGCTTTTCGTAATGAGGTGACACTCAGGCTCTGCAGATCCAGCTCACAGTCCGCCCTATTTCAAATACATACTAAATGCACCTACCCTGCGAGATCGAATCAGAAATGAGGAGTTCCGCAAGAGAACCAAGGTCACCGACATAGCTAAGAATTGCGAAGCTGAAGTGGCAGTGGTCGGGGCACATCGTTCGTAGAACTGACGGCCGTTGGGGCAGAAAGGTTCTCGAGTGGCGACCACGTATCGGAAGACGCAGTGTAGGCGTGGACCGACGATCTGGTGAAGGTCGCGGGACCCGGCTGGATGATATTAGCGCGGGACCGCTCGTCGTTGAGATGTCTTTGTTCAGCAGTGGACGTCTACAGGCTGATATGATGACTATTATGCACAGAGCCTTTGCCGCAAACCTTAGATTATTTCGGCACTCTTCAGAAGGACTTCTCAGCAACTTTGTACGTACGTGTCAAAAAGGCATCAGCTGATATGATCATCACGACTCAAGGGCACGATCGCCCTCCTAAATAATAAAAGTCGCAAGCGTGAAATGTCTCATACATGGGTCACGAAGACGATACACGAACCGAACACGATGTGTCATGGCATTTTACGTTACATAACATGAGTTGCAAAAATAGCAAGCTTAGATCATTATCAGGTGCTCCGCGTGTAACACTAGGGTTCATCATCATCACATCACTCAAGCACCAAAGTTAGTTCATTTCATTACTAGCTCAAAACCTGCACCGAAAGTAGCTTTTACACCCCTAGGGATGTAGGTAATTTTTAAAAATCGAACGAGACTCATCTGTTTAACTATAACCCGCACGAATAACATGTGCCGCTTACCTCACATGCCATGCCATAGCCGCGATGGGCTCAGTTTATTCGTTCGGGTTATTGGCTATTGTAATTCTGAAACAATTTCGAACTGGCCAGCGCGAACAAAAGATCGCGCGAAAAAAGTTAAAGCCCTGTAAAAAGAGAAAAGGCGGGAATGAGTTAGATTACATAAATATTTCCTCGCAAATGGCTCTTGTTTTGTTTGTAAGTAGGTAGAAATAGGTAAGAGCGTGGTACAGACATTTTGAGAATTCAACATTTTGAGATTCAACATTTTGAGATTCAACATTAAGAGAATTCAACATTTTGAGAATCCAACATATTGAGAATCCAACATATTGAGAATTCAACATTATGAGAATTCAACATTTTGTTCCTGAGCGAATTTATCCAGAATATTTACGAAAGAATATACCACTCACTACCTCCTTATAATTCCGTGACTCACTACCAATAAGCACTGCATTCTTCTTCGTCTAATTATTGTATGTAAGTATACATATTCTACCTATAATTTCTCCTTATACAAAATAATACTATACAATACGCCATCGCAATTCAATCTTTTCCATCGACGACAAACAATGCACCGTAATAACTCTAATCGACTTGTACACCTTTCTATATTGTATGCTGATAAGCCTGCGATCGCAGTTCCGTTCCCATTTCATTCAAATTCATTCCATTTCATTCAATGGTGTTATGTACGGTGCAGTTCAATTGTGGTTTGATTAAGGCAGGGTAAACTATGACTAGCAAGAGTTGGCTTTCATTTAAATTCCGTTTCAAAATTGATTTCTTATGTAACTATTAATGAACCAGGTAATTGGGAGAAAATGTACTCTGTATTCAGGTTTTTATATTTTTTTTGGAAGTACAATAAAATAGGCAGCTAACCACAACGAAGCTGTAAAGTTGCTTAAGAGTTAAAATAAGTAAACAGAGTAGGTAGGACTTGGAAATCTCAATTTGAGATCGGAATTTTGAAATATCAATTTCAGTTCTAGGCCAATACAGTTTCTGGGCCCATAACCTATCATGCTTAATATTCCTATTCGTACGGCACTCACGCATAACCCGCTAATAAATTTGTTTGCTAACGCAGAAACAGTAACTTCGCAAGTTCTAGACACACTGACACGTTGCTGTAAGTACAGCCCCACTTTCTCGTTTGTTTTCGCGGTGGTCTTATAGTGGAACATTTAAAAACCTAGTTAACCATCAATAGAATTCTTACTAAGTATAGCTATTCTAGTTTAATTTTACAAATACTTGTGTTGATGGCTTGTGACATCACTATGACATAATCTTTTACAAAACAATCTTTTCTGTAACAACTTGACGGGTTCAATGAGCGATTTTCCAACAGGTATAAAATTTTGGTTCCTATTATTGGCAATAGATGGCTATGCACTGATTTCAACTATTGTCAAATGTCAATCGACACTCGACAACATACAAGGACAATGTCAAATTCGGTCGCAATTTGTCCTTGCTTCACAGACATTTGCATTCATTCTTGCATTTTTTGACATTTGCTTGATGATAACGTCAGTATAAGCTGGATAGGTAGGTACTCTTCTTTTTTTTTAAGACCTATAAATAGGCTCTCTCATTGTACAGGTTGGCTTTTAATATGTATCTTGTATTAATTAACACTGTAGTTTAATTCGAAATTAGAAATTAAGCAAACCATAGTGATAGGCAGATCGGATCAACGCCGACATGTTTTATTCTTTTTTAATAACCATAGAGCAGTGCACACTAGTGATGTGACACCTTACACTCATAAATGGGGGCATTCAACCGACTCCAGGCTGTTTACGAAGAAATTCAAAGCTTGGAGGTGTTTATAGCTACCGACAGTGCCGGCTGGCGGACTGTCTGTTCTCTATACCCAAAGAGGTTTTAAATTTATGTCACCGACCGCCGCGGCGCCCCTCGCGCGGCGGTGCTCGCGCATTCTGTGCTCTGTGTGTATACCACTTCAGAAAATAACAACTTCATGACGCAAAAGCTAAACCAAAATCGGCAAAAACGTGATAGTACGCCGTCTTTCATAATCAACACCGCCCGCTGTTCTCACAAATCGTAATTTGACTGAATATAATAACTGGATCGTAATCTCAGCAGTAACTTCTTCCTCGAGTTACGAAATCGATTCAACTGTATTAGATTCGGTGCTAATAGTAATGCCAGAAAGAGTGATCAGTTTGATTACGTATTCAATATTATTGTTATATAAAAAACTGTTTCCCGTGACTTCATAAAATAGAATAGTAATTTACTCACAGAAACATTTTTACAGTAAATAAGTGCAGGACTGAATTACCGTCTGTCCGTCTGTCTGTCAAGACCATTTTTATAAATCGAAGCCACTCAATTTTAAACTGCAAATATGTACAGTCGACCGCACGTTAGTGGAAACATTTTGAGTCTATAGTGAGTTTCAGTATTACGAGAGACCAGTTCATACTGGTTTGGTTTCTACTGACGTGCGGTCGACCGTACCTATCTACTGATTCAATAACACGACTAGGTATATAAGTACGGAATGCATATCCAAAGGAATAACCACCGTTTAATTTACATGTATTTTTCTCTCATTCATGCCAATGAACTGTTGCAGCAGACAGATAGAGATGGAATATCAAAGCTGGTCACTGGCATTGAGGCTAATTGCATATGGTATCCGTGTCGAATATTGAGCATTCACCATAACCTGTACAGTAGGCACCTAATGTAAGCAACGCAAGGTGTAAACATGTTTATCCTAATACAGCATGACATTTTGTGTCAGAGCTGAAAGGGGTTAAAAGTACCCATCAACTTTGAAAACACCGAAAATACCATAACTATACATTTTAGATGAGAAGGCAATGATATGAATAAAAAAAGTCTTGAAGTCTTAAAAAAGTTTTATGAATTTCCAAAACACTTTTAATCATATTAACAAAAACGCAAAATATCTAGGTATACTTTTCGTAATAGTTACCATCTCACACCATCGATAGAACAATTTAATATCCCATTTCAATTCTTCCGAACCTATTTCATGGTTATTTAATAATTATGTATAAAGTCATCATAGTGATGAGGTTATACAATTTCATGTCTATCGAGAATTCGTGATGGCCAGAAAACATTTTGTGCATTTTACATTTAAATTTTAAGATAATAAATGTATATGTTATAAATAATATCTTCCTGGACGATTACTCATAGCTATATGGTATAATCTTTTATCACGGCTGCTATCTCGACTATTGTTTCCAGATAGGTATTTTGCAAGACTTAACGACATGAAGCAACGAATATAATGACCACCAAAATATAATTTCCTATAAAAAAATTGTATTTAGTACGTAAATGGCAACAAAAAAAACACAATCGGACATTTTTGGGACTGGGGTTTGTTGGTGACTCACTCACCGGTATAGGGTCAAAAGTTCAAAACAATTAGATATAACGATTTCATAATAAAGAGCGAGACCACAAAAATAAGATATTGTACTAAGAATTAAATTGGTCTAATGAGTTCAACTTAAAATACACACTTTACCCAAATACATTCGAGTTACTTCAAGCGTCTGCGCCAGAAAAAAAAACGGTTTACGTACAAATAAACGTCTTATCCGTCCGTCTGCCGCAATATATTGAATCCCTTTGGTCTGGATTTATTTGGAGACGCTCGAAGTGGTTCAAACGGTAATAACGCAAACATCAAAACGGCCCAAATTGGTTTGTTTTCGTTGGAACTGTGAGGCGGGGAACAAGTCGACAAAGTGTACGTTCGGGCTCCGTCATTATTTTTTGAGTTTTCCCGGGCTATCTCGGAAAATAAAATAAAAACTTGTGGAGTAATTATTACCTAATGACATTTAAAAAAGGTTTTTAAATAGGTACTTTATAGACAAAACGTACGGTAACAGTCATTTGCCTTGTACAGACCTTTAGAATACTTATAATAATTATGCTGAGCTAATTTTCGTTTAAAGTAATTTTAATATAGATAAATGAAGAAGGCTTAAAGCTAATATTGACACAAACGGAAACAAACACATAATAAAGGTACGTCAAACACCTGCAGCTGTACCAAGTAAAGCCTAGGTACCTCTTTTTTTGAACATTTTCTAAGTAGGTACTTAGACTTTAAAATTCTCCATAGCTCTGAGTTCACATAAGAAGTGCAGTGCGACGTCGTGAGAAAGTACCCACTGTTATAATGGTAGAGTCACAGCCGTCGAGGCGGTTTCACTTGGCGAGCACACCGCACCGTGCGAATCGACGCGACAATCGTTTTCATTGACTCTAATTTCTTTATTTGTACGATTGGTTTTTCTTTTCTTCATATGGTCTACCGTAAAGATAACCTACTTGGGATTCTTGGGAAAGAGATGAGAATTCCGCTTTCCGAAAGTTTCTCTGTTTTAATTATGTCTGCCTCTTTCTGTCTGAGCGACATGTAATCCGTAGATCAAAAAAGGTATTTTAAAAATTGAAAGCATATTCTTCTACGTCAAGAATATAATCTAATCTAACATTTCCATCTTTAAATGACAACGTCTGCTCTCAAGATAGAAATGAGATTACCTACTTTACTTACTTTAAAACAAGACAAAATAGAATATCTGTTACGTTACAGATCTGCGTCGCTTACATAAATAAGTTATTTAAATGTACTGTTTTTAATATTGATATGAAAGCTTCCAATAAGTCCATTCTCTATTAGATAATCAAGTGTAGCAACAACTACTCTTTCGTTACTCACATTTTTCTCGACCAAAACCTCAGCCTGATGTAATCCTATCTGGTAGAATATACATAGGTGGACGGATAATTAGAAACAGAGCAAGATTTTCATACGATCGAGGTCACTTTGAAGCCATGGTTGTACGTGAAGGATTGGCCGGGTCATGATCTGATGACGGTCATCGAGTGAGTAGATGGAGGACTTTTAGATCGCTATGGATATCCAACTGATCAGATGAGCCGTTTGGAAGCAGCATCGTCACGATTCCTTAACTTTAAGATTTCATACATTTTGATGCCATTTTGCGGGTTTTTTTCTTCATTACGATGCTGCTTCCAAACGGCTTATCTGATCAGTTGAATATCTATAGCGATTTAAAGTCCTCCATCTGATCTCTCTATGACCGTCATCAGATCATGCCCCGATCAATCCTTCACTGAGAAGAGGTTTCAAAGTGACCTCGAACGTATGAAAATCTTGCCCTGTTTCTAATTATCCGTCCACCTATGTAGGTACTACCTATAGGCCTTCGTAGTAATATACTTGCCTCTCAAACTAAAAACTTGTTTTGCGATCTGTTTTAAGTCACCAGGCTGGTCACCTCCTGCTTACCAATGTTCGAAAGACTTCCTTCTAAGTCTTACAGCGATAATTAAGTGATAACTGCACACAAAGTAGGTACAGCAGTGTAACAAAACATGTTGAATTATAAGTACATATATATACTTATTGTTAATAAAAGTTCAGCAGAACTGAATAGAGACAAAGGCTGTCAGCAGTGTTACGTGAACGTGAATTATGGCTTTGTACTGTGCGTTACCAAATAACATTCTAAATAATGGTCATTTTGTTCATGGAGAAAGAATGGTTGACCGCAATTTTGACGGTCGTGAATGTTTAAAGTGGGTTCGTTGAATCGAATAAAGCTTAAAATGCGATTATCGTGTTCATTGTAGAAAGTATAACTGAGTTGGTAGATAAGACAAACCAAACTGGCTCTTCTCTGTTTTTTTTTGTAAATAACTATTTTTAAAAATTGTAAGCAAACAAGTAAAGAGTATCTTTTACTCTCCGTCTGAGACGTAAAAACGTATTTTTTGGTCTAGTTACCTGGCAGACAGACCGCGTGCTGAGGTTGGCCTTTAAACACTTGATGTTCAATGCCCCCTGTTAGGCATATAGCGGAAAGCAAATGAGTCCGTATCACACCATTCTATCGAATCGTGCTCTGCAAAAACCTGCCCATCCGGTTAGGTCACAGAAGGTTGATCACCTGTCTGAATATCATACAATATATGTAAATGTACGTATACAAACATTCAAAATTAAAATTTAGTCATGCCGTCAATAAAATACAATACACTTCATATAGTTATTTTTTATGTTGGAACTGGTGTGAATTAGCAATACTCTGGGTATATCGGTGGGACGTGCGCTCGTGTGGGACGCTACATGCGTGGACACACTGGCGCCGTCCCACCTTCCATGCACTTCGCTGAGAGCTGGCGCGGCCGCTTCTAACGCGGAAAACCTCAAGCGCCGCAAATATGAGTGTCTCAGTGGAGACCTCATCTTTGAGGCGTTTGGGGTTGAGACCCAGGGTCCGTGGGGTCCCGGCGCCCACCGCCTTTTCAAAGAAATATCCAAAAGGCTGGTGGAGAACACGCGGGACCCCCGAGCTGGCGGCTATTTTGCCCAACGGATAAGCCTCGCGATTCAGCGAGGCAATGCCGCCAGCCTCCTGGGCACTCTGCCGGCGGAGGCGGGGGACGAGCTGGGGCAAGTTTTTTATTTGTAAATAGGTAGGTATATTCGTTTTTATAATTTTTATTTGTATATAATTTATATTATATATTTCCTACTTAGTAAAAAGCTTTAAGTACTTAATAACTTTAAATAACTAGAAAGGTTAACATCATTAACCATCGACTTGAGAACCTCCTCCTTTTGTTTTTTTTCGTCGGTTGAAAATAGCATTGTTCTGCTACGATATCTCAGTTGTTCTGTCAACATTTCTGTTTGCGACAGTATAATATGGTGAAATATAGGAGACGGCAAACAAATACCCTTTCGCTGTTTGTAACACGACATGTCGTGCCAGTGGATTCCTTCCATTGGAATCACCTTGGCCTATATAGATCTATTATTGTTTTCTGGAGAAATCTGCACCCACGTATGTAGGGAGGCAGTCGTGTGCATATTATTGGAACTTAAATATACATATTTTAAAATATAGGTAGGTACCTATTACATGTATTGAATTGTATTTTTTTCGGCTGTCGAAATCGTTAAGCCCATTCCCATCCCACTCTGCTATGTTTAAGTGAAAGTTTGGTTGTATTAAGTTAGGTACTCATTTACGAATTTTTTGAAACTCGGTACAGTGGTGGCTTATACCTGTGGCTTATACCCTGGAATAACCTAAGTGGTATTCTGAGAATATGTGTAATAGAATACCTTTTAACGCGAACGAAGTCAGCTAGGTAGTTTGAAAACTACTATGGATAATAAAAACAAATGAAAGTAACATAGCAACGCCCTGTATTCTTTGTAATTTAAAAACGGATTAACTGTACTTCGTTCACACGTAACTTTTTAGGGAGAGTTCTGTTCAACATCTGCTCCTAACTATACGACACATAATAGGGACCACCTGCTTAATGTTTTTTCTCAAAATATATTCGAACTTAGTTCTTATTAAGTTAACTGCTCCAATGATCTATAAGTCACTAACATAGGAAAGTTACATAGAAATGGGCTTTTCTTTTACCTACTCCAAAAAAATACTAATTCTCCAGAGGAAATTTGACTAAACGTACAAATACCTAGAAAACAAAAAGGTTCAATTTCCCGCGCATCAAGCTACATTAAAAAGTTGACAATTATGTTGCGTCACACGCACGATACACCGATGCTCCACCCCACACTCAAATCATAACAAAATCTGATTGGTCGAACGGTATTGGTGCTCATTGCGAACTACGCTAGTAGCGAACTCAAAATGCAATACATTCGAGATGGACAATATTTTTGAAAAACAATTCTCATTCGCGCTTTGCTTACTAATATTGTAACAAAAAAGTAGATACCATGTCACCCAAAACCAGTGGAAAATCCGGCAAAGCCAAAAGCAAGAACATCTGCAAGTCCGCCAAGAATAAGTCAAAGAGGAAGGAGAGTTACGCTACTCACATCTACAAGGTGCTGAAGCAGGTCCACCCCGACGTTGGCATCTACAGCAAGGCCATGTCCATCATGGACTCGCTGGTGAAGGATATCTTCGAGCGCATCGCCGCCGAGGCTTCCCGCCTGGTCCACCATCACAAGCGGTCCACGATCACGTCGCGGGAGGTGCAGACGTCCGTGAGGCTATTGATGCCAGATGAGCTTGCCAAGCACGCCGTCAGCGAGGGCACCAAGGCCGTCACCAAATTTATAAGCTCCAAGTGAATATCATCCATCTACCGTTAATATAATTTTTATAATGTTCTCATACTCAGTATATTGTTACACATTATTGGTTTTCACATCTGTCTGCTAATAAATATGTACTTACGCAAACTTAAACATTTTCTTTACTTACCTAAAAATTATAATATAATATATAGGAACCTGGTAGAGTACGCAATGGTTACTGTATTTTCTTTTTAGAAGGCTTACTTATGACCGTCGTCAGGCAGGTATAGATTCTTTCATACCAATAGACAGAAAATTGGCAATGTAAGTTACCTAAATATTTTATCTTTAGTTTTTAGATTTACAGGTAGGTTTAATATCTTACTTAAACTTTTTATTGCACACATAAAGAAACACTAGAAATTTTACAAAAAGGCAATATAGTGTAGGTAGGTACTTACAATGGTGGACTTATCTCAATGAGTGTTATCTAAAACATACTTAGGTACATAAACATTTCGCCATGGAAGCGAACCTTTACTGGCGCTTGACGCGTGTTGATCGCGGCGGGCGGGCACTTATTTTCGAATGATGAGCCCTTACGTTATTTTATTATTAAAGGATAGGTGTCCGATCTAAAAATACGGCCACCTGTTTACTATCAGCGCAGCAGATGTGCGTCACGTCCCGCGACGCGCCGGCTGTAGTGCGCGGACGCGCATCATGTCGCGCGCGTGGGATTTACATGCGCTTTTGTTTACAGACTCCATTATATAAAATAAGTATCCTTTAAAATAAGTATCCAACATCGGCATACATCAGTCATAATGTGACATTCGAAAATCCATAAAGCATGTTAGGTATATACCTAGATGAAAATTTAAGGCTCCGGCCGTGTTTGTAACTGAGTTTTGTAACCAGCTACAAATCATAATTCATATCAAGATTTTGTCTTCGTTTGTAACCTATTTGTATGTAGTTGACTTAGTTACCAACAAAATTCTTCCATCGTAACTGGCTTTAAGGAAAAAAATACGGCTATGAAATCATTCGTTTCGCGACTCGGTTGCAAAAAGCACGATAAAAATGTCTTTGTTTGTAACTGGTTACGAAACTTAGTTACAAGACAGTTTAGTGACCTGACCAGGATTTAGTAGGTACCCCAATATGTTGTACATAAATAGATAAATACGTTATCCTAAGACCGCTTTACTATTGGACGCTAGATGGCGTATAACATATTTTCTACTCGACGCTAGATGTCGCTACTGTCTACGAATATCACTTCATAGTTTCCATCCTTCCCTAAGGAACTGTTGGTTGTTAATTCAGCGTGGTAATTATATATTTTTTGACTGGCCTGTTGGCGTAGTGGTAGTAACACTGCCTACTGCGCCAAAGGTCGTGGGTTCGATTCCCACCCGGGACCAACATTTGTGTGATGAGCATAACTGTTGGTTTTCGGATTCTGGGTGTTTGTATGTATTTATTTAAAAGTATTTAAGTATGTTTATCAGTTGTTGAGTATCCATTTACAAGCTTCGGCTTAGTTGGGACTAAACAGCCGTGTGTAAAATTGTCCAAACATTATTATTATATTCTATGCTTCGGTCAGCTACGAATCTCATACGCTGAAAGGGTTTTAAAAACCTAACTGGTTAGATTTTACTTTTGTAAGTGTAAAAATTATCATAACTAAGAAACGGTGTTAAAAAAAACTCGTGCATCGTCTGTAAAATGTTTTATTAATTTTCATACATGACAGACTAAAACAACACTTCAGCGAATACAGATCACTCTAACTTTGCTTCACTATCTAATGATTGCATTATCAAAATGTGTCGTATAATATCAAAGGCGGCAATCTGTCGTTTTACCAAAAATGCATTTTGTGTTGATTAGGTAGGACAAAAACTATATATAGGACAAAAACTGTCATTGAAAGACAGATTGCCACCTTTGATATTATACGAATCACATTATTATAAAGTTATAATAGTTTAACTAATTTACAATGTACAGAAATAAATAGAAGCGGCCGTATCGTCTTTTTCATCATAATAAAGGTAAAAACTAAATGAAAATACCAAGAATACGTGTCGGAAATCAGTCAAATAAGACTACAGCCTCACTAAGGCACAAAATAAGGACAATGCTAAATGTTAACTTTTGTACTCCAATGGGTGAAAAAGTGCGGCGTTTTTTTTTACCTTTATGTATGTTATGTTAAATAGATGTTTACCAACTTTTATCGCTGACCGTATATTTAATTTAAAATCATAATACATAATTATGATTACTTTCAATTTAACATTACTGTAAGCGAATTATTGCATCTGAGTGTAAATGTGCAGCCACCCCAATGCCAGAAACGTTGTTTTTATGAAGTCATAAAAATGTAGGCTTATTGTTTATGGGTTTTTATGCCTGTAATAAAACATTTATTATTATTAGGGCCCGATTCTTGAGCACTCTTAAAATTTTACAGCACGGCATTCCTGTGACAGAAATGCCGTGCTGTAAAATTTATTTATATAGTATCATTAAAAAATTAATGGCACTGTAAGTTCCGGTGTGACAGGAATCCTGGCACACCGGAACTTACAGTGCTATTAATTTTTTTATGATACTATAAAAATGGGCCTATTTTAACGAACCATTTATTTTCAATAATATACAGTGTGATTAAATCTAATGGTAAAGTGGCCAAAGAAAATGTTGAAATAATTTGTAAGCAAATTAGCGTGGCATGCTTTAGATTGCGCGTGTTGTTGGCGAGCCGCTTTCTTGGTCAACTGTACGTGATAGAAAGATAAAGTAAGTTTTCATGTAAATAATATTTTCGAAATGTACAATTAGATTACAATATACCACCGTCATAAAAAGATAAGTTCTCAAATTGGGCCGTATTTTTTATTTGTATAGGATCTATCAAAATAATTTTAAAATAATGTAGTGATATTAGCGAAACGAGTCGTTGGTGTATGTTGTATGCGTTCGTATTGAAATTCTATAATTATTTGAAAATATTCAAACATTTTCTTATCTTAATTATTTACGGGTATCTTAATTATCTTACACACGAATATAATATATATAATACATAGAATATAATACTTAAGTATTTAAGGTAAATAAAACTATTTCGTGTGTAAGACCCGTAAATAATTAAATAATTATGAATACAAAGCGCGAAAGTCTAAAATGTACTATTTTCTTATCTATCACAAACACTCATTTTCATTTACATAAGTGCATCACAGACACACGCGGCCTGCGGTGGCGGCCTGTTGTATTCCCTATGCAATGTATGTAAGACTTCAGACACTCGCGGCCTGCGTTTGTATATTGAAGCTGCGGCCTGCGGTAGGCCGCCACCGCAGGCCGCGTCTGGGATACCACTTACACTACAGACTCGTCTCGCTAATATACTTATAACACCGTCAAAGAAAGAGGTTCATCAATTTGTTACAAAAATGCTGTGCAACGTAAGCTGGTAGGCTAGTAGCACATTTAACTTGCACTGCGTGATCAACCACTTTGAACAGCGACTGTACAGCCGGCAAAGAACATTTATGAACACTTTTCATTTCATATATTGTACCTAACGCAATAACTTTAAAACAAAAAGTGTTCAAGATGTTTCGTTACCGACTGTACACTTAATTTTAAGTTTAGTTTACAGAAAACAAACTGAGATAACTTGGACCGTCGAAATCATTATACATTTTTCATTACATAAATAAAACAATGACACAAAAACACAGACACATACGGGCATAACTTCATCTGTGATCGACATACATATTTTAATGTTTTCCAAATCACGCCCCGAATTCAATAAATAATAAATAAAATTCTTAAAAACATAAATCAGAGATCAATATAAAATAGTAAATACTAGGCAAGCGAAGAATAAAATATGGCGTGTTCCTCGTGGTCAAACTTGATTGCTGAACTAGTTTGGCCATAGGGAAACTTAATTCCACGTAGCCAAACTCTACATTCGTAGTCACAGTTTCGTTAAGAGTTTGGCTACGCGGAATTAAGTTTCCTTATGGCCAAACTAGCTAGGCAACCAATTTTGGATGTGAGGCATCTTAATTCATTAAGAGGCATTAAGTTTCCTCATGGCCTAGATGCGATAAAAGGGCATGTATATACAGTGTGTTATTACTTGTAATTTGGCTACGAGGAATTAAGTTTCCCTATGGCCAAACTAGTTTAGCAATCAAGTTTGGCCACGAGGAACACGCCTAAAATATGGCCTAGCTTATTTTTCGTTTTATTTTGTGTAAGTTATTTTCTTTACATACAACATTATTGTCCTTTAAATGATATTATACCATAGCCACGGAATCATTTTTTGAATTTTAGAGACTTACCTACTTAAATAATTATTTAATATGTTCATAAGATACTGACAGGTACTACTAAGTAAGTCATTCGCAAAGATCGCTTCATTAGTTTAGGTATAAGAGCTCTATCACACTAGCCATGTGCCGGGGGGTCCTGCTAGCTGCGTACATTAAAGATCGATTCACAATGCAAATCCTGGGAAGCAATTGCATGGGTGATGCCATATAAACCTTAGATAGGTATATACTCGTCTCGAGCGTGGCTCGGCAACGCAAACCTACTGCTTTCGCTACGCCGTCTGTCCGTCCGATGTTCAGAAGGCTGTATTTGTTTTTGTGATACGTAGCGAGTTGTCAGAAAAGAAGCGTTCCTGCGGCGCATTCAACGACTAATATGTATACATTTAAGTATGTATAATTATGTCATATACAGTCCGCCGGCATAATTATGTTATATACAGTCCACCGACATAATTATGTTATATACAGTCCGCCGACAGTTCGTGTCCACTTAGAATATGAATGAAGTTTCAAATTATGATGATGATGATACAGTGTGGCTCGAGTCCGACTCGCACTTGCCTGCTTTTTTTTGTGTTTAAGATCTTTATTTTCTCACTTACACGAACATGTAACTTATCGATCGTAATCGCTGAACAGACGCTCGTCAGAGACACTCGGAAGCAGCTAGTGTGACATTACCTTAAGCCCAAAACAAATCGGCGAAGTTATTTTACGTGACAACATCGTTTCCGATGTCACTGACCAGAATTATGTATTTATTTATTTAGGCAAACAAGGCTATAATTGTTCTTTTTAACATAAATACCATGACGTTAAGTATGTACTGATATCATTTCGTGCACATTTGCGAATTTATTAGGAATGTTAATATCATGTACATATCATAAGTCTTAGAAAACAATTTGATATTTGAATCGTTAAAACAAAGCGTAGGAAAAAATATTCAAATATGATATAAGTATCTCTCTATTTTTATATAGGTGTATTTTTATTTTGACTTTATTTCAAAACTTATATAATTATAATATCTCAAGAGTTTAAGGTAAAGGTTATATTTTAATAAATTGCAAAATAAAAACGTGATGCTACTATACATTGTCCGACTACCTACATACATACTTTCTACAAGCCTTTATTTATACATAGTTAAGCTCTTGTGCTAACATAGCATAACACAATAGCTTTTAATTAAATATCATAAATCACGATGTAATTCCATAAAATATCAATTTGAGTTGATTTACAAGTAACTTTAGAACTTGTTTACATATGGGTAAGTAAGACAGCATTTTTATTCTTTCTAAATAATCACCAAATTAAAATTAAGCCTTGCGCGTACCTACTATTCAAGTTTTAAATCATACGTCGCCCAATAGGTATATGTATTAAGATACTTCAATAGTTTCATAATATGCTTTCTACAATCTCTAACACAATAATATAATCAATATAATTTACCGCTAAACGTATATGCAAAATCATTCAGTTGCCTTCATTTACTATTACTAACACTACACATAAATTTTTATCATAAGAACTGATTTGACGAAAACATAAAAAATACAAACGGATAAATTACCCACAAGTGCTGATCTTAGTAAAAGTATAAAACGTGGATTCTTTTAGACAGTTAACGTACCTCTTCTATCAATTAATATGAATCGGATACCAATCGAATACCTGGGGACCAATCCGATATTACCAAATCCAAACAATAACCAATAACGTTATGCTGCATCCACGCGTTTGGCGAACCTCGGCAAACGCAAACGTGTGGAGCAGGCGTTTGGCTTGTGTTTGTAAAGGTTTGCCAAACGTGTGGATGCAGCTTAACGTTTTTGGTTATGGTTTGGATTTGGTAATATCGTTCAGAATTAGCGCGATTGGTCCCCTGATCTCGAAGAAATACGACTGTAAATGTCACTAAGACCAAATATTTTTGATCAGATAGTTAAAAATAAATTATTACTTCAATTTAGGTCCCTAGCTCGCATACCTGTTCGACTATCTCTAATCATAACAAGACTTAAAGTATGCTCCGATGCGTCAGCCCACTCGTTACTCTTACGGACGCATTCTGGGTACATACAACATACGTTATATATCTTCACGCTATATCCTTAGCAACACGCTGAAGGAATGCGGTGCCAAGTGTCATCACGATCCTGACACATCTTTCGTCAACATTCTGTCATACACGCCCGGAACATTGTCATTTTTTACTTCCGAGCCCTCCTTTTATTTGGTTAAACTTTAGAGCGGGTGCGGGGTATAACTTATTAAAGCGCCTAAAGACCCGTCTATCATTTGAAAGTCTTTCACAGATAAATAATCTGAAAATTACTAACTTTTTCCTCACAAGAATTTCGAACTCTCAATACATACCAGCTCATAGCATATACAGCCAGAAAACATTTGGTACCATTCTTGTGCCCACCCACGCTAACACAAGCATTCAGTTTCAACGTCTCAGAATACTATAAATTTGCAAGGAACACTTACGATAACCAGCCGAGGTTCATTCGTCGATAACCTTGACATACTGGTTTTATTTATAGGTAACCAATGAAGGTAGGAACAGACTATTTAAATGACAAGTCATACGGAGATAAGTGTGTCTATGGCGCAAGACACAAAGAAGGGACGACCTAGGCGCATCGCGCAGAACGTCGCATAATGTCACACTCGCCAAAATCCCAGTCTTTCGGCGGATATTTCATATTTTTAGTGTGGGCACAGACAGGGCCGTCTTGCAGGTGCCCCTGGGCAAACAGAGTTTAGAAATGGCAAAAAAATTGTGGTAATCGAACTCTTGACCTATAAGTATGGTGCTTGAGTCCAACGACCAAGCCACTAGGCTAAGGTGGCAGTAGAACGGGACATTCTGCGCCTACACCAGACATGTTATATCTTACAGCTGCAGCACGGCATAAAAAGTCGGTTCCCACCTCAATCTTTATATAAACTATGTTATGTTACATTATAGTTCAAAACAGATACATGGTATAACAGTGCTCGATTATATTACCTTACAATGACTAGTGTTACGGTTATGTGCACTTCAACGCCTACAATTTCCAAGCACACTCAATAAACGTTCGATTTGTGATTTAACGAAAAAACGGAATGACGTTTGTTTGACGTAACTTCGTCGTAACAGACTCGCGCTAACCAAATGACGTTATACTGTCGTCAACCCATTGAGAGGTTGTTCGCGACGGGTGCGTTGGTGAGCTCGTGGCTGCGTCGGTTGAGTTCCTTCGCGTCTTTGGTGACGGTCGACTCGACCATCATCGAGTGCCGCTTGTTGAGGTCCTTCCTGCGGACCACGTCGGGGCTGTACGGGTCGGACACGCGCCGGTCCAGGTTCAGGCTGGCCGGCGCCTGGGAGTGTGCGTTGGATAAGGAGCCTTGCCTGTGTAACGGCGAGTGCGGCATCGGCTCCTGGGCTACGTTCGGAAGGTACGTCTGGAACGATGGCCGGTTCTGCGCCGCCTCCATGATGGAACCTTTTGGGGAGGACAAGGAAATATTAGCAATCGTATTTAGTTTTATTTACACAAAGAAATATCACGTAAGAGTCGTAGCATAGCCTTTGTTGTGATTTGTAATAGCTATAATGAGTGGAAGATAAGCGACTCCCGCATTAGTGACTTGTCTATGAATAGCAGATTTTAATCTAAACATTGGTCATATTCTGACAGCGCACTCAGTTGTGATTTTAAAATATTATTATATGATATTAAACACACAAAAAGCCATTACAAAACACAAAACATACGCGACGAAATAGCATGTTTATTAATGTTATACCAGCATTTATGATTTAGCGTGGTTTGAGATGGTGAAAAGGCATGGATAGTACGGCACTACAGGTTTTTTATGATTTTGCAATAGTCGTAAGAAGTACCGAAAGTAATGACAGGATAGACTACATACTCAAATGTTCGGGTGATATACTTGTCGCTAGGAAATGTCAGATACCGTTTCTTTTTATCGCATGGCAATTACATAATCATGGGGTCAGTTGCTACATGAATTGATCGAGCAACGGGGATGCCACCGAGACGCTTTTAGAAATAGTAGTAGAGACTGGGCTTGAAAACCGGTTAGTGTTCTCTACCGGTTCCCGTGTTTTTTTAGATCTGAATTGATGTAGCGGTTACATTCGTTCATAAACTTTCGTTCAAAAATAATTAGTTCGAATGAAACCTAAATAAAATACCGGCTTAACCTAAACAAATATATAATATTATTTCGAAACCGCTTTCAAGCCCTGGTAGTAAGACCTCCTATTTCACAATATCACCGGCTTTTGCCATTTCCTCGCGATACGCACAATATGATATGAAATAACTAGTACAATATTGACATACATATGCTAAACACCGATATCCGAAATTAGTTACAAAACGAATTCACCTCAACACTGGTGACTTGATACTTCTGGTTAATGACCTACAATGGAGCAAACAAAACGATTGAATCCAACCTCAATTAATAAAACACAAAGTATAAATAAGTTAACAGCAAAAATCTAGGACATTTAAGACAGAATAACACTTCACAACATGCATTGACAAAAACTCAAAAAGCAATGTAGAAAATTCACATCACAAATCGTGCATCAACCACAGATTATAATCCAGAAGGCGAAAGTATTCAATCTCTAATCTATATTCATCAAGTACAAGACCCTATTCATGGTCGCCTTCGGGGCCTAACATCCAATTGCAGACACTTAGTCGAATATGAACCTTACCCACCATTAACAGAGCATACCAAAAGATTCTTGAAAGCTTATCTCCTTACATAGTATAAAACAAAGTCCCCGCGTCTGTCTGTACGCTTAGATCTTTTAAACTACGCAACGGATTTTGATGCGGTTTTCACTATCATTCAGATAGTTTCTTCCGGATGGTTTATAGGTACTTATCCCATGCGGCGGAGGCCGCGGGCAACAGCTAGTAGTATGTAAACTAAGTATATTTCTTGTATGGTGCTTTACCTAGCGTGCGGACGAGCCAGGGGGTGACTGTTTGCTTCTGGTTCATCGCCGATTGCATTTCATTAAGCGCAGAATTGAGTTGATGGCTTAGCTCCTAAAAATAAAAAAATTATAGGTTAAATTTATTTATTTCAAATTACAAATGTTAATTCAGATATTAAAATTTTTTTCATGTCTTTTTTCTCATGTTTTGTGTGAGCAATAAACAGCTAAAGAAATTAATCAAGCAACCATGTTATGGGTAAGAGCGTTTCATCGCCAACCTCATCCTTACTTTCTTTGAAAAAAAGAATTATCCTTTCGAAACCTAACATCATCTCTAAAAAAAAACTGACATTTTAAAATGTAAGCGCGATTAACATCGGTCAGTGCTTGTAAGTGACAGTGTCAGGTGTCTGACTGACACGAAACAAATAACATGACATATTTATTACCCGGCGGATCATCCTCATCAGCCTGCACTAGTCCACTGCTGGACATAGGCCTCCCCCAAGGCGCGCCACAGAACCCGATCCTCGGTTCTCCGCATCCAGTCACTGCCAGCCTTACGCAGGTCGTCGCTCCATCTATCTGGGGTGCATCCCACACTACGCTTGCAAAGTCGTGGTCTCCACTCGAGAACTCGTCTACCCCAGCGGTTATCGGTTCTCCGGCAGATGTGACTAGTCCAATGCCATTTCAACGCAACCCGGCGGACAACAACGGTTTAGTCTTGCCTGCTGGCACTGTGGGTAGCCGGCGGGTATGTATAGGTTATAGCAAGACCGACCTGGTTGCTGCACTGCGCCTGCACATGCGCCAACTTGACCTGCGCCAGCTCCAGCTCGAGGTCGCGCACGCGCTGCTTCAGGCGCGCCTCCGTGTCGCTGGCACCCTCCTCTTTGTCCTCGCCAGATTTCTCCATTTCTATTCGGTTTCAAATGTTGATTTAAAGTTAAATCTTCGATCATATTATTGCTTAGATACCGTATCAGTGCTTAAATAAGGGTGGGCCCCTTCGCTGACGCACAACTAATTACTGGGTGAATTCTGGTTCAGATTATTAGGAATCAGTTCAAATGTCACTAAGAGGTCGCAAGTAGGGTGTTATTTGCTTGAGTGCGTTCAGTTAATCAGTAGCACGACAAAAACAGTGCTTAAATATAAGCTAAGCATTGTTTTTAATCAGTTATGTTGAGCGCGTAGCGCGCAGTGGTCGCATGCGGCGCGAGTTTTATTTCATTGCAATACAGATCAAATGAACAGTGTGGGTGTTCGAAATAAATGGTAACGCTTTGTATTACGATCGTATTGTAAGTGCAATCTAATCACAGCACAAGTTCAAAACATTTTTGTTGTTGAATTTGCACGAAGTGCTTTATCTAGGTAATATTATGATCGAAGGAAGACTTAAATGTTATTAGAGCTGGCAAAAAAACGCAAGACTAAAATCACTCAGTCATTTTTATAAGAAACTGTGATTTAAATTAAAAATAAAGGTACTTCCTTATAGAATGAGAAATGAGAAGACAGTATAACGATACAAGAACGGTACTGACCTTCTTTGTTGTCCTTCTGTGCTAGCTTCACACTGCAACTACCGCATTCTTTTACATAATCCTGTGAAACAAAATAGCGCTGCGTAAGTATAGTTTCCTAAATACAGAAAAGCACGTTTGATTGAGTTCCACAATTTAGAAAGTTACAGCTAGAAAAAGTTAGAAAATTAATAGATACACAATAAAATTGTGGAACGTCAAAATAAATCAAAATAATAATGTCATGATCATGTATCGTAAATTTCAGATTTAAAAATTTGACAACAGAATAAAATTAATATCCAACAATAGGTTTTCCGTCGGCGTCACGGTATATACAGTCAATATTAGAGGATAGGTATAAGCAGGCAGTTCTTTGTACCTGTATCTGAAGCAATTGCTTCTCCTGGCGCGCGCATATCTCGCGGTAGTCGCGCGACACGGCCGCGTAGTGGGCGGAGTCCTTGCGCGCCTCCTCCAGCGACTTGCGAGCCTGCTCGAGTTCAAAGTCAAAATATTTTATTACATTCTAAGCTTTTGCCTGCGACCGAGTACGCGTGAATTTTGGAAATAGGTAACTATCTCTCCTATCTATGTACAGACATTATAATTTTCTATGGAAATCCATACACCAGATTTTAAGATAGACATTCAGATACGAAATTTTGTTATGCCTTTAAAAATAATTCAAATTCACGTAATAGATATAAAATCAATTGCGTTGTTAGAACAATGTTTTACCTCTGCAAGTTGTTTTTCAAGCGCTTCCTTGTCCTGTTGTAGCTGTGTGTTGATCTGTTTTAGTTTCTCCAGTTCCACGTTTATCTTCTCTTTTTCAGCAGATTCTGAAATATAATACTTTTTATAATACGATCCCAATCGGCTACAGGTACTTTGTTATGAAAAGATGACAGAAATACGCTACGATAAAATTGCCACTGCTCGCTGCTAGGCAGCGCCACTAGCGCATGTCGAAATAAAATCTAAATTTGTATTTTTCGCGCTACTTGAAAGGCTTTATTAAAACTATTATATTGTACATAAATATTAAAAATATAATTATCCGTCGCTGGATAACGATGCCTACCGCCAACGAATTCTCAAAAATAAAGCGAGGTGCGTAGTGATTTTAAAAAATAGTCTTATAACTTTGTAAATGCGTAATAAAAACTATTGTCTTCATAGTAATAAGATCTGTTATAATAATAAAAAAATACTTAACCAATGTAGTGCTGCTGTCAAAAATAGGTACCTAAAGTGTGGCTGTCAGTTGTGGTTTTTGAAAAATCACTCTTAACAAAAAAAAAATAAAGGACATGCGCGTGACGTCACTGGGCTATATATAGCACACCAGCACTTAAGGCATTATTTTCTACCGTGCCATATATAGCACACCAGCACTTGAAAGGTTAAGATAAAAATGAACTTATTTCACTTTTCCAACGCACATTGCACGAAATTCCTAGTTTCATGGAGTGAAGCAGAGCTTTAAGCCAATTCTTACCTTTTATAAACTTTTCGTACTCGAGCTGGTACTTCTGCAGGCGTTTCACTTTGATGCTGCACGCCAGCTTCACTATCTGGCGCGACGTCTCCTCCGCGCGACATTTCTTTGGCAGAGTCACTCTGTTGCAAGAGAAATCAGCTTTATATTGAAGAATTTAAGTATTTATTTAAAAGTATTTGTGTATGTTTATCAATTGTTGAGTACCCATTTACAAGCTTCGGCTTAGTTTGGGACTAAACATACGACATTTTGCACGATTGCTCTAGCAATATATTTTCTTTTTTTTTAAAGAGGCCTTTTGTATTGTGTTTAAGGCACAATAATTCCGCCAATTTCAACAGCGATCTTGTTGACTGCACTCTCATATGTCACTGTTAACTACTAATGTCAATATCTAATATCGTATGATATCAATTGATCGATTCACTGTCGATTCGGGATCGAGAAAATGAGAAAATTGCCTATTGTTTATTCTCAGTGAGTGATGTGATGATTCTGTAACCAATGCCTAGGTCCACTGTTGGACATGCCAGGAATTGCCCAAAGCGTCAACCCCTTACTGCATGGTTTTTTTGTTCGAACGTAAAAAATCTAGGTGGTTTGGCTTAGTGATTGGTGTATGGAAGCCAGAAAAAATACACTTTTGTATGGATTCTACTGATCATATAATATTGTACAGTCAACAAAAGATATAGAGCAGGCACAGACTGTATACATTCATGCAATAAGGGGTTAACTTATTTAGCATTTACGACGCTAATAATTTAGTTGCATACCTGAAATACTTGTGTACGCCTTCAAAGTCGTGCTGCAGCAGATCCTTGCGCGAGCGAGAGAGCAGCGCGAGCGCCACTTGGAACAGTGTGTCCATCCCTTGCAGTAGGAACACATCCAGTATGTGATACACCTGTAATAGCGTTCATATTAAAAAATATTTCATCACATACCAAAACACGTCATCATCATATCAGCCGAAAGCGTCCACTGCTGGACAAAGGCCTCCCCCAGGGATCTCCATGACGACCGGTCCCGCGCCAACCTCATCCAGGTGGGTCCATAATACATGATAATTAATTAAATGAAATTATTAGACTATAAAGACACGTTCTCAATATTGGAAGTAATTACCAATATCATCATCATATCAGCCAGTAGACGTCCACTGCTGGACAAAGGCCTCCCCCAGGGATCTCCACGACGACCGGTCCTGCCAATATAACTACCAAACCAACTAACTACCAATATAACTAGACTCAATGAGGAAACGTGAACTTACCAATGGCAGTGGGAATCGTGCAGTAAATACTGTGAGGAACCATTGTGAGGCAAACATGTGCGGTTCGATTCCTAGCTCCAGGAAGTGGGCGCGCAAGTCCGTTAGTTGCTCCTGAAAAATATGAGTTGTCACATTACATTATCAAAAAATCTAGTCAACAGCCTATTAACATATTTCCCCTATGTTACCAACGAGGGCGTACGGGCTATAGTCCACCACGCTAGCCCAGCGCGGGTTGGTGCACAAAAATTTCTTCTTGCAGGTTTCCTCACAATGTTTTCCTTCACCGTTCCAGAGCTTTGTCAAATTACATTATCAAATTTTAAATTATAATAAAATAAATAAAAATACAATGGGACCGTGGGGCCCTGAAGCCCTGAAGTTATTTAGGGACCTTTCAAAGCGTCTCAACGAGGCATCAGGTGACCGGCGGGCGGGCAGTTACCTCGGCCAGCGAATAAGTCTGGCGATCCAACGAGGTAACGCCGCCAGCATTTTAGGCACACTGCCTCGTTGTGACGCTTTGGAGAAAATATTTTATTTATAAGGTGACATGTTTTTTGTATTGTAATTAATTAAATAAATAAAATAATTTTAAATTTATTTGCTATGAAGTATGAACAGAACACAGCTGTAGTCCTCACCTCCATTAGTCTGTCGAGCTGATGTAGCCTCATGTAGAGCGCTTCGAATCCGTCCTTGTAGAGTTCCCGCAGGCCATACCCGTACATGAGACGCACGAGTAAGCAGAATGCTTGCTCTTCGGGCATCTGCGGATAAAAAATATTACAATTTAATGTAGTATTTGAGAAACTTTAAAAATAATTAAATAAAATAGAGACTACATTAATACAACAGCGGTTTGATATCATCCTCTCTGACACAAAATTCAACAGACGGATCAACACTGAAGGCAATGTATCTTAAATATTATCAACGTAAACCGTGGACAAAGGTTGCTATGATAATTAATAGAAAAGACAATAAATTTGGGTGATTGAATGAAGGAAAAAAACACTTTATTTTTTAAACTTTTTTCGAATTAAAAAGGTCTATTCCAAATTTTTTGTGAACACTACGATCGCAAAATTTGCTGTGACAAGTAAATGCCCGCAGCCGCCGAGAGCCCGGTCGGTGACCTCCCAACAACCAATCAGACGCTAGCGCTTGCGTCACGCCAGTTGCGCTGATGTTGTTTAAGTAGACGGGTTGTGGATTACTCTAATACTTCCCTAAATACATATATAATAGACAGAAGTATGTATACTGACGTGCAAGAGAAGTGTAGCGGCGAGGAAGCTGAGCCCCTGGCAGTAGCCGACCTCGTGGTCGTACACGGCGTAAGCGCGCGCCATGCGCAGCAGCGAGTCCTGCCCCAGCCCGCCCGCCTCGCGGAAGAAGTCGTGCGCCGGGAACGTGCGCGCGATGTCGCGCTGGATCACCGCCTCGAACGGACAGTCCTGTGGCACACCGACGTGTGGGCGGTAAAGGTCTAATACATATTATTTAATTATTTTAAATGTTACTAACACTAACCAAGTAAGTATTATATTATACTAACAAAAAGTGGATCTGGAATCTGAATAAATGAATTTGAATATAGTCTGCAACAACGACCTAACTACCTTTCATTAGACGTTTCCAATGAAGAAAACAAATATGGGTTGACTGACATTACCTCGAGTGTAACCATGTATTTTAAGTTTATTTTTTTCGTCTGAATTTTGTTAAAACACTGATGAAGTAAATATAACCTAATGGCACCATCTTCGATTGTTAGTGAAATGGATTACCATTCAACCCATCATACAACTTTCAGCCCAATAGTGTACTAAATTCGGTAATTTAATAGGGTATAAATATAATAAAATAGGGTAATTAAATACAGACTATTAGTTGTTGATTATCAGTCGGTTCCGGTCGCTTTGCCTTTATTTTATCTCTTCTCGTAGTCGACTTTCTCGTAGTCACTGTAATGTCGAATGCTACTGTACTAGCGGTGCTCACTTTGCTAATAAGCGTCCTGTATGTCTCCATGAGCTTGTCGTTCTGGTCGACGCCGGCCAGCCGCAGCCACACCTCGCCGCGCAGAGCCTCGGGCACGCCCACGCGCACCAGGTGGTTCAACGCGCGCGGCCGAGGGCCGGTCCAGCTGCCAGACAACGTGAAACATTAAGTGCACTGTAAATCTCAAACTAGCCTTTACATACTATGGGAATGATAGAAGGACCAAAGTTGTGTGGCCCAGTGCAATTGAACCCAGATTTCAGGTGTTTTTTCACGTGTTATAATAAGGTTAACATGAAATACTTCTACAATACACAGAAATAGGGTGGAAGTCGATAAAACCAAATTTAAAATAACTTTACGTATTTGCACACACCTTCTGAGCACCTGAGCCCAATTGACGAGCACGTCCTCGCCGCAATCTTTAGACACTTCGCCGGTGCCGCTGAGCAGGGGCTCGTCGCCGTCTAGAACCAAACGTAAATAATTAGTTCAACACTTTCGTTTGAATACTTCTTCCCAGTTCTAACACCTTGGAAGCGGTGGTAGATAAAAAAATTACGTTTTATAAATGTACCCAGTGTACTTACATGCAATAAAATAGTTTTGACTTTGACTTTGAACAGTGAAGTGTTTAATTAGCTCTAATTTTAATTTATGTGGACCAGCTTCACATGGAATTTGCACCGCAAACTTAAGTGAATTAAGGCATACCCGAGTCAGGTTCGGAGGGGGAGGGCGGCGCGGGCGCGCTGGACAGCGGCGACGGCAGCAGGCTGGAGAGCGACAGCGGTAGGTTCAGCCGGGACCTGTCCAGCTCCCCGGACGTGTCCACGCTCGACACTTCGTACTGCAGCTGCCCGAGCGTGTCGACACTCTGGAAAAAAATGGGTACTCTATTCGTTATCCATAAGAAGAATTCGTTCGACACAAAGATTCTCACAAGCGCACCTAGTAGTCGATAAAGAGAACATTCTCTACCTACAACGGTTGGTGGTCAAAGTGTAGTCCAATAGGAAGTTTCAAAAATTTGCCGCTAGGGGCGCGCGCGTAGTCTTTGCGTTGTCAATATTAAGATCTGAATATCTGACAGCCTATAATATTAGTCCCCGGCTGTGGTCTCTTCAACTATGATGGGAGATTTGTCCTATAATCCTTTCCACACAGCTACAAAAGACGGAGTGATATTATTCTCCTGCGGATCCATTTATATATTTAAAAATCTAAAAAAAATTATATTTAATTAATCAAGTGTACACTCACCTCCTTCAGATTGATATAGAACTGTTGCATGAGAGGCCGCTTCGAATAATACCAAAATCGTTCTGTGGGTGGGAATATTTTCACTGGGGTCTCTATTACCAATCTGCAAAGAAATTATTCATTGTTAACATTCCATTACTTTTGGTAGGCCAGGTCGTATCACACGCGTTTTCACTATGGTTATATTAATGGTAGACCACGTTATGATTTTTGAACGATATACTTCTTCGACAAGACTTTTTCCAGGAATGACTCTGAGTGGTAATTTTTAAAATCATAACTTTTTACAAAAAATAAAACCGGGTTTGTAAAAAAATATGGTTTTTGTATATTCATTCCATTTTTTTTTAACGCTTAGAAGTGAATATTTCTTTCAAATTGAAATAGGACCACTCTCGAAAAAGCCTATTCAATAAAAAATAATCATCCAAAACGGTTCACCATCGGCAAAGACATCGCGTAATTAACATACACAAATTGAATTGGGAACCTCGTCATTTTGAAGTTTTTAAAAAGCAATATAGGCTGGTCTCACCGTAGTGGATCAGGGATGCCTCTGATGACCAAGTCGAGCGCCAGCGACATGTAGGCGGGCGCGCCGTCGCCGCTGGCCACGTTGAAGGCGGCGAGCGCGGACTCGCCGGCGTTCCACAGCGCGCACACCGAGCAACCGGACCCGCCCGACGAACCGCTCACCTGGGGAACAAACAACACTCATACAATACATATACAATAGTTACAACAAGTCAAAATATTCTACTGCATAGAGTACACTCGGTACACAATACATGCCAATTAACCTACCACCGCTTCCTAGGTGTCAACTAACAACACAACTGGCTCGCTCATTTCGCAAAGGGAATATTTTTCCACTAAATTAATGTTTTCGTGTTTTTCGGCTAGATGGAGCGACGACCTGCGTAAGGCGGCTGGCAGTGACTGGATGCGGAGAGCCGAAGATCGGGCTCAGTGGCGCCCCTTGGGGGAGGCCCATGTCCAGCAGTGGACTAGTACAGGTTGATGATGATGATGTGTTTTTCGTTCCTTGTCTATTAGGTACATATGTTTATTGACAGAAAAGGCTAGTTCATACAGTTTTAAAACAATACATAATTGAATAAATAAAATATAATACAGTTTTAACCTTCTTCTGAAAACTTTTATTAGGTCACCGTAGAGATGTTTTATAAAACAACTGAATCTTCCAGGTCAAGGTGTAACAAAACTAAATAGGTACATAAATATGCACTGGACTAACCATTTCAAGCAGCCTCATATCTGAATGTTTGACACTTCGCCCGGGGGCGAGTAGTATGCCGAAGCATCGCTCTATGTACAATCCGCCGTTGTAGGTGGCCTGAAACAAATTGTAGAGATGTTATTTTATTTATTTATTTTGTTTTGGAAGAGCCACAGCTATAATAACAAATTATCGTAACTAAAGTACATAATACGAGGCCAATTATAGGTCTCCACAGATAGCATGTTACCTTAGAGACACAGCACACAACCAACTTGTTGTTGACAGACAGATTCATTGATATGATTACGTAAAAAGCTCTAACGAATCACCGCTGTCAAGGGCTGTCTGACCGTTAGCCTTTTCAGACCATAAAAAAGCGTCTAGCAACAGTTAACGAAAACGACTATAGAACTTCGTGTGTTGAGCAGTTGTTCAAAAGTTCGTGTTGAAAAGTTCGTGTGTTGACCTGTTCGTCGATCTCTGCTTGCCCGTTGTTGGTGACTTGCTGCACTGTGATCGTGACCTGCTTGTCTATGCCGCCGCGCAGTTTGAATCCGAGCCGCTCCTTGGGGACGTGACTGAACGTGCCCTGGGTACAAAACCAAAGTTAATATTTTAAAACTTTAAACTAGCTTACGCATTGCCATGCCATGGCACGCGTTAATGAGAGCATGCATTAAACAACGATAAGCACCTTGTCACATAACGGAACTCGAACGCTTACTCGGACAATGGGCCCGGTTCTGAATGTACTTAAATAAAATTTGACAGCACTAAGTAAAACCTTGTTTAATATTAATATTTGAAAGACAGCCCTAAAAGCAATTTTAGTAAAGTCAAATTGACAATTTAAAATAGCGCCTAATGTCTGATACGACGGGGTGAGAAGACCGTTCATCATCAGCTGTTCCCAGAAGAAAGTAAAAAATTGTTTAAACAGTTCCATGCGTGGTTGTCTAAGAGTGTTGAACACAACACGTCACTTACCTTGGCATCGGTCTCCTTGATGTCGACGGTGCACTCGAGTACGTGTATGAGCTGCATGGGCGGCGCGGCCGGACCCGCGCACTCCGTCAGCGAGCCCGTCATCGACGGCGCCGCGCTCAGCTCGCCCACTAGGGACGACGCCATGGAGCGCGGGATGCGCTCGAACGCCTTCGCGAAACAACCTGCAATAAAAAAAAACAACAGATAAATAGATGGAAAATCGGACAAGTGTGAGTAGGACTCGCGCCGTGACGGTTCCGTACAGTCTTAATTTTTTTTAATTCGAATATTGTTAATAGTGCTTAATATACATGGATGATTTGGTTATACGCAAAATTACTTTGTTGGTAATAGAAAAATACTAATAGAAAAAAACTATACCTACTTAAAAAACCTAGGCTGAAATAATATAGCCGTGCGCAGTGAAATGTTGTACAACAAATTAACGGATGTAAATTAATTGCACTAGTACCCGGAATACCGAATTAATAGCAGGAAATCTGAATTAAGCAGTTAATAACTAGACACAGTATGGAGTTTAGTATAAATGCATACTCTGAACAAAATATGGCTACCACGTATTAACAAAATAGTGGGCGTATAGTCGTAAAATAAATGAATGAACAACACACTGCTAATAGGATTACCTTATCAAATCTAAAAATCGGTTTCGGTATTTTAATTAACTAGCGCGTTCGTATTATGCTAAAAACTACTGTAATAACTTAACTTGATTACTATATTCATATAAATGGACCGTCTGTCTGTCTCGTTAATGAAATTAATATATTGTAAATCCGTTAATGGCAGTAAGTGCCTTAACCAAGATTAATATCTGAATTTTATTGAAAATAATTAAGTATAGGACCGCTATTTTAAAAGAATGTCTCTAGTATAGCCCCTGTAGAGTTCAATGGCGGCTGTGTGAAGTTGGCTGACTTCTGCGCAATGACTTATTTTAGGTGTCAAAGGGGAGCTGTTCAGGGGTTCACTAGAGATGCTCATTCAATTTCAAGAAAATAGTTCATTGATTCGATCAACCGAATCAAACTTTCAAGTTTTTGGACATCTCTATTTACCACATCGCTTAAACGCACACATCGACTATAAACACTGTCAGCGATGTGTAAACAATTTGTTACTATATTTATTCAGCCGTCATGAAATTCTACGCGGACTAAAGAGGTGTTTTGAAAAACTATCAAGTTAAGACAAAAGGGAACTGAGCAGCAAGAAAAACCATGATGTTCTTTAGTTTTCTGCCCTCACGCGAGGCGAGCTCAGTGTCAAACCTAGGTAAAAAAGACAATATTTACATCAAATTACCTCACATTAACCTTTTCAATTCCTTACTGAGGCAAAATGTCAGTAAGTACATCGATCAACGCAATCCATTTACACAACATAACGTGTCTCTTATTGTTATAATCACATAGCACAGTTTAAAAAACACCTGTCTGTCACACACTTCATAATACGGGAAGGAAGACACGAATTACATGTTTTTTACCTTGTTCATATTATTGTATAGTACATTTCCAAGGTAAATCTAATATGAAAATGTGAAATCACGTAAAACGAGCGTCCACTGTCAAAGCCACCGCGTTTATAAAAACACAAACAATTCAATCATCTAGATAAGGTGCCGAGCAGACTGGCGGCACTATTCTGATTTATTTCGTTTTTTGTCGATATCTTACGTGTATACTTTTTATTAGATCACAAAGATAAAAAATTACCTTTACTAGTATTGATTAATTTTCGGGTTTTTTGTTGATATTGATGGGGTGGTGTCAGAATGACTGGATCGCAAATTGACCACGTCCGCTCTTTGTCAAAATCTCCAAAGGCATACATTTTTTTCACGTGTGCATCATTTTGTTTTTTAGTTCTATTGAAGTTGGTTTTTTTTCTTTTTGTCTTAGCAACTTCTAGAAACTAGTTCTCGGATATATAGGCGTTTCTTGGTCACATTTTGTCACAAACAAGCTAATAAAAAGTATAATACAGAAAGTGGGTCAGTTTACCCGGGATAATCTCCGAAAATACCACAGCGAGTTTAAATAATCGCAGTTGGAAAGCTGCTATGTCCATGTCATGGACAAAGACAATTTTTTACCCCAATAAAACACTGTGTTTTAGTACCTACTACCTTTATTGTTTTTTTTTAATAAAGCGTAATTCTGTTCAATGCGATATAGTTCAATAAACGATGTAGTTTAATAAAACGCTACACGATTAGCCCAAGATAGCCTGATTTCGACATAATAGCTCCATTATTTATTTAGGCCGGAGACCAGTCTTCGTAAAAGGTTTTATCGCCATTGCGGTGACGTCATTTTATATTTGTGTATTCTATCTACACAGAATGTCTATTAAAATCTATTCGATACCGATTTATAAGTCTGTTCGTTTATGAAATTATTAAAGACTATTTGCAAATGATGGCCTGACACATTGTGAACAGTGTGACGTATTATAGGCTATTAATTAGGGATTTTGATACGCAAAAATAATCAAGTCCTTATGCTTACATTGGAGTTGTCAACGGCACTGGTAATGGATAAAAAATGAATCACCAGAATACGGATACAGTAACACGATATGTAGAGTCGTTATCGAGTATAGAACAAAACTGTGTTGATGACTGTAACGGTACGTTGTCAAATGATACACTTTAAAGTCAGCAAAGTGTACATACTTCATACACATGTGCGGGGTGCTGTCATATAGCGTTTTACTTTTAATTTAATATCTCAAAAAAAACTGAAATTCCACAATTTTCCAAATATACAGACAGGCAGTGGCAGCTTAGTTTTACTACAAAAATGGGGTAGGCTGTACTCAGTATAGCCGAATGGATTATACGTAAAACAGCAGCCTGCCTTCCCTCCCCTTAATTGAATAGTCCATTTATACTCGCATCAATAAGCTAAAAAACTTTTAATGGCCGCTTACTATCAGGCGGGTTTGTTTGACACTTCAGTTTGTAAAAAAGAAGGATTTCGTTATTTTCCCACCTTCGCTATCTGCTGAGATCTAACAACGAAACCCTATTAGTTGATTACACATCTCCGCTAAGCTTCAGTGGAAACGCACCCTAAGGTGCCTAATTGGTTTGAATAAACCTTTTGGATGTTAAAACCCAGAGACATTATATTCTGATTTTCGTAAATGATGTTTGATACGAACAATAATTGTACCTACCTATATCAATACACAATATAAAGTTGCCTGTTCGCTTCTGTCTTTATGTTCAGGGAAATCTCGCAAATTACTGAATGGATTTCGATACGGTTCTGACCATTGGTTATACCGTTACCAGCGAAAGGTACAACACTGCCCCATGTGGGACTATTAGCTATTTCAGAATACAGAAAGTGAACATCAGAATACATGGATGGATCTCCTTCATCCATACTCTATAATATCACCCAAAACGACTTCTAATCTACCAAAAACTACATGACCCGTTTTGATTTAGAGGTTATATTATTTTTTGATCACCAAAAGGTTCGAATTGAGACTTACCAATAAATGCGGGACACTAATTCGAATATTACACAACATTTTCTGATCACAAACGTCTTTTTAAACTCTTTTACTACGAAATAACAGCCAACTTAGATATTGAAACGGCTTTCATGTTTCTAACAGCAATTTACAAGTTAAATAGACGCAGTTAACGTGAGTAGTGGCGTGGAAGATGTGAAGCGATGTGTGGACCAGTCCGTTACAGATGTAACGTGATAATGTGATGAATCAACAAGTGATTTTCTTATAATCTTGTCATAGATTAAATGGATAATGCTTAGAAATCTATTTTTTCGAATTTAGTCCACTATTCACTACTACTACTCAGTGACAATTATTCCAACTCCAAACATTAAACTTCTAATATAAAGGTCCGGGATAACTTTTTAAGGATTTGTACCGTATTTTTAAAAGTTTATTCTTATTATCGAAACATAGGTGTTTCTTCTGTTCTTTACTTAGACTATAACGCGAATTTTATCTTGTTTATTTTGCCCATAATTATAGGTCACAAACCTTTACTAAGCAGCCTGTTTGTTTTTCCTTTCAACACCGGATTATCACTGATAGTACAGTTGATATACTCCTACACTTTGTATATTTTGTCTAGGCACATAGCAAAATCGTACACGCTTTTCTTGTCTAACGCTTTCTGAGGCATGGCAAAACAACAGTTAACAGAATCTGTTGTATGTATTTAGTGTAAATTACGCATATTTCTTTTCTTTTTGAAAGGTAGGTAGGTACTTAGTTAAAATATATTTGATGTGTACCTATATAAAATGTGGTTAATTAAACATACATGATGGAATAATGCAAAACAGTGGATGTCTTCAAATTAATGAAGGTATTATTATATGCCATACAGTAAAGAAGTAAACAAATTGTGTATGTACATGTTTGTTCCCTAAATATATAATTAAGTGTGTGCTTGTGGGACTTTCCATTTCGGGTCTTTTACTTGATACTACAGAACAGCATGTGTTCCCATAAGTTTACATAAAATGGGAAGGTAGTTTCAGATTTACTCGACACTTGATTCCCAGTCTCCCTGATTGAACGTCTATGTCATTTAGGTAGATGTTGATAGCTCGGAACTGAATAACTCGGAATGGAACCGATTCACGGTTGAATCCTTGGTCTCTTTGAGCGACCATTTTAACCTAGGTCTCTCCTATTGCCTCAACGTCTATTGGCTTACAATAATAATAAGAATGAAAAAATCAACACCTGGTTGAAAGCTTCGGCTATGTGGCAACGGAAGACATGGCACATATAGGCGGCAAGGCTCTTCGTGCGACCACAATAACACCGGAGACGCTGCTACGTCTATTGGCTTCCAGAACAAGAATGATGGATGAAGAATGAAAAGAGACACTTACTGGACACCTGGTTGACGGCCTCGGCAATGTGGCAGCGGAACACGTGGCAGCGATACACGGCCGACTCCTTGGTGTCCCCGTGCGACCACGTGAACGCGAAGCACGAGGCGACGGGCGAGCCGGCCGCGCCGCGCGCGTAGAACGATATGCGGTTCACCGCGTAGCGCGTCATCACGCTGTTCGTGTCAGCTTGGTACAGCCTGTAAAGGAAAACTGCTTAAATACACAGATTATTTTTCTAAATAGATTCGGATCAGGAAGGAAATCATTGCCAGAGTTACCGATGAGACAGGAGAACTAGACTCGGATCTTTTTAAATAGCAGTTTTATGGTGTTATCACAATGACATTTCACGGTAAAATGCTGCGGCCTGGTCAATCAAAACAAACTTGAATGGTCAATCAAATCATTTTAGTCCTTCCCACACTGAAGACGTGGCGGTAACGCGTTCAAATACATAGATTTGTACGGAACCATTCTCAAGGGCAGCGGCGCGGGTAGCAGCGCAAGAGCGATGCGCTTAGAGAACGGTTCCATATAAGTCTATCGACCGCGCCGCACCGCCGCCGCCGCCGCAGCCCACTGCCTTCGAGACCAAGCCCTAATAGTATTTGTGTATACTCACACGACCAGCCCCTGGGAGCACACCGGTATGGATATGGACACAGCGATGCCGTCCCGACTCTCCGGCATCGAGCTCAGCTCCTTCATGATGCGTTGTATGTCGTTCTCGGACTTGGGGTCCGCGATGTTCTGTGCGCCGAGGTAGCTCACGCCGCTGAACACTGTGCACTCCTGGTCCACGTCGGATACTGAAACAAAAAGTCTCAATTTTATCACATAAAACGTATTTTGTGCAACTACTCAATTTGACCAAAAAGTGGACATGTGTGACATCGATATAATCAGGGTCATTAGGCTACCGAAAGCTGAGTTTCAAAATAGGCTGCGCGAGTATCAATCGTTAATTGTTTACTTTATCTAAAACCTTAACATAAATAAAACTAGTTTTTCGGAACTTCATTATGATAATACCACAGGCTTTTCCGTAAAGGATAACATCGCCAGAAAAGCTACATACCCCAAAGATCGGATTTGCGTATGTGAAGCCTACCAAAAAATAATACAGATCCCAAAGGAAGTCGAAGAGTCGCAAGGTTTTCCTGGCCCATAAGAAGATATAAGATAATATAATTGTTCATATCATATTATCAACCTTTCAGTGTCCACTGGCTGCACCCCAATGTACGCCAATACACCCGGTCTTTGGCCCTCTACATCCAATCGCTTTCTGTCACGGATATGGCTGCAAGACTGCAAATATGTATCCGGCACGTACAGTCAATATGCATTTTTGATTGATTTAGATATTATCTACCTTCATCATCACTCTCAATCGGCTTCATGTGATCCTGCTTCTCTGTGGGCGACGGCGTGGAGACATCGCCCGACGGAGAGCCCTCCAGCATCTCGTAGAACTTGGACCCGCCGACGAGGCGGCACGAGTCCTGCGCAGACAAACATACCCATTCATTTCTACAAGTGCTCAAAAAAATAAGAGAAAGGGGGTCTTTTTCATACATTCAACGTCACTTTGAGCACTTGGATCGAACGATTTGGGTGAGATCTGATGGTGGCTGTCCGAAGTACGTACTCCGATCTCAAGCAAACCATTCCCTGACGGAGATCCAAGGGCTCAAAATGACCCCCATTTATGAAAAAAACTACCCTTTTTTTCAGAAGTACAGTTTTAAATAAGTAATTAATGGGTCCGATTCCGAAACCCGAACAGTTTTGTTGCTGTAAAATTTTAAATGAGTGCCTTCAGAAACGGACCTAAAGATGACGTATCGGACTCTTCTAAGTAGAATACGAGTAGAATTATATACTGAGGTGAATCTTCCAATTAAATACGATGGCAGAAAATCTTATTGGAAAAGTTAGGCACGATGAAACGTGACCTGGAATTCAGTCGCACCCTCTCCGAACTGTTCTGGATTCCTCATCGATTGACGCTAATGAAACTGGTAATACGCCAAATAGGACTTCCAATCATCTATAGTGCATACAATACACTTAATTACAATACCGTCTTTTTGACAAACAAAACCGACTAGAAAAAAATGATCTGTTGTGTAGATTACATACTATTCACTTGATAAAATCTCAATGAACTTCAATTCGTTGGTGGAAATGAAAAAATCGATAATATTTATTTTGTCTTTTTGCTAGGCTCCTAGGTCGTAGCGTGATGTTAAATTAATAGCCTTCAAGCTTCCTCAAGAATTGGGCCATCAAATGCAAAAATAAATTTTCAAATCCGACTGGTAGTTCCAGAAAATAGCGCGCTCAAACAAACAAACAAAACAAACTTTTCAGCTTTATTATATTAGTTACATAAATGATTCCTTGTCCGTTCCTTTGAACCATTGAAACCGTTTTCCTGTTTAGCTAAAAGAAGGCAAAGGAAATATGTTGAGTACGTAACTTTAAGCCATAAGCAAAGGCAAGTCAAACCGACGCAACTCTATTTCTAACATAAACTTAGACTAAAGCTATGAGCTGCCTAAACTTATGGTTTCCATTAAAGATACTCCTACCTCCATAAAACCAGTAAGTATATAGGTTACTGTCCTAAATTAGAAAAGCATTTATAATGCCACGGGGGTTCTGAAATGTCAACAAAAATGTAAACCAGTACAGAATACATTGACCTGACACCATTACCCCACACATTAGGGCAAGAGAGTCACCTTTAGCGTTTATCATACACTTTATATTTACAAGCTTGATAACTTTAACGAAGTAGGTAATACATGCTGTTTCCCGCGGTAAAACTTTTGCCCATGGTAAAAATTAGCTTAAAGTGATCATCTCCAATGCTGTACGGAATGTGTACGCAAAATTTAATAAAGATCGATTAAATATGAGCCGTGAAAACGTAACAAACTTTATTTTTAGGAATGTATGAATATTACTAGCTCAGCGACAACCATAGAAAGTGCGACATAAAAAAGGTGTAAAAGTCTGAAGGTTTTGAATATCGTAAAAAAAAAATTAGTTTTTTAACCTCGGGCGGCTTACAGGTTGAGTAATTTTAGACAGAATTAAAGTCAAATCCAGGATATTGTATTCCTATCTAAGAACAAGGATCCCATAGAACAGCTGCTAAAATAATAATAATAATCAGAGAGGGACACACTTATTACAAAAGTGGTAAGAGTAAGCAAGACAGATATAAAATCTTCTATCTCTATCTACGTATGTGAATTTTTTCACACAACAGCCCGACTAAAATAGATAGTGTTTGTTCAGTTTGACCCCGCCATATAAGAAGCATCTTCTCAAATTATTGGGGTAAAAGACTATTGGTGCTTCATGCTATACGCTGATTACGGTTCTATGGTTCATTCTTATTCTAAGATTCCAATTGAATGAACGGATTTTAATTTTTTTTTGTCCGATTGTCTGTCAATTTGATTGTATTAAATAAGGTACCAAGCAAAACTTCGGACGACTGGTGTTTTCGCTTTTGTAAAATAGCAGAGTTTCAATACAAATAGGATGTGCGTTTTTTTTTAAATCTGCCCATAGCTGAACGAAATCGGGGGTCGAAACTAGTAATTGTAATAAACGAATTACCTTATTTAATATCTGCGAGGATCTGCCGTATGTCATTCTGGTTAAAACAACTACTTGACCTGACGGAATCCAATCACATACTGCAAAACTAAAAGTCCCCGCGTGCATGCAATCTATAGGCTTATAAATAATATTGATGTATATTGGTATGCTTTATGAATCACTGCCCAGCCCACGGACTCTTCACTTTGCGTTGTCACTTGTCAGTTAAGTATTAAAAGGCAATAGTCCAACAATTTTATCGCAATAACTAGGTATCTAAAGTATAACCGATGTCATCACATCATTTTAGCCTTTCAATATCCACTTCTGGACATAGATCTTCCCCAATGAACGCCACCACACCAGGTCCTCCGCTCTCCGCATACAGCCGCTTACGGCCACCTTCTTCAGCAAGTCGGTCCACCTGGCGGAGGGGAGTCCCACGCTGCGCGTACCGCATTATGAATTCTGTGGTACCGGTCCGCGGTCTCCACTCCAGAACTCGTCTGGCCCAACGGCGGTCGATCCGATGTAGCGTGAATCAAAACAAAATAGTGAATAGAGGAATATTCTGTTTTGATTAGACATCCAAGTTTCGGTTTTTTTCTTTCATTAGCATAGCATACGTGTACTCCTGTCACAGAATAAATAATAGTAGAGACAGGTACTACTGTAAAAATATTTATTTGTAAGTTGAGTAAACAGAAAAGGCGACTTTGCTATGGGTAATTGGGTACTCAACTCAGTATTTTCCCCGGTTACCTATAAATAGTTCAAATTCCGGGAATCACCGGTGGTGATTCACCACGTCCAAACATACAACTGTATCAGGGTAGACTAGCTGTACCTACTTAGTTTGCGTAGAATTTGAACTATTGGGGGTGAATAAATAAATAAGTAAATAAGAGTCGGTCGTCGTAGGGGAGGCCTTTGTCCAGCAGTGGACGTCTTTCGGCTGATATGATGATGATGAATTATGGATAAATGTATGGTTCCGTTAAATTTAACGTTCCCTTCGAACGTTTATGCAAAATTTTGGAATGAGCTGAGCGTTGCGTTGATAGATCGTCGGTCAGTGAGCAGGATTCATAAGGATCCTTAAGAAACCCAATAAATTAGGTTGCGTTGCGGTTTCACTGATATTATAACAATGGCCTGAGGTAATTATGGTCAGAGTAGGACAGGCCAGCATACCTACCATGCAAACCTGTAGGTAGTTTACTGTTAGGTGTATAATCCATATTAGGTAAAGTAACAGATCATAACCATGACTCGGTAATAAAAATAAAGAATTTTTTTCATAACTATTTAAGTAAGTTAAAATCTCTAAAAAATGCGATTGTCTTCCTAATAATCCAAGTAGGTATAATAATACGTCTAGTATCGAATTTTCTAAAAATATATAGATACCTAGTTACAGAAAAACCCCGATCGAATGAGTCATCACATCAATATCCATTCTAAACCCCTGTACATAGAAACATTAGATTTAGTCAGTATATTTCTTCCTTTCCTTATTATTAGAACCCAACGGAAAACCCGATAACCCTATGACATCCCCGCCCGTCAAATACTTAAACAATGAAGTAATGATAAGTGCAATCACCTCTAACTTCCTATTAACGACGAATGCCGTCATCTTCGTCCTTATTAAACAATAACTCCCTGAGCACACATCCACAACCTTTTACATAACATTTCTAGACTATCACTCACACATAACAAACTTAATAGGAACCTTATTTTAGCACAACACTAATTTCACAACAAATACCACCACAGACTATGTAGTACACGCCCTAGCTCGTCCAATGACGGTAAGCAACACACAACACATTAAATCAGCAATGGATGGAAGGTTAAAAAACACTTTAAAAGACAGAGGTGTCTGTCTGCGCCAGCGCTGGTTACAAGCTTAATGGGCACACAATGGGTTGAAACCAAAACAGCTCGGCGACAATTATCGTACGTAAGCACCGATTGTTAGGAAGGAGGCACATCTTTGAATTCATAAGGAGTTACAGTACAGTAGGCAAACCTGTATGTTTTGAACATTTTAAGTGTTTTCCAGATATAATTTAACAATATGTTTAGCGAAAAATCGACAATGCGAAGCACGGACAATGACATTTTGCGAAAAGGTCATAATGGACCTAGACGGAAGAAACGTGGACTGGACACTGTCGGTGGGCCTGATTTATAGAGGTTTTCGAGGGATTCGATAAAGATCCACGGTTTTACGGACATAGCTGAAAGAATTAGTAAGCTGAAGTGGCAGCGGCCACATACATAATACCTATCGCAGAAACGATGATAGTTAAGTCGTTGGGTGGGACGAGACAACAGACGAAGAAACGAATCGGGAAGCGGAGATATCAGAACGTTTCATAACTTTCTTAATACAATTGTTTTGGCTCCAGTCTCCTTGACTGAAGACGTGACTGGCTGACGAGATCATTAAAGCTTATACAATATCTCTCTCGTGGATTTACTGGAAGAAATGTCTATAAGAAATAAATTCGCCCATTGTACTTAAGTTTCTCTTTATTGTTTTTACGTTCTGATGTTTGGAGTAATAATATGGATATGTGTTATGTTAGTACGCCCAATACGTAGCTTAGTCATGGTTTGTCTGTGTGTGTATGCAATTAATTTTATTATTATTTTATTTTATTTGGAAAACCAACAGCACACAGAGTTTAACATTTCAGAGAAGGTTAAATAAAATAACATTTTGTAAAGCTAATTACAGGTTTTCACTTAAAATTAGAGAAGAACGAATATGTTTCAATGACAGTGAGAGAAAGATAAGTTAAAGTTTATGTAACAACAAGACATTAACATAAGTAGGTACGTGTGTGCGTGTTTGTATGTGTGTGGGTGTGTACGAGTGTGTGTGTGTGTGTGTGTGAAGGGATAGGGAAGTGGGAATGGGATTGGGGGATGTGTTATATACGCAAAATTGTAGTATTAAAAGTGTAAGTAATAAATAAAGAAAACTTTAGTTGTTCGACTTGACAGGATTGGAAAACAGACGACGACAAGACAGAAGACAACGAGAGATTTTTGCCTAAAAATATATATACATTTTTGACCAATATTTTCGTGTCCATTTATCTCTCACCGTTCAAGAAACACAATCATAGACCACAGTACAGCCAGTACTAGACTCATATAACAAGTTGAACTTCACAGATAACGTAACTGCCGTGTTAATAACCGCGTGCTCCACATTTCAGTAACGATTGGTGCGTTATGTAACTTATTGGGCTGACTGCAACAATTCGTTTTTTGACTAATAAAAAGATATTGAATCCAGTTTAAAATACAATTAATTATAGTTATGGATACGAGTGTTGTTAAGTAATATGGTGAAGCATTAGGACCTAAATAATTAACTATAGTTAGTTTGCTTCTACGCATAGAATGTATTAACATATTCTGATGCAGATTCACTGAGACTCTAAGGAAGGATTTCGAGTATAAAGAATTAATTTACGCCAAAAGAGAAACGAGCAAAAGACGACAGCAGAATCACTCCTTAATGCGAGAGCTAATCCGTGGGCTAAAGTGCTTATGATGAGTGATCTTATTAGCACTCGGATTAAGTAGTGACTACTCTTTTATCATTTCTGTGGCCGTAATTCTGGTCTTTTTTAAAGTTAATGAATAAAAAGTATAAGAAAAGAAAGATAGGCCTTGACCCAAAGCCAAATGCGTTATAAAAACAATTTTCGTATACGGAATCGTACTCGGGATACTTCGCGCAGCAATGTTCGGCCGACTACAGTGGTGGGCGGTCAAAAAATATATTTATTTGAATCAACAGGGAGGTTGGACGATTAAACTTTGAAATCTTTGTTTATCTCTGAGAATAGGGACATCGTTGTTTTGTACATTACACGTATTGTACGCTACTCGTAAGTTACTTAAGCGCAGAGAAAATGTAATATAACCAAGTCAGCTACAGTTTCATATCAAGATGACGTGCCTGGTAGAGTCCTTCTATTTTTACAATGGTAAACTTATCAAAAAAGTTAAACAAACTGCAACTCAATAACATACTAAAATACAAACGCAAGAAAACATTGTAAAAGTTCAAAGAGCCTAAAAACTGATAGGTAGTTGATAAAAGTTACGTTTTATTTAGGAACATCGTTCTATAGTAATAAAACTTATCTCTCTCTCGCGGGTCTGCTGGAAGAAATCTCTTTGAGAGATAAGATCGCCCTATGTACTTAAGTTTATCTTTATTGTTTTGTAAATGTTTGTCTCTGTGTGTGTGTGTGTGTGCAATAAAGTGTTAAATAAAATAAATAAATAATACTGAAACTGGCTTAACAATAAGTTGATCTCACCTCGTGTTAAACCAATTTGTCGCGGGTGTTGGCGGGTTGGCGGCCCAGTTCTACGGTTTATGGTCCAATAAATTCAAACAGCACACACAAATACATTACGTGTATAGCGTACGGACATGGGAGCTAAGTATGACCCCCTTGTCCTGCAAGAATTTTTTGCATTACGTAATCCTACTATCCTATCCTACTAATATTATAAAGGCGAAAGTTTGTAAGGATGTGAGGATGTTTGTTACTCTTTCACGCTAAAACTACCGAACTGATTTTGATGAAACTTGGCACAGTGAAAGCTTATATCCTGGAATAACATATAGGTAACTTTTTAACGCGGACAAAGTCGCGGGGCGTCCGCTAATACCCCCTAAGAATCAAAACGCCTACATAGAGGGCGCTGTTTCACAATGTTTACGGGAGAAACTTTTCTACGCGGGCGAAGCCGCGGGAAAAAGCTAGTATATAATATACTTAAGATGTTAATATTTTATGTATTTACATTATACTAGTTGTATCCCACGGACTCGCCCGAAACCATTCAGAATAAACTATCTGAGTGATAGTGAAAACCGCATCAAAATCCGTTGCGTAGTATATAAGATCTAAGCGTACAGAGAGACAGACGCGGAAAGCGACTTTGTTTATACTATGTAGAGATGCATTGCATTGTTTAACTAATCCCAATGAAAACACCCAGACTAAATTTATCTGTTTTATCTGTTATCTGTCTGAATCTCTGATTCAAACCCACAACCCAAAGAGCTTGAGTTCAACAACCAAGCCAACAAGGAAGTAAATAAAAATATTTCACACAATAAATTCTCAGAGCAAGTTTTTTTAGAGAAGCATAAACATCCTGTTATACATTATTGAATAATTGAGTTCATAACGTCATAAGCCATGACCCCCACTGTCCTTTCGAGTAGCAAGTCTGTATACGCCTCTGTTATATATGGTAGAGTACATAACATGGCTTGTTAGGCCACTTTTATTGCATTTTGGCAATTATTGGGCTATAAAGTGTGCAGCTAGTGGTACTAAAACATAGGGTTGTTTAGCCTTAGAATACTGTAATATAAAAGCCTAAGAATATTGATTGTATTAGTTAGATTACTGTATTATTCTGAGAAAAATACATCTCATTCTACTTGCTGATTCTGCAGTGGGATTTCATTAATTCCTTTTCAAGTTTCCTTTGAGACATTTAAGTTCTCTTACTAAACATAAAAATCTGTTTCTTTTCAAATTGTACATTATTTATTTATGGTTACTTAATATTGTGGTGAGATTATAATTGTTTTTTATCTTCTAGAGTAATGGTGTTGAATAAAATAAATAACATGTATTCACAAATGAAAAAAATTAATTTATACTATATAATATTTAGTAAGGTCTGCAGGTTAACTGTTGACAAACCTAGCGAATTAAGTATAATTGGTATTTTATTACCAAAAATTAATAGTATTTTTTAAATCAAGACTAGTTTCCTAGGTCCAGGGTTTGAGGCAGCAATTGAAACAGTTGATTTCTCAACTTTAAGAATTTTATGCTAAATTTACCAGTCACATATAAATATCCAATCAAACTGATCGTAATCTTCTACATATGTACTAACCTGATCTTTCAATGTGTTGCTACGAAGAGAAGTTGCGCCTTCCACATCACCCATTCTCGTATCAGAGTCACTCTCCACCTCAAAGATGACCTTGTACAGGTCAAGTCCCTCTGGGACGTTAGATTCTATATTCGCTTCTGGTCTTATTGTCAGCTCCTGGTTGATAAGCTGGCTTCGGCTTATCCGGAGTGAGCTTTGGAGGTTTTCTGATATTGCCTACAAATAATTACATAAAACTATTTGTAGGTGACTGAAAGTTGACTTAACTTGTCTTATAATATGCAGTCTTATTTATTTTTCTGGTTTTTGTGTTATCTTAGCAAAACAGGCAGAGCTAGCATCGTGTGTCTACATTTTCAGAGTTATTTTTAAAGGAAAAATTTACTTAGAGTAGGTAGAAGGAAGCCAATCAACATCTCATACCTAACTATATTCGACTCAAGGTCCTTTGGGTACAAATTATTTCGATGAAGAGATCAATGTATTTGTGTGGGCAGTCAGAATCGTAATTAAAATTCCAATCAAAATACATATTTAGCAATACCTAACCAGAAGTTTAAATAAATAAGCAAGCATGAATTTTCTAAATAACAGTGCAAATAAACTACAAAAACCATTTTATGGTAGCTATGACAGCTGTTTCACAGTTAATGGTTTTCATAACTATGAATAGGATAAATTTAATTAAAAGCGTTAATAATGCAGATTATTGCAATAATCTGTACGAACTTACGTCGCTCAAAATGTCTTCCAAATCACAAGCCACATTAGTAGTGAGAACTGGCGTAGGGCTCGGAGTACGCGAGCGCTCGGTGTAAAATTCAACTTCTACCGGGTCCAACACCTCATTTGCGCGATATCCACCGAACTCCATCACTGCATGCTGTTGAGAAACATCACAAAATAACATTTACCAACCAAAAACTTCAATCATCTCTTACTCGGTTCATACACGAAATTACCACGTGTTGTCGTCAAATTACAAAACGGAAAGATGTAAATCTTACCCATCGATAATTAGGTTCTCTTTCGAGAACAAAACATTTTAGATAAATCTCACAATTTACAGAAACAAATGCAAAAAACGTCGGGGACAAACGAAATCAAAAATGCGGTAGGTATTTACCTAAATGTCAACCAACGCCAAGAAAACGCTTCGTTTTACGCAAGTGTATGTTTACAGTGTTCAATTGATAAAACCCTGTCTGTCCAGCCCTGTCAGATTCCTTCCTTAAAGCAACCCATCTGTCTTTACGTCCACTTTAATTCATCAATAATTTACGTATGAAGTGTATTTTTCTAGGACTCACAAGTATCATATAGTATAATTTTTGCGAGAGTTTAACATGTTGAAACTATAGGAGCTCAGGGTAAATTATATTTACTCAGAGCTCTAAAGTATTGTTTTCTCACAAATAAGGGATTTCTCACTGTTGAACATTACTCATCATCTATTAATAATAGAATAGTATTCATTTAACTGCACAACCTACCTACCTTTCTCTGGTACTCATATCCTGTACCCAAAGGTTGTCTGGAAGAAATGCCCTATATTGTTCTGAGGTGCAGAACGCACGCCAGTCAAATGTCAATTCTCGTACAACTACCAAGAACACCCAAGAAGTTTACCCAGAACAAACTATGTTTTGAACGTTTGACCTTTTGGCAGACAATTTCATTCATCATGATTAAATTCTTAGTTCTAGACTTCTCATTATCGCTATAATTTGGATCACAATCTAGCCCAAACAAAGCTAAATGGTGTTCAATACCTTTGCCTTTTATGGTTGATTAGGAACAAACGTTTTGTTTGTTCCGCGTGTATACGAGCCCTAATGTCACTCTAGCATCCATAGATTAAAATCAAGAAAAGAATGCGCGTAATGTCATTGTCATTTTTCAATTTCAAGCGTCCGTTTGGTTGGCAGATTTTGAATTTTTGTTTATTTCTGTTATTTCTTTTCAAGAAATCGGAGAATGGATATTCTATCTTGTGAAGAATACAATCAAAAGGGCATGAAAATGGAGGAATCTTTGAGTGAAACTGATGTACATCAGTCCTTTCGATCTCCACCACGACGTAGACGATCTACGTTCTTCGAGAGGAGGGACTCAATAGGTGTTTGTTATTTAAACTAAACCGATACAAAGATGCACTGTGTTCTAATATTTGAACGTGATAATAATTTATTTGAGTTACCTAGTGCTGCAAAAAATTATATATGCCTAATTTGTTTATTTTTTACTGTTTTTAGTGCCACAAACGCAATTGGAAAACCCCCAAATTGACCCAAAATCAAGTAATAGTATTGCAGATGTCAAAGAAACACATTTAATACAGGAGTTATCTAAGTAGGTTTCAATTTTATTCTTGAAACCAAGGACTTCGCATTTCTATCCCATCAGTAGTTTGATGTTTTGCGCCTTGCCAGCGTCAGATTGAAGTCTCCATACAACACCTTAGATACACAATTTACCACCATCAGTGTGATTGTGGTTTCATTCAGGCCAGGGATCAGAATTTCCGAGACCCGGAAAATTACTATAATAATAAAAATGTCTACACTCATATAATTCCAAACTAGGTATGACACCTAAAGTAGGTAGTTTGATCTGATAGGTAAATTTAGTTTATTGAAATTATATTCATCTTTTCAGATATCATGATAAATTATTATCAGAGAAAGAACAATGGAAAAAAGAAGTAAAAAATCGAAGGAACATATATCATGACCTCAGACAGTAAGTATCATAATATTTGATGTCTGCTTAAACAGACAGGCAAAACTTTTTTTTAGTATATTATTACTTAAAAATACTGTACCGATATTAAAAATATATTGTTATTTATGCACCAGATATATAACTACAATATATACAATCAATTACTATATGCAGAAATTTATATTTCCAGGCAATTCCAAATGGCAGTCAAAGCTCCAAGCAAACCCAGAATGTCCTATGCAGTGTTATCAAATGAAGATATAGAATTTATCAAGGCAAAACAAAACATTTCAAAACTGGTCGACAGTCAGAAGAAACTCAACAAAGATGTCCAATTTACACATGCTCTATACAGGAGGGCATGTGAACTAGACAATGTAACTATAAGTTACTGCGAGAACAAAGTTAAGAAGATAACAGAGTATATCTTAGAACATAGTACTGTAGAGCCTATGGAATAATTTTATTTTGACAGAACTTTATTTAAAATGTTGTACTTCAAAACATTTTATGAGCAAGAGTTCTCTCTCTTCCCTTATTAAAGTCAGTGCCCTATGATAAAATCCTTAAGTTAATTCCAATTTCTTATTAGCATTGTTTAGTATATTGGGACTATATACCTAATTCAATCTGAGACTAGGTATTACCTATAGGTATTATTTTCTTTTTGATGCATCTTGGTGCGAACACAACCAAGCCAAAAAATCTGTAATTAGTTTTGAGACGCATATTCCTTTCGCATAGGCGCATAGGAATTTTTCGTAAAAGCGTAGCGCAAGTGCTTAAAAAACCTACGTAAGATAACGTAACAAAATGAAACAAACTAAAGCCTATGCTTTTACACCAAAAGAAGTTTGCTAACATGGAGTTTGGTATAGCTACACCATTCATATCAATCAATTCGCTAGCCTATGTGAAACAAACGTTGATTCTTTTATTTAAATGTACCTTTTAATGAATTTACTGAAACAAAATATAATAATTATGCAAGAGCTTCAGAGAAATATTACCGCTAGTAATTCTTGCTAGTTAAAGTTTATATTGTAATATAGAATACTTACATGTTGACATGATTAGTTATTATTAAGGTTACTAAAGTTACGCTAGCAATTTTTTAGTTTAGAACGTGATGCCATCATGTGTATTTATTAAATTATAGTACCTACATTTAAGCTGATAATTATTTTAAATTTATAATGCCTAAAATTAAGTGTCTATTTCCACTAAACTTAGGAAACTCCTAAATAAATAAGATACTAAGTACTGTGAAGTAGAAACTAGGCGATCTTACCGCTAAAATGTCTATAAAATTAATTAACGAGTCCCGGGCGGCATGAGAGGGGGCGGCGCGGAGCGCCACAACCGATGACCTGAAGAATGGCCGGGAGCGGCTGGATGCGGAGGGCGCAATGGCTATTTAGGAGTTGTCCGCTTTCAAAAAATTTCAATGGTTTATTAGCACTGTTAACTATGCACTCGACGTCCTTTATGTAAAATAAGTTGTATATATAGAAATCTATAGATGTGTGTATATTTTATAAATATAAAATTAATTACTAACACAAATGCTTTTATTTTGGACATCGTGAAATCAATCATCAATGAAACCACATATTATAATCATTGAGTAACAATTTATTTGTAACATTTCATTGCAAATTATAATTTAATTTCATTTGATACACATTAAATTCGATTCGATACAATTGGAATTAGTATAAAATGACAGAATCAATAAATACCTAATTGAACATTATTATTATCACTAAATAAAATATTCGGTGAGAATAGAGGTAGTATGTAACATAATTTAATGTTACAGCAAAGAATCCAGTTTACATCCATATAATCAGAGCTCGCGATTGATAACACTACGTACTTATCCAAATCTTTCTGGCGCATGTAGTAACAATTCTACTCGCATAAAGCTACCCCCCACACTGCGACGGTGGCATTCACAAATTAGTAGTATTTTCATCTCGCTCCGTATACAAAGAATAATCGCGTACCTATGAAAGCCTCGCTAGACACTGTCACTGAGCCGTTCATACACTGATACCAAACTGATACTTATTGCCCAACCAGAGACAAAATTTTCAGAATTCAATTTTTCCCGAACTGAAAGTTGTAACTTTAAAAATAATGTAGAAAACTAAACAAAAATCATCATAGTGTACGTAAAATTAATTGAAAATCTGTTCAATTACGAGTGTTTCATATCATATTAATATTTCGAAAAACATCAGCGTATGACAGGCTTATAGGATTAAGTCACACTCACGTTGACGCGGTGGCCGTCAAGCCGTAGATTCCATACAAAATTGAACAACCCGCAGCCGTCTTGGCCGCCACCGCTAGCGTGTATACGTTCTTAGTTGTAGGTACCACTTTTGTAATAAAGTGTAAATATCCAAACTTTTAGATAATAACAAACTTAGATCACAGTTTAACAATTCATTAACAAAGATTGATAAAATTGAAACTAGCGCACCGTCAGAAAAACAACTTCACTGTATTTAATAGCGTAATTTAAACTCGCAAAATTAAGTTTTTTTTTCCAATACTTACTGAGACGCTTTATTTGAAATTATTTTTCTAATACTTGCGCTAGTTTCAAAAACTACGTTTATTTTTTTAAAACCGCAAGTAAAATGGGATGAAGACACCAGATCCAGAAGTCATAAAAACGGAAATAATGCTTATCGGAAAAAAATTGAATATTGCTTTTTGTGAACAGTTTTTTTTGCATTTTTGTATGTCCTTTGCATTTTAATACTGTCAGAAAATAAGTTACGGGGCACTGCCATCAAAATTTTATTATATTATAGGGGGTGAAATGTGTCCATTTAAGAACATCGTTATTTTAAGCTTATTTTGCAGGAAAGAAACCTGGCCTCTAACTGTGCTCAGTCACTTATTTCACTGACAGCACATAAATGATCATGATTCATAACGAAATAAAGGAGTGACGAATAGAATTCCACGACTAGTACTCCTAACACTATGAGGCTTAAAGCATTTCGTTCATTTCAATTAAGGACGTTTTCACATTACCGACAACGACACTAAATAAATCGCTTAATTTCTAAAACAACCAGTGACACTTTGCAGAGTTCACTTTTTAACTATACCTTGTTCTTTGCATTACAAAATATCGTTTCAGCCAAATTCGCTATTCTAATTCTAGGCTATTTTAAATGTTTTAATATAAACTGTATATAGAATGTGAAAACCTGAATATTCTTTCTTTTCACACGAAGTTTCCTGTAAAACTGAAAACTCCGCGGAAATCCTCGATATAATCAGAATCAGATAGGTACAACACGTAGGACAGTATTTTTGTTGATGTCGTCATAGCAGACATGAAAACGTCCTCACATCAGATTAAAATTAAAAATATACAGATTGAAATAAGTTATTACAACTTAAAATAATACGAAATAATACAAATTTACATACAATCATGTAACGTACAGCACTCTTAAGATATATATCAATTTCATTCACTTAATGCTAGATATAAAAATGGTTAAAAACCGTATCGAATCAGATCGCGTTAAAAAATCTATACCTACCCGAAAAATCATAAGGCAAGATTGGAATATTTCATGTTGTATTAAAACTTACTGAGAACATGCACAATGTATTCTCATGTCTCTGTTACTCGAAGATACGGCGATACTATAGCTAAGTTGATTGCAAAATAAAGGTGGTATACTCCCCATAGAGTTTCTTGACGGCTGAATGAATATAGTCACAAATCGTTTTCACCTCGCTGACAGTGTCTTTATTCTATGTGTGCGTAAGCGAGATAGTGTGTGTGATAGGGACATACATAGAGATGTCCAAAAACTTGAAAGTTTAATTCGGTTGATCGAGTTAAAGCGAAAACGCTCATTCAATTTCAAGAAATAGTTCATATTTCTTGAAGAAATAGTTCCTATTTCTTGAAATTGAATGAGCGTCTCTAGTGAACCCCGCACAGCTCCCCCTTTCGACACCTAAAATTAGTCATTGCGCAGAAATCTGCCAAGTTCACATAGCCGCCAAGAAACTCTACGTGGAATAAAATACCAATTATTTTTGCAGTAAGTGTCGTCGATCACTTACATTTTGTTAAAAACAGGACCTAACGTTAGCTTTTTGTAAGTAACGCTTAAAAAGATCTAGAGAGTGAAGTCGCCGCGTTTCGCTTTCGCTTTTCATGAGGAACAGAGACAGCAGGCGTGACATAGATCTGTATACATAGGTCTACCGCCCATCAGTGGAAACACTTTGACCTTGAGCTGGCCTAGCCTATTAGGGAGTTTCAATACTACGCGAGACCAGTTTATACTGGTTTTGTTACCACTGATGTGCGGTCGACCGTACACTTGCCTTGGAACACTCATTACCATTAAGTGTCCAATTTACAGCTTTATCTAACACTGAACACAAGAAAAAGACAGCAACAGACCTAGGCCGGTTTTGCAGACAGGTAGCGCCCGTCGTCGGTGAGATAAATGTAGCGTGAATGTATGAGTTACACATGAGAAATCAATTTATAGGATAAGATCAACGATAAGCTTTAAAACATAAACTTTAGTACATAAATATGCCCTTTTCTTTGGACTTGAGTGCCCAAAGAATAAAGTCATATGCAAGGTTCGATTTGCTTTTAGCGATAAGACCGCCCGTACTAAATGTAACCTACTGTAGAATATAGTATCTATCAAAAAAGGTAATGAAATGATAGGTCCAAATGCCCTCAAAATCAAGATCTCAAAGGACCTACATCTTTTGTCCGTGCTCTTTCTTTCAAGATATGTTTGCCGCATTATTGCACCCGCAACGAGCGCCACCCGACCCGCCCGAAACGAAAAATGGCCTAAATGGACACTTAACATCAATCGACATTCCAATATTTGGGCGTATGATACTTAAATATTTTTTTAAAATCTTAAGAGTGTGTTTCAGGAACTTCAATAATAACGCTATTTACACTTGTCAAAGTTCAACTTAAGTTCTTTGTGTGAAAACTCCTTCTGCTGTGAAGTTTTTTCTCTTTGGCAGTCTTGTATTCGCGGCGGCACGGGCTGTTCCGTAGGTCTAGTATTGTGTTCACTTTCTCTACTATTTCCTTCGCCATGTCGTGGTCGCATTCGAAGTCATGAAGCTTGTACGCTGTGTTTGGATGGAAGAAACTCGAATTACCTGTAATAATAATAAAAATCCTTTAAGTGATCCATAAAAAATATTGACAAGGATTATTCTTACAACTTAAAAATACATTGCACATTATAAATTAACTAAATATGACTATTGGTCGTCGTGGAGATCCTTGGGGGAGGCCTTTGTCCAGCAGTGGACGTCTACAGGCTGATATGATGATGACTATTGTTAAGGACCGGTCGTCTTGGAGATCTTTGGAGAAGGCCATTGTCCAACAGTGGATGTCTTTCTTCTTTGACTATTTCTTTTTTTTCTTTCTTTTGATATGATAATGACTATTGTTTTGGTTGGTATCTCTCGCTTCCCTAACACGGCGGACACTACTCCTACTGGCCAAAAGTCGTAACTGAATATGACAGGCAACGGTTAGAGGAAGACTTATTACTTATTATTTTGCTGACAAAACTTAAGCGTTTTAGGGTACCTATAGTGATATGGTTCATTTGACAATGACGTTAAAAAGTGCGCGGGCAAATTTCCGCTTGGTCTGAACCGACTCTAAGAGTGCACCGTACAGGCACGTAGTTCGAAAGGAAGTGAAAAGGAACACGACCAGGTCTTCAGGTTGACAACATACTTGAAGACAGTTTGAAGTTCATGGGCCTTCTTATGTAAATGAATTTCCCTCAGTCAGGAATAGAAGTGTAACAGTCTTGAATATTCATTATTATATTGGTGGTGTTGTTCATGCTTTATCTTATCACTGACCTCCACTACTGCGATCGCTATACGAAGCGTTGTGACTAGGCGAGTACACTATTCTGAATGTAGTTTTGTTTCCTCGGGCTTCCAGCATCTGGCACCACGCCACCGTGTCTATACTGTGCAGAAAGTATTTCGCTCTTGACTGAAAATATAAAATGAACTATGAAATAAAAATGTTATAATATTTTGCTGTAACGCCACGGCGGCTTGTATTAGTTTAAACAGACAGACAGACGGGCAAACAAAGAGTGAGGAAACCTGCATACGCCGAAGAACAAATTCTTAGACGCATGTGAAGTCCACCAACCCGCACTGGGCTAGCGTGGTGGACTATTAAGCCCGAACGTCCTCGTTGAGAGGGTAGGCCTGAGCCCCAGCAGTGGGGACATATTAATAGGCTGTTGATTTGATTCTTACCCAGAATGCGTGCTTGTGCGGATCCAGGGGCTCCACTTCTATCTTATCCAGACATATGCTCAGTTGGACCGACGTGTTCATTCTCACTTTGCGCAGCATTTGAACCTTATACGATTTGTACTGCGGCGCCTCGGCCGCCATTATGTGCGATTGAATTTTATCAAGATCTGAGTCAAGTCCTTTTGCTCTCCTTTCTGCAAAAAAGTTTAAAAGACATAAATTCAGAAAGTGTATAAACAGAACGATGAGAATAACGATAGCAATATACATGACACACTTGTTTTTGCATACCGCGTCAGGGATATGGCGTGAACATATGTATAGTCTCCATAGAATTGGCAGCTGAATGAATATAGTCACAGATTCTTTGCCGACAGTGTTTAAAGTCTTTAAGTGCGTAAGCGAGATAGTGTGATAAATAGAAATGTTAAAAAACTTGAAAGTTTGATTTGGTTGATTGAATCAATGAACTATTTCTTGAAATTGAATGAGCGTCTCTAGTGAACTCCCGCACAGCTCCCCTTTGACATCTAAAATTATTCATTGCACAGAAATCAGCCAACTTCACAAGACCGCCAAAAACTCTACGGGGCCTATATGTATGCAAATTACCTTCATTGACAGCTTTCAAAGCACTAATAACCGCTTCCGACGTGGCACTGCCTCCCGTGTTGTGCCGTGACGGGTTCTGGTGACTCTGTCCAGAGTCTGCTGCTTTTGGGAACACATGGAATCTACTGAACATCTCTCCCTCCTCCGGTATTGAGCCTGGCTGTTGGAATTTGTCCTCTTTGCGCTTCAAGTCCACAAGGCCAAGGCAGGTGAAGCCAAACTTGGAGCAAGGTTCGTTTGAATCGAGGCAGGGAAACGCCCAGTCCACTTCTCCGTCGTCCTCTGCTATACAAAGCCCGTAATCGTGAACAGATCCAAGTGATATCTCAGGGTGTTCGATGCTGAGAAATTGAAATTTTATACAGACTTGTAGTTATAAAGCATTTGTTATTATTGCTTTTTTTCGAATACGTCCTAACATTTGGCATCGAAATGGCACATGTTTACCTGCGATTTTCGTAATTTTCCAATCATTGCCAGACAATCTTACATATTAGGTTCCAAGACTTCCAAGTTTTACCTCAATCTGAGAGGTAATTCCAGTTTGGCATAATATAATAATAAAACTGATAAACATACTATAAGTATACTTTTAAATAAATATTTAAATACATACAAACACCCATAATACAATGGTTCATCCCACATTCATCATAAAAACTGCAATAAAAAATACCTGTATTTGTAGCATGTGAAGCCAATGAGATCCTTAATCTTGGCACTAGCTATGACACAGACGACTAGGGGATAATTCTGATGCTTCTCCGGAAGCATAGTCATGAAGATTTTGAAAGACTTTGTCGGTAGCCCTAGCTGTGCCGTGCCATCGAACTTTGCATACTCCAGATATTGACGATGGGGAAGCTCAGGACATTTTTCTAACTGTTCTGCTAGTAGTGACTTTTTTTTTTCAGGTATTTTGATTTCGATTTTTGAGAATAAGTCGACCATGTCTTCTGCTGAGGGTTGTGTGGTTGGATCTTCCCATTTTATGACTTTGATTTTCGCTGCCTTTTTTAAAGCTTGTTCCTTTTTGTCTAACCATTGAGCTGTGTTGGATCTCTGCCTGAAAGGTTAAAATAATATTGTTTAAATTTTAAACTTAAGCAGAAATATATTATGATTAAGATAGTTGAAAGGAAACTCATCAAGAGAGTTATTAGGACTCATATCGCCAAGCAGTCTTTTCCACTATGACAAGTATCATTTGATTTTTTAGTTTCTACAGAGCAAAGGTAAGGTATGCTATAAAATTTATGTCCCATGCACAACAGTTTAAGTAGGTTTTTAGGTGTTTACTAAATCAAATTTACTAATCTCATGCTGAGTCTGTTCACAGAATTACCTGTGGCCCCCAAATTCCTCATACCGGATATAGCTGCCACACATCAGGTCATCATCTTCACTGTCCTCCAAATCAGGATAAGGGTCAAACTGTGTCACAATCTCTCTCTCCTCTTCATCATCAGATTTAGCCTTTGTAGTTTCAGTATTGCAGGTTGTTTGCGGTGCTACGAAATGAATAACAGATGTATTTATAACAAAATTGATAAAAGATGTAGCCAGTTTTGCGTTAACTTCCCGATCATCACTAGGCCGAGCAATCCGATTTGCTTAATATAGTATGAAATACTTTCTTCATTGTCTTATCTAAGCAAACCAGGAGTATGCAGGTTTTCTCACGACGTTTTCCTTCACCATTTGTAAATATATTTTAGATTCGAGAAAAACCCATTGGTACAACGTTCGACCAGGGGAAACTCATACGAATCATACGTACCTGTCGACATGATAGGCCTCGTCTTCCCCACTAGGCCACAGACTTGATTTTGATTGCATTGATTTTATTTCATTCAAATTGAGTAAGGATTATTTTTACAAACAGCAAGAAATAGGTCAGAGAACTGGGTTGCTATAAAATTGTGAGTTCACCCATTTGTCTAAAAATCTGTTTTGTAGTCAGTAATATATATATCAGAGCGTCAGTGGCCTCGGGGATAAGACGCGACCTATGATATCGAAAGGTCCGAGGTTCGATCCCCGGCTGGGCCATGTACCAATGGATTTTTTCTCGAAACTTAAGTACATGTACTGACTGCTCTCAAACGGTGAAGGAAAACATCGTGAGGAAACCTGCATACGCCGAAGAAGAAATTCTTAGGCGCATGTGAAGTCCACCAACCCGCATTGGGCTAGCGTGGTGGACTATAGCCCGCACGCCCTCGTTGAGAGGGTAGGCCTGAGCCCCAGCAGTGGGGAGATTAATATATGGGCTGTTGATGAATATATATATCCTAGTAGTAAGAATATAATGTTTTGAGGTCAAAAACGTTAGCTAGCAGGTCGTCTGCATAAACAAATATTGTCCACCAACAAAATCGTTCCCTTGCAGCTATTTAGTTTCTGTTAGTGACTGACTGCTGGGATCGTTCTAAATCGCTTAAATATTACAATTACACGCTAATAAGTCAGCAAAGAACCTACCTCTAAAGATTTTGGAGAAATCCTCGCCTGCCATCACAATTTCACACAACCCTGTATCGTCCGTTGCGATAAATGCGTCTCGTATGTTTTTCAGAAGCCAGATCTTATTGTCGTATGTAGCCATTACGATTGTGATTTGGTAAACACTCGAAATTTCTTGATTTTGAATAAAATGTGATAAAACCATGCCAAGCCGTTCCCAAACAAAATATTTGGCTGCATTGCATTGCCCACAGACAAGTTTTTTTTAGAGAATAGTGTTATGTTTCTTCTGTCACTTCTCTGGCTTTATGGTCGCTGTCAACAGACAAAACAATGTTGGCAGCATTGCTATATCTTTCTTTGTCTTACACATACAAAATATATGATGTGGACCTTTTCTTATTCTTTATAAAGTTGCCACATTGGAACTAGGGCTGTCCTTAATATAAAGCGGTTGATCGATTGATTCGCAATTTAATAATAGTATGACTTTCCTTCCGTAAAATTGTTATTCTTTTGTCAGTTTGAAATTGTTTTGAAAGCGTCAAACGATTTCTAAAACAAACCAATAAAGCAAAATTTACTATGCCTCGTGTAGACGAAGCCATACCACAGAATATATAATTGGCCATACGAATCCTGGTTAAAATAAAATAATTTTCCTTTACTTGGATTTGGATGTAAAATTTGGCGGGAACCCAAGTGTCGTTTTCGTTTCCTTTGCCTGGATTTGTTTTCATATTGTATAAGGACTTGTTGTTTCCAACTGGCCGTAAAACTTTAAAAAAGATTAGTTAGTTGTCATGGTAACGAAAATTTTTGATGGTTTGTTGATAAATTAATTTAGATCATAGATTAATGTTATCGCATTGTAAAGTTAATATTAAATGTAAGTATATTTAAATTAATTTGAAAGCTTTGAAGCATTTTTGGTGCTATGAGTGAATATATAATAATTTTATTTGAGGTTAAAAGTGGGTCAGTGTGGACAAAAGGGGGCGCAATGAAAAAAACTTAGAAAATTTTCCGACGCTGCCCATCAGCCGCTTCCTCTGCTCCGGCCACAGTTTAGATAATTTAATTAAGTCCAACCTCCGTATCTTCTATCATGTCTTGTACTTTCATGTTTCATTTTTTTGGCATTCTAACATATGAAGTAGTTTAGAAATTTAGTGGCAGCAATATGCCGCAATAGCTTTTAAAGCTGACTCTAGAATGACCAGCTCAAAACAGATACTACCCATAGCACCTTTGCTCATCTCTGTACACTGGATAACTCAAAACCTAATGGACCTTTTGGGCTGTTTGGAGCATATTATAATTATAATGTAAAATTGCCCAGCAATGATGGAAAAATTGTGCAGGAAACATTCATCAAACAGCCTATTAATCTCCCCACTGTTGGGGCTCCCCGCCTACCCTCTCAACGAGGGCGTGCGGGCTATAGTCCACCACGCTAGCCCAGTGCGGGTTGGTGGACTTCACATGCGCCTAAGAATTTCTTCTTCGGCGTATGCAGGTTTCCTCACGATGTTTTCCTTCACCGTTTGAGAGCAGTCAGTACATGTACTTAAGTTTCGAGAAAAAATCCATTGGTACATGGCGCAAGCGGGGATCGAACCTCGGACCTTTCGATATCATAGGTCGCGTCTTATCCCCGAGGCCACTGACGCTCTCAGAAAATAAATAAATAAAAATTGTGTAGGTATTACACTTATGTGACTTTTTCAAATAATACTTTGTAGACCTCCGGAACTAAAGGGTTACTTACTTACTTTAAAATAAATTCACAACTTTAGGATACCTAGGACTATAACTAAGTATACTTGAAATAAATACAATAACAAGTAGGTACTAAAATTTATAACAAATAACTTATGACTTTATTATATTAATTTTACATTAAAATTTGTACATTGATATATTAAACAGTTAAAAATAATTAGAAAACACTAGTGACACAAAACATTAGTTGCACTCAAAATCAACAACAAAAATGATTAAACAATACATGTTAACTAATACATGGTACTGATATAGTTATACTGTGACGATGCTATAGTTACCCATAGCAAGCATGCAACGACGCAGGTCCTGCACACAGTCATAGTAAGAGCGGTATGGTGGTGCCAGTGTTGTATCATACAATTGCAACGTTTCTGTAAACTTCTTCATGGCCTCGCCATACTGTCCTTCTTCCATTGCAGCCCGTCCAAGACGGTACATCATTTCTGTGTCCTAGAAATAATGTTTGTAATCAGTAGAGTAATAAAAAATAACAGGATATAAAATTGTGTTGTTAGGAACAAAACAACTTTGTAGTCCACTGCGGAATGGAGTCTAGAGTTTATTTTGTTTCCTAAATGCTAAGTCGTAAACAGACTTATCCCTCCATGTTGAATGCTAAACCTGTTCGATTTATTCTACACAGATTCATCATAATAATCTTTATTGTTCCAGTTTTTAATTTGGCGAATGTGTTTCTATTTCAGATGAAGTCAACACTGTGAGGTCCCAATATCAACATGGCAGACGATGACGAATGTAATACCCTTGTATTTATATAAAGTAATCAAATCAGTGCATAAATACTACTTATATTATAAATGCGAAAGTTAGTAAGGATGTTTCACAGAGTACATTATTTAAACGGATGTTTGGATGTATGTTTGTGACTTTGTGAGTTTGGATGTTTGTTGCTCTTTTCACGCAAAAACTACGGAACAAATTTTGATGAAACTTTACAGTAATGTACATAGATTATACGTCAGAATTAAGAATCAGAAGGTCGCGGGACCCAGCTATATGGCGTTAGCGCGAGACCGGTCGTCGTGGAGATCCGTGGGGGAGGCCTTTGTCCAGCAGTGGACGTCTTTCGGCTGATATGATGATGATACATCAGATTTATCACGTAGGCTATAATTCATAAAGATACCTCTGGAAAAGCTGTTACCGCGGGAACCGGCTAGTGCTCCATAAGTGTGTTCCTTATGGGCTTGGTTATAGACTTGACGGTACAGGAGTGTGACGTATAATCGTAGATGCTGAGGAGGAGCAGGCGCCGGCAGCGCAGGAGAGCGAGCCCGCCATAGTGGCGGCGGGCGTGGAGAAGCCCCTCGCGCCGCCCAAGTACGAAGTGCGACCCTTGATTGGAGACAAGTAATTATCGCCCCTTATCACACTACATAAAAATAACTAACACCATATTTTAACATGTGCCTAACAGCCGGATTGTAACTTTTTTTTACGAATCAACGCCGGGGCATATCGTCGCGGTCTGCCTTCGGTCGGTGGACTTTGGCCTTATAGTGTCGCCTATTTTGATTGCCTCTGGATTGCTGCGGATCAATGAGTTGCTAACGCCACAAATAAATCCTACTAATATTATAAAGGCGAAAGTTTGTAAGGATGTTAGGTTCTTTGTGAGGAGTGAGGATGTTTGTTACTCTTTCACGTTGTAATGGCTGAACAGATTTTCATGAAACTTGGTACAGTATTAGGTTATACCCTGGAATAACATACCTAGGCTACTTTTTACTGCGGTAATCTGTTCCACGCGGGCGAAGCCACGGGCAACAGCTAGTATATTATAATTTCATATACTATCGGAATTAGACAAGGCAATTTACGTTTGTGTTCATTTAAACATCCATACTGTATGTATAGGGTAGAATTGTACAAAGTGGTCTGTCAGGCGACGATCTCTGGCGCTAGAGACCAATGACCAAGCCACTAAGTCTACAAGGCGGTCAAACATGTAGAATTTGACTGAGACGTGAGTATTACTATAAATACACACATTGCAGGTTCCAGGCGCAAAACGTGCGCGACATAATCCTGGTGACAATGCAGCAGCAGCTGATGGGGCGGCAGTACCGCGCCGACCACGCGCCGCGCTGGGCCAAGATGATCGCCAACGGGGTGCGCCAGAGTGTACAGGAGTTGGACATGAAGAGGTCAGTCCTAAGGCACCACTAGCTGCACAATAGCTTTTGTTCAGCTAGTGGTGAAACAGCGAACACTTGGGGAGGAAAACAACAGGCAAACAGAGGAGCTGACACAATTGATCCCATAGGGTCGCTGAGCCCGGGCCCCTTCTACAAGATAAGAGGTCAGTGACTCCAAGTTGGCCAGGGGTTTAGACAGGGGTGGCGGTCCCTGTACTGACTGACTCTATGAAAGCGGGAGTTTTATGCAATTCCCCCGGGCCGTCAGTTCAGCCATCGTAACTCCTTAAGTAGTGGAGTAGGGCTTCTGGCCGACGGAAGCATTGTTGCAGGTTGCTCGTTGTCACAGTAGTTGAATAGAACAGGTATTGGCTAGTACAGATGTAGGCTAACACACGTATTGGCTAGTACAGTTATAGGGTAGTAGCTTCACGTATCGTAAGTTCCAAACAAAATGTTCCGTAGGTCCAAAGTTTTGCATGTTTGAATATAAGAAGTAGGTAATACTATTACATAATAGTAGTTCGTTTGTTTGTTTAATTTCTAATTTCTAAAGTCATGTGGAAGGACATTTTGTAGCTGGCGCTCGACCGCCATTGGTCTCCCGACTGAGCCCACACGAGCACCTCTAGTATTGCCAACTTATATTGTTTTAGGTACAAAATCTTAGTTTCGTCGACAGTGATGGAGATGAAAGGCGCTGGCGTGAAGTGCGCGCAGCGGTGCATATGGGACCCCGAGACCGACGACTACGCCGACAACTTGTATAGGAACGACACCATACTCTGCTACACAATATGCTATGGTGTTTACATGTACTGAACAAGAGTCTTGAAATATCACTGTTTTATGACGTCAGCAATGAATAGGTGAGTTGTTATTTGTTTTTAGGGTTCAGGAGACAGTACAGATGTTGAATAAGATGTATAAATAAGCACTAATACTAAAGTGTTGAATAAGAATTTTGATAACTTGAAATTTATGACATCATCGATACATAGGCCAGTTTATGTCTGAATAAGATGAGTTTGTCTGAATATTCGGATCTGTTAGTTTTCAGCGTTCAAAAAACTGCGTACAAAAATGTTGATTATGATTATTTATTATTATTTATTAGAAAATTATAATAATAATAATAATAATGTATTGGACAAATTTACACACGGCTGTTTAGTCCCAACTAAGCCGAAGCTTGTAAATGGGTACTCAACAACTGATAAACATACTTAAATACTTTTAAATAAATACTTAAATACATACAAACACCCAGAATCCGAAAACCAACAGTTATGCTCATCACACAAATGTTGGTCCCGGGTGGGGTTATATTTATTTATTTACTAGATATTATATATAGGTATAGCTAAATAAACCAAAGTAACTTATTACTTTCGTATGTTTTATTTCCCTCTGGCCCGTTTGGTCCCCAAATGTAAAGAAATTTCCACTCAGTCCGTGAAAAGAAAACATTACCAGACTTTAACGTCCAGAGTTGAAAAAAAAATTTGTTTGTTCCACAGGTTCCAAAAAATATAGGTAGGTAATGATATCACAATAAATTTCCAATAATTTAGGAATGTATTTGTATAAGAAATTTTCATACAATTTGATCGTCTGTCATCGCAAAGTTCTTTATTTGCCAACAAATTTTCACGATCTTCATAATTTGAAATCAGGATATACCTACATATAATTCGAAGTGCTAATGTTATTTAAATAACGTCTGCTGTGTGAGTATGCAATTATATCTGTGAAAATATATACTAAATACATTATGTATTACTAAACTAGCAACCCGACCCGGCTTCGCGTAAATACAATTTGGAATTTTGGTGAATTATTTTGGAACAATTATGTATATGCTTATATTTTTAAGAAATTTCAGGAAAAATTGACAAAGAAATCAGTTTCGTCACTTCACGTTTGAGCTCAAGTAATTTGTAATATTATATTTATTGTTATTTGTTATAGGTAGATAAGTATTATTATTTTTTATATTAGTGTCATTTGTAATGTAATATCACTGATATTATATCACGGGGACAATAAAATTAGCATAATTACTCAAACACATATTACTCAAAACGTCAAAACATCCACTTTTGAATACGATGGCATATCTAACTCAATTTCGATAACATCTGAGATACTCCCGTTAGTGATGCGTGCGACCCATGATTTGTTTCCGTTTCCCAAATTACGATTCCCCGTACGCATGGGAATTTGACAAGGCCTTTAAAAGTACATACCTAATGTTATGATTTCTTGGGAAAAGTATGAGGCAGCTAGAAATGAATGCGTTCTATCACTGACATTGTACGCCTTACCACCAGTTGCGTCGACCAAAGTACTTATCACACTCCAGGTGTCCAGGACTGGTCAACTTGTGTTCCCAGCAGTAATCAAACCCAGCGTTCGAAGCTGAAACCCGAATTTCTAAGCCAACGAGGTGGTAGAACTGTATATAAGTACCTGCAATGATTTTAGTCCCTTGAGGATGTTGGTGTATTGCTGGCACAGGCCGCACTGCACCATGAACTCCTTGCTGTTGTAAGGCACTGGCACCACGTTCGGGCATGGACGGTCTGAGTCGCACCTGAAAAACGATTTTTTAGACTCCTGGTGTATTTCGTAAGGCGCTTCAGTAAGAGATCGTGACCTCTTTTCTATATTAATAAGTGCCGCGGCCGCGGGAACAGTTTAACGGTAAAAAGTAGCATGTCCTGACCTAGGGTTCGACGTATCTCCATATAAGAGCCGTGGTAGCCTAGTTGGTTGTGCACTCGCCTCGCGTTCAGGAGGTCGTGGGTTCGATCCTGGCCCGTACCAATGAGTTTTTCGAAACTTAAATACGGTTTATTATAACACCACAGGTTTTTCGGCGAAGGAAAACATCGTGAGGAAACCTGCATACGCCAAAGACTGGTATTTACTATTGTAAGGCGTATGTAAAGTCCACAAAAAAATAAGGTTTGGGGCACCGTTTAGCGGACAGGGGTTTGGCACAACAGATCCCATAGGGTCGAAGTGCCGCCAGGTATTCCTGGCCCCCTAAGAAGATAAGATAAGATCTCCATTCATCGTTTTAGGCGTGAAAATGTAACAGAGTTACTTCCCATTTATTAGGACTCTAGCGCTTTATTTATTCTTCCGCCAAACGAAAGGAGTGAGTATCAATTTGTTTGAAAACAATGTTTTAATAGTTACATTACAGCACACGAGGCATCACGTTTGAGTCCACAGTACTGTGACTATTGCACGCAGCAACCAAAAGTTAGGTGATACTTCCGGATACTGTACTAGATTTCTACCAGCAGTAAAATATAGAGCATAATGTCTTACTTGAACCGCATATAATTCTCCGTCATATCAGCATACGTGTTCCAGTCCTGCTGGCACGGTATACACGTGCAGTCGAACCAGTACTGGTCCTTGAGCTGCGCCTGCCTCCGCGCCTTCTGCACTGTTGTGAATATTGGCCCGTAGTTCTCCGCTACTTCTTCACCCTTTCTAATGTTTTTCACGGCACGCACGACTATGTAGGGACCGCAGAAATATCTGGAAGAAACGCCTTAGATAGAACTTTTTATAAATCATCATCATCATATCAGCCTGTAGACGTTCACTGCTGGACAAAGGCTTCCCCCAAGGATCTCCAGGACGACCGCTCCTGCGCTAACCTCATCCAGCCGGGTCTCGCGACCTTCGCCAGATCGTCGTATAAATAAATATCATAAAATATTATAGCATTGGTACTCGTACTAATATATTCTGTGCTAATATAAATGTTAAAATCTCTGTTCGATGAGGAACTGGTTAATAACGTGGGTTTTATGCACGAGAAAATATCTTATCTCGAGAAATTGAGTATTTACTCAAAGCCGGGTGGTGAAAAGCTGATCAAAATAAAATCCCTGAGACGTATCTCTTCAGCGAGAAAGTCACTTCTATTTTCCACCTTGTCAGTCTTTTGTCAGTAGTCGATCCGGTTCGCTCATATTCAGTTGGGTCTGTCAGAGACATGATCTACTCTCGTTATTTAAGTCATCGCTGAGAAGTGTTTACCTGACCACACCAGGATCACAAGAATGATTAAACAGCGCAAGAGTTGGAAAAACAGCGCCTGCCAGAAATACTGATTTCCTTCCGTGCTTTGTAACATTTTTCCCAACTTTGGGCTTTGGGCATTGCAGTTCAAACACTTCATGAGCATTGAATTGTAGAATTTGAAGGTTCTTTAATATAAGGCCTCCAAAGAAACTGACATCTTCCTTGTATTTGTCGTCTACTGCCATGGACTTCAACTCGCCCATTTCCACAGGTGTAGTCCGAGGTTCGCCCTCAAAGTAACCAGTAATCTCCAACAACTTCACTAAGAAAGCTGTCATTTGCGTCCTGTGTAAAAAGTCCTCTTTCGTCCTCTTGTCTTCGTGAGCTACTAAATTGAACATGTTCCTGTAATCATCGGTTTTATATGGACCAGTTGGTTTCTTTCCCAAATCCTTACTTATATTTGTGAAGTACTCTTTTTTGTTCTGCGTGATCATTCTCAGAGCTATGTGACAAGTTATTGAGCAGCCTGACTTCCATATAAGGGGGAGAATATGACATTCATACGCGTGGTACGACTTTTGGGCCGCATCTAAGCATTTTTCACTGCAGAAAATGACATTCGGGCATTTCGGACAGGGTAATGAAATTGGGCTCCTGGAAAAGAAGTAAATTTTTAAGACTGGAAGTACACAGTATTATCAAATTATGATAAGCAACTTGCTCATACTTACTTAATAAAACAATTTTGACAATGTGTCTTGGAATATTCTCCCAATAGAACTCCACTATGAGGTTTTTCTATTAGCAAAGTCTCTCCAGCACTAATATCTCTGGTAGCAGTCGCAAATCTCCCTCGAGCCTCATCCTGATCTATCTGTATTGCTTCTGAAGCGGCAGGATATTGAGGGTTATGCTTGCCTGGTAATTTGGGTTTAGGCGCGGTCTTCCTCAGAGCTTCAGGGTCTTTAGGGTTGCCGGCAAGTACGAGACCTTTGTTTAGTATTTCCAGCATTACTTTCGCATCGGTGCGTATCTTTTGCCGTTTGTCCTTGCCGAGTTTGTTAGCTTCGTCTAGTGCACTGATCGTGTCTCTGAAAGGTATCAAATAAATTTTCATTATTTTACTACCAAAAAAATTAGTCAAACACAGCCCCCCTTTGAACTTTTTTCTGATCAACGTTTTATCACCTAATACTTACAAACTTTTTGTCTTATTCTTAGACGGGGTGACGGTCCCTGCACCGATTCCACGAAACGGGAGTTTTGTGGAATTCCCCCTAGGCCGTCAGTCCAGCCATCCAGCAAACTACTTAGTGTTCAAAAGGGATCTTACTGAAAGGCAGTGATAGCTTCTTTGTTTCTCTTCAACACCAGCAGACTCCTGGCCCTCCTCTCGTACACCTTGTAGCGCAGATAGCGCGGGTATCCGAGGGACAGGCAGCGTCGGATGTCCTCCAGGGTTTCCTCGAATAGCTGCAGGTGGTTCAGCGCCGCTGAACGGTTTGCCAGTACAATTGACAGTTGCTCAGCTGTTGATTGAGAATTCGAGAGATGATTAGAGGGTTGGTGGTATTACTATTACAGATGCTGATCCTAACGAATGATTTGGCACAAAAAATTTAAAAAAAACTAATGTAACCAAGTGTAACCGGTGTGGTAGTAATAGTAAGGTCAACTGCAGATAAACCGGACCCCTTACTTTACTGCCATAGGGGGTGCGTTTTATCTGCAGGTGGTGTAGTATGTTGCGAAGTATATTTCGGATTCGGATACCAAATAGATAGGTACAACCTTAGTATTTTGATTTGTTTATTATATTATTATTTATTTGTTTATTAAATACTTTAAACATTTATCATTTAGATAATTCTATGCTTGTGTTACGATTTACAATAATTTGTATAAATATATACTTATGAGTAAATATATTTACAGTAAGTAATACGTATACATATAGTGACGCTTTGGTATCTTCACATGTCGCTGCTTGAATATTGGTTTGTACTAACTCCTCAAAACCTCCGAGTAGAATTCAACTCTAAACATATGTTATTCCTGTAATAGGTTTTAGGAGTTAGGAACAAACTAATATTCAAGCCGCGAATCGCGATGTTTCTGACATTTGACACCACACAACTCACTTTCTTTCTCGGGCATGTAAACCATGCTTTGACTATATAACTGCAACGCTTTACCCCAGTCGCCTTTCTGCACTGCGCTATTCCCTTCATCCTTCAATTCCTTCGCTTTTTCCAGAGACTTTTTCACGGGAAATTCGCCGCCCGTCTGACATTTGTCTAAATCGTTGGTTAAATCGTAACTCTTTAGCGCTGGAAGACTGCACAAGTAGGATACACGTTTGGCGTTTGTTTCTAAATTGGTGAAATTGTTTCGAGTCACGTCGTCTACGGACTTGTTTATTGTTTCGTGGAAACTTTTGAAGAATCCCTCGTTGTCTTGAGACATTTCTGTCAACTTTACTTCTTTAGCTAGAATTGCTGTTATCACAATTAGAGTATCACTGTACGACAATAACACCACAGTGTGATATTTGTCGTAAATACGATGAATTTTCTTCAAAATATCAAGATGTAATTTTTTAAGGTTACGAGCTAACGTGAGAATGTAGCCGGTGGAAGCACTGCAGTGGCGGATTATTTAGGATTTCTATTTTTAAATTTGGAACGCTCATCTGCTCTTACTTCAGTCGGCTGCCGATTATCGATGAAAATGGTTATTTCTAGAAACAGCTGGAAGATATTCACGTGTTATTAAAAGGTAAAAAGAGTGTGTAAGTAATCTACATCTTTTATGTAAGTATATGTTTGATGTCAAAAATATAACGTAGGCATGGTGGCATCATTGCACTAAATAAAATGGTGCAATAGCGTTGAAATACTTACTCGTAACTTTATGAGAACAAACTTGCGGATACGTTCAAGTTGTTTTACTAAAATCGTTATTCCATTACCTATTTATTTTTTGTTCTACTTTCCATTTTTTGTTTATATTAAAGTTTTTCCTTTTCTTACTAAAATAATTCGTACATAATTAGCGACGAACGAATCCAGGGTCTGAAGTGTAACTTATTGTGCACAGAACTAATGGGAATAAAAGCCACTCTAGTTCGTTTTGTACAGAACGGATAGTCGGTGGTCTTCGACTAGACGATCATTGTGATTTCACCACAGATTTTCTTCCCTATTCCGTGGATTTCACTATTTCTCCCCCTTCCCCCATTTCTCCTCCACACCCCGTGATGTCACGCCACTACCTCGCCGGGTAACTCAATGAATCTTCGCTTTTTGTGCCAAATATATATTCGGAGGCCCGCCTGCTTGTTGCCCCCGTAGCAATAAATAAAAAACTCCTGCAGTCGCGCGAATTACCTCCGCCTCCTTACGCACCAGTTCCCCGAAATGCCGAAATACACTGGGGTCATAGGTACTTATAATAGTTTTATAGGTAGGTACTTAGTAGCTCTGGTTTTGTTCCTAGTTTCTAGAAGCTCTCTATCGTCTATAGCTCACAGATTCTAGGAACTGCGTCTGCGTATGCATACCGTCAGCGAATTAGATTCTTGCGAAACAATCCTTTTGTGCAAGCTAGGTAAAAAACTGGTCTGTTTAAGAGGATCTATACGTACGCCTTACTACCTACATTACTATTACTAATATATTTGTAAAAATATCGCAACTCACTTCGATCTGAGATCGCGATAAAATGTTTTTACATTATTACGTAGAACAGAGACTTAACGCCTGTGCATTGATCAATAGCAATAATTCATTAAACAGTAAATCATAATTATCATATTATCAATCTATTGATATCGGTGAACGGATGTTTATTTCCGTTCACTGATTGAATTATACATAATTATTGTACATCTAACGATCCGACAGTCACATACCTATCTACTTCTAAGTAACGATCAGTTTCAGGGAATTCGCTTTGGGAAAGTTTGTCGCGTGGATTATTGAAGTGGATTATTGATGGCGTAACGACAAATTAAATTATTTTTCTTAAACATGCGCGGAAATATTGTCATTACTTTTGAATAAAGAACACGCGAAGTATCATATTTACGTAGACTGAAAACCAAAATCACTTCCCGGCGCGTTCTTTGAATTTGGAACGAAGAGCGCGCCGGCAATGTTGTATGAAACGGTGTGCTGTTTGAATTTAGAACTCTTTCATCTACCGTACACATTGCGTTCTCGTGGCTGTATAGCCACAGATGCGTTTTTATTTAAACTTGACAAATCCTGAATGTTACACTGGACATTGTTTCCGCAGATCTTCAGCCACTCTTCTTGCTGATTCGGGAGCGAATTTAACTACTCTAAAAAGACACGGAGGTTGGAAGTCCAATAAAGTGGCTGAAGGCTACATCGAAGACTCTGTTGAAAATAAAACTGAGATAACCAATAAAATTAACCAAAACATCAAATTGCGACCAGTTAATGATTCGGAAACAACATCTTACCCATTCACCTCTTGCCAATTATCAAGTCCACAGCCATCCACTTCTAAACAGCAATTTAAGTTTCCAGCCACCTACCACTGACCAAGTATCAAATTCCCAGCCGCAAACGTCAGAAATACAACAAACGAACATAAATGTGCCTGGAAAAACAATAACATTTTCGTTCATTAATTGTCCTAACATGAGGAATATAACTTTTAATATTAATTAAATTTATTATGTAAAAGGCCCTTTTTTATTTCCTTGCATTTTTTAAAGAAAAACACTATATATGCCTCGGCCGAAATGGCAATTGCCTGTCTCGTATCATTAGAAGTCCTCGCCTGCGGCTCGGCCTTCAAACTCATACTCGACCTGCAATTGCCTATTTCGCTGCCTTTGCAATAATGTACTATTAATGACATTGTAGCTGCATGGTAATCAGAAAAAAATCTCTTTTTCTTCTCTCTTTTTGTGCATCTATATTCCTAGAAATAATAGATTCCCACAGGTTCGTGCGTTGCCTCTGGACCTACGCGAGTGTTATCGACCATGGCCAACGGGGCTTATATCGATATTTATTAGTACTGCATGACTGTACTTAGTATTCGTAACTATACCTAGGTATATAAGAATTATCAAGTGTAGCAATAAAAACCTAGACATGATTTAAAATATGTCCATACTTACATACCATAGAATGTTCTAAGAACTTATTACTTAGGTACTTACGTACATCAGAATCAGAAATGACTGTTGGCGTATTTTTCCAAACAAGAGGGTAATTTTATAGGTCTCACATGCGTCATCAGAATGATCTTATCTGAAAATAAGTAAATAATTACAAGCCCATGTTTGTATTAGTACTTATACCTAACTATACTGCAATTTATATCTTAGGGTTCGGTTTCTATATTAGGGTTCGATCAAGCATAATTCATGATGAAACGTCTCCGGATAAAGATTCTATTAGACTCGTTTAGTTTAGTGTGTAGTTACAATATCCAAGGTTTAAACGCGCTCAGCAGCCAGCATGTCGGCTGTCACATTGACGGAGTCTGTGTCAACAATCTTAGCTACGCAGACGACATGGTGCTGATGAGCGCGTCGATTTGTGGCCTTAGGCAGCTGTTGCGAACCTGCGAGACGTACGCCATAAGTCACGGGCTGATATATAACACGACCAAAAGTCAACTTATGGTCTTTGAGGCTGGTCCAGAACGCCCTGAAGACGTGCCACCAGTCTGGTTAAATGGGGTGTCCGTGGGCAGGGTGGACCAGGTGAAATACCTGGGCCACATCGCCACGGCCCGCCTCAGGGACAATGACGACATTGAACGGGAGCGGAGGGCCTTGTCGGTAGGAGCGAACATGTTAGCCCGCAGGTTTGCACGTTGTTCCAACCAAGTCAAAACTACGCTCTTTAGAGCGTACTGTACATCTCTCTACACGTGCAGCCTGTGGGAAAACTATACTCAAAGGTCGTTCAATGCCCTCCGCGTCCAGTACAATAACGCGCTGCGGGCGCTGCTGGGGCTGCCCCGCCACTAGCGCGTCGGGCATGTTCGCGGGGGCGCACGGCGACTGCTGCTACGCCACCATGCGCAAGCGGTGCGCGTCCCTGGTGCGCCGGGTGCGGGCCAGCCCCAACATCGTCCTGATCGCGGGCAGGCTGGACTGCCCCTACATACGGCGCTGCTGCGACCTTCATGTCGCAAGCAGCGTCGCATGATATGTTAATTATTTATTTTAATTTGAATTAGTTTGATTTTAATTAATTTTGTAATTTTAATTTTATAATTTTAGGTCATTTTAAATATTTTTTATTTTAATTTTATTAAGATTAATATTTTTAGTTAAGTATTACTAACAAATAGGTTTTAAGTCTGCTACTAACAATTTGTATGAGTTATTTAACTTGAAATAAATGAATTATTATATATTAATCAAACATTTCCTCAGCTCGTGGTCAACTTTTGGAAGTTGTTCAGTAGCCGATACTGCCGATCCGGTCATCATCATCATCATCAGCTTACACTAATCCACTGCTGGACATAGGACTCCCCAAGGTGCACAACTGAACCCCCCACCTTCGGTTCTCCGCTGTCATTGCCAGCCGCCGTACGCAGTTCGTCGCTTCATCCAGCCGGGGAGCGTCCCATACTACCCTTGCACAATCGTGGTCTCCACTCGAGAATTGTCTACCCCAGCGGTTATCGGTTCCCCGACAGACGTTACCAGCCACTTCAATGTACTAACTTTTTAGCTATGTCACTGCAGGTATCCGGTCACTGCGGTGCTTTAAAATAGCTAGGTCGGTTAGGAATTTTCCATCATTTACCAACCACGACATGTGGTGGTTGGAGATAAACGTCACTTTCTCCTCATATAATTGATCATTATAAAACTGCAGTCTGCAAGGTGAGCCCGCATTATTCATCCCGCGTCGCGTCCCCGGTGCGCGCGCGCAGGCCGCATGTCAAATTCACGGCCATGCCGCGCGCAGGTCATTTCCTGACTGAAAATGATGCCACATAATAATCTGCATGACGTTTTAAAACATTGCAATTCCTGCTTCTTTATTATTCACTAGCTTTTCACCGTGCTTTGCTTGCGTACTTTTGTTGTTTCGTCTGCTATTTCTTTAGCAATCTTCTCGATTAAAAGTGTAAAAAACCTCCTATCTGCTTATGTTGGTTGACCTTTTATAAGGAAAGATGTGTTCCATATCATAGGTCAGCCAGTAGAAGGATTTATGAGGTTAACACTTTTGACCGACAATATTTTATGTGTTTGATTTATTTTTGATGAATGATGAAGAGATCAAAGAAGCGACGCAATGACAGTGCGTTTGAAATTGAATAGCGACATTTGGTTTTATGATTAAGTAGGTATGGTATAAGCAAACATGTATCTTTTCTGACATTCAAACTTAACTGATAAACAAACTTAATACTCATATTTTTATGCGTTGCACAAAATAAGGAAGTTTTGATCTTTGTAGTAATAATGGAAAGATTGTATTATTTTGGGACTGCCGCGCAAACATAAATAACATAAGTTGTAGTTAAGTTACGACTATGGACGGTCAACCAAAACGTTCAAAAGTGAGGAAATAACCTCCCTTAAAAGCTACTAATTAAGTACGTGTATCTTAAAAAAATAATGTATACCTACATGAGAAACTTTATAAGAACGGTATCGCCACTGAATAGAAGCTGTATAAATTATAAACAAAATATTTGATGCAGGACACGTTTCTACCATTTGTACAAATGACATCCTCAAATCAATATTCGGATCATAATAATTTGTTTCCTTCTCTTGCCATTGGTGGATCTGTAAAATTTCTTCCTCGTGCTAATTATAGATAGTGTAATTTCCTCTTCATTAATTTAATTAACGTTATCACGTCCGACTTGTATTCAAGAATTTCTTCAGTTAAATGTTGTATGTTAGACTGACGTCAGGACTTTGGCCGTTGCAATGATTTCTGCCTTGGAACGCACGTCAAATACGTACAATAAGGTACACGTCGCAGGAATATTGTCAATACTGGAATATTAAAAATTTACTATAGTATTGTCAATCGACTCCAATTACTATGTACAGTGCATGGTGGTCTAAAGATAACCAAACCAGAAGGTCAACCGTAACGACCTGTGCTCGCTATATACCGCCTTAAAGGCCATACAAGTCTCGGTGTCGGTTTGCTTCGAAATTTCGATCTCACACCGCTCGCTCTCTCGACACAACAAATCCGTAAGATAATAATATTTAATTATTAATATTAATAAATATTTAATATTAATATTTCTGCGTTGACAATATTCCTGCAACATAGACCATAGACATAATAGACCATATAGAAAAGAAAGGAGGGGGGGGGGGAGGGGGCTTTGATTAGGGTCAAAATACTCATTTACTTGGTAACTAAGCAATTTACTTACAAAATATATTCTGACATGACACTATCTTATAGTAAAGTATAGTGAGGATTCAAAAGGAGTTAGATTTGTGGCTTGAGGGAAAATCACCTGTCACCTTTATGATAGCGCGCTAAGTTCAAAAGAGGGGACGAGCCCCTCTCCACACATAGCGACACCTTTGACGTGCCAAGCGACCTTCCAATGACGTATAAAGTTTATCGTCCAAACAAGATAAACCTCAATGGCGCCGCCAAGATAAACTATCGCGATTTGTCTAAACATTATGTCATTCCAGTAGTAAGTTATCACACCTTATCACTTTCACCGGGTCGAGCTGAGATGCTAGTTTTAACTATGATACGATAGTTTGATAGTAAAGTTTATGGCCCGGTTGCACATCTACCGTGTCACTTAATCGTCTTATCTAATTCTGCCACCAAACAGCAATATTTCTATGTTCTGGTTTGAATCGTAGGAAAACCAGTGTAATTGCCGTCACAGTGTGCATTATAACCGAGTTCACAAGGCTTCATGGACGACTGGCTGGTGGATAAGTGTCTACCCGTTTCCAAAAAAAATTTAAAAAATGCCGTTTGTAATGTTTGTGTTTCAGGAGCATTCTGAATTTCTTCTACAGCGCGTAGAGGTTGCAGGTTTCTTAGCGAGGTTTTCCTTCTTCCAGTCTGTGGTTTTCGGTTTAAAAGATAACAATCTGTTGGTAATTAGGTTCTGTGAAACTTGCCTCCTCTTTCAATGCAACGGTCATCGCTTCTACGTCAGATGCTAACTGTCCACTTCCATAACTTAGATACTTATGTGCAAGTATGTAGGTGAAATAACTTATATCTATGCAATTAAAATTAACCGATATATTTACAAATAAATAATTATTAACAACATCAATAAAATGCATAAATCTATAGTTTTATTGTATGCCTTGTACTTACTTAATACTTCATACAAATTCATTGTAGTCATAGGTCATCAACACAATGACATTGGAATATCGTCATATCATAATAAACTCGTCTATATCAATTTGCAAGATCAATGCCAAGACACTAATAAAGTATCTATATTAATAATAATTACACTTTAATAAAATCCGACAACTTAATAGCACTATAATAATCTAATAATGTAAAAATATGAACTGATACATAAGGGATTCTTGGAGGTTGTTGCGAGTTCTAAAGAGATCTTACGCGAAGACACCAAATGTTTGTTGCTCAATAAGGCCTTAACGGTTGAACGGATTTTGATGAAACTAGATACAGTGATAGCTTAAAAGGATAACATAAGGATACTTCCACCACCACGCATTAACGAGTTAATCCTAAAAGTGTGTGTGACCGCCTGATGCCCATAAACGTGCAGCATTTGCCTCACCGCTGCGTGCAGCAGTGCAATGGCAACAAGTGCCTTGCCAACCTGGGGACTAATCGGCACGCAACAGTACTTGCTGTTTTGCAGCAGAAATAAGTAGACCTCAAGTCAACTAAAGACGATCATTATATTTTATAAACTCTAAGAATGAGAAGGACTCTACTTTATCAATGTGAAATGTTTTTGTTTACATCTTTCCCAGTCGGTTACGCAGTCGGTTGTATTGTATTCTTTTAATAACCAATGTTTATTTTCTTCCTATCATACTAAGGCAATGCTCCTCATTATATGTAATAGGTAGGTACACATATGTATAATACTTATCTTTACTATTGTTGACTCTAGACTGCCAGGAAGCCGATTCCCTATACTTTTCGTCCTGTCTCTTCTCTATAATTTAGAACATGGAACCCATTGCTGACTTCTCGAAGTCGTGGCCAATTTCTTGGATTTTATTCTTCCCTTGCATTGAGCTTGTCTGGTGGTTAATATACATCAATCTATGAATGTTTATTCTCTATGTGTGCTCTTGTATTTCTTGATAAATTTTTCCATATAACTAGAGGACCTACTAAGTATGATTAATTCTTATTAAGAGTATGCTTCCGTATTATACATCAATTGCATTATAATTACGACCATCTAGATTTACTGAGATATGCCGTGCATTATTCTGTCTACTCCATTGTGCATTTGATTGGCTACCGTACATTTTAAGTGGTCCTACTACCTATTAATTATTAAATACAGGAACTATGTTTTGAATGGAATTTCGCGTTGCAACTCCACAACTATGTACTTCTTTAAAACTTTTCTTATTAGTATAATTCCAAACGTATATAACAAACGATACAAGAAAGAAAACGTATTCTAATACGCAATCAGCTTTTTTTTCAGCAACATTAATTTTGTATCTTTGTTTCGGTTTACCGTTTTCTTCGATTCCCGAATGCTGCAATTAAAATGAAGTAAAGGAACCCATCACAAATTACGCCATCTGCAGCACATAAATGTAATAAATGTTCTTGTGTAACATATTATAATGGTAAATAGCCGACTGTTGGACAAATGGGCTCTTCCGACAAGACTAGTGCACTTAGTGCATAAAAGTGAAGTCTCTATTCTTACAAATAACAATGGTCAATGATGATAGGTGCGAACTTGAAAGATACCTATTAAATAATTGTTATATTTTTTTTAAACTCTAGCTGGAAAACATTGATGACGCTTTTTCGGGAGCCGAGCCGAAGTGTCATGTTCGTCTCTCTCTTCTATTTTATTTTCCTAAAATACCTATGTATTTTGCGGGTTTCATTGCATAATTGTGATAGTATTTAATACTATAAGTGCTTGTGGTTGTGTATATTGTGCGGGACATCAAAATCAAAGTGTGTAACAATTTTTTCAGCTTTCTAGCTTGTTTCTAGCTTTGAATAAGAGGCAACACAGGAAAACTCCTCATTTTTCGACGAAAATTAAAAAAGATTTATAAATTGCTACTATTAATTAAAAAATCAAAGATAAAGTGTATGTTCCGCATTCGTAACTATGTTACAATTGAATAGGAATTGAATCGAAAACAATGCCTCTTATTAACGTCGCTTGCTTGACTTATTTTGATAAGGCACTACTCTTTTTTTTAGATAACGGAAAATATTTTGAATTTGGAAAAGAGAACCCGTGACCTCTCACATTATCGCGACCACAGTCTGTTGATGTCCACTGCTGGACATAGGCTTCGACCCTGACGGGAGACACCTTACCTTTTTCGTCCGATGCGAAATTTCCTGCCATCCACGCACACAAGCACACTGGAAGCTTGTACGCTGTCGAATACGAATAAATCGAACAATACATCCGTATAAGTACATCGATACACGCCGATACCGCGCGCATGACCAGTTGGTCTAGTGCCTTTGGCATAGGGGAACCCCTGCCTGAGTACGAGTGTCACCTTGGGTTAGAACGGCCATGGGTCAGGAATCTTTATAGAGTCAAATAAGAGATTTGTAATTCTGTTTTTTATCAACGTTCCTAAGTACATACCTTGTTACCTAATTATTTATTTGTCAGTTCTAGTTAAATAAGTATGACGCAGCGCCGCCGATCGCAGGGTATTACCCGACAACATAATTACTATTTCCGTCCTTTATTTTGTTTCGTTCTCACCTTAATGAACAAATGCATTTTTTGCCAAGTCCACAGACAAAAAATCTGCAACATAATCGGCGGTTCTCATTGTCCCTTACTACGACCACGCCGACGTGACGTGTCGAATCTGCTTGATGCGCTTCAGTACTCGATTTACGATTCCGCACTAAATATAACAAAGTTTGGGGGGTGGCGCAGTGATTGTAGAAAATAAACTCGTGTAATTGATGTATAACGAAACTGAATTAGTTTAATATTATAATAGGTCAGACAATGGTTCTATCCGAGGGGAGGAGACCTGGCGTCCCGAAGTAATAGGGTTTTTGCCCTAGTTCGAGCGTCAGTCTCCATAACCCTAATATATACAAACACATAAATAGTCATATTATTAAGTGTAATTGAGTTCCTGTATGTATTAGGTTAAGGAGAAATAAATAACTTTATTAATTATTAATTATAAAGGTGCGCGTGGACTTGGCCGCACCGCACGCGCAGCACGCAACTGTGCGTGCTGTGCGGGCAGGTGGACGCAGCACCATACAAATTCAAAGCAATCGAAATTTCGAAACTTAAGAAGACTGTAAAAATATTGATTTACAAAAAAAATAGTTTATTAACTTTACCAAAATACAAATTAAAGGTTCGCAACTAGCGAGGTATTGGCGCAACTGGCAATATCAGCCGGCCGATCATAGCAAGCACAGACAAGGCGGAGCGTTGCGCGATGGGACCGCGCATTTGCAACTAACTACCCTCAGTGCGTACTGTGTGCAGGTACAAAAGCAAATCCAGAAACTTGATGCACTGCACTGTCAGAAGAAGGCTGTAGTACTTGTCAAAGAAGGTGAATACACGTATTTTTTTTATCTACCATTTTTCCTTACTTTCTTTCCTTTCCTTAACTACCAGAGTTGTACGGAGCTTAGTCCACCACGCGAGCCTAGCGATGGATTAGTGGACTTTACTCGGTTATGGACTTGGAATTTCCTTTCCGGTGTATATTCGATATGCCGTGTTTATCTTCACCGGAAAGCGTGTGATAACGTTACTAGTCTTACTCAGAAATCAACATTAATTATATTATTATTAAAGTAATTCGGCAGTTATCGGAAATGGTAATTTTGTGATTTAAATAATTAGGTGTTTCGTCATTTTTGAATTTGGACATTTTGGGCAGAACCTACCTATTTCTGCGTTATGATATGAACAAAGAAAATATTGACTCTTGACATTGTTGAGAGCAGGATGGTTCGAATTGGGGCGCGGGCGCCCACCAAAGAGCTCCTAACTCTATGGTTGTGAAGGATAAAACGTGTGTTAGGGGAAGTCGACCAGTGACCTAAGGTTGTACGTATATTTTCTCAAATTGAACGGAAAATCCAAATTCGTAGCAAATAAAAACGCAAGCTTTGTTTTTACAGTGTAGCATATAATTTGGCTGTCAATAACGTGACTTTTTGTGCATATTCGTACATTGTACAGTTAACCGCACGTCCGTCAGTAAAACACTGACTTGAGCTGGCTTTAGTCTTAGGCTTTAGGGAGTTTCAATACTCAGTTTAAACAGATTTTGTTTCCACTGACGTGCGGTTGACCGTACATGCAATAACAGATTTTGGCGCGGTCACCGGGATTCTGTGTTTTTAGTTGTAGTTTAGTATTAATTGTAGTACTAATTAGTTTTAAAAAATGAAGATAGTTGAACTGAAAATGAATAAAACTCGGCGATGATATACAGTGTAACACACATGAAAATAAAACGTAAATCACTTAGCCTGACTTAGGGTTTTGCTATCCTAGAATTCTATCCTATCTAGGATAGCCTAGAGTTCCTTTGAATATTTGCTATCTTCGGTAATAATATATATATATTTAATTTTTTATAAAATTATTTTTGACGTGCTTTCTTTTTACCCGTCCTTGTCCCATTAAAATGAAAAATTTCAAATAATGTTTTTTTGTTACTGACATGAATGCCTCATCGGATATAATAATAACTAGATATAAATTTATATTAACACATTTTATTACACTGAGACCCTGGGGCCCGTAGGCGAGAAAACTCGTCAACGAGCTTTTATCGCGCCTCGTAGAGGTCTCCAGTGACCAGAGGGCTGGCCAGTACCTCAGGCAACGCATCAGTTTGGCCATTCAGTGAGGGAACGCCGCGGCGCGCCGCCAGCCTTACACATTGGCACAATGTCCCAGTGTGACCACCTCGACGGCCTTATACGTTTTATTTATTTATATTAATTAGGTATGTGTAGACTATATTATTAATATATTTAACTTATTCATACTTACAATAAAATTATTTTTTCCATAGAGTTAGTATACTAGCTATAGAGTGCGCGCATCGCTCATTGCCCATTGTGCCAAGTGTAAGCAGGTGTTCCATGGACGCTTCAATATTGATTTTTTCTAGATCGTTTGTTTTCGTGAATTGTGTTTACAGCTTGGCACTGCACATTTCACCATGATTACATCAAATCTTAATAAATACCGGCGCGAGCAACAATCAGCGCTCCTGACGTTTTGTGACTAGTAGCGTCGCTCCGAAAATTTCGAGACTGTTCAAAACCGTGCTTACAGTTCAAACTTGCTAACGCGCGCTCTATGTATACTAACAACTCTCTGATTTTTTCCCATTAAATACTGATTTGTAAGTTTCAATTTATATTAACTGAAAAAGCAGTGCTATAAAATATTTTGAATGTTTTATCGCATAACGTCATATGCTATATAGATAGGTAGGTATCATAAACGATCATTATCAAACCATTATTATCTACTCGTAATTGCTACTGTTCAAGTGCATAGGTATTTCGAGGTATTTTTTTTTGTCGATATCTCAAAGTGCATAATTGGTGAGATTAACTATACAAGGACATGTATAAATTTTAATCTTTTTTGATGGATATTTATTATTTAGTTGAGGAAGTACTTACTATATAAACGGAAGAATTACTGAGATAAGTACATAAAAAGATAGCAAAACGTACGTCGTACACAGAGCGGGGGTTCCGAGTTTACTTTTCCTGGAGTATCTCGGAAATAATATTTTTATAACATTCAAATCGGAAGCGACTTGTATAAATTATCGGCCATTAGCATCGTTCCCGCTTCCCCTGCCATTCGAGGCAACCGATCAAATACTGACCCAACGAGGCCGCCGCAATACTTCCTTACATTCACAATACAAAGATTGTACCTACATATTATTTTTATTTTATTTCATTACATTATGTGTCTACAAGTCGAACCCCCATGCCATGTACCAATCTGTTACATACACACATATCTTCACGCTATGTTCCTGGCGGGTTAGGCAGAAGGAATGGGTTCTTTCTCGAAATTTAAGTACATTTACTGACTGCTCTTAAACGGCGAAGGAAAACATCGTGAGGAAACCTGCATACGCCGAAGAATAAAACTCTTAGGCGCATGTGAAGTCCACCAACCCCCGCAATGGGCTAGCGTGGTGGACTTGTAGCACGTACGCCCTCGTTGAGAGGGTGAATAGACCTGAGTCCCAGCAGTCGGGACATGCTAATAGGCTGTTGACTGATGTGTCTACACTAAGCATATAGAATTCTTCTTGCATATTGCTTCTTCCCAGCGCTAACACCTTGGAAGCGGTGGTAGATAAAAAATTGACGTTTTATAAATGTACCCAGTGTACTTACCTACATGCAATAAAATAGTTTTGACTTTGAATGATGGGTGAGTAAAGGGGACATTTATTACCTATATGTTTCAATTTTAATTTTAGATTACTGTTACTAACATAGTTTATAAAGGTTTTATTTAGTAAGTACTAACAATATCTATGGACATTGTCTAAAATAAAATATTTCATTGATTGTTATCAAGATATAGTTGAAGGTTGTTCGTGAAGTTTTTCGTTAATTTTGTTCTTACCTTTTTTTTGTTAAACTTCTTTCTTTTCACTTGAGACTTGAGATCGTTTTACAAAAATAGTTGTGGTTATTAGGTGAAAAATATTAGTTATTAGTACCTAAGTTAGTACTCGGTTTCATATTGCAACAAATATTTTCCTATTTGGTAGCTGGTAGCAAAGGAAAACGCTAAGACTCTCCCGTCGAGGTCGAAGCCTATGCCCAGCAGTGGACATCAACAGCTTGTGTTAGTGATGTTGTAGGCATTAGGCGCAAATACCAGAAGTCACGGGTTCGATTCCCCGGGGACAGCATTCGCTCAGAACTAATCGCTAGGCGGCTGCAGTGTTGCTCTAAGCGACCCTCAAAAAAATATTTTTATACTGACTTGACTGGCCTGTTGGCGTAGTTGGTAGTGACCCTGCCCACTGCGCCAGAGGTCGTGGGTTCGATTCCCACCCGGGACCATCATTTGTGTGATGAACATATCTGTTGGTTTTCGGATTCTGGGTGTTTGCATGTATTTAAGTATATTTAAAAGTATATAATGTACGTTTAAGTTGTTGAGAACCCATTTACAAGCTTCGGCTTTTGGGACTAAACAGCCGTGTGTGAATTTGTCCAAACATTATTATTAAAAAAAAAACCACAGCCTGTAGCTACGTCGTAGGCGATTATCGTAGCTGGCTGCAACGCGTTCTTTGTAAACGCAGTAAAACCTCATTGCCGCGGCAGTACTATTCCCGGCCGTGAGCTAGCAGAACCGATCCGTCTCCATAAACGAATACGTTACCTTATTTATTTAATTTACCACTCTACGGACGACCCGCCAACAACACCAGTCGGGATACATAACATTCGCAGCTTGGGCACGGCGCGGTCCGGACGCGGCTGAAAATTATTTCAGTGGTAATTAATTTCGATAAAAGACACGAGTAAATAAACCGCGCTCGAGTTTCGTAGCGACCGCACCTGTACGTAGCAGCCTACGGGGATTGGCACGTTTCTGCACACACGTTTGGTTGTTGCCGGTCGCTTCGTGAAGAAATATGGCGAAAAATAATCAAAGTAAGTACCTACCTACTGTGCTTTGATATATCCATACAAAAATAGTTTATTGTACGCACGAAAATATAAAAAACAGTACAAAACACAGAAAATTATACAAAGTGTGGAGGTTATTTCTAGGAAATCTCTTCCAGCTAACCCGCGGTGAAGATAAATAGATAAAGAGAGGGAGTCACGTGTACTACTTATAATTATAATAAAATTAACAAACATATTATAAAATAAAAGTACATAAAAAAATTAAAGTACTGACATAAACATAATAAACATACATACAATATTAGTCTACTACTAATAAATATGTTATTATAATTATGTACTTAATTAAGAAAATATTTACGCCTTTGTACATCATAATCAATAAAATATTGTAAATGAGTTGAATGTTAGGTAAACGTGAATATAAATGGTTCATTCATAGCTATGCCAAGTGAATCTATGAGAACGTCAAGGCTTTGTTAAGATTTTAGGGAATTGTGAACAATAATCGGTACGTGTAGGTACAAAAATAATTGTCTTGTTTTTTTATGTGATTGAGAAAAGTTGTAAAGATGTTTGGATGTTACTCTTTCACGCAAAAACTATGGAACGGATTTTGATGAAATTTTACAGTAAAATAGATTGTAGATGTTCCCGTTCCCGCGGGAAAAACTTCATTACGCGGGCGAAGCCGCGGGAAACAGCTAGTATGTCATAAAATGCACAAGGATCGAGCAGTTTCCATTACTTTTAGTATCATACATAACTAATCATATTTTGTACTTTCATTGTTTTGTGCTTTTAGACTCTACTGGAAAAACAACAAAGGTACCTCCCTACTTACAACCTTTTTGAAATAACTATTTATTTAGTAGGTGCTTAGGAAAATTTCTTAATATTAGGTACTTACCGTTGAAAGTTACGCAAAAAAGAATAATGTGTTTGCCGTACATACTTGTTAATGATAACAATTACAATCAATCAAAGGGACCGTATATAACTAAAGGACTATAAATATATCAAGATTACGATCTACCGTACCTAGCCATGATAAGTAGGTACCTATATTAAATTTAAGGATGAAAATAGAATTTAAGATACATTAACACACTAACATACTCTTTATATGAAGTGCATTCGAGACATGAAAGAGCGAATGAACAAGTGACTTGTGATGATTTAATTTAATCATTTCTGCAATAAAAGTACTACTTAGTGATTAGCCGGCACCTTTTCGTATAGGTACGATAACAATCATAAAGAAATAAATTACTGATTACATTTATATACAGATGCGGAATATGTCGGATTTCCACGGGAATTAACTTTTTTTGTAAACATTTCCATACAAGTGAATTAGATCAACAATTTTCTTTCTTTTCTTTGTAATTTGTTAAGTCCTGGAGAAAGTTGTGAGGCGGGGCCATAGCTTTTATTGTATATTTCCCAATAATACCCTTCAATACTCTATATTGCACTGAAAAAAAAAACAGATACAATAAATATACCTTATTTGTAAGATCGACCGCACGTCAGTGAAAACATAACCAGTCTCTCGTAGTATTGAAACTCCTTAATAGGATATGCCAGCTCAAGGGCAAAGTGTATCCACTGACGTGCGGTCGACTGTACATCTAGGCGATGGTATCACTAAATGGTAATCTAATATTTTGTTTGGTAACTCGGTCGGTCCCCGGTAACCGGGGCCGGGGCCTGAAATCGGTCGGGCTGTAATCTCACCAAAGGTTATTCGAACACAACAGAGCGGTCGGAATTCGTCAAGTCGTCATTTATCAATCTCGCCATTCATACCGTCCTCGCCCCACATACTGTATTAATAAAGATCCAATGGCTCAAATGGTAGAATATCCCGATTAGACAAAGTTCGAGATCAACGAGCCTAGTTTATTGTTTTCGTAATAAAAAGGACACAGGTATCAAAGAGCGTTCAGTCTAGTCTGCTGTCTGAGGTCTTAATATAATACAAGACAGTTTTTTTAATACTGGCACCTAATGCTTTTTCCACTACGAGTAGCTTAGCTGTATCAGTATCGAACCTTCCTGATTTTCACGATAATTAATAGTGAGTTTGGACTATGTTTGATATTATTTTCTTAACTGTTTTCTTTGAAATGATCTTTATTTAAAAGAGATAGTTCAAAAAAACCGGACAAGTGCGAGTAGGACTTGTGCCCCGAGGGTTTCTTACAAAGTTAATTTTTTTTTAATTCGAAAATCTAGAAAATAATGAATATATAATAAAAATAGAAAATAGAATAGAAAATAAGACAATAACTTTACATGGATGATTAAGTTAAACGCAAAATTTAGTTTGTTGGTAATAAAAAAATCATTTTTTTTTGTAATGTATAACTACAAATTTACTGTTTTCGGATTTTTTCCCTTACTTGTGCTATAAGACATTGCTTCTTGCAAAATTTCAACATTCTGGGTCAACCGGAAGTACCCCATAGGTTTTGAATAGTTTTGATTACCTACTAAAATCAGCGAATGTTAATAAAGTAGACCAAAATACTCAAAAATGCGGCAAAAACGGCCATATCTTTTCACTGCGTTGAATTAGAAAATTAATTTTTTACAGCTCCTAGGGATTGCAGACCTGAGTATATGGGTCTTGACAGACAGACGGATAACGAAGTGATCCTATAAAGGTTCCTTTTTTCCTTTTGAGGTACGGAACCCTAAAAATTAAATTGTCAAACTATAGCTTCATAGTAACTAAAACTTAGGATTCATGGTTATTTCCAAAATATATATTTCAAACTATCCGCTATATACGTCAAAAGCCTGTGGTGGTGGCCAACGTACCGGTGACAAAGGCTTTATATTTAGTAGCGTGCTGTTCTAAGCAAAACAATTTTACAATTGATTGCCTAATGTAACTACAGTAAAATTCATAATATTTGATCTCATTGTATGACTTTCACTATCTCAGGCAAACAATGGTGTCCTCACACAACCATTAGCTAATTATCTGGACAACATAACGAATGTTTCTGCGTATGCAGTGAAATAGGTCGTGTAATTTATTTTTAGAGTTCCGTGAAAAAGGAAACTGTCTGGGCAAAAGAGAGCGCCGTCGTTTAAATTTACAGTGATTTTCATGTAGAATTCTAATGACATTATTTTCATACAAAAATACTCCTTACTTACATAATTAAATTAAACGCTATAAACGCATAGCTCTGTAGCTCTCTATGTAAATTTAGGGGTTTCCGAAATGAGACATGCACTAGCTGGTACGTTTATTACTTTTTGAAACACCGGATCCAAATTGAAACTCCATGCTGACTAATAAAAAAAAGAAATTGAATATTTTTAAAGGAGGCTTTGGCTTGGTTACCTTTAATCAAATTTTTTTGAAATATAAAACCCATATTTATTTAGATAAATATTATTATACTTCCTGCAAGAATTTTAATTATTATTAAGAATTAGAATACGAAGAGCGTCGTGACGTCGGGGATAAGACGCGGCATATCATACCGAAAGATCCGAAGTTCGATCCCCGGCTGAAGAATGATGATGGAAGAATTAAACAATAGCATAATCCATGCCCTAATAATAAACTGGTAACAGTTAATGAATTCATAAAACACATTATTTATACCTTTATCTAACATATATATTCAAATCAAATGGCCATCCATACATACCTATTGTGAGCTGATATTATGATCTTTTATACTTATTTTAATAAGCATTTTTTTTAGGTATTACGAGGTCTCGCACCACTGTAGGTATCTGCTTTGCGTTCACAATCTAATATTCCGTTATCTAATATCGCTCGTCAACGCCTTGTAATATTACTTAGCATGTAAGTAGGTTGGCTTTTGGATCGCCTGATGTTGTCGTGCCTCCTATATCCAGAACATACTCTTACATGACTAACTTAGATCCAGATTCAATCGAGTTTTAAACCCGTTGCTCAATTTAATCATTACTTTTTGTCCAGAAACACGTTAAACTTCAAAATGGTTTGATAATCATTGTTGGCACAGTAGGTGTTGCACGCACCAGTAACGAGGTAATAGATGACGGTTCATAATGATATACCTTGACTACAAACACACAGACGGACCGTAGCGAATTCCTAGACCTGTTATAATTAACTAGCTATGTTGTATTCTATTCTCGATTTGACTTTCAGATTTTGAAAAGTGCGATTAAGAATAATAATAGAAAATTGGCACAGAAAAGCAATAAGTTGCTACCACATTTTTTTTCATGCAGCTTTTGTCACAATACGTTTTTCCGCGATCGTTAGATTCCATGCTATTTTATAGCTTCTTTCCGATCCGCTTTTATTCGCATTTTTATATTTTCTTCTATTATTTATTGACAGCTCTACATAATATTTATTGCCAGAAAGAAGCGTTTCGTAGATCGCAAAAACAGCTATTCGGAAAAAAGCTTCACGAAAAAAGCGTAAAAATATATCCATAGCGGAGAAACGCTATTCGGGAAAAACGCTATATGGCAAAAATGTGTTCGAGAAAACGATCAACAAATTGTTTGTTTTAGTTTACTTGTACTATTATATATTCTGTGGTTTTAGTGGAATTTAAGATTTTTCATGCGAGATCGAACCAGACCTCTTGTTGACTAGACTTCTGGTATCGAGTAAATCAACTGTTCACTATAAGTAACCCCAGGCGGTTATAATAACATTTCCAGCAACAGTTGTTTGCTTGGAAAAATTAATTTGTTTTTTTTTTTGTTTAGACGACATTGGGTTATACTTTTGTAGTTATGTTACGAGTAAACTAATATTTTATCTAAATTGTAAGTAAATCCCCGTTCAACAAATAAACATAATTCCAGCTATTCAATGAGCTAACCAGCCGGAAATAGGTCAGTTTACATGTTAAAATTATAAATTCTTACTTAATATATCCATGAAATGTATAATTTTCCTTAGCCTACGGTATTTTATTTAACAATGACATACCTACTATATACGATTAACAATTCTTTTATTTACAAGTAATTACAATAAAATGGGCATTAAAATTGGATCTTTGCGACAACGACTTTGCTCCGACCAATAATGAAAATCCACGAACCGTATTACATCACAGTCATAATTCGGTTTTCGTTATGTCGCACGGTAATATTTTTGAAAGTGGACAATTCGTCCCCAGTAAAACGCATGGGGGTAACTGATCTTTCCCAAAAAAAAACTTAAAAGTTACTTGGGTAGATTTAAAACAAAAACAAAAACAAATCTACATAAGTAACATCTAAGATTTTTCGGAAAATCCACGAGTTAGGCTCGCAGGCTGACCAGGCGGTGGGCAGAGTTGACTTTTATTAAGTAGGAACATTATAATCCTACGGATTATTGTCAATCGATTTCAATTCGCAGAATATTTTGGACTGGTTTCATTAAATTACAATTTTATTTCATTCTGACCAGGTCATGATTAGATTAGATTAAGTATAGGTAGTTTATTTTGCTTAATTAGGTACATTATTAACGAATTTTATTAAATTCAATGTAATTGAATACTAATGTCATTGTTATCAGGGATCTAGGCATCCTGTACACTTACATCCCTTTCATTGATCCCTGATAACAATGACACTAATATTGAATTATATTGCATGCAAGTATGGAACTGCAAGGATGGATTTATAATGATAAATGTGTCCAGCCGATTTAAAAGATATTCCAAAACTTTAAACTGATACAGATACTGTGTCTTTTTATGCTTATAAGGACTTAGGTAAAACTTTTTACAAAAAAATCCCGATTTTTCCAAAATTTGTATTTTTGCGGCTTTATACAATACCTAGCACCAGTTATCGACTAAACCTCGATACTTAACTTTTGGATGTGGAGATATAGTTTAATAAAAAGAAAATAGGTTAAATATTAAATTTATTTAAGTACATACGTTATTTAATAGTAATTTAATTATTTATGTTAATGTACAGTAAAAGCGATATTTACTATCAAGAGATGAGTAGGTTTGAGATGAAAGGCCACGTCATGACAATGATAAATAGTTTCTCATCAATAGTCATAATGCTATGTCCAAAATAACCATGCACCAATTTTATCAATCAAGCTGTCGACAATGTAACCAATCTATTCGAGATTTCAATTTATGCGCGAAATAGCGTGAAACAGGCTGTTGTATAGAAGCAATGTAGTTGTATTGTTTCTTGAGTGGAATTGGAATTTAATTAATTGAATGCCTGAATCAGAATAGGTATTGCTATGCAATGCAAACATACCTTAGAGATGACACACAAGTATAATGAATGATTGATTTTTTTTGCTGGACACTTGTTTTCTTATAACCCCTGTTATTAACTACGCAGGTATTATATTTAGACCCATCAATAAAATAACAATGAGATTTTCTTTAATTACATCTGACACGAAACAAATTAAAATTGGCCATTTAATAATCAGGTTTTTAATGACAGAAAAAACGAGTCTTGTCAAAAAATATTAGGTACTTGATTCAACATGTTTCGAAGGAAACTTTTGTTAAAGCATCAATCAATCATGTTTTTTAGGGTTCCGTACCTCATAAGGAAAAAGGAACCGTTAAAAAGTATCTCAATGATTTATTCCGTAGTTTCTCTATTATCTGCCGTACATTTAAATACCTATACCAGGGAATTTACAAGAGTTCTTGAGTGGAGGAACAGGAAAAATATGTATGTCATTTAAATTACGATTACGAATAATTCGAAATTACTTACAGTTTCGAATTGTGTTTGTGTTCGAACTTACTAAATGTATTGTTAGTTTTTTAAAAGTAAATAAGTAAGTAACTATAATAAATAATATACTTACTCTTAAAAATGAAAACGGCTTTGTTTTTACTGAGTTGCACTTCAAGTTCCATTTGACGTCAGTTTGGAAGAATTGGCTTTCTATTTTTAGTGAGAGCAATACGAGTCGGTGTCTGACAGATAATGCGAGTTTAAATAATAATAGTGTACCTGAGAGTGTAACTACCTATATCTATAGGTAATAGAGCCATTTATTGAACGTTCGGTATGCGGTGATTATATTGTGTGTCTACCATAACGTCACTCTTCACAGACTATTAGAAAGTTCTGTAATTTGTGCATAAATTAGTTTTACCCCTACAAAAAATTTGCATGAAGAAGTAGGTAGTTAAATCATTATGGACTTTATTTCATTCATATTGTTATGATAAGTACAAAACATGACATTTAAATAAATATTAATATTATAACTGAAATGCAAGTAGGTTTTGACTTGAAACTAATAAAAAGGTGTAATGGGTAGCAGCAGTATAATCTCGCAATTGTTTTATTATTGCATAGATTGTGACATTAGGTTTGAAATGCGTTCAACATCTTTAAATCCTAATGAATAACGTGATTGCAGATGTAGAGAGCGGCAATGCGCAAGCGCAGACAGAGGGGCAAGAGCCCTCGGCTAAGGTTGGTCTACTGCAACGGATTCGAGCCGGTAAGCGACATGCACGGCATGCTCCAAGGGGTGTCTCCTAGCACTTGTTGTAGTAATCTTCGTTTCTTTCTGTCATAAATCTCCTACAGGATTTAGTTAAAAATGCACTATAGCATGATTGTCAGTGAGTCCGTAATGATTATTTGCATTGGGATCATCTTGCTCTCTTCTTAGCACTTAATGTAGCGTTTCTTTTCGTGGTAACTGTCTTTTATAGACAACAACGCACTCTATAGTAAGATTCGCATGATTATTCCAATAGATGCATGACACGACATGCCACAATGGCCTCTACTTGCTCTCTTCTTAGCACTTAATGTAACGTTTCTTTCGTGATAACTGTCTTTTATAGACAACAACGCACTCTATAGTAAGATTCGCATGATTATTCCAATAGATGCATGACACGACATGCCACAATGGGCTCTTCTTGCTCTCTTCTTAGCACTTAATGTAACGTTTCTTTCGTGATAACTGTCTTTTATAGACAACAACGCACTCTATAGTAAGATTCGCATGATTATTCCAATAGATGCATGACACGACATGCCACAATGGGCTCTTCTTGCTCTCTTCTTAGCACTTGCTGTGACGTTTCTTTCGTGTTTTCTGTAGAGAAAATGGGCAATTAGATGCATGGCACGACATAACACAATGGGCTCTTACCACCTCTTGACTACTGTATCTTTCTATCATATTCATAAAAGTTAAAAAGAGCGAGTTAAATAATACCCTTATTTTTAGCATAGACGTGTAACGTCGATATGGCTTGCTTGTAAGAGCGTTAGGAAGGTAACACTCTTTTTGTTTTATTTTAATTTTATTTTGACTTGATTCTTAATCTGTGTTTTTCTTTATCATCTCAAATTAATGGCAGCATGACTTCACGAATGCTGTAAGCTAAATGGTGTTACTCCAGAACCCCGACAGTATACGCATGTGAGTATGTGTGAAATTACTTACATGCATTACTTTCTTTTTTTTAACGTTTCGATAAATCAATTTTCATACTTCTTACATAATGATTGTGATGAGATGACCTACTTTTTCTGTGCCAATTAGGGTTTTACAATTATCACACATGTGCCTGCTTTTTATTAGTTTATCTGAACATAATAGGTGGCGCGGCCTATTCGAACGTAAAATATTAAATATCTACCTATTAGTTAAGATAAACATTTCCTTTATGGTCCAATAAATGATTATAAAATGCTAAACACTCACTCGGAACCACTCGGAAGCATCTTCAAACTTGTATTTTTCCATTTTAAAACATTAGGGTACCTTAAAAGTTATTTCTTTCTCGAATATCATCATAAAGAAGCAATATATCCTACACTTTTACTATTTTGAAATAATTCATGAATTCCCGATACTTACTGCATTATTAAAATAATGTGTGTTTTTATGTTTTTAATTATTAATTAATAACACAAAATCACCTATAGTTTGCTATTAATTTTTCTGTGCCTTTTTAGAAAACAGGTAAATATCGTGGTTTTGTAGTAACAGGGGCACTTACTAAGAAGTAAAAATATAGTTCTTAGAATTGACGTCTGCATGTCTCTTTGTTCGACAATGGCGCGAGAACCACTAAACGTATTTTGATTAGACTTTCACTGGTGAACAATTCAGAGAATGCACGAATTGATGTTTTTGCCTACCGGTATGTTGTTTTTTGAAGTACATGCGAGCGGCACAGAAATTTATAAATAAGAAAGGCTCCGTTCTTTCTGCCTACCCCGCCAGGGACATAGCGTGAAGATATGTATGTATGAAAGGCTTGCACAATATATCATAGAACAGATACTTACCAACAGCTGACGCGCCTAGCACATTTAATGAAAGTATAACAGAACCCTTTTAACATAATACCGCTAAAACTTTACCTACTTACTGAGCTTACGGTTTTATAAACGAGTTGTGAGCCAAGTGTACTTACTTAAAAAGTCTATTACTGATCAAAACACGAGTGTTCGCAAGTTGTTATTTTTCTCGAGCGGCGCTTACGGATGGACGAGTGAAAGGACTCTCTTCTCACTAGGGTTGGCAATATTTTTATATTAAAATTATTTTTATTAAGAAAATTAGATACGTACCTACACATTGCTGGCTTTTCCCACTACTATATAAATGCTTTTTTTTATCTTTATTTTATTTTGGGACTTTTGCTATCCACATGTCAGTCCCATCGTACCCTAACCAAGATTTACTGACGAGGCGACTCAAGGATGATTATCATAGTTTACTTTCTTTTTAACGTGAACGATTTATAATAGTTCCAATACTTCGTATACTTTGCCAAACTAAAAACAATCGTTATAACTGCCTTTGAAGTGGAAGCTATTGCACTGATAGATGTACTGACGACCGTCAAAACTTCTCGACTGATTAAGACGGTGCGGGAATGATGTTCTGGATCAGAAAGTCCAACAGTGGACAACGACAGTCTAGTGATCGAACACTGCACGGGAACGCCTTCTATTTGCAAATCAAAATCAAAAATATTTCAGTACACTGGGTACATATATACACGTATTTTTTTATCTACCACTTCCAAGCCTTAGCATAAGAAGAAACGGCGCAACGAACCTTTTCGATATCAAAATCGTTCCATTATAAATCACCACTTGGGTCCGAAGATACAATGTCACATCATCAACAGCCTATTAATGTCCCCACTGCTGGGGCTCAGGCCTACCCTCTCATCGAGGGCGTTCGGGCTATAGTCCACCACGCTAGCCCAGTGCGGGTTGGTGGACTTCACATGCGCCTAAGAATTTCTTCTTCGGCGTATGCAGGTTTCCTCACGATGTTTTCCTTCACCGTTTGAGAGCAGTCAGTAAATGTACTTAAGTTTCGAGAAAAAACCCATTGGTACATGGCCCAGCCGGGGATTGAACTCCGGACCTTTCGATATGATAGGCCGCGTCTTATCCCCTACGCCACTGACGCTCTGGCGCAATGTCACATAATGGACGGTAAAATAATTATGTGGTTTTCATAGTATTTAAACAAAAACAGACTTTAGCATGCTCGATAGCCCTATTTCTGGCGCGAGAAAGTAATCTAATCTCCCTTTCCCCGTACTTTGAATTATGTTACCTTCATACGTCGGTCATTGTATAATAGTTGCATCATTACGCCTTCGTTGCGGTGCCTTTTGCCGTTATTTATTAACCAAAGGAAGACAGTAACGCGATATCATAAATAGCGCTGTGAGAGTGCTTCGTTAATAAGAAAGTACGGAAACTGCTTTACTTTAGGGCATAGTTTCCATTTTTATTGCTCTTATTTTACGCAACAGGTTGTGGACTCACGACGTGATAGAAAGTAAATACCTATTTAATTAAAAAGTATAAGTCAATCTGTCGTTCTTTGCGAATGTAATGGTTAGGAGTAAAAATTAAATTGAATAAACGAACAGCACCTGGCGAAAATATTGATCGATGCCCTTCCTGGACTAGGCAAGGTGCTTTTCGCGTAGGTGCTATTCGGACGGGTGCTGTAGCTGGACTACGTTAGTGTAAAGTTATTTGTACCTTTAGAATATACATAAGCTAGCAAGCATAAGTATACTCTAAGTTTGTAGGATAGGTACCTTTTAGACTGAGAATTGATGAATGAATGTTTGCCACTCGCCACAATCGTTTAACGTCCATTTTGGATCTGGACCAGCTAAAGCTGACTCGTCCTGCATCTTATTTTCTAGCAACATGTCTAGTCCAATATTTTCTTTTTTATAAATAATTCATGGTTATGAAGAAGATGAATAAATGCATTGTTCAGTTTGTTAGTGACCATGACGGTTTAATTTTACTCCTAATCTATTCTTAGCACTTTTATCAAGGCTTGTTGAGACTCTTTTGGCGGGAGCGAAGTGTCATGGTAGTCTCTTCTATTTTATTTTCTTAAATTAAGTATTTTGCGGGTTTTAATGTGTAATGTTGATAGTATTTTACACATTACGTGCTTGTGGATGTGCATATTGTGCGGGATTTAAAATAAAAGCGTTTAACAACTCTTTTAGCTCGTACAAAATTGTCCGTTGGAAATCTGGTGACTATCGATTTAGTGAGGAGAACCTAAATGAAAATCGCCGACTAATTCCTAGTCGAGCTCTGTTTTTGTGGAGGCCGTGCTGTAACCGCCGGTTTAAATAGATATAAGAAATAAGACTTTAAATTCAAAATAAGATATGACATAAAGGTGTCGTTACCAAGCCAAAACCTACTTTAAAAAATCAAGGCTTGTTTCATTCATCTACTTGTAAAAATTAAATAAATAGGTAGCTAATATTGTATTCTGGGTACATGAGCATCAGTTGAGTACCGATACATCTTTCTGCATTATTATTACTTATGGAATGCCGTCAATTGGCACGTTTGAACAAAAACGAACAAAACCTTCTAACAGAAGAGTAGGTAATAGTTATCTCAATCCAAATCTCGCTTGTAATCGTCCGTAATCAAGTAATTTAGCCATTGCGTCATTGCACAGAATAGTAAAAGGAAATGGTGGGATAACAAAATGTATCTCCCACGCGGGATGAGGAGCAATTTTACCCAATTGCATGTCCACACAACACATCCCACTAAAACACCAATTTGATAAAAATTCACTCGTCGGTTGCTGCGAATTAAATATTGTTATCGGGAAGTGCCCGTTATTTAGGTACGGCGGTTATATGAAGGCCGGTAGGAGCGTAACTCAAGGGCACTCCCGAATAATTATCGTCAGCTGCGTGACTAAGTAATGTGTGCAGTGCATACCTGAGGTCCAAGCTGCTTGGTCTGGTTATCGATCTGCTTCGCATTTATCATTCCATCCAACGTACTATCCTTGCTCCTCTGTCCCCCAGCCTCAGCCTACGTCCACCTCCTGTAGATGTAATTAAAGCCCAATGAGTCCGAGTGTTCAGAATCTTGGGCTGACTGATGAGGTAGTTCTCTGAAACATTTAGATTAGTATTACTGGTCGGTTAACGATTAATAGGACCCCGAGCTCTGCAGCCCCGAGGGTCTGTGCTGATGCTTATCGTGGTATCTCGTGCGGCCCGGTTTGTAGTAATGGCTCGCTTAACGTGGTGTCTCGTGCGGCCCGGTTTGTAGTATAATGGCTCGCTTATCCTAAGTCTAGACTGGATTTATTAACTCGAAGACTATTGGGTCCCAAGTCAATCTCCATCCGTGAAGGTGAGACCTTGAGTTTTATACCCACACCACTTTCCCTAGGTAGATCCACCACCGCATTTATACGCGGGTATGAACCCTAGGCTGGAACGCACAGGTATATCCACCACTCTTTATTTGAGTATGAACCCCGGCCTGGAACATTTAATAACTAATAAGAACTATTAAAATCACTCAGCTTAAATTTCTCGGTGAACACCCGGACTCGCCGACGCCATATTTTACTTTGAGGATTGAGCGCGGAAATACTTTCAGAGTGGCTTACCATAAACAATCGAGAACGCAGTTGCGGTGTTGTCAGATCATATAAAGGTTTGAGGCATAGAGTTTCGCGCACCGTCGCGACACTCCCGCCCGGAAATTTAAAGTAAGGATAATAAGTTACGCGTCCACTCTCTGATTTTCTCCAGAGCTCTTGTGGCTGCGTTTCGTCTTGGTCTAATTTCTTTCTCTTTCGGTAGTGTATCCTCGTTTTGTCCAGTTAATCTGTTCTCGATATCTGTGTGCTCAATATTGTTATCATTGTCTTCAGATAAATCTTTATCTGCTGTAATTTCTAAATCTTGCTCTCTCACTTCTCTCTCTGGTTCTTCTGATACATTTTCTGTTGTGGCTATCTCTATTTCCATAGGTTCCAGTTCGAATGTTGGGATAACTTCGTTTCTTTTATTTGATTCGTTGTCGATAAGTGTAGTGTTATGTCCTTCTTCTTTATCCAACTCGAGAGGATATAAGTGCGCCAAAGACCTAGTGAATTCTTTATTGTCTACATTGACCTTCGCAACTCTGATTAATCCGTCAGTTCCCTTTGTTAGTGAAACAATCCTTCCTACTTTCCACTTTTCACGATTTTTGTTGTCATCTCTAATTTGCACAATTTGTCCTTCCTGTGGGCTGATCTTTGAAGTAACTCTTGGCTCCTTAACCGTATGACTATACCTTTCACGTAGACTTAATAGGTAATGATTTGAGAACATGTCTTTAAACTCGTTGAGAATGATCAGACCTCTCTTCCAACTCTTTATAAGTTCAGACTTCGTTGTAGTACCTTGGACTGGAATTTCCTCTTGTGTTTTCTCTGTTGTTATGCATCTACTCATTGTGAGGAAATCTGAGGGTTTGAGGATATGGATTAGTTCTGAGTCAACACAAGTGAGCGGACGAGTGTTAACTACTGCTTCGATTTCCTTTACTATCGTACCTAGCTGGCTGTCGGTGAGTAAATGCTTCGTTAATGTTCTCTTCATGCAGTTCTTAACTATTCCAATCAATCGCTCATAAAATCCTCCAAACCAAGGTGCTAGTTGAGGTATAAATCTCCAACGTATTTCATTCTTGATGCAATAAGAGGCTGACAGTACTTCTGACATGAGTTTAAAGTTAGTAGCGTTGTCTGATGTGACAAGTTGTGGTATACCTCTAGTGGATATCATTCTTCTTAAGGCTAGAAGGCTCTCTTCCGCTGTGAGGTCTTGCACAACTTCTAAATGTACTGCTCTCACTGCTAGACAGGTGAAGAGCGCTATCCAGCGCTTATTTGTTCCGCTTTCAGTTCTGACAAGTACAGGACCCATATAGTCCAGACCTGTAAACGTAAATGGTGACGTGTACTTTACCCTTTCAGGTGGTAGAGCAGGTGTAGGTGGTAGCTTAAAAGGTCCTCCGCCGTGTTTAACACATCTAGGACATTTCTTAATAATTTTTTGGACTTGGCTTTTGCCTTGTGGAATCCAGAAAGTTTGACGGATAATGCTAAGTGTATGGTTGACACCTACATGGTAATTATCGTTATGAGTCCGCATGATAAGCTCGTTTGTGTAATCGCAATCCTTTGGTATGAGAATAGGATGACATTTGTCATAATTCCAATCTGTATTTTTGAGACGGCCCTTGCATCTTATTAAACCGTCGACGTCGATGAACAATCCAAGATTTCGTTTTAAATCTGTCTCTTTTCCTGCTAGTTCTTGTGAGAAATATTTGGTTTGTAGTTTCTTTAAGTTTTCCATCTTATTATCCATTGTAATTTCTCTTCTTTGGTTTTCTTCGGTCTGTTCTACTTCCATGTCTTGTGACTTGTTGACTTGTAATTCAGTTTCCGGTTTTTGTTTCATTTCAATTTCTTTATCTTGTGATTCTTTGGGAAAAGCCTCCCGCGTCAACAGAGTGGTGACTTTAGGCAAATCCAACAAAAATTGAGGTCCAGTCAACCATCTCTCTCTGTCTTCTCTGGAACTGGTTGGTCTTGTTGCTACATCTCATTTGTATTTTGCGGGCATAGTGCTCGATTATGTTTCCCATAACTATTACAGTGTTTACATATCCTTTTTCGCTTGCATTCCACCATACGATGATTTCTGCCTAAACAGACGGTGCATCTATCCTTTATCTGGGACATCCTTTCCTTTATAGTCTTGAATTTTTTACATTCATCATTAAAATGATCTTTCTGTCTTTTCCTTTCTGGTTCTTCTACATCTCTATCTCGCACGCTAGAGACTGGACCTGTGTTCCGTATATAACTTCTCTTATTTGGGTATCTATTATCTCTATCTTGAGGATATTTCCTATGTGATGGACGACCGTCGTTTGATCTAAATGGTCTTTGATTTCTTCTAAATTCGTGTCGTTCATTATTCCTTCCATGTCCTGCTTTCCTTGGTGCTGTCCGGTGAATCCCATCTATGGTATGTAGTGTCTCAGTAGTGTAGTTGTCCTTTTTACCAGGATTTCTTTCTTGAGCTAATCTATTTGCATGCTCCCGTGTAGTTATTATTAATTTCAGGTGTTTACGCATCTCTTCTATGGATTCTTCTACCATTTTCATACTCATTTCATATATAATGTCTTCTGGAAACTTTTCTGTCACTAGGAATCGTAAATGATTGTGATTTACGTCTTCACCCAACGATCCTAATACTTGTAGATGTCCTTCTATTTCATCTAGAGCCCTACGGCAATCTGCAACTGTGTTGTCTGCAGTCTTCACCTTGTACAATGCTGAATAATGCGCGTCTATTATTTGTGTTTGTTTTCCGTATCTTTCCTTTAATGTTTGTATAGCTATTTGATAATTTTTATTTGTTGTGTCAAATCCTTCCACTATTTTCTTCGCATCCCCCTTTAATGAAGCTTTAAGATATAATAACTTGTCAACATCCGGTAAATTTCTATTGTGTATGTTGGAGCTGAATTGGTCCCAGAAGGTGTGCCATTGTAGTATTTCTCCATCAAATTGCGGTAAATCCAATTTTGGCAGCTTGCCAGATACGAGTTTCTCTTCTTTCCTACTCCCTGATGGTTCCCTGGTGTTTCCTTTGACCTTGATGTTAAGCTCGCATAACATTTCTTCAGCTTCTAGCTGGACAGTGGTGATTTCAGATATTTCATCCGTTGCGGGTTCGGTGCTAAGCCGGAAGTAGTTGTTTAACTCTGCATTCAGCCGCTGGAGACAAGCTTGCAGTTTCGACGCCATGATCTCCGCTTCCTGCCACTTTTGTGTTTGGGTGTCATTGTTAGTAACCGAGAGAGCTGTGTTAATCGTGCGAGCACTGGACAATAACGTTTTTATTCTATCCGTCACTATGTGCAGAATTGTCAGTAAGCCTGCATCCATTTTGTTCTATTCGCAGTTCCGAGTAGCGCCTGTAAATCGGAAACGTATTCCTGTAATCTACTTTTCTAGATCAACTCACGTCTAATTTTATTTATTAAATAGAAAATATACATTTTATTGCTTAGATTTAATTTTTATCATGTGTAGGAAAGTATCGTTACTAAACTGCAATATTTGGTGCAATTTTAGGATATGTCCACTCTACTCCCAACAGTGGACCTTGTCATGCCACTAAGAACGCATACTCTTTTAATTAGGTTTATGCCCAACAGTGGACTTAGGTCACTAAGAACGCATATGTTTCAACTCGGGTCTATGTCCAACAGTGGACTCCATCAGACCGATATAGGTACACTTTATCTAAATCAATAGGTGTTTTGATTTATTATTATCACAAACATTGATTACATACCAATTATCATTATTTATTATTATTTATTGACATTTATTTATTTAAGTTTGCATTTCATTTCTATTGAATTTATTTTATTTATAAGTTACTAGGTGTATTAAATAATATAGTTCAATATAATTTATATTATTATTATGCTACACAATAGTTCTTTCTGCCTACCCTGCCATGGACTCGGCGTGAAGATATGTATGTATGTACAATGGTGACATCTCCAACTGAATAATTTTAATTTCTCTATACAGTCTGTCGGTAGGAGATTACCACGCCAACCGTCCGGCCGGAACCGGCTGACGCAGGAATCCCTGGGTCATGTCTGTGCGGGTGTTTCAGTCATCTGATTATCATAAATTCAATTTTATTGCATAAATTGGTTATCTTTGATCAACTGGCTTGCTTACTTAAATTGCAGACAAAGCTATCTTATTCTGAAGGCAATTCTCTCCGAAAACTAATTAGGTACTTTAGATTAGTCTCATTTAGCCAATTTCTTATAGATTTTGTTTAACTGAAACTTGTATTACATTGCATGTGAACGTACATGTACATTTGGTGTTGTTTTTCCATACCAGGTAAGTATAGGTAGGTATCATTTGATAAAATACAATGTCACTTAGTTTGTCTTATCATTTCAAATAATATGTAGACATGCAGACTTACTTGGTCGTAGAAAGGACTAGGTATGTACTAGTAGGCAAGTCCCAGGTGTCGTCACGCACGGTGTCACGATGTGGGATTACTTTTTATCAACCACACCGCACCGGTGATTCCTGTTAGGTAGGTATGTACGAAATTACTATTTTTCCCTGACCATTTGAATTATCTTAGATCCAACAAGATTCATATTAGATTCCAGGTGAAAATTATCTACCAATCATTTATGTTCATACCGGTAATTCGTGGTCGGTAAACTTGTTTAAACCAAGAATGCCAGTAGGTAATGTAGGTAGGTACTGGCTGGCCACACGAGGGCCCCGTAGGTAGGTACCTATTGTACTAATTTACCAAATCGCATACATCTAAGTAGGTAGGTAGTAAATGATGTTTGTTTTGTCTTAAATCGCAATAGGTAGGTGCTCACTCTTTAGTTATTTGTTACTAGGTACATGAATACTTTGTTAATTTTGATTTGAAAATGGGGCTCATGAAAGAATGTTTTAGTTACACCTCAAAACTTTGAATAGGTGCATCTGGGCTTATTAAAAGATGAGATTCGATTATTTATTATAAATTTCCACCCACCTGTTAGGTTTTTAATCACTTGCACACCACGTTCTCACTTTTAAAGAAATATTGTCAAAGTTACCGTTCGACTCAAACTTGGGAAAAAACAAATGGCGGTTTGGCTTGGGTGTGGCGTCTGTCGGTCGGCGCGGTTTCGGCGGGCGGCGTCTGACGTTTCCTTCATTCCCGTTCACATTTTATTTCCGGAATTAAAATTAGTATTATTCGACCGCGCTCGTTATATATACACTTGGATTAAGATGTGTGGTTATTTTATTATTATTTTAACCGTAAATACGTATAAATTAAATCTATCAAACACAAATCTAATAAATAAGTACGATTTCGTTACTCCCTTTTTCTTCTTCAGTTGTCGTCATTTCCGGTTTCATGTCCGTTCCTCTGTTCACTCATTCTTTCGCGTACTTACTTCTATTACTCGCTAATAGATGGCGCTATGAGTCACGAAGCAATGAATTTCAGTAAATGAAAATTATAAATAGGTAAAAATTGTAATATGCTTGGAGTAATCTCTAACCATTGAAACGATTTAAATTTTCTTAACTATAGGCTAGGTGGACACAGGCTGAAGAGCTGGTTAAGTAGTAAAGACCATTCTACCTTCTATCTGGAGTAGTTTAGTGGATAACAATATTTTACCCCACATTAAACCAGTGTTTTGTAGATCGCAGAGCATTGCTTTTCTCTTATTTGCTATGTTCAGCTAGTCGAGGTAATGGTGGTAACCTGACTAGATTTTGTGAACACACAGTTTGGAGTCAGTTTATTATGCACTGCACATTCTATTTGCTGTAAATCTTAACTTCTTATTCTGCTTTATTCTCTGTGCTGAATGTCTTGTGAACATCTTCATATCCCAGCGATCTCCTTCACCATATCGGGAAGTGCCCGTTATTTAGGTACGGCGGTTATATGAAGGCCGGTAGGAGCGTAACTCAAGGGCACTCCCGAATAATTATCGTCAGCTGCGTGACTAAGTAATGTGTGCAGTGCATACCTGAGGTCCAAGCTGCTTGGTCTGGTTATCGATCTGCTTCGCATTTATCATTCCATCCAACGTACTATCCTTGCTCCTCTGTCCCCCAGCCTCAGCCTACGTCCACCTCCTGTAGATGTAATTAAAGCCCAATGAGTCCGAGTGTTCAGAATCTTGGGCTGACTGATGAGGTAGTTCTCTGAAACATTTAGATTAGTATTACTGGTCGGTTAACGATTAATAGGACCCCGAGCTCTGCAGCCCCGAGGGTCTGTGCTGATGCTTATCGTGGTATCTCGTGCGGCCCGGTTTGTAGTAATGGCTCGCTTAACGTGGTGTCTCGTGCGGCCCGGTTTGTAGTATAATGGCTCGCTTATCCTAAGTCTAGACTGGATTTATTAACTCGAAGACTATTGGGTCCCAAGTCAATCTCCATCCGTGAAGGTGAGACCTTGAGTTTTATACCCACACCACTTTCCCTAGGTAGATCCACCACCGCATTTATACGCGGGTATGAACCCTAGGCTGGAACGCACAGGTATATCCACCACTCTTTATTTGAGTATGAACCCCGGCCTGGAACATTTAATAACTAATAAGAACTATTAAAATCACTCAGCTTAAATTTCTCGGTGAACACCCGGACTCGCCGACGCCATATTTTACTTTGAGGATTGAGCGCGGAAATACTTTCAGAGTGGCTTACCATAAACAATCGAGAACGCAGTTGCGGTGTTGTCAGATCATATAAAGGTTTGAGGCATAGAGTTTCGCGCACCGTCGCGACAATTGTATTATTAAGTCCACCTTAATTAATACAAATAGTTTGCTAATGTTTAGGAACAGGCTAAAAATTGTGTAAGATTATAGTAGGAGGGCAGTTACGTTAACAACATTCTACATTTTTTAATGAATGAATGAACGAGTTCCACAAATTATGCATAAATGAATTCCATAAATTACGCAAAACTAGAATTAGAACAAATTCTTTATTTCTTTTTAGGTATTTTGTAGGTATCATTAGATTTGATTTTTTTGGGTAAGACTAGTGGATATTTTTGGGTCTTATTATGGTTATGGTACTTGATTTTTATAGAATTTATGACGTATTTTTATAGTAGGTATAGTTTTTCTTTTTAATATTAAGTAAATCGAAACTCGTCCAGTCTTCAAACCTAATAAGGCCTAATAATATACCTTTTTTTTCTGATAAGATTCTATATGGCCTTCTTTGTTATTCTTATCACTGGCTGATTAATCAAAATGACGTGAACCGTAAAAAGAAAACTGTATTTGTTTTTAATACAAGTTAATGGCTTTCAAATCAACGTTCTCTTCGTTTCCGGCCAGTATACATTGACTATAGAGATAGATGACATACCGCCTTGCATTTTCTTTACGACCAAATGACCAAATAGATTAGGTATATTTATTTTTAACTGCAAAAAATAAACCAAAACCGTTTCGCTTCGTCATCGTGCCCATCATCGGGAAATCGAAATGTACAGACTTAACACTTTCCAATCTTTTATTTTCAAAAGAAATCAATAAAAGCATCAACTACCTACCAAAAAACACAATAATAGAACTGGCAAATTACACCGCTACGTATAAGTGGAATCACTTACAGGCAGTTGCGGGTTGACGTTCAACAGAGCAGCAAAAACTGGGCCAACGCCCTGTTGTAGGTGCTGCGGGCTGCTGCGTAGGAGTCGCTATTTTAGCGATCCTTAGACGCAATTTCGTTTATTGACTGTGGCCAATTGAAAGATAATGCACTTGATGGTCGATTGGGAAGATTAGCTAAAAGCTACGTGTATTACAAATTGCTGCTGATTCATAATCCCCGGGTTTTAATGGGAAAGTTGCCATGGAATGCTTATTATGAGAGATTGTAATATGGTAGGTAGCTAGCTGGAATGGGGCGTATGAATTCTATTTTGATATGGGATGGCTACCCAATGGGTATAGCAATAATGGTTAGAAATTTTATTTATGAAATGTAGTTTAAAATGTATTTTTTAAATCGTTATAGTGTCATTGAGCGCGATCAGCTTAGTTAGGGTGAAACTTTGACGAGCTTTAACTTGAAAACGCATAAAATATTAACGTAGATCGTTCGTTATTTTTTATATATTATGTATCTATTGTATTGATTTGATTTCAACTCGCCAGCTATTTGAGAAGTCTTTAATCGGCAATAAAATAAAGTTTTCCTCAAGTAGGTGAGTTCCCTTTAACTTTAACGTTAATGCACTTCTTAGAAAGCTTTTAATAAATCAAGTTAGCACGTATTGAGAGGCGGCGTGCGGGCGCGTTGCTCGCGCGTTTGTGGGTTGGGAAAGTCCAAACTGTGCCAAATCTAATCGTTTATACTGTTTAGGCGTCCCAGACACACGCGGCCTGCGGTGGCGGCCTACCGCAGGCCGCGCGTGTCTGAAGTCTCACATACATTGCATAGGGAAGACAAGAGGCCGCCACCGCGTGTGTCTGTGATACGCCTTACGAATTCAAGTGAATTTGTTGTTGTCTATATGTCTTGGCATCCAGTCTCCTTGACTGAAGACATCATGACTGGTGGACTACAATTACAGGGGGGGGGGGGGGATACAACAGGCCGCCACCGCAGGCCGCATGTGTCTGTGATACGCTTTTGATTTTGCTAGTATAGTGTAAGAACAATAACTTACAGCAGCCTATTGTTACGTCATTGTGTCTGATTGATGGCATTAATATCATATAGCCATGTCGTATTCTTGATTATTGACAGATAGTATTAATAACATAATAGCTGTGCTGTCGACTGTACCAGACGCTGCCAGTAATTTGTCATTGTTTTCGTTTTTTCGATGCTCCTTTGTTCTGCGCTATCCGCCGAGGAATCGCAGTCAGATGGAAATGAGTCGAGACAACGTCTGCCATTTGCGACTTGGATATAATTCGTGATGTACAGCATTGTTATTTAAAAACGTCATAGGTTATAGCTTTTGGTTGTGTTGTAAACTTGTCATATTTTTTTCCTCAAAATAATTGCACGCAAATGATTTTTTTCTAAACAGACTCCTTCGTTCGCTTCGTAATCGTCACATCCCTAGTTTTTGTACATAGGTACCTACATATTTTGATTAGGTCACAGAATATATTTAGGTTCCAAATTGGCTGAAATAAACAGGCATTGTATTTTGCTGTTAGTAATATTATGTCATCGTATCATTGTTATTTATAAATAACCGTCTAATAATATCTATCTCTCATTTAAAAAGACAGTCATTTCCTAGAGGCTTGCGTCACAATGCAAGCTTTATTATCCCACTAATGTTGAAATCATTCCAAAAGTCAGTATATATAAGTCAGTAGGTATCTAAGGCAACGGAAAGAATATGATGAACATTAGGCGTATCACAGACACACGCGTTCTGCGGTTTCGGTGGCGGCCTGTTGTCTTCCCTATGCAATGTATGTGAGACTTCAGACACGCGCAGCCTGAGTTTTCATATTGAAGCTGCGGCCTGCGGTAGACCGCCACCGCAGAACGCGTGTGTCTGTGATACGCCTTATACTGTCTTGAATTGAATGTGGTATACCTACTTTGCTTCGTGATTTGCAGAAAAGTCGCGTATTGTATGTCAGGTCAATTACTTAGATATAGCTGAAGTAGGTAATGTGCGTCCATACGTGATGCTGTACTCTCTAATATACTCTCTTTTATGTGGTTACAACAAAATAGTAAACTCTCTTTTCTCTATGGTGTACAATGCAGTAGGTACCTAAGTTATAGCTTATAGTGAAAATTTATAAACACAGGCACGACACAGGTGATTACTCCCAGCGGGTAATGGTCGGGACATTAAGATGTTACCTACGTCGACCAACCTACAAAGTTTGAAAAACAATATTAAAATACAATTTACCATGTTAGCCTCTAATCTTAGATGAAACCAAAAAGGGGGAGATACTTTACTTACATACTGAAAAGGGCCCAGCAGGAAACGACGAACGGCTTGATTCCACGTGATTCATGACATCCGCGCGTTATTACTGTCAATGGAAAATACTATGCGTCTATAAACTACTCACTGGCTTCTGGGATTTTGTGTACGAACGCAAACTTAAGTATATTATTCTCAATTTAAGACAGGTTGAAAAATTACCGAATAGTTTTAAACATAGCACCGTGTGATTTCTTTACACTATCGTAAAAACAACGAATTCGCTTAGTGTTATGTTAAAAAGTATGACGTTGTTATAATTCTACACGCATATCAAGCATTCGTCGCTCGTATTAAGTGGAGAGTTGGAGACAAAACTGCCTGCGCTTGCCGCGTGCCATAGGAGCGAGCGACAAACAGTACATGTAAAGAAAGGAACCTGGGGTTATGCTGCATCCGCACGTTTGGCAAACGCAAACGTGTGGAGCAGGGCTTCGGCTTGCGTTTGTAAAGGTTTGCCAAACGTGTGGATGCAGCATAACGTTTTTGGTTATGGTTTGGATTTTGTGATATCGTTCAGAATTAACGCGATTGGCTCTATTTTTGAATAGCTTGCTTCGCTACGAGCGGTCGATTCTACTGATTTTTGTATCGGATGTCGAAGAAAAATTAGTAGAATCGTCCGCTCGAAACGAGGAGAGCGATTCAAAAATAGGGCTCCGGGTCGCTGATGTTGCAGCGCCTCACGTGTGTTTACGCTCCGGGAGCCAGTACGTAATCAGCTGTGAAACCTAGCTAAGGCGTATCACAGACACACGCGGCCTGCGGTGGCGGCCTGTTGTATTCCATACGCAATGTATGTGAGACTTCAGTCACGCGCGGCCTGCGTTTTCATATTGGAGCTGCGGCCTGCGGTAGGTCGCCACCGCAGGCCGCGTGTGTCTGGGATACGCCTAAATCGCTGTAGTGTCAACGCTTGGGCCGCACCACACTCCCCGTAGCTTGGTGCCGCTCAAGGCTGCATAATGCCGCGTTGGATACGCGCCACTACCGACCGTGAAGGTTTAGGTTACCGTAGTACGCGACAATAATCGGAGAACTGATACCACATATTACGCATAACATCACTACTTTTTATTTAGTCATCACACCTTGTTTATGAGTTCATTATAGTACATTTCATTTCAAAACTGTTTAATAAGTTAATTTCGAAACCACCACTGATCTTCATTGATAGTATTTGGTGCTTTCCGGTCTTTTATTGTATTTTAAATAATTAAAGAGGGTTTGTTCTCTTCAGTACATGTCACCCTCATCGTTACATGCATACTTACTCTTAATCTCTACGTTTAATATCTACTTACATTAACAATAATGGACTCCTCGGAAACCAGTTAGGCCAAGATACTATTGCATTTACCAAAACCTAATAAATTATAATTTAAGTAGGTAATTCAAATTGTCTTCTCTCTGCCTAATGCCGATCACACTCCACTAAGATATTGTAACTTACCCATTAGATATCCAATACTGTTGAGTGGAATGTGACCGGATCGAAGCCTCAAGAAGACATGGTCTACCCATCAATCCAAGGCCTGCGCAAGAGACTGGGTTTACGTCGCGGCTTTTCGTTAAAATATTCCTTCCATATTTCTCCCGTCTTAACTTCAGGAACTGGTGTAGAATAAAGCGGTTATTAGTCGTCTAAAAAGCAATTTGCCTAAAAGTACCTTTAATTTCACATTTACATTCAATTCAAAATCTATATGTTTTACTGAAACACAAAGTAACATAAAGTTGCACGCCTGTTACAAATGTTACGTAAAATTGTATTATGAACGCAATAGAATAGAGTTATGTATGTCTTTATTGTCAATTCGCGATGAGCTGGTAAGTCGTAAAGAACTGGTGAGCGGCCCGCGGTGGCGGACCACGTTCATTGTCACGGCCGCCCCTCCACGCGGATAGCTAGGAAACCGTTCGACGCATAGTATCAGAAACGCAAATTACTTATACGCGGATGACCAGAATTTCATATGTAAATTCCCTGATATGCGAATTATTAAACAGTAATTTGCGAAACAAAATCTGATCATATGCGTATCTGGCAATTTGCGAAACAAAATCTGGTCATACGCGTATCTGGTCATCTGCTATATAGGTATGTTTATGTGCTAGCACAGACCACCCATCTATATGAATCCATACGAATATACTTAACGAATTCATTCTCAACATGTTGGTGTCTCATTGTTCAAATGTTTGTATGTTTGTTCCCTATGCGTTGCGAAACCATACTTTGGTAGTGTTTTTTCGCATTGCAACACATGCCGGGCACAGCTAGTTACTTAAAGATTAGGATTTATTAAACAAACAAACCAACAAACAAACAAACAAACAAACAAACACATTACGTGCCTCAGTTCAGCCGGGCGGGTAAAAACAAACAAAAGTTGAAACTGGGCGTGGTTCATAAATATATTAGGTCACGCGATTTTTCGCATATCAAATGTTTCTCCACTTACATCTTAAGTGGTAAAGCAAACATAAACTTGGAAAAATATGTCCGGCCATGACAATGACAGTCGCGAGTCGACGCTAAACAGTTAAATTAACATCGCGACTGCAAAATGGCTCGCCAATTGTTGTTATCCATCTAACTATCTTACGTGACTGGTAATACAATTATCTTTTTTTTGTCAAATTGTATGATGTTCCGTATTTAGGTAGGTACAGTCGACCGCATGTCAGTGGAAACACTTTGACCTTGAGCTGGGCTAGCCTATTAGGGAGATTCAATACTGTGAGAGACCCGCTTAATACTGATGTAGTTTCCAGTGAACGTTCGGCGGTCCAGGTCTCGAAGATCCAATTCCACGAATGTTTATAGTCGGTTCATTTCCAAACGTTTCCCCGAACGTCTATTCCCCCCGAATGTCGCCATTTCCTCGAATGTCCGATTCAAAACTGAAAAATCCGGAACCGAATCGTATACAAACCTCCCGAAAATAATAATTTGGAAAGTCGAAACCTTGACTCGAACCTTTTTTCATAGGTATACATATTTAAAAATTACTAGAGGTTGTTATTTTTGTTCATTTTATTATATTCCAACCCTGGCTAGTGGTGGCTAGGGCGCGCGGACGAACGCGGGCGGGCGGAATTTTTGAGGAGTACTTAGCTACTAGCTAACACTAGGTAGCTTAGTGCTAGCTCAAAAAAGTCTTACCATGTTAATGTAAGACTTTTTTGCCTACCTCTAACCATACTACCTCTAACCATGCTAGGTACGTATAATCTTTCCTGCATATGTCTCAAGAAACCATACTACGCTTGTGAGTAGGCACTGCTCTTTTGTTGGATTATGAAACTGTGACATATCTCAGGAAGTTAAAGTCCACCATTGTTTCGACGATCTTTATTCTCAGTACGATATTATTTTACAATAGTCATTCTTTATGAATTGTGCACTTAAGTTGTGATCTACAATGGGCTATTTAAGTCTCAGTATGAAGCCAACTCTTGGACTGTATATTCCATAATTACGTAATTTACTTCCGTACAAAAGAATTATGAATATCTGGGTGCTTGTGTAGAATCCAGTTGGATTGTACTTGTCGATGACGCGACGCTTGGTATAAATTTTAATCAAACTTTTCAGGATTAATACAAACAATCTTTAATGCACAATTAAATACAGAGAACCGATAACACTAATATAGCCTACATTAATACATCTGGGCGGTCTGAAGAAAATATGTGTTGGGGAAGTTTGTCGTGCCGCGCGAGCGTCAGTGGCGTCGGGGATAAGACGCGGCCTATCATATCGAAAGGTCCAAAGTTTCCCCGGCTGGGCCATGTACCAATGGGTTTTTTCTCAAAACTTAAGTAAGTACATTTACTGACTGCTCTTAACGGTGAAGGAAAACATTGTGAGGAAACCTGCATAAGCTGAAGAAGATTAAAAATCTACGAGTATAAAAGTAGGTATATTTAATTAATGTACTCATGTGTAATTTAAAAAAATGTCTTTGACTTCGCTGATATCCAATTCAAATTGCTGTTTTCGTTGCCTCACGACTGTAAAACTGGCCGGCAAAGATGAGAAAACTATATTCTATTTCATGATTTTCATGAAAACTAAAAATAATATATTTTCGAATTTTCAGACCAGACACTTGGTTCAGCAAATCCATCGTTGTTCTGTGAGACCTGTATTTTATGTTGTTAGATTTGCGAGATTTTCGACATACAATATCTATCTATTGTTTCTATACAATTTTGTGATTTACATAAAGCATAGTTTCGTTATCTGAACTTACGTAAAAGGTTGATAGAGATAGCTCTACCGACGCTACCATTATCATTAGGTAGTCGCCTCGCCGCTGCAAATAATGGATAGCCAAAACATCCTCTCGTCACAATGAACTCCAAGCTCAGTATCAGCTACACCGCCTCAATTTTGTGACCGCCCAAAGTACAGCCCGACTTACAGTTCTTCGTAAGGTACACAGCGCACACGTGCTTCAAAAGTGACACAAGTCAAAATTTTTAATCTTCTGAGTTAGATCATTGGTAGTACTCAGCAAACGGACACCTGCTTCAGTGACACAAGTCAAAAACTGAATTTCTTTTCTCGTGTCACTTTTGAAGCACTGTGCGTAAGGTACACTAGAGAATCTCACTTCTTCATATCAGCCTGTTGACTCCAAAAGTATTGTAGTTTATCCATAGTTTATCCACGAACGGAAAGTGTTCTTCACAGTGATTTTCTCAAAATTATAGCAATATTATTTCTTAGCGTAACCTTACCTATCCAGTAGCGCAATAGTAGTTTACTAGGTTAGACGGCATATATACGGAATCGACCGCGCATCAGTACTTTGCAGTTATTATGTAGGTGCGACTGCCCCCAGGTCCGTTTGGTCCTATTTCCGGAATGTCCACTTGGTGCGTTACGTCTATTTCCCGGAACGTATATTTTGTCATAAATAGGATACACAATCTAAACCTTTGGTTGGAAGTAAAGTAATCATTATCAAACAACCTATCTATATAAACCTACCTACTCCTACTGATAGTAAACATGATTCGTAAATGCATTGAAAAATGCAAGACTACGGAGTCATCATTCATCGTTTCATAAAGATATAAAAATAAAGTAGCTGCGATAACTAGCCTAAATATACTTAATAAAGGATGTACCTTCAAGATATTTTGAGCATGATTGATTACGTTTTTTAGTCCTGTTGTGCGTGGCTTGATATATTTTTAAACATAGCATCTTGTAATGACCATTTTTTCTAACTATTAAATCACTATAATTTAAAGTTATGAAAAAATATAGGGCATACAATTTAAATAAACTAGCTCTCACCCGCGGTTTCTTGTCCAAAAATTTTAATTATTATCGTAAAAAGCAGCCACTTTTATCTGCTGCATAGTGTCCTCACTTTGCAATTCTTTAGAATTAGAAATTAATTACGAAATGCACACTTCCTATACATAAACCATAAAATATATGTATTAAAGTCTACACTTACGAAACTACTACTAAAACGAAACTATTACTAACAAAACAAAAACCAAACAAATTGGTTGCCAAGGAGGTAATAATTAGGCTAGCGAGATATCCAAACTAACATCCTAAATTCTAATCCCAAATTATAATTTATCGAACAAAAACTTTGATAAACAATAACAACGTCCAAAAATAACGTCTGGGTATATTTTTTAGATTCATTTTTACATTGCGATATTTTAGTCTCGCATAATAATCGGATTTAAAAAATTAAAATTAGATTATTAATGACGTGCAAAATGTTTTTTTATATTTTGTTGTTTTGTGTTTGTTTTTTGCACTTGAGGCTATATCAGAGAGGTCATTAATGCTATTACTAACTGAATTCGTCTCGCTACATTAACGTTGTTGGTTGCTTATAATCTTTCCAATCTAGGTAATGTGATAGATATTATGGAGAGCAAGTATTCATTTTATGAAAAAAAAAGTATTCGAATGTCCAATTCCTCGAATGTCTAAGCAAGCAATCGAAAAATTACTGATGTTCCTCGGCTACAAAAGCCGTTTTCAGTTAGGCTTTGGTTTGTATTTCTGCCCATTTGCCACTTCAAACCGTAAAATACCAACTCGGTTTAAATTCCTTTATTAATTTTGGACAATCTGCATGCACCTGTTGTGACATATAATAGATTACTTATTTGGCAAGGTATTTAAAAAATTACGTTGTGACGTAAACCTATCTCATCGAGATATATATATATTTTTAAAGTAGCTTAGTATATTTTCCACACCTAATCATAATAATTCTTAGGTGTAGTAAAGTCCACTAATCTACACTTGGCCCATATGGACTATGACTCGCACGCCCTCGTTCTGATACTAATAGGATAGGCTATTGACTTGTATTTTCCCTATAAATAGGCGAGGTATCCTTATCCAACCACTTGAATACTTAAAATTCATTATGCTATCATAATAGTATAATCCTTGTAAGCATGGCGAGTCAACATCGCGATATTTTCTTTACTCACGAGGCTGAGACAGTGTCTCACCAAGTTTCGGTTTCGGCACTGTCGGCTGTCTTAATCCACCATAAGTTAATTTACCTTTCGGTCTAAAGTTTAAGGTAAGTACCTATAATAAAACTAAATCGAGGATCTTCAAGGAATCATTGTTTTACTGTAAAATTATTTTTTTTAAATTGTTTTTAGATTATTTAAATTCGTTTATTTTACTTATTCCGGTCGTGGTTTTTATTGTACAAAGTATTCAGAACTGTAATGGAACATAATCCAACCAGAAAAGTCGTTTTGAAGTATCTTATAATAAAAGCCTTTGCTTTTGGCTTTGAGAAAAATTCTGCTTTAGTTTCGTCCTAACTTTCGGAGAGACACTAGAACATAGCGACGACGCCGCGGTGGCGTCGTCGCGTCGTCGTGTCGTGGCCGCGGGCGGTGCGGCACCGCCTTATCTTCCGCACACATTGCACCGCCGCCGCCGCAGCCACTGAATTTTTATTGCGCTTCCGATAAGGCTTCAATAAACATTTTTTATATCCTAAGCTACATTGATATCATGAAACATGAAAATAGTACAATTTGACCAACACTTTGGAATCAATATTACAAGAGAAACTTTCAAACCCGAAATCTCCAAAATGGACGAAACTTTGTGGGAATGTAGAGCTGGTGATTCTGACACACATACTTTACATCTGCCGAATGTCTGTCTGTCTCGCCGAAATAGTTTTAAAAAAATGCAAAACATAAATGAAAATTCGACATATTTTGACATATTTAAAATAAATAAGTTATATTGTCATTTAAATATAGCATAAAAAATGGGGGGATTGATTTATCCGAGACGGACAAACATTCGGCAGATGTTATATCTGTGGTTGTGCTCAGAATCACCAGCTCTACATTCCTACAAAGTTTCATCCATTCTGGAGAGTTTGGGTCTGAAAGCGGGAGTCTAAGTTGATTTCTCCTTCCCCAATAAACGCCATGACACCCAGCCGTCCGTTCTCCGCCGTATCCAGTTGCATCCATATTATTATGTGAGCAGTGTATCAACTCGGGGATAAGACGCGACCTATGATATCGACAGGTCCGAGGTTCGATCCCCGGTTGGGCCATGTACCAATGGGTTTTTTCTCGAAACTTAAGTACATGTACTGACTGCTCTCAAACGGTGAAGGAAAACATCGTTGAGAAACAACGGTGAGGAAACCTGCATACGCCGAAGAAGAAATTCTTAGGCGCATGTGAAGTCCACCAACCCGCACTGGGCTAGCGTGGTGGACTATATCCCGCACGGCCTCGTTGAGAGGGTAGACCTGAGCCCCAGCAGTGGGGAGATTAATAGGCTGTTGATGATGTTGATGAGTGTATCAATTCGAAAATGTTAATGATTCCCACTATACTGTGTCATCTCGGCACAACACTGCAATGTTTTGAAATGGTTGAAATGTTTTGATTTAACAACATTGCATAAAGATAACGATTCATCAATTTCCACCGCAGTGTAATTGCCGAGATCTTCTGCTGTGGCTAGGTTAGGCTTCGGTTAGGTCTGCTGGTATACTAAATTTAAATTAATTTTTCGTTTATTTAGTTATTCAGTTTTCGAGTAAAACAGTAGTCTAAATAAAATTAAGAATCATACATAGCTGTTCCCCGCGGCTTCGCCCGCATGGAATATTTTATTCCGCAGGAACCGTTTACCCTGGTAAAAAGGCCTTTATGTTATTCCAGGCTATCAGCTATCCCTGTACCAAGTTTCATCAAAATCCGTTGAGCCGTTCTTCAGATAAAAGTGGTCTAACTAACACGACTTTGTTTTATATATTAAAGATTCAACGTAAATGCAAAATATATAGACAGAGTAGTTACGTTACGCCACCACAGCTTTATCAAAGTGTAAATAAAACACGGTAGGTAAAAGATTATTTCAATTGTAGGTTACAATTGTAATGTTTATGTATGTATTCTGAAATCGGGAGCAATCGTGTTAAACGCGCTCTACTGATGATAGAGTAAACCGTGAATTGCGTGCAAACCATGATGGTGGTATAGCGATGTATAATTCATCACGCCATATAGTATGGAATGGTTAGGAACCTAAATGTGCGTACCCATACGAAACAATATTGTGGGGAGCATATCATTTCTCTGGACATCAATACCCTAAACCCGTACCTTTCGCTCGTCAGAGTAAGTGGAGATAATTTTACAAAACCTAGTCGTACACGTGTTTTATACTTGTAGCAAATTCTTACCGGTCGCCGGGACATGACAAATTATCCGACAATTTATAAACGCGCAGCGTGCCGAAACACATTCGGAATTGAAAAAAAAGTGTCCGGTGCACTCTCGGCTTACCTGTCATCATCCCCGCGAGATCTCGGCCCGCACACTCAGGTGCATGTAGCGACATCGAGAGGTGGTCTCACACGCGCGGCGCCAACGCTCCGTAACGATCGGAATAAATAATAAAAAGTTAATCAGAATATTCTTCTCTCAGAATATTCTTCCAAAGAGTTAACGTTGCATCCTCTTCGGAATTTGCAATTACAAATCAAATTAGACTTTCACAGTGTTGAATATTGTCTGTCGAAAGAGTGCGGTCGGCGGGCGCAAGTCGCAGTTGTACCCGGGCTGAACTAGAAAGTGCTTGCACGCTGTTATCAGATTATACAAAATGAAAACGGATTACGCTATGGATGAGATGCAGAAGAGTAAGTTATATTAATTAAGAGAAAGCGTTTTTTTTTAGGTTTAGGTTTAGTTTATTTATTTATTTGTAGATTAGTTTTAGATTTATAATAAGTTATTTTTATTTTTAATTATGTGTGTATAAGATTAATAAAATTAAAAATTTAATGGGACCAACTTCAAAGTATACCCTATCCAATAAAAAAAGAATTATCAAAATCGGACTACTCTGTACAAAGTTGTGCGTGGTCATACATAAAAAAAAAATTAAGCGAAATGTTAAAAGATAAGTAGAAAATAAAATAAAAAAATAGAGTAAACGACACGAATGGAATGTTTGGAATTTTAGAGACAAATTTTAAACTTTGCGGTATTGTATGTTTGGTATGAAGTATGTTTTAAAAACAATGTTATATAAAAGTTTCAAGGGTCCGTGTAATGCAATTCTCTTACTTTTTCTCGTCATAAATATTGGAATAATTTCGTTTGTTCTGAATCTTTAAAAATTTTAATTGTTATTAACAATTAACTTTTACAATTTTTTCAATGCCCATACAGACACGCAAAGCTTACAGTTTTATTATAATACCTATAGTTATTTTAAAAAATTCTATCGTTCTATTATTTTTAAATCAGACCGGTACCGTGCGGAGAATAAACGCGAACTGATGCGGTAGAATGAGTATCAAATAAAAACGTAGCCGGTTACTCTTACATTTAAATAAAAAATTGGACTATAGTTTATAGTTTTATTTATAGGTACAGTTTATCTCCGGCTTTCTTCTTTACGTCAATGATAGAAAGTTATGCCTTAACGTTATTAAATACCTACTTTTGATTGTTAATAGTTTTATTTGTACATACAGCATTACTGCCTACTGTAATTTGTATATACTGCGATAGTATGTGTTATTGCTTGAAAATCATTTTCTTTTTTCTATCAATTTCCTCTTTCTTATTTATTTATTCTTCAATTCTTTATGCTCCATCAATCACTACCTAAATAAAGTTTATATTCTTGTCAAACTTCATTCTAATTCATTGCCAGTAGGTTATATCAGGCGTTATGTGGGTACGCTTCAGATTATTCAGATAAACCACATTTAATTGTTTTAATAGTTTGATAAGATATAGTTTAAACAATAAATTAAATTCGTTGAGCATCTCATTTTCTGGATTAACTCCAAACGATATAAAATTTGTCCAGAAAGGTGTATTACTTTTAAATTAGGGAAGTTGGTGATTAGTTATCTTAAAACTGCGTTTAGTTCCTAATCATTTATTAATATAGGCGATTAGGTTTTTAATTCCAGTTTTAATGTGATCGAAACTTTAGTTTCTTTTAATGTATTGTTACATCAGATTTCATTAAAATACCTACGAAACACGAGTCTATTATCGATTTGAGTATTTAAATAATATTTGGCGCACCTGTTTCATATTGATTATAATATTGTTTATTGTATTATAATTGTTATGTATTTGTTCAGTTGCCGTATACCACACTCCATAACCATTTACACCGGCGGGTTTGTTGATTTTGCTATCAAAATAATAACCCAGATGTTATTCCTTTTGACTCTTCTTTTAGATTTAGAAATAAACATTATCATTTAATCGTCATGCTGTTAGCCTGTCAACATCCTCTAAGGCGTACCTTATTAAAAATTCTACGTTTACTTGGCAACGAAAGGCATTAGTTTGGTAATACCATTTTACTATGGTAATATACCTACCCCAAAATACTGGGTAAATCTACCAACGAAACTTTATTTTAAAATTGAATTGAGCAATTGTTATAGGTTTTTGTTGTAGGCGCTGGTTGTAAGTATATAATATACCCTAATTATATAATTAAAAATATGTACTTACTTATTATAACATTTAGATATATTTGGAGGTTCTATACATATATAAGTATGGTAAAAGCTCGCGGCAGTAGTACCTACTTATTGTGTAGGCGATTTCGCTTTAAATAACTAATTTGAGATTTTAAGCGTGCATTATGTAATAAGTAACTCTGGCCTCATTTGAATACATAATTATATAGTTGGGTGACTTCAAGATAGCCCCGGATTCACAAGCGTGAACACCACAATACTATAATGTGATATTATAAATTTAAGTGGTGAAAGTGTTTTTGTTTTTTACAAAGATGTAGGTACTTATAAAATGTAATTAACGCCAAAGTAATTTAAATGAGCATTTATTTTATTTTTAAAATAAAATTGAAATAATGATGCTTCGTCGTGGAGATCCTTGGGGGAGGCCTTTGTCCAGCAGTGGACGTCTACAGGCTGATACGATGATGATGATGAATGATGCCAATTCGGACCGATCCGACTGCAAATAGCACACGCTTTTGACAGCACAAAATTATGTGTAATTGCTGTGTAATTGTATATATTATTTTTATCTCTGTCATCCAATAACAGGAAGATAAAGACGGAACTAATTTAGCGCTAGAATTTTAAATGTGCTCCTGACCTCAATCTCAATTACATTGGACTGGCTGTCCCTAGAGTTCTATAAGTTTGTAGACTTTTTCTTGGTGGTTCTATATAGTCACAGATTGTTATAGCTTCTAGTAGGGCCCTAAACCTAAACCGTAGAGCGAGAAAGCATAGTATACTAGATCTATGACCTAATATATAATAAAAATACCATGGTCATGGCATTTGACATTTCGATATTTTAAACCAAAATTCATGACATAGTACCAAAATAATAATAGTTAATATAAATGGCTGAGGAGAAAGTAGCGCCTAAAAGGACCTTATGGAATAAAATATGCAACAAAAAGGGTGGCGGTATGTACTTAACCCTAAACATGTTTTTAGGGTTCCGTACCTCAAAAGAGGAAAAATGGAACCCTTGTAGGATCACTTCGTTGTCCGTCTGTCTGTCTGTTCATTTTTATTCACGATTGTTTGCTTGAGGCGGGAGCGGGTGTGAAAAATATATCTCTCTCGTCTTAGTTTTTCCTCAGCACCCCCTTTCGTGCATCCCAATCTAGGTGGGTATCTCTAAAAATATTTACGTTCAAGAAATTTCCATAATTTTCTACAGGCAGTTTTAATACAATAGATTCTAAATCCAACCCTCAGAAAGACCCCATAGCCGATAAAACAATGCAGTATAAAAAATCCAATATTTCAAAAGCTTGAGCTGATGGGTCATAAAAAGATTCAAGTCTTATAAAATGACCTATCGGGTCACGGTTTTTGAGGTACCTAACAAGTCGCCGCACTACACCCAAAGGATTCACCTTTTAATAAACTTTCAGAGACGACGAACATCATCGGCGTGTCGGACGTGACGGACAAGCTCATCTGGCGGCAGCTGGTCGCCGAGCTGCTGGGCACGTTCCTGCTCACGTCCATCGGCGTGGCGGCGTGTATCGCCATCTCCGAGAGCACCGCGCCGCAGACCACCAGCATCGCCCTCGCGTTCGGGCTCCTCGTCGGCTCCATCGTGCTGGTGAGTACTGCACACTTTCATTCCGTGGGATGGAATGCGTCACGCGAGTTTCTTGTTTTATGTCTTAATTTCCATGAATTTATAGATATTTACTGTACAATACAAAAGTAGGTAGGTAGTTAAAGTAAAATGATAATTAAGCCGTCTTAGTGAAGGCAGCTATCTTTATAATGCCATTAAATCCTTTAAATCTGTGTAATGTTGCGCACGGGAGGCGAGATAACAAATGTTAACAGAGATCACGGCTAACGATAATACGTACTAGCTTAATAAAACATGGCATTAAGATGACATGTAGTTTACAATAACACGAGTCAGACAGAGTCAGGAATGGCCGGACTTTCCCACGCGGTCGGAGACCCTGTGATCATTCATGTGAGGAATATATCACGCACGCTACATTCAATAAAGTTAAAAGGCCAATATGCAAAATAGATTTATAAATTAGTTGACCTTGATGGTGTACAAATAATACTTTCCTTCTATTCAATAAGCTGTTTCTATTAAAATAATTATAATTGCATTATAAAATTATAATATAATAGCCGGGCAGTTTCGCCATTAAAGTCATTAAAATCAGGATTTGATTTGTCATTAACTTTGTTTTCATGATATAGAGCTCAGAGATTTCACGGTACGACTGTAAACGTCGTTCCGGTTTTTCCACGAAATACGTAGCTGAGACTTATTGTTAAATTTTTCAATAGAATGAAAGTGGTTCATCTTGACATCCATCACTTATTGCAGTTCCAAGGCTGGATAAATGATACATTGGATGTGAGTACTTAAATAGTCTGCATCACGAGCAAGTCAAGAGAAGAATACACATCTTGTAATGATAAGTGTACTATTTGCGTATTTTGGTCTATAAGAAGTTTGTTCTTCGTTTCGATTGATATCATAGAGCTCTTGCAGCTTATTAGAACTTGACAAAATGGCGCAATCGTGTCCCCATCGAAGTTCACCGACCTACTTAATAATATTTTTCTATCAACACTGCTTTAGATAAATAAGTGTACGAGTGTGATCGACACAGTCGAGTGGTCACGAATACGGCATCTGTGTGTCACGCTCACGCATACGCTCGGCACTGGGCGTTGCGCAAATTGATCAAAAGTTTGATTGTAACGGTAACATGCACAATACATAAATTGTATCGTACGACTCACTTACCTACAGTCGACGTAATAGAGTTTGTATTATCATGCATGTGTAACGGACTGAGTATATTTTTATTTATTGACTTATTTTATTTATAGCTGGGTATGTATAATAAAATAAATAAGGGTTTTATACTAAAAGGGAGGATTCCAGCAATGCGTTTGTATATTATTTACAATAGTGTAACTTCTGATACGGTAACTAAATTCGATGAAAATTTAGGTAATTTCCCAACTAAAAGAAACATTTTTATACATGACTAGCTTTATGTAGGGCTGTTGGTTACCCGCGGCTTTATACTAAGTATAATAAATAATTTTTATATGTATACTAGTATAATTTAAACTGTATTTTCGTCATGCAAGTGCATCATATTTTTGGAGAGACACTTATTTTCCATTATATGTCTTAGTAAGATATGATCATGGTAGGTATTACATAGGTAATTGTTCTTGCTGACTGCATATTAAGTGCCTATCTTCTCAGAGATAATAATATGCACAAAATATGCACCCCCATAATAAAAATGCAACGATGATATTACAAGTGATGACGGCTCCGGCCTTGGGCACGCAGTGGGAGATATAGGTAACATAATATGCAAATTGAAGTACCGTACCTAAGTGTGTGCTTTATTGACATTTGTTTAACTAGTATCAGTTTGGCAATAGGAGGCGTGTGCAAACATGTAGGCACACAAACACGGCAATTGTTCCGTTCGACATGCACTATTGCACATCATAAGGTCATGGGCGACATTTCACAGCAAACATTTTGTTTATCCATCTGTCTTAGATGGCTAGGATGGGAGGGTGCACATGCAGAGTAAAGTTCAAGTAGGTATTTTTTGAGATATATGGTGGACAGACAGACCTGAGCTTGAGAAACGACCGAAACCGTCGTGCACACTTTACTATTACTGATTTTGTAGAGCATTTTGCTGATGTCTGAGAATACAAAACAAAACCAGTATAAACTGGTCTCTCTTAGTATTTTAACTAGGTACCTTATACGCTAGGCCAGTTCGAGGTCAGTGTTTCGTGTGACGTGTGTTCGACTGTACCAGGTACTTCCTCATTCCCTATAACCTTTACTAATTTGACCGTAATCATTACCATTTTATTTCTTGAAAATACCTCCATCGGTCGTTTATCCTACAAGAAAGTCGCGTCCGCTAATACCCCCTAAGTAACAAAACATCTACATAGAGGGAGCCGTTTCACAATGTACACGGGAAAAATTGGTCTACGCGGGCGAAGCTGCAGGAAAAAGCTAGTCTTTAAATATACGCGCTATTTGCACATGGATTTTTAAAAATTATTTTGCGGTTTTCGGTGTTACTTAAATTTGTACTGAAGCTTGGCAAATTATGGTTATTTTGAGAATTAATTGTTCTTTGAATTGTTAATTGCAATAACATTCATTGTAAATCACTTATTATATTATTTGTATAACAATGAGGTAAATGATTTCACTATAAATTGTATGATGACATTATGCAGGCAGATTGCATTTTCCTGAAGTTGTGGTTGTTTTGAAAATTATTTTATAAACACCGGCTGACGGATAGACGGAAACATGCTGGACTTATAATTTAATTTAAAAATATATGTTGAAAAATAGTGGGTTGTAAATCTGTAACAGCATTTGTTGTAATTATAGTCTCTTAATTTTATATGCCTACCTTTCTACGAAGACTAAAATTCGCCGGCGGCGGTGCAGCTTCTGCTAAAAGGTTTTTGGCCTCATTGTTATTTTAGTTGTAGAAATAAATAAAAATAGAAAGGTCTAGCCTAGCAGTGCACGTCGAAGCTCGAAGTGCTGATGATAAATTATCAGAGATGTGATGATGACATAAGTATTTGTTTATAAAACAATTTGGTGTAAGTGGAAAACCTATTAATCTGTATGATGATTATTATTATGTATTTGAATGTTATTGCATCACTCTACCACGGACTGCACCAAACACAATCAATAAGGCTGGTTTCACAGCTGCACGGGAGACCCGTCCGGGTCGCCTGTGATACGTTAGCGCTTTAAAACGAGTGTTGCATAGAGTATGAATGTGATGGCCTTGTACGGACTCTACCCGGAGCGTGTCCCGTACGGAACAATTCGCGTCGCTGCGAAACGATGTTCTATAGGCGGACCGTTTAACTGAGACTACACCCGCGCGGTACAAGGGCGCGGGGCGGGGCGAATAAGGGGATCTCGCGGAAATTGGGCGGGTGGGCCTGCCACGTGCTCCCCGCGAAATCCCCTTCCGACCGTCATATATAAAATTTCTTATTTCAGTTAAGGAAGCCGGCTCCGAAACGATCAAATGAAGTTTCATTTCGTATCCGGCTACTAAACGGGATTTTTATTTCCCGTTTGAAAGCAGGCTCCGAAATTTGGCTACGGAGGGGCGAAATCCCCTTAGTCGTCCCGCCCCTCGTCCCTGTAACGTCGCGGGCGTGGTCTGGGTCTGAGTTATGCGGTCGGCCTAATAGCGCCTACGTGTGTCTCCGCTCCGGGAACCCGTGCCGAAGGAGACCCGACGGGTCTTCCGTACAGCCATGAAACTAGCCTTAGTCTACTGCAATATACGAAACGACTGTATTCTATCGAGGTCAATGCACAGATTAAACTAAATTAAATTATTCAAATCAATCTGACAAATGACAAATTAAGCGCTGTCATGCGACCCCGCGAGGGATACTACTCGTACAGATAACATTCAAATGTGTATGATCAATCGGAGGCTGTACACGATATTATTTGTACAGATAATCTGATAAACGGATTTAAATGGGCATTGTTAACTATTTGCTAAGTTTGTGCCCGGACTAGCTTATTGTTTCAAGCAATTGTTTTTCAAAGTTTTTGTGGACTTCTTGGTGTAACAAAAATTTGCAACAGGTTACAAGTTAATTCAGTATTGTCTATAACTACTGTTTTATTTACTTTATTTGTTTGTTTATTGTACATTTTAAAGGACAATAGTTAGCAAATTTTACATATAAACTGCATAGCTTGGCACTGCATTCTGTAAAATATATATTTCGTAATAATATTTCATATAATAATTAAAGTAGGCATAGCGTGTATGCCCCTTGGTTTAAGTGCGGTCTATCTTTGGCTTCATCCTCACTATATCGCACCTCCAGTACTACAACGTCAGAATTGTCAAAATTAGCAAAATTGAGTTAACAATGCCAGAACTTATAAACAAACAATAACAGAGTCTAAACAATATTAAAATCTTTAAAATGCTCACCTGAACAATTAACAAAATGACAATTCTAACGTTGTAGGTACTGGAGGGGTGCGATACCTATACAGAAGTCACTCGATAACTCATTCAATACTATGAAAAAATATTCGTTGTATTTATAATATTTCTTATCAATCTAAGACCCGTTCTCCAGCCGGTACGCACTGGTGCGCTTGTCTGCGAATCAAGTTGCGTGAACGCACGACTCTTGCGCAACTCATCATCTGTCAATCGCGGATTAGCATCACAATGGGACAATGCGACGAATGCTCCAAATGTCGCGCGCGTCGTGCGGCGGCGCGCGGCGTGCGCTCGCGCAGCCTCAGTGCTCGCAGCGATGCTGGTGCAGATATGGTTATTGTCTATTAATCTTAACACAAAAGATTCATCTATTTATAACATCGTATAGTCTCCCAGAAAAGTGGCTGGCCAAGTGACTACAATAAATAGCGTAGGTACAGTCGACCGCACGTCGATTGAAACACTTTGACTTTGAGCTGGCCTAGCCTATTAGGGAGTTTCGATACTATGAGAGACCAGTCTATACTGGTTTGTTTCCACTGACGCGCCGACCGTACCTACTGAAAAGCGAACGCAGGTGCATGATACACGACTACAGATCTTTCAGTCTATTGTAACATGGTAAACGGCTTGTAGTGACTGTACTATATATTTGCAGCTTGCCACAAGCCTGATGTATTGCTTGTTATTATATTACCTATTATTTTTGTCAGTTGTCCGGTTGTTTCTCTAAATATTTGTTTACACATCATTATGTTAGCTACGCTACACAGTAGTGTCACTTTTACAGAACTGGCTGTCTGTCTGTATTTCTGACTGGCTGGCGATAACGTACGTCCCATAGATTACTATAAAGAGCGTAGCGAGCTTTTTCCGTATTCTGTGGTACGTCCGATCATCCATAAACTATGTTTTTAAGGTTTCATCAAATCTTCTTGTAGACCCTGTACCTTAGGTTTTATCCATATCTGGGACTACATAATATATAGCTCTATTTATGAAGTACGTGCAGTCTGTTATAGAACTAGAAATGTATAATAGCGATATTGGTTTTACATTACATATGCAATAAGTACAACAATAGACACCTCCACATTTCCTTTAGGACAAAACAAAACAAGGTTTCCTCACAATGTTTTCCTTCGCCAACAACTACTTAACCGAATCAACAACCATAAAACAGTTGTTAAAGTAGTCAGAAACAATATTGGCAATCCCGGGTCATGGTGTGGTTACACCACGTCCGGCCCACGCGCGTTGCTTCAATCAAATCCTCGCGTCGTGTTGACGGAGCCGTCTACCACGCGAAATCACAATTGACAAATGAGAATCCTTGTTTACCAGCCTACATGCCAGTAGGTAAGGTACATGTTAATCACTTTGAGCAATCTTAGGATGACATGTAACAGAGTGACACTCAGTCACTCGCTTATCCGAGCTAAAAGTACAGCTGAAACCAGGATTGTAAGAATTAGGGGGCGCGGGCGGCCACCAAAGAAATCCTAACTCCATGGTTGAGACTACTATAGTCGAAATTTCCCATCATAAATCATTTTTGTAATTTTTTTAGAATTTTTAAAATTTTATCCGTAACCGAACTACTCAGCTTTTCTTGGTCTCAGAACTTCGGTTGTATGTACGGTCAACCGCACGTCAGTGGAAATACAACCAGTATAAACTGGTCACTCATAGTATTGAAACTCCCTAATAGACTAGGCCAGCTCAAGGTCAAAGTGTTTCCACAGACGTGCGGTCGACTGTACAAAGGACACAAGCTACTGAGAGTAAAGAAGTCTCAGTAATCGATACCGGACAAAACAACCAAACTACTGACTAAATAGAGGGTTTAAATCATTTTTTATGGATATACATTTTCCTTTTAAGTTGTGCACGTAGCTCGATATTAAATTAAATGTCTAATATTTATAAGTCCTGGACACAGAATCACAGAATGATCAAAAAATTAATGATATTTTAATAATGTTTAAAAAGCAAATGTTTACACATTCGTTGATTAAAACATTGTAAGCTTTATTATCTACTATTATTGACACCTCATTGAAAAATGTTTAATTGGTTATTTAGCGAGGAATTTAAGCGCAAAGTCAAGTGTCAGTGTGTTATTCGTGAGATGTTTTATCTATAAAATATTTAAGTGTTCCTAGGCTAGGAAGGTTATTTTTGTTAGGCAGGCATCTTTCCAACCATTAAATATCACCTGTGGCTACACATATAATATTTCGATTCGACGATTTTTCGGCCCTGATTTGAACCTTTGACCTCACAAACTTAAGACGAGTGCTCTCCTAACCAGGTCAACACGACTTTCATGTAGTTCATCAATCTTTATAAAAACAATGAAACCATAAATAATGAAAAGTCTATTCATCAATCATACAAAGTGCTTTCGGAAGAACTATGGTATTTATTCATCACGTTACTATTGTTTACATGTTTGTTTGTTTATATCCGTTCGTCCTCTTCTTTGATGTAGAAAATGTTTATAAACAGTTGATGCTATTCTAAATTTGCACAAAGCATATTTTGTAAACAGCTGTAGAAGCGTATGTTAATTTTGTTATGCCCCACTTGGTATGTCAAAAAGTAACTGCTAACTTTATTTAAGTTATCAAAATACGCTTCTTATTGGTAGGCACAGCTGCCGCGTGCAAGCATATCCAATCTAACTAATATTATTAGTGCAAAATGCGAACGAAGTCACATAATTCGCTAGTGCTTCATTAAAATCTTTTTGTACGTGAACTACAACTCCTAAAATGTTAAATAGAGACTTGTACCAACCAAACAACAAACCAGAACAAATTGTTGGGATCTTTTGACTAATTGAACCCACGACCTAAGCCATCTAAACGAATTATACAGGGTGTTACAAAACAAGTAGTAAAGCCGAGGTTAAATGGGACCTTATAACGAGTCTATTCACATACCCCAAAAATTAAAAAAATATTTTTTTAAAATTTATTTTCACTGTTGAGAAAACCCTATTTAGAAGAACTATTTGGGTCCCTGACATGACAGCTTATTAGGATTGGCTTTGATGCTTAGTTTTTTACGGAGTATTTTGTTACACGGTGTAGATAACAATGAAAAACAGTTATAAACAGTTCTTGCAAATAAGTATACATATATATTTCGAATCCGAAATTGCTATCGCTGCAATCGTGAGCATTTACAAAGTCATATCCAGCGCTTGAACAAATAATATGCACCCATACATGGAATGAGCAGATCTATCACCGAACCGGTCCCACACAATATCAGACTCTAACGGTTGTCTGAACCAGCGCCTAAAAAGGTGGGATGTTAAATAACCAACGAAATGAGCTCGGTCGCGTCGTGCATCGCTCACCTCGCTTCTAGCGATGAAAAACAGCTTTTGTATTTTTTTTCGAGTAGACATTGCTGTTGACCTCTGCGCCCGTTACAGCTGCACGGGAGAGATGTATATTGTTATAGAGATCGTGATGCTGTTTGTTGCGAACTGTATAAAGTCAGGGCCTCCCGCCGAACTCCATTTTGACTTTTGTCATATTAGACCGGCGTATTAGACCCACCAAGTTATCTGTGAAGGAACTTCGCAGAATTAGGCCGTCAGCACAAATTATGTAGAATGACGGGTCTGTGAAAGCAGAAACCGGAATAAATGCCATAAATAAAATTATCTTTTAAAAATGTTCTGTCTTAACCTAAGAATTAGGTAGGTATTTAAAAAAAAAATTCACTAAAATATCTATACATATACAGAAACTAAAAAAACGTGATTCGCTATTAAAATATCTTAGAATATATCCATAAAATAAAACCCAGGAAATCTGGTAGATATAATCCCTAAATGGACGAGTTACCAGATTATGTCGTCCGAGTTATGGCCTCAATAAAGACGTTAACTTAATCCTTCAACCACGTTTTAACTGCTCAAAGTTGAACAATTAACTGGGGTTATTAAATAATAGTAATAGAGCGGAAATATGTCACCTGATGAATTAAAATGGATAATGATTCGATTTTTTTATTCCACATTGTAAATAATTTAGAAAGTTATATAATGTACCTAATTATTAAAACGTACTCCTTTGTTATAAAAATACCTAGGTATGTATAAAAGATTTGTTAGATTTATATGCCTCTATAAGTAGGTATATTATTATTTTAGCACCTATAGGTATAGGTAAGAAATTTTTATACTTAAATTAGAAGGGATATTATGCATACACTTATTTGACCTGCAACTTAATTAAGATTGACAAATTCGGTTCACCTTTGATATTACAATGACGTCAGAACTTAATTGATATAAGTAAGAGTCAAGGGCTGGTTGCAATAAGCTCGAGATAAGGCACGTCGTTAACAATCATTCAATCAATCATTATCTTGGGATAAAATATACATAGTGGAACGATTTCTGAGGTTTTATGTTTCTTTTGCCCAGAGCGCGGTTATTTGGGCATAAACCCTCAATTCAACTGCAAGAATGAGCAAGTTAAAGCAACATCTGTTACAGAATCTGTGGCATTTGGAACAGTTCTGGAGTGGAGTACGCGTACTGTAGGGATGTGTAGCGTGGGACGCCCCCGCTACGAGATGTAGGTACAGAAAATGTGTATTGAGCAGTGACCGCCGACAGGCTGACGAATGATAAATCGATGATTGATATAATGCATGTAACAAATTAAAAACAACCGCGATGCATCCGTTGACCTTAACGGTTCGGAGTTTAAACATTTAAATATTTAATTATAGGTGTATTGGTTATTGGAAGTACGACACACAGCCGTGTTGCAAAATATCCGGTGTGCTACGAATTTACATTTAGAAACGGTACATAGAGTTCAATGTTAGAGATCGCTCGCCGAGATACAGTGCGCGTATTCAAACGAAAATGAATGAATGACATTTTTTACTTTAAAGAATTATTAAGTTCTGAATGGACGCTCTGACAAAAAAATGAAGGTCTTCTTATGATTTTAGTGCGGTATAGGTAATCGATATTATATAGAACGATATTCGTTCATTCTTAAATTTTGCACCCACATATGGTCCTGAATGACAATCACATATCAGCCTGTAAACGTCCACTGCTCCTGAAAACAATACAATATAGTGTAGTTTAATTGATAAAAGCTTGTTTAATTTTTAAAATTTATTATATTACCTAATGTATTTATACATTTTTTTCATTATATTTTAACAAATAAACGGTAAAAAAACTGTAGAAAAAGTTTTTTTAAATAGACAAACACGAATAAAAAGCGGATAATTTAATGTGTCCTTGTTGCACGTTAATCTGTCGCATGCGCTGCGTACGTAGATCATTGATCGATACGCACTCGTAGATCACGGCGACCTTGACTCTGATTGGTGAACCGGCTTGAACCTGCTCACTACCATTTCGTGACCGTCCAAATATCGTGAGATCATTTTCGGTCAAAATATTAAGGGAAAAAATTTCAATAATCAAACCTGTGATTATAGTTTGTTTCGTAAATGTCTTACTTTACTTGTTTTTTTTATTATTATTCGCGGCATTCATAATAAACACTTCGTTAGTATTACGGAAGGATATTTATTATTAAGTAGGTACATATAAAAAGCATAACTTAATGAGGAATTTTTAATTGACGGGCAAGGCTTTGGTGGGAAAACGTTGATAATGATCCTTTTTGTTAGGAAGTAGCAACTAGGAATACTTGAACAACACGATTAACTGTAAAAAAATCTGTAGCCTAAGTTTGTTAAAAACTTGGTAATTTTTTTTTTGTCATCGCAGACCGCCTGGAGTCAATAACTACCTATTATAACGATATTGGGCGACAGCTACTAACGACGCTGTGTAAACAAGTAGGTAGCGGTACACAGACCGCGGTCACTGAGCAATATTTTGTCGCTCAATTTTGAATGAATAGGTATTTATGTTTAATTACATGTGAAAACAGATATTTTTCTCCGATACCGAAGCAACTGCAGTAAAACCGAAGACCGTGACATTTTCCCAAATTGCGCAAGGTTCGTTCGAAAACCTGTAAAGATTAAAAACACGCCGAATTATTATTGTTATTAACCCTTTGGCGCTCCGATTTCGTCACTTTTCTTAATGAATATGTGTATTAAGTACTTACAACAGCAATATTATTGTAAGTAGGCACCTAGGTAGTGTTTGCCATAATCTCACTGATATGATTATGTATGTCCTTTGAGATTATTACATATTTTGAAGTCATTTAGATAAAAAGTATAATATTTTTGCGATATAAGTATCTGATTATTAGTGATTATGTATTGAGTTTTTATCGAAACTCCCAAAAGTGCGTGTCGTACAATTAACTTAAGTGTTACATGCAATTTGTTGTAACATAAAATTGTAAAACTAATGGACAGATATGACTAAAACTAATGATTCAATCAAACAATTTTATTCAATAAAAATATACATTGTGTATGAAATCATTAAATATTAATAATAAGAAATTAAATAATTCACACAATAACACGTCAATAATCTATACATTAAAATAATCAAAAACTATGTAATATTCACATACCTAATTCATTCACAAAGATTTGCATAATTTAAATCTTAAGAAAAATTGAAATAATAAAAAGGAAAGAGCCGGAGTTGGAACTGCGACCGACTTATATGTATGGGATGGAACAATTCGAAAGTTCAGTTGGTAGAGCGTGACCCCGGATAGTTCGGTCGCAGGTTCAAGTCCTCGTTATACAAATCCGATCCGAAGTATGGACAAAAGTTTATTTTACCCTTGTACAACAATGGGAATGTAGGCATCTGAAATTAACACGTTTGGTCAATTTAAGTTGTGCAAATTAGATAGATAATAAATAATAGATTAACCTACAGGCCTTATACCCTTACAGACGTTTGTTACAAATGCAGAAACACCTACCTACGTATAGATATATAGAAATAACCAGTTGCGCCACTGAATATCGCTCTAAGTATCCCACCATTTCGCATTCCCAAAGTCATGTGACAGACACACTAAACTCTATCGGCTGATGTCTTCCGCAATACGTAACAGTGCGGATTGCGGCCGAAATATGCTTTTATACATATTTCTACATCACTTTACTATACATTAAAATGTTGTAGGTACCTATTACATAACTTACCATTTGCGTGTCATGGGGATTGAATTGGACGTTAACACGGATTTAACTATGTAAGTAACTAATAGTAGAGTGATTGTAAACGGCTTCAAAACTTTCTATTGCATGAAACGAAACGTGTTCTTTAGTTACACATAAATTGCCATCAAAAATTGCTTTATATCCTTTTCATTTGATTATAAGTAGGTAGGTACTATGAAAATTATATCGCACTGTTATTTAGGTATGGTACATCGCGTTTAGGTATACGTAAGTATATCACATTTACATGCATAAGAATGATAATCATCGAAAATGTTAGAACTTCTCTCCTAATCTATGTTATTAACGTAGGTAAGTATTGTTATAAAAATGCTATTTTTATGATCTAATTTAAATATTAACTTTTTGCATTCAATAAATCTTGGAATTTAGTAAAATCGTTAGGGTGTACCTCGCATGCAGCCAAAAGCGCACCGCACGTTTGTGAAAAAGTTAACTAACCACTCTATTTGGCGATGGTACATGATGTTTGTAAACAACTTGTCAAAAGTGATTTGTTCTTCCCGCCATATCCATTAAGTAAAAGTGGAACTAACATATCCGAGCATTGAACCTGAGACCTCGTGTTTCGCTGACCCGGCTACAATCAATCAACATTTTGAACGCTCGACTAACTCTCTATGGCTAATTATGTGTCTGTATTATGATATTGTGGAACCATTAGACAGCGGAGTGACTTCGAAGGTGACAACCCTGACTTTCAATCTATATAAGTAACTAGGTATTAGTAATGAAAATATGCAAGTAAGTAGTATCTACCTACGCACAAATGGTTAATTATTAATTAGGTGTATGGATTGACTTCCGTCCAACGCAGTGCAATTAATACAAAATTTATGTAACACTCGACATTATGAAAGTTTAAACCGTTACGTTTATACCTACCATGTCCTTTGTTTTAACAAAGTTCAATTCAGTTTAACATTCTAATCGTTATTGTGGCAAAAATCTTTTTGTTGCAACCTGTAATCGTAACCATATTCGTATACAAAATCCTGTCAAGCGTGCTAGTAAAATAATCAATCAATCATATTCAAAAAATGCCAAGAAGGTAAAGTCCAAGTCGTGAGGTTAAAATATTTACCCTAGTAGTAATACATGGGTAGATTATTAAGTGAGAAACTAGTGAGAAGATCAAATACGCAAAGGAACGCATGTTACTATTATAAAACTGTAACGGAAGTATTTCTGTAAATTAAAGAGATAAAAAAAATGTTGTAGGCTAAAACACTACAATTTTTAGTTCGTTTGTATGGGGAATAAAAATTTACGGAACAGGAATATATTTCAGTTTTTGTGTTGTCGCTTGCCAATGCACGGTACACGTACGATACTTGGTGGAACGACATTTGAATTGCTCTCGTAATTTCTCGCCTTCTAAACTATTTTCAACCCTGCAACTCTATCAGTAATGACACAGACTAAATTATTGATTTGACTATTCTCCAAGTCTTTATTCTGCCCTCATAATTTGTAAAACAACATGTGAAGGTCCACCTTCACTACAGACAAGAAAAATCGATCCTAAGCCGCGCTCATTAACATTTTGCGGTCCCAATACAACATCTATTCTCCATTGATTTTTCAAACGTTGTCCAAGCCAATTAAAAATGAATCCATAACTTAAGTTTTGCACTTGCCAAATTGACGGACGCAACCTTGTTGGCAACTGTGTATTTTAATATTTACTGCAGTTATTTATGTGTTTTAATAGGCTAAATTGGTGGCCAACGCCTCAGGGTTTGATTGACAATGGGCCCACACTGAGTTGCGAAACATTATGCCTATCCTATTCGATTTGTTAAATGATGCCATGTTTACCTTAGCAATGAAGGGTTATAAAGTGGCTATACAAAGTGTTATTGGTTTAATTTGTCTTTGAATAATAATTAAGTTATGGCTAGTGTATTGGAAATAATTGTGCGTGGAATCGAATTTACGAGCTGATGTAAAAATCTCTTTGTGCACTGATGATCTATGGGAATCTTGATTAATCGAAGTGGGAAAAATCTGGGTTAAAGTTTTTGGATTTCCAGCTCATAATTAATTAACCACGTAAAAAGTTTATAGGTAGGTTTACTCGTATTTAATTATTCAAAACTTTCTTTAATCTGGTTTGATATCAATATAAATATAGGCAGGTTCATTCATGCCTCAAATGGATCACTCCTTTTCGCTAATTTGCTCCAATCCCAAGGAGGTTGTATAACACGAATTAATTAGTGATTCTATTTTTAAAGCCGTCGTAAAGGTGAGAGCACGTGACGTAACGGCGGACGGACAGACGGACGGGCGGACCACCGCGGACACGCGCACTTGACCCACTTGCGGACCGGTCTGCCGGCGGACCTGTCCGACGGAACTCTTCCTATCGCGGCTTCTGCCAGGGACATATTCAGTTGGGTCAAAAGGGTCACAATGTCGTGGACCTCTTATGTCAGATCTTCCTCAGTTACCTACCTTTTATTATTCTATATTAGATTGTAATTGTAACCGTCCAACGTACAAGGGTGCATGATTTTATCGCAAAGCCAGTGTTTTTCTTTGAACTATATATATTTAAATTTTCGTGACGGAGCGTAAATATTAAGTAGGTACTGGGTAGGTACATAGTGTTTTTGTTTACTTTTGTCTTATTTAAAATTTCAAAGGATTTATTTAGGATTCATAATATGGAACTCTCAGTAACACCGACTTTAAAGGATATCGATGCCCCCAATGTGACGGTTAGACCCGTATCTGAATCCTGCCCCAACTAGCGATTAACCTTTTTGTATCCAGTCATGCACCTACAATTTCGTAGACAACCTGTCTATTTCTTTTTTTGTATAAAATACAGAGAAAGTATTAGTTTCGCCGACATTCATTGTGACACTTTCTCCATGTTGGAGTTAATAAGTAGATCACACAACTTGTGAATGAAAAAATCTGCGAATCATTTTTGCTTAAAAAATGCGAATCATTAATATTCCCTTCGAATTTGTTAAAACAATTATCATCAGACTGTCGACATAAGTTTTTTTCTTTTACAGACTAACAAATTTACAGCCTCTGAAAGTCAAAGAGATGATAAATCTGTCAGATTACTAACTTAAAACTACTTGGGATCGATCTTGTTTTGACCCCGTTCTTAGTAATATCCTAAACCTAAGTCCGTCCCCTTTTTTCGCCCTTACACCCATGAAAACTATCCCACATAACGCCTGGATGCATACATCGTCAGTTCCAATACATAGTCATTTCTGTAATAAAGTAACCAAGTGGTCTCAACTGTTCTAAGAGATCAGTGTCAATTCGGTCACGACTCAACCCTGTTAGCGCGCACCGTGCGCACTGACGTATGTGTCCAAATCGATCCGATCGATCATCCATCGCCACATGATCCGTATCTATTGTTCTGACGAACGAACGAGTGAATGAATGAATACTCAAGGCCGTAATTGCAGCTGTCGGTAACAATTATACACTCTGTGATTCGCATTTAGGCGCTGTTTCCATTTTAGTTAAGTACATAGTAAAACATAAGGGCACAGTATACACACTGAAAACGAAACAACCCACCCGACCAAAACAGTTGTAGAACATTCACTCTTTCTTATACATACAGAGATATCTTCTTTAGGTTACGTGAATCATTTTGTTCGCTTGTATTGAATTGTTTTTGAATGGATGACCAAGTGGCATTCGTCAGTCAGTGTCTAACTGACTTATCTATTTTACTCCGAGACTATTTTGAGTCTCATTCGAAAACACTTCCTGGCTGTATTCCCTGAAACAAAATCTTGATTATGCACATAGCCTTGAATATGTATGCGCTTGTGTTATTAGTTCAGAAGAAACAAAACGTGCTTCTTGTAGTCACAATTACGCTTTAGCTGCCGAGCGTCGCTTCAGTTGACGTTTGTCCTAATGTTTATATTCGCTAGTACGCCCGTTGGTCCGAACAATCGACCTATTAACATGTAAATCAATTTTATAGACGCTTTGTGCGTGCAGGTCGGTGTTCTATTGTATTTTTCGTGATTAATTGCGTTCATTATTTCTCTATTCGTCTGTCAATTACTTTGATTGTACCTATTGAAATGCTAAGGACAAGTCTTATCCAAATAGTTGAACGTAGTTAATGGGTGGGCTGTAAGGGGGCTTAACGACATCAAGTGATCTACACATACCAGCCTATCAGCAAGTAGCGATGCACCCAATATACTTAAATAAGATCATCAACTCGCATGTCCAGCGTGGTGAGTAGGACAGGTCCAGCGGGTTATTATTCTGCTGTAACCACAAATAGGAGTATGATGTAACAATTCATTCTGCTAGCTAATAATTTTATTTATTTAATTCAAAAACAATAAATTATTGCATGCGAATAAATCATAATTAATCTTATTATCTGTGCACTGTTACAGAGATGTTGTCAAGTGTCTTTGGCAACACTTTCGTGTGAGGAAAGGTCCAAGTTCAACTGTGGACCTTGATAGGTTCAACGTTCCATCTGAGGTACACTTACATTAGGGCAACTCCAATGCGCTGCCGATATTAAAATGCTTAGGTACTTACACTACAAAGTTTCAGTTTCGTTCGATGCAATATGAATTTGATAGTTGTGATGGATTGTTTGCGAGATCCCAATCAATCATAATTTTTGTCTTAAAAACATCGCAGGAACATACTTAATCAAAAAGTGCAACATTAAACATACATTTAGATATACTAATCTAACTTGATGATTGATTTTGTTAGCCTAAGATCAGTTCAAAAGTTAGCTTAGTCGACACAGGTTTTCGATAATTGGTCTCCGTACAAGGTGAACAAAATAATAACCCACAGACACACCTGTGTAACAGCACTATTATATATTCTGTGGTAATAGGGTCAGATGCTCGAAAATGCATTAATTCTAATCTGATAGTGGACAAAAAAGTTTCTAAAAATTGTATCTTTAAAACGAGCTTGTTTCATATCTTGTATTTATTTTTTATAACTAGCTTTTCCCCGCGGGTTCGTCCCCGTGGAATAATTTTTCCCGCGGGGACCGTTTACCCCGGTAAAAAGAGCTTATATGTTATTCCAGGCCATAAGCTATCACTGTAACAAGTTTCATCAAAATCCGTTCAGCCGTTCTTGAGTTATAAGTGGTCTAACTAACATGACTTTGTTTTATATATTAAAATAATAATAATAAATAATAATTTAAGATAAGAAATAAGAATAAGAAAGAAAGATGTAAGTTGTGCTCAATGCAAAAGTAAGAAAGTATTTATTTTGATTTTTTAAAAACCTGTTCGCGAAAACTAAATCAAACATAGTATCAACTCTACATCTCGTCAAAGTCAAAATATTTTATTGCATAAATATGAGTACACTGAGTACATTTATGCACGTATTTTTTTATCTACCACCGCTTCCAAGGTGTTAGCGCTGAGAGGAAGCGGCGAGAAATCAAGTTCAGGCATCTTTGTCATACAAATAATCATTTATTTTATAATATCTACATGCTTTCTTACAAAGTTATTTTTTTAACTGTGATTCTTAAACTCTCTGTCGCTTCGTATATAGGACGTACCTTTTACTAGTTTCAATACTATACACTCATTAGGCCCTCGTTATTAGGCTCGTACTCTTTGTCACACCCTGTACATGGCATAATAAATAATTTATCAGTCTGGCATATTACACGTGAGCATTGAGTGAATAATTATTTGCCGACATATCAAATTCGTTCTCAATATTATTCGAAATGCACATACACTGCACCGAGAGGAATGATAAATCAAACATTCGAAATCACGCTCGAATGGTATTCACAGCTTAATTTCGCTTCCCGAGATCGCAACATGGGTAGGGGCGTATGTACAGAGACGAGCATAGTTTTTAAGAAAATCGATTTTTACTTACTGTAAAAAGTATCTACTTTGTTTTCTTAAAGAGCTTTACTACGTCAGATAAATAAAGCTGTTTTATTTATTGACCTACTTAAATATTTTTAGAAAAATCGTGTGCTAAACCCTACTTAGTAATATAGTGACATTAACGATATCGCATAAAAACTCAATTTGATTATTCCCACCTATAACCTAGGCAACAGTTGCAAGTTGCAATATAATTTAAACGCCGTTTAAACACAAATATCCACTCATCATGGGACTAACGAAGATTAGTGCTGTTTTATTCAAATACTTTCAAATGCATACTATTCGTATGCGTGAAGTGCCCTAAGATCCGTTAGAGAAACGCCTCCGCACAGATAAACGAAGAAATGCAGTTGAGAACATTCAGCTTGGTTTACATTGTAATTAATTGCTGCGATCGTGTCATCTGTATATAAATACAGGTTGACTTTAATTTTGTAATACAAAACACTTGATTGTGGCTCAGAAAATGACAAATAGTATATTTCATTAACTCAAGTTGTTAAAATTAAAATTTTCTAATAAAACAAATAAGTTAAGTCCCGAACTGTGGTTACCCCACATTCAATACCTGTCATCTGTCATAGGAAGATTTGTGTAAAACATTGATTTTGTACTCAGATTAGATCTGGTATTTAATCTAAGATTTTGTATTACCAATTTGATGTCACCCTGTATAACTAGTAATACTATAACCGCGACTTCATCTGTTTTAAAAGTTCTTCCACGATACAACTTTGACCTTTTCTGTCTACTGTGACAATGATAAACCTACAAGGTACTGTTAATATAATTAATAATCCAAATATGTTTGTCAAAATGTATCTTCTCTCATTGCTGTTGTTGAACCAAGTGAATTTTAATTCACTTTATTTTTATTTACAAGCGGCGTCATTTTGCAATACAAATATTCTCAAAGTGTTGCTAACCTTTGACATATCTTAAGTCGTGTTTAGTGAGCTATAATTAACATAGTGTCACATACGAGCCATGGTTCGTTAGTAGGCACAAATTGAATAAATAAATATTATTATTGGATTTGAATAATAAAACCGATGAATAAATAAATAAACAACAAGCCAGTGTAGACAGTTAGGCGACAGGCAGGCTGCGGGGAACATGGACCTTCTTGAAGGCTTTTGCATATTCATAAGGATTTAATTATCCCAGTACTGCAGTTTAAACTATACCAAACCCAAAGAAAATTGCGTATGTTTTTGTTTATCGTATTTCTACTTTGCCACGTCCGATTTTTTTGACAACCTCTTAAATTCTACTCTTAAGTTATAGCCCTGGATGTGTGGGTGTATGTGTGTTGTGTGTATGTGATTTACTTTATTATACTAACATTAGTGGTTAAGATTGTTTACTAACACTATGGATGTATTTCCGATTTTTTAAAAATTAAATTAAATTTAAATACATTATTTATCGTAGTTGCAAAATTACAAATGAAGTCTCCATTGAACCTACCTTCTAATTTGATGTAAATTCTCTACCCAAAGGTTGTCTGGAAGAAATCGCTCTTAGCGATAAGACCGCCTAGATGTACATTACTGTATCTGTTTTTGTTTTTGTCTGTAATTTTTAAACGTGCAATAAAGTGTATTGAATTGAAGAAGTTTCAGGAATAGCAAGTCGAATGACCGTATTTCGTAGACTTGAGCTATATATTAGGCTGCCTAATATCATAATTTGAAATATTTTTCAAAAATACTATCTTTCTTTTTGCGCCTAATTTATCTGCATGACCCAAAGGTCAGCTGGCAGAGATTGCCATTGGCATTAAGTTTGCCTTTTGTATGATTTAGTGCAATAAAGTTATAAGTAAAAATAATAAAATACATACAACGTACATCTATTAGTTTTGGGTTTTATCGTAGAATAAAACCTTCCTCCACATTTAACATAATAGCATAAATACTATTTTAAAAGAATATGTACCCAAATACTGTTTACTTTCTCGAGGTTATCTGAAATTTATGTTTGTTACCTGCTGTCACTGGTGCTATAATAAAGTTGGTAATGCGACAGAGGCGGCGGATATGCTCATAATAACGGTACAAGATAGTAAACCTGATTTAAGAATGAATAATTGATTGCTAAAGTTAAAGTGTGAATCCGTTTTGAATTAAAATTTAAATCCATTTTAATTAAATTCTTATGGATATTGTGATCACAATCACATTTCTATAAACAGTATTTAGGGGACTGGACATCTTATGGTTTGAACTACTGAAATGATATGAACGAAATGAATGAAACGAATGAAAGTCGAGACCATACTTCTAATTGATTTTTAGATACTCAATCTTATTCGCGCTGCTTATATTTTATATAAAAAAAGGATACATACTCGATTGATCCAATCGAGAAACTAAGATAAATAAAATAAATTGGAATAAGGATTTCCGTGATTTTACTTAGATAACTAGCTTTATACATAACCAATATACACCAGTCGGCACACCTTAGGGCTTAGAGTTAGTTATTCTGGTCCAGTTTAGGTCTTGACATGTTATTTGGACTGAATTGATAGGTTGTTTCCATGATTCACCAAATAGAGTTCGTTTAAAATTAAATGCAATTGAGGTAGCCTTATGAGTAATTTAGATTAGATTCATATAAATGTATTAATTAATATATAATTTCAGTGTATTTGTATGTTTGTTTACTGTATCACAATCAGTAGTGCGACAGCATCGATGCCGTCGAAAGTTTACACCGTTCAATCCGTATTCATTTAAATTATCGCTATGAATATTCCGGACCTGCTGATAAACTGGGTATTTTCTCGCGCAGGTACAATGCCATCACAGAGGTACCTTCTGTTATTTTTAAAGGGCTCCATAAACGATCATGCGGCATGACATGCAATACGTCTTGTCACTCATGCATGACCGTCTAGCTGTAGTGATTGACGTGCATGACATGCAAACTACGTGCTGGCCTTTGCTTTAACTGTATTGATTGATAGCAAGCATGATGATCCATCATGCAGCATGACATTCACGTAAACGTTGCATGTCATGCAAGCATGATCGTTTAGGGACACTTTTAGACTTGCAATATTAGACATGTTGGTCATTGACGTCTCTGTAATCACGGTAAATAACATGATCAAAGACGCGAAATGCCGCCCTTCAGTCGATACTTACAATTAGTTGACAAATTCGCTTGTTACAGCAATACTTGTCGCGATAGCCAGGTCGGTAAAAGCAGTCTGAATGGCCAAGTGGCGGTATATTTTCAGGTAGTGCGATAAATGTAATTTTAGATTGGTTTTCTGTATAGGTATGCGCTGTATGCGCTAGCTTATAACGCGCTGCCGAGCAGTGGCAGTGCCACCGCCCGTTCCAACAAACCCTCGAGAGACCGTGAGGTCAGATTTGGATTGTAGTGCTGTTTATAATAGCAGAATATACTCAGCAGGGTTAGAAATTACAGCTTGCCCTCCGCACAGACGCTGTGTGTAATTTCTTTGAACACGTTTGAAATTACACGGCGATGCCATAAATCATAAATGACTAGGTACAACGGGAATAAGTACACCTCACTCTGTGTAATTAACAGGCAGCAATTGCTAGGAATCAAATCATGCTGGCCTAGCTGCATTTGAGCTTGTTTTACGTTCGTGAGGTCAAAAGTTTAAATGCGGAATTGTGCTATAAGTTTTTCTTCAGTTTCGTACAGATTATTTTGTATGAATAAAGTTTTTTCATAAATTAAACTAAATTCCATAATACATAGGACAAAAAGGCCGTCAGTGAAGGGAAAGTACCGATAGCGCATTTTTCTTTAAACCAAAATGTTTCCTTTAGAAACATTTCTAATTCAATATTATCGCAATGGAACTGTAATCGTAAGTACATTTATAATAATATACACCTCGACTTATTATACCATAAACGCAGGTGGTCTATAGTATTGCCTAGGCCATGTATGTGACCTGAATGTGATAACGGCTCCGCCAATCAGAATCGAGAAAATTATCTAAAAGGCGACTGTTTAGTTTTTGCCACGTGCGCTTTGCCATTGTATTTCTCACCTGTGAGAATTGAAACATCGAACGTGTACATTAGTCTGAAGGTTTCATCAAAATCTCTTCAGCCGTTATAGCGTGACTTAACGACGAACATCCAAGCTTTTGCATTTACATAGTGGTGCGTTTAACATTAAAATTTTTACCCTATACCAATATTTCAATTAACCAATATCTTACATCATTCATAAGTGAAAATCTATCTTCCGAACCACTTCGTCTATCTGCGGCTTCATTACCATTCATGAGACTGAGGTCAAGTGAGCACCATCTAGTATATATTTTTATTACTGTTATCTAACAGTTAGACTAAACGGCGTACATACACGTTCAGAGTCTGAAAAACCTGAATAACACTAATAAACTCCAAATCTATATTAACTTCGACATTAAACGTTTACTGAGACAGTACCAAGACCCTCTTACGAGTACTTACAATGGTTTTTATTTATCCTATAATTGGAAATCGTGAAGGGTCATCGGTATGTTTACATCACATAAAACTAATTATACCCATATCACCTGTTTATCACTGGTAAACATCATTGCTGCGTGACTAAAGCCGATTAGCCGACCTAAATAACAGTTTATGAACAAAATAATTTATTACTTTATTAATAAAATAAATTATTGGCGGCACCAAATGGATTATTACATCCGCCGCGTGTCGGAATCAGTGGAAACCGAATGCGTTGTGTGTAATGTGTGTTACCGTTACACTATGGCGTAAGTCAAAACCTTTAATGCCCAGCGGTTTAATATTTAATACTCACGCTTTTACAACCATAACTAATGGAAAATTGCTGTTGAAATGTATCATTTTTCAATTCGAATTTCTAATTCGTTCATACAAAAGACATCAACGCGCGACTCTATAGAGCTGTCATTCCTTAAATTAAAGTAACTTTTTTATAATTCAATATCAACGATAATAACGATACAATAACATTATTGTATATTTCCATTATTGTAAACAAACAATATTTCCCTTTAAGTACTAAAAATGATTAAGAAATCTCATACAATACTTAGACCAGAGACAATTTGGACATACAAAGATGTTTCATGAATAATTTGTACGTATTAATAATAAATTAGTGTTTAATAATTTGTGGTGTATTTACAAGCTGTTGGTTACCTGAATAAAATAAAATAAATTAAATGATTTTAATTTAATTAGTGTTTATTTCTTATTATTAGCGACTGATTACCGTGTCGACTTGGACATGTCTGCAATGAATGACTCTGAATTTTTTTCATTAATTAAATAAAAATATATTCCCAATGGGACTTCAAACTAATTGGAGAGTATCACGTTAAATACGGCTTTACCCTTAATTAAATGTTCATACTTAATTAACTACTTCACTTAATTAATAAAGTTCAATTTGGAATACTTTCAGCTCATTACTAAAGTTTTGAGTACTTTAGGTAATTGTCTTTCCCCTACTAAGTAATATACCAACATAATGACGATTTTACGTATGTATGTAGACCTTTGTATGTGCTCCATGATGTAGACGTAATAATGGGTCGGCCTACGTAAGTTTACTACTCAATTCAATTCAATACACTTTCTTGCACATTTAAAAATTACGGACAAAAAAGAAAAATACAGATACAATAATGTACATCTAGGCGGTCTTATCGCTAGAAGCGATTTCTTCCAGATTACCTTTCATTATCAAATTAGACCTTAAACTTATGTATAAATATTCAATATCTTGTTATTATATAGAAATTGGCTCCAATAATCCTATGAAAAAATAACACTAAATTGCATCGCGAAAAATTTCTTTACGAAACGCAACAAAAACGCTAATGCAATCATTTGGACCACTGGTGTAGGGATTGTAGACGCCCTTGAGGGCGGCCTGACCGCGGGTGCGCGCACGCAGGTCCCACATATCGCCATCCACCACGTGAGATATGGCCCCACGGTACTATAGCGTTTAACTAGATTACCATTCTAGTCACAAAGGTTAGGAAATAATAGCTTACTAATTTTAGGGCTATAAATCTATTAGGGCTTTTAAACTACTTTTTCTAACTTACTTTTAACCTATACCAATTGATTGCTATCATTCATAAAAAGCTGAGATGTACAAGTTTTGCTTCAAGCATATCGTAAGCTTTACCACATTGATGAAAGTAACGTTACTTACGTCTCAATTATCTTATAACTGCGTTGGTTAAGTCAGCTTAAAAAGTCGTAAGTCTTGTATTTACAAGAAAGATATATAAATAATAAGAAAGATAAAAAAACATAACCATGTTGTTGATTAATTCAATTTATTTAACAACTTCAAGGTAAAATAATATGGAGCCGGCTTTTAATCAAAAACACTAGTCAATCGCTGAAAAATACTCCGTTAGGTGTGAATTTCAAATCATGTAATATTTATGTTTTTAAAATATATGTAATTAATTTATAGGTTTAGAGTGTTCATAACAATTTATATAAAACTCAACGTTGTAACTTTCGAAGTATGGTTTCCGAATACCAATATATTTAACCGACTAAAATGAACTTAGACAATTAAATAAATAAAGAACAATTGCGCGTGACGTAAGCGTCCCGGGGCCGTCACACCGACACTTGAAGCGGTTTTTCTACCGTCCCGGGGCCGGGACACCGACACTAGACTAGATAAAGCCTATGAGCCACATTAATTTTTATAGACCGCTATTTATCATAATATGTGCAGTGCGTAGGTAAGTGGATATGTCATGAATAAATGCATATTGTGACTATGAATGTTAATTTATTTGGTGATTAAATTTAACGAAGTATATAAACGCTTAATTTTAGTTTCGTTAAGACTTTTTCTTATAAGTTGTTTAACTACAGTTCTTTAGACAGCTCAGTTTACTTTTTTTATTTTGGATAATAAAAAGGTACTTACCATTTTATTATACCTCCGGTACCCTACTCCGCCTTTTTAATGCCGTTTTTTAGAACGTCGCGTCTTTCTATCTGGTGGGTTCTAATCGGGTTACAAACATGACTATAGTACTTAACAATAAATAAAGCGAAAAGTCTAAAAAAAGATATGAAGTCTGAAACAGTCCGTCTCCACACTAAGCCAGCGCTAGGTCAAGTGTGCGTGGAATGGAACGTTAACATCAGTCATGCTTTTCAACTTGACTGGAAAAGCTAATGGCCTCTTCGCGGGTTCTCTTGACTTCTCGAACCATATACGCGGTAATCATTTATACTCGTCACTGCAGCAAACTAGTTGTCTATCAATGGAAAATACAACCTCGTTTACTTTGTATAGTAGGGCACTTGTTAGCACTGCCTATTGCACTTTGAGATCCGTATAATTACATCTATCTAAATGTTACGTAGGTATAAGTTTAAAATCAATGTTTTGAAAACAAATTGTTTACGCACATAATTTAGGAAAACAGAGCTAAGCAGGAACAACAAAAACATTAATAGTCCAAGGAAGTAACAAATTAATTCTAAAATATTATTTCAAAATGAAAAAAAAAATCTTAAAAAATAACAAGGAAATTGTTTTTTACACCAGTTGTAAATAGATTTAAGTATATTTATATAGTTAGCAGTACATAATATTACTTATCGTTCAAGGCATACCACTGACTCATGATTGAATGTCTATTGCCATGGAAGTGTTTGAATTGCTAATTTATGCTCCAAATTATACACACGTAATTTATTTATTTCAGTGCCATGGCCACGGTACTGTTAACCTCCGAAATGTTTAGTGATGTCATTGCTGATCTAATCTTTGTAATACGGGTGTTAATTAAAAATATACTATAAATATACTTAGTACGTTCCGTTGCACACTATGTGTTCCGTTTGACGTTACTTTTATTTCTCGATTAATAACAGTTTAATGTACTGCACGGTGAATCGTATCGTTATTAATCGTAAATTTTACGATAACCGCTGGTTACCGATACCGCTTCGTAATCGTTACGTATCCCTAATTGATACCAATCCGGGTTTGAACCCTTGAGGTAACGGATACTAGACTACAATCACTATGTTATCACGACCTCTTTTGCGAGATAATGCAAATAAAACCGCATACAAGTCCTAGTCAATTCAAAAGTCACATTGCTGATGTAATATAACTAATATATTCATAAATTAATAATAAAACTAGTATATTGTGGGTATATGACACACATAAATTATATTTGGAACATTTATCGTGAGAACAACATTGCACTCAATGACAGATCAATGATTGCATATTATTATTTATTTTTGCACGTATGGGTTTATCAGATTGTCATCTCATTTCCGAAAGCCATTCCGAGAGCAATAAAAGTGTGAATCTTGTGTATTCCGATTGATTAATAGCTTTAAAATTCAAATGTCGATGTAAAAACAGCACTTGGTCAGATTTTTATCACTAAGACATAATCTTTATCAAAATACCAAGCATTATTATGATATATGATGCCTGCTGAATTTTTCCGCAGTGAAAAGTAGCATACTGTCAGGCCCAATCCATATGGGCTCCTGAAACAATCATGCGGCATGACATGCATTACGTGCTGTCACTCATGCATGAACGTCTAGCGTAGAGATTGACCTGCATGACATGCAAACTACGTGCTGGCCGTTGCTTCACTGTACTGATTGATAGAGTGATGGTCCATCATGCAGCATGACATTCACGTAAACGTTGCATGTCATGCAAGCATGATCGTTTAGGGACACACATTAGGGGAAATGGGAATCAGGCAAGAACATTCTAATATATCTTCCCATGAAAATCGGCTCCAAGCTGAAAAATAGCTTCTTTCGGAACTAATAATTTTAAGCTTCGATTAATTAATTTACTTACATTAGGTTGTGTTAATTATATGGATACTGTTTTTAAGCTTATCATACGAGTATATTAAAATCACATTTTAATTCATAATTTAGATAGCAGTATACATTCGCAACCTTTTACATAAGGCAGGCAATTTTCAATTATCCAACCTCATTCAACTTGACCTATGACATAACGTATAGAGTAGATGAGTCAGAGGTCATCTATTTACAGTATGAATATAGATATAGTATGGTAACTTCACATCAATCGCGGTCGAAACACAGCACGTCACACTACACGAGCTCAAATAATATAGAATCAAACTCGTACGAATGCGCTTTTTTTGTTTATTTTCAAGGGAAATGAAAAAAACTTTTATAAAAGCATCGTCTGTCTAAAGCCACACATTACGATTGTCATGATCCAGCCAATCATATTTCGTAAAGTTTACCTATTTATTAAATTAAAAATATAAATAATATCGTACATTTTAGACTTTCGCGCTTTGTATTCATAATTATATACAATATCATCAACAGCCTATTAATGTCCCCACTGCTGGGGCTCAGGCCTACCCTCTCCACGAGGGTGTTCGGGTATTGTATAATTATATACAATATAATTATATAATATATTATTATTAAAAATATCCTTTCGAAATCTACAATATAAAGCGCCCCATTGCGATCGCTCGTCTGAGGATTTTCACGCGGTCTTTAGATAGATACAGTCTGCCAAGAGCTACCTATCAGTTTTGACATCTTTTCAGTTGCCAGTTTTTAGTTGCCAGCACGGCTGACGGCATTTATAGTTGTCAGAATGAATTTCTTGTTGGCCAACTGTTGTAAATTGTAAACAGTCGACCGCACGTCAGTGGTAACACTTTGACCTTGACCTGGCCTAGCCTATTAGCGAGTTTCAAAGCTATGAGATACCAGTTTATACTGGTTTTGTTTCCTCTGGCGTGCAGTCGACCGTATAAGTGCCCTACTGTACCTAACTGAGCTGTGTGTTATCGCTTACTGTTGCCCGTCGTGCCCGACCTGCCTCACGAAGCGCGCAATTACTAGTTCACTTGAGATATATCCTCCGATACTGGACGCGTAACGGTCAATTATACAAGCGTTAGTTAGCGCGGCTCCTAATTAAGATTTATACACATTACAGTTAGATGAATATCGGATAAATACACGTTTTATCATTAGTCAACATTGATGACAACTTTATTATTATGTATTTGTAAGCTAGCGTTCGTTTCGTCAAAAGATGATTCCAGAAATATGGGTTTATCGCCGTAGTTATTGTTTGTCGGATGTTTGTAGTGGCTTTAATTTTTTATTTTTAGTATTGTTATTGTCTTAGATAAAACCAAACGAGGAGGATCCATTACTCTCTACATTGCATAAACGAACACTATAGGCTCGCTACACGACAACTGAAATCACAGTTGCGTTTTTACTTACAGCACAGTACCTATATAAGTACATATTATTGTGCGAACAGTGTTTTGAACTAAAAACATTGAACAAAATTTTAAATTGTAGAAACAAAAAAAACATTAATACGAGCGAATGTACGCAAATGACATGACAATATGAGCTAACCAAAACTTTTACTTAGTAGGTATACCATACCTACTTACTAAGTAAGTTTTGTAGAAGCATTTTCAATGAATAAGTTCTTCCTGTTTTTGGATTCATTTAAATAATTTGATCATTTCTTAGCAGCGTGTGCAACTCCACGTTACAGACTGGCTCTGCTGTTCCATAAAATTCATGAATTCCTTACTGATTTAAATATTTAGACAATTAAATAAGGCTTTCCATTAATTACATAAGCAGTAACTGTAAGAATGAAGCAAAATATTATAATTTAATAGCTACATTATAATTTATAATTGACTCCGAAACAAGAGAAACAGAAGGCAATTTCTATTTTTCTAATTTATAATGTACTATTATGATCTAATCTGTGTTTTTTCGTGCCCGATTCCTTTTTTTACTGAAGGTCTGACGATACTATATTTTTTTATAGAAGTAGGGTCTCAAAGTTAATATAGTGCTTATTAAGCAATGCAGAATGCAAAGACTGCTTTTATTTTAACAAAAAATAAAACCGACTTTGTAAAATTTTTGATTTTTGTACACCGACGACTATGTAATTTTTCACCCATGGAGATAAAAAAAATCAATAAAAAAAGAACATACATACAAATAAAAATACATTCGAATTGAGAACCTCCTAGGTGGATTGATTGAAAAATGGTAGGTTTAACGTGTATTATTTGTTTGTCACCAGTTCATCGGGCACGTGTCTGGCGGGCACATCAACCCCGCGGTGACGGCGGGTCTGTTCGCCGCCGGCGACGTCAGGCTGCTGAAGGCTGCCTTCTACATGGTGGTGCAGACGGTGGGCGCCGTCGCCGGGGCTGGCCTCATCAGGGTGAGCAGCATCATTCACATCCATTATCATGTATCCCGCCCCGCCTCAACAACCTACCTAAAGGGACTCCCCGCCTGAGCAGTTTATAAATGAATGTAAAATTTTTTTTGATGGTGACAAGAGTTGGGAACGGTTTCGGTTTCTACAAAGATAGGCACAACTCGTGCCAGTTACTAATTCACCCTACAGCTCACAACCTCACTAAAGTGCTAGCAGGTATAATGAATAATTAACAAAGGACACGTACTGGGAGTTCAGTTTCCCGCACATGATAGGTAGGTACACTTTTATAGGCTCTTGTTGCATATAGTACTATGACATATACCTATATAAACATTAAAACACAGTGTCATATTTTATAGTTCAACTACTTTGTTTAATTTTCCAAGTATAATTTTCCTTCACCCAAGAAGGCTCTCGCGCACATTCTAATCGCCATAAGTGTCGACGCATGCGCCGGCACCTGCAGCAAAAAGTGTCGCTCGCCCTGACACTGATGCTCTCGGAATAAAGGCACAAATTGGAGCGCCGACCTTCGCCGACGGTCGTGGGACACACGCGTCAGCTCGCGTGGAAGCCAACGCGTAAGTGAGATGAATGGACGGAGCGAGCTTTCGGATGTGCAATCGATTGATGATTTTGCTTTTGAACAGACGAACGTTACGTACGGCATATGGCATCATTACTATGTATAATTCTTAGAATCCTCTTCAAGAAGTTCCTCGTAGTATCATATTTGTGTCTATTTTATTTTTAAAAAGTACTAGGTACCTACCTGTCCAAAGGCTTTTGCCTAAGAGACACAGATGAATATCAACACACGTCAGCGTCGCCTCACGCATACGATATTGTTACTTTAGGCTATGGTGATTTGGTTCATTTATCAATGATGTCAAAATTTTCCGTTCTGTTTTGCCCCGTCCCTAAAACATCTTATAGACGACTTACTGACAACAACCTTGTCCTGGGCCCTTCGGCTTGTCAACCGAATGTGGTTAGGAGGTGGTCGTAGGGCCGACCACAGAGGAGATACTTGTAAGGGCAATTTCACTAAATTGTCCTCGCTGTCAATTTAAATCCACAACCTTGATTGGGTAATGTTTAAAAGTGCCTTTGACTTAGAACAAACCAACTCATATGTGCAACTTTCTGCTAAATATTCATGATTTCCGTTATGAGCAATTTTACTGTAATAAAGAAAGAAAGAAAGAGTACACTTTATTGACACCATTGCATCATCCAAAACTTAAACACATACAACTATAATCATAAATTCCTTCTGGAAAAACTCTGAAATTTTCAGGAAATACTATATTTTCCGCGATATTACTGACTTTTTACTCCGCCCAAGTCTAAAGGTAGATACGTACTGCCTCTAGGCCGTAAACTCCTATAGTTGCAATGGTAAATAAATATCTGTTGTTGGACCTTTGCAGTTTGCGTTATTACAAAGATGATATTACCAATTATTTTTGTAGTCATTTCTTAACCACTAACAACTCTATTAGTTTTAAAAGTTAATAACTTCTCATAGAAATCAAAGTAACAAATTACTGGGCCATTTGTTCTCGACTTTGACTCGAGCTTTGTTCAAATACCGCGCGTGCATCGCGGCTAATTGTCGATGACACGACCCAACGTCTCATCACAGTTTACAACAACAAGATATCAAGGATGAGTTTAATTTTGGCTAATGAATGTCTCTATTTTTTAAACTATTATTTTGGGACTAAACAGCCGTGTGTAAATTTGTCCAAACATTATTATTATTCTGTGTAAAACAGAAATAAACCGTTGTACTATTATTTTAACTCGAAAAAGTTTCAGTATGTTTTGCATATTTTAAATAGTATCACTACCTACCCAATAGGTATATAAATACGTAAATTTGTATGTTTGCGAGTTTGTTAAAGCGTTATAGCGTGGTTTAGCAACAAACGTCTAAATTATCAAACCTCCAAAGTTTCGCATTTTTATAGTAGGTAATGGGATATGAAACATTCAAACCCGCATACCGCAGTGTAATCTCAACGTGCATATGGAGGTAAGTCCAGCAGTGAATGTTGAGAGACTGTAATAAAACGCCTAAACAAATAATTTACTTTCACCAACTAATAATATCAAACAGAACCTAGGTACTGATACACCTAGGTTCTGCTAATTTCCATACAAAGAGGTTCGCAAGGGAAGCTAACATAAACAAATGAAACTTCTCATCTACTTTATCGACGCTCCATTCATTACGTCTACCGTTTTTGATTATAGAAAACAGGAAGGTTCGAATCTCTTTGGTGGCGGCCGCGAGCACCCACCAAAGAGATCCATCTCTATGATAGTAAACTATTAACAATATTACAAATAAAACGATTGACCTCACTCACTCAATCTCACTTCATTCCCTAATTTAATTTTTTTGGCTTTAACCGATCTGTCATGTTCGTCATTCCTATTAATTTCCCTAAAAATAGGTTTATTGGGTTTTAATGTATCTATTTGTGATATTATTTTTTATGTTTACCTACTTATTACTTGTGAAGTAATAATTATTGTGGACGCACACAGGATTATAAGTCACTACGTATATTGTGAGGAAAACTGAAATAAAAAACGTGTAACAAGTTAACAACTCTCCAGTTCAATTTAAGATTGTCTATTGTAATATATCTCTACAAATGTTGCTATCACTGTAGTGAGAATGTGAATCTTAGTGAAAATCGGCAACTAACTGTGCCGTGCCCTGTTTTTGTGGAGGTTTTTGTACGTGAATATTTTAAAACTATTATTGGCCTAAACTTTGTTTCCAGGGCCGTAAATTCCATTAAAAACTGACTTTGGCGGGAAACACAGTGTTCTGCTGATCTTATTTCCTAAATTATTATACCTATATTGTCGTTATGTTGTCATTATGTATATTCCTAGATTTTCCAAAAAAATTCCTGGCGGGTATTTACAGGTAGGTAGTGTCGCTTCTTTACGTAGTAGTACTCACTTAGTGTATATGGATTATTAATACTTATCTACTTCCATTTTGCTCTGCAGGTGGCCGTGCCTGACGACAGAGTGAAGAGTTTTGGAATGACGCTTCCCGGCGACGGCATCACTGATCTTCAGGTGCGTATTTTCACACAAACCTAGTAAGTACAGAAGAACAATCATAGACTAAATTTCGGCTCGCACTTGAGTGGCTTTTTGGATGGCTAATTTGTTTTACCTATATCTACTCGGCAACCTAGATACTACCACTAAAATCTTTGTAAAAGGAGGTGAATTGAATAAAAATTATTAAAAATTCTCAAACATGTGTTAGATAGATAAGTGTTTTGTACGCTTATTATCATTATGTACCGGTGTTATAAGGCACTATATTTTCAAACTTAATTTCAAAAATGCATCGCTATTTGCAACGATGCAGTTGCGATGAATCGCGATGAAGAATCGATTCTTTTTTTTTGAGTTTGTGTGAGTAGATGAAATTGATAAAAGCTAGTGATGTGGTGATGATTGTGATGGCAGGCGCTGCTGATCGAGGCTCTGATCACGTTCGTGCTGGTGATGGTGGTGCACGGCGTGTGCGACGCGGGCCGCGCCGACCTCAAGGGCTCCGCCCCGCTCGCCATCGGCCTCAGCATCACCGCCTGCCACTGCGCCTGCGTAAGTACCCACCTACATGTTATAGTTCTTCATATACCCTGCATCTCCTGCCGACCTGATCGATCTCACACCTGACGCGGCCGACTGGCTCCAGAACAGAATGAATGTTGACCTATGAGCTAATTTTACCTATTTATTAATAAACGACATACGATTAAATAAATTAAATAGGTACCAATCTTTCAAAAAATAAAACAAAAAATATATAATATGCACAGGACGCGTGCAGCCCTAACCAGAAGGCGCATTCGCGATTGAAAGTGAAACCACATTGCTACGCTGAGCGTGAGCTGACGTGCGGAATGTCCATACGAAAGAAGCTTTTCTTTAATAATATACGGACTTGGTGACAGTACGGTCGACCGCGCGTCAGTGGAAACAGAACCAGTATAAGCTGGTCTCTCATAGTATTGAAACTCCCTAATAGGCTAGGCCGGCTCAAGGTCAGTGTTTCCTGTGTTTGTGCGGTCGACTGTACGTGCAGAATTTTGACTCATCCAAGTTTGGTCACGGAATTAGGAGTACGGCGGCCTACCGCAGGCCGCAGCATCAATATGCAAACGCAGGCCGCGCGTGTCTGAAGTCTCACATACATTGCATAGGGAATACAACAGGCTGCCACCGCCATCGCCACCGCAGGCGCGCCGCGTGTGTCAGTGACACGCTTTAATCCTCGGTGAATATTTCCAGATCCCCTTCACTGGGTCCAGCATGAACCCGGCGCGCTCCTTCGGGCCGGCCGTCATCATGGGCAACTGGACCTCACATTGGGTACGTCACTATCGGCTATTACTGGCTGCACGACACTCCATCTGCTGGTCCACAGAACCTTTTTATTGCTGTGAGCAAGAAACCAAGGGCTTCGTTCGGAGCATAAATCGCGCGTTGTTCCAGACAAGGCTCTGACAGTTGCAGCCACGTTAAGTGGTCTCACGATCATGCTGCCTGATATGCATTACGTGCTGTCACTCATGCATGACCGTCTAGTTGTAATGATTGACGCGAATGACATGCAAACTACGTGCTGGCCGTTGCTTCACTGTACTGATTGACAGCAAGCATGATGGTCCATCATGCAGCATGATAATTCACGCAAACGTAATGCATGTCATGCCGTATGATCGTTTAGAGACCGCTTTATGATTGTAGGCGTACATAAGGGAATGCGCAGACCAAGCGGAAAAATGGCCGCGCACTTTTTGACGTCCGTGTCAAACACTGTAGCTTAAAGAACAAAATCGTATGCGCTAAGCGTCGCTGACGTCTATGTTGATACTCGTACGATTTTGTTAGGATATAATATGGTTGATATGGCAGTGACGTCAAAAAGTGCGCGGGCATTTTCCTGCTTGGTGTGCGCCTTCCCTAACTCTGTAATAGTTTTGTTTCAGTACCTAGATCTGTTCTTAATTTACTTAGTAAAAAATAAGCCATTAATTTAGGTATTCTCACCTCGCTTATTATAGTAATTAAATGCAATTAATAGTTGAGATATCAAATGGGCTTTAAAAATCGACATACACTTCATTTTATAGGTAGGTAGGTACGTTTGCCTATCTCTATAGAAATAATTATCGGTTACTCGCCCACGCGCTGTAATAAACTAAAGACTTCTCACTAGAAACTGGTGATTATCCACACAACATCCTGCAATCATCAATAAGCATTTACTCTTCAAATGTAGATGCAATTTACTGCGTTTTCACTTCTATTAGATAGAAACCCAAGCCGATGTTCGTAAGCTGCGATGCCGCGAAGAGCTAAATTGTGCGAAGAAATCTGGTAATAATCGCAAACGAAATTGACCGAACGCACTTTGTGGGATAAATTGCGTGCAGACTAATAGCAACCGGTGCTGTGTGATTGTCAAAATCTTCAAAAAATTGACAAAAAAGGTAGTCTTGCCAAAATCAAACAGTTTGTATGGAGAAGTATGGAGAACAACATAAAAACAATGAAATTATCAATACCAAAAGCGTATTCTCCTAGCGTGCTCTCGTGGGTATAGAACACATGTTCCCCAAAAAAAATTTCAACGTAAAGATTTTCGTTTATTAAAAAGTTTTTGCACAAATTCACACATGGCTGTTTAGTCCCAAATTAAGCCGAAGCTTGTGGATTGGTACTCTACAACTACATAATATACTGTATAAGTATACTTCTAAATAAATACATACACACACCTAGAATTCGAGACCAACAGATATGCTCATCACACAGATGTTGATCCCGGGTGGGAATCGAACCCACGACCTCTTGCTCAGTAGGCACGGTCACTACCAACTAAGCCAACAGGCCAGTCATATTGGCTCTATTATTAACAAGCACGGGCACTTAGCACATGTTTTTCATTTCACTCTTTCTGTAATATCGTTCACATCTCAGAGTATAATTTCAAAAAAGCTTACATACTCAGAGAGTCAAAAGAGCCCTTCAACCGCGGCCGGCAACGCACCAGCACCCCCCGGGTGTTGCAGGTGTCTATGGGCGGCGGTGACCTTCAACATCAGGAGGCCCGCCTGCTTGTTGCCCCCGTAGCAATAAAAAAAATACTCGTAGGAACAGCGTAATTTGTTGTTGAAAGCTCTTCGAGAGATGCCATCTCCTAAGTGTTCGACCGCGTGTTTAACTCGTCTTAAAAGGCGAGTGAACGTCCGTCCGTCGCATCGTCCTTTTATCTAACGATCGGAACTCATCGTAACTTTCACTTAGTGCGTCGCGCGCGCAACCTGGTTTTACAATCTACCGCCGCCTTTGAGTATGTACTCTTATCAGATCAGATGGCAAACCAGTTTATGCAGACAGATACAGATGATTCGTTGTCAAATAATAAACAACCAAACAGTATGACTGGCCTGTTGGCGCTAGTTGGTACCTAGTGAGTAGTAGTAGCCTACTGCGCCAGAGGTCGTGGGTTCGGGACCAACATTTGTGTGATGAGCATATCTGTTGGTTTTCGGATTCTGGGTGATTGTATGTATTTATTTAAAAATATTATATTATGTATGTTTATCAGTTGTTGAGTACCCATTTACAAGCTTCGGCTTAGTTTGAGACTAAACAGCCGTGTGTAAATTTGTCCAAACATGACTATTACTATTAAGGCCGCAAGTCCAGCTGTGGACGTGATCACCATCGGCTTACACGATTTACTGCTGGACCAGGCCTTTTCCAAGGCACGCCGTTGAACCAGTACTGTGTGGGATTATTTCGATCCCTTCCCTTGACGAGTACATTTTCATTTCAATCGGCAATCGAGGTTTATGACAATCTTTGAACCTAAATAATATAACTGATAAGTTTAAAATATTCGTTTGGTTTAGAAGTACTTACTTAAAGTAACATTAATATGAATACATATCTATAAACGTTTTATATTTGTTGTATTAGCTAGCATATTCCATTAGAGGAATAGTTTGTCTGTAAATAAGTTTTAAGGTCGAATTCTTTAGCATCCTGTTGTGTCAGAGCTAGCGTAAGTACCTACCTACAAACTGTTTTTCCAACGAAAGTCAATATTTGAACATGTGGTGGGAAAATATGTAAGGAAAATATTATTGTGGAAGAGCGAGAAAGAAAAACAAATTAAACCATCTAAAGCGATTAGTTCATCTACTTACATTAGTTTGAAATGCCTCTGCATAGCGATAGGATTTAATTACACTGTAATATAAAATATAAAAGTTTGGAGAACAGATTAAGGTACCATATTCTGTTCTCCAAACTTTTTTTTTGCCACAGAATACATAATGTTCTGCTAATAAATTTTATTAGCTTTTTTACTATTTCTAACTTTGGTGTTAAGGCTTTTCCGAAAATTCCTTTAATACAATTGTCACATAGGTACTTGATCATCATCAAAATCAAATACCTACCAGCAAAAACATGTGTGCTTTGCCTGTGCATCACTACCCTAACAGTTCGACCTTTTGCAAGTTTTTTTGCTCGAAAGTGACGGCACAGCCTGTTTGTTACGTTTCGTACTCGTACATAACGTGTACATAATGTGTCCGAAGCTCCAAATCATTATGTCAGCGATAGGACTATTGTTGCGCCTTCCCATGCTTCGTTAGAATCGTTAGCGCAGAAAGCGTGGCCCGCCGCCACCACCGTTCTTTTTCATTATCTGACACGCTGTGCGATTTTTATCTCTGGTTTATGTAACTGATCTATTTTTATGCTCTATTATATGGTAATATAGACTGACCTGTTGGCGCAGTGGTAGTAACCCTGCCTACTGCGCCAAAGGTCGTGGGTTCGATTCCCACCTGGGACTAACATTTGTGTGATGAGCATATCTGTTGGTTTTCGGATTCTGGGTGTTTGTATGTATTTAAGTATTTTTTAAAAAGTATTTATGTATGTTTATCAGTTGTTGAGTATCTATTTACAAGCTTCGGCTTAGTTTGGGACTAAACAGCCGTGTGTAAATTTGTCCAAACATTATTATTATTATCAATAATATTTAGATACCCTTATAAAAATAATAAGTGGGCTTTAATGGTAGGTAAATTCCGTGGGGACTATAACACGATGAGGGTGATTTATCTTATCTGAGTATGACATTTGTATAATGTTGCCCGTGTTCTTCCAGGTATACTGGGTGGGTCCGATACTCGGCGGGGTGCTCGCGGGCCTCGTGTACAGGTTCGTGTTCCGCATCGGCAAGCCCGAGGACCGCAGCTCGTACGACTTCTAGACGTCCGCGACTCGACCACGACGGGACCACAGCGGCGTCACCGCTGCGACCACTTCAGTGCCTTTCCTTCGCCTCGCGCATACAAACTCAGCTGACTTCTTTAATGTGGTTCAAATATTTAAATTTACAAGACATGCATTTAAAACTGTCTTCAAGTGAAGCAGCTGGGCGGTATGAAGTATCAAAATGCAATGGCAAGGCGTGTGCCGGCCCAGCTTGCTTGGCACAGGAGTCATCTTATTGATTCCGTATTATGACCGATAGTGCTGGAACTTGGTACAGTGATAGATATATCCTGGACTAACAAACACATGATTCGTTTACCACGACGCATAAAGGAATTCGTGTATGCGAAAGGCACGGCACAAGCCCATTGATAGATCCACATCTCTTCTTGTATAATCGGAATAAATGAAAAATTAGGAATTTGTCAATGGGCTTCTACCTCTTTGTTGACATCTAAAATAAGACCCATCTTCATTTGCAAGATGTAAAAAATCCAAAGCCGATATTTTAAACTGTTTTCGTTTCCTTGTTTATCTGAAATTCTATAATTCCGATCATTATTTACAAAATATGTTTAAGATTTATGTTAAGTTTATTTATATTATGTGAATAAAGTATAAAATTAAGTTAAATAATAGTATAATCAAGATAACTTTATGTTTGTATAGGTACCTACTCGATTGCCTGTGTGTGTAAATTTGTGAGTGAGATTGACGTTGTAGTACCTAAGAATAGGTAAATTGATATATTGTCAAATGACCTTCTTACGGGAAATGCTTTTAAATAAAGTAATAATATATCGAAAATGTTATGTATTTTTTACACCAAACTTTTCCCTAATCTTATATTCAACATTTTCGCATCGCTTGCAGTCGACAGGCAGTTGTGATCTAGAATTAAAAGATAGCCTATATTTTCTCCCACGCACGGGAGAAACACCCAACTTGCCATTGGGGTGGTATTGTTAGCTAGTTCCTTGAAGCAGATGTATGATACCCACGTTGTTTTTAAATATATCAGGCTTAGTCGATTATGTACCGAATTTGGGCTTTTCTCCAACAGTGGACGTATTACGGCTGATAGTCAATTAAAGCAAAGCATTAATTTTGCAATATTTTAATTCAATTGTGCCTAATAATACCTACCATATTTGGCCTTACGAATGCATTTGTGCAAGGTAGAAGACAATACTCTCGCTGCACTCTAATTGTAGCCCAACGCATAATTTACAAGTATAATGTGCAAGTTTGCTGACCTAATGCAATAAAGCTAATGTGATATGTCATTGGGTCACACGTATAAAACATTCGGTAAATATCTGTTACAATTGGATAAATGAATGTAATTAAAGATGTTTCATTTATCAGACCCGTCGTTATAGAAGCTTAATTGAAAAGTGCTCTTCTCTGATAAACCTGCATTAGCATTTGTTCACGGGACAGATTGCGACTTTACAAGAGTTGATTGCAATATAGGTTACTGCCTGATAAAATAAAAATGTATACCTAAATTGAAAAGTTAACATTTAGACATACAGACTTTCCCATTTATATTAGTATGCATTAAAGATCATTTCTGGTGGCGAACTAGGGTCGGGAACACTGAGTCTTAAGTTATTCCTCGGATTTCTTTCTGATCACCTTCGAAGCCCCAAGCAGCATCATACAAAGCTGGCTTGCCCGAGTGTTCTTATATCAGAATACCACTGCATCCTAATCTAATTTCGCAACAGTCGTGACTGGCGCGCTCTAATCACGCGCGACATATCACCTGCGCCTGCGCAACGAGTCGCATTAAATATGTGCTGTGACTTGTCAGGGCCGCATCCTCCGCCATTGTCGTGTTGACATGACGACTGTCAGCCGATATGTGAAGGATCCCAATGCTGCGACCTACTTACTAGAGGGTCTCTCTCCATTTGGAATTAATACTATAATCACAGCTATAAATGTATTGTGGAAAGATCAAAAACTCCATTTTTGTCGGTATTTGGCGAATGTAGAATTTTTTTTCATATCCGACTTATGTGGAATCTGGTGAATATGGAATAAAATCATCGAGGGGCAACACATTTGTGATTTGGATTGTTGCAAGAAATGCTTACCACCAAACATTATCCTTTTTTGACTTGGTCATGCATGTAAAATGCTGCTCTCTGTATATAGAATTGAAATGAAAACAAATTTAAGCAGAAACTTATTTTATTGAATAATAAAACACTACATATGAAACGTAAAATACAATCCAATAATTTAAAACCATTGTTAGCTTTGACTAATAAGCGACTATTGAATAATTGAATTTAAATAAGCATTGTTATAAGTGACATTAATTAATGTGGTTTGTTTAAGAAGACATTGACCCAGAAAAGTGAAAGGGATGTGTTGACACGAGAGGCCACGGTTACATCAATTTGACAGACTATCTCGAACCGTAACTTTTGAATCGACTCATACACATAGCGCAATGGGGATATACCCATACGAAAAATCAGCGTCCAAAGACTAATAAGCCTGAGTCGTAAAACTAATTATTAGCAATTGTGATTCACCTATACCACTGTATAGGAAGCCCAAATGCGAATTTCCTGAAGTCGTTTATACGAACGATTAAAGTTCTTCAGAATTTTTATACTTTTGTATAACATAAAAACAGCAACAACAACAAATCGATTTAAAAGGAACGGCGGCGGGGCGTGCGAGCGTGGGTGTTGGGTCCTCACGGCTGTTCGTCGAGCAGCGCCTGCAGGAAGGCGTCCGGCTCGGGGATGTCCTCCAGCAGGCCGGCCGCGTCGCAGAACTCCGCGAACGACGCGCACGGCAGCAGCTCGTCGGTGAGGGTCGTCACGATCTTCTCGGCGGCCTTCGCGTTCGCCTCGTCGTTGTGCCGGATGTATTCCGCCAGCTTGATCGGCCATTGATCCACTGTGGTCGCGCTCACGTTCTGTTCCACATAAATATAGCTTGTTTGATGAACAGTTCTAAGTAGGCGAACATCTATTCAAATGATAAATTAAATTTATTTTCTTAAAGCTTGACATGAGCTTCGTCCACCGGTATGGTATCATTGCAATTCATAAAAAAAAGATTGCATTACAGGAGTGCGTACGGAAGGTAGTTTTTCCATTTGTAGGCAGAAAAGACCTTTCGTGCCGTCTGATGTCAGCGTTTCGGTTTGCGGCATACAATGTTGTGATATAAAAGATTCCTGTAATGCGGAGGAGCTTACCTTGAACATGACGGTGTAGAGCAGGTCTATGATGGCCACGAATAGCGCGTACGGCTTGTAGTCCGGCCAGGGCTTGGGCGCGCGGTGGTCGGCGGGCAGCGCGCGCACGGCCGGCCCGCCCGGTGCGGCCGCGCGCACGTGCGCGATCAGCAGCAGACGCTTCACCATGTCCACCTTCAGTGACCGCCATCTGGTCATGGAAATTCGCTTTTAAATTTGCACTAACTCTTCAATTGAAAGAGACGTAGAAATATGCAACAGGAGTAGCTCAAATACACTGCTATAAATGCACATTTCACAAGTGTTTGAATATTCAAAGACGTCTTTCACGCACTTGGGCGCCTCAACACAGCATTTTTCTTAGCCGGTAGTTAGAGCGTACATTGGTACATCTCTTAGGCCGTCGCGACCTCTTGACCCAGATAATCATACAGAAGTAGTTCCGAGGAGCTAAAAACAAAGCCTAGTGGGTAAATAGACCAGACCCATAAATTGCTTTATCATACAAGTGAAGTAAAAAGTCGCGTGGAATCGCTTGTTTGGAAAGAGGCTGTAAATAACCTATAATTAAAAATACCTATATATATCAGATTTGAATTTACACAATGAAAGCACAATAGTGGTGGTGTTTAATGTGAGCATGTGTGTGGACTTACTTGGCATGCGGGTAGAGGAGCAGCATGAGCGTGACGAAGTAGAGCGGGCTCTCGGCGTCGTGCGAGGACTCGAGCACGCGCGCCGGCGCCCACGCCAGCGACGCCTCCAGCGCGGTCACCTCGCGGGCAGACACGCGCGACCTAACCACCAACCAACCACCACGTATGTTAAAGCTGACATATGCATGTATAATATTTCTTTATGGGTGAGATGCAGATGAGACCTAGATTAAAAAGAAAACAAGACAAAAAAAGATACTTTGCGGTTCTTAAATAAAGCACGAAAATCAACCGTTAAATCCTTACTTAAATTAACTTTGTCTGTTTGTTTATTACCCCTTTCACGTCTAAACCGCTGAACGGATTTAAAAGAAATTTGGTGTGGAGATACATCGAACATAATACGCATGTGTGTAGGTAAAATGTAGCATAGGCACCGCGATAAACTGTTCCCGTGGAATTTGAAATTGAGTTCCCGTTTTTTTAATATACCCTCTTTTTGGGCGGCAACTAGATTGTCATAAATGTTTAACGTCACCAGAGAAATGAACGACAGTGAAGCTGTAAATGTATGTCACCGGAGTTTCATGTCTTTTTCATTACTCATACTCTGAAAGAAGGTCTGAAGTTGCCTGAGTAGCGGGTTGAAAGTAATACATCTCAGCCCTAGGGAGAATCGCTTTCAACTGACAGCTGTCAAATTATACACCTGACCGGCCACTGAAAAAAAAACAAAATAGACGGGAAAGCGGCAATCCGATCTTCTTTTGTTTTTCGAGTTGTAGAGTTTTGTTTATACTTCCTTATAGCAAAGTTTTGTATTAACACTCATTTTATGTATTTGTTTTTACTTTCAGTGTATTCTTAATGAAAAGCACAGTGTTTCCCTCGGGTTCAAGATCGTCGGGCGCCAAACCCCGTCTCGGGACTTAAATAAGTTACTTTCACACCTAGGTTAACAATGTACTATTGTATATTTAGCGTTCGTGAAGCGTAGGTACTTGTATTTATTACATAATACATACAACAATCATACACAATACATAAATACACCTTGTCCAATCCCGAACTAGGACGTCCAATACTATAGAAATTAGTAAAGAACTTAAAGTTTTCGTCGAATGGGTACTGGCACTCGAGTTCAACACACGAAGGAGCGCTATTTTTGATTCGCTCGTATGGAATTGAATCGTCGCAAGCAACTTAAGTCATACTCGACTTCCAAGTCGCACGACGTTGATTTTCTGCATTTTTGATTCGCTCGCGTTCGGTGTTGGCAATATTATTAGAAATATAGAATTTTATCCGTTTCACGCAGAAAAAATAAAAAACCGATAATTACCAAAACGGAACTTAAAATGCTCAGTAATGGTCGAAACCATAGAGACTGTATATGAAATTATCTTTGCCTTTTGTTAGAAAAAAGTGAACTATCAATCTCTTTTCTTTTCACACTTGGTATTTGACGTATAATCTACCGCTTGTCCCAAGCGACGAGTGGTGGACACAACTCGTTGCCGTTCGAGCGATTCAGAAATGAGGAGTCGGATGGAAAATAAGTAGAATCGAAAGTGCGAGCGAGCGAATCAAAAATAGTGCCCGCGTGTATGTGTGCGTGCACTCACGTGTTGATGACGTAGAGCGCCATGTGCAGCAGCGCGGGCACCAGCTGCATGTTGGAGAGGGGGCCGCCGCCGCCGGTGTCGTCGTGGAAGGTGCGCCCGCGCGCGAACCGCAGCACCAGCAGCTTCACGTCGTGGATGGTGCACGTGTGGCCGATGTCGCGGTGCCCGGTGCACTCCTGCGCAACAACACTTTAACGTTCAAGCAACTACCATTCAAATACAAACATCTCCAATACTCTTCATTAGATGATGCCGTTAATATGCCAGCGTTAAAAGATTTTACATTTTGATAATAAATAACTAAACATTAAGAAACTAAACCTATGCCATCTCAAACAAACAAAAAACTACTATAATCTCGGCATTTATTGTTGTGATTCATTCCACAGTCACCAGATTCCACTTTGGATGGAATTGATATTCCACATTCTTACGTAAAGTAAATTCTTCGGGAAAAAATTATTTTTATTTTATTTATTTTCACAAAATCCACAGCACTTGGCAATATTTGAAGGAAACCAGTGTACAAAAAGTACAAGCAAATAAGTACCTATTGCCATAAATGTAACTTCTCTGAGAGTACTTAAACAAAGACAAACTAGGTATTATCATTGTATGTTCTGTAAAAATCATTGCTGCATGCATCATTCATTATTTAATATTGTGTAATATGTTTACAAATATCATGTTTGCTGGTGAAATAATACTTTTATAAACAAAACAAAAAAACGCAGTTTTTCGCTTAATTATGCTTCAACGAATGCGATGTTACCTGCAAATAAGTAGTGTGCCTGGCGAGGCAGCTCGCGAACCCGGACTCGGGCACGTGCGGCCCCCACAGCGGCAGCAGCCCGTTGCACCTGGTAGACGCGTTTTGCAGCGCAGCACTCTCCCATTCATCTCTACGGTCAATACATCAATTTCGATCAATTTCTACGGTGGCCGCACTAGTTCATAGGGGGCTTGAAGGGATATATAACCTGGCTAGCGAGCAAGTGACAATTTGCCTCAGTCTCAGCATTTTATTGTTTCTGTGTAAACTGTACCAAAATGTACCAAAAAAAAAAACTTAGTTAAAGTTGAAAAAAAATCGTACCGAGTGGGACAGAACGCCACACTTTCCCGAAAGACACTATTACATTAAGCAATCGTTTATACTGGTAAGAATTTTAAAAGTTTTAATAAAATAAAATAAAATTAAAAAAATCGTTTTTAATTTTTAGTCGTATTTTAATGGTTACAGTATCACTGGACCCGAACAACTAGCTTAGGGTTGAAGTTTTACATTAAATTTCTTAACGTGCTGAGTTATAAATAAAAATATTACTGTAATTTTTAGGAACGTAGGTCTTTCCATCCATTATAATTATGGATATCTGACTATTACTAGATCAATGAGTACATTGGCAGTACTATGGTAGCCGTAATACAGTAGTCATATTCCTGCGAGGGTCCTTTATCTGTGGGTTCGCACCTGGCACGCGCGAGCCGGACGGCCGCCATGTGGCACTCGACGTGCACGATGTTGTAGTGCGACACGGTGGTGTAGCCGAGCGTCTTGCGCGCGCGCACCTCGTACTCCTCCACCGGGCACCGCTTCGTGAACGTGTAGATGCCGAGCACCTAAACAATACAATTCAATTATCATACACGCTATACCAATGACGTTATCTTATCTAGATGTTTATTCAGCATTGAAAAAACGGCAACGAAAATGACTTTTAAATTCTAGAGGTGAGCTCATTCGCGCTCAGTCGGGAGACAACTGTCGGGACACCTTTAAAATGTCAAAGTATCCTGTCTAAATACGACCTACGACATAGCATTGGACCGACGATAGGCCATCAGATAGAATTATTATTTTAAAGAAACAAGGACGGACTATTCAAAGAAGTCTGAAAACTATCAATATTTAGAGTTTAATAAAATCGAAAAAATACGGTTCAATCCGACCTACTTTCAATTTTTGCTACAAAAAGTTGGATCACCGCTGGTATAGTAGCTGGCAAACTTCTTGAACATTGAGTAACGTAGTGGGGGAAAGTTCGCGCATGTAGTCGACTGATCTACCAATAGCGCGTACGATTCGGTCGCGCCCCGCACCCCGCCGCCAAAGAGACCTAAAATTCAGTTCTGCACAGTCAAGGTCATTATTCAAGAAGTTTGCCGTCGACTGACTATAATATAGTGTACCTTGGTGGGCTGGTACTTGTACCCCTCGCGGCAGATGCAGCACACGGCGCCCGCCTCCTCGGCCAGGTCGGCCACCTGCTGCGTGAGCGAGCACTGCGCCGTCACCTGCCCGCGCTCGTTGCTGCGCATGCCCAGCGCGCCCAGCTGACGCTCGCGGACAGCCATTGCCAGACGCTTTTTCTCCTGTCAGAAGAAAATTTTAATTAGATTTTAGACATCTTCTAGAAAGTTAAACGGCTTTATCGTAATCTATACTACTGCTATAACAAAGCTGAAGAGTTTGTTTTTTAACGCGCTAACCTCTGAAACTACTCAACTCTTCTTGCATTTGATGGCCCAATTATTGAGGAAAGTTAAAGGCTATTTAACATCACGCTATGACCCTTAGGAGACCAGCAAAAAAGTAAAAAGTAATAATAATAATAACAATGTTTGGACAAATTTACACACCGCTGTTTAGTCCCAACTAAGCCGAAGCTTGTACATGGGTACTCAACAACTGATAAACATACTTAAATACTTTTAAATAAATACTTAAATACATACTAACACCCAGAATCCAAAAACCAACAGTTATGCTCATCACACAAATGTTGGTCCCGGGTGGGAATCGAACCCACGACCTTTGGCGCAGTAGGCAGAGTTACTACCACTACGCCAACAGGCCAGTCAAAAAGTGAGAGATATAACTTATAAAACGGGGGCGAGGGCGCGGCAAACAGCTAGTAAAATATACGATTTGGGGAAAGTAGGTAAGTATGAGTTTAGGTCCGCAATTTTGGACAACAAAATAGGGTATACAAATTAAAATCTAGTAATAATTTAAAGACTGACCTGTCTGGTGAAGTCCCGGACTTGTTGCACCTTCGCCGCGCACTGCGGCTGCGAGCGCAGCGCTTCGAGCAGGTTCTCAGCGAGCGAGCCCACGTGCTCGCCGGACGACACTTGCTCCAGACGATGCACTATGGGTATTACCTTCTCGCAAACTAGCATCTGTGGACAATTATTGCAAATGAGGAGATCCGAAAACTAAGATCACAGACATAGGCTGTAAGGAAAGTGGCAGTGGGCAGGTCACGATGTGACGAGTTCTAGAGTGGAAACTGCGGACAGGTGCGTGCAGCGTGGGCGTCTCACTTCGACCCATGTCTCCGCCGCTAGGTGGACCGACGACCTAAAACAGGTGGCTGGAAGCAGCTAGACGCGGAGGACCGGGTGTGGTGGCGTTCATTGGGGAAGGCTGCAGTGAACATCGAAGGGTTGATATTATGATGACGATGATTATTGGAATGTATGTATTAATTCGTCGTTAAAATAACTGTCGTACTTAATTAAATCACAACATATGGTTTTTCATACCATGTTATAATTTGATGATTGTGTTTTTAGCCCATATAGTTTAGAGCGTCAGTGGCGTAGGGGATAAGACGCGGCCTATCATATCGAAAGGTCCGGAGTTCGATCCCCAGCTGGGCCATGTACCAATGGGTTTTTCTCGAAATTTAAGTACATTTACTGACTGCTCTCAAACGGTGAAGGAAAACATCGTGAGGAAACCTGCATACGCCGAAGAAGAAAATCTTAGGCGCATGTGAAGTCCACCAACCCGCACTGGGCTAGCGTGGTGGACTATAGCCCGAACGCCCTCGTTGAGAGGGTAGGCCTGAGCCCCCAGCAGTGGGGACATTTAATAGGCTGTTGATGATGATGATGATAGTTTACAGGTAATGCGTCATATAATAAGACAATGAATATAGTCAGATAATCTGGTTGTAAAATAAGAGGACAGAAAAACAGTTTTTTGATTTAGCGTGGGATGATATATATTTATGTTAATTTAAGTAGAAATGCACAACTTTACAGCAACATAAAGCAAATATTACCTGACTGGGCTCGTGGTCGGCGGCCAATCCGGTGAGGAAGCGCAGTATGTACTTGAGAGCCGGGCGGCTGATGAACTCCTTCAGCTCGTCAGAATCCGTGCACACCAGAGTTGGCTTCACGCATGGCGCATGTTTCTGTTAAAGGGTTGGGTAAAATTAAAGTATTGTAAGTGCAGGAGCTTAATTTATAGTAATTCATTGAATATCGAACTTGTTGCTAAAATATCAAAATGCTTCCAGTCTTTTAGTACCTTAGTGTGTAGTGGCAGATAATTAATGTACTTAGGGCGGGATTAGACAGCGGCGGCGCTGCCGCCCTTACGAGATTACATGACTTTGTATGAGACGAATTATACGTATGACTTTGTATGAGACGGCGCCGCCGCTTGTCAAATCTCACAGAGCAACGGCCTCGCCGCCCGCCGCAGCGGCGCCGCCGCTGTCTATAATACCACCCATAAAGCTAATGAAAGCTTCGATAGTCGACTTCAGTATAACACTACGATTAAACTTCAGCACATTCGACCGGAGAGCGTCAGTGGCGTAATGGGGGGAAATGCGGACTGTCACGGCGAGGTCCGAGTTCGATCCCCGGCCTTGCCATGTACCAATGGGTTTTATTTAAGATCATTTACTGACTGCTCTCAAACGGTGAAGGAAAACATCGTGAGGAAACCTGCATACGCCGAAGAAGAAATTCTTTGGCGCATGTGAAGTCAACCCGCACTGGGCTAGCGTGGTGGACCCGTAAGTTCTTGTTGAGAGGGCAGGCCTGATCCCCAACAGTGGGGATTTATTATTAGGCTGTTGATTCGACTTTTGACAAAAATGTGCACTCACCATAATATACTCGAGCGCGTCGCGGACCACCCCTAGCGAGATCAAGTAGTCCTTGAGCGTCCCGCCGATGGAGTTCCTCTCTATGTTAGCGCAAAGCACGCAGAACAGCTCCATGCGGAACTCCTCCTCGGTCCACTGCTCAGAGTCGAGCCGGTCGAAGTCCAGTACCGGCTTGAAGTGGTCCACCAGCATGGCCATCTTGAGATCGTTGCCGTACACCAGAGCGGCCAGCACGCGCGTCAGGTGGCCGAGGGCCACTGAGTTGCTGCGGATACCTGTGCAAACCAGATCACCATTTGTATTTGGAATGTGACAACTCTAGTTATAAGGTGCGGTCGACCCTCAAAACTTAATAAGGAGAAATAAAAATTGTTTAAGTTTTAATTTTCGTTGGAGGTTTTGAGAAAACTTATATTCAAGCAGCGATATCTAGACGAAAAAGTAGCCCCTATAATATTTATTTATTTTGTTTTGGAAGACCAACAGCTATAATAACAACAATAACATAAGAAAGTACGAGGCCAATTATAGGTCTCCACAGTTAGAAGAATATACAAAATAACTTGGAATGTAATGGTCTCAACAACTTACCCGGGCATTCGGTGCAGTTGAGCAGCGCCTGCACATACTCGGGCCCGCCGAACGTGAGCGAGAACTGCAAGAATGACTCGAGGCTCTCGCTCGCGGCTACCGACAGAATGCGCTCCATAATCTGTGCACAAAAATGTTCTGTTAAAAAAATTGGTTAGGTAACAGATGTCGCCAATAGACATTTGCCTATTGACATTCATTCATCATCATCATTGTCCTTCCCTTTTCCCGTTATTTGGGGTCGGGTATATCATAACAGGTATAGTATCATAAATTAATAATATACTATTAACATGTTGTATGCATCTAAAGTTAGAAAGGGCACAATAATTACTCGTTTATGCATAATGCATACTTTTATTCAAAATTTAATAATTCAGAAATATACAAAAACTTTTAGCAGACGAGAAACAAAACACACAGGATGGGTCACGACGCTTACCTCTAGCAGTTGGTAGACGAGCGCGGCGCGCGGCATGTCCCGCTCCTCTATGGCGGCGAGGTGCAGCGCGTGCAGCAGCACGGGCAGCGCGCGCGTGTCGGCACGCGTGAGCACGCGCACGCAGCGGCGCACGCGCGCGCACAGCGCCAGCAGCCGCAGCAGCGTGGAGCACAGCGAGCGCGCCGCGCCCACGCGCTGGATCGCCGCCAGCCGCTGCAGCATCGCCTCCAGACCACCTGTCACACCACACTTTATACGTCACCAATTATAACACTTTCATACATATAAAATAATGAGTAGCTGCGCCATCAAAACACTGAACTATAGTTAAATTTTTCTTTCGCTGCAAAGTCAGTCATAAGTCATCGGAGCGGTACATCGATATTGCGCTCTCTCTTCCACTTACCAGTAGGATATGGGTGCATGGTTGTGTATTAAATATGTAAGAAATATGTATCAAAATGCAGAGCGTAGTGTTCACGACATGCATTTCCCCGCTACCACTCACCACAATCTGCCAGAACGTTGGCCATGCGGTACACCTGCTCGTCGTCCACGGCCTCCGCGTTGGTCTGGCTGAGCGTCTCCACGAACTCCTCGGTGGCGTCCCCCAGCAGCCCGCGCATGCGGTACACCACGCGCATCGCGTCCACGCCCTCGCCGGATGTGCACCACACCTGACGGTGAAACCAGCCGTTAACAATGCCGCATATAGCATTATTTTGATTAATCCTACTAATGTTATAAAGGCGAAAGTTTGTAAGGATGTTTGTAAGGATGTTTGTGAGGATGGATGTTTGTTACTCTTTGACGGCTGTAACGGCTGAGCGGATTTTGATGAAACTTGGTACAGTGATAGCTTATATCTACTACTTTTTACCGCGGTAAAAACATATTTCACGCGGGCGAAGCCGCGGGCAATAGCTAGTAGTTTTATAATAGTATAGATAATAATTTCTGTGTCAGACAAGGGTGAGTGGTGTCACCTTCTTGTAGACGTCTTTGACGGGAAGGTCGAGCGACATGATCTTGTTGCACACGAGCAGCTCCATGCCGTTGTCGTCCTCCAGCAGCGCCACCAGCTCGCAGTCCGTGCAGATCTTGTTCTTCACGTCGCGCATCAGCGGGCCCATGCCCGGCTCCAGGGACGAGTACGGGTTGCCCAACATTCGGCCCTGACATAACAAACATTTTTAATTTAGGGACTTTTCTGTCATGGACTGGCATCCCATCGTGGTAAGAACAGCTGGCAAAAATCTCTCAGTAAGATTCTCTTATAGGCCCGTACGTTATGCATGTACGTTAAGACAGCAAAAACGGTACATGCTTGTTTGTGCAAACCTTTAATTTGAAACGACTTGCGATTTTATGATTCAACATTTTAGAACTCAACATTTCTGGAATCAACATATTGAGAATTCAACATTTTGGGCCGGAAAGTTTTCAGCGGAATATCACATGCCAACCGTACCTGTAAGAAGTCCTCCTGCTGCGGATCCTTCTCCAAGGTGAGGAAGAACTCTCCCACGTCGTTCTCCTCCGGGTAGATGATGGAGCACAGCCGCTCGAAGATGAACACGGGCGTGCGGTAGTCGTGCAGCGGGTACTTCTGCACCGTCTCGATGCACACCGCCATGAATTCCGCAGTCTCCGCCTCCGTTCCTGGTGAGGATACCTTCGTTTAGTGCATCATCCATGTATGAAACATGTCATATAGTTATATATTCACTCTAGGAACGTTAAATTCGACGGGAAGTAAAAAAAACGGCAAAACTACTTTAGGAAACAACAATCCATCAGATAGACCAGGATGCAAATTTTCTGGCATTAATCTGAGTTGCTGGTACAAATAAAACACTTGAGCTCATTTGGCACTCGCTGTACATTTCCTACATGTCACACACACTCTCATAGATAAAACATCCACATACACCTAAATTAATCTAAATTAGGATTGCTTTTCTTTTACACCTTTTCGTTAGGTAGAAATATTTTAAATGTAAATTATAATTTAATTAAACCAAAACCGAAATACTCATTTACATAAATAATCGGTGTCAGTCAGGTTTGCAACTATGTAAAAAACAAACTATAATTATTTAATATTTTACTTGACATTTTATTTTGGACTACGATTCTGACTATGTTGATCTAATTTATTTTGCGAAATAATTTGAATTGAATATTAATGTAAAGAACGATGCACAATGCTTGCAACTAGATCCCTCGCGGCACATACCGGTGGTCATCTCCTCGAGCAGTTCCAACAGTTTCTCCTGCGTGTCGTCGGTGAGGCGCGTGCGCTGCACGACGAGCCGCCGCAGCGAGAGGTACCCCCCCAGCACGCCGCCCACCAGCCGCCCCTTGTACGCGCGCCGCGCGCCCCCCTCCTCCAGGAACATGGCCAGCAGCTCCGTGAGACGCTTCAGCGCGTAGCCTGCGCAAACAGACCCATAATTGTCTAGAAACAAAATAAAAACAGACAGTAGTGCATTACGTAACAAACAAAAAGTGTAATAATCTAAATAAAATATCCTAACTTTTAGAATTAAACTAGCTGTTTTTTACAAGTTATTTCTGGCTTTTTTTCTTTTTGCTCGGCTACTAAGGGTCGTAGCGTGTTTTCAAATAGCCTATAACCTTCCTCAAGAATTTGACTATTAAATTGGCATAGCAAAGATTTTATCAAAACGGAGTGGTAGTTCCAGAGATAGCGCATTCAAACATAAAACACTATAGATAATTATCGTAAAAAGTTTTAAAGTATCACTAAGTAGGGGCATATAATGATGAAAACAAAAATAAACTATCTTTACAATATTGTTTGTCTCACCTTGAGCTAAATCAGACGTGAGGGTGGTTTCTTCAAGGCGGTGCAGTTGATCGATCTCCTTGGTCATTAGATCAGCTATTTGCTGCAAAACACCGCGAAGCGCCAAAAACTGCTTCCATGGTGCCTCGGAAGCCAGGCCTAAGGGATAGACAAACTCGTGAGTATGTAAGTAATGTAACATTGAGTAATTTATAATAGTTGTATTATTGACATTACTTACTCTGGTATAGTTGCAAGAATTGCTCGCTCGCTTCACCCGCTGCGCCCACTTCAGGTAAGAAACTTGTCAGCAAAATTAACACCTGTAAAAATAAACTAATCTTGGAGTTCTGTCGCGCTGGGCCAACGTGATGGCCGGTAAGGCCTTATTAGTTCTTATAGCACTTATTGTTGACGGGGAGTCCACCAAATCGGACCAGGCCTATGGACTATAGTCCCAAAATCAACCATGATAAAAAGCACTCATGTTACGTTATGTTTAGAATGCAGCGAGAGCAAATAGCTTATTATTCATTTACTTACAAGGCTAACTACAATATAACAATATAAATACAAAACAATGCAAAATTCGCCGCCGCTCATTATAATACAGCCCTATAGAGCCATTAAGTCATTGCCAGGACGAAGCGGCAACATGTAGAAGCTGTCGAAGAGAGGATCGACGACGCCTTAGAATTGCCAAGCGAGATGTTCTTGTGGTATAGTTTTTAAATTTCTTTACTTACGAACTATCTAATTTATAATGCAAAAGTATCGGTTCCCGGCCGCCAGGGGCGCTGGTGAGAATGCGTCGCGTATAATAATGAACAACTCACCGCTTTAGTTCTGTCGTAGGAGTCGCAGAGCGACTTGACCATCTGGCAGGCGGTGTCGCGCGCGATGCGCGAGCTCGGGTCGAACATGACGGGCCGCAGCCAGCCGCCGTCCTGTAGCGCCATCGGCCGCATGCCATGCGATAGCAGCACCTAAGCACACACTCAAGTTTATTTTAATGTGGAATATCTTGCAATATCCTGATTGTGATTATCAAATCTAGCGTCTGGTAGGCCTGTACAATTTTCATATAGTACTAGTAGGACAAAATGCAATCGCGATTTAAAAATTTGGAATATAAAGGAATTACGGAAATAAGAACTTAATATAGATTGCATTTTGCTCAAATCTGAGTACAGTAGAGTGTAGCGCAGACACTCTGAATGTATAGTGGGGGACCGAGCTAAAGGGCTGGGTGTAACAGTAACAAGCAGTGCTGGAAATTGAATGACAACCTCACCCCGCCTCATTATCCGAACTCTTCAACTCGGTCTTGTAACCATTTTGCCTCAGTTCCAGTGATATTGAACGGGTATGAACGTATGTACTGACCCGCTCGCGCCACTTGGCGAGGTACGTGTGCGCGAGGTGATGGTCGCGCGGCGGCAGCACGTCGCTGTCGGCGGGCGGCGTCTCGCGCGCGGGCGCCAGCCGCCGCCACTCGCGGTGCGTCACGCGGCCCGCCAGCCACGCCGCCAGGTCCACCACCACGCAGCCCGTCGACGACGCCAGGGCGCCGCCCGTCGCGCTCGTCGCCGCCAGCGCCGGCTCCTGACATAACAACAACGGTCAATCAGAGATTCGGGTCGATTTTACTTTAAAGTTAACGCCAACACTGGCGGTACAAAAAAGGATTCCATTAAAAGTAACGAAGAGAAAGTAAAAAAAAATGTAAAACCAACTTTGAGCTTTGCCCTAAAGTTCCAAGTTCCTGTGTATCCCCCCCATGCTACAGTAGTTGAGAGGAATGAAAGTAAAAGAGTAAACACCGCATAAAAATGTCTTGACCCATGTCTGAGAATAAAAACTTGGGGAACAAAAAAAACCAAGCACTATACAAACCGCATGCAGGCCGCGGCGTGCACTCGATCGTGTGGAGTCTTCCATCATACTAATAGTTTAAAGCTATTTGAACCATTGCGTCTGCTCAGCTCATTAATTCGTGAAAATTTTGTTCTTAGCCTTTAGAACCCAGGGGAAGTTTTTTTTATTTGCTTTAAAACAGACGTCAAACAGGGGTCAGTGCTAAATGTTCAATTAGTTTTAAGCTTACCTTAGCGGAGTCCTTGGATTGCTCCGAGTCGGCGGAGGTGACGGAGGGCGCCGGGGCGATGGGCACCATCAGTTGCTGCATGTACCGCAGGCACGGGAGAGCCACTTGTTGTAGCGCGAACTGGTGAGCTGACGAAAACAAGACAATAGCAGTTAAAACTGCCACTGATCAAGGTTAGGTGACTCCACTAGCACATAAAGCAAACTAATCTAGAATTGTATTGTTGCGATATCTGAAGACATGTCTTCGACTCGTACATCGTACAAAAATACAAAAGATATAAATTTCATACAACTCTAGATAAGGTTTGCTAACGGCGTTCTGATTTTTTTCTAAGGAGAGTATCATAATATTTATGTTATATGTTAGCTTACAGTTAGGCGACGAAGTATTGATGCCGGGAATCCCCGCCAGCGCGTCAGCCTTCAGAATAGCGCTGGCTGCCGGCGCTATGCCGGCCACCTCCGTCAGTTGTGGACAGCACCTACGTTGGTACATCATATTAAAATAAACTTCAAAACAAACTGTAAAAATTCTGTTGAACAGCCATAGCTCACTTTAAAGTGTAAAGAACAATAGATAATTCTTCTGTGTAAATATATCAACACTTACCACACCCATAGCTTTACGATGCAGCGCAGCCTCGCCTCCCAACATTCTGTCGAATCTTGCACTTTTACCAGCGATCCCAGCAGTAGTACCAAAGGACGCACCTGTTAATTTATTAATTCGAAAGTTATGCAATGCCTCACAGACACTTAATGCAAAATAAAGAGATGACGTGACTAATATAAGTTTATACAAAATAATTTAATTTTTTTAAAGTTGAACGTAACGGTATTTACTTAAAAAAGGGCGACAGCACGTCAGTGGCAACAAAACCGTAACTGGACTCTCATAGCATTGAAATTTCCTAATAGGCTAGGCCAGCTCAAGGTCAGTGTTTCCGTCGTCGTGCGGGCCACTGTACAACCTATACAATTATAAATAAATCCCTTAACGATTGTGTACTTAATTTTTGTTGTTGTCTCAAATAGACTAATGTAGCAGAATACTAAATGCTCACGGAATTGTTATGATCCTGCGAGGCGGCGTGTCCCATGAGCGAGAGCGTGATGCGCTGCGAGAGCAGCGTGCACAGCTGCTCGGTGGCCGGCAGGTTGTCGCGCGTCACCAGGCAGATCAGCGCGCGCACCTCCTCCTGGCACTGCGACAATAATACATAGTTGCACCAAACCAGTTTTTAAATAATAATTACATTTATTTCCAACACACGCAGATAGAATATACACAGGTTGTTACATTTTAGTATAAAATATACATTTCCTATGGTATACGTTATAACATCCACACACGTGAGTTGAGTATGAGTTAATTAAAGCGGAACACAGACAGGGCGGCGGCGGTGCGGAAGCGTTGCGGTAATTTTACGCGACTACTGCCTCTCTTTCATAATGTATCTCAACCGCGGGTTAGCTGGAAGAGATTTCATAGAAATAAGCTTAACCCTTTGTATAAATTTCTCTGTTCTTCTGTATTGTTTTTATTTTCTGTGTACAATAAAGTATTAAATTAAATTAATTTTTTGTAATGTTGGAAATGTCCCCTGAAGCCCTTTACATCAAAGCGGCGCGGCGGCGGTGCGGCGCAGCGGCGGTGCGACGGCGAAAGCGACAAAACGGCGCGCACAGATTTGACGTTTTGATTTGACAGATTTGCGCAGACTGGCGTTGCGGAGCGGCGGCGGCGCGTTGTATTCCATTGTAGTGTATGAGAACCCCTACACAGAGCGGCGGTTGCGCGGCGCGGTGCGGAGCGTTCTTCATACAAACCGCCGCCGCCGCTAGCGGTATTCCTGTCTGAAGGGCTCCGCTTTTTATTCGCTTTCCGCAGAATCGCCGCCGCAACGCTTTCGCAACGCCGCCGCGCTGTGTGTGTTACGCTTTAGGATCGTCCATACCTGGGGCGTGCCGCGGTGCAGGTTGTGCTGCACGAGCTCCTGCACGAGGCCGAACCGGCACAGGCGCGTGCGGTGCTCCGGCTGCGAGGCCAGCGCGCGCAGCAGCGTCAGGCAGTGCTCGGCGCACGCCAGCGAGCACCCGTAGCAACCGCCGCCTGATTCTGTACACACACACACACATATCGCAACAATTAAAATATTCATGAGTCAACCACCTATTAAACAAGGCCAGGAACTAAGATACATAACATTACATTAATAAATGTTCAAAAAGGGTTACGTCGATTATATTTTGAATAGAGTTGTATACAAGGTAACTAAATCGACGTAACGTTAGTAAATTATCGTCAACAGCCTGTCAACGTAGTGTTGGACTATGCATTTCCTAATATCGGAGTAATGCCGATAAATAGAGTAAAAAAAAGTAAACATAGAGTAGGCTCACCCTTGCTAAGTTCTCCGTCGTAGTTCTGTATAAGCCCAGCGTAGACCGGGAGCGTGTCTCCTTTGAGCTGCTCGCTTTGCGATCTGTCGTACGACACCAGCTCTTTCCTATAACATCAACATAGGTAACTCTATTACTTGCGTAATGATGATACAATAACAAAGCTGAAATGACAAATCTGCTTTTGTGCATAAGATTCGATTCCTGGACTAATATTGTATGCCAAATGTGAGTCGTTTGTCACAGATCCGGAATATTCTAGATGTACCCTTGGACTGTTAACTCTTCCGCGCCTTCGACGCCTATGTTGTAACATCCAGTGCGTGGCTATTTATAAATGTTAACTTTCCCCCCGCCTAGATGGAGCGACAATCTGCGTAAAGTGGCTGGCAGTGACTAGATGCGGAGAACCGAAGAATCGGGTTCAGTGGCGTGCCTTGGGGGGCCTATGTCCAGGCTGATGGTGGAGTCTCACCTGCAAGCGAGCACCTTCTGTATGATCTTGGAGAGGTCCTCGAAGTGGCTCTTACTGTCGACGCAGTACTTGTGCGCGAGCGTCTGTATGACGCGGTTGATCTGCGCGCCGCTGAACGGCGCGCTGGCCGCGTTGCTGTTCTCGTCGCCGGTGCGCCCCTCGAGGCGGTGCTCGCTTATCTTGTGCAGAAGCGACTAAAAACAACGAGATAAACATTGTCAACATGGACTTATGACAATGCTGGAGGTTGAACAGAAAAAAAACGTAAATCGTGCCTCAGAACCTTTTACAGGGAACCCTATTATAGTTACCTAATTTCATTATTTGTTATTTTGACTGTGCAAAGCGTCTTTTCGCGATATACATAATTAGTACCGCTTTCGGATTAATCACGACTGAATAGAAGCTCGAACGTAGCGTAACAATTTTCTGTCGCTCGCCGCGACACAGTTCCGCCTGTACCAGAGTGGTAAGAAAGGGTTCCCTGCCAAAAGGACCACCGCAAATGTCAAACGATTCACTTTGAGATCGTGCAATTAAGCTGAAAGACGACAGCGCAGCGCAGCACCACCGGTTTAGTAGCGGGTAACAGTCCACTTCATACCAGACGAGAGCTCACCTCAAGCACAGGTTTGTTGGCCACCAGCTGCCGGTAGACGCGGTCGGCCTTGTCGAGCAGCGCGCCGATGGTCTGCACCATCTTCTTCCTCTCCTCGTCGTTCTCGATGGTGTCCACCGCACAGCACGGCCGCGCCGTCAGCGTGTAGTCGAACTTGGCGTACTTGCAGAAGCCGCACGCGTGGCATAGGAATGGATCTTTCTCGTCGTAGTTTATTGCACTAGGAACATTAAATTACATCAACATTTATAATCAATCTAGTGCTTATCCTAAGGCGTTTTTTTTATATATACAGATGCGCACGGATGGCACAATATAAGTAGGGTAGAGCCTTTGTTCTCCGTGGGTAGAGCGGTAGAAGAAAAGAAAGGCCACAGACTGGTGGACCAACAAACCTACCTACTTATAGGATATCAAATAATGAAGCTTGTCTTTGCGTTCACAAACAAATACATAACAGCTTAATTTAGAGTCAAAATTGCTTTGCAACAGAGAGTTACATACAAATGAAGTACTCACCGACACTTGTGACATTGGAACACGTTTTCGCCGCAGTTTGCGCAAACGCCAGGGTTGGCGGGCACGGACTGCGAGCAACGCGGACATTGCAGCGATTCACCTTAAAATACATAATTCAATTATTTTTTATTACAATTATAATACATGCGATGCACTAAAAAAATTTGCATTTGGCCTTTTTGCCATTGTTACTTTAGAGGTAGTATTACAAAATGCATCAACGATGACATTTTGATTCTGACGGTAATTTAACATCACTAAACAACTGTGCTGTTGAGTATAGACCTCAATACGGGCACAGTTCGGTTTAGCGAGTTTCACACTTCTTTAAAGAATCCAGATTTAATTACGCTGTTTTCTTCTACTGAAAATCCTGTGTAATATGTTTAGTTTCTTCCTCACCAGTAGCCTGTTGGTTCTCGTAGAAATCGGCGTACTCCATCATGAGGTTGCAGGCGACGATCGGCAACGGGAAGTCGACACGCACCTCCGACTGGCCCGACTGCAGTTGCACGCGCTTTGCCTTATGCCACATGCCTGTCACATTACAACACAAAATATGAAAAATATATATACCAGTAATTTTATTAATTCATCATCAATAAATCAGTAAAGAAGAAATTGACTAACTTATTAACGCACAGCCCAAACCGCTGAGCCTAGAGACTTGAAATTTTGCACAAAAGTTCCACATAGAGCTCTGACGTCCACTAAAGGTACTACTATATTTATGAAATTAAATAATAATTTCAGAAGTTGGTGGGTGAATTAAACGCTATTTTATGAACAAATCTATCGAAGAAATTCGGGACCGTGTTAGGAATTTTAACCAAATAATAGGTAACATTTTCATATTACAATTCGAGATGATGTTTCACCAGGGTTGTAGATAAAATCAGGTCGGCTAAACAGCAAGAGAGGCCTGGGAATGTCACGGAGTGAAGTTGATGGTGTATTAGCTCACCTGGTCTGTTCTTGAGCTCCTGCACGGCCTGCACGGTGCGGTTGTTGTAGTAGAAGTTGATGGTGCGCACCATCTTGCTGCGCTTGATGTCCCCGATGCGCAGGCTGATGCGGCTGATCATGTGGCTGTTCACCAGTTTCACTATCTGCGTCGTCGTCGTGAACTTCGAATCGATCTGACCAACGAACATCGGATTTAACTTCATGAACCAGTGCTCAGTAGGTGTCTTGTCACTCGTGCCAGGAAAGTTAGGGCAATATCATCTTAACAGAACCAACGCAATATATGCTGATTATTAATTCTCCGGACACTGGTCTTACTACGTCACACAGTCAAATGCCTATTCGTAGGTACCCTCTGTGGGCGTTATGTCAAAATGACCAAGCGACATTAATGTACATACTTCAATTTAATAATCTTCAAAAACTACCGCCATTAGTAGCGTCTTCCAAATATGGTTGGCCCAGAGTGGGCTTTCAGAAGGCCGCCAAAAAAACGTAAAATTTGGTAGTAACTAGTAACCTTTATAGTGGGCAGTTTGATGGTCGCCATGGGCACTTCGGGGTTGTTGCACACGAGGCACGGCTCGGACTCCAGGTAGTAGCCGTCGAGCTCGACGAAGGCGCCGAGCGCTGCGTACAGCGCCGCGTTGCCATGCGAAGACAGCAGTTGGTTCTGGTTGCGCAGGAGTTCCACCGCGCTGCCAACGTACTTCTGTACCGAGAGATGCATGGCGTGAGCGTCAGTTGGCTGGTGGCGGTGAATGAAGTGTGGTGAATAGGGCATAGACCTCCCACTATTTTGGAAGAGGGTTATTCTATTTATTTATTTTATGTATTCGAGGAAATATTTTTGAGAAGCCGTTGAGATACGGTAGAGTGATTAAAATTTTTAGTAACGTCACCCACATATCGTCATAGACATTTTGCTACTCATTTAGGCATGTCGACAATCATTGAAATACCAAGAACGTGACTATGGAATGTGGGTAGGGTCACAGTACAAATACAGTACAAAACTAGAACAAATAAATAATATTCTGTTCTACATTACTTTATAAGTGGTTGTATCACCTCAGTATCGATATTGGGCGTCTTGAGCGTGAAGTACCCGAGCAGGTCAACGAACTGCGCCGCCTTGCGCCCGTACTGCGGCAGCGTGGGCCAGATCGCCCATAGCAGAGACACCAGCGACGCCTGCTCAGATTGCGACGAGTTGCTACAATACATGAACACAATCGTCACTTGTGGGGAAAAGGGAAATACTTTTGTATTTTACAATTCAAAAGTACTCTTTTCTTTTCTTGAAAACGGCTTGCCGGATCACTTAGGTGTGTACTCTGGACCTCGTCCATCAGTACTCCGGACAGCCACCATCAGATCTCACGCAAACCATTTCGTGACGGAGACGTAAGAAAAATACCATTATTTTTTGAGCAGTATACTGGCAGGATATATAAGTAGCGCAAATATATAATTATTGTAAAAATTCATCATAATGTTATAACTTGAATGAGGCCTCACTTGTAAATGGCAAGCAGCAGCGCGTGCGCCTGCCAACGCACGGCGGTGGAGTTGGTCTCCAGCAGAAACGCCTTCACGAACATCCTCAGCTCGTCGTGCGACACCTGCTTGAGGATCTGCTGCACCAGCATCGGCACGCGCTGCTCCTGGAACTTGGAGCCGTCCGACACGAACGCGTCGCTGTCCGCGCTACGCTCGCGCTCCGGCCACTCGGACGGAGCCTGTCAGACCAAAGCACAAAAATAATGACAAATATTGAGGAAGCTAATATTTACAACACAAGAATCTAATTGACAACAACAGACTAGTAGAGAATGTTGATGAATAGGACAACTAATACATTTTAAAAACAAATCATCAAAAGAAATAGTCCGAAGAACCTCACGGTAACAAACAACATACAAATAGTAAAAATATAAATAAATAAATGTAGTATGCAATCTTCGAATGACCACGGCACATAGATGTACAAATTAATACACCGGAAAGACATAAAGAGAAATCCGTGTTCAAATATCAAGGTAAGGGCGGTTCTGTTGCAATAGTTATTCTGTAGTATGGGGTGCAAAGGTCTCCTTCCTTCTGACCTTTCTAACCTTGCGGTTATGAGAGCAAAATCGCACGAGAGTGCACCGGTACTCGCCTGAGGCCTGATGCACACTATACATTCTCTCCTACTATCAAACACTAGTATGGGGTGCAGTTGTATGACCTTGGCGTCGTTGCGCGCGACGTGGTGGTGGGGCGCACAGAGCGCGCACTGCAGCAGCTGCAGCACGGTGGGCGCCACGTGCGGGTGCACGCGCCGCGCCACCGTCACCAGCCACGCCAGCGCCTCGCGCCGCTCCGTCGCGCACGTGTGCTGCCAGTTGCCAGTGCGCGCGCTCACTATCTCCGCGCACGCCTGTATACAAAACATAAACTTATTTATTTTACACGCAATTTGTCCAGATACTATTTTCCTAGAGATTTATCGATTAAAACGAATGAGTTAACAAGGATAAAGGTCACCAAGGGCGCAATTTTAACTTAGTTTCATGTTTTTAATATTGAAAGAAACAAACATGTGTACATATTTTGGTGCTGTAAAATTTTTAATGTGTGCCTTTTAGAATGAAGCGTAATGATTATTTACCTTAAGATGGTCCATCAGCTGCACGAGCTTGTCGTACGCCGGGTCGGTGGTGAGCAGCGCGCGCGCCGCGTTCAGGTGCGTGTCCAGCGCGTGAACGTCGCGCAGCTGCCGGTACCGCTCGCGGGTTCCGCACAATAGTAGCAGCAGTTTGCGGACTTGTTTCCTGAGAGTGTTATATGTTAATTATCTTATTTTAAAAATAATTAATAAAACGGTTAATCGAGTAGCAGCGCCATCTCAGTGGAGGTAAAGTTGGGTGCTGAGATTAGGAGGCGGCCACGCAAATATACGAAACAATGGCTAAAAAATGTTACGACTAGTGAACAGGGTTTTGGCACAAAATGGTTGAAGTGTGGCCAGGTAATTCTGGCTCACTAAATAAGGGGATAAAATGGTGGTACCTCAAAGGCGTGTGTTGGTTCATCATGTACTCGCAGAGCAGCGTGCGCCATCGAGCGTCGAACTGCGTCGGGTCGCAGTGCTTGTGTATCTGGCACGGCAGCCGCAGCGCCATCTCCATGAGGAGCTGCGGGTAGTTGTCGAACACGTCGAGCGCGTGGCCTGCACACACACACCAACCGAAAAATCAATCGATTGACGATGTTAGGCACAATTTTGTCCTTAATTTAAAAGTTCTTATTGACCTGCGATCGGCGGTTAGAAGGTCGCTTTTTGTAAAGGGTCTTAAAAGAAAACTATCTACTTGACACAATGAGGAATTTTCGGCAAACAACAATTTGACGACGATAATTAGATACCGCATACTGGGCAATTGACAAGCAACTACATGCAGTTCACCACACATGCTGGTTTCGGGCGGCGTAACGACGTGCTGTGATTGGCTTGGCTATTTTAAACGTCGCACCGTAGCTTTAATGCGTAGAAATACACATATATTTAGTGAACAGCGTCGCCCTGTATGCAGTTATGGGTTATCTTTGAGGTGGTATCTTGTCCAAGCGAATATCATTACAAATATAGGTCAACAAAAGGCTTTCTTAATGCGTATAGATTGCGTGAATGCTTACATGTCTGTACTGTATAATACTGTACTAATATTATAAAGGCGAAAGTTTGTGAGGATGTGACTCTTCCACGCTGTAATGGCTGAACGGATTTTGATGAAACTTGGTACAGTCATCCTGGCATAACATATAGGCTAACTAAAAGTTGTGCAGTAACTTACTCTTGACGTATTCCTTGACGAAGAACGGCTGCATGTCAGGCAGCGGTTGGGGCGGCTGTGGCTTCAGCAGTTGTTGACCGGGTGGTGTGCTCCCAGAGGCTGGGGCAATACAATTAGAATGATGCAACCAAATGTTTTATAACGATGTACAACACCATTCACTGTGGCCTGCTCTTCCATTACATACATGAAGACATCTTACGCTATATCCCTGATGGAGTACTAGACTAGTCTAGACCAGTAGATTTTTAATTACTTACTTAACACTTTTGTTTTATTTTATTTTTAAATTGTAATTGTATTTTAGTGTGATTTATGGGATTGAAATTTCCTAAAAAATATATTATTTGCACGACATACTGGAGGTCTTCTCCTTCCAGTAGGGCAGCAGCTGCGAGAGCACGCGGTAGCAGTGCTGCGGCGCGCCGGCGCGCACGAGCGCCGTGGCTGCGGTGCGCGACACGTGCGCCGCGCACGCCGCGCCCGACGCGTCCGCGCGGCTCGCGGGCAAGCACGACGCAGACGACTTCCAGCGGGCCATCAGCACACCTGCACACAACAAACAATACTCTTGCCTTGCCTCGGTTCGATTCAAACGTTGTACAACTTTATAATAGTTTTGTTTTAATCAAATCAACGGCCTATTAATATGTACACACTGTAGGGCACAAGCCTACCCTTTTACGGGCTTTAGTCCACTACGCTACCCCAATGCGGGTTCTCGTCGAAACTTTCGTTCCTCGGGTTCTAAGAAAAAGCGTCATTTTGTACTCCGTACGAAATATACTATTTCAAGTAGATAAAATATTTCGTAAAACCAGCATGAACAACCTTAATGATGATGATAAAAAATAGCCTATAAATTTGCATAGATAATGTACTTACTGAGCAGCCGCATGATGACGAGCTGCAGCTCTCGGCGGTTGGTCCGCTCGTGCACGGGCGGCGCGTTCTGGTCGCTCGGCGAATCCATCTCGGACACGAGCAGCTCCAGCCGCACGATGGCCAGCTGCATCTGCCGCCGCTCCGCGCGCTCCTGCTCCGTCAGGTCCTCCTCCGGCTGGATGTTCAGCTCGGAGACGAGCAGCTCTAGGAGGCGTTCTAGTACCGCGCGGTCCGCTTCCACGCTTGAATCTAGATCACCGGCCAGCATGAGCACCACCTGCCACGAAACATATATCTTCAATTGCGGAATTTCGGGTGGGAGATCTCGCTATAATAATGGCAGGGAGAGATTGTTTGCCACAGAGCGAGCAGGGTTCGAAGTTATTATTGCTATTATATCATATCTGACTTCTTAACTGATGCAAAAATTTAATTTTTCCATTTTCATATTAGTCTTATTTTGATATTACTGCATTGTGTCTCCTCTTTCATTTTATTATCTACCTAATTACATCATTGGTTTTCACATTTGTAAATCGTATTATAGTATCTGATTATCAAGATAATTATCAACGTTAAAATATTATCATAATTATTACTTCGAACCCTTCCAGCGAGCACAAAACAGGTACAGTACCTGAACAAATGGTATAGCGCGCACTCCGGGCAGCGTCCTCAGAGTGCGCAGTGCGTCCAGCGCTGCCGAGAGCAGGGACAGCCGCAATGCGTGCAGTTTGCGAGTCTCGCCCTCCGCCTCTATAGTGCGGGACGTTGAAGCCACGGGCTGAGACGACGAAGTCGACGGACCTGTTACAAGAAAAATATGTTAATTAGTAAATACATAGTTCGATCAGTTCAACCTTAGGTGCGATGCAAAATAATATTCATGTAACTGCCGAAATGCTCAAAAAGTTAGTACGTTGAACTGACAATGGGCTGGTAACATCTGTCGGAGAACCGATAACCGCTGGCGTAGACGAGTTCTCGAGTAAAGACCCACGATTGGGTACGCGTAGTGAGGGACACCCCACGGCTAGATGGAGCAACTATCCGCGTAAGGCGGCTGGCAGTGTCTGGATGCGGAGAACCGAAGATCGGGTTCAGTGGCGTGCTTTGGGGGGAAGGCCTATGTCCAGCAGAGGACTAGAGGCTTATGATGTGCTGCAGTGAATGTCCTCTCTTATAACAAAAGGCATAACTTACTCGTTAAGCGCTAAGCCAGACGTATTATATACAAATACAATATAATTTAATATACTAGCCTTGAACAGAGAGTGGTGCAATGTTGACATTGGAGGACGGCATGGTCCCCGTGGAGGGGGCAGACACCATTTCTCCTACGACAATTTACACAGTGTCAAAAAGCTGCAAATTGTAAGTGTGCGTGTTAGTTTGGGTGTTGGATACTCAAATATACCATACTGGCAGAATCTACTTTCAGAAACTTGTCACTGTGATAAATATTAAATTTTGCTTTCGAATGGATTAGAATAATTTATTATTACTTATTATTATAATTATAAAGAAAAATAGGAGTTGCTGTTAACAATATAATTGGGAATTAAAATAGGTACCATTTAGGCGTTCTTATCGCTTTAAGAGATTTGTTCCATCGTTAAGTAGTAGTTACCGTAAGCGCTGCTGCGGCCGGAGACTCCGCCGATGCTGTCCGCGCCGGAGCCGCCGCTCTCGGAGCCGGCGGAGCCCGGCGCCTCCGCGGGCGACGTGCGCAGCGTGCTGCCCTCCGTCGCGGCCGTGCTGCCCTCGTCATCCGATCTGTCAGTACCACATGAAAGCATCATAAAAATATGTGTTGAAGAAATAATAATAATTCGTTTTGATTACATTAAAAATACTACTGGCTTAGAGGGACTTTGGTTCCAGTGCCGTAAAATACTTAAATACGAAACGGTCATGTTTTTAATCTGTGGTAGCAATGGTATGGCAAACAGCGGCGGCGCGTTGTTTACATGGATATGGCTGTCTGTGTGGTATGTCATGATATATGGTGAAGCGAAAACTGCATGTATAGTTCGAATTCCCCGGAAATAAGTGCTCAATGCAACGTTTCTATATTCGGGGCTCGACGTTTTGTGGAAGTCTCTTTAAGCAGTCTCTATTAATATAGATATAACTGTTGTTGATAAAGTTTAAAGCGATTTGTTGGAGGCAATGTCATTATTGGCCCATGTCTCACCCCGGCGGCGAGGCGGTGGCGTCGCTGAAGCCAGGCGCGGGCGGCGGCGGCGCGGAGGGCGCAGTGGGCGCGGGCGGCGCGCGCCGCGGCTGCTCCTGCAGCGACAGCGCGATCGCCAGCTCCACCATCGTCTCGTCGTCCGCGTCCGGGGGGATGTCTAGCAGCGCTTCCAGTCCTGTACGGAAATTACAAACACAATTACCCAGCTGAACGCCAAATTAGGTCATCTGGAAGTGGGTTAGATTTTTATCTATATGTCGGTTATTCAGTGGTAACAATTTGGATTTTTAGACGTTAATGTCTCATTAACTGTTTGAGCTGTATTTATGAAATTTGGGGTTCTAGTTGATCTAAGGGGCTCCAAAGGGTTGGTGTTATATAACACACGGCTGCTGCGTCGCCAGTTCCTTCCTCTTTCTTTGCTGGAACTTGGATTAATGAGACAAAATGTGCAATTACCTCTTCTACGCAGAATATTGAAAACAAGAATTCTGCAGCAGTCAATGAACTGCCACTGCTAGGCCACTAGCGCTAGGGTTAACATATCAAAAACTATATTTTTGCGCATCTATACCTGTGTATTATTAAGTATCATAAACAAATACAAGCATTGTACAAAACAAATATTTAGATTTACGTATACTTACTTCTGTAGTTCACCTTTCAATTGGACCTTTTTTCCACCTTCTAAGGAAAGGATCGCGTATGTCCTAGAGTCCACGGGAAGAACGATCAGATACACAAAATCTATAAGCTCCATATAGAAATTGCGATTGTTAGTATACACCTTTATTCTTATTCTTAGACGGGGGTGGCAGTCCCTGCACCGACTCCACGAAACGGGAGTTTTGTGCAATTCCCCCCGGGCCGTCAGTCCAGCCATCCCAGCTCCTTGAAGTACTGGAGTAGGACTTCTGGCCGACGGCAGCACTGTTGCAGGTTGCTCGTTGCCGAGAGGTCGGGATCTATTGCCAGGCCCGTTTCGGATCTGAATTCCTGTGTTGCTGGACAGTGAAGCACTGCGTGCTCCACCGTCTCGCTCTCCTGCAGGCAGCCCCTACACAGGGGGCTGTCTGTGATGCCCAGATTGTGCATGTGTTTGTTCAGGTTGCAGTGACCCGTTATGATGCCGACCAGGAGTCTAAGGTCGCTTCTGTTGCGTTTTATTAGAAAATTTGTGAGTTTCCCATTTAGTATACACCATTATTTTATGTAGTAACAATGTAATTTAACTCTATAGATATTGTGACTGATCGTTCATCCGGTGGAGTCTTCATCTCATATTTGATGTGGGAAACATTTATTTTTAACTAGTGCATAATGACATGTGTACTTGCAGCTAGGATCTAAAGACATGTCTTACCTTGATCAGGCGCAAGCAACACCATCGGCTCTAAAGAGTCGTCCACATCCATGTACTGGTTGTCTTGCTGCTCGTCGCGGTTCGCGCTGAGGTCCGACTCCGACACAACGGCCTCAGTGATGGAGCTGGAGGGTTGGGCTGTCGCTGCTGACGATGAGCCGGCGCCTACATGACAATATAACGATGTCATTTCGGACGGCGCACACTAAATATAGTGTCTCGCTCTTTTTTTTTAAATAAAAAAAGAAGGTCACGGCAGACAGAGGGAGTTTTAATCGCCATGTTTAAACCCGGTACATTTTCTTGTGTCTGTAAGGACTAAAACTATTTGACAGAACTAAAAAACAGCACAAGAGGTTAAAATTTAGTGAAAGCGTGCACCATCAGAATCGATTAATATATCCCGGTATTGGTTGATTCGGTTGGTGCACGTAATACTGTAAGAATTCCGGTCCAGTTCCAATTAGAAACGAGCTATTAAACCACTGAAATTCTACCAAAGTAAAAAATACGTATTGAATAGTTGAAACCAAAGAAAATCAACGTATGTGAAACATTCGATCAACCGTAATAATCTAAGGCAACAATAGTCAGTTTTCTTTTTTAGTCGGACAGGTAACTTGTGATGTGTAGAAATCCAATCTAGAAGGCGTAGGTAGTGCATAGATACCTGGTGTGTTGGGCGGAGACGGTATGTAGACGCGACGCCTCTTGACTCTTGGCCGCAAGACCCTCATCAGCGCCGCCTTGGCACCGAAACTGATGCTATGATCTTCGGCCAGTAGAAGTGATAGGTAAATTTGATTGCCGAAATCGGTCTGAAACAACAATAGGTTCAAACTGGCGATTGTTCTATTCGATCAGAATAAATGTTCAATAGTTTTGGAATAATTCGACCTTGGTGCATTCAAATGCGCCAATATATGGGGAAACCAAAAATGAGTATAAAATAGGGATTAATAAGGAAAATACATTTTATAACCTGTGACATAGTTGAAAGAGCATTGTCGAGATGTATGATGATATTAAACATCCCCAACACACAATTCAAGGTGTATGAGTGGCTCCCCTCATCTATCTACTAGCAAGAATTTAAAAAGCAAAATATTGTTCTCGCCAATACACATACACAGTCTGGCTCGGCGTGCAGTTGGAAGGCGTGCACGGTGTCCGCGAGCGCGTGCAGCGTGTGCTCGGCATGCCGCAGCCCGTAGGAGAGCACGCCGGGGGCGCCGCCCGTGGCCGAGCGGCACGCGGCCAGCCGCCACAGCACGCTCGCGAGCAGGGCGCACAAGTGCGGCTCTCTCTCGTCGGTGTAGTCGCCTTTCCACAGTGACGACCATTCGCCTGCGATACAAATATGGAGTGAGTATCGAGCGCAGAGCTCGTAAGATGACTTACTCGTACCGAGAATTGGGAATTATAGCGAAAGACGCCTGTGAAAACGAGGATCTAGTCGCAAACCTACCATGGAGACAAAATGAATGGTAGATTCAGTGTATTATGATCATAATGAAACAAGACAAAATAACTAAAAAATAGCAAAGAACGACGAGAATAATGTTTTGCTTGTGTTCAATTGGACATGTTGCTGAACTACATGAAGCTGACATGCATCTGAAAATGGGGAAGACATACCGACTCCTGTAATACAGCTTTTAGGAGGCAGGGTTTCGATTTATCATGTAACTTTAAAAGTAAATACAGATTATGTAATAGTTACCGTTAGCAGGTTTTGGTGGAGTTGGGGCAGTGTACTTCACGAGGTGGTTTGGCCGCGCCACGGCGACTCCTCGCGCCAGCAGCACGAGTCTGAAGTACGCCTCGGGGTCTATGTTACGCGCGTCAGTCATGTCGCGAAGCTCACGTAGCGACGTGCACACGTACTGCAGTATTGCTTGGTCCTGTGTACGTAGTATAAAAAAATCAATTTCTTCAAGACTTCGATTGCCTCATCATCATATAAGCAGAAAGACGTCCACTGCTGGATAAAGGCATCCCCCAGGGATCTCAACGACGACCGGTCGCGCGATAACCTCATAGTTCCGTGACCTTCACCACATCGTAGGTCCACCTTATGGGAGGCATGCCTACGCTGCGTCTTCCGGTACGCCGCGGTACGCGGTGGCCACTCGAGAATATTTAACCAAAGCTTCAAAGCCAATAAACTCGGCTTATTATCAGGTTCTTCTTATCTTATTGTTCTATTAAGAATTTTGATGACGTAGAGGCTAATATTCCCCCAGGACGATTCCATTACGTTTTCTTTATGATACTTCAAATATATTACCTTGAATTGGTGATAGTGTGTGTGGTGAACGGCGCGCAACAGACATTGCGCACGAGCGTGTAGATGCGCACTGGCTGGCGCGCAGAGCAGCTTCCTCGCTGCCTCCGCCCCTCCCTCCGCCCCCGCGGCGGCCCCCGTGGCCGCCGGCGCGCCCGAGCCGAGCTCTAGGGCCTCCAGTGCAGCGCACGCCAGCCGCTCAAGGGAGCTGGGTTTCCAGGCACCACCGCTGCCTTCTGCCTCCTTGGCGTGAAAACAAAATTACGTTTCAAACATTTGTTACGATATTATATATTATATAATATGTATATTATATAATATTATATAATATTTATAGATATTTATAGGCATTATTTTTCTCACAAAACAGCAATAGTAGCATGCACGCATTTATATATCGACAATTTCTTGTTTCAAGTTTCCATTCTTCTATCTCTGTCACTGTGCTTGAAAAAAATGAATGACACAGCATGAGCGACTTAGTTGTTGCGTGTCTTAAACTCGTGCCTAGGCTCTTGAAGCATGTTATGGTGTATCATGACGCAAATACCATCGGAAGGAGTTTTATTGCGTACCTGAGCAACTTTGCTTGACGATGCACAGGCAGATGGATCTTCATTCTCTTCAGGCCATCCGAATTGCTCTTTGTTTTTACCATAGACCTACAACAAAATGTTAATTAGCACATCAATCATATAATATTCACTAAAATAATAAAGCTAATACGATAATATTTAACTGACCTTCACAGAATCAACCATGGTAACTCCATCGGGGTCTTGGGACGGGCCGAAGTTGATTATGAGTTTCTTATCAGACTGCAGAGATTCTTCCCGCGTTAGTGGTATGTCAAACCAGCGATTGCGGACCACGATTGTTTGAACGGTTCGCCCGTACACCTGAAATCAATATTGTAGATATAATTGTTGTAAAACTTGAGTTATTTATATTGCCAGGTAATTTACGGGAAAAAGGACCTACCTCCACATAAGACGGCGTTCTAGCAACATCTTGACTTCCAAGCAGCACTCTTATGCCGCAAATGACCATATTGGGGTCAGAGTTGGCCACCTCCATCTGAAATCCGCTCATCTTGGTTGACACGACGTAAAGTCCTGTACAGAAATAACATAGGTCATTCTTTTTGGATATTAACAGTCCAGGAATCAGAGCCTATATGAAACATGTAAACCATTATTTATCAAACTCCGTGTGTTGACTCTACCCTGTATTACACACTAGAGAGAGATATCAAAAGTTGTTAGAATAAACCCGCATCTGTTTTCTCTAGCAACCGATGTTAACCCTAGAGCTAAATAAAAGACATTCTATGAGATTAGTACTAGGTCACTGTCCATCCACTACTGTCTATCAAAAAAACTGCAACAACATGTGTGTTAAAGTCTATAATAATATACCTGACCAACTGAAATGCTTGCCTCCTAACATAATGATTAGAAAATTACGGAATTTGTTTTCTGAATACTGTTTTTAGGATGTACATTAATTTTTAAATACTCTATGTTTGCTTGCTAATCTAACTTAGCTAAATGTGTGTACCTATAATATGACATTAAGATCTGCAATGTAATCATACCTATTTTTTTGAGCAAATAAACATATTCTATTCTAAAAGCTGATTTTAGTGCTCGGATGTGTAAGAATTAGTGCAAGTTGCCAACTAGCTGTCTAGTTTTGCCGTATGTTTGTGGACTGCCGTGCCGCAACCGCCGGTTTAATAAATAAGAAATAGACTCTTTATTTTAAATAAGATATGGCTTAAATATTTAGAAACCAGGCAAAATCAACTTTAAAAAACGGACTGTAAATTTATTTCGACTCACCTGTAGTGTTGAGGCGGTGCTTGATTTGCGCCACGTTGTAAACTTGCAGCAGGTCGTTGCCCCCGAACTCGATGTCCGTCATGGCGACGCAGTGCTCGAAGAAGTCGATGGGGAACTGCGGAGCTCCGCTCGCATTTGATTTTGTCACCGCCTACAGGTTAATGTTAATTTTTGTAATTGTTCGACATCTTTTGATAAAGGCAATTAAAAGAATGTAAATATATCAAGTAAGGGACGATATGATTGATTTTAATTTTTTTGCGTAAAAAAGTAACAAAGCGTAATTTATAGAATTAAAATAAGTATGATAATCTCTTAACATACAAAAAAAAAACATCTTGCTAAAATTTCAAGAATTTGTTTCCGTATAGTCGAAGTGAAAAGCAGAGTGTGTATTTCTCTCCAGAAACTCGAAGCTCTAAACTGGAAAGTCGAGGGAAAAGCTATTAATTACAATACAAATTTTTTGTCTTAATTATCCCGTTTAAATTCCTTGGCTATTATAGCTACAACAATTATTGTAATATTTATAAGCGAAAGTGAGTTTGTTTGTTACACGTTCACGACCAATGTATTCAACCAATCTCCATGAAATATCGGATAAATATAGACTATAATATACTTATCACGGAGATGACCAAAGGGTATTTTTGACCGTGGGAAAATATGTTCCCGCGGTAAAGCTTATTCAAAGGGGGCGAAAATAATGTTTTCTGATATTTCGCCTCCGTAGCCCAGTTTGGTAGTGACTGCCTGCTGTGCTCGGAGTCCCGGGTTCGAATTCCAACCTGGGCAAACATTTATCTGACCGAAAAATGCTAGTTATCGGGTCTTGGAAGTTTGTGATTGTGTTTGTATGTGTCCATGTTACCCGCGACACAGGAAGGAGGCAATCCTACCTAATGAGTACCTACCCTAATGTATGAGTTTTTATTTATTGCTACGGGTGCAACAAGCAGGCGGGCCTCCTGATGTTAAGAGGTCGCCGCCGCCTATAGACACCTGCAACACCCGGGGTGTTGGAGTTTATTTATTATTTCTGACCTGTTGCGCTTTCCCTTTAGCGTGATGCGTGACGAGCTTGGGCCGGCGGCGCGGCGCGTGCGTCGGCTGTATCGCAGGCGACAGCCAGTAGCCCGTCTGGTCCTGGCTGGCCGCGTACATGCGCAGGCTGCCGTCCTCGCACAGCAGTATGAGCGTGCTCTTCTGCTCGCCGCCGCCGCCGCACCAGTGCCGCACGGCCACCATGTCTGTGATCTTCGCTTTGGCTGGCACCACCTGCGTTTAACATTTATAATATCTGTGATGATAAAATTCCACTTGCTATGCTATATAGCGTCACCAAAATCACATTAGCCTTGAAATTCAGCATTTTGAAGTTGTACGATGCGGTATGTCGTAGATTTGAAGATAAAAGTTTATTGAACTAACTAGTTACAAAAGGAAAATATAATGTTTCTTTCCCTTGACTTGACAGTAGTGTCGCCATTTTGGCGGCAAAGTTTCACTCATTCAAAATACATAAAATAAAATGTTAATAAAAGCCAGGGACGTGCGACTAAAATAGGTCCCTGGCTAAGATTATAATGTGCGGTGAGAACGTACACAAGTATTAATATTTATTGTTTCCAACCTTTATTTCCTGCACGTATATATTGTTGGGAGTGAGCATGAGCACGACGGGGTTGTTGGAAGCCTGCATGACGGCGGTGACGAGCCCCGGGTGGCCGGGCACCTCGGCCCATTGGCACAGCGACTGCACGCCGCCCTGCTTGCCGCTGCCCCGCCCTCCCTCCTTCTGGGTCGACGTCGACGACACAGTAATCATGGCGGTCCCTATGAAGTGAGAGGAAATCATGAAACTCCAAGGTTTGTCGCTGTGATGTTGAATATAACCTATTGATTAAATTAAATGCCGCTTGATTAAGGAAGAGGACCGGCTTCGACGGGATAAGAGCAAGAAACTCGAGTATTTTAATTACCTACAAATGCATAATGGAGTCTATACAATCTTGCTTTCCATCAATAATGTCTGCCATAGGAGTTTTTGAGATAGACCGACTAGATAGATTATCTAGTTAATAAATGTAATTACCTTTAACGCTATCTTCGACAGTGTTGAGGGGAGCTAGGAAGCTCTTTCCCTGGGCGTACGAGAAGAAGAGCATCTTGAGCGTGTGCGAATAGTAGATAGACACGCCGCCGCCTCCGACTAAACCGGCGACGTCCTGCGTACAAAAAAAAAACACGAAAAATGATTGAAAGAGGTACGTCTGAGAGCGTTTCGATCGCGATTTTGCACGTTACCATTTTTGGGCGTGACGTCACATAACATTTACTTCATCGTCGTGCAGCTCCATCAAAGTCCTGTTATGCCAAGCCTGGTACATTACCTGTATCTCCGGATGCAGCACTTCGAGCGTGTTGGTGACGTAGAAGGTGCCGAGGGTAGCGCGCGACTCATCGCTCATGGGCTGCCAGTAGATGTGGCCGGCCGAGCTCATGCACAGCATGTGGATAACGCCCTCCTGGTTCACGAACGTCACGTCGCGGACCTGGCAATTGCGACACAATATAAATACACTTGTCAACGGTAAGTCATTAAGTTTTTTGTAACAAATAAGCTGGTAAGCATGATTTTTTTTAACATGTTCTCAAGTCAGTGTTGTATAAAACAAAAAACCAATAATAGTAATTAGGGTCTTCCCTTAAAGTATATTTCAGAATTCCTTGGTCAGGCAGTTTGTAAGAGTAACCTTCGTAGTATAAAAAGGTTCATGACTAATCCTTCAATCATTAGGAAACAGAAACTCATAATACCTTCCCGCTGGGCACCAGGAAATGATGCAACGGATTGTTGAGATCCTTGCTAAGGTCGAATATCTTGACGAAGTCCGAGGTGGCGAGCGCGAGCTGCGTCTGCGAGCCCGGCATCCAGATCGCCTTGATGATGTAGTTGTTCGCTTCCAGCCCAGTAGTCAGCACTAGGTGGTCGGCTACGGCGCCTACGCACAACATAATGGGGGAATGCAATTCAACTCTTAAAGTAGATATAACGGGCGTCCCATCAGAAAAGCATACTGAGATCCAAAAGTAATCGGTGAGATTGAGCCTCTATGTGAAAATGTCATTTTAAATTTTGTTAAAAGAACAATAGCACAAGTGTGTAGAGACATTCGTTCACGATTGTTTGGTTGTCTGACTAGACATTTGGTTGATAATTTATTTTAAAATAATCGCATGATATAAATATACATTTTGTTCTGAAATTAAAAGACTATCACTTTGTCAAAATAATAATGTTCTACTTAAAAATTTATATCGTGCGTTCCCGATGGGACACCATTTCGTATAGTTCAAAAATGGATAAGGTTAAATTAACCACACTTACCGCCACTGTTGAACGTAAGCACGTGGCACTCCTTGAGTCCACACACGGCCAGCAGGTCCTCGTTCCACGGGTTCCCGCTGAGGCTGAGCACCGTGAACGGAATGGGAGCCGACGACAGCCGCGTCAGCGTCAGCTTGTGTTTGGACGAGTCGGCCTGTTTGAGCAGCGCCGATAGCTGGAGCACGGTGATTTTGCCTGTCAACAAGTTAAAACTGGCGTCATCTAAAACTTCCTCCGTAGGATCACAAAAAAACAACAATTTATTAAATCTCCTACTGGACCAGACCTCAACCAAATAATATGAGGTTGACCCACGGAGGAAATATGGTTGACTCTGTCATCCTAACAATAACCGGATATATTATTGTCGTAAAAACCCGCGACATGCTGAAGGAACTTTTGACAATGAGCGATTTTCCTGCATACATTTATTCGCATATAGGTAGTTGGCAATACATTGCGTTGCATTGATTTCAAAAGTCAAGCTCTGTATAATGTTTTATTAAATTTATGGCTTTCCTTCACAGGCTTTTGCTAAAACATTCTCGCCATTTCACAATTTATAATACGACAGTGCTCTATCGTGGTTTATGGAATTGCAGTTTAATAGGTACTGGAAAATCGCTCATTGATGACAATACCCATCTCATACTCATACTCATTTATTACAACCACCGGAACCTATGGAACACTCGGTTACGTCTTAAAGCAATATTATATATATTAATGGCTAGGCAGTAATTAGCAAGAGCAGACAACATAATGTTTACAATTATTATCAAAATATTACATTAATAAATAGGTATTAAAAACAATAAAAATTACATTAAAATTATTTTATGGATTATACAAAAAAGGAACTAAGTCTTGTACAATCTGTATGATTCTAGTTACCTTTCTCGTGCGACACGGCCAGGTGTTGCCGGCGGCCGTGCGGCGAAGCGAGGCAGCACATGGCGACGCGCCGCAGCTTGTGCGCCGACATCAGCTGCCGGATCGTCTGCCCGTTCTCGCCCGTGTACGACATGCGCACGTTCTCGAATGCGCCTTCCTGCGACCCTGGACCAATCAACACTATCATTGAGCTCCTAATTATACACGTACCATAACTTTAGTTCTCTGATGAGAAGTCATTGTTGATTGTAGTTAATTAAGTATTAAAATTAATTTAATATTATATTAAGTTAACATATAGATTATGCTAAAGATAAGTACTTATGATATAAGCTATGAAAATAAATACTTCGTTGGAGGACTCGTGCTCCAATAATAGCTTTTTCATTATTTTGCGAGTATTCTGTGAAAAGTAGGATACAAATGTGGTTCCTAAGGCCATTTTACTGATATTTAATAAAGTGTGGGTGTGTGTCTGTGTATGTGTGTGTGTGTGTCTGTGTATGTGTATGACAAGATATGAAACGTACCGAGCGTGGGCAGCATAAGCGCGTCAGTGTGCGTGAACCGCTTCTCGCCGAGGTGCAGCTGCGCGAGCGCGCGCTGCGCCCGCGTGTGCGCGCCCACGGCCGCGCCGCGCGAGCACGCCGCGCGCACGCCGCCCGACAGCGCGTCCAGCAGCCGCCGCACGCGCTCCATGCACACGCCCCAGCCGGGGTACGACGACAGGTATGTGCGGCATCCTGTCTCAACCACCATACAACATTACAAAGCTGCCTACACAAGGTTGACGACGGTTGGCGATTGATTACAACTCGTATCGATGAATGAATATAGTCACAGATTGTTTAAACATCGCTGACAGTGTTTACAGTCTATGTGTGCGTCATTGACATAATGTGATGCATAGAGAGGTCCAAAAAGATGAAAACTTTAATTCGGATGATCGATTGAATGAACTATTTTTTGAAAATTTATGAGTGTCTCTAGTGAACGAGACACAGCTCCCCTACAATTAGTAATTGCGCAGGAATCGGCGAACTTCACACAACCGCCAAAAGCATTTATATAGACACGAACGCGTCCCCAATTCGAGTAAATGTAGAAAAATCTGTGGGTTTCTGACGACTCCTTTCCCCCACGAGTGTGCCGAGGTGGCGGTAGACTCACCAAGACTCGACCCAACACCCTATGTGTGATGATCATTATTTGTTGATCATATAACCTTGTATATTGGAGGCGAGTACTGGCCGGCGCGGGGGCGCGAGCAGAGCGGGCGGGGTGGGGCTGGAGGGGCGGCGGCGAAGGGAGGGCGCGGGGGGCGCCTCCTCCGCGCCGCCGGCAGCGCCCCGGCCAGCGCCCAGGGTCACTGACCGCTTCACTAGCGCCTGGCAGCTGAAATACACACATCATTTTACTATACAATTTACATAAAACTAAAGGGATACATAGGGAAACATAGCAAGAAAATTAGGTACTTTTAACTTGACAGTAAATCCATGGTGAATCAGACGTGCAGCTGAGCCCAATATTTGAATCTCCTAGACATGACGTAAAACTTAATGATCAGCGGTAGCAGTACTCAAGGGCTCTCTGGAACTTTCCCCATGGTCTACAGGTCCAAACGGTCTACTTTCCTCATCGGTCAACTTTTCCAAACGGTCTACTTTCCCCATCAGTCCACATTAATAAGTGGAACTCCTCACGTATAAAGCAGAGTTAGTAGCACATGCCACTATCGACCTTGATCTTCAGATGATGAGCAGTTGGCTTGTACTCACCTCGAGTCTGGCTTCGCCCCGCAGTCGCAGAAGAAGTTCCCGAACTTGGCGTAGGACACGTCGTGCCCGCGGTGGCACACGCGCGCGCACACCGTGCACACGCCCACACCGTCCACCATCTTGCACGTGTGGCAGTGGTACCAGTGCTGGTTCATGAACTCGCGCTGAGTCACCGTGAACGTGCACAGCTTGTATTGCAGCATCGCGTCCTCGTCCTGTGGAAATACAACTTCATTTATTGACCCCCTCGTTGGCTGCGAGTATCGGATACTGAAACTTATTTAAAAAACACTTTCTGTACAAAACGATACGGCTTGTCTTTCCATAAATTGTCCTGCAGAAACTCATCCGATACTAAGTGTGAGAGTAAGCGCTCTGAATCAGAAGGTCTATTAGGTCACTACAGGCGTTTCGTTACACTCGGGCAAGAAGTATTAAAAAATTTACACAAAAAGTAAACCAACACAAAAGCAAGATTCTAAATGAAAGTTGTTCGATTAAGATGCCTATGGCCAACCTAACTGTTATCCACGATAATTTACACAAAGAATTTATTGATACAACACGGAAGACATACTAATCATATGATAAATGTGGATCAAGTTTAACCAGTATCAGTAGGTACTCACAGAGTCATCAGCGCTAGTATCGTCATCGTCTTGCTGTTCGTCTGTGTAGTCCAAGTCGAAACCGAGGTCCGAGGGAGACTCCCAGGTGGGACTGACTGACCGCCACGCTGCAAAGTAACATATCATTAAACTATTTACTCTAGCAATTTATGCAAGAATTAATTCCATGTTTTCATATTCCGTCGATTCATTTGTCGTATTTACGTCCCATTGCTTTGTGCCTACTGTCCTGATATCCATCAAACAGTGGCTTAATAATTTCGTCATCTCAAAATTAATGTGAAGGTTAGGTATTACAGAATGGGTAGTGTAATATGTAATCGTGATGGTATGATTAATAGTCCAATAACTCACTATGAGGCTGCGTAGTATTGATAGCGTGCAGAGCGTCGGCCAGGTACGAGAGCAGCACGCAGGCCGACTCTATCTGCGGCGCGAGGTTGCCCTCCACTTGGCCCTCCTCCAATTTATCCAACACATCCTGGCTGCTGAGGTTCTCCACACTGGTAAAAATAAATAAAATTGTTTGATTAAATCATATAATATGCAAAGGTTATGATTATGATGTCGATTACGACGACAAAATCAGCGTTAATCTTGTCCCAAAGTAGCGGATGGATTGAAACAGGTCACGAATGTAGGTAACAGCCAGTCTTTAGTGTTTTAAGCTACTGTTAAGAGATGTTTTTATTCCAAAGTAATAGAGAGAGCACATGCATACGTTTCCCCATAGTCGGCTACACTTTGTAAAACGTCATAGTAGATCTATTTGGACTTAATAAATATGCTACAAATCAGCCAATATATGCTTGAACTATACAGGCAGACGTCTTTCGGCTGATATGATGATAAGAGTGAGGATAGTACGAGGGGGAGAAGCTACTGACCAGGTGGAGAGCCACGCCACGGCGGCGGGGAACAGCTGCCGGTGGTCGCCGCCCGAGTGCGCGTCGGCGAGCCGGCACATCTCGCGCAGCAGCAGCGGCGACACCACGCTCTCGCCGCACACGCTGATCAGCGTCGTCAGCATGCGCTCGCTCACCTCCTCGCTGTTGGTACAAACAACATGTTATACAACTGTAACAAATGCTGCACTACCATAAGAATTTTAAATGGGAGCACAAACCAAATAACAGATACGTGATATATATTGCGAAGATATTCCCCGTAAAACTCGATTAAACGATTCGTGGACATAATGTGATACCCCATCTGTTATGAAATATACACATAGGTAGATTTATATCACCTTACACTAATTTAAGCTCTTGTTCCCCTAATTCTTTTGTAGAAGTACTTCCCACTAACTGTCAACTTACAGTAGAGTGGTAAGTCTGGACACGTACCAGTGGTGCTGCGCGTGCTTGCATATCGCGGACAGCAGCGCCGCGTTGTCGTTCGCGTCGGTGAGCGGCGCGGGCGCTGCTTCTGCCGCGAGCGCGGCCGCGGCGCCCGCCGTCGTGCTCTCCTTGCTGCCCTCAGACCAGCCGCTGCCCTCGGCGTATCTCTGTATCACTGTAACAATAAAGCAACAGTAGAGTCGGCGGGTCGTACACGCATATGGTATGGTTTCACGGCGTAAGTATGGGGATTACTATAGAAAACATGGCAAACAAAAATGCAGGCATGAGTTTGTAGGTATTAATTTTAAAAATAACACTGTGTTCCCAGTATAATAACAAGCTGATCATAATGATCGAAAGTATGGTATAATAAAATATTCCGTAAAATTACACACAAAGTGTGGATAATATAATAAGTACCTGCGTTTGCAGATTGTTGAGCCGCTTCTGACTGAGCTCTTGGCGCTGGTGAACTGAAACAAATATGTATTTTTAGTAAAGAACGGTAATTGTGAAGCCACACATATGTGTCCATGTCCAGCGGTGATGGCAATGATAGCCTAATTTCATCATAATATAATTTATGACGCTAGTTGTCGGCAATGCTGACGATGGGGACCCAACAAAATATAAAAACGCATCCACTCACGGAGTATCAAATACTGGCAGGTCGTCGCTGCGTTGCGCGGGCGTCTCGACGCGGTGCACCGACTCGCTCTCCGTGCGGAACACGCTGCGCAGAGCGTTGCGCAGCGCCAGCGACGCCGGGTTGCCGCCCGCCTCGGGCGCCGGCGACGTCGGCGTCGGCAGCTCGGTCTCGGTCGGTGTGCCGTTCGCTGTGCCAGCGGCGCCGTTCGATGCTAGTGCAGTGCAATATGTATATAATTGGTAATACGTTTATTACACACAAACCAAAATCTGTTATGGGGTTATGAGCAACAAATATTCATATCTTTTCTCACCAGGTGATCCTAGGCAGATGTGAGCCAGCAGACCAGCCAGCTTCTGCTGGTCCGCCACACCGATGAACTTGCACACGGATATGCAGAGAGCACTGCTCAGCTCGGAGCTCTCGCAGCCGGAGAATATTTTTATGAACAATCTACAATGAACACATTAACTTGACACTAAGTATGCGGGTAGTTTCAAGAACCGGGGTTGAGTTAAATTGTACTCTTCACCACTGGAAAATAAAATTCAGTCTGAGCTTTCCGGTAGACAGACAAGATAAAAATCGACAGCTCAAAAAAAATACTATCAACAACTATGTGTATTAAATTAACATACATTTTAGGCTTGCCTTCAACCGAAACGTATAGACGGCAGAAATAGCTAAGACGGATCTCGTAAATCCTGCTTATGTACTTACTTGATAACTCGTTCCGCATACGGGTTCCTAGCATTTGGCGCTGACAATAGTATTTTTCCAAGGGAATAGCCGGAGTTTTCGGCGAATACCGTTTCGTATGCCAGCCGCCCGGCCGGCCGGTCAAGGATCTTTTCCCAGTATTTAACCTGCACAAGAAAGATATTTTAAGAAAATATGATATTTTTTCAAAGTGAACAGTAATAACTCTAGCGGATAACATATATATTCTTATTAATTTTACTGCATACATAGACAACACAAAATAACAAAATATCATGTTACAAAAATAATAGTCAAAATAAATAAGAAGTAGAAGTATATTCACTTACCATATGCCGTAGAGTCTTCTCTGTAGACGGCTGCAAGTTTTCTACGAGAACAGTATAGGTAGTTTTGAGGATGTGCTCATGGATAAGCTGCTCCGCCTTCTGCGGCTGCGCCACCAACGTGTTTAGAGTCGCCGTTAGAGGCTCCGATGTGAACTCCAGGCGGCCGTCAGTCTGTACACAAAGTTAGAAACATAAATACCTATCGTATAGAAATAACTTATAAATTACACATTCATATATTAAGAACATGAAAAAGACCTTAAGCATCGAAGATTTATGAGCGGCGGACCTTGCGTCCATTGTTTGTTAGGTCAATGCTCCTTTGAGTAAAATTTCCTATCTTCAATATGGATTTTTTTTCCATCTTATATATTTAATAGATAAGAGATGAGAGGTGACGTATGACCAATGGATGGTCACCTATATAGAAGAAAGGTGGTTATCGCTCTGTAGTCGAGCTCTAATTAATAGCAGCGAGGGATGTTCTTGCCATATGGTCCAGCGACCTGAAACATATTTCAATTACGATCAAATATATGAAAGGTTTTCAGTAACTTACCATAGCCGGTACAATGAGGTCCAGGGTCTTCTTCATAAGGTCAGGATTATCCGCCAGCTTGCTGGCTCCAACCTCGAGGAGTTTAGCGGCCGAGTAGGCGAGCATCATCAGCGAGGACCCGATGGAGTACTTGTTATGGGTAGTGCTTATCAGCTCGCAGTGCGACGAAACCAGGTTGAGGACAGCGCTCTCCGAAGGTATGATGTGAGACGCGTAGAAAGCCTGGAGAAAAATAATGCACTTTAGTAGGTAAAAAGAAAATTTTGATTATGGTTTATAAGGTAATATTTATAACGTAATAAAATATTGTTGGGAGCGTGTTCTAACTTCGAGAGCTGAGGATGTTTACAAACTTTAGTTGTCTTGAGTTAAGTTGAGTTTTAACTTTAGCTCCATACCCTAGGCAGATATACTACCATAGATATCATCATAGGTAGATATACTACCATAAAATGTATGTCAAATAAAATCATCTGGACTTTTCTTTACATGTGACCGATCACACGTAGGTATTCGAAAGGTTATACCCACTTGTGCTATGGAAGTGAAGAGAGCTGAGTTGCAGCGCTGTTTTCAACAAAGTCACAAAGTGTGTGTGTGTCTGAAAACTCACGAGATTGATGCAGGCGAGCGGCGGCGGCGACGCCAAGCGGTCCAGCGCCGCAGCGGCATTGGAGGGCAGGTGCGCGCGGAGCCACGCGCCGAGCGCGGGCGGCGGGGAGCTCCCGCCGGTGCCCGCCCACGCCGCGGTGCCGCACACTTGCAGCCGCGCTTTGGACACGGCTGCCTCAGACGCGTTGTTGGAGCTCTCCATTAGACCTTCGAGCTCGAGACCGGCACTCAGCCTGTGAATGGAATTACACTACCACTTACAAGTTTTACCAAATACGAAAGCGGGAAATACGGAAAATACCGATTCAGTGGTTGTCTACGTCATTTTAGAAACCTAGACCCGCTGTTTGCTTATTACAAATTTCAAGTCAAGATGTGATAATGAATGACAACAATTCACTCTAAACAACTCTTAAAATCTCACCAACACCGTACAGGGATTGGTGCTGCTAGATTTTAATTAATTTTCCATGAAAGAAAACAGTTGACGGGATAATCAATTATATTGCACTTAAACTTGCTCAGAAGTATAGCAGATTATAATCAACACTTACCGACAGCAATCGAACACCGTCTCCAGTAAGTCCAGAAGGTCAGGCATGAACTGGTGAGCCTCGGTCGCCGAAGCTGTATCAGCGAGGCACACCTTGAGCCTCACAAGCGCCGAGTCGCACGAAATAACATCAAGCAGCGACGGAAGACCGCTTGCTGCGACAAACAACAATACATCCATTATTTCGTTGTCATATTGGCTCTAACTGAAGCCACTGTGAAAAATTTGCAACACGTTTTCATATAAGCAGCAACTCGGTGCACTTACGTGTAAGGTTCTGTTTCAAATGCTTGATGGTCTCTGAAGCGAGCCACGCCGTGTATTTGATATTATCGCACGACGCGCTCACGCCTGCCAGCAAGTTTTCCGCGTACTGTAAATAGAGCAGAAAATAAGTGAGGAGAGTAAGACAAATTAGCCTCCATCCATACTTTTAATAGAACTTAGAAGAGTAAGTGCCAATTCGTGCGTATTGACATTGATACAAATAAGGAATTCGCAAGAATAAAATGTCTACTTGTGTACTGTTACATAAAACGGTAGCACAATAATTATTATTTTATTCTCTAATCTTCATTATTTTCTTTACCTACAGCATTTCATCAAAATTCAACGTAAAAATGTGTCTCGAACATATTATACAAATGCACTTAAAATATGAGCTACAAAGCGCTACTATTTATTTCGAACATATATTGCAGTGAATCAAAATACGCACGCCCCACGCGACCACAGACGCCGACGCACAATACAATTATTAGATTAGATTTTGGCAGAATCATGAAACATGGACTTGATTTAAGCACGTATACGATTGAAGGCTCTATTACATCGGTGCCAATCAGAATGTGCTGACTCTACGCTCCTCCTCTCCTTCCTGTTCCATATACCTAAGCTCCTTAAGTAAGGGGTGGGTTGTATGTTGGGTTTGTTGCTGTTTCTTCCCCTCGGCTATACAGGTGGAAACAGAGCAGTTTTAGACAGAATTGACGACATAAGAGAATATTGTATACCAATTATGAATAAACGAATTTTTAATTTCAAGGACTACTAGTGTAACTGACCTGCGTATACATGCCCTGCTTGACAAGCGCGTCCTTCAGCCACGGATTGAACACCTTCTTGTTGTCGGCCCGCGGCGCCCATATGACCGCGTGCAGCGGCAGCGGCGACGGCAGCTCCGCCGCGATGCCCGCCTGCAGCTTGTCCATGTGCGGGGTCGCCGGCGGCATGCTTATTACAAGCCTGGGAGAGTTTACGACGAGTTAGTGCGGTTTAATTCTTCTTCGCGTGTAATCAGTGGTGTGCATCGTGTTTCATTAGTATAAATTGTACAAAATTGTAAATAAATGGAAGCCTTCCAATTGTCATCGCTGTTTCACTTCACCCCTAGCCTATATACAGCCTTAGGTCCAAGTAAAGTCGGGTAAAAATAGTGTTGTCCCTAGGTTTTTTTATAAGGCAATCTTGGTGAACGGTCGGAGAATTAAAGGCCAAAATCTTGGTCGAATATATATTAGCCCGTTTTCTCTGGTCTTGTCAAGATCGTCGTCTGTCTCTTTTTTGTCTGTTCCTCAGTCCTGTCAAGTCAAAGTTCTAGTCTGCCAGTCATGTCTTCAGTCAAAGGAGGCTGGACGCCACAACACTTGGGTTCTTTTAAGTTTATAAGTACTTGGCGGTTTTCAGGCCCTTACGATACGGTGCAGTTGTGCGTTTTACGAACGCGCGGCGAACGAAAAGTCGCCGCGTGTAAGGTCACTCACGGTTTATAATCCTTTTCAACGCAGACGTCTACTAGTATACAAAGTAAACAAATAGTGTCCGACGCTCGGTATGGTAAATGGCAAACGTCACTCACCTCCAAGCGGTCTGGAAGCAATAATGTGCGGCGGCCAGCGCGGCGGCCGACGAGTGGTACTGCGGGTTGTCGCAAATACACGCGGAGTTGAGCAGAGAGAGCAGCGCGTCAAGCAACAGCGGGTACTTGAGCTTGTGCGGCGTGCCGAGCACGAAGTTGCACGCTAGACCGTCGAATTTGGGATTTTCCTTCAACAAGAAACATATGTTGTTGTCAATATGTCTTTAAATTTTATACATGGTCGTGGTAATGTAAAAGTTCAATGGCACCCCCTCTAATGCGACCTGCAGAAACTAATGAAAATATACACAAGCCACGAGGAGTGAGACTGGATGCAAGACCTAAACATGGTCCGAATTGGAGATGATCTTTTTCTGGATACAGACATATATTAAGGGCTGAAGATCACAATAGAAATAAAGATATCGAAACACCGTATGATTCATGGAGCCACAAATGGCCCCAACGTCATCAACCATCATCATAATCTTTATGGTTGATTGCGTATAAATAAATAGATGTTACGAAGTATTTAGAGTCAGCAACCTATACTTATCAGCTCTTCAACGTCCACTGCTGTATATAGGCCTTCCCCAACGAACTTCTTCTGCCCGCCGAATCCAGTCGCTTCCGGCCACCTTCCGTCCGTCCACTTGGCGGAGGGGAGTCCCACGCTGCGCGTACCGGTACTATATTTAACTTATCATCCCGTTACCTGGTTATTGATCTCAGCGTTAGTCAAGGCGTAGAACCTGGGCCTCATGGAGGTCTCGTCCTGTGACTGCCGCCGGTACGACATCTCGATGTACGGCACCTCGCAGTAGATACGCGACTTGAGCAGACCGCTCTCCGTTGTGGTCTTCGCACCGGTCGTGCTCGTCTCCGTGGACTGCTGCGCGAGGCCGGGGGCTATCACGAGGTTCCATTCGATCTGGGAAACGGTTATAGTAAGTAATCATTTAATTTCAGGCAAATATTTTTACATAAGTAGCTAAAATCAAAAGAGTAAAATTCTTTGGTCTCATTAATAACGCTATTTATTTATAGGTTTCTCTAGCCGAAGTTCACGTCAAAAATACTTTACCTGTTGCAGCAAAGTCTGTGGTGCATCGTACAGATGGCGCATGAGGTATTCCAGCAGAAGCATCAGTCTAGTGGTCAGCATGAGCTGGTGCGGCGCCAAGTTGCTCGCTCGCTTCCTGTCATTTATTGTCAGGGTTTCCACCACCTAAAACAGCAAAGTCGTGAATTCCTTTGGAATTTTCTAAGAATAAGATAATCAGAAAACAAAGTAGTATGTGACTTGACTTTATATAGCTCGAAAATGTTTTTTTTAGGGATCAGTCAAAGCGGATACCCGGGCCCTTATAGCAGACATTTTGTTCGTCTACCTGTGAGGCGGATTACTCCGAAACTACTGCACTGATTGCGCTAAAACTTGGATGTATAAATGCCTGGTAATGATGGGAAAACTATAGATATTTTAAAAATAAAAAACATAGTGTACGATGAATAATAAATTGCTAGAATAATAGATTGGAGTGGTTATGAGAATCCCGCATCTAAATTTTGTTTCCCATTATATGATATAACACCTACCTTAATAATAGCATTGGCCGTCATTAGCAACACAGATTTCTTCTGCATCAGTGTCAACGAATGGAACAAGTACACCAACAGCTGAGCGTGTTCCACGTTCAGATCTACAAACAGACAATTATGAAATCAAGGATCAGTTACAATAATAATTAAGCGTGCAACGAAGCAGTGCCGAGTAAAATCTTTCAAAAGTAGTATGTGTATATATGTAGTCGTACCTACCCGTGGTACATCCTCCTGATCAACTGACGAGGCACTGGTGATGACTGATACTGCAATCGCTAACACGCCTGCCCAGAATGGCGATTAGAGCATCCCACCCCATGCAAAGCGCGAACAAAACACGGCCCCCAGTGTAGTGGTATGGGTACTGATGTGCGCCCCTACGCGAAATCATCCATCAAAAATGTTTCGTATACGTTAATATCATGAATCAAAAAATTTTGCCACTCCCATATGGATGAGTAATAAAAGCATTCTATGGGTGTCAAAATTGTGTCAAAGTAATCACAAAATTATGACTCACTCACACATTCTCATTTTCTAACTCCATATAAATTTGTATTAGCAACCTCCTCCCGCTACTCCGCTTCCTTTGTCCGCACCCCCCCCCCCCCCCGGTAAATGGAACCATAGGTTCCGATACTTAACATGCAAGATGCGATCTATACAGGGAGCACGCGCGCGACCAAAGAGATTTGAAACTTCTAGGTTAATATTATTAGAATTTTAATATGAACGACTCGTCTCGCTAGTACACTGTACCTTCGTAGTCGTGATCCTGCGCGGGTTGCGGCTGCAGCGCGCACTCCTGCAGCGTGTTCACGATCTTGTGCCACATCGCCAGGATGCTGTTCTCGCGCTCGGCCGCCGGCTTGCACAGCACCATGCCGCCGAGCAGCTTCACCACGCGAGGGCCCACCTAACACACATAATACACTTTTTGTATCGACTCGTACACTTCGGTCACGCCCCAGAAGGGGGAGAAGTGTTTAATAGTAGAAAAATGTAAAATGTATGGAGTGCATCAGGAAAGACTCTCATGTGATCATAACCGCAAGGTTCGAGGGGCCAGGAGAGAGAACATATCTTCGTCCACTTTGGTCCAAATTGTCCCTTGTTAAATCTATATTAAAGCTACTACTATGGTGACGATCTGAAAATAAAATACAAATACGATTGTATTGCCCACAGCTTCCAAAGCTCACCTGCAGCGGCGTCATGTTGCTCCTCTCCGAGCCGGCGGACACGAGCTGCTGGTGCAGCGCGGGCTGCAGCGCAGCGAACGCGGGCGCGCCAGTCAGGTTGTGCAGGTAGCGCACCAGCGCGCAACTGAACGACGCGTACAGCGCGCCCAGCCGAGCGCCGAAGCACGACGAGATCGTGCCTGGATACGGAACGTTTTATTCAACCACCGCAATCATCAATGGTGACCATTTATCAATATCATACGACCGTCTCTGTTTGTACGTACGGAATAATCTCACAAACTATCCATTTACCAAAGTTCTCCTGTTTGGGATTAGACAAGTGTATGTATTGTTGTTAGCTAAGGAAATCAATATCTCACAGTTGCAAGAAATGTTGCAAGTTTTCCATTTAGCTTTCTTTCATTATTGATAATCAGTTTCTCGATTCTGACAGAGGCCAACCAAGAGTGGTTCATCACATCAATCACTTACGTGGCTGGTATTCACATACGCGAGTTACGCTACAAATCTTTATAGCGCCTGGTGCACCTGATCGAGAAGCTCCGTGACCTCGTTTTTTATGATATCTAACATCATCACACCACTATGATTGCTTACGTCACTGATAGATTGATTCACATACGCGAGTCACTTACCGGTGTCGGTGCGCGCAGTCTCTCTATCCAAGTCCTTAGCTAGCGCCGCGAGTAGCGCCTGGTGTGCATCGTGTAGTTGCAGCGACGCTTGCCCGAGTCTATCGGAGCCTTCACTTATGATCTCTTGTGTCAGCAGGGTGAACACATCCGTCGCTAGCGTTATGTACTGCAAACAATAATAAATTTCTCTTGCTCAATTTCACAGCGCCGGAAGCAGCTCGAACAGCCTTAAAATGTAGCTGTGGAATTTATCAATTATCATTTGGTGTTTGTTTTAAAATCAAATGTTAAAGTTTTGTGAGAAATTTCAGAAGTCTCAACACTTTCTGATAATACTGTACATTTATATTACAAAGACTAATGTGAATGAATAACCAACTGGACCGAACAGAGAAAACTCAATGGCACATGTAGACATATAATTTAAATAGATAAAAAACATTACAACGTTAATTATACTCACCGAATAAGGCTCGGCCTTGTCGGGAACGATGGCCTGGTGCGGTCGGGACGGCGCGTCCGACCCGTCCGCCGGGTCCGCGCCCGATGTCGCACGGACCAGTCCCGAATCGGCCGCGTCGGTCGCGACCAGAGTCGATTCGAACCACAACCCGAATAGGGGTTCGCTGTCTGTTGGACAATCAGATCACAGATCAGCTTTGTTTCCACATGGATGCGTCATAGATATGGTTAGAGTGTGATGCCGCGTGCTGGGTAGAGCATTTAACAGTAGACGACGACAGGCTTATTGTACCTTATGCTTACCGTCATCAGTCTCCGAGTCCTCAGAGCACAGTATCATGTCCTGGAAGTAGACGGTGGAGTCGGAGCGGTCGGGGTCGGCGTCTTGGTGCTGCTTCTGCACCACGGCGCGTTTCAGATTGGTCGCCTTGCGGTAACACACTACGCCCAGCGCCACCAGCAGCTGTTGGAAGAACAACCGTGCCAATATCCCTCAGGGTGTTAAAACACCCGATCGGGTTTTATTAATATTGTCAGCAGAATGTGACGCGACCCGATCGGGTGTCGTCGCTGTAGGCTATTATCACGTATATATATATATATATATATAGGTATGAGTGATTTCTCGAAAATCCAAAAATGACGTCCACATTCTGCGGAGTTTTCAAATTTTGACAGCCACATTCTAAAGGATATCATCGGTATGTAATACATAGTATATTTTACCACCCCTACGGCTCAAAGTATGTGCCGCGTTTTTTCATTGTCATTAATGTACCTGGTGTAGCGGCGCCGCCGCAGCCAGCCGCAGCTCGCGCTGGTGCGCCGTGTGCTGCGCCAGTATGTGCAGCGGCGCGGGCGCCGCCGCCAGCGCGTCGCCGCACGACAGCGCCTCCATGCGCGCGTCCGCGAGCAGCGTGCCCACCCACGCCAGGCAGCGCCCGCCCAGAGCGACCCACACCACGCCTAGACCCTGTTGCCTGGACACGGCAAACAAACAAACAAAATGTAAGCAAACTTCAAAAGTACCCAGCAAGCAATAAGCTTGGGTGCGACATGATCACCAGAGCTCGGATAGGTCATCGAAAAACAATATCAAGGCGGAAATGGAACAAGAAGTGATGGAGTCGTATTACGTACAGTATACTGTAGATATGTTTTCAATAATATTGACATCCGCAAACCAGAGTTGTCCAAAAGTTTGTGTGGGTATTTCCATCAACATTTTAAGTAATTCTCTTTGGGGAATCTTTCTCTTTAGCGGGTGAGGTTCTTCCTCATCAGCCATTAGCGCTCGCGGGCTTTAAGATCCACTAGACAATTCTTATACGAGTATTGTCAGTCGTTTGACTATTTTATCCTATACAGTGTGAATGTCGAGGTAGTAACGTGTGCTGTAGGGGGAGAGAGTAAAGTGTGGAGTAACTTACATCTTGGTGAGATTATAAGGCCTGGAGGGCGTCTTGGCGGGGCTCTTGCCCGCCGCGGTGGAGGGGCAGGGCGCGCCGGCGAGCGCGTGGTGCAGCCCGCACAGCAGCACCCAGCCGCCGATCATCAGGTGGTTTTGGTATACCTGGACAAGAGTTTGTGTTACTCTCAACACACATGATGCTCTAAAAGGTGCGGACTTTCCCAGGACTGGGCCAGCATATAGATTTAAAATCGTATGGCTGGTATTCACACATTTTGTATACTGATATAAGAAAATATTATGCTGTAAATACTGACTTTCATTTGAATATGTACGGTCGACCGCAAGTCAATGGAAACAAAGCCAGTATAAACTGGTCCCTCATAGTACTGAAACACCGTAATAGGCTAGACCAGCTCAAGGTCAGTGTTTCCACTGACGTGCGGACGACTGTACATCGTCTAGACAAATATTAATTAGGTAATAGACATAATAATATGAATATGCTTACATATCCGCCAGCGCGTGTGGACTGTTTGAAAGTCTCCCCAACAGTGTTGTATAAACTGAGCGCACTTTCCACCAACGTCGCCGTCTGCTGCTCGTTTTCTTCATCCTTGGGATGCAACGACGCCTGGCGCAAATATAAATAGTCAAAAATAGATATTTTTATTACAAAAAAAAGGAATAAAACTATCATGTAGAAACGATAAAGTGCAGATTCTGATTTCGGTACTGGTCAGTCGACCACAGCGCAGGAGTGCAGTGTCCATTTTATAGGTGGGCAAGTAGCCATACAGTAGTATCATTTTAAAGGAAACTGTATATTGTCAAAGCTCAGAGGCGATCTATCAATTATTCAATATCCAATCTCCTACAGTTTTTGTTGACCTAATAAAACGTAACACTCACGTAATGCTTCTAAATAAATCTACAGTCCGTCTTATAATATAATAACAACCATTAAGAATCATATTATGATTCTTATGGGTTGTTATTCCTATCATAATTCCCCAGACTGTAGTTGGAAATGTTTCATTCTGTCCTTTAGTAATATAAAACGTACTTAAACTTATGCTACGAATGCATTTTGTATTGTCACAGATTAAGTGTGATATGATATCTGAATATGATGTCGAATAAAATATTTTTCTTTCTTTCTTTCTTATATTGGCAGTGAGTGACTTTACTTGAGCCGTAGCACAGAGCAGCCACGCGGTGCTGACGTCACTGAGCGTGGCGATCCGCTCGGGAGTGAACGGCTCGAGGCACGGCAGCGACAGCGCCAGGCGGCACACGTGCACTTCGTTCACCAGAAAATGGAGGCTACGACAAGAAAATCAAAGTAAAAAAATTATGCTCAAAATTAATACAAGGTATAGAAAGCGTAAATTTATACATATATGATGAAACTAAAGAGTTCGTCCGTTGCCAATACTACCACCAAGCAGTTTATTTGTTTGAGCGCGCTTTCTCTGGAACTTGGTAAAAATAAAATTATTTTTTGCGTTTGAGAGACCAATTCTTGAGGAAGGTTATAGGCTGTTTAAGAACACGCTACGACTCTTAGGAGCCGAACAAAAAGAAAAAAAACCGAGGGCAGCCCCCCGACGAGAACCGAGCATTACCGAGAAGAGCCGAACGGCGGGTGGAACCGCGGCGCAGGCTGGCATACCCCATAAGTCCACGAATCCGCACTGGTGATTGGCGTGTGTGGTGGACTATGGTTGAAATTATTGACTACAACACTCACAGTGAGGCATCTGAATTGAACTGCGGCGCGACAGCGGTCTCCTTAGCGCTGTGCCAGCGGTTGAGGTACCGCTGGAGGCAGGGCAGCGAGGCGCACACTTTGAGCACCACAGTGCCGGCGCGCAGCTCCATTAGCAGGGACGAGCAAGTCGATGCCACCCACTTCTACAATATAAATAACAGTTGGTATAAGTGAAAAAAGTACGTAAGATATACGCCATGAAACCATTCTATAGATACTTAAAATGACGTCAGCATAGATCGAGAAGCTACCAATTGGCGAGATTTGATCATTATGAGCGTCGGTGGCGTGGTGGGGAAGAAGCGGCCTATCAAGCGAAAGGTCAGAGTTCGATCCCCGGCCGTGCCATGTATCAAGGTTGTCTGGAAAAAATCGCTCTTAGCGATAAGACCGCCTAGATGTACATTACTGTATCTGTGTTTGTTTTTTGTCTGTAATTTTTCGACGCAATAAACGTGCAATAAACGTGCAATAAAGTGTATTGAATTGAATTTTTCTCGAAACTTGACTTATTAACTGCTCTCAAACGGTGAAGGAAAACATCGTGAGGAAACCATAATACGCCGATGAAGAATTTCTTAGGCGCATGTGAAGTCCACCAACCCGCACCGGGCTAGCGTTGTATAGTCCAGGCTGTTGATTTGATTAGATCATGATATTTACAGAGATTTTTACATACCTTCATATCAACGGAAGTCTGTTGCGAAGCAGTCCCATCCTTAGCGCTCTCCAGACTGTCCTTACTTCCGGGAGACAAAACTGCAGCAGGCTGCTGTCCCTGGGCCACCATGGACGACATGGGGTTCCTGAGCGGCGCCGTGAGCTGCTCGAGCAGGGCGTCGGAGCGCCGCTGCGCAGTCGACGGCGCCTGCTTCTCGGGCGTCGTGCTCTGAGACGCCAGGGACGTGATAGGGCTCGGTATCACCGAAGATTTCGGCGTTTGAGACTCTGCAAACACGATTTTTAGGGAGCCGTTACACGGTTACCTGTATAGCAAGCAAGGTTGTTTTGTCCGTCTGTCTGTCCGGCAAGTAACTCAAAAAACATGGGAAAATTATGTAAAATAAAATCTTTTACGAAATGTTATAGGAAATGTAAAAAAATACACATTTACTCTTTACACTTCTGTCAACACTTAGTGCATCAAAATATGTCCGGCTGTTATAAAATGATACAAATTGTTTTTTTATTATTAACAAAATGGATACCTTAGATCAAATCCACAACAAGTATTTGGTTTTGGTCAGTCCAACACTGAACGACAGCTTGATTGCATATTAATTACTATTTATTTTGATGCACCTCACGATTTTCGTATAATATGCATGTATGAAAGTACAGTATATTATGTATCTTTCTACATTGGTTTCATCTAAGATGGATACTATACAAAAGTACAACGTACCTGGTACAGTAACATGTGCTGGTAGCTTTGCATTCTTCAGCAAAGAAGTCAAAATCACTAGGTCTGATTGGGGATATCCTCCTCCATCGATGCCACATAGTCCCACAATCGGTAGCAATAGCTAGAATGAAGATTTTGGTACATCAAACAACATGTAGTAACAATAATGTTTTTAAAATCAAAGATTTTGTGAAAAAAAATATCCGTATTTTTAATGTCTTCCTAAAAGAATTGTGTAATGTTGGTTAACTTAAAAAATTGAAAATTTGGCATGGGTATAAATTAATTAAGCCAACAAAATGAGTAGAATAAAATCTTGAAAAACATTTTTTTTAGAGTAGCAAAGTGGGAGTGAACTTTTTTTTCTTGTGAATCCCAAAGTATAGTATTTATTTATTAATCACAATAAAATACAATGTAAATAAATTACGGTGCAACAAAAACCAGACTCGATTTGTCTGTGCACCGCGACGTCGTACTTAATTGCTACTAAATATTACAAATATATTGCAGTATTATTATTTATCCTATGTGCTAATCCAATTTATTATCTTATATTTATAAATATATATATATATATGTATATATCCATAGTGTGGGGTACCGTTAGATAGGTCTTTCAAAAATATTGCTAGTGTGTGGAAACTATTTTTTCGATTTAGGGATCCGTTGGCGAAATATTAAGCTTTAAAGCGGTAATTTTCGTTAGAGTCAGGTGTCCCCCCCCCCCCTGCCAGCTAAATGGTTGCTTCTGAAAATGTGAAAAAATTCACGACAGTAGCATATATAACGCAGTTAAAAGGAAAACTATGAGAGCTAAGTAGGTTCTATTAGTTTTTGAGTAATAATCGATTAACTTAAGAAAGGCGAAAAATTAAATTATGTTCATAGAACTGCATACGTAAAATAGGAATGATTTTTTTTCGCGTGAATTCCATGGTGTTGGGTATCGTTGCATAGGTCATCCAAAAATATCGCGGGTGTGTGGAAAACATTTTTCGATTTAGGGATTCGTTTGCGAAATATTATGCTTTATTGTTTTTTATGCTAATTTTTGACACTTTAGTACATAATCTCCAACGGCAAAGTTGAACGGCAAAGTTGACTTCTGTTCGTTTCTTTTAGGTTTGGTTTATAAAAGGGCTGGCGAGGTCTACTGTTCTCACAGAACCACTAGTAATACTCTTTCTAAACAGTTTAGTACACAAACCAAATATGTAAAATATAGAACCTTAAAAAGTAACAATGTGGTCTTTATTGTATGTTACTTATAAAAAACCCTCATTATGAGTAAATATTTAAAGAGTGACAGGATATTTCGAAAATGTTTGTACCTGTTTGACTGAAATATTTGGTGCAGCAGTGGTGGTTGCATCATCACAGCTGAATCCTGCTTCCGAAAGCTTCTTGAGGATTTGTCTAAGTAAGATTCTGAATGCATCGCGCGCTGTGCTCAGCTGGTCAGTCGGCACTGATGAAATAGTCACAGTTATACCATACACAGTTGCTGGATAGAACTACAAGTAAATTAATATATAATAAACCTTATAATATATATTAATTTATAATATTTATTTTGGCCTGGTCATTTGGTGTTATTCTATACTAAGAAAATAGGGGAGAGTTTTAGTATTTAAATAAAATTCATTTTTTTACTATTGCACAATGTGGTGAAATATTAAAAAGTATCTACATCAACTACTTCTTGTATAACAATGGTCCTTAGCATGATCGATTCTCATTGGGATTCATGACATACAGTCCACTGCTGGACGTAGTCGTCTCGCCTCATTTTTTCTTAGACTGCCCTTTACATCTAGATGTTATTTGCAGGTGTCTTGGGAGGCAGTGATGGCCAGGCTATGAATAATAAACAATTTATAATACAGACAATTGGCCTATTCATAAACTATGATTTCTTTTACTATGTGAATTCAACAAAGGTAATAAATTTATAACAACATCTAGATAAGACTAGAATCAACTTTTACAAATTGTAAATTGTTGTTTTTTCCCAATGAGAATCGAACCCACAATATGTTATGGTTCAATTCAACTCACAATCACAACCCACTAAACTAACAAGGTGGTTTATGTGAACTTGTCAAATTTCCCACAAATTATTTTCTACCACAGCAACCAAACAATCTTAAATCTTCATGGTGTCAAACCTTTGTTAGAAAGATGAAAGAACAGAGCCTCACAGAGGGTGGTATATACTTACAGTTATTGGCGTTAGCGCTTATGAAGTGAGCAGACAGACACGCAAAGCAAGTGTAAAACAAGTCATAGATGTCTTCGTGGTTTTGGAACTCGTTCTCACTGTTGGTAGAAAATTTATTTAGTCTTCTCCATTCCCACTGATAATTTAATTCGGCCAACAGGTCGCTGGCAATCCATACACACTACGTTCACAATTCTGTGCTCCATACAACAGAGGAATTAATAGTCTCCACCACCATACCACCACCATTCCCCAGTGTGGTGGTAGCCTAAATTCTCTTCTTCTAAATATAGTCATTCTCTCCTTTAATTTACAGAGGGTAGTTGGGAGCCAATAATAAGGTTATTAATAATTTTATACAACATGGATATAACTTATATACGAATTCAATAATTTAAAATTGCAGTAGAAAATAATGTAAATAAATAATTGACCTAATACAAATGAGTAATAGGTATATCAGATGACTGACGGAAATATTTATTGTACCAGAAATATAAAAATTAAGCCACTGACCTTTTGATGATAGCTTGAATGATTTCTACGGCATCGTTTTTATCGAAAAACGGGCCGTAAAGTGCTGTTAAAATTGGTTTCACAGTTGTCGACCATTCGATATTTCCTCCCGAAGCGGCCATTTTCGGGAAATTGTTTTTTTTTATTTTCGAAAATATACGAATGACAATGACAATTTAAAAATGTGACAGTTTACTTTTTAATATTAGCTTAGACTAAGTAAGGCCAAGATATCTAAAAATACGTCACGAGTATATAGAAAGTAGTAGTGGTACCTCGACTAGGAGTCAGATGACCCACTTCGACTGAAAAAAAAAGTCTGCAACGCGTGACTATTTAAAGCCATTGCGAAGGAATTTGACCATATTGGTGTTCTAATCTGAGATATTGGTAGACCAGACCAAAAACTCTAAAAAAAAGTTTGACAGTTGATTTGATTGACCGATAATGATTGATCAATCACTGACCAATGTCAATTTCAATCAGGTCAATGAGTGATGAATCATCATTGTTGACTGACTGACTGATTGATTATTCTGTTGGATTAGAATTCGTAAAAAATATAATCTGCTAGTAATAATTGCCTCTGATAGTCTAAAGCATGTCGGAGAAAAGCTTAAAAAAGAGGAAAATATCTGAAGAAAACGGTGGCGAGTCAGCCGGTAATTACTAGTATAACCTAGAACTCCAAAAACAATCATCATTTTCATAAATTTTCTCATCATTGCCGAGCAAATTTTACTCCAATGGAGTTTTCGAGTTATTCGGCGCACGGACAGACAAACCGGCGTAAAGCTTCGCTTTATTCGTTTTGACTAAACCCGAAAACAAACAATTCTTGAGCAGCGTCTATATTATGAATCTTAGTTGAGGTGAGTTGTGGTGTTTGTTTGTAGTCAGATCTGTATTTAAGTGTCCAATAATTTTCAGAACATCCATGTAAATCAGCTCACATCCAGTGTCCGTATCTCGATACAATAAACAGACATGTACTGGATTTTGATTTTGAGAAGCTGTGTTCAGTTTCTCTAACAAGAATCAATGTATATGCATGCTTGGTCTGCGGAAAGTACTTTCAGGTATGTAAAGAAAGAAAGAAACTGTATACTGTACAAAACTTATTCATAAACACCTTATTCCAAAGGATATTGACTATTGTGGTTTTGATATTATATTTTAATTATGGTGGACTGGATCAACTGGGGCTACGGAATAATAATAAAATTTGGTCAATATTTTCTACAATGATCTCCACATTTTATGGTATCAGGTGGGGGTATCAAGAGTAGATAGTGATTTGTCTAGGTTTTTTTTTCTGTTGTCAATCCACACTGTGATAGGGAAAACTAGCCAACCACAATTTTTCATCAATAAAGTCATATGTTGTGACTTGTGAGCATAGAAACATAGAGCATATCAGTTTGCTGTAGAGACAATAATATTCCATTGAAAGAAAGCTGTTTCTGGTCTGTTTAGACCCTTAATCATATCACTATGTTACCTCCAGGGCAGAGGCACCAACACGCATGCCTATACCCATTCTGTCGCCGATGGCCACCATGTGTTCCTCAATCTGCACACTCTGAAGTTTTACTGTTTACCTGATAATTATGAAGTTATAGGTAAGTGAATGAATATGTACAAATATGATCTACTAATAAATTACTTTTTGTACAGTTTAATATAACATCAATGGAACATCCAATTAATAACAATCTCTGGTTTCCCTTCAAAATGTATAAATCTTTCGCCTTTTACTAAAGATATCCGTGGAGGGGAACACTCAAATGAGTCTTACATGAACTTTTTTATAGCCCTGCTAACGCGGGGCTTTTAATTTTTATTTTCTTAAAAAGAAAACCTGAGATTGGACATTAAACAAGAGCAATACCAGGTTTTATGGGACTAGAAAGCGACTGGAATCTTGGGAATCATTCTTTGACTATTCTCTAGTCTTAATACCTGTGTGAAATTGCTGTATCAAACTATTTGCAGATTCTTCTCTCAATGACATCAAGTATGTTTTGAACCCGACCTTCACGCCTGAACAGATCAATCAGATGGACTTTAACACAAAGATGTGCAGAGCTATCGATGGCACCATGTACATGCCTGGCATTGTGGGACTTAACAACATCAAGGCCAATGATTATTGCAATGTTATATTGCAGGTAAAATATGTTTTGAAAGTCTCTATTTAAAATTCGTGGAAGATATTGCGTGCTGTCCTAGCTCGGTGGCGAATGCTAGAATAATTAAGTCTAAATATTTTATTTATTTAATGTTTTTTGCAAAATCTAGCACTATATCTGCTAATTCAGTTGTTGCAATAAACTTAGCGACTGGCGTCTCGTCAAAACTAAGGAAAATCTATTTACAGTGCCTATCACAAGTGAAGCCGCTCCGCAACTATTGTCTGCGCGAGGAGAACTACGCGAGCGTGAAGCGACCGCCGGGCGACTCTTCGTTCCTGTTGGTCCAGCGGTTCGGGGAGTTGCTGAGGAAACTGTGGAACCCGCGCGCGTTCAAAGCGCACGTGTCGCCCCACGAGATGCTGCAAGCGGTCGTGCTGTGGTCTAAGAAAAAGTTCCAGTTTATAAAGCAGAGTAAGAAAAAAAATCAATATTTTGATTATTACATTAGATATAGTCCCCGCGCAGTTTAATGGCGGCTGTATGAAGTTGTCTGTTTTCTGCGCAATGACCAATTTTAGGTGTAACAGCGGGAGCTGTGCGGGGGTTCACTAGAGACGCTCATTCAATTTCAAGAAATGGTGCATTGATTCGATCAGCCGAATGAAACTTTCAAGTTTTTAGACACCTCTATGTAGAACACTATCTTGCTTACCCACACATAGACTATAAAAACTGTCTGCGATGTGCAAACAATTTGTGTCTATATTCATTCAGCCGTCAAGAAATTCCGTAGGGACTATACCTGATGGTAAGTGAAGATCTGCCAAGTGGCATCATTTAAACAAATGTATGTATGTTATGTAGTAATCAGTTATGCAGATCTTAACTCACAGATTTAGAATATTTTGTATAGATCTAACTAAATCTCAGATAGAAAATTCCACATGAGTTACTTATATATTTTGTATATAATTTGTTGTTACAGGCGATCCCATCGACTTCATGTCATGGTTCCTCAACTCACTGCACATGGCACTTAATGGAACGAAGAAACCTAATAGTTCTATAATCTACAAATCATTTCTCGGTCATATGAGAATATACACAAGGTATGTTATTTTGCACACTCTAATGGTGCATTATCATTAGTTGATACGAAACGACTTCGAGATGCGAGTCAAAACTTTTCAAGATAATAACCAAATCATCCATGTATAATTTTTGACCTTTTATAAAATTAACTTTGTACGAAACCCTCAGGGCGTGAGTCCTACTCGCACTTGTCCGATTTTTTTCCAGGAAGTTACCGCCCCCTGACGCGGAGGAAGCGTCGAAAGTGGACCTGACCAGTGAGGAGTATAATGAGATGATAACGGAGTCGCCATTTTTGTATCTTACGTGCGACCTACCCCCCACCCCGCTCTTCACCGACGAGTTCAGGGAAAACATTATCCCACAGGTAAACCAATAATGGTGATTAACCTGTTATTAATTGGTGGTAAACCAATATTGTGCAAGTGTAATATTATGAAAGGATACCGATAGGTTGCACGAGTTGCTAATAATAATGTCCTAGTTAATAACTATGTATAGTTGCATATATGTTTCATCATCAACAGCCTATTAATGTCCCCACTGCTGGGGCTCAGGCCTACCCTCTCCACGAGGGCGTTCGGGCGATAGTCCACCAGGCTAGCCCAGTGCGGGTTGGTGGACTTCACATACGCCTAAGAATTTCTTCTTCGGCGTATGCAGGTTTCCTCACGATTTTTTTTCTTCACCGTTTGAGAGCAGTCAGTAAATGTACTTAAGTTTCGAGAAAAAACCCATTGGTACATGACCCAGCTGGGGATCGAACTCCGGACCTTTCGATATGATAGGCCGCGTCTTATCCTCTACGCCACTGACGCTCTTCTATCATTATAATAATAACATTACATGTAATGTATGAGCTACTTATGTCCGTTTGAGGTAATCTCTGTAACTACTGAACCGATTTCTAAAATTCTTTTACTTTTGGACACTCTCTGTCGGCCTAATTTTTTTAAAAACCTGTTCTTGTTTTTACGTCAATTCCAAATTGTTTTAGGTAAATCTCTACCAGCTACTCTCAAAGTTCAACGGTCAAACGTCCAAAGAATACAAAACGTACAAGGAAAACTTCTTGAAGAGGTTTGAGATCACGGAATTGCCGCCGTACTTGATATTATACATCAAGAGGTTCACGAAAAACACATTTTTCGTCGAGAAGAATCCGACGGTCGTCAACTTTCCAGTCAAGTACGTACTTGTTCCACATATTTTTTACAACTTTTAAAATAGGTACCTAGTAAAGTTTTTGTTTTTAAAGTTCTATAATAATATAAAGGCTTCCGTCGGACCGCTCTATTCAAAGCGACAGCGGGCGCGCCGCTCACAGGCGCAAACGCCTTGAGTTGTGTGGAAAAAGTTAACGTAATGTAAAAAATAATTAAAACTATAACGTTAAATTCAAATTCATGTGAGTGACTACACTGTCGCTCGCCACGCCTGTTTCGGTGGATTTAAAAAGCTGCATTATGAACCTAAAAGCGGTGGAATAAGACCCACTGTTGGGCAAGTGTGTTGAAAATATTTTTTTCCCGCAGAAACGTGGATTTCGGTGACATCCTGACACCGGATGTGAAGGCGAAACACAAGGGTCGAACAATATACGAGCTGGTTGGGAACATCGTGCACGACGGCACGCCCGAGAAGGGCACGTACCGGGCTCACGTGCTGCATAAACCCACGCAACAGTGGTCAGTGGCGATACCATTCACTTTAGTTACGATAAGGCTTTGCCATAATAATGGTCATCACATACAACACCCCGGCACCAGATCAGCACCGCCTCAACTCTAAGTGAAGCTTTGTGTACTGTAAGTGGACGACGCGGGGACTGCGCGTCGTTCTCTACAGACCACCTGCGCGTAGTTACTCCAGACCACCTGCGCGTAGTCACTCCAGACCACCTGCGCCTTGCTGACGGCCCGCGTTGCCCGCACGCCGCCCACCGATATTATCTCTATCAATATAGTTGAGGGCGAGCTGTAGCCCCGCGGTCCTTTCGCTAACGCCGCGCTGTCCACTCGTTGACGCCGTGTGGACGTCCGAGCGAACGCCGGCGAGAATTGAGTCTGTGTTGATCCGCGTGCGATGATCATAATTAGTGTAATCTTCACACGACGTCGGTGCGGCTAATAGAGTTGAAACGCTGTTCTACGAAAGCTTAGATTTAAACACGTAACAAATAAACTTTGAACAATTTTCAGTGGCCTTAGCACTCGAAATCTTTGCATTGTTTAATTATTGCAAGTGACTAAATATACACCTGTATAATGCCTATCATCATTCTTGAGTAATTGTTATTTGATTCGCATGACTTACTATGTAATTTGTTGCAGGTATGAAATGCAAGATCTTCACGTCACCAGCATATTGCCTCAAATGATTACTCTCACAGAAGCATACATACAAATATATGAGCTAAAGCAAGACTGATATTAGTCAATGGTGTTCTTTGTAAATACAATAAAACTATGTAAGCATATTTTTAATTTTATTTTATTGAATATACAAATTGATATTCCAGATTCCCATTTTACAAACTGCGGCCGTGGAATGATCTTAATGTTTAATTAATTCTAGTGTGTATTAATTCACATTATTAATTATTAAATATATTATTAAAAATTACATTTACTATGTGACACAGTTTGCGAACGATCTGATTATTTTACAAATCCATGCAAATAGAAAATCTGTAGATAGTTCATTCATAGTAAGTAATGTGATGAATTTTATAAAAAATTACTGGCAGACTCATAAACAGCACATACCAGCTGCTCCAGAGCTGGAATATAGTTCTTTTCTAGGTAACAAACATAGTAAAATCTATAATAATGGCTACAATTCTACACAAGGATAGAAACAACATCAGTGCTGTTAAACTTCCAAGACTGGATGGTCATTGTGCTGATCTGAAAGAACTGAAAATCATCGTTTGGGAATTACGTATAAACTATGTACTCAACATAACGTAAAATGGGAAAATAATTAAGGATACATTTTGGCGTTTCGAAAACTCAAAAAAAATCACAAAATGAACTATTTACAGAATTCCAGAGTGATATTAAGGCTAGTGGCTCTCGCCTTTTTTGCCTGCCACGCGTTTGAACTCTCCCATATTCGTGGTGGAGATTGGAGAGCCATAGAACGCGAGATGGTCAATCTGTGTCACCTCACTGCCAGACTGGTTGTCTTTTATGAACAGCTGGATGTTCTGCACACTCTGGAACTTCACGAACTTGAGCGGGATCGGGTTGCCCTCCAGATCACTTGGTGATATCCTGAAAGGAATGCAAAATCTTTGTTTCAACTATTGCTCCAGCGCCACTTGTTGACATTTGGAGGCCGTTGTCGCTTCTCTTTGCTTTATTTCAATCACAGATATCCCCCAATAGATACCGCATACAGGGTAATTGATGGTCAATTGACGCGTACCACAAAAATATGCATTTCCGGGTTGTGGGCATAGTGATTAGCTGTCTCAAGGTCGCACGCACCGACCGCAGTTCTAGCGTAGCGTAGTTTTTTTATATATTTGTATAAATGCATAAGATGTATGGTGAGCTGAGCGTCAGTTAAGTATACGGTTTAATTGGAGGTTATCTATTATTTCAACTAATGGTTAAGCAACAAAGTTAATTGTGACAAACATCAACAAGTAAGCAAAAATCATAAAGTCCCAATCACACAGTCAAATTTGCAGAGATGTGATTGATTCAAATTCACTTTGCAAATATTTCAACTCACTCTAAATCCTGCACTGACGAATTTGAAGCTGCTTGATCAAAATCAAGTGTTCTGGGTTGGTTGATGAACAGTTTCAAGAACTTAGGCCCTTTGTCGCCAGGAGCTTTCAACTTCAGAGAGTGTAGTTTTACTAACTGAAAAAAATATAATATATATTTTTAGTTGCATAAAATAGAAAATTTGTTTAGTTCAATATATTTATAACTACCTTTTGCCCGCGGCTTCGCCTGCGTAGAAAAGTTTTTCCCGTGCATATTGTGAAACAGCGCCTTCTATGTAGGCGTTTTGTTACCTAAGGGGTATTTGCGGAGGCCCCGCAACTTTGCCCGCGTTAAAAAGTAGCCTATATGTTATTCCAGAATATAAACTATCACTGTACCAAGTTTCATCAAAATCTGTTCCGTAGTTTTTGCGTGAAAGAGTAACAAACATCCTCACAAACTCACATCCTTACAAACTTTCGTCTTTAAATATTAGTAGGATAGGATAATAAATATGTCAGATTTTCCAAAGTTGCCTGTCCTTCCTTGATGGAAATACGGCCTTGATATCTGAAAAACTGTTGAAGGTTGATACCTGGTTAAAGGATATATTGATGATGAGCTGCTCATCACAGTCACTAGCGAGGTACCCGCCACCGCTGGTGAGCGCATGCGTCATTGGATGATCATCTGCCTCATTTAAGCACTCACATTCATTCTTAACAATGAATGTTCCAAGATCCATCTGCAAAAATTATGTAAAAAGAATGTTTAGGAGGCTGCCAAGTGAAAGATGTCTATTTTTAGGAGTTTCTTTATGAACCCATGACTAACCACTGAGCAGGAAGTCCTCTAAGCAGTGTGCTCAGCAACTAGTCATGTGAATACTGTGTCCATATACTATAACCTGTTTTTTTAGAGTGAAATGAGTAAAACCTTTTCAATGAATATTTAATTGGAATTCTGTAGTCTGATTATTTATACTAACATGGCCTGCAACAGCACTGTCTTCGTCGCCAGCTTCGTCAGTGCCATAGTATTGTCTGACTTTACTTTCCAGGGAGGCCGGATCTGCACCCTGTAGCCGGTCAACCCTTGTCTGAAATATTAAAATATGATTTCATCACCCGCAAGGTTGTTTGGCTGTTTGTCTTTTAAAAAAAACTTCTTTATATATTATATTTTTATATTGAAATTGCCTTTGCCTAAGAAACATTTAATATAAATTTTAAACTTTAGGTACAATCAGTAAGTGTGTACACAGGGAAAAACTAAAACATTGGACAATAGGTTTCTGGCAGTGGCATGCATTTTGTTTTGCATTACATTTAATTTTCCTATATTGCCTGATGATTAGGAACTAAAGGCTGGTTTCTGTCAAACTACAATGAGAGCCACTTATCAAGTTGAACAGTTGCCATTATTCTAACAATTGGAATGTATCAGGCCTAAATGTTGATGCAGGAAACATACAGATTTTAAGCAACCCACCCTGTTTTTGTAGAAGATGAAAGTCGGCATAGCACTGATGCCTTGAGCGCTAGCGGTCTCGGCGCACCTATCCACGTCCACTTTGAGGAACACAGCTCTCGGGAACTTGGCCGGCAGCTGCTCGAAGAACGGCGCGATCCGTTGGCACGGCGGGCACCTACGGGAACCACGGATCATTAAGTTGACTTTAAAACTTGGGTCGATGACCGAGCACTCCGACCCGAGTCACAACTCACCAAGTTGCTGTGAAATCTACGACAACGAGCTTCGTACCAGCGTTAGCCATTTCGGACTGGAAATGGGCTTCATTTTCGATTATTGTGGCCAAGCCCATTTTGCTAATTTACAAATGGAAAAACTAAAAGCACCTAAAAGTAAAGCCCTGTCCGAATCTGAAATCGACAACGAGAACGCGACCGAGTGAGAATGATGACCACAAATTTACAAGAATGACATTTCAAAAAATATTTTTAAAGGAAAGTTTGGCTTGGATACTAGATTTTTAAGCCATATGCATTTAAATCTAAAGCCCTATTATTATTTCTTAATTATTAAACCGGTGGTTAATCGCGGGACATTCAAGCTAGTTGATTTGTACTAAGGTCTCCATCCTTACTAAAGTGGTAGCAACTTTAATGTACAGGGAAAAAATTTCGGAACGAACTGGAAGAGTCGTAACACGTTTTTTAGTTTTTCGCACAATTAAACATTGTACACATCCCCAAGCACTTATTTAGATTGTATAAAATATTTTCGTACATGTAATTAAACCAGGAATAGACAAAAAATTAAATTAAATAGACAAAAGGCACTTTCCTTCCCGCCGAAAGAATAATATAATTTTTAATTAATATTATTATATGGTTTTACGGCTCTGGAAACAAAATACTTTTAGGCCCATCATAGTCTTTTAAATTCTTATACCTACTTTAAAAAAAACTGGCGGTTACAGCACGACCCAAACCCCCGGCACGACTAGTTAGTCAGCGATTTTCAACATGGTTCACATCCTCACTAAAGTGATAGTAACTCAAATGGAGACTTACAACGGTCAATTACGAACTGAAATAGTTGTTACAGGCTTTTATTTTAATTTCCCGCACATTATATACACAACCACAAGTAAACACTTAAAAAGAAAGAAAGAAATAAATGTAGCGCGGTGCACAAACCAATCGAGTCCGGTTTGGTTTTTGTTGCACCGTAATATATTTTCATTGTATTATGTTGTGAATAAATAAATACAAATAAAAATGTAGGTATGTACTAATACTAAGTACATACTCTGAAACCCCACAGAAATAAATTAAGATCTAACCTACCTAGCTAAATTAAGGTAGATAGGCACCTACAACTAGCTAGGTAATATTAGATGAGTACCTATATAGGTACTTATCTTCAAACAAGAAAACCAGTTCCTGGTCTCATCGTCGCCAAATTATGTAGGGTACCTCTATCACAGAGATAGAATATATATAAATTAAAAACTAAAATTACCTAAAATCTTCGTGGCTGGGCGATGGACCCATGGTTCCGAGGACGCTGACTGCATTGCCTCGTTGGATGGCCAGGCTGATCCTCTGAACAAGGTATTCCTTGCACAGAGGATCACCCGTGGCCTCCCTCAGCTTTGCAGCCAAGTCTTGTATATAAATTGTATTTGCTAGTAAATTAATGTCGAGATAAGATTTTTTCTAATTCAATTGAAATGAAACGCGGTGCACGTAATCATTATTTGTAGTGGTCCAGAAACACTCCCACGACGCGACGCGACCGACGACGCCCCGAGCACATTTGCCGCCCGCGGCGCGGCTTATCCGCACAACAATTTACGTAGAGCCGTACAAATCGGGCCTATTCTTTTTAATAAACTTGGTTTACACAGAAAACAATATTAAATTGCTTTTATTATATAAAGCGAACCTAAATTTAACCTCGGACTGTCCTGGCTATTGATGAATCTTCGATTTTCCTGAGTATGTGTTGTTAGGTATGAATTGGTAGGGTAGCTGCTGTTTACATCATCATTAGGGACGAGGCAAACAGAACGAAAATTTTCTATTACGCTTACGTCTGTGTTGGTATTCATACGATTTTGTACTCTATGCTATGGTGATATTGTTCATTTGTCAATTACGTCAAAAGGGCGCGAGCATTTTTCCGCTCTGTCTGCCTGTACTAGTTCCCTGATGGGCTTAGGGCTGCGTCTTCTTGGAAAAGCCACAGCCTCTGATTTGAAATCGGACTATGCAGAAGAAATGTAAAATATTATGTATTATCGAGAATTATTATTAGTACTTTTTTTTATTTTTATTTATTTAAATCATCTTATCTTTAGGCACGTAGAGTGCACTTAGATACGTCTTATAAAATATAATACTAATTTAATACTTTAGCCGTTTAAATAGAAGAAGGGTTTTATCGGTGGCTCTGCCAAGATGATTCTGCATAGTCAGGCGCCTCACTGAACCCGATTCTCAGCATCCAGTCACTGCCAGGCGCGTAGATTATAGCTCTATCTAGCATCTTACACATCTGGTGGTCTCCACTCAAGAACTCTTTAACCCCAGTGGTTACCGGATGTTATTCTCCGACAGATGTGACCTGAGATGCACTGATTGAAGACAAAAGTCTTTAGTTTTCAGTGCGTCCTGTATGTTAATCGATTAGGCGAGGCCGAGTTATTACGTATGTAACAACACCCCGTATAGTCCAACGTTAGCGCGCCATGTGAGCCCATGTGTAAAATTAGCACTGCTACTTAATTGATATTTGCCAAGTTTGTGTAAAATTAAATTAACCACCGTTCACACGAAATGATGTGATTATGAAACCGTTTACCAAAGTGTCCGGCCGGCAGTGTACGCACAGTTTGTATTCGTCTCATCGTCGTGTAACACGAGATAAAACTGACGCGTCTCTCGGGAAAATCACAGTTTTCAGGCGAACTCAGATGCTGAAGCATCTTCAGAAAGAAAACGTGTCTTAGTACTTAACTATATTTGAATAAAACTCACAATTAGTATAGGTTTCTTGACATACTGATACCTAAGTGTTTTATATTTTAAGTCGCGATTATTTGAATTTAAAATTTAAAATGTTACTCGATTACCATATAAAAACCACATTTTTATTATTTTTTACTTGTTTTATAATAAGAATATCGACTCAAAATGGCATAATTCGAAATCCTGAAAACACAAAATTCACAGAAACTATTCTAGGCGATATACCGAGAAAATCTGACTTGGACACTTACGCAAAAGCGTTGGAAAGAACATTGAATTTTTGCCTAAGAAATAAACATGAAATTGATATAAATATAGCCTTCGGATTATTTTTAGTCAATGGTAAGGATGCCCGAAGAAGTATTTAAAGTACCTAACTCAGTACTTACTTATTTTTTATAGAGAACTACTTACATACTTCTTTTTATGTGTGTTTATATTTTTGTATGTTTATATTCCAGTCAATTTGAAAAACATATTTAAATTTAAAGAAAGCGTGTTGCCGGTGGCTGTACGCCAGAAATTAAATGCATTAATAAAGAAAAACAGAAAACTGCTCGAGTTCTTCCATTCTATGGTTAAAAAGGATCAAGATCCAAAGGATAGCAAAAACAAAATGAGTAAGTACTACCTATTTTATTAAATATTTTTATACATTACAATTACCATACTAATCCATACTGTATACCACCGCAAGGAAAAGTTTTGTGTTTTTATTCCGTTGTATTTAGTAATAGGTAACCAACCTTTATGAAATGTCTAAATATTTAGAAGCTTGACTTCAAAAGTTCAGATTATAATTTTTTTAAAATATTTAAATGATTTTGCGCCTAACAAGTGGGTCATGTACGCAGGTGATTTAAATTTAGGGTTGTGTAAAAATGGACACTCTACATTGCAAAATTCTTGTAGAGACAAAATATTTACACTGGGAATGAGATAATTAAAAATGATTGCATCAGCTGTTGCAAAGACTACGCATAGCATAACGCTATTAAAACTATAGTCCACCATAAAATTAAAAAAAAGTAACTTTATGTATAATTCAATCCCATCGAGCGCGGCCCATTTCTAAAAATAATTAGGTGGACAACCTAATCGAAGTAAGTCCTCGGCAGGAATCTGACCCACGACCTTTTTCTTCTCGCGCCCAAGCAAGTGGTTGGTTTCGTTGCTGGACATTGGATTCAGTGCAGGGATCTGGGTTGGATTGTAAATTTGTTTCAGTTTTCTCGCTTTTCAACAACGAGACGCAATGGGTAACGAGATTGCAGCGGTTCGCCGCCGGTGCGTGGAAAGTGCGACGACTGTCGGGGAAGAAACTTCAGGAGAGGTATTCTAAATGGGACAAGTACGCAAAGGAAGTGAACAAAGTTAGTGATTGGGTGCCGAATCCTCATGACTCAGGTAATTAAAAAACCTGACAAGTGCGAGTAGGACTCGCGCCCAGAGCGTTCCGTACAAACATAATTAAGAAATATTTAGAAAATCGTCAAAGTAGTAATATCACATGGTACTTATATGGATGACTTGCTCATACGCAATGTTAAGTTTGTTGGAAAAACTACTAGAAAAAAAAAGTTTTTTTTGTGATGTAACTACAAAACGGTTCTCGGATTTTTTCCTTTACTTGTGCTTTAAGACCTTGCTTGTTCCCTTTCATGATTCTAGGTCAACTGGAAGTACCCCATAGGTTTTGATTACCAAAATACTAAAAAATGTGGCAAAATCTGTCATATCTTCTGACTGCGTTGACTTAGAAGTTTGATTTTTTCTCAGCTCCAAGAAATTACCTGAGCATTTGATATTAATTTCAACTTGATACCTCTACGCGTTCCTGAGAAAAAGGGTCTTGACAGACAGACAGACGGACAACGAAAATTGATCCTATAAGGTTTGCTTTTTTTCCTCTTTTGAGGTACGGAACCATAAAAACATCCAACGTCCCTCTTAATATTGAGATCTACTTAATATTTTGGATCAAAGATTATGTTTGTACTTTTGATTTCAGACATGTGCATGGCGGAGTTAGCAAAAGCTCACACAAAATGGACCGACGAAATGCCAAAATGCAAAGTTACTGATATTTGTTACGACATAGTGATGAACGGTTCTGACTTTGGATATGCGCTTTCTCATAGGTAAGTACTCTAAGGAACCTTTATATAATTATAGCCGTAGGTAATTACCCCTAAAAATATAACAGTCGACTCATGAATATTTTGCATCAAATGATATAAATCATAATCAGGATTGAATGGAGATAAGCGAATAAAAGAAAAATATTTAACTACTCGTAAATTTGCAATTACATAATGATTAGGCGCTAACTTGAAAAATCGACTAAAGAAAACTCGTACAAGTTTGTGATTATTCCGTTTTGTTTATGTGACTAATCGTAAATTAGTCAACTATTATTTAACTGCCTTAACTGCCACATCTTTGGCCGCCATCGCAACTGTGTTTCACAACCAGTTGTCTACGAGGATTTTTTAGTTTTTCATGGCAACCATTTGTCATAGAAGAAAAATTATTTACGCAACCAGTTGCCAAAAAGGAAAAAAATCGCCGCCATCGCAACTGTGCTTCATATAATATAACAGCAAAATTTCGTTTGTGGAATATCCAAGATTACCAGGAATTGGAGATCGCCAGGAATTGAAATCTGTCCATACTAAACTAACACACAAAAATACAATGTACTGTTAAACAGATATGGAGGGAAACACTGACCTTGAGCTGTCCTAGCCTAATAAGGGAGTTTCATTCCTATGAGAAACCAGTTTATGCTGCTTTTGTTTCCACTGACGTGCTGTCGACCGTACCTATTTAATTTAGCCGCCAAAACTGCTAAAAACTGATATTTTACAGATTTTGATTGTATTGTTGATCATTGTATAGATTGCTACTAATGCTGATGGCTCGGTTCGGACGCGGCTGCGTGCTGTTCACTCCGATCCTGGACCGAGAGGTGACCCGACGCTTCTGCACCGCGGCATACGGCGAAGCGGAGTACATAACTATGCACGGATACCAACTCGTCGATCTACTAGCGGAGCAAAGTAAGAAATGGTGGTGGTTGAAAGAGGGAATCCTTAAACTGTATACCACTCACCGCTTTCTATAAACAGTTTTTCGTTCTGGACATAATTATCCAAATTGTACAGTCGGGAAGTCGGTGTTTATGTCACAGGATTAAACACCGGCGTTACCTTCTTTTCATAATCATCGTCATATCAGCCTGTAGACGTACACTGCTGGACAAAGGCGTCCCACAAGGATCTCCACGACGACCGGTCCTGCGCTAACCTCGTCCAGCTGGGTCCCGCGACCTTCACCAGATCGTTGGTCCACCTTGTGGGAGGCCTGCCTACACTGCGTCTTCCGATACGTGGTCGCCACTCGAGAACCTTTCTGCCCCAGCGGCCGTCAGTTCTACGAGCGATGTGCCCAGCCCATTGCTACTTCAGCTTCGCAATTTTTTGAGCTATGTCGGTGACTTTGGTTCTCCTGTGGATCTCCTCACCTTCTTTTACGTCACACTTTTTACTTACTTCTTAGCCTTAAACAATTTTCGTTCAAATTAGATATTTTGTGTCGTAAAAGTGAAATTATGTCGAAGGTAGTGGTCTCAGCCGTCGAACAAGAAAGCCTACACAGGTTTGTGTGCTACTAGTTCCGCCCTCAACCTCAGCCAGTCAACCCGTAACCTGCTGCAATGCAGAAGTATCCAGCAAACCAACAATAATCGGCTTATTCCCAGTAATTCCGTAGTTTAAACTATACTACGTGAACAGAACTACATAAAATGAATAGAATTCTTGGGAAAGATTTTCCTTTTAGCTAATGTAAATAAATCTCATTAGTTCGTTCAGGCGAGGAATTTAGTCCACTTTATGTTGTTAAGGAATCCCCTTAGCTCTCAAAAGTGCAATGCGTGTGGTGTCTGTCTACTAATTAAAGGCAAATTCCCCTGAATCATGGAACTAATGCCATTTGTCATCCGCCGATTCTTATTCCGCCACGGCTAATTTATCATCATGATAAGAATCCCGTTTATACAAAATCTTTTGAAATTATTAGAGTTATTTTAATGAAAATATTGATAAATATTGCAGCTCGTTCACTTTGTTGTATACAGTATGCTTAACATTTTTAGTGACGCTGTGCGCTCTAGACGGCCACTCTAAATTCCTCCGCCGCACCTGGATGTTCACAATTCTCAGCCACCAGACTCCTGACGGGTGCTTTAGCCTGGATGCAAACGGGAAAGCATCCACAAGCACACCCTTGAAGAAAAAGAAGTGGAAATTCATGAAGTCGATGGATGAACACGACATGAACGGCGGGAGGTGTAACGGACACTTTACCTCCCTGATGGCTGCTACATTGTCTACAGCGGCCCGATTAGTTGTAGATTACCATTACCAAGGCAACAATTAAACGTTGAAGAACAATAAAACCAATGTTTCATTTATTGCAGTAATCCTGTGCACTCTAGACGGGCACTTTAACTTCGTCCGCCGCTCGTGGATGAAGGGCGTCGGCCGGCTACAGACTCGGCAGGGTTGTTTCGTTGGGGGGTCCGAAAGAGGATTCAAAAATGTCAGCAAGTCCCAGAAGCGAAGCAATCCATGGAAGCTGTCGAAGCACAGCGAGCACGCCATTGGCGGAAAATGCACTAGACACTTGACCGCTGTGGCAGCAGCTGCATTTTCAGCAGCATTAAAATACATTTTATTAATTTACTATTAACTTCATGAAACTTCTCTACAGGGATATCAATTTTGTTTAAAAATGTCTACGAGAAGGTTAAAGGGGTTTCATATTTAGAGACAAATTAGAACAACATTTAGTACCTATTAAGATTGTTTATATAAGGCTTTCATCGGCATGAAATATTGTATTTAAACTGATTTTAAAAAGTGGGATCATTGCAATAAAATACAATATTATTATATTAAGCCTGTCTTTACTAAAAGTGACATTCTCATTGGATGAAATAGTCAGTTTATTAAGTACCTAACCTACCTATACTGAATGTAAATTGATTTCCTTGAAGCGTCGTCTGTGGTCTGTTCCCGCCAAAAGAGATCTAAAATTCAGCTTAAAGTCTTTTCTATGGTCACTTCACTCCTATTATATTCTGTAGTGACAGGCAGGTCGACCTCGCTACAAATAAATGTGTAGCGAGAATGTGTGGAAGTAAGGAGAGCCAATGTCGACCGGAACTTGCAACCATAGTGAATGTTGCATCACTTCCGGTTTCTCACACAGAAAAACAAATTCTTCCTGACATAACGGGTCATCAAACATTTTTTTTTCCTATCTGATTGCTGGTTATGAAACAGGTAAGTATACCAGCTATGTAAACCAGTACCACGATATGAATCCACCCTTTTTCGACATACGTACTTAAAGACTGACGGTTTATCATCACTGCTTGGCGACAGTAAATGGCATCGAACCAGGCCCAGGCAGGAGTCCTAACATTGCTTTGCTAGAGTCCTAACATCAGTAAAAAGAATTTATGATCATAAATATATTCTTGGGTTTTCATTCAACATAATGCAAAACTGACTTCGGGTATATCTATACATTCATCAGTAAATACATTAAGTAGGTACCTACACATTAATTTCATTGCACGTTGTAGTAGATTGATCGAAATCTCATTACTCGCAACTGTAATTTTGTCATTAGAAATTGAACCACGTGTCACTTGGTATGTGTGAACGGGCGGCGAGGATTTATAAGTTCAATAGCTTATTTTCTAGCTCGTGTTAATGCACCTGTTATTAGTTCTATTGGATTATTCTATATCAGCTATAACTGTACGTGTGTAACTACGCCAACATATTTATTTGAAACTGCTCGTTCCCCGCGGCTTCGCCAAGCGTTACCATGTGCATAAAACTCTATTGCCTTTGATACCTACTAAAATTAAATCGTGCATGCTTCGTAAATGCCGCAAAAGTGCAGAACACATAGTTAGTTTTTTTTTTTTTTTTTTTTTTTTTTCTCTTCTGTATCATTCATCACAGCAATCTGTCGTTATTAAACAATAAGCTATGCTTGTGTCTGATTTAAAATCTGATTGGGGTCAGTTCTTTAGAGGAGAGGCATCCTATGATGCCTGCTATCCTCGTCATTGGAGTTGAAATCGTTCAGCCAGCGATCCCACACTGTTTTTTTTTAATTCTGGCGAATTGTACGCTTCCCGTTCCCTTCAGTTGAGCCGCAAGTTCGTTAACATGCCTTGACAGTCGCGTTTGATATTTCTTGCTATAAGAACTGATTTCCTGTTTTACAGTTGCAATTTTTAGGTCTTTCTGTATTAGTTTGTTACTGATATAGTATGGGATGTTAAACAATTGTCTCATGGTCTTATTTTGGAATCTTTCAAGTATCTCAATGTTACTGTGGCTGGCTGTACCCCATAGCTGGATACCGTATGTCCAGATTGGTTTTAGGATGGTTTTGTATATTGCCATTTTACTTGTATCTGTCATTTGTGATTTTCCTCCAACCAGCCAGTACATACTTCTCAGTCTGGTATCTAGTTGTTTGCGTTTGGTCCATATGTGCTTCTGCCAGGTAAGGCGTCTATCCAGGTGCATACCTAGGTATTTCGCATTATCTGCTTGTGGTATGTCTTCATCATAGAGACGGACTGGAGGGCACGTTTGTTGTCGAAGAGTGAATGTTACATGCGTCGACTTGCTTTGGTTGATTCTGATTCTCCAGATTTTGGCCCACTTTTCTATTTCGGTCAGGTGGGTTTGTAAGTTTTGTGAGGCAGTGTCCGGGTTGTTATGGACTGACAGAATTGCTGTGTCATCTGCGTATGTCGCAGTGGTGGTTTTTGTGCTAGTTGGTAGATCGGCGGTAAATATGAGGTAGAGAACCGGTCCCAGGATACTGCCCTGTGGGACTCCAGACTTGATTTCGTACAGAGGTGATGTTTCTGTATTGTACTTGACTTCGTAGCATCTATTACTGAGATAAGACTCTATTATATTGAAAAAGGAGTGGGGAAGCAGCTTCTTAAGCTTATACAGCAGCCCTGTGTGCCAAACCTTATCGAATGCCTGGCCAATGTCAAGAAAGACCGCAGAGCAGTAGCTTTTGTTCTCGAAGCTTCGACCGATAATGTCCGCGAGGCGATGGATTTGTTCAATCGTTCCATGTTTTTCACGGAAGCCGAATTGATGCACAGGAATAACGTCCTGCAGGTGTGTGTTCATTCTATTCAGAATTATCTTTTCGAGGACTTTTCCAGTGATCGATAGCAGGCTGATTGGTCTATATGATGTAACCTCTTGGGGTGGTTTGCCAGGTTTAGGTACCATCACCACTTGGGCTACTTTCCATTGAGCTGGAAAGTGTGCTATTCTTAGGCAGGCGTTGAAAATGGCAACCAGCATCATAATTCCTTTTCTAGGAAGTTTTTTTAAGAGAGTTGAATCAATAAGATCATATCCTGGTGCTTTACCTTCTTTTAAGTCATTTATGATTTTTATTACTTCTTTTGGGCTGACGTGATTTAATGGAAGACTCATTTGTGTGGCAGACTTGAGATAAGAGGAGACTTTTTTATCGTGCTCAGAGTTGGAGCTTGGAAAAGGTTGGAATACTTTCTCAAGGTGTTGAGCATATGTGTTTGCTTTATCTAGGTCTGATCTAGCCCAAGTACCAGTCTGTGTTTTGATTGGTGGAATATGTTTTTTAGGGCGATTGAATTTTTTTGTGGCCTTCCAGAGAGAGTAGTCTGTGGCTCTGGTAGGGGTTAATTTGGCTAGGTAGGACTGAAGTATGTCATTATTCATGTTTCTTGTTAATAGCTTTAGTTCCTTTGATGCTTTGTTAAATGCAGTTTTATCTGGTGGATATCTAGTGTTATGCCAGATCTTACGGAGTTGACGCCGTTCGGCTACTTTTTCTTTGATGTGTTTTGGATAAATGTGCTGTTTATCTATCCTGGCTGGACTTTTTAGTGTTGATTGGCTGGCTGCTATATGAACCTTTTTATTAAATGTTTCTACGGCAGTTTCTATTTCCTCGGGTGTCTTTAAGGGGACTTTTAAGGTCATTTCTGTAGATATATAGTTCTCAAAACACTTCCAGTCGGTTGATCGATTGTGTAGTCTAGGGGGAAGTTCCATGAGAGGGACTCTGGAGTTGGTGTTAAGTATAACTGGCGTATGGTCTGATGACAGGTCAGTACAATTCTCTACGATCATTTGATCCAATGGAATGTTCTTGACTATAAAGAAATCCAGTAGGTCTGGTACTTTCTTTCGGTCAGATGGCCAGTTTGTGGGTTTACCATGTGATATACATTCGAGTTTGAGCCTTTTAACCGTTAGGTATAATTGTCGGCCTCGAGGCCGAGTTAGTCTTGACCCCCAGTAGACATGCTTTGAATTCCAGTCTCCACCGCTGATAAATCTGGGACCCAGGGTATTGAAGTATTCCTCGAATTCGTCAGACTTTATGGTGTGTCTTGGGGGACAGTAAATTGCGGACAATGTCATTTCTGTTTTGTTGTCTTGTATTACTATTGATGTTGCTTGTATTTTGTCCCTCCTATATTCTTCAAGTGCGTAGTGTTTGACGTTTTCTTTTATTATAACGGCGGTTCCGCCATGTGTGTTCCCAGAAGGATGGTTTGTTGTGTAGATGTTATAATTTTCATTTCAATGTGGGTTTTAGGTGTAAATCTTGTTTCAGAGATCAGTGCAACGTCGATTTTTTCTGTTTTCAGGAAAATTTCTAGTTCCTGGTGACGATCCGTTAGGCCATTGGCGTTCCACGTCATTATACGCAGATTGGAGATCATTTTGAGATTATTTGGGTGACTAGTTGGATCATACGATCCATCATGTTGTCCATCATGTTACTCATGATTGTTTGAAATTTGGTAAGCATTGTATCCAGTAGGTTGATAATGTTATCGGGTTCGTTTGGTTGGTTTATGATTGGCGGTGTTTGGTGTAGGTTGGTTTTAACTGTGTCAGCGTAGGTTCTTCGTGTCATATTTGGTCTGTTAGATTGTTTGTTTTGAGGAGCGTTTTTATTCTCTTTGTTATGTTCAGGTCGGTTATTGTCTAATTTGTATTCGAGCTTGTTTTTAGGTTTTAGTTTTAGTATGTGTTCTTTATATTGTTTGTATTTTTTGCAGCCTTTATAGCTGGCAGGATGTTTTTCTTGGCAGTTCACACATAGGGCTTCAGTGTTTGGGCTCTTTGCGCACGTTGATGTAGGGTGCTCTCCCCCGCATTTCACACATCTGTGCGGTCTGAGGCATTGGTTTTTCGAGTGTCCAAATCTCTGACATCTCTTGCATTGCAATATTTCTTTTTTTTTGTATGGGGCTTCAAACGTTACTTTCATGTAGTTTAGTTGTTTTACGTTGTATATTTCTTTGTTATTTGTTTTCGGTTCAAGGTCTATATAATATAGAGGTAAGGCTTCTTTAGTCAGCCTGTGTCGTACATTCACCATTTGTCTTACGTCGTGTCCTAATTCTCTTAGCTCTGTCTTTATAAGCTCTGTATCTTCAGTGGAGTGGAGTCCTCGAAGTACGACTCTGTACGATCTTTCGCATTTCAATTTGTAGGTGTAGTGGCTTATTTCGTTGGTGACAAAGTATTCTCTAATTGCCTTGTACGTTTCTATGTCAGAGGGCAGTAGTTTCACGATATGTCCTGACCTAAGTGTAGTCATTGTATATTTTTTATTGTCGGTGATTTTATTTAATGTTTCTTTTAGCGATGTTATTTTTAAGACTCCCGTAACAAATATGGGTTCCGGTTTTGGTGCCTGGGACTCGGGTAGTTCCTCCGTTGGTTCATTTGTGATGGTGTCCTCTAGTGTTGAAAAGGAATTATGTGTCGGAATAGCGTATTTTGTTTTTGTTACTTTTGTAGCTTTTCCGTCTTTTTCAGGGCTGGTTTCTGATAATTTTCGTTTTGATGCTGGTACTTGGTCCCTTTGCCATGGTGTGTTGTCTATAGGGCCTTTACCTGTTGGGTTTTCTTTTTCTTTGTCATGTGGAGGACTTATAGTTTTTTCCATAGATGTTGTGTCCACAGAGTTGCTGCGGTGATGTAAGAACATGCTCTTATGAAACGTTTGTTGTACCATGTTACTTGTGTTTGGTGTAGTTTTGTTTTGGTTGATTTGATCTTTGCTCATTTTTGTTCCCACGAGTTTGGACGTATTATTTAGGTCACTACTGGGGTGACGCCTTCCCAGAGAGGGCTATATACAACGCCGGTTCGCCTGGTCCGGACGAGGTTGGTCGCTAGCAACTGAGCTTTCCTGTCAGCCATCCATCCTCTTGGCGCGTACCTCACGGTAGGATTAGGGATATTTTTATAGAGGTTATCGTCCTCGCAGCCCAAGTGGCGAAGCTCAGGCCCCCGTTCCCGCGAAACATGACCACGGGGTTACGGTCTGGGGTAGCTCTTACGAGCTACACGCTGGTTTTTCTGTCGGGGTTGTCTCCCTTAGCTGGTTGATCGGTTATGGCGCCGATGTCTCGCCTTCGCCCTTCACACTTTGCTAATATGGTCTCGAGGTAGATGTTATGTGCGGGGCTCGTAATTGACCAGTATCATTGCCCAGGGGGTACGACCCGCTGGAGGGCGGGCCCGTCGCTCCGCCGCGGCGGCAGCGAAGCGACGGCGTGGACGTGGTATGATAGGACATTTATGGTGCGCGTCGAATAGTCCAGCCTCGCACACCTGGACGTACGCATGCGGCTCTAGCTCAGCTTTTTATAGGCGTAAATCTCCCAGCAAGATGTTACACCACCGAGGCCTGGCACCATTTTCCCCCCCTAAACTACACATAGTTAGTGGTATTTTTTTTAAAGATTTTTATATGCACTAAACGATACATTTTCTATACTTATCAGGTTTACAGTTTATAGTTTTGTAATCTTTAAAATTAACGAAATAATCATCAGGGCGCACTTTTATCGTTTCCACCCTGTACATCCACGTGACACGAATGCCTAATTAATTTCATAAATTACGACTCATAATAAATGAATCTCAAACTTCTATAGGTCGACTGTTCTGTATTTTACACGAGCCGTACTACGGTTCCCATTCCCATCAAAATAGTAATCAGTGATTACTAATCACCCACAAAAAAATTGGAAAGTGTATCACCCTGAAGACTTCTAGCTTCCGGTAATATGGCGACGACGGCGGATACAGTTGCAGACTGTCAATGACACTGACTCAGAATGACTAATCAAGGCCATAAATGCGACACCTGTGTCGTGCAGCACCAGCGGAGACAAACGCCCACTAGAAGACAACAGATTGATGACGATGTGATGATAGAAGACCCGTCTTCTAGCCACTCAAAGCTACGGGCGACTAAGTATCCCAACGTCTAAAAATTATGGTCGCCTGTCGGATTATTTCGGTTGCTGGAATTTTTCACATGCTCATATTATTATGTTGATTTTGTATAGTCTCAGCTATTCATGCGGTTTTTTATGTGTAGAACTGTAGAACTTTGCTAGCTTACACGTTTCCAAATTTTTCACTATAGTGGTCAAGGTGTAGGCTGTCTGTCAAACTCGGACGTTTCGAGTGGCTAAAGATGGCATTTCTAGCAGCGTGATAGACTAAGTTTTCCTTCTGTTCTATACCGAGATAACTACAGCATATAGGTACCTACAATTAATTAGCACATTTCCGTAGTTATGTTGATTGTCAATGAGTAGTCACTTCTAATAAGTGCGAACTAAACCGGAAGTTCGACATTCCGTAGGCTTCAAAGGAACAACCTTCGTTCTAGTTTCTTAATTGACATTTGACAATAATTAGGTAATTAATTTTGTTATTGAAGTATAATTACTTAGATTGTGTAATTTAAATATCTTACTAAAACTAATAGGTATTATAAATACGAAAGTTTGGAAGTTCGGCTGAACGGATTTTGATGAAACTTGGTACAGTGATAGCTAATATCCTGGTTATAGTTAGGACATTTTTAACGCGGAAGAAATCGCGGGCAATAAGTAACTTCTCAAGCAGATAGTTTGGTTACCAGAATACTTACTCGTAGTGCTGATTCATAATCATGATCGGCCTCCACTGCTGGACATAGGACTTCCACCAAGGCACGCAACTGAACGCGATCTTCGGTTCTCTGCATCGAGTCACTGCCAGCCGCCTTACGACGCTAGATCGTCGCTGTATCTAGTCGGGGGGCGTCCCACACTACATTTGCCTAGCTGTGGTATCCACTCCACTCGAGAACCCGTCAACCCCAGAGGTGGTCGGTACCGGAGCTGATCGAATCGTTATTTAGCACTTGGGTCATTTCAGTAGTGTCAAGTGTGGGTTGGTAAGTAGTATATTAGAATGCAGGCACGTGACGCATGCGCACCGGTCCCGTTACGTGTCGGCCGGTGTAATGTATGGGGCACTATCCCAAGGGAACCTGTACCGAATTTTAATTTGATGTCAAACAAATTAGGCTAAGGCATAAGGTTGATAAATTGCAGTGTCGATCAAATGCCGTAGAGTATATTGCGGAAGTTGTTGTCGGTTGCGCCGCTTCTTCTTCCCACTTCTAACACCTTGGAAGCGGTGGTAGATAAAAAATTTACGTTGTATAAATGTATCCAGTGTACTTACATGCAATAAAATAGTTTTGACTTTTGACTTTTTGACCATAAAGAGCTGATATGAAGTGTCCGTTAGAAACATACAGTTTATTGGTATGATTAATGATTACCGAACTATGTCAATGTATGTGAAATTTAAATAAAAATAAATTAAAGAAAAAAGTCAGCTGAATAATTAAAAAAAAAAAAAAAAATGTCAAATGGTCAAGCAAGCCTTTGGCATGAGTTAGGCTTTTTTTTGGGAATGAAGAATGAAATAAATAAATATAAAATTTGATCGCGCATCTAATTATCCTACAGCGAGCTAGTTTAGTTACTATTTTAGCGTCTCTACAGATCCGACTTTGTGGTGTTTCCTTCTCGTCTTGTCGTAAACACAACGGAATATAGGAATTTTAGTTCGAGACAGTGCACACGATAATCAAGGTTAAGGTTAAGACCTGTTAAGACTCAAATTTTGGGCGTCCGTTTCCATTTAATTCAAAAACCAGTTGAGCAACTAGTCGACCTTTTGTTCTTGATCAAAGACTTAATTAAACAATTTTAGTGTTAGCGTGTTCATATGGTTTCAGAAATCTATCTCGTCAAATAAACAAGTAAGAGCTAAAATAAATAAAAAATCTTAATGAAGAACATCATGTGAACATCAAATGAAAATCACAAGTAAAATTGTATTTCTCTTACTTTCTTCTTCTGTCTTTCATTCTCTTATATCATTTTTTCAATAAGATTTTTTTGGGGACTCTGCGGCTTCATGGTCTTAATACAGAAAAAGAAACGGCGCAACGGCAACACATCGTTTTTTAATTAAGTTTGTATATCAATAACTAGTGATACCAAATATCCTATTTTAAATTCCGAGTAGTAATTAAAAACAAAATAACTAAATATGTAAGTATTTATTCCAAGAATAATCGTGACAATATCATCCGTAGATGTAGACGGGAACAAGCAAATGTAATTTTGCTAAGCCATTCACAAGGGTATGAATGAACAAATCATTCATGACCAAAATTAGAACAATACCTAAAGAATGTAAAGGTTGTATAATTTGAATGTATTTATTTGAATTGTTTTTATCGTATTTTATGGAATATTGAATTAAATTATTAGGTATCCCAATAAACTAGTAGTTCCGTGAGAACAGTAGACCTCGCCAGCCCTTATAAACCAAACCTAAAAGAAACCAACAAAAGTCAACTTTGGAAACAGAAAAAGTACCTACTAAAGTGACAAAAATTAGCACTTTAAAGCTTAATATTTCGCAAACGGATCCCTGAATCGAAAAATGTTTATCACACACCCGCGATATTTTTGAAAGACCCATCCAACGATACCCCACACCATGGATATCACGCGGAAAAAAATAATTTTCCATTTTACGTATGCAGTTCTATGAACATAATTTATTTTTTCAACTTTCTTAAGTCGATCCACTATTACTCAAAAACTAATAGAACCTACTTAGCCGTAATAGTTTTCCTTGTAACTACGTTATATATGCTACTGCCATGAATTTTTTCACATTTCCAGAAGCAACCGTTTAGCTGGCAGGGGGGGGGGGACACGTGACTCTAACAAAAATTACCGCTTTAAAGCTTAATATTTCGCCAACGGATCCCTAAATCGAAAAAATGGTATTCACACACCAGCAATATTTTTGAAAGACCTATCCAACGATATCCCACACTATGGGATTCACAAGAAAAAAAAAGTTCACTCCCACTTTGCGAGTATGGTAGGTACTCTAAAAAAAATGTTTTTCAACATTTTATTCTACTCATTTTGTAGGTTTAATTAATTTATACATATGCCAAATTTTCGTCAAAATCGGTTGAAAAATGCGACCTGTAGAGAATTACAGACAGACAGACAGCCGGACAAGAGCATTTTTGGCCAGTCTCGAAACGTAGACGCTTCGCTCGCTTCGCTCGCTTCGCTCGCTCGGTCAATTATGCAAAACGTCTTTGTTCTCCACCAACACCCAAAATAACTAGATAAGTACTTGACTAAAATAACTAGTAATGTATTATGTGGGTGCAGGTAGTTATTTTTTACCTTTTAGGTAGTTTATTTATACTTCAAACCTAACGTAGTGTCGCAAACGACTTTATTCAAGTAATGTGCGTCTAGACATCACGATGAAATCTGTGTCATTCCGAAGTCATTGCTCTTGAACGCGCATAGAATGTTGAAAAGGTTGGTAATAGTTCGTATATTGGGTACCATATAAGGTTCAGGTCCAAACTCGAGCCACCTAGCTGTTAATGTTATATGAAAATCTGTGATGTTTTACTAAAAAGTGTTCAAGCGTAGTGTCACTACACTGGTAGGCATAGGTGTACCAGCCCCCGCCGGACCATTTGTACCATTGGCCAGTACCATTGATGGTACAAAGCCGTGTGTGACGACCCCCGGCTAGAGGACGATCCATTAAGGCGGCTGGCAGTGACTGGATACGGAGAACCGATTGGGTTCAAGGGCCCAAGTGGACAAGTGCAGGCTGATAATGTAAAACTGATATAGGAAGGTGAAATAGATAATTTAAATTCCGCAATCCCTTTGAAAATATTGTTTTTAGAGATATTGATTTAGGCAGGGTACCTGTATATCGAGGCCTATGACTTATTCATGCACTAGTCCACCGCTGGACATAGGCTCCGCATCCAGTCACTGCCAGCCGCCCTGCGCAGGTCGTCGCTCCATCTAGCCGGGGGGCGTCCCACACTACGCTTGCCTAGTCGTGATCTCCACTCGACAACTCGTCTACCCCAGCGGTTATCGGTTCTCCGACAGATGTGACTAGCCCACTGCCACTTCAACTTGACTATGACTTGTTGTAAATTGTATATTTTTCAAGATTATTTGTCTAAAGGTACCTACATAACTAGTAGTTCCGTGAGAACAGTAGACCTCGCCAGCCCTTATAAACCAAACCTAAAAGAAACCAACAAAAGTCAACTTTGTAGTTGGAGACAGAAAAAGTACCTACTAAAGTGACAAAAATTAGCACTTTAAAGCTTAATATTTCGCAAACGGATCCCTGAATCGAAAAATGTTTTTCACACACCCGCGATATTTTTGAAAGACCCATCCAACGATACCCCACACCATGGATATCACGCGGAAAAAAATAATTTTCCATTTTACGTATGCAGTTCTATGAACATAATTTATTTTTTCAACTTTCATAAGTCGATCCACTATTACTCAAAAACTAATAGAACCTACTTAGATGTAATAGTTTTCCTTGTAACTACGTTATATATGCTACTGCAATGAATTTTTTCACATTTCCAGAAGCAACCGTTTAGCTGGCAGGGGGGGGGGGACACGTGACTCTAACAAAAATTACCGCTTTAAAGCTTAATATTTCGCCAACGGATCCCTAAATCGAAAAATGGTATTCACCCACCAGCAATATTTTTGAAAGACCTATCCAACGATATCCCACACTATGGGATTCACAAGAAAAAATAAAGTTCACTCCCACTTTGCGAGTATGGTAGGTACTCTAAAAAAATGTTTTTCAAAATTTTATTCTACTCATTTTGTCGGCTTAATTAATTTATACCAATGCCAAAATTTTGTCAAAATCGGTTGAAAAATGCGACCTGTAGAGAATTACAGACGGACAGAATGACAGAAAGACAGAAAGACTGACAGACGGACAATAGCATTTTTGGCCAATCTCGAAACTAAGACGCTTCGCTCGCTTCGCTCGCTCGGTCAATTATCTATCTTAGTAAGTGCATGTACTTAAAGTATACAGCATTCGGTGATTGCTCTACCTACGGTGCATATACACAATTGACTTGCCAATCGAAATCTCTTACAATTAAATTGTCTATCACCACCTAATGCCTATGACTAAATCTATATCCTTGAGGTGTGGATGCAACTGCATACATTACGTGTCTGAGATTGCACGGATGCCCCTATTGTCTGCCAAACAATGCGTTTCGATACCCACATACACACATAATGATACCTACGCCTACGCCTTTGCGAATTCTATACCTACTTACAAGATTTGGTGTTGAACTTACATGAAACCAATAAGTACAAATTGTCAAAAATATGGAAAAACCCGATACCGCGTAAGAAGCGAACGAAAAGATAACTTAAAGGTGATTCCGGGACTCGTATCCTATGACATCAATCTTCCAATACAAAATCAGTTTTACAATATATACACATACCTACCTAGTGACCGATATAGTAGGTATTCCAAAGTATCATACATACCTACTTAGATTTCATATGCCTACCGCATTTATTCATTTCGATATTGCGAGGAAATAAAGAATCCCAATCCCAATACCTACGTTCGGACTTAGTTTAAATAAGATCGAGCCCGGTAAAAAATTGTGATGACATCGGCCATCGAAACAAAGACCGGCCGATTATGGAACTCTGACAGGAAGACGATTCAACTTACATTATAATTAAACATTACAGCTCGATTACCAAATGTCATGCTGAACCTAAATACCAGAAAACAGAATCATAATCTCGTGCCAAGTTGGTGGGATCATCCTCATAGATCAACTAATAGTAAGATGTGGTTGAACAGGCGCTATTTGTGGTACCTACCTATTTTTATTTTTTTGTAAGTACATTATTTTAAAAAAGTTTTACTTCAGGGCATTTATCTTGTGAGCTGAAGATCATACCTACTTGCTGACATAGAGTAAATTATACATAGAAAAACTGCCGTCTGTCTAGTGAATGTCCACGGAAGTCTTTTGATAGGTCAAACAAGTAAAACAGGTCGCAGAGATGTTAGCAGATTTGAAATACCTAATGGGGTAAAAATACGTAAAATAAAAAAATAGGAGGAAAGGAAAATGAATAAAATTCCAATGTTGGTTTTTTGACGACTTGGATGGAATGCCATAAGTGCTTCTTTCTACCTAATTAATTAAATTTTACTAGTTCGTTAACACTTCGAATTGTCAAAGACATTCCTGTTCGTTAGGAATAAGTTATAACCTCCCAGGTGGACAATGCACATTTATTAGGTAGGTACCTATACAGAATGATTATAATATGTACGATAATGTGGCGCGTCTGCGAGATGTTGCAATTATATTCTGTGGCCGTCCTCTGCCGTTCGTCGATGACATGACGCAATGTTGCACGGCGTGCGTTGCGTAAAAGCCTTTTTAGCATGCCGCCTGAGCTTTCTCGCCAAACATCGGATTCGGAGAGGCACCCGAACGCTTTTGTCTCCCTGTGTGACAACTACAATATGAGGCCGTGAAATCCACACGTCTTTTGTCACATTGTTACGTCCGGGGTGACGAATCCACGAACAGACGTAACCGAGTTCTTGATACCGTTGTTGTCGGGTTACCTGAGATTTGTTTTAACGGTATTGACAGGTTATTTATTATTATTACCATGGAGCTACAATGTCTTTGGTGGGCGCCCGCGTGAATATTACTACGTATATGTCTATGTTATACGGCTTGCATGTATGAAGAGAATATTACTTGGGGACTATGAAGATGCATGACGCGATAGATGTGTTTCATTATACTAAACACTCGGTTCTTTCAACCTCGTAAGAAAAATATAGGTATATGAATGTAGAGGTACAGATAGAAAGAACTATGATTTATGATGATACATTTAAATAGGTATGCACGGATCTTACACGCGAATTCTTTTGTTTACATTCGCCCGACGACGTTTCGATCGGTGACATTAATCGCGCTAATTCTGAACTATATTACTAAATCCAAACCATAACCAAAAACGTTATGCTGCATGTAAACCTTTACAAACTTATTGTAAACCTTTACAAACGCAAGCCAAACTTCTGCTCGTTATTCGTTATGGTTTGGATTTGGTAATTTAATTCAGAATTAGCGCGATTGGCCCCCAGGTCAGCTCGGGCAAAGGCTCGGGGCATAGATAAACAAAAGTATTCGCGAAAACTCCACGAACTTAGGACGTTGCTGTCTGTCACCGATTAACATGACATTTGTTGCCTAGCTAGTTGATGGGAATGGTTATACGAGTACACCTCTATTATTCACACAACTACACTAGGTCTGTGTGTAGCTATTATATAAAGTATTAAGTTATTCAAATTACTAGGCAACGTCTACACATTGCATGCAGACGATTTTTCCGGCGACCTCCTGCATTTTTGGTAGATCTATGAGAAAATTTAGATATTACGATACGCAAATATCAGAATAAAAATAATCGTAAAATTTCGTCGTGGAACAACCAGTTGGACATATAATATTGCAGTTGATCCACGGGTAATACCATAAAAACGCTTTCTTAAATTTAAAACTTTTTTCAAAATTAATACTTACGTTTATAACAATATTGTGGTTATTAATTTGCTTTTCCCGCGAATAATAATAATACTTACGTTTATGTATTTAAGTAGTGATTATATTTATTTAAAGTAGAAGTAGAGAAATAGTATAATAATTCACAAGTAAAGTAAAAATGTGTAAGGCATGTGACGTACATATCTTTGCCATTATAATCTTCTTAGACTTAGGCAACGGATATAGACAACAGAGAACTTACTTATTAAAGTTCGTTGATGACAATTAATATGATCGGTATGTCACCGTGTCGTATGGTTTAATTGAGATTTTTCGAATACTTTCGTCGCATCGTTGTCCGTGAGCGAGATGTTATCTCTCGTATTCATTACATTGAATACACAAGGTTTGGCATTATTCGGAATCCCAATACGTGCGGTAAACTATTGCATAACAAAACCTATACTTATAGTTCCTTATATTTGTTTGGAATAAAACTATTAAAAAACTGAGTGTAACTAATGAATGACTGTGCATCGATATGGTCTTTAGAAAGCCAGGCTTGGATAAATATATCTTACTTCAAGGCATCAGGCGTCGTCTGATCTCAAACTCTCCACAATCCAAAGTAAATGGCTCTGGAAACGAGATAGGTGACAAGGGCGAGTGCCAATAGCCAGTTCCATACTGCTAAAACACCTATTTTTTAAACATCTGGAGTCTAGGTAGTTACTTGCAGATATAGTTTAATGGTTTTTATGAGTTTTACTGCTCTAGAAACAAGGCCAGTCGTAGTTTTTACTAAGGTATCTTACAAAAACCTGCAGTTACCAAACAACCATCTTTCCCCGTCAAGAAGTACTTTAATAATAATTATTTTCGATTAATACAGCCTTATTATCCGCTAGCTGGATGGGGTCGCATTTTAAATGGTCCAAAAATATTATGGCAACGCATGCATGGAGGGGAGTGGATTTAATTTAAAAATGTGTTTGTGGCGTTCATCACAGTTCTTTTGCCAATGAAAACGACTGCTGCGTCCAGCCAATCCAAGAAGTTTCAAATCTCTTTTGGGAGTGGCAAAATTTTTTGATTCATGAGCCAATCAGTCGAAAAAGCATTGCCGCCCCAAAGGCTGGATGGAATGAATGCTTCGATGTTCCCTGTATACCTACATGAATGACGAATTGTGCTGACATTTCCAACAATCAGCGGAACCGTTGTTCCGATCTGCACCGCCCATAGCATTCATACGAGTTTTTTTATTCAAATTCGACACGAGAAAGTGAAATAATATAATTATTCATCCACTGCGGGTAGGTACGGAGAGGTTGCACTCTGGAGTCCGCCTTTGTCATTTCGGGAGACGACATTGTTGAAGTATTACTCAAACATGGAGTACATCATCGTCTGAGTGGCAGCACACCTTTCAGCGTGCAGAATTCTTCTGTGAAATGGTCAGAGAAAATGGTCATATCTAAAATCACGATTCTGACACGCCAAATACCAAAATCAATTTTCAAATTAGAGGAGAGTCCCAAAAAGCAGGAAACTGATCTACCGACTTTTCTCTTAAGTAAATACCTATTCTAATAGAAGGTACAAATGCATTAACTAAATGTCAATCTGACTGCACATAAATTCATCATTAGGAGCCAAATGTTTCTCATTAAATGCCATCAGAATATTTTAGATTAGCTAACGGTGTCTGACAACACTCTGTGAATCAAATTAACTACGTGGGCTGGCACCTTTGTGAAATTTGGAGTCAGTTTTTGAATATTTATGCACCGTTCAAGGTCCCATTATGTTTCACGTAATATTGTAAGCAAGGAACGTATTTGACTTGCAACCGTTAGTTTTTTAACGTGACAACGCCTAATTAAAACGAAGTTAAGTCAGTTTGCTCCTTGTTTTCTATCATGTCATGTCTATCACAATTTGACTTTGGCGCTAAGGGTGAGGCCAAACGAGCCTAATTTTTTAAGTTATGAGTCGCGTATTTTGGTCGCGTTATTTCTGCAGCAGTCGTTTTATACAAAAGCCCAACTCATTTTGCGTCGTCGTGTGGCACAAACTGGACATTTGTATGAAACGGAATGCAACAGAAAATACGCGACTGAAATCACGTTGGTTTGGCTTCACCCTAACTGTGGATATTCAAGTTCACGACTGAAGCGGAGCAGGCGGCTCCGGTGCGATCTGACATGGCATTAGTGCATTTCAATAACATATTACATTTAGATTTGTTGGTGTTAGTATGTATTTGCATGCCAATAAAGTTATGGTAGGTACTCTAACTGCAATTTATTTTAAATTATTTCAATCATAATATGTCAAAATCCATAATATGTTTACAACCTAAGCCCTAAATAGTAGGAACCATATTAATATGCTGTTGAATTGATTTGATAGCAACACATTATAGCACTTTCTCAATTAATTTCGTTCTAGTAGGTTGCCTACTTTTAACGTCAAAATGTGTCCCCGTTGCTCCTTATACAGCGTGTCCGTGTTTCGACGCTACTTCGCCCCACTTTACGAGTCCCTATGGGCAAAACTGTCATAGTTATATCAGACTAGTGTAACGGAAGTGGCGTGTGCGCAGCGTTACAATATCGCTCATTGGCCTCAACAGTTGCACTTGACCCAGCAACGGTACCTCCATATATTTATATAAGTGACTTAACGAAATTGCTTTAGGTTTTCGAATGTTCCTTATTTTCGATGCTTATCGGAATTTTTTAAGGAAGGCTAAGTGTGTCCTGTATGATCATCATATTATCAGATCACTGCCTAATAAACGCCACCATACCCGGTGGTCCGCCCTCCGCATCCAGCCGCTCCTGGCCACCTTATTTAGGTGGTTAGTCCACACCAGGCGGTCCTTTATCCTTCGATAATATTATATTAGTTACCTACTTTTAAGCAGCGTACTAAGCGTTGCTTTAAAAAAACATCAAATCTAACATGTTTGACCAAATCATTGAATTTAATGATTTTGGACATATTTTGAGCGTCAGTGGCGTAGGGGATAAGACGCGGCCTATCATATCGAAAGGTCCGGAGTTCGATCCCCGGCTGGGCCATGTACCAATGGGTTTTTTCTCGAAACTTAAGTACATTTACTGACTGCTCTCAAACGGTGAAGGAAAACATCGTGAGGAAACCTGCATACGCCGAAGAAGAAATTCTTAGGCGCATGTGAAGTCCACCAACCCGCACTGGGCTAGCGTGGTGGAGTATAGCCCGCACGCCCTCGTTAAGAGGGTAGGCCTGAGCCCCAGCAGTGGGGACATAAATAGGCTGTTGATGATGATGGACATATTTTTTTATTGTGGTCAGGTTTAGTTAGTCCATTTCGTCTTAATGTCTAGTCAAGTTCGTGGAATAAAGAAAATATTGTAGAGCAAACACCTAAATACTTACAAGACAAGTTGCTAAATACATTTGAGGCTCAACGACTCCCCTCCAATTCAAATACAGGTACAACAATAAATGGCCCATAGAAGTAGGTTATAGAATAGACGTTGCAACTGGAGACGTGTGCTGATTGTTAAATTATATTTATTGCAAATAAATTACACAAAGAGCCTACATTAGCTTAGGTTAGGAAGCGGGGTACAACGCAACCAGTGCACTTATATGCGTACTTACTTTTGTAAGATACTTGTACAAGTACCTAACTGGTGTAATGCAATTTATCCAATTTCCCGGAAGTAGAATAACCATCTTCTACCTATATAAGTTACTTTATGTATTTTACACGTTCAACTTTAAAAAAAATATTTTGTATGGAAAACTGCATACGCAGTATTCTGACTAGTCTATGGAGAGAGAGGCTTGCCTGATCAGTGGACCTCCTCTATCCGTACTCCGGACAGCCACCATCAGATCTCACGCAAATAGTTCTCTGACGGAGGTCTTTATATACAAAGAGATTTTATTCATAAAGTTCATTGCAGTCGAGTGTATTTTCTGAATTTGTATACTTTTTTGCTGAAAATTATAAGACAATTTTCTCCGTGTACATAGCCACAGGGCTAACTAACCTTGAAAGCAAGTTTTAAAGATGATACCTACACCGTATCTGCTATTAAAGTGTAATAAGGAAAATCATTCAAGGGTCAAAATAATTTTAAGAAAATAAAAAATTAAATGCCGGAGGTCCTCCTTGGCCTATTTCGTGATTGCGAAATGCGGATGCATGGGCCGAGTCACCGATCAAATACACCTAGGAATCCTAGGATCTTTGAAGATAACTAATAAGTACTATCAATGATTGTTTCAACAATACAATATAACTCCGCGTTTACTCTGAGAAATAGCACCATGATAGCACCACTCCTGTTTTTATTTTGACTCGGATGAAGCTGCTAAGAGGTTAAGAGAAGTAAGATTTTGCCTCAGAATGTAATGTAAGTAATGATATACAGCCGACAGATACAGAACAGATATACAGCATTATGATGATAATTTTCATAGTATCACAGAATAAATATAATAGTACAGTTACGCTTGCATATTTATTCATTTATTCTTTGTTCAAGTCTCGGTCACAGTCAAAATATTTTATTACATAGAGCTGGTACACATATTTAACTCTAATCCGTCCTTATCTTATAACTAAAACTCATTGGTAATCAATCGTTGTTATCAACTGAGTTAATGTGACCTTACTTTAAAGTAAGTAAGTATTTAGTTTCATATTAGCTCGTCGCTAAAGATTCACTTTTCAAGGTAGACTGGTGACACAAGTCTGCTTGTCGGCAGCTGAGTAGACAAATAGGTATTTATATATAGCTAATATTGATTGTTTTTTTACCGGAATAAACGAGTTACACCTGTTATTATAGAAATCGTTTGATTTCATTTGTATGAAAATGTTTACAGAAACACTAGTTATCCGAATTGTAAACATTTAGGTATTTTATTAGGTAAGTATATATGTATATTAGGTTTATTTATTACCTATGAAGATGCAGTTATTTTCTTACATTTAATTTTGCACGTATTTATTTTATAAAACAATAGCTATTATTAGCTTAGTCTACCTATATATGAATTATTTTTCATATATAGACTAAGATTTACTGTAGTATTTTTTCTAATTTATTTGTGTTTCATGTTAAAGGTTGAACACAGTGCATTTTGAGTGTCGCCGGATTGATTGCTTCATTTCATCGTCTTTACCACAATCGTTTCTGTTTTGGAGCAATTAAGGCATGCGAATCTTAGCTTAATGTTATTAAGTTATACATACAAATTATGGCATAATAATATAATAGTCAAAATAATTTGTTTGTAAATGCAATCCTTTTAAATTTTTTCATACCTACAAATCGGCAACTACATGGGTAATGACTAATGACAAAATATTAATTATATAGTTAGGTGAGCCTTTACATGGGGTTTTTTAACCACATACAAAAAAGTTAAATTATTCAAAAATAAAAAAGATTTGTTTAAAAACTTGCATGTGGTGAAGAGTTGAAGATCCATACAAGTCTATAATTATAATGACATCGGCGGTGGGCCGTACATATCGATTTTGCTCAGGCCATAAAAACATTGGCGTCATGATCGTGAGACGAAAACATAACGAATTATAGTATTTTATAACTGTCAAAACAAATGCTAATTTTAGCTACACACTTGTTGACCTCTCCGCACATTTAGCCATTTTTAATTAAGTTCTAAAGAATGATTCCGGTATTATATTTATTCATGGCTGGACGACTGTTACAGTAGTAGCATTTATGATTAGCGAAATAAGTGTTATATTTCTGTAGCATCTAAATTTTTGAAGGGGACGCAGGAGAAGGAATCTAAAGTTTGGTTCTAGAGATTTTTATGTTTAGTTAAAAAAATATATTGGTTAGCAAATACAATAAGGCACGTGAATAATTTCAATTTCCTTCATTTGATTGGATTCGTTGCTCATTCCCATTGTAAATTTTCACAATATAATTTTTTTGCTTGTAATCAACACCGTCGTTGTACTGTGTAGGTACCTATAGGAACTAGAAGTACGGGTAATTATTTAAAGTCTAAAATAAAAAGATTTGTAAACAGATATATGCATTATGGTGAAGCATATGCGGATTATAAAAAAATATATTTTAATTATACTGTATTGTAATTTAAAACTAATCTAATATAGTTAGTATTTTAACTTAATACAATAAATATAATAATAATAATATATAATAATTTTAAATTACGCTAATATGGATTTTTTTTCTTACATTTAATTTTGCTTATGGAAACACTAGCTATAAACAATTTTTTTTGTTCAAGAATAGACTATTTACCTAAGTACTATGATTTACTTACTCTAATTTATAATTGTGTTTCATGTTTTTAAATAAAGCTTGAAAACAGTGCATTTATTGTCTCACCGGATTGGTTGCTTCATTTCATCGTCTTATCAGGACGGTTTCTGTTTTTGAGAAATTAATTAGTCACAAAATATATAGGTATGCACAATAATTTGAATAAAAAATGCAACATTCTTAATTTTCTTCACACAAATCGGCAATAAGGACCTAATTATTTAGATAGGTATAAAATATTAAGATCAAAGTAACTAGAATTATATTATTTTTACTGAAACAAACAAATACCATCGATACTGCTCATAAAAATGTTAAGAATTATACTTAGCGAGATATTCCAAAATTTTGGAATTTACATATTTCGGGGCATCCACACCAAACACATGGTCATTGTGACTCCAGCTCGGGTCTGGCACCACGTATTTCTCCAACACATTGGGCAGTTTTGAACTCAATATATTTATATCCTTTAAACTTGACACCCAGTCGTTCTTGGCACAAATCAGCACCACAGCCGAAGTAATCCTTGAAACATTATACTCTGGTGGCTTTGGTGAACCATATCTCTTTATATTACCAACTCTACCCTCATCATATCGCTGAAATCTTCCGGTAGTAACTAGTTGTCCAAAATGATCCAAGTCTTTAGCAGATATACCCGCAAAAAGGTGTCCAAACGCGATTCTCAAATTCCTGGAGGATATATTTCCTTGCCTATAACCTGTTGCCACAGCAAATGCTGTACCACAAATTTCGACTGGAGCAAACTGGCACAAAAACTCGACTATTGCATGTATAATATGTTGCTTAGCAAATAATTCACTAAATCCAGCTCCTACTAAAAAATCTTTAATAAATCCACTTTTGGGTGCTATAAGTCTTGGAAGCGGACTTATTATATGTCTCATCCAGGCAATTGGAGATAAGTGAAACGATATTTGAATCTTTTCATTGTATTCCGGCCTTAATGAAGTCATCACAAAGAAATCTGTGGTTCCTTGAGAGTGTCCTATATAGTTCACTTTTGGCAATCCGGTCGTGATTAAAACGTGATCTACTATTGCTGGCAGATCAAAATTTCCATGTTCGTCAAAAGTGTAGTTCCAATATTCAGGATCTCTGTCGGGATTGAGGCTGACATGCCGTCTAGAGTACACATTACCTCTGTGGTTCGCAGCCCACACGTCGTAGCAATTGTTGGCCAGAACATATCCCACGCCGGTTTGTGGCCCAGTGAGAATCCATTCATCTGAAGTATCGTATATTCCATGCATTAACACTATCGGGTGTCCTTTTGTCACTTCACACTTACTTAAAATCCTGAACAAAGTTAAAATGTATCCATCTTCAGTGGTAACATCGTATTGTTCGGTAGGATAATTGTATTTTTTGGTGAGTTCTGTGAAATTTAAGTATGTATCCTCTATGTATCCTGTGGATTCCTTAAACGCCCGCTTATCTGGTATTGAATATGATATAAGTGCCATTGGTGCATTCGCGTATGTAACTGAGCAAGCATTATGAAAATACAGTAGTGTTATAAGGAATCGCACCAGTTTGAGGATAACGTCCATGTAATTTTCACAAGCTTAATGTTTTCATTGTAAACGTGTGTCCGGTTATATAACATTTGATTGACCTTAGTTTAAGGTCTTAAAAATTCATGACGCTATAGTAACTATAGTAATGACGATTCAAGGTAAGAAATATACCTATATTTATTTATATAAAAAATATTTATCAAAGTCTACTCAATTATCAATGATCACATCCTAATCATTGTACTTATCCATTGCTTGTTTATCCACTGCATCCAAGGTTCAAAATACAGGCTGATTCATCGACATGGGTCAGTATGGGAAAGTCTGAAACTTTAAGAGAGAGAGATATTTGTTCTAAGGAACGTGTCGTCAATTTTAGAGTGTAAAACTGCATTCATAGATTATAAAAGTACACACGTGCAGACTCGGGAATCAATCCCGATCATTAAAAAAATAACAATAAGTGGATTCTTCCGCTATTGTTTATGTATAAACTGCTATGATAGGATGACATAGCTTTCGAAATGAATAAAATAATTAAATGCAGCATTTTCTTTTAATTATGGACACAGGGTTTCGTAGCAACATTTATTCCTTACCACCTACACTATAAATTTTCGTAATAAAATAATATACTTTTTTTGAAAAATGCCCGGGGTGGATTCCCGTGTCGCGTTGAATTTTTCTGAAAATCCATGAAAATAGTTTTACATATCACTAAAATAGACAACGTGACTCCTTAGAACAAATATCTCTATCTCATGAAGTTTCAGACTTCCCCGTACTGACCCGATTTCGATGAATCACCCTGTATAACTAGTATTATCAATACTCACATAGTACCTGAACCGACATTGGTAGGTAAGTGCCACCTAGTTATTGAAACTTTAAGTAAGCATTGATTTAAAATTAAAAAAAAAAAATTAAGTTCATTAAAGTAAAGTGTTGTCACCGCCGCGGTCCCAAAAGGGGTTGACATTTTAAACTGGGGTTACTAGGTCAAGTAAGATATCGTAAGTAAGGGCTTCTCGGAAAATGTCTAAAAAATTACTATTCCCTTCTTAACTCCGCAGTTAGTACACATAGGTATTAAGTAAATTATAAAGGAATTATAAAACTGAGGACATCCAGCAAGAATACTCATGTAACCCGAAATTTAAAAAATCTTTAAAAAATATTTCTTAAAATATGAAGACCTAAGCTTGTACTGTAAATTCATCTAATTTAATCTCAAAATGTATTATTATATAACTTACCATCGAACTCCTCCGTCACAGATAAACCTCAGAGGTTTGTGTGGTGGGGACTAGTATAGAAATTTATCCATGTATCTCATCTTGTTCATTTTAATTATAGTTATTTGTTATGCAAGGCTGCAAAGTTGGTTATTTTGTGCGAGTACTAGTATTGAAAACTGAGCAAGCGAAGGGGTCAAAGATAGAATCCTGAGTGTAGCGAGGGTTTCAAGGTACGAGACGCAAAATAACTTTGCTGCCGAGCGCAACACACAATTTTTCACCTCACTGCAGCGAGGAAAATACTAGGTGAATTGAATCCTTTCGGCGGTTTAGAACCACAAATAATAATAACCACAATTACAATTGACCACTTCTTTAAATGTCCACCTTCTACAAATTAGAAGAAAAGTTTTAAAAAGTTTTTTCCAGGTGCGGTTTTCCACGCAGATTTCGAATGAGAAAGTCCTTCCGAGCCGGTGAGGTGAAAAAATAATTTTTCAAATCCGACTCGTAGTTCTCGAGTTTTGCGCTTAGCAACACGTTTAGCAATTCATTTTTATTTGTATAGAATTGTCTGGCTTTGGTTTCTTATAAATATTAATATAACCGCCCGAGGGCTAAGGTGGCAACAGACAGAAGGAAGTCCGTCGGTCGCGACGATGCACAATTTGGTGCTCGCGATGTTAGGCGCTACAGTGAATACTAAATGCAAGGAAGGTCCCGTTGCATGCCTATTCACTTCATTAATACTTATATTCACCTGCTGATGAAGTGTGACAGGTACAGGAATAAGAGGGATTTGATGATGAGACGACTTAAGCTGAATCGACTCGATGTAGGTTTGGCTCAATCAATTTTGTCCAAACCAGCATTCATGGCTGCACGAACTAGGCATTCTACAATTTAGACATTGATTTTAGGCATTTTACTTTTTAGGCAAATTGATTTTTAGACGATATGATATCATAACCGGTCCCAAACTAAAATATAGATAAATAAAAATACTTACATTATATACCTGCATACATATGTCCGCTATGTCCCTGATGGACAAAGAACGGAGCGCCAAGTATCGCGATCCTGACACACCTATTTCGCTTCTCTCAGTCTCATCATTCTCTTCACACACAGTAGGTATTAACCTGTTTACAGTTCATACCAAATTATGTATTACTTCTAGCGTAATTTATTCTGGGAGTAGGTACTTGGTACAATTCTGTTCTGAATGCAACACGGATCGATGGATGCCTATAAATAATAATAAAAAAATTGTTGGCCACTTCCGGTCTTGACAGCTCCATGCCATGCCATGTCAAGTGAGATTACTCGTAGTTGGATCAACAATATCGAAAACTGTACTATTAAGTAACTAACGTAAGAGCTTTAAGCTAAAAGTTAGTTGGGATTACTAAATATTATAGTTTATCTTATTTACACGCTATTTTCTTAAAGCATCAATGGTAATGGTACTAGTGAAGTTTCGTCAGTTATTAATACAAAATTGCATTCCCACAGTTTTTTAAGCATTTATTTCGTCGCCGCTTTTATTGCCTTCCGCATACTCCGCATACCTTGCACCGGCGCGGGCGCAATCAGGCAAACTTCGCGGTGACAGAATCACATAACATAGACTAAGCGTCCATGACACTCGTTTTGCTCATTTTATAATTTACCTACATGCAATATAAACAATATTGAGGCTACATATGCCAAAATTTACGACCTTGATGCACAGTCGGCTTAACAGATGGACTTTCGGTTCAAACTTTTTGGTTACTGGCAACAGTGGTAGATGCCATTGCGAGTGCAATAGTCATCAAAGACGCAAACCTTATATTATATTTAATTAATTCATCTCACAGCACAGTTACTTTAAAATAATATAATAATCCAATTTAATAATCAAAATTATTATACAAAGAAATCATCTATTGCAAATTAAATGAATAGCCATTACGCAAAGAGGATAATAAAAGTAATATAACATTTTGCCTATTTCCACACCTGCGTTTACATAATATTTGGCTAGCCGTGAAACCTGCAGGCCTTCAGGCGGAGCGCGGACGGTCGTCGACTTTACAAATACATTTGATCCCCGTTCCGAACTGTTACCTATGTATGATTACATTAATATGTTAAGTGCGATATCTACGAGAAAACTATTACCTATAGGATATAATACAAGGTCTTGAATTAAATACTTCCTCATAGCGAGCCATCACGAGCTAGCCAGCTGCTGGCTGCTTACCTATATTTATCCATATCATTATTGTTGTAAAAAATAAATTAATATCAATGTTAATAAATAATTTAATACAAAATAAATATTTTATTAATATAGTCAGAACACAGCTTACTGTATTTCATAAATTGTATGTTAGAGGGAACATCCAATAATATTGTTTAACTTAGGTTTTTACGTTGTACGCCTTAAGCAATTGCATTGGCTAGTGGCTACCTTTATGGCCCATCGAGCGAACTATAGGCCTAAGGTACGGAAACAATACATTGCCAGCTAAGAAGGGATCAAAACCGCGTAGTGTCAGTTGTACCATTGAGTGGTACCATTGATGGTACTAGTGACACAACTTTGCATCACTACTACCATGAAAGAATTAATATAGATATTCCTCTTATCGATGGTACTAGTGACACAACTTTGTATCCTTAGTAACAACCACCGAGGTGTCAAACTTGGTTGTCTACAAGTAAGTAACATAACAAGGGAAACATATTGTCTGTGGGGACTAGACGGGGGGACCACGGGCAGCGAGCGGAAAAACAATATATATTTCATTGACAATTAAAATTACCGACCTCAGTTAATGTTTAAAGCGTTCTTCCTTTTATGAAAAATGTGTCATATTTAATTCAAGGCTCCATCGGAAAGGGTCATTGATCATTATCCGTGACTCACTTATGCCGGTGCCATTGTAAAGGTCTTTCAGAAGATATTCCGGATATCTTTTATTGAACTTTATTTGAGCAAGAGCAAGTTCGTTAAGTTCTTCATACCAATTGTTCTCCTCGTTAAGATATTAATATGGTACGATTATAGCTCCTGATTCAATCTAAACGCTTGTACTTAATACTACCATTACAGATCACGTACGTTACCATCTGTAGTTAACTCTCTGTCTATGATTACTTGAAATGCAATAAACAGCTAACAGTAGGTAGGTTACTACTAGTATTAACTATAATTTTTAAAGTATTTTTAGTCATTCGAAATAAGCGAGTTCCTAAATGGTAACAATGGTGGAGTCAACTACTGACACAACTTTTAATGTAAGTAAATACCTCTACTTCTAAAATCTGAAAACATACAAATCTTCGTGCTATATTCTTTATGCCTACCCCTGGCGGGGTATACAGAAAAGTATACAGAACCGCCAGGGGTAGGCATAAAGACAGGATAGCGCCAATAATGCGATCCTGACAAACCTCTTTCGCTTCCAGCATGCTCTTCACACGCTCTCCACGGGACGCGAGCGCTTCACACATGTCTATCTGATCCTGGTATGTCTGTCTAGGTCGTCCCTGGGTTTACACATATGCTTCTGTTTCCAGAATGGTTGGTCTTTATTGGCTCGTCTGTAGGGGCCTTAATAAACACTTTCGCTGTCCGTTGGCAGGTGATTAACATTTCCTCTCAGTAGATGTTTACCAGCTTATTGGAAGGACTGGACAAAAATAAACTTACACTCAGTAAGACGTTAAGGACGTCAGGTAAAATAAACAAACCATCAAAGGTCTATTTATAAACCAAGGTTTCGTTTCTGATGAAGGAGTTTGATTAGACCCAAGCCTTTTAACAGATTTTGATTTAAACCACTATCCACGTCGTTCGAGGTACATAACAGCAGCTATTATCGCCAGAATCAGAACAATGTCATTAAGGTTTAAAAACCCCTAAAATGAGCGATACATTTTTTTGGAAATTGATAATACTGGGTCAAAGTTGTTACAAAATGTTTCAAATATGTCAACATTAGTATTGTTTAAAACAGTTAACGTCTGTGTTATTTCAATAAATAGTTTTAAGTCTTCCAACTCAAAACTTTAAATTTTCCAAAAATGACTATTTTCGAAACTTAATAGATAATCTATTCTCTGATCGTTCTTCCCGTGGACTCTTGGTGTTTCCATGTGTGAAAATTGACAAAAAAAAAATCTAAACCAAAACTAGGATTCCCTGCAGATGCTATGAAAATTCGACAAAGGTAGGGTACAAAGTTGTATGTCCACGTCGTCTGTCGGCATGGAACCTATGATCTCTGACGCCCCACTAAAACGCCAACGAGGCGGAAAAATCGCACAAAAATGTAAACAAGAGTAGGTAGTTGTGCTGTTATTGAACTCTTAGACAATTACTGACAATTATTGGACAAAACAATGTAATGAAAATAAAAGTGGTATGCAGTAATCGGACTAAAGAAAGTCACTTCTACTCGTGGACTGACTCATCTATTTATCTGCATGCAACCGATTATCGCCAACTATTAATTTATGCTGACGACTTGCGGACTCGTAGTATATTATTAAGACGATATATATGTACATACATATAATATATACGATGCATTCATTCCATTCAAGGATCATTGTACCTCAGTGGGAGCTACTCGCTGCTTATTTTACGTATGTGAGGTCGAAGGTTGAATAGCGATAGGATTTCGAAATTTAGGTCGAATTATAACTGAAATCAACACTGTGCATTCACTCCAGAAGATGCGTGCTGAGACGTTATTGATGATTTTATTCGGTCTTATTTGTTGATGATCTCAAATTACTTTTTCAAAAGTAATTTTAGTCCTCTGAGTACACTTATATGGCTAGAGAGCATATAAGCCCCAGGCTAGACATAGAAGCCGTAGGAAGGGCAGGCGGTCCTGCCACCCCCGGTGGGGCGGCGGCGGCGCGGGGCCTGCGCGGGCGCCGACGACGGTTTTCACCGTCCGCGCAGCGCGCGCGCCTACCCGATATAAAAGCTAGAGCCGCCCATTCACCCGCCCGCAGTCTGTGCTCGAACGTTACAGTGTCAACTTCTCCTGTGCAAGGACTTACAGTTTTACCATGAATTCACGGTGTCTATTAGTGCTAGCAGCCGCCCTCGGCGTGGGTACGTAGCATTTGAACTATTTAGGGTGCGGCGCGGCGGCAGTCAGTGTCCAGTGACGGAAGAATGTTCTAGAAAATATATAATCTGTGGTTTGCATGCAATGAAATGGATCGCTATTAAAATTTAATTGCGATCGCGAAAGCCGAAGTGTGGTCGATATCACAGTTTCTACACAACACAGCGTTGCGACGCCGGCGGCGGCGCGGGCGCAATAAGTGCTGGGAACAGAGAAATTGCAGCTGATGTGGTGTAACTGGCGATTTGGTGCTGTCCCACACCGGTCACAGTTGCTGGTGATAATATATTGCGTGTCAATGACCGGCCATAACAGCAGAACTGCACTTAACTGATCGACAGATTAACACGCAAATATATTTTTTGGTCAATGACTTTAGGCCTCTAACAATATCTATGTAATAAGATGTAATAATTCATATATTCGTAAATTCTTTCGGCTGAATATCACGGAAATACGTATTTATATACATATCGTGTATTATACCTTATATATTCCTATTGTGTATAAAACTAATTGATCTAGGCTTACAATAACTTCTATAACACATCTCTTAGGAGAAAGCAGTAACATAAGTACTTTATCTAAAAGTATTCCCTTATTTTGATTTTCTCTCATAAACTTATGTTTTTCCGCTCGGATAAACATTTTATGACAAACAATTGACTTGTGCATTGCCTCGGGATACATAATCATACGGAACGAAAGCAGTTTAGATCACACGAGAGCTTGAATTATCCCATTATAGAGACGCTTTCACTCGTTATTGTAACTCTTGTTTTAACATTGGATACGCTTCGTAATTTAAAATTACCATTTATGGAAGAGCACTATTCTGAAATCTAAATGTAATTTTACGATCTTTATCTCGTTTTTTTTTTTATTATTATTTTATTAGGAAAATACAAACTACAACTTACAAAATACAACTTATAAAACTTAAATTAAAAACAGACAACCAATTAAAGGTTTCCACTGATAGCGACGGACTTTAAAATATAAAAATAAAAAAGTACGATTTGAATGATTATATTTGGTCGCGTAATTTGTTCGTTTATTTATTAATTTTACAATAAAAATAATCTTACTTTCTCTAAGAAATGAGGTAAGGTCGGATAATTTCCGATACCTATCTATAAAATATGTAAGTTATGCAGCTAATGAGTACATTTAAAATCGCACGACTTCAATTATTTTCATAGTTTCTTAAACATTTCAGACAAATAGATTTTGCCAAGCCCAGCACAGATACCCATGTTTTTTTAAGTAAATTAAGAACACGACTTGTGATATTCTACAACTTAAATAGGTACTTATTCTGAAATAAACTGATATAAAATAGATACCCATCTTATTTAAACAGATAATTTTAGAATATGATCAATATTGAAAGTTTTTCACCATGACATAGAATATGAATTAGTGGAAATACAATGTCTAATTGTTACTAATAATAACAATATATAAATGGCATAGTTGCAAGTGACTTTGCAGCTTGCAACACGAACTAACAGTCCCATTAAACAAGGCCTACGCTAATCACATTGCTCAATACTTAAATGTATATGAAATGGTTCACTATTTGCATATTTTTCGTAACGTACTCGTATGTATCACACGCGGCATAGCCCGGAGCATGACCCATTCATATTCCGTGTTAACGAGCGAGCTTACTACTAACATTGCGTCATTCATCACTATAAGGTTTTGATAAAATCAAATATCTTTCAGAATTTACTATTACAAAAAAAATTATTGACATGAATTAATATCGAAATCTAGACATTATCTAGTATCATGGTTACATCTTCGAACTACCTACGAGTGGTCAAACTAACCTAAATATTTGATAGAGCACTTAATCTTGGTATCTACTGGCAGCGGTGTGCAGTTAAGACTCTCTTCATTTTACAGTTATTTTCTCAATATTTAAGTCATCATTTCCTATTCCTCTTATAGTCACTTCTCCCCTTCTGGGACACGGTACTGATTATATTACCTAGCAGCTTTTTACTTCATCATCATCATCAGCCTGCACTAAACTACTGCTGCACTGAACCCGATCCTCGGTTCTCCGCAGCCAGCCGCCCTACGCTGGTCGTCGCTGCATCCATCCGGGGGCATCCCACACTACGCCTGCCCAGTCGTGGTCTCCATTCGACAACTCGTCTATCCCAGCGGTTATCGGTTCTCCGGCAGATGTGACCAGCCCACTGCCGTTTCAACGTGCTAACCCTTTGAGCTATGTCGAAGGCTTTGGTTCTCTGGCGGATCACCTCATTTCGGATCCTTTCTCTCATTCTCGCTTTTTGCTTACTTTAACTTTATAATAAATACCTTTTCTATTTATACATACTAAGTAGGTGTATCGGAATTCATAAATGAGGGGAATAAAGTATGCGTTGTCAGACATCGACTACTATGTATTGGTATCACGTAGTTACTTCCGGTGCACTTTTCCAAAAGCATTGAAACAGGAAATACAGCAGTATCGTATGCGGGTCTACACAATTGGTCATGATATAAGAAGCCTATATAGACTTTCATCACACTGCCAATGTATTCACTATAACTAATTTCGATATTTCATAGAATGATTTGGTTCTTGCATAATACTTCGCCCTGTAACCGAAAATTGACGGAATAATCGTGAAATTACATCAAAATTGTATAGCTCGTGTTATCAGCGGATATACTTAAGCTTTTTAAAAAGATAACCACTGAACTGCTAACACCATTTTTCTTTATATTAGGTACCTAGTTTTCGTATGGTAAACAAGAATTTTTATAACAATGAAAGCTGTCTATATTGTATTTCGTAGCACTTTTTTAGCAAAATTTAAATAAACCTAAAAATGCAATACATACATACATATCTTTACGCTATGTCCCTGGCGGGGTAGGCAGAAAGAACGGAAAATGCAATACAATACCATAAATAGCATTCAAAACGCAAATATAATAATAGATAGAAAGCTGGTTTGACAGGACCCTCGTCCACACGTTCGGAGTGCTGCTGTGTTGTGAGATACAACTGATTGTTTAGCATTTCTAACACGTACCCAGTTCCCACGGCGGCACTTATGCAAGACCTCGGTATTTTCTATAAAATTTTAGTAGAAAGAAGGTGTGAATTCATGACTACTCAGAAGTTCACTTGTCAACTATTTCTCGTCTCTAAACACTGTAATATTGTCGGTATGCTTTGTCTGTTCATCGTTCTGTCCGCTGCTTTGCTTATTCTATAAAGTCCCATAAATGTAACACTAAAAATTATCAAAGTATTTTTAACACGAGGTGTCACGAATCATTTTAACAATTGAGCCGGTAAAGCCCCACTTTAACCACTTTTTAAAACTCTAGGGAAAACAATAAAATGTACCTATATTATTTACCATACACATTATTTGCATTTTTAATCACAAAATTTATTCTAGATAAAATTTTTGCTAAGTAGTTGTTAGTAAGTAGTGGGCTGGATATTGTATTTGATCACAAACTGTCATCAGTCAGCTCTAATAGCTCCAATGTTTAAATATTCATAAAGTTATTAAAGCAAGCGTGAAGGCATTCAATTAGCCAGGCCCGCGGTGCGTGCGACAATTTCACAAAAAGAAAGAAAATACGGTGAAAATGATTCAACTGGTTGAGTGCGCTTGGCATTGCGAGCGCCGCCCGCGCCGGCGGCCGGTGGTGACAGAAATTTCCAACCCTCTTGGATACGACACATCTCAATTGAAACATAAATAGGCAAAATAAATGAGCATTAGATTATTTCAGTAACTTATTAAATGCACTGAATTTTAAAATGAATGGTCCGATTAAACTAAAACTGACGAACCACGTATTGCGTATGTACGAGGTCCGCGACGTATTTTAAATGAAAATGCAATGAAAATTTAAAGTAGCAGAAAAGTAAGAACGACTTTATCTACTCAATACAAATGAAGCCCAAATTAAGTAATACATGACATAGTGTTAACTTAACACTGTTAAAGCATTAAGCAAGTCTTCTAACGAGAACAAGTTACGAATAAACTCGATCAAGATCAAACGATTTACTTAAGCACCTACTTAAGTTGTACTCTAATCCACTTTAATGCTCTCTAATTGAATTTAAATGGACGATCATTGACTGGTGACTGGTAAATCCATTAGGTAAGGCACGTAATCTATTGATAGCGAAACGGTGGGAGTACGATTAGTTACGCAACGCTTCATTGATCGAGTATTGATTTTTTAAACAGTTCAACTCATTATTTTGGTAAAATGAAATGAAATTAATCTTTCTTGTTAAGTATATGACTGTTATTGTTAGATATTTTAAAGTAATTTTTCAATCAGGGCTTAGGCTTTCTTTTTTTGGTTATTCTAACTCTATAATTCATTCCTATCATTAATAAAATATATTAGAAAATGTTTAAAAAACTTGGCTGTATGTTAAAAAAACTTGGCTGAGGTTACTAAACAAAGGCCTTCTTATGTAAGAGGTCACAGTCTGTTACCGGAAACGCACATGTGGTTAATTAATTTGCATCAAACAATGCAACGGAAGCTGCATTTTCGGTAAAATAACAACGTGATATCTAACAGAAAAATAATGAATCTGCCTTGTTAAAAAAATCTTACAACCACTTACGACCATTTCATATCTGTAGTAAATAAATGGTTTTTGGATATACTTGACGTTCTTCGGCTAAAATAACTCTTCGAGTAACATTCAATCATGCTTTACAAAATATGTAAATAGTACTTATACTGTGTTTTTGTTTCTTATTTCCTCAATTAAATGATATTTAAACAATTAATTTAAAACATCAATCTTATTCATAATTTAAATCGAAAAAAGTACCTTTCCAAACCGAAAAAATTGCGGCGGGTACAATACAAATAAGTTGAAAAAAATTATTTCGAATTTTATCAATATTTTTGCACAACGTCACGTTACAAAAAAAATGCTGGTCAGATTTTTTTGAAAACAAAGTATTTACTTAACATTTTTTTTCCTGAAAGTGCTAAGAATGAAACAGAAATACCTAGTGCTGTTCTCCATCTATAATCCCAACATAGGAGACACACTATTCAGTGGTGCAGTGATTGTTTGTCCTTCGAGCAGTCCCGGTATAAATAGCTTGTAAATTTTATGTATGACCGTTTTTAATGTTCATCGTATACCGGTTGGTTTTATCAATTTTTATATTCTTGGCTTTGTTAATATATAAACAACCAGCTTATTGATGAAGAGACACCTTTATTATTTTTGTTATTACGACATTATTATGTAAAACTTACATTGATTTATTATACTAAGAGCATTTGAACTAACTGATCCGCAAATTTTTTAACTAGAGGCGCGTTGATGTCTTTTGTATGAAGAAATTAATATATCATAAGAGTGTTTTGACAAAGTATGATGTAGGTATATTTAGATTCAACTTTTCAATATTTATAATAATTTGATGCCTATGTTTATAGTTTAGGTCCGCCTAACATATTAACCTTGCAGAGTCATGGTCACGATATTGCTCCAAAAATTATTGACCAAGAATCAACGATCATCAATATATTATTTTAATTAAGTACGTCATAAATTTGCATTAAGTGTATATTTATGTAAAACGATGTATTTATGTAGAATGGATGAAAGTATAATTATTAAGTTGAATGAAAGAAGCAAACGCTCTCATTAGGATGATATTGTGCTCTTCAACATTTAAACGAGCTCTCACGAACTTTCTCCGACGTGCCATAATGATAGGCAACAATAGTGTTATCTAAGATTAAAAAGTTACGTCAGTTTCTGTCAGCCCACGTGTAGCGTGTAGGTAATCATTTCTCATTTCTCTCGGATAACAATTGACGAAATGGGGGTTTTTAATTTTAATTGATTCCTGCCTCATTATTATTGAAATTCCTGGACATTATTGTTATCTTAATTTATAAACTTCCTTTCGTTATCTATTTTCAAGACAATATTAATTATAATGGTGTTATAATTATTGTTGGAATTTAGTATTCAATTCTATCCTTATATTGCCTGCTGTCATATTATTAAAAATTATACTTTATTATTTTAAAATCTTTAATGCAGTCTTCAATAAATTAAAAATCCATCATGGATGGATCTGGCGAAATAAATCCACTGATGCGAATGAACGTAAATTTCGAATATGCACATTTTCAAAAAGACATCACCTTGACAACCACACAGTTGAATGTGCGATTGCAAATCCATTTGACATTCAAACCCCATAATGTAATCATCTGATTAATAAATCAGCCAGTTTAAATCGGTATAGTATGCAAATGGGCTTTTATTTAACAGAGCGACGTTAGACTCGCATACAAAGGTCAGACGAGATCACTCCGGGTTGCCCAACCGTCTCGCATCGCATCAATGTGTTAACGAAATCGAAAGTTCCCTCCTACATGCGTGCACCGCTCGGTGGGTCAACTTTTCGGGCTTTCACCTGTATTACTTAAGCGACCTTTATTGAATAATACTTATGTAGGTAATGTTTGGTCTTTTAACATCTGTGCCTGACTACAGCTACTCGCAACAGGTCAGAATGTCAGTGACATTTCAATGTGACATTCTAAGAAACTGTTAACTGAAACTTAAATTGATGACGCGTGTGTAAGAGTTAATGTTTGCCCATCCTATTTTTTATACATATACAGAAATACGTTGGACAATTTGTATTTCGGATGCAATCCATTTCGTTTCATCAAAAATGTTCATAAGTCGCAACTATAAGTTCTAGCCCTTAACTTTACACATGTAGGTAGTCAAATAAAATCATTTCATTGCTTTCCACAATGTAAAAAAAACAATAAGTAGGTGTTTAGCATAGATGATAGATCATTATGGATCTTTGTGGGCACAACAACATAGGCGAGGGAGAACATAGTATGTAAGTACCTATTTCCCTTGTATTACAAGGAAGATTTCTGTTTCTTGGACCCGAGCACCGGATTGTATTTAAATTTTGAAATGGTATCAAACATCTCTGGAGGTGTAACCAAACCAGGTCCGATCACACGAGTAAACCGGAGCACGCACGCGCGGCCAGCTGTGACATTGCGCAAGCCGGGGACCGCGGAGCCCTGCGGCCTGCGCGCGCGCACTCACTGACATCATTATCGATTTGTCACTTACCGCCTTGCGCCGTTGTTATGAGGTCTTATGCAATTGTCTTGTGTTACGTATAACATTTGTGTTTTGTTGAAGTTGACAACTACAATGTTCAAGTACGCTAGTGTTTGGTGCCAAGCGAGGTTGTGAGAACCTAAACATGAGTCGGACTATTGTCCGTACCGCAACCTCCACAGGCCAGGATTATGTACAAGACATGTAGGTACTTCAGTTAACTATGTCTATTATATTTATTACGTACTGGCGAACGTCCCGAGTATAGTGTCCTATAAGTTATTCCAGGGTATAAGTTATCACTGTTAGTTATCTACGAATGGTTTTCAGAATTTTTAATCTTTATAACTTTATGCGCATTTAGTTAAAAAGAACAATAATTACGTGCAACTAAACAAAAGGAGTACAAAAAATCGTTGGTAAACTCAGTCAATTATCGAATTAGCGACTAATAAGCGATAAACATAATTGCAGTTATTTTGATGTGCATTGGACCAAATTATTATTTAACGCAACTGGTCTATATTTTGCATTATTACCCGCTTGCCTCACTTGCAAGGAATCCCGAGTATTCAATAGCAAATTGTGGTTAACCTCGAGGTTTCGATTACAGATACAAAAAGGTTCGCAACTCGATATCAATTTATGGAAATGTAGTAATTGACAACCTGAGTTGTTATCTCACTAGAAATAGGCTTAGTTCTTTGTTATAATTAGTTGTGATGTGTATAGATTACATCCCTGTCCATGATGTAACATTTAAATATCGACTCACGAAGCATTAATAGATAGTGATATACTATCCCGAGGATTTTCATGTAAAGCGTTTGAATGGTTTGAAAGTTAAATTATCTATTTGCTAGATTACTCGAATTGTGTTATCCCACGGAAACAGTTTATCGCGGTAAAAACTAGCCTATGTGCGGCCCCAGAGTTCACTGAATCTCCACTTCAAATTTCAACAAAATCCGTTTAGCGGTTTAAGCGTGAAAATGCAACACACAGACGAAGTTACTTTACCATTCATAATATTTCTTAGAGTGTGGATTATCTAATAATTGTATTACAAAACGTCATTATCACTCAAACTATTACAAGAGCCGACATAATAGTGAGAAGAAACATCATTTTGCAAATAAATAGAGCATCATAGCATACCCCAGAAAGTCAGTGCGTTCCTCACGATTTCATGATGTAATTAGCGCTGCTTACAGCAACATGTGTTTATATGAATTGCGTAATGCAGCCGCTGAGAGCGCTGTGTCTACGAAAGCCAACGGACATCTAAACATTTGTGAAACTACAACAAGATCTGAAATTGCTCGTGGTTGACCATGCACATCTTGTTCGTGAAATGAAAGTCAATTGTTGTCTCTAATGAACGTTGCTATTCGCAGTCATAACCAATTATTAGCTCTACGAAAAGAAACTTCCATCATAATATATATTAGACGCGGGTTTAACATGCGAATTTTTTTATTTACCTTTGCCCGACGTTAATAAACGTACGTCTTGAATACAAAGCACGACAGTCCAAAACTCCTTTCAAGTTGACTTGTAGGTGCTTTCGTTGTTGACGAAATCAATCACAAAATCGTACCCAATGGTCCCTAAGTATAATTTAGGAAGTGTATGTCCATCTCTACATACGAGATTCTCACCTGACCAGACCACACCAATTTAGGAGTCGTGACGTGAATATTCACATTGGCTATTTTTTGCAATACGAAAAAACCATTGAAATTTTTTTTGCCAATGTCAACGTATGAAAAGTTATTAAGTAAGCGAAATAAGGAAGCGAAACACCTTGTAAATATCAGTGAGAGCAGCGCATTACAAAACCTACAATGTATGAGCAGGTTACCGGTACTACAGTAGCAAATGTCAACAGGTACACTGTGGGTGGGTACACAGTGACATAATGTGACATAACGTAATGTACTTTACCTACATTGCCTCCCTTTGTACGCAAACTAGTTTGTACACACGATAAATGAAATCGGTACTTACATTTCAATTTGGACTCAAAAACACTTTTGTGAAGGTGCTAAACGTGAGTCGAAGATAGGAAAGATCGGAGTAAAAACTTTAATTACCTATCAGTTCTACATAATTTTTTTATTTAACTACGATATTCTGATAAATGCGAACAAAATAATAATACATAATTAAGGTAACATTTAAGTAATAGGTTATCAATAAGCAAATTATACTTAAATAGAAATTGTATTGGCTCTTATTATGTTTAGTTGTGTACTACAAATAAACACAAAATACATAAATGAAGTCGTTGTTCTGAAACATTGACCTATAATTTAACATAAATAGAAGCTTAGACCCAACTGAAACAAACTGCCGTAATATTAACTCTGTTTTGTGTTAACTGTCTCAAGATCTACTAACTATTGTTGGAGGAACGAAACAACTAAAACCGTTCAATACCTAACCCACTTCACGATACAAACAAAAGGCTGTCTTTAGGACACGTGTCAGTAAACAATAAAATAAAACCACAACAAATTTAGCAACTAGGAACAGTGACAACAGCCAGTGTCGCGTGCTCTGAAAGTTGCGTTTGCATAGGGTTGGCATATTTTTAAAGACCATATCAGAATAAATTTAACGCCGCGAGCATTTTAGGCACCATTGGAAATTCGGCGGAGTTGGAGGAGATCTTCTACCTTTAGGAAAGTTTTTTTTTTTTTTTAGGTTTAGGTTTAGTTTATTTATTTATTTGTAGATTAGTTTTAGATTTATAATAAGTTATTTTTATTTTTAGTTATATAGTACGACTTAATTAAAATAAAAAGCTACTGAATAAATTTATATTAAAAAAACTTAACCAAGGTGGCGGCTGGAGTCCGGAGTGAAAATTTTGTACATGTACATTGTATGAGAATTAAAAGTAAAAACTCTTGAAATTTAATTGTAGTTCGAAGGGATTTTAGAAGAGTGCCAAGAACTCTTCAGAATATCTATAATACCGCTGTCTTGATCCGTAATCTGATATAATTTCTTCTTCATTAAAACACGAAGATAAGGCTAGGTATATTTGTGGTTGAATTCCAAATCGTCCCCTACCCATCTCGTCCCCCAAGAAATTATACCTACGAAAAAACAACTCGGCCCCGTGCCATAAATCACTCAAAAAATGCTCAATTTTATTTTGAAAGTAACCTCGTGGTCACCTCGTCTTTGAATATATATTTTCCAATGCACTAGGGATGAAATGCAACAAAATACACACACACGCAAGTCTTTGGTGGCATTAAAGTGATAATGATGTCCTGATATATGGGGACGGCTCAAACCCTACGGTTGCGACACCAGTGCCGCGACTCGCGACGCATTCCGCAGAGAAAGAGGCGGCCCTGCCCGCGACCAGTGCGTTGCAAAACAAGTTGCGTGCCATAATGGCTGCTTAGCAAACCCCGTGGTGGTTTATTTTGTAATTTCAATTAAAATTCAAGAAGATCGTGTTTTGATGTGTCGCTTTCCACATCTTAGTATCGCAATATTGGCAGGTTTACAAATATTCGGTAGGTATTAGTTGCGAAACGTTTTAATGTTTAATTACGAAAACTTGACATCGGATTATCATAAAAATCCTTTTTTATAGTTTATTAAATGACATAAATGTATCAAAGCTTGCTTTTATTTATAGCGAATGTATACAATGATTTGGATACTGTTACTCAAGAATCAAGTTAATAAAATACGTCAAATCACATTAACATCAACAGAATATGGATATAAATGTGGCAATCTAAACTCGACCTTAGCTGTTTTTTCGACTCTTTTGCTCGAGCACTATCAGCATGCCTACCGGACCAATTTTATTAACCTCAAAATCTCTTTCTATGAACGACATGTAATGAATATTAAATTTGTTTCGCAGCGGTCAGCCAGGAGACGTTCAAATGCCCAGATGACTTCGGCTTCTACCCCCACCACTTGTCGTGCGACAAATACTGGAAGTGCGACAACGGAGCTGCGGAACTCAAGACCTGCGGAAACGGCTTGGCCTTCGACGCAACAGACTCAAAGTACCTCACCGAAAACTGCGACTACCTTCACAACGTTGAGTGCGGCGAGAGGACGCAATTAGGTGAGTACCTTCCTTCGTATAGAGATGAGTTACAAATTGATAATTTTACGCTGATTGGTGGGAATTTCCTACAGCTGTCTTCATGTTCAAGAAAACTGTTGATATAACATCATTATTCAACTTTCTTAAACTACCTTTGCCTTATATGAAATTGCGGGTCAAAAATATTGAGAATTAATTTATGAACCCTTCCTCTTCATATATAATTTTTAACTGTAATATGCAAACCATTACAAGATTTTCTGAGAAAATCTGGATGTTTACGCTTTCTTTATTCAGTCCTAAGAGTAGTAAGACCGTCTGGATTTGCTTGGTTTCGCAAATGTTCTGCAAATGCGGCGAACTGCGGTGTGTTTTGCTAGCAGAGGTTTATGAATTTTCACTCGATTACGCAGAACAACTGTGTCGTATTTTCGCTTGCCTAAACAAATCTTCTTCATTTGCTTAGAATTTACATTAGTTAATATACAAGTTTTATTTGGGTCTTATATTCTGGAAGGTTATGGTTTTAAGTCATTTCGTAAAATTCTTCTAACAGTAAATTAGTGGTCAAGGTTGACAATTTGCATAAAATTTGTATTATAGCTATGTATATCTACCAGGATATGAAAAGAAGGTCATTTTTAAGCATAATACCTGTGGACAATAACGGTGACACAACAATAGAAATAAACTGTTTTGTAGGATTTAAATGCTTTAATATTTTGTTGGTTTAGTACCTATATTGCCATTTTATAACGATGAATGTTAGAACTGACTTTAAATTGATGAAATTAGAGAGGCATACTATACAGATTCGAAATATTTTAAATGGGTTGGGTTTAATTAGAGCCATTTAAAATCCATCAAAAGATCTCGATTTTCAATCACTCTGTAAATAAAATTATAGGTGTTGACCTTGAACTAGAATCACTTTGTATTTAAAAAAAATAAATGGCCGGACGAGCTTTTCATTTGGTTTTGTCTTACTTGGGCTTATTCTTAATTGACAGTTTTTTAATGCAACTACAAATTTTTACTAAAATGTCCTACCTGATGGCTCTTCTGTCTAATTATCTAGTAATAATGATTTTGCTACTAAGTACTAGTATTTTTTTAAATTTCGTTCCCGATGGTTTCTCTGTGGTCTATTAATGATTCTGTGAATGTAGCTTACGTAAATTTAATGTTATGCAGAGGTCCCGATCTCGACGCCCCACTGCGCGCGGCTGTACGGCATCTTCGCGGACGAGGCCAAGTGCGACGTGTTCTGGAACTGCTGGAACGGCGAGGCGTCCCGCTACCAGTGCAGCCCCGGTCTGGCGTACGACCGCGAGGCGCGCGTGTGCATGTGGGCCGACCAGGTGCCAGAGTGCAGGAATGAGGGTGCGTTTCCGATGTCTCATTATATTCTGTAACTAGCCCCGCGTGGGTTTTCCCCGCGGGAATAGATTAGCGCGGTGAAAAGTAGCCTATGTCCTGTCTCCGGGATTCATGTATCTCCTCACCGAATTGCATCAAAATTCGTTCAGCGGCTGAGGTGTGGAAAGGTAACAAACAGACTAACTTTCCCATTTATAATATTAGTATGGATTGTGCTCGAAAAGTGGGTATTGGGTGGGACTGGATTGAGAAAGAAACTAGTTTTTAGAATACTTACAGTGTTCCTTTATCGTACGCAGTTACATAAAATTATAAACATAAGACTATAAACTGTTTTCACAGTAGTTTCTCTTACTATACAGCACAACGATATCTTTAAGCACAAAACTTTCCTTCAGCGAATTTCCTCCTACGCAGCACCGCCATTACTGACCTACGTTTCGGTTTCGCCTTCCGCACCCCCCTCTCACGTAACCTTCTTTGGTGTTTCCCAGAAGTAGCGAACGGTTTCTCCTGCCCCGCGCCTGGTGAGGTCTCCAACGCCGGCTCCTTCAGCCGCCACGCCCACCCCGAGGACTGCCGCAAGTACTACATCTGCCTGGAGGGCGTCGCCCGCGAGTACGGCTGCCCCATCGGAACCGTCTTCAAGATCGGCGACGCTGACGGCACCGGCAACTGCGAAGACCCCGAAGATGTTCCCGGATGGTGAGTTCGATGCTCAATTTTGGTTTTGAATCTAATCTCTTTGGTCATCGCCTCGTTCAAGTAAAACAGCATTGACTAGCACCTTGAACGCGTGTTGAGGTCTCTTCTCAACTATGGATCTATGGTGATTGACACTTGTGGTACAGTTAACGCCTTTACATAAAGGATCCTGTAACCACCCAAGCCATGTCATCCCTGTGACTAACAAATTCTTCTGCACTTCTTGTACATTGAATATGTTTTCAAGAATTAGTATCTGTCTAACTTGTAAACATATCGTATACTTATAACATACATAAAGAGGGAAACCTAAATATCATTTATTTCATAGAAACTCAGTACCTACTCGTACCACTACGAAGAGTTAATCTAATTTTCATAGACGCAAAGCCAGTAATATGTCTTGTTAGAACTCCGCTTTCTACAAAGTACGTACTGAGTTTCTACAATAAATACACTAACTGTACAGAACCATTCTATTGGTAGTATTTATAGGTACGAGTAGTATAATATATTTCTAGAAACACGAACGAATAGACATAGTAGGGCAACTAAACTCGCCCACCTAAATAACTCGAAACAAGTATGCGGTTCGGAGCCTTGTACGCTTATTACGACACATATTTAGGGCAGCATGGTATTAACATGACTTAAGGCGAAATTGTACGACGACGGTACATACGAGTATGTGTCTGTCATATCCCGACGACGACCGCGCCGTGGTCAATGCCGACCGGTACGTAACGGCGTACATATGGTAATGACCGTTTGTTTCATGCACTCGTTGACCGTGTGTGGCAGTAACTGTACTTGAATATGAGTCCTCAGTGTTTTATTGAAAAAATGTAGTCTGGAACAGGAACGAAAGGCCTAGGTCAGCCGGTTAGCGGTTCCGCCGCCTAAAGGACTTTAAAATTTCCGGTCTGTATCTTCATGTTAATAAGCCGTAAGTGACGTTCGAATTACTTCGAATGTCAGCGTTAGACGTTTTAGTATGGTGGTTTTTGGACAATCTATTATATACTTACAAGACATACTTATACCTGATTGTACAATTCTTTTTTAAGTAAGTACAGCTACAATACTCGTATCTGTTAATCAGACTTAACAAATTGAAAGTACAGATTTGATTTTCAATCTAGTCAACATGAAAGGATCTTTATATGAATGGTTAATTTCTAGTATTGTTCACACAGAGCTAGATAAAGTAGTCAGTTCTGTATTGTTGGTCTTGTGAGATAAACCGTGCTCTCGAACTGAAACAATGAAGCGACTTTCAAATAGTTTATCTCCTCATGGTCTGTCTGCCTCGAACAATCACGATCGAGATCGATACCGAGACATGAATCGCCTATCGCCGAGTAAAGGTCATTCAAACAAGTTCTTTTTTTTTGAAAGTTGCAAGCTCCGAACCATTTATTACTTGTTATACCGAGAAAAAAGATATGATTATAATTATAGCTGAGAAAAACAAGCTGTTAGATAATGTTACTTGGAAAAGCGAACGGATCTCATTCTTGACTAGTCTCAAGGCAGTTCACTCGGTATCACTTGTTGAACGAGCCAGTTACACAATGCTAAGCCGGCCATACAGTAGTAGTTGCCAGTAGGTACACATAGACTAAGAAAACTAGATGGTAGAAGGGGCAAGGAGTAAGGTGAGCCTCCATTTTCAGCGAGGACTACTACGGCGACCTGGACCTGAAGGCGATCAGGAAGAGCGAACTGCTGGCCGGTCTCCAGAGCGACGGCTCCACCAGAAACGCCCAGAAGCCCCAGCTCAAACCCCGCCCCCAAAAGGAGAACTAAGCTCCTCCAATCACCTTATCCTTTAAAATACTCACATCTATAAATAAACTAAACTCTTCACACATCACAAGCAAATTTACGATTGTAAAATATACGGGATGAATATAGATTGATATTTTAAATAAGTATTGTTTCTGATGTGCAGAGTGTATTTTAAAATTCAGAATTTCGAATTCTAGTGGCGGAGCCACGATTGATTTGTATTCAATTCTAGTTGCCAAATACTTTTCTCTTTGTTTTTAAACAGTTTCAAGAGGCAGGTTAGGAAATTAGTAGATACCACATCGCGGTACCATATTTATTTTTTTATATTATTGTGTTCTTAGTTTGAATAGTCTCCTCCAATGTCGAAACCGATAGTTTTGCCACGATATTTGTAATACTTGTAGTAAACTTTTGTACCTAAAAACGTAGAACAATTAAGGAGTAGGTGTGCATTTATCACAAAGTAGTTCTGTGTAAAGGGATCGAGTAGTTCAGCATTGGTTTAAATGACCCTAAATGACCTTGTAAATATTACGTACTGAATTGTTTCGCTGCGACTGAGTGTTGTTGTTTGATAGAAACTGTAATACTTAAGTTTTATTTTAAGTGATAAAATAAACAAAAATATAAAAATTAATAGCTGCGTATTTATTATATGTTTTAGTGGTAGTACTTCGCACCGTTCTTTTTGTAATATTGTCCACCTCCATAAACACTATTTTATTTGCACTAAACTTACTTTCTATAACAATTTCTTGGTTCTTTCAGTAATAATCTTCTGTCTAATCTGTAGTCTGTTAGTCCTAACCCTAACCAGCCAGACTCTTTCATGGCACCAACATACCAACATTGATTTTCTTGGGTAAAAAGGTATGTAAATATTTTTAATAATTTATTTACAAAAAAAATAATAAAGCAGAGAGAGGATTAACATTGCACGATTTGGTGAAATTTGATTTTAAAACTATTAATTTCAACTAAAATCATTTAGTAAAAAATATGTTTAGAACTTGTTCTTTACATAAAAGTCAATTTGAATCGACGAAAATAATAATTCTGCCAACAATTATTTCTTGTCTACATAAATTACGATTACTTAGCGTAAAAAATAAAAAAAATCTTATTTATTACGGCAGTTATTTTTGAAATTATAATAATGTTTTGCAGCGAGGATTACTACGGCGACGTAGACCTGAAGGCTCTGAAGAAACTGGGATTCTGAATGACAAGGAGCGGCTCCAAGGACAGACTGAAAGTGAACCTCTTCGATTTGATATGAAAAACGAAAAGGCCTCTTCAGAATAAGGAACTCGGTTGATTATTTAAAAAACAAAGTCTAAAAACTTGTGCTTTAGACATATCTGTCTGAAGAGGCGCTCAGTGCAGCAGTATGTGCTTCTAATAAGGACTATTTTCGTTCAAAATTAAGTGACAGTGAACGACATTTCATAAGAAAATCTTGAATATTTTCGACAAAACTTATCATTATAATTAATGATTAATTTTTGTCAAAAATATGGAGTGCTTTTCAATGATTATTTTGGCATGGCACCGCTATTGTAAGTAGGTACTGTGTCGAAATCGATATTGTTTTAGTCATAATTGTTAAGTTAGGCTATTATTTTATTAATAAATGTAAATAAAACTTTTTATCAAAGATTCTCGTGAGTATTTTCGTTTACATAAAATAAACAATAAATATTCATATTTTTTATTAATTCCAGCTGTACTTACGTATCTAAAAATAATTTATGAAGCAAAAAAACATTTTAGAGAAAGTTATTCTACTTGTTAAATTCTTTTGCAAGACTACACAAAAAAGGTAATCTTTACGATTTACAATCTAATCTCGTTAGACAATCTATTAAATTTGAAACTAGTCATTGCCTGGACTAATAAATCTATTACAGCTCATTAAACAACTTAAACCAAATTTAGTTAAAATAAATGCATTAATTGACTTATCTATTCTAAAAATATATTGATAACTTACATAATAAAAATGTCTGGATTGGATTCACTTAATTTAATGCATTGATAAAACACTTTCTACACGGCTACATGTTATTCGCTATTCTATAGGATATAATGTAACTATCCCTTCGATGAAACCATAAAGAGGAAGATGAGTTACCACATTCAAGAACTGAACGGCGGACTTGATTGCATACGTGTCATTATTACTGTTTCAGTGAGATTGTAATGGAAAATACTGTACCTACGTAATTATAATACAGGTTATTGTACAATCCCAACTTTGATTTCAGCTGTATGGATCTGTATATGCAATACAAGAGAGTACCCTTATCTTCCTCCTTTAGTTTCATCTTAGATCTATACTACAGTCTCGTATGTCCAGCAGTGAACGGATACTGAGATGATTATATTATGTTAATTTAGGGAATATACTATACTGCTACATTGGCAATACCTTCGAGCTTCAGTTGGCGAATTGCATCTTGGCGAGATATAGCTACGTGAGTTGACGTCCAGCCTGTAATATGGATAATAGGCATGTAAGATGTGCGTCCTTGGTTTGTTCCATAGAGCAAACAGATAAGGGCAGAAGTTCGATCTGACCATATCGTCTTAAGACGTACTATGATGACCCTAATACAGGCAAGATTTGTGTAGTATTAACACTAAAAATGAATCGAATCTTGTCTGTTACAAATATAAGTACTAAATACAATTAGACATACCTAATATAGTAATCATCATCATTAACCCTTAGAGTGTTAATCGACCCATTTGGGTGTCCTGTCAAATGTCCACTGAGTGTTAAAGAACCCAAATGGGCGTCGGCGACACGCGGGCACATTAGTACGGAAATAAGCGACGATATTAAACTTTACTCGCTTTGATTTGCTGCAAATGGGTCAGAATAAAATACTTTCGTTGCCAAAACAGTAAAAATGCGGTTGTTAGTGAAAAAAAGGTGAGAAAACTATCTTTGATACGACACCCGTTTCGGCGCGGCTGTCTCTCCCTAAATTGTCACCAAATCGTGGTTCAAACAGTTTATTTTAGACTTATCACAAGGAATCCTGCTGAAATATAAGTAACAATCAATTTAATTATATAAGATTGTAATTACGTTTGCATTTTGAGTAAAAAACAGTGGTTGAAGTGATGGCATGCCATGATCGTGGCATTTTCCTACGACATTTTTCTTAGATTTTCTGGCATAAAGTTTGATCTATCCACATGTATTTATGATGCTACTCATAGTAAATTTAGTCACATTTCTATTAATACTATGCTTTACTCATATTTTTACCTGTAATGTACGATATTTCAACAAACTAACGGTAACGGGTCATGACAGACCCAAACGGGTCTCGCCCATACTTGCGGACTGACAGTTGGCAATCGTACACAAGTAATAATGTGGATACGCCTTCTACCTGTGCCTTCTACAGTAGGGAATTATTTTTTTCAAACCATACAGGTCGAATTGCTAACCTCCTTCTTTTTATATTACAACTAGCTTTTGCCCGCGGCTTCGCCCGCGTAAAAAAGGTTTTCCCGCAAGTTTTCCCGCGGTAAAAATACATTTCGTAGTAGACATCACAGAGGAACCTTTCTGCAAAATTTCAAGTCTCTAGGCTCAGCGGTTTAGGCTGTGCGCGTTTCTTCCCCTATTTTACATACTTAGGGGTGGAATTTTCAAAATTCGCGAAACACATCATTATTGTTTTTAAACTAAAAGCCTAAATATAAAATTTCACGATTCTAGCTTCAGCGGTTTAGGCTGTGCGCGTTTCATCCCTTATTTTCGGCGATGGAGAATACTCTTATTTTACATACTTAGGGGTGGAATTTTCAAATTCGCTGAAACACGTATTCATTGGTTTTTAACGAATAGCCTAAATACAATGTTTCAGGTTTCCAACTTTAAAAATGAAGGACTTTCATACAATCTTTGCACCCCTATTACACCCACTTAGGGGATGATTTTTGAAAAATCCTTTCTTAGTGGACGTCAGTGCTATATGAGGTACCTCTGTGCCAAATTTCAAGTCTCTAGGTTCAGCGGTTTGGGCTGTGCGTTGATCAGTCAGTCAGTCAGTGAGTGAGTCAGTTTCGCCTTTTATATATGAGATGACTTTATTGACCGAGCGAGCGAAGCGAGCGAAGCGTCTACGTTTCGAGACTGGCCAAAAATGCTCTTGTCCGGCTGTCTGTCTGTCTGTCTGTCTGTAATTCTCTACAGGTCGCATTTTTCAACCGATTTTGACTAAAATTTGGCATATGTATAAATTAATTAAACCTACAAAATGAGTAGAATAAAATTTTGAAAAACATTTTTTTTAGAGTACCTACCATACTCGCAAAGTGGGAGTGAACTTTTTTTTTCTTGTGAATCCCATAGTGTGAGATATCGTTGGATAGGTCTTTCAAAAATATTGCTGGTGTGTGAATACCATTTTTTCGATTTAGGGATCCGTTGGCGAAATATTAAGCTTTAAAGCGGTAATTTTTGTTAGAGTCACGTGTCCCCCCCTGCCAGCTAAACGGTTGCTTCTGGAAATGTGAAAAAATTCATGGCAGTAGCATATATAACGTAGTTACAAGGAAAACTATTACGGCTAAGTAGGTTCTATTAGTTTTTGAGTAATAGTGGATCGACTTAAGAAAGTTGAAAAAATAAATTATGTTCATAGAACTGCATACGTAAAATGGAAAATTATTTTTTTCCGCGTGATATCCATGGTGTGGGGTATCGTTGGATGGGTCTTTCAAAAATATCGCGGGTGTGTGATAAACATTTTTCGATTCAGGGATCCGTTTGCGAAATATTAAGCTTTAAAGTGCTAATTTTTGTCACTTTAGTAGGTACTTTTTCTGTTTCCAAAGTTGACTTTTGTTGGTTTCTTTTAGGTTTGGTTTATAAGGGCTGGCGAGGTCTACTGTTCTCACGGAACTACTAGTTATAATTTACTTTTAACTATTTCTTTAAATTAACATAGATTTGGGCAAAATACCATTTCTTCAATGATGGAAATGAAAAATAATGGCTAAATGAAGCGCCAAAACAATCTTCATTTGTTTTTCCGACTTGTAGAGTTTTGTTTATACTTCCGTATTGCAGAGATTTGTATTAACACAAATGTTTTCTTTAGCTAATTCATGTTTTTATTTTTACTTTCCTATTATTCATAATGAAAAGCACAGTGTAAGAACTTATAACGTTATAATTATCGTAATTTACAAAGGCCTGCGGTGTACTTGCCATTGTTCAGTTAGACAGATTATATCCAATTTGTATTTTTCCAAATATAATTATAACTCTAATACTTTGCTGTCAGAAAAGCCCCGAATGTTTTGATGTAATAATTGAATAAAATTGTGCTTTCCTTTTGTCATAACTGAGCTAGATAATCCCTTCCTCTGGTTTAACACTGATAAACCATCATTAGCGGATTTTTTTATTGTCATGGTATCTAACCTAAAAAATGTATAAGCTTATTTGTATTACTACTAACATTCGTCATAAAATGTTGTAAATTATATGCTACTAAAGTAGCTAATTGTCTTTTAAATATCATTAGGTGCGTCCAGACCGGGCGAGCCGTCGCGGCCGCGGCCCGCCTCGCGCGGCAGCGCGGTCGGTGTGGACGTGACAGGCGCATGCCTCGCCCGCATGCTCGGCCGCGGCATGCGCCTGTCACGTCCACACCGACCGCGCTGGGATTATCGAAGCGAAGGGATTATCTAGCTCAGTTATGACAAAAGGATCTGCATCCAGTCACTATCATCATAATCAACAGCCTATTAAATGTCCCCACTGCTGGGGCTCAGGCCTACCCTCTCGACGAGGGTGTTCGGGCTATAGTCCACCACGCTAGCCCAGTGCGGGTTGGTGGACTTCACATGCGCCTAAGAATTCCTTCTTCGGCGTATGCAGGTACCGTAATACTAGGGCCATGTTGATTAAAAGTTAGTATCAATCAATCATACACTTTCCCTAAATACTTAATTGTCAGAAAAATTGCTAGGCCAAAAAAATGTCATAATTTTATGTCAGTTCGCACAGAATAAACCATCTCGTTTCTCTGTCGTGGTTAATTTGCTATTTACACACCGCACGCACACCAGTGTATGCGTTGATTAAGTCATTATTAAAATTATCCAAAAAAATGACGAACCAATCAGTGCATTTTTTCATTCGTCAAAATATATTTTTTCGAGAACCGCTTGTGAAAAAATGACTAATGACCAGCGTTTTTTAAGAATTGGTCTGAATTTGCACAGTGAATATGTAATTAGCACAGATTGTTCTCTCTTATTTGAGTTTGTTTTGGTAACGAGGTAATTACTTGACAGTGCCCCCGGCTAGGGTAATTTTAACTGAATTTAATAAAGGTAAATAAAGGAAAGAAAAGAAAAAATAAAGGAATTTAATAAAGGTACTTATTTCATACAAAAGACATCAACGCGTCACTTTTCTTTTTCGCGGCGGCTCGGGCGGTGGGGACACGCCTAACTACTACGGGAGTCCTCAGCTGTGAGGTCAATAGTCACAGTATTATTTTTATTTACATTATTATTTAATTATTGTTTACTACCTACCTAATTCATCTTGTGTACATACCAGTAGTACTTTGTCATCAATAACTTAAATTGTGTAATTTTTTATTACATGTACATTTTGTATTTTTGTCAAAATACACTAATTCATCTTGTGTACCAGTAGTAGGTATTGTGGCATCAATCGCTTAAATTGTGTCCAAACAAAAACATGACATAAGTCATATCCATATTATTCTTCGTTTTTTTTTTGTTGAAACCACTAAATTGTTTACTATTCTAAGACCATTGTTCTCGAAATATTTCTATGAAACGAAACTTTGTTTTGTACTTAAACTATAGCCTTGTTACCACACTTTTTGAATTATAAATTGTGTTCAAAATAAATAACAAGTTTTATTGTTATTTACATTTTAGTAAAATCAGATATTTGTATGAACGTAATTAGACCACTTTTTGTTTACCTGCAAATTATAAACTATTACATCTACACTTGTGATGCTTTTATTGTACTTAGATAATGTCCTCAAGTTATTGTTTATACAAGATTGAACCCGCTACGTTGTTTTATCAATTAGTATAGGCATGAAATACGACACCCACTTGAGGTCGAATCCGAGCGCATGACTCATTCCGCTCAAAATTTGAAACATGTGTTACTAAAAAAAAATTTACTGGGGTATGGTGTTTTATTGTTTCCTCATATTTCTAATAGGATGTAGTGTAGAATAAAACACTAAGGTAGTCTGAAATTTCTTTAAATTTTAATAAAATTGCGTTTAACTTGATATTTATTAGTACTGTAAAAGTTTTGTCATAATTTCCAACTACTAGCAGACAAATAGTACAGGGAAAAAATGAAACTACGTACATTATTAATCTGGCTATGTCTATTACCTAAAGTATACCTTTGCATTTCAGTAAAATCTGAGAAAAAAATATTTTAGTGGGAAAGCGCAAAAAAAAACCCCTGTGTGTGGTAGGCACCCATTTGGGTTCCACATTCTACAAAGTTTTGGCATTTTGACAGCCACACTCTAAAGGTTAACAGCCTATTAATGTCCCCACTGCTGGGGCTCAGGCCTACTCTCTCAACGAGGGCGTTCGGGCTATAGTCCACCACGCTAGTCCAGTGCGGGTTGGTGGACTTCACATACGCCCAAGAATTACTTTTTTGGCGTATACGATGATTTACTTCACCGTCAGTGAACAGTCAGTTTTAGTACTTAAGTTTCGAGAAACAAAACATTGATACATGACCCAGCCGGGGATCGAACGTCGGATTTTACGATACGATAGGCTGCGTCTTATCTCCGACGCCACTGACGCTCAATATAGTAACGAATTTATATAAAATCAACAGTCTATAATTACGTCCCACTGTTGGAGGATTGAAGGTTAAATACGCCATATACTTTATCCTGCTGTTTTTCTTTTTAAAAGTCGACATTTCAGTTACGGGAAACTTAATGGGTTGATTCCAGGTTTGAACACTAGATCTCACGTACGTTCGTAGGCGAGCTCACTTCCAACTATTGGTTAAACCAATTTTACGAAATAGCTATAGATAGTAAGTTCTACCCGTTTGGAAAGTAACTAGGAAGTCGAAGGAAACTGGATACATATCACTTGGTCAGGTTTAAATTTAATAGCGGTTCAATAGACAGAAGAAAGATAAATAGAGAAGTATTAGTACCTAGTAGTATTTAACAAACTCTGATTTAGAAATAAATATAGTACTTATGTATCTATCTATCGTCAATGTTCTTTTTCAAGGTAAAAGTGAATAGGCATCTCAAAGTATTACAATAATAATGTAGAAGATGAATAAGTATTCATTTATATTGATAATTAATTTGTAGTAATACTTATTAGTATATTTTAGACTTTCGTGTGTAGAAGATTTTATTTCAACATTACTTCATTATTGTTTAAAAATATAGTTTTGCTTACCCAGCTATCAACGAGAATTTCATATAAATCTACCTACTGCTGAAATTGACAGATTAATTAAAAGCAACGATTATAAAAATCTGACTCACTTTGACCATCGAACACAGAATTGGTTGTCAAAACCGTCTTCACATCAGACCCTGGTAGAAGCTGAGCTGACTGTCGTAAAACTGGTGCTGGAGAAGACTCCGCTGGAGGCTGGGTCGAGGGGTTTGTTGGGTCTTTTGCTGTTGATGAGCAAGGTGCTTTCGGCTGGTCAGCCTGACCATCCGTAGCAGTTACCATAGGGGTGTTGCAGTCTACCCTATATCTATAGTCGCATACGCCTAAGCTCTGAAATGTCATAGAAGTCATATGTATAACAGTAAATAATCATAGTCAACAGTCTATCATACACAGTAAGACCACTGATGTACTGGATCACGCCTCTTCCAAAATTATCGGATATTCGTTCTTTCTTTAGTTCATTCGTAAGTTCGTTTGTTCGTTGCTCAAAACAATGTTTATCAAAACTCTTAGGGCTTCTTTCACCACTTCCTGATATTGTTACAGATAGTAATCTTAGTGATAAACTAATCTATCAGATAAATCTGTGTGATAGACTATATAAAATATATAAGATATAGGCAATCAGATACCTGTGAAACCAAAAAAACAGGCTATCTGTCAGATAACCTGCAGATAGGGTATCTGAGTCTTTATCAGCAAGCGGTGTAAGAGGCCCTTAATGTCCTGGAGGCGGAGAACCAACGTCTGTCAGTGTGATATCGACAGTGTTTTATTTGCGTTCTTGATAACATAAAATATAGGAAAACTGACACAATGATTGATAGATAGCTCAAATTATATCATAGAACAAAGGTCTGCAAAGCGTACATTCGTACACAATGTGCGGGCATCGACAATGAATTTTTTTCTGAAATTTCCATGACTTTCCCATTTTCATCATTTCAATTTATTCTTGTTTAATCCAAGTTTCAGCTGTATCGGTCTTGTAGTTGTAGAGTTAACCGGGGGACAGACAGACGGTTTAAAAAGCTTCGATGTAAGGGTAGATTTTTATAAAAATTTTAAAAATTCATCATGATCATCAACAGCCTATTAACATGTATTAAAGTTTAATTCCTTGTACCTGACTGTAGGCGAGATCAGCGGGACACTTGAATTTGACCGGGAGGCGATCCACACACACGAAGAATTCACTACATTCCATTTCGTTTCTAAAAGACTCGAATTCTGTGTTGCACTGTGTAGATGCAGTCATTGTGGTTATTGCGGTCATTGTACTAGGCTCCTCTGAAAATAAAAAAATAATCAAGAATTAAATCTAATTAAATCTAATACCTAATTTAAGCTAGAATCTAATCAAGTAAGATTTATACTGAATCTACGCTCAGAATAAATTTAAGCGTTTTGTAATGAAAATAAAATAAAAAATAGAAAAAGCGTTTTGTAATTATTTTACAAAACGCTTTTTCTATTTTTTATTTCTTTATTATATTATTATATATTATATTATATTTAAATTTATTCTGAGCGTAGAGTCAGTATAAATCTTACTTGATTAAATTCTAGCGTACCTAAAATACCAAATATTGATATAAAATTACATATAAGTAACCAAAAAGCATCGAGAATGTAAAACTTGTAAATACAACATTTTAACACTTACGAAGTCTCTAGTAGGTAAATATAGAGCTTATCAGGTTACTAAGGTATCTAAGGGATCCTATTTTTCCCTTTTTACTCTCAGTAACAGTACCTACCATGGGATCTCAATCAAATCGTTAGCACGCGCTCGCGGAGACACAAAATCTGTATAATGACGTGTTTGAAAGTGTGGGACAAATATTTTTTTATAGAACAGTAGAGAGATATATATGCAGTAGACAACCTCATATAGCAGACAGACTTACAGACGAAAACCTGACAATCATTGCAGTTTTTTTCATTAACGGGTTTAAATTGTTAAGCAATAGGTGCCCAGCTGTCGAGGATCACTTACGCAATGTATGCTTGACATTTCCAGTCACATATTCTGTTGACATCTTACCTAAGATCACACATTTCGTTTTCCGTTTAGTGTTCCGAGAATATGATTTGAATGATAAGTGAATGACTCCTAAAGGGGTCAACAATTTTTGTTTAAACTTAAACTGTTTAGTACTGAGATACTGTTAGCCCACTACAACTAACTTAGTGTTAATATCTCTACTTATCTACTTAATTAGTTTTACAGTACAAAAGTTTAGGTGTTAAGTACTTTCATTATCTATGGATCCATAGTAGGTACCTAATTATTAAATCTATACATACATACCAATAACAAAACCATTTCTTCACCAAAACTGAATTCATTCTCCAAATTGAAGAACATTGTGTTTCAAGGATGTTTTATTACTACGGGCTGCTATACCGAGCATCAAATCAACTGCCTATAGGATCGGCCGCGTCTTATACCGACGCCACTGACGCTCGAGCATATACCGAGCGTCAGTGGCGTAAGAGAGTTCTACTTACTTGATCTCTTACTGCAGTCAACGTTTTGTGGGTAGTCGCAATACCCTTCCCTCGAAAACATCAACCCTTCAGGACACTCCTGCTCGAACGCCCACCCGTCCCAACAATTCAAGAAGTGGCTACATTTCTCAGTCGGTATCTGCGACCGCTTTCCGGCGCAGAGGGGGTTAGGTTCGATGACCAACTCCTTCCGGGGTATGTTGAGCAGTTTGTTTTGGTAGACTGGGTCGGAATTGATCTGCTGGATCACTTCGTCGGACACCGGTATCATGTAAGCGGTTGCGCCGGCGCCGGCGAACGTGGATGGCTAAAAGAAAAAATATTATGTAGGATATTGAGATACATAAAGTACTTATTAAGTTTATAGTTTATGAAATACTTAAAGTACCAAATAATACTATGACTATGTAAATTATAGTTCTAGCAAATATGTTATGCAATATTATTCGTCCAATGAAAACTATACTGGAGCCGTTTCCGTTAGAAACAAACTATCCCATAATTGAAAGAAGCCCTATCTACTTCAGATCCGTGAGATACTGAGGCGTCAAAGAAGAAAAACAAACACACAAACAAACACTAACATCTAGGTATATCTAAATAAGGAGTAACTAACATCATATATACGGTGCTTGCTTAGGTACCTATATCTACAATACAAAATATATTTCATGAAGATGCTTGGTGTAAGATCGGTATACTTACACGAAGGAAACTTAAGAATGGATTAAAAATGTTTCCAAGTGTAGGTATCTTGCCAGCGAAGTCACGGAGGTAGGGGTTGGTGTAGGTTTTTACCAGGTTCCCATCTTCGTCGTAGACTGAAACATTCACATGTAAACTAAAGACACATTTAGTAGGTAGATACTTAGTATGTAACGTCGCCTGTCTGTTGACTGAAATTTTATTTCAATTTATTTTAATCAGGAGCCAACCACCACAACAACACATATACATAACTTCACGCTGATGGAGTAGGCAGAAAGAACGGAGCGCCAAGTATCGCGATCGTGACTTCACGTAGATAAATTACGGGTTTAATAAATTCCTGTCATTGACACCTAAACACCTTTGATATAAAATAGAGGAAAATTTTTACCCACCACTATTATATTTATACAATAAAAATAACATTTAACAATTGGTAGTTTTTTTCCCTTGTAAAATAATAATATAATCAATAAATTATATTTTTTGATTGGACCAAGTACCTAGGTGTAGTACGTAAGTGGAGTTTTATTATTTTACTTCAACTCTAAAGGTAGGCACAATTTGTATTCCGAAAGAAATTACCACGTATAAATTCATTTAACATCTAAAAGTCGAAGTCACTTGTTACTTGCAATGCATTTACTTTCATCTTTCCCAGAACTTTCAACGTCATCAATCATTGATCAAAAGATACAAGGTAGTAGGTGGGAGTTCCTGCCAAAGCCCTGAATAGTTTTAAAAGTTCAGATGTGGCCTGTTACACCAAAAAGTTAAAATAATAAAATACTCTATAGGTATGTATATCGTATTGCATCTCTTTGGTTAAGAATTATTTTGACAATGCAATATCAGGCCACTTGTGCAAAAAAATCATAAGTAAAAGCCATTTAAAAATTAATGAAACTTTTTTTTCTTTTTAAAGTGATTGGCCAGTGCGTTATAAAGCAGGCATACACTACAACAAATATTATAAGTAGAACCCAGTTATTTTGCTGTAGTGTATGCCTGCTTTACAACGCACTGGCCAATCACTTTAAAAAGAAAAAAAATGTTTCATTAATTTTTAAAGGCTTTTGCTTCTGATTTTTTTGTACCAAGTGGCCTGATATTACGTTGTAAAAATAATCAAAGAGATCCAATAAGATAAACATATGGAATTGTTTTAAATTTGTGGTGTAACAGGGAAACGCACTGGCACACATGGCATGTAATTTAACAAAGAAAAATGTTTTTATTTATTTTTTAGATGGCGTTCACTTCTGATTTTTTTTGTACAATGTGGCCAGATTGTGTTGTTCAAATAAAACACCACCAAAGAGTTGCTATACAATCTGTATGCAACTCATCTAGTAATTAATCTATGAAATGCAAATGTATCTATGTAAGATACATTTTAAAAAGAAAGTGTTTTTTTATATTAATCAGGAACTACGCAGAATGTCATTCGGCCGTCAGCACAAAATATGACGGGCGGGAATGACGGGCATGGAATGATGGCAGAGCCACCCTTCAGTTCACAGATAACTCAGGAAGTCTATAATAACATTTGTAAGTCAAAGTCACTTGATACTTGAAATGCATTTACGAACATGCAACGTCATCAATCATTGATCAAAAGAGATATACAAACGAACGCAAATATAACTTAAAGATACATCATACAAACTGTCCGTCCATTACATACACTGACATTTGAATACACCAAGCAGTATCATAAGGAGCTTCCATAAACTATGTAGTACGATAATGACTATTACTTGATTCCTCCTTCCTCTTTGAAGACACTGCGGCTTTTTGCGTGACCGATCTTTCCCACCAGGCCAAAGAGTTAGATTTCTATTTTAGGGTTCTCAACTAAAATGGTTCATCCGTCTGTCTGTCACAGATGCTTATCTCGGCAATAATTTAGAAATAATTTTCGCTATGTCATGTTTTAACGTGCAATAAAATTTAAATAAAATAGAAATAAATGTTGGTGCATTTGCTATTTTATGAACACTAATAATAGATACGGCATTATTATTCAAGACAAATAAAACTCGTAGATTTTTACACACCGTGTAAGACGATTGTCCAGAGATTGTTCTTTCCCTCCCCCTAAGCCTAGCGTAGCCTATTCTCCCTTCTCATTCTTAAACAAGCCACGTAGTTTATCTACGGCCCTTTATCCATGGGCAAGGCTTAGCGGACAAAAAGAAAGAGTCATCCTGACGTTAAGGCTTTCCTGAATGTTCAATACTGAGTAATAAATCTTGTAACCTGTGATGTGGGGCCGGTTACCACGTAGGGTCGATGACCGCAGCTCATTGTGATTTGATGATTACAAAATATATACAGAAGGTTATGAAATATACACATAACTAAATATATGTAAGTAGGTACAACAAAATACACAAGAGCTAAATAATAAATAAATGGGCGTGAGAAAAATACACAACATCTGTTGTTGTATGATTTTTAGGATGATGATGTGAAAATTATGCTAATTTCAGAGAACAAATAATTTTTTAGGAGTATTTTCAGAAAAACTAAAAATAGTGATTGAGATTGTACCTTACAATTAATACACTTTGCTGACTTATTATTATTCAATGTGTAATATTTATAATGATTCCGTATGAAAGTGGATAAAAATAAGGTAGGTAATACCTACTACCTTTATTTTTGTTACATATTCAAAGTCAAAATATTTTATTGCTTACACATAAATTTTATCTACCATCGCTCTCTAGGTGTTAGTGCTGAGAAGAAGAAGAGGCGCTACCAGAGAGTTGCTAGTATACCTACTAACTCTACGGGCGCTACCAACATCCGCAACACGTCTTTAAAAATCAAGTTTGTATCAATTGTTTCTCAAAATTATGAATTAACACCAGTTTTAAATAATCGTCTGTCTTCTAATACCGTACATACAGTTGTAGCTTTCTTACAAAATAGCTTTTAAAATGTGATTATTTTCTGTTCTATACAACATCGATTACAGTGACCTTACTTAGTCTTAACTGTGGTAGTACGCGTTTGTTTTTATTATAATCATAGTGATAATCTCAGAGTGCATCAATTAAAAGAAAAAAAAGTTTTCTATAATGTTATAGGTATACTTACATAACAATCTCTTCTGCCTGTTGCTATTTCTTGACCCCTCACCCGGAGTGTGGCTTGAATCCGCATCACATACGGCTAATATCAAAACCGTCAACTCCAATAATTTATACATTTGCTCCAGAGAGAGAGTCCCTTGCGAATGAATAGTCACGAGGCAATGTCAGGGGTAATAGCACTGGCTACCTTTTATAGGGTCCGATATTGAAAACAAGTACATGTACAAGTATAGGGCATACGTGGGCTCTAGTTTTAGCTCGGATGCTAAAGGAAAGCCTAAAAGGATATGCTTGTTCCACGTATCTGCAAATACATTTTTAATGACATAATTATCTTTGTAACTTGTCATCCATATGTGCCAGTTTTATTGTTCCGGAATTGTCCTTTTATTTTCACTTATTCAGGTGTAGGTAGTGAATAAGTGTTCGTGTAAATAGAATTACCTTGTAATAAATGTTAAGAAAATTGACAATCAATGACGAAAATAAACAATTTTATAATGTTTCCAGTCGGAAAAAAATCCAACCGGAAGTAGGTATATCACATTGGAAAAATATCCTACTATTTATAATACAATAACCGTACGTAATTTAGTTAGGCAACAATATAGTTAAATTCACATTTGTAAGAGAGGTATTTGTACTATTCTAATACAGTAAGGCTAAGATATAAACGTATATAAACTAGAAAAACCCTAAAAAAGAAAATTCTTCCTAACATCGTACATAACATAATGCCTAGAGGGGCACAGAAGAAGTAATAGTTACTCTGTAGCCTGGGTATTGATACCAAATTATGGTACCTACACAGTACCTAGGTAGATATCAATATTTTTCTATTTAAGACAGACTCAGTCGATCTATTATATTGCAGAAGTTTTAGTACCTACCCAGTTGTACCGGAATGTTCCAAGAATCTTCAAAGACACGGGTTGTTCTCAGGCATTGTATCCGCATTGCAATAAATTTCGCATGGCACATACAACCAGAGACCAGTATCTAAATATGCCAATATATCACGGTTGGACGTGGAATCTTGATATACTACATGGGACTGTATACTTGGATTAAGTATGAATTAATCTTGATTTTGCATGCATGATTTTCTCGCGGCAAACCAGTGTGGAAAATCAGTCTGGCTACGAGGGAATTCCCCGTTTCAGCTTGCTTTTTCAAACGACGAAAAACAAAAGAGGCGGAGGTTCCCAACTCGGCCCGTATATTTTATGTTTTTATTATTTTTATTATTATGTTTTTTTATGTATGATTTTGTTTTCATGTTACTGCCATCCATAAAAACATTGTATAGGTGTGGGATATTGAAGAAAATGTCCTAAACGTTTGGTAGTACTTAATCTCGCTGAATCGGTAATATAGGTACGCTGTTAGATTCGGCATTCACAATAGCTTGGTCCATTGAAATTTTAAAAATATACTAAGCAGGGGCGGAGAGTTATTGATATAATAGTAGGTAATATCGTCTAGAACCGAGGATCAGGTTCAGTAGCGCGTCTTGGGGGAGTCCTATGTCCAGCAGTGGACTGGAGCCCCTGGAGTACAGGATGATGATGATGATGATATAAGGACTAAAGCTAAAAAACTAATATACTTATGGTAGAGTCTGCTAAAAGCAAGAAATTGTGTTCATTCTAGCCTATGTCTTTCGTGGGGTGGGAGGCGAGCGCTAGGCGTATTATAGGACTCGATAGTGTTTTTGTTGCATTTAGTTTACTTAATTACGGAGAACACACGCCAACGGTAGGCGTTGATTATTCATTGGTACCTGGTATAGACACACAGAGCATAGCTAAGGCTTTAATTGCGTGTTTTGTACAGTTAAAGGTGTGGAATGAGACTATAATAACTTGAAACTATGATACTGAAAAATCACTTTAACGACCATAAACATAGGATACGTTTGTAACTACTATGGATAACACGAGAAATCTTTTTTCCTCAGTCTGTCATGGTCGGGTTATCACGGAGTCGCACCCGACTAAAATCCAAAGGTGGCCAAGATAGACACAAATTGAGAGACTCTGGATACTATCTACATACTCCGGAGTACCTAGCGCCAAAGAGAGACACATCAGCGGCTCTTCTCGAAGGGAGACAAGTTGTGCCGTCTTCCATGGGAGCACTAGTAATGGTGATGCACAAACACAGCCCCTGGAGCTCTATTTTTGAATCGCTCGCCTCGCTTCGATAATTTTTGTACCGAATGTCGAAGGAAAAATAGTAGAATCGATCGATTCAAAAATAGAGCTCCAGCTCTATGACCCCAAGCCCCCTTTTATGACAGGCAGGGATACCACGTTTGTATTCGTATATTAGTACAACCTGGATTAATCTCACCCAACTTAACCCGCCACGTTAACTCGCTAAAACAAATATAGAAACAGACTAGAAAGCCAGCAATCAGAATTTCTAAAATTGAATATTGTCATCTAAAATAGATTTGTTGAACCAAGTGAAACCGGGCTCGGTTCAGATGCAATGATTACTTTCTAGCGCATGCGTTGCGTTGAAAGTGACATTTGCATGATGTGCACGCGAATTTTTTTATAAACATTAAGCGAATTTCAAACTACATGCCATAATATAGGTAGTAGGTACAGCTTGCATCAATTTAATAATAATAATCAAATTCATTTATTCAGATAATCCAAGATCCATTTTTGTTAGTTAATAAGAATGTTAGGACAAATTTTTACACACGGCTGTTTAGTCCCAAACTAAGCCGAAGCTTGTAAATGGGTACTCAACAACTGATAAACATACTTAAATACTTTAAAATAAATATAAGTATTTACTAAATAATTTACTAAATATTAGTATATAAAAACTAAATTAAAATTATGTATTGTATGTATTGTATACAATACATAATTTTAATTTGGTTTAAATATATTACCAAGCGGCTTACGGGTAAACCATTTACCCTAACAATGTATCGGATTTAGTCTATCAAGCTTTATATAAAGACTAGTGGTTCGGGCAGAAGCCGCGGCAGAATAAGTTTGTATTAGTAGAGAATAGAACCTCAGCATTTTATTCAATTAATTTTGTGTAATCATATTGGTACAGTCGACCGCACGTCAGTGGAAACACTTTGACCTTGAGCTGCCCTAGTCTATAAGCAGTTTCAATAGTATGAGAGACCAGTTTATACTGGTTTTGTTTCCACTGACGTTCTGTCGACCGTACTTAAAGGTGACGCAGCCTCTCATATTGAGAGGTTCGTGTTTGATCCCCGGCCGCGCAATGACAATGGGCTTTTCTCGAAACATAAGTACATTTACTGACTGTTCTCAAACGGTGGAGGAAGACACCGTGAGGATACCTGCATACGCCGAAGTAGCTATTCTTAGGCGCATGTGAAGTCCATCAACTGAGCTAGCGTGGTGGACTATTAATAGCCTGTACGCCTTCGTTAAGAGGGTAGGTCTGGAACATATTAGTAGGCTGTTGATGGGTTGATATAAAATTATCAACAACAACATCAACAGCCTATTAATCTCCCCACTGCTGGGGCTCAGGCCTACCCTCTCAACGAGGGCGTGCGGGCTATAGTCCACCACGCTAGCCCAGTGCGGGTTGGTGGACTTCACATGCGCCTAAGAATTTCTTCTTCAGCGTATGCAGGTTTCCTCACGATGTTTTCCTTCACGGTTTGAGAGCAGTCAGTACATGTACTTAAGTTTCGAGAAAAAACCCATTGGTATATGCCCCAGCCGGGGATCGAACCTCGGACCTTTCGATATGTTAGGTCGCGTCTTATCCCCGAGGCCACTGACGCTCTAAAATTATAATTTATCTAAATGTTTTAAACATGATTTAACTCAGTCTCACTCATTTATTCTAATGATGTTACACCTACACTCATTGAAGATTTCAACATCACCCTAAGGTTGCCTGGAAGAAATCGCTGAAAGCGATAAGGCCGCCTTTTGATTGTACACAGTTTAGTAAATTATCGTAGTGTAAACTTTTGATATAATTTGGTGCTCAATAAAGTTTATTTGATTTGATGTTAAGGTATGAGACCACCCTGGTTTTGCCATCGTCAATACGTATAATTACCATACAAGTTTCTTAATCATTATACACTGGATAATTGAAATATTTAACTAGTAATTTAAAATTAAAATCAATAGGAGTATTAATTAACAATTACTATTACCAGTTTTATATCATTCTTTCATAAAAACAACACCTAATTATCATATAATTTTCTTGTAGAACACGTAGAACAATAACAGGATCCGATGTTAAAGAACTGGTAAACTGGCTCGTGTGTGAAGAGTGTAGTCTTATGTAATGTTGCGCAAGAAAGAGGGAGTCAGAAATAGTGATACAGCCTTTCGCTAAGCTGCTGGGCCGCTAAGAATGGATGCCAAATACTGTTATGCTCAGTGCGCTGCAGAGTGCGACGCGCGCGTCACTCAATAACTCAAATAGGTCACAAAAGTGACATTTAAGTTAGTTTTAAGTGTTTGCCAACAATAGTGACAACAATAGACACAAGATGGCGTATAGATCGAGCTTAGGAGTAGTTTACTTAGCGTTTTTAGTCGGTAAGTAAACTTTGAATATTTTTTAAGGGGTTCTTTAGTATTAAGTATATTGTGTTTTGTATATTACCATTAAGTTGAATTCTAGATATTTTTTAGAAAGTTTATTAACTTAAAAGTACGTTCAGCTTATAAAATAAGAGATCATTAAATATTAAAATATCTTAAAATATTCAACACTTGACTTGTCGAATGATGTCAAGGAACCGACTGACCTTGTGAAGTTTAGAATACTAATTAATTCAAGGGTTAAACCTAACTTAGGGAGGGGGATAATAGAAGGTTTGTGATACTTAAATAATAAATATTCTAATTAGAATCGAAAACACAAACAATAATTCATTAGTCTCGTCTCTACATGCCTACCTTAATTTTGTACGCCTACTATATACACTGTAATATAAGTACCAGTAGGTATCACAATTATTAGTCCACACTAATTTAAAAATCTACATAACTAGTAGAGCAACATAAAGACTAAAAGTAGAAAGTAGAGTACAGCATAAAGCTAACAAGAAAAAAAGAAAGTTATAGATATAATTATAAACACTGTACCTACCTACTACTTACCTACCTTACTGTTATATACCTACTACTGTACTAGTAGGTTACACATTGAAAACTCTACCTGTTAAAAAAATATATCACGTAGGTATTACTGTTCTATGAAGTACAGACGAAGGATTGTGATATAACAAACTTGTTTGCAATAATTATTATATTAACTTTGCATACGGCCCCATATAAAAGACATCAACGAGCCAACTTTAGATGCCCGCCGATTTGGTAGAGTTTTCAAGGCAACCTAATGTTAACAAATAAATGACGCCTCCGTAGCCCAGTTGTTAGTGACTCTGCCTTATGTGCTTGAAGTCCCGGGATCGAATCCCGACCGGGGCAAGCATTTATCTGACCGATTAATGCTTGTTCTCATGACTTGGATGTTTGTGATTGTGTTAATTTTTTTATAAAATAAAAATAAAACTGTAGAGTTGGGAAGTCCAACTTTTACATTTTAGATTTGCTGTGTAGATGTTTCGAGCAAATTCTCCGAGTCATCTTAACAACAATAAAATTTTAAATTACTTACACATAAAATATTTTATTGTTTAAATAGAGACCGGGAAGTACTTCTTTTATAGGTTTTTATTACTTGAAAATAAATGCAAAGGCTGCTTTCAAAATTGGTAGAGTCAGAATGTTAATATCGGCATATTTGGACAGAGTTTCGTTAGGCTGTAAAAAGCTACGCGTGGTTAGGTAACAGTGAAACCGGCTGCAGCTTGCACCACCCTTTGTTCAGTGATTCGTGTATACAGGATGCTTTGTATATTTTTAAATTTGGTTACATAGAACTGAAATATCTATGGAATTCTAAATTTCATATAAATTTTGTGGAATAACGTGCCTATAAAATTGAACTTTCATAGGAAAAAGTAAAGTATTAAAAACTTAGATTGATATCTTCGTTCGTGAAGGCCTTTATTTGCAAAGTATATACTTAAATTAAAACAGGAAGTCTGCGACCTCGTCCAATGTTAACTACTTTTGCTTTACGTACACATAAATAGAACAGACCGACACCCGACAGGAAATACATACCACAGAATAGGTATAGACAGATAATTATTATAATCCTATTAATATTTTAAGGCGAAAGTTTGCAAGAATGTTTGTCAGTTTGTGAGGATATTTGGATGTTTGTTACTCTTTCACGCTGTAACGACTATTATACGAATTTTGATAAAACTTGGTACAGTGATAGCATAAATATCCTGGAATATTATATAGGCTACTTTTTCCTGCCGTAAATTGTTCCATACGGGTAATCCCGCGGGCAACAGCTAGTCTATCTATACTGATATTATAAAGAGGAAAGATTTGTATTTGTGAGTGTGTGTATGTTTGTAATGAATAAACTCAAAAACTACTGTGCCGATTTCCAAAATTCTTTCACCATTGGAAAGCTACATTCACCCTGAGTGACATAGACTATATTTATAACTTATAAAACGCGGGCGACTCCGCGGGAAACAACTAGTAATTTATAAAAATGTTACTTAATAATATGATATCCTCATTTGCAGTATTAGTATCGTCAGCAGTACCAAAGCACGGGCGCAAGAAGCCGGCCCACCCTCCCCCGCGGCCGGCGCCCGACTCGGAGCGGGACGCGGAGATCACCAACACCTGCCCTGAAGACGGCTACTTCGCCGACGCGGAGCAGTGCGACAAATACTACGAGTGCAGGTGACTTTCCCTATCACTCATATCACTCAAAGTGGGCGTTACACAACGCCAGCAGCTCCCTAAGCCGAGGTCCGTGCCCCATGGGCGCCCTTGAGCCTGCTGCCCCCTAATTGCTGGAAGAAATCGGTGAAATTGATAAGGCCGCCTTTTGGTTGTACACATTTTAGTAATATTTCGTAATGTAAACTTTTGATATAATTTGGTGCTCAATAAAGTATACATATTTGATTTGATTGCTCTCGATAAGTTTTGAGAGCACCAGCAGTACCTAATTTAGTATCTATACATATAATAAAATCGTAAAGTCCAAAAAGTCTGTACATTGAATATATTCGGAAAAATACCAACCAGGGCGACTTAAAATGAGTAACTGAACATGTTAGAACAGTTTTTAAAATTATTGTCTGTCTGTCTGTCTGTCTTTCTGTCTGTCTGTCTGTCTGAACGCGCATCACGACTAAACCGCTGGACGGATTTTGACGAAACTTTGTATACTGACAGTGTATATCCCGGGATAACATAAAAAATCAGAAAAATCTCAAAAAATGGTAGAGAAATATCAACCATCAATAAAAACCTCTCATTTCCTAACATTTGTATGAACTTACAGGTCAGAGTAGCCTGGTTAATTTGAAAATGTCTGCTCTGCAATCTACCATAGGTATTCTATACTAATAATAAAGAGGTAAAATTTGTTTAGATGGATGTTTGGATGTGTGACGGAGCAAATCTTTGTAACTACAGAACCGATCTCAATAATTCTTTCGCTGTAGGATAGGTAATACTCTTAGAGAATGAACATAAAATATTTGGTATTGGGTTTTGTAAAAAGGAGCAGCCACAAAATGTAATAAAGTGTAGTAAGTCGGCGAATATTTCAGAAATTCATCAGGACGTTAGGCTTTAGTAAGTTGACATTTGAAATCGTAACTTTGAATGTTCTGTATACCAAATTGTTCAGTAAAAAAATATACAAATATTGAATCGAGAACTAATATGCGCAAAATTTGAAATCACACGTATTTCTTAATAAACAAATAAATAAATTATTTACTAGGCAAAATAACAAGAAATATCTCCATGGCAACCAAAATGCACGCAAATCGGCAACTGGCTTTCCATATGAAGAAAAAAGATTTCATGTAAAAAGTAGAAGACTTTATTTATTACTTAGCAAGGAGTACTAACACAAGAAGATTCGATACCATTTGATCTGGTGGCTATCACGGGCAACGCACCGATGCGATGCTTTTACCATTTTCTAGGTTGTCGGGGGTGCTGAATGTCAGTTTATTTTTTGTTTGTTTGTTTGTTTGTTTGTTTGTTTAATTGTTTGTTTTTTTTCGGTTGGTTGGTTGCGGGTTTGTTTTTCGCGTTTGTTCGCGCGGTTGTACGCGCGTTTGTTCGCGGGTTGTTTGGTTGGTTGGAAGCATTGCATGTACAGCTTAATAGTGTGTCATGTATATAGCCTTCTTTTAAAACGCGAATGAGGTCGCGGGGGTCTGCCAGTTTTATTATAAACCCTGACTGACTGACTGACATACAGGTGTAACAAAATCCCTATAGTGACCGGTTCCAGGGGCTCTCGGTATCGAATACCTACTGATTTGTTTTCTACACTGGCCGTTGGCTTTGTTGGTGGTGAGTGGTGACTATGGGTGGTGACCCTGCCTACTGAGCTAAAGGTCGTGGGTTCGATTCCCAGATTCCCACCCGGGGCCAACATTTGTGCGACGAGCATATCTGTTGGTTTTCGGATTTTGGGTGATTGTATGTAGGTATTTGAGTATTCATTATAAGTAAGTAAGGTTGGAAATTATGGACCGTAGTTGGAGGGAAAGTATTCTAAATACTGAAGATAGCACATTTTACTCAAAGGATTCTTTTATTTCCAAATTAAATAAAACTGCATTCAAAGATTTATGAAACGTCACTTGCCTCAGCCGGAAATCGAACCGAATTTTTTTTAAAAAAGCATCCTGTATTTTTATGACATCACTGGAAAGGGTCAATCATCAGAATCAATTCCTTCTAAGTAACATAGCATCTTAAAGTAAGACCACGAAAATTTACATTTAAATAAATAATCGTTATTTTCAGATAAATCATATAACGTAACTAGACGATATTCATAGAAATAGGAGATATTTAAGAAAAATTGATATAAGAGGTTTTTTAAGAGCAATAGAAGCCAAAACAATAATTTTTAGAGTTTCTGTCTATCTATATTATGTTTATTCCGGTATCACGCAAAAACTACTTAATCAAATTGGATACGGTTTTCAAAGTTGCGTTCCTGAAGGTATAACTTAAAATCTGGTGATTTTACCAACGGAAAATTATAACTAGGCGATGTTTATACATAGCACAGATAGGTACCTACTTCCAAAATCCACGCGTACGAAGTAGCGGGCAACAGCTAGTGTATAATGTAGTTTAGTTTTGTATTTATTTCATGTTTCTTTAATACCAACTAATTTTTAGTTACTTGCTTTAGTTTTTATAATAAGTTTTTTTATATTGCTATACCCTAACAGGGTAATCAGCTCCTCTTTGTGGCAATGCAATAATAAAGAATAAAGAATAATCGTTGCCCTCTGCGCCAGCTGGAGCTGTACGCACTTGGCAATCGCTCATCTTTCCGGGGAAGCTGTGACGGCCGTCGAGACTATGCTGTTGCGTGGTCAGAAAAAAAATCTAACATTACAAACCGCTGTTCTGAATCGCTTTTTTACCTTGCCATAAAATAATCCGCCTTAATGGATGTACCTACCATAAAATTGATGTACCTACTAGTTAACTATATTGTATCGTCTTCAGAAGGAAAGGTGAGTTAAAAATTTAAGAGATTTGGTAACTGTGGTTTTACGGTATGTCAAATAACAAAAATAATTAACAAGGCAACGAAAATGTCATGCGCATCGGCAATCACAATAATATACCTAGTAACTATTAGACTATAATACCGAGATAACATCTATAGCTTTTCATCTAAGAAAAGAGTAAATTTTGGTTTTATGAAAGCTTACGAGTAATACAGTCCCGCGGCGAGTGTGTGTGAAGAAAATGATTTGACTGAGCGAAGATATGCGGAGGGCGTAGGACCGGGTGGGGGCCTTCATTGGAGAAAGTCTATGTCCAACAGTGGGCGTTGAAGGAGTTATCGTTAAAGGGACAGAGCGTGAAGATAATAATGTATATAATTGTTATGTATGTGGGCAGTAACGTATAAGATCACGTGATGTGGTGGCTGCGATCCCACTCGATGCTCGATAATAAATTAGTGTGTTACCGACCGACTAGCGAGCGAGTTTCATTGTCCGTCCACTGTCACCTGTGGTACCTAATCAAATATAAAACAATAATTATGTATTTATGTTTCAGAAACGGCGAGATCGTGGAGAAGCTGTGCCCCGACGGCATGGTGTTCAACGACTACAGCTCGCAGGACGAGAAGTGCGACCTGCCCTTCAACCTCGACTGCTCAGCTCGCCCTAAACTTCGTAAGTTTACATTATCACATCTAATACTAATAGACCAGTAGACAAAAGAATGTGTAGCGCGTTTACAATACACCTCGCGCCCTCTATTGACTTTTCATTGACCGAGCGAGCGAAGCGTCTACGTTTCGAGACTGGCCAAAAATGCTCTTGTCCGGCTGTCTGTCTGTCTGTCTGTCTGTCTGTCTGTCTGTCTGTAATTCTCTACAGGTCGCATTTTTCAACCGATTTTGACGAAAATTTGGCATATGTATAAATTAATTAAACCTACAAAATGAGTAGAATAAAATTTTGAAAAACATTTTTTTTAGAGTACCTACCATACTCGCAAAGTGGGAGTGAACTTTTTTTTTCTTGTGAATCCCATAGTGTGGGATATCGTTGGATAGGTCTTTCAAAAATATTGCTGGTGTGTGAATACCATTTTTTCGATTTAGGGATCCGTTGGCGAAATATTAAGCTTTAAAGCGGTAATTTTTGTTAGAGTCACGTGTCCCCCCCCCCCTGCCAGCCTCGGGGGAGCCTTAACCCTAGAGAGCGCGTCCCAAGGTGGCGGATAGGAGATGCTCGTCAGCAACTGCTGAAGGGTAGGAGGGAAATAAAATACCTCCCGCGGACCAAAAAGGCCGGAGAGAAAACTCCGTTAACAAACCTAATCGAGGAGTTTCTTCGACATAATCGGAGTAGAAGTCCTTGGTTGTGATTGGCTCTTAGGTCTGAGGGGTCATTAGAGATGGCGGCGGAAGAACCATAAATTGGTCAACGGCGGCTCTCAGGTCTTCCAGGAAGATCAAGATCTTGGTGTCAGGTGGCAACCGACCGTAAAAATAATTAGCCAATCAATTTATACTAATCATGAGGCATAACAGAAATGGAAAGAGATTTAAGGCTAGGGCGTTCCCCTCAAGCGACGACAGCAATGGATGTGCGACAAATACTAGGGCGTCCCCCGTAAGCGACGGAACAAAGCGGAGAGACCTAAAAAGACCTAAAGTCGAGAAGATCAAATGGCACGCATTGAATGGTGAAAAGGGAAGTACCATGAGAAATCATGTAGTGGACTACTTATGCAAAAATCCTCCTCAAGAAAATAGTCCCACAGCAGTATGGGCAAAATTTGAAACTTTTTGTGTCACTACAGCAAAACGTGAGCTAGGAGTCAGCAAAGGAGCCCTGCACAGTGCAAAAGATACCAAATGGTGGAACAACCACGCCAAGGACCGCGTAGCTGAAAAGAAACGCCTATTTAAAATATGGCAGACTACTGGCTCCGATGAAGATAAAGATAATTATAAACAGGCGAAAAAGAATGCAAGAAAAACAGTTGCAATGGAAAAAGAGAGGGCTGATTCAGATTTGTACCAGCGTTTAGAACAAGCCACTAGCAATGAAATATACAAAGTAGCCAAACGTCGACACAATGACAGCAAAGACTTCAAATCAACAAAATACATTAAAGATAAAGAAGGCACTTTACTCACGAACGACAAGGATATTTGTGTAAGATGGTATGAGTATTACCAAAATTTATTAAATGAAGAATTTCCCAGGGAACAAGAAGTGGAAATATGTATGACGCAAGGACCTGTTAATGAAATCACAGCAACACAAGTTAGAAAAGCCATCTCGAAAATGAAGAACCACAAAGCAACGGGCCCAGATGACATACCCGCTGAGCTCTGGAAATCACTCGAAGCCGATGGAGATGTATGGCTCTCAGGACTATTTAATAATATCTTAGTCAGCGGAAAAATGCCGGATGCTTGGAGAAAGAGTACGCTAGTCCCGTTCTACAAGAACAAAGGTGATGTTCGAGATTGTGGTAACTTTCGCGGTATAAAACTCACATCACACACCCTCAAGATCTGGGAACGAGTCCTAAGTGAGCGCCTTCAAAACTTAATAAACCTAACAGAAAATCAGTTTGGCTTTACTGCTGGAAAGGGAACCACAGATGCAATCCACGCGTTAAGGCTAGTAATGGAGAAAGCTCGTGAAAACAAACAAAATCTATGGATTGTTTTTATAGACCTTGAGAAAGCTTTCGACCGTGTGCCAAGAACATTAATATGGCAAGCTTTAAGATCACAGAACGTTCCAGAGCTGTACATAAATCTCATAATGGACATGTATAACAACGTACAAACATGTGTCAGAAGTGCGGCTGGCTTGTCTGAGAGCTTCGACATCAAAGTGGGAGTTCATCAAGGGAGTGCTCTCAGTCCCCTGCTGTTCAACATCATCATGAACTATCTAACGGAGAAAATCCAGAAACCCTTACCGTGGAACCTTTTGTATGCGGATGACGTGGCTCTGATATCAAACAATATTCATGAACTACAGGAAAATCTAGACCGATGGAGAGAATCTCTAGAACCAAATGGATTACGCATTAGTAGAACCAAGACCGAATATATGGTGTGTAACTTCAACCCTGAAAAATCTGGTATGACAAATGTGGAACCCAAACTAGATGGTGTAACCCTACCTAAAGTAACCAAATTTAAATACTTAGGCTCTGTCATTGCGGAAGACGGCACTATAACCGCCGACATAACACATAGGACGACGTCTGGGTGGAATAAGTGGCGCGAACTAACAGGAGTTCTGTGTGATCCAAAAATGCCTGTACGAACTAAGGGTAAGATTTACAAAACCGCCGTTAGACCAGTCCTACTCTACGGTGGCGAAGCGTGGGCTACGAAGAAGACACACGAGCAAAAGCTACATACCACTGAAATGCGTATGCTACGATGGGCGGGTGGAGTTACCCTTAAAGACAAAGTCCGCAATGAACATATACGAGGCAGCTTTAAAGTAGCGCCTATTGCGGAGAAACTTTCCGAGTCCAGGCTAAGGTGGTATGGGCATGTCATACGTAGACCCGAGAACCACGTAGTGAAGAGGTGCCTATCCATGGCTATACAAAAGAGAGGGAGAGGCAGACCACAAACAACCTGGATAGCCAATGTCCAGAGGGACATGAAGGTGTTGGGTCTGTCTGTAGACGATGCTTATCAGCGGAGCAAATGGCGCCTCAAGATTAGGAAAGCCGACCCCGCGTAACGGGAAAAGGCGAGGACGAAGAAGAAGAGGGATCCGTTGGCGAAATATTAAGCTTTAAAGCGGTAATTTTTGTTAGAGTCACGTGTCCCCCCCCCCCCTGCCAGCTAAACGGTTGCTTCTGGAAATGTGAAAAAATTCATGGCAGTAGCATATATAACGTAGTTACAAGGAAAACTATTACGGCTAAGTAGGTTCTATTAGTTTTTGAGTAATAGTGGATCGACTTAAGAAAGTTGAAAAAATAAATTATGTTCATAGAACTGCATACGTAAAATGGAAAATTAATTTTTTCCGCGTGATATCCATGGTGTGGGGTATCGTTGGATGGATAAACATTTTTCGATTCAGGGATCCGTTTGCGAAATATTAAGCTTTAAAGTGCTAATTTTTGTCACTTTAGTAGGTACTTTTTCTGTTTCCAAAGTTGACTTTTGTTGGTTTCTTTTAGGTTTGGTTTATAAGGGTTGGCGAGGTCTACTGTTCTCACGGAACTACTAGTAGTAAAAGGGGGCGAAAGTTTGTATGGGAGTATCGGTTTTTAAACTATAGGAAAATACTAAATATAGGATACTTTAAGTCACGGGGCATCGGCTAGTATCTAATCTAATCTAATCAGTAGGTATACGTAATTTGTACTCCCTTTTTTGCGGACGACTACTGGGTATTCTATTATATGACAACAAGTGATATCAAATCGTCCCTGTCTAGCATTTTACAGACTTGTTTATCACATCTATATCACCAATGTAATATATACAACACTACAATAAGCGAGGGTCACTTTGTTCGAAACAACTTTCACATCTCAAGGGAAGCTCGGCCTTGGAGCGGGCGACGCGAACGCAAGTATTGTGTTTTATGAACGGGAACTTATTAGTGCAAATGCGGAACTACTTAGTTTTCACCGCATACACTTCTGGAGAACTTATTACAAAGAGTGGAAATTCCAAATTTCTCCCGGTATTCCTAGCCCTCTAAAATGCTAAGATAAGATTAAAAATAGTACGTTGTTAACCCAGGGGTGAAAGTAACTTATTTAAGTCCCGAGACGGGGTTTGGCGCCCGACGCGTAGCGAGGGCGCCAATAGTTCGAGGGACCTCTAAATAAGTCTTGAACCCGAGGGAAACACTGTGCTTTTCATTAAGAATACACTGAAAGTAAAAACAAAAACATAAAATGAGTGTTAATATAAATCTCTGCTATACGGAAGTATAAACAAAACTCTACAACTCGAAAAAACAAATGAAGATCGGATTGCCGCTTTCCCGTCTATTTTGTTTTTTTTTCTGTGGCCGGCCAGCTATTCTGCCATTATTTTTCATGTCCATCATTGAAAAAATTGTAAATATTTTGCCCAAATCTATGTTATTTTAAAGAAATAGTTGACAGTAGTAATTATAAGTAATTTAAAAATATATATTCTTTAATTATTACATAACTTTATGTTATTTCAATTTTACATCGCGCTGTAATTGAGTGGCTCTATAGACAGTTGGAACATGGTCCAATAGAAATGTCAATATGGTACTAGTTTTTTTAAAATATAATTTGACAGCTGTCAGTTGAAAGCGATCCTCCCTAGGGCTGAGATGTATTACTTTCCACCCGCTCCTCAGGCAACTTCAGATCTACTTTCAGAGTATGAGTAATGAAATAATATATATACTAGTAGTTCCGTGAGAACAGTAGACCTCGCCAGCCCTTATAAACCAAACCTAAAAGAAACCAACAAAAGTCAACTTTGGAAACAGAAAAAGTACCTACTAAAGTGACAAAAATTAGCACTTTAAAGCTTAATATTTCGCAAACGGATCCCTGAATCGAAAAATGTTTATCACACACCCGCGATATTTTTGAAAGACCCATCCAACGATACCCCACACCATGGATATCACGCGGAAAAAAATAATTTTCCATTTTACGTATGCAGTTCTATGAACATAATTTATTTTTTCAACTTTCTTAAGTCGATCCACTATTACTCAAAAACTAATAGAACCTACTTAGCCGTAATAGTTTTCCTTGTAACTACGTTATATATGCTACTGCCATGAATTTTTTCACATTTCCAGAAGCAACCGTTTAGCTGGCAGGGGGGGGGGACACGTAACTCTAACAAAAATTACCGCTTTAAAGCTTAATATTTCGCCAACGGATCCCTAAATCGAAAAAATGGTATTCACACACCAGCAATATTTTTGAAAGACCTATCCAACGATATCCCACACTATGGGATTCACAAGAAAAAAAAAGTTCACTCCCACTTTGCGAGTATGGTAGGTACTCTAAAAAAAATGTTTTTCAAAATTTTATTCTACTCATTTTGTAGGTTTATTTAATTTATACATATGCCAAATTTTCGTCAAAATCGGTTGAAAAATGCGACCTGTAGAGAATTACAGACAGACAGACAGACAGACAGACAGACAGCCGGACAAGAGCATTTTTGGCCAGTCTCGAAACGTAGACGCTTCGCTCGCTTCGCTCGCTCGGTCAATTATATAAATGAACCAAACTAACATAATTGAGGGGCCACCCTACATGTAATCTCCTCCAGCTCTGCAGAGGACTTGATGGTCCCGAGGACTCGCTGCGTTGCCCCTTTGAACCTCCATGCTGATGCAACTTATAAAGAAGGATCTGACGCGAGGGTCATTGTACCTTTCCTTCAAAAATTTGCCGATAAATTATTGCAAACTCCTCCACCTCTGGTTCCCAAGCGTCTACCGCATTAAAAAGGGTCATATTCATTATTTTGACATTGACATACTATTGTATCTGTGTTCCGCAGAAACGCCGCAGCCGACGTTGCACTGCCAGCGGCTGCACGGCTACTTTTCCCACGAGGACCCAAAGGAGTGCGGCAAGTTCTACTACTGCGTGGACGGCAAGTTCAACATGATCACGTGCCCCGACGGGCTGGTGTACAACGACAAGACCGGCATCTGCACGTGGCCAGACGAGGCCAAGAAGAAGGGCTGCGGCGCCGCCGGTATGTACTGATTATTAGTCTTGCACCTTCACAAATGGTGTTATATACATACACGACATACCGACAGTGGTAACCACGTGCCGGAAGACGCAGCGTAGGCAGGCCTCCCACAAGGTGGTCCGACGATCTGGTAAGGGCCGCGGGACCCGGCTGGATGAGGTTAGCAAGGGACCCGTCGTCGTGGAGATCTTTGGGGGAGGCCTTTTGTCCAGCAGCGGCATTGTGCGGCGGCGGGAGAGAACATAGGGCTGAATTACATACTAGCGGAAGGACTTCGTACGTGTTAGAAAGTATCCTATATGTTATACCACAGACGATTATAATAGGTTGTACCAGGATATAAGCCATCACTGTACTGACATGAGTTACATCAAAATCCGGTCAGCCGTTATGGAGTGATTGAGCACCAAGCATTCAAACTCACAAACATCCGAACATTCCCATATAGACTAAAAGTAAAGAGATGAATTCCGTATATTTAAGTGCATGTGGTTTTTAGTCAGTAAGTATAACTTGACGTCCATACAAACTTGCAGACGTGTTCGCGTTTGACTGCCCGGCGGTGAACGAGACGTTCGGTCTGACGCACCCGCGATACGCGGACCCCGAGGACTGCCAGTTCTTCTACGTGTGCATCAACGGCAACACGCCGCGGCGCTCCGGCTGCCGGCTCGGCCAGGCCTTCGACGACGTACACAAGAAGTGCGAGTGGGCCAGGAAGGTGCCCGAATGGTGAGTGAAATCCACGGAAATATACCAACATAGATCCGTAAATTGGCCATATGCAGGAAGAAAATAATAACACATAGGCTTTAGCTACCTAGGGGAAAGCTGTTCTCGCGGAAAAACTTTTCATATGCAGGACGTAGATTTAAGGCCTCTACTTACGCACGACACGATCCAGGCCCTGATCGGTAGGGCCGCGCTTATTCACGCGCCAATCTGTAGGGCCGATATGTGAAGTTGGGAGTCGAGGCGACCCAACCACCAACAAATCGGCCCTACCAGCCAACTTGCCAACTGACATGTCGATTGATAGGGGCCTACCGATCGGGGCCTGGATCGTGCCGTAAGTAGAGGCCTTTAGATAGATAGGTGGACCTGACTTTCTGTCCCAATGTATTACATTACCAAAACTTTGACACCACGGAGTAACACATGGAGGGGAGTCGCCATACTCAGGTATTCCTTTCTGCCAATGGCCACTTGGTCATGCGCCGTGTCGAAATGCAGGTAAGTAAACGAAAGAATAAGAATGTGATTTCGATTTACAATTAGCGTGCATGTGAGAAATGACTTTAGAGTTTTCATACGTACATGACAGTTTTGTTATAATTAGAATCATACAGCTATTGGATCCAGATCGATTTTAATGATTTTAGGCAAATTTTCCGAACTATTTATTTCATTGTACTGAATTTTCCTATTTATTGCCCGTACAGCGCGGAGTGGTATAAGGGCCAGTTGACTGACGCTGAGCTGGAAGCCCTGGAGAACCCCCCCACCGTGAAGCCCAAGCAATCTGGGTCCCAACCCTCTCGCCGCAAGCCCCATCGCCCGCCCAAGGCAAAGGCAGTCGCCCACGACAGCCAAGAGGAATAGAGCATTTATTTAGGATAGGGTAATAATTAATAAAGGATTTTTTAATTTGTTTTCTGTTTTTATTTTAACTCCTTAGGGTTACCGATCGATTCTCTTTTATATTATGCTATAAAAACCAAACCAAATTAAATAAAATCAAAGTCAGTAATTTTTAGTATTTATTTTTTATTTAATTCTATTTACATTTTTCATCTTATTGCTTTATTTACATAGGGCAAAATATATATTTTGGTATTTATATTTCTATGGTAACTAATATCACGCACAAATCATCTGTACAGTTGACCAATGATAACTATTCTTTACAGCTTTATGTAGGTAGGTACTTTACAAAGTAGTAATAAAAGCTTTGTATTAAAAAAAGGAAAGTGTATATAAACACAAAGTAAATATATCTGGTAACATTGGAATAATAATAATAGAAATATATAAAAATAATATATAAAAAATATCGATAGAATAATTATTTTTAAGCTAAATTTAGATTTTTCAAAAGTTTTTTTATAGATAAAAATAAATAGAATTCGGGGGAAATAAATCCCAGATTTATAATTATGTGAATATTAATAATTATTTTACATAAAATATCGCAAAACGAAAACGTAGTTTTATTTATCGGAACAGAAAAAAAAATTGTTTTAAATCTCAGTAAAAAAATAGGATTGCATTTTTGGGTGCATTGCATAACTTGGTACATCGTTTTCGTCTTGCGATACAACGACTCCGCCCCACTACGCGTGAGCACAGTGCGGCACCAGCTCAGGGTCTTCGCAGGTGAGGTTCTGGTCGTCGAACACCTTGCCTTCCTCGCAGGTGATGAGCCTCGGGTGACCCTCGACGCAGGTGATCAGCCGGTGGCAGTCCCCGGGCACCGGGAAGCGGGGGAACGGCCAGAACTTTGCCGACTGCGTGTGGGCGGGCACTTTGGTCGGGCACTTGAAGCCGACGACGGCTGATGGTAGAAATGGAGAACATGTTGATACATTTCATCAATAAAAACACATAGATAACACAGCAGCTTAGTAAATCTAGTGGTCTTATTGCTAAAAACGATTTCTTCTAGATATGCTGCAGTTGTGCAGGCAAAGGCAATACTTTTTTTGTTTGTTGAAAACTACGACTGGCCTAAAAAAAGGACTTCGTTTCCAGAACCGTGAAACTCAATAATAAAAATTGAACTGACTTAAAATTTTTCGATTAGGAAATGTGTATTGAAGCTTAGTACCAAGGACACTATCGTTAGGGACTACGCAAACCAAGCGGAAATTTACCCGCGCACTTTTTGACGTCATTGTCAAATGAACCATATCACTATAGCCTAAAGAACAAAATCGTATGAATGACCTCGAGCGCGAGGCGACGCCGACCTGCAGAAGTCATTTTACGGTTTTGTTCTTTAGGTTGTAGTGATATGTTTCATTTGACAATGACGTCAAAATGTGCGCGGGCAAATTTCCGCTTGTTCTGCCTCGACCCTTACCCAGTCGTCAATGCTTTAGCGCCAAAATAGAGGAAATCAAACAGGCACGACAAATAACTTTGACAGCAGCCAGCCCAGGTAATAATACCTCACAGAGCACGGTTGGTAATATGTATATTAGAGGTGAGATGGGAATGTCACCTTCAGGGTTGCAGAAGGGCTGCAGCAGGTCTGGCCAGTTGCAGGCGTGCGTGCGGTCGTCGTACACGAGGCCGGGCGTGCAGGGCTCCTGCGCGGGCACGCCGAACGCGCACTTCACGTAGCTGGTGGAGCACTCCTCGCTGTCCGGGTAGATGCCGAACTGGTACTCGCAGCCGGGGGACGACAGAGGAGTCACTGCCATCACGAGTTGTCAACTTGTTATAATGCATTTCAGTACACTGGGTACATCGTACCATGTCAATTTTTTTATCTACCACCTCTTCCTATAATTAGCGTTAGCTGATTTCGCTTTTACTAATACAATATACAATTCGATATACATGACGTCTTTGTTTAGAAAAGTGAGTGTCTTAACTTTAATCTTAAAATGTACATATGTGTACTATTACTTATTCTGGGGTATAATACATAATAAATATTTCACAATATGTACCGGGTATAAAGATCGTTTTTCTTACGATATCCGTGAACTAAATGCTCTTTTCGAATTTGACATTTTCATTTCATTTTGAAGCAGTTTTTGCTGCGAGGTTGCAGAGTGGGGCAAAGTGATTCGAATGTCGGTCATTTCTCTTTCCGAGTCTGACTTTGTAGTCAAAACATTCAATCAAATTGTTTGAACGCCATTTTGCTCTGTATCATTCATTTAGCTCTACGAAAATAGAGAGAGTGTTAATAGGAGCAATGCAATTCGAACTTCGTAGATAGTTACCCAACCAAAAAATAACTAAGTAAGCAATTGAACGTAAGTTTGTTTGTTGTTCATAATGTATTTTTGCTATAGGTACGTTCACGTTGCTAAAGAGAAAAGTTGTATTGTGTCACACGAGACCAAAGTTATTTGCATCTCTTTGCCTTTGAATTCCTCGCTATCAATTAATCGTGGTTCAATTTTAGAATCCATCGCTTGCTCGGGTTTCTAAATCAGCACTTGCAGCAAAAATCAACTTTGGTCTCTTAATGCACAAATAACTATTTCACCTTTGGTGTGTAAAAACTCGCAGCGATCTCGCAGCGTGAGTAAAGTGTTTCAATTCTAGACTACTTCTTAAATTTGTTCGTTTGGTTGTACTGACTGTCGGCCTTCCTGTCCGCGCAGTCGACTGCCCAGTGGTAGTTGCAGTGGTTGTGCACGGCGCCCTTGCCGTCGAACAGCAGCCCGTTCTCGCACGTCTCCACCGTCAGCGTGCCGTTCGTGCACAGGAAGAACTGGTCGCACAGCTCGGGGTGCGCGTACGACTGCAATGTAATCACAACATGTTATTTAGTTAGTTACAAATTCAGAAGCTACACAATAATCTCAACTTATAAAATTCTATCCTGGCTGACTAATTGACAGCTCTAAGCTTGTCTCTCAAATAATTGGGTAGGTATAAGGTAGATTATATAACTATAACGATATTAATTCGGAAGATTATGTCTCGATAGGAGGCAACTGGACTCTTTCGAATTGTCAAAGCTGGAATCTAAATGACTGAACTATCAAAGGTACAGCCAAAACTACTAAGTCTAGAAAGCTGAACTGTTTATTTTATAACGTAAGCATCCTCTAAGAAAGGATTTTTGGAAATTTCAACTTTAAGGAAGTATAAGTAGGTAGGTAGATACCATAAATCATAGGGTCATCAGATCAATTCACTCGTTTTTAACGAATTTATTTTGTTGCCCGTTTGTGATTTAAGATTTCTTTAAACTAAATTCGCGTAAATGAAACAGAAACAATAAAATTACCTGAATTCCATATTGTTCGGGACACGCCGGCGCATGCTCTAGTAGGATTCCTGCGTTGGCTGAAACAGGAAAACGAAGATTATTGTAGACACGAATAGGAGTGAGTTTCTAATAGAAGATACCCATTTGCTAATTGCCGCGATTGCATTTAATCATACTAGCCTATTATATAAACTTTGGTTTGAATGATCTTTAAAATCTATACACTACTGAAAATATTCGGAAATAGAAGTTTCATATGGTTTTATAGATTCGAGAAGTCAAATTTCGTTCCATGTACATACCAATGAGTTTATCTCCAAACTTTTACTGACTGTTCTCATATGGTGAAGGATAACATCGTGAGGAAACCTGCATACATACGCCGAAGAAGGAATTCTAAGGCGCATGTATAATTATGTGGTCCAGTTCGCACTCGACTAGCGTTGTGGACTATAGCCCGCCGTACGCCCTAGGGTAGGCTTGTGCCCCGACTGTAGGGACACATTTGTAGTTGATTTGATTATGAATAGGGAAAATTTAGTTGTAGTTTGTTTTATTGTACCTAGGTAGTGGCGAGAGGCCCAAAATATTATTAGCTTAAACGTGCAATTTGCATGAGTCAGACGTTGGTCGTTGCGAATGAAGGGTTGACCAAGGTGGCACAATTAATGCGAGGTTACACTTTCGTCAGCAATGCATTGTTAGTTGGCCACGTGAGCCGTGACGGTTGGCCAACCCTGGCGATAGCCGATCGGCGGGTTACCTTTAATTACTTCATTTGGCTTGCAGAAAATGTTCATCACAATTGGCAAATTTTAAGGATTTTTATGCCATGTTAACCTGAGTAAGACCAAAAGTTATGAAGAAAGATAGAAGCTATAAATCACAATCTGATCGAGACCGCCATCAGGTCAACGAAATATGGACCAACTCTATAAAAAAAAATTGCCTGTGGAACGTTCAGCTTTTAGTGATGTTATTCCACTTGGTTCGACTGTCGGACCACGTTGTCGAACCACGTGGACGCACCGGGATAGAGGGTTAGGATGACTTTTCTTTGAACTTTTTCATTTCTATGTTTGCATACAAAGTAGACGCAAACCACTTACAAGGCACTCCTATCAATTTACAATGCAATAAGCTCATAATTTAGCCGTCGTTATCACATTATGTCGGCGCTCGCAATTTCCTCGTGGAGCTACCAACACGACGCGCCGCGCCCGTGGATGTCGGCCATCGTAGCAACAACCTCGACCACTTTTACTTTTGCGCCGACAATATGACACGACTGCTCTAGGGTGGGAGAGTGAACAATATCTTATTACACTCATATGGCACTTGTAAGGTACGACTAACCTGCGAAAGATTCCCTTCCCATTGCTGTACAAGATCACGTTTTATGGTTATATAATATTATTAATAAATTTTAATTTTAAAAGAATAGAATAAAAATAAGAAATAAAATTAACAATCGTGGTCGTTATTTAATAACTTTAAGGCAAGTATAGTAAAAACATTGAAACTCCTCGAGATTTTGCTATAGGTACGTACAAAACTACCCCACAATCTGAAACGAAGACTTTAAGATAGATTGTTGCACGCTTTAATTTTTGTTTGACCTTGGATGTTTCTTAATCAAGTAGTTTTAACCGATAAAACACTAATGGCAGTTGATACACTTAGGCGGCTAAAATGCCACCCTCGACAAAGATCTCTTACGCTATCAAAAACTAAAACATAAGCTTTCCTCGGTGATTTGAAAATGTACTGTGCATTAAGCTTTCAATGACAAAGTATTTAACCTAAATAAATAATTAATAACACCTTAGCAATATACGTAAGTACGTATTGATATTAATAACATATGTAATCTAATCACACACACACATCCCTACACAAACACACGCGCTGTCCATGTGTAACTATCATTGAATTCATAATAATAATATTTTACAAAAATCTCAAAAACAATATTTTGAAACTTTTTGTACTGGCTATGTACAGTCGGGCAGAGGTAAGTACACTGTGACAAACTGAACAACTATGTGTAAAGTCTTTTGACGTACCCATAGTCTTTTCATTTAGTGCGACAAGGTTGTTTAGCTTTTCAAATGGGCCAGGAATAACTTTGCGCTACTTACTGTACTCGCATAGGAAGGTATGAGTGACTACCAAATTCTTAAAAATATATTTGGTCCAAGATGAGAGACAAGCAACGTTTTAGCTCTACTCGGCGCGACCAAGCGAAAGTAGTACTGAGTGGACAGCCTTGGGTGGGTGCGTGCGCGCGCGCAGGCTCGCTGCCGGCAGCTGATTGCTCCAGATTAGATCACTGATTACACGTTACATTGAACTGACACATTGTTTAGAGAATATTGCGCAGATGCATTTAAGATATGTTACACTTTGTCTCGCCACTGAAAAGAGAGTTATACGTGGTTATCTTCATAATACCTATCATAAAAAGTTTTCTAGCCAACCGATTTTAAAAACTATTTCTCTATTTAGAATACTATGTAAGAAAGACTAACTATGGGAAACGACGCGTACCAAATAGCACTAGGTAACTAATTTATATCTGTATATATATTTTAAAGCTTAGTTACTACGAAATACACTGTCACATACTTGTATTATCAGGGAGCTCTGCATTTTCTATGATTATTTGTCCTCCTACACACTTGTAACAGAATGAAAAAAAAAATTACCTTTCTTTTGAAATTAAATCAATTACCTACATTATTGTCAGTTTAGCTACATTTATATGCTGTAATAACAACATGATTATTACATATAAGAATTACTCAGCGACCTACGTACAATGAGAAACAAAGAATACCTACATAGTGCATGAGATATTCATTCACAGAAGGAATACGAGGACTCTACAAGATTCCGCAATTTGTTTGCTGTTATTACATAACGTGTTGCCACATGGCAGGCAGGTTTCTCTGCGACTTCCGTGAATCTGCTTTTATATTTATAGAAAAAGGCGATAACAGATGGACCGACCAGACCATCTGGCGGCCGATTTTGGTCAAGAAACAGATTTCTAAAAATTAATTAGTGCAGACTCTAAACATTTCACGACAAAGATAAATCCTGATAGATCTTGTTTATTTTTACCGTGAAACGTGTAATGTCTACGATCTTTACTTTACACTGCCAAACCGATTGAAACTTGAAATAATGGAATAATTATGAAAAATTTGGAAACAAAAGATTTTCTAAGATATTTCACAATAAATAAAATTGACGTATCCCGCACATTATGACAAAGGTATTGCACGTTTCCTCAATAGAACGGAAAAATCTTATCTTCTTAGGGGGCCAGGAATACCTGGCGACACTTCGACCCTATGGGATCCGCCAAACGGTGCCCTAAACCTTTTTTTTGGTGGACTTCACATACGCCTTAGAATAGTAAATAACAGTCTTTGGCGTATGCAGGTTTCCTCACGATGTTTTCCTTCACCGAAAAACCTGTGGTATATGAACCGTACTTAAGTTTCTTTAGAACGGGTCTTACAATTGGTATAATTATATACTAGACTATGAAATTATACTAGATTCGGTCGCGGTTCTCCCCGGTTAGTATAGCGGCTGGCCGCGGTAGATGGCTCGGTTGCGCAACAGTTCGGCAACCATTTGTGGAATAGCACATGTTACGTTCACCCCGTCATCTCATCCCACATGCCGAGTCATTGTTGATGCTTTCGTTTTGACTTGATGACCACGTATTTACAAACACGTGTAAGTGGGAGCCGCTTCCGCTGCGGACAGACGAAAATATATCTTCTCTATGAATTGACGGATGTTTAAAAAATTATATGATTTTATTACTAATTTTAAAATATTCCTCTCATCATTTATATTAGAGTACCTACTAATTAGATGGTAAAAATAAACTTTATTGTTCCAATATACTTTATAGCATAAAGTATTCATAAATTTTTTTGGATTACTTTTTGTTATTTAATTATGTAATCTTTCATGTACTTGAATAGCAATAATAAATTTAAAATTTCATTCATTACAGTCCCACAGTGTAAAAACCATATCAACTTATCTTCCAAATTAAAAAACAAAATACCTACCGGAAATACTAATGAATACTCCCATAAAATTATCATAATAATATATGTGCATAAAATAATTAATTAGGTAGGTAGGTACTTTAAGATTTTAATGGTCTTAAAAATGTCTACTCTAATTAGAGTATATTTCTACTAAATAAAATTAAATTATTTGATTAACTGCTTGCTATTCTATAAACTATACTATACATAAACAAAAACGGAAAAATCTTAACCTTCTTAAAAAAACTTTTGATTTCTAACCATAATTTTTGCTATCATAGTCAGACAAATCTTCTGCTGAGTTCTAAGTTTCAGCTGAATCGGTCTGGTAACTTTCGAGTCATCCAGTGTACGAACAGATAGACAGACGGACAGAAAAGCTATGCTATAAGAGCGGTGGAAGGGAAATTAATACCCCTCTTCGGTCGCGCACTGGCGGATTCTTGTATGTTTTTGATCGAGCGAGCGCGTTGAACTCTTTTGTATGGCATCATCGAGTATTTGGTACATTTTTGTGATTAGTATGCAATGTGTATTTTTATTTGTCATTTTGTATTGTAATGTTCAAATACTTATTTATCCTTATGTATTCAACGTGCAATGTTTTCTGTACATGCAAATGTCTTGCAACTTGCATACAAATTTCTCTCACACGTGGATTTTATAAAGATTGGATCTTTTACCTATAAATATTAGAAAATGTCAAAAGGGTCGTCTAGGTGGGTAAAGGTGAATAACAATGTACATGATGATGTAATTAATGCGCGCTTCTAATGAAACAATCAGCAATTACAAGTTAAATTATACACTGGTCTTACACGCGGATATATTGCTTACTTTTTTATCTGACACCTAATGTACCTACAATATAATGTTATCATTTAGATTTTGCATCCAGCTTACTATAAAAATATATACAAACCGCGATAGCCTAAGATGTACCTACTCATCAGCAAAAAACTCTAAATCTAATAAAATTGTTCCTAAAAGACCTCTAAAAGTTAATTAACGAAAATAGATTATTTCCTCTGCATATATCAGTTGCGGCGCTTACCCAACGGATTGGAAAGGGAGCCGGAACGTGTTCGTTTGTACGAAACTCAAGGCCCACACCTGTTTGTTAAACGACATTTAAAAATATGACTAACTATACGTCTGATAAGAGTTTTGAAGATTTACACCGTAGCTCAAGTTTAAAGCGAAGCGCGAATGCCCTGAGAATGAAGTTGATACAAACGCTGATATTTGTTTATTGACAAAAAACATTTTTCAAACACATTTCCGGCGGAACAACGAGTTTTATCTGCGCACCGCGACGGCGAGGCCTACCCTCTCAACAAGGACGTACAGGCACTATTACTTACTCTGTGTTACAGGCTATAGTCCACCACGCTAGCCCAGTGCGAGATGGTGGACTTCACATGCGCCTAAGAATTCCTTCCGGGGTATGCAGGTTTCCTAAAAAGTTAGTTTGTAGCCATTTTTAAGATAAGATCTCTTTTTTTGTAATTAGCTATTTGCGCTGTATATAGTACTTACTATTAAGTTTACATTCATTGAAAAGCTTGTGATGTGACTTATATGTATTTAGATAAGTAACTTGTAATATAAACTTCGGTTGCTGACTGGATTAAACCCTCTAACATTATTAAACCGCCACGACTTGCAGCTATCTGATATTAAGCAATACGGGAAACCAGTCAACCACCATGGTTGTAGATTGGTACTTAGAAATGTGCACCGGCTAAAAGATTATAGATGCGATTTTGTGATACTCGAAAACACAATTATTTTCACATATTACATATTTTATGGAAATAAAATCTGGATTTTCTCTTAGGTATTCGAATGTGTCGCTGAAAGATTAACCTGTTACGAAATTATGTAACGTGTTTAAACTTCAAAAAATGAAAAAAATCCGTTAAAACTTAATAAATAATATCCTATCCTACTAATATTATAAAGGCAAAAGTTTATAAGGATATTAGGATGTGAGGATGTTTCTTACTCTGTCACGCAAAAAACTATCAAACAGATTTTGATGAAACTTGGTACAGTGATAGCTTATAACCTGGAATAACATACTAACTACTACTACACTACTTTATGGCTACTTTTTAACGCGGACAAAGTCACGGGGCGTCCGCTAATACCCCAATAACAAAACGCCTACATAGGGCGCTGTTTCACAATGTACACGGGAAAAACTTTTCTGCGCGGGCGAAGCCGCGGGAAAAAGCTAGTCATTATATAAAAATATAAGCAAGGGTCTAGTTTCTAGTAAAATCGACTAGAAGAACTTGTTTGTTACATAAATGATAATGAATAAACATTAAATAGCCACTAGTTGGACGTATATTGGCCATAATGTAGTGAAAGAGGAATAATATCAAAATTTTATGTAACGTGAAATTCGAAAGCCCATAAAAAGATTTGAACATTGGTTTAGATTAATTAATCCTACAACTCTTCAACGTAAAAAATTGTTTGGAAAAATTTTCTAACAAATCATAATATCAGAAATTTTCTCCATGGCTTCGATTAGTAGGGATAAAAATACTCAATATACATTATTGAATATTTTTATTTTCCATTTGCCTGTACCGTTAACTGTACTGTATAGTACTGTATAGGTTACTGTACTGTACATCTGTACTGTAGCCTGTACTGTATAGGTTAAAGGTAATTACCTACTCGTACCAAATCTATTCGATACAAAAAATGGTTTTATGAATCACTATAAGAACTCGCTATCTAACAAGACGTAATAAAGTCAAAGTTTGCATTTTGCACCAAATAAGGCAAAAATAAAGTAGTATATTTAGTACACATTAGTATTTTAGTAGTAGTAGTATGTTTAGTACGAATAAATGAATATGAATATAAAATTATTCAGGGAAAATCGAAAAAAATGAAAAATTCAATCGCGAGCAAGATTTGAAGCTGTGATCTGGCCGGGGCCAGCTCTCACCAACCGAGCTATGGTTAAAAGTTGTAATTTTTATCAACCTACTTAAAAAAAGAAAGAGGTTCTAAATTCGAATGTATGTTTTTGTGTGTGTTATGCGATATCTCCGCCTTTTGTTAACCGATTTGAATGATTACTTTTTACCCGACTGCGGCGAAGCCCAAAAGGAGGGTTATGTGTTTAACGCGTATGTATGTGTCCTAATCCTTTGTCCGCTGGTAATTATTGAATATTTCAAGGGTCCCATTTCATTTGAAAATATTATTTTACCTTTAAGGGTGGATAATTAAAAAGATTAGGGGACCATTAAGTCATCGATTTACATACTCGTAAATCATATTTTTAAAGAGAAGTTGGTAATTGTAAAACTAGACTCACCTAAGGCGACGCAAGCCGCTAATAGCGCGAACTGTGCACTAGCGCTCATGTTGCGTGTTTGTTTGTGTGTCCGCGTGCGTGTCGTGACGTCCGCGCGTGGAACCCGGGCCGGCAGCACTGCGGCGCGCGCGCACCCGCGCGACGACGGCCGCCGCGACGCCTCCACGCAGCCCAATCTGTAGTGCAGACGTGGATATTACCTAAAAGAAGCATTGCTTTTTGTAAAGAAGTGAAATAGCTGACAGATAGCCCCTTATTAAGAGTTTTAGATGTTCGAAAATACTGTTATACTACCTATTACATTACTTAATTATGTTAAAATACTAACAATAATCTTTCCATTTAGGCGGACAAAGTCCCGTTCGCGAAATGTCCCTTCATCATTTCGCAAAAGGTCCCGAATATCGAATTCATTTATGTAAGAAAAGAACTGTCTAAATTAGTTAAGTGATTAAATATATATTTTAAAAATTAATAGCTTACCTTTTAAACAAATTTTCTCCTTTAAAGTTGGTAAGTCAATGATTTCGAGAATGAATTTCAGGATCAAAACTACACAAACGTCCTGTGTGATTTCCATATAGCAAATTATTCTGATAACATGAACGATTTGGTGCTTAATCAATCGATTTGTAGCTCTACCTGATTCGCCCTTCCATAGTCATCTTAAAATTAAATTTGTGAAAATATGCATTTATTGAAAACGTTTATATTTCCGTGAACCTTCATATTGTTTTATTATATTATTTGTATAATACCAAGTGATAGAAAAAGTAAAAGTTGTGAGTCAAAGACTCCCGTTCTTTCATAACACTTTTCTTCCAAAAGTTTCTCAACATGACGTAACCAAACCACTTCCAGCCGCTGAACGAAAAAAACACAGGTTCCAGCCAACAAAGCGTGCGCCAAAGCAGAAAAACGTAGTCAGTACTATGGATAGTCGCGTGTAAATATTACTCGGTATTGAGTTCAAGTCGCCTATTACGTAAACTGCCATATAGCTCATGCGGAATATTCTGTATTACAATCGTTACTTACTACTTAAACATAGAATAGGGCTTGTCTGACTTTGTATCTTAATTTATTTTATGATTATTATTTATTACATTACGATATATTCATTCAACTTACACAATCAATTTTAATGCTTTCATCTGTTGAATTATTATTAATTGTTGGTTGAATAGGCTGTTTGTGTATATTATCGTTGCCTTAGGTTTTAAGTAAATGAAAAGTGTTCTGTTCCAATTCCAATTTCAAATTCAAGCATTCACATTATATGGTTCAAGAAACCATGGTTGTTTTATTTCAAAGAAATTTGAATAGCAAATTGCTATTCAAATTTCTTTGTTTTATTTTGATACATTATTTTCTTTATTCCAATATGGTAGCAGAGCGTGGTTGGAACCTCTGAAAAGGAAAATGTGCAGCAAGACTGACTTTCGTTGCAATAAAGCAACTTGTGAAAAATAAAGTTTTATATATCGGATGAAGACAAAGAAAAACGCGATCTGACAGCGCTATAGAGCTGAAGTTGAGCATGACTCGACGATGAATTTCAAGAAAATTCAGTTGCTGGTTGTAGATCGTTAAAGATGTGGAAAGAGAGCACAAGATGCTACCACAGAAGTCGAGAGAGAAAAAGAGAAAAAAAATGATGGAACACATCAAATTAGCACAAGATGCTACAGAAGTCGAGAGAGAAAACTGATGGAATACATCAATTTAGCACAAGATGCTACAGAAGTCGAGAGAGAAAACTGATGGAACACATCAATTTAGCACAAGATGCTACAAAACCTAAAAACAGAAAGTGAGATACAATGTATGCTATGCGAAAGAGGAGATAGAGAAATAGAAGCAAGACTTCACAATGAACTCTGGAGCATGCGATCATTTAGAGGAACTAGTACCTAGTACGTTTTTCATGGAAAAATGAAGAACATAGAAGAAAAAAAAAGAGAAAGAAGATGATGGGAAGGAATTGACATAAATGTGACAATGTGAATACTATACACTGGAACTCTTTTGGGAACGTGTTTATAATGAGTTTTGATAGATTTTGATCTTTTTAATGACAACTGCATGACAGTTTTAAATGATGAAAACATTTGGCACAGAAGGCTTGGGCATATAAATAGACATGGCTTACAAATTATGAATTTGCCATATTCAAAAGATGTCATCTGTGAATTTTGAATGAATGAAAGGTACAATAGCAAGAATGTCTTTCGTGAAACAACTAGACCAAGGTTTAAATAGGAGTATCGGAATCTTTGCATAAACGAAAAGTCTTGAAGTCGCAACAGTATTCAGCAGAGATTCAGCAGCAGATTGTAAGAAAGAATAATGGTATTATTTTAAAATTATCTGTCGGATGTTTGCCTTAATGTTGAACATTCAAAGGGCTATCAAATTGATTTGAAAGGGAGTTTTTGAACAGTAGATCCAAACATACTGTTACATTAGTAAGTGTTATCTTTACCAACAATTAAGGGGGTGTGTTGAATTATTATTAATTGTTGGTTGAATAGGCTGTTTGTGTATATTATCGTTGCCTTAGGTTTTAAGTAAATGAAAAGTGTTCTGTTCCAATTCCAATTTCAAATTCAAGCATTCACATTATATGGTTCAAGAAACCATGGTTGTTTTGTTTTGATACATTATTTTATTTATTCCAACATCATCTACTCCTGCACCAGTAACCACAATAAGCTCAACACAACATTAAAAATTATGTTCATTGTTACAAGGTTTTCGGTGCTGATTGGCCAATTTCATTGTTACTCCATTTAGATGACCAATCACGACTGATATTCGTTCTTTTAAATCGGGCTAGGCAAAGAATCGAGTCTCGAATTTACCCACATCTCACCCACACCGTCGTGAAATTGTTACTTGAGAAGATTATAATTTCAAGCGAAGAAGATGTGGATGTGAAAACTAAAAAGTTTGTCAAGAACTTCGGTCTCATTGGTAACGCTTATCTTTTATACATTTCTCAACATGCAGGGCACCAATATTGAAGTCAATGCAGTCATACTAAACATTAGCAAGAAACAGAATTCAATTAGTTAAGTCGTTTTGGAGATAAATGGTAACATTGTCAAAAACTGTCCCTGCGAGATCGAATCAGAAATTAGGAGATCCGCAGGAGAACCAAGGTCACCGGCATAGCTCAAAGAATTGCGAAGCTGAAGTGGCAGTGGGGTGGGCTTATCGCTCGTAAAACTGACGGTCGTTGGGGCAGAAAGGTTCTCGAGTGGCGACCACGTATCGGAAGACGCAGTGTAAGCAGGCCTCCCACAAGGTGGACCGACCATCAAGGTCGCGGGACCCAGCTGGATGAGGTTAGCGCAGGACCGGTCGTCGTGGAGATCCTTGGGGGAGGCCTTTGTCCAGCAGTGGACGTCTACAGGCTGAAAATAAAGACAGTCACAAACACCTCTTACCCCAAAACGCATACCCATACCTCTTCCGCTCCGTCGTGGGTAAAAAAGAAAATGTGAAAAATTTACGCTTCAAGTTTTATTTAGAGCGACTCTATTTAGTACTGAAATTGCAACTTCAACATGAGGGATATTATGAAAGTACATTATTGTCATCTATTTCATAATCCGTTCACACAATATTGGCTCGATAGGGACTGGTTAGTCCTGCCCTCTTACTTAACGGAACAGGCTTGATATTTGCGCAACTCGCTACAAATTATTGTAATTGGTCCACAATCGCGTCGAACAAGAGACAGAAGTGAGACATAAGACCGAAATGTATTTAAGTTATGAACATATACGATTTGCGATCAACTTGACGTTTGTATGGAAAAAATCCGCTGTTATTCCAGTTTCGTTTGTTACTTGGTCGTACACAGCAGCTACAATATAGCTGCGGGTGTAGGTATTCAAAATCTGTATGAGCCATAGACTTAGTATATAACAGCGTATAGACGAACAAAGTGTGCGAGAGAGAAAAAACAAATTATAGCAATATCACAAGTAGATAGAGAAACGAAACCAAGGTCATTGTAACGTGTTTTTGAATGATAGGCTGAGGCACAATGGGGCACGCTGATACATAGGTAGGTATTATACAAGAAGTTTTAAATCTCTTTGGTCGCGCGCGCGCTCCCTGTGGAGATCACATCTCGCATATTTAGTATCGGACCCTATGATGCCATTTACCGGGGGGGGTGCGGACAAAGAAAGCGGAGTAGCGGGAGGAGGTTGCTAATACAAATTTATATGGAGTTTGAAAATGAGAATGTGTGAGTGAGTCATAATTTTTTCATACATTTGACACCCATAGAATGCTTTTATTAATCATCCATATGGGAGTGTCAAAATTTTTTATGGCAAAATTTTTTGATTCATGGTTTATTAAATAAGTTTATGGTTTATTATTTATTATATACTTAAGTGGTAAAGTTAAATGTCTGTTATGCCGTCAGTTTGACAACAAAAATCTATATAATACACGCTAATGAGATATTTGTCCCTTTTCGTAATTATTTTTCATATATAACGCTAGCAGTTTCGTAACGGTTATGAAGTAATTGGTTAATATTAAGATTTATATTTATACTAAGTGGTATGGAATGAGCATAAAGCTCCCATTGTTTTGGGAGAGGCCTGGTCCAGCAGTGGACTACTGTTCTTGTTGTTTAAAAAGAATAATTAATTTAAATTACATAAAGTTTAAAAGCCGAGAGCGCCGAGAGCGTCAGTGGCGTAGGGGATAAGACGCGGCTTATTAAATCGAAAGGTCCGGAGTTCGATCCCCAGCTGGGCCTGTACCAATGGGTTTTTTCTCGAAACTTAAGTACATTTTACTGACTGCTCTCAAACGGTGAAGGAAAACATCGTGAACAAAACTGCATACGCCGAAGAAGAAATTCTTAGGCGCATGTGAAGTCCACCAACCCGCACTGGGCTAGCGTGGTGGACTATAGCCCGAACGCCCTCGTGGAGAGGGTAGGCCTGAGCCCCAACAGTGGGGACATTAATTAATAGGCTGTTGATGAAAGTTTAAAATTATTTTCATTTAGATTGCAATTAATAAAGTACGCTGAGTATTGGAGAGGAAATGCTTCGACGTTATGTCATCTCTTTGACTCCCCGGTAACTCTGTCGGTTGAACAGAGCGTCAACCATGCCTTATACACTAGTAATATTAAATAGGTATTCTGTGCTTAAACAACTTGTCCATGGTGCCTCCCGTCCAATTCAGGGTTGCTGAAAATCTATAAATGCAGTTTTTCTATCTCTGAAATCGACATCATACAAGTAGTCCAGAACAAATTACTCTAGATAAGGTCTTACGTCAGAGAGTTGTTAGTGTACATAGAGCGCGCGTTAGCAAGTCTGACCTGTAAGCACGGGTCTGAAGTCACAACACGTCGCGCGCGCTGATTGTTGCTCGCGCCGATATTTATTAAGATTTGGAGTAATCATGGTGAAATGTGCAGTGCCAAGCTGTAAACACGATTCACGGAAACAAACGATCTGGAAAAAATCTATATTGAAGCGTCCATAGAACACCTGCTTACACTTGGCTCAATGGGCAATGAGCGATGCGCGCGCTCTATAGCTAACTCTATGTCTTACGTAGTGTTTGACCTCCCCATACTGACCGGTCTTGATGATACACCCTGTATATTTGGGCAAGTAAAACGTTTTTAGATAAATAAAACAATACGATCACTATTATTATTTAAGTTTAATTTATAACTAGTTTAATAAATACATCGCAAATCACGCCTTCTTCGGTACTTTGTTCTTGTCTTGTGGCTGGCCTTCGTAGAAGTTTTCACTGGAAATTAATAATTAAATTAGTAGGTAATTAAAAAGTCTCAACCAATACGCTTAGCTGTTACTAATTTCCTGTTGAAGATACAAGTATAACCCGTACTTACAACTCTAGCATTTAATTACAATTATAATTAGCAGCTATCAATTAAGCGAGAGGAAAGCCGACAGGAGGATTAGGCTGGGCTGAGTAACATTTAAGTACTTAAGTACATTTACTGGCTGCTCTCAAACGGTGAAGGAAAACATCGTAAGGAAACCTGCATACGCCGAAGAAGAAATTCTTAGGCGCGTGTGAAGTCCACCAACCCGCACTAGGCTAGCGTGGGGGACTATAGCCCGAACGCCCTTGAGAAGGTAGGTCTGAGCGCCAGCAGTGGGGACATGTTAATAGGCTGTTGATTTGATTTGAGGTCGAGAGGTGGCTGTCATATTCGGACAGTTAGGTTCTTGGCTGGGGGGACGGTGGAGTGGTGAATAATATAAATGAAAATAACAAAAATCTCACCATCCGGGAACTTTTTCTGGATTATCGCACATGAAGGTGTCCTCGTTGTACACTTTGCCCTCAGTGCAGCTGCCCTTCTGGGGCTGCACGCCGTTGCGGCAGATGTAGAACTTCTGGCAGTCCTCGGGGTGCGGGAACGTGGGGTGGGGGAGGGAGCGCCCGTTGGGGCCCATCACCTCGCCGTCCGGGCACGAGAAGCCGTCGTCGAGGACATCTGAACAATATGTATCTAAAATTATTCATCGGAACACCTCAATCTGATTATTTTTAATTGTTACTTTAATCGGTAAGAATAATAGTTGACAATGGTTTTTAGTAAGTAAGTAGATACAAAACATTTTTTTTGAAGGACAAATAAAATTGCAAACAGTATGAAATGTATGAGTTATTATAGAATATTCAATTTATTACTGTATTATGGATTTTCCCCTTTATTGTAAGCCATTGAATAGAAATAAATCATAATAAAGCTGAAGAGCTTGTTTTTAGGGTTCCGTACCTCAAAAGAGGAAGAAAGGAACCTCTATAGGATCACTCCGTTGTCCGTCTGTCTGTCTGTCCGTCTGTCAAGGCCTTTTTTTGTTGAACGCGCTAATATCTTTAAGTAGAGGAGTCGTATTTAAAAATTCATTTTGTATTTGAAAGACTAACTCTTGAGGAATGTTACAGGCTATTTGACATCACGCGCGACCCTTAGGAGGCGAGCAAAAAGAAAAAAGTCAGAAATTACTTGTAAAACGCGGGCGAGGCCGCGGGAGACAGCTTCTAAATGAATAAAAGAGTAGGTACCCTTGGTGACGAAGTCGCACTTGCGACTAGAGGTCTCCTTCCAGTTGCAGATGGCGGTCTCCTCGTCGAAGTACAGGCCGGGCGGGCACGGGTGCTCGTTGGGCACGCCGTCAGAGCAGAAGTAGAACTTGTCGCAAGCCTGCAACGAGCAACATTCAAACGTGTACGAAAGTTGAGTGTGTTGCTGTTTCTTCCCCTTGACTATACCGGTGGAAAAAGTAGTTTCGGAGACGACGTCAAAAAGACAATTTTGAATGAACGAATTTTGAATCCTATACGAATCATTTTATGGACGAATCGTCCACACTTGAAAGATTATGTCGGCGAAAACTGTCGGTGATCAGTTCAAGCGACGACGGATAAACGGCTGTCGGTTTCATTCAGCAAAAAATATCCTGTCTATTTCCATTTAATTAAGCTTATTCTTATCTATTTCATTATTATAGAGATAGGTAGGTACCTATCTATTTTAAATTAACATTACATAGATTTTACCTGAGGATCATCATGTTTGAAATATCCGTTCTGTCTCGGACAGCCTTTTGATGGTTGTGGGTCCTCTGAAAATTAAATAATTTTATTATTATTTTTAAACGTGGAATTTATTAAACGTTTACAGCTTGATTCTTCTGTATGACTTTTCAACGGAAACTGTAAACGTGGTAAAGAAGTAACCTATGAGAAAGGTGATTGTAATCATAATCATATTAATTATTAATGTAAACTGTCCCTCCACAACTGCCTGCATACCTGCATTGACGTTGAAGAGCTGATATAATGTTGATAAACCAATAACTTAAGTAGTGTACTCACGGAGATCTTTCCTGTCTCCGCACTCCACGTTGGACGGAATGTCGCACTTCTCTTTGTTGGGGTTGCCATCTGCGAACACCAGCCCGTCTGGGCATAGCTTCGCCTCCGCTTGCCCTATAACAAAAGTAATAACAAAATATATAAATGTTCTGTAATTCATTTTTTTTAAATTAAATGTTTTTTAAATATAGTCACACTCATTAGTCCAACCCAACCATTATAAATAATGTAAAAGGAACCACCTTTTTTTAGTAAAAAAAGTGAGCAAAGTGAAATTGTACACAATGCCCACATTTAATTTATTTTTCCCACAAAAAAAACAAGTTCAATTTTCATATTTAACTCTTTAGTAAGGCTCTGGCAATTAATTAAATTACGCCAAAAGATGTTTTAAATTGTATGTACCTAGGTATATTTCTTGCAGCCATGTGTCATGGTCCGTAAATTTCAAAGGTTAGTAACTGGTCAGGTTGTGATATAAACATTCTTTGGCCATTGTCGCAACTGCGAGGAAAGCCGTGAATTTTCGCACTCTATTTGCTGCAGTAATGCTTGAGGGCTACAGTCACCGGCTACGAATATTGTGAAGTAATTAAGTTAACTATGAAATAAGTGTCGCCAGGCGAAAATAATAATTCGTTTGGAATCTATTAAAATTATATGACAGCAACAAAAATATAATGCTCTACTTATTTACCAAGATACAGGATACCAATTAATTTGCCACTTGGGTTAAGTTAGTTGCGGATTACTTTGATATCGGTGTAAAAAAGTGTTTACCTCTTAACTTCTTAAACAATTACTGATCATAAACACATGCTTCCTTTTAAGTGAGGTTTTACAAGTGTAGTATAATTAAATTATTAATTATGATTATTTTTATTATAATAATGTTAAGAGAAATTCACACACGGCTGTTTAGTTCCAAAATAAGCCGAAATTTGTAAATGGGTACTCAACAACTGATAATCATACTCAAATACTTTTAAATAAATACTTCATCATCATATCAGCCTGTAGACGTCCACTGCTGGACAAAGGCCTCCCCCAAGGATCTCCACGACGACCGGTCCTGCGCTAACCTCATCCAGCTGGGTCCCGCGACCTTTACCAGATCGTCAGTCCACCTTGTTGGGAGGCCTGCCTATACTTAATAAATACTTAAATACATACAAACACCCACAATCCGAAAACCAACAGATATGCCCATAACACACAAATGTTGGCCCCGGGTGGGAATCGAACCCACGACCTCTGGCGTAGTAGGCAGGGTCACCAACTCCGCCAACAACTTACAATAAACGGTAATATAGTACAATATACTTTGAAAAGCTTTGACAACGTGGGTGGTCGTGAATGACATGCGACTTTCAACGAGTGTCGGAAACAAGTCGACCTTTCCCCTCACGATACTGACCTTTGCTGCATTTGTAATAAAGGTCGCATTGGTACTGGTCTGGGAAGAAGCCGGTGTTATCCGGACACTTGAACTCTTGGCCTGAAACTGAAAATTGGTTGATGTTAATCTTAAATTGCGTTATTAATAGGTAATGTTAATGTTAATGTTAGTTGTGTTATATTACAATATGTTAAACTCATTATAAATAAGTATACATAATGTTCTTCAAATATGTTCAATGCATGGCCGGCATTAAAGCCATGACTCTAACTTCCAGAAACTTATACAATTTTACGTTCTCCAGCTGTAACTAGTTCACGAGAAAATGAATACGTAAGAATAATATGTAGTTCAAAGACGATTATATAGCCTTGTTTATCGTATACAGTTTCTTGAAAATGTAAGGCCAACTCGTGTGATATTTTGCCAGATCTTTTAACAAATTATGTAATTACGAGATACTTAACGGTTTTTCATGAATTGAATTTGGAATGATCATGAATTCATGGTGGAGAACCAGTCTTCAACATAGCTCAAAAAGTTTGTACGTGGAAGTGGCAGTGGGCTGGTCACATCTGTCGGAGAACCGATAACCGCCGGGGTAGACGAGTTATCGAGTGGAGACCACGAGTGGGCAAGCGTAGTATGGAATGCCCCGTACTATGGAGCGACGATCTGCTGGCGCGCCTTGGAGGAGGCCTATGCCCAGCAGTGGATTAGGTGCAGGCTAATGATGGTTGATGCTCGTCTGATGAATTTAACGCCAACCATCACTGAGCTGTCTGCTCCGGGTCGTGATTACCTTCGGCTATTTTGGGAGAGGCGTGGTCCAGCAGTGGACTATTTATAACTATTATTTGCTACCAATATCGTGAACTCAATGTTAAGTAAACTTTCAAGATAATATTGCAAAATGTTCTCTACGCGGCCGCACAGATTTTGAGAAAATAACATGATAGAGTTTCGACAAGTCAGTAGGTTGCCGTGACAGCATTCAATACACAAATTGCTCTTTCGACATGTGCGTTGAGACATTTACTGGAGTACTGAATACCTATAAGATATGAGTGAATACATAGGATATGAGTGAAAGGAGGACTGGGGAATGACGAAATAGGAATGAACTATTGCCTTGAGGTATTTAGTTTATTTACCGGCTGTTGCCGGTGGATTCGTCAGCGTGGATTATTTATTCGCCGGAAGTTTATCGCGGTAAAAAGTAGTCTATGTTAGGCCCCAGAGATGGATGTATCTCCACGCCTTTCATAAAAATCCGTTCATTGGTTTAGGTATGAAAAGATAACAGAAAGACATACAGAGTAACTTTCCATTCATAATAACATCAGTAACGATTTTAAGCCACGAAAAGTATAAATAAGAAGAACAAAGAAAAATGATTATTTTATTACAGACCGATCGATACGATCGTCCTAAAAAGTTGTATGTTCTATGCACTGTGATTATGACGATTTACTTACTTAAGACGGACGTGACGAGAATTTTCCCGAAGGTTTAATTAATTTAATTAAAGGTACATACAAGAACAGATCAATGACGAAATTTGCCACTCATATTTGAATACAAGTTTATCATATGCTAATACATATAAATTATAAAATCAGTTTGTTGATGGTTAGCTTTGAACTTTAAATAATTGTGACACATCGTCGGTTGTTTACAGCTGCCGGCCTAAGGTACATTCCAATAATTTGTTAATTTGTTGTAAATTTGACATGATATTTACTAAATTCGCCGAGAAACGTAGGTAATTGATTACTTATATAATATTCAGGTACTTACATGAGAAAATTAGGCGGCGACTTTCGATTTTAACTTTAAAATGTATAGTTACAAGAATTTCGACGTCATATCTAGGTAGTGGGATTATTTTATTAAGTTTGGATATATAAATATGTATTATTTGTTAAATACTTATCAATTAACTATCAAGATACATAAAATATAATACCAAATGAAATTACGCAATATAAAATTATTTAAGTATATAATTACATACCTACATACAAATCTCCCGGAAGTCTGAGAAATTGATAAAGAATTTTACATTGCGTCAGACATAATAATATCTGGAAAAGTAATTTCCAGATATTATTAAATTAATTCACAAGATTATTTTGAACCTTTTTGAGAGTAATTATGTACTAAGAAGTATATTACTTAATAATTACTATTAAATCACTTACCTAATCCACAAAAGGCCAATGCCGCAGCTAGAAGTAAGCTTCTCATCTTGATTATTTAACTTTTACTATAAATATATATAAAAGTGGAAATACAAGAGTCCGGGTATACGTGCAGCTCGTCTCGAAGGTTGCTCCGTATTGCTGCGCGCGCCCATTGTGACCGGCGCACACGCAGCCAAGTTGTCACTCACCATTCCACGAATACAGGTGCACCGATATATAAAATTTAACAAAAACATTTTCGTGACAGCACACCAAGTAAAGCAATACTTTTGTTGCAATTAGCGTTATTGTTCAAAATTAACTGAATAATTAGGTATTTCAGCCTCCGAGGTAGAGAATCGCGACGTCATGGCATAAAGCCACATAAGGAGTCGCCAAATTCAGTAGTTGGCAAATAATCAAGACTACAAGAAATGTGTTGTTTTATTTTTTACGTGTACGTTCCATAGCGACAGCGTCTGTGGGTGGATACCACCGCGAAAAATGACAGGATGTTTCGCATCAGAAGAAAACGATAAGACGTCTCCACTCTCCAGGTCGAGGCGGCGGACGTGTTGCTTTAAGCGTCATGGCCGCGGCCTAGGACTTGGAATGATGATATAATTATACTTTTGTTGAATTTGTTAAAGCAATCGGTTAAATAATAAGCAATTGGTCTAATCGGTTAAATTGACTCGGACTTAAAGAAAATAATTTTAAATCTTAGAATTTTAAGAAAGTACAACCGCCTCTCATATCAGTGACCGAAACCAAACCGTAACTATGATGAGTTTGACAGAAACTTAAATGAAAATAAAGTAGTTATTCTTAAACTTAAAGTTCCACCATATTATAGAGAATGTATAATAGTGAGTGTGTAAAATAAAGAGAAAAAGTCACAGTGCAAGCTGTGTCATGCACCAAGTGTGATACAGGGTGACACCCGATTATTGTCATCCACCGATCAGCGTTGGAGCAGAGAGCAGTGACTCGAGCTACAGGCCAATATCACGTACATTAGAGATATTTGGTAGGTACCTAATAGACATAACGTTTGAACAAGAATTAGCGGATGATAGAACTTTCATATCCTTTAGCTTTTGCCTATTATCTAATACGTACAGTCGAACGCACATCAGTGGAAACAATTTGAGCTTGAGCTGGCCTCGCCTAATAGGGAGTTTCAATACTATGAGAGACCAGTTTATACTGGTTTCGTTTCCACTGACGTGCGGTCGACCGTACTATTAATAGGCGACTAAAACCGTCTACCTTACTAAACGATGGTAAATTTCATTAGAAAGTGTACATTATACATTGTTTTCTAGGTACTTATAATAATGATTTTGCCTTGGCCCTGACATTCCCTCTCAGGTCACATTTAAAAAATCGTTTAATATGAAGCATCCTGTATGTAATTTAACGTCCATCGTCGAGGTCTGAAGCCGATAGCCTCGATGCTTTGGACTCCATGGTCAATCTCATGGCAAAAGTAACCCGGTCGGGTATAAGGATGAAACTGGATATCGTTGTACAAATATTTGAATTTACGCAACACATAATGATAGGACCAAAATTGAAAGTTAAGTGCAAGTTATTAAGTAATTAAGAGCTCAAACAAGAATTTCTTGTACTTCCGGTACTTGTAGTACAAGTTTGATAAGAAATAGCTTGGTGCCAAAGACTATGAAATAAATATTTGTTTTTTGAGTAGTAGCTTGTTGCTAGTTTGTTGAGTAGAGCATATGAAAGTCTTTGTTCTTTGAAGTTAGAAACATGAAAATTGGATTTTCTCATTTTAAGGGGGGAAACGGGGTGACAGTTTGCGTGCGAGCATCGGTTTTAAAAGGTACGACGTTGAATTGTAACCTACTCATCATAAATAAATAATGACGTGTTTCAAGGTTTTTGGATTTTCACATATCAAGAACAACGGAAGGTGAAAGTTTGTGTGAGAGTATCGGTTTTTAACAGGCAACTTATATTCAACGCGGGAGAAGCCGCAGGGCGTCCGATTGTTGTATTATATTAGGAATTCTACCTAATTTGTGGCTACGCTAAAACTATTCCTATTTAGTATCTAATCACAATAGAATTAACAATAGTAATATTAAAAATAATTAATTGTTCAATTTGCTAACAATACTTAGGCATGCGTATTAGTCACAACAATACCCTACAATAAAACAACAGCTGATAACTATCGCTAAATTAGGCAACTTAGCCCAATTAAGGTTGAGTAACGGAATGCCTGTCGAAAACTGGTCTATTTGAAACTAGACGCAGAACCAGGCGTTGCGTGTTTCTGTTCACGACTTCGCCTATTTCGCCTACATGAGGCACGACTAGCTATTGTCATCATAAGCACCACGATGTTACTTAGTCACTGGCATATTAATTAACCTTCGATATACAGGGTGGGACGTAACGTCCCGCTTTCCGAAAGAGTCATTTAAGATAGAATCAATCGTTTTTTAAGATTTTTTTGTATTTTCATCATCATCATCATTTAACGTCCACTGCTGGACAAAGGCCTCCCCCAAGGATCTCCACGACGACCGGTCCTGCACTAACCTCATCCAGCTGGATCCCGCGACCTTCACCAGATCGTCGGTCCACCTTGTGGGATTGTTTTGTATTTTAATCACACTAAATTTAAATTAATTCAATTATTTATCACTTCATTTTTATTATTGCTTTTTTGTTTTAAAATCGTTACAATAAACAGTGTCATTGACCCTGATCAGTTGGATAGGGTTGAAATTTTACATTAAGGGCTTCTTACACCAGTTGCTGATAAAGCCCCAGATACCCTATATGCAGGTTATCTACCAGATACCCGTTTTTTTCGTTTTCACAGGTATCTGATTGCCTTATCTGTCCGATATACCGTCTTATAAACTTACAGCCAGATCAAGGGGCTGTTATTTCTTTATCTGTCGGATATGGATTGTTTTTTTTTCGAATTTAACGCGGTAATACTTCAGTTTTGTGTTAACTTTTTATGATATATGGATTTATCACTGTCTCATTTATAAATAGTACATTACTGCCGCGGCCCGCAACAGAGGCATTGATGGATGAGCGTGTGAATGTAGGCCGAGGCGAAGCCGAGGCACACATACGTGAGTCCATCAATGCCTGGTTGAGGCCAAGGCTTGTATAATGCTATTCTCAAATAATGCGCGGAAATCCAAAAAATATCAAGTTTTATTAAAATTGTGAACCGTCTGCACTGAACGATCACGACATAGGGTTGTCACAATACTATCGGCAAATCAAAATACTTTTGGCCATATCTCCGGAACGGCTTGTGCTAGAACCATGTTCATGTACTCAAATGAAAGGGCTCGAAGAGATCTAGTTGAATATAATATAAAATAAAATCACCCTGTATATACAATTTTATATGAATATACAGGATGTTTTTTTAAATATTATATTCAGATAGATCTCGTCGAGCCTTTTCATTTGAGTACAAACACGAGGGGTCTAGTACTAGCCGTTCCGGAGATATGGCCAAAAGAGTGTTTTTTTTTCATTTGGCCATATCTCCGAAACGGCTAGTGTTAGACCCCTCGTGTTTGTACTCAAATGAAAGGGCTCGACGAGATCTATCTGAATATAATATAAAAAACACCCTGTATATTCATATAAAATTGTATATACAGGGTGTTTTTATATTATATTCAACTAGATCTCGTCGAGACCTTTCATTTGAGTACAAACACGAGGGGTCTAGTATTAGCCGTTCCGGAGATATGGCCAACACTCTTTTGGCCATATCTCCGGAACAGCTGGTGCTAGACCCTTGTTCATGGTACTCAAATGAAAGGGCTCGATGAGATCTATCTGAATATAATATAAAAAAACACCCTGTATATATAATTTTTTATTCAACAATTTCCGCGCATTATTTGAGAAAAGTGCTATACAAGCCTGCAATCAATGTAATTTCATGCATCATTCGAAATTTAAATAAAACTTTTGCTGTGTTACCTCCGTGGTTGCCATGGTTACACGACAGATATGAATTAATATGGTCATTATTTGACCGCTAGGCACGACAGATATGGATTTTCATTCAAATTATTTGCCCGCCTGCTCTCATTTATTTGACCAGTACAGCATTGACGATTTAACTCGAAGAAGGTTGTCAAAATAATGTTCACATTTCCAAGCATGTTTGTAAAAAAAACCAATAAACGTTGAACCATAGACGATGGGAACAGAAGTCTGCTTCGCTTCGTTAAACGCAATAAACGTAGTTACTTTTTATTTTATTTTAAAGGATAAATTACAAAAAACGGACTCAAAAATGTGTTTTCTGTATTTTATACATAAATACATAATTTATGGGTATTTATGAATACTTTTTTAAAATAGAATTTAAGTTATTAATTTATAAATATGATACTTTTCGATGCTCAAAAATGCTTAAATAGAAACGCAACAATGAATTGAACTGAAGAACTGAATTGAATGAACGGAATGTTCCAACTCCCCGGTAAATCGATGACAGTTTAGCTGCCCGATATTTTAACAGAGACTTGAGTGGTGAAAACGGAAAATATTATCCGACAGCTTTATCCGATAGATTACGTTATCTGTCCGTTTTCTATCTGTAACAATATCAGCAACTGGTGTAAGAAGCCCTAAATGTCTTAAACTTTGTTATGTTCTAACTAGAAAAGAGTTAAAAATAATAAATTATACTTTCTTTTGGGATGAAATAGTATCCACAAAGACAAAACAGTCTGACATTTTCAGGAAAGGGGGTCGTATTGTCTCAACCTGTATAATAGTTAAGTAGCCACCTACTTTAGATATTATGGGATCTATTTCATTAATATCTCGATTCGATGTCTGAAGTCTGACATCCCAGAAAGTGCAACTTTGACTTCCGTGTTTATTATATTAAATGCATCTGCAGAGTTCGTTGTGTACTGATGGTTTTCCAAGAAATGTCTTCAAGTAAAGAACCCGTTTGTCTTGCAACATTGTGCGTCAGTCGTGAATGTACATGGTGTAGACATGTCGACAGACAAAAGATAGTGGCACCAGTCTTGAATCTATTTTAAACAATGTTTTATTCCCGAATAGATTTTTTTTGCTGTAACGTTTTGTGAACAGCGAAAAAGTACCACAGTTACAGCAGCAGGCGTACAGGCAGGCCTCCATGGCTAAGGCTCAAAAAGGGAGTCACTTATTTATAATATTTTCTTGTAAATTATGCCCTTAAAAGGTACTTACTTTTTGTTCAAAATTGTTGTGGTGTTTGAGATATTGAATATATCAATCAATGAGACACTAACCATTACCATTACAAAGAACAGGTGTTAAAATATATTCGTTCATTTTTCTTTACCTCTGTTGTAACTTCTATAAGCAACAAAATGCTACATAAGAACCCACCTTTATATCGATAAGTATTATTAATTGGTTCCGCAGACATCCTTTCACCAAGACCTATCCATCTGGCGATCTGTTGAAATCTGATGCTATTGAACTTTTCGTTATTAATAGCTTTAACGGTTAGATAGTAAAACTATTGCCAATAAATACTTTGATCAAATTACAAGGATCTATTTTACAGTGCCTACGTTCTTACATTCTTATTTAAGTATATCTATCAAAGTAAAATTAGTAACTTATATATTGAAGCTAAGAGTTTCAAATATAGGAGCGGAGTTTTTGAACGTATTGGACAAAATCAGTAGGATAAAAACAGGTATTATAAACGCGAAAGTTTGTAGGGACGAAAGATTTACTGAACAGATTTTAATGAAACAGGGCAATAGGTATCAGTTACTGCTCACGTGTGAGTTTTTAACTTAAATAATAGTGTAAATGGAGTATTTTTCTCAATACAAAATGAAAAGGCCGTGAGGACTTCCGGTTCACAAGGTAAGTAGGTAAGTTATTAAAGCTGGTAAGATCGAAAAATAATGCAAATATTTAACTACAGCAGTTTGAGCCAATATCCGAGTTTGACGCCCAGTTAGTCTCCTCTGAGCTAGGTAGCCCATCCCTGGTCTTTCTGGTCGTTGGAAACCTCGACCAGGCGCTTGGAGATCTCTCGAAAGTGACGGTGAGCTCCTGTCCCCATGATCCGAGCGTCTCGACCCCACATGCAGTCTCAAACATAATGTAGTCCCTATTTGCTTCATGGCCTACTCAGCACGACATACTTGCGCCGTTTGAAGTCCTCAACAGTACCGGCCGCAGAACCGGCCTTGACCGCGGAAGCTGGAAAATGGGATATTACCTACTCTGTAATCAACAACAAAAAATAGTTGCTAAAATTTTAGTTACTGTTACTTAATTTTATGTTTCACATAAAACCAATATCTTAACCATTACATTTTTCATAGAGTGACGATTTAATTCTATGCTAGATATTTTATTCTGAGGGATGTTTAAATTTATTCTAAGGCCGATACAAATGTCAATTTGCAGATCAGAGGTTGCATCTGCATAGTACACGAATAATAAGAGAATGTAATTTTTGAAAGTTTATTGTCTTTGACACACTTGCATCGTAATGAGTGCAGAATAATAGACGCTATATAAAGTTCGTAATGCACGCCCCGATTCTGTGGCGTGACCAATTTCAATGCTAAACTCGAAATGTTTAACACTACGTTTCATACAATTACACCTACTTTGTGTTTAATGGTTTCCCTTTACCGCTATGCAATGGATTTTTAAAGACATGACAATCAAGGCATGACATACATGGAGAAGGAGAATATCAAGAGATAAATATAGAATTCTAATGTGTAATAAGTTTGTTTATAAAGGGAATTAAATAGGTAATCAAGTTACTCACAGTACAAATATAGGTTCGCCGCAATTTTATTCAAGGAAGCAAGGAATGTCTTAACACGAAATATTGCATTGAAATATTTTTGAAACTTGCCTGGATCAGGAATCGAACCGACATAGCGAATGCGAAAAAAATACAATATTTTGGCTCAGCGAGGAAAATAAATATTTTCCGAGTTATGAAAGCTTTGACGAGTTGCTTGCGGCCACATATATTCTATGTTAAATGTTCGATTTATTGAGTTTTCGTCCCTCTCGAGCCCTTACCAGAGAACCCTTCATATTTAGGTAGGCATAACCCTTTAAACCGTGACAGAACATTACAATGAATCTGGCGGTAGAAATAGATAACATACTGCCATATGCCTAGGTACCTCTCTAATTTATACAAGATATGACCTTGGTTTAAGGATAAAAATCAAATAGAGGTCATGTCATTAAATATGAATTTTAAAAACCTATAGTTAGAATTTTATAGTTGAATGTCCATTAAGAATAAATTGTTTTATTTATCTATGTCGGTAGGTATATCTACATGTTGATTCTGAATTCTGGTGGGTACACCTATCCCTACAAAGGTATCCCTACTAGTACGCTTCGTGGAAAAAAAAATGCACTTACCCTCTACCGGATCTCTGTATTTAAGGAAACGAACTACTATTGGAATTGGACCGATGGAGCTGAACTCGGAACATTAAGTATACGAGAAATAAGAGCGTAAACTCAATGAAAAACATATCGGAGATATTTTGCATGAAAATTTAAATTGTCATTTTCTTGCTAACTTTTTTAATGGTTGAAGGCATTTTGTCTCAAATATCTTATTCATTTTTAGAGCCAGTCAAACCTACTGCCAAAATATTTGGTGACCTAGAATTTTGTAATTTTTTGTATTTTCTATATTTGCGGAAAAAATGATATAAGTAAAGGACCAAAGTACTCGCAACGTGGAAGACGCCCCGCTGCCAGATGGACCGACGACCTCAAGAAGGTGGCCCGGAAGCGGAGGACCGGGTGTGGTGACGTTCATGAATGAGGCCTATGTACAGCAGTGGACGAAAAAAACTTATTATTTACTGATTTATGTTACTAGTTTAGACTTTAATAACTAAGTTAGACTTTGAAAACTAGTTTAAATTTTAGTAACCGTAGTCGTAGTGGGACAATTAGTTACACTTAGGGGGAGGCCTATGTCCAGCAGTGGAATTCCAGACGGATAATGAATGATACACATAGTAACTATAGTTTCAATTTTAGTAACTTCTATATCAATACAAATACGAGTAGATTAGTTAAAAAGTTCGGTATTTTTTAAAGAATGAAGGCGATACTGTCTTGTAGTCTTCATAGGCCATTGTGGGCCTCGTTCTTTCATAATTTCTGCTACTTCGTTATTTTAAACAGAATAAGGCTTTGAAATAAAAGTACGATTCTGCTATTATACTTCGTTATTTTGACACAAAGGGATGTTTTGAAATAAAAGTACGACACATACACTTGTTTAACTTATTTATTGAACTAATCAAGTCTTAGGTGTAACTATACTAGGATACCACTAGAAGCTTAAGACCTCGCCTTGGGCGCGGGCGCAGCCTCGTCAGCATCCTTGTACCAGTCCTCACTGAAAACAAAAACGTTATGTTAGTTATTTTCTAAATCTCTATAAATATTTAGGTATCTACATTTTAAACTAGACCATATACTGTAGGTACGAAAAGCTCATCTCAGATGGCGCCACTAGCGTGTTATAAGATGGATAAATGCCATACATACATTTCACATTATCTAAACCTTTTTACCGACTTCCAAAAAGGAGGAGGTACTATGTTCGGCTGTATGTATTTTTTTTTCTACATTTATTACTTAAAAACTTAGGTAAACTTTAATAAACAGGGGCCGAAACGACATGGATCTCAATCGATTATTGCTAAACTCTACAAGACATTGAAAAACTTTTTACTGATATTGAAACTACGCCACTAATTTAATAAATTGATATCAAAAACTATTTGCAAAAGAAACTGCATAGCTTGCATAGGTAGGTATGTGTACACATTTTTTTTACTAGGTACCTTCTCCCATACATTTACTATGGCATAAAGCACATCACATTTTAAATATACCTACATTCTACAAATTTTTATCCCATGTCCTCACATGGGGTGATTGGCAAAATGGTCACTACGTAATTAAGAAGTGTATAATAGCCCCTAAGCTATAATAAGTGTGGGTATACTGACCATCCGCGCACGTTCTCCGGCGCGTCGCACCGCTGCGACTCCTCGTTGTACACCTCGCCGGCCTGGCAGCCCAGGTCGCGGGGCTCCACGCCGTTCAGGCACACGTAGAACCGCTGGCAGTCCGACGGGTGCGGGAACTTGGGGTGCGCCACGGACTGCCCCTGCGGGTCCAGCTGCTGGTCCTTGGGGCACTCGAAGCCGTCCTTGGTCTTCCCTGGAGACATTTATAACGGATTATTGTCTGGCCAAGAATTTGTTGTCGGAAAAACCGACCAATGGAAAGCTTTAGACACTCACTAATCTGTGATCTGTGGAAAGCTTGGTAATCAAAGAACCGTAAGACATGACTTAAAGGTGTTATAACCAAGCCACAAACTCCTTTAAAAAAAATCAAATAACCGTCGAAAATATGGCTCGAACCAAACAACAAAGCCTGTAAAAAGTTTGTTTATCGTAATGACATTTGTTAGTACTAAACCTACTGGCCAGAAATCTTGAAAAAATCAAGCTAAATGCCTTTTGTTAAAAATTAAAAGCTATGTTGTATTTTTCTTTTGTGGCGATTTCAAATATTTTTTACTTAAAAATGACCAGTTTCATTTTTATAAACCTTACCACGCACTTTCGAATATTATAGGTAGGTATATTACCTACTGGCCAGAAATCTTGAAAAAAATCAAACTCAATTGCCATAAAAGTTAAAAATTAAAAGTAATGTTGTATTTTGTTTTCTGGCGATTACAAAAAAATAAGTTTCATTTTTTATAAACATTACCACAAACTTTCGAAAATCATAAAATTAATAAACTTTTAGTCGCAGCGAGCGATTATTCTTGTCTGGTTTTGAATGTAATCCTCGGAGGAAAATAACTAAGAAACTACTTACCTTTGCCCTATTCTGATTACGTAGGTTTAGGTAATTCAGTGATAGGGTACTCACTGTCTTGAACGTTGCATCCTTGCCTTCCGGCGGAGTCGGGCCACACACAGGTCCCGGAGTACTCATCGAAATGGAGTCCCGCTGTGCATTTGACTTCGATTGACTCTCCTTCGATGCAGTTGTAGAAAATGTTGCACACAGCCGCGTCGGGGTGCGCGAAGAACCCGTTGCGGCGCGGGCACTGTTGGGTGGGCTTGGGAGGCTCTGTAATAAGGAAAATCATATATTAGTGCTTTTAACAAATCTTCGTTTTCTTTATTTAAATAATTTCTGGCATTTAAAGGACCTGACAGTTGATTATTTCACATACATTTACGTCTTTCACGGATTACATATGCCTACTTTAGAAAGAAAAAAACATCGTGAAATAAGTAGTATCTAGAATAGGACAACTGCTTATTTATATACCTACATTCCTCCTGGTTTGTAGAAAATTATTTATTTAATAGAATTAGATATTGCAAAACGATTCCAAGGTAAGGCAATGGAAATAACTTTTGTAACCGTACAATATACCTCGAACAGGCAATAAAGTTAACATATTTACTTTCTAACTAGAAATATGGACCTTGAATGACAACAACGTGGTTAAGGCCGGTCATTCTAGGAAGTACCAATTATTAAGGCCGTCGTCCACGGTGACTTTTTGCAGCGAAACAGTTGCGATACAGTAGCGATATCGCTGGTCGTGTACCTCCACAGTCACGATTCTGTATCGCTGTAAACAGTCGCCGTGGGCGATGGCCCTTAAGTCAAGACACTACCTACTAGTGGCCTATAAGGACTTGTTTCCAATTGGCCGTAAAACTATATAAAAAAACACTACCCACTAGGAAGTCAACCATGTAAGTCAACTCAGTAACCAACGAGAATGGCTGAAAGTTTATTTTTAAACTTTTCCGGTTGTCCGTCCGTTTGCCTTGATGGACCAGTCCTCTGATGGATCACGTTCCATTCACGTTTCAATGAGCTATGAATACATATTGACACTTGGTAAGTGAATTGCTTGCTCTCCTGATATACCGGTTGTATAGGTTTCTTCATTACCTATCGAAATATTAATGAGTAGGTAGGTAAGTAAATATCTGTTTATACCTAAGTATCCGTGAAAACGGACTTTCAAGACTTTAACTTTCTGTCTTTCTGTCCTCCGGATAACTCCAAAAGTACTATAGACCGATTGACCTGAAACTTGGAATATAATTGCCCGGCAATGGTGGGTAGGTAAACAGAATATCTTTCTCCGTCTACGATAGATAGAAGGAAAAAAATTACAGTCGCTTTGTTGACTACTTTTTACTACGAGAAAAAAAAACTATTTTCAACCGTCGAAAAAAAAAGGAGGTTCTCAATTCGACCCGCATATTTGTTTTTTTTTTGACCACACATAACTTTTTACAGAGCAGTCCGATTTTTGTATAAACAAAATGATCTAGCGAACAATTTTCATTCATTTCTTTCCAATCGTAGAACAACTTACTGCCCAATAACGTCGTAGGCAGTAAGTCTATTTTATTTTATACTAAATTTTCTTTCCTGCTAAATACTTGTATAATCTCATAAAAACCCCAGTCACGGCCAAACGAACGGTGCATTCCGTAGCATTCACGAATATCTTAACATGTCATGTAGACGCCAGTTTTTTTAGCATAAATATTCATGTGAATACATGGACTTATTCACTGCTAAGTTAACAGTAAGTAACAAGTATTCAGAATAGTTGGTCCAATGGGAGAAGAATTCCCAGTGGTACAACCTTATACCTAAGGGATTAATAAATCAATAATATAATAAATAAATAATGTTTGGACAAATTTACACACGGCTGTTTAGTCCCAACTAAGCCGAAGCTTGTAAATGGGTACTCAACAACTGATAAACATACTTAAATACTTTTAAATAAATACTTAAATACATACAAACACCCAGAATCCGAAAAGCAACAGTTATGCTCATCACACAAATGTTGGTCCCGGGTGGGAATCGAACCCATGACCTTTGGCTCAGTAAGCAGGGTTACTACCACTACGCCAACAGGCCAGTCGTAATATAAACCTATAGTCTACTCTGCTAACTAATAACTTCACAGGTCACTCTTTATTGGGAAGCTGGTCGACATAGCATAATCTGACACATCATCATCAGCCTGCACTAGTCCACTGCTAGACATAGGCCTCCCCCAAGGCGCGCCACTGAGTCCAATCTTCGGCTCTCCGCATCCAGTTACTGCCAGCCGCCTTACGCAGGTTGTCGCTCCATCTAGCCGGGGGGCGTCCCACACTACGCTTGCCTAGTCGTGGTCTCCACTCGAGAACTCGTCAGCAGCTCAAGCAGTAGACGCATCTACCTATATTTTTATAATCTGACACATATATTTCTATGTAACGTTGTACGGTACTAGTTGGCCTAGAAAGTCAGTGGTGTATGACCTAGGTGGTCAAAGGTAGACAGGATACCTTCACTCACACAAACGACCTCTATAAAGATAGGTAATTATGTGAACTGGACCGTAATTGAAATACCATCTGTACCAGTTTCCAATAGAATTTTGTCCCTGTCCCATTTACCCCTGTCCTACTCTTATACAAAAGGCGTAAAAAGTAGGTACCTACCTACCCTAATATTGACGGTAGCAAATTTTACTAAAAGGAAACATCAAATCGATACCTTATGAATACATTCCTTTTAAGTAACATTGAATCTAACTAAAGGAACACCGTGAAACTTAACATTTAACGTTAAAACTTTAAAGGTCTGTTATTACCTACTCATTTTCCTGAACAAATTTTAAAATTAAATACATTATTATCAATCATCATAACAAAAAGCCTTCAGACGCATAGTACCAGATACGCAAATTACCTTAAACGCAGTTGACCAGATGTGCATTTCGCAAATACCAGATACGCAGATGACCAGTTTCTCGTATGACCAGATTTTGTTTCGCAAATTACCAGATACGCATAACACCAGATTTGGTTTCGCAAATTGCCAGTATTAAACTAAAAAGTTTGGAATTTCTGGGTCACTAAACCCGCACTCTGGTATTTTCATGTAAACGTACAATTAACATTACGACTTACGCAGCTCAGTCCTGTCGCCGCAGTCGACGTTGAAGGGCTGGTCGCACTTGTTGATCTTCCTAATGAGCGGGTCGAACACTAAACCGTCGGGGCACAGCTTGGTCGTGGCGACGCCGTCGCGGCACTCGTAGAACTTGTCGCATTGTCTCTCGTCTTCGTACTGCCCGTCCTTTGGCCCGGGGCATTTGAATTGGGCACCTGCCGACAAAAGGCGCAGAATTTATTTAGTATGGAAGGTAGCAATAATTTAGTATACTACTTATTAGGTAGGTATTGATTTTCGGGAACCCGTCAAAACCAAATACTCTTAAAAGCGAAATGTTTTTGTTCGTCTGTCTGTCTGTCGGAATTCGTTAACATAAACCGATGACCAGATTCATGCAGATAGGGATCAATGCACATAGACATAAGATTTTTTACTATTTTGTGGGTTTGTTCCTTTCTGGATAAGTCTGGTCCTGTGAGCTTGGTGCCTAATAATTATAACTCAAGCTCATTTATTTTCCGCGATATTTCAGGAACACTAAAAAAAGGCGCACATTGTGTTCGACGTACACAATATGGCTGACTTCTATGGAAATGATTCTTAAAAATGCACCGGAAGTACACCGGCAGGATATCTTGAGTTAAGGCGGTGTTTAAAAAATAATATTCTATTTAAAGTCGTATGTTTTATATTATGTTGACCCAGTATGGGTGGGTATGAGGAAACTATATCAGCCTAGGGGGCCAACTTCGCTAATTCTGAACGATATTACCAAATCCAAACCATAAATAACCAAAAACGTTATGCTGCATGTACACGTTTGGCAAACCATTACAAAGGCAAGCCAAACCCCTGCTCCACACGTTGCGTTTGTAAAGGTTTACCAAACGTGTGGAAGCAGCATAACGTTTTTGGTTATGGTTTGGATTTTGTAATATTGTTTGAATCAACACGATTGGCCCCCAGGGCTTTTAGACGTACACATATGATAAGGTTTCTAGGATATAACAATTTACTAAATGTAAAGAAAAAGCATATTTCTGCAAAACCGACCAATACCTACCTAATATACGAGTATGTCTATGTCACAATGTTTATTCAGATACAGGTTCTACCTAACGGTTACGTGTTGGAATTACTAGGCTTTACAGGGAACGCTTTTCGCAACGAACGTCAAACTCGTTCTGAATTTAAATAATTGACCGTTACCTGGCCAGATTCAGTGAAAACCGGCTGTACTGAGCCCGTTTTCGGCATTCTGTCCTATAGTGCCGAACTAAGAAGCAAGCAGTTCACTTGTATAATTGCATAACAACACACAATTATATAACAAAAGTCGAACGTCACAGTATTGGCATACTGTGCTTGTTCTTGCGTATACGTATAGGTAGGTAAGTATATACTTTAGCAATAGTTCGATCGCAGCTTGTATAACACGTTGAGATGCGTGACATTTATTTGAACTCTTGATTCCTACGATAAATTTGCAATTCAAATTCAAGGAAGTGTCAAGGTCGCATTTTAATTTTACTTACTAAAACACCTACAGAAATTCAAATTAGAATATTGCGACTTTGGGAAAGATGTTTTCACATTGTACTTTTTACTGTCAGTTTTTTAAAAGTATGTAGGTATTTTTTAATATAATTTGAAAAATGAATTGAGATAACCTGGAACTTGAACAAAGCGAAATGGAAATTAACCAGTTTAAGGATTGAGATAAAAGGAGTTGTGGTCTCCGGGGAGGGCGGAGGCCCCATAGGGGGCAGTATGCACGTTTATTCTGTCAACTTGGCGATGCCAATTTCGGAGGCAATTTTATGTTATTATCGTTGCTATGGAGAAAAACGATACTTAAATCATTTCCTTAATTATTTCATAGTGTATATGGCACCTAGCAACAGTATTCATGCTTTTCCCACATGGGGCGGCTGCGCTCACCTCATAGCTTCATGGGTAACCCCAAACCTAGACAGGACCTATAGATAACCAAACCCTCGGTAATCAACAACTCTGGAGCTCTATTTTTGAATCGCTCTTCTGGCTTCGAGCAATCGATTCTTCTGTTTCCTTAGACATCCAATACAAAAATTAGTAGAATCGACCGCTCGAAGCGAAGAGAGCGATTCAAAAACAGAGCTCCTGCCCTTTCTCTACCTCTTCTCTCTTTTAAATTAATGTACTACCTATCCAGATACCCACATAATTCGATACCTACACTGCTGCCTGAACATCTTGTGTAATGTGGTAATGTCGTGAGTTCGATGCTAAGTAGACACATAACAGTCTCGATTAGCCTGTCATTGTCCCCGTGGGGTCGCGGCCAGGCCGGTGGGAGGCGGCGGCGGCGGGCCGGGCGGCGGGCGGGCGGCGCCCGCGCACCGTATCGCAACAGGCTGCGCGGGCGCAGGAGTGACGCAACGACACGGCACCGAGAAGTGAAAGTGAGGTGCGACTTACGACACCGGTGCATCGCTCCGTGATGCATCAAGGGTCGTAATTGATGACTGATCCGATGATTTGAAAAATTTTGTTGGTCTCTGGGAAGACAGCTTGGAGTTCGTTGTAGGCAGTTTGGTTGGCAAAAGATATTTGAAGAGTTTAAGGGAAAAACTATCTAAGTCATGATATCAATTATCTCCATAATCAAAAGCGAATGTACTTTTACTAAATACTTCATCTTATTATTTTGTCACAACGTAATTTAAACTCTATAGGTTTTGAGACTTAGACCGCGCGTCCATTCCCTGCCTGTGCCCTTCATAATTTGAGAGTAATAATTAAGTATATAAATAAACTTTAATAAATAATAATTTTACTATACTGATAAACTGGGGAATACATTGAAGCCTATGTGTTGTGGTGACTATACATAAACTGGGGAAATATCAAAAACTCCGTTATGAAACAAAAGTAAATATTAAGTAAATAGGTAAATACCTACCTATTTAGATTTCATTAAACAGTTTAAAGAGTGAAAAGATTGTGTTTGAGTTTAGCCCAAACTTATTTTAAAAGTTTATCGGAACACCAGCACTTAAGGGGTTATTATTTATTCTTTAAAAACAAAGTTCATTGCATTAGAATATTACCTACCATTTAAAAGCGGCAGATTTATACGATATGTGCTTACAGAGCCGCTCACAAATTAAATGCCAACCGACATGCAGAAACTCACAATATCGATTATTCAATCAGATTATAAATAATGTTCCTTTCTGAATCAGGTTTTAGGGTACCTAAACTTCGAAGTGGATCCAGTGGAATTTTCCTCAAACTCAAATGTGAATACTTGGAAGTAAGTATTAACATCAACGACTATTGTCAGAATTTGTTTTTAAAACGACACTAGGTATAATCATGACAACTTAATTACCGAGATTTAGTAATTTTAACACACCTGTTTATGCCCTAATAATTTTTGTAATGATTTAGGTAGCATCATTAAAGTAATTTGTTAATTAGTAAAAAAATTATTTATAGACGTCATCACCCGCCATTACCCCAACTGGTTTCAGTGAGTATAAAAAAATAGGTAGAAATAGAGTACAAGGGCGTCTTAGTATCAAAAGTTAAGTTTACGAGTCTTACAGACAAATAGAAGGTGCAAGTATAAATGAAATTCTTTTAAATTTAAGTAAAATCTTTAGAAAATAATAAATTCCAACAAAATATTTCTTTAAGTTTCCAATTAGGTAGATAACTATTATAATTGGCAGGTACTGATTTTATATCTAAAATGGTTTTCTGTTCAAAATACTATCATAGTTTGACACAAATTTTTCTGCATGTCTTCGATAGGTAAAGTAAATATTGTATTAATGTCAGTTAAACTATATTTCCACTAACAAGTCCATTAAAATTAACTAGTCTAGTCAGTAGTTATTATTACATTAATCAAACTTCAAACATAAAAAAATTCATTAAAATTAGTTAAGTAAGTGAGAAAATTTTGTTCTGTTATGAAGTTTGTAGAGCGAAAAGTTTCCTTGTAACCGGTATTTCGTATCATGATAACGATTAGAACCTATATATTTACAATCACAATATCAATTTATAACTCTATCTAGTCATACCTTTATAGCTTTTGTTGTGACACACATATTTAACAAGCAAATTGCAAAAGTTCCATTTCGATATTTGCGTAAAATTTTAATATCACCGATGTCAACACGGCCTCGGTGCAATAGCTTACAGAAATTCCATGTGGTTGTGTTTAGATAATTTTTACCTTAACAATAAACCAAAGTGAATGTCAATGTCGAATTTCTGCAAAATCACTGGCGGGTAAAGCACCGGGTTTCCAGCGTATTTTTGTACTTTTCATTTTGTTTTTACGTTTTATAGAGAGGTGCAATTTAAACTGGCTTTCTCTTCGGTGAAGCAAGTTTTTAAAAATTGGTTTAATTTTAAGAGAAGAAAGCGGATCATGAAATCACAAAACGATAACTCTAACAATTACACAAGAATTACGTGTCATTATAAACTTAAGCGCGAAAATATCTATGGCAATGAATAATTTTTCTTACGAGTAGGTAGGTACTACCTATCCATCCTTGAGAAATTCTTTAGAATATTTACTATTAGTACTTATAAATATTATGTATATTATTTTCCACGAAATCAACGAATTCACAAAATCAATAAACATCGCTATTCGCTGAAATCAAACCCAGGAAGTTACAAACGCAGTTCTATCGATTGAACTGAGTGAGTCGTCGGTCTATACTCATATCCGCTTGGGATAAAAAAATACATTACACTTGGTACTGGAAGACTTATTAAGAGATAGTTTTGTACAACCTCGGATACAACCTTCACCAAACCGACAAGGCTACGACAGTAGTCGTCCTTTAAAGGTTTCTGACCTACGAATACAATGAGCTTTTAAATTGCAATAAACAGAGTCTTTATTTAATCTGCTTGGAAATGATGCACCAAAAACGCGATAAACTCGGTTATCTAACGGCAATATGGAAGTCAGGCAGTATCAATTATTAGTTTTGCTCATTAAAAAAATTGCACCATTAAAAAAAAATATGGAAACTGACAAGATAGTGGTATATTATTGTAGTGCCAATTTTCCACTGAGGGAAATTGAAACAGCGTTCGATCCCACTGGAAAATGGGACCAATTTCCCATTTTCGGTACCAGTTGGGAGAAATGGTAATGATCATTCCCACTTGGTTCCAAACTAGGTGTGTGCTATATTGCCATTATACATTCAAATGCCTACGTAGGTACTGAATCTTTCGTAGTATAGTATTGCTACAATAATTATATATTTTGATTAAGTATTCCATATTTAGCCCCATTCTTAAAGAGTAAAGCCATTTATCCTTATTGAGAATGCATTTCATTTCAACTTGTAGGCTTAGGTATAGGCTTTAAACTAGTTCCAAAAGGAAGTTAGGTATAAAATAAGCAACTCAAGATTAGTAACAATGTATATCAATATCAGTTCAGATAAGAAAGCGATTAGAAAGGCAAGAGAAGAAAGAAAGTAAGTAAGAGCAATTTGGTGACAAATATTGTGCCATATATAAGTCATAGAGAAAACAATAGTCAGCTATGTAAATGCACGAATTATGTAAAATCATTGGTTTGGTAGTAGTAGTCGTACACAGTCGACCGCACGTCAGAGAGCTGAGAGCTGGCCTAGCCTAATACGGAGTTTCAATACTGTGAGAGACCAGTTTTTACTGGTTAAGTTTCAACTGATGTGCGGTCGACCTTACATTGCTGGCGTCCCGCCTTGTGAGGGTTCTCATTGTTTTTGGAATTTTCCACATAAGTACCCATAAGATATACTTTCTCAAATTTAAGAATATGTTAACCTGTCGGCGTTTTTCTGTCTCATTACACTTATATCATTATACAATTTTAAAAATATATACCTAGGTATATAATTATTTAATTGAATAATTGGCAGCTGAAATAAAATGTTGTGCTCAGATCGCTTAGATATAGCGGCTATATCTAAGCGATCTGAGCACAACATTTAGGAATATACTTACGTATATTCCTAGAAAGTTTATCTTTCGGAGAGTTCAAGTTCGGAAATTCCCTGCGGCAATTTTATCCGAGACATAAGTACATTCAGCAGCTATAAAATATGGATTTGTAAGTACTTACTTAGAATTTTCCGCTCTACATTCCTATCAAATTCTTCAATTTCGGAGAGTTCGGATCCGAAAGTTTCCTTGTGAGGGAAAAAAACCGTCGTATTATGAAGTCAATGTTTCATTTTCCATGCAGGAAGACGCCTGTTATTATGTACTTCGTAATCGATCTCTAGCACGTACAAGGTTAACTATCACATCAGTTGTATATATGAGCACATCAACATGTATTCCATATGCCTGTATCATATAATAAACTAAAGTTATCGTTAAATTATCAGAATTATAATTACTTACAATAGGTGAAAAAACTTACTTAGTTTCGGTAAGAAAACACTAGAACTATTTTGTTCATGACCTGCCTGTTTCCGATGTCATTTTCAGCTGGAGACTAGCAAGGTCACCTTTTCTTCGATCATTCTTATTGAAAAAACAATAAGAAATATTGCAATAAAATATACACTAGCTTTTGTTTGCGGCTGCGCCTGCGTTAAATAAATTTCTCACGCATACTAAAATCTAACCGAACAACCAAGATATCCCACAATGAGTATCCCATTCGAATCTATCCTAAAGAGAAAGACTTAAACAATGACTGCATTATAAGTAGCTCGTTGATGTCTTTTGTACTACAATTTTATACACTGAGTAGGTAATAATTATATTGATGAGTATATATATTGTACTCATATACTCACTCGCAATAGCGGTGACCGCCGTCAAAACGATGAACACTTTCATGATGACCTTTCAATTGCAATTTTTTTAATACAATAAAATATATGACTAGATAGTGGTCCGACCCCTCTGGCGACCCTGGTGCGACTGACGACTAAAGGCGTTGCGCGCGCCTTTTCTTCAGCTGACGCACAAACCGGTACGAAGAGTTAGGAGTGATTTTAAGAGAGTTCTATTAAACAATAGTCGAATTATGCTACTCAGTGGTTGCATAGCCCTCTAATCAGCTGATGATGTCGTTAGCTAAACACTTGCGGGTTGCCGTGGAAATATGTAGGTCGTCAAGACCAGTGGAGCAACCAACAATTACTAGGTACTTTCACAGTAGATGTACTGCTTGTATAATAAATGTAATTTTTCATTTACTGTTCTTGACTACTTTTCTTTATCATTTCAAATCAAGCTACATACAGTCTAGTCTAGGGCAGCAGCGCTACCACTGCAAATCCTAGTACCGCGATGGCCAACACATTTGCATCGTCAGACCTCCTGGCCACATCGTAGGCCTATGAAAAATAGGCCTATAACAGTTGACTTTACAAGGCTGATATAAACAGACGACCGGATGGAAAAGAATACGTATACCCAATAAAACCAAGTATCCGAATTAAATTAATAAATCGAATAATTCTCTAACTTCTTCACTACATGTCTACAGTAAAATAATTAAGGCGGTTGCCTTAATCAAACTGTTTATTTACTGTTAGGTAACTGCATTTCGAATTATTCAGGCTACCAATGAAACTGACAGTCGCATGCCACGGTCAATTCGTTAAACTTGATATGCAAGCTGTCGTGACATGATTAAACTTTATTTGTAGGTGACGGAACTGAAGGAACGGGAAGGGGCAACGGTACCTCCGATATGTACCGACACTATGGGTAATGCAATAAAAAATGCATAAGTGAAAGGATCACATATAGGTACCTATACTGAAATAATCAATACCCGGAATCGAAATCAGTATTTTTCGTTTGCTGCAAAGTATCACTAAGCTAACCTTACTATCTGTTTCCAACGGCCTCGCACGCGTTTTTTATGTTATTTCTGACATTGTGTCTTTTTACTCGGCTACTAAGGGTCCTAGCGTGATGTTAATGCCCATCCTTCCTCAAGAATTATGCTATCAAATTCAAAAAGAATTTTTCAAATCCGACTGGTAGTTCAAGGGATTAGTGGGTTTAAACAAACAAACGAACAAACTCTTCAGCTTCAATATGGGTATTGAAAATACTTGAGAGTAGCACCAAAAGTACTCACTGAATTGCACCACTAAAATTGTGCATACTAAATAATTCAAATTTTAATCTGTTTACTGTACGCTACAAAGCAGTAGGCCTACCTGACTACGCTCTTGAACATGTTCTTGAGTGTGTTAGATCAATTTCCCGAAATCGGTGTTTACATTCGGGGAAGTGGACATTCCGGGATATAGACGTAACGGACCGAGGAGACATTCCGGGACCAAACGGACCTGAGGGATTTTATATTTGAGTGACGTATCGATGTCGAATTCCAACTGCTACGGTGTAGCTAAGATTGAACATTACAGTTTTTTTTTTTTTTTTTTTATAACTTTAAATCTACAATGTATTTTTGCGACGTACCTACATCCTACTTAAAGGTACTTACAAAGACACATTCAGCAACTTGATTACAAAATTGCCACTGTTTTTGCAACCGGAAGCAAAACATAAAAAAAATACTTAACGATAACCAGAACCGAAGTAAAGTACAAATACAAGTACAATACAAATATAAGTACAATGTATAAGTAATAGAACACGACTTGGGAACGGAAGGATTTATTCTGGCATTGATCCACTTATTTGTAGTCTATATAGTAATCTACATATTTTTTATCTGACGTCCACGTAATGTTTCAGACAATTTGATTTGTTTGAGGAGATCCTACCTAAAACTAAGATCACACAAGGAAAAATGATTAACAAGCTGAAGTGGCAGTGGGCAGGTCACATCTTTAGTGCAGACCGCGGGTGGAGGGGATCCTAATAAGGCCATGAACGTAGGGGCGGCGATAATTGCATTTTATAAAGCGAAAAGTACTTATTACAAATGAACTAGGAGTAGGCGCGACTTGCCATGTCACGCTTATGAGTTGTAGTGAGTTGTTTGTTAGTCTCTGTTCGAGGTAACGCCCGGCAGTGCCAGGACTGCCAATGCCAGGTCAGCCGTCGCCAGGGGGACAAAAGCTATGCGTATAAACGACTACATACTTCGATCCATGAAATCGGTTCAATAATTTCATCAGAAATACGAGTACTAAATAACATAAATATGTATATTCATAATATATTACGTAATACAAAATGACCAAATTACGTGTAGTAGGTTGAAACTGGTTATACTTACTTGTAATCCAAGACACTCGTAGATCGAAAGATACCAGCTCGATCCTAATCATACACAGTGAGTTTCGACCAGACAATGCCAATTCTACTTTCACCTAGGTTGTTTATGAGTGTTTAATGTCGTACGATTTGTAACGTTATCGTTTCTTTGCGAAAATCCTAAGACGATTGCAAGAAGCGGGATAATTGGAATGTAAGAATGAATTTCGTTACAATCAGAGATATTTTCAGGATGCAAACATCCGGCTTTCTGTAGGTATTATAAATCGCGAATTACCACCGGACGGATGCGTTGATTGGCTAACGGCAACATTAAGTTAGGTTAGTTGTTCTAACCAACCAGAATGAAGATCGACTTTTAAATTAGCCAATCATGCAGCATTCAAGTGCATAATCATTCTAAACAAACTGGGATTTTTTGGCTGGGATATGATTGCAAAAATCTGCCATTCTCCGGTTTATTGCGAAAATTCCATTATATAATTTAAATAAAATAATTAAATAAAACCAAGCTCGCTGCGGGACGCGACTGCTCTTTCTGATCCTCGTATGTCAGCCTAGGTCGTTCCCGGCTCCTATTATCACATTCGCTCGATATATTTGCGTCGTCATTCGTTCACCTCATCACTCATTCGCTCAGCATGGCCGGTCCGAAATCTGAGGGTCCGAACCAACGGAGCATGCCTAAGAACAAAAACAAGGATCCCATAGAACAGCTGCTAAAATAACAATAATAATCAGAGGGACACACTTATTACAAAAGTGGTAAGAGTAAGCAAGACAGATATAAAATCTTCTATCTCTATGTATGGGAATTTTTTTGTTGGGGGGCAGTTGGTATCGTATGGGGGTCAAAGTCAAAGTCAAAACTATTTTATTGCATGTAAGTACACTGGGTACATTTATACGTCAATTTTTTATCTACCACCGCTTCCAAGGTGTTATATAGAGCTGGGAAGAAGAAGCGGCGCAACAAACTTCCGCAACACATCTTTTAAAATCGAGTTTATACATAACATTATTTTTGTAAAGGTTGTGCGAGGCTGAAGTAACATTAACACCAGGCATCTTTGTCATTTAAATAATCGACTGTTTTATAATAAGCTTTCTTACAAAGTTGTTGTTTAATGTGGGTCTTAAATTTTCTGTCATTCATATTTAAGATTTCTTCTGGTATTTTGTTGTAGAAGCGTATACATTATGGGTGGTTATGATAACTGTTTTTTTTTACCAACTGCCCCCCAACAAACCACAACCAGACTAAAATAGATAGTGTTTGTTCAGTTTGACCCCGCCATATAAGAAGCGTCTTCTCAAATTATTGGGGTAAGACTATTGCTATTCCATGCTATTCGCTGATTACGGTTCTATAGTTCATTCTTTTTCTAAGGAGCATGCCTTTTTTGACACTTTGAACTTTCATTCAGTTCAAAGTTCAGTTTGTATACTAATTCCATGGTCCAGCCATACTGCGTCTCTTCATTGCGTATTCGGTCGGCTAAAATGTAGGTTACTTAAATTATTTAAACTTTTGCACTAATAGCAAAAGTTTCGAATTACAAAATTAAATGTCAGTGTTTAGACCAGGCATTAAAATCGGCGATCGGGAATACTAAAATCGTGATTAAAATATAGAAAAATAAAATCATAGTGGTATCAAAATGTATTTAATGATCATAAATAATTAAAATCCATGTTATTCAATATTGGCGTATTTAAATGTGTTAAAACATGTAATTATGAACACAAAATTATACTTAAAAATAAAAATAAGGGCTAGGGGGTCTTTCTCATATTATATTCGCGGTCACTTTGAGCCCTTGGATGGAGATCTTCTCTTCTCAAAGACCTCGAATATTTCGCCAGGGAACGGTTTGCGTGAGATCTGATGGTGGCTGTCCGGAGTACGGATGGACGAGGTCCAGAGTGCCGTACACACCTCACTGTTTATGAAAGCCATTTTCACATTGAGTGAGTGATGAGTTGATTTACAGCGTTGTTGATACTCTCTAGCGACTAGATACGTAACAATTATAATATAATCTTTCTGTCTTTTGTAGTTAGTCGAAAAAAGACAGCTTAACAGAATATTACAAATTAATTTTATTACAGATTTACGTATTCGTTAGGGATTTTCGACAATATAAACTCATGATAGTAGAGAAACTAAATACAATACTCTATTTCATACATTTTCCGTACTACCTTTGATCAGAATCTAGTTCTATTACCTCCGTTTCATTGTTTTACTCACATAATATAACACTAGAATCAGAATCTTCACCTATATCGGTAAGATCTTCATCTAAAATATCTGACACATTTCCACTTATATCTGTTAGATATTCTACATCTGTTAAATCATTATCTTCACCTGACTCGCTACTACTAATAGATGTGTATTTAGTATCCTTATTGCCAATAATGGCTAATGGATCGTTTAGTTGAGAGTTATCAACTCCTTCACCATTAAGTATTACTATTTCGTCTAGATTGCATATCGTTTCGTCTTTGGATTTTTTTTGTCATGTTCTTTTGGATAATCATCTTCCTCATATGACTCGCTTCTAAAAGTCGGTATGTCTTTGTGATCTTTATCGGCTAAAATACGTAACGGATTGTCCACTTGATAGTTGTCTTCTGCCCAACACTCACTTACTTCCATATCGAGACTAATCTCATGCTCATCGGAAGCGATTTCAACGACATCTAAATCTTCATTATTTACTGTCTCATTCACAGAAACGTTAAATTCTTGTGTATCTATATCACTGTTGTGCGATGTAGCGATTTCAACGACATCTAAATCTTCATTATTTACTGTCTCATTCATAGAAACGTTAAATTCTTGTGTATCTATATCACTGTTGTACGATGTAGCGATTTCAACGACATCTAAATCTTCATTATTTACTGTCTCATTCATAGAAACGTTAAATTCTTGTGTATCTATATCACTGTTGTGCGAGGGAGCGATACCAACGACGCCTATATCTTTATTTAATGATTTATTTTTATTTAAGGTGAATTCTTGTGTATGTCTAACCTCACTAAGTCGATTGTATGTTTTTTTAATTTGACCTTTGACCAGCTCTAGTGATCTGAGATCACACGCATTGGATATCTCTTTCAACAATGAGTTCTTCGCGGTTTTAAATTCATGTAAATCTAATTCTAATTGTACCCTTCTTTTTTTCACATACTCATATAAAGCAGATATGGATTTACCTTCTTCTGTATTTTCCGTACCGCAGTTCAGTCTCAGATTCATATTTTCTACTTCAAGCATATTCACGTGGGATAATAATTTCTTGTTTCCCTGTGATAATTTATAAATATTTTCTTCTGCCTTCTTTTTGGCCTTAGCTAACTCCTCATTTTTTTCTTTTAACTCCTGATTTTGTTTTTCATATGCATTTATTAGTTTCATATTTCTACATTTATAAGATTCCACGTCTGATAGTAACATACTATTTTCGCAACAGTATTCGTCTACCATCGACTCTAAACGCAAAAACTTATTTCTAATTTTAGCGATTACTTCCGTGAATCTCATGAACATATTACAATAAGCTTCGCGATTATATTTACTACTTTCGTTCCACTTACTTCTGTGAGTAATTTTCATCAATCTATCATTAACGCAAGTTATTGTAATACGCTTTCGATTCATATCATTCGTTATTTCGATGGAAATACCACACTTGCCCTTATAAATGTTGCGCAAAATATCAAGAACACCTACTCCTCTTTCTTTAGCTACTTGTTCCAAATATTTAGAAGTATCCGAATCTATAAGGCGATCACCTATATTATATTTGTTAATGTAGATATGTTTCATATTTCCGGCCATAGCTGTATCGTCAGTTCCCAGATCAAACTGACCATAGTTAATTTTATTTATATCATTGGTTTCGCCCACAGCCGACTGATTAGTTGATCTGCAAATTAAAATTTAATTGTAGGTACAACAAAAAAAATTAATATGTACCGAAAAGCTAGTTATAAATGTATGCAACAATATAATTACCGACAGTTGACTGCTTTGTTAACAGAACATCTTTCAGTTAAGACATTTTCAAGTGGACTGTCATTTACTGTATTGAACCGGGTAATTTCATCACATGCATTTTCATTCTCCTCATAAGTTTCATGGAGTTGACTTAAAAGGTTATTATCGTTAAGGTCGTCATGAAGGCCGTCATATTCAACCATATGGTCGTATTCATTAACAGCGTAGTTTTCTCTCTCCGTTGAATCATCTTCATGTGTCTCACTTGCTTGATTAATGACATCATTGTCATAAACTTTGTTGGTTTCATTTGATCTTGTAGCACATGTTTCATTTTGATGCACATCGTTACCATAAACAAATTGAATTTCGCCATTATGTCCTACCCTGGGAACTCTTATAAGGACATTGGTGTTCTTATCAAAATGTTCAATGTAATTAGAGCTGAAAATAAAACTTCCTTTTAAATAACAACCAAATAGCACAGTTTAAATTACTTATTATATATTTCGACAAATAGTCATACAAAATATTTTCATTATTATATTTTAGACTTATTAAATTTATTTCAACACCCACAAATGTTTTGCTCGGTTTCGAATTAGTTTGTGTCTGCAAGCCTTGCGTCGGCTATAACAGGCTGGTAGCTAAATCAGTGCTGATTCCCCTACACTAGTCGTGTAATGTGTTTTTAAAAGAGGACTGCATTTATAATGTTTTCTGCCAGCTCATTCCAGGCAGCCCCTATGCAGTTAAATGTTATGTTGTATTTTGGTTAGAGCTTTGGCTGTATTTCTTTCAAGCTGGAGGTTATTTCTTTTGGGTGTTTTCTTTGCATCACTATGAAATAGCCATTAAATCGTGTTGTAGTATGTATTTTGCATGTTTCAAACAGGTCGCCTCTGGCCCTTGTTTGCTGTAATGGGTGCCATTTCAGTATTTGTAATATAATTAAAACTAAATTTACCTATTCAAGACGTCCGGAGTTAGCTGAACTGGAGATGATTGCCATTCTGTGTGCTCGCTCATTGATTCTTGTAATTTTTGAACGCTTATCAATGTTTCCTCAACGTTGCTCATTTCTTCTAAACGTGATTCTAGTCTACTCTTTTTATGCGTTCTGTCTATTACAGCAGGTTCAGAGTATTTACCTTAGTAAAACAAATAACATAATATACTTTATACAGGGTGGAATTTTGTAATGCCACCTGGAGGGAAAGTACTCTTAATACTGTAGATAGAAAATTTTACTCAAAGGAAACATTCCTTTATTTTTGAAAGCAAAGAAAACTGCATACTTATATCTTTCGTTAGAAAGATATCATCCTTATAATTGACCCTAACGATCGATGCAATAAAAGTACAGATGTAATTTTTACAGATTTTAGTCGGTTCGATTCCCGGGTGTGGCAAGCGAATTTTCAAAAATCTTTGAATGCAGTTTTCTTTCCTTTCAAAAATAAAGGAATGTTTCCTTTGAGTAAAATTTTCTATTTACAGTATTAAGAGTACTTTCCCTCCAGGTGGCATTAGAAAATTCCACCCTGTATTATTATGTGTGTATGATACAATTTGTACTCATCATAATTGTATAGTAAATCAAGTTAGCTAGTGAGACTTCAGAAAATCCAGAACCCAAAACATTTCAGCAACGTATGATTATTGTCAAACGCTAGTTGCAAGTTATTTTACTATCTAAACGCTAAATTAAATCAAGAGTTGTCCAAATGAATTAGTTATAGAAATTCTACGTTTCAAACAGAAATATATTATCATCGTTATTTATCATTGATGAATCAACGTCCCATATTAAGCTCACTGCAGGAAACCTGCCTACTATGAAGAAGGCAGGTCTTAGGCGTATGAGAAGTCCACCATCCCGCACTGGGCTAGCGTAGTGGACTATAGGCCGAACGCCCTAGTCGAGAGGGTACGCCTGAGCCCAACAGTGAGGACATGTTAATAGGCTATTGATTTTGATTTTAATACAATACATACGCTTTTTTAGTGATGTCTGCACGTAACTTCCCTTTGTGTTTACGTGTTTACGTAATGGTCTCTCGCATTCTACATCTGTGTTCGTAATCTCAGTTAATAAGGGTCGTTCACAATCTCTTGACATATCTTTATCAGTAGACATTGTAGACATTACAGGCGTCATCTCACATTGTGTTGACGATTTCTTTCCTGTGAACCAAAAAAAAGTTGCAGTCTACAGTCTGCTAAGGGTTGTCCAACTGCGATCATTAGTATTGACGATCGCCGCCGTTGTCCAAGCAATATCCGTATATAAGTGGAACCTTTATAATGTTGGGTCTGTCCCGATAATAAGCCTAGGGTAACATTTGCTACACCTTTGCAAAGCGGACAATGTCTGGATGCCCATGCTATTTAGTCCTAAGAGCAGTATGACCATCCAGAATTAATCGATTTCGAAAATGTTGTGGTGTGTATGGCCATGGCCAAAATTATAAAAACGAATATTTACAACTAAAAAATGTCTATCAACCATTAAATCTGTGATTAAATTATGACATGGTCACCTACCATTATCTTTGGTTGTTTTTCTAATTCTTTTCCCTGAAGTCGAAGCCTTCTTTTTTTTGATGAACTCGCCATACAATTTCTCTAGCTCTGTGAAACATATACTATTAAATATTATTTTATGTTTCCATGCTTTAGTATGTTTTAAGTTGTCAACACAATCGGTTCAGTAAATTTCTATTCACCGAACAGACAGACCGACAAAATATATCGCAATCTTTAAAAATATAATCATATAACAAGATAAGACTAAAGCTACGTTTACAATACAAACCAATCAGAGCAATTCTACCCGCGATGCGGTTAATTTTATTACTATTATTATATGAGCTCCCGCTTGACCTCAGTCTTATCAGATGGAAGTTGAAGATGACCCCGAAGACAGTGCGCATTTACCCAAAAGGTTCCATACACTTTCCAATTAAATAAAGCTCTTTAATATACCTGCATGTTTCCTAATTACAAGTTTCAACTCATTTTCTGACATATCTCTCGGGCTTGCTCGTGCTGCCCTCCTCATATTATTAAAATATCTGTAACCCATCTTATGACCAGTTTGTGACAAGACATATTGTATCATGACTTCAGACGGTGTATCCACATACAAAAGATCTTTGATCTGTAAACAAATAAAGTGGCATATAGCGACCCTGTTCAGGCAAAACAAACATACATTATGGAATCTTTACATTAGGTGTGAAATTGAATATACTGTGTCTATAAATGACCATGAAATGCACACTTTGATGTACAATCTTTGGTGTAAATTCAGCATTTTTAGTTCACGTGACATTTATTTTATATGTTATCCTATTTGTAGGTATTATTTAGTACCTACGCTAATATGGAGAATGTGTGCGTCATCCTAGCAGAGCCATGGCCTGTAATTCAAAATGTATGCAGGATATCAAGGTCAACAACCCACTACTAATGTTTATGTGCGTCAATCTGAAGCTTAAATTATTTCATCATTGACAAAACCCTAGATAAATGAAAGGATGAAGTAAACGAAGGAACATTTATACGACGTAACAAATCAAAGTGTGGTTTATTAATCACGCCACGACTAGGGTAGGCCGTACTCAGTAAAGCCTACAATATAATATTTTATGAATTAGTATTGTAATGCGTTTAGTAGGTATAAAATTTTTATAGAAGAAAATGTATACTATAATACCTATAACCTTACACTAAAGTATATATAAACATAAATACAAGCACATAGACCCATACACAAACTACAAATAATAATGGTTAGGACGCATAAAGTCCCACTCGCAGAATGTCCCTCCACCAAAATTACGTCCCATTCGCAAAACGTCTTCTATGCAAATGGTCCCTTATGTAAAATACCCCATTCGCAAAACGTCCCTTTCTCAAAAGGTCCCACCCCTTTCGCAAAACGTCCCTTCTGAGAAAGCCCCTTTCGCTGAAAGTCCCTATTGCATAACGACCATTTCGCAAAACGTCCCGTCTGCGAAATGACCCATTCGCAAAATGTCCCGTCAAGAAAAAGCTTGTTTAGGTTGAGACTAGGAGTCTTCTCATAAGAGATAGCCAATAATAATCCCTACATTGGCCTCTTAGTGTGGAATGGGTACTTCACATATCCACTCACCTTTGATTTTGAAAACAATTGCGATTGCGAGTGGGTTAGGCTATAGCCCCTCGGGTCATTTTGCGAAAGGGACGTTTTGCGAACGGGACATTTTGCGAACGGGTCATTTTGCGAAAGGGACGTTTTGCGAACGGGACCTTTTGCAGAAGGGTCATTTTGCGTAAGGGACATTTAGGAAAGGGACATTTCGCGAAAGGGACGAAGGGACATTCTGCGAGTGGGACTTTATGCGTCCTAACCATAATAATAAGTACAACTACCTACCTTCTACCTACATATTGCATAAATAAAACACTAACAATTTCCTGAATAAAATAAAAACTTTACCCGCAGATTATATCACGTCTGATGAGGTGCTAGTCCTGAAGTAATACCACCAGACAAATGTTGAGTAGAGGTCTAACTTCTAACAAACAGATTTCTATTTCATCCAACTAATCTATGGCACGATGCCAGAGTGACGTACACGATGAAAGTTAGTAGATACACAGAATAGATAAGTAGAGTAAATACCTCTTGTTTTAAATGTGGCGGGAAATGTTTGCCGTGTGATAACTTATGAAACGCTTCCTTTGTCAGCGGATGATCGTGGTGGTAACATACGTAGCTCACGACTACAGCGTCAGATCCCTCTTTTTGTGGCTTTGTTTTTATCAAGCACGGACAGTTGGTCTTCTTTGATGGCCTGTGAAAAAATTATTGTCAAAAAAACTGGATTGAGGGACAGCAAGCAAGTTTCCTTAGATTTCCTGATCAGGAATTCAGATTTGGAAACTGAATTCATACAAAATGTTATTTTTCCATTAGAAAAATTTATGATTGTGTGCGCCACGTGGAACACTTTGTTTGGAATTGAATGTGTGCATCAGGAAACCTAACGTATGGTCGAGATACCAAATTCTCTGGGAGGTCAAAAAATTGCCGAATTCGAACTGTTGTAAATTGAATGGAAGCACCCTAAAACGGCAAAGTAGAAGTAGATTATCAGGAAGTGATAAAAAGATAAGTTATTTATAATGTTTATTTACTTTTTCCGAATTCCCTTTGATTTATAATATTTAAGCCGTTTTGATAGCTTATTATAAACACACATGTACGTGTTGTACAACGATATCCTGCTATCTCTACAGGAGATGTAAAAGTTCCATCGCCTTGCATTGCTGTTTAAGTACTCCATGAATTGTTCATGAGACTCGAATATTTGGCCGGGCTGTGGGAGGGTCTCGTCCTCAAGCAGTGTCAACCCTGTATGGCCTATGCAATGACCTTTATTAGTCGGTGGTCGTGATGTATTGAAGAGCCCCGTCTTGCTACTTAGATAGATGCCTCTGGAATACAACCAAAATGTTGGGAATTACCAAAGTGTTTGTGGGTTACAGCCGACGTTATCACATACATTTTCATACAAAGCGAAGCTAAGTCAACGTGCGTAGCGTGACCGAGCGCCGCAGTGGGACAGGGTCTTTGTAAAATTTGGTCAGCTCTGTAGAGTAATTGTAATGGACAGGCTTGTAGCTCGCTCTTCGCAACCAATGCCTTTATTGGTGGTCTTTTTCCATAGTGCCTCCTTTCGTACATTGTTACCTGTCTACTGACATATTCTTATTCTTAGACGGGGGTGGCAGTCCCTGCACCGACTCCACGAAACGGGAGTTTTGTGCAATTCCCCCCGGGCCGTCAGTCCAGCCATCCCAGCTCCTTGAAGTACTGGAGTAGGACTTCTGGCTGACGGCAGCACTGTTGCAGGTTGCTCGTTGCCGAGAGGTCGGGATCTATTGCCAGGCCCGTTTCGGATCTGAATTCCTGTGTTGCTGGACAGTGAAGCACTGCGTGCGTGACATATTGCATAATTAGTAAGCAGAAGTGCCAGTGGGCAGGCAAACGAATTCACGAGCTAAGACCGCGCACCAGTAAGCGCAGCTCTGCCAGATGGACGGACTATAGGCCTTATAGGTGGGTTTTTTCTCGAAACTTAAGTACATTTACTGAAAACATCGTGAGGAAACCTGCATACGCCGAATAAGAAATTCTTAGGCGCATGTGAAGTCCACCAACCCGCACTGGGCTAGCGTGGTGGACTATAGCCCGAACGCCCTCGTTGAGAGGGTAGGCCGGAGCCTCAGCAGTGGGGACATGTTAATAGGCTGTTAATGTGAAAAAAATATAACTATACTTTTGCAAACTATTCCCAGGAGTAAACAAATTCTTAGATCTTGCATTTTCAGTGCTGGTTCTTGAAGTCGTGTCTTCTTCATTATCTCGAGTTGAACAATAATGATGTTCTTCATTAAGATAAAAAGGCATGTTTCCCTTTATTTGTGGCATTTCAGTCGCATTGTTACGTGTTAGTAGGCTTAGCAACATTTTCTTCAATGGTTTTTTGGCACTGACTTTAGTGTTTTAGAACTGATATAAAAATGCTTCGCAAAACTTTTAATTTTAAAATTAGGTGAGTCAAATGTTCTTTAACTAAACCAATGGTATTTCAAAGGGGAAGATTATTAATAATATTCATGCAATCATGCATTGTTTAACGAAAACTACACGGTCATTTCACTCCATACATTCTTTCTTTTGTATTGTATGAGGTATGAGGTTCTAATCTAGGAATAGAAATCAGGATAGTTCAATGAATCTGCTCTAGATGTCACTTTTTCTATTTTATTTATTATTCTGATTCTGATTTTTTATTTATTAATAATAATACAATAATTAATTTATTTACTTAACATAAGGAAAACTAACAAGACTAAATAGTAACATTATTTTTATCAGAACAATAAAATATACTAATACCAATTACAAGTTTTCAATTAATGTATGTACAAGTCACACTAACTTAATTAATTGGATGGCAACACTTAACTGACTGAGTGCCGTTTCGGTTTACGCAGAATGTAAATTATTTATTAAAATGCAATCGATAAAATTTCTTTAAATAAACTTAGGGTTTACTTATATCTTACCATAAATTTAAATTGAAAAATTAAGTTATTCATGTGAGCAAGTTTTAATTAAATATTTTTCAAATTTAATCTTAATTGTTCTTTATCATAACGGATCGTAACAAGCCCTCATCTTGACGAACACAAAGAAATCGGAATAGCATAGAAATAGTCCTAAAAAAGGAACAGAATATATCATTTTGTACTCTTTTCACATACAGCGTTGTAAAGGTGTTAGAAAGTGATGCGTATACCTTAGTACTTTCGTAATTTAGAAGGTTGTCACTAGATAGTCACTGACATTTTTAATGCTAGAGATGTTATGGTGTCGACACTAGTGTCGATAAATAAAAAGTACTTGCGAAATCTATATCTATTCTATATAATTATATAATATTCTTTATATTTTAAAAACAAAGTCTTGTTAATTACAACATTTATAACTCAAGAACGGATCAACGGATTTTAATGCAACTTAGTACAGTGACAGCTCCTGGAAGAACTTAAAGGCCACTTTTTACGGCGGTAAACTGTTCCCATTCTAATTTATTATTTTGTGTAGATAGACTACATTTCTGTATGTAGGTCTGTTAAATCTATTCCTTCCTTTGTACGTAGACAAACTGCCACTGTCTTTTTGGTTTTTAACAGCACAGCTAGTATTATTTTAAAATAAAGATACAGATTGCAAATAATGGTATTTATTTAAAATAAATGTTTTTTACAATACTGTATTATATTTCATTAAATAGGTACATAAACCCTGACATTACGTACGAGTTGCTGCGAAATCATTAGTTGTTAAAATATAAACCGAACATAAAATCTCCTATCCTACAGTTTTAAGTTTGACAGTTGTCATCCGAAATGAAGATCTCAACGAGATCTACCATTCTTCTTTACAAACTAGTAGTCTAGGATCACTAGTTTCCGAGTAACAGCGGTTTTAAGTTTGACAGCTGTCATCCGAAATGAAGATCTCGACGAGATCTGTCATTCCACTTTAGAAACTAGTAGTCTAGGATCACAAGTTTTCGAGTTATAGCCATTTTAAGTTTGACAGCTGTCATCCGAAATGAAGATCTTGACGAGATCTATCATTCTTCTTTACAAACTAGTAGTCTAGGATCACTAGTTTCCGAGTAACAGCGGTTTTAAGTTTGACAGCTGTCATCCGAAATGAAGATCTCGACGAGATCTATCATTCCACTTTAGAAACTAGTAGTCTAGGATCACTAGTTTCTGAGTTATAGCCATTTTAAGTTTGACAGTAATAATACAATATTTTACCTGCTGACTACTGGTAATGTGGAAAGAGGTAGTGGGTTTTGGCGTTTCGCAAACTTCCATTGGTACTGGTACCTGAAATTATATTTTTTTGTAAGTATAAAAATAAATAAAGTGTTTCCTACGTAGGTAATTTGAAGCCGCAGCCCACGGCTTAAATAAGACATAGCTACTAGGTAGTCAAATTATAAAAAAAATTAAATATTATTTATTAAAAAGTACATTTTTGAAATTTTTATATTATACCTGACGATGGTGTTGTACGTTTTCAATAGATATTAAAGGTTGTGACAAATCAGTAATAGGGAAAGATGTACAGGGTCCTGTTTCTGTCACTTCCGTTGGTATACAATCCTGAAATTAGTTTTTGTTTTATAATAATAATAAAAATTTCGGACAACTACATCCCTACTAACATAGTATTAAAGTGACAGGTAACATATCATTATCATCAGGTTATTTTAGTCTCCACTGCTGGAGAACGACCCTCTCTTAGGTACCCCCAGAGGCATTCTCTATAATGCAAAAAAAACCTTAATGATAATTTAATTTGAATAACCATGTTGAACGGTCGGAGAATTAAAAGCCAAAATCTTTTGTCGAAAATATATTAGCCCGTTTTCTCTGGTCTTGTCAAGATCGTCGTCTCTTTTTTGTCGTCCGTTCCTCAGTCCTGTCAAGTCAAAGTTCTAGTCTGCCAGTCATGTCTTCAGTCAAAGGAGGCTGGACGCCACAACATCCCCACCTCCAGTATTGGAAGCCAATACTCAAGATGAGGAGTGGACGTCCAGTCGACAAAGTTTCGTCACCGGTCGTCTATAGAGCGTGCGTCCTGCCCGCACGTCCACCACACGCACCTGTCCATCTCTACCCGGATAGACCTTGTCAATGATACCCCGTAACCATAAGTTACGAGGCATCTGGTCGTCGGCTATAATTACGACATCTCCAGCAACGAGGCGCTCGACAGAGCGGAACCACTTGTCCCTCCGGGTTAGAGATGGCAGGTACTCTTTCACCCATCTCTTCCAAACCAAGTCAGTCAGTCGTTGCGCTTCTCGCCAGTTTCGTCGGTGTAAGTCTCCGTTACAGTACGTACCGAATTGGTCAGTTATATCGAACTCAGTCTTCGGAATTAGAAAGTCGTTGGGAGTCAGTGGCGGGTCGTCAGCGTGATCGATGGGCACATATGTCAGAGGTCTCTTATTGACCATCGATTCAGTCTCCGCGAGGACAGTTAGTAGTGTCTGATCACTAGGCGTTCGTTCTCTGAGTGTCGTCTTAAGAGCTGTCTTTACCGATCTAATCAGTCGCTCCCAACAACCTCCCATGTGTGGAGCATTTGGCGCTATGAAATTCCACTCCATTCGGCAGATACTGCCGAATTTTAGAAGCTGGTCCCGGTCAATGGGTTGTACAGAGTTCCTTAATTCCATTTCAGCTCCCCTAAAAGTCGTGGCATTATCACTCCAGATCTGGAGAGGATAACCTCGACGGGCAATAAATCGTCGTACTGCCATTATAGCGCTGCTGGTCGTCAATTCGTGAGTAACTTCAACGTCATCTGGATCTAGAGAAGGTTGTTTATCTTCAGCTGGCCAGAGTCCCCCGGGTTCGCGCAGAAAGTCTGGTCCTGTCGGCCACCTAGTATTGTCATCAGTGCTCTTTACACGGGTGGCATCGTCAGCGGGATTCAGATGCGTTGGAACCCACCTCCAGTCGTGAAGGTCCGTCAGTTGCGTTACCTCGCTAACGCGATGATCTACAAAGGGCAACCTGCTTTTAGCTTGAGGGTAGCTATCTGGAAGTAGTAGGTCGTCCTGCCTCCACAGCAACCCGGTCTCCCATCGGCCGCCTATCAGCTTCGTAGTCTTCTCCATGACCTTAAGAGCTCGTACATCCTCTCGAGAACGCGGAGTGTCATTGCAGGGCTTCGTTCCAAACCCTTCCGTAGAAACAGACTTACGTATGGCGTCATTAAGCTCGTCGCAGGCGCAAATATGCAACACAGGCGCGTCGGTTGGTGTCAGAGCGGTCAGGGCTGTCGATTTACCGTGAACTACGTAACCTAGATTTGTCAAGGAGACCATAGGTCCGTCTTTAGGTCCCTGAATGAGCTGTCTGGTAACTATTAAGTCTATATTGTCTTGTCCTATTAATAGTGACGGTCTTTCGTTAATGCTCAGGTCAAGGTACTGTATGTAGTCTTTCAGGTAGTCATATTTACAATTAAGATCATTGAAATTACATTTGTACAAAGGCAGACACAAATTGTTTACAGTCCTTACATTATTTACACTATAACAAGTATCACAATTAAGTCCTCGTATACCGAACGAAACAAGTCGCGATTCAACTGTAGACATCATGTTAAACACTCCATGGAGCCGCAGGTTGGAAGTCGGTCCACTCGCACCAATTCGTTCTGCTAGTGCACCTTCTATTAGGCTAACAGTCGCGCCCTCATCTAGTAGAGCTAGAGTCTCTATCTCGCCCATGGGTCCTTTTAGTACGACTCGTGCTACCTTCAACAGAACGCTATCTGTGGCGCTCGTGCAGTGGTTCACAGCGGCGGCGGCTTCATCTGCATACCTCTGTACCTTGTCACTCTCCAAAGGCAGCGCGTGCAGTAAGGTGTTATGCAACATGTGACATCCAATCTCTGTACATCGTACCTTCTTTTTGCATGTCTTGATTTGATGTCTCGATGACAGACAAGAAAAACATAACTTACTGTCTGTGACATATTTCCAGCGGTCATTGATTGATAGTCGTCGGAACTGCAAACAATCCTTAAGTTCATGATCACTCTTGCACATGAAACACGGAGTAGTGGTGTTATTAACCACTAAAACTGTCCTATTTTGATACTGTTTATGCTCAGTATTTCTCGCAGGCATGAGGGACGTCATAGTTGTGACGTGAACAGCGGAATTGGCTACTGTCATTAGCCAGTCTGATACGTCAGTCAGCGACGTAGTTCTCACTTTCCGCGTCTGTATGAAAAATCCCCACTGTATCTTAAGTGTCGACGGAAGCTTGCCAATTATTTCCTTTATAAGAGTCGGATTAGTCAGGTGGCCTATCTCAGTAGTGGATATCATCGTAGCTACAATATTCTGTACATCAGTAGCGAATTCTATTAGGTGTGCAAAGTCGTAGTGACGTATCTCGCGCACACAGCGGATCTTTTGTAACATAGCCTCTAGAATGAACTCGGGGCGACCAAATCGCAGTCTGAGCGTGTCAATAATCTTATTTAAGTTAGTCGCACTTACCAGGAGAGGTAGGACGGCGTCGCGTGCCTTTCCTGTCAGACACTTCACTAATCTGGCTATGTTTTCGTCGTCACTGTATTGGCAAAATCGAGTGGAGCTTAAAAACTGACTTAGAAATAACGGCCACTCCACTGGGTCACCTGAAAACTTCGGTAGATCCTTAGCTGATGTCTGTCTTGCCAAGAACTTGTTGAGGTTGGTGTCTCGGGTGTAGTTTCCGGCGTCCGAACTCGTGCTGGAACCGGGCATAGCCACAGCGGCGTAGTCAGCGCGGGGCGCACAGGCAGCGGCGGTTACAGTCTCGGCCTCGTGCACAGCGGCAGCGTCGTGCCCGGGCGGTGCGTGTTCTTGTGGCATACCCGGCACGGCACCGATGTTAACCGTGTCCGCGAGTACCGACGCAGATGTGGCGATAGCGTCAGTATACTCGTCATCGGCCCCCAACGTTTTCTTTCCAGGTATTGTCATCGAGTTTCTAGATGAAGCACGCGAGAGATTTCCAATCAAAACTTCGTCATCCATCTCGAGTAATGCTTCGGTCCGTAGGCTGAGCTGGTCGGCGATCAGCTTCTTTTCAACCGCCGCGACTTTTTCAGCGGCTGCTAATTGTAAGTCGAGAAGCCTCTGTCGTCGTATCACGGAGGTGGTGCTGCTTCGTGAAGACTGTGCAGATCGAGTCGGCGAGGGCTGGCGGCTGCTGTGGGCGGAACGTCGGTCGTGCTCCCCCGTGACGTCAGCAGCGGCAGTCGGGCCCACCATTCTTGCTTGTCGTCTTGTAACTACCATAGGGCGGGTCAATGTTTACTCGAAGGACCACTATGAACGGTCGGAGAATTAAAAGCCAAAATCTTTTGTCGAAAATATATTAGCCCGTTTTCTCTGGTCTTGTCAAGATCGTCGTCTCTTTTTTGTCGTCCGTTCCTCAGTCCTGTCAAGTCAAAGTTCTAGTCTGCCAGTCATGTCTTCAGTCAAAGGAGGCTGGACGCCACAACACATGTCATGTGATTCATCCATAATAAATAATGTAGGAACAGCATTTTCATGAAGTCGTCTCCATTTCATAGTTTTACAAGAAGTAAATGAATCTAAAGTAAAATGTTTGGAGCAAATATGACTATGCTTTTGTGGAGTCCAGTTTTGTCTACCAATTCGATTAATCCAATTTTTTTTTTCATATCTTTAGGAAATCTGTAAAATAAAAGTATCGACAACATTATTTACGTCACTACGCATGATCAACGTAACCTCAAACCAGTTATCAAATAATCGTTTAAACTTCCTCTGAAACAGTTTAAAGGTCATGTTTTCACTATAAAGTGATTCACCAACATTAGTAAAGCATTTGTATTCGCATAATCGGCTCACGTTCGACAAATAATTTTGCAAAACTTACTTATGGAAGGTCAATAGTTCTTGTTCATTTTCTTTTCTTGATGAGTGGGACTTGCAGCCTGGTATAACACAAGCCATTGTTGCACAGACTTCATTAAACCACTACTTGTAGATATACAAATAATTCAGTTAATCTACACACAGAAATATCAATAAAATACATAAAATATCACCGTGATTTTACGAAATCAAAACAAACGCAGAGACAATTAATACGCGACTAAGGCAAATAGCCATTAAAGTAGCTACAAGATTTACAGATTAAAGTGTTACCGAATTTTATCGGATAGGAAAGTCGACCAAAATAACCAAGTGACAGTTCATTTAATGACATGCAAAAAAAATAAAACTAAGAGTGCATTATTTATCTCATTCCCACCTTCTTAAAATACAATTATATGGAACGAAACCTATACATGTTACTGAATTCAACTTTTAGGGTTCCTTCTATGCTATTCCGATTTCTTTGGACGAACAAAATGATAATGACAATGACAGACGGAAGTCAATTCAATTCAATTTTTGTGTTGTGGCATTGCATCGACTCCGTCAATCTTGCTTGAAGCAAGATGTCTGACTTCTGTCTGTCATTGTCATTTTGTTCGTCAAGATGGCGGTGCTTGTCATTAGAGTTTTAGTATTTCGTGTGTGAGTGAATATGCTCCTTGTGTATTTTCTGTTATCTGTTATTTTTGACTTTGTTTCTCCGTTGGACTCCGACGATTTTGCCTAACACGTTTGACCCGTGCAAGACATTCTGGACCCTGATTTGCCTTGTGATTTGGATACCTATTGTTGCCTTGGAATATCGATGCTTCTGCAAGAAATTGCTGTGTTTCGGATTGCGGAAATTTAATATGTAATATGTATCAGAAAGACGTAAACGGACTTAGTAATAAATATTTCAGGTACTCATTTAAAACTTGTTTTATTGTAACTCCGTGCCATGCCGTGCCGTTTCCAGTTGATGCTGATTTCGTCAGCATCGGCAGAAAACGGCATTTCCTTATTGCTTCAGCACACGATCGATAAAATAGTTGGACATAAGTTTTGTTTACAAATCAGACGCAATATCGGTGAAGCCAAAACTGTTGGGTCAATTATTTTGTCGATCGTGTGTTGAAGTGGAAGTTGGAACAATTATAAACCTGCGGCCGAATGGTTGTATTTATAGTTCAGTAAATCTTCGCTAGATGGCGCTAAAGTAAATTTTTTTTACTGGTCTCTATTCTCAGTATAAATAATCTGTGGAAAACTAGGCTTGGTGCATACAGATAGAATGGCTGGAACATTACAGCGGTGGCGCGCCTGTTTCGTCGCTTGTTACAGAAAAAAGCCCGAGCAAATCGTTCATTCGTCAATCAATCGAATGAACGATTGAATCTTCACTTTTTTTAAATTCGTCCAATGATTGACAAGCAAAGTCAATAGACTATTTTACAACGATTATTATACAATTTACTAATATATATAACACCGTAATTATATAATTATATACGAGTCTTACACACGAACAAGTTTTATTTTAGGCTATCTAACACCGAATGGCACTAGTTGGACCCTGGTGGAGGCCATGCTGCGGTTTTATTGAAAATCGCCAACTAACTCCTAGTCGTGCCCTGTTTTTGTGGAGGCCATGCTGTAACCGACGGTTTTTGCTAAAATAAGACCTAAACAAATATTTTGTTTTTTTAACAATTATTTATTTGTTAAATTTGGCTGTATAGATCGACTTTTATCATTAAAAAGAAATCACAATGGTCACTTACTCCACTCCATAGAAAAAGAATGAACTATAGAACCGTAATCAGCATGAAATAGCAATAGTCTTTTACCCCAATAATTTGAGAAGACGCTTCTTATATGGCGGGGTCAAACTGAACAAACACTATTTATTTTAGTCGGGTTGTGGTTTGTTTTGTTTGTTACAAAAAATTCACATACGTAGATAGCGATAGATTCTAAACCTGTCTCTTATCACTTTTGTAATAAGTGTGTCCCTCTGATTATTATTGTTATTTTAGTAGGTGTACTATGGGATCATTGTTCAGTTCTCCACTCACTGTCAATCCATCACTCCGTAGTCTGTGCTGTCAATCCCTCTCTCAGCTTGCCCCCTCAGACAACCTCAGACGCAAACAAAAATCAAAATCAGAAGGCAACGTAAATAAACACCTGAACATCATGGCATTGTCGTCAGCCACTTTCGTCGGGAGAAAACTAACAAAGTCGTACTAAGTATTATAGTCTAAAAATCTCTAGTTCTCACCGTGAACCATGATCATTGCTTTGCAAACCTTAATCTTTTTCCGCCAATCGCTGCTGAGTGTGCTGGACCGTTTGCTGCAGCCGTACTACAAGAAGTTGTCGTGGACGTTCAGCCGACACGATGACTCCGGGGTGGAGGAGGGGGAGGAGGAGGACGTGTTCGCGGAGTTCGACGACGAGAAGGGAGTCGTGTTCTACCCGCCGGTGTACGCGCAGCGGTACGCGGCCGTCAGCGATTGTCTCATGGATGAACGCTGGTGCGGGAAGTTGGAAAAGGTAAGAGATTTTAAGTTCAACCAGTCGCGGAGTTTAATGGCGGCTGCGTGAAGTTTGCTGATTTCTGCGCAATGACTAATTGTAGGTGTCAATTATGGAGCAGGCTGTGCGGGGGTTCACTAGAGACGCTCATTCAATTTCAAGAAATGGTACACTGATTCGATCAAACGAATCAAACTTACAAGTTTTTGGACATCTCTATGTAGCACACTATCTCACTTAGGCACACATAGACTTCAAAAACTGTCAGCGATGTGCAACCAATTTGTGACTATATACATTCAGCCATCAAGAAATTCCATGGGGACCTATACAATACAATTATATTTAGATGCCATGTGTCCAGTCCCACAACCCGGGAATTCAGATTCGAAACGATGTTGACTATAGATGCCGACTATTCTCGACTGAACGAGCAACTTGCACCAGTGCTGTCGTCAGCCAGAAGCCCTACTCCACTATTCAAGGTGTTGGGATGGAATGCATCAAACTCCTACTTTGTAGAGTCAGTCCAGGGACTGCCATCCTTGTCTAAGAATAAGAAAATGTCTTATGTCGAGAAAAGCATACAGAATCATAGGGCTATTCTCACTAATTGTAGAATTTATATTTTCCACTGGTTTCGTGCTACAGATCACCTTTGTACAAAACAACTAGGCATTAGTATTCGGCTTGTGAACATAATCTTTTTAATGCAGGTGGTGGACCTTGGACACCATGACATGAGCTTTATTAAGTACTTAAAGGAAGTGCCTGGGGTCCGCTGCATCTTCGGAGTGGACATAGAGACCATACCGCTCCGCTGCTCATCTGATTTGATTGGTTGTGAAGATTATGCTCCGAAACGGGAGAGCCCATTGCAGATTACTGTAAGTATTTTTGTAGTGGTTGTGCATTTGCAGGCTGCATTATACACGCGTCCTATAAGAATTGTATACACAAAAGATACCTCTTTTAGTGTAATTTACATCCTGGTTTAGTCTAGACCATCATTTCTACATTCTTATTGACTTTTTACAAGTTTTGCTTTTAAAAACATGGGAATGTTATTATGTAGGTATGTAACTGCTTCTAGTACACGAAGATAAATCTTTTCTTTTTAAAAAGAAGAAGCATGTACAAAAAACTAACAGCAGCCTAAGTTCAATATGCAATTTTCAACCTGGTTTATTTACGTTTCAGCTGTTTCAAGGCAATGCAGCTGACCCCGACTACAGACTCATCGGGTGCGACGCGGTCGTCGCTATAGAAATGATTGAACACATGCTACCTCACGACTTGGAGAGACTTGTTCATACTGTCTTTGGCTTCATCAAACCCTGGGTCACAATAATCACTACACCCAATGGCGACTTCAATGCCCTATTCAATTCCTTAGAAAGAAATGGCCTAAGAAGGTTGGACCACTTTTTTGAATGGTCAAGAGAACAATTCCATGACTGGTATGTTTATTATAATTAGCCAATTTCATATTTTTCGTACACATAAAAATAGAAACACACTTCTTCAAGTAGGTTATGCAAGTATTTTTTCATTATCCTGATAATTGTAATGCTACCTTGTACTATGGGAAAACAAAGTGACGTCCTAAAAAAAGTTTTAGAAGTGACATCAGTATTTTATGGTAATTATTTAGTTATTTACATCAATATTCAATATCATATCAATTATCAATCAATATATTATGTACTTCGTTTAAATAAAAGAAGAAACTGACTCACTGACTGATCAACGCCCAGCCCACACCGCTGAGCCTAGAGACATAACATTTTGCACAGAGGTTCCTCATATAGCTCTGACTTCCACTAAGAAAGGGTTCTAGAAAATCTAACCGGGCGAAACCGCGGGAAACAGCTTCTTGATAATATGTCTTGATCTTTTCATCTAGTTTCTATTATAAATATGATCTCAGGTGCAGTAATATAGTGGCCCGCTACCCTCAATTCACGGTGTCTTGCAAGGGCATTGGCCCTGGACCACCTGGCACATTGCACTATGGCTGCTGCAGCCAGCTTGCTCTCTTCATCCACAAGGACTATAACAAGCAACAGGATTTGAACCTCAACAGTTTGGCTTTGGTTTCAAGTAAATTATCTTCTTATTCTATCTATGTAATACCTTTACTATTATTATTCTGTGTCTGTACTAATAAATACACAGAATAAATAATAGTACAAATTAATATTAATAAAGCTGAAGTTTGTTTGTTTGTTTGTTTGTCTGTCTGTCTGTCTGTCTGTCTGTCTGTCTGTCTGTCTGTCTGTCTGTCTGTCTGTCTGTCTGTCTGTCTGTCTGTCTGTCTGTCTGTCTGTCTGTCTGTCTGTCTGTCTGTCTGTCTGTCTGTCTGTCTGTCTGTCTGTCTGTCTGTCTGTCTGTCTGTCTGTCTGTCTGTCTGTCTGTCTGTCTGTCTGTCTGTCTGTCTGTCTGTCTGTCTGTCTGTCTGTCTGTCTGTCTGTCTGTCTGTCTGTCTGTCTGTCTGTCTGTCTGTCTGTCTGTCTGTCTGTCTGTCTGTCTGTCTGTCTGTCTGTCTGTCTGTCTGTCTGTCTGTCTGTCTGTCTGTCTGTCTGTCTGTCTGTCTGTCTGTCTGTCTGTCTGTCTGTCTGTCTGTCTGTCTGTCTGTCTGTCTGTCTGTCTGTCTGTCTGTCTGTCTGTCTGTCTGTCTGTCTGTCTGTCTGTCTGTCTGTCTGTCTGTCTGTCTGTCTGTCTGTCTGTCTGTCTGTCTGTCTGTCTGTCTGTCTGTCTGTCTGTCTGTCTGTCTGTCTGTCTGTCTGTCTGTCTGTCTGTCTGTCTGTCTGTCTGTCTGTCTGTCTGTCTGTCTGTCTGTCTGTCTGTCTGTCTGTCTGTCTGTCTGTCTGTCTGTCTGTCTGTCTGTCTGTCTGTCTGTCTGTCTGTCTGTCTGTCTGTCTGTCTGTCTGTCTGTCTGTCTGTCTGTCTGTCTGTCTGTCTGTCTGTCTGTCTGTCTGTCTGTCTGTCTGTCTGTCTGTCTGTCTGTCTGTCTGTCTGTCTGTCTGTCTGTCTGTCTGTCTGTCTGTCTGTCTGTCTGTCTGTCTGTCTGTCTGTCTGTCTGTCTGTCTGTCTGTCTGTCTGTCTGTCTGTCTGTCTGTCTGTCTGTCTGTCTGTCTGTCTGTCTGTCTGTCTGTCTGTCTGTCTGTCTGTCTGTCTGTCTGTCTGTCTGTCTGTTTGTCTGTCTGTTTGTTTGTATGTTTGTTTGTCTGCCCGTTTGTTTAAACGCGCTATATAATCTCTGGAATTACCAGTCTGATTTAAAATTTGTTTTTGCATTTTTTAAGAACAGATAAAGGCTATTTAATTTAACATCATGCTTATGAGCTTTGGTAGCAGCGTAGGCGGGCTTCCCACAAGGAGGACCGACGATCTGGTGAAGGTCGCGGGACCCGGCTGGATGAGGTTAGCGCGGGACCTGTCGTGGAGATCTTTGGGGGAGGCCTAGGCCTTTGTCCAGCAGTGGACGTCTTTCGGCTGATATGATACCCTTAGTAGCTGAGCAAAAAAAAAAGGAAATGACTATGAAACGCGGGCTGGGTTGCGGGAAACAGCTACAAATACATATAATAAAACTAGAATAGTTTTAGTCTGTACATTAAAGATTTAAAAAAATACGACTGATAGGTACCTACCTAAAGATAAATATATAGATAAAGCATTACTGCAAGAGCTTACAGCCTTACAACCTCTGTAGCCGTAGATGCTGTAATGATAAATTGATGATATTTTCATGTTTAGATATGCCGAGCCCACACAACATGGATGACATGGTTGCCGGATGGGAGAGCCCTCCACAAGTCATGGAGAGCAACACGGTTTGTGAGCCTAAGTAAGTTTATACTTATTTTCCTCCACTACACGGAGTTTTAGCGTTCTGAAATTACTCTCTCAGATCTAATAATAATAATAGCATCAGGTAGGTATGTGTCACCATACCCCAGATCTAAAATAGTTGTTGTGATTGTACATCAACCTTCCATATTTTTCCTTAGGTCACCTTCCACAATTCCTATGCATTCTAGCACCGAATCCATAACTGCCTTAATACTATAGCTCCAAAACCATCCTTTTCAAATTTTACCCTAACCTTTCATATTATTCCTTAGACCACCTTCCTCAATTGCTATGCATTCCAGCGCTGAATCCATGTCACGATTCGAAGAGATCATATACTCTGCCAAACAGTCGTGCGTGACGATAGTCATCGCGTCTCCCTCGTTCTCTGACTACGCCCTGGAGTACTCGGACAAGACCTCCCAGTGCAACTTGGACATGGAGGTCAAAAGGAACTTCCTCATGTTTAACGACGAAGACATGTGCTTCAGTGTCCTCGTGCCGCGCAGAAAGTTCGACAGCAAAGTGTACGATATGGAGGATGTGTCTTGCAGGTCGACTTATTAATTTAATCAAATCAACAGCCTGTTAATGTGTCTCCACTGATGGAGCTCAGGCGTACCATCTCAATGGCTACAGTCCACCACGCTAGCCTAGTGCGTGTTGGTGGACTTCACATACGCCTAAGAATTTCTTCATCGACGTATGCAGGTTTCCTCGCGATGTTTTTGTTACTAATACTTGTTTTTAATAATAGTTTAATATTAGTCGCAAAATCGTGAAGGCGTCGCGGTAGCCTGTACCAAAAGTATGGTTTATTTTATCATACTGGAGGCTTTTCGGTGAGGTAAAAACATGAAAGGGACCTGTTGTAGTGGAGCGGGCAGAAAACCTATGTTCAACAGTGGATGTTTACTGACAATGAGACTGGAGTACTACGCTCTGGAGTACTCGGACAAGACCTCCCAGTGCAAATTGGACATGGAGGTCAAAAGTAACTTCCTCATGTTTAACGACGAAGACATGTGCTTCAGCGTCCTCGTGCCGCGCAGAATGTTCGACAATAGAGTGTACGATATGGAGGATGTGTCTTGCAGGTCGACTTATTTATATTAACACTAGTCGCAAAATCATGAAGAAATTCTTGTAGCCTATTTGGTAGTGCGCTCGCCTCATGATCTTGAGGTCGACCGTTCAGATCCGGGCCTGCATTAAAAGTACGGATTATTTTATCATACCTCTCAGGCTTTTCGTTGAAGGAAAAACATGAAGAGAACCTGTTTGTAGGCGTGACAAAACATACCTAATTTCCACTCATGTTCAAGTCTGCCTTTGAATGAATAACTCCAGCCTTTCTGTTTTATAGTGTCTGCTTCCTAAAATGTCTATTAAATATTATCTAAACAACAAAACGAACTTGGTAACACCGGCCCAAGACCGAAGTTAACGAATAGGTACCGAATTCACATCTACCGTCACATTACAATGCATCCATATCTTACTACTTACCTTAGAAACTGATATTAATAATTAAATTGTATATTTACTTATTTCAAAAACCACCCTTTCTAGGTTGAACTGCACGACGTATCAAGTGAAGAAGTTCTCAAAAACCACACAGAATTTGATGGCGAAAAACAAAATTGATTCGTTAGTCCACACCAGGGAGGTGGTGGACGAGATCCGGCATTTGACCAACATGCTGAACTTCAAGAGCGACGAGATGAACGGAAAGAACGGCACGCACATGTGGCACAACATTAACTGGGGGGATAATGCGCCTTATTGGAATCAGTATTACAATATTGTCAGGGATTACAGCTATCCGTTTGAGGTAACTCGTTCATTTCCTACACTCTTTGTCTGTATTAGAATGTAGTAATATCTAAATTTATGATTATTTTTGAGTTTCTTTTAAGGATATGATCCGTAATATGGAGATCCGACGTAGGACTAAGGTCACCGACATAGCCGAAAGGGTTAGCAGGCTGACGGGGCAGTGGGCAGGTCACATCTGTCGCAGAACCGACGGCCGTTGGGGCGGGCGATTTCTGGAATGGAGACCGCGGACCGGTACGCGCAGCGTGGTACGCCCCTTCGCCAGGTGGACCGACGACTTAAAGAAGGTAGCCGGAAGAGGTGGACGCAAAACGGCTGATGATATGATGATGATGATTATTATTACTTAATACTCAGTGCAGTGATTGCTAATATCCTAGAATAATATCATAGGAGGACGACGGAGTCAAGTCACAGGGAGTCTCGCCATAAAAAATATATGTTTACATTTTATATTTGTTTTTAACCTCAGACGACGATTCACAAATAAGACAACCCGACTAACACAAACTTGTAATTGATAACATATTTTTGTGCTTTAGAGAAAATCGGAGGAATGTCGCATTCTGGAACTGATATCCGATGAGATAAACCGTCTGATAGACATGCAGTACGAGGAGGACTTCGCGGTGGTTGTGAACAAGCTGGAGATCCCCATAGAGCACCTCATGAAGGTCGTCCGCCACATCACCACCGACGTGGACAGCGTCAAGTGAGGATTCACCATTTGTTTATTATCCTTAAGAAACGAAAGTTATCTTGAAGCGTATAATTTAAGCGCACGCACTTACATCGCCTCAGTCTCGGAACCATAGAGTTAGTATACTAGCTATAGAGCGCGCGCATCGCTCATTGCCCATTGTGCCAAGTGTAAGTCAGGTGTTCTATGGACGCTTCTATATACATTTTTTCTAGATCGTTCTTTTCCGTGAATCGTGTTTACAGCTTGGCACTGCACATTTCACCATGATTACTCCAAATCTAAATAAATATCGGCGAGAGCAACAATCAGCGCTACTGACGTGTTGTGACTAGTAGCGTCGCCCCGAAAATTTCGAGACTGTTCAGACCCGTGCTTTCAGTTCAGACTTGCTAACGCGCGCTCTATGTATACTAACAACTCTCTGCTCGGAACGTATTCGAAGTGCACGAGGGCCTCCGCTGCCTGGCGGACAGTCCGCGACAGTCGTGTCCGCGCGCGGGTCTCTTTTGGAATAATGTAGATCGCGCGCGCCACACGCGACGAAGCCCGCGGCGGCGGCGGTCCAACTCTACGTCATTGTTTTGCCAAATCCTATCCTATCCTACTAATATTATAAAGGCGAAAGTTTGTAAGGATGTTTGGATGTGAGGATGTTTGATACTCTTTCACGCAAAAACTACCGAACGAATTTTAATGAACTTGGTTTAGTGATGGCTTATATCCTGGAATAACATATAGGCTACTTTTTAACGTGGACAAAGTCGCGGGGCGTCCGTTAATACCCCCTAAGTAACAAAACACCTACATAGAGGGCGCTGTTTCACAATGTACACGCGAAAAACTTTTCTACGCGGGCGAAGCTGCGGGAAAAAGCTAGTAGTAAATAAATTAATAATCCATCATGAGTAACAACGATACGGCTTACACGTGCACGGTCATAATAGTACTAGCGGCGTCGCGTATAGGCGAAACTGCGACGGTGTCCGACGCGGACTGTCCGTCTAACGCAGCTGAGGCCCTTAACCAACTTAAGCGGTGGATGACAGACGATATAATTCCTACCATTGTCATCCCCAGAGAGCTCCTCGAGTGGAACGGGTACGAAGTGGTGGACGGCGTGGTGGTCCACTCGCGGCTGGTGATGGACAGCACCTCGGTGCCGTCCCACGAAGACGACTGGCCTGAGAACGACACCAGTTCAGACGTAAACAATCATTTTGTCTGTTGATTAGTTTTATTTTATTGAAGTGTATTCGTTTTTGTTGTGTTATTAGTTTATATAGAATAGTTTATGTTATTATCGCATTTTACGCTGAAATTCCAAACATGCGTGCCTTCGACTTTCTACAATTGATTTATTAAAATTTTAATGAACGAAAAAAGATATACTTAACGTACCTAGTAACTTTAGGGTAAACCGTTTTCGAGTGCCTTGCATTTTTTGTTATAAATAAGAAATGTTATAAAACTCTATGATATTTTCTAATTATGGTACGATGCGGCACTATATCAACAATTGAAAAAAAACATCCCGAAAATGTTAATTTTTTCACTAAGGTCATTTTATGATATTCTTAGAGGTCATGAAAAGACCCATCGCCACTTAATAGGTTATCCTTTACAGGGACATACGATTAGTTTAAAAACTCGCATCTCATGATATTTAATTAATGTTGCTTTAATATATTTGTAATGTATCAGTAGATAGTGCTTTATAGTAGTTTAAGGAGGAGGGTCCTCACCAAAGAAAACGTGTTTTAAACTTTAAAATATCTATGTTACATTAGTAAGTATAAGTTGAAGAATAAAGTGCCATTTTTATATTTCCAATACCTTTTTTTACCATCGGAAGCCGGGAATGGACAGACGAGTCTCCACCAACCTTTGTACTTCAAGACGCAACAATCCAAACTCTGCAAGTGGGTGAACACATGGATAGGAGTTCTATCTAATGTAAATGTAGCCCAGAGACACATGTATAGGGCTACATTTCCACTGAGATAATCGTCCAATAAGAATAATAAAACTCACTTTACACAAAACTCCCATTTTTGCACAAAATTACAGCGTATGCACAAATGAGTGAGTACAAGGAGGGACCCTAAGAACAATTTTTGTTGTTTACACTCCACTCAAGCTTGGCTCCAATAACGAAACTCAGTGGAGCCGGCAGTCTATATCTCTTACCTTTCGAAATGCAGCGAAAATGCACCGTGTAAAACTCAACGAATCCTAATTATAAACCCGAAAGTTTGTATGGATGTTTGTTACTCTTTCGATTGATTTTGATGAAACTTACAGTAATATAGATTGAACAGCAGCATAAAACATAAGACTATAAAATTGCAGAAATATATTATTTAAATTGGAAAATCCAAATTTTACGCGGGCGAAACCTCATGGTGAAACCGGCAACAGCTAGTCGTTCATAAACAGTGAACGGTGAACCCCTAAACCTTGTTGCACAATAAATTGTGCAATTTCCCCCCGCCCCCTACCATAGCCCCCTTAGGCGTGGGACAAACTCATGGGGCGCGGAGCCGGCGTGGCGCCGGCGAGGCGCCCTCTCATTCGTGTTTCATATGAATTGCACCCGTCTCACTCATGCACCCCGCCCGCGCCACACCCGCGCCACACCCGCGCCGCGCCGCTTGTATATGTCCCGCGCTCCGCCGCTTCTATACAATTCATATCAAAAACAAATGAGCGGGCGCCGCACCCGCGCCTCGCTCGCACCACGCCGGCGCCGCGCCGGCGCCCGACGCCGCATGTATCTGTCCCGCGCCTTATATTAACTGTTGTTCCTCTTTCCAGTGGGATACTTCGGAAGTTCATTCCACTACTGTCTCCGACGGGAGTACTATTGTACCGGACTATAATGGTTTGCATTTTATTAAAATCCAACTAAACAACAGCTACCTTACATTTACGAACAGTTACTTTAACATTTATGTCAATAATGTATTACAAATTACTTAATGCATTACAAAACTTATCTACCGCCGAGAAAGTGAGGTTCAAAATTTTCGGCCAAGAAAGCACTCATCACATAGGACCATACAAATGATCGAGGCAAAGATAAGTATGAAAAACTTTAAAAAGTGGATGAGATTAGGCTGGCAAGAAAGATCTTATTTTTGCAAAGCAATGATTAGGAACACTATTTTGTCGTGCCTCTATTTGAGCACATGCGGTATCGAAGCTGTGGACATCTTTTTAAATGCTTTCCCAGGACGCGCGCTCCGCCGAGCTCTGGACAAGAAAGTGCGCGCGCTCCGCACGACGCTGTCCGCCGACGAGGACATCACCACCGAGCTGGACCGAGTGGTCTGCCGGCTCATGAAGCTTGCCCTCCGGACCAGCAAGGCTCGCCAGACCCCGCCACCCACCAGGTTATTTGCAGTGATCCCAAATTCGGCAGTTAATAGTCCAAAAGCGCGGAAGATACGCTTCATACTAAAATTGGTCCAGTTTTGGTCAGTCCAGCACAAAACAGCGGCGGATAACTGCAACGGAAGGAACTTCCCCTAGCCTTATTTCTTGGTACCATCTCGGTGCCTTGCTTTTTGGAATTTTGTTTACCGGCGCTCCCCTTACGGATTCCCCATATTCAGGAACCGTTACCGTTTCAATATCAAGATCAATCCTAGTAACGCAGTGCCCTATAGGTTTTGGTCAATGAGTGTCTGTAAAACACGTCATTTTGTTTTAGGAATATTAATTGTCAGTTTACATTCGTTACAAAACATTCTGAATTTTTTTTCTGACGAAAGCGGAATCTGGTAGGTATGTCTTAAATCCTGACGACTAATCCGACAGGTGGATGCAGTGCAAGCTGCTGGACCTCCTTACCCTGACTGAGAAGGCAATAGCGAGGAGGAAGAAGCATTACCTCGACAGTTTTCCACTTAAGGCTATTGGTTTTGGTACGTGCTTGCTTATGTAAATAATCTACTAGTTTCACGATAAAGCTAGCGAAATTTATTGCTGATTAGCTTTTTCCCGCGGCTTCGCCAGCATAGAAAAGTATCTCCCGTGTACATTGTGAAACAGCGCCATCTATGTATGCGTTTTATTACTTAGCGGACGCCCCGCGGCTTCGTTCGCATTAAAAAGTAGCCTATATGTTTTCCAGGATATAAGTTATCACTGTACCAAGTTTCATTAAAATCTGTTCGGTAGTTTTTGCGTGAAAGAGTAACAAACATCCTCACATCCTTTCAAGCATTCGCCTTTATAATATTAGTAGGATGCAACGCCATCTCTTATCCATTTCGAATAGAGCATTTCTGTATGACTTTCTGGAAATAGTTACTTTTGTCTCTTGTCAACCAAAACAGTGTTATTGTAACGATATTTAAACTTCATGTAAGCGTGACACACACTAAGCGGCGGCGTTGCGGTTTTTTCTGTAATGTTCGAAATAGTAGAAGCCCTTTATATCAAAGCGGCGGCGGCGCGGCGCGTTCTTCATACAAACCTTCGCCGCCGCAACGCTTTCGCAACGCCGTCGCCCAGTGTGTGTCACGCATTAGTGGAAGTACATAAATAAAATGTTACTTTCAGGTACAGAAGAACTTACCAGGGTTGTGGAAGATGAAACGGCGTAAGAAATATTTTTTCTTAATACATACTTAATTGACCTGAATTAGTTGAGTTATTCCATAAATTCTCATTAAATATGCTTTCCTTGAGCAGTGGGAAAAACGAAAAAAAAATTAATCGTAATCCCCACTGGGCTCTTGAAAGTGAAACCAAAATAAGATTATTTCAAATGGGCCATTGGTCATCTATGTTTAATGAGATAATTCTCATAGTACCTACAAGAGAAAGTCCTGGTTTGGGAGAAGACAGTGTATGACTGTGTCTTATGTAGGTACAGTCGATCGCACGTCGGTGAAAACACCGACCTTCAGCTGACCCAGCGAATTCATCATCATCATCATATCAGCCTGTAGACGTCCACTGCTGGACAAAGGCCTCCCCCAAGGATCTCCACGACGACCGGTCCTGCGCTAACCTCAATTTATTATTGTGCATGCGAATCAATTTATTCTCAATTTATTATCAACCCAGCGAATTATGGAGTTTCAATTCTTTGGGAGACCAGTTTATATGTACTCGTTTTGTTTCTACTCACGTGCCGTCGTACGTACGTACCCTACTATGGAATGTATAAAATATTGATTTAATTTTCAGTGTAAAGATATTGAATAAATATCAGAAACTGCTGAAATTGACTGGTAAGTACCAAATAATTTTCCCATTGTACATACTACAGTAGATATTGATGATTGATATCATTTATTTCTGTGATATTGTAGAAAACATGGAAGTGAATAAGACCAAAGTGCAACAAGAATTTTGTTCGATTCTGAAGATTGATGAAGACCCGTGTGAACTCTGTGACGATGAATTGACGAGCAACGACTTTTTGAAAGGTATTTTTTTAAATCCTAAATTACATATAAGTTTGTATGTTTGTCTCAAAAATGTCTACAAGAAAATATATTTTTGTATTTAGGCCCTTAATGTGAACCTTGATTTATGTATTTTCACATCTCATCTCCTTTCAGAAACTGAATTCAGCGATTTAAATTACCCGTCTGATAATGTAACCAATGATATTACCAAAATTGTTACTAAACCTGAATTTAAACTTGTAAGAACACAAGCATGGGTTGAAGAGGATATTAATCAGGATAATATAATACCGTATCTTAAATGCCATGATAAGGGTACTATAAGTCCATCTAGAGATATTAGAGATACTAGAGGCTATAGACACAGAAGAAGCCTAAAAAAATATAGCAGTCCAAATGAAATTCCGATTATGGACAAACATAGCAAAACAAAGCATGGAGATAAAAGCAAAAGAAGTGAAACTAGGCTTTTAAAGAAAGTGATCCATAATAAGTCTAGTTACAGTTTTGTTAGAAATTATAGTAAAAAAGTGGTACAAGAGGAGTGTGGGAAGCTTGTTATTAAGCCCAAGCGGAAATTAAAAGAACATAAAAAGTTACAGCCAACTGCTTCTAAACCCGTAAGTATTACAATTAAATTACAACTTAGATAAAATTGAATTTTATTTAATTTTGATTGGTAGAAGGTTATACCTATATAATTCTTTAACTAAAAGCAGATAGGTACCTATGTAGTTTTCAATAAAAATAAATACCTACTTAATTATATCTGTGACTGAGTGACGTCGAAAATGCATAGAAAATAGTTTATAGTACAATTTAAATTAAAACCTTGACATTTATAGATTCCAGTAAGTATAATAGAGTTGTGTCGCCCACAAACTATAGAAGATACTAACTATAAGACTGATAAACGCGGCAATGTTAGTAATATTTATAGAAATCAGTACGAAAGCAACGTCGCAGCTACAGAAGAAAGTCTACTGGTAGACATAGTTATGGAAGACATGGAAGAAACGATCGCATTGCGTCGAACAATAGGAACCGACGCGGATTTAGATGCTATGGTCTTTGAACAGGAGACTGTTCTCGATAGCGGGTTCAATGTGACAACAAATGAAAGTTTTTGCTACAACACACAAATGGCTACTGAAAATGTGCATTCTCAGACTCTATTTCTTTACGGTATGTACTTATTTATTACCCGACTACGGCGAAGCTAAGATTTTACTTTTTAAAGTTATGGTAGTAAATAAGAAATTTGATATTTTAGACATCAATGAGCCGAGTACTTCAAAAGGAATTCGTCATATAGGCATGGATGTGCAGTGCGGGCCAGACGCAACATCTGCTTATGTGACGCTATCGCCAGCCACGTCTCTATCTAGAATACCAAAAATGTTTACAGCAGGAATCAAGATTGGCGATTCATTTACCAACTTAAAGTCTAACAAAATAAATTCGGATTTTGGAACTTCTACAAACTATGATGATAAAAGTATCGTACCTATATGTCCAGAAATGAAAGCACCAAGTATTTTTACAAAAGGGATTAAAATTGGAGTCTCATCAGAAAACATAACAGATACAAAGTGTTCAGGAACTGGTAGAAATGATAATGTTTTTTATTTATCACGATGTCCAACGAAAACATCTGGTAATATGTTCACAAAGGAAATTAAAATAGAAGGTTCATTAGCTAACATAAAAACCAAAACAAACTCTGATTTCGGTACATGCACAAATGACGGTAATAAAAATCTAAGAGAGAAATCGTCAAAAGTAAACATAGAAAGCTCAGTTGGATTTGTCAAAGAGATAATGCAACGAAACAGCACGGACTTTGCAACCTCCACAGATGAAAATACTATTGTTAGATCTATAAAACCGCGAAAATTGTGTATTCCCCAAAAATATATCGAACCTAAAACTGCAACAGGAAAAACATGTGATTTTGGTATTTTAACTGACAGAAATAAAACAAATACCAAAACTCTTAAGTTTCTCACCGGAGATTCGTTGACTAATGTAAAAAACATAAGTTCTGATTTTGGTACTTGCACTGATTCGATTACTAAAAACTATAGAGCTATTAATTTGAATAGGAAATCTCCTACTAAGTTCATAGGGCTAAATTTAGGAGATTCGTTTCCCAATATTACCAAAAGAAGTTGTGATTTTGACACTTCTTCCGATGACCGCCACAAAAGACATACATCACTATCTCCAAAAAGGAGATGTTTCGGTATAAAGCTTAAAGATTCAGATGTAAATATATTAAGAAATAAAATAGATTGCGAAACAGTCTCTAGTATACAAACACCCTATCTATTTCCTTTTTTAAATTCTGGTACTGAAACAAAATTGCTTAAGCCGATATCTAGTGGCATGAAAACAGAAGATTCGGGATCAGAATTCTACGGAAGTTGTAGTTCACAAAAAAGTACACACCTAACATTTTCGTCAAAAAATACAAGCTACTTTCAAATAAAGCGGTCTGTCAGCAGAGAGGTCGGAGTAGAAAATAGATTGTCACCGACAAAGAACACGCGACCTAAACTAACTTGCGGCGGTGTTCATATTCACAGCTATAGAGAAAAACAAATATCTGAAGATATCGTATATCAAGGGGAGTGGCAACGCCATAAGTCAAAAGCCCATGCCAGAAAAAAGATTTTTAATCCCATAATTGTTAAGAAAGTAACCGATATTACTGTTAGGAAAAAACGAGTGATTTCTAAAGAAAATATTGGAATAGCAAAGCCAGAGAGATCTGAAATTAAAACAGAACGTAAGACTATACAAGTAAGGCAACCGAGGATTGTCAAAGTTAACCAAGAAGTGAAGAGAACAGAGGAAATGAAGATAAAATTACCTCCTGATAGAGATTATGCCACAAAAACGATCAGATGTAATAAAAATATTACCAAGGTAAGGAAGTTGACGTAAATATTTTAATGAATAAATAACAATAATCTGAATTCTGAAAATTATTACTTAATATAAAAAAACTGTTGTAGATCGCATCGAAATTAACAATGAGGTGAGTTTGCTGTCAACTGTCTCAAACAACATGGTTTGTCTAAAGCTGTAATATGAAATGATTGATGAATTTATTTAGATATTGATAATTTTGTATTCCATATTTATTATGTTGGATATAATATAATAACTTTTTCTAGTTCCGTCTCGTCGAAGAGTACGAAAACTGCACGTGATGTAAAACGACCCGTAATACTGCCAAATACAGTAGAGGATAGTGGGAGACTAAATAATCAAACTACGAAACAATACATACCCCTATATTTAGCGCGACGAAAAAATATTGCGGACAAAAAGAAGTCAAACCAAAATTCAGACCCGAATGCTGTGAAACCTGTTATTAAAATTAACAAAACGAAATCAAAAGAAAACTTAATGCCGAAAACAAATAAAATCAAAGACTTAATAAAATTCAGTGAAGAGCCAAGAGATACCATAAATTATGCAGTGTTCCGCAATGAAATTGAGAATATACATAAGAGTGCCTCTGACTGCCAACCAACAGAAACTACTAAAGTAAATACAAAGAAAAAAAATAATACTAATAAACGTCCTACGAGTCCAGTGTCCCAAACCAGTTCAACATGTTCCACCCCTGATAGCATAGCTACAGTTAGAGCAGTTTCTACGCGGTCCAAAGTATCCGCTCGAAGGCATTCTACATCATCCAATAAAAGTAGTCTAGTTAATAGTGAATCCGAAATCAACACACCTGCTAGAAATAGAAAATTAACCAAAAGAAGCAAAGTAGTCAAAAAAGCTGACGACAAAGAAAACAAGGAGAATATCCCAGGATCTTCCAAAAATTATCCTGAAAGTGAATCGGAACATATTGTAAAAAGTACATTTATGGGCAGAAATAAGAAAGTGTTTATGGCACAAGTAACTGCTGAAAATTTGCCTGCAGCTAACAACAGTTCATCTAAACATAAAACCCAAATTCCTAATAAATCGAATATAAAAATACCAGTAGTCGACAGTAAGCAGGAGAAAAGAAGGCCGAAAACTGCAATACTTTCGAGGAAAAAATCTGTAGCATCGGACGAACCGATTCATATTGACGAACATCAAAATCCGACGATCCTGAGTTCGAATATTTCGAATTTGTTTGTTGTTTTAGAGCCATATCAGATGCATACTGATAACCAGGAAAATATTCCTGAACCGACAGTAGCTGAAGACAATCCAGTAGCTGATAAAGTAATAGAATATTGTGTAAAAGATAATAAAGTTGCAGACGGTGATGCTTTGGTTGATCAAGTTGCAGAAAATGTTTTGGATGTAGTTCATACTGATGATAATATTGCACATTTTCCATTCCAAAATGTGGTGGAGAGTACTGAGAGCACTATTTTATCTGCCATGAGGCAAATACTTGAAGATCAGTTATATTTTATCGAAAGTTCATCAACAGATTATACCGATTGTGAATCGGACGCCCTCAACACGAATTATGAAGACACTATTAGCGAGAGTTTTTCCCCCGCCAGTTTTAGGACAGTACTAGCAAACGAAAAAAATTTGAATAGTACTTTAAAAAGTGATATAGAGAATGCCTTGAAACGAAGTTTTAATGTCACCTTAGGTGAGGAGTCGATGATAAGCTTAGTTGATGCAACACCAACTACAACTGATTTGGATTTATTGTCTTTTAAATCCACTACGTCTGCATCGAAACTATCTGAGTATTTTTTGGCAGACAGTGAGTATCGCAACGCTCAAGACTTACCTTTTACACAGAATGTGACTTCTGTACGAGATATTTTTGAAAGGAAAGACCTACCTATGATTCAGGTAACATTATTCCAATAGAGTTAACACTACACAGTTTAAATATTATGTGTATTATATTATGCTTGTTCCTAATTGTAATATATTTTAGAATACAGGAGGAATACTTGCAATCCAAGCATTTAGTGGATTTTCGATGAACGCCGAGTCTATATCTGGTGATCAGCCTGACTACGTCAACCTTATCGACTCAGAGACGGGTAGCATGGCCTTGGACACAGCTCGACTAGCTGTAAGTATGCATGCGGCTTTAATATATTATAGTAATACTGAAATTACTTGAAACAACAAAGTACTCGAATTACACAGAATTCGTATTCAAATAATGTACCTATTTGTATTCGAATAAGGTACCTACCTAATATTCATTTCAGCCAGATAACACTTGTAGATTTGAACATTACTTGAATTTAGGCTGTTTTGATCGCAGGCATCGGAAGAATTGTATATTTCGGGCAGATCATCGGTGAGCTACGAGTCCTGCCAAATTGAAGACGACGCTGTGGTTCCAAATTGGCTCTTCCAAATTATTAGCCAGCAGCAATCCGTAAGTATAACGTAATGAAATTTCGTTGAATGTGAATCCCCTCCCTAACATAAGAACTATTGCGCTCCTAGTTAGCTACTCGAACTAGGATTCAAACCTTGAATAAATATACATTATACAGCTTGTTTGTTCCAGGTAACTGACGAAGAGGAACCACAGATGTTACTTCCTATGCCTATGCCGTTGCCGCTCATTGAGCCAATCTTCGATGCGAATGGGAACGTGGTGGAGCCGAATATTGGGGTTGACGCGGGCGCGGGCGACGGGCGCGGCATGCACAGCGACCATTCGCAGGACAGCTCGGGCCGCGGCACGTCGCTAAGTTCTAGCGAGTCGTCGTCGGGCCAGCAGAGCCAGGTGAATGAATAGTCTAGTATCAGGCGATGGACCCGGCAAGCGAGACCACTCGCAGGACAGTTCGGCTCCGGAGAAGCTTATGTCGCAGCGTTGTGGAAAGGTTATTCCATATACAGATGTGCGTGCAATAGGATAGATCGCTTAAAATGCAGAATGGTCAACGCTAGACCAAGGGTCTACGATAATGTAGTCCTTTTTGTTGGCGAGCGCGAGCAGTGGCAAGCGATAACGGAAACTGGAGGGGTAATAGGTGAGTGATCGGAAATATGGTCAGTCAAGAATTTGGGTGTGGCGGAAGCGAAGGATAAGCATGGCTAGACCAGTTAAGTAGGTCAGGCTTCAGTGAACGGCAACAAGCATCAGGGTAGGTGAGTTTTTAGTTTTGTAGTAGTTTGTAGTTTAGTTTTATTTGACTCAGACTCTTTCAAAAACTTTCTCTTGATCTAGTTTGCGCTTTATTCACATACGTGATTCGCTCGGTGTGCGTGGCTGTGCATTAAGGCAGGTCTATGTCCAGCAGTGGACGTCAATAGGCTGGTTATGATGACGGTGACGTAGTTCCGATGACATTTATTGGATTTTAACGTATTTATTTTCATTTTAAAGGCCATCCTGATCGACCCGTCTGCCTTTGCGGCCCAATTCGAACTAATCCACGAGCCCGTCGGCAGTTCGATCGGGGCGACCGCTCTGGCGATACCACTCGAATCGCCAGACACATCCTTCAGGGCCATGTCAGGTAAATACCTAAGTTGCGATGTCTGTATTTTTAGGATTTCGTACATCATCACTTTTTCTCAGGAACGCGTGTAGGTATAAAGTTGAAATTAATATCAAATACTCAGGTCTGCAATCCTTTGGAGCTGTAAAAAAATCAAACTTCTAAGTCAGCGCCGTGAAAATATATGGCCGTTTTTGGCGCATTTTTGAGTATTTTGGTAATCAACACCTATGGGGTACTTCCAGTTGACCTAGAATCTTGAAATATGGCAAGAAGCAATGTCTTATAGCACAAGTAATGGGAAAAATCCGAAAATAGTAAATTTGTAGTTACGTCACAAAAAAATCTATTACTAACAAACTTAATTTATATTATAACCATATCATCCATGTACTATTAACGATTTTCGAAAATTTTAAAAATTAAGTTTGCACGGAACCCTCACGGCGCGGGTCCTACTCGCACTTATCGTGCTACAATATCGTGACAGAGTCTTGACTACTATCTGCTACATAAGTTGCGTCTTTGTTGCAGGAAATGACGCCCTAAGCACCAGTAGGAACGTTACTTCGAGAAGCCGTCCAAATCCGCTGCTGGCCGCGAGCGACGCTGACGCTGACGTCAGTTCTCTGGACACAGACGCCTTCGACTCCTCAGACAACTGAAATACAAGGTTTGGCTTATACATTATTTTATTGTGCGATTTATTTATACATATATTTTCGAAGGCGACGTATTGTTTCCGTTTTTGATATACGACATACGAGTGAAATATTTGAAATAGAGAGTATTAGATTTCGGTTCTATGTCATAAATTGCAGTGTAGGTACTTGACTTTGACTGAAGTGTTGTTGTAAATAAATTATTGTTCTTAACCTAAAAGTATTACTTATTTTACAGTTAAAATATAGGTCTAAAAAATCTAAACCGGTCAATTAACAATAAACATTCTTTTACTGTACGGTCAACCGCATGTCAGTGGAAACCAATCCAATATAAACATCATAGTATTGACACTCCCTAGGCCAGCTCAAGGTCAAAGTGTTTCCACTGACGTGCGGTCGACTGTACAATATGCGGGATTATATCAGAAGCGATTAGACTTCAAATAAAATCTGCGAAATAAAATACGAATTATTTCCAACATAACTTAATTGGTGGAAAAGAGAAGGAATAACATTTTCTTTACAATCCGATGTCTGTCTCTCTCAAATTCTGTCACTTGGACAGTTATTAAAGTAAATAAAAAGTAGGGTATAAGATCCTTGGAAGGGCTGTTCTCACATCATACTTCTTTAAATTAATCATTATTAGACTAATACATTACGAATAAGATTCAGATTGGCACAAACTTACTTAAGTAAAGTTGTTTACCAGTGGGAATCGAACCCACGACCCCCAGGCGCATGATGCGTCAACAACAATTGATAGATCAGTGAATCAATCTGTCTCGGTCAGGTTTCTTTTGTTAGGGTCTCGTCAAAACGGATAACCATAAACAAAGCTTTTTTTGCCCGTCTCTCTGTCTGTCCGTCTGTTTGCCGAAAAGTCGAAAACTACTTAACCATTTGAGTTTTTTAGCTGAAATGAAAATCTTTTCTGAGATACCTATTGCAGGACAACAAAAAAGAAATTTAATTGACGGAATTTGTACGACGTAGGTACACGTAAACACTAAAGCGTGACACACACTGAGCGGCGGCGTTGCGAAAACGTTGCGGGTTTTTTTCCGTAATGTTCGAAATAGTATGAATCCCTTTACATCAAAGCGGCGGCGGCGCGGCGCGTTCTTCATACAAACCTTCGCCGTCGCAACGGTTTCGCAACGCCGCCGCCCAGTGTGTGTCACGCTTAACACTTCCACTTCTATAAAAGGCTGTGATAGTTTAACTCAAAATGAACACACCGTGTCGAGGAAATGTCTTTTTTGCATTTATTCATATTGTACAATTCTTATAATATGATTCATTCTGCAAAATTTTACATGCGAGCAAGAATTCATATATAAAACATTAGCTCTTCGTATTGTACATAACCATTTTTACCAGTATAGTGAAAACATGCGTATAGTTTTTAGTTTTAGGATAATAAATTACTTATACTAATTTACGTTTGGTTCTTTATTAATACAATATCAATATGAGGCTTGCACTATCCGGTAAAGTTATTGGAACGTACCAAAAACATACTATGGTGCTTTCTCGCCGCCGATGAACTTTCTATGCTAAATATACAGTAGTAATTATAATATTAAATATAAAAGTTATCGTCGTTAAGCGGATTATACAGGTACAAGGCAGGCATGACTTGATGGGGATCTTATCATTTCTCGACTCACTTCATTTATGCCGGAAACTTTGAATTGCAAACGTGGTGCCGCCTATTTGAGTATTACCACAGATTACTTAATAGTTCCTATATTACACTGTTTGGTATATATAAGAATGTATATATAAGGTATACTTCAGAATACAATGTTAGAAGTTTAAAGGACATTATTAAGTGACTTGATAAATCATACTAATGATCATCAGGTTATTATTATTGCTCAAAATGCTTAGTTTAATTTTAACCTTTTTAACCTTATTTCAATGTAGCTTCAAAGGTGGTTAGGAACTCTCTCCACGGCTAAGATGTAATAAAATGATGTGAGCCGAGAATTAAAAAGTTACGTTTAAAATCTATTTGACAATTTATAAGTATATTGATTATAATTAATGGCTGCTGTTATATTCAAATTGAAGTGAAAAATTTACATACTATGAGCTTATTCGTTTCACTATAATTTCGATGCGTTAATATTTAATATTATGACAATTGTTTATTAATTAATTCCTTATTGTACATGGCACAAAAATTACACAGATATTTATAGTAAGAACCCTTGTGCCGACTTTGCCACTTGACGGCTTTTCTTAAAACAAAATAACACATAATTATGATATACGAAAGCGTACTTTGTGAGTAAGCAAATGAGGTATAAAATCTTTCTAAAATTGAAAATGAAATCCAGCATATTATATCCACACCAATGTTTCCAGCCTTAGAACAACACGGCCTCCGGCTCTACCATGGTATCCACACTTGTACGCTGTCGCTACGTAACAAATCGAACACATCCCTAACCTCTCGTGCACATGGGTATCGCACATCATCAGCCTGCACTAATCCACTGCTGGACGTAGGCCTCACCCAAGGCGCGCCACTTAACCCAAACTTTCGCTATCACGCATAGATATAGCTGCAAAGTCGGTCATAACTCGTCGGAGCAGTACAGCGACATAGTGTAGGTTAGGCGCATGCGGCGCGAGCGCAAGCCTGACATGACTAAAGCAAATGAGTGTCACCAAGAGAAAGTCACCAAGGGCGCAATTGTAACTTAGTTTTAGTTTTTTTTAAATATTGTATACTAGTAAATATTGTAAATTCTTTATTTCCATTCCTATTTTCACTATTACAACAAAATTGAACACCGTCTAAGGCTATCTATATCGACTGCAGTAATGTACCGCTAATACCGTTATGCGCTTGTTAAAATAAAATGGCCTGTACCATACTGGTAAGTGGGAGAGAGCGCAATATCTATGTACTGCTCTGATGATTTTTTTAGATAAAAAATTTATGAGTGACTGCAGCGAAAGAAAAATTTAATTATAATGATATTGTAGCTACCTTAGACGTGTTGCTTTATGATTCCACAAACACTTAAAATTTTCTGTCCAGAGTCCAATCGGCAAGAGAAGTGGTTACCCACTTGATAAATTTTAAGTAAATAACACTAATAAATGCATTGTTTCTAAATAGTCTATGATGAATGTAATGGAAAACTATTATCTAACGCGGGATGTGATTATTCAGTCAAGCGCACATGATTTGGATTTTTTGGACTAACCACTTTCCGTGCCCGACCGTACCATGCGTATATTTGACTCGCTTTCCTTTCCCTTCTTAGCCCCAATATTATAGGAACACAACATAACGATAAAAAAATTTAATAGTGAAACGAATATGAACGAATATTATACATTTTGCGCATATTTTTAAAAACCCGAAAACGAAATCCATTCTCGTGGCGTATTCAATAGTGATGTGATATTATCGAGCGATAAAAATGTATAAGAATAATTGAAATGCCACTTATTTGTAGTATTAATTAAGTTCACTATTATACGAATATTTCATTAACTATTTTAAGGCAGTGAAACACCCAACTTAAATTCAAGGACAGTTGGGGACGAGATTACCTAGCTAACATTAAGATTAACTGGTAACATATCACTAGACATTTTCACAGGCGACCTCTACACAACGGCCGCGTAATATTTTACATTATTTACACGTCTTAAACACGTAAAGTGTGAACATCGTCGCAATAATCACGAGGGAATCATAAACACTACAGCGGGACGCACTCTGTAGGTATCGCTATACCACTCAGTCATCGAAAGTCCATCGGCTTATTGTATAACACCCCAGTTACAAATGACGGAACGAAATTATCCATACATCTATACAATAACAATATAAATATACTTCCATGAGTCAATCTCGATAAATAATAAAGCTACGTAGAAGAATCTAACACTCTGAGATAAAAAGGTAACAAGTTACATCTGCGGGACACGCATTCCTTCGGGAACACATTTGAAAACAATGGATTTTTAATTACGACTAGGTTAGCATTGTAATAATTATAACATTAATAATATCATTAGGTCAAAATCGGTTCCATACGAAATGTTAATGTGGCATTATCAGGAAAATATGCGAATTTTGTGATATAATATTTCAACAAATTCATTTCTATTGACAACATTGCACAGAATGTTGTAAGGTCGAGGCTAGATAACAGTTTTTTTTGGTAATTTGAATTGTCCAATTTATGTATGTATAAAAGTAGATGCTAATATGTAGTATAACTTTATAGGGGGTTTTATTTTATAATACTTTTGGAGTATTTTCAAAATATAAAATTTAAATTTTATTTCAAGAAAATGTTTAAAATTACGTTCTGTACGTACAAAGAATTTATTGTTGCACCCAGTAAACAGGCGGTGTTTGCAAAAAAATGTTATCTATACTCATATTCAAATCGGAAAATTATATAATTTAATAGTATCTCAACGCACATAGACAATTTGTACTAAAACTAAGTCTAACAGAGGTAAAATATAAATAAACGAACACACTTAAAAGCTACACAACCCACTCTTCTGTCCATCGCAACGAACAACAACTATCAAAATAGAGGAGTAATATTCTAGTAAAGAGACCTACAGACCTCAGGTGCATATTTAGGAACAATCGATCTGCAAACCAAAGTACCTACGTATTCCATATTAAGATCAAAGAAATCCCTAAAAGTTCTCGACGTCCAATCGATCGGACGAACCATCAGTCAGACTTCTCGGTCATAATTAGAGCCCGTTATCTCGATGCACTGATGTCACGATTAGGGTATATGGGGAGTATGTAAATGGCACAGTTTGGTATTTTTTGTAAGTTCCAGCGTAACGAACGGACGTTACAATCGCTTTGTTTGTTTTTGTGCCAAAATCATGCAAAATTTACTATACTTTAATTATTGCACGTTTTATTGGAGCTGACTAGACAAGTAAAACCGAATCTCTAAATAAAACATATTTTTAGACAGGTAATCAAATGTCAGTGTAATAATAAACGTTACATTTTTAAGCTCTAAAACCTCTAATAGCTAATCTAGCTAAACTAGCAAATTCTGAGATTCTGAAAATTCTGTGAATTACTTAATAAAACTTTTTATTGCAGTTATTACTTACCATATTTTCTCTGTAGAGATGTTTCAAAGCAGCAGAAAGTAACCAAATTATAAAATTGAGATAACGGGCTTTAGTCATAATATCTGATCTCGATTTTATACAGAGACAAATAATGATTTAGGTCATGAAAAATTATATTCACTAAACTTTTTCTTTATTTTTCAAACAGTTTTTTATATAAACGTAAATAAAACCTATTTGACATTTTAGTATTTTAGCATAATTTAAACATTTTTAAAATTAATTTAAGTTAACGTTTTCTTAAAATCTGCAAACCGAGATAGGTTGTTCCTAAAAAGTGCAAAGTCTCTAAAACAAATGAAAAACATCCCTATGCAATCACACAGTTCTACTAAATCTCATTTTCCCCATTTGTTATCACAGAAAATCATGTATTTACAAATTTTGTCGTACCATAGTGTCGTACGTAACTCATAGCGCATGCCTTGCAACTTAATACGTATAATATTTGATGATGACGTGACGTTTAAAGCATCTCACACTGACTATTGCATTTTATTGAACTTTTAATTAACTGGACATTTGTGATAGTAAACATCACACCTCTCGGAAGGCTGAATCTAGGGATGTTTTCTATAATGTACCTTCTATAGTTAGTCAACGGATAGATTGTTAGTGTAAGCCCCACTTTCTGCTAGAAATGTGTCTCTAACAAATATAAGTTTAATATTTCAGCTTTATTAAGTACAATATTCGCACTTTCTGGGCTTCTTGCCGCTTCTGTACAATATCACTTCCGAAGCGCTGGTAGTTTAGCAAAACCACTAACAAAATGATTTGTGAATCGTATTTTGTATAAACAGATTATTTTTTGTTTCTTTGTTACACAATAGTGATGTAAGAAGCTATAAACTAACAAGAGACCAAGTGTGACGATTAGGTAGTGTGACATGCCTACTAAATGATGACAACTATGAATGGGTTGAATAAACAGGTTATATTTTATAATATGGCGGCAGAATTAGTATACACAATAGGTATGTAGGTACATTCTCAGATTATACTACCTATTTATATATACTAATTACTACACATTATGTAATAATTTTAATAAAACTGTTTTTAAATTCAGAAAAAAAAGATTTATATATACGTGTTATCTTATGATATTATTACCGATCGAGCGAGTATGTTTCTCTCTTTCATTAAAGTTTCGACTTTTTAATTAGTATGTACACATAGTTATTATTTCATGTTCTTAGAAGGCTATCACTTGGCTTCATTGTAAAAAGACTAATCTATCTGTAAAGTAATTAAACGTTCCCGATGGTAGATGAATTTCTAGATGAAGTAATACGGTCTGTAGTAGCAGTATGACGCGAACCAAGCGATAAAATAGCTTAAAATAATATTAGTATACACGATTTTACAATTTAGGTAATAATTAATGCAGAAATGGATTTCAAAGTTTACATACAAATTCATATTCATTTATTTTTAATTGTATTTAATTTTAATTTAAATAACGTAGGTATAAAGCACTTGGGGGAAGGACAGCAAATTCAATAAAAAATGTTTAATTATTTATTACAATATTAACTAAGTAAAAATTATTTGCTATATAAATATTTTATACAACACTAGTGGTAATTTGTCTGACATGATTTGCTAGTGTTTCTCCCAATGTGTAAGTTGAGTTTGAAACGTCGTTGAGTGAGGTCGGCTCGGTACGTGGGCCCGTGTACCGCGACCCGCGCCCGCCGGCCGGCCACCCGGCCACGCGATGCTACGCCGCGCCGCCGCCGCGCCGGCGCGGGCGCACACACCCCACCCCGCCACGTTTCAGTAGGCGATTTAACGTAGTCTTTATGTAGTGCAAATTTAATATAGAAAGTTTACTTTTACAATACAGACTAATTATCTCATTTTATGTAAAAATCCTAGCGCAAACGAGTAGTCTGGCACAGTTTCATAGTTCGATTACCTTAACCATATATAAATCAAAGAGTAAAATTTTTTAGCGAATTAAAAATTAAATTTTCCAAAACTTTGTAAATACTAGAATTTGGATATAGCTCGTGGAGGCCCGACGGGGCTGGGCCCGCTCCAGGAGGCACGTCCAATATCCTGAGCAACGAGAGTCGTCTATGTACACACGGTCGCCGAGTATAAAATGAGATCGTTCGGGGCGGGCCGCCGGCGGCGGGCGCGCGTCAGAAGGTGTGCGCGTGCAGCGCGCGCGGCGCGGCGGCGGCGGGGTGCGGGGGGGCGCCGGCGGGCGCGGCGGCGAGCGCGCGCACGTCCCGCTGGGAGCGCGCGCGGCGGCGCCGCTAGCACCAGTCGTCCTCGTCAGAGTCGGAGTGCCGCGCCCGCGGCTTGTACCCGTTGGGCAGCCGCGGCTGCGGCGCCGGCGACGGCAGCGCGCGCGCCCCGCCGCCGCGCCCCATCGCCAGCGCCGCCTCGTAGCTCAGCGGCGCCTCGTAGGACCGCCCGCCTCGCTCCGACTCGTATCCTCTGCCCCGTCTGACGATACGAGTCCTTTTATAACACGGTCTCAGTAAATTATTTTTTAAAATTGATTAAACTTACCTTTCTCTAGATCTATAGTCTCGGTGTATCAGTCTTTCAACTTCTCTGCCATACTCGTACTCATCGTGTAGAGGCTCTACTGGTTCTCGTACCGTATGCCTTAGCGATAACTGAAATAGATAGCAGATCGTAAAAGCTAATGCGTTTCCAGAAAAATATATGATCCAGGAATACAAAATAAAAAAAGTATTGTAGCTTCACCACTTACGTGCGAGGGGCTGTGGCTGATTCTGGTGAACGGTGGCTGCTGCTTGACCTGAAGCGTGGAGGGCTTGGTGGGCGTCGGGGGCAGCTGCCGGCCGCGGCCCCGCCTCGCACCCTCCCTCTCCCACGACCGGTCGCGCCAGTCCCGCCATTCCCTCTCGCGGTCGCGCTCCCGATCACCACCTATCGGGGCCCAAACTGCTATTTGAATAATTTGGACGTTCTGATTTGCGACCGATTGCATTGCAATCGACGATCTGTACGAACGGAACAATCACAATACACTTAATAGATAATTTTCAGGACTTAATTGGATAATTCGAGGTAAAGCAACGAAAATAACGGGTCGCAACGATGAAAAATATACATTACGGTTAACAATAAACAGATGTGCAAACAATTTTCTTAGGCATTAACTCCATTCTCTCCTGCACGCGCGCTCTTTCTTTCGTCAACACACGTGCAAAGCTGAACATCGATGGCTAATGCCTCTATGACGTTAGCATCAGCAAAGGGTTCTGAAGTGAGCCAAGTCACAGGCCATTCATTCAGACCCCTTGCTTTACAATAATTTATAACGAGCATCATGGTACCTAAATCTTCTGCACTGGCAACTTGATGTGATATTATTTAAAAACGTTTTAATTGTAGTATATTATGTTTAATCAACTCTACTTATAGTTACTGATGATGTTTTATCTGAATTATGATGAGACGTTAATTCCTAATGTAATACGTGACCCTGATTGTGATAATTTTAAATGTAAGCGGATGTATCTCGCAGTGAGAGAGAGTAAGAACTGAATCTTTTTAGCATTTTGTATCAAATATGTCCGAAGCTTTTCCATTAGATCTATACGACATTTTGTGACTGTCCATCGTCGCGTATCAATATGCAATGAACATCGATCAGACATGTCAGGGTTAATGCGACGTATCGATTCAGTGCGTACTCTTGTACGTAGTGTGCGTGTGAGGCCCGTGTGTGGCGTCTCGGCGAGCGAGTGGGTCTCACCGTAGGTGTGGTGTGGCGGGCTGGGCGACCGCGAGGGCTGGCTCAGGCTGGTCGTAGGGTGCGGCGCCCTCCACTCCTTCCCTGCTGTCAGGAATACCTTCATGTACCTTCCACCACGCTTTACCCTAAACTACCACTATTTCCTTACTCACAAAGGTGACTCTAAAAGTTTTGGGTGTCTGTTTAAGGTGGTTTTAATGTATGGCTTACCAAGGAGTAGATATCTTGGTTCTGAATCAGTTGTGTCCACAGTGACTACATTCGATGACTTGTGAATTTTAGTACAATTTAAACATTGGCTAGTCCGTTATAACTACAGCTGGCTACTGCAGACAATACATAATATAAAACATAAAAGTCATTAAGCTTTTGCATGCTGCATGATTTATAGTGATATTGTATAAGTGCATGCGCTCAAGGCCCCTTGTTTTCTGAGGAGCCTATGAATGAAGCAGCTTAATATATGCAAACAATAATAGAAATTAATCTTTCGTTTTGGCACCAAAATTAGCATGCAGCAGGCAAATTAGTTTTCCATTTTAGTGTGTAAGAAGTTCCTGATATCCATTTTGAAACAAAGGCCAATTTAATGTCCAACCCACATGGTATCCGTATTAATTAACGGACTTAGTGAGGTTTCTGTGTCAACTTACATCTAATGTTAAATTATTGGCCTGATTGTGTGAAATAATAATACAGCTAACAATTTATGAGCATAATGAATGAGCGGTTTTGAATCACAGCTAATTTCAGCTACTAAGTAATATGAAAGTTACAAAACTAGCTTTGTGAAATGATAAATATGGCTAGAAGTTACAATCTATGTTTCTATTTTATGAACCTAGACGTTTGTAGCGTAATTGCTTTCGCTCACTGAAAATCTTATAACTACATCTACAAAACATGAATATCTACAACTACTGTTAAGCTAGACTTCCCATCTTCTCACAAAACTTTCAGAGTACCTTCATGAGAAGAAAAATGTTTGCAAAACTGTTTTGAATCAATTAAATTGAAGCTTAATAAAACAGAGTAGGTATGTTGACGGTAGATATTTCAATAATAAATAAATAAATAACTACGGGAGAAAATAATAGAATAATATTTAGAGGCATACGCTCGTCGAAAGCTATGTTGAAATGTGATATAGTTTATGGTTTCAAAACATTACAATAGGTACCAAATTTGCAATAGCGTCAATAAGCCAAAATGAGAAACGACCGATAAATCCATTAATCGAAGTAATAAATTACCACGTTATTTTGTATAGACGAGGAGGATATCGGCAGATTCACATGGATGATTTTATTTTATCATTTTTCGTCAAGTTAAAAAAAATTCGACTGTAGCATTTTCACTATTTAAAATAGTATTTGTGCCTACCATGTGGGTGGTAATGGTGGGGCGCTCGATGCGTTCGCCCATGACGCTGGTGCTCATGCTTGACTATCTCGACGACGTTGCTGACGGTGTCGGAAAACCCGATGTCGTGGTGGTACCCTCCGTATTGACCTCGTCTCCTTGGGCTGGGTGTCCGTCTGGAAACCAAACAATTTCATGACAGTAACAAATAACCAGAGAGCTCCTTCGTCATGCATGTTGCAGTTCATGCGACATTGGGTTCACAGAAAGAATTTGGGTTCAAAAACGGTTAGTTTTGGTTTCAAAAAAACACATCTGGTTAGTAGGATTCGTCACGTGCTTGGTGGACATACCAGTTTTCACTATGATTACTTTGAGATCAATGTCTTCTTCGATGCCACTACAAAACAAAATAAAAAGGAAATAACAGAACTAAATCACAACATAAAGAAAAGTTTTATAGATAGCATCATGTTAAATGTACCTTAAACTTGAAGACCTTCCATGGTGACCATTCTGGTACGAGTGTTGTGGTTGTAATCTTGCGTCGTCTAAAGACTCCATGGAGGCATGGTGTGACCCCACATCTTGCAGCTCCAACACCTAGCAATCAAACGTATTTTGAGTAGAAGGCCAGTTGTCCATTAATTTTATTAATAGCATCTAATTTGTAACGTTAAAACTTACTGTCCCATATTTACAAAATTGGCTTTGGCAGACAAAAAGATACACATGCACATAGTGCAGTTTTATATCGCAGTATTTGCAGTTCATGCAACAAAATTTGTGCTCGTGCTCTATTATATTTATTACGTACTTACCTATGCAAAACCTTATCTATTTGTTGATCGTAATAATATTATCATGCTATGTTAAATGCAACTAATTAAACATGCTACTTCTATCAAACAAAATAGGCTATAGTTATTACAGTAAATGTTTTGGTGTCATGTTATATATTATGACTGTTTATGTATGTTTATGTATTAATGTGAAAGTGCTATGTCTAAGAAGTAATATTAATTAACCCATCCCTATTAGTAAAATACTAAAAGATGATATAAAAGTCATTCACTATTTATGTATCAAGATTATACAACTCGGACGTATGTATTAATACTACAAATTTATTAAAAAACAATCCTAGGTTACTCAAAATGTTTACCTAATTTCAACAACCATCTGTGAACTTTAAAAAGTACCATTAATGAGTTTTAGGTACAGCACACTCAAGTTAATAATAATGAAAACTAGGCTAGGGCCTAAGCCTCTAAACTAACTCCGTTGTTAGAATCACCTAAATTAATAATGATTATAATTAATTTTCTAAATCAACAAACAACAAATTCATCTTAAGTTTGTGTTATACACCGAAACATTGATTTTCTAAAATCTCAACATAAAATTACAACATCAACTATCTATGACAGATGGAAATGCATCGATGTGTTTTGGTATCACTGGCATAAATAGGCACATTGTGTTAGAACGTACGTTAACACACTGTTAACATTACTCTTTTAATTTTATGCAAATCAATAATTCGTTCTAACTAAATTTTGCTAGTCGTTATTGGTGGGAACATCGATTGCACTTGACAATATAGCTATAATGAGCGTCTGATCGACCGGGGTTACAACAACAATGATCGGGTTAATGATTCAACCTTTCACGGAAGGTATTCACCTTTTTGTTGTTCCTGTAACAAAAGAAACCACGTATTAACTTTTTATTAAACGCACACGTCTTGTCAAACCGCTCAGGAACAAAATGTTGAATTCTCATAATGTTGAATTCTCAAAATGTTGGATTCTCAAAAAACGGGTTTGTCCAACTAGTTATACTATTAGTTATACCGTATAACAAAATGGACAAAAAAAGTCCAAATAGTACCAGCAAATAGGAAAAACATTATGGAAAGAATTTTTCATTTCTTTTTTAAAAACTGTTTATCTAGGATTTTATTTGAGTGATTTGGTTGGAAATGAGGAATTTGGTTGAGTGAATCTCATTTAAAGAGCTGGAGTTAATAGTAAATATAATATTATACGAACAGACTTACTTGAGAGACTTTCTGGTGGAACGCCGCGCGAGGTTCGCAAGCAAGTGTGGGTCGTCCGGATGCGGATGAGCATGGCCGTCGGCGGCGGCGGCGACGGCGGCGACGGAGGGCCCGTCGTGGCTGAGCGAGCCGGCGCGGGAGCCGGTGCCCATGCCCGCGGCCACGTCCAGCAGACAGTTAAAGAAGGACGCCTTCTGCACCAGCACGCACCCCGCATCACATCCCCGCCCCGCGCGCCCTCATGTCACACAGCGTCCAAGCTCGGACACGACCACTAACCAACGGCTAAAGCCTACATGAGTTTGCGCACATCCCACACATCATGTCCATGCTGGAGTTCTTTCACGAGTGTACTGTTGTGTGTTTGTCAAGTATGAGTAATATATAAGTATGTAGAATTCCAACCGATGGACATGTTAAATTGATTAGGAAATATGTTTGTCGTGTTAGTGAAGATGAATGCAGCTAGAGGTATCTGAGGAAACAACTATTTATTACACGTTAGTTGTATTGTAGTAGCATGTCTGAGTGAAATGTTCAGTATACGTCGAATAGGTACATGTTGGTAGATGCTGTATTTAGGAAAATGTTAGAGCTGTAAATTACAAAGCATCGTCATATATTTTATAGGTGCTAATTAAATACATAAAATAAAATCGTGTGCAATTTTAGTGAAGCCAGAGGCAAATTGTAGGTCAGCTAGTTATAGTCAATGTTGCGTCAATCACTTTCCAAAATGATATTCCCTCATGTGGCATTTTGTTCTCCAGCATGCGCAGACTTGATAATAATATGAATTATTTTTTTAGACTATGATATATGATACAAAAATTACAATAGAGCAAACATGAGCGTAGCGAAGTAAGCATAGTATTTTAATTATATATAGTAGGTACAAGTTATTCAGGCTACTAAAATGGTATGTTAATTAATTGAGCCAAAATGTAATTTATCGAAACAGAACTTGAAAAACATTACAACCAGGAAAGCTAAAGAAGGAATTAAACTCGGTTCCATATCAAACAATGTCATAGAAAAATCATGCACAAATCCTGTACTATGAAGAATGGTACATCGTAAAGAAAAAATCAATTCAAACTATCATCTAGAAAGTAGCGAGCGATAAATGGGAAATATAGACGACACAAATGGGAAAGACAAACAAATCTACGACAGAACAATTGGCTACACTACAAGACGGTTCCAAACAACTCACAGACACACTTGTCTACTACATTGTATTTTGCAACTATAGGACAGGTCACAATGTTGTGGTTTACGAAGCCCTGACGGACACTTGACAGACAAATATGTGCCGGCGCACAAGTTTGCCAAATGTAATTTTAGTACATCAAGTGCGTCTTTTTAAACTAAATCTAAATTATATATTTTAAATTAGGTACTAATCTACTCCTATTTCAATTTGATCAATTTAAGAAAGCTTCTTTCAATTGACCATCGTGTCCTTCTTTGGCCATCGCAAATTTATTGTTATTATTATTTAATTATGAACATTTTCTTATTAACAATAATAAATAGGATGCGAGAAGAAATTCACGATAAAACAAAAAATATCTAGAACAGTGCAAGTAAAAAGTATTCAAAGTTTCGTTCCGTAAAATATTTAATACTACCGGCTGATTGGCCGTAGGGCTATTCTCGCTGAATGCCTGAAAAGTAAACCACCAATGTAGTCGACTCAATAGAGTCGATTGCAACTAAAGTGACACTGTATTGTTGTATCTTTGCCTTTATGAAATATTTACGGCGCGCGCAGCCAATCGGGAATTTTTACAAAGACGAGGTTCACAAAACACGGTTGATTTCAATAAATTCGAATTGATCAATAGGATCTTCAATATTCACAACAATACATCCACAGGTAGACAACACAACCAACTATTAACTAACTAGAATGTTTCAAATTGTAGGTATTCTATGTGGGAGGATCAAAGGGGGCCATCAACAAACACTACTTTTATACTTGAAGTTGTTTTACCTAATCACGTAATTTTTACATTTGGCTCAAGGATACTGTACAGTAAAATACATTAGGTAGAAAAATTAGCCACACGAATTAACCCTGGCTTCATTGATAGGTATCTACGGATCCTACTTTAAAAAGACTCGATTTTTTAAAGAATTTCCAATACCTTGAAGAAAACAGCTGAAATCAAATGTGCGATTGAAATATTGGATACAAAATGACTTACCGGAACGCCCTGTGGTTCAGTCTGGCCAAACCTAGTCGATCTCCAACTCTCCAAGATGAGGAGGCCCGCGTAGATCTTCCCAACCGTAAGCTTTCCCGTATTGAGTACGTCGTTTCGAGGCACCAGCAATTCCAACATTTTCTTTGCTTGAAGAGGCCAAATGTGGGTTATTGTTTCTCGTAGTTCTGCGTCAGCTTGGTCCATTTCTTCGGCTAAAATCAGAAACATTAATCAAGTGAACCCATGAATTAATCAAACGTTAGTTTCTTTGTTTTAAATAATTTACTTTATTACCTGTTCTCATCTTGATGTTGAGGTTTTCCCGAATTAAGGCAAAAAGTGTTGTTGTAAAATTTACTTTCCCGTCGTCGTCTAATGGCATATTCATTCTAATTAGCTTCTTATACGCTAGTCTGTTTGGACATTTGTTACCAAACCCCAGGGGCGGATCCATATTTTTCAACATGTCGTACATTTCCGTATAATGGATCTTCCCTCTGAAATTGATAATTTGTTTGTAGGTGTGTAATAAATATCCAAAAAATATATAGCTTAAATAGCCGAGGCGGGAGAAGGTTCGGCATACATTTAAAATAAGTTGAAATAAATATTCATTAACTCTCGAACACGCACTCAATCATGGTATGAATAAAAATCGACTACTAGCTTCTTCTATTTAAAACCAGTAAAACTAGTTCACTATGGTGTTTAAAACCAAACCTATAACAGACTTCCACACAAGAAGGGGCAAGTTCATCTACCAGGTTCTTATTTGATCTTTTTTTGATTTATTTTGTTATAAATTGTAGCAATGTACATCTATGAACGAAATCTGCCGAAAGATCAAGCAATCAAAGAGGATTGCTTATGGCATAAAATTGAACAAATACCTATAGTCTCATTTTCCTAGGAAGCTGTCTTAAAATATCTTTACTTTCCTTCAGCGCACTAATTTAAGTTAGGTAGATATATTCTTTTTTTAACACAAATCATTACAGATTTACTGACAGAGTGATAACTTAAAATATTACTCTACAGATAGAGCCATGAAGCGCCCAGACGGACTTCACCGCCTTGACCATAAGCAATATTGGGAACTTACGTGGCGTTTGGGTCATATTCAGCCCATATCCTAACAAATTCATCAAGATGATGCGCACCGAGAATGGACGAGTCCCTCGTCAGGTAGTCAAAGTTGTCCATAATGACGGCAACGAACAAATTCAACATCTGTAAACATTTTCATTAAATCTCATTCGTCCGTATAAACATCATAAAGAAATAAGTAAAATAAGTGGATATGGCAGGCAACTCGTTCAAAAAGAGAAAAATATCAAGACGATTAAAATTTAAACAGTGGCTGTGTCCAGTATAATACTTACAAGAAAGGAACAGAAGAATATAAAAGAGACGAAGTAGGCATATGCAAGGGTGCTTCCGCACATATCCTTGCCGGCTTCCTTGTCGCACTTGGCTGGCCTGAGGCAGGCCAGCATGATGTTGGGCCAGGCTTCACCCGTTGCGCATCTGGACACAAAGTGGCTCACAGCAACTGGATTCTCATTTAATAATATTATGTAAGATATTGACCAATGTACAAGATTATATGAAAATATTACTATGACTCGAATCACAAAAAAACATTGTTATCAGAAGATGCATTAATGAAACTATGGTAATTAGTTTACATGGATAAAATAAGTTTAAGACACCATAAAGCAATAGGTTTGTATATGTAGGTAGAGGTACACCAATACAGATAGTATTTTGATGGTATTTTTTCGATTGTTGGGCTACGTGGAAAAGTGACTTTAAACATGCACATTGCAAACGTTGTATTCATGCAGATTTACACAGAATGACCTTTACTCTAGAGTGTTCCCTCAATAAGAGTATTGATTTTAAAAACTGAATTGATACATAATCTAAATTCATTACTATTATTGGAGCAAGCTACAATGTACTTACTCGTACAATTTATAATGTGGTGGAACAAAAAACTATTAATGAAACTGTATTTTGTTTTAAAATCTAATTGAATCGCAAGTATATTGTAAGTAAACATAAACTGTATTCAACCCAGAGTAACTCTAATCAATGTCTCTTACCTGAACAGAAGCATGAGTGCTTGAATAAAACTTCGAAAATTGTTGTGTCTGTTCATATCTGGGCCTGTTGTTAAGTCTATATTGCCAAACACCTGTGTCCAAGCAGATACAACACAACAAGTCAGCTATGTGTGCAATCATACGTGTAACCTGAACATCCTAAGCGCCACGCCCCGATGATAATGTCAATACTAAAAGACTACCTAAATGACGTTTCTATTACTAACACTATGGATACTGAAACAAAATGTATACAAGGTACGGGCTAATAAGGTACAAACATTGAGATGCAAATGGTCAAAGTTAAGGACAACCAATCAGAGGACAACCGACACCACTAAAGGATCGTCTAAATCTACTTCATATTGTTACATATACTATTACGTATAATTAATGAAATTATCCGCAAATCGGATGATAATGATGATATACACATATGACATTGATAGCAAGATAGATTGTCGTTCGTCAACCATTAAAATGAATCGAATAACAAGATGCAACATCTGACGAGGTTCCATGTGCCATGCTTTCTAAGAGAGTTCCTCTCCAATCGTCTCCTCGGTTCCTAAACATCTGTTGACTACGCCGTTACGGCAGACACGTGAAACAGAAAGGGTCCATACTACGCTTTTATCTGTACTCTCACCGAAATAGCAGCATAAGTGCTCCCACGAAAGATCGGAAGTTGTTATGCCTGTTGATGGCACTGTCTGGATCGTATTGCATGTTTCCGAAAACCTGTCATTAGAAATTTGTCAGTGCCTAATGCTTTGGCGTAATGTACGGCCCCATATTATACCTTGCTTTCAAAGCCCTTTGTTTCCAAATTGTGTATTTTTCGGAGGTCAAAATGCATAGCAACTAGGTACGTCGGTTTAATAAATAAATGGAACAACAGATAAAATGGCAAGTGGTATTGTACTGCTAGCTTTGGTAAATTAGATCTACAATATTTGACCAGTTACAAAAATGGGTTGGATGAACTATGATAAAATATTATTTCAAACTACCTAATATTTACTGTCTAATATTTATAACTTTTCTAAACGTTTCAAATCCTAAAACTACTTTATATTTTTTAAAAAGCTAACTACCTAATTATGTCTCTAAAATATTTTTTCTTCTAAGTATCTCGTAAAAACTAAGGGATTTAAAAATCAATCGAAACTAGGCAATATTTCATGGATCTCTAATGGTAGCTTCCATTTATAGACAAGTACTATGTAATAACCCATAACACGAAAACGCAAAGAAATGTATAGTTATAGTCTTAATATAAAAAGTAGAATTTCATATAAGTAAGAGTGGATTAGTGTTGTGAGAACAGGAGGAATGAAGTGACAGACCTGCATTCCGATGATGGCGTAGATGAAGAATAACATCGCGATGAGAAGGCACACGTAGGGTAAGGCTTTGAAACTCTGCACGAATGTCCAGAGCAGTATCCGAATGGTGTAACCCTGCCTGAGCAGCTTGATCAGTCGCGCGGCTCGGAACAGGCGGAGGAAACCGACGTTGAACGTGTTCTCCTGGAAGTTTTCAACGTTCACGATTACAAGTTGTCCTTTAGGACTAATACTAATTTCTAATATTTTTTTATTACTAATTTTGTAACAAAAAAAATATGCCAAAGTATATTTAAAGACTTTCATATTTTATCTATACACATTAAGTAAGTACTTACATATAAGTACTTACACGGGTTTTACAAACAAATAAATAAATATATAAAAATATTCGCGTGTAAGACCCATGTATAAAAATATTATTATTAGTATACAGGCAGCTTTTTTATTACTTTACCAATTTTTAATAATTTATGTTGATCGTGGATGAAAATAAAGTCTTTCTCGTTTTATTTGATACTGAATTATATAGAAGTGGTAAAAACATAACCCTGTATAATAAAAATATGACAATACTATAACAACTTTTAAAAGTCTAATACTTTAGTAGAAATACGGAAAAAAATGCATGACACTTTTTCTTCAATACTGACTGTCCTATGCGACTACTCAAAAGTAGGTAATACATAAGGTTTTTTTTATAAAATAAAGCTAATGAATTATCGATATGAATGCATACTTTAACAAAACTAATGAACGAATTTGAACTAGTTTGGACTAACTTCACAAAACGACAATAAAACACACAAATAGAAACTTAAATAAAATACAACACAAACGAATATTTATATTTTTTTTCCTATTTACTACCTACATTATGTATCTATTAGTCTACATTATTATTTTTCACATTGGGCATTGAATTATCTTAACAGACATTAAGAAGTCTAGATATAATTATCGAAATAGCTTTGATCTTACTAACATTCATGAAACACATCCAATAACACTGTTATAATGTTATTATATTAAACCTATTAAGCAACCCCAAAAATAAGTTGCCCTAGCTTAATACTTACCTACTTAAATAAACTACAAAAACCTCTATAAGTCCTAGTAGGTAAGTATTCTAATAATATATTCTAGCACTACTTGTATAAAACAATTTCATAATAGTATGTACACACTCTACTAAACCAATGCCCAGTTTTTACGGAAATCTAATTTTCCTAGCAATCAAATAATCAATTTGTTACCTGCTGACACGATATTATGTCAGCACAGTTTTCAGCAAGGTCAGTCTGTAATCAGGATATTATGGCCTTTATCTTCACTTGAATAAGAAGTTTAAAAAAATTACCAGCAGCAAAACATATTTTGGGACTGTAGTCGTAAGACAAGTTAAAAATTTAGAAGCTTAGAAAAGATGTATGTATGTGCATAAGAAATGTATACTTACGCCAAACTCCATTATGAGGGCGTCAATAATACTTCCAATGACCGTTATAAAATCAAATATATTCCACGGATCTTTGAAAAAATTCTGCAAACAGAAGTTATATTATTACACCATTTGAAATTATAATTTATGGATGATCAATAAATTATGTTAGACAATAAAATGTAGGCTGGCTGCCAGCTGTACGGGAGTCCCGCACCGGCCACCCATACGGGCTGCCGGAGCGGCGACACCATGTGAGGCGCTAGAATACCGTTTCACAGCGACCCTGAGCGGGTCCCATATACGGTACAATCCGGGTGGCTGTGAAACGATGTTCTAGCGCCTCACATGTGTCGCCGCTCCGGCAGCCCGTACTGGAGGCTGCGGGCTGTGAAACCACCCTTAGATAAATAATGATATTATGACGATAACAATGGGATTCCGACGTCAAGAACAAAATATCAATCAAATATACAAATGTACACTTTCTATTTCGAGACTGTACACATTTACAACGGGACATTTATCGGGATAGGAGTAAGGAAATCTCTCTTGTATCTATGCAAAAATAATTTGCTTATGGATCTAGAAAATTGTAAAGTGATAATAAAATCTATTCAAAACCTAAGTCTTATTAAAATAAGCGGCTGTTTGTAAATTTTTCTATGAAAAACAATTTCCAGCTTTAAATATATTCAAGTCAATATTGAATATTGATTGCTAATCTAAATAATTTAAAAAAATAAGTGTATTATAATAGTTTAGATGCAAAGTTCGAAATAGTGTCAGTCTATAATTTTGCTTTATGTGGTTTCTTATACTATATAAGAATCTTATAAACTTTTAGATTACAATGGTCGCAGAAGTTACTTAAATATGATAAGTTTAATGGCATGTGATTTTGAAATTTGCATCTTTACACGGCAGATATCAATCTCATAGTCATGTAGTACTACAAGACTGTAGCCCACCCGCGTATACATAAATGCAGAAATGTATTTAAATATTTAAGTATATGCTAAAATTTTAAGTGTAATAAATTCTTACCGCACATCCGAAGGCAATAAGCTTCAAAACGGTCTCGAGAAGGAAGAAGAACGTAAAGACCAGGTTCATGAATGTTAGCATGTCCATGAGTAGTAGTGGAGCCTCGTGAAACTACCACAAAATTAATACCAACAATTTTTAACCTTAACTCAAAATATTTTTATAGTCAAAGATAAATGCGAGACGGTTAACTCAAAACATAATGTAGGTAAATACATACCTAGTCTAACAATTCAATAATGTAATAGGTAAGTTAATTCATTCTGGCATTTAACTTCATAGTCTTTAAAAAATCTCTTCTACTCGCTATTATATAAAAAAAAACTTTAATTATATTTATCATGTAACAGCAAGTGTAACAGTGTCCAGTGTTTGTGTTGTGTGTTCTGTTTAAATTTCGATTCCATATTGAGCCAATTTTCTATGTGTAAAAATGTATGCACGTAGTGTTGTGGTTTCTTGGTGCACGTGCTCGCATGCAGATCTGAATTTACATACATGCACATAGGCGGTTACAACAAACAAACAATCATTCGTCATGATTGACAAGTTCCAGGGAACCCATCGCGGAGTTGGGCAAAGTGACATATTCATACTGACCTTTTCAACTGTTGAGCTCCCGCATGCCGTTGTCGAATTCATGTGGCTTACTTACCTTGGCCAGAAAAGAGCTGCAGATGCTAAAATGCTGAAGTCATTAAGGACATTTAAGAATAACACAGCGGCGTGTGCGTAACATACAAGTGCTACATGCAGCAGAAGAGAGAAGCCATGCTCAATAACGATATGCAAATCATATCATTATTTCCACCATTATCAGAGAGTATCGGATACTAAGGAAGGGATAATATTTACTCGGCTGGAAATTTTCCCATACAGTCATGTAAATAGATAAAGTAACTAGTTAGTAACAGAAAGAGTACATTTGTACCTATTTCAAAATTTTCCACTCATAATTTTATAAAGTGTCAGCCCAAACTGTGTTTGTGTACTTACTTTGACACCGTAAGCGATGATTTTCAACACCGTTTCCACAGAAAACATTCCAGTAAACCCCATATTCGAATACTTGAGGATATCCGCGTAGAGGTCATTTTGATTATAGTACTGCCATTATGTGACGACGTATCGTGCGTTTTGGATAAACCCATGGCAATGAAAATAGATATTTATTACTTCATAGAACATTATAACGTGGAAATAAGAATAAGTATTGTTGTGATGTAGGTACATGATGTAAAAGATGATGTAAGTTAGTATATCAGGTCTCTTTGATACAATCCGAATATTGTCTTATGGATAGAAGAAAGGATAGTTTTGTAACTGACTCGGTGAGAGGAAATGTGCCAAAGTTTTTAAATGATAATAAAACAAAAAGAAAAAACACAGGATCACATTACGGAATGATTGCTGTTGTAGCAGATAATGCCTTTAATAACAAAGATTTAAACGAAGTAAAAAAGGGCGACATTGATAATAAACATAATTGAGCAAAAGTAGACCCTATTTTTTTTACTATCATATCAGAATGTTATCTCAATTTAATAACCGGAATTCAATTTCTTATGGCAGCAGTAAAGTATGTTTAGTCCAATAAAAATCATAAAGCAGCATTTAGCCACCAATCGCGCCTGGCAGTAGGCCATTCCACCAAGCATGCACACTGTTCACGTTATATAGACAAGAGAATGTCTTAAATAAGATCATGCAACACGAACAACATTAATGGCCCATGCCACGTCCTAACTGAATCCAGAGATGTAGTGCATTCACAAGCACGAATCACAATAAAATATTAGTAGGTATTGTGCGGTACATGTGCAGGTAGGATAGTATATCGTGCAGAAAACACTGATACATACAAAGTAAATGGTAGCAAGCAAGGAGTCACCAAAGGATTACTCAAGGAAACACAGGATTTAAAAACAATAAATCAATAATTTGGCGGTATATATGGGATAGGCTCAGTCATAATTTGAAATACGGCGCATTCCAATGCAGTGTATACCAACGACGCCGATAACAGTGATTTTAAAACTCATGTAAGTATGTTGGTTGTGTGTTGAATGTGTATTGTTTCGATACTATTACGATTTATCCGAGGCAGTATACCTACTAGTTTTGCTAAATAATTATGCATAGCTCTGATTTTTTCCATTCTATGTCAATTAAGATTTACATTTAAACTTTATTCACAGATGTAGGTATTAGCAATATCAACTATTTGAAGGCAAGTGCTGACAATTAGTAGACGCATAGTACGACATAGGGTTCTTCTTAGCCAATCTAGAGAGTTTATCAGAAGTCAACAATTATATCATTTTATTATTAGATTCTTATTACTCTCTAGCAAGGCTCCAGTGCTGTCAGTGAATATATCTAGGACCTTCATTGTTTGTGCCTTGTGAAGGAGACTATTTCTCAAAAACTACCTCAAGTGATCATTTTCTACTTGTCACATTTATGGTGCTTAATTTGTTTTGTATGTAGTATTTTGTTCGATCACTTTTGTATGTTTGTTTTGTTCACATATTTTTGAAATGTTTCAGATATCGTTTGATGTTTAAACTATAGTATCACTAACATTTATAAGCGTTTTCAAATACATACCTTCATCATGAGCAGCAACGTGTTGAGTACAATAAGGGTCATGATGAAGTACTCGAAGGGCGTAGAGACAACTATTCTCCACACTTTGTACTTAAAACTTGCCCTTTTGCTTGGCATGTACCTCTCGAGAGGTCTTGCTTCTATTGTGAAGTCTATACATGATTTCTGGGAACAAAAATATTTATTTAACAAACAATTTCTGTGCTATAATTTAAAACGGTTCAATTTTCGTGACTAAAGCTTTCTTTACTATAGTTTCCAAACCTACATATAGTAAGTTGGTTGTCCAATCAAGCTAAGAAGTGAACCTCAATCACGGTATTATTTCACAGACAATACAAGTACCTGATTCTTATCAATTTCACCGTCTTGCAGCTCAGCCTCGCCCTGCTCTTGAAATGTGATAATTATCAGAGCTACGAATATGTTAACAAAGAAGAACGGAAACACCACAAAGTAAACTATATAAAATATGGACATTTCTATTCGAAAATTTTGTATGGGTCCCTTGTCTTCATACGTGGCGGCCATTGAGTTTTGTAATACTCTGTAAAAGAAAACATAGTATTAGAATTGCAACTCTCGATGTTGCCATTTGGCTCTATGAATTGCTACCCAGCAGCATCAGAGAAATTTAATCTAATTAACATTTATTGGTATCTGCCCGTATGGAGGCTAGAAGGACTAAAGTAAATGTAGTGTAAGCATCGGGACTCACTGCGGCCACCCCTCCCCCGTCTGCACAGCGAACAGCGTGAGCATGGCCGTGGCGACGTTGTCGTAATGGAAGGATTGCGTCTTCCACAGCCGCTTGGCCACTGTCGGCAGCAAACTGTTCGGCTCGTACACGAAATACGACCCCCTGGCATACAAATGGTTTATTTAAAAAAATATGCAACGCGTAAGTCCTATAAGTATAAATTTTTCTTATAGTATCCTAAATATCCTGAAACTTCCCATCATTGTCTTGTCAGGCAAGTTTAAACGACGTTTTAGTTTTATAATAACTCTTCATCGGTCAGCGTTTAGGGATTTAAGCGTTCTGTAAAAATTATGTATTTAGGACAATTATAAGCGTCTGAACGGAATTGGTCAGGCAACGGCCGAGTATCGATAAATGAAAAATCAACTAAGAGCGACAGTAATAAGGCATTAAGCTGCGAAATCATATTTTCTAACCTTCAGTTTAATCGGTCCAGTTATCAGGGGGACAGACAGATAGATGGACGGACAAAATAGCTTCACTATAAAAGTGTCCTACAAAGGGGTGGTGTTCGATCTTAAGACATAATTTTGAAAAATAAAATTGGTTTGTTATGCTGCTTTCAAATCCATATCAACGTGGAAATTTTAACCTTCCGAAACCCAGAGCGCATGTCTTACTTAAAATTCGGTCGTATTTCGTGTATGTCACACCTGACATTTGTCACTTAAAAAACTGACTTTTACCTAAACATGTTCTCAGGTGATCTCAGGCAAAACATTGCAAATGACAAAAATGAAATAATCTGTTTCAAATATCTGTATTAGGTATGAAATTGAAGATTATTATTCAGCGGATATCAAAGTTATGCCTTGGTGGCTCGATATCGGGCCGGTCGGGTTTCGGGAGGTTAGTTAAAAGTTTTATTATGTTTGTAGGTACTCTTAAAATGATTTAAAAAATTATTTAGGGCTTCTTTCACCACTTCCTGATATTGTTACAGATAGTAATCTTAGTGATAAACTAATCTATCAGATAAATCTGTGCGATAGACTATATAAAATATATAGGCAATCAGATACCTGTGAAACCAAAAAAATAGGCTATCTGTCAGATAACCTGCAGATAGGGTATCTGAGACATTATCAGCAAGCTGTGTAAGAGGCCCTTATAAATTTAAAGAGTACGCACGAGTACCTACATACATAAAAAGTATAGTTATATCTTGACTTTGACTAAAATTTAAGTTATGATAGTAGAAGAATAATACTTACTGGCAGTCTTCAAATGTATTCTTACTGATATCGGTGCAGTGAAAAAATTTACCATTAAAAAGTTGAACTGCAATTACAGCGAATATGAATTGAAACAATATGTACACGATGAGAATGTTAATGACATTTTTCAAAGAGTTCACAACACAGTCAAACACTGCTTTTAACTTTGGAACACGTTTTATAGTTTTCAATGGTCTGAGCACTCGTAACACTCTCAATGATTTAATTGTGGACAAATTTTGTCCCGCCCCTTTCTTGACGCCTCTGTAACAAAAAGAAAAGTATTGTTATCGCATTACAAGATTCAAGCCGGTTTTGAATAATCATAAATTTTAACAAAAAATAAAACCGATTTCCCCAATTTTTATTATTAACCCTTACGAGGTAAAAAAAAAACCTTTCGAAATGGGGTGTCCCAACGGATCACGTGATCATTACCGAAATATAGCCTATTCAATAAAAAAGAATCATCAAATCGGTTCACAATCGGCGAAGATATCGGGTAGCATACACAAAAAACATATAATCGAATTAAGAACCTCCTCCTTTTTAAAAGCGGTTGACGTTGTATATCTGACAAGCTCTGAAGAGCGGAAAGTTTCTCCAACTTCTTAGACTTCTGGCTAATGCTTACAGTCTTTAATCTTGTACGTACTTAATAATACGGTGATTGTACGGTCGACCGCACGTCAGTCATGCTCTGGGCGTCAATAGGACGAAGACAGTAGACGGAAAAGGAACAGTATACCGTCTCGGCAGCGCCCTTGAAATAAATACCTACGCCCGCTCGGCAGACTAACGCGCAATAGGGCTGCCTACTGAGCGTACGGAACTCGCGACTGATGGTGCCCTGACCGCGATGTCGGCCGTTTGTATGAAAACGGTTCACTGACGAAGATGATGATGTAAACCACGTACCCGATCTCAAAACCGAAGCTAACTAGGGCGCAGATGACGACCGCGGCATCCATGATGTTCCACAGGTCGCGGAGGTACGCGCCGGGGTGGAACAGTATGCCGAGGTCGACTATCTTCAGCAGCATCTCCACGGTGAACACACCCGTGAACGCGTAGTCGAAGTAGTTCAGCACTTTATTCCTGTGAACCATGGTTACATTATAGTTACAAAACGAACTGCCAGTAAAGACATTTTAGAATTGTAATCTTAATATTTCACGGGATTATCATCATATAGGACTTCAACATCTATTGCTGGAGTTCCTTCCCTAATTAACGCCGGAATTACGGAATTACTCACGTGAATTCACTGTGCCGGCTTACGTCCGACTTAATTCAGCCCTGAATCAGGGAGTCGGAAGGGACTTTTGGTCTGTGCCCAGTGCCAGAATAGCGCGCCCCTCGGCGACAATGTCTCGCCAACGACAATGACCCAGATGGGGTGGAAGCATTAGTAAGTCGACAAAACAAATTCACATAATAAGCAATTTCGCGAAATTTTATGATTAAATTAAAATGTTTCATTTAATCTCTTCTAAGTAAAAAAAAACAAAAAGATATTAGGATGCTCAGAGACAACTGGAAGGATTTAATTAAGTCAAAATGACTTATGAAAGGTTGATTTCAAGAAAGCAATTAAGTCAATCATTAGAGTCAACAAATGTGAATAAGAATTGAGAGTTTGAGAGGCCTAAAATATATTTTAAACATTATGACTCACCTGTCACTATTATCGACTACGGGGTCTTCAGCTGCTAATGCAGCAGAACTCATACATATAACTAGCATGATAAAAAAATCAAAATATTTTAAATTTACAACCCAGTGTGCGCCTCGCCTAATTCTGAAAAAAAAGGTCAGACTGTAATAAATACACATGAATATGAAACCTCATAGACAACCCTACACAATGTCTACCTATTAGTTTTCCGAAATACCCCAGAAAATATTTTTCCATAGTTTTCCTATAAAGCTATTTTAGTGCATATTAAGTACCTATACAGGGTAGTTAAAGGGAAAGTACCCTAAATAATTATTTTGGCAAATTTTACTGGAAGGAAACGTTCCCTTATTTTCAAAAATAAGTAGAACTTCATTTAAATATTTTTTTAAATCACCTGTCTGAACCGGAAATCGAACTGGACAAATGCGGAAAAAACACTATTTCATTTCATGATACCAATCGAACGGGTCAATCATCAGAATCAATTCCTTCTAAGTAACATAGTACTTACGGATTAGTCGGTGACAAAACAAACATGGACGAATATGGCAGCATTGGTTTTGGTCCATCTGGCACCTCGTCATCATCTTTGGCCTCTTTCTTCTTGTTCTGTAATATTATCGTCAATGCTATTAATAATATGATAATATTCTCCTGCGTTACATTACAAAATTTATATTGTACGGCTGCCTTGCAAAAAAATCGATAATTATCATCTTTGAAGCTTCTCGTTTACTGGCTGTAAGCAAGATATATGTCTATCGAGTAGCGGAATTTAATGGACATTTATTTAGATCTGTAATAAGCAAAATATTACATTGTTTTGTAGTAAATGGTGATGACGAAATTAATGTTACTTAATTTTCATTTCTTCAAAGATCGAAATTGAAAACTATACTTAGTCAAGCGCTGGAAGCGTTTTGAAATTTGCAGCCTTTAAAGAAAAAGACACGTCCTACTTCTTATCACCAGTAACAATTGTAACTATTCATACAACTAGTACCTATTTCAACATTGTAAAATAGCTATGCGCTAATGAAACTAATAAATACCTTGCCATCAATGCAATCTATCTAAATATGTCAACTTACTGCTACACTTAAAAAATGTAAAAATTTAAAGCTGATAGGTAATGTGTTTAGATATTAGGTAACATTTACTTGAATCGTGCATGTGATTTAGTAGCAATACTTTAATAAGACTGATGGTGTTAAAGACGCAAGTGAAATAAAATACGTATTAAAGATGATATTTAGAAATTTAGATGACAAGACAGAAAGTGATGATCGTATTATTTTGTATAAGTATCTAGCTTATTAACTTGAGATAAAAAGGCAAAAATCTCTATAAACATTTAGCCTTCTATAAATCTTGAAAAATTACAGATTAACACCTAATATAACATTGGAGCCACATAAGCGACATTGATCCATCAACATGTATGCGGTCATACTTAAAATATTGTTGATTTTGTAAAGGAGAAACAATGATTTTTTTTATATATTTTGTATAGGTAACAATAAGTATATAAGTTTGACATAGGTTCAAGAGATACTATGTACAATAACCAACGTGCAAGATCATGCAATGGAAAGGAATGTGGCTCAAGATATGTGAAAAGGAAAAGAAAATAAGTATAACAAGTCAACAATATTTTAAATAACCGACACCAATGCACACGATAAAGCTTAGCGTAGCACCATCACCGAGCTCCTTTTTACCTTCCTACTCGCAGGCGAAGAAGGGCTTAAGTCTACTCGGGGTGGGGTTCCATCCACCGCGTGTAACGCACCCATCTCTTTCTCCAATTCCTAATTATCCGAAAAAGAGGTTGTCGTATGAAATAAAAATTTGGCTCCTCACTTATCTAATAAACTCTTCCATACAACAACCGCTCGAAAGGTGGAAAAGTGGTTGAACATGCTATGACTTTGAAGTCGTGATTCTATCTAGAGTCATAAGCATCAGAGGATGATAGATAACGGTCTAGAATTACAGCGCGACAAATAAACGGAAGTCGATGACTTACTTGGAGCTGTTTCTCCTTGTCTTCCTCTACTTGTTCCTCTTCGGCCGCTGTCAATTCCTGGAAAGACAGAAATGCAACATTTACACGAGAAGCGGCGTCAGATTTACAAGTGAACACTGACAGTACAATACATACAACAACATTTTCAATCACGATTTTGCATTCTTTTCACTTAGAATATTGACTTAGATTTCGCTGTGGCTGATTTGATGACACTTGAATGCGTTCTGAGTTTTTATTACAGACTCGTAGTTATTAAAATATTGAATTGTAAATCCAACAAATTAGAATCAATCAAAGCGAAACCTTCCAGCTGATTTTATAAGTACCTGGGCATTAGCCAAGTTGTCGACAGCGATGGCAAGGAACACGTTTAGCAGAGTATAGTTGCCAAACAGCACAAGGATGACGAAATACAGCGAGTAAATCATGCCCCGCTGTATGCCGCCCTGAGACTGGATACCGTCGTACATAACTTCATTCCAATCTTCACCTGTAAGGATCTGAAAATTGCGACACATTGTATAAATTCCTTATTTTAAAAGCTCACAGGACAAAAGATTAAAATAAAAATGTCATTACAGATTTCATATACCTAGGTACCTAATAGACAAATGAAACCAAAAACTTAAAATACAAATATGAGATTACTACCTGGAAGACAGTGAGCAGCGCGATGGGAAAGGTGTTGAAGTTGGTTGGCGGTGTGCCTTCCTCGAAGTTGAACTGTCCACCGAACAGCTGCATGCCGAGTAGAGCGAAGATGAGAATAAACAAGAACAGAAGGAACAGCAACGAGATGATAGATCTCATTGAGTTTAAGAGAGATATCACTAGGTTTCGTAACGATGACCAGTATTTTGTAACCTGTAATAAAGAAAACATTATACATGTATTATTATGCTTGCGACAATATGATGGTGATACCTTAATATGTATAATTTACAAACCTTGAATATCCTCAACAGTCTTAAAGCTCTAAGGACAGAGAGACCGAAGGAGCCGCCTTTGACCTCCGACCAGACGACCTCGAATATGGACCCGGATATGACAACACAATCAAATCGGTTAAACGATGACTCGAAGTATATTCGGGGTCCCAACGCATACATTTTTACCCACATTTCCATCATGAATAACCCCAGGAACACAAATTCGGCATAGTCTGAAAAGAAATTTCAGTTAGTCACAAAAGTTAGCATACGAGGAGCTTTCTCACCAAAATGACATCAAAGTATACTCACATAAAAATGAAGTTAGCCACTTAGGTTGTCTATAATGTTCAACAGCGACGCATATCGTGTTGAAGAGTACCAAGACGATGACGAACCAATAGAACCACTGCGTCTTCACCGTATGTCTGATCCAAAAGCGAAATCTCTTTTCGGCGCGCCAGAAATCTGCGCATTTGCCGGCTGACCGCGCTTTACTCTTCAGGAAACCTAGTGAAATGTCATAAAATATTATTTTTCACATTGATGACAAACTAATTTATAATTTGAAGTTGTTCATAATCAAAAAAATTAAATAAAGTTATTGTAAAGATACTCGTTAAAGTCTTGTTTTAATCAGAGGCAGATTTCATTTCAAGGCTTAATTGTTTTGTATCTTTAACAGCATTCAACTATTGGATAGTGGCAAAGCTGTTCATTATAAAAATGCATCTAAATTATTGCCTAGCTAAATCTTGCATCTAGTATTGTCACCATATAGGTATAACATTCATTATATTATAACGTACTGATTAATTGTAGAATAAAACCCCTGATATATGTAGCTGCGTAGGTACGTTAGTCGTTCGGTTTACAGCAGACTCTAATTGGACAGAATTTTCCTGGCATCGAAATTCAATCGGTCTCGTAATACGATGCTCTCGGATAAATCTTTAACAACCCTCTTCTGGGACCGCTGTCACTTTATCTCCAGGAAAACATGTTAAGGAAGGATCATTTGCAGGAACTTTTCCGATTCCAGGTCCAACACTGACTTCTGGTTATTTTATTACCGAGTGAAATTGTGATGTGAGAAGTATAAATGAAATATTTTATTCCTGCAAATGCGCCCAGAGTTACGTTCCATGGTAACTTTGTACCTCATAGCGAATACAAAGGAATATGAACCTTCTAAATGTAAAGCTTACATCATCAAGCTTTAGGATGGTATAACTAAAACTAAAGGACACACAGATAAAGAATAGCAAGGAATGTAATTTTAAGGTACATGGATAGCTGTACGTTGAAAAGAAAATAGATTTAGGTTTGAAAGAAGGGTCACTATGCCTAAACTATGACTATACTATTTTGACTACATAGAAGATGAAAAGGAATATTCTACCAGCTTCACGTTTGATCCCATACCTTGCTTTTTCTTTGCAACTGTAAACAACCAACACACAAATAGAGTACGAATACGTAATGACAATGGATGAGAATTTATCAAAGAAGAAAAGTGATCATGCAAATATTGAGAAACACTTATTGGTGGAATGGAACACTAAAATGTTGTTTTGTTTATAATATTATGTGCTCTTCAACAGAAATTATTACATTCGTTATATCAATAAAGTAATAAAATTACCAAAAACTTGATTACCTACGACGGTGTTTTTAAAAATAATCACATGCTTCTAAAAAGTAAAAAGGCATGCAAATCACAGAAGTATCAAGTATATCATCAAATGTAAAGTTGTTCAGCATGATACAGAAAATGACACTTATGAACATTTATATTGTATTTTATTCAAGAAGCGTTTACTGACCGTCATCCCCGCAATCTTCGTCTTGCTCCTCCTCCTCTGTGTCAGTACTTTTGCTCTTGCCAAGGTTTTTTAACTTTTTCTTGGCCGCCGCTCTTCTTCGAGCTGATGAAATGGTATTCAATATAAATCTTACTGTTTGCACTTCTAAGTAAAACCTACCAATATCGATCGGTGGTCATAAATAAGAATGAAGTAAATACATACCTTCTATTATGTGCATTTTTTCTTCTTCTGTTGTTCTTTCTTCTGCTAAAATAACTTCTTCTGCAATTGAAGACATAGTATCAACATTTTCAATAAATTCCTTTAAGTATACTAATTGTAATTTATCTTTACCTGCTTTACAAATCCACTCAACATAACCATTGAGTTCTCTCTCTAGCTGCTGCTGTCTTCTTAATTTAAGAAATTCTTGTCTATTTTCTACTTTCTCTCTTTCTTTAGCGAATTCACTGTAAGCATAGCATTACTGGTAGAGAACTATCTAGCAACCATACAGGACTCAGGATCAATGATAAATCTAGCGTTAACATTGATTGATGGTCAATTACTACGTCACAGTTATCAGTACTACAAACTTAACTTCATAAAAGAAAATAATTTTGAAAACTAGCTAAAATAAGGACAAATAATGAAATACACACGGAAAATTTTTCAATACTGTCTTTTGTGATTTCAGTGTTTAATTTTCACCTGTAATTTCATATATTGTTAGCAAATTAGCGAGTCTAGAGCAACATCACACGGTCACCAGACCTGCTTCTGTGATCCAGTCGAGATATGCCGTAAAGTCTTGATTAAACATCAGTCGAGCTCTTTCCTTCTGGAACTGAGCTCTTCGCTCGACCCGCCCTCTTTCGTTAGAGAACTCTCTATACGTTTTGCCCAATAAATAAGAATTTTTGTACATAAAATAAATCAAATAAACGTGACGAACAGAAAAATAAGTACGCCAATTAAAGCAACAATTACTTTTTGGAATGCTCTAGTAAATTGCTGAACAGTTATTGTTACTAATTTCAGAAAAGAATCTTTGTCAATAATCGTAATGAGTAGGTACTACTCATGTTTCCTTCAAAACGTATCCTATAATAATAATAATAATAAATAAATAAGAATATAAATAAATAAGTGAATAATAATAATAATAGCTTGGGCCCTGCCCCGCTGCCGGCGGCACTCTAGGTTAGGTTTTTTATAATGTTTTTGTAATTAGTTTTTTATAAAAATATTATAAAAAATTTATACTTAAGAATATAAATAAATAAGTGAATAATAATAATAATAATAATAATAATATGGTTTTCGAATGTAAAGAAGAATTGAATAACTATGGCGTTTTAATATTTCATTTCATTTTTTCATTTTTTTTATTTATTCCTTAGACAATTGAAAATTGTGTTGGAAATAAATTATCTAATCAGAAATTATTAATACTTAAATAAGGAAGATAATCAATACAATAAACTTCTAAACAAGACGATATCGTCATTTTGCAACGTCGACATTCCGATAGGCACCCGAAAATGTGAATAACTGTTGTTACTTACCCGCTTAGAACACCGAGAACTAAATTGAGCATAAAGAATGAACCCAATACTATGAGAGGCACAAAGTAAATCCAGTTGAACGCACAACCTAACGCGTCATTCGTCTGAAACAAGAGTAAAATATTATTTAATTAGACGATTAACATTCAGTTGTACCTGTTGACCGCCATCCACCTATATAGGTGTAATCGTTACGTTACAATTTAAACAAAAAAAACTTAGGTAAAGTCTTAAAATTTGTTCTGTGGTTATCAAGGTAATGTAATGAGTGTGCTTTGTTCGATTAAATGAAATGGAAAAGAGTGACTTACCCAATAGAGGATGGCAGTCCAGCCCTCCATGGTGATGCACTGGAAGACGGTAAGCATGGCGAAGCCGATGTTATCGAACGACGTGATGCCCCTGTTTGGCCCCACCCACTTCTCCAAGCATGTGCTTAACTCAAATTCGCACACATTGGCTCCGTACGGCACGAGGCTGGAGTTATCGGCGTTGCATGGCGTTGGATCCTCGCCGTCAAGAACAATTTCATCTGGTGGCAGAGGAAATCAGAGGTGAGGGGGCTGCTACACTTAAGTAATGATTATAAAATCAACGTATTATTATCCTATCAAGCGCATTGGGTTCTAACCTCCGTCCAAAAGAAGAAATAAAAGTGTTCGATGAAGTAGTACAGGTAGTCAAAGGTAAATCAAAGGAAGAAGATGCGGTACTCTGTTACATTGCAAAACTAGGCTCGATGCACGGCTACATGCACACACACAAAGTTGCGTTCGTACAATCACCAGTTATAAATATAGTATTTCTATATACACAGGTAATAATATGGAAATGATATGCAATTAAACCGTAGTCGTTCTATGGTGGACTGACCAAAACCAAGTAATTGATTTTATAGGGCCATTTTCAGTAAGTAGGTTAAGTAAGTGGTAACGTATATCTTCCTTTTTGGTTTCATTATAATTCTTAGTTACGAGATGTCTTGGAAACTTATAATTAGGATATAAGAATCATTTGCCTAACCAAATCCTTCTTAAGGCTATTATAGCTTTTCAACCCTGCCCGGAATAACAACCTGCGATGATGAAAAGCCATGTGTCGGCATTATAAAACATATCGTCAAATTACAGTATGAAATACTCATTACATTATGCACAAAAAAGACATGTCTATAGTGGCGATGATGATAATGAGATCAAGGTTTTAATTTTAAATAAACATAATTATATGTCATCTGGAAAGATAAATGTCATGTCTGTCTGTATAAAAATGAGAATCTGAGAGAACTTTTCGGTCGTAGCGTAACACAATTCCAAGAGTCAGAAGTTGCCAACGTGTAAATCGATAAAAATGAAGCAATGCGAGTGCATCGAAGTTTTGCTGTTAATTTTAATGAATTCGTGATATCAAGAGCTAGCGGTTGCGGCACTTGGATCGAAATTGCTGCGTTCCTACGAACTGAAACTGGGTCGGCATTATTTATACCCCGGTGTGTAATAAGTGATACGGACTTTGCTAGCGACAAAGTTCAAACTAACGATATTATGTATAAGTTTAAGGAAATTAAGTTGATCAAACTTGATAACTTATGCATTGATTATGTATGATAAGTTACGGCTTTATTTCCTTAAAATCAACCGATAAAGTTCTAGCTGCATAGCGATCTTCATAATTCAGGGCAGGTGTAAATAAATAAGAATAGAATAACGACAAATACTTACTAATATCTTCTAAACTATAACAAGTCTTATGTAGCGCCCCCGAGTAGAACTCGAGACCGATAATGGCGAAGATGACGATCGCAAAAAGCACCAAAAGGCCGATCTGCAGCAGCGGGGCCATCGCCTTGATGATAGACTTCAGTACAACTTGCAGACCTATGTTCAGAAACCAGTCATTAGTGATATGAAAAGCTCAAACATACAACGCTATACTGCACAACCGAATGGATGACGTGCTGAATTTTAGATGATTTTGTAAAAAGATCACTTTTATTCTGCATATTTCTGTTAATCTATAATCAGCGATTTAATTAGGTAGGTACATAGCGTTTGGAAATCAGAGAAGATGTGCAATAAATACAATTAAAAAATTAAGTAAGGTTAGGTGGGAAAAAGGGACACTGGGGAAAGAAGAACTAGAAGACCATATGTAACAAACTATAGAATTAAAATTCTATAGACGTCCAGTTTACTCTGGTCTGGTCGTTCCACTTTCTCCGGTGTCCCTCTTAGCCCACAAAGAGAAATGACCAGACTAGAATAGTCTAGACATTTGTAGAGTTTAAATCTATAGGTATCTGGCGGCGATCGAGAATACTAGGTCTTCTTTCCCCGGTATCCCTTTTTTCCCACCTGACCTTAAGTAGGTACTGAAAATGAATTTCTTATTCGATTTAGGTAATCATAAGAATAAATTGATTAGAAAATATTGTTTTCACTGATTTTCGGACGCGTCTTGTCTTTTCAAATCACGTGGAAATTTGAAAAAATTATGAATATGCACAGAAATGACAGGGCAATCGGAGTAATTCTGACGTTTTATAGGTATCTATTAGTCAAATACTATATTACAACCTTTACTAGTAGAATAAAAAAGATATTTGTTTTTTAATTAATTCCTGATTCTACTGTACAAAAATAATACAAACACTATGGTTAATTTTGAATGGCAATAATGGGTAACATGTTAATTTAAACAAACAAAAACCATCGTGCACAGGTACTTGGTTAACAGATAAATTAACAGCCGTTGCATAATCCTTTGTACATTTTCAAATTTTTTTTTGAGGTATTTTGTGTGGTAATTTTTGCTATCACATTTATTAAATGTTGAAATATAATAAGTACTTCCTTAATAGTAGTAGGTATATATACCTACAACTATAAATTATGGAAAAATGAAATTAGTTTATAAACTAATTTCATTTTTCCATAATTTTTTTTGTTAAAAAAATTCAATTGCAATTTTATTTATATTAAAGTTAGAAAACGGAAATACTTAAATATTAAGACCACAATCTGAAATTGGTCATACAATTGTACAATTTACAACAAACTGTATTTCTATATTTGTTTAAAGATAATGTGAAAGGCAAAGTAAATAACAACGGAATGATGTAGCTGATTTCCGTCGTTTTACCGGTAGACGGTTGGGATGCTCGGTATATCACCGTTCGAGAACGATGAGACTGAGCGAAGCGAAAGAGGTGTGTCAGGATCGCAGTACTTGGCGCTCCATTATTTGTGCCCACCCCGCCAGTGACTGTATGTATGTAAGTTCAACACCCAAGCACGATGCAACGGCTGTCTAAAGACTACATCAACGGTACTATACTAAATAATGTTCTAAAACTCACTAGGAACGCCCGAAACTAATTTCAGGGGCCTCAGCACCCTAATGGCACGCAAGGTCCTGAAGTCCACATCGGCGGGCGTAACCGGGAGCTGCGTGATGATGCTGCCGAACACACATCACTCGATACTATATCCAACTAGCAACTAGCTCGCACAATTGCTACTGAGGACTGTGCTTCTCCAATTATTACATTCACGCAAATTTTTTATAGAAAATCTATACCAATACAATGGAGGTGAAGTTTGTTTTTGTTTGAACGCGTTATCTCTGGAACCACCAGTCAAAAATTGCCCGATTGTTGGGGAAGGATATGAGGCTTTAACATCACGCTACGACTTCAAACAAAGAAAAACTGGTTGAAGTCCAGTTCGTGTGTGAATATTTTCAAACTTTCCTATGGTTTCTATTTTTTAAACAAAAAAATTAAATACGCGTGGGTCTAGGGGCAAGTTTACATCATCACAATCATTTTGAAAATAAATTCATCATATTTTAACTCTGATTCTATGAAATGTCGATGTAATTTGCAATTTACGGAAAAATTACTGAAAACTTTTTATGAAGGGTGTATTGAAATGCCATAATATAGTTCTGGTCTATTACGAAATTATTTGGAAAAAATAGATTTTTTGGTCGCCAATTATATATTTTCGTATTATCGAATAAGCACAGTCCTGATTTAATAAGTACATAAATAAAAGTATCAAATGAACCCACTAGCTTAAATTCTACGGTCTAAATATATATAGTTCTGTCTAATTAGTCAGATTATGAACCTTTACGCTTTTAAATCTAATATAGATATACCATATTTATTCACACCTAGAATCAATTTGTTATCTAAATTCTTACGTATGAGCCTTTATATTTGACATACCTACACAATACAATAACATAGCAAATATATTTTACTATATATTATGCAACACGTAGCCGAGATTCAAGTAACATTAAACATTTTCCATAATTATTACAAAAATCAATTAAAATCACACACTTTCTAAATTGTAATAATGAAACTTGTTAAGAAATAGTCGAGAATTCGACGCTACATTTTTTAAAACTAGTTCAAAATGTCTATTATTGAAAACTAGCGATTTTATCTACGTTAAAAAGGTCGAAATTCCAAAAATATCTAGCGAGAATGTTCTATACAACATAAATTATTATGTGAACTGTTCGCCAATTACTGTGAATTACTTGGTATCCGCGAGACGAGCTTGAGCGGGCGCAGCACTCTGAACGAGCGCAGCATGCGCAGGTCTACGTCCACGTTGTATTCGGCGAATATCGTCATCGACCTAGTTTTCGTTAGCGAATATTCAATAGTGAACAGAATTGGCCCTTTGCATACCTACCAACAAATATATACTCCTAATTTGTCCAATTACAAAGCGCTTTTTAACAATTTATTTGAATTTATAAAGATAGCAACACTTTTGAAACTGGTTTAAAACTTCTCTGTGTGTCTATTTTCTAAAATTACTATGTACAAACTTTGTAAAGTTAACAAATAACACATTATATTCGTAGTGGGTAGGTAGTGTAACCACAGGTATAACTTTACAAAATTTGAACACCAAGATGGGTAATAAACTAATGTTATATATATTATCTAACGTGAATAATATGGAATGTGACTTACCCAGTTACTACAACGAAAAAATCCATGATGTTCCAAATATTCCTAAGATACGATCCCCTGTGTAAAGCAAAACCTAAGGCTAAAATTTTTAACGAGGCTTCTACACAAAATATCCCTAAAAAGTACGTCTCGGTCGCTTCCTGGAACAAAAGAAAAAATATAATGAGAATCATTTGATATATTTTTTGATTCATTACGGCATCATTAACTTCAACGGTTTTGTACATCAGTGATCGAACAATTTGTGGAATCAATGCGGTAGGTAGGGTGGGTAATTGTAAAGTTGGTTCGTAATTTCAACTCGACTTTGAACTTTATTTGTGGTTACAGGGTTGACAGGTCTTATATATGATTGCAATTGAAACATAAAAAGTAGTGTCATTAGAACCTCCTCCTCTTTTGTTTTTCGTCGGTTGCAAAGTAGTGTCTACTGTCACAGAAGAAATAAGGGATGCTACTGTATCAGTTGTTTGCTGATACACTTGGGCCCCATTTAAACACCTACAATTTTAGATTTTGACATCTCTGATTGTAAGCAGCTTGCCGCCATCTGTCTACACAGATTATTCAGAAACCTTGTGTATTGAAATTTCCATTAATGCATTTTTAAAGATTTTTTACTTTTTAATAGCTGACATTTAGATCAAAGAAGTTGTTATTCACTTTGAACCTCCTCCACTCATACTCCGGGGAGCCAGCTTCAGATCTCACCCAAAATGTTTCCTGGCGGAGATCCAAGGGCTCAAAAAGATCTCGAATCAGTCTCGAATCTATGAAATAGACCCCCTGGCCCGTTATTTATCCAGTCTGACTGACTGACTGATATTTCAACGTACAGCTGTTATTTGTTTAATTAAAAGATAGGTAATGGTGGTGGGTGGGATGAGCTCACCAGATTCTGTGCTAAGATGGTCTTATCGCCGTTGGGCAAGTGCTCCTCCAGCGCCAGCACCACGCAGTTGGCGATGATGGTAAGCAGCACCGCGTACTCGAAGGGCGGCCACTCGATGATGAACTTTGTATACCTGGAAATTAAACACGTTCTCGTTTGAGTCGAATTAATATATGACAGCGGCGGCGGGCGTGCTCGTCGCGAGGCTGTTATCAAAAACGCGTCATTCATAATACGCTCACGGAACGTAAACCGAGTGACGTGTCGCATCAGTACGTCAAGCGCAGGTGTGCGACTGTATAAAAGGCGGGCTCGCTGCAGCGACAAGGCATTATGCCTTCGGACGGCACGGTGTACGTATCGTGGTTTTTCTCAAAGTTGTAATTAGATCGTATGTCCGATTACTGTATATAATTGAGTTGTAATTGTAACAATGTTGAAGTTTTAGTGGAATTAAAAGTGTTTAATTATTTTCTTAAGTAAAAAGTTATAAGGAGTGTTGTGAGTTTTCCATGACATCACCACCTTCCCCGATACTGCGAAGCCCATCCTCAAACGCGATGATTGCGACAAATCCGACATATAAACTATCCACCTTAGCCATCCCCCAATGCGTGCCACCGCACCTGGTCGACACCCCCTCCACTCAATACAAACAAATATACTACTACAGGAGCACCAGCCTGTTTGCAGTTGCACACGTTTCTGTGTGGGTGTAAAGGGACAACTGCGGTGCTGACATACAGCCGCAAACGGCGTTAGTCGAGTATACGTACTCCAAGTCGTACATAAACAAGTCCTTCGGCAAGTTTTACTTCCCTGATATTAGTGATCGTGTAAAGGTTGTCGCCATCATACAGTACCTACAGTCATTAATTAAGCACCTAATCGTTTGATAATAAGATTTTATACGACCCATCTCAACTCACGTGATGGCGTCATAATTCACTTTGCATTCGATTATCTATGCTGCTTCAGGCAATATGTTCATATTGACATATTGTTCCGGAAACCTTAGACACAATATGAGTGTTCACTCAAATTGTGTCTAAGGTTTCCGGAACAATATGTCCTGATACGAGGCAACTGGGCCAGACAACAACTTAGCTCCCCTTTGTAACGTGAGCACTGGCACGTAGGTCAGTTTATAGATGCGTCGCAGGAATATTGTCAAAGCTGGAATCTAATCTTATAAAATCGTTTGTCCTGACTGACTGACGGTGATCTATCAACCACGCACTGCAGCCCTGCCTTCTGCACACATTGCCCAAAAATTCTAAGCTTATAGTACAGCGTATACTTAGTAAAAAAAACATAGGTATTAATATAACCACACACACGCATACACACTCAAACATTTTTTGTGTCACAACACTTTTGTGTTTTTTATGGCTAAATGGGCAAGTGTACTATTCCTAATTTTAATGTCACTAAGAGCAGTTTTTAAATAAAATCTGTACCTGACTTAAAAGTGGAGGTGAAATTGTAAATGCAGTTATGTTGCGTGCACGCAAGGGCACAAAAACAGCCCTTACCCGCAAGATACTACTGGCAATATTAATGTGGTTTACCCAGTCAGTGCGGTGCATTCGTTAGTAATATTCTACTGACCCGTCCTACATACATAAATTGCATATTAAGCATTCATCATGAATTTGTTTCGTGACGACGCGAAATTTAAATTGCGAACGGTTGACATATTAAATAATTATTGCTACTCCGTACTTGCTTATTTCAAAATTCACAGCAGTGTTCAGTAGACTTTATTGCATAATGGATTATTTTATTACGGGTTACACGTGTAACTGGAGCACGTTGGTGGTAGCCACGTGGTCCATTGTGATTGGTTTGCGGTACAAATCGTTTTTTTAGCGCATTTCATTGAGTGAGAACTCTGTTCAATTGACTTGTAATAAAATATTTTGAAATCTCTGTCTTATTTGTTTGTAATCGAAGTGAAAAGTATAGTGTTACTCGGGAGAAATTGCTCATTTCTCCTCTCTTGTTTAACAATCTACTATTTTCTACTTAAATCGTTTTAAGTACCTATACGTTTAATAGAAACTTTTAAGTAAACGCTATTAAACATAGAGCAAGATATTTTCTACAGACAGAATGCATATACGACTTGTATAATACAAGGCAAAGAAAGGCGCTTGTTAAATATATATTAGTGGAGGCAATAGTTAAGCTCTCCCGCAAACGACCAGGCGGGAGAATTGCATGATAATCTGTGGCCAGATGTTACCTGTGTATCTAAATGTGTAACGAGAAAGTAATACAGTAAGGTCTTGCAATCATTGTGTAGTAGATAGTATAGTAAATACAAATTAAATAAATGTAAATATTTGATATATACCTACATTAAAATAATGCATTTATATACAGGTTAAGATAGAATAAACAAACCTTACCCTACTATTATGTATTCTGTGCCTGGAGGGAAATTGAAGGTTGCTAATTTTACTGAAAGGAAACGTTCCTTTGTTTTCAAAAATAAATACAACTGCATTTAAAGATTTTTTAGAAATTACCTGTCTTAGTCGGGAATCAAACCGGTCAAATGTGAAAGATACACACACCTGTATTTTTATGACACCAATCGAAAGAATCAATCATCAGAAACAATTTTTTAATAAAATAGTATTCTAAATTAAACAATTTAAAATTTACAAATATCCCAAACGTTTATTATCCATCAGACTTTTTTTTAACAGAAGAGAGAGAGGAGTCTAAGGTACAAAACCACTGCGTGCGCTCGGCTTTTAGGACTCAAGATTGACTCTGAATATTCACTCATGTTGTGTGGTAGTTAGGTACAATGGTAGAAGGGTATTGTACTGACCTCCGAATAGGGTTTTCGTCGGAGAATATAAAGAGCGAGCTCGGCCCTGGAGTAGCGGGCTGGTGCGCGCCGCCCATGGTATCAGCTGGCGCCGCGCGAGCCTGCGCGCCCGCCGCCTCCTGCGCTGCCGCCAACCTGGAATGTGCATGCGACACCACATTTTAAAACACTCATACTAATTACAATTTTAATTGGTCTTACGGCCCTGGATACAAAGTCCTTTTAGGTCAATTAATTATTACAAAAAAAAACCGGCGGGTACTTCACAATATTTTTTACCTCAGCGCAAACATCCTAATTATTTTTATTTTATTTTTTCTTTACATTAATTGGGATAGATTAAATATATCATGGCGCAATTTAATAAAACGTAACCCGATAAACAATTCAACCGCATGCGCGCCCATGGCGGGAGTGACGTCATAACACAAATGAGGTTTGTGCATGCCGCCCGCCGCCGCCGCGCGTCGTCGGGATAGCTCAAATGGTTCACATCATCAATTACCATCAATTCGTCCGCTAAATACCGCACTGGTTAATGTAAGGCTTAGGTTTAGTCTTGAAATCAATACTTGCTAGGTGTGAAAAATACATTCCACTTCTTTTTTGGGGGCAGTCGACGTCGTGTCAAAGTCAAGTCAAAACTATTGTATTGCATGTAAGTACAGTGGGTATATTTATACAACGTCAGTTTTTTATCTACCACCGCTTCCAAGGTGTTAGCGCTGGGAAGAAGAAGCGGCACAACAAACTTCCGCAACACATCTTTTAAAATCAAGTTTGTACATAACATTATTTTGTAAAGATTGTGCGAGGCTGAAGTAACATTAACTCCAGGCATCTTTGTCATATAAATAATCGACTGTTTTTTAATAAGCTATCTTACAGAGTTGTTGTTTAATGTGAGACTTAAATTTTCTATTATTCATATTTAAGACTAGCTGTTGCCCGCGACTTCGTCCGCGTGGATTTTAGAAGTAGGTACCTATCTCTGCTATGTACAGACATACATCGTCTAGTTATAATTTTCCAATGATAAAATCACCATATTTTAAGGTATACCTTCAGGAACAAACTATGAACACCGTATCCAATTTGGTGAAGACGGATAAAAAATTTGTTATTTTCACTTCTATTGCTCATAATAAGCTTCTCATATCAATTTTTATTAATTATTATTGTGTGTTTTTTTTACTGGGACAGTTAGGGCAAAACCAAAACCATAGGAGATACAGGGAAACTGTCTTAGGAACATTTACGTATTTTTTCGTAATAACAATTTTGACATAGTAATCGGAGCAGCAGGAGTTCAGGTGGCATGCATGAATAAGTAGTAAGTGCTTTGCACGGTCTGTTTTTGAATACATTTTATTAAATTTGACTAACTTCTGCTGCTTGGATTTTTTTCTTACGGTACAATAAAATGATTCTAACATGAAACTAAGTCGATACGCATTTAAAAAATTCATCAATATTATTTTGTATGAGAAAACATTTTATTGAATTTGACTAACTTCTGCTGCTCTGATTTTTTTCTTCCGATATAATGAAGTGATCCTTACATGAAACTGAGTCGAACCGCATTAAAACATTTTTTTTACAAATCGTCCCATTTTTATGGCCCAAATAAAAATTGACCAAATAAAATTCTATGTTATAAGACACTTTCCCTGCATCTCCTATGGTTTCGGACTTGCCTATACTGTCCCAGTTAAAAAAACACTGTATCTCCTATGTCTATGACATCGTCTTGTTACGTTATATGATTTATCTGTAAATGACGATAACTTTTTTCGCTGTCATCCGATTTCAATAAAGCAAAGCCTATAAGTTGCTCCAGGTTGTGCTTAATCTACCTGTGAAAACCGCAAGAAAATCCGTTCAGTGGTTTCGGAGATTAGCGATTACATACAGACAGACAGAAAGACAGACAAAAAGACAAAAAAATTAAAAAAAACTTTTTTGTGTTCTGTTACTCTTTTTTTATCGCCCACATTCATTTTTATATAAATTTGTTCAAAGTATAGACACACGCTTTCTACTATAAGTATAGAATATTATACGTATAGAATAGATTTCTTCTGGTAGTTTGCCCCGTGAACGATTTACTGAAAAAAGGGGTAAAAAAGTAATCCCGTCTGCTAACTAAAGTAATACGGATCCATCGAAGCAAATCCATACTAATACTTTAAATAGGAAAGTAACTCTTGTCTTGACACCTAAACCCATTTTGATAAAATTTGGTGTGACATCAAACTAATGGTGTACATCGAACCCTGGGCCACTATACATGCTATTTTGCTGTCCCCGCGGGAAAAAATGTTATTCCACTCGGGCGAATCCGGGGAAGCAGCTAGTGCGAGCCCAGCTTAAACATTATTGTGTCTGTCTGTCCCCCGGATAACACAAAAACCTTGCAACATTACAAGTCAAATTATTTGGCAATGAGAAAATTAAAAAAAAAAACTGAAAAAAAAAACTTGGAAAATAATAAAATAGTATGTGCGACTTTGTATTTTAATGCCGCCTTCAATAAGTATGACAACGATAGAATCCGATTGTAAAGGAAATGTCATTTCCTTCTCTTTTCCGTTCATTGTGTGACATTGAATAATTTATTCAAAAAATTTCAAAAACAATATTCACATTAAATAAAAAGCAGACTTTAACGGACGATGAAGCTAACAAAGGAAAGCATTGATAAGTGAAACCAATGAATTTAGGACTAAACACGTCAAGTTCTCCATTGATTTTGAACAGTTAAAACTCATAATCCAATACTGATTGAATTGTCATTCAAAATGTAGGTCAGTGCCTCGGCCCACGTGACTATAGCGGAGGTAGGGTTGCCCACGGAAGAATAGGTACCTTCGCGATACAACTTGAAGCAGAATCCTAATATTCCTAACAAACAAAAGACAGATTCCTTCAAAACAAAATTTTTCAAACTTTTTAACCCGCTCTTTATTTCATAAATAAATTAATAAATGGTAGGGCCACACTGTTTAATTACTTTCTCACTTATTTCAGCAATCATCTTAACAATTTTTTAACGGAGAAACGAGTTACATTACCTTTGATAACAAACACAGAAATAGATTTTATGCATTTGTATGGTCACCTCGTTTTGGTTTTATTTTGTTTGGTTATCCTGTACGTTATTTGAAATGTTGTGATGATTCAGTGGCCGGCGCGGACAAAGTCGACTATGAAGACTCCAAAAACATGCCTTCAATTCTTCAATTAACAATTCAAACATATCACAATATCCCCCATGTCTACTGTTATGAAAAGTAATTAGAATTAAAATTTTATGTAAAATCAGGGCAGGTGTCAGCCCTAACCGAGCGACGCGAAAAGGGGAAACGAACGAAGCTGGTGCATTAGATTAATTAAATACGGAACCCTGTACTACGCAGTCATGCGTAGGTGTGTATGTGTGTGTTGCCAGTGAAGTTGAAACATGCGTGTCCCGCGGGATGCGAGCCGCAATATGACTACACGTACTGCGAATGTCAAGTGTGAAAAATAAATTTACTTCTTATTAAGTAAACTAAAGGCTTATCTAAGTACAAATTGTTCAGAAAGAATCAAATTATGTATTTCACACTCATATAGAACTTCATTGTGATTAACTCACAGTGATGTGCGTAGTCCTCAATTACCGCTAGGCTGAATGAATAGCTAAAGCGGTCCCTAAACGATCATGCTTGCATGACATGCGTTACGTTTACGTGATTGTCATGCTGCGTGATGGACTATCATGCTTGTTATCAATCAATACAGTGAAGCAACGGCCAGCACGTAGTTTGCATGTGATGCAGGTAATTTGCATGTCATGCACGTCAATCACTACAGCTAGACGGTCATGCATGAGTGACAGCACGTAATTGCATGTCATGCAGATTGATGGTGTAGGGTCCACCTTTGCATATTTAGTAAAACCGTTGAATAATTGATATGAACTATTATGATTATGGTTGTATTAATTAAGTGTATTGTGTCCACCTAAACATAATAAGCCATTAGGATACACAGCATGACCTTCATAATTTTACAATTACACACAATAAAATAGGTAGGTACCAAGAAATGGTGAGTGCGACGTTTGGTTTTGACAGTGTAAAGGTAGGTAGTACTAATGATACCAAGCAACTTTACCTAGTATACTTTACTATATAGGAAATTTCGGTTATTGTAGTGTTCGGTAAGTGCTATACATTTTTTTATATGTAATGTTATGCATTAGTATACATGTTAGTGGTTTTTGGTGTGTATACGTAGCTATTCGTGTGAGTAAATTTATAACGTGTGTGTCCCTTGGGATGTAAGTCTGCAGTACATTCTGTTGTAATATACTTTTTTAGAAAGATTTATTCATGCATCAGCGAAGCTTCTTCATACCAAGTGGGAAACAATGACCCACTTTCCTAAAAATCACAGTTGCTTTTTTTCCCAAAGTAACCATAATATTAATATTTATATTAGTAAGTAATATTAATATTTTTAAACGTTTTCAAGTTACAGCTCGTCATAGAACTAGTATCCCATGGAACCCCACTCAGCGTGTAGCATGAAATAGCAATAGTCTTTTACCCCAATAATTTGAGAAGACGCTTCTTATTAAGGCGTGGTCAAACTGAACAAACACTATCTATTTTAGTCGGGCTGTCGTTCGTTGACAGTTATGGTTGGTTTTTGGCACCCCAACCAAAAAATTCGCATACGTAGAAAGAGTATATCTGTCTAGCTTACTCTTACCACTTTTGTAATAAGTGTGTCCCTCTCTGATTATTATTGTTATTTTAGTGCGTCCTCTATTGCTGTCTCTCTTTACGCAGCTCGTCAAATAGAATGTGGTATAGAAGGTATAGTCTGTGGTATAGTGATGTAGTTTCAGAATCGGTAAAAAGTTTTACAATATTAATCGAGTAAGATGACATATAGTTTCTACCTAGCTTATAGGTCAGTCATTATAGAAAAGTATTTACCTACATGGCAACAACAAGTGACATGCCTGGATTGATTTAATTTCGTTTCTCTAGTGATTGTAGTAATTTATATCTACGATCACAATAATATTAAATTATAATTGGGAAGTGTTGATGTCTGTTTATGTATTCGTGTGCGCTAGGCCTTATACGAATATTATAAATGGGAAAGTAACTCTGTCTGTCTGTTAGCTTTTCACGCCTAAGGGACGGGGCAGACAGAGCGGAAAAATACCCGCGCACTTTTTGACGTCATTGACCAATAACAGCCTAAATTATAAAATCGTATGAATACCAACACTGACGTCAGCGTCGCCTCGCGCGTACGACTTTGTACTTTAGGCTATGGTGATATGGTTAATTTATTTGTCAATGACGTCAAAATGTGCGCGAGCAAATTTCCGGTCTGTTTGCCCCGTCCCTAAGCCGCTGAACGGATTTTGATGAAATTTGGTGTGGATGTTGTTGTAATGGTTCAATATTTTAAAAATGGATAGACTTAAATTCTATGTCATTAAATTATGTGGACCCAGCTGGATGAGGTTAGCGCGGGACCGGTTGTCGTGGAGATCCTTGGGGGAGGCCTTTGTCCAGCAGTGGACGTCTACGGGCTGAGATGATGATGATGAAATTATGTGAGCCTTTTTATAAATTATCATTGTCCCACTTGTGCGACCGCGTGCTACGAAAAAACGGTGCTAATTGCCTCCTAACGATTCAGGATGTGGTGCGCAGCAGGGCGCGTCTACCACAGGTTTATTTATAAGTCTTTGGTAATCGTACGAAAATTTATTACAATTCTTAACACAAAATAGACTCCCCAAAAAACTCACCGTTTTACACAATATAGGGCGGCCGGGGTGGCGGGGGCGGGTGTGTGGGGCGGAGGGGCCGACGGGGGTAGGTCGAGTGATCGGCCGTGGCCAAGGACACGGCGCATCTTGCCCTTCGCCGGCTCATTAGCTAGAGCACTCGAGTTATTGTCGACTGAATATGAGAATAGGGGCTTTGAGAATGCCACCTTGTTTTCTGCTGATGTAGGTAGTGATAAGATGTATCTGGTATAGTATACGTAAACAGTCGACCGCACGTCATTGGAAACACTTTGACCTTGAGCTGGCCTAGCCTATTAGGGAGATTAAATACTATGACAGAACAGTTAATACTGGTTATGTTTCTACTGACGTGCGGTCGACCGTGCACTATTAGTTAATCTGTGGCTCGGCCATGCGGGAGTAAAACGTGTCGGATTTTGGCTAGTGTGACATTTTGCAAACAGGACATTTGCGTCTAGATGATTTCACGGACCTTGGTTCGCTTGTCATTCTTAACATGTTCTAACCTAAGCTGTCATAATCAATGCACGGACTTTCAGTTGCACGATTCCTGTATTTTACAGACTTTTAGACCGTAAATTTCGATTTCTTCTCACTTAGATAAAACTAAAAAGAGGAAGATAGATAGAATTGTTCATTATTTTCTACTACAAATCACATACAGTAGACACTAAAGTACTACGACTTTTAGACCGTAAATTTCGATTTCTTCTGACTCTGATGAAACCGAAAAGAGGAAGATAGAATAGATAGAATGGTTCATTATTTTCTACTACAAAACCCATACATTAGGCACTAAGGTACTACAATACAATAACACAACAAAATAAACTTCTTGAAATTATCATACAAAAGAAAGTACAAAGTACAAAATCACGGTAGGTACCTACTTATGTAGATATGTATGAACGAACGACGATATGGATTGATTGCATGTTATTACATAACATTAAAATTTGATCATTATTACTGTTTTAGCAAATTATTCTGTGGTTTTAATGGAAAATACTATTTAAATAATAATATACTGTATGTAGTTGCACCGTGCCACACTGCTTATAGTTTTGTTGTTGTAAGAGAGTACCGTATCTTCCTCGTTTGGTTTCTTCTAAGAGTTAATTTGGTTACGCCATTTTATATTTTGTGTACTTAGATTTATTTATCGTTTGACTACATTAGAAATGGGCGCATGTTTCATTTTGTTGTATTCCTTTTGTATATGTATATGACTGTATAACATTAAATTGCTTACAAGGATGCCATTCTGTCCCGAACATTTGGTAAAGCCAGTCTAAAGCTTATTCCTAACAATATTTAAAACATTGAACATCACTATATATCACACCTACTTTCAAATCACTCTAATTGACAACTGAGACGACATTGTAATTGCATTTGAGCTATGTTATTGTGAATGTACCCTCCAGAACCCTCCACGGAATATACCCTCAATATATGTTTTTTAAATTTATTCTCAGATAGGCCATGATGCTGAGCTATACAGCCTGTTCATATACTTTAGTTTTCCATTTTTTAGTTCTAATAGGTAATGGAAAATATCCTCTGACATTATTGTTCTGATTGTTTGTTCTATACATATATTTTAGTTTAAGACGTTTATTATAAAAAAAAAATACACATTCAATATCTGGACACGCGGGAGCGTGACAGCCAAGGTCCAATCAAAAAAAAGGAAGGAACTCAGTATCCGTGTGTTATGTTATATACACGAACCATTTGGAGCCACTTTTGACCCCTTAATCATACTTTCTCAATTTTTTCGCGATTCCCGAGGTCAAGGAACCCCATTTGGTCTATTCCCATTGCGCAATAGATAAAATTGGTTTACTCCTATCTGCACTCCAAGACCTTTACAATACAATATTAACTTTTTCTCAAACATGCTTAGAAATGTGAACATTATTTTGACAACCTTCTTCGAGTTAAATCGTCATTGCTATACTGTTCAAATAAATGAGAGCAGACGGGCAAATAATTTGAATGAAAATCCATATTATATCGTGCCTAGCGGTCAAATAATGACCATATTAATTCTTAACATGTCATGTGACCATGGCAACCACGGAGGTAAAATAAGAACAGTTTTTTTAAAATTTCGAATTGCCTTGCAAATTGCAAGCAGTTTAGTGTAAAAAAACAAATTAACATTTTGGCGCGTGGAAATTTATTGTTGTTCGTCATTGATTTTGGAATGTATATGTATGAAATAAAATGGTGTACATAGGTAATAGTTTAAATTTCCGCGCATTTTTTTGAGAAAACTACTATACAAATCTTGGCCACAACCAGGCATTGATGGACTTACCTATGTGTGCCTCGGCTACCGCCTCGGCCCACATGCACACGTTCATCCATCGATGCCTCTGTTGCGGGCCGCGGCAGTAATGTACTATAAATTGCTGTAGACTTTAAACATGTGAGTTTATAGATTATATCTAGATTTGTTGTCTCTGAAAATATGGCAAGCATGAAGATTTACACCCTGTATATTAAAAATTAAAAAATGATGAAACCAGCACATTGTCTACGACGGGCCTATGGTGAATTCTTAATAAATTGAAAACCTTAAAGTGGCAACAATGAAAAGAAAATAGTTGCTGTTATTGAGTCTAACCTGCAATTATATTGTATCGATCATGATTGCGGTCAATGACTTATTATTACCCACGGCGCCTGTATAGGAGTGTACACTCCTAGGCCTTTACTGCTTTAACCTAACCTAACTGTTTTAATTTTAAAAATATTCTAGGTATTATTTTGGGCAAGTAAAATATATTTACTTACGTATAATTTATTGCCTAGTGGCCTGGCCGTTAAAATCGAACGCCAGAGGTCGTGAGTTCGATTCCCATTTGAGTAAAAGTTGGTCCTTGTCTTGACGTTTGGTTTGTGAATAGTCCTATCTTTGTTAAATTCCCGTAGTGCAGTGGACTATCTAATTTGGGTTTAGACGAGTGTTTGTTAGGTTTTTTTATAGTTTTTTTTATTATTATTCAAAAAGGCTGTACTTTTATGGTTTTGCCAAAACGTTATTTATGTATGCGTAGTACGTAGTACAGCTTCTTTCTTGGCCACTTTCCATTGCCAAACAATGTATCGCTGGCTCTTGGCAAGTGAGTTCCCTTTATATAATTGGATTATATTATTTATTATACATCCAATGCGGGTTAGTAGGTTTTACTAGGCGTCGTTTGTCTCAGACAAGGACATGTTGGCGAAGAGAGAAAGACAATCGGTAGTCTAGTTGGGCCAGGATATTATCGCCAAGGTTAGACGTCGATCTAAACAGGTACTTACCTATCTAGCCTACCACTATATAATTGTGTCTATATTTATTTTTTATTTACCTACCTTATATTTATAAGCCATTCTAATATGTTTTTATATAAATAATTAATAAATAATTAATAAATAAATAAAAATTCTTACCTACCTAAATAAATTGTATTTCTTTCAAGGAACTGGGAGAATTTATTAAATCTTTTTGACAGATGGCACCTTTGCATATATATTTTGTTGGAATTTGTTGTATACCGGGTAGAGGTGGCTGGCAATATAGGTACGTTTTCACATTTATAGAATACTAGCTGTTGCTCGCGACTTTACCCGCGTGGGATAAGGTTTTTTTCCCCGCGAGAACAGTTTAGCGCTGTATTAAAGTACCTACCTAGGCATGTCCTGCCAATTTCTGCGATTTAGACATACCTAAAAAGGTAACAAACACACAGACAATACTTTCCGATTTATCATATTATTAGTATGGATGTGCGAGACGGACGATGCCATATATTTTTATAATTTATTCATAGAATTTAAAATATTTGAGCAATCAAAAAAATCTAACGTTAAATCACAGACTATCTAATAGTTTCTATCGGAATAATCTAATCATAAACCATTCTCAAATATCTCGAATAAGATTGACCGCTGCGCAAAAATGTAAGTATAACAAAAAAAAATTATAAATGTATTTGTATTTTATTTATTATTCTCAACATAATACATTGTAAACATTGTATTACGGTGCATCGAAAACCAGACTTGATTTGTCTGTGCATAGCGACGTCGTACCTACAAATATTACAAATATATTGCAGTATTATTATTTATCCTATGTGCTAATCATATTTATTATACCTTAACTTATCTATACATATAATAAAATCGTAAAGTCCAAAAAGTCTGTACATTGAATATATTCGGAAAAAAACCAACCAGGGCGACTTAAAATGAGTAACTGAACATATTAGAACAGTTTTTAAAATTATTGTCTGTCTGTCTGTCTGTCTGTCTGTCTGAACGCGCATCACGCCTAAACCGCTGGACGGATTTTGACGAAACTTTGTATGGTGACAGTGTATATCCCGGAATAACATAAAAAATCTCAAAAAATGGTCGAGAAATATGAACCATCAATAAAAACCTCTCATTTCCTAACATTTGTATGAACTTACAGGTCAGAGTAGCCTGGTTAATTTGAAAATGTCTGCTCTGCAATCTACCATAGGTATTCTATAAAATTTGTTTGGATGGATGTTTGGATGTGTGACGGAGCTAATCTTTGTAACTACAGAACCGATCTCAATAATTCTTTCGCTGTAGGATAGGTAATACTCTTAGAGAATGAACATAGGATATTTGGTATTGGGTTTTGTAAAAAGGAGCAGCCACAAAATGTAATAAAGTGAAGTAAGTCGGCGAATATTTCAGAAATTCATCAGGACGTTAGGCTTTAGTAAGTTGACATTTGAAATCGTAACTTTGAATGTTCTGTATACCAAATTGATTAGTAAAAAAATATACAAATATTAAATCGAGAACTAATATGCGGAAAATTTTAAATCACACGTATTTCATAATAAACAAATAAATTAATTATTTACTAGGCAAAATAACAAGAAATATCTCCATGGCGACCAAAATGCACGCAAATCGGCAACTGGCTTTCCATGAAGAAAAAAGATTTCATGTAAAAAGTAGAAGACTAATAAAGTCTTCTTCTTTATTACTTAGCAAAGAGTACTAACACAAGAAGATTCGATACCATTTGATCTGGTGGCTATCACGGGCAACGCACCGATGCGATGTTTTTCGAAACTCCGGCTTCGTAGACGGCCGAAGGGGTTTTTATCATTTTCTAGGTTGTCGGAGGTGCTGAATCTCAGTTTATTTTTTGTTTGTTTGTTTAATTGTTTGTTTTTTTTCGGTTGGTTGGTTGCGGGTTTGTTTTTCGCGTTTGTTCGCGGGTTGTTTGGTTGGTTGGTTGGTTGGAAGCATTGCATGTACAGCTTAATAGTGTGTCATGTATATAGTCTTCTTTTAAAACGCGAATGAGGTTGCGGGGGTCGGCCAGTTTTATTATAAACCCTGACTGACTGACATACAGGTGTAACAAAATCCCTATAGTGACCGGTTCCAGGGGCTCTCGGTATCGAATACCTACTGATTTGTTTTCTACACTGGCCGTTGGCTTTGTTGGTGGTGAGTGGTGACTATGGGTGGTGACCCTGTCTACTGAGCTAAAGTGGGTTCGATTCCCAGATTCCCACCCGGGGCCAACATTTGTGCGACGAGCATATCTGTTGGTTTTCGGATTCTGGGTGATTGTATGTAGGTATTTGAGTATTTATTATAAGTAAGTAAGGTTGGAAATTATGGACCGTAGTTGGAGGGAAAGTATTCTAAATACTGAAGATAGCACATTTTACTCAAAGGATTCTTTTATTTTCAAAATTAAATAAAACTGCATTCAAAGATTTTTGAAACGTCTCACTCTTGCCTCAGCTGGGAATCGAACCGATTTATTTTTTAAATAGCATCCTGTATTTTTATGACATCACTCGAAAGGGTCAATCATCAGAATCAATTCCTTCTAAGTAACATAGCATCATAAAGTAAGACCACGAAAATTTACATTTAAATAAATAATCGTTATTTTTAGATAAATCATTTAACGTAACTAGACGATAGTCATAGAAATAGGAGATATTTAAGAAAAATTGATATAAGAGGTTTTTTAAGAGCAATAGAAGCCAAAACAATAATTTTTAGAGTTTCTGTCTATCTATATTATGTTTATTCCGGCATCACGCAAAACCTACATAATCAAATTGGATACGGTTTTCAAAGCTGCGTTCCTGAAGGGATAACATAAAATCTGGTGATTTTACCATCGGAAAATTATAACTAGACGATGTTTATACATAGCACAGATAGGTACCTACTTCCAAAATTCACGCGTACGAAGTAGCGGGCAACAGCTAGTAATGAATAATATATATAAAAAGTAATAAGTCATTATTATGTTGAAGCTTTGTATTATTGAATTTCATCATCATCATCATATCAGCCTGTAGACGTCCACTGCTGGACAAAGGCCTCCCCCAAGGATCTCCACGACGACCGGTCCTGCGCTAACCGTAGCTTAATGCTAACTGTTGCTTATTGAATTTACGGATTAATAAATAAGACAAAAAATATATTATATAAATAAACATAATACAAACAGAATGCACATAAATACAAATTTCACCAAGGCCTGTGTGCGCATATTTCGGTATAAATTTACCTAAATACCTATACGTTGGAAATTGGTGAAGCTCAGTGAACTACTGAGTTAAATATCGCGGTTCAATGATTTAACCATAAATTTTCCAAAGATTGATTGTTTTGCTCAAGCTCAAAAGATTTTGTCTGCCGATAGGCAATATAATAATTCACTTTTATGTCACTTTGAGTAGTTTAGAAGTATATTTATGTAAATGCAGTACATGATATTCGTAACCATCTATAAAATAGACCTAAGACCTATATAGCAACTGGGTTACGAGTCAAGATTCCATTTTCTCTGTTCGTAACTGAGATTGGATCTAGGTACCTACTTACGAACAAAGACAACGACTATAATTATATAATTATTTACGGGTCCTACACACGAAATAGTTTTGTTTCGCCTCTCCAGTCAGCTCGTGACCACGGCCAGTGAAACCTGGTCGAAACGTCGGGCAAGGTAAATAAAACTTTTTCGTGTGCAAGACCCGTAAATAATTATATAATTATGAATACAAAGCGCGAAAGTCTAAAATGTACTAAGACAACGACGACGACTTACGAATGAAGAAAATGGAATCCACCCAGTTACGATAAAGTACCTATACTACTCAGAATTTTCATTAATAAGATGGTTACGAATCTCAGTTACGAAGTAGAGCCAGAGGTGCTATAGCTAGGTTGTCTATTTATAGGTATCAAACTGAAGCACTCGGAAGAAACCAGAAGAAGCGTACAACACGAACGTTACGTTCCGCACGCCAACCCGCGTAATATTGCAGATAGCTTATATAGTTCATCAACAGCCTATTAATCTCCCCACTGCTGATGCTCAGGCCTACCCTATTAACGAGGGCGTTCGGGCTGTAGTCCACCATGCTAGCCCAGTGCGGGTTGGTGGACTTCACATGTGCCTAAGAATTTCTTCTTCGGCGTATGCAGGTTTCCTCACGATTTTTCCTTGACCGTTTGAGAGCAGTCAGTATATGTACTTAAGTTTCGAGAAAAAACCCATTGGTCCAAACGGGGATCGAACTTCGGACCTTTCGTATTATAGGCCGCGTCTAATCCCCGAAGCCACTGACGCTCTAAGTAATTATAGTTCGAATTACTTATATGTATAATTTTTACAATTGGCATCTTTGGTGACGCGCATAGAGCCTTAGAATTAGGCTCCTGCGGGTGGTGAGACGGCGCGCGGGCGGGGACATCGGGCGGCGGCGCCGTCTCGTCTCCAGCGCCATCCGAAGCCAACCTCTTGGAACGCACCCAGGGATTTTTTTGCTTATAGATGTAGGCCTCGAGGTCAAGCCGGCTGTTATGTTAATGGGACATCGACTGGGAAACCCTATGGTGTAGGTACTTCAGCAATTTGTCAGTGTCTCATCGTGATTGGTCATTTTTTCCGATCGTGCTCTTTTGTTGGGGAGAGTTTTTTTTGTTGTTTTTGGGCGTTAACTAAACGTTTACCTTGGTTAGTATTATTTTTTGTGGTGGATCAACTAGAGAGTGATCACATTACATAGTGGCAAAACTATGAAGTAGAACTCAGAAAACCTCCAAATTTGTGAAAGAACTTAAAGATCTCTGAACCGATTGTACCCAGGCCTGCTATGTTAAGAACCTCTCTAGTTTCAAATCGGATCACAGAGATACAGGGTCTCAACGCTGTATGCACGACAGACACTGGCGTCAAACTAATAGGTAACACCCCTCTTTTCGCGTCGAGGGTTAAAAATAAGAAATGTATAATGTGCACAACACAGCGAGGGCTCCAAATTTCAGTCTCAATCGTGGCGTATCATGAGGAAAATTTGCAGTTACTGGTATTCAAGTGCATGACTAAGGCTGTATGAACTGGGTGGGTTCTCTGCGTCAGTCCCAACTTATTTTTTCTTATCTCTATGACGCATTCGCCCCTCTGCGAATTGTCCAAGTGGGCCCGACGGCGACGTCGAAACCGGACGATTATAACACGTCATTTAGGCCCACTCAGTTAACACCACCTTCCTATAAACGAGTGATTTGACTTGGCCAGTTTTCACATACAAATTATCATATTATTTGGCTTATCAACTATCTTCTTTATGTTATATGCAAGACGACCGAGCGCGAGGCTCGAGGCCATTGATACGATTTTGTTCTTTAGGATACAGTGATATGGTTCATTTGACAATGACGTCAAAAAGTGCGCGGGCAAAAATTTAAATAAATATAGAGATTTATTTCGATATCCTCGCTCTCTCTATAACTTTTTTAGTTATTTGAGCTGAGCTTAGTCCCAATGTTTTGTTAGAATTACAAGTCATTAAGCACCTTGTCCACAGGAGGTTTGTCACACGACAGAAAACCTCCTGTGAAACTATCCTTACGCGTCTAACTTCGTACTCTAGTGTGTTCTTGGACATTCCTAGCTTTCCTAGAATCGATAGAATCTGTGACTAGTGGTGTATTATTTTCCTTGGAAACAATGTATAGTTTTATTGCTATCAAGTATTTACTAGCTATGCAGGGCCATTTTCTCGAAACTGGAGACTAAGTGACGCATCGACCGTCGCAATAATAAGCGTGGGTGTTCTCGTTCCCTAGAACCGAAGTGAATCAACGGATTAGATAACACGTCTTGCGTTGATGTAAACAAAATGTGCCAGTGGACATACGGTAGTAACGCAACCAATCAAAAATGGGGGAAAAGGTGCGTAGAGTGCTTTATACCTAGAACATAGTTGAATCACTTTTTTGCAGAAAGGGCACACCCGTTCTCCGTATAGTATACCCGCGTGGTTCAACGGTTGTACCATGAAAAAATTGCGTCGAGGATGGCCACCGTAGGGTTTTAGTGGGTGCAAGTCCGACTTCACCGGGACTCTCCCCCCCCCATCCCCCCACCCAACCCCCCGCCCCGCCCCGCCAGAAGGTCGGGTGTACATTTAAGTATCATAACACCTAGCATCGTTTCTCTGAGAGACAGGATCCGAAACGAGGTGATCCGCCAGAGAACTAAATTCTTCGACATAGCTCAAAAAGTGGCAAAGTATGGCAGTGGTCTGGTCACATATCTATCGGAGAACCGATAACCGCTGGGATAGACGAGTTCTCGAGTGGAGATCACGCGTGGGCATAGTGTGGGCCGCCCCCCGGCTAGATGAAGCGACGGTCTGCATAATGCGACTGGCGCGTTTCAGTGGCCTATGGTTCAGCGGTAGACTATAAAATGTAGGCGGATGATGATGATCTACATAATAATTATAATGTAAACAATAATTTTCTCCCGCTAGAACACTGCGAGTACACTAGTTGCATTTGCCTCCCTACATAGATGCAGTTGCCCCAGTATTTTGTGTCCAGCCAGTATAATAATTAAAGCAATCCGAAACAATTGAACGGCTCGCGACGGATAAAGTTGTTAATGAGTCCGCGTGTCTTGGAGTTACGCAACGAATCTGCAGCTAAGTTAGTTGGAGTGCCGCCAGATCCGCTGATCCGTACATCCGCAGATATCCGCGCGCCCTTAGGGATGTAACATACACAACGTCGCACGATTTGGACTATTTTTGACCAGAAGCTCACCATTTTTACTTTGTCTTCTCTATACTTTTTCTAGCAGACATGTTTACTGCGTTCTACTCGCATATCAACAAATTGTACTCGCATAAAAAAATTAGGTATATATTTGATGATTTTACAACACAATTTGTTATATAGGTAATAGATTTCACATAGCTATATTGCAAGAAAAATTTAAACGAATACAACATTCTGAAAACATAAAACTAATACGAAGAAATATGCTTACTACTTACTAATAAATTAAATTGTATTAATGTTCTTAACATTTACATTAGTAATTAAGATCATGTGTGAAGAGAATGATGAGACAGAGCGAAGCGAAAGAGTGTATTTCAGGATCGCGATACTTGGCGCTCCGTTCTTTCTGCCTACCCCGTCAAGGACATGGCATGAAGATATGTCTATAGCCCAACCTAACATTTCAACGAACTTCCCATGCCGCGTGGTTTATTTTAGCGCCGCTAAGCACCGTTGCAGAGAGCGAAGGCGGCGGCGGCGGCGCGGCGGCGGCGGCGGCGCGGCGCCATCGGCGACACACGCTTAACAAGCGTATCATCACAGAACACGGAAAAAGCTCGCTACGCTTAATATATGCGTAGTGGTACGATACGGTAGGGCCGGGGCAGAAATAACGGAATTTTTTTAGAGAGATTTCATCCTTATACTTGACACTAACGATCGATGCAATAAAAGTACAGGGTGTAATTTTTACAGATTTTAGTCGGTTTGATTCCCGAGTGTGGCAAGCGAATTTTCGAAAATCTTTGAATGCAGTTGTCTTTCCTTTCAAAAATAAAGGAATGTTTCCTTTGAGTAAAATTTTCTATCTACAGTATTAAGAATACTTTCCCTCCAGGTGGCATTACAAAATTCCACCCCGTATATAGAATGTAAAACTTTATTATTCACTTAATAAGATCCAATTGTGAGGAAACCTGCATACGCCGAAGAAGAAATTCTTAGGCGCATGTGAAGTCCATCAACCCGCACTGGGCTAGCGTGGTGGACTATGGCCTGTACGCCCTCGTTGAGAGGGTAGGCCTGAGCCCCAGCAGTGGGGACATTAATAGGCTGTGATGATGATGATGAAGATCCAATTTTGGTAGTAAAAAATTAATTACTATATTATTATTAGACTTTACAATGCACACAATCGTTATTTACTACCCATTTGTCAAGGTAAGGACCTCGATCATTTAATTTTCTCTACTCTCTCCACCCGCGGTCTAACTCCTCTATTCTTCTGCCCCAATGGCCGTCGGTTCTGCGACAGATGTGACCTGCCCCACTTCGTTTGCTAATCCTTTCGGCTGTCGGTGGCCTTAGTTCTTCGTCGAATCTCCTCGTTGGGTATCATCTATACTACTACTTATAAAATCGTAACGGGAGTAAATCTGTACATTGAAGAGATTTAAAAAAAACTTTTGGAATACGTTATTTAGGCTTATCTGACCCCAAAACAATTTAAAAAAAAAAACTTATCTGTCTGTCTGTCTGTTTGTGCCCGCATCACGCTGAAACTACTGGTCCGATTTGAACCGGATTTTTTTGTTTGAAAGCATGTGGTCTGACTTAAAATCTGGTGTATTTGGATTTTTTAAATTTTAACCCTTAAAGGGGTGAAAAGGGATAATAAGGTATGTATGGGAACAAAAATTTACAAATCAAATTTACATGCCGCGGGAAAGTTAGTAACACATAGGTACGATACTTTTTAATGCGAACGAAGTCGCGGGGCATAAGCTAGTTATGAATATAAGCAGTATATACAATTGTATTTTTTTCAAGTTACTACATAAAAATACGATTTACGATAATAATGTCCAACTCCTCGTAGAAACCAATATATTTATTTTTTAAACAAAAAATAAATAAAAAGAACTCTGAGCATAGCCATATGGAGACCTTAAACTTGCTGATTGTCGTGACTGGCAGGACCAGGAAGGTTCGAGTGGGGGCGCGGGCGCTCACCAAAGAGATCCTAGCTCCATGGGCAGGACGTTGACTTTGATTGGACTTTGTTTATAAAGGCGCCGCGCCGGTGGCGGCGGCCACCAAAGGTTTTTTAAGCCTCAAGCCTGCAATATATCTGGTACGATATAATAACTACTGATTGAGTAGGTACATAGTAAGAGGCCACACCTGTATACTGTACGCATGTGAACTAGGCTCATTCTCAACCGGCCCGCCAAGCCTCAGTCAGTGGGGTGTAAATAAACGCGCTGCCACGGATAACCGGGTTTGCTTAGATATTTATAGGCACCGGGGAACGCAGGGGCTTTGGAGCTTTCAGAGTTACGGTATCCGATCTTGTGGTTGAGTTGAATAGATTTACAGTAAAAATAGTATTTGATAAAGATTGAATGCATTTCTCTTAAAAGCTAGTATTTTTCTGATATGTTATAAATTTAAGTAAATCGACCGCATTAAAAAGTTCGTGCGTGAGTTCTTAATTAATTGTGACGAAAAGTCTATACTTACATACATTATAGATAGTAGAATGGCATTGACATTAAGTTCGCCGTTCGGAAATCATACTGGCCAGTTGACTTTTTGAAATTTATTATTTTATATTTTTTATTTATTGAAATTTGAAAACAATGCTTTGTTCCAATTCTTGTTCAATTGTTTCTATTGGTCAATGCAGTCACTTCTTTAGTATTTCTAGAGTTTTTAACATCTATCAAGATTATGAACTCGATTATCAATAAATTGATGAATTCATGTTGTAGGACCATATAATATCCACTTATTCGTAGTACATGACAATTCAATAGCTCCAACCATTTGTGAGTAAATCGCACGTTTCAAATTCAGTTGTAGGGGAACCATAAAAACCACATTTTTCCCAGACCAATGGGTATTGAAAAACATAAGTATAAAGATCCCTTTTACTATAAGACTTTATTATAATGTTATATAATAATTATGTTATAATAAATATGCGTACTATAATTATGTTGTATTAGCGAAATAAAGAAATCTAAAATCGTAAGTGTCGTTTTTGAGAAAAAATTTTTAGCTGAAGATGGTATGAAGAAACTGTTGATAATTCTTCGATAAAATAAATTTAACTCTTAAGTTCCAAATTTAGTCCCAATCGGTCCAATGGTTTCGCCTCCAGAGCCAAACGTGACGGACGCACAGACGGACAGACAGACGTACGGACGAACGGACGGATGGAATTGATGAGCTACTTGCTTTTTCGGTAGGTATGTGTTATCGTTAAAGAACACATTTTAGTGAACAATACTATTAGTAAGTACCTAAGTACCTATGGTAGATGCGAGAAATTAAAAAGAAAGTTAAGTTTAAAAACTTAACTTTCTTTTATATTATGTACGTAGTCTTACTTATATGTAAGACCGTTAAATTTAATATATTAAATTTTCTCAGAAGCGGTGCTTTTACGGCACATATTGCACTTAGGCAGCCTTTTAATCCAAATATGCCTTCGGGGTTTTGGTGTAATAGCCTTAAATAATGTAAGTATCCTCATGTATAAAATAGGCAAGTCAATGGGGTATTGTAAAATTAAACTTAATTTTACTTACTGCACAATATTAAATGGGCTTTGTATCACATTAGAATTTTCTAAAAATGCGCATAAATATTGGTATTTTTCTAACATTAGACTGAAATCGTATTAGGTTTTCTGAAACATAACTGAAACTGAATCAGCACGTTTCGTTTTCCCTAAGCATGACTAGTAAAAATGTACACTGTGTATTTCCCTACAAGCCGTGCATTTTAATTTAATCTAATCTTGACTATTACCTACATCACTTAGAAATGTAATAGATTTTCCAATGTTTGTTTACAAACTTGAGCGTACCGCGCGTTATCAATGTTATGAGAACTCCATAGCTTTATCAAAACCGCGAGATAAGATTAATAATTATTAAAGTTCTATTTCCTCAGTCCTCAGCTGCTTTTATGAGTGTATAGCCTCGTTAACGACTACGGAACCATATATTTTGCGTGGTCCCACACGCACTTGGCCGGTTTTTTCTCTCCTCGGGGTCGGGGCCCAAAAACCAAAAATACGACATTTCGGGCTGTATCTACCAAACGGTAACACGTATACGTTTGAAATTTTCACACAATTCGCGCCCACATAACATTCATAACAACAAATACTTAGTAAAAATGTCAAAACCCAAAATAGATACAGGCAAAACGGCTCAACGGATTTTGATGAAACTTGGTACAGATAAAGCTTATATTTTAACCTCGAATAATATAGGCTACTTTTTACCGCGGTAAACTGTTACCGCGGGAAACTCAATATTGGCTGTACGGATTTTGATAAAACTTGGTACAATGATAGCTTAAATCGTGAAATAACATATAGGATACTTTTACCGCGGGAAAAATATTTAATTTTGATGAAACTTGGTACAGTGAAAGCTTATATCCTGGAGAGGTTATTTTTTACCGCGGGAAAAATATTTAATTTTGATGAAACTTGGTACAGTGATAGCTTATATCCTGGAATAACATCTTATAGACTACTTTTTAACACGGTGAACTGGTAATTCATTGTGTTTTGTTTTATTTATTTTCATACATTTTCTGTTAAATACAGTCCGTGACCACTTAGAATAGGAATGAAGTTTCGAATTATGATGATGATGGTACAGTGTGGCTGGCGGAACGGAAACCTCCGTGGGCTTATTTTCTAACAGCATAAACACACATAATATTTATCCTTGTAGGCGTACTGTTACGGCGTTGTATCTCACTCGAGACAACCAGCGAACATTAAATCAACTGTTGAAACATTACCAGGAATTTCAAATAGTAAAGATGTCATGATATCGTAAATCGTAACTTTAGTTGCCATTTCTCAATGGACGCAGGCATTTTGTACGACTTATTGCTGAGTGGCACGGAATGTGGAGTTGAACACGTGGGCAACCAAATTGTACCGACGACAAGGTGTACAGTACAATGAAGACTTATGATATTTTATCTGATTAACAAACTATGAAACTAATTATGCTATGATAAAACAAATGAGAGCGCGGTCGTGCGCCGTGTAAAAACGGTTCGCGGAACCAAATTTTCGGTAATTTTTTGTTCCCATGCAAACTATAACATCCCTTTTCACCCCTTTAGGTTGGAATTTTAAAATCCAAGTACACCAGATTTTAAGTCATACCACATGCTTTCAAACAAAAAGAACCTGGATCAAATCGGACCAGTAGTTTTAGCGAGATGCGGGTACATACAGACAAGAAATTTTTTGAAAAGTGTTTTGGGGTCAATTAAGCCTAAATAACGTATCCCAAATTTTTTTTTTAATCCCTTCAATGTACAGATTTACTCCCGTTACGATTTTATAAGTAGTATAGATAAATCAATTTTATAACATGTAATGTATTGTATGGACGACCGCACGTCAGTGGAAAAAAACAATATAAACTGGTCTCTCATGGGCTCCTTAATAGGTGAGGCCAGCTCAAGGTCAAAGTGTTTCCACAGACGTGCGGTCGACTGTACATTTAAGTGTTTTGTACCTTCCATTATATTATATTATCTAGGTAAAGCACTACATACAAATTCAACTAAAAATATCTTAAAATACACGACCGCAATCAAAAGTTACGATTAACTTTAGAAAATAGTTTACTTGGTTTTCCTTACAAGAAGGTACCTCGCTATACAAAATTCATATCGAAATAAAGGATATCCAAACCTCTGGCCACAAGACTAGGTGGAAAACCAGTGAATTGGAGCCGACACGGCAGTTATTTTGAACGTCTACATAGTGTAGATCTACACTAAGTACACCATCTCATCATCATCATCATATCAGCCTGTAGACGTCCATTGCTGGACAAAGGCCTCCCCCAAGGATCTCTACGACGACCGGTCCTGCGCTAACCTTATCCAGCTGGATCCCGCGACCTTTACCAGATCATCGGTCCACCTTGCGGGAGGCCTACCACACTGCGTCTTCCGATACGTGGAGGTTCTCGAGAACCTTTCTGCCCCAACGGCCGTCAGTTCACAGTACACCATCTATGGTGTAGATATTACATCTATTTATATTGGAACCGTAGCGCCCGACGCCCACAATACAAGTGATTACAAAACAATGCTTTAATGTGTGGACGTGCGTGCATGTAGTGGTTCGCTGAGCCTTGATTTGGTTGACGAAATCTGAAGTTATATATACATGATCGCAAGACGAAATATAAGCAGTTATCGTCTTCCTGGTAAAACCAATGAAAATACACCCAACAAGTTTACTGTGGAGTATTGGACTTTTGGGCATTTATCTGTCAAACTACCGTCAAAACTTGTGCGATGATTGAGTCCGGTAAAATAAAGGAAGAAAACCCTCATGAATTTAACAGGAATGACAACTTTCATGTGGAGTCTATGCCTACATTGTATACCTATGGATAGTGTTGATGTCGCAGGCCTAGAATGTAAAAATCAGAGATAATATAATACCTACGGAGAATAAAAATGTCTGACGCTTTCCAAATATGACGGTCATTTTCGACATGTTCGGACAATTTTGTCACCTAGGGACAAACTCGAAATTTTCATTATATATTTTTCAGTGAGATACTTATTAATAAGTTATATAACATGTAATTGTATATCAGACTGGTATGGGTATTTGTCAAGGATGACGATTTACGAATCATCATATTCTGCATTTAATATTTCACAACGGAGCGCAACCCTTTTGGCATCATTGTAGAGGTATTTTCAAATGAGACAAAGTTTTCAAATACCTACATGATTTTAGTATTATATCAATTCAAACTGTTCGACCTAGAATCTGTAATTTTAATCACCCATTTATTTTAAGCTTAAAAGTCACACTATTTCGGGTATTTGGTACCGAAGTACCGATGCGTGGTCCTGAACGATTTGCGCTTCAAACTTCACTAAAAATTGATTTTCAGCTATCTCTATGCACAAACAGCTAGAGTTTGACGGACGAAGCGAGCCGCGACGACTACGTATCGCCCCGAGATCGGATATGGGGCAATTTCCCGTCAAAAATGACCGCCATAGAGCCGCCAGCGACACCGCCGAGTGTCCACTTCACGTCGACCAGTCTGAGCACAGGAGTGCTATGACGGGAATCACTGGCATGGTTGAGCTCTGTTTATAAGAGAAGAGCGATAAATATAATAAACTTTCTAAAAACAACGACACAATAGACTTCTGTTGAATTTAATTACCTATGTAAAAGTTTATTAAAAGAATCTACCTACTCTAATATTAGGCGTCTTAAAAAGTACCTATTAGAAGGTATTCCAGGATATAAGCTATCACGGTTTCATCAAAATTAGCCAAGAAAGTGTAATGACCAATGCTCACGCGTGTCATACGACGTTTTTGAACACACTTTAGCGATGAAAAAAATTAAATGTCAATATAAAAAAATCCATAAAAAAAATAATTGTAAGCATGAAAAATTAATTTTTGTTAGGAAAAGCTGTATGAGTATGAGTTTACTCTTTCTTTTTAAATGGCGAGAAAGTTTAGTGCGGGCCGCCGTACAGTTTATTTACATACGCACTAAGGTTTAAACAAACTTGTCTTATAATTATTGTAGGTTCCAGGGATCCCGCTAAAGTTTTATTTGACAATTTCATTTACTCGAAACGTTTCACTTAAGCATCGATAAGAGTCACCATTGTGACCTTAAACGTAAATTTGAACTTGTACTTCGATTCAAAATCCATTTACTTGTATGTATGAAAGCATCTGTAACGTCTCGTCTGAAACCTACAGTCTCGACGTCCCCGCCGCACCACGTGCTCGGGCCCGGGCGGCTGCGTTAAAATAAATATTAGTAGCGTATTTCAGAACGCAGCTTTTCAGTCAGCCACCGGCTAGGCGGGTGCGAGCGAGACGGCGGCTGACAAAATCCCGAGTCCGAGCGAGATGTGGCGACTCCAGCCGATCGATAGCCGCAGCCGCAGAGTGCCGCTCGTGCGACGCGAGACGTCACGCGACCGTCTCCTCATCTTTGACTCTGTTCAAGAATTGTCACTACATTTGTGTTACCTCCACCCACAGCGGAACCAACTATTATTGGTTACGTGTTCTATGCACAGTGGTTTCAGTTGAAACATAAAATTGTATAGAAGTCAGGTATTGTGCAACTGCACAATACCTGACCTCTATACAATTTTATTTCAACTCTTTCAGGGTCTCTTTAAGTATAGGAAATAATTATTTAATTTTCCCTCGTATTATTAACATAGTTTTAAGTCTGGACACAGTCTAAAATAAATTACTTGATTTGATAACAACAAAAAAAATTCAAGTTTACGACGACGTCTAAAAAGTCGCTGTAAAGAAAAACGACAAGTAACTTCCCGTCCCGTCGAAATACTGATTTTTTCATAAATATTCTTATTCTGGTCTACTTTTACCTCAAGTAAATACAAAATAACAAACGTTCTGAAGTAACTTTCTACACATCGATCGTATGATTATCACTGAAATAATCGTTTGTTTCTGAAAAAACAATTTAATTTATCTGAGATAGTTTGGTAATGTTTTTGCGGCTCGGGAATTAGCAGTTCTTATAAAGTAGTTTTAGTATTCTAGATACAAAAATTATATTAGATTTGCATATCTCTGATCTGATATGAAAATCTTACTTGTAATAATGAAAATACAACAAAATAATAAAGAACTCTGAGATTGTATTTTAATAGATGTGTAATTAAGAAATGTTTTGACGCCGCAACAAAGTTATTTATATCAATCTATTTAAGAAAAGTGTGGCGGCTAATAATATGTTGATAACACTAGAGCCATAAATTTGTCGATACCGGGGGTCGGTGGCTGTGGCCTCAATGGAAGGAAGTGAATGGCGGAGCGAGAGATGATAATTAACTTTACCTCGACGAGATACTATTGGGCGCCGCTGTGCCGCTACTGTATTCGAACACTATATTCGATTCAGTTAATAAATTCACATTTGACGATCGAATCATAGAGAAATGTTGTTCAATTATTGAACTTTGATCGTTATTTAAATGAGAATATCTCACTTGAGAGGGACGGGACAACTTACCAAATCTCACCAGGTTGGGTTTAAAGTTTTTCATTTAAATATTAAATGAATTTTTTAAATCTCAACCTGGTGAGATTTGGTAAGTTGTCCCTCTCACGTGAGATATTCTCCATAAAAAAATCAACAGCCCCATTAATAGGTATGTCTCTACTGTAATGGCACCAAACTATACCTTCTCAACGAGAGCGTACAGGCTATAGTCCACCACGCTAACCCAGCGCGGGTTGGTGGACTTGCGCCTAAGAATACCTTCTTCGGTGTATGCAGGTTCCTCCCACCGCATCGCCCGCCTGCGCTATTACTTCGTTTTCGATTAGTGTTCTTTCTGCCTTTTTTTCTTTTTGTTCGGATCGTAAAGGTCGTAATAGAAGGTCATAAAGGGGTGATGTTAAATAGCCTATCCTGTCTCAAGTATTAGGCTATCAACTGCAAAAAGAATTTTTCAAATCCAACGGGTAGGTCCAGAGATTAGCGTCAAACAAACAAACAAACTTTGCAGCTTTAATATTAGTATACTCGTAGATAGATTGCAAAATGTTTTAAACTATTATATTTTCAAAATAACTAAGTTGAAGAAGTTCGTTGACCCCCCCTCCTCCCAGATGATATTTGGTGTCATCCCCCCTCTCTCCCCAATTTAGATCGCACGTAATAAATCGACTCCCCCTAACTAGTACTCTATGTACTATTGCTACGTGCTACGGCTCTACGAGCTACGCCGCGTAGCATTCTACGACAGAACTCAGAACGCAGTATTGTATAAATAAATAATTCACATTGATTTGATTACTGTCCTCTAAATTATGTCACAAATTATTATCACTAGACAATAAAATGACACATATTTTGCACTCTGTTGTGTATTATTGTAGTATGTTCCATCATTCATTCATCATTTATTTATCAATGTATGTAATTTATGTACTAAACGCTCGCTCTTTACTTTATGCATAAAGACTACATTTTTGCTAAGGACGGTGAGTAACAATTCATGAGACCAGTGTATTACGAGTCTAAGGGCCTCTTACACGGCTTGCTGATAAAGTCCCAGATACCCGATCTGCAGGTTATCTGACAGATAGCCTATATGTTTGGTTTCACAGGTATCTGATTGCCTATATCTTATACATTTTATATAGTCTATCACACAGATTTATCCGATAGATTAGTTTATCACTAAGATTACTATCTGTAACAATATCAGGAAGTGGTGAAAGAAGCCCTAAGAATTGTACTTAATGTGGGCTAAATGCGAAAAAAACGTAGTTCACTGACTTAGAATAAATTTTTGATATTTATTTTGAGCATTGGCAACTTTTCATTTCCGGTATTACGATTTTTTTGAAATATAAAAAAATCATTGATATTTTTAGAAAAAAAGGAAATCTGATCGGTTACATAATACCACAGTATAGCACTGTGTTTAAGAAGGGCCGGAAATTCCCAAAATGTTGAAATATTCACCCATGTAAATGTAACTAAACGTAGCACGTCTATGCGCTACGCGGCGTAGCGGCAGCCTACGCGGCGTAGCACGATGCGTGTAGCTTACCTAATGCAACAGTGGGTGGGTAGCCATGCATTTAACTTGCCGTGGCTTTAAATAATACAATTTAATTTATAGGCTGGTCTTATTGAGTAACATACAATACAATAAAATAAAGAAAAAAAACATACATACAGCCGAACATAGAACCTCCTCCTTTTTTGAAGTCGGACTACTAAAAATAAAAAATGGAGGTGGGTAGAAGTCGGGCTACTATCTACTACTACCGCTATTTTTTTGTCGTAAATTGGATGTTTTCTTTGCGATAACATCACGGGATAAATACGATACAGATGACTCATCGTCAACAGCCTAGTAACATGTCCCCACTGCTGGGGCTCAGGCCTACCCTCTCAACGAGGGCGTACAGGCTGTAGTCCACCACGCTAGCCCAGTGCGGGTTGGTGGACTTCATATGCACCTAAGATATTCTTCTTCGGCGTATGCAGGTTTCCTCGCGATGTTTTCCTTCACCGTTTGAGAGCAGTCAGTAAATGTACTTAAGTTTCGATAAAAACCCCATTGGTTCATGGGTCAGCCGGGGATCGAACTTCGCACCTTTCGATATGATAGGCCGCGTCTTATCCCCGACGCCATTGACACTCCACTAGATGACACTCGATACAGATTATTTCGTTCAAATTTAACAATAAGTTTTGATGCTATCGCCAGTTACACTGAGCGGCGGCGGCGCGACCTCTCATTTTTAGCGCTTAGTCCCGTTGTCTATGACGTCATCGCGGGAGCCGGAGGAAGGGTCAAATATATTTTGGTGCTGGCGTCAGATGTGTCTCTACAACTATATGACTACTAATACTATAAACTTTAGAAGTATGAAGCTTTATTGATAGAATTAAGACCTGTTATATTGTTACTCACTGTCATTAGATGGATTATTTTATCTTAGTTTATTTTATATTATAATGAATAATAAGTTATTATTTTAGAACCATATCACAGAATACATAATACCATGGCTACGGAAGAGCGGGGCCTTCTGGTAGGGGTGTTTTAACAACTAATAGAATACCTCAACCTAGTCATGGAAACACTGTATTGGTTACCTAATAAACAATTTTTTATTTCATTTTCATGAAACTTTCAAAAGTGCATCATTTTTTTTACACAATTTTTCCGAAATGCTGGCCGAGACGACGCGAAAGACGTTTATCGAATTCACGTCAAATTTAATGAGACAAGGTACGGTAGCAATCAAAATCGTCTAACTCGTCTCTTTCAGCCAAAGGTCTTCTGGAAGAAAACTCTTACAGAATCATATCATAATAATAAGTTTGTATATAGGTACTAATTGTACGAACTTATACCTACCTATATGTACGTACCTTACTATAAAGCATAAAGTAATAAAAAATAAAATATTTATGAATTTGACAATGGAATATTATGTCTTCAAATGCCATGAAGTACAAAATAAAGTCATTTCTATACGTAACGATCATAATTCCCTATCTATATTGCTCGTGACTTCGTGCATACAAAGTACTTTATTCGGAACTGAGCGCCCCTGTAACCGGTCACTACAGGTATTTTGTTACAACCAGTACGTCAGACAGTCAATCAGGTCATGTTTTTTTATATATTTTTTTATATTTTGTCTTTCGGTAAGTATATTGAGTTAGCCCTATTTGTTGAATTGAAGCATTTTGTTCATACAAATATTAGAAATCAGATATTTTTTACTGCTGATCGCTATTTCTAGGTCAATTTTCGAGATATTTTATAGCCTATATATAAGTATTTTAATTTGTATATATTTTCGGTATAGGTCGTAAGAAACCTTGACCTTTTTTTAAAAAAAATAACTTTATGTTCAGATAAAAGTTTTCTTCAGTTGTATTATAATGTACAGATATACGTGCCGTGCATCTAGAAAGCCAAGGTGAACATTTTCTGATGTGGATCGGACATAAATTACGTAAACCTTATCCATGATGTAACATGCTAGAGCAGAAAAAGTCAGCGGCGCTTCGGCGTAACGGATGCAAGATAGGACTATCTACGATTTCTCATCTTTCGGGTCACGGGCACAGACTATGTAAGGCTTCTGTCAGACTGAGCCGCAAGCGGCGCGGCATCATCCTGCAAATCAGCGAACATTGGCCGGAAATAAAATAAAATTTAGGAATAGTTCAGATTGGGCGTTTTTTAAATTGGACATTTTTCAGATTGGACGTATTTAAAATTGGACGTTTTTAGATTGGACGATAATGTCATAATAATATCGTAAATCAAATTAGGATATCGTTAATTTTACATGATCATGATTCTACATTTTGTGATACTACAGCGCTCACTACATACATATACATACATGTGCTAAAAGTTACTACACTCTGAGAATTACCGCTCCGGCCACGTGGTTCGACAACGTATTCCGACAGTCGAACAACGAGGAATTTTGATTCTCCGTGGTTCGACATGTCGGGCTATCATGGTTTTGATATTCCACTTAGTTCGACCATCGGACCAAGAGGATTTTTAAAATTCCACTTGGTTCGCCCCTCAAACCACGAGCATCATTGAATCGGTTATGATCATTTCGTCTGAAAAGCAATTTGCCTAAAACGCAAAATGCCTAAAATCAATGTCTATATTGTAAAATGCCTACGTATTATTTAACCTAAAACTCAAATTGCGTAAATTGTAAAACGTCTAAAATACCTAATCGCGGCGCGATTCCCGCTAAAATGCCGCTCCCCGCACCGGTACGAAGCAAGCCTAACTTCATACCTTCACGGTATGTAGACTTAATGGAGATTACGTCGTTAAATGAATTTTTAACACGTCCGTTGCCGACCAGTGGCTGTAAACCCTTAGACCGCGGCAGAGGGCGCTCGCACGCATTCTAATTGGACGGTGTAAATATTACACAGGGAGCAGCCTGTATTACAAATAGTGTGAATGTAGATTACTCGTGCACACACGTTTTGTTTACATTTCAGTAATTTCTAAACAGCGAGCGTAAAGTTTATAATGCAACAAGCCACAACCAAAGGTCGTGGTTTCGATTGCCACCCGGAACCAGCATTTGTGTGATGAGCATATCTGTTGGTTTTCGGATTCTGGGTGTTTGTATGTATATAAGTATTTATTTAAAAGTATTTATATATGTTTATCAGTAGTTGAGTACCCATTTACAAGCTTCGGCTTAGTTTGGGACTAAACAGCCGTGTGTGAATGTGTCCAAACATTATTATTATTTAAATTGGAAATGAATATTTTCACTTGCAAATAAGTCTTATATCTTATAATAACTATACCCCCTCATCAGCGGGCAGTTTGGTGGCTACCTAACATTAGTGACTGACTCACCCAATGAAACTGAAATTTTTTCACAAATAAAATGTTGTAATTCCCAGTACGTACTTACAACGTCGAGACTTGGATATTTTGTATTGCACATCACTGATGTTAGGTAGCCACCAAACTGCCCGTTTGATAACAGGGTATGCTTATTTATACGAGTAACAACAGGTGATGTAATTTTAAGCAGGGTAAATTATTTGTGGCATCGCCGTCATGGCGACTCGTAGACATGGATATACGTCTGTGTGGTGACTGCTTGATTTATTTAAATACAAGAAATGTGACCAGTTTTTCAAAGATTTGGTGGATTCTAAGAAGTATTTTCATTTTCACACGATGCTTTTTTAATTGAAATGATTGAATTAAATGATATTGAAATTAATTAAACACCTTTTGAATGAACTTATCCAATCTGAAAGGGAAATGTTTTGGTTGTACTACCGAATAGTTCGTCCATCGGGAGATAAAATCCCAACGGTAGGTGAGAACAAACAGTTGAACCATGCGCTGATGAACCAAATATAGTTCCATTCATCAACAGCCTAATAACATGTCCCCACTGCTGGGGCTCAGGCCTACACTCTCAACGAGGGCGTTAGGGCTATAGTCCACCACGCTAGCCCAGTGCGGGTTGGTGGACTTCACAAGCGCCTAAGAATTTCTTCTTCGGCGTATGCAGGTTTCCTCACGATGTTTACCTTCACCGTTTGAGAGCAGTCAGTAAATGTACTTAAGTTTCGAAAAAAAACCCGTTGGTACATGGCCCAGCCGCGGATCGAACTTCGGACCTTTCGATATGATGAGGCCGCGTCTTATCCCCGACGCCACTGACGCTGTGTATAGTTCCATTGAGGACACTTAAAGATATACATTCAAGCTCAAGCAATACGTTGCAGGTTCGATGGGTTCGAAACAAACTGCATGCTTTAGAAGCATGAGCTAGCGTGTAAAGTGAACTATTGAGCGTTCATTACTTAGAAGCAATTAAGATGTTGTCAGCGCACGGCACGCCTGCGCTCCTCGCCGCGCCGCTCTATTAGCAAATTGAATCATAACAATACTACTTACGACACTCGTTAATAAGTGAACATAGTATTATATACTTGTAAATGGAAATGCACCAGTTCTTATGTGGCATTAGCACGAATAAGCTGTGGTAGGGATGGAAAAGCGCGCCTTGCGAGGTCTGTAGCGTTCAAACCCAATACACTATATTGGTACGAATGTAGTCCCATAGCACTCCTGCCCCGCTTAGATCATCTAGATAAACTAACTGATCAACAATGGCATTACTTATCAATTTAATTGCATTGTTCAATTATTATTACAGGTGACTGAATCTACCCTGTATTTGTGTAATCTAAGTAGACTAAGGGCTTCTTTCACCACTTGCTGATAAAGTCCCAGATACCCTATCTTCAGGTTATCTGACAGATAGCCTATTTTTTTGGTTTCACAGGTATCTGATTGCCTATATCTTTATATTTTATATAGTCTATCACACAGATTTATCTGATAGATTAGTTTATCACTAAGATTATTATCTGTAACAATATCAGGAAGTGGTGAAAGAAGCCCTAAATGTGGTTGCCCCTGAGTTGCCCGTCATAGGACGTCTTTAGACATAAAATGTTACTTTAACATGAATGTTCCAGTTAAAACACTGTTCTCTAAATCAATGTTGTTCGATTTTGCTTCCTAACAATGTGCAGCATAAAGTCAGGTTGGGGGGAGAAGGGACAAAACAGAAATTCAAACCTCGATAAAAGTTTATAATAAACAAGTGCACGTTTTTATAGGTACCTACATAAAAAAGTATTCCGGTCGTATGAATTTTAGTTTTTATTATTAATAATCTGTCGTTCCATTCCATAATTCCATAATTTTAACGATAAACACAAAATAGTAGGAAATCTCACCGATTCTCACCTCACCCCGTAGTTGGGATTAGTAAGGATGAGGTGAGTTGGGAAAATTGCTAGGGTTGACACTTTCGGATTTCAAATCTATAATATCTAAACTAATACCTATTATAAAGAGGAAAGATTTGTATTTTTGTGTGTATGTTTGTAATGAATAAACTCAAAAACTACTGTGCCGATCTCAAAAATTTATTTCACCATTGGAAAGCTACATTCACCCTGAGTGACATAGGCTATATTTATTGCAGAAAAATGTCCACCCGTGCGAAGCGTGCCGCTTTTGAACATCAACTTTGACAGTGAATATATTTTTTAATTTTATGATTTGGCTACATATCACACTAACTCAGCCAGCCAGAAGAAAAAAATGTATGTCAAAAAATATATGAGGCCGAAAATAAAATAAAATTACTATTACCTAGCAACTGAAAAAAGAAATTCTGAATTCGCATCCCTAATGTCCCCGTCATCCCTTCTCCCCCCGTTTTACGGTACTAACTTACTTAGTAGTTCCCTTTACCTGTAGTACTGGCGTAGTGTCTGACCCCAACGTGAACAGGAACAGATGGGTTAAACAGGAACTGACTGGCTACTACGAACGATATTCGAGATCGCATGCCCCACCGGTGGGTCTTAATAAACTCGGCTGCAATTAATTCCGACCAGGGGACGTTTTTAATACCAACGAGGTCACTGTGGGCCTAAGAATCTATTACTTACTGTTGGGTACATCTTTATGGCGAAATTAAAAGTTCAGTGGTTTCATATTTTATAAATAAATCAAAACACAATTGTGAACAGATCCTCATAATTATTCTTGTGGTCTGCAGCGCGATTGGTAATCCCGGATATAGTTCAATAATTGCGTTCGGATCCCGGACTATACCGCATCTGGCACTGTTTGCACGGGAATCCGAGCTTCCCGGCTGGTACCTACTTACCATATAAAATATTAGCTTTTTCCCGCGGCTTCGCCCGCGTAGAAAAGTTTTCCCGTGTACATTGTGAAACAGCGCCCTCTATGTAGGCGTTTTGTTACTTAGGGGGTATTAGCGGACGCCCCGCGACTTTATCCGCGTTAAAAAGTTGCATATATGTTATTCCTGGATATAAGCTATCACTGTACCAAGTTTCATCAAAATCTGTTCGGTAGTTTACACATTCAAACCCGCAATATAAATTTTTAGGAAAATGAAATAGAACTGAATTTAATATTTTAATTCCCGGCAAAAGAGGTCCACTAATATCCAATGAAAGATTTTGTCTTTGAGGGATCGTCAGTGGCGTTGTGGGGAAGAAGCGGCCTATCATGTCGAAATGCCCGAGTTCGATCCTCGGCTGGGCCATGTACAATGGATGTTTTCTCGGTTTACTGACTGCTCTCAAACGGTGAAGGAAAACATCGCGAGGAAACCTGCATACGCCGAAGAAGATTTTAGGCGCATGTGAAGTCCACCAACCCGCACTGGGCTAGCGAGGTGGACTATAGCCCGAACGCCCTCGTTAAAAGAGTAGGCCTGTGCCCCAGCAGTGGGGATATATTAATAGGCTGTTGATGATGAAGGGAGAATCGATATACAAAACATTACTTCCCGATTGGGTGGCCGATACTAAGGGCTTCTTTCACCACTTGCTGATAAAGTCTCAGATACCCTATCTGCAGGTTATCTGACAGATAGCCTATTTTTTCGGTTTCACAGGTATCTGATTGCCTGCAACTTATATATTTTATATAGTCTATCACACAGATTTATCGGATAGATTAGTTTATCTCTAAGATTACTATCTGTAACAATATCAGGAAGTGGTGAAAGAAGCCCTTAGTAACCTCTCTACGTATATGGTTATACAAACAAGTCACGAAGTAGGTCGTTTATACCAAGCTCGAATTTACATGTACTTGATATGTACGACGCAGCACACTCCGTACATTGGTTACATGGTCTAATTTAGAATGCAGTGCCCAATGACCGTTCGTTGGCCTAGTGGTTTAATCACTCGAAGGGGCGTTTTCACATGGGCCGACACCGGCGACGACACGATAACGACATGTCGGCCCGACAAACTGACGACACACACAGACCGGTCTTCAAATGAACACCACGGCTCTACTAAGCGGCGGGAGTCATCATCATCAACCGCCTATTAATGTCCCCACTGCTGGGGCTCAGGCCTACCCTCTTAACGAGGGCGTTCGGGCTATAGTCCACCACGCTAGCCCACTGCGGGTTGGTAGACTTCACATGCGCCTAAGAATTTATTCTTCGGCGTATGCAGGTTTCCTCACGATGTTTTCCTTCACCGTTTGAGAGCAGTCAGTAAATGTACTTAAGTTTCGAGAAAAAACCCATTGGTACATGGCCCAGCTGGGGATCGAACTCCGGACCTTTCGATATGATAGGCCGCGTCTTATCCCCTACGCCACTGACGCTCTAGCGGCGGGAGTACTTAATTGTTATTTAACTTATTTCGCTGGCAAAATCGATTAGTATTGCTATTATAGTCCATTTATTCGAATATCGAAACCATAATATTATAGGAGCCAATAGTCAATCGGATTATTATTGTTGATGATCCGTGCACAAAAATGTTTTTATCTGGAATAAGTCCAGATAAAAATTGCCGAGAACCGAAATGCCACCTTTATTCTAATGTGACAATATTTTTATTTTCTGAAAGATATAAATGCGTACCCATTTTACGGGTTTGATTGAATGTAGTAGTATAATAGTTAGAATTTTGTGTTTATTGTGCAAGAAACCAAAATAAAATCATGTAATAAATAACTCTTGTTCCAAAATTATCTGTTGTAAACCTCCATTAAAGTTGCTATGTTATCACTTTAGTGAAGATGTAAACCTTAGTACATACTGTATCCGCTAGCGAATATAAATCAGAAATGTGACTTCATATTTTAAATAAAATATGGCTTAAAGGGCTAGTAACTAAGCCAAAATCTTTAAAAAAAGATTATCTAAAAGGTACAAAATAATCACGACAATTAGCGACGATTTGCGTAAGGCGGCTAACAGTGATTGAATGCGGAACCCAAGATCGGGTTCAGTGGCGCGGTGGACTAGTGCAGGCTGATGATGACAAAATAATCATCTAAAAATGTATGTAAAAACGTTAAAAAATATTGAATGAGCGGCAAGGGTGTTCTATTGTTTAAATAGTAAGTAACTGATAAGCGGTGTAAAATTTACAATCATCATCAATTTTCTAACGCCTCTCTTATCAACCATTAGCACTAATTACTTCACCTCTTTCTATATATTTGGTTCACAAACTAATTATATAGCATCAGAGTCAGAGGTCATTAAAATCAAAACTAGCTACGCTAAAAATAAAACTAGAACAACCCACAATACAAGACGGGGGACTATCCCAATATGGAACATTGCTGGCGCAAAACATATTTTAAAACTCGATACGAGAGTTGATTTTAGTTTGAATGCGGTCAGCTCATGACGTGCCGGAAAACCAAGATGTCTGATAAGGATACGTAACGTGCTTTGTTTAAGTTGGCACTTAAGTGAAGTCAAGATAACCATTGATAAGGGTTATTATTATTATTATTTTCTACTTTTAACTGACCGTCAAACGGTGCAAACTTAACTGTTTAGACCATTAAACTAGAAATGAATTTTTTTATAAAATTTCTCGAATTTAAACATAACGACTTAATAAGCAAGTAAAATATTGGGTACTTACATGAATGAAGCCGATGAAGAATGCCGATTTGTATGAAGGTTGCATTTTTCATACTAATTATTTTGCATAATTATTTTTTTATTAACCAATCTGTATGCGATATGTTGTATGTATGACTTAAGAACATTAAGTTAAGTGTCGCATGTCTTAATTTCTTAAGTACCGAAACCATCCTATAAAACGATAAAATGAAGCAACCAATCCGGTGAGACAATAAATGCACTGTTTTCAACCTTTATTTATAAACATGAAACACAAATAAATGAAAAAATTTTATACAGTATCATTAGTAAATAGTCTATATAAAAATAAAAATTTTCAGTCAAGCTATTGTTTTATGGAAATTACATGCAAAATTATATATAAGAAAAAAACGCAAACTTCATTGGTAATGAACTAATGAATGACCTAATGATACCAAATTTTAAAGATTTACATGTGCGGCGAGGTTTTTAGCGAGAGTCATCTGTCGCTTTTGAACAAATGAATATGACGGACCCTGCTTCGATTAATTCATTAAAAAACTGGATCCGAAACAAGCTAGAATAGTCATAACGAATCGTATAGTTATACAAGAAAATCTATAAAGAAATCCCTACACATATTTGTATGTTTGTGTTAGACAATAGACTTTGGACCAATAGCACCAGTCCACGAATAGCCAGGAAATCTCAGTCGTTCTGTGCGGCATATTTTAGCTGTCAAACCAAATGTACTATCACATTACGTTACAAAGGTGCCGTCAATTGGGGGATTTCACTTACAGCTCATTGGCTACATCCGGTTTTAGTTTATATATTCAATTGACATCCATGATAGCAGTGACTTCATTCTGTGTTCCATTAATATGGTACTACTGAATCCCCTTGTTAAACTTTATACATTTCAAGATTCGATCTTCATTCACACGAATAAAATACCTTACTTAACCGTTCAATTTTGGTTTTAATTTTGTTATAATGCTTTGTATATTTGTTTTAATGCAATAAATAAATTATACTCATATCTCGAATTATTAATTTATTGAGATAGCAATCTCTGCTTTAATATTTTTATTTTTAATGATTGTATTGTATTATGGGTGTATACCTGAAATAAAATTGATTTAATTTAATTTAATTTTTAAAGCCCTTTTTTTTAGTTTTTAGCTCAATTTTTAAAGAAGACTAAATAAAGTAAAAGTGAAATAAAATAAAGGTATAAATTCGCTTGCCACGTGACTAATAAAGAAAATGTATTGAATGTTTGTCTCTTTCTATATACGTCTCTACAATTTATCTATCTGCTTAAGCTCGTGTAGGTACATTAATTATGCAACGGAAAGTTAAGTTTAGTAAATACGTACGAAATACCTACTCCGAAATTAATAATACGAAAATTTAAGACTCACATTATACAACAACTTTGTAAGAAAGCTTATTATAAAAAAGTCGACTATTTGAATGACAAAGATGCCTGGTGTTAATGTTACTTTAGCCTCGCACAATCTTTACAAAAATAATGTTATGTACAAACTTGATTTTAAAAGATGTGTTGCGAAAGTTGCGCCGCTTCTTCTTCCCAGCGCTAACACCTTGGAAGCGGTGGTAGCTCAAAAATTACGTTGTATAAATGTACCCAGTGTAGTTACATGCAATAAAATAGTTTTGAATTTGAATTTGAATACTTTTAACACATGGCAAAAAGTTCATACAGGAAACTGGAGTAACGCTATCGAACAGCCGCTCGAAAAGCTTACGAGTAGTAGACTGTTATGTAAACTAATTCAATATTCGGCCGCTTCTGTATCCCACTGACAATACTGTGCTTAACTGACCTAATTTCGAAAGGTTCCGTCTTGTCCTAATTACAGAGCAGCCTAAAACCGGACTAGATGCGACGATCGTTCGAGTGCCGAAATAACAGGCATTTTGTAACCACGATTACTCTTGGTCCCTTATCTTATCTTATTTTTTTAGGGGGCCAGGAATACCTGGCGGCACTTCGACTCTATGGGATCTGTTGTGCCAAACCCCTGTCCGCCAAACGGTGCCCCAATCCGTTGTTTGGTGGACTTCACACACGCGTTAGAATAGTAAGTACCAGTCTTTGGCGCATGCGGGTTTCCTCACGGTGTTTTCCTTCACCGAAAAACCTGTGGTATTATAATAAACCGTACTTAAGTTTTCGAAAAACTCTGTGGTACGGGCCAGGATCGATCTCACGACCTCATGAACGTGAGGCGAGTGCACAACCAACTAGGCTACCACGGCTCTAACCATGCTCTTACTCTTGGTGACTGCAAATTTAATCGTTTGTATAGTTGCTAAAGAGAGTGCATGATGATAGATGATTCAAATCAAATAAAGTTGTTGTCTATCTACTCCTACAACGGCTTTTTCTATGATTTATGTTGAATGTCAATACCGCAACTATGTAACAATGATGGTAAATTTCATTGTTACACCGTTTAGGTAGTAACCATCAGCGACTACTAACAAGGTAGTAGGTATAGGTACCTAATTGAAAACTTGTAGGTTCGTTGAACGAATGGACGGCGATAGCCAATTGATGGACTCTTGACAACATAATATTTGACGGCGTTGGTAAGACTTTTCCAACTATTACTTACTCTGTGACTTTTCTTCACATACTATAGTTATTTTTACCAAAGTTCGAGTTCAGTTGCGCCTTCAAGCATAAACTGTCAAAGTTTAATTATGATACCTTTTAAGTACTTAAATGATATTTTTATATCATATTCATATCTTAACCGTTACAATATTTAATAATTTATTATTATAAATTCGAAAGTGAGTTTGTTCGTTACACTTTCAGGATGGGTCGGGCGGCATTTGCCTACATAGCTGAAAGTCTATGCTGGGACTTCGCATATATAAAGGATCGTTCCTTTACGACATTTTGTGTTACATTGAGGTTAACATAGGCTTAGTTTTACTTTGACCAACTGTTCTCATGAGAAACAAAAGCTTATTCCACGTGTGCGGATCTGCCAAATAATGGGAGCTTTTGCCATAGATTAGATTAATTTATGTCGCTTTTACATTTTTAAATTCATTACACATGGCATTATTATTGTAAAAGGGTTTGTCATGTACATAACAAAACTAATTAAATTACAGTGTCAAAATACCAATCTCTTAAAAGTCATGTCAAAAAACATAACATAAGTTGTTGCATAATCACCACCCTAGTAAATGCAGAATATGTGGTATTATAAGAACAATTAAATGGCCCTGATGGTATTTAATTTGTCATTTTCTTTGTCCTTATTGCACAATAAACGTACCGCGGCCTCGGCTACCCTGCCTTCTTACTACACTGACTCACAGTTTAGCGCACCTAAGGAATCGATAACTTGACAATATCTTCAGAATCTTCAGACAGTGTAGTTAGAAAATGGTATATTAAATTTATTAGATGCATTAAGTCATACCTAAAATCTAGAGACATCAATTTAGTCCTTTCACTTTGGATAGCCGAGGCAACAGTCTACTTAGGTGTATATTTATATCCTACTCCTACTAATATTATAAAGGCGAAAGTTTGTAAGGATGTGAGTTTGTGAGAAACTTTGTTACTCTTTCACGCAAAAACTACTGAACAGATTTTGATGAAACTTGGTACAGTGATAGCTTATATCCTGGAATAACAATATAGGCTACTTTTTAACGCGGGCAAAGTCGCGGGGCGTCCGCTAATACCCCCTAAGTAACAAAACGCCTACATAAAGGGCGCTGTTTCACAATGTGCACGAGAAAAACTTTTCTACGCAGGCGAAGCCGAGGGAAAAAACTAGTGGTATAATATTTATTAAAGCGAGTTTACATTAAGTGTAATTTTTGTTATAAATGTTCATTAAATAACCTAACTTCTCGTAATAGGTTAGCACAAATAAAAAAGCTGGATGTTTGTGTGTTACTCCATAAATATCCCCCGAAACTGATTTCAAGGAAATATTGTGTGGATACAGAACAAGCTGGAACCGGAGAGTAATTACAGAGGATAGCTTTTACCTCGGTAAATAACGTCTATTTGATTGACAATCTAATAATCGCGGTGTGAAAATATTGTTACTTACATGAATAAATTGCCATACAATAAGAGACATAATTATTAAGATGATTACCAAGTAGTTGAAAAAGCGTTGGGAGAATAAAAGGAGTCGTGGCTGCGTAAGGGAATGCGCACACTAAGCGGAAAAATGCCCGCGCACTTTTTGACGTCATCGACAAATGAACCTTATCACTAATAGCCTAAAGAACAAAATCGTATGAAGGACGTCGAGCGCGAGGCGACGCCAACGTACAGAAGTCAGTCATACGATTTAGTTCTTTATGCTATAGTAATATGGTTCATTTTTAAAAGACGTCAAAAAGTACGCGGGTATTTTTCCGCTTGGTATGCGCATTGCCTAACATCCGAGTAAAGCAAGAGACAGGGAGACGACTGCGTCCAAACAGGAGCTTGAACTGTGATGTTATCTCTATGAAGACGCTTGTGAATGGATGTGTGTGTGTTTAAGCTTCAAACCGTCTTAACTCAGCCGCATTGAGTAGTTTACCCAAAGCTATTACTCGAATCATTTAAACGAGGCGAGATTTATATCAACGTCATGCTTGGGTTTGGATCTCATAGGGTTTGGACGTACAGTTACTTGTACTCATATCTATTAGGTCTTTCGAAGCAGTTAAATTCATTCACGTTTGACAGACTTTGAGGGTTTAACGAATATGTCATCATAGTGTTGTTTAACCTATTAAGTAAAATTAAAAAATACCATTTTTCGTTTTTTTTGTAGTAAGTAACAGTTCTTACTAGTCTGTCTGTCTTAGTAGTCTGGCCTATTGGCGTAGTGGTAGTGACCCTGCCTACTGCGCCAAAGGTCGTGGGTTCGATTCCCACCCGGGACCCACATTTGTGTGATGAGCATAACTGTTGGTTTTCGGATTCTGGGTGTTTGTATGTATTTAAGTATTTATTTTAAAAGTATTTAAGTATGTTTATCAGTTGTTGAGTACCCATTTACAAGCTTCGGCTTAGTTGGGACTGAACAGCCGTGTGTAAATTTGTCCAAACATTATTATTATTACTATTTTTTATTATCGGTATTTTGTCCATTCTTACAGTCCTACTTTACTGCCTTTATTTTATTTTGCAAACGTCCGTTGAATGCTGTATAATTTTGTACTGAATAATATTATTGCCAAACTTTAACAGTAATTAATATTGAAAGACCTTGCAATTCTATTAATGACGTTAAATAGGTATGCTGATTTGTTGCCGAGTTTCAATAAAATAAACATTAGAACATTAATTATATACATTAAGGTTGATGTCTGCAGGATAATGACCCCAGCTACACTCGTTTCATTTTCCTTGAAAAAGGCCTTCGTGGTCAGTGGGAGGGCTAAAAACATCCAAGAGTGCCCGACTACTACCAGTCCACGTCAGTGGTCCGTTTGAATTTCTAATTTAGATACCCATCGCTGCTCTTTATATTAAAAATTGTCCCAACATTGACAAACGAAAGGCAGTGTGAATTGCTTGGGATATTATTAGACTTTAAACACAATCCGAAAAACATGTTAATATAAATACACAACATATTCCCAATGTTGCGTCTGCAAACGTCAAAAATATAGGTTTTGATTAACGCTACGCTTACGCGAATTCGCTGTGAAAAGTCATGTCCAGCGAAGCCTTACGTGCTACCACTCACCAGACTTAGGCGCATGGGCGCGGCGCGCGGCGCGGCGCGGCGCTCACACGCGCACTCCTTAGCTAAATGGATCCACGACAAAACAACGCTTCTATTATCTCCATGTTCTAATAAATCCACCGTACGTCTAGTTATAGCGAGGTTACAAAGATGGTCGCCCCCGCCGCCGCCGCCGTCTGCTCTGTTGCTAGGTGCAGATCAATCGCCAATCCTTGTAGGTTACATGAATGAAACCTCCACATTGCCGAAGCACCGTCATGTCACCTAACTTTGTAGAGCCTTTTGTGATGCTCTAATTCGGAATGGTCCGCGTATTTTCTTTGAAATATCAAAAAACTCGAGTAAATGGATATTGACACTTTCTGGTTTTAGGAATAGATTTGGCACAGCAGTTAGGGGGTCGGTGGGAGAGGGGAGGAGGGTTAGTGTAAGGTCTGACGTGTCAGTGCCGAGTGTCGGCCGCGGGCGAGCCGGAGACGGCGGTGGCGGAAGGTCGGGGAAGCCGGCCGCTGCCGAGCCCGGGCCCGCTGACGTCAGCGACGGCTCGGCGCCGCCGGCTCTGCTCACCGCCGACCGTCGTCGGCGGCCAATTATTTATTTTATGTACACGAGCGGCGAGAAACAAAAGGCGGCGGCGACGGCGGCGGGGTGCGGGCGGAGAGCGCTCGCCGCAGGAGCGACGCGCGGCGCCATCTATCGAGGCGCGCGGCGACCACTCGCGCCTACTCCTCTCGGCTGCGGACGATCGAATCGGGACGAAAACCTTCGCGCTGACCGACCCTCACTGACGAAACGGACCGGAGGAGCACTGTCACTGGTCGGGAGGACCGCGGCGGGCCGCCGGGGGCGCCACCTCGTCGGGCCAGGGGCGGGCGCGGGTCGCTACAAACATTCACTGGGTCGTACCGTCGTCAGAGCGTGGCTGCGAGTGGTGGTGGCGGTCGGGTGGGCCATGCTGTCAGGCGGCGCGGGAGAGGCGCGGGCCGGGCATGGCGGGCTCCTGCTCGACACTGCGGTGCGGGCGTCCGCGGCGCGCGTCGCACGCCACTGGCCCGCGCACCGCCGCCCCGCGGCCCGCGCCCGCCCGCGGCGCGCGCACCGCACCGCGCCCCCCCCTCCGCCGCCGCCGCCCCGCGCCCGCCCAGCGCGACACCTGCAGCCGCGTGCCAGCCGAGAGCGCGTGCACCCCCATCGTCGCACGTAACACGCTTCACCAGCTGTATACCCATACATCCCGATCCCGATGTTAATTAGAACCTGCTTCAATACGATAAGGCACATCATGATGTAGCCAAATACTAGTTGGCCATTTCATGAAATGTCCGGGCGCTTCATGATGTGGCCAATTTTATGAACGAGCCACTATAACATAATAGTAATCGTAGACATACAGGGTGTACTGTACATTTTGTCACCTAATTTATTAAATTCCAACCCTGCCTAATGTTGCTGACGCGCGGACGAATGCGGGTGGGATTGCAGCGACATGCCACGGGCTGCGCGCATAGGGTTGACAGTAAAACGCAGTTTAGTAATCTTAAGATAAAAAAATAAAAACCTGACAAGTGCGAGTCTGACTCGCGCACCGAGGGTTCCGTACAAACTTGTAGGTACGGTCGACCGCACGTCAGTGAAAACAAAACCAGTATAAACTGGTCTCTCCTAGTATTGAAACTCCCTAATAGGCTAGGCCAGCTCAATGTCAATGTGTTACCACTGACGTGCGGTCGACTGTAACTATATAAATTAGTTCGTCGTTCACGGGAATCGAGTCAATGTCAAAATATTTTATTGCATTATGAGTAAATTATACACGTTATATTGTATCTACCACTGCTTCCAATATATAGGATGGAAATTTCAGACGCCACCTGGAGGCAAAGTAGGTAGGTACCCTAAATATAACACATTCCAAATTTTACTAAAAGGAAACATTCTTTTATTTTCAAAATTAAGTAAAACTGCATTCAAACATTTTAAAGAACCCACGAGTCTGAGTCGGGAATCGAATCTGACAATAATGTGGAAAAAATACATGCTATGTATCTTTAAGATACCGATCGAAAAGGTTAATCATCAGAATAACTTTTCCTCCATGTGGCGTCTGAAATTTCCACCCTGTACATAGGTGTTAGCTCTCGGGAAGTCTCGAAGATTTTTCTTGGAAATCAAAGTTCTCTAAGTATACCTATTTATTAAATTTGACCCAGATTTGTAAATGGTGACAAAAAAAATTAATAGTGCCGAATTGTATATTAAAATTGGAAATTATCTATAATTGTGTCAGTTCTTGTAGTGTTAGTACTAATATTAATGGTAACATATGCCATGCATTCTATAGCAGTATTGGTTAGACATCGTGGCGACCTTTTTAGATTCAAAACCTTTCTTTTTAAATTTCGAACTGGCACGACAAAAAGAATGCGCCAATAAATGAATTTAAAAAATAAGCAGAAATAAATTGACCAATAACAAGTCAAACAAGTCCTGTCATGTCAAATGCTAAATCACGTGTTTACGATAACGGTCAAATGTTATTCATTTTTAAGTGATTTTATTTCCAGACTTAGCTAAACCTTTAGTATAATTTGTAAAACCTTACGAAATTATTTAATATAGATCTGTAATGATGAAATTTCTAGACTATAGGGAATTCTTTCAACAATTATTTACGTCATTGTACTAATTTATAACGGTAGCTTGCTCATACGCAAAGTTGAGTTTGTTGGTACTTTTGTACAAATAAATTTTTGTGATGTAAATACAAATTTACGGTTTTCGGATTTTTTCCTTTACTTGTGGTATAAGACCTTGCTTCTTGCCAAATTTCAAGATTCTAGGTGAACGGGAAGTACCCCATAGGTTTTGGTTACCAAGATGCTCAAAAATGCGGCGAAATCAGTAATATCTTTTAACTGCGATGACTTAGAAGTCTGATTTTTCACGACACCAAGGGACTGCAGACCTGAGTATTTGATATTAATTTCAACTTGATACCTCCACGCGTTCCTGAGAAAAATGGTCTTGACAGACGGACAGACGGACAGACAGACAACCGAGTGATCCTATAAGGGTTCCTTTTTTCCTCTTTTGAGGTTCGGAACCCCAAAAATGGGTCAGATTGAAACACTAACACTAAGCTACAATGACCATCAAACAATTTCGGTCAACATTCGAAATTCCTTGCATTGTTTAATTTTGTACTATATTTGTCTAAGGTTTAATTATTGCAGGTGACTAATTCTGTAACAAACAGAGCTGTCATCAAAGGTAAAGAATGTAAAAAAGTAAAACTAAAAAAAAGTATCATTGACCTAACGGACCGAGTGCACATTCCGGCATAAACACCTGAGGAGAAATATCCAGTTGAACCCATCACACCACCCATCACACATTCCATTCTCCAAATCCGTAGAGCTCTTTGTATCAATCGAGTCACCTGCTAGACAGCTTGGCGTTTGCCCAACAGCCAGCTGCAAACAAAGCCTTCTCTAGTTCTCCTAAACTTTTACGGCCTACGAAAAACTATAATTTTATTAAACTACGCTGCGCTAACGTAGTCAAGTACCTATTACACTGCGTTTGCGCCTACTTCGTAGCACGTAGCATGTAACACGTAGCAGGGCGCTACGAGGAGCTACGCGCTCAGGTCAACCGCCTCGCAAGATCTACATAATTATTTTTTACGTTACTCGTTATTCACACCGTGAGCAAAGAATATTAATTTGTATGTATGTATGTATTGTATGTATGTAAGATTGCCGGTTCGTGTCGTCACGGTCGCCACTTTTATGTTCGCAATTAGGGAACATAAAATAAAGATAGACTTTCTTGAATCTTGAGTAATTTTCAGCAAAGTCCAATAGGTACTTAGGTAGTTGATTGAATGACGGAAAACAGATTGATTGCAGTCAATGAGTGAAAGAGTGACAGACAAATAAAGAGGCGCTCGCGTCCTTCGACTCCGGTTCTTCATAATAATAGGGAGGCGCCGACAATAAGTATGTATGAAAACGCTTTATTATACCACAATTTACAACAATAACAAATAGGAATTAAACGATGTACAAAGGCAGACTTATCCCACGTAAGGATCTCCTCCAGTCGTCCTTGGAGTAACTGAAAGGATTAGTAATATTATGTGTTTAAAACCAAATTTTGATAAGAAGTAATAGAAGAAAATGACTAGGTACTTATATTAAAGTATGCTTATAAAGTTGTTATTTTAAAATAAAATTGTTATTAGAAAACCGTTTCATAGTAACGTCAAGTAAGTAGTCATATATTTTAAGTCTGACAGACAAGTTGTTTTATTTATATAATGTTTTGGTTATTTACATTCATTCCTGTAATAAACAAACGGTTAAATATCCTCGTGAAATGTCCCAAAAAACCATGAAAAATTGTTAAATCCGCTTTTATTTTCAAACAGCACACAAACTGCATGTGAAGTTATTTACCAGAAAATTTTTGTTCAAACGCTTTGTTACAGTTTTAACGTTCGGACTAGAAACATGTCCGTAATGGATGTTCACTAATGTTGCTGGGGAATTCGGAAAACATTTCGCGCTCGGTACAAAACATCATACGTTTAGATAAATGAAATTATGATGTGTAATTAGATAAGGTTAGCATGTACTCTTGGAGCGAGCGTAGTGAGCGACTGGACCTAATAAAAACACACAGGTTAGGTCAGAAAGTTTGCAAGGAGCAAAGCGGCGAGCCTTAGATCGACATGAACCCTAGCTAGGAGCAAGCGACGCGAGCCATAGGACCCAAAAGAATAGCTCTTCCCTCCCCCCTAGTAAGTCCTGGGTTTTTATCATCTGGCTACTTGTTAAACGTTGAGTGATACAACGACTGGCCTAACGAGCGATTCAGTCGTCCAATCAACTGGTCGATTTAACCCGTCGGTTGCGAATTATATACTTTCAATCTGGTTATTCCGATAGGTTATTATTGTGTATCGTATCATACATTTCAAGCAAGAAACTAAAAGAGGGCGGAGCGTAAAATGGCACTGCCCGAATACCGTCGTCGTCTCAGGCCTCAGTGTTTTCACGATTAAAAAAGCACAACTACATGGAACTAAGAAACTTTTAGTGGGTACTTATTCGGGAAACTGCCTAGATAACGATATCACTTTAAAAAGGATACCTGACAGACCATAGAGTTGGTTATAGTACGTATATTAGTATGCATCGTGTATGCAAGCACATTCAATCTACATTTGCTTGCTACGTGGCTACGTTCCTATATGTTAGCGAACGCAGGAGGTACGCATAGCCTAACGCACGTCGCAACGGGAACGGCGATAAAAATATCTGATAGTGAAATGGGAGCATGCGACATTAGTGAAATCGCTCGGAAAACATTAGTGCTGACCTGTGCTATATAATATAGCATAGCGTAAACTATTCTATAGCAGCATTGAAGACCTTTATCTATGCAAGTTGTCCCACAAATACTACGAAAAACTTAATGGGATAGTAGACCGGCTTGATCTACTACAATATCAAACCTAATCTCAGTTAAAAATTTACCGCTTTTGAATAGTTTTTTCATATTCTTGAAAAATTTCAGAGAACTTTGTTAGAATCAGTTTTTTTGCTGCCGTGTTATATAGTATCTTTTGTGAAAATATATAAAAAATATAATGGAAATACTCTTGAATAGTTGCCTTAACTGTCACAGACGAAATTCTAAAGACAGATAGAGTTACTTTGCAATATTAATATGAAAACAGTTAAATGGGTAATTCTAAAGTAAAGGCAAGTAAACTCAAACGTAGTCCATTTGCTGACATTTTAAATTTTCTTTTGCCTCATCCAAATAGCGGGCGCATGCTTCGGACATGCTTGTTGGTGAATATTGCACTTTACAACAAACTCGCTGTACGTGTAGGCCTGCCATTGGACTGCTCTGTTTATTTTTTAGGGTTATGCACTGCCAAGGGTTCGCATTTTTAACAGACTTCAAAACAAACTTCCCCCGGGCTATACAGGTGGAAACAGAGTAGTTTTAGACAGTATTGACGTCAAAGAGAGAATATTGTATTCCCATTTTGAATAAACAAATTTTCATTTTCAAATGTATAAAATGCATATTTTAACCTACGAGTATACTTAATTAATGGTACATATTTATGCATAGATTTTAATAATTAAAGTGCGCATCTAATAAATACTTAATTGTAGACTAAATGTACTGATAGAGCATCAAAGTGCGCATTAGTGTGCAATCAGTATTTTTTGATGCGCAAATCAGTTTTTTTATATAGATGTTTATATAAATACAACCCTTTATCTATCTTTTATAGTTTCGGATGTCCCCTACTGACCAATCTCGATGTGCAAACTTATACGTCTGTGTGTAATAACTTTTTGTTGCCCTCGACAATAGTTTTCCAATGGTAAAACAAGCATAGTTCATCCCCATGCATGATCTATGTCACGGAAAAAATCTATGTGTATACAAAACTTGATAACATATCGGTTGCTTAGTCGAGCCGTGAAGGCTTAAAAATAAACTAACTTACTTTTAAATTTAATAAATTAAATCAATTTTAATTCACGTGCTCGTAACTCATAGTTACATTACTTAGTTCGTGTAATGTTTAAGGCTAGTACGCATATTAGGGGAGAACTAGATGACCAGAGAACCTTATAATCTGGATCTCGGATCATCTGGTTCTCCATGCTGCTGATGAGAATATTAACACAATATTATTTGGTGTAATAGTACAGTAGAAAATGTTTGTTTTTAGACAAGTGGGGTATGTATAAATGATATATTTATTTATAAAAATACATTTTGTATAAAGACATCAGGTAAGTGTAACGTTTATATTCCAAGCGAAGCACATTACACTCGTACTACAAGAAGAGTAACTCGCACGGAATCCTTTGATACAAACGTTCATACTTGGCCGTATAACTGTTTTCTTTTTATATTCCCGCCCGCTGTCTTCACATAAAGTATTTGAATACACAGTGAAAATGTAGAAAGCAGTAAGTAGTTTTCTTTGTGTTAACCTACTTTAAAGTGTTGTTAATAGAAACATAGTGACTTAATTTTGTACATTAAACTACAATTATATACCTAGTTAAATACTACATTAATGTATTGTAAAAATCTATTTAGGTGTTCGTATTCTACTTCTTTATAAACTCAACCAAATCTTCAACAAAGTATATTATATAGCCTGTGAACTGGGAAAAGTAAGCTAGATTTTTATTAGGAAATTATATTTTTACAGGATTCCATTAATGATCAGGAAAGCCGTTTTCACCAGTCAGAATAAAAAAAATTAAATATCATCAAAATGTATGGAAACCCGCACACGCAAGATTCTGACTATGGTGAGAACGGCTTGCCTGATCAGACCACCATCAGATCTTGTAAATCGTTCCTTGACGCTAAGATCTAAAGGTCCAAAGTGACCTCGCTAGTATGAAAAAGGTCCCCTGACCCGAATTCATTACAATTAAGCTGCTTTTCGCAGCAAAGTTCAAGTGTATGGTAGGAGGTAGTGGTAGGTATAACGTTGTAATAGTAGCCGGCTGCAGCGGCGGCGCGAGTTGCGGCGGCGGCGGCGACCTACTGACCGAGGTCGACGCCCGATGCGCCGCGTGCCCCGGGGCGGGTAGGTGCAACCAACCCATGGGCACACCTATTTACAAACACAAACTTATACTTACACAGGTGGAGCCAGCATCTTGGATTAATGAATATTTTATGTCATTTGTGGCACAACTCCGTAAGTAGGTACACTATGAATACAACTGACACGTAGATTTATTGTGCATAATGTCTAAATTTTGTTTTATCAAGAAATGCAGTTAGTGAGTTTTGCCTCTAATATAAATGCACCTAGGCTAACCAGTAGGTACAGTTATAAGATAGTTATAAGGTATTAGGGCATAACGTAAGGCACCTTAAAATATACTTAAATCTCTCACAGTTATTACTTATTCAGTTATTTTATTCAAATTATTATTGTCATCATTATTATCATGCATTCAATTTTATTTTATTTTATCTTAAAAATCCAAAGCGCGATGCGATCAAGCTTGCAAATATTATAAAATATAACATAAAATGTCAAGATAAAATTACATTAAGTATTAAATTCTGAAATTACAGAGATAAAATTGACAATAAAATTGGTGTGATCACGCCTCACAAGAGCGACATGCAGCTTGAGCAAACAAGTTCCAATATCTGAGACCACGGGGCTTGCAACTTTTTGGGTACCTTTGAAGTTATGAGCGAGTTCATAAGAGCAAGTTTAGTTCTATTTATATGAAAACACAAACGCACGAAGACTTTTAATCGATGATCAGGAACTACTTTTTCCAACCGAGTAATCTATGGACATTGCATGACAAAGTAGAGTTGTATGTAACATTTTCTTTTTTGTCGTGTATTCTTGCAAATTATGGTAATTGTTGCCGTAAGCTTAATCTCTAAAAATACTAAAAACCTCGTCAAAAACCTGTTTTAAAAAAAAAAACTGACTTTTTGTAAATACTTATGATTTTTGTACACCGACTAATATAGCCCATATTATACATGTGTCGATAGGAGCAACGTATCCCCGTTGCCGATCGGATGTATATGCACACATCCGATATAGGCGAAAGTAGCGATGTAGTGAAGTGCAAATGTGCACTCCGTCGGCATTGTGCGGCGCGCCGAGAGCGAGGCACAAAGCAAAAACTTGATGGCCTACAAACTACCGGCCGCGCCACATTGTTTCGCACTTTTTAATTATAGCACCATATTTGTGTTTTTGTCGTTATTCACACTGTACTGTTCTTTACATACCTACTGAAATTCTTTATTTTCTATACAAATTTTAAAATATAAAATGTCCACGCAGTTGAAAGGAAGCAGTAGATTATAGTGGATTTTCAGTTCATTTGAATAACAGTGTTTACGAGTTATATCATCATATCAGCCTTTAAACATCCACTGCTGAACTGCTGGCCACCACACCAAGCCCTCCGCCCACCACATCCACTCGCTTCCGGCCACCTTCGTCGGTCCACCTGGCGGAGGGGCGTCCCACGCTGCGCGCACCGGTCGGCGGTCTCCACTCCAGAGCTCGTCTGCCCCAACGGCTGTCGGTTCTGCGACAGATGTAACCTACCCACTGCGACTTCAGTTATGCTAATCCTTTCGGCTATGTCGGTAACCTTAGGTCTCCGTCGGATCTCCTCATTACGGATCATTTCCTATAACGTAACTCTAAGCATATTCCTCCCAATAGCTCGCTGTACACTTACCATACTGTAATTCTCTATGTTCTGTACAAAAACAAAAGGACCACACAGCCGATATTATGAAATGAGTGGTTCCTTTCAAATTGTCTGAAATTTTAATTTAACAGATATTTATCTCCTGATTAAAAATCTATATGGGCACGAACACCGATAATGAACAGTTTACGAGTTATAGGTACCTACTTCATATTAAATCAACGGCCCTATTAATTATGTCCCCACTGTTGAAGCACATGATACTTTTTATTAAACTGTCAGCTAATTTGACCGAAATTCCATTACCTATCCTTTCTTTAACTTTTAGCCTACATAGTGTCTTTTACATTGGACTATCGGGTTCGTGGCACGGACCACCTCGTACAAGTTAATGGACTGACCTTATATATAAGTAGGTATTTGTAAGATTGAATTGTCTTTGTCTAATTCCCATAGTAAAGTTGAAACTACTAGTTTCAGGCGTCAGTGTCTATACCTACCTAATATACTGTACCTACCTAATTTTGTGAATCAAATGAGCGTGTAGACGGAGACTTTTGTGTAGAGATGGTACGGTTGACTGCACAAAAAACCAGTATAAACTGGTCTCTCATGGGCTGGTCAAGTCACTAATGGGCTAGGCCAGCTCAAGGTCAAAGTGTTACCACTGACGTGCGGTCAACTGTACTTTTCTGCCTCCAATCTCATACCCTACTTTTGGCACCAACAAAAGGAGGTCTAAATTTTGTAGCATCTATAACATTTTAAGCTAAACTTGACTTCACCAATTAGTATAACTGTAAATCCAACTTGTGAGGCTAAAGCCAAGTATTGCGGTGTGACTGCACCTGTTTCCACCGTGTTTTACAATACTCGCAAGTACAGTGCGCACCGGATACCAATAGACAATTTGCAAATAATACGATATACTTTATTGTACAAGAAAATAAAGAGTTACATTTTTTACAATCTTCAACTATGTAGCATAATATTAGGTCAAGATACACTCATCGAACGGCATTTCGCAATTTTGCCGAATTGAAGTATCATCGCTAGGCTTAGAGCGCTTTTGTTCCCGCTTACACTCTAATTCTTAGCCAGCTACGTTTTAAGTGATAAATTGTTCTACTTTACTTATTTTTTACACTATGACTCTACCATATATTAATTTATTCCAGCGATAAAACCAAACAGCAATGCATGGATTGATGTGTTCCATTTTTAAAGGTTGAGCCAATTGAACCATTTCATGGCAAGATTTTATTTATTTTCATCTTTTTTCGTTGCTGACTTTACCCGCGATATGATTTTAATCCTTTGATTTATACTTACCTACTGCTAACATGCTGTTACAAAAATCTATAGTGTCTGTTTAGAAACATTAATTACAACAACTAAATTCAAAATACAAATTTCTGTCTCTGATATTAATATAACTTTATTTTTAATTTTAACTTTATTTTCTAATCTAGAAAATATGTTTAATTAATTAAATTTGACCTGAAATTCAACCTAAAATTTGTTTCTTATAAATGTCCTGAAATTGTCTTTAGCAGTTTCGCATCGCAGTAAGAGTATTTCATCATAGTACGATCATAACAACTTCATCGAGTATCCATTATCTTGTTGAAAACAAACAATCTACCGTCTCGATTACATGGCTGACCGAACTTTTCACCTAATTACTTAGGCTGTATTAATATAGGGAAAGCCGCATAAAAATAGGTCATATATTGGCGAATGAGCGTGACGGAAAATAGTGCAACAAATTGTGGTAGAGCGGCGTCTCGCTCTAGCGCCGGAAATCAATAATGGCATCTGGCCACGTGGAGGCAGGAAGCGAAGCCTGCTCCATTTACACTGGCCAAACGTCGCCAGCGGACGGCTTTGACAATCTCCCATTATTAGGAAATTGAATTTGAGCGCTCTGCTCCCTGTTTCAGGCGGTTCTAGACCTGAATAGGCGGGTCGAGATTGAGTTTGCAGCCGTATGATCGAATCGAATGAATGATTCCGAGCGGAGTTTCTGTGTCACCGGCCGACGGTGACCTTTGTTTCGCTCGAGTACATTCTGTAAACAATTATCTCATCTGTTCAACTTTAGATTAACGAAATTTCATTACCTACCTACAACATCTCTTGAATTTAGATTTGGAATACAAACCTCTCTGGTTTAAGTCGAGATATATCTATGACGAAATTATATTTTAGGTATCATTGCACTAGATTGAGCGTCAGTATTAAAGCTTTCTTTCCAAAAAGTTATAGTAACAGTTGCTACATTTCTTGCTTTGAAGACCTCTAATTACCAACAAGGGTAATGAATTGTATTTCTACATTGAAATTTGGAAACTAGTGTAGACATCTGTCGGCTTCGACGGCAAACTAATACTTCTACTGTACCGCTACTCAGTACCCTAGGCTTTAAACCGCCCGCCGCCCTACTGAAGCTTACTGTCGAGCTCACCTATTACGCTAGATGGCGGTAGCGTCGATGCTGTATTAGTTCAAGATTTCCCCGTATCGTGGCGCTGCCTGTACAAGCGAGGGTTCCTTTAGAACAGTTTCCTTTTGTGAGGAACAGAGGTAAATTAGTAGGTATTTCTAAAAAATATACCAAAATCTTCAAACCACTCTCCTGTGAAATTTACAAATTGAATAGTACCTACTGGAGGTGAGATATCTTTGCTACACTCCCATTTCCTAAAGCTGAAACTTTTTCCTACTTCTTTCCTATAATATTTCTTTTACATATTTTATGCCTCTTGGCGCAGTGGCAGTGGACCCTGCCTACTGCGTCAAAGGTCGTGGGTTCGACTCCCACCCAAGACCAACATTTGTGTGATGAGCATAACCTGTTGGTTTTCGGATTCTGGGTGTTTGTATGTATTTAAATATTTATTTAAAAGTATTTATGTATGTATGTTTATCAGTTGTTGAGTATCCATTTACAAGTTTCGGCTTAGTTTGGGACTAAACAGCCGTGTAAATTTGTCCAAACACTATTATTATTATATATTTTTTTCTGGGGTCAAGATAGCGTATTGACTATACGCTATCTTCGGCCCCAGAAAAAATCCCGGGACGTCATCTACCCTCACCGGTAGGTGTTTTTTGTGTTGGTGTAGAGACCTGGCTTAGAGGAGTGGCAGGGGGAGAGATGCGGAGGCGGGGATGCTACCCCGTGAAAATATGATCTTGCAATGTATGACTTACATGATGTCTCCCAGCTTGAGGCGCGTGTGTATGAGCGCGCAGGTCTTGTGGTCGGAGGCGGCGAGCGCGGCGCGGCGGCGGCGCGGAGGGCGCGGCGAGGCCGGCGGGGAGTCCCCGGCGGCCGCGTGCGCCGGCCCCGCGCCGCGGCGCACGCCCGGCGAGCTGCCGCGCCGGCGCACCGACGCGTGCCGCCCTCCCACGCCGCCCAGCATCCTGCGCACACGCAAGTACCTTGGTTACTTATTTTGCTGAGTCAGCGCCATTTTGTTGCTGCGACACATGCCTAACTCATTTTAAAATGTTTTATATAAAATATTTTTGTATACTTGTTTGTCTTCATTTTCATTGGAAACAAAACCCGTTTATACTGGTCTGTCATAGTAATTAAACTCCCTAATAGGCTAGGCCAGCTCAAGGTCAAAGTGTATCCACTGACGTGCGGTCGACTGTACGAGTATATTATGGGTTTCTTATGTCTGCAATAAAACAGTTAGATTGTTATAAAAGTCGCCTTGCAAATAAATTACAAACAGGAAAACCACACGTGCTACGCGCGCTACGCCGCCGCCGTAGCAGTCATCCACAGCTCGCGTAGCTGAATTTAAACAAAATACATACAAAACCTTACCCGGGAATCGGTTGAAATGTGGTGGAAAACCAATCAAAACTTCAGTAGGTTTTGTTTGGGATACATCCAGACTTATGTTAACAGTTGACTCCTTGCCACTGAAGTCAGCGCTGGATACTTGTTGGAATAAAGCAGAACAAAACTTTTGACAGATGTGAAAAAAACAATCATCAAACAAATTACAAGAAGTTGTCATATTAAGTTCACGTTCCGGACTCGTGAATTTTAATTAATTTAATTATTAATTTTACTAAACGTCTACCATCAAGAATCTATGAATATTTATTAGGAAAAGCAAATGTGGGTAACTACGCAATCCGGAAATTGAACCATAATGAACCTAACATCGTCTGCCCCAACATAAACATTAATCCCAGTGCATACGCGATGCTATAAGGCGACTAAACATTTATCTTCGCATGTACTGATTGCAATCAAAACTACAGTCGCAAAATGCTGCTACTCGTATTTTGTGTCGTAAGGCCCACGTGGCCTTTAAAGGACAAATCCTACTTCCTACTATACTAATAAAGGCGAAGTTTGTAAGGATGTGAGGATGTTTGTTACTCTTTCACGCAAAAACTACCGAACAGATTTTCATGAAACTTGGTACAGTGATAGCTTATATCCTGGAATAACATATAGGCTACTATTTAACGCGGACAAAGTCGCAGGGCGTCCGCCTAATACCCCCTAAGTAACAAAACGCCTACATAGAGGGCGCTGTTTCACAATGTATACGAGAAAAACTTTTCTACGCGGGTGAAGCCGCGGGAAAAGCTAGTAATTAATAACTAGTAGAAAGTATATGAGGCTTTTGTCCAGCAGTAGACATCTACAGGCTGATATGATGATGAGAAAGTATATAACTAGTGAAAGAAAGTGATAATACGCATATCACTTACGCATTCACGGCTAAATTTATATTATTACTAGCTGTTTCCCGTGGCTTCGCTTGCGTAGACCAATTTTTTTTTCCCGCGGGAACAGGTCATCGCGATTAAAATTTGCCTCTGTCCTGCCTCAGGATTCGATGTATCTTTACACCAAATTTCATAAAAACGTGAAAAGGTACTTTACTTTTCTACTTAAATAATATTAGGTAGTAGGTAGGAGTTTACTTCACCTACTTACAAGACACTAAATAAACGTACAGTTTCATTCGATCTATTTTTACCGCCTAAAAAGTCGGCTAGCGATTTTCTTTCGTCTGTATTTGTTATAAAGATATGGAGTTTGTGGATCAAGCACTTTACTCCGCGAGTGCAGGTAATCTACGGGCATAATATCGTTTTACGAGTCCGCGGGGCCGTATCGATATTACTTTACCGCTTCTATGGCTTGTCATTCGCGGGAAAACTTGCGGATGTGGTAAATTATTTGAATTTTTTCATGTCTCCGCAATGTTACATTTATAAGAAAATTTATTCAAAATAAACGATCTGAACGAACGACTTCGTTTTGCCCAATGACACAGTTTCCCAAAATATTTTTTTTGTTACAAATCTTAAATCGGTTAGGTAACATTAGTTTTTTATTGACTTATACATTTTTAATGTCTTTCTCCGAGTGAAAATTCAAACAACCCCACGACAACCCTTTCAAAATCACAAAAAACCCTTTCGTAGTAGTTGTCTAAGTTATTTGAAGATATTACAAGATTGTAAACCCAGTGTTTTCAGTTGTGCGCTGATAGATAAGTCAGTCAGGGTATCCTTTTATTAATACTTTTTACTTTATCATTGCTAGATTGCTAAGATTTACATGGCAGAAAATAAAACCAACTTAAGTACGCAATTAAATGACCACTAGTCTCGAATCGTTAGCGCCTTTACGAACTGAGAAATTATGCGTTTAGGAATTTAATAATTTATATATAAAACATAATGTATAGCTACAAAATTGGAGACTGTAAATAAATCGAGCTTTATTGTCTCGTAACGATATCCAAGTTTGTTGCTACCAACACTGAGCCCGCAATGCTCAGCATACAAGCTGACAAATCCTAGTATTGTCCAATGGATAAAGTACAGCTTACCGGCGGTTGCTGCTCCCCAAGTGATAGCAAACAAACGTCCGTCTAATACGAAAAGACTCGCGAGTATACCCCCGATAGAACCGTAGGGTCAATTGTGGTTTTTAATAGTATCATACAATGTTCAGAATTGTTTTAATTATAGTCTTAATGAAATAATGATCAATATACTATATTGACTGACTGCGATCATCAAAATCGCAGTCAATATAGAAAATAAATTACAAAAATTGCTCAACACATCCAGTAGGTAAGCTACAAGAAAATGTGAAAAATGTACGGTTGCTGCAAAGGAACATTACACCATAATTTATCCTTTCAAAATAAACGTGATGTTTTAAATGTAACCAATTTACACCTATGTGATTACAGTAAATAACAAAACTAATTCAAATCAAAATACGTCAAAATAAGATAATAATACAAATTCAATAAATTAATAAAATTATATCCGGAGGTGTCCGGAATAGGTAGGGTACCCTTAGGCACAGAATACTTATTAGTCCTTAGGAGCATCCACTTGGTATACTCGTAGTCAGTTTGTTCCATTTTCATATTGAATTCTTCATTTCCATTGCGAGTGGCACTTTAAATTGAAAACGGAAACACGTGAATTGAAAGCCGTATGAAAAATCGCTGGCGCTTTGACGACGACAGGAAGTCGACTCGCACAAAAGTTTTCACCTTTCTATGAATGTGAAGTGCTGTGCTTTCGGAGTTAGTAATTAGTCTGTGACATTTTCCGTGCTTTTAAAGCTTTGGTAATAATATTGTAATCATCCTAGTTAAATAAAATAAGTATTAACGTATGTCCGCCACATTTTATGTAGAAAACATAGTCAAATTCGTTTTTTGTCAAATATCGGGGCAAGGGCGGCTCAGGGGGGAATTTTTCTCAGAAACTGACAGAGATTAACAATTAAGAGGATTTTTTATTTAATGATATCTAAACCACGTGACTTCCGCTAACAGAATAAGGAAAGACTATTCGCATATCCGGAGAGTACTTGCCTACCTAGTCATAATATTTGCGACACCAGAAGCAGAGGTTTATCAAATATGCATGAGGCGATTTGAGGAAGCAAAGGGATATCAAAGCATTGGGATCAGTTTGAGGCAAATCTTTCTGGTAGGAAAAGAACCGAGTTTATGTGCCGTAGGTAAATTTAGTTTATTTCAGCACATAGCTATATGTGTTAGATTACGAATATTCATTTAGTTCAGGTTATTTCAATTTCAAGTTGAAGCTATCTGTTATTTATTTTATACCTACATACTTCCTTTTGGTTTTTTTTCTAATGAGTATGGAATATTGCTGTGTAAGTAGTTCTATATAGATTGCATTCTTGACGTGATATGGATTTTTATTAATTTTATAATTATTTTTATATTGGTTTATTAATTATATTTTTTTAATATAAAATTTATTTATTAATCGTTAAATACTAAATAAACTATACACACTAATATAAACAGAAATACTTAATTATATATAAAAAAAGTTAGTATCAAAAGTTTATGTACAAATCTATAATGCGAATACGTCGTCGTCGAGGTTAGTGCCGCGCGGCATGGACCCTAGCACGCTGGCGCTGTTGCCCCGCTGGATGGCGAGGCTTTTTATATTTATACATATCGATGTGATTTGAATTGAAACTACCTATTTAATAAAATTAAAAACTTAATTTAGACTATTTGTTCTATTTTTTATTATTATTTACAATCTATTTTCTCTGGAAGGAAAAATGTTTACAAAACATAATAACTTGTTCGCACAACCCACATCTGTTATACTTACATACAATCGCCTAAATAATTCTCATCTCAAGGGTTCGATGTATCGCAAGGGCACATAATAAAGATGTCTAATTCCCTTTTGCACACAGGAAATTGCTGCTTTAGGACCCTTCTGGGACCGTTTGTGTAGGTACTTAATAATAAAACAGGTAAGCGGGTATAATATACTTTAGTTTCCATAATTATGTAAGTATTCTAAATAATATGGCGATAATTAATTTGATTCTAAGAAAGTTTAAAAGTTCTAAACTTATATTTCTCTGCACAATACCATGAAGTTATTTCGTATTTTTGGCACTTGGCAATAATTATGATCTTAAATTACCTAACCTTTTATAAAAAGTAGTCTATATTTTGATAAAACTATTTTCCTGACCTGGCTGTTTAAGGTTTATTGCGATATTCTTTTCTGTTATTAAAGTCTATTATGTTAACCCTACATACCATGATTTTTATCTGTGGTACTTTTTGTAACACTCTTTGTGATGTTTGTCTCTCTATGATACTCTTAAATACACCAAAATACCCAAATACTTAACTTCAAAGTCAGTAACATTTCCTAAATTTTTCTTCATCATTAAACGTACCTGTATCTACAAAATTTCAAATGGCAAATAAAATAAAATGATAACATCGCTTAGTATGGAAATCACGGAGTTGAGTGAAGGATTCGTGTCCTCGCCACCCTAAGGGAGTGAGGGTGAAGTGTCACGAGCGAAAAAGGTATCAGGAAACTGGGCCTCGTATTTACAGGACTGAGAATCGAGCGCTTTTTACAGAGCGCCTCGAAATAGAATAGAAACAAATTGGTACCCAATATTCCATCCAATATTTTATACTATTATTTCCATGCGCAATTATTTTTTCATTTTGCTTCATCTTTTGGTTAGAAGTTTTGTCCTTGTCCTGTCTGTTCTATTACTTTAAACACAACCCTTTGCAACTATATCCTAGAAATATTTATTTACTACGGTAAAATAGTTGATTCCCACCTGAGACAATACGGCCCTGGAAAAGGGGGACGTAGTCTTCTATATTAATTAATATTCGGATGAACATTAATCCGCATTAAATCCGCGCAGATTATCAAATTTCCATAACATCCACCAATTGATTAGTATTTGTTGCAGAGATTAAAATATTTATAACTACATATTATACAAGTACTCTTAGAAAATGAGGTATCCAAGAGACACGCTAAAAATATGGGTTCCGATAAAGTCATTAAAATGAAAAGTTATTGAAATATATATCGGATAACCGTGGTTCATATTTTGTCTTTCTTTATAATATATTTTAATACCATTGACTGTGTCGGAATCCATATTTTCAGCTTGTCTCTTGCTCACCTGATGTCCCATGATTCACCCTAAATGACATCCGATTCCCTCGGACCTTCGTTCGGTGCTGGACTGAGCAAAACCAAGTAATTTTTTAACAATTTTATTAGGGACATATTTTGTGCGGTATCTGTTCCATTAATATTTTCATTTTTTTGTAACGCACGTTTCCCCTTTTTGGTTTCATCTAAGCCCACTATGGTTTATTGTTACTTGCGGATGAGATGAGGCGCTTATTTTTTTCAGTCAGCTTTAATAGCTTAATTAAAGTTAAGGCGACTGGCCTACGTGCTACGCAGACGCTACTTAATTAAAAGATAAATTAATTAACACAGGGTTTTTATGGAAAAAAAGCGTCAGGGGCATAGATTCACGTAGAATAATACAATGCGAGTATTGAGCAGTTTTAGACCCATCCGCAGAGACATTTGAGGTTAACTATCTGGTAAACTGAGGTTTAGTTTTGTTAAAGTCTGTTCATTGTACTGTAGTCTTTATGAGTCTGAGAGAGAAAAGTTTGTTGGTGTCGGCGGCGCCAGCGATATGTGAAATTCTAGGTGAGTGGTTCTCCTATGCCCAGCCAAATTAATACATGTACCTATACATATACTAAATAATTACATATATGATTAAAATGTTTTCTAAAGTAACTTATCCACGCCTGGACAGGCTTCTGTAGAATATTGTGAACGTTTAATAATGATGAGACAATTTCTTGCTTTATGATTTAGTTTAAGATAACAAACGAACAAGTAGTTACAATGCCTAAGGAAAGGTCGAAGTGGGTCGCTGTCGTGATGCGACACGCCACTGCTCTGACAAGGGTCAAGCTCACTATTACTTACTATTACTTATTTATGATTTCTAGCATTGATTTAGGTAGGTAGGTACCTCAACAGATCCCGCCCCCATTCGCTCTAACTCGCCAGTTTTGTTTTGTGTTTCGTCAAAACATATTCTTATAACATTTGTCATCCAGGTAACCTAACATTATTGGTATAGATAGATACTTACTCATTTAAAATTACGTATATAGGTAACATAAAATTCCCTTACAATAATGGGAAATATTTTTAGTTTTCCGGAAATAAAAATCCGAGGTATTAAAAAATAACAAAAGAAAAACGCAATAAGTATGTATGTACGTTGCGTACGACTTTGCTTTTTTGTCTTTGTTTGTAAACATTTCTGTATACACCACAGAACACGGAAAAAGCTCGCTACGCTCCCGCTCGCTACGCTCCCATATTTCTATGGTATACACTGTAACATAATAAAAACATATCGCACATCTGTTTCAGAAGTGACACAAGTCAAAAAAATTTTTTTTCCAACTTGTGTCACTTTTGAAGCAGGTGTGCGAAATCCCAAAAATGAAACGTCTTCGTCAAATTTATAGGAACAAAGTGTAAAAGTCCCCGAGGTCAAGTCAAACAGATAAGGCAACCAGATCTTCGTACATAAATTCAATTCCCAAAATGGATTTGCCAAATGCAAAGTAGGGTTGCACCTCAATCTGTGAACCCATTTCGTTATTCTATAAATCCAATTTATGTAGCTATAGACAACATGTCCTTTCTGCTTGTGATCCTTTATTTCGTATTATATGTTATAAATACATACATACATATCTTCACGCTATGTTATAAATAACAACATAATACTCCTACCTACCTATTAAAATAACCCAAGTATACAATTAAATCTTAAACAGATTCAACACCCTAATTGAAGCACCAAACAAGAAGTAAGGAAATAAAATTTAACCTGAATTGGGTTAGTAGAGTGTATTATTAGTAATTAGATAAGTAAGTAGACAGTCATAAAATGAGAGAGACACATCACAATTTATATTTTATATTAGGTAGGTACATTATGATTAGTTTTTATATAACTTCAGGGAGTTGAAACTGAATAATTTTAAACCGAAAAGTATTTGAATAATGAATCATTATAAACGTCTATGGTGGAGTGTTTGTGGCGAATCCCGCGCTCCGAACGATTAGTTCAAGAGTTTCCGTAAAAGCTCGCTAGAGGTCGTGTCTCACGAGTCCGCCGGCGCCATTGCGTTTTGACAACTCGAACGCGACTTGTATTATCTGATTTAATTTGATGTTATCGTCTTATGTCTAACGTGCAAATATCTGTTCATAAACAATGTGTATGTAATAAACGAGAATTACTATATGTGGAGTGGTTATTGACGCCCATCCCCATAGTGGTGACCCGACGAGTGGTGAACATTTCACTAGTGACTATTTTCTGTGTGGCTTCGCAAAATGGCGCTCAATGGCAATACGGAAAACGTTCCTGCTGTTTCTCCCGCACCTCCCGGGGCGGATTCGGATATGAGCATGCCTGCCGTTCCCGTGAAACAGGAATTTGTGGAAACTGTGCGCGTTAAAGTTCCGCCATTCTGGCCCGACGAGCCAGCCCTGTGGTTTGCGCAGCTTGAAGGACAGTTCGCGCTAGCTAACATCACCGTGGACAGCACGAAATACAATTATATTATTTCCAACCTGGAATACAAGTACGTAACGGAGATAAAGGATGTCATCAAAAATCCTCCGCCATCGAACAAATATGAGAAAGTAAAATGTGAACTAATTCTACGTCTATCATCATCGCAAGAGCAGCGAGTGCGCCAGTTACTCACACACGAGGACATCGGAGATCGCAAGCCATCCCAGTTTTTAAGACATCTTCAAAGTCTGGCCGGTCCGAACGTACCAGATGACTTCGTGCGTTCTCTTTGGTCGAGCCGCCTGCCCACACACATACAAGTCATCGTGGCATCGCAGCCCCGGAGCACCCTGGACGAGCTGGCTACACTGGCGGACACCGTAAACGACGTGATCAGTACCAACAGTACACCGCAAGTAAATCAGCTGTCCGCGTCGACATCGGCCGCCGAGGTCAATGACCTCAAGCGAACGATCGCCGAATTGACGCGCCAAGTCGCCGCGCTGTCTTCATCGTCACGTGACCGTTCCCGCTCGAGGTCCAATGGCCGTCCAGGAGGGCGCCAACATTCCAGGAGCCGATCTCGTGATGCTGCTACTGATGCCCACTGCTGGTATCACCGGAAATTCGGTGAAAAGGCGACCAAGTGTCGTTCGCCGTGTGCCTACACTTCGGGAAACGAGAAAGGCAGTCATTGATGGCGGCTGGTAATGGCTGTCACGACACTCCAAGTCGCGTGTTCGTCACTGACAAGAACACTAGCATTAAGTTTTTAATAGACACTGGTGCCGATTTATGTGTGTTTCCTTATAAAAACATAAGTTTTAGTAAGCCTATTAAGAAGGTAAATAAGACTGACTACAAACTTTTCGCGGCAAACGGTTCAGTGATAAATACCTACGGGGTTGTCAACTTAAATTTAAATTTTGGGTTGCGTCGTGAATTTCACTGGCGATTCGTGATAGCCGACGTAACTAGACCGATAATAGGTATAGATTTTTTATCGTTCTATAATTTACTCGTAGACGTTAGGAATCACCGATTGATTGATAACACGACTTTGCTTACCGTTATAGCTAAGCCCGCGACTTCGTCTTCAGTGTGCCAAATTAAGACTGTTACAGGTACTTCTCGTTATCACAAGTTACTTACGCAGTTCCCTGAGGTCACGCGACCCTCTGGTGAGCCTACGGTGCGAGAGGTCAGGCATAAAACGCTACACTACATCCGTACTACGCCCGGACCACCAGTGTACAGTCGACCACGCAGATTGGCACCGGATCGACTCCGCCGAGCTACACGTGAGTTCGAAGATATGGTAAGAGCTGGCATCGCACGCAGATCTGATAGTCCTTGGGCAGCACCACTTCAGCTGGTACCTAAGAAAGACGGTACTGACCGACCTTGTGGCGACTATAGAGGCATAAATGCTCGAACAATACCTGACCGATATCCGGTACGTCACATTGCAGATTTTTCTCACAATCTTCATGGCTGCACCGTGTTCAGTAAAATTGATTTGGTACGTGCCTACCATTTAATCCCGGTTAATCCAGCTGATATACCCAAAACCGCTATTACGACACCATTCGGGTTGTTTGAATTTCCTTTTATGAGTTTTGGTTTGAGAAATGCTGCGCAATCGTTCCAACGTTTTATGGATGAAATCCTACGAGACCTAGACTTCGCATTTCCGTATATTGATGATATTTTAATAGCATCACGTGACCACACAGAACACGAACATCATCTCAGGCAAGTCCTAGAGCGTCTACGTGATCACGGTGCTGTTTTAAACTCTGCTAAAAGTGTGTTTGGTGTCCCGGAGGTTGAGTTTCTTGGTTACCTGGTTACAGAGAATGGCACGAGTCCCACTCCTGAAAAAGTCAGCGGTATCCAGAACTTCCCGAAGCCGAAGACCCTGAAAGAGTTAAGGAGATTCCTCGGAATGATTAATTTCTACAGAAGATACTCACCTAACGCTGCGGAGACCCAAGCACCACTGCACCAACTCCTCTCTGGCCCACATACCAAGCCAGATACTCCTATCATCTGGACTGATAAGCTGGAGCAGGCGTTCAATAAATGCAAAGAGAGCCTCGTGAACGCCACTCTGCTCGCTCACCCCGATCCGTCAGCTGACCTGATGCTTGTCACCGATGCGTCCGACGTCGCTATCGGTGCCGTCCTACAGCAGAAAGTAGAAGGTAACTGTCAACCCCTTGCTTTCTTCTCGAAGAAATTGACTCCAGCTCAGCGCAAGTATAGCCCTTTCGATCGAGAGCTCCTCGCGATTTATGAAGCTGTTAAGCACTTTCGTTTCATGGTGGAGCTGAAGCCATTCACGATCTGGACCGACCACAAGCCCATTGTTGCTGCTTTCCGCAAAGCGTCTGAGAAATGCTCTCCACGCCAGTTTCGTTATTTTGATTTCGTGTCACAATTCACGACTGACGTGCGACACATATCCGGAGACGACAACGTCGTAGCGGATGCGTTATCCCGCATCGAAGCTATTTCAAGTGACATATGTTTGGACAAGCTTGCTTCTTCTCAAGAGACAGACACCGAGTTGAGACATCTTCTGAATACTCCTTCTTCGCTGGACCTGCAGAAAATAAGAATTTCTGACTCTAGTGCATGTAAAGTATATTGCGATGTTTCAGGTCCGACGCCTCGTCTGTATCTAACACCCGAGTTTCGCAGACAAGCTTTCGACGCTGTTCACGGCTTAAGTCACCCTGGTGCTACGCCTACCATCCGACTGATGACTGAAAGGTACGTCTGGCCTAGCATACGCAAGGACTGCAGAGCGTGGACTAAAGCCTGTCTCGCTTGCCAACGGTCGAAGGTTGCACGACATACACATGCTCCAGTACATGCTTTTACTCCTCCATCTTCACGTTTTGATCACGTCCATATCGATCTTATCGGACCGCTAGCAATTTCGCATGGCTATCGCTATTGTTTAACAGCAGTTGACCGCTTTTCGCGCTGGCCTGAGGTGATCCCGCTTGAAGATATGACAGCTGAAAGAGTTTCACATGCTTTTATGAGTGGGTGGATTGCACGCTTTGGTTGCCCGCAGAAAATAACAACCGATAGAGGTCGACAATTCGAGTCACACCTGTTTAAAGAGCTTGCAAAACTAACTGGATCTAATCACCTAACCACTACCGCTTATCATCCCGCTGCAAATGGTTTGGTTGAGAGGTTCCACCGCCAATTGAAAGCTGCTATAATGTGCCATAATAACGAAAACTGGTATGAGGTGCTTCCACTTGTGCTGTTAGGAATACGCAGCGCCTGGAAAGAAGATATTGCATCTACCTCCGCAGAACTGGTGTACGGTCAAAGTCTACGGCTACCTGGAGATCTCTTCCTGTCATCCGCACCTGAAGTCACTGACTACAGTGATTTTCTATCTCGCCTTCGCAGCCACATTCGCGACCTGAAACCAACACCTGTTATTCGCCATGGTACTTCGACAACCTTCGTTCACAAGGATCTATCTTCCGCTACTGCTGTCTTCTTAAGGCAAGACGCTGTTCGCAGACCGCTGCAGCCACCCTACTCTGGCCCGTACAAGGTCATCGAACGTACTGAGAAGACTTTCAAGATCGACATCGGAGGAAAGATTGTCACGGTATCCATCGATCGTTTGAAACCAGCATACGCTATTCACGAACCGGAGCCTATTTCTCTCGCACCCGCAATTCCAGAACCGCCTGCCATCAAACCTGCGTATGTAACTCGGTCTGGCAGACAAGTTAGATTCCCTCGCGACATTTACGACCTAAAGGTCTCCGGGGGGGCTGATGTGGCGAATCCCGCGCTCCGAACGATTAGTTCAAGAGTTTCCGTAAAAGCTCGCTAGAGGTCGTGTCTCACGAGTCCGCCGGCGCCATTGCGTTTTGACAACTCGAACGCGACTTGTATTATCTGATTTAATTTGATGTTATCGTCTTATGTCTAACGTGCAAATATCTGTTCATAAACAATGTGTATGTAATAAACGAGAATTACTATATGTGGAGTGGTTATTGACGCCCATCCCCATATGTTCTCGCAAATATGTATTTGAGGATTTTTTTTCCAGATATGTATTTCCATAAATTTTTCAGCATTGCCGGTCATAGGTTAAAAGTTTCACTTATCGGTCTATTAATTTACGAAATACCCGGAGGAAATCGGACTAAACAGTTTAGCTTCAAGCTCTGCGGGTGTAAGAACAACTCGACAGGGTACCGTATCTAAATAATGAATAAGTAACACTTTTATCACTTTCAGTTCAGCACTTTACTATTTTCCTCTTTCTTCAACCGTCGCAGTCGACCGTCCCGAACAGAATGCCTCACCGACCAAAAACCTTTTCCAAGTAACTCCCGGTGGCAGCACTATGCTGGCGGGTAAAACTCCAACTCCCTGATTGGTTGGCGCCATTTTGGCTCAACCAATCACCAGAGTTAAAATCATAAAAGTTTCCTACACAAAAACGTTGCCAGTACTAAATATTAATCGATTATTGAATGTACTCGATTGCGTGAATCGACTTAAAACAATCAACCCTAGCACGTGCAATTATTGCTTTTGTGCTGATGATTTTAGAAACTGACTGTGGGGTTCCTGCCGCTTCTGTTTCTCACAGACAGAAGACTACTCTTCCGAAATAGCGGTAGTAGATTCTTACACTCACACTAACACCAAGTATTGAGCTGCCCAAAGTAATTCTATTACATTCAAAAAACTTTTAGAAAACGATAGGTACCGTACATGGTAGCAAATACTGAATAAAAATAACCAGCTAACCTACCTATAATGATTTTCATAAATCAACGAATTTCACAGCTCCAGTAATACCGGCCAAAGTAAAGTTTGACAAAATTCGTACCGAATGTTAATTGGCGTTTACTCTAGCAGTAACTGCACTGATTACGGTTTTCGATTGCGTTTTCGGCTCCTCTCAACTTAGTTAGCGGACTAATTACACGACAGTCTGTATTTCATTCCGGTGGACAATATTGCTTGGGGAATCCAATTTGTGAACCAATTATCTCTTCGTCGTACTTTAACTTCACTTTTTTAACGAAACAAAAGTAAGTAGATATACCTAATTTAACTTTGATGGAATGTTTTGTAATTTTTCTTTCATGGCCTTCTTTACTTTTTGTGGGCATTTGGGGGTGTGGGGGGTAAATATTGTAAGGTTTTGCCCGCGGCTTCACACGTTATGTATATATAAAATTTCATTGAGATCGGTTGAATAGTCGAGCAGTGAAAACATCTATCTATATACTTATAATAAATCTGTAGAAACCGTGTGTCTGTACTTTGAATAAATTTATAAAAAAATGAGTGTGGACGATAAAAAAAGAGTAACAGAACACAAAAAAGCATTTTTAAATTTTTTTGTCTTTCTGTCTGTCTGTCTTTCTGTCTTTCTGTCTGTCTGTAATCGCTAATCTCCGAAACTACTGAACGGATTTTCTTGCGGTTTTCACAGGTAGATTAAGCACAGCCTGGCGCAACTTATAGGCTTTGTTTCATTGAAATCGGATGACAGCGAAAAAAGTTATCGTCATTTACAGATAAATCATTTAACGTAACAAGACGATGTCATAGACATAGGAGATATCAGTGTTTTTTTTAACTGGGACAGTATAGGCAAGTCCGAAACCATAGGAGATGCAGGGAAAGTGTCTTATGACATAGAAATTTTTTGGTCAAGCGTGTGTTGTCCATAAAAATGAGACAATTTGCACATATTTTTTTTAATGCGGTTCGACTCAGTTTCATGTAGGGATCACTTCATTATATCGGAAGAAAAAAATCTGAGCAGCAGAAGTTAGTCAAATTCAATAAAATGTTTTCTCATAGAACGCCAGTGAAAAATAATTTTTATTATTTTTAAAAAATGCGTATCGACTTAGTTTCATGTTAGAATCATTTTATTGTATCGGAAGAAAAAAATCCAAGCAGCAGAAGTTAGTCAAATTTAATAAAATGTTTTCTTATAAAACAGACTGTGCAATGTACTTAGGAACTTACTACTTATTCATGCATGCCACCTGAACTCCAGCTGCTTCGATTACTATGTCAAAATTGTTATCACGAAAATTACCTAAAGGTTCCTAAGACAGTTTCCCTGTATCTCCGATGGTTTTGGTTTTGCCCATACTGTATTAGTTAAAAAATACACACGTATAATAAAAATTGATATGAGAAGTCTTATGAGCAATAGAAGTGAAAACAACAATTTTTAAAATTTTTATCTGTCTTCACCAAATTGGATACGGTGTTCATAGTTTGTTCCTGAAGGTATAGTATACCTTAAATTATGGTGAAGGTACTTAGAATGATCCATTTTACCATTGGAAAATTATAACTAGACGATGTATGTCTGTACATAGCAGAGATAGGTACCTACTTCCAAAATCCACGCGGACGAAGTCGCGGGCAACAGCTAGTAACAAATAAATAAACAAAGTCACTTTAGTATTTTAGTAGATACTTATTGCAACAAACATACATACATATCAAAACTGTATTATTATTTTACTTATTTATAAATTAAATCATTTAATTCTTTATTGCACACACACAGACAAAACAATGAAGAGAAACTTAAGTACATAGGGTGAATTTATCTCTCATAGATATTTCTTCCAGTGAACCCACACGAGAGATAACAAGATGTCGTGTATTTAATTTCATTTCGTTACTTGCATAATAAAAGAAGACATGAATACAAAATACGGTAGGTAGCCTACATTAGTTTGTTAGTTATGAACTTATGATATTCATTTCAGCGAGTGCGAGGCTCGTACATGGTGTGTGATTTAGACCAGCTTCATAGTCCGTCTCTCGGAAGTGGGACGCTCCATTCATAACACGTTGCAAAGAACACGTACAAATGGCGGCCGTGCATGTTTGATGAGTTTTGGCGGGACACCGGCCGGGCCACTCCGCAAGCCAACTACGCCGACTAAATATTCCCTAGAGTCTCAGTTTAAGACATGAAGCTAAAAACTTGTCGGTGGGCCCAACCGGCTAGGGCCCTGTGGGACCCAATTCAACGCACTATGGAATACCTATCGTATTGTCTGTGGCAGAACCGACGGCCGTTCCGACGAGTTCTGGAGTTGAGACCGCGGACTGGTACTTACGCGCAGCGTGGTACGCCTCTCCGCCAGATGGACTGACGACCTGAAGGAGGTGGCCGGCTGGATGCGGAGCACCGGGTGTGGTGACGTTCATTGGGGAAGGCCTATGCCCAACAGTAGTCGTTGAAGGCCTGACGTGATGATGATGATGTATTGTTTCTAAAGCAGTGAGAATAACAGAAACTGAAAGGGAAATTCTCGTACGAAATTGGCACAGCTAACAGAATTTTTTGCAAAATAAGCGTAACAAACTTACTGTCCTTATAAGGTAAGGCGGCACCACCAACTCAATTTTACAAACATAATGATGTTTTGTGACTGGGCAGATCCAATCAGTTTTTGGGTACTTAATCATGGATTTTCGGTATAGGAACAAATTCCGTGAGAAAACCTAGTGCTGAGAGAAGTAATTGTTAGGTTTTGAAGTACACCAATTCGTAGGACATTGTATGGTGGAATATTTATAGTAACTATGTATGACCATCATTGCAGGTTGACATTTTACAAAGTTCAATTAATGAAGGAAAAAATTTATCAACTCCCGCGAGCGCCCACTAAAAAGTGTTAAGCTTCATGGATATTTGCATGAAATCGTAGAATTTTCACAGCAAACATCACAGTTCAGGCCACAGAACACAGAAAAAGCCTCGCTACGCTCTAGGCGTAGTGCCGAAGCAAGCTTGAACGTGACACTTGTTCTTTGAACGTTACGTACACTTATTGTGTAGGAATTGTGATTGTATAGGACCTAACGAGGAATCTAATATCACTGAGTAGTTAATATCCTCATCCTTATTGTTATGCCGTATTAACCCCGCACGGGACGAAAGGTAATGAAAGGATTCGAGCGCTCCGTCGGTAGGGCTGGCATTTATAAAATCACACGGAAGGGAGTCGAACTCGCCTTGCACTAAGATATTTTTCGCCCTTCTCCGTGGTTTGTAAATGACTACTTGACTCTTGCTGTTGCTTTTTGCCTTTATAGGGTAGTTGATCCGAAATAAGGCCTAAGTACTTACTATTTGCTATTACTATACTAGGCCTATTTACTACTAAAGCATCATAATTATTCCAAACTTTGTCTTTTACGGGCGATATCCAATGAAATTTTAAAATGTTTAATAACTATGTAAACAACTACAAGTTAATAACTATGTAAACAAACGTAAATTGCTGTGCCCTTGCAGGGCGTCACATGTACTGGCTTATTTGTATCATGATATCTTTTAACCTGTGGCTTTGCAGTAAAGTTGAATCTTGAATCTTGAACAAACTCGGAATGATAAATAGAAATATTTACGACCAAACTCCTTTCAAAAAAATGAATTATTCTTTGTTGCTAGGGTAGAAGCAGCCCTATCTCAAAGCAGTGTCTACGCGGGCCGTAGGGTTATTAAATTGTAAATATTGGCACGTAATTTTCTGCTGTAATTACTGTTCGCAATACAGCCTGATTCAGTAATTATAATGGAGTTACTCAATTTACTTAATTATCTAATAACTGGTATAAATATTCTTACGTTTTTAATTCCACACTAAAATTAGGTTTTAATGTAAAGAAAAACAAATATACACATTTTTCACACAAAAAATAATGTTTATTTATTCATACATAGTTTATTTTTCATTCATTCATATATCCAGTAGTATATACGATGAGGAACAGCTTGCGAAAATTAAATACTCAATTAATTAATTTCATTACTTCGTTGGTCAATATTTTAACGTTATACCGTCAAACTCTTCAGAACGAAGTTCTTAGCACAAGAATAATTTTATTAATTTTCAAAAGAACCACTCAGTGATATTTATTTTGAACAGTTTCCGAACTTTTTCAAGAGAATGAATGATTCTTTCCAACTTTTACTCATTAAACCTATTTTAACAGGTACCTACCCACTTATTTTCAAAAAATTATTCGGAACAAGAACATTTTAAAAAATCGAACGTGTCGACTACGAACCTCCTTCACTCTGTTTAGCAGTTTCGGACATCTAATGATTAGGGGGCCGCGAGCACCCACCAAAGAGATCCTATCTCTGTGTTAATGATGAAGTAGATAAAAAAAAATTCATACATTAATTAATAAAATTAATAACAAATAATATTTTAAAATGTTTTTCGAAATTAAATTGCTACATACTGTTGATATCTTTGTACATTACAAACTTTAGAAAAAAAAACATATTTTATTATGGGAGTCACACACAAAGTTGAAACGAGCTCGCAAAAATTATTACCCGGTACCTTTGCGAACAAGTTTCTTTGAATTTCAATAGGAATACGAATGAACACCTTCACCCACGCCACCGCCGCCAGTATTTCACTGGAGACACGTTAATGATCTCGGTTTGTGTGCGGCTCACTGTGTGTAAGGTACAGTCGGCCTCGGAAGAGATACGTGGCGTTTTGTCATCTAATGACTTTACATAATCATCTAAATCGTTAATCATTTTACGTTCGTAGTACATAACAGATAAAAATCCAATGTTTCTGAATATCTTTGACAAACAAAGAGCGGTTTAAATTATGTATGGAAATGTTTACAAAAACCAAGTTTATTAATACATCTGGCCAAATTGTAAACATACGGTTTGTAGGCATGGATAGTTTGAATTTTTAAAGTACATTTTTATCTCGTATTTTTAAACAAACTAATGATATTATAAATTTGGTAATATTTGTTCCCAGCTAACTCCTAACTCCTTATCAAGCCAGTGTGTACTGAGTATATATATTCTCAAGACTATGATACAGATTATGTCACTCATTGCCTACGGCGTTTGCGACATTTCAGCAGTTTGTGCGTAAAGGGGAATTGGGAATTGGTGAAAGAGGGAGCGCTACAGGTGACATGCTCAGAATAAACAAGATACAAGGAAATATTGAACTATGAAATATTTCTACGAAATAGGTATTTTCTTAGTAGGTACTCGTAAGGTAGACGTCCGTATACTCGTGAGTGTCCCCTATACTCGTCACACGATATAAAAAGCATTATTATTTGGCTTGGGCGAAGGCTATTAATGCGAAAAATAATTAAATGTTCGAACGCATGGAGATAAAGCAGGCATGGATGTGTTCTTGTTTTTCTCAAATATGTTTAGGTATTACATAATATTTGGTGCTACCATTTTCTACATGGGGCACTGAATGTGTCACAAAGCAACAGGTGGGGCAAAAAGTCGGTTGAAGGTGGGCCGATACGTAACTAGAAACAAAGATTATTTATTTGAATTTCTTTGCTCATTGTATTTTAATGCTCAGCTCAGATAGTCACAGTACTTATTTAAGATTCCACTGGCTGAATTAATACTCAATTCTGGATTGAAGATAGAATTGATATCATAGATATACCTTTCATATATAGTGCCTATCTAGCTGTGAAACAAAGCCTACGTTCTGCTCTCGCATCTTGTATAGTCGGCCTAAATAGTGGTCTCCCACCCTTAGGTTAAAATTCGTATGCACGTCATAAAACAAAAAGTTTTATTTTCACTATCAAGAAAAATCTGAAAATTACTAATGCTGTTGTTTTAATGAATTGTGGTGATAACCGATAAAACTAGTAGTTCCGTGAGAACAGTAGACCTCGCCAGCCCTTATAAACCAAACCTAAAAGAAACCAACAAAAGTCAACTTTGGAAACAGAAAAAGTACCTACTAAAGTGACAAAAATTAGCACTTTAAAGCTTAATATTTCGCAAACGGATCCCTGAATCGAAAAATGTTTATCACACACCCGCGATATTTTTGAAAGACCCATCCAACGATACCCCACACCATGGATATCACGCGGAAAAAAATAATTTTCCATTTTACGTATGCAGTTCTATGAATATAATTTATTTTTTCAACTTTCTTAAGTCGATCCACTATTACTCAAAAACTAATAGAACCTACTTAGCCGTAATAGTTTTCCTTGTAACTACGTTATATATGCTACTGCCATGAATTTTTTCACATTTCCAGAAGCAACCGTTTAGCTGGCAGGGGGGGGGACACGTGACTCTAACAAAAATTACCGCTTTAAAGCTTAATATTTCGCCAACGGATCCCTAAATCGAAAAAATTGTATTCACACACCAGCAATATTTTTGAAAGACCTATCCAACGATATCCCACACTATGGGATTCACAAGTAAAAAAAAGTTCACTCCCACTTTGCGAGTATGGTAGGTACTCTAAAAAAAATGTTTTTCAAAATTTTATTCTACTCATTTTGTAGGTTTAATTAATTTATACATATGCCAAATTTTCTTCAAAATCGGTTGAAAAATGCGACCTGTAGAGAATTACAGACAGACAGACAGACAGACAGCCGGACAAGAGCATTTTTGGCCAGTCTCGAAACGTAGACGCTTCGCTCGCTTCGCTCGCTCGGTCAATAAACATTATATCTGTCAATGAAACTAAAAACTTTCCGATATATTTGAACGTCTAGAAATGTATTAATAATTGGGCCATCTTCGTGTAACGTAGTTATTTGTGCCCTTTAGACTACAGCAAATTGTAGGTCATTGCGTTATACTTTTTATTTATTATATAAATATTGCAAAATTATTTGACGTGTTATTTTCTTTTTTAAAATTAAAAACTAGAACTGAAATCGCATCAAAATAGACTGAAATAGTTTCCATTGAATTGTAAAAATAATAACTTATTCCACGTCACCAGATTCACTTTGGTCAGGAAATCTAATGCATTGATAACAAAGGGAAAAAGTCACCTGACCTAAGACTTTTAACTAAGATGCCACAATTACTAAATCATACTGAGGTCGTTATTGTGCATTTCTTTCGATATTATAATCCAATTCCAAAAGTCAACTTTAGCGATATTGTCATTAAGCTTGTTTTGTCAAAACAGACAGACCACTTTCTAGCCCGACTGTACACATTGTAAGCCGTGTTCTATCTACGTGACATGTCACAGCGATTGTCACGTCTATGGTCATGTCGTCTATGAACTGATTGCAAGTGTGTGCTGCAACAATTGTATATCGACAGACAGACTACATACACATGATTTTATGACATTTAGACAGTTTCTTTGTATCAGGTTTCTTATCCAGGTGATTTGAGTATCTGGATACTATGCATATGAGCAATACGGTGGCCGGGCCGGGCCCTATGAGACCCGCTCAAATTTTACACTATGTGCTAAATACTTGATTAGATTCTCCTCCAAATTGACACCGCCAAATTGAGAGATATCCACAAAAAAGCGTGATACTGCCTCCATTTCAATAGTATACGCTGAAAGCTTTATTTAAATATAGAAGCTTGTTTACTTTGAACATGTACTAGAGTTTAAAAATAAACCTTTCAACCGCTCAGCCTCCATGATTCTCGTTACTGTGATTCCAGACAGACATCTACCTACCGAACGCTTTGGAGACACTATTAGGTAAAATTATATCTCTTGTCATGTAATAGCACTTTCGCGTGAATCGTACCGATTATTTATTCATACTAAGATAAAGTTATATTAATTAACTCTACGTAAGTGTGATTCCCATGTAACTCAACTTTTGAGATATAGACATTAAGAGATGCGGACTAAGAGCGATGTAGTCCTTTTGCGACTTAGGTATTTTGAGATTTTGACTAAGAGCGACGTGGTCAAATTGCGTTCCAGTCATTCTGATACTAACCCAATTCAAACATCCTACTTAAATTAAAACGCGAATGTTTGTAAGGAAATTTGGATATTTGTTACTGATTCGCGCAAAAACTACGAAACAGATCTTGATGAAGCTTTACACTAAGTATGTAATAATATATATTATACATCAGAATATCACATAGGCTATAAAGATGTTATGTAAATTGGCTAATCCAAATTTAACGCAGGTGGAAATGCGGCAACAGCTTGTACATTCTAACTCTACAGGTATAAAGTTTTTGTCTCATGTCACAGAATATTAAATAGTACTAGTCTCATGTTTATGTTAGTAAGACGGTGTATTATTGACGGACCTGTTGGCGTATATAGTGTTATGGACCCTGCCTACTGCGCCAAAGTCGTGGGTTCGATTCTCACCCGCCGGGACCAACATTTGTGTGATGAGGATGAGCATATCTGTTGGTTTTCGGATTCTGGGTGTTTGTATGTATTTAAGTATTTATTTAAAAAAAAAAAAAAAGAGACGTCAACGCACAGCTTAAACCTTGAAGTCTAGAAACTTGGAATTTTACGCATAGATTCCGCCCTGTGTTGGGCCAGTCGCGCCCCTCGGTGCGGTTGTCACCGGCCCGTATGGGCGGCCCTGGGCGTGCGCCCCCGGCCGTGTATCAGCCTTTTTTTCGCAAAGATTTTTTCCACCGACCATCATTTCCTCCGCCGTCAAGCCGTCGCCCAGGCAACAAGAGCTTGGCCGTTCGTGATTGGCCGATAGCGGCCATCGCCTAGACAACCGGCAAGCAACGTGTGCGCAGTGGCGAGTGCGCAAGACGGCTTCAGTGGTTTTATTTATTTATAACATTCTACTTAATATTTCCTAAAATTTTTGCTATGTAAATAAGTATGTTGCGTAAGTTTAAGCTTATTTTAATATTTTAGATTCATTTACATTTATGCATACACAGGCGAGTACGTCGTCGTCAGATGTTTTACTCGAGTGCCCTATATGTGCCGACAGAAAGCTGTATAAAGGCCAGCGTGGCTTAAATATTCACAGCAGCCGCCGCCACATCCCGCGCGTAGAGCTGGTCCCGCAGATCCCGCTGAGTCTGAACCCCCTGTCACCTGGCGGCACGGATGGGGCTCCGAGTACGACATCCCTATCCGAGAGGTTGGCACACCTCAAAAGAAACACAAAAGTAATAAAAAGAATCCCGAGGGGAGCCCGACCGACGGTCGCGAGAAGTCTGGCCGAGTGTGTGGCTCGGGTAGTCGCAGAAAACACACCTGGAGCGTGGGAGAAGCTGCTCACCTTTACATACTCCGTCCTTCACATTGAAAGTAGTACGGGGAACCGTTCCCTGACCACAATCATAAAAAATAACTCCTTGAATAGAGACATTACGCTTACCCCGGACGTTACGCGTCCGTGCTCCTTTTCCGTTCACAATAAAATAAAGGCAATTGAAAATAAACTGAGTGACGGAAATGTAAAGGGAGCAGCAAAGCTCCTATTTTCAAGTGACTCCCTAGCCACCGACTCTTCTGAGACACTGGCAGCCCTCCGTGACAAACACCCCGTACCCTCCGCTTCAGCACAACTTCCAAGCTTCACTTCATTTCCACAGCCGCCTTTGCAAACAAGTGAGGACGCCATTTTAGACGCTATACGCTCCTTTCCAAACGGTTCTGCTGGCGGCTTGGATGGACTCACACCTCAACATCTGAAGGACCTAACTGGGCCGTTCGTGGGGGATGCGGGCAATTTCCTTCTTAAAGAGCTTACAGCCCTAATCAATCTCATGTTGGCTGGAAATGTTGCTGCGGAAGTTACCCCTGTCCTCTACGGCGCTAACCTTGTCGCCCTCACTAAGAGAGACGGAGGTATTCGTCCAATTGCCGTCGGCAGTACTCTGCGACGCTTGGCTTCGAAGTTGTGCTGCAGCGCATTTCACGGTCGTCTCACAGAAAAATTTCAGCCTCGCCAGCTGGGCTTTGGCGTCAGAGGCGGTTGTGAGGCAGCAGTGCACGCTGCTCGTATCTTTCTGGGCTCCGTGGACTACGAGGTGTTTGTAAAAATTGACGTAAAAAATGCCTTTAATTCCGTAGACAGGGGAGCCCTTCTAACCGAAATTCAAAAAGAACTACCTGAAATTTTCGGATACATGTGGCAGTGTTATGGCTCCCCTACCAAATTAATGTTTGGACATAACGAAATAGCTTCCTGCGTGGGCTGCCAGCAAGGGGACCCCCTGGGACCCGTCATCTTCAGCCTGGCCATCAATTCTGTAATATCAAATCTAACCTCAGATTTCAACCTGTGGTATTTAGATGACGGCTCCCTGGGCGGTAAGGCGAGCACCGTGCTGCAGGACCTGCACACAATTATAAATCGTTTCTCGGAAATAGGTCTCCAACTTAATTTTAGCAAGTGCGAGATATATTTTCGAGAAACGATACAACCGGAACCACGCAGTGAGGTCATCAAACAATTTAACGTTTATTGCCCTCGTATTTCAGTTTTGGATAAAGATAACCTAACACTCCTCGGAGCACCAATTTTTAAGGAGGCAATTCCTTCTACAATAAATTCAAAATTAAATATTTTTAAACAATCATCAGATCAATTATTTGACATTAAGCCACACATGGCAATTTACATTCTTCGGCTCTGCCTCTTCACCCCAAAATTTATGTACCTACTCCGATGCTGCCCCTTATGGAAGTTGCCTTCTGTCACATCCTGTGTAGATTCGCTGCTTAAAACCACAGTGTCAAGGATCCTCAACATTGAGTTTGACGACCGCGCATGGACCCAGGCTACTCTTCCTATAAAGTTTGGAGGGCTAGGTGTTCGGTCTACGGCGAGCTTAGCGCTCCCAGCTTATCTTGCCTCCAGCCACGGCACGACCACGCTCATCAGTAAGATTTTAAAGTTATCAAATGAAGCTGATGTTCGGGTGGCGTTCCTGACGGAGGCCGGAGCAGCTTGGAGTGCGGCTTGTCCTGGACAGGATACTCCCACCGAGTTAAGAAGTCAGAGCGTCTGGGACATGCCGGCCGTCAAGCTCATACACGCCCATCTCCTCGAGCATTCTACCGACGACTGTGACAGAGCGCGACTTCGTGCCGTCTCCGAGAAGGAGTCGGGCCATTGGCTGCACGCCCTCCCCTCGCACAATCTCGGAACAGTTTTAGACCCCACCTGCTTGCGGATAGCGGTGTGCCTGCGCCTCGGCGTCAAAGTATGCGAGGCTCACTTCTGCCCGTGCGGCCGAAGCGTGGACCAGTTGGGACGCCACGGTCTCTCCTGCGTAAAGAGTGCCGGTCGGATTTACCGCCACGGGGCTTTAAACGACCTCATCCGGCGAGCTCTCGTCAGCGCCTCTGTTCCTGCCTCACTGGAACCAGTGGGCATGCTCAGGGACGATGGCAGGAGGCCGGATGGGGCTACCCTGGTGCCGTGGTGCCTGGGGCGGACGCTGGTGTGGGACGCGACATGCGTCGACACTCTAGCGCCGTCCCACATCAAGGGCACGGCGGCCCGAGCCGGCGCTGCCGCCGAGCTCGCCCAGACCACTAAGCGGCGGAAATACTCGGCGCTGACCGCGCACTACGAATTTGTCGCTTTCGCGGTGGAGACCCTAGGTCCGTGGTCGTCCGATACAAAAAAATTGGTAAAAGACATCTCCACTAAACTGGTACACGCTTCTGGGGACCCTAGAGCTGGCGCCTACTTCGCCCAGAGGGTAAGCCTCGCCATCCAGCGGGGCAACAGCGCCAGCGTGCTAGGGTCCATGCCGCGCGGCACTACCCTCGACGACGACGTATTCGCATTATAGATTTGTACATAAACTTTTGATACTAACTTTTTTTTATATATAATTAAGTATTTCTGTTTATATTAGTGTGTATAGTTTATTTAGTATTTAACGATTTATTGATAAATAAATATATAATTCATTTTTAAAGTATTTATGTATGTTAATCAGTTGGCTTAGTTTGGGACTAAAAAGCCGTGTGTAAATTTGTCCAAATAATTATTATTATTTATTTCGTAGGTACCTATTCGACATTACTACTCATTAAATTACTCTCCTACAAGTAGATTCATTTGTTCCACTCAGTTGTGTAGACATATCGCACCCGTGGTAATAAAATACCCGTTCAAATTGAATCAAATGCATTTACAAAGGCCTATTCATTGGTATCGACATTCCCGTAGCGGTGTTGGGCGGGCTTTACTCGTGGCCCAATCCACAGGACGGTCGCAAATTGCGTTACCGAGGGACATAAAGAATGGTCAAGCAACAAATATGTACGGATTTGTACTTGGGTCGATGTGGCTGTTGTTTTCTTTATTTGTTTTTGATGCTTTTGTGCTCGAATTGACATGTATCTATAGGGTCCCTAAACGATCATGCTTGCATGACATGCAACGTTTACGTGAATGTCATGCGGCATGATGGACCATCGTGCTTGCTATCAATCAGTACAGTGAAGCAACGGCCAGCACGTAGTTTACACGTCATGCACGTAGTTTGCATGTCATGCACGTCAATCACTACAGCTAGACGATCATGCATGAGTGACAGCACGTAATGCATGACATGCCGCATGATCGTTTAGCGAGCCCATAACTCTGGTCCGCCTTGTTTTGCTTAGTTACCTACTTGCAAACTTTTATCTGCTTGTAATGTTTTAGAAAAAATCTTGATGTCAATCATAGAAGGTAATTTTGATAAATATGTTGTTTTATGTTTTTCGTTTAAAAATGCATCCTTCAAGCTATATCAGGAATTTAAAAATTACTTGTGTGCACACTACAGACTTTTAACCTAATTATATTTAACAGAGCTAGAAGAATAGAGGCATAGATATTTAATATCCTTATTGACAAAAATCTTTCCATTTCATTGAAACAGTATTCTATCTACACAAATAATATAAACTAGACTTAAGTAGGGTCCGTTCGTGCAAATGAGTTTCCATGTGCAGTGATGGGACTGTGGAGACGTCAGTCGCTATCTCGTGATTGCGGTCACATATTAGGGTTGCGGTAAGTCAATAAGTGCTCCTTCTCTTTGCAAGTTCAAATTGTTTCAACCTAAAACAAGCGATGTCCGTCCATAATAGATTAGTGTCAATTGAGGAATTATTTTGACGTCATTCATACGATTTTGTTTTTTAGGTTAAAGTGAATGGTTCATTTGACAATGACGTCTAAAAGTGCGAGGCATTTTTCCGCTTGGTCTGCGCAATTCCTAAGGGTTCGCTTTTCACAATTTTGGTTCAGGACCCTAATTTATGGATTCCATACGAACGAAGCCACAAGAAACAGCTAGATAAAGGAATATTATTGAAATAATAATATACCTTAATACAGAACACGACGCAATATCAAAGTACAAACATTGTGTGTTTGCGCACGTCAATCAAATGTCACCGCAGTGGAACTTCGGCAATATAAATGTAAATCGCCGACCAATACCTGTGGCCCGGTGTAGTACAAACAAAACATACCATTCCCACTCGTGAAGGTACACGTGCGAAATAATACTGAAAATGAAACCAATACGATGCTTCGATAGCGGATATAAACAGATACTCGTAATATAAGCGGGAGAAAGAAAGAACCACCTTTCCCAGAGCTTGAGAAGATCTATTCTTTCACCTGTAGAGCAGCCCCCTTTTTTATTGATAGGTAAGTTTATTTTAGTTTTTTAGTCTAATAATTATGTTTTACGAGTAAAAGTTTAAAAAATAAATTTAGTCACTAAAAGTACCTTTTTATAATGACATTTATTAAATTTTTGATAGAGGGATAAACCAATTCTCCATTATTTCTGAGTTTTGAGGTCTTCGTAAGATATTGTGGTATGGCTGCCAAGTTTAATATTTTTATCAAAATCCCGTAACATATTCATCAAATTATCATTTAAGGGGTGGTTAATTTTGCAGCGATTCTAGTAACTGCATACAACACTCAAGCTTAACTTAAATAGGTATGCATCAAGTTGAAAAGAAAGTATATTAGATTAAGGAGAAATAAATAACTACTTACTCATTTACTTACTTACTTCACATTCATAACTTTACTGTAGATATCAGGTAACTAATTAACAAAAATTATGGCACAGTCTCTCATTAGAGATCCGTATGTATTCCGTTTCAACATTGCGATGCAGTGCATCCGGGCGGGCGGAGGCGCGCCCGCCGCCGTAGTACACTACACTGTGCTTATTGTAATTACTTCGTGCAATATTAACCCGTGGAAACGCTCTCTGAGGTCCTCACAGATAATAAATAAATACCGCAGTGCACGGTGAAGTCAGTAAATATGCATGTGGAGTTACATAGTTATGCTATTTTAGGGATAGGTAGGTAGATACTAACATGAAACTAAAAATCTTTCTTCAGCTAACATTAAAATAATGACAGATTATATGTTAACTACTGCAAATTTTACTATTCTAAATGGAATACTCTATTTTAATTATGTAGGTATTTACACCTATTTCTTGAAAATCCATTTGCAACATCACAAAATAAATTAGAAAAAAAAAATTTAAAAAAAATCGCAAAACCGCACAGTTGTTTAGTTGGTTACCTACAAAATAGCTTCTGCCTTTCGGTGCTACTTGTTTGTAAATTTTCCAATAATAAGACGTTATTTTTCTCATGGTTTGTTAATAATAATAAAACTTGCCAGAAGAGAAACTGATAATCAAAATACAAGCAGATTTACACATTCATAGTTCAGACAAGATAAGATAAATATAATAGAATTATGACGTCAAGAAGGTATATAGTCTATTTACGCCAAAACTCAATTTGAAACCGAATTACAGGAACGCGATTTAACTGCATTAGTGTACCCATACCATACCCTGTGGCTTAATCCTCGTATGTTCCGTTCTACAAATTGATATAATTAGTTACCCAAATACAGCCCAGCAAGGTACGAAATTTGTGTTCCAATAGAGAACAGGCCACAGGACATGGGAATGGAACGAAAGAAGGGCTAGATGAAACCAAAGCAAGATACGGTACCTATTTATAATTAGCATGTTTCAAGTATTTCATTTAAGACAACCGACGAAAACTTAAGTGCAAAAAAGCTTTTTTAAGATTGTAAAATGTATTTTAATTTAAAATAACCTGTGCCGTGTAGTAAGGGAATTCTAAGCGGTGAAAGCCTTGTAAACGGAGGGTTAGGTAGCCACTTACAGTTTGTGTCATGTAGGTACCTATCTAATTTAAATAATAATTGTAAAGTTCCACACCACTAGCCACTTTACTAAATTGAAATCCCGTCTCTTTGCCATCGGCTCTTTCGCAAACCGCGGCCTGAAATGGCCACTAATGAGTTATATGTATATTCTTTATTGCACAAATATATTTAAACGGAAAGACCGTTCCGTTCCCATGTGTACTAAATAAAGGTGAACAATTTTCCATCCCAAAAGAAGATATGAAAGAGGAAAGGTTCCATTTTATGGATCATATAAAGCAATTACTTCATTTATAGAAGTATGCATTTCTAGTTAGGTAAAGAACTAATAATCATTCAATGGGTTAGGAAAAGTATCTGATCACGTCTCCCAAGTCGCCCTGTAAAAATCAGGAAGCACATAAGTTGGATAGAGAGTGCTTTTTACACACTTTCAGAGTTTTCACTTGACACTGATGCCCTCACTGAAACAAATATCTCTCTTAGTTCTACACCCTGTATAGGACAGCGGGTGGGATTGCTCCACAGCTGCGTCGTGCTATGATACCAACGGTATCTATTACCAAACACATTCTCAGTGATTAGTTAAATTATTCTGGAAGTTAGTACAACAAACACCAGTAATGCAGACAACTTTCGTGTTCATTTTCAATCACATAACATGTGTGTATGGGCTTCGGTAGAATTTTATAACAGTTATAAAGGCCCGAGCGCACTGCATTTCTACACGCGTTCGCATCTGGCGTGCTCCATTCTTTCAACATCATCATCATAGCTCGATCTATGTCTATGCCTATGCTTTCCTATGAACGCCACCACACCCGGTCCTCCGTTCTCCGCATCCAGCCGCGTCCGGCCACCTTCTTTAGGTCGTCGGTCCATCTGGTCCGTGGTCTCACCTCCAGAACTCGTCTGTCCCAACGAACGTCGGTTCTGCGACCAGGATCAGTCTTTGACTGGGATAAATTATTTTCCGTTGTATTATTGGTAGAAACACTCGGTAGACCACGTCTGTCCGCAGTCACAGAAAATTTAATTAACAGTATGGATGGTCGTTGGGACATACGAGTTGAGCCACCACAATAATAGTACATTGTTACTCCAGGGGTGAAAGTAACTTATTTAGTCCCGAGGCAATAGTTCGAGGGACTCCAAATAAGTCTTGAACCCGAGGGATACTGTGCTTTTCATTACGAATACAATGAAAGTAAAAACAAATACATAAAATGAGTGTTAATACAAATCTCTGCTAATACGGAAGTATAAACAAAACTCTACGACTCGAAAAAACATATGAAGATCGGATTGCCGCTCCCGGCTATTTTGTTTTTTTTATGTTGCCGGCCAGCTATTCTGCCATTATTATTAATTTCCATAATTGAAAAAATTGTCAATATTTTGCCCAAATCTATGTTGTTTTATAGAAATAGTTGTCAGTAATAATTATAATAAAGTCATTTATAAAAATATATTCTTTATTTATTTAACTTTATGTTATTTCAATTTTACATCGCGCTATAATTGAATGGCTGTATAGAAAGTTGGAACATGGTCCAATAGAAATGGCAAAATAGTACTAGTTTTTTTAAAATAATTTGTCAGCTGTCAGTTGTAAACGATTCTCCCTAGGGCTGAGATGTATTACTTTCAACCCGCTACTCAGGCAACTTCAGACCTACTTTTAGAGTATGAGTAATGAAAAAGATGTTGTTCTGCTCCTCCAAGCGTAGCGACCGAATGGATTGGAATGCGGTTTTCGTTGTAACTTGGTTCTTCGGCTGCGCGGAGAACTTATTCAACGAAGGCAAACCCGCGGGCAATAGCTAGTAATAAAATATGTTAAAACAAACTGTAACTTACAATCACTAATAATTTCACACTTGTTGTCATTATTAACGCAACAAAATTCTCCAAACCTGTTGCGCTGTCGTAAAAACTGTTGACAATCTGAAACAGGCCTTCTATCGTAACACTTGTAGCCGAAAATCCAATTTACACGTTTAAAAATAATACAAAAAGCTTGGCCTGAATGAAACATTGAGCGTAAACTCAATTTTGTGATGCGTCAAACCATATTACCTAATAAACGTAAGGGAGAAAAGCTCAGTCTTTTAAAAAGTCAGCAAAGTGTAAGTCGTATACAGTAACTATGCGGGTTTCGGCAAAAAAAATGTGATGGTTTTACTGTGGTTTCTTAAGAAAATAATTATTTTTCTATACCCATATTTTTAGGGTTCCGAACCTCAAAAGAGGAATAAAGGAACCCTTAAAGGATCACTCGGTTGTCCGTCTGTCCGTCTGTCTGTCCGTCTGTCAAGACCATTTTTCTCAGGAACGCGTGGAGGTATCAAGTTGAAATTAATATCAAATACGCAGGTCTGCAGTCCCTTGGTGTCGTGAAAAAATCAGACTTCTAAGTCATCGCAGTTAAAAGATATTGCCGATTTCGCCGCATTTTTGAGTATCTTGGTAACCAAAACCTATGGGGTACTTCCCGTTGACCTAGAATCTTAAAATTTGGCAAGAAGCAACGTCTTATAGCACAAGTAAAGGAAAAAATCCGAAAACCGTAAATTTGTATTTACATCATAAAAAATTATTTGTACAAAAGTACCAACAATCTTAACTTTACGTATGAGCAAGCCACCCTTATAAATTAGTACAATGACGTAAATAATGGTTGAAAGAATTCCCTGGCGTCTAGAAATTTCATCATTACAAATCTATATATAATAATTTCGCAAGGTTTTACAAATTATACTAAAGGTCTATCTAAGTCTGGAAATAAAATCACTTTAAAATGAATAGCATTTGATCAATATCATAAACATATGATTTAGCATTTGACATGAATGACAGGACTTGAGTAAAATTTTTTTCGTTCACTTTGATTATCCCTTACGGGAAAGACAAAGGAATCTTAGTCCATACAGCCAAGTCAGAGGTTATGAAAATTGATATGGGAGCTCGCCAATTTGTTCTTTTAATAAAGATTTTCGAATTATTTGTTTATTTAAGTTTGGAACCCTCAGGGCGCGAGTTCTACTCGCACTTGTCCGGTTTTTTTTTAAATAGTACGTTTCATCCTAATACAAAATAAATAGGAGTGGAGTGTTTTACAGGTTATCATAATTAACCAAAGCCTTATATTAATACTTAGTTGGCCATGTCAGATTCATGTCACATGTACAATTAAAAGCACGAAGAGCTTAGATCTTCTAAGTGAACCCACAAGATTTGACATTTTGGTAGCTGATCCCTAAAAAGCCCTCGTAAAAACGCCGTGCATGATGGAAAAGCTGTGAAAATTCTTGTTTATCTCCCTTTTGCGTAATCCTTGTTAGACCTACTTTAGCCAAAATCTGATTCTTGAGACATTGCCAAGTCGGTTGTCCACCTGGTCGATCAGTTAGGAAGAAGAGTGACCGCACCTGGGGGTCATGATTGCTGGACGACCTTGGTGAGTGTAGGGAAAAGAAGAAAGGAAAGAGGAGGACCAACAGGAGCAAGATATCTGGCGGCGAAGGGAGGACAGTGGTGGACAGGTGGGCACCAGGTCGTTTAGGAACGGTTATTCCTAACTGACCTATCAGTTGGACAACTCAAGGTGATCCGCCGGGAATGTCTCGTCATTACTTCCTGTCTAGATGTTTGCGAATATGAGTAGCAAATAGGCGGATAGCATAGCTGATGGTAAGTGGCCACTGTCATCCAATAACAGTGGCATCAATCTTTGTACTAGGTAATAACCCAGAAGAACTCGGTTTGTGTATCCCGTCAAGCAATAGGAAAATGTGCCCTCAAATTCAATTGGGGGCCATCAGAATTGGGCATTAGGTACATTTCGGCAAATTAGATGGGGCGAAATGATATAATCATTAATCGGGAATTTGGATCATATCCTGTCATAGTTTAAAGTACTCTATTTTTAATCTATGCGCTATTTTCTTATCTATTTTTCCAAGACCCTGTGGTATCCCGCAAAATAAGGTAGTTGTTGTTTGTATTGGAACACCGTTGTCATGGCAACACCGGAAACCGAGTCATTTACAGCCTTTCATTGTCGAGGTGTCAAAAAGCTCATAAACACTCGCTATGTGTGCGCCCCATAACGCGCCAAAAACATTTGTCAAGTGCTGTTGACGAGGTGTTTATACAACATACTTCGATCATAAATTTACCCAGATACCGCATCAGTGCTCAAAGAGTGGCGACGAAACAGTGCTTAAAGATTATTGTTTTGTAATAAGTTGTGTTGTGTGCGTCGCGCTGCGGTGGCGTTCAGCGTTCGTGTTTTGTTTTATTGCAAAATAGGTAGTTCAAATCTGTACTAGGTAAGACATAAGATAGGTATATACTTATGTAGATGTATATACCTACTTATGTGTATAAAAAAAAGCTATAGACACATTTTCATCAATTTATACAAGTGCTTTGTATCTAGATTATGTACATGATCGAAATAACATAGGTACAAACAACTTAGTAAGGCTTCATCGGCATACTTTACCTACTCCTGTACTATTTTGAACACATAATTGTACTTAAGTGAGTATATGTTAACTTTTAAATTAACCAACAACGAAAATCAAATTAAACAAGGGTGTATTCATTTTAATACCCATAAAGTTAATTGTTTGCAGATTTTAATTAAAAATTATATTATTTTAGCTGCAGTGCCTACATACATGCTTCAAAGCTTAAACATTAATTAAGAACTTTTACATTCGTGCGTACAAATAAGTAACTTGTGCCACCTTACGGCGCTTTGGAATAACATGGCATGGGCCTTCCATAAATCACATGAAACGTTTACGGTTCAAAATGTTCCGAGTCTGGTTTACGTAGTCTGGTCTTGACTGTTTTATTAGTTCTTTAACACAAAATGCACATTGATTTGAAATATATAGGCAGTATAAGGCGTCGGCATATAACAACGGTAAATGCCTCTGGAAACTGTAGAAAAAAATTAGGTTGGCTGTACTTGGTACTTAAGCAGCGGTTTACGTAAAACGTGTATGTTGCCGCTTGTGTCAACAATACTAGCTTTCAACCTTCTTCATTTTAATCTCTTGTTAAGCCAAACCAACAATGGTTTAACAACACCAGACCATCATTGGTTGATAACGTTTATCTTATAAGTTTCTCAACATGGAGCCAAAGTTACAGACGTTTATTTTCTGTAGGGAGAGGGTAGGTCGAAGTAATAGTCACGATTGGCTCCATGGGGGGCAAGAAAGGGTATAAGAACGGGAAAACTGGACTACGTGGTTTATGGGGCCTCCGTCATTGATAGAATGACGTAAGCTACACATAAAACACCAACATCATTTCCCACTCACCACAGTTCACTGTCTACGTCTTAGTTAACTGTATTTTATTGGTTAGGTACCTTTTTTGTTGACAGGACCTTTCTTAGAAAAGTTTACAGAAACAGTACCATCATAAGATTCGATTCCTATTCCAGACAGTGGTAGTTAGTAAGTAGGTACTTAAATATCACTATGTTTTCACCAAACGAACACATGATTTACACTGTTCTTTTTAACTTTAACTGTCATTGTCACACAATAGGTGGGAAAGAGAAGAAAATGACACAACCTATACAATCGCATGTATGTCTCTCTCACACACATAAACTAACTTTGACAGCTAATCGCATTTAAATAATAACAGGTGTAGTGCCTATTTAAATTATCAAAGTAAGACTAGAGTACCGCCCTTGGCCCGTGAGTTATTTGATATTAAAGTTTGAATAGGAGTCGAGTTTCAACAAATCCTTTCTTAGAAAGGTGCTTACATTATCGAAGGAATGTATACCTACTCCTCCAATTTCAGGATTGTAAGTAGGCGTTTGGACGAGGGATTAATGAAATGGTTTCTTGATTTAAATACTGATTCACGTACAGAGGAAGGGTGAAGAAAAGGAACAAATTATCCCGTGGTAAAAATAGCCTATTTTTATCACTTACGCATTTATGATTACCAGGTTGAACTCTCATACAAAACAATCTTCATATTTTCAATTTTTATTGAACTTTAAGATATTTTTATTATGTTATTAGGTGCTTTTTTTATTCAATAAAGAGTAATAAAAAGAATTGAAACGATTCCACCAAAGCTTAATAAAAGATTAATTATTATAAATATCTTGTTCGACCGCGTGTCGTGCTAAAATAGATCCTTCGCTTCGGGGCCCCGTGCCTGGATTATCCTTGGCCAACGTCCCCACCCTTGTTTTAATGGACTCAGGCTGGCAGATTAAAGAACGGAGAGGCCCTCGTTACACATAACCTGATTATGAAGTACTTGCCTTAATCCAATTTCGGTGCTTTTTCTGTTATTTCATAATTCAACTAACTTTTAAGGTATTCTCATCTTTTTAGTGATACTTCAAAATGCTGATTCTGCATACTATTATGTCAAAGATATTTCCAAGGCATATGATTTAGATTTAGATTTAGATTTCTTTATTTCGCTATTACGTCATAAAACAGTATACAATATTATATACAACATTATTATAGAGTCTATGTGGAAAAGGGATCGTCACTATTTTTTATAAATCTAATTAAATAAAATTATATAATGTCAAAATAAGATATAAATGTCAAAATAAGATATAAAATAATAATGTCATGATACATTATGTAAGTACCTATGCTAGGTAAATTTCTGATTTAAAAATTCGTCAACAGAATAGAATTCATTTTCCAACAAAAGGTCTTTCAGTCGGCGACTAAATGTTTCGTCATTTGTCTCATTTCGTAGGTCTGCGGGGAGGTGCTCGTAATACGTGGGGCCGATGACGCGCGGGTTTTTGTTGGCGAGTGCGGTGCGCCGGGGCACTGCACACAGCCGCCCCTCGTTCCTCAGTCTGTGTCCGTTGCCAGTTTTTTGTTTAAAACATGAGTAATTTCTCCTGACATACATTATTATTTGGAATAAGTACAATGAATATAATGACATTACATTGTGCTTCCTGAACATATTTTTACAAGTGTGTCTCGGTTTAACCCGCGAAAGTATCCTTATCGCCCTTTTCTGCAGAATGAACACTCGGTCAGAATCCGTGGAATCACCCCACAGGATGGTACCGTATGACATCAGCGAGTGGAAGTACGCGAAATACGTCTGCTTTAGCACGCTGTCCGAAACCAGTGGCCGTAGCTTTCGCATCGCGTACGCTGCACTGCTTAGTCTGTCGCAGAGCGACTGAACGTGAAGCTTCCAATTGACATTGGTGTCGAGCGTGAAGCCCAGGAACTTGCAGCTATCGCACAGTGGGATTGAACTGTTCATACAGAGGGGGCGCGGCACGGGTCTGCCGGAGAAAAGCATAACATTAGATTTGGAAACATTTAACATAAGGCCATTCGATGAGAACCACTCTTGCAATTCCTTGCATAACTTTTCAATTTTGTCGTTGAGTTATTGATATGTGCGCGCGCACACAACGATAGTGGTGTCGTCGGCGAACAGGACTACCAGGCCGTCAGTGATGGAGGACGGCAGGTCGTTGATGAACACCAAGAACATGGTATTTCCTAGAGATGATCCTTGAGGAATCCCCACCGTCACTTCACCTGCTTCGGACCTGACTTTCCGGCCGCCGGCGACGACCTCGACAGTTTGTTTCCGGTTGCTAAGGAAGGATTTTAAGAGATTTTGACTGTTGTTCTTAATACCATATTGGTACAATTTTTCTAATAGTAGCTCATTTTCTATAACATCGAATGCTTTTGAAAGGTCACAGAATATTCCGGCTGTTTTATACTTGTCGTCAATCCCACTAATTATAGTGTCTATTATTTGTTGTGCTGCACTAGTGGTTGACTTGTTTTTTCTGTAAGCGAACTGTCTGTCTGTAAGTAGGTCGTTATTCTCTAAATGTTGTATATCTAAAATATGTGAAGCGATATGTGAACAATAGGACAATATAGACTGTTGATTTCAAAAGTAAATTTAAAATACTCACCAACTCGCAGTGGGCCAGCAGCGTGATGGACAATGACCCCAATCCGCCTCATTTGAGGGTTCGTCTGTCCCCAAAGGTGAGACGTAAATAGGCTATAAAAATAGATGAGGGCCAAGCGAAACGCACGCAATTGATTTTGTCTCCGAGAGTAGGCCAGTAATCAATACAATTATACTAACAATGTGCCGGTCTCTCCAGCATCCATTATCAAAATGAAGTCACGTAGAAACATAAACGAGAGGCGCCGCGCTGTGCTGAGTGAAACGTCATGGGATCGTTCCTGAATCGTGCGTAGGGCCGTTAGGTCGGTGCGAGCAACAACTCGTCTCAACGTATAGCACATAATAGGCAGTATACACTGCTAGCTGAGACGTAGACACTTGATAACTTTTGTTACCGTTTGTTACCACTAGTATATACCACCGCACCGGTCGGTGATAGGTCTACGCATAATGACCTAAACGCATAATGACCTACACCAAACATGAAGTCTTTTTACTAAATTTATAATTTAACTTCTGTTAAAATTTAAATTATTATAGTCAAATCTAATAATTAAATACCACATAGATTTATTTCTGTAGTCCACCTTTGAATTCGACATTTTATCTATCTTTATAGGAGTCTTCTGAGTCGACCTTTTAGTAAAACCTTCCATTGTCGAGGGCGCGTAGCAGGTTTCGTAGCACGCAAATCAGACGTGCCAAGAGGTGAAGGGCCATGGGCCAGCCCGTCAGCAGTGTAAAGCAACCAGAACACCCGCAAATTGCCGAGTGGCTCGTAAACCTTCGCTCTGAGAGGGTCACAAAACCAATCCGCGTGTTTACGGCCCGCAACCCCGTCTTTACCGTCATCTAAAACAGTTACACTCCGATGATAACGCACGGTATGCGGGAATGATTCGACACAATGGTTTTATGCTAATTTCAGATGAATTTCAAAGGCAATGGATCCCGGTTTGAACATGGGTGAAGGTTTTATTTAATATTGAAGCGCAGTGCTTGCCTTTACGAAATTATGTGGGTGGAAAGTATAAAATACGATCGGTTTATCATTCTTTATGAAGATTGGAGCAGGGTTTGTTCATATTTTCCAAGAAAAATCCCGGTAAAGTAAAGTAGCCCATAAAATATTAGATTGAAAGCAATGTTGGATTATATATAGAAACACATAACAGGGAAATGGATTGTATTGGAAAAATGGATCGGTAAATTAAATATATTTGGAACATGTATTTACAATGTCACACAATAACTTATTTTTCCTGACTCTGTTAAGACTATCTCTCTATCTGCTTATAATATTTTGTTCATTAATCTGTGATGTGGTCTGATTTTGAATTCAGATCAGACTGCTATTTAATAAAAACTTGGTTATTTGCTTTACCTCTAATAGGCGCATTGCCCGGATTTCCCCTACATTGTCATCATCATCAGAAAGGATATTCCCAATGAGAGCCACCACATCCGGCACTCCGCCGCCGTAGCGCTTTTTGATCCGTCGGTCCTTTTGGTCTCTCTCTAGTCCAATTAAACCATTAGATAAGACTTAAAAAAGTCTATAGACTGATTTTTGTTTACTTTATAACAAAGATTTGCAGTCGAATAATAACGGCCTTGGACTGAGTGAGGTCTGTAGAATACTGTAGGGTTGTCACACTCGCCATTCTTCTTGGACTTTTTGCCTCTAAAGTGTGCGGAGCATAGCCACCCTCAACGTTGTTCCACGTAAGTAATGTAATGTCACTTGTTGAGTTTAAAATTAACTTGTTTCGGTTTGGAATAAATTAATGAAATAAGTCCTTCAAAGTTCATTATGTACTCTATAGTTATATTGTATTTATGGTAACCGCAAAAGTGGGGTGTAGTATACTGTGTGGGTTATTTTATCGATTCTTGTGAGTAAATAGCCCATAAACCTCGCGATGGATCAAATAAACCTCCTGGGTAAACGAGATTATGTTGTCAGCGTGGAGTAAATTGAATTGTTGTCTACAAGAATGGCTATGTCAAAAGATGCCAACACAATGAAAGGAATAAAGAAAATATTGTTATTTTTCTCAATGTTAAGGCGAATTTGTTCAGTTTCAGAATGTATGATAAACAATGCCTTAATTGAAATTATTCTGTTGGTAATTAGATTACGTCCCACATAATACGAGTAGCACATTATGATACAAGTGAGCTAAGTTGATCATTCATTACGCTCGAGGCTGGATCGCATTTTGAAATTGAGAATGTGATGCTAATGACCAATGCTCATGCGTGTCATACGACGTTTTTCAACTTAGCAAATAGGGATTTCCCTTGTGATGGGCAGTAGTAGACGGATATCATTACGAGAATGATTATTAAATTACCTTACTGATTTTTAAAAATGTATAGAGATAAGATATAATATTATGCAGACTTGATCACGGTTCTCTTTTAAAAATTCTACTTGTACTAATTATTGAAATAATAATACGTAATTAAGCTCTAAAAACGCAGTGTCCTCTTTGGACATTTTTCAACGGTTGCACATTTTTCAGATTGGAAATTATTATCGTAAATCCTTTGAACTCTCAACGCCACAAGCCACTAAGCTAAACCGACATTCATAATACGAAAATAAACGGTAATTTTGTAGTTCAGTTTTGACTAAAAGCCCATTGTCTGAACTCTACCAAAATAGAATTAATTCTATTTGGAGCGCACCTCAGCTTTAATCAACGTTTGATTCGTAAACTCGACTAAATCTCCACCGAACGTATTTTCCAATTGCCATCGGGTGTATTTACTGTGTTGATTGTCTCTAGGTGAGTCCGATAAGCTCCTGCGAGTAAATAGAAATCGGCACCCCCCTACCATGAGATGACAGCGTTGCTCACCAAGAAGTTTCGAATCTTGAGAATGTGTGAGTGAGTTACAATATTGTAATCCATTTGACACGATTTTGACACCCATAGAACGTTTCTTTTACGCCTCTATAAGGGGCCGCGGCCGCCAACCAAAGAGATCCTAACTCTATGGTACTCAACTGTGGTAACGACTACGTAAATAGGTACGTAATAGTGCTGTCTCGTTTCGACTAATTATGAAAGACAGAGAGATATAGAATAATTATGTAGTCGTTAGCGGAGTATTGAAATTGTAAGCTCATGGTAGGGGTACTGGTCGATGGTCCGGGAGCGGCGCGGCTGGTTGGGGGAGGGGGAGGTGTATCAACAGGTCCTCTGGCCTCGCCATGGTAACCGTCCTTGCCGGGGATTTAGGAGAGTTCCCTCTAAATTATCACGTCCCCAGTCTTTTTATATAAATAGAATGATTGGGAGAGCTTCTGATTGCCGTCAATTCAAATAAGGGGATGATTCGGAAGTCCGAACAAGCCTTTAATAATATACCTATTTATCCAGTTTCACAAAATATTACATTCATTATTGTTCTTGAGCGATTAAAAGTAGATGCAGAAAAATATTTGTGGTATATTTGATTAATTTTAATAATAATTTCGAAAACAGTCCAAAATTAACTATTATTAAATTATTATAATAATTATACCGAAGTAAATCATATTGTTCTCTGTCTACAGTAATAAATTACAGACGACGCAACGCCAAAGTTAAGCAACTTGCAAACGTGAGAACTAAGTGTGATCCCACCGATGTTAGACCAATAAGATATCAAAGTTAGATATGAGATCTTCAATCATATTAGTTTCGCTACTCTAATTGAAGAAAAACAGCGAGATGAAGGCTTCACATCTGAAACAACAATGCGTGCCGCCGTGGGGGAAGGAAAAGGAAAACCAAAGAGGAAAACCAAATACCTATATTATTAAATAGGTAATGGCAAATAAATCGTTAAAATATTTATAGTTATATATCCATATAATAGATAAACTGACGGCCGTTGGGGCAGAAAGGTTCTTGAGTAGCGACCGCGTACCGGAAGATGCAGCGTAGGCAGGCCTCCCACAAGGTGGACCGATTTGGTGAAGGTGGCGGGACCGCGGTCATCGTGGAGATTCCATGAGAAGGCTTTTGTCCAGCAGTGGACGTCTTTCGGCTGATATGATGATGATAGATATATACATAGGTGGACGGATAATTAGAAACAGGGGACGATTTTCATACCCCGATCCGTCCCGATCAATCCTTCACGGAGAACCATGGCTTCGAAGTGACCTCGATTGTATGAAAATCTTGCCCTGTTTCTAATTATCCGTCCACCTATGTAGATGCCACAAAAAATTATTTACAGCAGGCATTTTCATTATTTTTAAATATTTAAGGTTGCTGTTTACTTCAAAATATTCATGTCCAACAAATTATTGGAATAAGGAATTCCACGAGAAATTTGTGATTCTTCTTTTAGCTAATTGTTTTGTATAAATACTTGTTACCTACATCATTAAAATTTTGTACTCTACTGGTGGACATAAAAAACGCTAAAATTATAATAAATTCAAGCACTTAAATTAAATTAATGTCTAAATGTAGCTAATAAAATATATCTACGAACAGATAAGGTAGGCACTACTCATGGCTATTTTGCATTAACAAGAGACGGCGGCGCGTACAATATGTTTGTTGTAAAAGTATCCTTAAGCTAACAGATTAAACCATCAATGTACAAAGTATCAATAAATTCGGTTCATCAGTCAGGCTTGACAACAAACATCCAAACAAATACACACTGTCGCATTTAGGTACAATATCGTTTGTAACAATACTTAATAGAACTAACAATAAATAACGAAATGTTATATGTAAACAGTATAAAACATCTATTCCCACTACTTCACTGGTGTGCCATTAAATATTTAAAGAAAATCAAAAGTTCTGGAAAACTTGAGTGTCTGGAGACACTGCCTTAAAGTTGACGCAACTTTGAACAACTACTGACTTTCTTGCGTTGTGAAAAGAAAAGTGCAAGACCAAAGTTTGAGCTTACTTTTAAGTTGACTTCAACAACTACGATCATAATAAAAAAACCTGACAAGTGCGAACACGACTCGCGCCCTGAGGGTTCCGTACAACTTAATCAAAGAAATAATTAGAAAATTAATTATAAAATTTTTAGTTAAATCATATGGTACAAACTTTATGGATATCTTGCTCATACGCAAAGTTAAGTTTGCTGGTACAAGAAAAAAATACATTTTTGTGGTGTAACTAACTACAAAGTTACTGTTTTTGCACTTTTTCCTTTACTTGTGCTATAAGACCTTGCTTCTTCCTAAATTTCATAATTCTAGGTCAACGGGAAGTACCCCATAGGTTTTGATTACCAAAATACTCAAAAATGCGGCAAAATCGGCCATATTTTCTGACTACATTCACTTAGAAGTTTGATTTTTCACAGCTATAATAGATTGATTCCTTTTTTCCTCTTTTGAGGTACGGAACCCTAATAACATGCAGTTCCGTTGAGCTGCGGAGATAGAAGGATTACAACAAAAGAACCAACGTATTTTTTATACCTACTCGTATACCAATATAATGAAGCTGCAGAGATTGTTTGAACGCGCTCTCTGGAACTAAGTGCAAGTTGGATTTGAATTTATTTTTGCATTTGATAGACGAATTCTTGAGGAAGGTTTTAATTAGTACTTATTTATTATTTGGTTATAGGCACGTTATAGGATATTTAACATCACGCTTTGACCCTAGGAGCCGAGAATTCGTAGCTCGGTTTAAATACTGTATCAGAAGTATCGAAATTCCCACAGAACACGAAAAAGGTCGCTACGCTCCCAGTGGTTTATAGTAATCTATGGAATTGGAAATTCAACATTTTGAGAACTCAACATTATGAGAATTCAACATTTTGTTCCTGAGCGGAAATTCCAACTATTTCCTTCTTAACTTATTAAATTGTACTTGTAAGGTGTTCCAAACGTAGACATGCACTGAGTATTAACTTCACTTCCAAGTTTAATATTGGTACTATGTTTGCATTTTATTCTATATGATTGATTGTGCATAAATCCACTCATTCACCATTTCAGACTGTAATAATAATGTTTGGACAAATTTACACACGGCTGTTTAGTACAAAACTACGCATACGCTACTCACAACTGAAAACATACATAATTTGCTTTAAATAGATACTTAAATACATACAAACACCCGGAATCCGAAAACCAACAGATATGCTCATCACACAAATGTTGGTCCCGGTTGGGAATCGAACCCACGACCTCTGGCGCAGTAGGCAGGGTCACTACCGACTACGCCAACTGTGCAAAGCAAACAGTGGAAGTATAAGTGTAGGAACCTATATTTTACCGCACTTAATTCCACCTTACGACCAGATTGTTACAACTTATATGTGGACGCGTGTCCGACACCACAAAGTGGAACTTACGATAGGGGTTACACTATACAAAGGTGGACGGATAATTAGAAACAGGGCAAGATTTTCATACAATCAAGGTCACTTTGAAGCCATGGTTCTCCGTGAAGTATTGATCGGGGCAGAATTTGATGACTGTCATCGAGAGAGTAGATGGAGGACTTTTAGATCACTATAGATATCCAACTGATCAGATGAGCCGTCTAGGCGCAGCATCGTCATGATTCCTTAACTTTTAGATTTTCATACATTTTGATGCCCTTTTTCGGGTTTTTTCCTTAATGACGATGCTGCTTCCAGATGGCTCATCCGATCTGTTAGATATCTATAGCGATCTGAAAGTCCTCCATCTACTCTCTCGATGACCGTTATCAGATTCTGCCCCGATCAATACTTCACGGAGAACCATGGCTTCAAAGTGACCTCGATTGTATGAAAATCTTGCCCTGTTTCTAATTATCCGTCCACCTATGTATATTGTGTACCCGTCCTTTTGTATGGGATGTATGTAGTGGCAACACCAAACGCCTTGCTTCGGTGTTTTATTTTCTAAAAGTGCTCTCACGAAGAATCCAGCCCTATAAAATACAGTAAATACAAACAGTGGCCTACACCACCATAAGGCTTTTTATTGCGTGCGGCTACTGAGCGCGTAGTGACCGCCTGCCCATGCCATTATCCTCGCTAAACAATAGAATAGCGAGCGAAAAGGGCTTAACTACGATCGCCACATGAAAACAACAAAAATTTGAAACTGGTAAGGCGGGAGTTTGTTGATAGTACACGACAATGGTAAGGCCCTGTGCGCGTCCAGCGGACGATCCGCAGCAGATTGTCTTTCCGAAATCATCGTATCGATCAAAAACCATTACATACTTATCTTATTCATGAAAAATTCATTGATTTTTCATCATCATCATCATCATGAGCATGTACTCTGCTGGACATAGGCCTCCCTTAACGATCCACTGAATCCGATCCTCGGTTCTTCTTATCCAGTCACTGCCAGCACATTGTTTTTAATGTTCTGCAAAATAGGCTCAACGTCAATATTTCGTTAAAAAGTTACATAAAAGAATATTTTTATGTCGCTTATTCTAATACTTTACGTACCTATACGACGAGATAACTTTTTATTTCCCATTTAACTTCAAGGAGCTTCCAATCGTCTTTTGTATAAAAGTTTGTTTAGGTAGGTAGGTTACGTTCTGCATGTTTTTGAACATTAAATATTTAATTTGTATTCATAATTACACATTTAAAATTTTATAGTCGTAAAAATATTTTCGTCTATTATGAGTACTTGCGTAATATTGTGTGAAAGGCATACGAACAATTTTGTGCTGTCAAATTTTAACTTGTGCCTACAGAATCGGACCCAACATATTGTATATATTTAACACTGGATATTCCTGCGAGATAATTGTGGTACTTTTATTACCGATCAAAATATGATTGTGTCTAAGTCCCGAATGTATTTCCCTTCCGAACCCTCTAAGTACCATCGACACTTACAATGCACTCTTTATTTATATTACTTTACGGGTTCATGAATAACACGTAGCTATTTCAAATTACATTAACGAATTATGAAGTCTCATTCTGCCTCTGGAAAGTTTAGCTCAGGGCACCTATACCGTTTTTATCTTTACCCTGACACATGTTTCTTACTTCGGCAATTATTATTCCATACTTAAGTCTTCAATAAAAATAATTGATAACTTACGAGAAATTATATTATAGCAAAAAAAGAAGAAACATCTATCCACAAAAATATGAAGATTCATTGTTTTCCTGGAAATTTGAGAATTCAACATTTTGAGATTCAACATTTTAACAATTCAACATTTTGAGATTCACATTTTGAGATTCAACATTTTGAGAATTCAACATGTTGAGATTCAACATTTTGTTCCTGAGCGAAATTTAGTACCGTTTGGAATTTCTACTCTTCACCTATACCTACCAATTCCACATAGAAGTCACAGTCTGAAGATTGGGTTAATACTAAAGTGCACTCTCCGCAAACATCGAGGTATACACGAGCTATTGTTAAGTGCTTCTTGGAACCGAGAACATTGTTCTACAAACTCCCTACATACAGTAGTAAGTAAGTAGTCACATAAACAAATGTCGATATTTCCCAAAGTAATCAAGATAGCTCGTTGAAGTGGGGTTTATTAGCCGTAAACAGTACTAATGGAAACAAAAAAAACGACCTATTTCGTAAATTAAATTATAGGACCAATAACGAGGAACTTGTAATTAAAGGTTTTTTTTAATGATTGTGTGTAAGTAAAGTACCATATGTTTAGTGGTAGTCTATTTTGTAAAAAAAAAGTTATTTTTAGTCCTTAAATAGACCACTATGTAAAAGGTTTTAATATGTAATAAATAAAACTCTTTACAATATATCTATTTACCGTTAGCCCACTGCAGTGCTAAAACGGTCAGCCGCATAGAGTTAGTATACTAGCTATAGAGCGCGCGCATCGCTCATTGCCCATTGTGCCAAGTGTAAGCAGGTGTTCTATGGACGCTTCTATTTAGATTTTTTCTAGATCGTTCTTTTCCGTGAATCGTGTTTACAGCTTGGCACTGCACATTTCACCATGATTACTCCAAATCTAAATAAATACCGGCGAGAGCAACAATCAGCGCTCCTGACGTGTTGTGACTAGTAGCGTCGCCCCGAACATTTCGAGACTGTTCAGACCCGTGCTTACAGTTCAGACTTGCTAACGCGCGCTCTATGTATACTAAATTCAAATTCAAATTCAAATAATTTATTTCAGACTTGGGTCCATAGTTATTGTTAGTAAATACACAAACTACTTAAAACTATGTTAGTACATAAAACAACGTAAAAGAGACATTAAATGCCTATAAGTACTTATTTCCTATATGAGACTCTGGAATAGGACACGTGTGTCTTATTCCAGTGTCCCATAATAGGGTTATCAATTTTATCACTGACAACGCACAGGAGACTGTTGGAGCTGCCCCTCACGCGGCGCATCAGGGACGCGGTTCTTTTGCGCATAATCGCGAAAAAGTCGTCTGTGCGCGCCTCCGCGAACATTCCTGATGCGCTGCAAAACCGTGGCAGCCTCAACAGTATCCTGAATGCGTTGTTATACTGCACGCGCAGGGCGTTGTACGTCCGCTGCGTGTAGCTGGTCCACAGGTTGCAGGTGTAGAATGATTGGCAATATGCCCTAAATAACGTGACTTTGACGCGGTTGTCACAGCGTGCGAACCTGCGGGCCAGCATATTACATCTGACGGCCAACGCCCTGCGCTCTCTCTCCATGTCCACGTCATCCGTGGCGTCCTCGGTGACCCAGTGACCAAGGTATTTGAATTTAGTTACTCTACTTAGTATAGTACCGCCAAGAGACACGGGTGGTACTGTTTCGTAGCTCTTGTTGCCCGCTTTAAAGACAAGTAGCTGACTTTTCTTGGCGTTATACCTTAGTCCGTGGGTCACCGCATACTGCTCACAGATGGACAGCAGTTTTCTCAGTGCACTGATCGATGGACTCAGCAACACAATATCGTCAGCGTAACTGATGTTATTGAACGATTTACCATCAATTGAACAGCCAACGACAGCGCTGCTAAGTTCACCGATCAGTTGGTTTATATATAGGTTGAAGAGTGTGGGCGAGGCTATCCCCCCTTGCCTCACCCCACTCCCCAGCCTATACTCCTCCGAATGCACCCCCGCCCATCTAACAGAGTTGATTTGGTTTGCATACCAAAATTTAAAAACCTCGATCAACTCTGTTGGTAGATCCGTCTCGCACGACAGCTTGTTCCACAACATGTCGTACGAGACCAGATCGAAGGCCTTAGACAGGTCTAAAAAACACGCATACACAGGCGTTTTCCTTTTGACATAATAATGAACAGTGCTTTTGAGACATAGAATCGCTGATTCAGTCGACAACCCTGGTTTAAAACCGAACTGCGCATCGTGTATGTCTACGTATTTCCTAAGCTGGCGATCGAGCAAACTGTCCAGTACCTTCGCTACAATGGTCGCCAGCGAGATCGGCCTATAATTGCTAACATCAGACATGTCACCTGTTTTATTTTTAGCAATAGGTACTACGACAGTTCGCATCAGATCTTCCGGTAAGTAGGAGTGACTCACACACAGATTGAAAAGTAGAGCAAGCACTCTAGGAAGGTGTACACCCGCGTTCTGCAAATGCTCGACACTGAGTCCGTCGTGGCCCGGTGATTTGCCTCTCGTCATCCTCTTAATCACCGTGGCGACCTCCGACCGACTAAAAACTCTCTGGTCAGCCGTAACGCGGCGGTTAGTCCTCTCTCTAGTATTCTACTGCTCCAAAGAGCAATAATAATAATACCTACACAGGGGACTGCTGCTCTGAGGTCCCAACGCATAAAACCGATTAATTACTTCAATTTTCAATCAGAATACTTTTCTGTAATATTATCTTATCAACAATAATATTATGTTACTAAGTTTTCGTTGAAATTCCGTGTAGTTCCAACGCGGGTCGGGCGGGGCGGTAAGTGCGGGTAGGGAAGGGGCGAGGCAACAGGTCGCCTGTCAGCCCCGTCGAACTAACAACAAAGCTTTTTGACAACCCGACGGTGCCTAAACTCCTTTTATTATTGTTCGACGTACCCACGTTAAATGAATTAGAAAGTGCTTTTTACGATAAGTTATCATCGATAACATTATAGATGTAGGTGTGACAAGGTTAAAACTATCGCCTAGAGAGAGAGCTGCCTAGCATCACGCTTGTTAAAAAACTTTAACATTATTAAATCGTAGAAAGCACATAATATTATAAGAGTATACACATAATATTTATTATTTCCCTGCTCACCGATCGATCGAATGGTTAAAATCTGACTGGCTGATCGATCGACCGAGCAAACGACTATTTAGACAACTGATCAACCAACTGATCGATAAAAAGATCGCCCAATTAAATAAGTTATTTTAATGGATCAATTGACTGATCGATCGATTGGTTTATAATAGTCAATCAACCAATTAACAGACTAATCTCACGACCAATCGACTATTTGATAAATAAATCGGATGGAAATAAGAATAAATATAAGCTCGGACTACCCGCATACCTATTAGTGATTGAGAACTTGGAAAAAGTTGTCCCGTCAAGTTAAATTAGTTACCCAGAGCCGGCAGCGCAGAGTTTCAAACGAATTCAAATTCGACGCAAGCAAAATACAATTTGTTCAGGATTAAAAATGTCATGGTATGAGTGTCTATTGAACTACATGACATGGACTTATTACTCAGCCTGAGCAACGACTAAGCTGCGAAATGTTTCCCTTTATATATGGTACCTAGGTAGCTGTATACCTTTACTTTATCCGACTGGAATTTTATGAGTTGATTTTTTTAAAGTTCTGTGTGGTTGGTTGCCTACGTCGTTTTGAGGTACCGCTCTATATTCAGAGTTTGAAGGTTCAGTCAGCTAGTTATGTATGGCATCCTTCATGGGTCTTAAAAACTTAACAATTTTAACTGAGACACAATAGCATTTTTAGTAAGTAATATAAATTTAAATACCTAGGTAAATTTTACGCAATCAATCCACCATTCCCTTTTGAGATAATAATTCTTACCAGCCTTTGGAACAATATTGAAATTTAAGGTAAGGAAATAACAATGGGAAGTAATTAATTATATTATTAACCAGCTTTCCGGCGAGCGGAGACGCGGCGTCGCTAGCCAAATTTCGACTTTCAATGGACAAATCTGTCCAAATACCCCTCTAAAGAAAAATATTTCAGCAAACACAAAATGTAGATGGAATCTTACAAATGTTTACACTTTAGAGTTATCCGCCGGATAGACAGACTAAAAGACGATTCGTCGCTATAATAGTTCTTTCAGCTATCAACCTACTATCTTGCTATCTTCATACTAAATATATTTTCCTAGATTTTTTTTCCATTCCCTTGTTTGATCAATATATAGGTTGTTTTGCAGTCCCATATTTTCTTAGTACATAATCCAAAATGTCAAAAGGTTTCATCTCAGTCCACGCTAAGGAGAACTGCCAATCATTATCAAGAGTTTGACAGATTAATTTTTAAAAGAACTTATTTTTATTTTATTTCAGCCCGGCCGGCTGAAGGAAATCGCCATTTTATAATTATAACTCCAGAGGGACTGTATTTTTAATTGCTTGTTATTCGCAGGACTTAACCCTTCATCGGTAAGCGTGATCGCAAGCGAATTACTTACTTTACTAAATAATTGCTTACTTTAAAAAGCCCCTCGTGTTCGAGTAAACCAAACTGATTAGTTCATAATCCCAGGCTCATGCAAATTAAATTATGGTTTCTAGACCTCGCCTTTGTTCGAGAGAGTCGACGCGTTCACGGCTCAGCGTAAGAAGTTTCAATGTTAATTAATTTTTACCTTTACAGGCAGGTAGTTTTAAAAAGTGAACGTCGTCTCTCTATATATATACAGTCTATTGTGTACTTCGTCAATTTATTATTATTTCTAAATTTTCCTGAAATATCTCGCAAACAATTTCTTCTCTGAAATTCTCATAATTAATGTCGTATTTTACACAATTATTTTCCACAGCATATAACAGTCCGGTAAACAGACAGGTGGCCAAAAAAATGGGTTTCCCTTATCCCTAAAAATATTTTCTGTTCTAAGTAGGTACGTATATAAGTTTTTTCTGATATTTTCATAATTTTCGGGTAATTTTACATATACTCGTAGGTATGTTTCAAGGTTTAGATCAGTCGGTAGTGTGATTGTTGGTGGTTTTCGAGGGATAGACAGACATACAGAAAAACCTATCTTCTGATAAGTGATGCTGGTGTTGAATCAATTCAATTCAATACTCTTTATTGCACAAAAAATAAAAACAGTACACAATAATACGGTAGATTTAGAAGGTATACAACTAAGCGGTCTTATCGCTAAGAGCGATTTCTTCCAGACAACCTTTCAGTTATTATTATCTTTGCATTTTTACTTTATTACAAGTATAAGTATTTGGTTGTATTATATTATACTAGCTGTTGCCCGCGACTTCGTCCGCGTGGATTTTGGAAGTAGGTACCTATCTCTGCTATGTACAGACATACATCGTCTAGTTATAATTTTCCAATGGTAAAATGGATCATTCTAAGTACCTTCACCATAATTTAAGGTATACCATACCTTCAGGAACAAACTATGAACACCGTATCCAATTTGGTGAAGACAGATAAAAATTTAAAAAATTGTTGTTTTCACTTCTATTGCTCATAAGACTTCTCATATCAATTTTTATTATACGTGTGTATTTTTTAACTAATACAGTATGGGCAAAACCAAAACCATAGGAGATACAGGGAAACTGTCTTAGGAACCTTTAGGTATTTTTTCGTGATAACAATTTTGACATAGTAATCGGAGCAGCTGGAGTTCAGGTGGCATGCATGAATAAGTAGTAAGTTCCTAAGTACATTGCACAGTCTGTTTTATAGGAAAACATTTTATTAAATTTGACTAACTTCTGCTGCTTGGATTTTTTTCTTCCGATACAATAAAATGATTCTAACATGAAACTAAGTCGATACGCATTTTTTAAAAATAATAAAAATTATTTTTCACTGGCGTTCTATGAGAAAACATTTTATTGAATTTGACTAACTTCTGCTGCTCAGATTTTTTTCTTCCGATACAATGAAGTGATCCCTACATGAAACTGAGTCGAACCGCATAAAAAAAATATGTGCAAATTGTCTCATTTTTATGGACAACACACGCTTGACCAAAAAATTTCTATGTCATAAGACACTTTCCCTGCATCTCCTATGGTTTCGGACTTGCCTATACTGTCCCAGTTAAAAAAAACACTGATATCTCCTATGTCTATGACATCGTCTTGTTACGTTAAATGATTTATCTGTAAATGACGATAACTTTTTTCGCTGTCATCCGATTTCAATGAAACAAAGCCTATAAGTTGCGCCAGGCTGTGCTTAATCTACCTGTGAAAACCGCAAGAAAATCCGTTCAGTAGTTTCGGAGATTAGCGATTACAGACAGACAGAAAGACAGAAAGACAGAAAGACAGACAGACAGACAGACAGAAAGACAGAAAGACAAAAAAATTTAAAAATGCTTTTTTGTGTTCTGTTACTCTTTTTTTATCGTCCACACTCATTTTTTTATAAATTTATTCAAAGTACAGACACACGGTTTCTACAGATTTATTATAAGTATAGATTGTATTGTTTAATATAAGACACCGATTCCTTTATAGCCACCTCGCGTACCATTCCAATCATTGAAATGTGGACTTACAGATGTAATTGGGCATAAGACGGGCACTATTAAAAGCTTTTCCGGGACTCGGCTCGGCGCTGCGGGACACAAAGGGCTGCTTTGTGTCCCGCGCCCGTCCGTCATCCCGACGTGACGTGTCCCGCCTCCCACATCGTCGGAGGCGGGTGAGGGGTCGTACACATTGTTTACGCACAAAATGTGTCCCGCGCTTTCTACGAGTAAGTAAGTATATCACATTATTTGATATTTAAAGGTTCATATAATTTTAGTTACGAGCATGAATCAAAAAATTTTGCCACTCCCATATGGATCAGTAATAAAAGCATTCTATGGGTGTCAAAATCGTGTCAAATGTATGACAATACTCACTCACTCATTCTCATTTTCAAACTCCATATAAATTTGTATTAGTAACCTCCTCCCGCTACTCCGCTTGCTTTGTCCGCAAGTGTGAGTGGCACTATCCGTTCCTATACTAAATATGCAAGATGCGATCTCCACAGGTAGCGCGCGCGCCACCAAAGATTCGAAACTTATTGGTTACGAGTGAATAAGGTTTCTGTTCACTTGGTTGTTCACTTTGTAATAAAATTGAACACCAATTTTTCCCGGATCCAAGCGTGATTTAGTAACCGGCCGAGTGCGAGTGAGACTCTTCGTAATGTCCAAGAATTTGCTGAAAAATCTCGACGTGTCATTTATTCTCAAAAAAAAAACATGGATAGCAAAGATTTTCTATCGATAATAATAATAATGTTTGGACAATTTTACACACGGCTGTTTAGTCCCAGCTAAGCCGAAGCTTGTACATGGGTACTCGACAACTGATAAACATACTTAAATACTTTTAAATAAATACATACAAACACCCAGAATCCGAAAACCAACAATTATGCTCATCACACAAATGTTTATCCTGGGTAGGAATCGAACCCACGACCTTTTTGGCGCAGTAGGCGGTGTTACTACCACTACGCCAACAGGCCAGTCGATCTCGATACTGTAGGTTTGTGTAGACATGCCATTATTTTCATAAGAAATCACAAAAAGACTGCCGACCTTCCAAGTGACGAAAACCTGGAGATTTATTGTTTTATACGATTGTTTAGAACAAAGAAATCTTCTTTCTGCCATTGTGGTTGAGTAAAAGTATTCTCAAGGGTGCGCGACGGGTCGTTCACGGTTTAAGGACGTAATGTACCATTTATTGTATTATTTATTTAACTTTGACTACAGCAATGTCTTTATCTACTCCTTCACTCCGAACTCTCAGTTTTCTTTTCTCTACTTTTCTTTTCCTATACGTATTAGTTTTTAAAATTTAAAATAAACATTTTAAATACAAGCAAGAAAATTACTTGTGTACTTACGTCTGTAATAATAAAAAATATTTATAGATTAGATTTTGTATTCATATAACAAGAACAAAAATTGTCAATGATGCAAAATATACTACGTTACACGAAAATATCAATTCACCGTGAAGTGGTAACCCAGTTTAATCAAAATCTCATAACGCGTTTCACAAAATTCGGAATTGTACGAACTGCAAAGTGAACATCGTATCTAAGCCGCCTCCGTGCTTCGATTTAGGAAGCTTAGCTGCATATTAGTCTGCAGACGAAACTGTTACATGCTCAGAAGTGTCTGAAATGCCCGCGGGTGGAGAGCGAGGTGGTGGGGGAGGAAGGAGGGATGAAGTGGAAGCGATGGCAACAGGTGCCGGGAGCGTTGCTAGGCATCTCCACACGAAGTCGACTGTAAACGCCAATAACGATCAGGATGCTCGTCCTAACATTCAATGCTTATATCACAGGTTGAGTGTCTGGTATTCTGGTTTGATTGCTGTCTGTGTTTTGACAGGCGCACAGAAAGTGAGTTCGATGAGATAAAAATGTAATTGTTAGTGATAGTAAACTGTCACCAAAGGGTACACTGTACATAATAAGCTGATTTCTTTTTGCTGGAATATCTCAGAAAATATTTATTTTCCTGAAATCTTCTCTTTCCAATCATTGCTAGTTAATTTTACATGTATGTTCGGTCTTGTAGTTTATGAGTTATCCGGGGGCAGACAGACGGACAACATAACTTCGCTATAAGTTTGGGTATCCGTATTGGCGTAGTGTAAAGATACAGAAATTCTTAATTAAAACATACAGATCAAAAAATGTACTGCTCCCATGGGAATCGGCTGATTCATTAGGCCATGTAGGTCATTCTATTGTAACACGTCATGAGCAGTGAACTTAATGCAGGCTCACTTCTATGCTTAACACAGATATGTTTCTCAAAATACCTGAACATAAATTATAGAACAAAATTTAATCTAATTGAAATGTGTAGAGGTACAATATTACCTCTCTACGCTTTTATGTATCGTATTAATTCCTCAATAATTTCACTTCTACTTCTACTTCGTGAATAATTAAATTAATCACTTCATAATCAACATTTATTACTTACACGCCCTATTAAACAAACATAAAGCTGTTCCTAGAGGTTTATGACTTTATAACGGCAAAGGATATAATTTCTTCGTCAGAAAATATTTCCTCTTCGTGATGGTGGACCTGTGGCCAACAGTGGCATGTGAATTTAGCTGTGATTCAGAGACTCTGCCAGGACGCTAGAGCATAACTCCTGGCTATGCTGTTATATGCCAAAGCTCTGTTTAAAAGGACTTGCTCTATCTTGTTCAGCAGGTGTTAAGGCACGTCACAGTGAGTGCGTAGAGCGACGCTACACGGTGTCAGACGCAGTGATCGCATGAAATGAACTAGACACAAGTGAACATGGGATGTATCCCCAGGGTTACTAGGGTTGCCATTACAGGAGTAATTGATTGAAAAATAGGCATATAGTGTAATTGGTATTCGTAACATTATTGTCATAACAAGTAATCGAAATACAACATAATAGCTTGTATTAATTCGTTTCATGGAGGAAAAGTTATCCAAACTTGTCTAGGTATAGACTAAATTATAAAATACAGAAAATAACTATACTACACATTTTTAAACAGAAGTTATCGATCTTGTTCTTGTATTAATATCAAACGAAAACCTTTTTATTACTTTGTTTCTGTGAGTGATAAAACAGGGTATACACATGTTTTGTGATCTTTGCCCGATATTTCGAAGAAGGCGTATAAATATATATAAACCAACCATGTGCCAACCTTGGATAGTTTGATGGCGGTACGACCGTAAGTGCAGGCTTTGTGCAGAGTGCATTATAATCCGTCTCTATGCTGCGGTAATTGCTGCTCCGCCGCGCCGTCATGCCGCCGCCGCCACCACCGCCCCGCCTGCCAGCCGTTTGACAATGCACTCTATTAGTCCTGGTGACGACAAGCCATGAATTTCTTTTAACAAGCGCACAGGACTTCATTAGAAGTCATTCCGAACACCTTATGCACATTCCAAACGCTTGGATATTTTCAATTACTGTACAGTTTGAAACTTTGGATCCACGTTTGCTTTGATTATACGATTTTTTTTGTAACTATTCAAAGATTTCGTCGGTCCAATGCCAGAACCAGGAAGTTTTTTTACCTACAAGAACATCAATTTTAAAATAATATCAATACCAAAATTATAATGTACGTACTATATTTAGTAAATTAAGTAAGAAGGAAAAGTAAAAAGAAAGAGTACTAGCAAAAGTTCGCATTTATAGAGTGCATCTGATGATAATGATAATGACAATACCATAGATTACTATAAACCATCGTAGCGAGCGGGCTTAGCGAGGTTTTTCCGTGTTCTGTGGACAATACTATACTGAATACTGTCAAGTTGTTACTTTGTACTTGTTTACTCTTATTTCGATGTTTATAGGATTTGATGTTGTGGGAACCGGACTTTAAAGGTCAGAATTACATTCCAATGAACATATTCGTTCGTTACCAATTATTTCTTTCACATTGTACTTATTATGAGATAAAAGGGGATTTACATTTTCAATTTACCTATTTGTTACTTCAAGCAAATTAAATTTGATGGGATTCTTGGTAATATTTAGATCAAAAGTCTTGATCAAAGGCGATGGAATGTCCCCAGTGTAGAACCGTCAATTTCTTGTCTGTTTATTTAAACCCAATGCTGCTTTGGGCAAAAGAAGACAGTCTACATATTTATTGATAACCCTGAAGGTAAAAATGGCAAAGGGCAAAGGTGGAGGCAGTATCACTCTTATTTTGTATGGATAGTGTTAATTTACTAATTTGGAAAAGAAATTAAGTTTCAATATGTATTCAGTTTATGTTATTCTCGGTGATACGGAAATAACAAGATACATATGCCATTGCCGTGTTTGTTAGTTTTGTGTCACTTCCTGGCCACGACATCACTATTTAAAAGCAACAGCTAATTCAGGTCCAACTTTTTCAAATTGTACAATTATCCACCCATAAAGGTGAAATATTGTGTTCAAATTGAATGTACTTGGAGTCTATATTCGATACTTTAAAATCATTCAAATCTGTTTACAATTTGGCGAGGATATCGCATAACATCAAAAAATGAACATATTACAACAAATAAAATAAAATAAAGAAATAAAAATACAATCGAATCGAGTACCTCCTCATTTTTTTTGAAGTCGTTGAAAATTGGCAAGGGATTAGGCACATAATACGGCCCTGTAGACGTTAATCTAACGTGAAATATACTTACATATTTGTTTACATGTGTGCGTAGTCACGTCACAATCTTAATTACGTGTTGGAAACCGCCTATCGATTTGGTATGCAAGGCGTAAAACTACCCTAATGACCCGAAACAGGCAAGGGGATAATCAGTTTCCGATAATTATTGTACTTATGCCTAGCTCTCTCTGGCCGCGTCGTTCGCTACCATGCGATCTCGGCTTCCAGGCCAGTCGAGTGTAAAAAAATACAATAGTTTGTCTATGTCTGTATAAGTTTGAATTTCATCAATTCAATTCAATTCAATACACTTTATTGCACGTTTAAAAATTACAGACAAAAACAAAAACAGATACAGTAATGTACATCTAGGCGGTCTTATCGCTAAGAGCGATCTTATTTTTTATTCATCTCTCTTTTATGTTCAGTATTTTGCAAAATATGTACACCTGCAATAATTTTGGTCATGCGTATAGTGTAGGTAGTGCGTTAGTGGCACCGGGGATAAGCCATATATCGTATCGAACGGTCCGAAATTCGATCCCCGGCTGGGCCATATACCAATGGGTTTTTTCTTGAATCCTAAGTACATTTACTGACTGCTCTCAAACGGTGAAGGAAAACATCATGAGGAAACCTGCATACGCTGAAGAAGAAATTCTTAGGCGCATTTGAAGTCCACCAACCCGCACTGGGCTAGCGGTGGACTATAGCCCGACCTCCCCCGTTGAGAGGATGGGCCTGAGCCCCAGAAGTGGGGATATGTTAATAATCTGTTGATTTGATACTAAGGGCTCCAGAGATACTAACTCTATGAAGGGCTCTCTCTATTAAGATTAGATAAAAATAATTTGACTACTGCGTAAATACTTATAAATTCAGACTTTTAAGGCGAAGTTCAGATATAGAAAGTGTCGCATACAATGGGACAACAAACGATAGTGAAAATGCCGGTGTCCCATGAATATCAAGCAGTATCTCTCTGAGTTGATGCACATACTACTTACGTTATTCTTATTCTTATTCTTATTCTTATTCTTATTCTTATTCTTATTCTTAGACGGGGGTGGCAGTCCCTGCACCGACTCCACGAAACGGGAGTTTTGTGCAATTCCCCCCGGGCCGTCAGTCCAGCCATCCCAGCTCCTTGAAGTACTGGAGTAGGACTTCTGGCCGACGGCAGCACTGTTGCAGGTTGCTCGTTGCCGAGAGGTCGGGATCTATTGCCAGGCCCGTTTCGGATCTGAATTCCTGTGTTGCTGGACAGTGAAGCACTGCGTGCTCCACCGTCTCGCTCTCCTGCAGACAGCCCCTACACAGGGGGCTGTCTGTGATGCCCAGATTGTGCATGTGTTTGTTCAGGTTGCAGTGACCCGTTATGATGCCGACCAGGAGTCGAAGGTCGCTTCTGTTACGTTTTATTAGAAAATTTGTGAGTTTCCCATCGCTGTGAGGGAGCATGGAGCGCGCTTGCTCGCAGTCCACTCGGGTTTCCCACAAATTTTCGTGTTCCTTGTCTGTGTTTTTCACAAGGAGTCTCCTAACTGTGTCTGCTGATGGCAGGCACAGTGGTGTCTCTTGGCTTGGCGCGGCCGACTTGGCTGCTTGTTTGGCCAGCCTGTCGGCCACCGCGTTGCCCGCGCTTGTGTCATGTGCTTTGGTCCACTGTAGTGTTACCTCATAGTTGCGTGACAGGTTTTGTAGTGCAGTGTGACATTCCAGCAATGTCCTGGATCTGCTCACTGGTCTGTGAAGGCCCATGAGGACGGCTGCGCTGTCCGTAATAATGGTTACCTTCACCACGTTTGGATTCGTAGTTACGGATGAGATTGCTTTAGCCGCTAGTGTAATCGCTAGGGTTTCCGCTTGAAGGACTGTGCTGTAGTCTGGAAGTGGCTGCTTCATAGTCATTCCTGCCTCTGCCGAGTAGAAGGCACATCCCGTTCCTACCTCGCTCTTCGAGCCGTCTGTGTAGACTCTCAGACAGCCGTCCTTCTTTGTGTCATCCTCCTCATTTGACATTAGTATGTTGTACATCTTGTCGTCTAGATAGGTTTTCCCGACCTTGTCGGTGCCTAGTCTACTTATCGTGGCTGACCTGATGGCCCTATCTAAGATTCGGCAGTGCCTGGTGGTTATGTTACCTCTCCACTGTCCGTTAGATTTTATTCTTAGAGCTGCCGCCATTGCTTCCTGCTGAATGTGGAGTTGCAATGGTGGCAGCCCCAGTAGGATATCCAGAGCGGCTGATGGAGTTGTCCTCATACAGCCGCTGATCATCACACACGCCAGTCGTTGCGTCTGCTGTAGCTTGTTGACTGTCGTTATCAGTCCTGTTCTTGGCCACCATACAATGGCTCCATATGTCATAACAGGTCTCACTATCGTTGTATACAGCCATTTGCAAAGCTTTGGACTAAGTCCCAAGCTCTTGCCTATAGCTTTCCTGCATTGCCAAAGAGTATTAGTCGCCTTGGTTGTAATATGGTCCAGTTGTTTTGTCCATATGAGCTTACTATCCAACCAGACGCCGAGGTACTTGGCCTCGTGTGTGAGTGTTAGTTGGGTGTCAAAAAGGTGCGGTAGTCGCAAGGTTGGTAGCGATCGCTTCCTAGTGAAGAGCATAAGTTCAGTCTTTTGTGGATTTACGGACAGACTGTGACTTCGGCACCAGGCCTCGACGGTGTGGAGCGCCTTCTGCATCTTGTTGCAGAGCGTAGACTCGAACAGGCCTGATATCATTATCACTAAATCGTCCGCATAGCCCACGGTGCAAAAGCCGTCGCTATTTAGTTCCTTTAAGAGTTCATTAACCACGACTACCCACAGTAGTGGAGAAAGTACTCCTCCTTGTGGGCAGCCCCTGGTGACCGTGCAGCGTGCTGATTCGGAGGTCTCGATGCACGCCGCGCGTTGACTTAACATCTGCGTGATCCATGCAGTTAAGTTGTTATCAACACCGTGGGTGTCTAAACCCGTTTTGATGCTCTGGAAAGTTGTCTTGTCAAAGGCACCTTCAATATCAATGAATGTTGCGAGACAAGATTGTTTTGATTCCAGAGCGGTCTCTATCTTGTGCACTACCTGGTGTAGCGCCGACTCTGTAGATTTGCCTGGTAGGTAGGCGTGTTGGTTCGGGTGGACCGGGTGTCTTTTCAATGGCCCGTCTCTGATGTATCTATCGCATAACCTTTCTAGCGTTTTCAGCAAGAAGGACGTGAGGCTTATTGGTCTAAAAGACTTGGGTTGGGTGTAGTCCGCTTTGCCCGGTTTGGGGAGGAAAACAACTTTCACCTCCCTCCAGGTTTTAGGGACATATTTCCATGCTAGACAATTCCTGAAAATGCTCGCAAGGTGTTTCAGGATGTAGTTTATGCACCATTGGATAAGTCCGGGGAAAATTCCGTCCACCCCTGGTGCCTTGAATGGGAGGAAACTGCTTACCGCCCATCTTATGTTGTCCTCTGATACAATGGCTGTGGCTTGCTCCCAGTCCTCCTCTGAAGGAGTGTAACCAGGTTCGTCTGTCCAATTTATGGTATTACTCACATGGCATCCCGGGAAGTGGGTTTGCAGCAGGAGTTCTAGTTGTTCTTTGTCGGATGTGGTGTACGTACCGTCCGGCTTTTTCAGCGTGCCTAGTTTGTTTGTGTTGTCCTGTGATATCAGTTTCCGCATCCGGGCTGTTTCACTTTCAGACTGGATGCCACTGCAGAACTTCCTCCAGGCTTCTCTGTTGCGGTGTCTGACTTCCTTGTTGAAGGCTAGTCGTGCGGCTTTGTAGTTTTGCCAGTCTACGTGTTGGTTCGTATTCTTGGCTCTATTGAAATGATGGCGCATCTGCTTCCTCAGCTTGCCTAGTTGCTTATTCCACCACTTGTGCTTGTTATTGTGGCAAGTGTAACTTTCTGTGATTAGAGGGCAGGTTGCTTCATAGCTGTCAATGATACCTTTAGTCAGTTCATTGGTCCTGTCTTCAATCTTTCCGGGATCCAGCTTCTCATTCGCTTCTGTCGCCAGGTCGTCTTTGAAGATGGATTGGATTTTGTCTGTGTATTTGCCTTTGTCGGTTTTCTTCGGGTTTCTGTACACTCTTGGCTTATGTTCTCCCGATTCCAGGGTGAATCGGATGCGCTGGTGGTCCGAGCCCGAGAGTTCAGTGTTAGCGACACGCCAGTTGTGCAGTTTATTTGATATAGCTTGTGTTGCTAATGTGAGATCTATAATGGTTCTGTAGCGAGAGCAGATGTAGGTTGCTTCAGATCCATTGTTTAAAATATTCATGTTGTGTTGTAGTATGAATTCTAAAGTTTTCTTACCTCTGTCGTTTGTGTCCGGGCTGCCCCAGACTGTACAGTGGGCATTGGTGTCACTGCCAATGACCAATTGTGTGTTGTTCGCTGTGCAGAAATTCACCAGTTCCTCAAGTTCTGGCGGTGGAACGTCCCTGGTTTAATCCAGGTACAAGGAAGCGATGAAAATTTCCTCGAGGTTGCCTCCCAGTCCTGTGCGTAGTTTGACAACTGTTAGGTCGTCCGAGCATAGGTGTGTGACAAGCGATGCGGTGTATAATTTGGGAACGTATATGAATGTCCTTGTCTTTGTTGTTAGTGGTGGTGTAAATACCGTGCCTTTTAAGAATCCATAGCCTCTTACCTCATTCCGCGTGAGATATGGTTCTTGGACCAGCGCTATCGTGTACGGTTGCTCCTCGAGGGTCCTCTTCATGGCGGCGTGCCCCGTGGTGCTGTGTTGTAGGTTATTTTGCAAAAACTCGATTTTATAAGTTTTGTTTTTAACTTTGCCTTTCTTATCCATTTAGAAAATAAAAAGAACGTAGAGGTGTGTAAGAGTATATCATTGAGAGACGAATGATTGTGTTTTTGCACAGTGTGATGCGTGTGTGTAGGTTGGGGTGCGGGTGAGCTGGTGGGAGGGGTGTGGAGTGTGACAGGGCCATTAGTCCTGCCCCACTCCAGGCCCCGACGACCCGCCATCGCCGGTTTCCATCGCGGGGAGCGGCGAGTCGAGGGCTAAATCGGCAAGATTTTCCTCGATATCGCTACCCCCCACGCTTTCGCCGAGCGCCAGCATTTCCTCATCCAGCTCATCCGGCCCTTTGTTTTGGGTGCAGCTTGGGTGGGGGTCCCGCCCGGGGGCGGCAGCGGCTAGGCCCACGTCGTCTGTGGCGTCGTCAGCCCTTCCTGCCGCAGCCGCTGCCGGGCCCGACCCCCCCCCAGACTTTTCCCTTTTCTTTTGCGGGTCCCCCAGCCGGCCCTTAAGCACTACGCTGAGTTTGGCACACCTATAGAACAGGTGGCAGCCTTTCTCACGCAGTTGCTCAGCGTCGGCTGGGGGTATCCCGTAGACCAGAACATGGTTACATTGCCCGCCGTCCTGCATTACCTTGTGGGCAAAGATAGGCCAGTGGTACATGTATATGTTGTTCAAGTTGCTCCACGCAAGGAAGTCCTTGAGCCCCGCGGGATCCCCTGGGTAGTCCGGGACGAACACGACGGCCTTCACGAACTTCGGGAGTTGACTCTCCGGGACTATGTGAAAACTACTTACGTTATAAATAGCGTTAATATTCGCTAACGTCAAGAGTGAATAAATAAATAATGTTTGGACAAATTCACACACGGCTGTTTAGTCCCAAACTAAGCCGAAGCTTGTAAATGGGCACTCAACAACTGATAAACATACTAAATACTTTTAAATAAATACATACAAACACCCAGAATCCGAAAACCAACAGTTATGAACATCACACAAATGTTGGTCCCGGGTGGGAATCGAACCCACGACCTTTGGCGCAGTAGGCAGGGTCACTACCACTGCGCCAACAGGCCAGTCTGTGTGAATTATCTATTTTGTGAAAAGATACGTACCAATATGTGAATATATTTATGACGTTGACGGTACAAGTTATATCATGACGCTGCCTGCCGTCATGGACCAATGATCGTATATATTCCAACCGGTTTCCAGCCTATTAAATAGTATATGTGGGTAGTTGTTAACGCAAGCCGACAGTGGCTCAGAGAGGATTACAATATTGTTCCACGAGGTGCGAACGGTACACTGATTAAGTTTAATTTACCACGACAGGTTTGTGCTGATAAACAAGTACACCTAAAATTGTATGTATAGTATCTGACATTGTATACACGTAGTAGATATTATCTGTATCTACTTCTATAGATATAATAGTTTCTATAATCAGTCCTACAGTACATAAAGTGCGGCTAGCGATAAGGTTATTATAGCTGATCAATGGGCTATGGAGAAATGAGGAAATCCACATGGGTAATCGAAGGGTTGACACTAAGAATGGTCTCATTGACTGGCCTGTTGGCGTAGTGATAGTGACCCTGCCTACTGCGCCAAAGGCCGTGGGTTAGATTCCCACCCGGGACCAACATTTGTGTTAATGAGCATAACTTTTGGTTTTCGGATTCTGGGTGTTTGTGTGTATTTAACTATTTATTTAAAAGTATTTATGTATGTTTATCAGTTGTTGAGTACCCATGTACAAGCTTCGGCTTAGTTTGGGACTCAACAGCCGTGTGTAAATTTGTCCAAATATTATTATTATTGCGAAATTGCAAAGATAGTTGTAGATGATACATACTACATAGGTCTTGAATTTAAGTTTCCTTATTGAGAAATCGGTCACGAGAACTCACAAGTCACAATCACAATACTCTTAGCAACGCTTCTCTGGAGCTCTATTTTGATTCGCTCGCCTCGCTTCGAGCGGTCGATTGTACTAACTTTTGTATCACCGCTTGAAAGGAGGCGAGCTATTCAAAAATAGGGTTCCAGTTCGTTTATTCGAGTGATTACATAAAGACTACTGTGTTAAAATTCTGAAGTGGCGAAAATTTTCCATTACTCACGAAAAATTGAAATAAAATTGATGGAACTCTTCCATGGCGTATATTTCTTTTTATTTTAATAAAATTAAAGCATAAAATGTCCCTTATATACAACACAAATGCCATATAAATGCTTTTCCATGACGTTTTTCTCCTTGTTTAATACCGTATAAATCTAGGTCAAGCGATTGTCGCCGATCGACGGGAATTAGGAACAAATCGAGCGTGCAAAAGGTTTTTGGCCAGACAACAGGCATTGCCACCTATCGTGTCAGACCACCCTAATCGTTATATTGAATAGCTTTTGCCTTGTAGAGATAATTATCTTTGCCGACTGTTGAGGTTTCTGTACTAGAAATACCAGAAAATTTAAAAAAGACATACATTTAGTACCAAGATCAAGATATCGAAATAGCCATAAGAAGTCGTATGTTGTTAATTGATTCTTAATCTTTGACGGGGTGACGGTCCCTGCACCGACTCCACGAAGCGGGAGCTTTGTCCAGCCATCCCAACTCCTTGAAGTAATGGAGTAGGGCTTCTGGCCGACGACAGCACTCTTGCAGGTTGCTTGTTGCCGATAGGTCGGGATCTCTTGTCAGCCCCGTTTTGGATCTGAATTCCTGTATTGTTGGACAGTGTAGCACTGCATGCTCCACTGTCTCGCTCTCCTGCAGACAGCCCCTACACAGTGGGCTGTCTGTGACGCCCAAATTATGCATGTGTTTGTTCAGGTTACAGTGTCCTGTTATGATGCCGACCAGGAGTTTGAGGTCGCTTCGATTACGTTTCATTACGTTTCATTAGAATTCATTAGAAGATTGTAAGTTTACCATCGCTGTGATGGAGCATGTATCGCGCTTGCTCACAGCCCACTTGGGTTTCCCACAATTTTTCATATTCCTCGTCTATGTTTTTACGAGGAGTTTCCTAACCGTGTCTGCTGATGGTGGGCACAGTGTCTCTTGGTATTGCGCGACTGACTTAGCTGCTTTGTTTGGCCAGTCTGCTAACCACCGCGTTACCTGTATTTGGTCCACTGTAGTGTTACCTCATAGTTGCGTGACAGGTTTTGTAGTGCAGTGTGACATTCTAGTATTGTCCTGGATTACTTACTGGTCTGAGAAGGCCCATGAGGACGGCTGCGCTGTCCGTGACAATGGCTACCTCTTTCTTCTTAAATAACCATGGATATAAAGGCGCCAGCAACATGCCCATGTACTATTATAGGCTGTCGTGATGCGGTCCGGGTCATTCCGCTGAGCGAACGAGATACTAAATTTAATACCCACGTCGCCGGCCTTCTGTGGGAAAGTACGTGATGGACCACGTGGATTATAGGGATACGTGACGCAATTTCATTGCATATTCCATATATTATACGTTTATCCATACAAAATTGTATATTATGCAGGTACGCTGTATCGGAAATATCGACACTACAAATAGTGTCCCTAGTTCGTCCACGAGGAAGTATAGACAATAGTTATAATGATTATGATCACATTATAACTGGATATTTATATTATAAGAGCGTCAGTGGCGTAGGGGATAAGACGCGGCCTATCATATCGAAAGGTCCGGAGTTCGATCCCCAGCTCGGCCATGTACCAATGGGTTTGTTCTCGAAACTTAAGTACATTTACTGACTGCTCTCAAACGGTGAAGGAAAACATCGTGAGGTAACCTGCATACTATTATTATGCCTATTAATTATTGGCTCAGTCAATTTTGTCCAAGCCTGCATCTGTGGCGGCACGATCCTTTTATGATATTTTTGAGTAGCCTCGTCAGTTAGTCCGGTTAGGGTACGATGGGACTGACATGTGGTTAACAAAAGTCCCAAAATAAAAATAGTTTAAAAAAAACTTTATTAAAATGTCGTTGTTATTGTTCCTGGTCTTGATTTAAAATCATAACGTCTTTATATGTCACGCTGCGCCAGGAACTAATGTACAATGTCATAAAATTAATGTCTTTCATAAACCTTAAGTATTAAAAGGGGAGGTATCATAAACGTTAGTGGTCATAAAGTTGAGTGTATTGAATAGATTGCACCCTGTGGGACCCAAATACAAAGATAATCTGTATAACTTATTAACAATCAACTAAAAGTCAGCACAGCAGCAAAATTCGCGTGACCCGTAAATTTAGCTTTCCTGAAGTACCTGATAAAAAAACCTAAAATTTAATTAAAAAAATTACATATTAATATATGTATGTTCAGCTCAAGTTGCAGCTCAATCGTCCAGCCCTGCTATTCTGTAAGCGTATTTGTGCAACTCGATCCTGAATCCGCAGTGAGATCGGTCTCTAACTCAATGATTCACAGATCAATACTCACTTTACTTCGCAAGTGAAGTGTTTATTGTGTAGTTTGTATTTGTTTACAAAATGCGACATCAAGGTCTTTCATGATCGGATGCGAAGTGAAGTGACTTGCGATGTGATGGTCGAGTTTTAATTCGTACTTTACAGAATCACACAGCAGTTATTTACGAGTTATCCGGCGGACAGATATTTTTTATAGGATTCTAGGTCAACAGGTATTTAGAGGTATTATTTTTTAATTTGTTTGCGAGTATCAAAATATGGACATGAAATTATCAAAAAATTTTTTGCATTGACTTAGAAGCTTGAATTTTTACACCTCCTAGGGAACTAGTTGAAATTAATACCAGACCTTGTATTCAGTATTAATTTCAACTGGACACCACTACCCGTTCCTGAGAAAAAGGTATGATCATGATTTGACAGACGGACAACAGAGTGATCCTATAAGGGTTTCCTGTGGAATGTATGTAAATTTGTATCATGTATTGTATGTATATCTATTACTATATATTGCGTATCTAATACCGTACTGTCTGTACTGTGCCACTCGGTCGGTGGTCGGTGGCTCCACTGAAAACCAGCGCTGCAGATCCTGTAGCACATGCTGAGATGGAGTCGCTGTTGACGCTGCACGGCAACACTCCTTCATTTTGTAAAATTTTGTTTGTTTTCTATGTTCTGTGTTGTGTTGCTCTTGTGTGCGTCAAATAAATAATTTCATTTATTCATTCTTTTGAGGTACCAAAGGAACCCTTAAAATAGTTTATACTAGAACATTTACAAAAAAAAATGATAATAAGTCGTACACTGGTCGGTAGTTGTCGAGAGAGGGCCCCGAGGCACGCTCGCTCGTTGCGAGCTCGGGGGCCCTTCACACAAGCTGATTTCGCATTCGACTCTTGTGACTTGTTGTTGAGAAACCACGAAATGCGGGTGAATCTCTCCCATCGCTCTGTTAAGTATGTAGGTACATACGGAGTATATGGGCTAGGTTAAATACAAACAAAGTTTTCTGTTCATCATCCGGGCCAACATTTAACATGTTATATTTCTAGGTATGTATTCGTAACAGTACACAGGTTGGTAATTTGTTACATTGAACTGGGCAAGCGTAGTGTGGGACGCCCACCGGCGTGACTGGATGCAAAGAGCTGAGGATCTGGTTCGGTGGCGCGCCTTGGGGGAGGCCTATGTCCAGCAGTGGACTAGCACAGGCTAATGATGATAATGAACTTTTACACCAAGAACCCGCACGTTGTCATGTATATTTTTAAAGTAATTTTAATATCCCATTTTAAAAACACCTAAAATTTTAGTAATTTTCTTACAATTGCACCATGTTTGAAATTATTGCCAAAATTCCAAAAGTAAGAAATCCGAAAAGACGAAAAAACTCATTTAGACGTACTTTACATCTTTAAAACTGTCATCCATTACTTAACAACAAAACAAGTGTAATCAAAATACAGTCCTGATGATCCTTACAGGTTACGTAACTAACCGCTTCGTCACTTAACTCTGTCACCCTGGTTTTTATTACACGACTCTCTAGGAATACAGTCATTTGCGTAATACGTACCTATAACGTATGTCCTTCCTAAAGGGTTATACTATAAATTCTCATCAAATAAACAGGATTTAGCTTGCTACATCAATGTCGCAGTGCCTACGCGCGTGGCTACGACGATGGTGCTACGCCGTTCGTAGCACGCCGCTACGCTCGCGTGTATGTCAATAATCAAATCAAACACGTGCACTGGCTTATCTTGAATAATCTTGATGGTCGCTAATGGCATTTTCTGCGATTGACATAAGCAATAAACATCCAAGACTGGCAGTTAAATTAGTTATGGCTGTCAATTAAATCGAAATTATTTGCATACAATTTGTTTTACAACTAATTTCAATATTTTAATTGTGGAATATAAAAGCTTTGAACATCGTCACTAAAAACCGATTTGCATCCAATGAAACTACCATCGGAAGTAACTCACCATTTTTTCGCCTAGCCATCGTCAACTGTAGCGGCACTGCTGAGGCATTCGGTGGCAACCAGACACCGGCTGGCAATAAATAAAACTGCCACCGATAGTAACTCACGTATCGGAACAGCCGATAGCCATTGCCAACTTTAGCGGCACTACTGAGGCGTTCGGCAGCGACCAGACGCCAAATGGCAACCAATGAAACTACCACCGAAAGCACCACGTCGTCCTCTTAAGCGACACTGGTGAGGCGTTAGGCGGCAAGCAGACGCCGGCTGCTGGCAACCAATAAAACTGCCACCTAAAGTAACTCACCTATCCGTTGAATGGTCGAGCGGCGTGAGGAACAGCCGATAGCCATTGCCAACTTTAGCGGCACTACTGAGGCGTTCGGCGGCAAGCAGCAGCGGCTGCTGGTCACCAATAAAACTACCACCATAAGTAACTCACCTATCCGTTGAGTGGTCGAGCGGCGTGAGGCGCGGCCGGCCGCCGTCGTCAACTTAGCGGCATGGCTGCGGCCGCGGCGGCCGGCGGCGACCAGGGGCCGGCTGGCAACCACTGCGGCCGATTCAGTCACACTTCACTGCACTCACACACTCTAACACATTTTCACACTTGATGAATGTTGACACCTTCATTTATTTTTCACTGCACTATTGCATCTGGAACAATACAAAAGAAAAGAATTAAGATAATAATTAGAGACATTAATTGCAATAATTATTACAAGAAACAGAATAATAATTAACACATTACTAATAATAGCATATCGCTGTCACATCTGCGGATAACCCAATAAGAAAGACGTAAAAACCAAATATGTACCTATTTGAGATGAGTTTCCATCCATAAAAGAATAACGCGGAAAATGTGAAAATATAACTCATAATATGTAATACGGTGTCGTAAATGTGGCGTAATAATAAAACACTTTTGGACAGGTAACGCTGCACCGGCCGAAGATAATGTACATATTTAATATGAAACTTAAATTATCGACACATTTATCTAAGAGTGCATTTAGTATTTTAGTGTATTTTATTTGCTTAAAGCATTGTAAGTAAATCGTCTAGGTATACTACTCAAAAGAAAATAAGGGCTAGAGAGCTTTATTCATACATTCGAAGTTACTTTGAGCCTTACATCTTCGCCAGGGCACGATTTGGGACGGATGTAGAAGGTCCAGAGAGCCGCACACCTAACTGGTCAGGCAAGCCGGTATCACCATGCATTAATCAGAATGCTGCGTATACGATGACGAAGAATAAGGGCTCAAAGTGACCTCGAATGTATGGAAAAGCCCTTTTTGGCCCTTTTCTTTTGAGTAGGGTTTTTCTTTAATACTAATAATTTGATCACCAATAATACATTACCTATTGTCTTATTTAGGATAAACTTGGTCGTTGAACATTTTTCAGATTGGACATTATTACAGTAAATCACACTACTTACTCTCTAAGTATCAGATAATTATAAATTTTCGGGTCGCGAGTGTTCCCTTGTTAATTAGTATAGGTACCTACTCGCATTTGGAGTTGTGGTAGCATCACATTGTACGGAACAACAAAAATTCTAATCATAATAAAACTTCAACGTATTATGAAGAAATGGGAGATGTGTGTAGCATGCAGGATGTAGAATATATTATTATCATGACGCCAGAGAAAAGCTTATCAGATATTATACTGGCTCAGTTTAGTGACTCTTTGTGATAACACAGTTAATTTTATCAATGTGTACACAGAGCTCTCGTTCGATGTTTTAGTGTTATTGATATTTCCTGTAGCCGGACTTAATGAGAAAGTCGGAAAAGTGTACGTCGTCGTACTTAATTCGAGGTATTCGTCATTGTGACGAACAATGGCGGTCGATCTTACAGAACTTTCCACAGTTCTTCCTAAATCAATCAATAAATGTTGTGTAGACATAGCTAAATTCCTTCGTAATTTCAGCTTTTTCCACTCCAATAGATTTGAATAGATCTGATTTGAATTATGCCTCTCATTAGAGGAAATAAAGGAAAGAGGAAAGGAATAATATTAAAGGAATTATACCACCCATCGGTGGAACCTTAAAAATGAGAGGGAATTTCGTTGATTTTACTGTAAGGAATTTTTACGTTGGGCTCGGGAGTGTTGACATTAAAACAATCTGTGATTTAAGAATTTATTATGATAAAGATAGTCATAATGGTAAGGTATAAAACATTATACATGCAAATGTGTAGAAATGTGATACTTTTATACCAAATTTTTTTATTATTATTATTTTTCTACTCACCTCACCACATTTTGCTCTCCACGGCGGCGTTGATGGCGGTTGTTCATATTATTATAGAAAAAACTTTTTTATATTAAGAATTAAATGCAGATCCGATCCGAGGAAACAAACAAATATCAAGAGATTTTCGCTTTCACAATATAGTTAGGATTATATTCGACCAGCCAGTCAAATTGACAAATGATACAAATATGACCAAATTACATTGACGACAATTCTGCACTGTAAAGACTGTAATTTAAAAATCACTTTAAATAATAAAATCTCGTTAAATTGTTTTCACAATAAACCCTTTGTGATAATAAAATGAAATAGGTGTAACAAATAAACGTGCTGAAACGGCCCTTTTATTTATTTGTGCAATCAACATAATCCATAATCTGGTCTCATTAATGTTTGTTCAGGCCGGCCCGAAATTAAAATTAAAACGATCTGACAACTTCCTAATTTCGTGCTTATTAAATTTCAACAATTCTCTTTGAAAACCCTTGTTTGTTTAATTAAATGACCGGTTTTATAAAGTTTTTTGTGACCTGCTGTTGTGTATGTACTTTACACAGATAACCAAAAAGAACCTCCTACTCTCAGTTTTGTCCGGTACCGAACTACTGAGCCTTCCTTATTAGTCTAAGTAGGAGGGGGGGGGGGTGCCAAAGAGATCCTAGCTTCATGGTCTCTCAGGCCTACCCTCTCAGCGAGGGCGTTCGGGCTATAGTCCACCACGCTAGCCCAATGCGGGTTGGTGGACTTCACATGCGCCTAAGAATTTCTTCTTCGGTGTATGCAGGTTTCCTCACGATGTTTTTCCTTCGCTGTTTGAGAACAGTAAGTAAAACGTACTTAAGTTTGGAGAAAAAACCCATTGGTACATGGCCCAGCCGGGGTTCGAACTTCGAACATTTCGATATGATAGGCAGCGTCTTATCCCCGACGCCATTGACTGAATACTGATTGATAATAAGTTTAATAAAATAACATACAATTACATTTAATAAAACACACACCAGCAAAGCTTATGCTAGCCATAAAACGGTGATTCGTTTTACGCAGCGACCAGAGATATTGTTTCTGCCTTACTGTTCATAAACTCAATGGCTGTTAAATTTACTGCACAATCAATCCTTAACTTTATTTAGGCACTAAAGACTGAGACATAAGTACACCTACAATCTCCACATAAAGAGGCTGCGAAGCTGTTCCTTTCTTGGGTTTGGCATATTATTTTTACTCATCTAAGACTGACGCAATAAATTAATATAAATTATGAAAGCAAGTCGACTGCTGATATGGAAGCATCAGCTTTAGCTGCCTTTCCATTTAAATAAAATAAATAAATAAATCTATTGATGTCCCAAAAACCAAAATTTGTATTCATTTCAATTATTCGGGAATATATTAAAATACAGAAGACTATATGTATACATATACCTAGAGGATAAAATGTGATGCCAGATCTAAAAGGAAAATTGTCACAAGACTTTTTGGAATAAAATAATCCAGTCGTTTTCGCTTAAATTCGTTCCGACATTATGTTGATGGAGCATTATAGCTCTTCATTTTTCTCTTAAGAGTTTTGTCTATAAAAATAAGAGTTTTGGAGCGTTGCGCTGATTTATGTTTTTCACGAAGTTTAAAAGTTGGATGGGCTCCTTCTTCATCTATCTTCCGGAGAGCATTTATAGCACATTGTATTTATTTCAATATTTTTCGCCAGCTGCCACTCTGGAAATTTTGAGTTTATATTACCTACAAGCGGGTGGGTGACTTATTTAACTATTTACTTCTTCATTATGTACTATAACTATACTAGAATCAGTCAAGTCAGGAAGTATAGGTACCTACTTACTAGATAAAAAGTTTTCCAATATATTATTCCAGGATATACACTGTAATCGTACAAAGTGTTATCAAAATTCTTTCAGCCGTTATAGAGTGATTGAGCAACGAACAAACATAACACAAACTGTCGCATTTACAATATTAGTTGGGTTAAAGTTATATCTGTGTTATTAATAGTCAATCGAAAATACATGACCATAGGAATTACTCACGATTAGTGTGTAATATTATAATCTGTGTAAATAAAATTGACTTTAATTGGATTTTTGTTTGTACGAATTCGTATGCAATTTTTTTTTCAATTAGTACCTATGTCTCAATGGACGGAACATTTTATTGTCGTAGATGGTGGTTTCATTCTTTTCATTCCCCTTTCCAAGTAGGTAGTAGGTTTACTTTACTCAAGTATAAGGTGGATTTTTTGGGGTGGATTTCTGGAATAATTTAAATTGATGGATCCAGATTCCAGATTTACAATAGCATTTACAATAATTTTAGGTAGGTAATTATTTAATATTGTCATGAAAAAAAATTACCAGTATATTAATTTACACAAAGTGACCTATCTATTCACATTTACATGCGTATACTAAGTATTTAATTATTGATTATAGCATCTATAATCTTTTTAGGCAATTTCTACAAACTACTTATATCTAATTCTATTCCATCTATTCTCTAAAACATATAGCTGCAATCGAAAATACATACACATCGATATCCCATAAGTTCACACACACACACACATACAACTTCAAATCCGACTCGGAGTCGTTTACACAGAAACAAAACACTATTAATTTTGTAAAGAAACCCAGGTTCCTTGTTCAAAAATCCCGCCAATAAAACGGTTCGCATCAACAACCGGTAACCACGCGCGTTATTGGCAACCTTACCTCAACAGGTCGCTTCTCACACTGACGGCAAGCAACGGCGCTGCGTCGCGCGGCCCGGCCCTCTCCCGCGCTCGCTCCAAAAATAATACCCAGAAGGACATCGGAGGTTCCCAATGACCCGTTGCTATTGGAAAATGGCTTCCTCCATTGTTGCCTTTCAGATTGTGACTGATTCGTTAATATGCTGCTGTCGTGGCGAAACAATAATTTATTATTCCCGAGCCTTGTTTGAAAGACGTCAAAATTAGAAGTTGAAATCGTTTTCAGAATGCCTTTCTTCAAATGTTAATAAATGATTTTGTTTTTCTGTTCTTTGTTTCTTATGATTACAGGAAATCACGTAGATTAAATAGTATTGCCTATAATAATGCAATATATACCATTGATCGAGTTACTTGCTACGAAGTGCGACGAATACATACCAAACATTTTCTTTTACGATTTATGTATGTATGTAAACACTATAATGTATGAAAATTTACGATTCAGCGGTCGCACATACATTTTATTTATTTTGAAATATACAGAATATACGTGATCATCATAACACAAATTAATGTTTCATCGAACTCCCTATTTCTCATTAGGTATACACGTAACATGTTTATTTTCCATTAACCTGCTTAAATTAGAAGTTACCCTACTTAAGTTATTTAGAAAGATAATTCCACATTCATACGAAATTTCTACCCATGAGACCACTAAAATAACATGTCCATTCTTAAAGAGAAACACGCCAACAGTTCGTGCAATTAGACCCCAGTCAGGTAATAAGAAAATTGCAAAGGAAACAGTCGGTTGAAAAAAGTTTTGTCAAAATCTGATGAAAAAGTGCCTTTTGCATTATTTATGAAGTTCAGCTGTGTGATTCTGTAAAGTACGAATTAAAACTCGACCATCACATCGCAAGTCACTCACTTCACTTCGCATCCGATCATGAAATACCTTGATGTCGCATTGTGTAAACAAATACAAGCTACACAATAAACACTTCACTTGCGAAGTAAAGTGAGTATTGAACTGTGAATCATTGAGTTAGAGACCGAGCTCACTGCGGATTCAGGATCGAGTTGCACAAATACGCTTACAGAATAGCAGGGCAGGTGAAGATTTTGTTGTTTCTCCTTTGAGTATTTCAATATTCGTCTTAAAATTGGAATTAATCGGGGTATCGTATCGGGGTATATAGGTACCTATATAACGTTGTTTCATAAACATTAACTATTCTTTTCCCGCGTGGAATAAATTTTATTTCTCGCGGAAACAGTTTTCCCATGGTAAAAATTGGCATATGTTCATCTCCACGAAACAGGCAAATTTTTATTGAACCGTGAAAGCGGTACAAACAAACAAGCAAACAATACAATTGTGGGGACACAAGATATTACTATCTCTTATACTAAACTACTATATATAAAAATAATAATAAATTATTTATTGATTAATAAGTTGATGAATCAAAGCCGTAGCGTTCAGAGCTCATTAAAACATGAACTTTACGATATTCACCAAGAAAGACGCAATACAAAATGAGCGAAACTCAAATATATTACCAATAATTAAGTAAGTTACTCTGATTTTGTATGAAATAATTAATAGTTAAGATTGCATAATGTTTTTAATTTTCTCGGCTTAGTTGCACGAATAATAATAATGATAATAAAAATTAATATTATGTAACGATTGTTTGATGTATTTAAATTTATTCTCCCAGATTAAAATTTAAATATTGTGCTAACGTTATTTATTAACAGACAATTTAGTAGATAAGTAAAAAGGATAATCCCTATGAGCAACCTTTCAGATAATAAATTACTCAATATTGAGCATTATATACCTACGTCGCATCCATTAACGGGATTCCGCCATTTAAATAAATTACTTTACATTTATTTAAATGCTTGTAAACAAAATGTTCAATAAAGCCTAATCTGACTTAGAGGGTAATAATCATAAATCGCAGTAACTTACAGAAAAGCGTCAGCATTGGGGTAAAGGTAACCATAAGATCTTAATGGACTATAACAGAAAAAAAACTCCTATGTTGCCTAGCTATCTGTGCTAAAGTCATGTTTATTGGGACGAGATTGAACCAATTCCAGCCCACTTCAATATGACGTTATAAAAATAAAACTGCTCAACGCATCCAGAGTATGTTTGTGGCGAAGCGAAGCCTCTATCGGCCTATATCTGGCGGAAATTGCGCCCCCAAGAAAGGGGGCGATCTAATCTGGCCGTTGCGTGTACCGCCTTGGGTCATTAGCTCTATCCACTGATAGTTTCACCTTTTCTTTACTTTCTCTCTCCGCGGCTTACTTTATAAGGAATGTTAGATAAGGACTACCTGTATTTGAGGTTTGTGCCTCCAATTCCACAATGCTTTATTGCATTCTTCGAGTTTCCGTTCCATAAATCAATTAAACGTTTTGTTTTATACAAAGAAAGTGGTCTTCTACTTCTAACAGTGGGGACTAGTGTAGAATCCATTGGGTAAGGTAAGTCTCACACATATGTTCTGTTTTTCGAAAAAAACATTCGACTTTAGAGTTACAATACACTTTTCCACACAACCATCTAAATGGCACCTATTCATTGACGACTGCACCGCGTTTGACATTTTAGAGCCTTAAAAAGCTAAGTACAGGTACTTACATACATAGGTTATAACCACATTATATTGTATTAATTGAGCTGTAAATTTTCTTCAGGCCCAAGTACGGTGAATTCACGTTTTGACTGAAGTGTCATCATTCATTTAGATGCCACTTAAATGGAACTTTTTAATGCAGTTTGAAGATGTAGAACCTTTTTTCGTATGAATCGTAATGTATTAATTAGAGATTGTTAGCCAAAGTAGGGTCAGGCAATCGTCACTTCGTGCCTATAAAGGTTTAAGATACCTTACAGGTATTTACAGAGTACAGACTGTTTTGTAGGTACTACCAAACTTTATAAAGCAATCCTATGAGATGTTAGCCCAATATATCAATAAAATCGCTGATGCTTCTAACACCGAAGCATGAGGAACTGACAGAAAATTGATACTGTGTTATTGTATCTGTGATTTTATTGTGCAATAAAGAATAATGAATTGAATTGAATTAAAAATTACAAAATCATCCATTAGATTATCACGCACGACGACGACTGCCAAAAGATACATAAAAAGATACATACAGCCGAACATAGTACCTCCTCCTTTTTGGAAGTCGATAAAAATAAATAAATTGGATATGAAGCAATACAATTTTATTTAAAAACTTTTCAATCAAATGATGTGCCGAACACATGGTTACTTATTTACCAAAGACCTTCATAAACATTTTTTTCCTATGTATTTTTCCTTTAGAGTCCAAATAATGTGATATTAAAGTTTGCAAGTATACAGGTACGGAGCTAGAGAAGTTAGGGTGGTTACCTCTTTAAAAATTCTCTTATTTCTTCTCATAAAGCTGCCAATATACTTAAGCAATAATAATTTTGATTATTATTATTAAAAGCTTCTAATAGAAACAAACATAGTTGTAATGTATATGTTCCTTTTTAGGCTTCTAAAAACCAACAATAAAACCATTGATAACCATCCTTAAAGACACTCAGTATTGTATGCAAAGTAAGCTTAAGGTATGGGTCCCACTTAATCTATTCTGGCTACGTACCTGTAAATAATGTGTGTGTGTGTGTTTCGTGTGTATTCGTAAGTTCAAATTGGGGTCCGATCCGTGAGTGAAGAAACTTTGTTTCAAAACATTCCGCAGCCGCCATGAAAGGGCCAACTGTTTAGACATTTTGTATGGTTTTATTATTTCACCATAAAGTTTTCGTGCTTTTATGAGGGTGCTCTTTGGTGTGGTATTGGGTGAGTATATGGCGGTCGAAACTCTGATATTAAATGACATTTACAAGTGTATACCTAATTTATAAGTACGAGTACCTTGTAGCAGGAGTCTTAGCGAAACTGATTTTAACTTATTTTTTGAACGACGTCATTGTAGTTAGCCGACTCCAAACTGCGTCGTGGTCAAGTTTTCTTTGAGAAAGTGAATCAATAAAAAATGAAAAAAATATAATATGCAATACGACAAATATTTACACGGAATATTTGAAACGCATACGGGAATGCAAATATTGAATTTATCGATTGATGATATGGCAGCAATGCTCCTCAACTGTGCATTTCGTAAAATGCTCGTGCGAGAACGGCAAAGCGGACTGAAAATGTGCTTCTTGGAACATTCCTTTAAACCTGAGAGGCGAGAAAAGCAGAAATTGCTTTAACTACATATTCAGAAATCCATAGCTTTAAATGCTTTTCATTAAATAGTTTATTTAAAAAATAACTATATTTCACAGATTATGACTATAGTTTAATTGAGTGACGGCTACGGCCTGGCTACGGCCTGGCTACGGCGTAGCATTCGTAACAATCTCACGCATAGTATCCATTCCTATGTAAACTTTTTGATTACAAATATATTACAAATTGTAACGGGTTTTATTAGTCAGCTTTAATTACCTACCTGACCAATTCATATAGACGCATGACATTTGGTTAAACTGCTCGCACTTTCCACAAGCGAATAGTGATATGATCTAGTATCCTTCTACTACATACAAGGGAATGAGTATCGACTAAGGGACTGCGCAAACCAGGCGGAAATTGCCCGCGCACTTTTTGACGTCATTGTCAAATAATGACTTCTACACGTAGGCGTCGCCTCGTCCTCGAGGTCATTCATACGATTTTGTTCTTTAGGCTATAGCTATATGGTTCATTTGACAATGACGTCAAAAAGTGAGCGGGCAATTTTTCGCTTGGTCTGCCCCGACCCTAATAGGATAACGGTGTGACGGCGAAAAAAAAACTCGTAGTCACTGGTATACAGTGATCAATCTCTTTCCCAACACTATTGCAAACCATGACAAGAAATGTCATGCGTCTTAAGCGGTCCCTAAACGGTCATGCTTGCATGACATGCGTTACGTTTACGTGATTGTCATGCTGCGTGATGGATCATCAATCAGTACAGTGAAGCAACGCGGGCCAGCACGTAGTTTGCATGTCATGCACGTAGTTTGCATGTCATGCACGTCAAATCACTACAGCTAGACGACATGACCGACAGACATGAGTGACAGCACGTAATTGCATGTCATGCAGATTGATGGTGTAGGGACCACTTTATGGGCTCCCTCATGCAGCATGACACTCACGTAAACGTTGCATGTCATGCGAGCATGATCGTTTAGGGACACTTTTAAATGAGTTGGTCGGCTAGTATTATACTAGGCAAGTACGAATGCGGTGACAATCGGACGACGCTGATGGCCGAAAGGATGGTCACCATTATCCTCTGTCGTCGCGCCGTCGCCGCGCGATGGGCGTGTCGCACATTCACCATCCATAACCTCTGGCACTTAATCGGAAAACTTCCATTGACACCGGGCTTCGCTCCGTCAATCACCATTAGCTATTATTAGGTTGGTCGGCGCTAGATAAAACAGTGGTGTCATTGATTCTCATTTAATTCTCGGTTGTATAAAACTCCGTCTCAAGTTCCCTGCCAAGGCCCTTTGATTAAATCTGAAAACTGTAACTGAGGGAATGGAATGTTACTGTGTAAGTCCGAACTACGGCAAATCCTAGAATTTAAAACCTATAAGATTTACCAAGTCACGATGGCAAAAGTATGAATTGTTCTTTAAGTTTATCATGGCTGTGTGGTAAAACCTAAGATTTTCCGTTAAAAAACCGAAATTAACGTGCAATTAATAATTAAATAATTATTCATCACTTGGACTTGGTAAATCATAGGTGTTATTGGTAAATTCTAGGATTTACCGTAATTCGGACTTTCACAGTAACGCAAAGCAATGTATCTAATTGGCTGTTAGAATAGAAGAAAAAATGATACGATTTCCCTGCCAACAGACATTATCTAATAACTAGGTACATACCTCATGTTCATGTTACATATATACATAGGTGGACGGATAATTAGAAACAGGGCAAGTTTTTCATACAATCGAGGTCTGTTTGATGCCATGGTTCTCCGTGAAGGATTGATCGGGGCGTAATCTGACGACGGTCATCGAGAGAGTAGATGGAGGACTTTTAGATCGCTATAGGTATCCAAATGATCAGATGAGCCGTTTGGAAGCAGCATCGTCATGATTCCTTGACTTAAAAATTTTCATACATTTTTATGTCATTTTGCGTGTTTTTTTCTTCATGACGATGCTGCTTCCAGACGGCTCATCTGATCAGTTGGATATCTATAACGATCTAAAAGTCTTCATCTACTCTCTAGATGACCGTCATCATATCATGCCCCGATAAAGTCTTCACGGAGAACCATGGCTTCGAAGTGACCTCGATTGTATGAAAATCTTGCCCTGTTTCTAATTATCCGTCCACCTATGTATATGTATATCTGTACCGTACAATACCTACTAAGTTTCAACGAAGCCAACGTGGCTTACTATAAGAATACTCCCATAATCCACAATCGAAAGCAGTACAAAGGAACTTTGTGGCTAATCTCTTTCCTCCTTCGAGGTAATATGACAGGCCAGAAACAAATCAGTCTTTGATGGGTTCTTTATTTCCTGCTTATTTCTCTTAAAATCCGGGCTTAGCATTTGAACGAAATTTCATAATTTAGGTAATTGGTAGCTCTCAATCAAATGTATCCAATTGAAGGGTTTGTACGGTTGTAAGAAAAAATACTGATATATCCGGTTTCCAATCTCGACTACGCCATACGAACAGTAATGGTATATACTTTGCGTCTGAGCTTGCTTTACTTTAGTTTGTTTTAGCGACAAAATTCTAGATTTAAGTTTATTATACCACAGGTTTTGTGGTGAAGAAATACATAGTAATATATAAATATAAATACACAAAGTATGGAAACTGTAAGGAAAGTACTAGGCAGTTGGCCGCTAGCGCGGTGGCCCATACTTCTTTATAGTGATGGAAGGCCTCTGACAAAGGTAGTAATTTGAAAAGCTTTTGCAGAACGTATTGTAAAGAAACTAATACCGACTCTAGACATCCGCGTCACTCTGTCTCTATACTAACTGTTACAGATGAACATGTGTCTTGCGATGTGTAACTGAAATGAAATACAGGAAAGCGCCCATTTTTCATGTGGAGTGCGTGGGTGAGTGACGTGTCCATTATCTCTCGCTACCCGCACTGTCAGAGCGAATTATTGGCATTTCCACAAAGTTAAACGCGCCTTCACGCTCAGGTATCGATGATAAATTATCAAGATTTTTCTATAACATTACTACTGACCTAGTTTTTATGGACTTAATTTTACAACTTACAAAATTCTTAGAAGTTACTGAATAATTCCGAAATTGTATAAGTTTTATTGCTATTCGAGTTAAAATAAATATGTGTGGAATTAGGATACAATATAGGTACAAAAATGTACATCAATCAAATCCAATCAACAGCCTAATAACATGTCCCCATTGCTGGGGCTCAGGCCTACCATCTCAACGGGGGCGTTCGGGCTATAGACCAGTGCGGGTTGGTGGATTTCACATGCGCCTAAGAATTTCTTCTTCGGCGTATGCAGGGTTCCTCACGATGTTTCCTTGGCCGTTTGATAGCAGTCAGTAAATGTAATTATATTTCGAAAAAACCCATTTGTACATGGCCTAGCCGGAGATCTAACTTCGGACCTTTCAATATGATAGGCTGCGTCTTGTCCCCGACGCCAATGACGCTATACGCTATAATATAACGTATACTTAGTTACAATTTCAGAGTTTTGCATTTACAATCTAGGCGGTCATATCGCTATAAGCGTATGGTGCTGTATGAAGTTAACATGATAAATATTTATAGATATTTGTCTATCAACCATTTATTTTTTCTACCTTTGCCCTCGCCCACTGGCTTCTTAAATTAAGTGACATTCAAATGTTTTCTTAACCAGGGGTCAAGCGACCCTCCAAGGCGGGTTCCGTATCTAATACGTGTCTACACTTGCTGTCATCATGGCGCTTGAAAACTCACTGTTGACTTCTACTACGAACTACGAAACTTTTATTTAGAACTTCCTTCATTTTATTTAGGCACATGAACAAATGAAAATTATTATTTCTTTATTCACGTTGTCTATTTCTAAGGCTTGTTTGGGCGTACTTCATTTACGTTTTCCGTCAAATATGTTAGAATTTTGTAATTAATGTTTAAACACATTTATGTATGTTGCGAGTTTCAGCTCGATCAATTCATTCCATTATTTATCCGGTGGACAGACAGACAGACAGTCAAAAACGTTTTTAGCACTTTACCCAAAAGAAACAGAATAAGGGCCGTTTTCCTGTCACGCGTGTTTGCGCCCGCGTCCTGGCCCGGCGCGCATGCGTGCCGGAAAATTCAAACAAGTGGCGCGCGGGCGGCGCGCGCGGGCGGCGTTTGTATGAAATTGAACGCATGCGCGCCGGGCCAGGACGCGGGCGCAATCACGCGTGACAGGAAAACGGCCCTAAAGCGTGACACACACAGAGCGGCGGCGTTGCGAAAGCGTTGCGGTTTTTTCTGTAATATTCGAAATAGTATGAAGCCCTTTACATCAAAGCGGCGACGGCGCGGCGCGTTCTTCATACAAACCTTCGCCGCCGCAACGCTTTCGCAACGCCGCCGCCCAGTGTGTGTCACGCTTAAGAGTAGAGCTGTCAGCATTTGCAATTAAAACTTGCGTGTAACGTCATTGTTACAACTTTGTGAGGCACGGCGCTGTACGAAACGAACTGTAGTAGGAGCCACAGGTGTATGGAATCTGTAAGAATACATAACAAAGAGTCGGCTGCATGTCACGGCAGCGGGACTAATGGCTTTCCGCGAACACTGTTCACGTGAGCTCGGAATAATAATAAAAATAGAAAAACTTGGAACATGTTGATGGTTTAGTTTTTAGTTTGCCTACTGTATTTATTTCTGTAAAGAATCTTCCTTACATAATATAGAGCATATAATTACTATACATTTACTTTGCATTTACTTACATCCGTAAGTAACAACAAATATTGCTTTATATACAGCAAAAAAAGTAAGTCATATTATAAATTATGCACAGCAGTTTATAGGTACAGGGTGTTATGTAAATAATGGATGGTCATTCGGCTGGGAGTGGGCAAAATGCAATTTCATGTTTAGTGAAAGTCTTATAATTTTTGAACTTTTTGAATAATCACACGTATCTGGGACCTTTACTTAGGTGTAAATTTAAAAAAAGGTAATTTTAAACCAATACGACACTTTCATTAAACATGAAATTGCATTTTCTAATTGCCCTAAGTAGTATCAGCTATTGGAAGTTATAAGTGGTCATCCACCCTCCGCATCCAGCCGCTTCGGGCCATCCTCTTCTGGTCGCCGGTTCACTATACAGCTCGCCTACCCCATGGGCCGTCGGTTCTGCGACAGATATGACCTGTCCACTGCCACTTCAGATATTATAATACTCACTTTCATGCAGAATAAGTTCACTCATTAGGGATCCGTCAAAACAAAAAAAATCCGACAAAACTTAAGAAGATCTTCAGTTCGTCTGTCCGGTGGATAACTTGAAAACTACTGGACTAATTGAGTTGAAACTTAAAACACAAGTATATGTAAAATTTCCTGGCAATTGGATGGATGGTAATGGAAATTTCATGTTGAAAAGAAAAGAAATGACATCAATAGTACTGTTTTCCCATGCTCGACGTAATGAAGGTAAAATAAAGAGGCTCGCTAACTTCATGCGACATTAATTTGCGTGCCTTGATTCGTCAAGGAAAATCAGGCGGTTTGAAACTTTGTTTTCTTTTTCACTGCGTTATTATTTTCTTTTCATTTCAACTTTCTAATTAAATTACAGTATTAAAGCGCCCGTAGTAATTGCTTGTTTTGTAGTAATTACTAAAATTTACACACAGAGCAAAAACTTACTGAATGTGTACTTTCTGCAAGCAAAATATCTAACTTCATTATTTTTTTATAAATGGCAAAAAATTAACTACTTAATTACCTATATTTTATTCTACAAAATTATGTAAACCCAATAATTGGTGGCAATTTAGGATGGGTACATAAAAGATCGATCGAGAAACTCACACGCTGAAATTTAAATTATTTTTAAGAGATTGCAAAATCCTAAATTTCGCTGCTTTTGTATTTAGTAAAATATAATTTTAAAGTATTTATTTTCATTTATACAATAATAGTGTTGATTGTTTTAAGTTAAATACATTAATACCTATATAATTTATTTTCAAAAGGATACACAACATTTCGGGGAACGACATGTTTTAACAAATACTTACCCATTTTTACATCCAGAATGCTCAAATTGAAATCCACTTCACAAGAAATCAGCACTAAACACTTTCGCCAACAGTTCAAAAATAAAAAGAGCTCAAAAAAATTTTAACCACTAAAACTAGGGTCTTTCCAATTTCAAAAAATCGCGGGTTGCTAGAACTGGTTCTGCCTACTAAAGACGTGCTAACGGCCTAACATCGCGTAGTTTACTGAAACGCGCGCCAATCCTGAAGCGCGAGCTTTCATCCGTAGCGCCCTTCCATCGCAATTATGGTGGGCTTCAGGGGTTTAGGTTCGTGAGACAACTGTTGCGTATATCGCTTTGTAAGTGACGGTCGGTACTGTACATATTGAGACGTAGGATTATTTGGAAAGAGCTTAAAAGGAAGGCAATCTGCGTTCGTAAGATTTTTGCGGGTGTTTGCACTCGTAAATTTTACGGCCTGAAATCTGATGTCATGTTTTGTAACTCTTTGTAGAGTTGCAATTTAAATTTTTGTATTGGCGTAAATAGAAAAAAACCACTTGTTTTTGTTCAAATCCTTTTTTTTTTTTAGAAATAAAATCTTATAATCTATCATGATAGTACTTACATCAAGTACAATGGAGATAGGATACATGGGTACATGCAGCGAATTAGCTGTTAATAGGTAGAGCTACCACAAAAATGTTTACTTGTCATTAAATTCTTAAATATAAATCCCATCATACTTATTTATATGTAAAGGGCCACAATGCAGCGCATTAGCTGTTAATAGGTAGAGCTACCACAAAAATGTTTACTTGTCATTAAATTCGTAAATGTAAATCCCATCATACTTATTTATACGTAAAGGGCCACAGTAATTTTACTGATGATGTGATGTCTCTTCAGAAGACATGGTTCGAAAAAGGCAGAAAAAGGGATTCCGGACCATAAATTTAATAGCGACGCAATTGTTTTTTTTCCAAATAATTGCAATCAATTTTAGAATGCCGTAATGTATTGCGTCATAAATCCAATGGTGTAATTACTTGTAATGTCAGCGCAGGTGGGTCGGTATCGAGTGAAAGCGTCTCCTCCAGGCAGCGCCGCGCTGGGATTAGGGAATGATTAATGACCCTCACCAAAAAGTATTACAGCCACTGGCCAGTGCTTAATGAATCAAAACTTGAATACAATTACTTTTTACAGATACTTTTAAAATGGTATAATGTGAATATTTTTTATCTATATTCTCGCAAGCTTTTTTTTCTTGATACGAAGTTGTAAACGATGTTGAAAAGCAAACTGTCACAAACTGTACTGTAATGATATTGCATGCAGTATTTCCTCTGAGTAAAAAGTGTACGTGTACCTAGACACGAAAACATGCTACTTTTTATTCGGAGAGTGAATCACTTTCTTTAGTAAAATTAAGCAAACTCAGTTCTATACCTACTCGTTTATGTTTATGTAGTATATAAAGTACGATATAGAATTCAACTATCTAAGCTATCAAAATCTATGAGACAAAATTCGGGGTCGACATCCTAATATATTCGAATTGAATATTCAACCATAAGTACCTACCTACGCTCGGCGAAAGTGAAAATTGTTATCGGAAAATATTGATTCATAAAGTTAAAGTAAACTAAAAGTAAATTAGCTTCCGGAACCTCCAAGTTTCCATCCGGACTGAAAAGTTCAAAGGTATATAGAAGTGTATTTGAGCGAAAATCAAATTTAAGTTAGAACTTTAGAAGCTTCCATATTGATCTGTCAAGTATTTAAACAAGGTGAACGGTATTTAGTTCTTACGGAATTTTATTTATTCTTTATTCTTATTACATTTTTATGATAAGTATCCCATTTCTCGGGATTCGTCGTAATCCTGAGAATGACATAGAATATTATAAAATACGTATGACGTTGTCTGAAAAAAAACCTTAAAACGATAACACCACTTAAATTTGTTCTTTAATATCTGATCCTTTAGTTCGTCTTTTATGTGGTCTGATTTTTGATACATTATTTTATTATTTGACAATATTCTCTCGTGATTTTACAGGTGATTTGGCATACCTACGTCTCGTGCGTCTTATAAGGCGTCTGCCACGTGACCTCGTATCGTAACACCTCGTAACAGCCCGTAACACCCCACAATGCCCCCAAACGCCCACTTAGATGCCACTCAAGTGATTGAGTATCTGCCACATATGTGTATCAGATCAGATTGGTTGTTCCGTATAATAGAGAATAGAAAAATCTATTATTTTCTATCAATATTAAAAGAACCGTTATGATAGCGTTTGCTGTTATATATAAGGTTACTAAATTATATTTGGTGTTTGAGGGATTTCGTCGAGAATGTCCATGTTGTGATTAAATGGAAGCCAAATGATTAAATTGATTAGACGACTAGTCTGTTAATTAAATGCTGGCACTCAATGGAATGGCTTAAGGACACTCAGCCAAATCGTTAAATGCAGCTTTTTACAAGAAAGCTGTTTTTTCTGTTGGCTGCGACTAATATATAATTATATAATTATTTGCGGGTCTTACACACGAACATGTTTTATTTACCTTTGCCCGACGTTTCGACCAGGTTACACTGGCCGTGGCTGCGTGGCCGTGTGCCGGGACTTTCCAATAACACAAGACCAGCAGAGGGTAATTTCAGAAACTACTCACAGCGGCAAACACTGACAGCTCGCCTCTCCAGTCAGCTCGTGACCACGGCCAGTGTAACCTGGTCGAAACATCGGGCAAAGGTAAATAAAACATGTTCGTGTGTAAGACTCGTAATTAATTATATAATTATGTAGGTACACAAAGCTCGAAAGTCTAAAATGTGCTATTGCGACTAATATATTTCGTAAATACCTAATATTCTAATGAAGGAATACACAAGACACAACATAATGGGAGAAGTAGGGGTAAGACATTGCTGAAAAGGCGTCCTTAATTAAATTTACTTTAATAGAATTTATAAATAAAAGCATTTGTAAGGAAATACGGTGGTTATTTTTTCTTTCACCATTCAAATTAAGCGGTTTTCACCAGCAACAAGTTATGACTATACGATGCGGTCAAAGATAATTCTATAAAATTCAACGTCTTGCATATCGGGGTCCAGTCTCAAGAGTTTGATAGTTTTGTCCGATGCCGAATTGCTGAGCCTTCTTTAGTGTCAGTAGATCGCGGTTCCTTTGTACAACCGATTGAAGCAGTTCGATTAGGGATGATCGGTGTTTATAGATATTAATCCCTAACTGAACTACTGAGCCTTCCTTGGTCTCAATAGTTCGGTTGTATAAAGAAATCGAACTACTGAGACTAGACCTTGACGAAGATACAATGAAAACCCAATAACCCGATTTGATGATTTTGGGTAGAAGAGTAACAACACGAAAAGCAACTCTCTTTTATGTATTAATGATAACTCGCCTTTATATTTATACGATTCCCTCAGTGGTAAATAATATTCAAATAGATCTTATAATTTTTAATTCAACTGGCGCTCGTGCCGCGAAATGGATGCTTGGAAAAAACAAACTACAAATGGTAAAAAACTAGTTACGGGAATATCGTGAAAAGGTAGCAGAGATCGAACGCTGCAAAGCTTTTTCTAGTCTTATTTCTTTATGTGAAAATGTTCCCGTTTTTGCTCCTTACCTGCCATCAGAGAGTTGTTAGTATACATAGAGCGCGCGTTAGCAAGTCTGAACGGTTAGCACGGGTCTGAACAGTCTCGAAATGTTCGGGGCGACGCCACTAGTCACAACACAATTTATTTAGATTTGGAGTAATCATGGTGAAATGTGCAGTGCCAAGCTGTAAACACGATTCACGGAAGAACGATCTAGAAAAAATCTAAATAGAAGCATCCATAGAACACCTGCTTACATACATAGTACACAGAACACATGAGCTATGCGCGCGCTCTATAGTTAATATACTAACTCTTTGCTTGCCATACTTACTAGATACAAAGAATTCTAGGCACCTACCATCCGCTCCGCACTCTTATTTAAGTTTTAAATTGTAAGTAAAAAAATTGTAGTGACATGTTGTTGTTATCTTGTCCGGATGTGATTCGGGTCCAGTCCGTATCTGGTTCGGGTCAGGTACGAGTCTGGTTTGGGTCTGGTTCAGGTCAGGTACGAGTCTGGTACGGGTCAGATACGAGTCTGGTATGGGTCTAGTACGCGTCAGGTACGAGTCTGGTTCGGGTCAGGTACGGGTCTGGTTCTGGTCTGGTTCGGGTCAGGTACGAGTCTGGTCCAGGTCTGGTCCGGGTCAGGTACGAGTCTAGTCCGGATCTGTTACGAGTCTGTTCCGGGTCATGTTCAGGTCAGCCCTAGGATTTACCGTAATTCTGGCTTGCAGTACATAAACATATGAAAAAGAAATTGTGATTTGTGTATGTAGGTTTTTAAAAGACAGATAGAAAGTGTACAACAGTAGGTGTTAAACGGAACCTTGAAAAAAAACACGCGGACTATTTGGTCACGATTAATATGTCTCAGAACTATGACGCAGTTCGTTGCCTCTGAGTTTACAATCTAGTCGAGTAAAATGAAGAAAAAGCGCTCACATGTCATGAACAAGTTTGTACTGAGGTTGTAACCGCTACGCAACTGTGACTGACATACGGACCGATCCGAAGGCACACGACAAACAATAAGTCACTTGTAACCACGGCTTCAACCCCAAAACTTAAAGTCTGTAGATTAGTGTGCCAAGTAGTGCCGCGAACGAATAGTCCAACAAGAATTTAGAACATAGAAGATATAGATATCGATAGATAAACTCTCGATTTTTCCGCAGCATCGAAGAGTTATTCCCAGCCAGACTTACAACAACAACAGAGCCGTGGTAGCCTAGTTGGTTGTGCACTCGCCTCACGTTCATAAGGTCGTGGGTTCGATCCTAGCCCGTACCAATGAGTTTTTCGAAAACTTAAGTACGGTTTATTATAATACCACAGGTTAATCGGTGAAGTAAAACATCGTGAGGAAACCTGCATACGACAAAGACTGGTATTTACTATTAGGCGTATGTGAAGTCCAAACATATTATATCCATAAATTTTTATTTCCGTAAATTTTTTAAAGTCCTCCAAAAAAACCGGATTGGGGCACCGTTTGGCGGACAGGGGTTTGGCACAACAGATCCCATATGGTCGAAGTGTCGTCAGGTATTCCTGGCCCCCTAGAAAAGATAAGATACAACAAAAACAGCCCTTCCCTTCCCTTTGCGAGAGAAATGCCCACTGATATGTTTGTACGTCGAAAGTACAGTGTATGGAATTTGAGTCCTGCAGCTGGATTTATAACTTATACTGCGATTATCCGTTATTAAGTATCTAGCAGGGTGCATTGCGTGCAGCTGAAGCTCCAAACGAGCACTGTTGTGCCCCTTTGCCATCGATAGTAGGTCAATGCTCTTTGCCTTTAATACAGACAGCTTTTAAATATACGTAAGTTTTTTTAAATACTTATCACTGTCACATATATGACTATTTACACCTATCTACGTTGAAAACAACCCATACGTAACACTTCGTAACATATTGAAAAGTAAATCCCGATCGAACCATACCATCAGATAGACGGTTCACTAGAATAAACACATCCAGCAACCACTGCACCAAATTCAATGCGGTTTTCACATTTGTGTTTCTGAAGATCTAACTAAAAATCTGGTGTATGTTTTTTCTACAGGAAATCTACAACTAGACGATGTCTGTATATAGGAGAGATAGATACCTATACTTCCAAAATTAACGCGTACGGCAAATGCTACGTGTTAAATAAATATGCATATTGAAAAGCGGACGCAATCGCGGGTAAAACTAGTGCTCAAATAGGTACGCCAGAGAAACCAGCCGCCGCCAGTTACCGGCTCAGCGGTGCCGTGGCATCAGGTAACTTTTCTCATTTACTAATTTGCCAGGTTAAACCACCCTGCTGTAGCGAAATAGGCTTCTGATGGGATTAGAACCAAATTACTCTATCGCTAAAATGTTGTTTTTAATATCTATTTTGCTGTAGGTAGGTATACGGCCATTACGTAAAGGGATGCTTGAACACGTTGAGTCATAATTTTTTACGTAATTTATGACTTAAGAATGTTAAATAGATCCAAAGTGACTTTGTCGAGGAAGTAAGCGGACAATCGACAAAAAACCCTATGTTATCATCTTAAAAATATTTTCAAGACGTTTATTTCCTCTTCTTTCAGGCACTATTCGCTACGCTACGACAAACAACTCAGCAAGATGCTACGGCGTAGCAGATCTACGAAGAAACACTTCACAAAAAGCAATAGCTCTGAAATTGCCCACTCTTTCCTTTTAATTATGCTCCATTTACACGTACCTTTAGCTATGCCACTACTCACGGCACTGCATCTAAGCTTTTCAAAGGTAATAGCGCCTATGGAACAACTCCATCCATAAAGGCTGCACTACGAGCAAATAAATTTTATGATTCAGGTAATAAAGATCCATTGCAAACAGAAATACCTACTTCAAACACTAATAAAATCTAATGGTAGGATTTTATTGGTCTGCATTGAAACTGCAGCCTACTGTCTACGTTTACTTTTATGTCTATACATTTAGCATTTATAGAAACGTATATGATAGATAGTAATGAAGTATTCTAAAAATTAAATAGAGAGTAAATCTAACCCAAAGTAAATTTTATGAGTAAAAAGATACCCAACTTTTCTACTAAAATTGAGCTCAGAACGGTATACCGAATCATCAAGCTCGCCGATAGGACGATTCGCCGAAATCGCTCTTACGAATAAATCCTTCGCCGATGAACGATTCGCCGAAAACACCGTTCGTCAATACTCGCTTCTGCCACAGCACTTTTATCGATGGAACGGGTCGCCGAAATTATCTCAAATTTTGTAATTAAAAAATGAGAAATAATTATCAGCTAAAGATTACCAGCTATGATAAAGTCAACATTCGTCAAATTAATTTGATTTGAAGAAGTGATAGGTCAGTAATCGATTCATATTTTTTTATTCCAATTCCCAGGTGAACTATTATTTATTTCTACATGCTAGGTACTTAATAAAGTGCACGTAAAACTTTAAAAGAAACAGGTTAAACTGAGATTTTACAAATATACTTTAAAAAGCATTTAATCTATTATTTGTTCAGCACGTCCTAGATCTCAGTACCACTCACAGGTACACCTTATAACTGATCCTAACACATCTTTCTATCTATTTCTCATTCAATATTACAAGGAAAATGTGCTCGAGTGCCGATATATACAATCGCTCGAGGCGGTTTGATGCGAGGGAACCGTTCATGCAGTAATATCTGGGGCAAACAATTTGTGCCATACGCAATGTAAATTGAAACTTCCAGTTCGTGATATTGAAGGGCGGAGGATCGATGGAATACTGATATTTCATATTTAGCCGATTGGGGCACCGTTGGTGGACCAGGGCATTAGGCACAACCCCCCCGGAACCGGGTCCACTTTCCTCATCGGTCAAATTTTCTTACTTAACTCAACGGTCTCCTTCCCAATCGGTCCACATTCTTGAATCGTCCACTTTGCCGACTGGTAGACTTTCCCGGGTGTGAGACTTTATTGGGTTAAAGTGTCGCCAGGTATTCCTGTCCCATGATAAATTAAGAAAGATTTGCCAGGTGTGTTCACCTGGTTCTGATTCTGAAATGACTGTAGGTACTTATAGTGGCGATTAAAGCGTGACACACACTGAGCGGCGGCGTTGCGAAAGCGTTGCGGTTTTTTCTGTAATGTTCGAAATAGTATGAAGCTCTTTACATCAAAGCGGCGGCGGCGCGGCGCGTTCTTCATACAAACCTTCGCCGCCGCAACGGTTTCGCAACGCCGCCGCCCAGTGTGTGTCACGCTTTAATTTTGCCAGGATAAAAATTTGAAAGCGGTAAGGCCGCCTCTACCTAATGTATATCTCATATACCTATTATTTTATGTAGGTAAGTAGGTTTCAATATTTTAAACCTGTGGTAAGAAAAGTGTATAGGTATTTATTCAATTAAACATAGGTACGAGACTAATGTCCAATTGGAGATATGAATAAGAAATAAAAGGAGATTCTAATCGACCGAAGATCTACATCGCCTATAAGTTTTCAGGACAACTCGTGATGAAGAACAATCCAACCCCTCAACCCGAGAAAATTCTTCCTTCACTTCATTTCAACCAGTGCAATAATAGGTACATATTTATCCTAGTTGGTTTTCTTCAAGATAAGGAACCTTCACTACAATATAAGCTTATGGAAAGTTGAAACGCCCGAAAGCCTAATCGTGGCCAACAGAGTTAGAACGGGTATTATCCGAATCGCTTTCACGTTACTTTTCCACTATATTGGATTACAGAGTGGACATAATCCGGAAGTATTTTATTCAAGCTCGCCACTCGTCCGAAACGGATGAGGAGATATACCCTTGTTGCTGTATTGAACGTCTGAACATGCTGATAATATCAATATAAACATTACCTAAGAATATTACTGTACACATTACACTATGCCTGTTCATACCTAAGGTAACAAAACCGTTTAACAAAATATTAGTTTTTGGACTAGGTATGTATGTGTTTGTGACGGAATTACCTCAAAAAAGAAATATAACCGTTGACGAGTAATAAGTCTATAGAATGATAGTTTGATAATTATTATCTTTTTAATATTTTTTTACCTACTCGTATTGCAACGATGTTGGAAAGGTTCAGATTCGGTATCGAAAAGACATTTGAATTTCGAATTATTGAATGTTCGCGGTGATTGGCGGTTAGGAAAATGAAAATTAATTTTTAGCAACATTTCCACCAATAGCGAGCTTTCACATAAACGGCGAATTTCGAATTCCCAGATTCACTACTTCATTATCAGGTTCTTTTTTTTATGCAAGTCTTGGGCGCGTCTCATAATGTAGGTACATACTTAAGAGCAAAATTACAATAAATATCATAAAACCTTCTGTTTTACTTTTCTAAATATATTTACCAAGGTTTGCATTTCAAGTAGGTAATTATCACGTCACATTTGCTTGCTTTATTCAATCTTCAAAATAAATTAAAGTAAGTAATAAACATAATCAACATCCAAAATAAGCACTATAAACTACCTACCTAGATTTTTTTCTAATTTAATACGACTAAATTAAAAAGATCGTATCACTCTGTCAAGTGTTTACGATAAAACGATTTCTAGATCAGTCGCTAAACATTACCGCCATTTTCATTTTCAAATTATTTCACATACAGACGACATATTCGAGAAAACACCTGTACCCCTACCACGAGTTTTCAGCGTCCATACTCGCTAGCGATTAAGTAAATACACAAAAATGTTTTTTCCAGCTAACTAAAGAGAGAGAGATAGATTAGTTTTCACGTAATCGTTAGCAAGTGTCGTTCGCTGTAATCATGGTAGGTAGGGGTATTTATTGAAGAAACTAAAACCGAATCCCTATGGACAGGAAAAGCATTTTAACTGTTCACTGAGCCTTTACCTTGTCTAACAAGTTGTAGTAATAACACAGCTTCGCTTCACTAAGCTATATAGCAACTAATGGTCTAAAGTTACCGAGTAAGAAAATAGGATTATGCAATGTTCTTATATTCTTTAAAGCAGGCTTTCGAGTCGGAAACAGGAAATTCAATACGAGAAGTTCAAAAACAATACGAGAACAATGAAAGAATATTCTTTGTTATTTACTAGAAACTTGGAGAAGTTTGTGTTACGAAGCCGCGGGCATCTAGCATTTATTATAGAGCGTCTGTTCCTTGGTCAGGTTTTTGTGAAGTTTGCACCGTTAAAAGTACCTAAAGTATGCATTTCCGATTTGTAACGTTATAATGATTTTTTATCGTATCAGGCGTTACTTTGCGCAAATCCATTAAAACAATTAATATGCTTATTATTAACTTGCTTTTTCCGCGAATAAACTTTATGTTGATACTTATGTAGTTAGTAATAAATAGTAATAATACAGAAATCAAAATGCAGACGCGTGCACCGCCTTCCCGCCCGCATATGTAATTACAAGCAATTTTAGAAGTCAAAATGCAAACAAATATCATGCAAATTACTATACGTACTAAACAAAATGTTAAAATTGATGAAATAAGACTCTTGAATTTGGTAATCCGCCATACAAACTTATGTAGGTATAAAATTGCCACTGTCATTGTATTCCCACAACCTGATGAAATAACGCGGTGTTTGAGCGATCATTCGCCGCCAGCTAGCTACGCCGACCCCTGGGACCGCCTGGCGGGAAAGAATAGGGTATTCAATTCCATCTGGATAACCGGTGTAGGTAGGTATGTCGAAATGGAACGGGGTTAACAGCTTATGAGTAAGCCGTGTGTATTGCGTGACACTGATATCGCTTTGCAGGAAATACAAATAAATAATAAATATTTTATTTTAAATATGTACAACATAGGTACAAGGTTTTATAGTAGATATTAATAGCAATCGTTTTTAATGTTTAATTAGATTTTATTTTAATTAGATTTCATTTTTAACTAAATTTAACTTTCGAAGTGTCAATTTTTAATAATTTTTAATTTTTTGTTGTTTATTCGTTACGGTTTTACGTTGACCCCGAAAACGTTATTTGCGGTTACCGGTAGCACAATACAGAAATTATTTTGTGCCGGTAGGTACCTATATACACGCAGCACAGCACAATACATAATTGTGTACGCAGTTTCCACTCCAAAACTCGTCTGACCTAGCGGCCATTGGTTGACTTCTGAGATGTAACCCTCACTGCCACGTCACTTAATAACCCATTCGGCATGTCCGGTGACCTAAGTTAGTTAATTTTCAGATCTCCTCACTACGTCTCGGCACACCTGCTAATTCAATTATACTTTTTCCCTGGCGTAGTCATGTTTTGAAATTCAAGATGCTTACCTGTAGCAGTGGTTATGCCACCCACACATCGGCGCGCGCGGTGGCAATGGCGGTGACGGAAGTGGAAACTAATCCCACTAAAACCAAACATATATTTACCACCGCAATATTTAATTTTAAAAATCTTCAAGTAAAAAGTTTCGACATTTTAACCAAAATGCCACTGCACATGATGTATACATGTTTGTTTATAACGCATGCTGTATCTTCTATCGTGAAATGTCTTTAATAATGTTTTTTTTTTCAAACACGGCTGTTTAGTCCCAAATTAAGCCGAATCTTGTGGATGGGTTCAACATCGGATAAACACACATTATATACTTTTTAAATAAATAAAACACCCAGAATCCGAAACCAACAGACATGCTCATCACACAAATGTTGGTCAGGGTGGGAATCGAACCCACGACCTCCGCCTTAGTAGACAGGGTCACTTAAATACATACAAACAGCCAGAATCCGAAAACCAACAGATAAGCTCATCACACAAATGTGTCCGGGTGGGAATCGAACCCACGACCTCGGGCTTAGTAGGCAGGGTAACTACCAACTAAGCCAACAGGCGAGTGCTCTACTGAACCAGCTGTTGATCAGCTTGTTTCACACCCTGTAAGTACGGCGTCGCTCCCAAAGGGCTGCCGCTGACCTGATTTTTTCACTTTACCCACCGTAATGGAGTCCGCGTAAAATATAGCCGTCATTATTGTCTCAACTCCCTCGGGCCGGAAGTGGCTTCACACGATTTATTCAAAGGAAACTACATTTTGCGTGCCTTTCTGAAGTTATGCCATATTTTTCATTTTTACAGGTAGGTATTTTGTTTTTTTTCTTAAACTACGTAAAGGTGAGTGTTATAGAACTTCAAGAAGTAAAGAATAAAGTCTGGATATTTAAAGTATTACGTAAGTACTGGAATATCTAGATACATTGTATCCCTAAAAACGATTTAAAACAAGCAGTGAAGTACACGGTCTGTCAAATTACAATAATCACAATAAACAATCTAAAATAAACCTTACAATAATAATAATAAATGTGACAATAAAAAACACAATCGTACAACTACTAAATTTTTAATCGTATCCAACAAGATTTTCTTAAGCAAAATTCTTAATAACTCAATCTTAACTAAAACATAATAGCTTATCCACTCCATACCTCTTCGTTTTCGAGTTAGATACAAAAATAGTTTCTTGTAACAACCAAAAATGCACACTGCCTACAAGTATAGTAAATGAAAACACAGCACAAAGACCGTCCAAACTCCAAAGGTACCACAATCCGGTATCTTATGTATGTAATAGTATTCACAAGCCAGTGGCGACGGAGCTCACAATATGAAGCCACAGTATACAGGTCACTGACTGCTACGTAGTCTGGAACAAATGAGATCAAGTTCAGCATAGGATTATGTATTCTGTGGCATAGCTGGCTAATAATATGCTACAGGTAGGAGAAAAGAACAACTTCACTACCTACTATCGATTATATCCAGATAAAGGTATTCACACGCTTGTAGGCGCCGAAAGAAGCGAATATTAGAATGCGTTAATAAAATCATTAAAAAATTCAAACTGATTCCTATAATTCGATTTTTTTTTCGGCTCTTTCGCCGGCGTGGACCAGTGTGCGGTCACCTTAATTCTCTAAAAATGATTTTACAAGATAAAATGTATAAAATCTCAATATGGAACGTTTATCAAGTATATTTCTAAATAGAAGTCCTGTTAGAGAAATTTTATCCGTTATTACGACAAAACGAAAGTGCGGGTAGTTTAGTTGTTAGTGCGCTCGCCTTACATACATGAGGTGGAGGGTTCAAACCCGGGCGCCGCACTAAAGAGTTTTGTATTTACAATCAATTAAATTCCAAGGGCGATGGACTAGCCCTCATCAGGCCTATGCCCAACAGCGGGCTGTTAATACAATTGAGATTCGACTTACCAAATCAAATTTTAAGTGTCACTTTTCCAAAGCTTGATAGTTTTGTCGTTCTCTAGCGCCGCGGACGCGATGATGTTCTCTGTGGGGTGGCACGCGGTGCACAGCACCGTGTCCGTGTGCCCAGACAGCCGCTGTACGATCTCCTTCGATTGAAGATTCCATATGTACACCAGGTTGTCCTCCGAGCCGGATACTATCCACTGCGGACAATAGCACACGTTGTATAGCATTTTATGGCGGCTGAATGGATATAGTCACAGATTGTTTGCACGTCGGTGAGTGTTTATAATCTATGTGTGCGTAAGCGAGATAGTGTGTTAAACAGTCCAAAAACTTGAAAGATTGAACACCGCACAGCTCCCCTTTGACACCTAAAATTAGTCATTGCGCAGAACTTCAGACAACCGCCAAAAAACTCCATGTGGGGATAATACAGTGTAGATTGGAAATTCGACCTTATTTATATCTAGCTCCTTCGCTCAGTCTCATCATTCGCTTGAGACGCTCGCCGCGACTGCTACTCACGTTTCAGTCTGTGAGGACCCGATCTGATATTGGTATGTCAGTCTAGGTCGTCCCGGGTACCTCCGATTCAAATGAAGAGTAGAAATTCCAAATGGTATAAGTGGCAATTGCAGTTGATAAGATAAGATAAGCCTTTAATGCTGTATAAAATATTATAAAACATTATTTTTAATTATTTTATTTTCCTCCAGCTTGCCCTTGGACATAGGCCTCTTCCCAGGATTTCCACTTCTCTCTCTCTTCTGCTTTCTACATATTGGGCCAGCGGTTCTTTTTATTTCGTCCTTCCACCTCATTATTTGCCTTCCTCTGTTCCTTTTTCCTTGTCTTGTCTTGTCTAAGACAAGGAAAAAAAAAATTGCAGTTGAGTCTATTTTTATTCGATAAATAGTTTTATATTTAACTTAGGTACCTTTCCACCGGTGACGCTGAAGTTGGCAAAAATGCAATATTTCTCGTTCTTGTGTCCCGTGTATGTTTTGAGGCACTTGCCCCGGCTGTAGTCCCACAGCTTGAGCGTGTTGTCCAGCGTGGCCGCCAGGATGTACTTGCCGTTGGGGGAGAACTTGACGAACGACACCGGCGGGTTGTCGTCGTCGATCAGCGTCTTCAGGCACTGGCCCGACGCCGTGTCCCAGATTCGGCTGAGAAACAAAGTTGTTTATATTCATTAACTAGCTTATGCCCTGCGACTTCGTTCGCATTAAAAAGTATCGTATATGTTACATACTAACTGTCGCGGCATGTAAATTTGATCTGTAAATTTTTGTAACATCCCTTTTCACCCCTTTAGGGTTGGAATTTAAAAGACAAGAAATTTTATGAAAAGTGTTTTGGGGTTAGTCAAGTCTAAATAACGTATTGCAATAAAAAAATTGAAAGTGTTTTGGTGTTAGTTATGTCTAAATAATGTGTTCCAATAGTTTTTTTTTAATCCATTCAATGTACAGAAATACTCTTACAGTTTTATAATAGTATAGAAGACATTTACCCAGGGTGTGAGTGGTTTAAAGGAGTCACAAAGGAGAGCTAGAATTGAACTACATATATGGTTGTGATTCTGAGCTGTGAGGGAAAAGCAAACAATCCTATCAAAAAAAGTTTCAAAGAGTAATCAAATTAAATTAAGCTCGCCATTAGATCTCAATTGCAAACATTTATAGTTTATTTTTTCCTTGAGGGTTTGTACAATAAAGACTATCACAGAGATCGAAATGAAATGTATACGACAACGATAAAAGTTTGCCTTGTATTGCGTGGCGAATTAGCGCCATGTTATCCGACCAAAAAAGCGATAAGAATGAGACTAAGTAGATGTAAGAATAAGAATGGTAATCTTATTTCATAAAACAGGGGTCTTAGAAACAATGGTAGACTTTATGAGGTAGTACCAGTCGAGATATCGAGATGTCGCAATATCTACAATACATTTACCCAATTGACACTACGCTACGCAATGGTCGATATCCAACTCATCAGAATCTGCATGAACATTGTATGTTCAATGAATTGTCGAAATATCGAATAAAGATCTACTTCTTTGCTTCGACCCATGTATTATAAATACGTGTTCACGAGTTAGTAAATTTTTGTCAATGAAAATGTCAAGATGTAGGTATTTGTGATACTAAAATTTTCTTACCATAGTCCATCATAACTGGAAGATACAATAAGGCTCCCGTCCCTATTGAAATGCACCGCTGATACAGGATCCGAGTGCGCCGGTAACGTCTTCAAACACTTGCCTGCAAAGTGCAAAATAATAGACACCGTTATTTTTACGAAATACGATTGAAAACCGCTCAAAAGAGACATCAGAATATTACAAGACACATAGATTTAAGAATCAAATTACATAACTGGGAAATCTAATTAGACTAGTATTTTGTAGATTTTCATAAACCTACATCTATATGAATAGATTGTTACAACTAAGTGGAAAAATATTTAAACTGTCCAGCAAGGGATATTGGATGCAGATCAATTCACAGTCACAGACAATACGAACCTAGTATTTAAAACAAGACTATATAGAATCCCACACTTGCCAGTGATTTGCACTGGCGTGAATAAAAACAAACAGCAAAGACCCCAGTCCATTAGATTATGCTATTCGTAGTGTGCTGAGTTAGCTGCTAAATATAGCATGTTGTAAAGTTGGTTAGACTTGCTAGCTGGATAAATAGACTGCTGAAACGGTATCTAAGAGTGCGCTCGAAATTCCTACCATTCCTTGTCTATAAGTAGTGCACTAGAAATATCATAATGTGCTGAGTTTAACTCAGCCACATTTTCAACAAAAAATATACTAATATATAAACATAAAACTCATGCAATCACACCTGTTCTAACATCCCATATGCGTACGCTCTCATCGAAGCTACCAGAGACAATGAGGTTGCTCTGGGGGTTGAAATTACAGCAGAACACGTAATTGCTGTGGCCTTTTAGCGTCTTCAAACATTTGCCCGAACTCAGTTCCCACACCTGAAATAGACCAATGCACAATGTTATGTAATATTATGAAATACTGTGCAATGTCCAAGACATGTTATTTGCTATGGTTCAAATGAAAGAGAGTTAAATAGTCAATCATAAACTAGTTTAGAGAATTAAAAATAAGTCTGTAAGACCAGCAACACGCATGCTGGATTACCCCATTCCAAGCCACACATTTGCAATAATAAATCCCTGAAGTAATGACGGTTATTCTGTCTAGTGTAACAGATGAAAACTTAAGTCACCTGGAACAAGCAAAACTGCCATGTGTGTGGCAGGTCTAAAAGTATGGGTTTCGTTCATGTAATGAAATATTCGCGAATATTTCGAAAATAAAACATTCTATTCCATTGGACAAACAGAGCAGTTTATGCTGATAATGTAAAATAGACTGCATTACATTAATAAAACCGAAATATGATCACTTGAACTGCTTTCCAAATTGTTTTACATTAGCAGCACAATTATGTTCACGCATTTTTTGTCTGAAATTGACCATAAGTACTACTACTGTTATGTATTCTATGCCCTAAGGGCATTCGATTTGACTAAACCATAAAAATAGTATCCCAATTTGAAGCAACACCCATCAATCACTTGGAAATAATGAGATAGTAAAAAGTGGAATCAAAAGCGTTATCACTAGTAGTAAATATTTATCTTGTTATCTAGGAAGACAAGATGGTGATAACAGGTCAATTACCGTGAGAAAGTAGGCAAGTGCTCGAAATTAATTTAACATTTAGCGATTTAAAAACATTAATGAACTTTGTTCATCATTCATTACCATCCTAAAGGATTCAGGATATCACAGAAACCTAAGAATTTACTACAATAATGGATTTGTATTACGGATATTTGTTTCACTTCCTTATGGCCCAAGCTAGGGCCTTGTGTCACATGAATATATGCAAAATGTGTATACATTACAAACATTATTTAATTTTAATTTAACATGCCGTTTCAGAAAAAGACTCATTTTAAATTGCCTATCCTCTTAGAAACCTTACCTTCAAGGTCTTGTCATCACTAGCACTAACAATCAGCCTGCTGTCCGAAGACCAAGCCACGTCACTGATACCCATCTTGTGTCCCGATATAGTCTTTTCAAATTTGCCATCATAGGCACCCCACACTTTAATGAGTTTGTCCGCAGCTGTAAAAAAATATTTTTCAATAAAAATAAAAATTTCATGATTAGGAGCAACAATCACCAACATTATTACATTATTCAAATATCGTCGACATGATTCAAAAGTTCAATTCAAATGTATTTTTTTGTAATGTGGTGTTCTAAGAAAATAACTATTCTAATAAAAAAAATCCAGACTAGCGTAGCAACTACCAGCAAAAATGCTAACTTTTTCATACAATAAGTAGATAGTAGTTGCCTATAGGCACATATACATATATGGGTGTCCCAAATAAAACTTGATTGTGTGCACTTTGGTAATAAACTTATCTAGTGGGTCAACTCAAAGTTAAAGAATAAATTATCACTTGTTGCATGTTGTTTTGTAGTGTACACAAAGTGTATAACACTGAATGGGAGTTGAGCATACAATGTTACATTGCATAATACATTAGGCCCTTCAGTACTGAACTGAGAAATCTTGACACAAAAAAATTAAAGCGCTACTCGTTGATGTTTCTCTCTAAAACAGTTCAGTTTATACATGATTGTTGAATACGATAAAAATTACCATATATTAATCGTTGTTTGTATTGAAGAATTTTTTTTATCATGATAAATATACAACTTTTTTTTTACAATTACTTTGACTTCAGTAAGTTACACCCAAATATTTTTTACTACAACTAAGTGTAATAGGTATACTGTATTGTTGATATAGATACATACTAGCTACTATATATTTTTTTATATACTGTCTAAAAAATATCTAAGCAACTATATACCTATACAACTGCTCAAGGCCACTTGAAATTGTCAAGCCATTTCAAACAATGCTTAGTAAGCCAAAAAAAACTTTTAATTATAAAACCAAGGTATGACAGAGGGGGGACATTCTTCACATATGTTACACTACCTACGTGATAAGAGTATTGACAGAAACTGGTACTTACAAGAACTAGCCAGCCATTCTCCATTAGGGCTAAACTTCACAGACGATACCGCCTTCGTATGACCAGCAAGAGTGAATTTAAGGGTGTAGTTCGGTTTCTGAAACCCAAAATCAGAGATATAGCGGCAAATAGCACGTGCGCGCCACAAAGTTGAAGTTATATAAACATGTGCGGCGCATACTAACTGACGCAAACCTGTGAAAGAAATGCCATGCAATTGTAAAGACTTACCGCCACTGAGGATTTATTTGATTGTGGGGTGCTCTGTGACAGAGAGTTTGGGCCAGAAATGTTGGTGGAAGGCCCACCGTGAGTTTGGTGTGCAGCAGGATGGCCTGGCCCCGGTCCTAGCGGCACCATGTTTCAACTTTAGACGCACTACGTTATACTTTGTTCGTCACCCAACAGAGTCACTTTTACACACTGAAGAACAATGTAAAACAAAGTTTGGGTACAGAAAACCACGTATCTTGTCACTCACTCCCGATTCTTCATGTATTTCAACGTAGATTTTCAAAGAACATTCTAAATCCGGGCGTCCCAATGCGTGCATATTTCGCGAAGAGTGACCAATGCTGCCAACCTAAAACAAGAAATCTCCCTCCCGCGCCCTCCCACCGTCCTCTATAGTCTTTGCTACTGTCAACGTCAACATTTTTTGTAATCAATACTACACTGCCGCGAAGTCTGTAGAATATTACTCAAACTTCATTAAATATCGTGGCTGTGTAATATAAAAATTCGATGTCGATTTTTAGTGCTCTATATAGTCGAGTAATTATCGGGTAGCGTTTACACATTTTCAAACAAAAAGTACGTTTACAAAGGACAATAAGACCGCACTTTAAATCAAAACGTTTTCCTCTGCCAAAAGTACAAAACCACGATCATTTTGCCAATGAGTACTAGGTAGGTAGTTGTTTGATTTACTAGTGCATTTCGGCGGCGGCGGGGCGGCGCGGTTTGATAGAGCGTTCATGGAAGCAATCAATGCAAACACACTTTCACTATTGTCACGAACATGCAAGAGCGTGCGTGTAAATGCAATACCATAGACAGATTTTACACATGCCAAGAACATTTGACCCCTTTGACATTTCAAGGTTGAATTTGACAGTTGTGTAATTGAAAATTTGATTTGCATTGCACCTTTGCTGCAGATTCTGGGATATTGTTGAAATTATTGTTGATTATTGTAATTTAATTAAAATCTATGAACATGGCTCTTAATAAACTCAGTATTGATTCCCTTAATCTGGGTGGGAAACGAGTTTTGATGCGGTAAGTACTTTATCTACTAAAACAGTTTAATTATTTTGGTGTAACGCTGTACAGATTTTTAAAATGTTTTTTACTATTTCTAGGGTGGATTTCAATGTGCCGCTGAAAGAAGGTGTAATTACTAACAATCAGCGCATAGTTGCTGCTTTGGATTCGGTTAAATATGCTCTCGAGAAAGGCGCAAAATCAGTCGTTCTTATGTCACATTTGGGGCGACCTGACGGCCAGCCGAACCTCAAATACACCTTGAAGCCTGTCGCTGAAGAACTGAAGAAACTCTTAAACAGGTAAATAATACATGAAAGTGTGAGCCGTATGTCTTCCCGCATTTAAAAGTCACCCAATCTGTATTTAGAAATTAAATTCTAACCAGAATTTAAAACAATTACTGGCACTCAATTTTTTATACTTCTAACTTTTTCAGAGATGTTACGTTCCTTGCGGACTGTGTAGGGCCAGAGGTTGAAGGAGCCTGTGCCGATCCACCGGTTGGGTCTATAATCTTGCTAGAAAACCTCCGTTTTCATGTTGAAGAGGAAGGAAAGGGCATAGATGCCAGCGGTGCTAAAGTTAAAGCTGATCCTGAGAAGGTTAAGGCATTTAGAGCCAGTTTGAGGAAACTTGGTGATCTTTATGTCAATGATGCTTTTGGTAAGACTACAAAAACTTAAAAAATTATCACTGTAGGTACCTATACTATGTATCTGCAAACTATATAACTGAATGCTGTAATGTAATTTTTTTATTAATTACACATCAGTCAAAACACAATTTCTGCCCCTATTTTTCTGGTTTAAAATTATTTGGCAACTTTTTGTTTCACTAAAAGTTTTTATAACTCAGTAGAGTCACTTCTACTTAACCAACACCTATGACTTATTTCTTATTCACGCAAATAAAATATGACTTACTTTATTATTTCATGCAGGCACTGCCCACAGAGCGCACAGCTCAATGATGGGAGAAGGATTTGAACAGAGAGCCAGTGCCTTCTTACTCAAAAAGGAACTCCAGTACTTTGCTAAAGCCCTGCATGAGCCTGAAAGGTATAGTTATGTTTTACAGGCAATCTTTTTTTCTTAATACAATTTTAAATAAAATAGTCATGATATGGTTAGTTAATTATAATAAATACCAGTACCATTTGTAAATATAATATATAGGTATTCTTATTTTAATTATATTATGCTGATATGTTATTATAGTACAGTAATGAAACAATTTCGTTTTGAAAAATATTTTCAGGTTTTTACAAACAGATCTCTCCCCTTTTGCTGCAGGGTAATTTAGCCACAGAGAGTTTGTTTTAGTAAGGCTAAACAATATTGCTTGGTACATCAAGCAGAACTGCCAAGATTCACTGTTTATACCTCCACACACATTGCATTAATGCTATCAGTACACAGCCAAAATACAAATAACTTTGAAATACTACCTTACTAAATTTCAGACCATTCCTTGCTATCCTCGGCGGTGCTAAAGTGGCTGACAAAATCCAGCTGATTGAGAACTTGCTTGACAAGGTCAACGAGATGATCATCGGTGGTGGTATGGCATACACCTTCCTCAAAGAACTGAAGGGGATGTCTGTAAGTAAACACTTACCTCCTAGTGGCTTTAGACACTCTTTAGTTATTATCATAATTATTGTAACAATTACTAGAGAGTGTCGGTAGCACAGTGTGAAAGATACGGCCGATTATATCAAGCAGTAAAAAAAAATTGTTCACATAAATATGTGTATAAATATTCTAGATTGGCAACTCCTTGTACGACGGTGAAGGCGCTAAGATCGTAGCGAAACTAATGGAGAAGGCAGCCAAAAACAACGTGAAAGTCCACCTCCCAGTGGACTTTGTCACCGGTGATAAATTTGACGAAAATGCGCAGGTAATTGGGTACAGCTTTTAAAAATTCTATCCCGAGAGGAGTTATAAGCATATCAAATGACAGATTTAAAATGTAGAAGTAAATCTCAAGTACTTTTTTCATACCTGTCATGACCAAAAATATTGACTTAATTTTTAATAATAAATAATATTATTAAAAAATTCAGTCAATTTTTATTTTGTTTTAAAAAGATATCAAATATCTAGTATTGAAAACACGATGAAACTAATTAATTTGCAGGTGGGTGCTGCCGATGTAGAGACTGGCATCCCTGAAGGCTGGATGGGTCTCGACGTTGGACCTAAATCGCAGGCGCTTTTCGCTGAGCCCATCGCAAGGGCCAAAGTCATAGTGTGGAATGGGTAAGCATCTGAATATCAAAACAAATTAACAACCTATAATGTTACCGTTTGTGCGCCGGCCTATATACCCTCTCATCGAGAGCGTACGGTCCGTTGTCCACCAAGCTAGCCCATTGTGGGTTGGTGAATTTACTTTTTTAGCTGTGGTCCTACAACGTCGCACTACCAATAGTAAGATTCTGGTTTTTAGGAGACAAGATCTTTGACAGCTTTAACTGCTTTGACAGCTTTAACCCTATTATTTAACAAATGAGACTAGTGACCCAACAGTGGCGGTATATCCACGTGAAAATTAGTTCATGGCGCCTATACCACTTAATAATTTTGTATTATTTAAGTATAAAAAAAACTCAGTGAATATTATCAATTGAATTCTCATATTCTTTATATTTGTTGATGCTCTATTGTAATATATCTATATAGATCTATATATGATATATTAAATTTTGTTAATTTTCCCCTATGAAGAATTACTATCAAGTTTTTATTTATTTTGTAACAGTCCTGCAGGTGTGTTTGAATTCGAGAAGTTCGCTGCCGGCACCAGGGCGCTCATGGATGCGGTTGTCAAGGCTACGGCAGGTGGAGCCATCTCGATCATCGGTGAGTTTAATTAAACAATAGCGTGCAATGGTCAACACAGTCAACCCCTATCGTATACTACAAGATAGATACTGCGCATGATCAAGTGATTTCGTACCTTCGTCAGACGGGAACGCTAGAGTATGGCTACTTCTCTCCATGATGCCTTAAGGCAGTGGTAGATATAAAATTGACGTGTATAAAATGTGCCACCTGTATTCATTAAAGATATTGCCTTTATAACATACCCATTTGTATCTCATCATCAGCCTGCACTACTCCACTGCTGGGCATAGGCCTCCCTCGAGGCGCCACTGAACCCGATCTTCGGTACTCCGCATCCAGTCACTGCCAGCCGCCTTACACAGATCGTCGCACCATCTAGCCGGGGGGCGTCCCACACTACGCCTGCCCAGTCGTGGTGTCCACTCGAGAACTCGTCTACCCCGGCGGTTATCGGTTCTCCGACAGATGTGACCAGCCCACTACCACTTCAAGGCGCTAACCCTTTGAGCTATGTCGAAGGCTTTGGTTCTCTGGCGGATCAACTCGTTTCGGATCCTATCTCTCAGAGAAACTCCGAGCATAGCTCTCTCCATCGCCCATTGAGCGACTGAGTATTTGGACTATTCCTATATATCTAAACTAAAACTAAAAAAATTAAGCTAAACCGATTTTAGTGAAACCTGGTTCGTGAACGCCATGCAGTTTTTAATAAAAGCGTTTTTTTATTGTCTGGATTAGGTGGGGGGGACACAGCCACTTGTTGCGCCAAGTGGGGCACAGAGGACAAAGTCTCTCATGTGTCCACCGGCGGCGGCGCCTCTCTCGAGCTCCTCGAAGGTAAGTTAATTTATTGCCAATTAGGTACATGAAAAATAAAGAAAAGAGCAGCACGTACAGAAGAAGTCGGTTGAAAAACATGAAAATTAGTAAACAAAAACATTCCTAAACATAGAAACAAAAAAGAATAATATACCTACCTACAGATTGGCAAAAGAACGGCTCAGCAGAGTCAGCATTCAAAACTGAGTGCAGCGCTGCTGGTCGTAATTGTAGTTATCTATTTAGTTATAGTATGGTATTATATAACTATGTGTATTTTATGCTATTAAAAAACCAATGTAGAAAAGTATACTATAGCTTATATTTATATACATAAAATGTTTTTTCAGGTAAAGTGTTACCTGGAGTAGCCGCCCTCTCCGACGCATAAATATATTAAGAATACATAGTTGGTTGATATCATAATAGATTGCATGATAGCGAACAAGTAAAATATTTATTTAAGTATAAGTTATCGAAATTAATAACAAGACATGTATAAGTGATATTGTTTGTGAATAAACGTGTAATGTTTAGCAGTCTAGTGTTGTGTCATATTAAATTATGTAGCATAATGTATTGATGAGTGTATTCAAAATACATACTGTTGCCTATTACTTAGTATTATTTCATTATATTTGTCTTGGTTTATTTTGTTATTGCGGTCCTATCAAACTTTTCAGTACGACCCCTTTATTTTGTATATTAATAGCTATTTATAATAATAAACTTCTGCCCGGTGCTATCCGCCATAATAATGTTTAGCGCTGTGACTAGCTGAAATACAAATGCCACAGACCTGTGACTGACAGCGGCACCACTGCGAGGCCAAGTACTGAGAACACCTGTAGGCTATACTCAATGACACTATTATTTTCCATAAAAGAAGGCCTTATGTTCGACTGGGGGCGTTGATAGGTTTTTGACGCGAAATAATAATGTTTTGGACAAATTCACACACGGCCAATGTCCCAAATTAAGCCGAAGCTTGTGGATGGGTACGCTCAACAGCTGATAAACAAACTTAATAATACTTATAAGTATTTAAACACAAACTGCTCGCCGCATCGTCACTCTACCATTTCAGTGTTTCTGTAGCAGGTAAATACATACATACACAATAATACTAGGCAAGTCCACGCAAGTCTTGAGCATAGTGTGATTTATTTCACAATTTATCGACATCGAGTGTTACAAATTAGAACTAAGAACATTTTACAAATTTTTTTTTTTTTTTTTTTTTTTTTCATCATATTATTTATCAGTATCGAGCATAGTGTGATTTATTTCACAATTATCGACATCGAGTGTTACAAATATGTTAGGTACCTAATCTAAGAACATTTACATGACATGTATTTTTTTGGTTTTTTTTTCATATTATTTATCAATTAGTATCAAAAACCGAATTTCGTATATTAACATTATTAATTAATTCCATACACTTAATGAACTTTATCCTATTGTCAACATTTAAGTACATATTTTATTTAACATGCCATAAACATTTTATAAAATGTCAATTTTAACATAACATACAAACACCTTTTTTTCTCATTTTAACATTTAATTTAATTATTAATCTGCTTGTGATCGCATGAGTCTTATAATAACTATTCAATGAAAATAAACATTCAATTATGAGTCCGGGAACTATTTTTATCGTTGCTTATTTTTGTTACCGTTTATTTATGTTATTAAAAAAAACAATGTAGATAGACGTCCAATGTGTGCGAGTGAGAAAATAATCTATTATGTCAGTGTCACTAGTCAAGACAGAGAAATTGAACACAACGCGATTGTAACCTGTTTCGAATGACAGGTTGGGGCACTATGGGGAACTATGTGTTTCTTGTCACATTGACAATTGAAAAATCGTCATAATGAGCTCTTTGTTCGTCTATACTCTATACTAAGTTTATTATAATTAAAGTCTATTTTCAAAAGGAGATATCAAAACATGAACGCAAGTTAATGGGTCAAAGTACTTACTAGCTTTGAAACTTAATTGTTTATTGCCTGAAATAAAAAAGCATTTAAATAAACTGGGAATTATTCTTGAATGTCGTTAGGTTAAAACCATGTAGGTACCTCTATTGCATTATAGCAATGTTGTACCTTCTTGAATCGATGTTTCTTGTCTAGTAAGACTATATTATAAAAGAAGTAAGCAAGAGGTCAAGAAGAGAAATAACTAAATAAATAAGTTGTGAGGGTGTTCACTCTGCTACCGCATTCACATGCAAATCCTCTTGAAACTCTTTCTTGACAAACTCATACGTCATGCATATGTCTATTGCCTTCTCCAATGAAAGCTCTGATTCTTTAAGCAGACGTCTCCTCAACCCATTCTCACGCAATCCACATATCAATCTGTCCCGGACCAAATCATTCTGCAGTTCGTTAAAATCGCATGTGGTCACCAATTTGTTCAGCTCGAATATATATTCTTCCACAGATTCTGAATTCAGTTGGTTGCGGGTGAGAAAGTTATGACGTTCCAGCGTAATATTCTTCTTCGGTATGAAATACTCGTCAAATTTCGCCAGCAAGTTATCAATGGTAGTAAACTCTTGCATAAATGTTTCATAAACCTTGCGGCATTGGCTGCCTATGATGTAAAGCAGAGTATTCACTTGCACGTCATGATTCTTTAGCTCCAAACCGCACGCCGTCGCGTACATTTTGAATGTTTGCTTCCACATACACCACTGTTTGCCTATGTGTCCTGAGGCTATATTCGATATGTTTTCCTCGAAGTAGAATGGTTGAGGCTGTTGCAAATACGTTTTCATTGTTAACATGTTGTTCGGTTTTAATTTAAAATGGCGCCGAATGAAACTGTACTCGAAGATACGAGTGCTGGGCGTAGACTGATTTATTTTAACATCAGTCATCGATCGTCTTCAAATAAAATAAACACAAAGTAGCTAGAGGTAAAGATTCAACAAATCCCTTTATAATGAGCGACTCCTACGTTAAAGGATTAGGTGAAGACTGCCACCCTGTCTGGAAATAATAAATTGTAAGGCGGTCCGCACAAAATTTTCTCAACATTTTTTTATTTCTTAAAGAAAGAAAGAAAGAGCAAACTCATCCAGCTTCGTCATTTTCCTGACAAAAAAAAATACAATTTTGTATGGATTTTTTTATTAATAATACACATATACTGATGAAGTCATGTTGGACCTATAAATATACCCACTTTATTCGTAAATAGCTCCCACCATTTGTGAGTAAATCGCAAGTTTCAATTTCAGTTGTATGGGAACCATACAAACTAGGTTTTTCCCAGACCAATGGGTACTACTATGTCACAGACAAACATAAGCGAACTACGAGACGTATAAAGTTTCATCAAAATCGTTAGAGCCGTTTTTGAGAAAAAAAAAACACTATTGTATGACAGCTACTCTTCGGTTTGAAGGTACGGAAGAAACTGTTGATAATCCTTCGATAAAATAAATTAAAACTCCTAACTTCCAAATTTAGTTTCAATCGGACCAAAGTTTTAGCCTCCAGAGCCAAGCGTGACGGACCGACACACCGACCGATGGAATTACGATATGTGTTTTTTTGTTAAATTATGTGTTATCGATATAGAATACATTTTCGCGAAAATTCGAAATACTTTTTTACGCGATTACAATACTTCCTCACCCTTAGTACCTACCGGTACTGGGGTCGAGAAAGTAAAAAACAAGGGTGGTGCGTCATTTCATCACAACAAAAAACGTTCTGGCGGCGTCTATTTTTATTTTCTACCTACTTAGTTGTCTAAGCAACAAGAAAATCATTAACCTGGTGGAATTTTCTCGATAAGTGGCATCTTGATTTAGAAATTTCCTGCGATAATTTTACCTCAAGCACTAAGATTACTTACTAACTTAAAATAGAGTATCTTAGTTAAAGAAAAAATTAAAAATAAAGTCAAACTATAAGTATAATAAAAAAGAAGTCAAAAGAGATTAAGGTTTCAGAGATAGTCAAACTACAGAAATGGAGATGTACAGGACATATGATTAAACAATGATTAAAAGATAGAAAAATGGACTAGGGATATAGTAGAATGGTACCCAAGAGATGGAAAAAGAAAGAGAGGAAGACAATACTGTAGATGGGAAGATGACATGAATAGGGTTGCAGGAGGAACATGGATGCAAAAAGCAAGGAACAGAACTCACTCGAAGGAAGAAAATCTCTGGACGAGGCTTATGACGCAAAACAAGCATAGGATAATTAGAATTAATAACATTAAGTAATGTAATCCTCTGCATTGAATACCTATAATAATAATAATCTAAGTGGAACATTCATCCATCTGTACGGGGCCCGTGATTGAAGCTTTATCCTCACAAATTCAAATCGAGCGCGTTTCTAACTAAGCTACCACAAAACCACAATTGGCTCATAGGAGTTACGACAATTCGTCATATTCCGGCTCCGACGATTGATGAATTAATAACTAAGAATTTCTTATCTCCATTCTATAACTAACTCTATATATAACTCGCTTTGCCGCGGCCATGTGCCTGAGCGCTACCATAAAACTTCCTAATCTAATCATAAACCTATAAGTAACGTTCCGTTCCAGGCCAGTCGTTATTCCATAAGAAATTGGATAAACGGACAGGTCATATTTTTTATTGGCAATATAAGTAGGTAACAATAAATATATCAATTCAATACACTTTATTGCACATTTGAAAATTACAGACAAAAAAAAAGAGAACAACAAATACAGTAATGTGGATACAGTAATGTTGGCGTAGTGGTAGTAACACTGCCTACTGCGCCAAAGGTCGTGGGTTCGATTCCCGCCCGGGACCAACATTTGTGTGATGAGCATAACTGTTGGTTTTCGGATTCTGGGTGTTTGTATGTATTTATGTATTTATTTAAAAAGTATTTAAGTATGTTTATCAGTTGTCGAGTACCCATGTACAAGCATCGGCTTAGTTGGGACTAAACAGCAGTGTGTAAAATTGTCCAAACATTATTATTATTATCTAGGCGGTCTTATCGCTAAGAGCGATTTCTTCCAGACAACCTTTCAATCTTGTAATCAATATTGTAAGTAGATATAACTTATTTACATATATACATGTGCTCATATTATTCTCAGATACAGTCATTATAGTGTAATGTTATTGTCCCTGAAATTTCAATTCATATCAAGGTTCGAAATCATTCGTTCATTAATATTAACTAGCAGACCCTCGCGACCTCATTCGCGATAAAAGAGTATAATTATGACATACTTACTATTGAGCTGTGCAGGTTTGCTACCAACCAACCGACCGACCTATCCAACAGCGGAAGAATTATTGAGATCGGTTCTGTAGTTACAAAGATAACTTCCTACATACATCCATCCATCCATCCAAACAAACTTTACCTCTTTATTATTAGTATAGAAGATAGGTAGGTATCAAAATATCGGACCTACTATAGATAAATTCAGTAATGTGATAGAAAATTCGCAAACCTCGTAATACGATAGTATGATTTGATTGCCTTAGTGCTGCTAAAGCTATTTGAAACCGGCACCCCGATGCAATATGTGCAATATTGGAGCATATAAATCACTTGGAGGGGAATCGGCAGGAAATATGATTTCCCATTAATATCAGACGCTCTGCGCTGTTAAATCCCATCTTCGATGACCTATTTGTGATATAAATATGAATGTAGCATTTAGTTTAAACTGGCTTAACCCGTGATTTCGTCTCCGTGGAATTTGAACCCTTTTGGGGTGTAATTTTGAAAACAATTTTTGGATTTCAACCCTAAAGAGGTGAAAAGGGATGTTATGAGTTGTACGGGAACAAAAATTTACAGATAAAATTTACATGCCGCGGGCAACAAGTAGTAGGTAAGTAACTTAAATACGATACTTTTTAATTCAAACGAAGTCGCGGGGCATTGGCTAGTGTAGAATAAAATTGCTTGGCAATGATGGGAAATTATTGGAAAATTGGAAAAAATATGCATTTCAGGAAACCAAACACGTATACCCGCACTTGTGAACGAGTACCTACACTTAGCTGAATTTTTTATTTTCACGCGGTAATTTCGCAAAATAGTGGAAAAATTCTTTCTAAATGGAGTGACTACATGAATCAAAAAAATTAGCTACCGCGCACGCCACCAAACAGATTCGAAGATTCTTGGGTGACTACGTCATTTGAGGAATGCAAAATTTTTAGTTTTCGGTTGGTAGATCCATGAATCAAAAAATTTTGCCACAGGGAGCGCGCGCGTGACCTTCGGGCGTGAAACTTCTTGGGTAGATCAGTCAAAAAAACTCTGGGTTGATAGATCAGTCAAGGTATCCGTTTATACCAAGAAGTTTCAAATCTCTGGTCGCGCGCGCGCTCCCTGATTTTCTGATTCATGGTTTATACATAGATAGATGTATATTGCGGGTAAACCTCTAACGAATACAAATGGTACTAAAGCAGGTGTTAAAGATTCCATAACCATTTTTATTGTCCATTATTCTGCGTCATGAAAATGCTCGTAGTTCTACGGCGTAGCGCGTAACGGTTTCCCGCTTTATTTACTGTGCCGTTTAGCCCCGCCAAATATAATACTCGCTCGGCTAACTCTCGGCAACTATGAAGTAATCTGTTGCTAGGCAAGCAAAAGCGACGACACGGAAGAGTTTAAATTATTTTTGTACAGTCAGCGTCAAAGTAGCTGTAGCTGGTCACTTTAGTATCTTGTCACGTCGCGACGCGTAACAGCATAACGCATCTAGGTGGAATATGAAGTACTTAGTAATTGGAGGGAAAGTCCCCTAAAATATTGATGCTTCCAAGTTTTACTGACATTCCTTTATTTTCAAAAGTAAAACTGCATTTTCAGACTTTCAGAGCCGGGAGTCGAACCGAACAAAACATCTGAATTTTTATGATACCAATACAATCGAAGGCGTCTTTCATAAGAACCAATTCTATCTAAAGTAACACAGTTTCCTAACAGCGGCGCGTCCGCACCGCACGCGCCGCACGCAACGCATTGTATGGTGGAGGTCGGTGCGGGCGGGTGGACGCAGCTCCATACTTTATACAAAGCAAACAAAAATTTGTTGCGTGCGGTGCTGCGGCCAAGGGGACGGAATCAATGCTTCCTTTCATTTCCTTAGGGTACTTTCCCTACAATCGCGACTTTTTTTCCATCCTGTATAGGTTTATGTACTGAAGAGACTGTTCTCTCCGTTATTGAAACTACCTATATTTATTTATGAATTCGCACAAATAGTTTGAGATTTAGTAAAAGTTGCATATTTTCTAAAAATGAATTATTTTATCTATTTGCCATAATTATAATCAAGTAGGTAGGTACATTATAATACATTTTTGTTACCATTCACATTTTTCTATATAAACACGACCTTTGTTTGTGAAACCGTTACAAAAACATCAAACGCTTTTCTAAAGGCCAACCAATATGAACTTTATTGACATTTAATTTATCTATTTACTAAACTAGGTAAATTTGTTCTGGGGCTATGATTGGGTCGGATCGTATTTTCTATTTTAATTATAATGATTCATTGCATTTTCTACTTTATGTCTTGGACTGAAGTTTTCTCGTGGTTTGCTTCGTACATTAGAAAAAACATGGCGGCTATCGATCGGTCCTACGCGCAAGCGTCTTAAACTACGTGTCATAGAATTTATCGCGGCAATCCTTTAGCATCTCCATCACCCGTATCATCTGCTAACAAGGTATCTAAAATCATTAATGACAAGATAAATGGGGTGTCATTAATGATAATGGTACGCTATGCTACGCTAATCATTCGGCAATTAATTTCGGAAACAAAAGACAGCTGTTGCTGGATCGACGCCCTATGACATGTGGGGGTTTGCGATAGCGACCCGTGAACTTTGGTCCAATTGGCGAGGTTCCGCGCATGCTCGCCACACGATTCACAGCTCGTTTACATACGCGCGTGAGACCAGGCGAGGCGTTCGACGAATGTTGCGCGCACGAACGAACCGAGTTTTTAACTTGCTACCTTTACCTTATCCTCTCCGTCTCCGCAAAAGCACACACCCGTATCAGACAAACACATGTCCCTCAGGCGTCCCCGAAAGCAAATCTCACAAATCTTAGACATAGACATAATTTATTAGTAATATTCATTACAGGTCATAAACTTTATAAAATACATTGCCTTAGAGTGTCATGCTCCATAACCTAAGAAAGACATTGCTCGACGCATTAGTCGGCTGAAGACAAAGGTCGCCAGGGAACTGTGGGGTTTCTTCTCGGACGTGACAACGTCAGTAAATTGACAGTTGCGAGAAAAACCCAACGTGCTATTTACCTGCACGATTGGGAATCAAACTCGAGACACCCCGCGTCCTCTCTATTACGGCACTGACGGTTTCTAATTTAATTAGTTTTCGTTTGTGTTGTAAGAAAGCACCATATCTTCTGCCCTTGGTTTTATCTAATTGTGCGCATGTATGTCATGTTGCTATTCTTCCCTTTGACTCGTGCTACAAACGCGAGGCGAACGGCGAGCGCGCTGTTTCCTACTCGTCTCGTGGCTCGCCTCGCCGCTCGCGCGTATGTGTAAACGCGCTATTAGAGTTCTGTATCAAAATAACAATTTCTTTCTCAGTGATGGTGTCAGTTATGTAAAAGGCTTCACGTCGCCGGTATTCCGGCAGACGATGCGAAAATTATCAAATGCCTAGTTTTAGTAAATAACGGACTTTATGAAATATACGACTAGCAGATGTTAATTTAGGATTTAAAGCTTTCATGTCAATTGTTGTCTAAGTGTATATCGATTATAATGTAGGAAGTAATAGTTGTTTTTAGGTAAATCCAGCAGGTGAGTATCTACATGCCGTGACAAAAGAGTGATTGACGTTTGTTTTTAATTTGTAATTTGCGCAATTTAGAATAGATTATAAGTATTTTATTTTGCAATCAAACAAGCATTTAAACGCAAAATAAATGACAACAATAATAAGTTATGTATTATTAAAAATTCTCCCACTTTTTTTTATTCGCCAGATGCTTAAAAATGCCACTTTTTAATTTTTATTTATTTATTATTATTTCTTCCAATATAAATGGGAGCCAAGGCCGCATTGTTGTATTTACAAATGTAAGTAATTGTGGATCAATAAAGATTATTTATTTATTTATTTTTACAATAGGTAGGGTCTCAGGACTCAGGGCTCAGAGGATTATAATCTCAGGATACCTACGAACTTAAGTAGGTGCTAATTATTTCTTTTTGCACATTTACAGCTGAAATATTATTAAAAAGCCTTTATCTCACAAAGTAGATGTAAATAGTAGTATCGTACTAGTTCATAAAATATGTACACAAATACACTTAATGAGACTCAATATTTTGTTAAATAAAAGATGGCATAATGAAAGCAGTCGTAGAACTTGAATACCGTAAATATTTTATTTAAAGGTAGTGGAGAATCGATGGACATTTTGTGGCTTTTATTTTATTTATTTAGCTCATTAGAATATTACTTCAACTGGCCTATTGTCTCACAATTTATTTATTAAAAAAATACCTTGAACCTCAATTTTATAAATGTGAGAAAAATTCTCGTATTTTTTTTATATGTAAGTACAATGTTAATGCATAAGTAGAGCATCAATAAATCTATAGTTAGGAGAGTTTCAACTGATGATATTAAATATTTAATAAGTTATATACAATTAATTAATGTTTTATTATTTCCTAATAATCCAAAGTACAGTAAGGTTTTTTTTGTCTAGATAAAATACCCCTAACAATGAACTGAACTTCCCAATGAAAATGATTTAGATATCATCTGATGAACACTTTTCGAGTTTGGAGGGAAAACTGTTAAATACGGATCCTTAGGGACTGCGCAAACCAAGCGGAAATTTGCCCGCGCACTTTTTGACGTCATTGTCAAATGAACCATATCACTATAACCTAGAGAACAAAATCGTTTGAATGACCTCGAGCGCGAGGCGACGCCGACGTGCAGAAGTCGCTATACGATTTTGTTCTTTATGCTATAGTGACATGGTTCATTTGACAATGTAAAGTGTGCGGGCAATTTTCCGCTTGGTCTGCCTCGACCCTTACTATGCATGGTCCGGCATGCACTTGTACGGTTTTTATAAGTTAAAGATTTTCTCCAACTGTAACATACCTAGTTGTTTGTGTAACAGTAAACCCAGCTAGCCTCAATCATGCCGGACTGGATATGGTTACTTCTGGCGGCGCTGTTCGGAGCCGTCGCCGCTCTAGCGGTGCCGGTGACAATGTTCCTTTACTTCCTGCAACCATTCGAGAAGAAAACACCTGCAGAGAACTTTTCCATGCCGATCACAATACCACCGGTGAGTTTACGTCGATTTTACTCCACCAGCTTAATCAAGACGAAACATAATATTGTTGTTCCGTAAAACAAACTTGTACGGTCGACCGCACGTCAGTAGAAAAGAACCAGTATAAACTGGTCTCTCATAGTATTGGAACTCCCTAACTGGCTAGGCCAGCTCAGGGTCAAAGTGTTTCCACTGACGTGCGGTCGATCGTATCAAAATACTTTAACGCTAGCCTAGCGTAGTTTTTATTTTCAGAATCAAATAACAGCCTATAAATATTAGAACAATAATCCCCCACGCTAGCCCGGTGCAGGTTGGTAGACCTAAAAGTTTTTTTGAGATTAAATTTTAATAGGGATTATTTATAACTAATAGAATAATTTTAAAAATTATGGTACCTTACAGGGTTCATGTTACGAACTTTTATACACCTTTTGTGACCACATGAATCTATTAAATGATATGAATAACATATCGGAGGTGGATCTACTTTGATAACTAAGTATATTACTACAGTCATCGCAGCAGAAGTCCAAGGAAGTTATGACGTACTCTAAAATTCTAGTGATATAGCAAATAAATCGGTTTTAATGTTACCATCAACTGGTTCGGTATATGGGTCGTGTGACGAGAAACCTTGCTAAAATGCCCGGGACATGCCTAAATCTCCAGGAATCTGGCTAAATCCCCAGGAACATGACCAAATCCGCAGGAACATGGCAAAATTTCCGTTCTGGCACATAATATATAATAGTTGGTTCTGGCTATGTTCTTGGATTATAAAAATATGAATGATAAACGAGGCCGAGGCGGGCATAAGTTTAATTTGCTATCTACTCAACAAAATTAGGGATGAGACGAACAAATAAAAGGTAACAAAAAGTCAAGGGTTCTGAGCATGTATCGTGTGTGTGAAGACGCAATATTTAAGAGAGGTAAAAGTAGACATGAAATGTAATATTTACAAAAAGTACACCCTTGGGGATTGTAACGACGATCTACTTGACTTCTTACGATTACTTGAGAGAGAAGGTACCTACTAGAGTTTCTGTAAAATGATCCCACATTTGTTTGCCGCGTTCTTCCAAATGTGCACTTTTTTTTTTCTTTTAGCTTTGACTTTAGTCGAAAACCGCTTGCCTGGTCAGTTAGGTGTGTATTACTGTGGAGTTATTTGGAACCTAGGTCGTAGTAGTGATATGTGGCGAGTCAATTTTCGCCTATAAATGAATTTTGGGCATTTTTATGTCCACGCGGACGAAGTCTATTTACATAAACAGGATCATTAATTTTGAAACAAAGAAGTCTGTAAAAGAAATGTAATTGCCGAAATGGTTCTAAATATAACATAGGCACATAAAAAAATTCACTTGAATTTTGTCAAAACAGAAAAACAACAAACGCCAATGATTTTCTACAAGGATCAAGCCGATTTACCAAACACCCTGTATATATTTAACATTGTGGGAGGGCTTTGACATTTATTGAAAACCCTTGCGCCTTACAAATGTTTTATCTGAGGGGAATTTTCCTTTAAATGAAACCGCACAGACAAATTGAATTTGTACCTTACCTAATTAATTTTCCATCTAACCAGCCCGTTTTCGCTTTAAATAAACCCTTTATGTATATTTGTCATGGTTAGACCCTAATAATTATTTTTACACTTGAAAAAGCCATCTTGTCTTAAAATCGTATTCGGACACTTTATGTCGTGTTTTTTTTGCGTTTTGTTTTAAGAATATAGAAAAGTTCAGTTCCCCAAATTAATTCATGATAATGCATGCTCGGACCTCACAAAATCTCTTAAGTCCAAAGCAAGCGACACTTAACCATTTTGAAAATAATATTGTATCTGTTTAGATACAAAAATATTGCAGCAAAAATATTGGTTTTTGTACAGGTGTCCGGTAATGATTGCTAACTGGCAATGGGTTTTCCATGACCAATCAGAATGTCACAAAATGAAACTTTACCGTTTTCGAAACTTCACATTAACTTTGCAGTCCTCTTCAGAACACCATCTATGGGTTATATTATCTCCGAGACGCATACGCGTTGTGTTCGTATCGATGCGTTGTACCTCATCCACACCATTTTCCATAGAGCCATGCGTTGTACCTCATCCACACCATTTTCCATAGAGCCATGCGTTGTACCTCAGCCACACCATTTTCCATAGAGCCATGCGTTGTACCTCATCCACACCATTTTCCATAGAGCCATGCGTTGTACCTCATCCACACCATTTTCCATAGAGCTATGCGTTGTACCTCATCCAAACCATTTTCCATAGAGCCATGCGTTGTACCTCATCCACACCATTTTCCATAGAGCTATGCGTTGTACCTCATCCAAACCATTTTCCATAGAGCCATGCGTTGTACCTCATCCAAATCATTTTCCATAGAGCCATGCGTTGTACCTCATCCACACCATTTTCCATAGAGCCATGCGTTGTACCTCATCCACGCCATTTTCCATAGAGCCATGCGTTGTACCTCATCCACACCATTTTCCATAGAGCCATGCGTTGTACCTCATCCACGCCATTTTCCATAGAGCCATGCGTTGTACCTCACCCACACCATTTTCCATAGAGCCATGCGTTATACCTCACCCACACCATTTTCCAACAGTTCATAAACTTTCGTAGGATGGTGGAAGCTGCACCGTACTGCTACTTAATAACTTTCCTTATAAACCAATCAACTAAAGAACTTTTGTTTTCCTCCTAGCCCCGTTGGGAGCCCACGGAGTTCAATTTTCCTTTATTAAGTTAACTATTTCGGTCAATTAAGGCCGTTTTCGTGGAATTAAGTTAGGTGCGTCCGTGATTACTGCTGGTAACGACTTTAAGGCAAGTTTGGTAGCTGTTAGTGTCTACTATGGCTGAGAAATCGATATTATACTGTTATCTTATAGGTGTACTTACTACTTTACTTACACGTACCTAATTAAATTAAAGTACTTCAAACAAATTCGACTAAAAATATGTTTCTTGTATGTGTGTGTATGTATACTTATTTGAAAATAATAGGGTTTGTTTTTTTTCATTTCATTTCATTATAAATACCATAGAGTTAGGATCTCTTTGTTTGGCAGCCGCGGCCCCTTAAAGAGGCGTAAAAGAAGCTTTTTATGGGTGTCAAAATCGTGTCAAATGGATTACAATATTGTAACTCACTCACACATTCTCATTTTCAAACTCCTTAGAAATTTTTATAGCAACCTCCTCCCTCTACTCCGCTTCCTTTGTCCGCACCCCCCCCCCCCCCTTCCCCGGTAATTGGCACCATAGGTTCCGATACTAATTAAGCAAGATCCGAACTCCACAGGGAGCGCGCGCGCCACCAAAGAGATTCGAAATTTCTTGATAGATACGATTGGTGGCCTAAGAATTTCTTCTTCGGTGTATGCAGGTTTCCTCACGATGTTTTCCTTCACCGTTAGAGAGCAGTAAGTAAATGTACTTAAGTTTCGAGAAAAAACCCATCGGTACATGGCTCAGCCGTGGAACTCCGGACCTTTCGATATGATAGGCCGCGATAAATGTTTATGTTTCAGGAAATACTGCACGAACTGACCCGTGGCGCGGGCAGCACGTCCGAGGGCGCTCTGAACGCGATGCTGCAGTTCATCTTCCAGCAGAGCACGGCGGATACGCGCTGGCTGCGCCGGCGCATGGCCACCGAGCTCGCCGAGCTGCTCGCCAAGACATCCTCAGGGAAGATCTTCGAGTCGCTGACGGTATGTTACCTCATTAGTTCGCATTAAATACTAATAAAAACAAAACCAGTATAAACTTGTCTCTCGTAGTAGCCAGCTCAAGATCAAAATGTTTCCACTGACTTGCTGTCGACTGTATATCTAGGCGGTCTTATCGATTTCTTCCAGACAACCTTTGTGTTAAGTTCTGATCGCGATGATGCAGTTCACTTCCCAGACTACAGCAACAGACTACTACTATCACTTCAGTGATGATAATAACTACATTGCAAATCATCGACTAGCACTAGTGGTTCCCTATTTGTGTAATTACCGTTTTTTGTATTGAATATTGAAAATTGAGGTCCTAAAGGACTTTATTTCCAAGGCCTTAAAATTAATTATAAAAATACTTACGTTCTGTATGACCAACCAGCTCCGCTCCCTGGAAGTGGGCAGCGAGTTCCCGAGCATGACGAACATGCGCGTGCTGAGCGGCGAGCTGGAGGAGGACGGCGCGAGGCTGCGGACCTTAGACCTGAGGTTCGACCTCACCTACGACGGCAACTTCACGATAGACGTCGACGCCGTCATGCTGCTAGGGAAGATAGCTAACATTTCCATCACAGGTACATTAAAACAGTTGCAACGGATCATATGATCGGTTGGGACAAAATAATCACAATTTCTTAGTTGCATCGAATCATGTGATCCGATGGGAACTTTTTGTGTGATCAGATGCAACTTCGAACGGATCATATGATTCGTTGGGAATAACACTCCTTTATTAATCTCGTCTAGTCCCATAGGTACATAAAAACCATAATTTTAGCAAAACGCATAAGGGACGGGGCAGACGGAGCGAAAAATTCCCGGGAATTTTGATGTCATTGTCAAAATCACCATAGTCGAAACTTTAGGCCTTAAAGTACAAAATCGTATGCGCGAGGCGACGCTGACGTGTGTTGGTATTCATACGGTTTTGTACTTTAGGCTATGGTGATATGGTTCATTTGTCAATGACGTCAATAAGTGCGCGAGCATTTTTCCGCTCTTCCCTAAGTAATGACAAAATTCAAAACCAAAAAAACGTATACTTAAAATTATTCTAGTACGACGAACGTAGTTACATTTACATACCTAAGTAATTTTAGTCTGCTTTTAATTTTGGTCTGTCTGTCGTAGAAAAATCGAAAACTAGTGGACGAATTTAGCTTATTAGAAATTAGCTTAATTTTTTTCTGATTTTATTTCCGACTATTACAAAAATATATATTTTGCATCAAACTTGCTCGTAAATGGTCATATTATATGCATGCATACAGAAATATAATGGCCTATATTATACACCCGCGGGAGTAATGAAAATCAGTACAATATTATACCCCTAGGGGCTGTACTGAACTGGTTTATTAAATTATTTAAGTTAAATTGAGTAGTTAACTTGACTTAACTTAACTTGACTTATTTTCTCGCAAATGTGATGAAAAACATTGTGTGCATGACGGGTAGTAAGGGTGTTACAAACTCGAGTCATTAAAATCCCTCCGCCTTCTGCGTCGGGCTTCTAACAGACTCTCGTTAGTAATATCCTACTTACTACCCTTATTGCACAATATACTATTTCGTCACCGACTTTTTTTTATACGTTGTCATTGTCTTTTGCAGTGGAAAGCCTAAGCGGCAACGTGCGCGTAATGTTTCGACGCACACCCTACACTCACTGGGCGCTGGCGTTCGAGTCGCCACCGAAGCTGGAGCTCCGAGTCCGAGGCCGCTTCCAAGGCAGAGAGCTCAAGCCTAGGCTGGCGTCGCTCGTCGCAGCTCACATTCGAAGGGCCGTTGCGCAACGACACACGCTGCCTAATTATAAGATACGGTCAGTGGAAAAAAAAAACAATTGCAAAAGAAGACTGATAAAACAAATGCGCTTCCAAAAAAGCAAATAGTATGTAGTTGACCAATAGGAACAAAGCACACATCACGTTTTGAACAACAAAAAGGAAAACATTTCAAAAGTCAACTAACTGGCCAGTATGATTAACGGGCCAGACACCAAGAAATTTAACTAATTTACTATTAAACATGGCTCGGCTGTATGGTATTTTTCTTTGGTCCCTTAGCTTTTATGATAGATTAGATTTTAAGATAATGCATTTCTCAGAATTTTTTAAACTTATCGGTAGTGCCGGTAGTGGGAATGCTGGCAAGTTTATATATTTTTGAATTTTTGAAGTGCGAAAACTAAACCATTGCCTTTTTTTGAGAGTAAAAACGAGGCTCTTCCCGACTTCGTTTTTCAAATGAAAAGCGATCCTTTCCGAGCACAGAAATAATAAACTAGCGGGAGCGTAGCGAGCTTTTTCCGTGTTCTGTGTTTCCGAGCTTATTTGAGAAATGTGTATTGCAGTTACTTTTTTTTATTTTTTTTATTCATTTTCAAATCTACAACTAGTAAAAAATTTGCCAATAACAGATTTCCAATACTAATAAACCTTTTACATACTTAGGGGGCCATTTAAATAATATGTTTTCGAAACTGTAGTCAGATTTAATATCGACTAAGTACTTATTTTTGATCGCCATTGTACAAAGTTCTCAAAGTATAAGTACTCGCGTAGGTACGAATAAATGTGGTTGTTTGTTCAATTATTATTTTCTGGTTATGATATCACTTCTGATTTTCTGATGATGACCACAAAAAAACAGCTCTGTTGTTTTGTGAGCTGTTTATTTTGTGGTTTCGGCTTGATACGAGCCCTTTAAGGCATATCTTAAGTATTAAATAATTTAAAGTCATATATCTTATAAGTATCTAATAAGCAAGCGGTTACAGCACGGCCTCCGGCCTCGGCGATTTTGAAAATAAAATAGAATGCATACAACTATTGTTTATATAGGATCAGCAACAGTGTCAACAAGACGCTCTGCCTCAGCTGTGTTTATTTTTTTATTTTTGTGTTGTGTGTTTCAGTTACAAACCATTTTTCCCAAAGTGCGAGCCGGGCAGCGCGGACGGGGAGGAGGGCCCCACGCCGCACGGGCGGCTCACGGTGCGGCTGGTGGAGGTGACGCGCCTGCACGGGACGGGCGCGCACGCCGCCGTGCGCGCCGCGCTCGCCGTCGACTCGCACGGATGGGTAACAATATGAATCATCATCATCATATCAGCCTGCAGACGTCCACTGCTGGACAAAGGCCTCCCCCAAGGATCTCCACGATGACCGGTCCTGCGCCAACCTCATCCAGCTGGGTCCCGCGACCTTCACCAGATCGTCGGTCCACCTCGTGGGAGGCCTGCCTACGCTGCGTCTTCCGATACGTGGTCGCCACTCGAGAACCTTTCTGCCCCCACGGCCGTCAGTTCTACGAGCGATGCCAGCCCACTGCCACTTAAGCTTCGCAATTCTTTGACCTATGTTGGTGACCTTGGCAACATGAATATTCTTTTTGAATCATCAATCATCATCAACAGCCTATTTACATGTCCCCACTGCTGGGGCTCAGACCTACCCTATCAACGAGGATGTTCGGGCTGTAGTCCCCCACGCTAGCCCAGTGCGGGTTGGTGGACTTCACATGCGACTAAAAAATTCTTCTTCGGCGTATGCAGGTTTCCTCACGATGTTTTCCTTCACCGTTTGAGAGCAGTCAGTAAATGTACTTAAGTTTCGAAAAAAACCCATTGGCCCAGCAGGGGATCGAACTCCGGACCTTTCGATATGATAGGCCGCGTCTTATCCCCGACGCCACTGACGCTCTTTTTGAATGCGTGTTCTAAATTGTTTATTTTAAACTAGTTATGCCCCGCGGTTTCTCTCGCCGGGTAATTTATGCATATACTTTGCGTTCGGTCTGATTGTTGTTTTTGCTCGCTCCTAAGAATCGTAGCTTAAAACATTCGTCTAATAATTGGGATATCAAATGCAAATTTACGAATAATATAACATTACGTAAAAATCCTTTTTTTTTCGAATTCAAATTCAAATTCAAAATCTTTATTGCGATACACAGGTGAGTTAGGTAGTGTACATTTGTTTAATGGGCTCTGTGATCTGCCTTACATACAGCATGCAATATTTGTTGTTATCACACAATTGGTTATTATTAAACAGAAATACAATATACAATTATTTATAAAGCAATTTTCTTATAATTCCCACACATGATTACAGTTACCTATTATGAATGCTATAATACTCCTCCATGCAGTAGAATGCTTTCTCAATTAAATACAGTCTTAGCTTTGTTTTAAACTGTTCGTAGTCTATGGTACGTCGAATTTGAAAAGGCAATTTGTTATATACTGTGGGTGCCTGTCTAAAGAAACTATTACGGTATAGAGTTGTTTTTGATGGGCCTAATACTAATTGGTCATTACGTCTCGTACTGGTTACTTGTACAAACAAATTCGGATTGCGGCGGACAAACATGCATGTTTCGTATATGTACATAGATGTTAATGTTAGAATTTTTAGTTCCTTGAAATGGTTTCTGCAGCTGTCAGTCCGTTTCAGGTGGCAAATTGCTCGCACACATCGTTTCTGTGCCCTGAATACTGTAATTATGTTACAGGCCCTTCCCCAAAATATTATTCCATAGCGAAGTGTAGCTGCAACTTGGCCATGGTATGCTACAAGTACCGCTTGCCTGTTTGCTATCTTGCTTAATTTACGAAGTGCATAGGAAAAGCTAATAATTTTGTTACGTACATATTCTAGATGTGTTTTCCAGCTCAAGCTACTTTCGATATGTAGGCCTAGAAATTTAGTCGAGTTGGTTTGTCCTATTTCCGTATTCTCGTAAGTTATTTTTGATTCTAGTTTATTGTTTCCCCTTTGTTTGAATTTCATGATTTTTGTTTTATCTAGGTTGATTTGTAAATTGTTTTCTTTTAGCCAGTCAATGATAGTTTTAAGACTACTGTTTATGTCTAATTCATTATCATGTATTACCGTACTATCATCCGCAAATAATATAACAGGATTATTTATAGCCTTGGGCATGTCATTAATATAAATTATGAAAAGTAACGGCCCTAATACGCTGCCTTGGGGAACGCCATAGCGTGTAGACCTAGGATCTGACATGTAAACTGTTTCGGTTTTAGTCTTATTACATATTTTGTTTATGCTGGTTATTTGTGTTCTATCACAGGATTTTAACAGATTTAAAACATTTCCTCTTATGCCATATATTTCTAATTTCTTTAGTAGTATGTCAAAGTCAACGTAGTCAAAAGCTTTGGTAAGGTCCATATATGTAGCTATTACCGATTGTCTTTTATCCATTTTATCATAAATTATTTTGAGAAAATCATAAATCGCTAAATCAATACATTTGTTTTTTCGGAATCCTTTTTGTTCGTAGCAAAATATTTCGTTCATCTCTAAATAGCTATTTAGACCATTGACTATAACCTTTTCAAATACTTTTGAAAAAACCGGGATCAAAGCTATCGGTCTATAATTTTTCATTTCTGTTTTGTTATCTTTCTTAAATAAAGGTTTGATTATTGTAGTTTTAAGTTTAGTGGGAAAAATACCTTGCTCTATCATTAGATTTATAATATGGCATAATATGGGTGAAATAATGTCAGAGACGAATTTTATTACATTAGTATTAATTTCATCGTATCCTGTACAATTAGTATTAGTAAGTCCCTTGATAATTAGTGCTACACTACTTGGATCCGTAGGTTTCAGAAAAAGAGAAGTTGACTTATTATAGACGCAGGTATTGCTAGCTGTCACATCTAATTTAGTCGGTGGTTGTACTGCATCTATATAGTAATCGTTAAAAGATTGTGCGATTTCCTTTGGATTTGTCGTTATTGTCCCATTCACCGAAATTTGGCTGATGTTTTCTTTTGGGATCTGGTATTGCGTTTTACGGATTATGTTCCATGTTGCCCTTGATTTGTTTTTCGAATTTAATATATAATGATCATTTTGGGCTCTTTGAGTAAGTTTTATGATTTTTCTGTATGTCATCGAATAAGTTCTAAATGTATTTTTATCAGACTGGCTTTTCGAAATCCTATATTTCCAGAGGAGAGCTCTTCTATGTCTACTGCCTGATCTAATCCCGCGTGACAGCCATTTTGGGCGTACTGTGGTATTAATCTTTCGCTTTAACCTAGGAAAACATAAGTCATACATTAATTTAAAAGTGTCTATGAAACAGTCGTAAGCTGTGTTGGCATCAGTAGCCATGAAAACATCATCAAAGCTGAGACTCTGTAGGTAGTTTTTGAATTTTGTCTGATTTTCTACGCTGTAATCACGTGTTAATGTGTACCAGTACTCCATACTACAAGTTTTTTTTACAGGGCAGGTATATAATTGGGCTGTGTGATCTGAAACTGCGAGTTCGATTATTTCTGTTTTGCCTCCTCTAATATTGTGAATTATATTATCGATACATGTCCCACTACTCAGTCGAGTTGGTTGATTTACTGTAAATTGTAGATTATGGCTAAGAATTATTTCCTTTAGGTTGGACGTAATTTTACATTTGTCAAGAATATTTATATTGAAGTCTCCGCACAAAACAATTTTTTTATTATTCGTCATCATAATAGTATTCAAAATGTCATCCAGAATGTCAAAAAATATTTTAAAAGATCTAGAGAGGTTATTTTTTGTAGGTACTCTATATATACATAAAATCGTAAGATTATGGTCAGTTAGTTCTACTGCACTGCATTCTATGAAGTTAGGAATATTATATTTTTTAAGATCAATAGTCGTAAAATTTAAATTTTTTCTTAGTAGGATACATGATCCCCCGTTTCTATTGTTTCTGCTGAAGCATGCAGCTAATTTATAGTTGGGAATAGTAAGAAAAGTAACATCGTCTATTTTCATATTATGTTCGGTGAAACAAAGTACATCAATTCGTTTATTCTCATTTCTTAACTCTTCTAAACATACTGTAATTAAGTCTGATTTGCTAATGAGGCCGTCAATGTTCTGATGCAATATACTTATTTTGTTATACACGAAAAAAATCGTCTTTTTCAACGGTGTCAATGCTTGTAATGTTAGTTATATGATGTATAGGTACATTACTACTGTTTTTCTGATTGTAGTTACTTATAGAGTCAATTAATTCCACCACATCCTTGAAAATGATTGACAATGCACGATTATTTATTTTACCATTTCTAGTATTGAACATTTTTGGTGAGTAGTCCAAATTCTTATTACAATCCAAAACGAATGCAAGTTCAGTTTTTACGTTATTTGAATGTAGCAAATGATTAAACGTTCCGACTCTATAATTGAAAAGACTTGCATATTGGTAGTTTTTATATGTTGGCAAGCAGATGATTACATTAGTGTGTTGGACGAGTAGCAATTTATTTGTTATCAAATCGACAGTTTCTGTATAGTCTTTGGTTATTTCAAAATCTTTTTCTCCTACAAACAATAGACAGAAGTCATCGTACGTGTAGTCATGTAACTTTTCTTCTATGTTGTTCGTAAGCTGTTCAATTCCACCGCCCGGCATACAGTAGTGGCAGACTTGAGTATTAGAGAGATTGTTTTCCGCTATCTGTAGTACTTTATTGCTCGGTTTTGCACTTTATTATGCACAGTTTTTTTACTTTTCCAGTATTTCCAGTTGATGAGATAATCTGATCTCTATGTTCACTAATGGTCTTCTTCGTTTCTAGATCGTGTATCGAAGAGTGTGTATGTGCTGAATTCTGTTCGTTGAGATTAAAGTTTAAAGTTGATTCGTGTATATCGATACGCTAGATTTAGACAAGGACAGAACAATTCCCAAATATAACCCGCCCAAATGAAAACCGAGACCAACTTGTACAAAGTTGTCTGTCCCTAGATGGGAATGAATCTAATAATGTTGCTCCATCTATGTACATTTTACATAGGTGGACGGATAATTAGAAACATGGAAAGATTTTCATACAATCGAGGTCACTCACACACACCATGGCTTTAAGCCATGGTTCTCCATGAAGGGTTGATCGGCGTATGATCTGATGACGGTCATCGAGAGAATAGATAGAGGACTTTTCGTGATTTCTTAACTTTAATATTTTCATACATTTTGATGCAATTTTGCGGGTTTTTTTCTTCATGACGATGCTGCTTCCAAACGGCTCATCTGATCAGTTGCATATCTATAGCGATCTAAAACTCCTCCATCTACTCTCTTGATGACCGTCATCAGATCATACGCCGATCAATCCTTCATGGAGAACCATGGCTTCAAAGTGACCTCGATTGTATGAAAATCTTGCCCTGTTTCTAATTATCAGTCCACCTATGTATCTATTTCCATGATGCGCAGGTGTCCCTCCGGCGCGGGGTGCTGGTGCTGGACGTGGTACTGCCCGCGGTGGCCGGCCCGCTGGGGCTGGTGTGCTGCCAGGGCGTGGGCGCGGTGCTGGTGGATACGGTGGTGCCCATGTCGCCGGCCTACCGCGCCGACCTGCGGCGGGACGACGTCGTGCTGGCGATAGACAACAAGCCGGTCAATAACGTCGCACAGGTTAGCCGCGCACTTCACGAGCGTTCAATTTAACTTCTGTGTTATACGAGCTGTTGCCCGCGGCTTGGTCCGACGTTTTTTATCGCTGTATGAAATAGCTTATGTCCTCCCCAGTTTACACGTGAAAACGTAACAACCATTTCCTCGTCCTCCTTCTTCACGCCCTCCTTCTCCTCGCCGTCCCCCCTCGCCCTCCTCCTCGCCATCCTTTTCCTCATACTTCTCGTCCTCCTCCTCGTCTCCACTGATAGAAGATTTTGTCTTTGGGCATTATGATATTTGCGACGAAAAGACATGACTAGAGTACTACCGACTTATATTTGTCGGATTCCTTCTCGAAGTTGTTTCTACCTAACTACAGAGTTACTTTGGCTTGAGACTGGGCGAAGCGAATGAAGTGTGTCAGGACCGTGATATTTGTCGCTCCGTTCCTCCTGTCCACCCCGTCAGGGTCATATCATGAAGATATGTACTTGTATGTTAATGTACTTTACAGGTAGGAAAACTTCTGCGTTGCGTGGAGCGCCGCGCGGTGACGGTGCGCGTGCGGCGCGGCGGCGGCGGCGGCGGCGCGCGGCGGGAGGAGGCGCCCGAGCCGCGCCGCATGCGCGCCAACTTCTCCTTCCGCAGGGTGTCCGAGGTCATGGAGGGGGTGAGGATGCAGGGCATGCGCGCGGCCACCTCCAGGAACAACTTGCAGGTCAGCATTCGTTTCTTCAATTCAAAATTCGTTTATTCAAATTTTGGATACAATAGTCTTCTTTTGACGTCAATTCTGTCTAAAACTACTCTGTTTCCACCTGTATAGCCGAGGGGAAGAAGCAGCAACAAACTCAACAGCACAGGGCCCTGTCTTTGTTTCATCCAGCCCAACGAAACCTCAATATTAATTTTAATTATAACATACGTAAGTTTTTGTTTTTATATTGTTACTTTCACCTTCTTTATAACACGGTTTACTCTTCGTCATTTCCAGGAGTCGGAGTCCCCATCAAAATCGCTAGAAACACCAAACGATGGCGACGCACAACCTAAACAGAAGTCCGAGCCTGTTCGTCAACAATCTAAATCGTCGGAGCCCGGGCCGGGGAACTTCGGGTTGCGCAAGCGCCGCTGCTCCGTGGAGAACAAGTCTTCCGACAGCTCCGCGGGGAGCACCCCCCCTGCGTCCGGCGCGAGCACCCCCCTCCGGCAAGCGAACGTCACCAACAAGACCGTCAAACACCCAGACATACCCATCATAAGGACCGACTCATCAGAGTGCAGGGTCACAGAAAAAGTGGATTCGGTCTTGAACGATGACGAGCAGCTGTTCGAAACTGGCGGGCCTAGGCAGAGCGAGCACGTGGAGATATGCCAGATGTATTGGACGAAAAGTACTCAGATCAAGGCGATTATACGCTTCGACGAGGAAACAGAGTTCAAGTTGAACGAGAATCACAAGTACTTGAACGTGAACGTGTGGGCAACTGTGCCGGGGGAGAAGGAGGAGGTGTTGCTGGGGTATTTGAACATACCCCTGGCGGCGCTGCTGGCCGAGTGTCAGGACTCGACGGTGCCGCACCATCTGAAGAGGTATCAGTTTCTACCGCCGGATGTGGACATCAAGTTTAGGTAAGCGAAGAATTTTTAGGTCGCGTTCGGCCACTTAGGTCGCCTTTTTTTGCTTTTCGTTGTTTGTACCAGGCAGTTGAACGTTAAAACTTAAAATATAGAAATAAAGCGGTGACCATTTTATATTTCTTTTTTCGTCTAAGCTGCAGCCAAAAAACGGTTTTGGCGGATTTCACTTTTAAATAGGTACCGTCGACCGCACGTCAGTGGAAACCTTTGACCTTGAGCTGGCCTAGTCTAATAGAGAGTTTCAATACTATGAGATATGTTCCATGGTGGCGTTCATTGCGGGAGCCGTTTGTCTAGCAGTGGACGTTGAAGGGCTGATGACGATGATGATGAGCACTGCTATGGACAAACATTCGATTCCAGCAAAAGCCACAAGCTGTCATCCCACGCGGGCTTCGAGCCGTGCCTGTGCTTCGGCGACGCGCTCGTGTGGTGGGAGTGGGAGGGGGCAGGGGGCGCGCGTCCCTCCCCCCGCGCGCAGCGCGACGCGCCCGCCCCGCGCGCCCGCCCCGCGCGCGCCGCCGCCGCCGCGCACGACTTCGTGCGCACACACTTCCATAGATCCACGCAGTGCGACTTCTGCATTAAAAAGGTTACTTTTTAAAAGTTATTCTGCATTGGAAGAAAAACGTCAGTTGCGTAGTGGGGATGACGCGGCCTGTCATTACATGTCGAGAAGTCCGCGTTAGATCCCCTGTAGTGCCATGTACCAATGGGTTTTTCTCGAAACTTAAGCACATTTATTGACTGCTCAAACAGTGAAGGAAACCATTGCGAGGAAACCGCATTCGCCGAAGAATAAATTCTCAGGCGCATGTGAAGTCCACCAACCCGCACTGGTCTAGCGTGGTTGACTATAGCCCTAACGCCCTCGTTGAGAGGTTAGGCCTGAGCCCCAACAGTGGGGACATTATAAATTTGCTAAGTAATTGTATTAGGTACTAAAATATCTTCAAATGAAGTATTATTCCTACTGTACCTACTAATATTATAAAGGCGAAAGTTTGTAAGGATGTTTGTGCGGATGGATGTTTGTTACTCTTTCGCGCAAAAAACTTTTCAGTAATATAGAATAACATCAGAATAACAACATAAGCTATAATTCATGAAGATATTAAGCAAATTGGCCAATTAAAGGTCATGCAAAACTGTCGTGAAAATGCTTGCTATACAGCAATAATTATTATTATTTGCTTGCACGACGTGCAGGATGTGTGCTGGACCTAACAAGCTGTAACGTTTTAAAAAAGTAGGTTTTGGCTAGACTTTTAAGCCATATCTTAATTAAAATATCAAGTAATATGGCTTAAAAGTCTTGTAACGAAGCCTAAACCTACTTTTTAAAGCTTTTCTATGCCTTGCTGGATGCCTTGCTAGGTGCCGCGCTAGATGGTGTAAATGCTACTTCTAACATGACCTTGAGCGGGCGTACGCCCAAGATGTGTGGTGAAAATGGCGCTTTAATTGAGCAATCCAAATGCATGGACGGATTTTCGTGGGAACTTTTATACGAACTGAATAGTTAGAACGTAATGCCATTTGCCAACAGATGGCGCTGTTTCACAATGTCGCCTTTGTATCTTACTAAATGAGCTATTAATTAATAGATACCCCGGGAAAAGCTGTTCCTATGGGAAAAACTACGCGGGCGAAGCCGCGGGAAAATGTTAGAAATATATCTCCCTATAGTACTAACGATACTTTGACATTGTCACTTCCAAACTTATCGTAGGAGTACTGGCTTTCACGGAATGTCAAAGTTGAATTCTCCTTTTGATTTCTCGAGGAGATATTTTGTGACAATGTAATCTCTGATACCCATGAATGAAAAAAATTTGCTGCGCGAGCGCCCACCAAAGAGATCCTAACTCTATGCTGATTGATACCTATTCGAAACGTAATTTATTCGTTAATTATCTGTGACCTACTACCTACATGTAGTCTCTCTTTCAGATATGGCTGAAAGACGCGATGCAGTGCCGCAACTGTGGCCTCTGCTGTCACAAGAAGTGCGTCACCAAGTGCCAAGAATCATCACCCTGTGTACCCAAACAAGACCGAGGTAAACTTAATTATTATAGCACAATCTGGGGGAAAAATCAGCGAAGCAATTGGTGGTCAGGAAAAGTCGGAATCAGCTAAATAAACTGGAAAGCCAGAGAAATTCTCCAGATTTTACCATGATATGATCTCAATATGCAAAAGCAGGCCGCACGTGTTTGAAGTACATTGGTTAAGGAATACAACAGACCGCCACCGCCACCGCAGGCCCTGTGTGTCTGGGGTCCCCATAACTGTTTAAGAAACTTTACACAGAACCATAATATTAGAATTATTATTCGTATACGCGTGTGGATAATTCCACGCAGGCGATTGAGGTTTTATTAAAGCAACTCATAATTTAAAAAAAGTCTAGCTAGTGATGTATGAATTACGGAGGGGACGGCGCGTACGCAGTCCCCACTATCAAAAATAACGCATCCGAGTTATCCACATTAGGGATAATCGCAGGGGTCAACCCCACCGCAGTGCAATGGTGGGGCCTCGCCCTGGGGGAACCGCCTTCCTGATCACGGTGTCCCCTATGCCAGGTAAGTATGCCTTCAACCGGCAGAGGCGGGAAGGTCATTGTTTGGCGGAGAATCTTAACACCGCGATGTAGCGAGACGCGATAAAACATACAGCGACATCTAGCGGCGCGTTGGGGTAACTAACTTGCCGACATACCGGTACCACATTTTATTTATTTAGGTGACTTTAGTATTTTAGCATAATTCATTTTAATTCTGGGTCTCTGCTGAGAAGAATACATTAATAACTACGTTTTATTTATATCTATCATTTAAACCGGTATTATTGGAATCTACAAATATCGCTCCGTCGACCATTTTGACATTACAAATTTCTGAAGCAAATATATATGTTCTAAACACATTAGTGTGTGAACGAGTATGATTACTTTATATTTGCTTACACATGCACAAAGGAAAGGAAAATATTATTTAGAAGTCGTTGTCCAGTTTATATGCAAAAATAGATACAGTACATGCGATGAGATTTATTTTTCAAGGCAACATATTGCTGCTGAGACGTCACAAATCTTTACCAAAACATTCGTGTAATATCCCGAGCGTGCTGCTTTTGCCAAGTTTTTGTCAGTGCGTTATTATATTACAAACATTTCCAGGAACGAAATATGTCATTGATCATGAGTTGTACAGACGAAGACACGCTATTGTTAGACGCTAAAATGATCCTTGAAGTTTTACGTTATTGTTAGTATTATGCAGGAAGGTTCTAATCTGTTTGGTGGCGCGCGCGCTCCCTATGGAGACTGCATCTTGCATATTTAGTATGCGAACCGATGGTGCCACTTACAAGGGGGTGCGGACAAAGGAAGCGGTAGTGAGAGGAGGGGAAAATATCTTCTCACTCTTTTTTGCACATACAAATTTATTGGAGTTTGAAAATGTAATACATTTGACACCCATAGAATGCTTTTTTACGCCTCTATAGGGGGTCGTGAGCATCCACCAAAGAGATCATATCTCTGTGGTATTATGATAGTAAAAATGATTACATACAAGTTGGAGAAGGTCGGGCGGCCGTTACCTACAACGCTGATGTTGGGAAATGTCGACTACGTAAAATTACTACTTCGTAACATGTACATTTAGGCTTAATGTCATAGTCGCAAAATGACTACATTGTGCACAGTGCAGTCAATGTTAAAAAAGTTCGGCTACTTATTAAAATGGTCAGAAGTCGCGGGTTCGATTCCCGCCTAGCGGCGAACTTGGAGCGCGAGGCTCGAGGCCATTCACACGATTTTGTTCTTTAAGACAATAATGATATGGTTCATTTGACAAAAACGTCAAAAAGTCCGCTTGGTCTGAACTGTAAGGCAAACATTTGAGTGAAGAGAATTACATACATGACCGACATTACAGCATGATAATTATGAATAGGTTTTAAATCTGAAATATACAGTGTTTATTGAATTTAAATTAAAAGCTACTTTACTACAGTATTTTCAAAACACTAATAACTAGCGAATGTAAATTACATGCAATTATGCCGTCGATCCGTGCTGGACTGACCAAAACCCAAAGGTTTTGTTGGACCATTTTCAGTAAGTAAGTAACATATCTTCCTGTTTTAGATTTCATCGAAGATTTACGTTAAGGTCTCTTTTTGACGGATTTGTCCTTAAATATTTCTGTCACTCTAAATTCCTGGAGGATAAAGAATTAATTTCTTTTCGCTCTCTGAAAGGGCGTTTATTTCACTAATTTCAGTTTAATGTATTCTCGCGAGTTTCCTTTGAGGCCGAGCCAAATGTGTTCGTCAGAGAGTCGGTTAGGTACTATAAATGTAAATGACCACATACGGTCACTGACCTTCGGGGACGTTACCGTCTCCTTTATTTTCATAACAAACTTGTTTTTGAAACCAAAGTTTCGTGCATCAGTACCTAAAAGTAACTTGACCTACCTTGCTCTGGAAGAAAGGCCGCCTAAAATCTGGTTTACGAAAACTGTAAAAATAAATATGTAAATATTTTGTTCAATAAAGAAAATTATAAGTATGTATTCTTCGTTCCAATAACATTATGTATGTATAAGTATTTTAGTGTATGTAGATTTTAAATATTGATTAAATTATATCATTAAATCCTCTACCCAAAGGTTGTCTGGAAGTAATCGCTCGTAGCGATAAGATCGCCTAGATGTACATTATTGTATCTGTCTTTTTTGTCTGTAACTTTTAAATGTGCAATATAGTGTATTGAATTGAATTAAGTTACAATGTCACTACCGCGATCGGATTATTGTGTCGCGAATGAATAGAAATGTTCATTTAAACTAACTATTTCATTACCTACAATATCAAAACTTAGTAAAAAATGGTAAGTTTAGAATATTTTTTTCAATGTCACTTTATTGACTAATAAATAGCTAGCTAATTAGTACGTACCTATATTAATCAGACGCTTTAATTACTGGTTTGTAAATAAGCCTGTAATTCCACAACAATGCAATAATTTTCAAGTGCACAATAAAATAATAATTATAAAAACAATATTACCTACATACACTCGCCGACATTCCGACGTTTCCAACCATAGAGCAACACTGGAGGGGAGTCGCTATGCTCAGGCTATGGTCACCTCAGGCGGCGTTGTTCAATTTGTTATGACGTGTGTTTCGTGATGACAACGGACAAGCACACCAATAATACAAGCGAACCTATTATTTCCCTACTACTACAGGTGCACCAGACTGTCCGCACAGGTTTGTGTGTGTGCATAAATATGTAGGGCTATCAGTAGCAAGGTGCGAGCATAGCCAAACTTAATCGAATCACACGCAGCAAAAGGCGGCACTAACAATTGTGCAATCATATAGTAATAGTCAGTAGGTATCAAAAGAAAGAAAATGCGAATTAAACGAAAATGCTATTGCGATGGGGCGTCTCCTCTCCGGGTCGATCCGTCGGCCCCTTGTTGCTCTAAGTTGCAGCGACCCGGCGAAACATAAAGTTGAGGTTGTTGCGTGAACGTTGCGCGTGCGACGCCACACGCGGAAGAATACAAAGAATGCTCCAGTTCGCGCTGTCGGGCTGCCCACTACCATTTGTGCACAAACTTGTATAATATTGTATACTACTCTGCAACTATAATGAGTCACTCCGCGTCTCCCCTTCCCTCTACGTCACCCCGTCGTGATAGGTACAGAGTGCAAAAACGATTGAGAAAGTATTGGACGAAAGTATAGGAATACATTATTATTTATTTGTATTTTCAATAAAAAACAAAACATGAGAAGCAGTAGATACTTAAAGAAATCTTCATCTTTATCATCATTTTGTTAATGGGACGACGTCACTCATGCCCGACCTCAAACATTTATGCGAACGGTATTGTCGCGCCATGGTGAGAGCGGGCGAGCGACTCGCTCGCCCGCTCTCACCATTTTTTTAGCGAGGTAGGGAAGCGGGAGGCGGAGGGAGGCCAAGAAGTGACTCGTTTCAGTAGTCGAGTAATATTTTCTAGGTCTCCCCCTTAAGATGAAGCCAAACTAGGAAGATACGATACTCCTTACATTGCTTAAACAAAAACTAAGCTCGGTGCATAACTCACGTAACTGAAATCAAAGCAAGGTTTATGCAGTTACGATTATGTCCGGAAGTACGGAATACGGAAATGATTGCCTTGTTGCGCTTTTATCACCACCAACAAACAGCCTTTACTAATTGGTGCAAGCCTAGGACGACTATGTCATTCAGTATGTTCTGCTCTTAGAGTATACATAAGCTGTATACTCTAAGGTTCTGCTTAAATACACATGGCGTATTCAAAATGTTGGTTCGAGATAATCGTGAGTTTAAGTCGTGGTAACTACTGGCATGTACTTACTGGTAATAGACTTGATATCGTACGTTTTTTTCCTTTCATTCGCATTTTGGTATAACGAGTTATAGCAAGCAATGCGTGAAAACTGTGTTGATAAGTTGTTGACACGATACTGTTGCTCGTCCCTAAAATACAATCATTGCCAGACCCACTCATTCATTTCAATCTGTTCCGTCAAATACCTCTGTTGTTTCGGCAATTTTAAAATTATAAAACTACACAACATTTAAAAGTTAAACGCTAATTAAACAAATCATCATCATCATATCAGCCTGTAGACGTCCACTGCTGGACAAAGGCCTCCCCCAAGGCTCTCCACGACGACCGGTCCTGCGCTAACCTCATCCAGCTGGGTCCCGCGACCTTCACCAGATCGTCGGTCCATCTCGTGGGAGGCCTGCCTACACTGCGTCTTCCGATACGTGGTCGCCACTCGAGAACCTTTCTGCCCTAACGGCCGTCAGTTCTACGAGCGATGTGCCCAGCCCACTGCCACTTCGCAATTCTTTGACCTATGTCGGTGACCTTGGTTCTCCTGCGGATCTCCTAATTTCTGATTCGATCTCACAGGGAAACTCCGAGCATAGGTCTCTCCATTGCGCTCTGGGTGACCTTGAGCCTTCTTACGAGGCCCATAGTGAGGGACCACGTCTCGGTACCGTATGTCATCACTGGCAATTAAACAAATGAATACCGATAAATAAATTATAATAATAAAAAACTCGAAACTAGGTATTGCTAAGTAATTATTTTAGTTAACCCCCCACAGACTCATTTACCCAGGTTGACCTTTCAGAATTCAGAAAATGACTACATAATAAAGTAAAATAATTAAATTCCCAGGAAATACCCTGTCTACTGTTTCCTTTTGTAGGTCGACCTCACTAAGAAATATGGTTCTCAATTCTCACCTTAAACACGTTCACTGAACATTATGACCATAAAACGTAATAGGTATTCGGCTTCGCCTTCGCGGAATATAAGTTTTTGTTTCCCCCGGGAATAGTTTATCCCATGGTAAAATTTTGCTATGATCATCTCCATGACGTGGATGCAAAACGTCATGGAGATTAAATAATCGAGCCGTGAAAGCGTCACAAACTCACTTTCGGATTTGGGATGTTCACCGCGTGCATTTCTTTCTCAGATCCGTCGATAAACGTCGGATGTCAACCGCCGGAGCTGATCATGACGGAGCCGGACGCCGGCGTCGACCCGGACTCCGACGACGAGCCTGAAAGGAAGGACTCCCTCGACGTACATGAAGAAGGTTTGACTCCTTTAGTTACTGTAGTTACAAGGTTTGACTCCTACTCCCTTAATAATGCTTAAAAATAGTTGGTGTTGCAAGAAATCTCAAGTATCGATGGAGTGTCATAGAAGGTAAAGCTTTCATTACGCACTGCTAGGCGGCGCCACTAGCGCATGGTAAATCTAAAAAAATATTTTTGCAGTAGGTAGGTACCTCAGGTATTATTAAAGCTAACATATCGTACACAAATAAAAATATTATAAACTAGCTTTTGCCCTGCGATTTTGCCCGTAGCTATTTTACACGCGGAAATGGATATCCCCGTGCAAAAATCAATCTATTTCAGAGCGGATTGTCCCTACCTAATAAAGTGATTTTTTTTTACCGATTCAGTATATAGTTACGAAGACTGATTTAAACACACATCCATACAAACTTTAAATCTTTATTAGTATAGACACGTTAATCTGTATTCTGTCGTATAGAGTAGATTTCATACAACGACGTTGATTGACTGTAGTTAATTCTTCATTCAATTTGACCTTTTTCTTCCTAAAGACAGCACTTCAATGTTTGTTTACTGCATACGCTAGTGGCGCCATCTGAGTTAACTAAATATCATACCCGATAGCATCGACCGCATAGAATGGGTTAACTGTTAATGCAAATAAACCTGGATTAAATTGGATTAAAACTAGGTATCGATATTCCTGCAACACTACTAAAGTTTTCAGTAAAATATCTCTGTTTATCTAAGCACTATGTGGGTATGTGCCAGATATCTTGGTCTAGCAAAATGTTTTGTCTTGATCTCTTGTGATTGCTTCTTTTTTTTTTCAAAAAGTTACTCGTTTAATCATTAGTTTATAAATTAGATATATTAGATAAGCATTACATTTTTTAATCAAATACCGTTCCTAAGTATTAAGTCATTAAATTCGAAATGAGTAGCATTAGCGTAGCATCAATAAAAGTCTATAATTTCTTCTGATGATTTTAAACTGCACATTTCTAGTACTAGGCATTTAATTTGTATTATTCTTAATTTCATAAATTTGTTTGTGCACAGACGCATTGTACGAATGGTGACGAAAGCGGAGCTTAACGCTATTTTAACACACCCGGACCGCAGACGTAACCGCACAATTAGAAACAGGTTTCTTTATAATCTATTAGTACTTGTGAAAACGTCGTCACTTATAAAATTCCTGTCGTTGTCACTTGTCACCGTTTTCCTTCGTAGCTAATGAATGAGAGAGCTTGCTCCGCCCATTCACCCATGTTACATGTTACCTCTCCTCTCTATCGTATCCCCGGATTAGAGCTGTGTTAATTGGATTAATTTTATAAATTAGTTAACCTTGGATCTTACACATCCGTAAATTAGAACCTATAATTCCTATTATTGTCACTGAACTTAAATTGTCACTGTTTTTCTACATAGGTACTTAGGTAATGAGAGAACTTGCTCCACCCATTCACCCACGTTACATGTTATCTCTCCTCTCTATCGTATCCCCTAAGGATTAGAGCTGTGTTAATTGGACTAATTTAATAAATTAGGTTATCCTTAGCCACATCCGTAAATTAGAACCTATAATTCCTGTTGTTGTCACTGACCTTCTCACTGTTTTCTATATAGACTGTATGCTGAGGCTAGTTAATTAGTTTTTACATAGAAAATAGAAAATAAAATGTAAGGAAATTGCCGCGATATTGTATAAATAGAGCAAACAAACAAAATAAGATGTTTACTCATAAACTAATCTTACAAAGGTACACAATAAATATATAAATCGTCCTTTAACGCTCTGTTTGGCAAAATTTCCTAGGATTACTACATGATGAATGTACGAAGTAGGTGATTTCAAATACAATGCTATGTATTTCGCGGCATCTAAATTCGTAATTGAATTAACAAATACTAATTCTTCACTTCACAATTTTCTAAAAAGAATCATTGTAAGTACTTACCTACTAACAAGTCGTCGCCATAGAGATTCGCGACTCTCGTAAAAAATTTTAATTGGCCAAATACTTAAAAGATTCGCATCAAATCCTATTTTCGTCAAAGCCATAAATAAAAGTCGCTATTGTATTACGCTTTGGTACAGCCACTAATGAAATGTCACCCTAATAACTAGATTACCTGACGATTTGGAAACATATATAAGTAAACCCTCGTCATATGCATATAAAATCTGTGCATTTATGTATGTATGCTCCAGGCGGTGGCCAGGGCGCGATGAGCGCGCTGGTGGCCGGACTCCGCCGCGCCGGGTCCGCTCACTCGCTCTCCGCTCCGAAAGCCTGCGCCTCCTCGCGCTCGCTGCCACCCTCACCCAGCCATACACCCAGGTAACACTAGTAGAATGTATGCAATACTTCATGATATCATATAACTTAAACATATACATAGATATATACTTACATAGCTACTTAATTTTTATTAGTAGTACGTCTTAATCAGTCAATCAATATACATATAAAGTATGAAACTTGACTCACTGACTGATCAACACACAGCCCAAACCGCTGAGCCTGGACACTTGAAAATTTGCACAAAAGTTCCTCATATAGGTAGCTCTGACGACCACTAAGAAAAGATTGTTTCCCGTGGGAAAAGTTTTCTACGCGGGCGAACCCTGTAAGTAAATAAATATATGTAAATGGCCCCTTAGTTGGCTGAAATAAAGATAATAATAATTGACCGAGCGAGCGAAGCGTCTAAGTTTCGAGATTGGCCAAAAATGCTAATGCCCGTCTGTCCTTCTGTCTTTCTGTCTGTAATTCTCTACAGGTCGCATTTTTCAACCGATTTTGACGAAAATTTGGCATAGGTATAAATTAATTAAACCGACAAAATGAGTAGAATAAAATTTTGAAAAACTTTTTTTTAGAGTACCTACCATACTCGCAAAGTGGGGGTGAACTTTTTTTTTCTTGTGAATCCCATAGTGTGGGATATCGTTGGATAGGTCTTTCAAAAATATTGCTGGTGTGTGAATACCATTTTTTCGATTTAGGGATCCGTTGGCGAAATATTAAGCTTAAAAGCGGTAATTTTTGTTGAGTCACGTGTCCCCCCCCCCTTGCCAGCTAAACGGTTGCTTCTGGAAATGTGAAAAAATCATAGAAATATAAGTCCATTAGAATGCTGACGGTCTTATTTTTGTACTGGCACCGCGCGAGCCACATATCAAATTAAAGTATTGCCAACTGTGGGAATTTGCACAATTTTTAAAAAAATGGGATTGATTGTTTGGGATTTTTTATTTAAATATTATAGTTTAAACGTTGACGACAATTACGTTTTGTGTGTAAACATTTTAAGACATGTTTCAAAATAAATTGAATATCGCAAGACAAATTGCGCTTAGAATTTACTTTCGGAAATATTGCGCAAATTTCTTACGCTGCTGGCATCACTGATAGTGTCAAAGTCAAAATCAAGTCAAATTATTTTATTGCCTGAGTGTTGTGCCATAACAATCGGCATTTAAAATCGGATATCGATAATTAAATTAGGTGTTGTCGACGGCACGTACATCACATTTTAAAGCACCTTTATTAAATTTGTTGGTTTATCTATGAGGATAAACCAATTTTACTATGAAGTAAAATTGGCATATTAGACGCTATACAATGTCATTGTTAGTACCTACCTATTGCAGATGAATTCAGATATCTTCGTTTAGATGTAACTATAAAGTCGTCTTCTAAAAAATGATTAGAACATATGGTGCTAGTTCTAGTAGGATACCAATCTTTTCTCCCAGTTATATCAATCCATTTTACTTTTAAATCAGGATTCTTAGGAAAGCTGAAACATATTCTAGGTCAAGTTCAGCAGGCATGAATTTTTTTCCAAATTGAAAGCTATTGCATAAAAAGCCACCTAGTGTCTAAACCTTGTTGTAGGTAAATGAAGGCATTTTTGCTTAGCGCTGCACATTTTCCGAATATTGGCTTATTTTTCGAAAATGTGTTAGGTCTATAGTATATAGTATAACGACCGTGTGGTATGCACTACCTATCTAATTACCTACCTGCTGATAACGAGTAATCATAAACAAACAATTAAAAATACTCTATCGATAAAATTATCGACAACGTGCAAGCATTATGTTTACATTTACACAGTGCTGGCCAATAAAGAAATTGAGATTTTGCTTCGAAATACACTTAATTTTGGATATTTTTAAGTTACCGATGAAAGGAAATTCCTGCATTTATTCGGTTCACTTTGCCCCTTCGCAGCCGAGAAGTTAGTATCGCACAACTCGGCATCTTTTCCTCATAATGCGCTGGAGCTACGACCGCCATGACAATTGTGCAAATACTGAGCCATAGCGGCGTGCACAGCTGACCTTTATATGTTCAAAAGTACATATGCTTGGCGCGCCTCCCCCCCCCCCCCCCGGTCTTCGTTCTACTGGGAGCGTAGCGAGCTTTTTCCGGTGTTCTGTGGAAAAAATTCACGGCAGTAGCATATATAACGTAATTAAAAGGAAAACTATGACAGCTAAGTAGGTTCTATTAGTTTTTGAGTAATAGTCAATTAACTTAAGAAAGTCGAAAATTTTAATTATCTTCATAGAACTGCATACGAAAAATGGAAAATATTTTTTTTTCGCGTGAATTCCATGGTGTGGGGTATCGTTGGATAGGTCGTTCAAAAATATCGCGGGTGTGTAAAAAACATTTTTCGATTCAGGGATTCGTTTGCGAAATATTAAGCTTTAAATTTTTGTCACATTAGTACTTAATCTTGACAACAAAATTGACTGCTGTTCGTTTCTTTTAGGTTTGGTTTATACGGTCTGGCGAGGTCTACTGTTCTCACGGAACTACTAGTAATAAGTCTGCTTTAGCCTATGTACTTAGATGATAGCAACGCCTCCTAGAGCACGAAAGTGACGGCAACATTTTTCACTATCAGTCCTTGTAACGTAAAGGAAGCAATCGCTCGAGCAGTTGGGCAACCCGTTCGCCGGCTGCGGCGGCACGTGGCTGCGGAGAGGCGGCGTGAGCGCCATGCTGCAGCCGGCGCTGCGCAGCGCGCTGCCGCCGGACGCGCTGCTGGCGGCCGCGAGGGACTCCGCGCCTGAGCTCGCCGGCGCGCTCTCCGCGCACCAGATACACGAGATGGTGAGTGCACATCACATGGCATTTTCGATTGTCGTGACCTCGAAACCAAGCCTTTAGGACACAGCCATCCGTTACCTGGAAACCATTGTCACATACATAATACAGACAGGGTGTCAACGAGCGTTGGGCGTCTATAGCGGGTAGAAACACCTTTTGAAAATAATGTAGTTTAATTGTTTAATGGTTTCAAACAAACTAAATAGTATTTTCAATGCACTCTATATTCCTTTAGTAGGTACTGAGTTCGAATTTTGAATGTGCATACACACCTAGAAGGTATTTTTAACCCCGAAGATATGAGTAGCAAGAGTTTTCTGTATAGACTATACACTTATGTTCTCTTCCAGCTGCAGGCGGTCCGCGAGGAGCTGTCGGCGGCGGACGCGGTGGGCGCTGGGGAGGGCGGCGGCGGCGGGGGGGAGGGCCGCGCGTGCGCGCTCACGGCGCTCATGCTGCACTGCTGCGCGGCCGCACAGCTGGCGCAGCAGCGCGCGCACACCGCGCCTATTTGATACCAATAAACTATTATTCGTTGTGGACCATTGTTTCTTTTATCAATCACTTTATCCTCACTCCAAAGTCAAAATATTTTATTGCATATGAGAGTCCACTGCGTACATTATAATTACAGGTTTTTAATCTATTTTCCTCGGCATTTTCCTATATGCCTCGGCCCTAATAGAAGCGAGCATTTATTTATATGTCGATTCGATTTCCGGGTCAGGCAATTCTTCGAGTGCAATATTGAAGCTAAAATAAAACTTCCTTTGAGTATAATTTACTATCTACAATATTTAAAGTATACTTTCCCTTCATTTAGCTTTCTTTGTTTTCAGTTTCACCTTGCTATCAACTCCGAAATCGTGTGTAGGTATACCTAAAGCATGCACCAGTAACGCGGCAGGCCATGGGGAAGTTGCGCAACATTTCACGCCAAGGGCCAAGAGTCATCTGTAATAGCCGCAACTTGTTTACCTACTTTTGAAATATTCCGTTGGCGAAACTTAGAAAACAGGTGATTCTGTTAATCTTATGACGATTAACATCAAAACATCTAATTTCATCGAAGTAACAACGCAATATTTTTATTAGATTAAAACTAGGAAGATAAAAACTATCATCGCATAAACACTTCTACCTGTGAACCTTGATGAATCAAGGATTTTCATTCTATTCGATTCGCTGTAGTTGTGGAAGTACCTACCATGAGATATACATACATGAGATAGTCTATTCTATTATGGACATGAATACGTACCATATTTAAAGCGAAGATAATGCGAAACATTGTGTTCCAAAGAATAGGATATGTTTGTAACTTTGGAGTCATACCTAATGTAATTTAAAATAAATACAACGAAGGATGTTATGTTTAGATACCAAGATAAAAAAATTCAAACTTTACAAGAATGCACAATCTCAATCGCAACATTAATTACACACGTGGCAATATACCCATCTGGATTTTGTCTAAACAAAGAAAATTAAGACGCAAAAGGTCAAATAGTCGTAAAATCGGGAAGCTCACAGGAAATTTCGAGCTTATCTGCAAGTGTGAAGAGAGCTATTGGCGTACTACAGTGGAGGGATCAAAGAACTGAACTGCGTCGAGAGGGAGCTGGCTCGGGTCCAGGTGTTCCTGAAATAGCACAAAGGATCGCCCTCAGCGGAAAAACTGCGAAATGTCGGCGGTCGCGTTTTGGTGGAAAATTTGGTGCGTCACCGACCGAAGCGGGTTGAGAGGTATGGACCCACGCGGTAGACTTTAAATATGAACTGTAGACATGCTGTCTATGCCGATGGTTCCAATCGTGTAACAGGAACTATTATCTAATCTGTGACAGTAGGTAGGGCTTAACTGAGCACGCGACTTTAACCAGTATCCAACAGGCCGTCATTTTTTTGTTTTTCTCCTAAAAAAACCTTGTGTCGCGCATTATTTTGGCTATCTTACAACACAGACGTGAAGACAGATAAGCTTTGGCTAATGTTTATTGGCTGAAAACTTAGGATAGTCGCCGCTTTTTGGCAGTAAAGCTCCACACGACACCTGCCCTTGTTGCCCAGGATGCACAAATTGCAAGCTATTTTGGCATTTACCCAAAATACCTATGTGTCCTATTTAACTTTTAAAAATGGTCCAAAACATTATTGTAGGTATATTTATATCTCATTGTCTATGCATTTGATTATATTCGCAGCGTTGATACACACAGATTTGTATCGCTATTACACACTATGTGCTTATACCAAACTAAAACTAATTTCCTACTTAGTTGTAAGTATCATTGACCATGTTAAACCCAATGGTTACTTACCATTAATTGAATCGTACTTATATTTCAAAGGCAGCATACTGTCGTTTTGCCATAAATGAAATCTTGGTCTTGGAATAATGTAAAGAAAGGTGAAAGTTCAATGACAGTTGCCGCCTTTGATTCTGTTACGACCTGCGATCACCAATACTAGACTCTATTCCGGGCAAAGTGCTATGTAATTAATTAGGTAGCATTGTAATCATAAAAATGTATTAAGTAAGCAGGTACCTATTCTAACCCACTTTTTAAAATATTGAAATCTGTGAGTGCTAGTTTGACTCAATATTACACATTATTTTAAATAGCATGCATCATACGTGATGAAACGTTTGACTCAAAGTAGGTGAATAAGATTTTTCTACCGGATTATATATTTTAAACTTGATGATAAATTTTTCAGCTGCAAATTATTGGGTTTATAGTCTTATTTCTTCTGAAATTAGGCCGTTAACCTTTCTCTGATAAACTGCGTATAACCTACTTCTATTATATTGTATATTTAGATTTATAAGGTCGCAATACGAAGTACTTAGCAATATATTCCTCTAAGAACATTGTCCTACTAAAGCTAAACTAAATTTTTCTAGAAGAAACTTCCCCGAAGCCAGTGTTTTGTCTGCGATATTTGGCGCGATAGCTCAGTAGTAAGGTCCGAGCAAGGCTTCGAAAACAGGCGTGGAGAATTTGGAAGACTTGTCCAGATGTGGATTTATTATAAATATATGATACAAAATCAATTTTTTAATTTATTTAGAAGATAATAAATAATACGTGCAATAAAATTCACAGACACACGCGGCCTGCGTTAGCGGTGGCGGCCTGTTGTATTCCATATGCCATGTATATTGAAGCTGCGGCGTGTGTCTGAGATCCGCCTGACATAACGCGAAGAAAACAGTTATCTTTACTTTGGTGCTGTAGGTAGTTTTTTATTATTATTTATTGCTACGGGTGCAACAAGCAGGCGGGCCTCATGACGTTAAGAGGTCACCGCCGCTCATAGGCACCTGCAACACCCGGGGGGTACTGGTGCGTTGCCGGCCGCGGTTGAAGGGCTCTATTGACTCTCTTCTCGAAGGACCCCATATCGTAGCGCTACTTTGACTATGGTAGAGATTGTATCTCTACTTCAGATTATTTCGCACGATTTATTTACCAGACGATATACGATCAAAACATTTAGGAAAAACATTACAGTAGATTGCGTACAGTATTTCGCAGTTCCTTGTTTGTTGCCTCTCAAAATAAATAGATACAAATATTGAACGGGAGCACGGGACTCGAGAATACTTTCTGGCGAGTATTCAAGGTCACACATCAGATGAAAATCTGCGTCTCTCTTTGGCCAACAAACCGACATAGTGCGTTGAACGGACGCCATTACGAACGTCAAACTTTTATTTCTGGCGCACTAAATACAAAAGATATACGGACAAATTGGCCTGTTGGCGTAGTTGGTAGTGACCCTACCTACTGCGCCAGAAGTCTTGGGTTCGATTCCCACCCGAGACCAATATTTATGTGATGAGCATACTGTTCGTTATCGGATTCTGGGTGTTGGTATGTATTTATTTTAAAAGTATATAACTATGTTTATCGTTGTTGAGTACCCATTTACAAGCTTCGGCTTAGTTTGGGACTAAACAGCCGTGTGTAAATTTGTCAAAACAATTATTGTAATGAAATGTTCAATATAGTACCTAGTTTAAGTTTGATATCGCCTCAACTAACGCTTCATCTGTCGTAAGACACTCCTCGCCGGTTGTGGCAGGCGTACGTTGCTGGGGCATAGAGCGCCAAAGGTCGTGGTTTCATTTTTGGTCGGGACATTGTCATGCTCAAATTCAACTTTGTATAAATTGGCTCTGGACTCTGGCCTGTATTGTATGTTATATTTAAGAAAATCCTTTTGTTTGACATTACAAGTGTATACGTATGTCTAATGACAACAGTCCACTGTTGGGGGCAGGCCTCCAAAGGCGCGCCTCTGAATCGGATCTTCGGTTCTCCACAACTGTAACAACGGCTCTGTAACAACACTTAACTAATCCCAGAGTAGGATGTCTGGTTTTTGAGAATAAGACAAAAACATGGACTTTAAAACATGATTTACAAAGTTATTTATCTTATGAATACCTAAGTGACGATTGATTTTTTTTAAAGTTTAATCGAGAACCGGCATTTAAGGAAACTACGAGCATGTTCTTACTGTTCTTACTGTGTACAGAGTGAAAGTAATTGTTGTAGATATTTTTGAAGGCTAATTGCAGCGGAAAGAAAATTAATTTTCCAAGCCTTGAACCACTTATTTATTTATTAAATTAAATTTTCTTAACTATACGGCACGAGCTCTATCAGCTAATTGACCAAGGTCGTTGTGTAATGCGTCGATACGCACGACGTTAGAATAATAAATTGGGTTTAATAAAATTTTAACTCAATGTTACGTAAATAATTAACCTGGTTTTAACCGCTTTAGCAATATTCAGACGATGTTTACAACTGACACCAAAATAGAATATTGGTTCGAAGCATGACAATCCTTTACTTACGGGAATGTTCTACGTAACAAGTCAATGGGTTGGTTCTATATACAGGGGTGGACGGTTAAGACGGGTTGGAGGGAAAGTACCCTAGTAAAATGGCAAGAAGAAAAATAATAATAGAAGAATGGCGAGGAAACATTCATATATTTACAAAAATAAGTAGAACTGCATAAAAAAAAACACTTGTCTAAGCCGCACAAATGTGGAAGAAAACCGCCTATATATAAAAGTTCACGAAGTAACGGGTAAAAAAAATAGTTTATGTAACTTTAATCAATGGCAAAAGAGCAACCCCTACCCTACTAAAACCTAGTTAATGTTTTGTACCTGTTGATGAAAGCGCTTGACGCGTTCCATGAATCATTGTGATGAGTGTGCGAAATGTTTTCAAACATTTCAAATTGCCGCAATCAAGTTGGCGCATGATGCGCGGTCGCAATTAAATTGCTACACACGACGAGCTCAGCGGCACATTGGGAATTAGGCCGGAAAATTATATTCGGACCGGCCCATCCTTTCACATTGAATTCGATTGACAATCGAGAGTTCAAATCATACGTCGATTTATTTGTCGACAAACAAAGGACGATCTGATAACGGAGTTTCATTGAGATGGCAATCACAATGCCTTATTGAAAACGTGACAATGCGATGAAACGAAACTAAGCACAAAATAATAAATAACAGTACCTAAGGATTGTTCCTGTTCATTCCCTTTGTGACAGTAAGGCAGGATGTGCCCGTGACGTTATTTACCGCGGCCGCCGCGTGCTTCCGCCAACTTGCGTCAACTGCGCAGCAGACAGTGCGAGCGAGACACACGTTTGTTGTTGTTGCCGCCTCCCTCCCGCGCCACGCTTCTTTGTTTTCCCGAAGATATAAAGGCTGGCTGCGCGCGCGCCGCTCGAATTTACCACTGTGCCCCCGTGTGCCCAGGCGCCCAGCGTTTCGGAGCGGTGGTGGAAGCTCTCAGGATTGAGCAAACGCGATCAGATTCTCGTGAAAGTATTTCGCTTGTGTTGCGGTGATCTCGGACCGAGGAGTTGTGCAGTGACTTGTTACCGAGTGCAGTGATGAGGCCCCCTACGGAGTACGATGGAGGCGCGCGGCTGCCGGAGGCGGAGGAGGGCGGGGACCTGAGAGCCCCCGCGATGATGATCTGCGCGAGGTTGGCCGGACGGGCCATCATCAGGGTGGTCGGACGGTGCGAAGACGCACAGGAGAACAGTCAGCTTGGTGAGTAGCACAGATCCAGTCCTTACCAGCTTATCAATTAATTATTTGCTGGTCCATCCAGCTGCAGTATTCTTACTTAACTTAACTAGGTACTTAGTGAAAACCTTCACTAACTTCAATCCTTAGATTAATTAGTGGTCCTTCAAGCCGGATACTTAGAAGTACCTACCAACGTTTGATTTGAATTATACCATCCTATACTTACTCTTTTGTTTGACATTTTTGAGTACCTTATACCTACTTAATTAAAATTACTATTGCCTCTTAATTAAGTTTTATGTAAGCAACTAATTAATAAATTCTAAATGTACTTATTACTTAATTATCTTAAAATCAAAAACTTTATCACATTAAAACATACCACTTCTACTTTTGTTGTTAAACAGTTTAAACATAGCGTAAACCTACCTCATAACTAGTCTCATTATTTCTGCAACGATACAAATCGCATGAAAAACAAAACAAGAGAATGTTTCGCTTCTCAGTATTTCAAGACCAAGTTTTACCTGGTCATGACTCATATCCAGGTAAAACTTTTGAATTGAGTCATATACTTTAACTCTAACCTACTATTATGTATTCTGCGCTCTAACTGTACTCTCGTATACGGTTATAAAAATTATATAAACATACCTACCTACCTACCTAGGTACCTAGGGTGGGTAATTACTATGGTGATAGATCCTGTAAAAAACGCCTACCCTATCTACTTAACAGCTTGCCCGGGGATATTAAAGAGGAGTCAAACAAGAATAAATTAAAAAAAAAGTTAAAATTATACTTATTAGAAAGCATTTGTCCATAGAAAGTAACAGAAAACAAATCATTTTTAATGTAACTAAATTTAATCGATGATGAGACTGTACGATCCCCCAGTCAAACCGACAAGACGGTTTTGGGGGACCAATACATACTGTTATGCTTATGTATTTGATTAATAAATAAAATAATATATAACAACCTAGATGGGATCATAGGACCTAAAGTTTATATAATTAACCATAAGTTCATTAAACTCCGTCATCCTACTGACATCGTTTATTTCCACTAAACAAATCTAAACCCTAGACAGTGTAGTAAGTAGGTACTTTGCAAAACAAATTTATTTACGCTCAATTACGTAGTTCGTGTACCTACATTCTTATCTCAAATTGCGTAGCTAAGTTATATTGTCCACCCTAAACCTCATTACGGTAACTGGATCTAAAAACCTTAATGAGATGAGGTCACAGACCCATAGTAAAAAGGTACATGGACGAAATATGGACCCCAAAACCCTAATGGATTGAGGTCACAGACATTAGACGAAATATAATAATAAACAATTGTCAATGAACTAAACTATGGCCGTGACCTACTCTATTATACTTTTAATGTACCTACCGAGCGTAGCGTAGATATTAAAAACATTAATTAATATACATATACGCATACTAATAAGGTACCCACCTACTAAGGTATCTACCTATACTCATCCTTAACTTCCAACAACCTACAAATAAATGCATCACTATATTTTCAAAAAGTAGGTGGTAGGTAAATTCACTAACAACTGCCTAAATCTTTTATCTTTTGTATTGAACTATGCACATTAAACCGTTTGTATACCTACTCGTTTCAAGGCAGTCTACAATAACTTCGTAATAATAATTAAAATGTGAATTGATGGACAGATAAGTAATTATTCAGGTACATATGTGTTGGTAAACAAATTCCCGTTGTTTACATCACAATAATATCGCTATCACTAATTTCTAATGATTGTCGACATTGATAGGGGTCAATAAAATGAATAACAAGTAAGTACTTTCTATAGTAATAAAATGATAAACTTTATCAATGAGAACTTCATAGCATCATAGATGTCCGGATATAGGGTAGGTATAAGTACCTACTTAGTTTCGCTATCGAATGATGAATCAAATTGCTCATCCAGGTGTTTAAAATTACGCGCCATTATCTAAGAAATGTCCAACTACTAGTATTTAATAATAATAATTATTGTGTAAAACTATATTATTACAAAACTCTACAACAATCACTAGGGATTCCTTGTTAAATATTTGTTGCTTCTATTGAAACGACCACCTTGTCCAGCCTATCTCAAATCTAATTAGTTAGGTAGCTATATAAAAAATTTAACAAATCTGAAACTTAGAACAAATACCAACGTATAATTTTGATAATCTTCACTCCAAGTAAAAGGTATACGATCCTTGTATAAGCTATAATAGATACCTACCTACGTTGTTGAATTAAACTGACCTTAGCCACGCTTCAGCGCGGACTCGGTAAAATCTTCGCAGATATACCTACTTATGTAGGTAATACAGTTACTAACACATTCATGATCCAGATGTTTTAACAGGAGATTTCTAATGCTGTCTTTGAGTTCCTTCCCTAATGGAAATAGGAAATCTTTTGTAACTAAAACTTATAGGTACAGCAGGACTAGGAGACCGAACTAACAAACTATAGAGTTTAACTCTACCTATTATGATGTAACAGGCTCCGCAAATTAGTACCAACGTGCAAAAGGAGATGTTGGGGTCTGGTCTGGGGATTTGGTTCCGAAAGGGGGTCATTAGTCTCTACCCGGTGTCCCTCTTACCTCATCTTACCTACTCTTGATTTCATTTCTCTCTGTTTCTCTCTTCTTGTCATCAAGAAGCTGCACACCATCGATAATGCAGTTTTTTTGTAATAGGTAAGGTTTTAAATAATACGATGAATTCATGACATAACTTTAACATGTACATGTACCAGTTACGTGATCTAATATTAAACCCCATGATTGAAAAAATTATAGAGCAAAAGACGAAAATTTATTAAAGAACTCTACGTCTTTTCCTTTTCTTTACCTCTAATTATTATAACCGACATAATGGTAATAAAATAAAATGACACAGATATCTGAATGTTAGAAACAGTAATAATTACGAGAAATACGCTCTTGCTTTACGCAACGTCAGCTCACTAAAACGTGTAGTCTGTTGCATCGGACTTTCGTAAACTCTACGAAGATATCGCGTAAAAATTGTGAAACTACCCGAGGTCGACTTGGAACAATCTTTGGTCTTTGTAATATACGCGGATATGTCTTACTTAGTAACTCAGTGTCCGTAGGTAGGTAGTAGGCTCTGTACGAGTACACTTATAACTTTGCACATGCAAAGACAGATTTACTCAACGGACGTACACAAATCAAAAGTTATGTTAACCTAGAGTCTAGGTTTGACAAAATTTTGAAGATATTTTTATAGAGTCTAGGTCCTAGACTCTATAAACATCTTCAAAATTTTTGTCAATGTCTGTAGGCTAATGTGGAAACGCCCGATGTTTTACTTCAAAGTGATGTAGACGTGAAGGCACGCATCAGACGTCCGAGCCCTAGTCACAGAGGATTTAATAGTCTCCAACTAGTATATAGGTACGCTATTTTATTGAAAAACTAACCAGCCACTTTCCTTGACCACTGATTCATTCAATGTTCCTGGAAAATCTCCAAGATTTTATTATTGTTTAATATAGTAAACTAGGACTAAGACATTACTACCGAAACCAAAAATAATTTGTTTTTCTCCACTCATACACATAACCTTCAGTTTCCTAAAAATACGCGCGTTCAGACCATTTTCCTGAGAATAATGTTTTTGGCGGCTATCGTACTTAATGTAAGGCGCAAATTCTATTTTAGGGGAATTCTATATGCGCAGATAAATTATGTACGCGTGTGTTCCTAAATTTTATTTAGCGTTACGACTTGCCTTTGTCCAGCAGTGGACGTCTACAGGCTGATATAATATGATTAGAATATGAAGATGAATTCTCATATCGATTTAGTTTGCTATATTGTATTAAGTACTTTTGTACGGGGATGGCTTTACGATAGCTAAGGTGTGAATGGTACCTTTATCAACTAGCTATATTACAACAGTGATATAATATTTATGTCGATAGAGCTGCAGAAAATCTGTTATTAATTTCTAAAGTTTCCTCATCGTAACGTAAACTACATATCGATGTCTATTTATCTACTCCCGGAAGATAAAACTTACATAGAATGTATGTGCTAACATGCGGAAGACAATGCGCACATGGTTTTATTGCGTGCCACTAATGTGGGTACACTGACTGACGGGGGATCGATTTAGAATAGAACACAAAACGAGCACGTGCACAGTGATTTACAACTCGATAGAAACAAGTTGAGCACACGTTAACCTTAGCAGAACAATTTAATCCTTATAGGAATACACTAGTTGACGGAGAGGTCACTGCTCGTTAACTTCCTAGTCGCCGAGGGCGGATCGGATGATTCATCACTGAAGAAACTTTCTCAAGTGCTTTGATTGATGTGATGATGATGAGTCATTGAGCACTGACTGAGAGAAATTCCCCAGTGTGAATCGAACCAATGACCTCAGCGCTTGAGTCCAACGCTATTACTCCAACAAATAAGCATAGGTGAACTTCAAAGTCATAGTGGAACCCTTCACTCCTACGAAGTCTCTACATAGTACAGTACATCGATGTAATATTTATTTTATGTCCTAATTACGAAAACCTAACAACAAAGAGCCCCTTTGCCAATAACATTACCACATAACTTACACTCATATTACAATAGGCTGTATGATCCTGTTTTTTTTGATAACAAAAATTTAAAAAGTCAATCCGTCATTTGCAACAACAGCTGATTGTCAAATTTCGATAGAAAGTCGTAAAAGCCTAAATTTTAATAGTTTACAAAAAATATTTAGGTACTTAGTTTTCTTTGTTTTGTAACAATCTGAATCATCAATTGATTGACTCCGAAATGAATCGTCTACCTACTACTATTTATCTGATAAACGTACTTACGTGCAGACGTGACGTAAGACCGCGAACGCGAACCTGTGTTCATTCTATCTTAAATGTAAAAATATAACATGAGAGAGAGGCGTACGTCCGTCCTAAACACCGCTACAGTCAGTGGAATACTCGACGCGATCCGGAGACCATGGCTCATGCCGTGACGCGGGTGATTTTGCGGTGCGAGGAGGCGCAGGAAACGCAAGCCTTGGGTAGGCACAGCCAGGATTGTCTGTAGTCTTAACTTCAAACACATGTGTTCAACAAGGTTTCAAACACTAGGCCTTGCAAATGAATGACGTAATGTACCTGAAATGTTAAATATTTCCGCGCTACTAAGCTAATTATAACCAACAGCAATTTGCACCAAAAATGTATTATTTATGTGAAGATTTAATGAACGGTTAATTTATTGCATAAGTTATGCACTTGCAATAGAACTGTTCATCAAATTTTCACAAGACAAGGATTTATTGCTGAGTGAATGTGGGACAGGGGCACAACTAGACCATTACCTACTTGTTTTCACACATACTTGTTTAGCTTATTTGCTGTACCAATGGATGTTTCTCTGTTCATGTCCAACAAAAGAGAATAATGATTAATAAATTGAATTTAATACTCTTCATTGCACAATTATACAACAAAACATATACATACAACAATACAGTAGCTTACATTAGTTAACTAGGTGGGCTTACCTCTAAAAAGTGATTTCTTACAGACAACCTTTTAATTGTCTTTATTTATTTAAAATAATGTTTTGTTTTAACCTTCAAATACTTAGGCTTGAATATGTCTTATAAACATAGGTAACAGGTAATGTAATACCTAACATAAAACATTTTTTTAAGAATAGCAGTCCCTTTTTTGTAATCAGCTTGTCCCGTTGGCTACAGTTCTATCACGGTTAGAGCTGTACATAGATTCCAAAGCATTAGAATATGAAATTAAAATCATATTTTTTCTATCTTTTCAGATCTATCAGAATGCCAGCTGATGCAAGTGCCTGATGCAGTGTACCACCTAATGCGACACACAGAGCTCAAGAGCTGCGATCTCAGTGGAAATGTTATTACTAAAATACCACCTAAGTTCGCCTTCAAGTTTAGCTTAATTACAGGTTGGTACAGATACATACTATAAATAAATGTGAACCTATGTTTGTGTATAAATTAATCTTGGAAACTACTGACCACAGACTGGGTGTCGGGCACAATCTGGTGTACGATGTGAGGGGACTTGCCCACACTTGCCCAATAAATGTGCTTTCATTTCCTGACAATTGTATGATATTTCAGTTCTCTTCTGAACTAGATCTCTAAATAGCGCGGGGGGCCCACATTTGAGAGGTTAAGGATATTCAAACTTAAGATCAGAGCACTTCCTATCCAACTTGTGGTGATATAGTATCTGTTAGTCTCACCAACAGTGTGTTGGCTGGAAGATATCTCCTGTAGAGACTAGTCCTTTGTACACATTTTTCTTGTTTGTTTTTCATGTAAATTTATTGGTCCAATAAAAAAAGAATTTATCAAGTCGTTTTGAGCAAAGCCAAAGTGCATCTGACATACATTAAAACAGAATATACCGGAGGCATTTTTAAATATTAGGATAGGTACTAGACCAGAAAGTCATAGCTCTAAAATTACTTTGAAACACAGAATTTCTCTCTAAAATTAGAATATTTAGAAACTGAATGGTACCATCTATTTGATTTCAGACTTAAATCTATCCAATAACCAAGTGGCGCGGCTGCCGGACGAGCTGTGCACGCTGGCCTGCCTGCAGCGGCTGGACATCTCGCACAACTCGTTCGTCGCGCTGCCGCACATCGCGGCGCAGTGTCCCAGTCTGCACACCCTCCTCGCGCACCACAATCAAATTATTGGTTAGTTGTTCATTTGTTTATGTTTCCTCAAACATGTTGTTTGGTCTAATGACTTGGACTCGCTTCCGACTCGAGCGCCAGGGGTCGTGGGGTCACTAGGAACAGACAACTTTGTACCAGTTGGGCCTGGTTCAGGTTTCTTTCTAGTCATTGTTAAAACAAACATTATTTTAAAACAATACTAGTAAGTTAACTAGTTAGGGAATTAGGGTATCGATACCAACCCTCTAACTTTCTAACCAAATAAAGGCAAAGTTTATGTTTAATATACATATATAGTGATTATTATTTTTCTCATTTACAGAAGTGGACATCGACAGATTATCCAAATCTCGAGCCCTTGAATATGTGGATCTCAGTGATAACCCCATCCCTCCGAGGGCACACGAGGAGCTGAAGCAGCTCACACGACCCTCGGTGTCCGTCTCAGAGAGACAGAAAGAGGACTGGGAGGAGGACATGTTGATATAGGAGGATTATGCTCTCTATGGACTTTGCATTCAGGGCCAAGCGTGGAGGCGAAGACTGGCTCAATTTTATAAGGATGGTGCAATACTCGGAGTCAAACGACTAGCCCTAACTCAGCTGTGATCTGTCTCTGTGAAATGAGAACAATAACAATGTGAATTATTTACAGAAATCTTTTTATGTGTAGGTAAGTTGATGGTACGTTGGCCTATCGGATAACTCCAATTTATACTGCATTTTTATAGGGCAGCCAGGAGTAAAACATACAGAACTGAGACATGGTTTTTACATAGAGTCATTAACTGTAATCATGGGATTTTATACTATGGAGGCACCGAAGGCTGAACGTCAACAATATGTATTTGAGGTGCGTATTCGTTTATGATGGCTATAGCAACTTAACCGCAAAAGATTAATATTTTTATAGTACGTGCTCAAAGGAAATCTTATGTACTTAACTAGAGTAGTGGGGATATAAAATTTTAAAGCATTCTATGACGCCCCAAATTAAAAGTATTTTGGTACATTTTAGTCTAAATTGCTAACGAAAGAAAAGGTTTGATCGTGTTGTGTTGATGTATCTCACTGTATTGAATACTAGTCCATCATAATTATTATTATGAGTGCTTATTAATTATATGAAATGAACAAGTACCTATAATTTAGCTTAATTTTAAGAACTAAGAGTCTTTGGGATTATTTAAATTAAGGCTAGAGTTGTAAGATGTCCGTCCAAAATAATCGAGCATTGACTTATTTCTATTTGTTACTAGCTGATGCCCCGCGACTTCGTTCGCGTCATAAAGTATGTTATTCAAATTTTATAAAAAAAAACACTTTAAATTAACCATTTCCAACTAACCTTTGAAAAAACCGGTACTCCCAATTCCGTTTTCCCCCTTAAAATATGAAAATCCAAAACCCGTCATAAGTGTAGCTTAATTCCAATTTTTAAGTTACAGCTTTTTAAGACACCGATACTGTCAAGCAAATGTTCCCCCCTCTTTATAAAGTCCAATTTTTTATTCAAATAATTATCGGGACGTATTCTCATAAAAAACATTTTACAACTCTAGTTAATATGGTGCATACCTACTACAATTATGAGGCATACAGATTTATGAAAAATGATGACGCAAATCAATTTATTGTAATTTTAAGTGTTTTAAATCCAGTTTCCTCATAATCATAAGATTCAATTTTTAATATTTAGCAGCGAACTGTCTGATTCTATATTGTTTGAATTTGCAATTTTCAATACATTGCCCAAAGACAATGTGACTGATGAAATGTAAATCGTGTTTAATTAAACTGAAGTACATTGTCAAAAATATGAATTAATATTAACAATTAGTTAAATAAGTATTAGTACCTACGTGTAATGAAGTTTTTGTGATGAGTTTGATTTTGTAAGTAAATTTGACTACTGATTTATATTAAAAGCATTTAATGCAAATATTAACTTTGTTTTATTTAGTAGGTATTCGATCCATATTCACAAGCTGAATTTGGCTAAGGGCTAGCCCTAACGCTCTCGAAATCGTTTGAGGGTGAAAACCTGGTGAAAACCCATTTTTTTGCATGAAGCAAATTAATTTTACAAGGGTAAAGGGCTCCCTAAACGATCATGCGGCATGACATAGAATACGTGCTGTCACCACAGAGTAAGTAATATGCTGTCACTCATGCATGGCCGTATAGCTGTAGTGATTGACGTGCATGACATGCAAACTACGTGCATGTCATGCAAACTACGTGCTGGCCGTTGCTTCACTGTATTGATTGATAGCAAGCATGATGGTCCATCATGCAGCATGACATTCACGTAAACGTTGCATTTCATGCAAGCATGATCGTTTATGGACACTTTTAGGCGTACTTTAGGCGATCATGCGAGCGTCAGTCAATTCCAATCAAAGTATGCATATTTTCATCAGTCACCGCATTAGACGTCCGTCAGTCACCGACTTGACTGTGGTAAAACTGACAGCGAAACCTACCGTGTAATGAGCTTAGAGTTGTAATAAGCCTTAGAGCTGTATTATAATGAGCGGTGCTGCCGCTCTGTACGAGATTACATGAGTTTTTTGGAATTTGTCCTATAGGACGAATTATTTAGGCAGCGGCGGCGCCGCTTGTGGTGTCAAAACCCACAGAGCAGCGGCGGCGCCTAATACAGCCGCCCTTAGATTTTAATCTGAGCAGCCGCCCCACGAATACCACCCTAAAGCCAAAGAAAGTATAGTACCTACCTACCTACTTTTGTTTCGCATATATATTTTTTTGAAAGACGTACTTGAAGATAATGTATCTCTTTGGTAGGTAGTTCCTAATAGGTAGGTCTGTACCGAAAAAAACAACAACAAAAAAAACAATTCATGTCACTTGTAATCACAAATTATTTAGTATAGGTACGTCCAAGGACTTTTAAATGGACGAAATTAAATTGAAAAATAAATTGTAGCACCACAAGTATATATTTATATCGTCGATTGTTGTTCGTATAATACCTACCTACAAACGATAATTCGACAATCATGGCGGGGCATGGAATGGATGATGACCCAAGCCTGAAAGGATTTAGTCGATATTTCAACAGTCAAACGACCAGAGGACGTGCCAATGTTAGTAGGACAATCAATGATTTTAGTAGGTACCTACCAATAATCATTGTCTTTTCGACTTTCTAAGTTACCCTATTCATTTAAAAGGAGCCCATAAAAGAGCTAGGTAGAGTAGACCTAAAAGAAACCCCCGTGCGTGCGTGGTACGGGTACCACTTTTTGAAGAAAATTACTTTTAAAACTATTTATAAATATCATTGTTGTGGTTCATTCTAGTACCTAAATAAATAGGGGTCGCGAGAGCTAACGCTGACGTTCTACATTTCCAGGTGTCTAAAGTCACAATGTCCTTGCTCGCAACATATTACGTTTATAGCAAGCTTTTCAAGTCAAAGAAACCGAAGAAATAGAAGCAATGTGTGTGACTGTGACAATGGTATGCATGGCTCTTTAGTAAGCAATAAAATTAATACTCTAAATATGTTATTGGCAGGTAGGTAGTCAAGATGATTAAAGGTACCTAACTACCTATCTATCTTATCGGGACGTGTTCTCTTCGTTCGAATCGGTCTCGTGTCGGTCATTCTGCGATAGGTATACGCACTCATACTCTGAGCACAACGTATAAAAGTGTATAACACATAGGTACTCTGAGTACCTACTGAATTCGTTTTCAGTGCTCAGAGTATGGGTACTATACTACATAAATTAGGTGGGTTGTCAAACAGTTTAGTGTTACAATGAGATCCACAATATAGGCCGACAGTTTAACTCAGACTACGCCCGCGCGGTACAGGGGCGCGGGTCGACAGATAACGTCGCAGGCGTGGTCTGAGATAAGCGGTCCGCCTATTGTATTATTAATTATGTATTCTCTTTGATCCACACGAGTGAGATCCACACCAATTTGAAATTAAATCGCTTTTCCTAAAGCACAGAGGAAGTAATTGCCTAAAGTAAGTACCTACCTACAAGTACCTACCTATGTCGGAAATTCGGAATATAGATCCGTTTTATTTCTCCAAATGTAGGTAGGTACCTACCTATTTCATTTAAAATTTGATTGATAAAGGTTCTTGAGGGAATAAAAAAGGAACTTTGAGTCCATATAATTTGGTCCCTATTTCGATGATTTATATACATTTTAATTTAAAAGTAAAGTTTTGCATGGTAAAGATCGAAACGCAGTATTGTCAAATGACACGTTAATTTAAGCGCGTACTTGTAAGTAGCGCCACTGTCTACGTGAATCTGTCATTCTAATGTCAAATGCTATGGGAAGACACGTGGTTCTATTTTTCACCGCACGCGTTGATAAGTTTGTCATTGCTATCGTGAAGTGTACCTACTGTGCAGAGGTTTTGCAATTACATAAGGCAAAATAATAAAATTCTAAGGTAATATAGTGGTCATAGTCTTCAGCTAATGAAAATACATTTATCTTATCTTGTACCATTCGCTACCACGGAATTTTAGGTTGCTCAAGGTTTTATATAGCTAGTCAATTGTAATAAAGTTATCTGTTAAATTTTAGGATGGCCGGAGACGACGGATCACAGCTGAAGGGCCTGTCCAAATACTTCAACAGTCAAACCTACACCGGCCGAGCTAACGTAAGATTTATATGGATTCTGTGCTAACTCAGTGCCTAGCTTCTAAGATCTATGTCTATCTATAGGTTATGTTCGATTCAAGAAAAAAATTAAAAGCCAGTATCCAGTGGTGATTTGATTGTACGAATTGAGCCTGCGATCAAGTATTGGTGATCGTAGAATTGAGCCTCGATTTGTGTGCATGAAGTACGTTTAGACTTTCGCACACATTACCTATTTATTGACTGGCCTGTTGGCGTAGTGGTAGTAACACTGCCTACTGCGCCAAAAGTCGTGGGTTCGATTCCCACCCAGGACGAACATTTGTGTGATGAGCATAACTGTTGGTTTTCGGATTCTGGGTGTTTGTATGTATTTATTTAAAAGTATACAAGCTTTGGCTTAGTTGGGACTAAACAGCCGTGTGTAAAATTGTCCAAACATTATTATTATTATTGGGTGGGTCCACATGCAAAAATTTTTTTTATTTTGCTTGATGTTTGACCGGGTTACACTGGTCGATTTAGTCTACACACCTGTCAGATTCCAGTTTCGTCAGAAGTGATGAACTGACTGAAATTTTTTTGCATGCAAGACATATACCTAAATAAACCACTATTACAGACATAACCAAAGACATGACTGGAAAGGACAGTTAAATGCCGGATACAATGATTAGGATGTAGTTTGTTTAATTTACCTCAAAATTAAATGTTAGTGGTTGTGGGTTTGGTTTCTAATTGGAGACAAATTTTTGGACAAATTGTATTGTAAATCTGAGCAAGCTTTCTAATTCTTATTCTACTTTCCATTTGCAGGTTGCCAAGGCTACCTATGCATTCTTCGGCGTTGTGATATTGTACTACACCCTCAAACCCAAGTCAAAGTAATCATATAAACTGTAATTTATGATTTATTTAAATGTTTTTAATAATTTGTTTTAGCCTGTTGTTAAGAGAAATGTACATTCATTTAGAAAATATTAAAATCATGTCAAAGTCATAATTTTGTGTTTTAAATCGCTTGTAGGAAGTAAAAAGGATTCGATTTTTATAACACCTGCATTAAATCCAACAGTTTTAGTTTTTTATTAAAACATTGACATTGTATTATTCCCAGATTTTTTTTGTGAGCTAAAAACAGCAAAAAATAATAGGAAGTAGGTATTCCTATGACTATAAAGTTACAAAGGTATACTAACTCTATGCTTATGACTTATCTCCCTTTAGTAAAAAAATGCTACCAAATTTTACAAAAAATTACCTTTAACTACTACAGAAATAAAATAAAGGCTGATGTATTTAATTTGCATTTAATGCAATTTCTTCGAGTTATGCATGACCAAGAAGTGCATACATCAACAATGGATTATTTGCAATCTCAAGAACTTATTAATATTGCAGGAGAATCACCACAATCTGTTTAAATAAAAAACAACATAGCAATAAATAATTGTATTAACTTTATTTATAGCTTGTACAAAATAAATAATACTTGATGCACTGGACAGATCAAAATACAATAGATACATTTTCAGATCATAACATTACAAAATAAAAGACAGATTTATGAAAATACTGTTTCCTTCTCACTCTTTGGTGTACACAAATGGATAGTTTAAATTTTTATATGTATAGTTATAAAATACAATTGTAGTGGAAAGAACCATGAGAGTGGCACTATTTATGTGATTAATAAAATTTATAAATATTCTTACTACAAACCCCACAATCTTACATTTAGGTACTAGAAATAACAGGCTAAAGTCTATGGTACAAATGGGCTTTGCACATAAAATAATATTTAGTGCTCAAATACAGCACTAGAGCCACGATTGAAGAATATACTTAAGGTACAGGTAACGCACAAAACTATACTAAATAGTTTCTATTGCTATTGGAAGTTAATATCTTTATGTAAAGTCACCAAGTTAACACCCAGTTAATGATTTATGATAAATCATGTGCGCTATTCAATTTTCAGTAAGTATAAAATTTAAATAACTACTAATCTAGAAAGCACTAGCACCAAATCGCAATAAAACAATAAATATAACAATAGCAAAGTGAGATCTAGAATCAATCTATTGAGTGAATAGCTCTTGGAAAACTAGTTTTCAAAAAGAAATACTTACATACAAGTCATTTATACAATACAACAATCTCTGTATTACGCCAAACCAAATTATCTATAGGCTGCAGTGAAAGATTATTGTTATTGATCGGGCCGATATGGCTATTTAATAGTAGAAAAATGGTGTTGGTCTCTGTCTTGGAATCGTCATGTGAAAGCGCCCAAATTCCAAATTTTTCGTTTTTAGTTAGCATCAGCGTTCAAAATGTTTGTTGGACATAGCCTCATTTTATCCAGTAGACAGTTGGTTTGGCGTTTACCTACTAATAAATAATAATATATAATACCCATTTATTGTATACATTCTCACCGTGAGTGGGTTTCATAATTAAACCAACTTATTACAATGAGGTGTAGAGAAGACATTTCTGAGAGTGTCACTATCGGTTATCAGAGCTAGATCCGACCTTCAAAATCACTATAACTACCACATATAAAACTAGTATTGCTTTTCGCGTTGTTACGAATGGCGTCTCTATGTTGGATAACTTTGTTCATCGGCAAAGTATTAGGCTGAACGGAAACTTATTCAACGCACACGAAGCCGCGGTCACAAAAATCAATCAAAAAAACAATAAGTTAGCATAGCAAACTTTTCTAAAGAGTTTTATAAATAAGTTAATTTATTTACAAGTTTTATAAAAAATCGTTTGAATTCGTTAATCAATGAATTTGATTCGATCAAAGACAATCTTTATGTAGATTTATTCCTCATTACGGAATCTGCTGATACGGCAGCAAGCCACGTGTAGCAAGTGGAAGCTTGAGGCTGTCTCGCAACTGAGCCGAAACATAATCCTAGCTAAAGGTCACGGCACACTCATCGACGGCCTTTACATAATGCGCTGATGAAAAGTATCACAGCACACGCCGCGCGCGCCTCGCCGATTGCGAAAGGCAAGATACACCCATCGACGTTTTGTTCATACAAAAAGTATGGGAGTTCACATCCGTTCGCCGGTCACCGGAGTCGGGAACGCTCTTGCAACGTCGGCGATGCGAACCCGCATCCCACACTAACCGTTCTTTTAAATGGACATAAGGTCGATCGCCGCCGATGACTGTCTTGACCATTTGTCTCGTTACATTCACAGAAATCTCAACTCTACGCGCACATTAACTCCTATACTTACATAAAATTTAGGTTATTTATTATAATATTACATATCTTGATCATTTTCCAACATCAACATGACTAGCTTTCCACTTGTTCATCGAAATTATCAAATCCTATCTAAATCCAAGGCAGTAATGATTCCCTCCTTATTAACATCACAGTGAACATTAAGCTCCGATCTTATTAAAAAGTTAACATCCAATTATTTAATTAATATTTTTACTAATAGCCCGCCGTTTCTCAAACTGAGAGATTTTGAAGGGTGGGCACGTTAAAATGCACATTTATATAGCATAGGTATAATTTCCAAATATATCAAAGATTCTCAAGTATACACATGACTTGAAAGTTTGAGAAGCGACTAGCGGTACAGCCAACCAGAAAACATTCTAGAATTTATTTGATGACAAATCATTTTCGAAGCCTCGTGTCCACCCAAACTGGTGTTTTTTTTCTTTCAGCCAACATTGAAACCTAGCACATAATAATCACAAACTAAACTACATTCATTTATTCCATACATTCATGTACCTCAATCATTCATTTAGTTTAGTAGCGGACATGATACTGGTGTCACGACAGAATATACGGAATGTTGGCAGTCTTGCTTACTCGTTGTATACATTTATTTTGATAATACATTCTCGCATTGCAGGCAGACTCAAAAGGTTTCAATTATGGAACTCACCTTCGAGTCTCAAAACACAATATGGAATTTATATTATATATTTACGTTATAATATATACACACATACTATTTTGATTGACGAGAATAATTTAATACCTCATTTTTATGGCCTAATGTGGGCCTAATACATACTAACACTCACGCGCAGCGCTGAAACCAATGAAATATACATTGTAGATTTTATGATCAGTCAATGCTGGCGATCCCTTTCATTACATGTAAAAGCAAAAGCCTCGTAAAGACTGTCAAACCGTACATTCGACCTCGTGGCAATGTATACCATCAGATGGTATAAATCAGATTGTTTTATTATTGAAACTTCTATAAAACCTGGCAATCTTGGCTAACAGGTAGACTGTGTCGTCCAGTTCGTCATAAATAAATGATTGTTCTCTCTCTATCCGTAGGAACTATTACCTAATCTGTGGTATAGCGTAGCGAAAGAGGTGTGTCAGGATCGAGATACCTGGCGCTCCGTATTTTCTGCCTACCCCGTCAGTTTAGATTACTCAAATTTAACAGATACCACGAGGCCGATTGTACATTTACCTCATGATTACGCAGACAAAAATTTTAGCAAAGCGTAAGTGACGACAACAGATGGAATGAAATCAAGCTGCCAGTAGGCTCAATCAACATTAACTTATATTGTAGCTTTAACAATATAAGGAAGTCTATTTAATCTTCCAAAGTGCGAACACTACGTACAAAAAAACAAGTTAAAAGTTAAAATATCAAATGTTGAGTGTAGGGATTACGTGTATGAGTATTCTAAACAAAATACTCTTGGGGGTTTAAAATTCGCGATACGAAGAGAAACGGTAGCGCTGTCATACTATATCGGTAATCTGCGCCCGAATGGAGGCACCATAATACTTGGTTTTTGATTCCTTAGTTTAATTGACAGAAATACTCAGTATTACAAAAATAACAATACAAGTTGGTATTTCTAATATCACTAGTACTTTAACATACGAGATTGCAGTTAACTTACGACGTCATCACTAGAGTTGATGAGATGACGCAGCCGGATGATGGCTACAATTTTTTTATATAAATTAATACTATAATTTTAATAATGTCTGTCAATGCCTTATTGCTATGACCCGTTATGTCTGTTAGGCTCTCGCTACCCATCTTCTCCCCGAAGATTCACCTCGTATACCGATAAGATCCTATTCTCACTAACATAATTTATTTGAATTAAATGTGTAGGAACACAGATAACCCGCAAAAGATCCCGCTTACACAGCAACTGACGCTCACCATGCATCAATGCATTTGCACAAACGCTACGCTAGAATTCACGGTCGGGCCGGACGGCGCAACCTCGTGCCAATCACACCCAACCCGCCCCTTCCTCCAAATTTGTTGAACTCGAATCATACAGACGAATCGTACAGTAAAGTTGGTACCTATCTATTGGGAGTTATCTGTGGTATGAAAACACCGAACCCGAAGAATACCTCCCATCTAGGAAATTATGTAGTATGTAGCTACGTACAAGTAATAACTGGTAGTAGTATTAACTAAATGATGTATGTAAATATTGTATACTGTGTATCTCTAGTGCCACTAGAGCCATGTGGGCGCTCTGGTGAGGGAGTAGAGGGGGGGCGGCGGCGCGGGCGCGGGCACGGGGGCGGCGGCCGCGTCGCCCTCCGAGTCGGACTCCTCGGAGGAGACGCGCTCGGCGGCGCTGAGCGCGACGCGTGCGTACTCGTCCGTGTCTATGCTTTTGCAGAAGTGGATCGCGTACCTGGGAATAAAAATTATTTTTATTATTATTTTATATATTTATTTAATTTCACAGAATAAAAAAACATAATTACATTCATTACATTAGAAATAATAACATGCCAATTACGAATATAAAATACAAATAAAATTATGGATAAAAAAAGGGAAATACGAAAATTAAATTAAATGAAAATAATGAAAAATTACAACACAAATTACCGTTATATACAAATTCATACTATACTAATTAATATTAGCACACCCCCGGCACTCAATGCAAGCAGAGTGAACGAGAGGGCGGAAACTCAGAATAACGAGTCTGAAACGCACGCACACATGCGCAGTGTTCACCTACACTAGCACACAGATAAGCGCGTCGCAAGCTATGGGCCAATTATACTTCCGCGGGATAATCTCTGTGTGCTAGCGTAGGTGAACACTGCGCATGCGTGCGTGCGTTTCAGACCCGTTGTTCTGAGTTTCTGCACTCTCGTTCACTCTGATGCAAGCGAACTGATTCAATTACCTAGCGATCGAGACGGACAACTTTAGAACGTGCTTTTTTTTCGCTCTCAGCGAATGGCGTCAGATGAATAGTGCGCACTACCGATCCTGCCTGTCATTTGCGGGCGACGATTAACCGGCGCTGGGAGGTAAGGAGGGTGGGTAGCTTCTATATATCATACATGTTTCAGTAATTAGTAAGTAAGAGTGTAAACTTTGTTGGTTGTCCTTAATAAAAAAAATAAAAATATATGTAGTAAATTCACGCGGTATAATATTCTTACCGTAGTTTCTCTCGTAGCACAGACTTGCACGAGTACCGCGGCATTTTCAGCAGGAAGAAACACGTGTAGCTCTCGGGTAGGAAGTGGTCTGGAGGCTGATATTTATCCAACACCTATACAAGCACAAACAATTACAATAAGTTATTAAAAACTAATAAAATGTGGATATTTGAGCCCTATTAAACTATTAATAGCAACTAGTCCCATGTAATTGGGGCCAATCGCGCTAATTCTGAACGATATCACCATAACCAAAAACGTTATGCTGCATTCACACGTTTGGCAAACCTTTACAAACGCAGGCCAAACCTCTGATCCACACGTTTGCTTTTGCCGAGGTTTGCCAAACGAGTGTATGCAGCATAATGTTTTTGGTTATGGTTTGGATTTGGTAATATCGTTCAGGATTAGCGCGATTGGCTCCATGGTCTAACTTTATTATAACTAACTTAAGTTACGTACACTTTACGTACATAAAATCTTGGCGTTGGGGTTGTATACCGAGTAGCACAGTACCTGAACTTATACCTAAGTAGGTACAAAAAACCTTGGCGTTGGGCTGTATACCGAGTGTCACAGTACCTGCAGCACAAAGTCTCTCTGCCTGGGGTCCTGCGGCGCGCGCGGCAGCCGCGTGCGGCCCCACACGAACCGGAGGAACAGCGCGCGCTCGCTGCCGCACAGCTCCTCCATCACTTCCCAGAACCAGTGCACCAGCGGCGCGTTGGGCTCTATCCCTGCGCGTACACATCATATCACAGGTCACCACATTATAGGAATCAGTCAATATAGACCGGAAGGAACCGGAAGACGTCCATACGTCGTGCCTATGAGACAACAATAAGGCGCAAACCAAAGAGATCCTAGCTCTATGATACTAAGGGCTTCTTACACCAGTTGCTGATAAAGCCCCAGATACCCTATATGCAGGTTATCTACCAGATACCCGTTTTTTTCGTTTTCACAGGTATCTGATTGCCTTATCTGTCCGATATACCGTCTTATAAACTTACAGCCAGATCAAGGGGCTGTTATTTCTTTATCTGTCGGATATGGATTGTTTTTTTTCTAATTTAACGCGGTAATACTTCAGTTTTGTGTTAACTTTTTATGATATATGGATTTATCACTGTTTCATTTATAAATAGTACATTACTGCCGCGGCCCGCAACAGAGGCATTAATGGATGAGCGTGTGAATGTAGGCCGAGGCGAAGCCGAGGCACACATACGTGAGTCCATCAATGCCTGGTTGAGGCCAAGGCTTGTATAATGCTATTCTCAAATAATGCGCGGAAATCCAAAAAATATCAAATTTTATTAAAATTGTGAACCGTCTGCACTGAACGATCACGACATAGGGTTGTCACAATACTATCGGCAAATCAAAATACTTTTGGCCATATCTCTGGAACGGCTAGTGCTAGACCCCTCGTGTTTGTACTCAAGTACAAACACGAGGGGTCTAGCACTAGCCGTTCCGTTTCATTTGAATGAAAGGGCTCGACGAGATCTATCTGAATATAATATAAAAAAACACCCTGTATATTCTTATAAAATTGTATATACAGAGTGTTTTTATTTTATATTATATTCAACTAGATCTCGTCGAGACCTTTCATTTGAGTACAAACACGAGGGGTCTAGTATTAGCCGTTCCGGAGATATGGCCAAATGAAAAAAAAAAACACTCTTTTGGCCATATCTCCGTAACAGCTGGTGCTAGACCCTTGTTCATGGTACTCAAATGAAAGGGCTCGATGAGATCTATCTGAATACAATATATATAAAAAACACCCTGTATATATAATTTTTTATTCAACAATTTCCGCGCATTATTTGAGAAAAGTGCTATACAAGCCTGCAATCAATGTAATTTCATGCATCATTCGAAATTTAAATAAAACTTTTGCTATGTTACCTCCGTGGTTGCCATGGTTACACGACAGATATGAATTAATATGGTCATTATTTGACCGCTAGGCACGACAGATATGGATTTTCATTCAAATTATTTGCCCGCCTGCTCTCATTTATTTGACCAGTACAGCATTGACGATTTAACTCGAAGAAGGTTGTCAAAATAATGTTCACATTTCCAAGCATGTTTGAGAAAAAACAATAAACGTTGAACCATAGACGATGAGAACAGAAGTCTGCTTTGCTTCGTTAAACGCAATAAACGTAGTTACTTTTTATTTTATTTTAAAGGATAAATTACAAAAAACGGACTCTAAAATGTGTTTTCTGTATTTTATACATAAATACATAATTTATGGGTATTTATGAATACTTTAAAAAAAAAAAATTAAGTTATTAATTTATAAATATGATACTTTTCGATGCTCAAAAATGCTTAAATAGAAACGCAACAATGAATTGAACTGAAGAACTGAATTGAATGAACGGAATGTTCCAACTTCCCGGTAAATCGATGACAGTTTAGCTGCCCGATATTTTAACAGAGACTTGAGTGGTGAAAACGGAAAATATTATCCGACAGCTTTATCCGATAGATTACGTTATCTGTCCGTTTTCTATCTGTAACAATATCAGCAACTGGTGTAAGAAGCCCTGTATCAAAATTTAGCATATTGTAAATCTTCTTTATTGGCAGTATGAGCAATGTAACCATTGATAATAGTTACCTATTTTTTCTAAGTGCTGTGGATTTTGTGAAAAAAAAAACGATTTAGAAAACTTGAAGCAAGAAAGAAGTATGAAGGACGACTGGAGGAAGGTAGAGAATCTTATGGGCCAGGAATACCGGGCGACACTTCAACCCAAATCCGTTTTTCAGTGGGCTTCACTACACCTTAAGACTTTCTAACCTTTGGCGTATGCAGGTTTCCTCGCGATGTTTACTTCAATGAAAACCCGTAGTCCTAAGGGACGGGCAAACAGAACGGAAATTTGCTTGCGCACTTTTTGTCGTCATTGACAAATTAACCACATCAACATAGCCTAAAGTACAAAATCGTATACGCGAGGCCACGACGACGTCTGTGTTGGTATTCATACGATTTTGTACTTTAGGCTATAATATGGTTCAATTGTCAATGATGTCAAAAAGTGCGCGAGCATTTCTCCGTTCTGTTTGCCCCGTCCCTAAGGCCTATGTCTAAGAGGCTGATATGATGGTGATGATGAAAAGCCAGTGGTGTTTAGCGGTGAGTTACCTTTGTAAGTGGCGGAGGCCCTGAGCGCGTGCACGGGTATGTCCGGCGAGCCGCACACGAGCGTCTCCAGCTCGGCCGCGCTGAACAGCGCGAGCAGCGGCGCGGGCACCACGCGCGACACGCCGTCCCGCACCGCGCGCACCTGCTCGTCGAACTCGTGCAGTCTGCGCATGCGCACACAGTTGAACTTTACTTTACTGCTACAAAGCCACTCCGATATCGGAAGTTTATGTAAGTGAAGCCCGACAGACAATTATAAACGTTATTTTTTTCTTATTTTTAGACGGGGCCCTGAACTGACTCCACGAAAGCGGGAGCTTTGTGCATTTTGCCCCGGGCCGTCAGTCAAGCCATCTCAACTCGTTGAAAGTGGAGTAGGGCTTCTGGCCGACGGCAGCACTGTTGCAGGGTTTCAGAGGCTTGTCTTGTTAGAGTTTGTATACCTACTCTATGCATCTTGTAAGCACGGTTACGGTTTTGTTATAGTACATTTTAGACTTTCGCGCTTTGTATTCATAATTATATAATTATTTACGGGTCTTACACACGAAATAGTTTTATTTACCTTGCCCGACGTTTCGACCAGGTTACACTGGCCGTGGTCACGAGCTGACTGGAGAGGCGAGCTGTCATTGTTGATCGCTGTGAGTAGTTTCTGAAACTCCTCTTTTGAAAACCCTCTGCTGATCTTGTATTATTGGAAAGTCCCGGCACAATGACAACAATGACAGCTCGCCTCTCCAGTCAGCTCGTGACCACGGCCAGTGTAACCTGGTCGAAACGTCGGGCAAGGTAAATAAAAGTATTTCGTGTGTAAGACCCGTAAATAATTATATAATTACGGTTTTGTTATTGTCATTGTTGGTGTCTAAGCAAAGTTGGTCTATCTAAATATATTCGTTATTATCGAAAGTATTTCCTGTTTCAATGGTGGAAACATGTCTCACCTGTAATACAGAGCCAACTGCACGTATTCGTCCTTGTTGTCCGGCGTGACGCGTTTGTGGCGCGTCGACAGGGGCACTTCGTGGCCGGCCGACGAAGGTATCGAGAACGGCAGCTCCAGATTTTGTAATTCCTACGAAACCAGCACCCAATATTTATTTGTGTCAGAGTGGTGTACAGGTTGCCAAGACGTAAAGTTTACCATCTGTTATGTACACATGACATACTAAAAATGGACCTTGACACGGTTAATTTTAGACTGGGCAAATTAGACAGAGACACGAAACAGAGCGGGATGTCCGTTCCGTATGGATTCTAAAGCTGCTTTTCCTGTCACGCGTGTTTCCGCCCGCGTCCTGGCCCGGCGTGCCGCCAATTTCATACAAGTGGCGCGCGGGCGGCGCGCATGACAGGAAAGGACTGGATTGCGCAAATACGCGTGACAGGAAAGGGGCCATAAACCTATTGACGACAGCTATAGCATGACATAGACCATAACCACTTGATGACCCACGGTAGAGATTCATTATGATCCGGCCTGAATAACCGTGAGGTTGGAGGACCGTTAGGAAGTGAAGCGAGCAGTACATAGGCCATCTTGCTGAACATAGACCTCCACTACAGCTGGTCCTCTCCTTCCTCATCCCGCTACTTCCGGATAGCGATGGAGTATGTTAGGTATTGGTCAGTAGAGATACTATGGCAAGTGAGAGGAGATGCCGGCCGATAGTCATAGACATATTTATTGTTAATCGATGGATTACAGGTCATTCACAGAAATAATTAAGAAATTTAAAAATAAAGATAAAAAAAATAATAAAAAATATCAAATTATTAATTGCAATATGACGACTACAATTAATGTTTGATATCACGTATAGCTGGGAATATGGAAAACGTAGCTCGAACGTGTTGTTCCTGCTGACCGTTGCTAACTACATGTCTTGTCTACAGGTTGACGTGTGAAGGGTCGGCGCATAGTGCCCACCTTATTAGAGGGCGTCATGTCGCGTATACACAGCAGCGCGGGCAGGAAGTCCTTGTCCACCTCGGCCAGGTCCTGCGGCCGGAGCGGCTGGCCGGCCAGCTGCCGCCACACGCCCTCCGCCAGCGACAGTGATAGCGGGGAGCCCGTCCGGATTGCGATGCCCATCAGGACGCCTGGCAATGATCACACATACTACTTACTATTGAATGTAATAAGAACGAGCGCCCCATTTGATAGACACTTGACACACATAATTATGATTAGTGAGAGGTTAGAACTTGACCGGATTAGCATTGGTAACCGGCTAACGTTCTCCAATAGGCAACTTTTTACAATGTAACAAGAAAATAAGGTAGAAAATAAGTCACTGTAAATACGTCATTTTCCAAGAGAGACCACATGTCCAGAGTGGACTGATGATATGACGATGACCGAGGAGTCTGAAGCAGCAGACGACACCCACCGAGGAATCGGAAGCAGTTGAGATGGAGCGGCGTGTTCGCGACCGGGCTGAGCAGGAACGCGTCCCGGCACGCGCCGGCGTCGCCGCGCCCGTTGGGCGTGGCCATCAGCAGCGGCAGCGACCCGTTCTGCAGCTCCTCGCACATCTCCGCTATGCTCTCGCTGTACCCGCCGCCGCAGTCGTCCACGCTCTCACCTGATACGTTGTTCACGTACATATAGCAGTGGAATGGTTTAGTGTACATTACTTGATATGGCGTGGGTAAATACGACGAAATCAGAAGCGAAACTAGTTGGACTTTTTTTCTAATAAATATTAAATACAGAAAAATATGTACAAAGCGGTTTCTTTTGAAAAATTTTAGTTCAAAGCACAGAAAATTTTATAAGACAAAAAGTATGTGTAACCCCTTAATTGCCCATCCAGTAGGCATTGGGGCTAACTTTTAAATAGGGTAATTTTTATGTGAGAAATGAATATTGTTTGTCCAATAAATCTAAAATGTATTAGTTGAACAATGTTGTGGTGGGTGGGTGGCTGGCTGGCACTGACCGACAAACTTGACCTTCCACACCCTGTGCGGCAGCGCGAGCGCGTCGTGCGTGAGCGCGGGCAGGCGCGCCACCATCTGGCCGAACACGGAACGCATGCCGGCCGGGCCCGCCAGCCCCGCACCGCCGCGCCGCGCGCGCCGCGCGCCCACTCGCGACAGCTCCACCACGGGCCCGTGCTGTCGCTCGCGCACCATCGTACACATTATTGCCTGCATGCATACATACAATACAACACTTGTAGTATTAGACAGCGAACAAATATTACCAAAAAAATTTTTACAAAAAAATAAAACCAACGTATTTGTAAAATTTATGATTTTTGTACACCGACGACTTGTTCATCACCTTATTTTGTTTAATTTTTAACCATTAGAGGAGAAATATACTTTTTAAATTGAAATGGGACCACCCTCGAAATATTACCCTATTCAATAAAAAAGAATTATTCAAGCGTCTTAAAATATAATGAATGGAGAATGAAAAACGAGTTCCTTGCCTTTCTAAATGCCGCTTCCTTCACGCCGTAGAACAACAAAGTTCGCAGCTGATCCAGCGGTCCGTCCAGGATCAACATCGGAAGATTGGGACATACCAGTTCAGAAAACTGATGCAGCAACACCTGGTAATAATAAGTTTTAAGGATATACTCGCGCAATTGGTTAAGATCACGGATCGCGATATTTGCCGCTCCGTTATTATTATCATTACATACATACATACATACTATCAATCTCTCTAAAGCTATGATTTCCGAGAGGATACCAGTTAACACGATGTACATATCGGTCTGAATAATAACATCGAAGACTCAATATTATGATTCTGTTGTGGTGGTTTTGTTCATAAAATGCTATAACTACTATACATAATGTATGTCATACCAGTCTGTTACAAATGAGTTGTGTGGTGAGGTCCCGCAGCAGGTGGCACTCGAGCGGCGGCGCGGGCGGCGCGCGCGGCGCTTCCGGCGCCTCCACGCACAGCGCCACCGTGTGCGCGCTGCCGCACGCCACCTTCGTCACGCGTTTACCCTACACAACATACATATGTAGTTAGGTATATAATTGTTTCATTTCAGATCAAATAGGTATGAATTTTGGTTTAATATTATTACTAGTAGTTCCGTGAGAACAGTAGACCTCGCCAGCCCTTATAAACCAAACCTAAAAGAAACCAACAAAAGTCAACTTTGTAGTTGGAGACAGAAAAAGTACCTACTAAAGTGACAAAAATTAGCACTTTAAAGCTTAATATTTCGCAAACGGATCCCTGAATCGAAAAATGTTTTTCACACACCCGCGATATTTTTGAAAGACCCATCCAACGATACCCCACACCATGGATATCACGCGGAAAAAAATAATTTTCCATTTTACGTATGCAGTTCTATGAACATAATTTATTTTTTCAACTTTCATAAGTCGATCCACTATTACTCAAAAACTAATAGAACCTACTTAGCCGTAATAGTTTTCCTTGTAACTACGTTATATATGCTACTGCCATGAATTTTTTCACATTTCCAGAAGCAACCGTTTAGCTGGCAGGGGGGGGGGGGGGACGACACGTGACTCTAACAAAAATTACCGCTTTAAAGCTTAATATTTCGCCAACGGATCCCTAAATCGAAAAAATGGTATTCAGACACCAGCAATATTTTTGAAAGACCTATCCAACGATATCCCACACTATGGGATTCACAAGAAAAAAAAAGTTCACTCCCACTTTGCGAGTATGGTAGGTACTCTAAAAAAAATGATTTTCAAAATTTTATTCTACTCATTTTGTAGGTTTAATTAATTTATACCCACGTCAAATTTTCGTCAAAATCGGTTGAAAAATGCGACCTGTAGAGAATTACAGACAGAAAGACAGAAGGACAGAAAGACAGACGGACATTAGCATTTTTGGTCAATCTCGAAACTTAGACGCTTCGCTCGCTCGGTCAATTATTAACTTTATATTATCCCCTATAGGGGCCTATTACTTAAATACCTTACAAACTAGCAAATACATATAACAATATAAAAATCTTTGAGCTGTCTGGCGTCTGGATTTGAATATATTGCATTACTATAACTCTGTAGGTTAATATTAAAATCAAACATTAACCAGTCTCTTTCCCACCCAACAATGGCATAAAGAAATGTCATGCGCATGCTTTGGTCGGCTAGTAATTTTTTGAAGTCCAGACTTGATATTTGACATTGACTTGATGACAACTTGCATTTTTTCGTAAACAAATTATAAATCAACCGAGTACATTTTATGCCATCTCGGCGCATATATATAATATTTAGCCCAGTTTGAAAACTACGACAAGAAATCCTATGTCTGGTCATGAGATTATTGCACAGTACCTGCAGAGCCATGAGCAGCCTGGGCCTCTGCGCCGCGAGCGTGGTGCCGTCCCCGAGCTGCCCCTCGTCGTTGTCGCCCCACGTGTACACCTCGCCGGTGTCAGTGCACGCCACGCAGTGCAGGCTGCCTACAACGTACAGCACATGTTACCTATTCTATTGTCGATAATGAAATGTATCAAATGGTGCATCTAGAGTTTCATGGTTGTTGTGTAACAAAAATGAAATTAATAATTTGCACTGATTTTATATATTTTAAAGGTGGTACAAACATGCGTGTCGTCTCTGTAGCAGCTGGAGCAAAAAGAGGTCGAGAGTGAATGGAATTGATCCGATGGTTACAGACACAGATAATATACTCTGATAATTGACAGTAGTGTTCGTTCTGAACATGGTTCAAACTCTTGGCCGGGAAATCTGTTTCAGGTTTGTGTTGCTTTGTTTCGGAATGCGAATTCGTTACACCGTGTGAAGAGTACAGGAATTATTCAAGTTTTGTGTAAAATAAAAAAAAGGTGTAAACATGGAATCACACTGTTTCCCTGACATTAGATTTCTTAGATGAAACTAAAGCGTGACACACACTGAGCGGCGGCGTTGCGAAAGCGTTGCGGTTTTTTTCTGTAATGTTCGAAATAATTTGAAGCCCTTTACATCAAAGCGGCGGCGGCGTGGCGCGTTCTTGATACAAACCTTCGCCGCCGTAACACTTTCGCAACGCCGCCGCCGTCACGCTTAAAGGAGAATGATAATGGTTTTCTTCTACATTGCATAAACGAATACTAGCCTCAGGGTACATGTAGTTACATGCAGTCATACAGACAGGTTATATAACACAATCAACAGTATTATACGACATTCCGTGCTAGACTAACCACTTCCAATTCTTTTTCATCTAAGGTACATCTATAAAGAGAAGGTTCTAATGTATCCATACCCGTAGCGAGAGAGACGATCATCTTGCCCTGCATTCCCGTCACACGCATCGGTCTTCTCACGTGCTCGTAGCTGCCGTGGCCCAGTCGGTGGTAGTCCCCTTTACCCCTGCGCACAAGTTACAAACAAATTAATAAAACACATATCTCTTCTCTAAGCTCGTTTACTTAGTTACAAAATGTAGACAAAATTCATCAAAAGACACCCGAAAAAGGAGACTACAATTTCCAGGAGCTGTGAAAATTTATATGCATAGAGATTGAACGCTGTAGTCTATATATATATTAAACGGTATCGATGTTGTCCCATTACTGATTGTGTGCGTATACAAAAAGACAATAAAATTAAAATTATATTTCTGCTATGAAAAGCCCGGACCTTGATCATAATTTATGACAAGGATGATTACTTGACTAGCCTGTTGGCGTAGTTGGTAGTGAACCTGCCTACTGCGCCAGAGGTCGTGGGTTCGATTCCCACCCGGGACCATCATTTGTGCGATGAGCATATCTGTTGGTTTTCGGATTCTGGGTGTTTGTATGTATTTAAAAGTATTTAAGTATGTTTATCAGTTGTTGAGTACCCATTTACAAGCTTCGGCTTAGTTTGGGACTAAACAGTCGTGTGTAAATTTGTCCAAACATTATTATTATATTATTATTATTAGGTACGCATTTCGTCGGATTTCTGCATAAAAATACACACCATGTATATACGCTTCCGCATTGACACAACGCCACGGAGAACTGCGAGCCGCATTCCACTTTGATGACGCGCAGCCCTTTCAGACAATCTATCCTCATTGGCAGCTTGCATCCCTCGGAACCGCCTCGACCTGCCACAAAATAATTACACTCAAAATTTGCTGTGGAAACTATATTGTTTTTGTCAAAATACATAAATTAAAACACATTTTTTATAAAGCTGCAAAACGATGTTCAATATTTTTAGCTTTACTAAAATTACTAAAAACTAAGCTACTGTTTTTATTGTAGGTATCCGTGTTTTTTATTGAGCAATAAAGAGAACTGAACCGAATCTTTCCTTTCACGGTCAACCCATCTAAAGTAGGTACGTTTTTTAATTCAATGCAAAAAAATATGTCATCTTGACATTTGACATTGACGCCAGGGGTCGTAAACCTTTTTCGGTTTAGTTTAGTCCATTTTTATTAGACAAAAAATGTACTAGTAGTTGTTTTTATTATTGAATTCAGGACGCACATGAAATCTGTCCCAAAAAAATTGAATCATGATACATACAGTAATGAATGAATCAACATACCTAGTTTCCCATAATCGCCGTCTCCCCACGACCACACATTATCATCGTCGCTGATGCAGAGCGTCTGCGCGTCCCCGGAGCCGCACGCCACGTCGATCACTCGGTACATAGACAGGGCTTCCACCTGACAAATATTAATCTATATTTTTATTTGATTACTTTGTAATAATTCGGCATGATTAATGTTGATAATTTAAAAAACTGCATCATTTACACTGCTTTTTATGCTAAGCATAACACCCGCCTTTACCGTTAGATTCAAACATCGACTTTTAAGCTCAAATACGCCTCACGCAAGGCGAACTTTTTCTGGAATTGACATTATCTGTTTTTAAAACGAGGGGCATTAGGAGTCTATTTCAGTCTAGTCGAGGGCTACAAACCATCCAAATTCGAGTGTCTAGTGGCCCATCCGTAATAAAATGATATACAAGGCATCTTACCATCTTGGGGACCAGCTGATCCTCCGAGTCGCCGTGCCCCAGGCGCCCGTACCGGCCCTTGCCCCACGTGAAGATGCGCCCGCGGGCCGTGAGGCACGCCGAGTGCGCACCGCCGCACGCTATGGCCACCACCTCCAGGCCAGACAGCGTTGTGATCAGCTTCGGCCGGTCGTAGCTCCTGTTTAAGCATAAATGTGTTGAGTTCCTGTTAAATTCTTCATTCGGTGTCACATACAGAAATTAGGAAAAGTAAGAGAATAATTAGGAAAGTAACCAGTAATCCAACTCTGCCAGAGCTTTTTTTAAATATGAAAAATAAAGAACTGCTAGGTCAAGGCAAAATAGAACAATTGACTTAGTTGAAATATTAAATAGGAATGACAAACTCAAGCAAAACAATATCAGTTCCAAGAACTTTTTCGAATTCAAAGTTACAATTTTTAATGGCTAAATGCCAAATAAGGGCTGTATTATAATGAGCGGCGGTGTTGCTCTTACGAGATTAAATTAGTTTGTATGAGACGAATTATAGGCCAACACGCCGCTCGTAGATCACATACAAAATTCGCCGCCGCTCACTATAATACCACCCTAAAACCAGAAAAGGTTACATAGACACGGATGATCTACGGCCGTAACAGCGCCTCGATATAAACAAAGAGAGAAGTACTTACACCCTATTACCATGTCCGAGTTTCCCGTCCTCCCCCTCGCCCCAGCTGTACACTTCACCATCAGCCGATAACGCCAAACAGTGCTTGCCGCCTGAGTTGCAGGCCACCTGTCAATAACAATGGACCTTTATTTTTCTAAAACACTTAAAAGTAAATATATTATACTCTATCAAGTAAAATTTTCTCTAAATAGTTTACCTTTATAATGAACACGTGTTGTATTGACGCCAGCAACGTTGGTTGTGAAACCGAATCGATGCCACCAATGCCTAAACGGCCTCCTGCCCCGTAACCTGTACAATGGTACACAGTTAGAAAATATGCAGAACTGATTCTTAGACTTTTGTGGCAATCAGTTCTTGCTCTCGGCACAATGAGAAGTTAAAAGTTATTTGACAAAAAATGACAGATTGCCGCCTTTGCGAAGTGAAAAGCCCATGTGTATAATTTGAGAGGTAAAGCAACATAACTGTTTCATATCAAGTTAGAAGGTATACCTGTAGCGTACAACTTTCCGTCGGGCGTGACCGCGAACAGCGTCTGCTCGCCGCCCACCAGCTGCACGGGGTTGAGCGCGGCGAGCGCGTGGCACGGCGTGGGGCCGCGCACCTTGGCGCCCTCCACGCCGCCCAGCTGCCCGCGGTGGTTGTGCCCCCACCCGTACACCACGCACCCGCGGGACCCGCCGCCCCACCACCCGGACCAGTCGTCGGGGTGCCTACCCACCAATTTAGTTAGTATGATTTTTCGGAACTATATAAGTCTATTTTAATCGTTTATTTTAAAACTATGAAGGCGTGAGCTATCGTAAAGCTAAATTTAAAACAGTTCGTCCATCAGCTGCTTAATCTCACCAGCCATGCGCTTCAACTATCATGATAACTTCTGATAATCAGAAGGGACTGGAACTTTATCCTAATAAGTGTAATTTGACATTGGAATCGTGCTGTTCATTATAAATAATAACAAATAATAGTCCACCATTTTGCCTCAGTTCCAAAAGTTTGACTCATTCGATATTGAACGTGGCTAACAGAGAAATGTGCTCACTTGCTAATCCAATGCAGCAACTGCTCGTCGTGTTGTTTGGTGAACTTGGCGTTGTCCTCCCACGGATAGAGGGCGTCGATGGTGCTCTCCTCTATGTTGTACACCCCCAGGTCGGCGAGCCGCTTTCTGACCTCGGCGAGGAAGGCCGTGGGCAGCGGCGCGCGGCGCAGGAGCGCGTCGGCCGAGCGGATGCACAGGCAGTAGCGCTTGAACCACGACCAGCGCGCCGCCTCGGGGCCGTGGCACACGCGCGAGTCCACGCGCAGACCGCACGCGAGCCACGACAATTCCTGCAAGTGTTATAATATAAGACAGAGTCTTTGACATTAGCACCAAATATCGATTTTGTATTGAAAATAAATATCGTTAGAAACTGTTTAGACAAGTCTGCAATGTGCGACGAGTTAGATTTAATAGGCTCTTCTATATTTAATCTAAGGTAAAACTTAAATAGAAATGTTTATTTAGAACGACTCGCAGGAGATCGCACGGCTTTATGTAATAACCGTCCCCAAAGATTACGATACAGTGGACGATGAATTTAACAAATGTACTTGGGAGTTAAAATTAAAATTTGTTATTCAAACATTTATAAAATGGACACTGCCTTCTGCGTAACGGTCGGTCGACCAAAGCAGAAGGCAGATACTGCCTTAAATTGTTTGCTAACTGTGCCGCACGATTTAAAGTTAAGTAATAATTTTTAAGTTGTTTAGTTTTGTTGTATCTTCAACTGTTGTCAATTAGTTTAAATATGTGGCAGAAGAAATTAATATGTATTGTAACCTTGAGGTAGTGTGTGTGCAGCAGATGCGTGCCGGTGCGCAGCGCGGGCTCCTCGTGCTCGTACTGCGCCTGCAGCAGCTGCGGCAGGTGGTGCAGCGCGGGCGGCGCGCCCGCGCCCGCGCACCCGTCGCCCTCCCCGCCGCACACCACGCCGCGCAGCCGCCGCACGCACCAGACGCGCCCGCGCCATGCTGACGACGTACACTCATATAACCATACAGTTAAGATCTCTTTGGTGTGTGCTCACGGCCCCTTAAAGAGGCGTAAAAGAATCATTCTATGTGTGTCAAAATCGTGTCAAATGTATGACAATACTGTGACTCACCCACACATTCCCATTTTCAAACTCCATATAAATTTGTATTAGCAACCTCCTCCAGCTACTCCGCTTCCTTTGGCCGCACCCCCCCCCCCCCCCTGTAAGTGGCACCATTGGTTCCACTTCCCATACTAAATATGCAAGATGCAGTCTCCATAGGGAACGCGCGCGCCACCAAAGAGATTAGAACCTTTCTGCAGTTTGGACAAATTTACACACGGCTGTTTAGCCCCAACTAAGGCGAACATGGGTACTCGACAACTGATAAACATACTTAAATATTTTTAAATAAATACTTAAATACATACAAACACCCAGAATCCGAAAACCAACAGTTATGTTCATCACACAAATGTTGGTCCCGGGTGGAAATCGAACCCACGACCTTTGGCGCAGTAGGCAGGGTTACTACCAAAAACAACAACACTAACAAAATTCAAAATAATTGTTTTAGGACTTTTTTGTATGTATCTTGTTTGTCATGTATGTGTTGCAGTAAGAAATAAATGTTTTATCTATCTATCCACCACTACGCCAACAGGCCAGTCAAACTATTGTGGCCCTGATTCTGAGGTTGACGTTATTTTCCAGTTGGAACTACGAGATTGTGATGTGCAGGATTGATGGATCTACAGTTAGGATCACAAATTATCTAGACATTTTGAAATCAAAGATCAGGATCAACGGATTCAGATTGAACATGTAATATGTTCCGACGACCTGCGTAAGGCGGCTGGCAGTGACTGGATGCGGAGAACCGAGGATCGGGTTCAGTGGCGCGCCTTGGGGGAGGCCTATGTCCAGCAGTGGACTAGTGCAGGCTGATGATGATGATGTAATATGCAGTGCTCTGCATTACTTTGAATTTCAGCTAAAAGAATAAGCAGGTATATAAGTATTGGTGCAATTTCTTAGATCAACATCCAGAAAATGCCAGTTGAGGTTAGGTTTCTAAATCACCTATAAACAAGCGTCACGATCACAGAGCGGACTGATTGATCTGGATTGACTGTCTAACGTCGGCGTAGTACGCAAGTTACACTCACACAGCGTAGGCATCTGTGCGCATATAGCTAGCGCCTGCGCGAGCCTCGGCGCCAGCTGGTGGTCGTTGGAGATGGCCGCCAGCAGCGGGCCGTCCAGCAGCCGCCACGCCAGCTCCACCGACGGGCACGACAGCACGTAGCGATCCGAACCACTCTCCTGCCACCCAAATAGTGAAGTTAGGAGGAACAGAGAGACCTAAACAAGTTGCCGGAAGAGGATAGGCTGGATGAGAAAGGCGGAGGACCGGGTGTAGTACACTGGGGGAAAGTCTAGCTCCAATATTAGACGTTGATAGGTTGGTATGACAATAACAACAATTTACAAATATACCCAAAATATCACACATCTGGCACCGATGACCACATTAGCTTGCTCGTCAAGTACTTACAGCAACAGAGTGTGACGGTAGTATGGGATGCGCAGTGAACCGCCATCCCCAGCCGTTGACTGAACCGTCACTTGTGAACCTCCAACACAGCTCGTCACCTGACAAACAATGAGTTAATTTTAAGTAATTTTTACATACTATATTTTTTAAATAAGATATTTAGGCGGCATGAAGACATTTTTTTTACCACCGTAGCCCTGTTAGGGCGGTTTTCCTGTCACGCGTGTTTGCGCCCGCGTCTTGGTCTGGCGCGCATGCGCGTCGCCCGCATTACGTCCTTTTATACAAGCTTTTCCTGTCATGCGCGCCAACCGCCTGCCAACCGCGGCGGATGGCGCGCGTGACAGGAAAACCGCCCTTAGTAGTGACTCTGCATGTTGTGCTCCAGTTTCGGATCCCGGCCGGGGCTACCGATAAACGCTTGTTCTTGTTGGATGTTTGTGATTGTGTTTGTATATGTACATGCCACCCGCAAAACAGGGAGGGAATCCTACCTAACGCGGAGGTATGTGTGTTGATTAAAAAAAACTGTATTCTGAGGTAATCAGCTGTGGTATCTGTTCGCTTACCGTTGACGATGATCTCCTGCGCCCAGTCAGCGGGCTCGCGGCCGGAGCGCGTGGCGAGCACGCGCCCGCACCCGTCGGATATCGTGAGCGGGTCGTTGCGCCGCTCCGTCGAGCAGCCCTGCTCGAACACCACGCGGAGCGACGCCGCGCCGGGGATCTTCACAACTCCTGAGGCATATCTCGTTAAACTTTAGAGTGAACTTCAATAAGGGAATGTCATAGGTTTATGTTGTGCTGATAATTATGCATATGGCGGATATATCACTTAGGGAAGGAGTCCGGTAAATAATATTATGTGTATAAACCGCTTACCATTTTGTTATTAAAACTGAGCGGATCGGAACTCAGTAAACGTAGAGCGTCTGTAGCGTCATGAGGAACAAGCGGCCTATCGTGTCGAGAAGTGTGATCCATGTCGGGCCATGCGGTAAATGCGCTTTTCTCGAAACTTAAGTACATTTACTGACTGCTCTCAAACAGTGAAGGAAACCTGCATACGCCGAAGAAGTAATTCTTGGGCGCATGTGAAGTCCACCAACCCGCTTTGGGCTAGCGTGGTGGATTAGAGCCCATACACTGTTGAGAGGCTAGGCCTGTGCCCCAGCAGTGGCAACAGCTATTTATGATGGATCGGAACTAGAAAAAAAACGGCATCATATTGATCACATCTGCGTTCCGCTGTTTCGGTGGACGCACGATTGTGTCAGCGTCAGCTTAGTACTTCATGGTCATCAAACTAATTACATAAACTATATAGAATACCTGTGATGTCTGTGTCGTCGGCGTAGGGGTGCGGGCTGTCGACGGTGACGGGCTGCGGCGCGGCGCGGCCGCCGCCCGCCGCCGCCTCCTCCAGCTCGCACACGCACACCTCCACCACCATGTCCGCCACCGCCGGCTTGCGGGCACACAGCGCTGCAACAACAACATGGAATCAATTACCATCTACTTTTGACAAAAGTTATCGATATCACAATATGTTTTATTTAAGCAACTTTTTTCAATAAGCAAATTTTGTTTGATAATTAACGTTTACCGTAAATAAGATTAGTAACACTAAAGAGAGTCATAGAAGTATAAAAATCTATTTAAAATTCAGATTTGGATGGTTCCTTACACAAAACATCCCGCTCGCAAAACATCCCGTTCTCAAAACGGTGTGTGACCTTTGCTCGGATTAGCTTTCTTATCTTCCCTATTTTCGCCCCTTCCTCCCTATCCTCTTCCCTTCCCACTCCCCTTAATGCACATGGTCCCCTTCTCCCTCATCCTCCCAACGGGACTTTTAACGAATGGGCCATTTCGCGAACAGGTTATTATATCGGAAGCGGGACATTTCCGTCCAAATCGTAAAATCTGACCGCCAGATTATTACTTACCCATAAGCACATCAGTGATTATGTTCACAGCACTGTTGGAGTCCGGTATTCGTCCCGCCGCAGCCAATTTCAGCAAATCAACGAGCGCTCTCGCATCCGACTCTCCTAATTGCGACGTGAATTCATCCAGCACCATCTGTGACACACAATTTTATGAGAACACAAAGCTGACCAAACACTACCTTTAAGAAATATGGGTTGGTAAAACTACGATGCAATATCGTAGTTTTTACTTTAAAAAATCCGAGGTTGGGATATACAGCTCAAACCGCTGGGCCTAGAAACTTAAAATTGTCACAGCGGATGCTCAAACCCTCCAACCCACAGAAGGGATTGGAAATTTCCCCAGAGACAAAAAACGGGAATATCTATTTTAACGCTGAAGCAGTGGCAGGGTACATAAATCCTCCAAATTTCAGGTCGTGCCGAGAATCAATAGGGCAATTTATGAGCTGCGGCTGAATCCTACTAGATAAAAACAGGAGAATGTAGGGAATGTAGGAGATATTACTTTAGGCGCTTCCGCTTGCTGGACGGTCATGGTGGCGGCGGCGACCGACACGGCGCTCGAGGACATCACCGCAGAGTGTCGCGATGAGATCGATCCGCTTAGAGGACTACTGGCGCCGCTCTGTGAAAGACGTCCAAGTTTAAAAGGTCATAAATTATGACTCATAATCCTTCAATAAAACAGTCATCTAGCCGCTTCTGTCTGTGTATTTGGAATGATATCGCAAACTACTGCATGGATTTAGATTCGGTTTTCAACATTAGCTTGGCTATTTCCTGAGAAAGGTTTTTGTATATATGAATACCTTAATCGTGCCTGTGGAAGACAATCTTTATACCTGATATAAAGTCGGAAATCTTAAATAGCCAAGATTTATTAATGGCCCTCACTTAGAGTCAGTGTTGCAAGTTGGCCAAGATACTTTAAATAAGCGTCAATAATACCTGCACTGCAACCAAACAAGCGTGGCTCTTAATTAGGTCATCAATGCCACGGACCGGCGACGGAGCAGCGCCACCGGTCTATTGAAATAACAATGGGATGGCTTGTTTTTGTGAGCTGGGACATCTGTCCAACGTGGTGATTACACAAGCATAAGTAAATACGTGTGTCTATCCTGGACGCAAATACTAATGGGCTTGAGCTTACCGGCAGCGTGGCTCTGTCGGCGGGCGCCTCGCCGCCGCCGGTGCGCGCGTCGGCGTCGGCGTCCTCCTCCTCGGCGTCCAGGCCGGCGGCGACCGGCGCCACCGTCGAGCTCGCCTCGTGCGCGCGCAGAGCCTCCACCAGCAGACTGCGAGCCTGGTACAAGGCACGTTATGGAACAGTATTTAAATGTACTCCAGATAATATGAAATTCTCATCTTCGTTCTCTTCTTTTATAGAGACCAATATTATAATTCTGACTAGCGTCTACTGCATCCATTTGTGTCAGTTTCAATAATTTTGTATGCAATATGCTGCTGCTACTGGAAGAAATTGTCCTTTGTACTTAAGTTTCTTGTTAATGTTTTTAATAGGAAAACAGACTGAGAGACTGACCCTCAGTTTCCCATACATACGCTATAATATTATATTACTGTAAATTTGTAATGAAACTTATATGACCAATTAAATTTTTCTAAATATACTCGTATAGCATAACATTACAAATGATAATGATAGTAACTTGACGAACCTGAGTGATATGTAACGCGAGTAAGATTAAAGAGAGTGCGTGCTGGACGGCCACGGGTGGCTCCAGGCCGAGCGCCGCGGCGGCCAGCGACGGGCGTGGCCCTTGCGGCTCTTCCACCACCGTCTCTTCAGAGTAAAGGCCTGCATCAAAATGTAACAGTTCATGCATTAATATTGGTGTGCACACAAACTGTGCATGAAAATATTTGACCCAATTAACATGGGCTGCAGTGTTTTTTAGGGTTCCGAACCTCAAAAGAGGAAAAAAGGAACCCTTATAGGATCACTCGGTTGTCCGTCTGTAATTTTTTTTTACTATAGTTAGTCGACGATTTTTACTAAGGTTTACATTCTCACTAAAGCGATTTGCAATGGACAATTTTGGTATGAACTGAAAGAGTTGTTATACGCTCTTACTATCACAATTATTTCTCGCGGTCTATATATATCGGTATGTATAAGGCAGGACACGATACTATAAAAAATATCGATGAGCGCCCGAGTAAAAGTAATGTTAATACTGTACTCGGGTGGTGTGTGACTTCACCTAGACTCTGCGCTCCTAGCGGATCCTTGAGCGTGGGGAAGGGCAGCGGCGCCACGACGGGCGTGTGCGCGTCGGCGCGCAGCGCGGCGGGGCGCAGCGACCACGCGGCGGAGTGCGACGAGCCGGCGGCGGCGCGCTGCACGCCCTCCACGCCCGCCACCAGCGCCGGCCGCCGGTTCACGCACGTGGTGCCGTTGCCCTGCTGCCCGTGATCGTTGTCGCCCCACGCCCACACCTGGGAACATTTCATCATCATCATCAGCCCGCACTGGTCCAAAGTTGAAAACCAGATCTTTGGTTCTCCGCATCCAGACATTGCCAGCCGCCTTACATGGAACACTTATTTATTACAAACACCTCAATAAGTATATAACACTGAATAACAATACATAAAATGAAACAGAATTGCCCGTCTGCTTCAGTCTGTATCTTCGGGCTAATCTCGAAAACTAACGAATGGATTTCGATCGGGTTCTCACTTTTGTTTAGACCGTTTCCCGCGGAAGGTAATAACATTATGACTCGCCATTGACTAGGGGCAATATTATGTACCTTGCACAGTGCACACGTACACTTTGCAATCTCTGGTGACAGATAAGGCAGTATAGCGTGACGATGGCGACATGTTACCTGGTGTTCACTGGTGACAGCTAGACAGTGCAGCGCGCCAACAGCAACGTGAATGACTCTGCGGCCTCGCAACGCCTCCACCAGCGTGGGGCGACGCACGTGCGCGTCGCATCCGTGCCCCAGCCGGTAGTAGTCGCCTTTACCCCAAGTCCATACCTGGGGTAATTTGTCATTTTAAATAAAACTGATAATAAAATGAATGTGTACCCGTTATTCGACACATTAGTAGAAATTCTCTCCAAGAAATCTATTAGGGTATTCGCCTTTGTTAAACACATTAATCAATAACATACATTTTTTTTAAATAATATGTAGTAACAATTTTAGAGTATTGTAGTAAATACAATTTAGGCAGTCTCGAAGGTATTGTAGGTCTCGTAGCCCCATCGCCGATCCGGATTGGACCGAATTGATCCAATTTCTCCTCACTATGAACCAGTATTTTTTACAATATTATTCTTTACAAGATTTTACCTAGATCATAATAATATTTAGTGTTTTTACCTCGCCATCTCTGGTCAGCGCTAAGCTGAACTGAGCGCCACATTCCACTTGTACCACTCCGAGCGTGTTCAGTCTCTCCACGTTCATAGGCACGGCGCATCCGTCGGATCCGCCACGTCCTGGCATCACCAACAAACATCGCATAAGAGTCGCTCTTAAATTTATGCAGACTAAAGATTTAAATTATTAGTAAAGAATTTTGTGATATCTAAGACCCGGTCTCATAAGAGCAGTTCTGATAAAAATGTATCCAAACAGATATTGGGAAGGCTACAATACTTGGCTGATTAGCTATAAATATGGCACATCAGTACGAGAGACGGCATATACCAAACATTTTGATTCTTTGCCAATTGCAATATGGTTAAATACTAAGGAGTTATTAGTTTACCTAATTTACCAAAGTCGCCGTCGCCCCAGGTGAAGACCTTGCCGCACGCGGTCAAAGCCAAGGTTTGCGCGTCCCGCGATCCGCACGCCACTTGCACCACTCGGAGACCAGCCAACGTTTCCACCTAAAATATTGCACAGTTTTAGAATTCGTATACGACTGGCGAACATAACAGAATTTCATTATCACAAATTAGTCTCTCATCTCACAAGTTAGTCTGAAAGGCTGAAATGATGATGATGACAAATTAGTCGGTAAATATCAAAATTAGAGTTGATATTTAACAACGATTTTAAGAGTTTCATATAATCTGTTCAGGGACTAATGTCCAAATGTCCAATACCAAAAAAGATTGTGAGAATCTGAAGTAACATTAATACCAGATATCTTTGTCAATCAAAGCTCTATCTATGGTATAGGTGGTAGATACATTTTGACTTTATGTGTGGCAACAACTGACCATTTTAGGCTGCAGCTGTATGTTATCGTCCCCGTGGCCGAGGCGGCCGTACTCGCCCAGGCCCCACGTGTAGAGGTGGCCGCGCGCCGTGACGCACGCGCTGTGCGCCGACCCGCACGCGATGCCCACCACGCGCTCGCCCGACAGTGAGTCGATGATGCGAGGCACTTCCACCGTCAGACGGTTGCCGTGGCCCAGCTTACCGTCTTCACCCTCACCCCATGAATATACCTAGATAAATTAGTTTTACAGGTATTTTTAGGAATACAAGGTTACAAGTAAATAAGACCGTCAAGGTGGTCACGCGGACTCTCTTGATTTTATTAAAATCTTATTTTAATGTTGCTGAGTTTGCTGATTTGTGCGTCACAAGGTTGGGTCCCAACTCAAAATCAGCGCTGCAGTGATCATCATCTGTTTGCTGCAATATCATGCTGAATTTGGAACCTATTGTCCACAAAAAAGTCTTGCTAGTATGCTTTAAGTTTATTATTAGTACATTGTGCAATAAGCCTTCGGCGTCGGGCTTCTAACAGACTCTCGTTAGTAATATCCTACTTACTGCCCGTGATGCACGCAATGTTTTTCATCACATTTTGCGAGGAAATAAATACCTACGACACAAGGGAACAAATTTATTTTCTTTGACTTTGCTGATATTATTTAAGTTTATTAATTTAATTTAGTTAAATTAAGTTAAATTGAGTTAAATTTAATTACCTTAATATAACTCAAGTTAACTCAGTTTAACTCAAGTCGAGTGAAATGGAGTAAGTACAGGCGAGTACAGTCGAGTACAAGCGAGTACCATCGAGTACAGTCGAGTTTAGTCGAGATAAGTCAAGTTAACTACTCAATTTAACTTAATTTTTAACTTAATTAATTTAATAAACCAGTTCAGTACAGCCAGCTACACATTACAGCCCTAGGGGTATAATATTGTACTGATTTTCATTATTCTCCCGCGGGTATATATAGGCCATTGTGTTTCTTTAGGTACGCATATAATCAGACCCTTAACAAGCAAGTGCGATGAAAAAAAAAATGTATATTGCGTGCAAGTATACCTTTCCGTCGGCGGTGAGCGCGAGCGCGTGCTTCCCGCCCGAGTGCACGGCCACGCGGCGCACGAGCGCGTGCGCGAGGTACGGGTTGGCGCGCGGCGTGGACACGTTGTTGCTGTGCCCCAGCCCCAGCCGCCCGTTGGTCCCTTCGCCGCATGCGTACAGCTGTTGGAATTACGTTATAAAGACAACGACTGAATTGAGTAAAATTCAGTTAATACCTACTTACTAGCATTTACTGGTCTAGTTAATACTTATTAAGGAAAATAATTAAGCGTCAGTGGCGTAGCATAGAGCGTCAGTGGGGTAGGGGATAAGACGCGGCCTATCACATCGTAAGGTCCGGAGTTCGATCCCCAGCTGGGCCATGTACCAATGGGTTTTTTCTCGAAACTTAAGTACATTTACTGACTGCTCTCAAACGGTGAAGGAAAACATCGTGAGGAAACCTGCATACGCCGAAGAAGAAATTCTTAGGCGCATGTGAAGTCCACCAATCCGCACTGGGCTAGCGTTTTGGACTATAGCCCGAACGCCCTCGTTAAGAGGGTAGGCCTGAGCCCCAGCAGTGGGGACATTGATAGGCTGTTGATGAAGGAAAACAAACGAATATTTTCTTTTTATTCATTTACCTAACAGAAAACACTTTAAAATTTGCAAGTAAAACCTTATACAAGTTTTTATTCACATCAGCCAACAAAACTTTTACTTGAGTCTTGAAACTCGGTCAGGCGTGGCCCCGAAGTGTATCTTGTAGACTTAGTAAATATAAAGTCACTGGCTATTTCCTGCGGCTTCACCGGTTAATTCTGGCTTTTTTATCTTTTTGAACGGCTCCCAAGGGTCGTAGCGTGATGTTAAACAGCCTTGTTGAGCACAACATAAATAAAACTGTATTTGGTAGATAATACACTGATTTTATTAATTTATAAAAAGATAGTACGAATCGTGTGCTGCCTGTATGGCGGTTGAAGCGAAAGAGAGTGAGAGAACGAATGGAACGATAGAACATAGATACAGACACAGATAATAAATTACAGTTCAATGTTCGTTCTGAACAGCCTTTATAACCTTCCTCGACAATTAAGCTATCACAAAAAAACAAACTCTTCAGCTTTATTATACTAGTATAGATAATAAATTACTGTGTAGTTACCACGGAGGAGAGATACGTAGTTACTCGTATACAGTTATTGAATTCGACACAAAGCCGTACTTACTTTGCCGTCATGTGAAACGATGAAGAGTGTTTTCGACCCCCCAGCGACATGCACGGGGCGCAATGAGCTGAGGCTCGGAGAGAACACCGGCACTTTCACTTTGGAGCCCTTCACGCCGCCCAGCTGGTCTTTGTCGTTTAAGCCCCACACGTAAACCTGCAAATAACATGTGAACTTTTGTAATTGTTTTGTATTCTATTTAGAATAAATAGTTTTGAGTTTGTGGTCCGAGTTGCATTTTATGTAGCAAATTTTCTTGTTTTTTAAATTCATTCATATATCATTAATCCCAGCTACAAGCACCCTACCTCGTCAGTAATATAGCGTAATGTCTATACGTATGTATGTAAATGGTAATATGTAAGTATCTGTGTAAGTTTGTATGTCAATATTTCATTCTAATACCTTGGGACAGTCACTTGGTAAAGTGGGTGGATTGTTATCAGCTGATATCGCTCCCGTCGCATTGTCTTTCTCCATCCAATCTTCGGCTACAAAGTTCATACTCTGGAACAATGATTTTCATTTACAAACAAGTTACTTACGTGGAAGTAGTAGTAATTAATGAGAAACTCTTAAAATACAAATGGAACTCACCAACAAGACGTCTGTATAGAGTGGGTTGGGTCTAAATCCAGTGATGTAGAGCCCGTGGACGCGGCAATCGGCGTTTACGTTGCGATTCTGTTTGATCCCAATCTCTATGCACGGATAATACTGAAACAAACCATTACAGGACATTTGTTAGGAATAAGGCAATTAAAATAAAGCATAGTTTATCGAACTTCATTATTAATTCAATACTCTTTATTGCACATATAAAAAACAGAACACAATAATACAGTAGATTTCGAAGGTACATCTAGACGGTCTTATCGCTAAAAGCATTTCTTCCAGACAACGTTATTAATTGCTATAAAACTTGACTTTCATACATCAATATCCAGCAATCTGTACAGGTCCGATGTAAGACTCGAAGTTGCAATGTAAGCTTTGATAAAACATACCGACTGATGTAGTAATATGGACAGTTCAAACCGGAAAATCTTGAAATTTTGTATAGAGGTTTATCGAATGCAATCCTAACAAAGGATTTTTAAATATCACCCCTAAGTTTATAATAATAGATAAGGTACCTGTTTGCAGTCGGCAAGCAGCTGTATCTGCGCGGGCGGGCGGTCGCGCGGCGCGGCCGGGCACGGCACGGCGGCGAGCGGTGCTAGCGCGCACTCGTCGAAGCTGGCGCCGCCGCGCACCGCCAGCGCGGCCGGCCCGTGCGGCCCGCCCGGCACGCCCAGCCCCAGCCGCCGCACGCGCACGCCGCAACGCATCTCCACACGGATCCAGTGCTGGCATGTCATTAATGGATTGTCACTAACACACGGATATCTCAAACATAAATGTTATCCATAATGTGTTGAAGATGCTAAAGGGGTACCCTCCAGCCAGATGGCAATCTGTTCCTCATATCTCGCAAGGCTATATTATATATCTTGCGAGGCAAACTGTTTCCATCTCTCTCTTGCAGGCGAAACTCTATCTTTATAAATCGTCTCTACCTCGTGCGAGAGGCATCTGTATCTACGACAAAATGCTCAGCAGATGTCAGCGACGCAACTTTCGCCGCCCATTCGCCAATCATATTAAGCATGAGTCCAAGATATGCGAGATTTCATTTCCTAACCCACATTAAATGTATAGCTAACCTGTCCGATGCCGCTCGAGCTCTGCCAGTACGTGTGTGGTTGCGAGTCTAAGAGCCGACGTGCGCCCGCGCCGGGCCGGTATGAAGACACGCGCACGGCGCGTATCGCACCGCGCCACCCCACCGCGGTCCCTCCCGCGCTCTCGCCCCATTCCGCTGTGAACACAGAATATAGCATTAAAATTATTAACATCTTTTTTTCTGCCTATATCGTGAAGATATGCTTCACGATATATAGGCAGAAAAAAAAATTTTGTCAGTCTATATGCAGACTATTTTTGTTTCTTCAGAAAAGCAAGGGCTGTCAATTCATATCAACGTAAGCACACAATCTCTTTCAAATAATTTTTCATTTATAAGCAAAGCAGTCTCTATTCACTCAACCTTTATTAGTAGTAGTAGCGAAGTGCTCTTACTTCAATTTCAATGAACGGTGTAAAACTTACACTGGTCGGTGACGAGTTCCATTTCGCTGACTTGCCCTGTCCAACCTGGTTGTTGGGGGAAGTCGACGGTTAAATCGCGGCCGTTGCCAGATGTCGCTGTAAAATAACAAGAAAGATTATACCTTGATTACACTAAACGATACAGAACTGAGAACACTGTTGTTCATGTAGTTATTAAGTGCACGTGCACTCAACATGCGAACTTACCGGTGACTGTGCCGACGCTAGTGTGGTCGATACAGCCCCATTTGTAGCGCGGTTGCGTGACAGCAGCGCGGACGCGAACCCTGTCTCCTGGGGCGAAGGGAGGCCCACCAGATACTACTTCAGCATGCATAGCCCTCACACCTGCTGTACGGCCCAGGCCACGCCACTCCACCTTGAAATAAATGGTTAATAATAACTTGTTAATAAAAAGTTATTTGAAACTTCCTCTTAAAGCCAATGTAGGGTAGGTAGGTACAACTTACATGCAAAAACACATTTTGTTTGATATCTCGCTCAACTTTTTGCACCTGACCGACGTCACCTAACGCAACCTGGAAAAAACCAAGCATATTATTATCACCCGTCGCGTTATTTTTACGTTATGAAGTGGGAAACGGGTAGAGCTTATGGTAAGTGGCTACTGTCGCCAATGCAGTATTTGGCCACAATGCGTTGACGCCCTGAGGACTAATGCCTTAGCAGGTAACAAATACAATGTCTCTTCTACCCTTCTAACCGGAACACCGCAATGCATTGCTATTTGACGGCAGAAATAGGTAAAAAGGTACCCATTTAATCGTAATAAGTTTAAGGAGTAGATAGAACAATTTCACTCACGCTCTCATATGACTTGCAGCACCGAACAGTCATTCCGGGCGCGATAACGTCAGACAGATACTGGGAATACTCCTCTTCTGAGGCGAAACAGCTGCGCCAGCGGTACGGTATTTGTTTCTTCTCCTGCTTCGATGTAAGCGATTTTATTTCGAACACCGAGTCGTCCATGCCTTGCTGCGGCAGCTCCAGCAAATACGCGACCAAAGCTTCAACTGACGGCAGACTTATACCACCTAAAATTGTTTGACAATTAAACACACCGACACGTGCATTCGACCGCGGATCTGGTGCTAAATATTTTGTATTCTATTCTAAATTTCAGTGAGCACAAAACGTTCCAATACAAATTAAATTTGAACTTTTTCAACTGAACTTATATTGTGAGAATATTCGATATCCGATACTTTTTGAATGAGGAATATTTTAATTATTTCTCCATACCTAAGGCTTGTATAGCAGCGTATACTGCATGTCTGGAGAAACCCATTTCTATAACCTGTTGTACTTGTGCCGAATTCGCCCACGTATTCAGGTCCTTTCGGGCTAAAAATTAAAACAATACAATTAAGTATTTTTTAAGCAATATAACTTTAGTTGAAATAAAAAAAGGGCTTACAAAGTGACGCTGTGCTGGTCGAGGGCCCCACAGACACTTGCATGACGTTACTTTTGTCTATGACCGACATCTCAGGTGGAGAGTCGTGATCTTTCTCATCTCCTGTAAGTGTCGGTGAACATGGTATATTGTAAACTGTTTATACGTCATCTGTCATTATCATTCCTAATGGTATGTAATGTATTGTCGATGTCCACAGTTGGACATAGACTCTTTCCTTTCGGGGCAACAAAAAAAACATATTGCGTACAAATACAAGAAGTTGTATTTTATTTCCTCGCATACTAGTGAAAAGCACTAAGTACAGCATCGCCGGAAAGCACAATTCTTGGCCTCGTGTATGTTTTAGACGCCCAAGAAATGTTCATGAGCTATCAATGAGCGCAATAAACATGCTCTAGTGGAAAATGTAATACAATGCAAATTAAACAAGTTGCCGAAAACCGATACTGGTTAGTGTGGCCAAAAGGGGGCTCAATGAAAAAAAACTTAGAAAGGTTTCACTTTTTTGGAATCCGACGCTGCCCTGGCGTTGTTGGCGTCAGAGTAGACCAAAGGGGACGCAAATTTTTTTTTAGAAATTTTTGATCTGGATCTGTATCGTCATAACTAAATACGAACAGATGTTGGGCTTGACGGTGTGTGACTTTTATTATAACATAGGGACCACCTTACCACTGACATGGGCAGCTAACTGTTGTACTATAGCGACTGCAGCGGCGGCGAGCTCCCGAGGAGTGTACGAGGCAGCCAGCGGGCTCGGCCGCGTCGCGACGGCCAGGAGGCGGCGCAGCAACGTGCCTTCCGTGCCCACACTACTCGCGCCCCTTTCTTGAGTTCCTGAAATTAAAATACCATCTATAGTTACAAGATATAGATATATATTAAGGTGTTATATTTCAATTTAAGCATCTACGTATTGCCCGTGAAAGCATGTAAATATTAATTGGTCAAGAAAATGTCAGGTGTCTGAGTGACTGCGAACTGAATAATATGATATATTACCAGGCGAGGGTATTACCATTGAGAGGGTAGGCCAGAGCCCCAGCAGTGGGGACATTAATAGGCTGTTGATGATGATGATGATGATTACCAGGCAGAATAACTAGTTAGCTGTCATCCTACTACTTAAACTAATAGTCAAAGAGTTAAAACAACGCGTGAAAATACTTTTTTTTAAAATGAAACATTTATGCACAAACGATTCATGTCATCGGCCTCATGTTGTATGAAACTAGTGTAGTTTGGCGGATTTTAGTGTAGGTAGTATTTTTGGTTTCACTTTTAAGCGCGAACGCGTCTTCTGGCTTGTTCTTTATTCTGAGTGTAGATCTGTTGTCGACTCACCGGCATTGTCCGGAGGTTGCATCAGCACTTTCCTGAGCCGCGTGCGAGTGGTGAGCAACCCTCGCACCGCGCACAGCGTCAGCAACTCTATCTGCTGCTTTCTGAGTCCGTACACGTCCAATTCGGCTACAAAATACATTTCATTAACCTTTCATATCATTACTACATAATGCACAATAATAATAAAAACAATTTAGTTTTTACTTCCAATAAAAATAGCAACTAGTTCGTATCGCTAACAGCTTGGATGTAGTTCAGAAGCTACAATTCTTCAGATTACATGTAGTGGAGAAACCTTGCAACTACTGTAGAATAGAATAAGCTTTATTTGACACACAAGGCAGCACAGCACATATACACAGAACTTAATTATTCTTTATTGCACAAAATAAATTTACAATAAAAAACAATCTAGAAATATGTGTACAAAGGAGGACTTATCTCTACAAGAGATCTCTTCCAGCCAACCCTCACTGTTAGAAAGAGTAAACATTACGGGAGATCTAAAGAACTTGTACTTGTTGTAGTTTGAACATTAACTTCAGAGTGGTTTACTACACTCTGATAAAATTGTTAACTTTGTGTGTCTGTACATCGAAAACATTGGCAAAAAAAATTAATATGGAGAATAAAGGACGAAATAAAATTATTATCAAATAAAACTATATCGAGTCATGTCACAGCGCAAAGTTCATATAATAAAGTGTTTGGTAATACCTGGTAAATGATGGGGGTGCATGGGCGAGGCGTGCGGGCCGGCGCCGAGCAGCGCGGCGCACACGCGCAGCGCGCTCTCGCCGCCGCCCAGCGGCTGCATCAAGCGGTCGCACTCCGCGCTCTGCACGCCGCTCAACTCACTCTATACAATCAATATCACAATTAAAACTTGACGACTGCAAGAAGAGCAACGAGTCAGATGTTATGAGAGGCACACTTCAATCTAATATGGCATAATGTAATTAAAAAAAAGGGGAGGGGGTTTACCCACAAAGATTCTCTTGTACTCTGTCGCATACTTGCTCGTAATTTGGGACAGAAAGCAATTTGGAACTTTGGATAAAATTCAAGTCGGACATAAATAATTCTAGACCCAGTGCAATTTAGTCCAATTCACTGTAGACTGTGTTGATTGGTTGGACCAATTTTAATTTATACGTAAAGACTCCTTGGTAAAGACACAAACGCTCTCTTAGTTACTCCACGACAATTTGTTTCTTGAAAGTCTGATCCGGTATGCTGGCACGGTCGACCGCGCACAACTCCCTTGGATGTATGCTTGCACTAATGGACGTAAGATTAGAAAAGCTTACTTTAGTAATAGTATTGTCATCGTGGATCAATGTGAGCTTAGCTCTAGGCGAGAGGTGCGTGACGATGGCGTGGCGCGGCGGCGAGCCGACGGTCACCTTCTGGCCCAGCCGAATGCGCCACTCCGCCCCGCCGATCACGCCCAGCGCGCCCGCTGCAACACACAGCGGTTATTGAAGTCAACTTACTTAATTTAAATAGCTCTAAGAAAAAAAAAACTTCAATCCAACGGTATTTTTTCTGTTTCATATGAACATCGATACTTCGTCATTACACTTTTTTACCTGATTTTGATAACGCGAATAACTATGATAAATTTGGAAAGACGTTTACTATGTTGCAGGAAATATTCAAAATTGTATTTATTGTTTTTAATTTTTCTACAGTAATAAATGCTCACGAAAAACTGAGGAAAACTACTACAAAATTGCCGTAGAAAAATTTAACGGAAAAATTCAAACAACTTCAGTATATTTGTCCTACATTACACGCTTCTTTTATTCTTCAAGGTTTCTTGCTTTTCCCGCAGAACCGTGCTTTTCTCGGTCAATTTAAGATGACGGACAACCTGCTAAATATTCCCCTAAAGTACAAACAATACTTCACCTATAAGGCAAGTGTTGAGACTGGGCGGCGTGGGCTTCATAGTCTGCGTTATATCTTGGCTGGTATGCGGCCACCAATGCCAGTCACTTGTCACCTGTTCGAACAGTGAAGTACAGGTAAAATATAGTTTCACTGAACAGTCGGTGTTTCAAAATATATTTGTCCAACTCTATTAGTCTGTAAACGACGGTGTGATGTTATGTAGGTACATGTATTTGTAGGTACGCACATTCATATCTTCACGCTATTTCCCCTAATGGGGTGGCAGGAAGAACAGAGCGCCAAGTATCGCGATCCTGACACACCTCTTGAAGGTAACGACCATATTTTTATATACAGAAAGCAGGGAAATCTATTCTTCTTGTAACTAGACATCGAAGCTTATGGGTGCGTTTAATTTGTTCTCTATATCGAACGAAGTATTAGACCGAAGATAGATACATTACAGTTTCATATTTTTGACACGCGTCAGTATTTGAACCGAGTGGTCATTTTGGTTAGAAATCCGATCGCTATCTCACCATTTGCGCGGCCAGCTGCAGTTTGTCGAGCAGCAACGTGGAGACGGGCGTGTGCCACTGCGGCGTGGCGTGCAGCTGCCGCACCAGCTGCACCAGCGCCGCGCACGTCGCGCCCGTGTAGCTCGCCGTCGCCGGCGCGCGCCATCGGTTGTCTGAAATATCATGGTTTAGGTACAGCAGTCGCCCAAAGGTCTCACTCCGAGGTTGAAATTCATAAGTCATAAACAAAAAGTGTTTTTTAAATTACGTTTCAATGTCCTCGCACCTACCACGATCTATAATAATAATAAGTTTTTTATAATGTTTTTTTAAATTAGTTTTTATAGAAAAATATTATAAAAAATTTATACTTAAGATTGATTGAATAAAGAGATAATAATAAAAATCTTTATTGTTAATTACATTTGTAAATGTATCGCGTAGTATACTTATTTCAACTGAGTTCGATCACCCGGGCGCATTAAGTACACTTTTAGTATACTTTGTTCACCCAGGTGGACTTGGGAGCATTAATCATCACTACTCAAAGGTTAACCGGTAGTGAACGTGAAGTTCACCCGTTATAAATGTGCAATAAAGTTTGTAAATAAAAAAGGCGCATCTTAGACTGACAAAGGTAGCCGGAAGCGGCTGGATGTACAAGGCAGCGTACATGATGTGGTGACATGTATTTGGTTAAGATCCTTGTGATCCAACGGTTGGGCTGGTAATTGACCTGAATGTACAAATTTATTCGGTGCTTAACTACAATCAAGTAACTTGTTTGTCACTGTGCGCCGCCACACCACTTGCCCGCCCCCACTCACCCACTTCCTCCTCCAGCCCGCTGGCGGCGAGCGCGTGGTGCAGCGCGGGGTCCCACGCGTGCGTCTCGAGCCACAGGCGCCCGACCAGCGCCAGCAGTTGCGCGCCCACCGTGCGCCGCCACTCCGACGGTCCGCAGTGCTCTACCAGCACGCGCCTCAGTAGCCACACGGACTGAATCTAAAATAATACACTACATGTTTGTAGAGGCACCGTGTCATAGTGTGCCTATAGCACTCTCGGCAATGGAATTGAAAAAGGCAAATGGCATGGAATATGCCGCTATGACGCGGGCTCGCCAGATGTTTGTTTCCGGCCGTACAATTCTCGTAGTACCTAGTATCCAGTGTAAATTAGAAACTGTCTAAAATATATCTGAGCCTTCACATCAAATCGTTTTACTTAGATACGCCCTGTAGCACAATACTAGATTAGCCTTCAAGACCAAATAAATACCCCATAAACACCAAGCTTTTAAATGCTAAGGATCTTAAAACATAGCAAATGTCGCGACTTGTAATTTTAGTGATGCGTTTATGATGATAGGGAGCTGGTATTGGATCAACAAACCTGCATATAAACGAGGTCCAGAGATATCGGCTTGTCACTGGCGGATATAATACTGTAGCACAGTTCGAACCACGAGTCCGTGCATAAAGACGTCCTCATTTCAGCGCTTTGTGCGCTCGCTGAAACAATTACAACACAACATAACTTTATTGCACAAAAAATAAAATTAAAGACATACAGGTACAGTCTTCGTGGATATTACAATTCAAGCGGTCTTATCGCTTTAAGCGATTTCTTCCAGACAGCCTTTGGGAAGTAGTTAAGATATAGATATTATGTCACAATAATTACATTGAGTTATTTTCATAACAAGACAAGGGATGAGTCGAATAAAATAAAATGAAGACTTGGAGACAATATTTTGAACACGTAAACTGTAAGAACTTGCTAAATATGGAAAATTTGATACCTTATAATATGAATGTCAACTACCAATCGAATAACTAATAAGTAGAATGGGAACATTCAGCACACGCCGTGCTAAAATTAAACACCTAGAAAATTTAAAAAGCATTTGAAAAGTACCTCTTAGTAAAGCGAGAGCTGTGTGGTAATTCGCTGCGAACGCTGTGGGCGGGGGCGTGGCGTGCGCGTGCGCGTGCGTCAGCAGGCGCCGCTGCAGCGCGGCCACGTTGCGGCGCGCCACCGCGCCCGTCGCCGCGTGCGCGCCCGCGCCCGCGCACAGCGCGCGGATCGCGCCCGCGCATGCCGCGCGCACCTCGCACACTGGCCAGTATTCTATGCTGCTGTCCACTGCGGCAAACGTCAAGTACGATCGAATTAAATAATATAGAGATAACTGCAAATCTAAAAGTTTTCGAAATTTAGATTGTGATGTACGTGGTTGAATTTTAGTTTTATTAAGTACGTGGTTGAAGTTTCCATACTCTAGGAAATTTATAAGATTCTGTTTGACGATGAAGTCGACCTCGTCACAGACGGAATCCGGTTATGGCAAAAAAAATCGACTATGCTCTGTTCTTTCTGGATCAGTGTATGAATGTAACTATCCGCCATTCAGTACAACTTCACTCACCCGATCCGTTGAGCGTCTCGTCGACGGAGGGCGGCGGGGAGGGCGAGCGCGCGAGCTTCAGGTCGTACTTTCCCTCTTTGCCCATGCGGTACGAGTTGGTGCCGCCCGCGTCCCACGCGATGCGCACCCACCCGTCCTCGCCGAGTTCGCCGATCACGCGACCTTCGCCGCCGGACACACCGTCCTACGTGCCAAGAATAATGTAAGTTCAGAGTTCTTCACGATAAACGCTTGTAAAGTCGACCGCACGTTAGTGGAAACTGGCCTAGCCTATTACGGCGTTTCAATACCTATGATATACCAGTTTAGACTGGTTCTGTTACCACTGACGTGCGGTCGACCGTATATAGCGCTAGGGCAAGTTTTCTTAGTTTAAAGGGCAGAGTATGGTAATTTTAATGAAGGATCCTTTAAGTTTTGGATGTTTACTTGATGAACAGAAAGGTGCTTCAACAGAAACTAAGCACTGCCTCACTCTCATTCATTCAATGGACTGACCTAAGGAATGTGGCGAGCACTGAATGAGATCTATAAACCAAGTCACTAGAGTAACAGCCCAACAGTAAATAAATATATGGTAAGGATTAAATGAATAATCAATAAAGAATATGGTCGTACCTGGTCGCCCCACTTCCAGTCTTTACCCCGAATAACTCTGGCACCGATTTTCATAAGAGAAGCTAGTTCCGGGCCCGACAGCGAGGCACCTCTGGCGCGGGCGCCCAGCCTTTCATCCTCGTAGATAATCAAACACTCCGCTGAAAATGTACAATAATCTGTATGTACGATCACAATTTATCAACTTACCATTGTGCATGGCCTTAACACAAAACACCCCTGGCGTATTTATAAAAATTAAATGGATATGAACCAGAAAATAATATCGGGAACTGTTAGCAGGATAACCGGAATTAACAGCTTGTTGAATGACACGTTATTTATGATTGATCGGTAATTAAATATATTTCACGAGCAAGGTGCAATGGTTATTAATAATCCAGTTGATTTACATTTATATTTCAGCCCGTAGCAGATGAGCGACGAGTGCTGCGACGTGTCGCCGCCGATCTGTTTCAGTAGCGTGAGGCACGAGCTGAGGGCGCCGCCGTTGATAAGTTGCTCCAACTCGGGCCCTTGACTACCTTCTACGAGAAGCGATAGCAGCGTTATTAAAAACCTGGAATAAAACTCATGTAATTAAAAAACTGTCAACGGCACGAGGAATGACAGCAGAGCATTACTGGCCTGTTGGCTTAGTTGGTAGAGACCCTGCCTACTGAGCTTAGAGGTCGTGGGCTCGATTCCTACCCGGGACCATAGTTTGTGTGATGACATTTTTTTTCGGATTCGGGCTGTTTGTATTAAGTATTTAATTAAAAGTATGTGTATTTTTATCAGTTGTTGAGTTTCGTTCCACAAGTTTCGGCTTAATTTGGGACTAAACAGCCGTGTGTGAATTTGTCCAAAACATTATCTACTTATTCCAGATATATTTCAAATTCAAAGCAGTACAGTCAAATCGTGGTACTTACCTTGCTCTAGAAGGTTTATTCATCAACGCTTGCGCGCCATAATTGGGATTAATCTTTATCGGCAACGGCAGACTCTGCTCGCCTTCCATAACTCTAGCCTTCAACTCCTTCAGAATAAAATCCATCAATTTCGATCTCTCGAGAAGTACCATGTACTTCGAATGTGGTATCACAGACTCGATGCCTTTCAGAGGCGGTGTCAAGGGTATGGTGGGTTTAAGTGGAATGTACGGGACGGAGTCGGCCATAGAAGCACCTAGCAGTCCTGTGAGACACGCGTATCCGACGCTTTCAGACATTGTTTGAGAAGATTGGAGGATTGTGTTTATCATGTCATAGCCGTTTCTCCTTATTTCCGCCCTTTGGACCTAAAAAAATACATATATTTATGAGGTAAGCAGTTGCAGCCTATTTGACATGTAATTATTAAACTCACTACAACATTGAATTTTCAAAAGGAAAGTTTGTTCGGAAGGTTAACTTAAATTTAAATTAATAAATAATCTTAAATTAAAATTCAAACCTGGCAATACAGCGCTCTTCTAAGAATATCAATATCACAAGGATTTTCAGTCATTACAAAGTCTATAATAGCTGTCGTCAGTCTCTGCTGTTCTGGAGTCACTTCCTCTAGCATCCAATATAAATCTATAAATTAAAAACACATTATTTTCGTAATTCAAAATTTAACGCATATGTGCATAGAAAATTCATTTTTACTCAGAAGGCATATTCTATTTTATTGTCAATTGATTACATTTTGGATTACTACACAAGAAAAGTTTGCAGCAGTGGAAATATTATATTCGAAATGCCCTATGCACTTGTGCTACCTTGTCATTCTTACCTTTCTCTTCACAAGCAAGCCTAGACACCCACGAATTCACAAACTTGTTCCTCTCGGAATTATCATCGTCCTTCTCTTCACTAGCCATAAGGAGATCATTCTTGAGATCATCAGCTAACATCATCACTTGCTTCTCGCTCTCCATAGATTCCTTTAGAATGGAACTAAACGTCATGTCGTTCATAGAACTAATTGAGATCTCGTTTGTAGGAGTCTTATCATCATTATCCTTTTCTAATACATCTTCTCTTTCAGCAACTTTGAAATCACTGCGGCATTCGTATCGCATTTCGTCGTCATTTGATGCGTTATTCAACTCGTTTTCTAGTGGTTTCACGTTATTTTTAAGTTTACCTTTTGATTGTTCATCATCTTTCTCTTCATTAGCCATAATGAGATCATTCTTAATATCATCAGCCAACATCATCACTTCTTTCTCACTCTCCATCGACTCCTTTAGAAGCGAGCTAAAGGGCAAATCGTTTAATGAACTAATTGAGATCTCGTTTGTAGGAGTTTTATCATCATTATCCTTATCTAATATATCTTCTCTTTCTGTCATTCTGTAATCATTGCTAATGTCATTTAGAATATCGTCGTTGTCTGCTGTGTCCTCTAGGTCTTTTTCGTATTCATTATGGTCAGCCTTCAGTTTAGTTTTGGTTTGGTTTTGATAGTCTTTGTCGTATAAGCTCAAATCACCCGCCTCGTCGGCCTGAGCCCTAGATAGTTCGACGGCGATACTTGGGACGTCATCTTCAGGGGTTCTACTAGATGTGTTGGAGATGGAGGACTTTATTAGGAAAGTATCGCCCAGTAGCAAGCTGTCTTTTGTTTCAAACATGTTATTGCTGTCTACTAAGCTGTTGTCTCGGTTGCTATATTCTTTTGTAGTTTCGAAACTAAAAATAAAATGATTATATAATTATTTACGGGTCTTACACACGAAATAGTTTTCAAAGAGCGAAAGTCTAAAATGTACTAAAAATAAAATGAACAAGAAATGGCAGATGTGTAATCTAGATTCAAAAACTAAACTACCTTTAAAATTAAAACAAAATATTAACTTAAAAAGAGCTAGTAATCCGTTTCAGGGAATAAAAGCGTATCTTAATGTGTAACCCCTCAATTACCGTGCGAAACTTCGACCCTTTTGGGATCTTTTATAGCAAAACCTGTCCATCAATCCGTTATTTGTGGTGGACTTACTCACATACGCCTTTAAAAGTAGACAACCACTAGGCTACCACGGCAATCAAAGTGTAAATTCCTACCATGGCAAGAAAAGTGGGATACAAGGGTTACAGTACATGCCTCCTTACCATTTAACAAAACTGGGTGACTTCACCACTCGCATGACCTTCTGGAACATTCTCTTGGCAGTGGGCGGGCGGCGTGAGGGCGGGCGGCACTGCAGCGCAGACACTGCCGGGGACATCGCCTCGCGGACCTCGTGTAGGAGGAACCGAGCCCTTTCTAGAGGGGCTGCGCAAACCTAACGAAAGTGCAGTAAATTACACATTATCGTAAGCTAGGGAAACCTATAATTAGCTTTACGTTAAATTAAGATCTTTAGAGTAATTTATGATGTGTTTAATAAGCTGTTGGTTCTCTGAATAAATAAAAAATAATGTGCATTCATGCTAAGTGCGCAGATCGGAGTTAGTCACATCTATAGTTATGAGCTGCGAGCCCTAATGATACACCATATAAATTGTGAAGAAAAAACTGCAGGACAATGGTACACGTCATCAGTATTCATCATTGCTAGTATCTCCTCCTCAATTAGCAATAAATATAATATAGACATTTCATGCCTTATGCCTTTAGTTTAAGAACAATATTCTTTCATGAAGAGACACATACAGAACAAGATTTTATACATTTTTACCTCTTTATATCCACGAGACAGCTGCTGCCTCGCCCGCATAAGAGTCCATTTGCTTTGCTGTACAGCTTTCACTATCTCCGACATCGCTGGTGACAGTCTAACTTCACCTTTTTCAAGCTCTGCAAACCACCAAAATACAATCGAATAATTTATTTTTGGTGCTGGGATGACAGTGCAATGGTTACCTGATTATTTGTCAAATTAATCACGTGTGCTCCGTTTTGAGCAGTAGCTGTTCATCATCAGACAAAAATCGTCTCATGATAGCTTCTAGGTAATTAGATTCCTGTTTACCTGTGGTAGCGGTCGCCAGAGCATGCTCCTTCAAGCCGGCGTGATATAACAGAGCTGCCAGCAACGCCCTCCTGAGTTCCTCGAGGGGATGTTCGGGCGGGAAGTGCGGGGCACAGCCCTCGCGTCGCTCGCACGCCCACCACAGGTGCAGCGCTAGCGGGTCCTGGGGGCCAATCGTGCTAATTCTGAACGATATTACCAAATCCAAATCATAACTAAAAACGTTATGCTGCATCCACACGTTTGGCAAACCTTTACAAACTCAAGCCAAACCCCAGCCCTACACGTGTGCGTTATACCGTTCAGAATATGCGCAATTGGCCCCATGTTGAGAAACATACAGACGAGTTCTAACAGGTAGTTGAGGGCAACTGTAGTGGATTGCGGGTGAGCTGGGCACATAAGGAAAAAAAATAACACCAACTCGTTTTAAGCGAATATTTTTGGGAAAGCGAATGTTGCCGTCGCAATTATATTATGCAGCATCAGATAATGTGAAATGAGAAATGACGAGGGCAGTGGAGCAGTAAAAAATACATCTTATATCTATAGTTTTCTAACTTTTTAAGGCGAGAAGAGAGATCGTTCTATTTAAATGGTAACGTTTAATGTCAGGACTATAAGATGTTCTTGTTGTAAATAAACTCACATGCAGTTTTGGCTCAGCCAAAGCAAACAGTAGTCCGTCGGCGCGCGGAGACGTGGCCACGCTGATCTGCGGCGGCGGGCGCGGGACGTGCGACGACAGCGGCGTGTCGCTAGCGGGGCTGTTCCCGCCCGTCGACGAGCCGCTTCGCGCTTCCGACTTCTCTTCCTCGAAAGGGTTCGCTAGTTGGGACACCTGAGGTCGAATTGAGTTATTAGACATTCAAAAGGTATATTATACAGATTAGTACAAATTTAAAGATTGCCGAGTATGCGAGACCAAAACAATTTCCAGAACTCTAGCTGTCCAAAATCACATTTTATTGATATTTGAATCTTGTACATTGTTCAGTTATTAAGTCCAATTTTGCCAACAACTATGGCATGCTTCTGGCTCTTGGCGGCAGTAATATTGAATGCATACGATAATATAATCATCTATCTAGATAGAACCTGGTCGATCGAGGAGGCGTCGTGAACGTGTTGATTGAAATGAATAACGGTGACGTTTGAGATGAATGTTATCAGCGCAGCCGCCAATACGGCATGTACGAATAGTTCCTCACCTGCAAGCCACCCCTAAGGAAGACGGCGGCGGCGAAAGGCGCGGCGTCGCGCTCCGCCTGCTGCACGGGCAGCGAGCGAGCGAGCCGCGCGCCGCACTGCGCCAGCCCCAGCGCCAAGTGGAACGCACACGACGACAGTATGTGGTGCGCGCGCAGGCTCGACGTGCTCTCCTAACAGTTAATATTAAATTAATGTCGAATCTGTGGTGCACTAAGCATAACGTGCACATATCACAAGATTTAATGCTTTTTATATTTTTGGACTAACACCCAATTGTTAAGCAAGAAAACCGACCCCCACGGAGGAAAGAATTGCATTGAATGTAGGCTGGGGATAAGACAGGCATATTGGGGGGTCTCTGGTAAATTTGTGCACAAATTCCTTTGGTAATAAATATATTTAATTTCGTCTGAAAAAAAAAACAGTTCTAGTTAGGTTTAGTGCTGTTTAAACAGTAAGAACTAAACTCGAGGGCGCACAAAACATGGGGTGACAAAATATACAAAACAGAAACCCCAAAGACCACACCGTAATAATAATCATACTTACGAAACACCTGTGGCTGTACATCTGGTCGACGTACAGTCCTACGCACTTCTCTGTGACAATGGGCAGGTAGGCGGCGTGCGGCTCCCCGCTGAGCGCGGCGGTCGCGTCGCAGCCGCGCAGCCGCTGCACCAGCTCCGTGGTGCTGCCGTTGTCGCACTCGAAGCTCTCCACGTCGAACACGTGGCCCGCCACTATGATCCACGAGCCGCCCTCTTGCGTGTGGTGCTCCAGGTCGCTTCTTGAATAATAGTACATCAATGCAGCGATCAGCAACAGAGGTCTTACAACAGACGCGTTCGTCCATCAATGCCTGGTTGTGGCCAAGGCTTGTATAGTTCTTTACTCAAATAATGCGCGGAAATTCAAGTTAAGTAGTAGCTTTGCAAATGTTCAAAACTGAGGTAGACTATTTAATTTCTGAGTCACGGTGTCCCGTTCTTGCACATATATACGTACTTATTCGTTTTGACACAACACCATGACACTTGTTGGTTGTGCAACAAGGATAGCATGATTGCCAATCTGTGACAATCTATTAATGATTAAAATTAAGGGTCAAGTACCTACTTTAATGTCTCAACATGTCTACACCCTAAGAGCAATTGACAAATGACAGTGTCTTATTCTTCGTAGAAGTGCCCCGTTAAAAAAATATACTATAGCACAGCATATTTACTTGCGAATAATGTTGTTGTTCAACTGATGCCGTTTGGCCACTAGGCCGGGCCAGCCGAGCAGGTCCGCGTCTAGCTTCGCGGCGGAGGGCAGCGCGCGCGCCGCCTCGTCGCACGCGCGCGCGATCTTCACGAGCGAGGAGGCCGCATCCGCCAACGCGTACGGGGAGCGCGCAGCGCACGCGCATACCCATGCGCCTAGCTCGCTAATTACACGACCTAAAGGGAATTAAAACATTTATGTCAATGTCCGATATAAATGGAACGTACTTTCAGAAGTATCTTTATTTTCCAGTTGCATTCTAATTGGCGTACCAATTACATACAATTTCAATTGTGTTTGTTTTTGACAATTAAGTGAGATAAAGTTACAATACATATACATTTATCCAATCACAAACTATAATTTTGGATATCCCTTGTTCCGTTTTCGTAACTAATTTTTATCTCTTGTACTTATCGTGAATCTTTATGATATTTTTGATAGATGATACTTACCAACAATATCAGCAATGACGAGGTCGCAGAGCGTGACCAGCTGCGCGTTGTCGGCGTCGTGCGCGGCGCGCGCGAACGCTCCCAGCGTGCACTGCACGTGCTCGGCGAGCAGCGCCATGTACTGCGTGAGTAAAGCTTGCACGCCCCCGCGGGTACTTCGCCCGCCCCGCGACCACATCGCCTCGCAGAATAACAACCTACGGGATAATGCAGAAAATTAGGGAAATCGAAAACAAACTATTGACATCGGCTCCAACCGTCACTGTTACAGTTTAACTCGTAGGGGCAGGTCTAAAATAATCTGTTCGCGTATGAATTATTCCAAAGAGATCATGTGTGTTTTTCACGTTAGACTTTATGCGAAAAATCATTGGAGTTAAATAAAAACGTATCATTACCTACCTAGTTTATGAGTAGGTATTCAGAATTGTGATAAAATATGGTTGTATTTGGCGATATCAAGTCATTATACTATGGTCATTAATTCGTCTTTTCCCAGAAACATCTATGAAATAGTATAGAAAATGAGAAAAGAGAAAACCATCTCATGACAGTGTTGATATTCAAGTCATACCTTTGGAACCTAATAAGTAGATCACAGCTCGGGCTCACAGTATCGTGCCCCTTGGGGTCGTCGGCCTTGCTGGTGCCGCCGCCTAGTATCGCGTTTATATGCATCTGTGTCTGACAGCTCGTGTTGCGGATCAAATGTTTCACCTGGATATATAGAAAAGAAGAACATATTATATTTTACTTATTATGTTTGATGTTACATTTATCTTGTAGATCATATACAGATTGTACACCACACTCCAAATTTGTATATGCTTTTCATACACATATTGAATAATATCGAATAGAAGAAAGAATTTTATCATAGTCTACATTTGTTGCTACAACCAATGCTTTTGGACACTGAGGACTTGGAAGGAATGCGTTGTACCTTCTTTCTACAATACATGCATTGCTAATCATGAACTTATAATTATAGTAACAGTTCTTACCAAATGCATCAATGGCAGAGACGCCGCCTTATCCGTAGCTGTGGCATAGCTAAGATGATAATACTCTTCTGGACACCCTGAAATAAATTTAATTTATTGGAAAGCTCTCAAGAATATCGGAATCAATTGGTCGCGGATTTCAAGAATGTACCTTGAACAGAATCAGATTCATCACCTCTGGTTGCAGTTTGTGTGCCTCGCTGTCCCGTCACTATGTCGACTTGATCGTAATCCCTAGAATAAAAGATACAGTGAAGGAATATCTATAAGAATATTAGCATACTGGAAATGAGAATGGCCGAATGCTATAATGCATTTAGCACATAAATAAATCAAAATAAAACGGCTGCAATCATTGCCTTACTTGCGTTTCGCGCGCGTTACCACCGACTGTCCCAGCGTTGTGGGAATGTCGATTTAGTTTTCACTGCCCGCTTGGTAAAGTTTCTATGTCAGGGCTTTTAGCGATAAAACGCAATGGATGTAAAACTAAACCAAAATATGTTAGTTCTGCGCCAAACAAATTAAGCGAAATGAGCAACCGTTTCAAATGCTACGTAATGTATTGTCCCATTTCACCATTCTGTCTTGATTTATTTGTGAAGTATTTAGATCACTTACACGTCGAGCTGCAAGTGGCTGTAGGCATCAGTGGAGTGCGCCTGCAGGGCGAGCCGCAGGGCGTCCCTCAGGCCGCCGCCGCCGAGCAGCGACCACACCAGCAGCTCGGTCATGAACCGGGCGCCCGCGCTCGCCGGCATCGATCCTGTCACGGGATCAATGATTTAATTAATGATCAATGAATTAAGTATAAGTAAACAACAGGCCACAACTTCACCCGTGATGATTAATTTAATTTTTTCATCTGATATAAAGGTAACCAAAAATTCACCGCCAATCTTTCAAGAGGCAATACGACACAGCTCATGACTAATAGAATATCGAAATATGACTTCAATAAAAAGTCGTTAATTTTCAATACAACGCACTTCGTTTTTTTACCGACACTATATTATAATCTCATTTGCACACATTGGACATTTACTGACTGCCCTAGAACGGTGATGGAAAACATCGTGAGGAAACCTGCAGACGCCGAAGAATGAATTCTTAGGCGCTAGTGAAGTCCACCAACCCACACTGGGCTAGCGTGGTGATGAAATATGGCACACGCTCTCGTTGAGGATAGGCTATGCCCCAACAGTGGGGACATATTAATAGGCTGTTGATTTTTGACACATTGAACGTCTAGTTTAATCGGCCCGCTCACCTTGTGGCAGTAGTTCGATGAGATGCTGCGCGCGCACTTGCGGCGTGGGCAGCAGCAGCGGCCAGGCGGCCGCGAGTGCGCGCCGCGCCGCCGCCGCCGCGCCCGCGCCCGCGCGCCCCTCCACCAGCGCCACCAGCGCCGCGTGGACGCCCGCGCACCACGGCCGGCTCTCCAGCTCGCTATCGTCCACCTCCGGCCCGCGGGCGCATTGCCACGCGTGCACCTGCAAGGCAAAAGCAAAGTTCTTTAACAAAAATAAGACTCAAGTTCACAAGATCAAAATCTTTGATAAGTTAAGACTTTTTGAGCGTAAAACTAAGTCGCTGCTACTAAGCAGTGTTACAAAATATCACCAACAAGATTAATTTTGTTAGAGAAGTTTAAGATCAAAAACATTAACCACTTAAACTCTGTGAGCATAAAATTAAGTCGCTCCGGAAAGTCGTGTTATAAAATAAATAACACAATAATTTTTAGGGAGAGTTTAAGGTTTTAGAATTTTAGTGACTATAAATAAAGCTAAATCTTTAAATTCAAAATAGCCTAATTATGCTCTTTTTTGCGATCCGTCAAATCGCACACACTTATATAGCGACTAAATTTTGTCCGACTCGCACAATGTTTGAGAACATACGCTTTGCTGATTTTTTCAATCAAATCTGGTAAAAACAACAGAAGTGCAATATGCATGTGCTGCGCTTATACGAAAAACTTACTTGTAGTCGCAAGAGGTTTAGACATGAGATCGCAAGGCATTCATTCTCCTTCATTGTAGCCGAGCTGCTCTGTTCGACTGCTATCCTTAACAACCTCTCTAGGAACCTAAAAATAAAACGCAACAGTGTAACCAACCAGAAGGCGCATTCGCACTTGAAAGTGAAGGCAAAAATACAATACAATACTATAAACAGCAGTTTCATACAAAACTACATAAGTTATCGAAGTATGGGGTGTTGGTTTTGTTTTTGATACAAGGCGCGAAAAAATTATAATTGAACCTTCTGGTTTGTACTGTATTTTGAGCGTAACTCTTAAGATTTGGAATGCACACATTTAAAAGCCCCATTTAAACTAGCCCCATCCTTTCTAGTACTTTATTCAAGAAAGAGAAAAGCTTTGAGTCTATGAACCGTAATCAATGTAATGAGTAAAGGCTGTATTGAAAGTCTCACTTACTTAAAAGTACTATCAGATAAATCTATGACAAATGGCATGGACAACGGCAGGTCCCTTGGGGTTTCTTCACTCCATACGAAGATTTGGATTGGTCCACTAGTTACACCTGAAATAAAAATACAATTAAAGAATTTAAATACTTCACACTTTATTATACCAAGATATTTCAGAAAAACTTAATCTTACGGATCCAGTTGCCAGCAAAAGTACCAAAGATAACACAAAAACTTCAGAAACTTCTAAATGTTCATTTCTTTTACATACCATTAGCTTTGAACGAAGGATTCAAAACTTGCAGCAGTTGTGGCACGGGTCTAGATATATGCGCTCGGTCGTGCGTTCCCCACGCGTATAATGCGCCTTCTGATGTCAGAGCGATACCGTGCGTCGCGCCTAGAGACAGGTCCACTATCCTTACACCTGCGAACCATTTTAAAATAAATTAATTTTATATTATGTGTAAGGCTGAATGAAATGAATAAAGAAAGTTGACAAGTCAGTCTTGTTTGTTACCTTGAAGCGCTTCCAATAGTTTGGGTATTCTAGTAGATTCCATAGAGCCGTGCCCAAGTCGGTAGTCGTCACCTTTGCCCCAGGTATACACTTGACCTCTGCAACCAAACAAATGGAAATGACGTGATCTCAAGAATAAATAACCATTTCAAAGAATAAATCGAATTTTAATTTCGACTGCTTGGGTAAAATGAGCACTCTAATGGTGCCTGTGATGGAGTGGATGGAGGAGGAGCCATGGAGCCTCCAGACAATGGGCCAGGCTGGGCCATGACAGGCGATCACCATTGTGTGGAGGGCTCAATCGCCTGTCGTCGCCCACGGTTGTCAACGCTTGCGAACAATCGCCGTGGTATTGATTTTTCCGACAAACATCAAAAGGTGACAATAAACAACTGTGGGACGCGCGATTTTCGCCGATGGTGTGGACCTTGGTGTGGACACCTGCGCAATGATCGCCACAATCGTGACCGATTGTTTGGTTGCAGCATTAGAGCAGTTGCAAATACGGTAGAGCGCTGAATTTTTGACAGTAGCTACGTGCGGCACAGCGTGAGTGTCGGCCCAGCGGGACACATACCCGTCCGTGAGTGCGGCGTGCCAGTGCTCGCCGGTGTAGACGCGCGTGACGCGCAGCACCGACAGCGAGGTGAGCGCGCGCGGCGCGCCGCCCTCGCTGTCGCCGAACACCTGCACCGCGCCCTCCCACGTGCAGCACAGCGTCTGACTCTCGCCCCAACCTACAAAAACGACCACACTAAGATTTTCTTGTTTCAAGTCTCAATGACATGAATGAAAAAGAGTTACACTTCATTCGTCTTTATCCAAGACTGTTCTTCTTCCCATATTTTCACATCCTAAACCACATATATTTAATGTAAGCCTACAAAACGCATAATCTAGCCTATTGTATTGAAGCAAAGTTCTTTGAATAAAAATAAATTAGTTTTTTGAAAATTCACTCGTGCCTACCCTGACTGTCCCATGCACGCGCTTACATATCAGTCATGAATACTATTACCCAAAAAAACACAGATTAGGGCAATTTTAATAGATAAGATGTTAAAAATTTGGATAACATCTTAAATTAAAATGGGGTTTAAATTTTGGTGATTATTTACTATTTTTACTGCACATTTATGTGTCACAGTAGCCGCATCTTACCTAGAGCGATGTCTATGACTCGCTCGATGTTGTGCGCGTGGAATGACACCGGTTGCGGCGTGAGGCAGTTCTCTATGGTGCCGTGGCCGAGGCGGCCGTGCGCGCCGCGGCCCCACGTGTACAGCGCGCCGCGAGACGTGATCACGGCGCTGCGTTACATTAACAGAAACAAATTTACTACAATAAACTGCATCTATCAATCAATCAACAGACTATTTATATGTCCCCACTGTTGGGCCTAACGCCTACCCTCTCAACGAGGGCGTTAGGGCTAATAGCAAGCTAGCCCAGTGCGGGTTGGTGGACTTCGCATGCGCCTAAGAATTCCTTCTTCAGCATATGCACGTTTTGTTTTTATTCGACGATTATTTATATTCAAAACAAATAGATTATTATGCTTGCTTCAAGAGGAGGAACAAGGGAACTTAGTAAGTACTGCACTCACCTGCACGCGGGCCCCGCTGCGACCCTGATGACCTCGTGGTGCGCCAGGTGGTGTATGGCGGCCGGGGCGTCCCGGGGGGCGGTGTCCCCGTGCCCCAGGCGGCCGTCCTCGCCGGAGCCCCACGACCACACGCCGCCGCACGCAGAGCAGCACAGGAAATGGCGGCCAGCCGCGTGGCACGACACTTGGATTATTGTTTTGCTTTCTAGGCCTGTACGAGTAAGTAAAATTATAAATGGTATTAACAAAATCCTTCGATAATATTTTCAAATAAGAGATTAATGTTATCCAAGAACCTTTTGCTAGTAAACTTAAAACTTTAGAGCGACTATGTAACCAAGTAAGTCGGATCAACTTACAGGGTTTTATATCTAGCTATGGTTAGCTCCGGTACGGGACTGGTAAAATATCGGTCTGGTACCGGCACCTAAGCGTGAACCGATATTTTTGATACCGATACCAGTGTCGGTTCCATAATAGAGGTGAACAAGTACCGGTAGCTGTAGACTAGGATCCGACCGCATAAAACCAAACGACAAATAAAGATGTTTGTTGAAGCGAGGTGAATAGTACCGGTAACCAAAAATACCGGCATATCAAGCCCTGAAGCTTTATTTAAATTAATTTTTGGGCAAAAATAAAATAACATACAAATATAGTGCTTACCTGGTACTGATTGCGGAGTCATCGTGTCGTAAGGCAACGTGTAAATAGCTCCATCGTGAGTCAGTAGGAGGGCCAGTTTCTCGGCGCACGCGATTTGCTGGATCCTCAAAACGCCTAAATGTAAAGGCCCCGAGCCCACCGAAACCACCTCCTGCGCTGATTCTGTGCACTACAATAAAAATACAAATTTCAACAGTATTAGTTGCTATGTCGGTGCGATAATATTACGTCCTTACCTGTGAAGTTGCCGTATTGTTCTTTGATTTAATTTTGCATGTAATTTCCATAAAACTATATTTATTTACTAATGATTTATTGTAGTAAATGTTCCGTATTTGTGTTTCATGTATATAAATAAAGATTGAGAACTGTCTATTTAGAGTCTCACCGCATTTTCATTGTCGTACCACGACGGTTTAATTTTTTTAGAAATTCAAACATGCGACACTTAGCTTAATGTTAAGGTCATACATACAAACTATAGGTTAATTCGGATTCGTTAATAAAAAAATATTATGCAAAATAAATTGTATGAAAAATGCAACTTTCTTAATTTTCTTCATACAAATCGGCAACTACATAGGAAAGGAAAGGACCCATTATCTAATATTACGTGTAGTTACATGCAGAGTTGTCACACCTCGCCCTTGTCTAAGTGACACGCATGCAAGCCGACTCATTCCTAGCTATCCCTAACGATGATAGAGATCTTTGTTATCCCTTCACCAACATTTCCATGCGAGCAATCATTCAACCCAAAAGTAACATTACTGGACGGCTGGACCAACCTGTCTAATAATTTTTCAACACACTTGCTCGGAAAGTGGCCCTTATTGCACAGCTTTAAGGTTCATAATACAGCTTCAAACACGCGTGCGTTTTACCCACAGTAATATAAAACAATAGCGAAGCGAGCTTTTTCTGTGTTCTGTGGTTTTACCTTACATTACCGCACTTGTGGTTTTTACTTAGTTTTTTTTTATTGCAACAAAGAGTCTTATGTCTAATAAAAATAGTAAACATTTGTTCTGTGTTAATTAAAATATGATAAACAATTTTCATCAAATTAATTTTTTGCCAATAAATTAACATTAATATCTGTTATAAGCCATCATCACTATCAACATGTGTGTTGGAAACCGTCGTATGAAACGCGTGAGCATTGGTCATTTCCCCTTGCGGCTCCATTACGCCCTCGGCTTCGGCTCGGGCTGCAATTCACACTCGAGTGTATAGTAGCCAACTTAGCTCACTTGTATCATAAACACTGACTTCTAACAAAGATCTATCAATATCTTCATACATACTGCTACTATGACAAAACACCAGAAACAAAAAAAATATTCACATGGAGAGAACCCAGTCAATAATTCTAAATTTGTGATGATGAGATGGTCTTCTAAAGCGAATGGGTACTTACAGTGACGAATCCCTTCATAGGCGGTAGCAAAGGTGCACCAAGCCTGTCCAAGTGACATAGTAATGCAATACCAGCCTTCCTTACTTCCATCAATCCATCGCCACTTGGTAAGTTGAGGTCTCTGCAAAACATTAACGTACTTTTTAGTTTTGCGCTTTGTATCAATATAACTCGTACATGTTTAGATAAGCTCGTCCACAGCCTTATGGTCGAATCTTCGAAAAAAAATTAGTCATGTACAGGTTAAAATAAATTATCTATACTAATATAATAAATCTGAAGAGTTTGTTCGTTAGTTCCTGAAATTTCCATAATTTTCTTATCTTTGTCAGGCAATTTTACATGTATGTACTAAAAACTGATCACAAAAACATACTTTGATTGCAATGCCAACTCTTTTAAAAACATTCTAACAGTTAATTACCATATTATGGAATGGGAGGTATTAGTGAATTTGGTAACTGATAGTTCAAGTCGCAATCAGTAACAATATAGAATATCCCGTTTAGTTAAAACGGATACAAGATGGTTAAATAAAATACGTCCAAAAATACTTACTTGAGAAACACTTCCGTGGGATTATCCTCGCTGGCGGGCTCTGTGTTGACAAACGGGTTGGGTGCTGAAACTTTGGCCATGCGTCTCAGGAATGGTCCTAGCGGTGCAGTACATTCTTCTAGAGTTATCCTAGACAAATAAAAAATAAGATAAGAGTAAGTATTTATATTGCATTGCATGGTCTAGAATGTAGAAATAGCAATGTCGGTCTCTTGTAGTGTTATTAGATTTTCAGATTCCATTTACAAGCAATCACGTTGGGCGATTTTATATTCAAGAATATCGGATTCTAATTCGAAACATAAGCTAGAAACTTTTCGTCAGATCAAAAGCTACAGATATATCCTTTCTTGGCCGGTTATTTATGGCCGGTAATATAGCACGTGAACACGCGCACCTGTTGTCCGGCTGTCGCTTCTGCCGCGGAGGGAGCGTCACCAGGACATCGGCAGCCTTCAGCAGCGCCGGGAGCTCGGCGCGTCGCGCGCACAGCTCCACCCACACACACAGCGACGTCCTCCAGTCGCCTAACGGGACATTGCAGCCCACTTCACTGAAAACATTTAACTTAATAAGTTATTTATGTAACGTACGGCTATTCTATTGATACGTTTAGTATTTTCAGGGATAACAAAATATGTTCATAAACATTCCAGACAACAATCAAATTATATATTATTAGGTTCAGTAGTTTCAGTGCTTCAGAGCGAAGCGACATAATATAATTGTCTGAGAGTGAATGAAATTATGTAATCACTTAAAAATCACTCACTCGGCCACTACTTGGTGTAGGAACTGTGCGGCGCTGTCGACAACCTCTGCCCAGATCTTTTGCGAGCGAGGCGCCTGCTGCGCGGCGCCCGCGCCTGCGAACAGCGCCGCGTCGGGCAGCGCGCGCACCGCGTCCAGCGCGTCGCGGAGCAGCGCGGAGCACACGTCCGCGTCCTCGCCGCAGCGCCACGCGCGCCGCACCAGCGACAGGGCCAGGCGGAGCGCGGCGCGGGCGCCGACACGGGCCAGCCCCAGACCGCTGGATGGAAATAAAAGAATGTGTATTTTGTGCCAGTAGACTGATATGAGGTGGGTATTAAGATTCGATGTTTTTGTTTCACAAAATTGCTACTTGCTTGGCATATGAATAAATTTTGAAAGTAAATCAAAATATACAATTTTGATGGGTATTCATTCGTTAAGACCCTGAAATGTTATGACAAAGACGTCGCTAAAATGTCAACATCAGGCAGCCAATCCTCTAATAAATGCAGGTCAGATGAAGATGAAGTGTTTGTGTAATAAGGCATCCATTTTGTGCAGTTCTCTAAAAATGTTCACGTTTTATGTCATACCTCTCAGAATCATCAGTAGACTCTTCAACATCCTCCTGACTGTCAGTGCTGAGTTCACCAGGCTTGTTCAGTGCATTAACAACACTGCTAAGAGTTCTATTACTGACGCCATGTGCACATTTCTTGTCTAATTTGATCCTTTTTGATTCTCTATGATTGTTTTGATCCCTGGAACAATTTCAGTTAACAGTAAAATAAATATGGTAGTGCTGTACCTCCAGGATAACAAAATGTTATAAACAACAAAAATATTATGGAAATACAAAATAATCAAATTTAAAAACATTAAATTAAACTCAACCAAAATCAATAATTGCAGATAAATGGCATCAATGGGTATTTTAAATATGTCATCAAAAGTTAGTTGTCTATATTCTATTTATTTAAATTGCAAAAATAACAGAGACTGTATGTATTACCTAATAACTGCTACAATATGTCTATTGCAGAGAACTATCAAGCGACGAATTTGTGTTATGTACGGACAACTGACGGCTGTGCTGATGGCCCTAACTCGTTGCTCCCACACCAGGGACTCCATCAGACTCTGCAGACATTCTGGACCTGAAATTTTGGAGACCATCATCAAATGTAAAGAAAAATGTGGTTAGTACTTGCTTAAAAAAAATTAATTGTAAGTGTACATCAAACCTTTAATGATCATAATATTATAAATAGAAATACATTAAAAGAATAATTAACGCAATTCTATTTCTGACTTCAGTAGTCATTCCAACATGCAGCATATTACTATCACATAGAAAAAATAACTTCTTAACACTTATTGAAATTTCTCTAGGGCAGATGGTTTTTAGATGGGAAAATAAGCTAGAACAAGCTTTAAATCTACATACAAAAGTAAATCAGTTCAGTGGTCCAAACCCAAATAATAGGTCTACTTTTATGATAATAGGTCTACTAAACCATAGTTACCTTTTTAACGTACCTGGCTTTTCAAGTCAATTGATTTTAAATTTATTGTATAATCAAAAATGTAAATTAAAATCAATTATCTTGTTTTGCATGATGTGTATGGCTTGGAAAACACTGGAAATAAAGGCTATTTTTATTTTAATTTATTTATAAACTAACCAGGATCTTGCTTCCACTTTAGGTCATCTATAATGTGTACAGAAGGTGGTGGAGAAATGAGTTTGGACTCAATAGCAACTCTGAGCTCCTCCTCGGATGACAGGGCGGAGCAAGGGGCGCAAGCGCACCCAGAGTGTGGACCGCACAGTCCATCGCAGCAGGTGCAATTCAATATCTACGAAATATATATTAGCATTGTGAGTGTTATGTATTGATTAATATTGTTTTCTGTTATTCATAAAACATAGAGATGACTATGATCAGGTTCATCTCAATTAAATTTTATCTGTCAGTACTTCAATGGTCATGTCTCATTAAATGTCTGTATATTAATGTTTAAACCTTGCTATTACAGGTTCCTATTGCTTCTTAAACTGATAGCAATATTTCTAGAGATTACCAAATAGTACAAAGGTAGGCTATCAAGCCTATTACCTATCCTGTGAATTAGTAAATGTTACCATTACTTACCCTGAGGCTGCAATAATATTTTCCACTATCACCCAGTTTAGAAGTAACACCAGCACCATTTACTAAGCCATTTCCACCGTCGAAATATATCTCCCGGTCTTGCACGAGGCTGTTGAAAAGCGTGCATAGAGCGTCAGGGTTGTGCAGCGCTTCTTGTAAGTCAGGGTTCAACCATTTGGCGTCCAAATGCTGTTGAGGACGAAATATGAAATCGTCTTGGTCATCAGGGACAGACATTTTCGCAACCGGTGCTTTCGACACCCGTAATTAGACCATTCTAGTAAGAATGCTGATGGATTTCGATGGCTATTTAAAACCCAAATAGAGGGTCCGTAAGTAGTATTCGTTACACTGTCATTTTGGGAAAATAATCAGAAATTAGAAAAACACAAAATCACTAAACAAAATTCGTATTCAATAAATCGAAGTCCCATTCTTTTTTAAATAGTTTTACGGCCAGTTGGAATCCAAAAGGTACCTACACCACAGAAAATATTTATCCAGTATAGAATAGAATATAGAATAGAATATATCTTTATTTGTAGAAACGGGTACAATAGATTTTATAATTATTATAATGCAGACCTCCGTGACTTGCCCTTACTGAGCATACAAATTATAAATTATTGATTCTAATAACATTCAAAAAAATACAAATTAATTAGTTACATTCTATACAATACACAATGTCAGGATAATATTATGTACATGTCAAAAATTGTTTATTTAATTAATTGAATTATTTATAGTCCATGCAACAGTCGAAGCAACTGTCAAAGATTCACTCCTTTTCATTCGATAAGTTTAGTTTACACTACCCTACACGCAAGTCAACCATCCTGTGAAAGCGCTCATACCCTCAAAACATTCACCTGTCAGCTGCTGGCTGACAGGTTTTAGCTTCTCTTTCACTCACTCATTCTCGCTCGCTCTAGTCGCTCTAATGTATTGTGTGTGTCGGTGGTATCGGTTTATTTCATGATTTGTTGTCAATATTTTTATAAAAAAGTAGTTTATTTTCAACATATTTAATGGCTTGGTGAATCTATTCCAATGGATACAGACATTCTGATTGGAACTAAAGACAGTTTATATGGTAATAATTACGTTAATAGCTGTAAATAGTTTATTCACAGTGCGGTCTGCGGTGGATTAGCTGGTAAAAACAATGTGCTTTGCGGAACACATGTTATTGACCCGGTGCCCGGTGTAAATGTACAAATTGTTTCGCATTCGCGCGTGTCCTTGAGCGTACTTTCTGTTTTGTTACAATTCAGCCACTTAAAGTAAATATGTATTAACACAGGTTTTGTTCAATCGAATTAATATTCCTATTTGAGTTACATGCGATGCAGAGGGCGGTGTACCGGGAGTGCTGGCGTTTATTGGGGACGGCCTATGTCCAGCAGTGGACGTGAAGGGCTGATATGATGAGGAATGAGTTATATTCACATCACATTGACTTTGTGAATTGATTCTTTTATTGACACAGTACCTATTTGACTTTCCAACCTACTACCTACTTAGCTCACATATATGTAAATGTATGAGTTGTATAGGTTTTGATTTTCTTATCTCTTATCACTACAACATAACCCAATTACAATGTATTTTTACCATAAATCATTACCTATAGTAGTACCAAAATAAGGAAAAAATTACAGTGAAATGAAAAATATAAATGTCACCATTTAAATAAATCGTTTCCATTACACCAATAAAACTATTTTCAGATGAAGACTTCCTGGATCATCTGTCAAAGGAATATCAGTGGTCGTCTCTATTAGATGCAACAGATGCATCTCCGAGTGAGATCTTGGCGGATGCAGCACCCTTTCTTGATTCTCTGACATCTCCTGTACTAAGTATCAAGTCTTCACCAACTGAGAGTAGTACCTCTGATTCTGGAAGTGAAGATGATTCCAAAAAGTATGCTATCATTATTATATACTTACTAGCTATTGACCGTGACTTCGCTTTGCTTGGACAAAGAAAGTACTTTGTTTGGTTCCAAGTGCCTGTGTAACTGGGCACTACAGGTATTTTGTTACATTAGTCCTACTCTTTGATCTGGCAGCATTTGCTGGTCGCATAGCGCAGACAATTTTCGAGTTGTTACATGGTCACTCAATATCAAACAAAGTACTTTGTCCAAGTGAACGAAGTCGCGGGCAACAGCTACTGAGAAAATAAAAGTAACCTACGAATTGTTTAAAAAGCGGTGTTTAGTTCAATCATTTTAAATTCTATTGTAATTTTAGCAGTTCCAGTGTTACTTCTGAAAGGCAGTCATCACAATCGCCTTTTGATTGGATGTCCAGTTTTGATGATGAGCCACCAAATAACTTGAATCCTGAGGATGTAGAGAAGTTTTTACAGAAAGCAGGTACATTGCTAATTTAATTATTGTTGATTATTTTAGTAACTACACTGAATAGTTACACTAAAATGTGTCTGAGCAGTTAACTTCGAACTGTTTTCACATTTTGCTAATTCAACATTTTCTTTTTTGATTTTTTTCATAAATCTACAAGTTATTTTCTCCAGATTTTGAATTATTTTCTAAGGAAAAGGAAAAATAATAACAGATAATATTTTCTTTATTACAGTGCCTATCTCTAGTCCCTCTCCGCATGTATCAAATAATAGTCCAGTTGAGAGAAGTGGTCCAGTAATGGCCATAGAAAATGGTGTCATCAAGGTAAGTATTTATGACATTAATAAGGCAGAATTTATGTTGTCCTTTGGTCTAAATATTTTTCATATTTCAGGGCGTAGAAATCGACAGTGACAAATGTGATCAACACTTTAAAACAATCCCTTCTTATAAACAAAGAGGTAAATGATTCTTTCAATCAGCTAACTGCTTAGTAGAATTTACAAAATCAAAGCTGGTCATGAACCTAAAGGATTTTTAAAAATAGATGAATGTACATTTAATTTTACATAAACATACATTTAAAACACTATGCCTTTCCAAACAGTACATAACATATCAGTACATAAATGCATGACCTCATAGCATGCTTCGAGAAATAAAATCGGCCTTTAAAAATGTTTGTACATCATTTCCTACTAGTAGCTGTTTAATTTTGATTTATTAATTTTTATATTCCAGACAAGTGTTACCTCCAAAACGCTTATTTCAAAGTAGTCAATGAAAACTATTCAACAAACACAACTAGTAGGGATGATAATAGAATTGTATTAAATGAACAAATCCAATTGGTTGTGGAGCAAAAGAAAATTCCTAGCATACTCAAGAGATCTACAAATTTGGTAGTCACCACCAAACCTTCAAGTATTATAATACCTGCTGAGAGTACAAACGGAAGGAGAATTCCGATATCACCATTACCACAAATTAACATCAATAGTGTAACGGATATTAAAGGTTGTCAAATAAAGGTTAGTGTAGAAGAATTTTTAATTATTATACTCGTAATATACAATATATATAGTAATATATAGCTCGGGCGTAATTATATAAAGGTATGAACCTGTCTCCTCAGGCCTCCCACAAGGTGGACCGACGATCTGGTGAAGGTCGCGGGACCCGGCTGGATGAGGTTAGCGCAGGACCGGTCGTCGTGGAGATCCTTGGGGGAGGCCTTTGTCCAGCAGTGGAAGTCTACAGGCTGATATGATGATGAACCTGTCTAGTGTGTTTCAACTAAAGTGACAAGTTTACAGGGACTATTTAGAGAACAGGAACATGTGGGATATATGGTCTAGTGAAAGTAAAATCTCTATTTTAGGGTATTTCTTTATTTTGATTAAAGTTTATATCATCAATTTGCATATTATTTGCCATGGCACATTTTGTATTATATTTTTTGTGTTAAAAATTGAAAAATAATAATCTAATTTCATGTAAAATAATATTTATCTGATTTGTTTTAGATGTCTCCACCGAGAAGCAATATTATAATCAATTCTGAACCTATCAGGTCTACTGCTATAGTACAAAATGGTGTCACGCCCGAGGTGAAGCTGGAATGTCCAAGAAGCCCCGACCTAGACCTGTCAAACCTTACTGAAACTGAAATTAAAGCTTTTAAGAAACATCAGAGAATGATAAAAAATCGGTACGTAATCGAAGACGATGTCGGTCATTTACATAGTTCAAAAAAAACCAAAGGCTATGCTGACAATGGAGGCCACTTACCATCAGATGGGCTGTTGTCTGCCCCTTTAAAAATTAGAATTGAATATCATATGTGTGATGAGCATATTGTAGCTATTTATTGAGCATAGATTTTGGTTTACGGATTTTGGGTGTTGTATGTATTTAAGTATTTATTTAAAAGTATTTATGTATGTTTACCATTTACAAGCTTCGGCTTAGTTTGGGACTTAACAGCCGTGTGTAAATTTGTACAAACATTATTATTTCATTTAATGTAATTTAACACAGGGAATCAGCTAGCCAATCGCGCCAGAAGAAGAAGGAATATGTGACGACATTAGAGCAGCAGCTGTTGGAGGCGCATCAGGAGATCGCCAGGCTACGGCTGGAGAACAAACTGCTGCGTGATCAGGCCGAGACAAACGGGAGGGGGCGAAAGGTAACTATCATCTGTAGTCTAAACATTGTGAGGCTCACGGCACGACAGAATTCCTCACGATCCCAGTATATATACGTTTTCATAAACATTTGTTAATTTCCGCTTTAGGATACCTGTATAGGTTTCTTTATAAGGTTTTCCTTCACCAAAAATCCATTAAATTCAATACTCGACCTCACGATAGTATGACGAGCGTACTATCAAACAGTAGATCACCAAGGCAACGTTGATTAACTATGAATACATTGGATTTATTCACAGATACCGCGTCTTGATGCGTCGCTTTTGATACCGAAAAAGAACATAGCAGTTATTTTCGCTATGATTTTTATGGTTTCATTGAACTTCAATGTTCTGGGGTAAGTGAAATATCTGATTCTTTCCAGCATGGTATTCACGTTGTTTCAAACAAATGATTATATACAAATATTGTTGTTTTTAAGGTGGAATAGCAAACCTTTTGTGGGCCCTTCGGCCCCGCACAGAAGTACGAGACAACTGTTGTGGACAGAGGAAAGTGCAGAAGTTATACCTGGTATGTAGCCGCTGTTTATTTTATTGGCTTCTGCGTTTAGGCGAAGTTTGGACACAATACCGGTGTTGTGACCACACCCGGGTGTGGCGGTGCTCTAATGATAAGGCTTATGTCCAGCAGTGGACGTCAACAGGTTTATTGTGATTCTGGCAGGCCGTATCTCAGTCTGAGGATCTGCTTGATCTAGATTACTGGATTCTTTTCAATTGGCCTATCTGGCATCCATTTTGCGCGATACAGCAGACACTATTGTAGCCAGCCAAGCCCGACCTGGTGATCATCATTATCGTATTATATATTATCGTATATATTGTATTGGGTATAGAATGTGGTCCATGAAACCTATTTAGTGTAATTTACATGAAACCTAGTTACTTCTTCAGAACGAAATCATTTCCTTACAACAGTTCCCTGCGCAACATGACTGATCTATGTTATCATCCATCAACCCTCGTGCCTGTTTAGTCTTTCTAATGTTCTTTGTTTGTTTTTTACACCATATCAAAACTAATGCGAGTTACGTTATTTACAGATTACGATCAGCCCGTGAACCGCAGTACTTACGGAACGGATTGTCAAAACATGACAATGGATGCAAACGATTCTATGAATCAAACAGAGAGCATTAGGATAGTGGGCGAGCTGAAGCGGTGGATCGGGGGCGGGAAAACTCTGAACTGGACTTACGACGCGCCGAGGAAAAAGCGGAATGTTTACTTAAATGAGGAGAAAATTAACGGTAATTGACATTGCCCTCAAAATATGAATAGCGAGAGCGCCGGTGGCGGTGGCGTGATAGGGAAGAAGCGGACTATCATCGACAAGTCCGAGTTTGATCCCTGGTTGGGTTGTACCAACGGTTTTTTCTCGAAACTTAAGTACATTTACTGACTGCTCTCAAACGGTGAAGGAAAATATCGTGAGGAAACCTGCATACGCCGATAAAGAAATCCTTAGGCACATGTAAAGTCCCCCAACCCGCAGTGGGCTAGCGTGGTGGAGTACATTTACTGACTGCTCTCAAACGGTGAAGGAAAATATCGTGAGGAAACCTGCATACGCCGATAAAGAAATCCTTAGGCACATATAAAGTCCCCCAACCCGCAGTGGGCTAGCGTGGTGGACTATAGCCCATAAGCCCTCGTTGAGAGGGTAGGCCTGAGCCCCAACAGTGGGGACATTAATAGGCTATATATAGATATGATTTCCAAACAATCACTGACTCTATTTTCCTATGAATTGAGTATCATTTGAAGTGACAAACTTTAGTCACATGATGCGACATACTTTTGCATTTATGTAACTATGTTCGATTTCGGATATAAATACTCTGCTACATTTATTTAAATTAATCAAATTTTGTTTATTTTCAGGTGGGTCACTAGACGTTTACAAATTATTCACCAAGCTGAATTTAGACAGCAACCTTGTTGATTTTCCTACAACAAACAAAAGAAACATTAAAGAGAAAACTCGCCTGCGAAGACTGAGGCGAAACAAAGACCTAGACTTCACAGAAAATGCAGTTTATGACTATGAGACATTATATCATAAACCTATTAGAAAGTCTGTAGATGACTTCGATATGACCGATCTGGGGGATTGGCATGCACTACTAGAAGCGCTACAAAGGAGAGACGATACGTTCTACGTGGTCGGAGTTGGTAAAGGCCAACACCTACTACTGCCGGCGGTGTCACACAATGTTACTAGGCCTCCGAAAATGGCTTTGATATTGCCCGCGAGATCTGGAAATGGTATGTTTCTTCAAACTTTTGTAGAATGGTTCAGGTACACGTAGGACGGTCTAGTGTGGTCAGCTGTGATGATAGTGATGAAGAAGAAGCCAGCACAGCGTACGTCGTCGGCGTCGTATAATAAGTTGTAGAATCGGTAACATAAGTTGATTTCTTTTCACACGAAGCTAACTAATAATAAAAATATGAACGATTGAATTCCTAAAATTAACCAATCTATACAGTTCCATATAATGTTAACGAGGTCGCTAATGACCTCAGTTGTTGAAGCGACCTTAAATAAATAATTAAAAATATATATATATGAGAGTTTACATTGATTTTCTTATTGTCATTGACAAGTTTAGGTAAAACGCGACTTAGTCATAATTGGCGAATTAGGTAGATCGCGATATAGAGAAATGACTACTTCGTCCAAGCGGTATTTTAAAATGAAGGTTAGGTACAACGCGACTTAGAGTCAACGAGAGTGCGGTAAGCGCTATGGGCCAAGTTCTACTTCCGCGGGATTATCTCTGTGTGCTAGTGTAGATGAACACTGCGCATGTGTGTGGCGTTGTTCTGAGTTACCGCACTCTCGTTCACTGTGACTTAGTTATAGTTGCGTTATAAGCAAACAGAGAAAGTGTTTCGTTCACTGCGGTGATAACTGATAAGATAATAGAATATTACTTCTTCACGTAACAGTACCAGAATAATATCTGTTTTAATACACCTTTGAAAGGACTTCTTTTCAAAGTGGACCCATTATTTTGCTACACAGTAATTTTATATTCAATTTCAGATTCCTTGATGAACGATCATGTTACGCTTATGCAAATTGATTGTGCTGTCGTGAATACGTCGCTTTTCAAACTCAAATCTGATGCGCTACCAAGCAGTGTGAGGAAGAAATCTGCTCATCAAGTTAAAGTTGCAGATGATGAAGCCAAGCCAGAGAATAAGGTGAACACATACCTAAGCACACCAAACAAACACATTATTGATGATAACTTAACGGACGTGCTAAAGAACTCAAGTAATAATATACCAAACTATCCAGTTAAGTTTAAAGAACACCCTCCAGCCAATGGTGCTGACATGATTAAAGATGATGTATTTGCTCAATACTTGTTTTCAAAGTATGAGGAATCTAAGAATGGTTCAAACAGTAATGTTACAAATTTACGTAGAAATATTAGCGCTAAAATTAAGATGGTGAAAGTAAGAAACAAGCATAACGACGATGCCGATGTGGTTTAACATTGAAGATGACAGTTCAAAATGCCAAAGCAATAATTTATCTCGTATGTCTTGGCTTTTATACACTCAGAAATATATAGGGTTCAAATATTAGATGAAACCAAAGGAAAATACGTTACTTACTAACGTTTTCCTCAATCCAGCAAGAAACAAATGGCTTTATGGCATGTCACTTACATTGACATTTCAACTGGGTCATGTGCAAATATTCGTGCAGCGAGCCTAGTTTTCTTAATTAAGCAATGTAAAAGTGTCCCTAAACGATCATGCTTGCATGACATGCAACGTTTACGTGATTTTCATGCTGCATGATGGTCACATCATGCTTGCTATCAATCAATACAGTGAAGCAACGGCCAGCACGTAGTTTGCATGTCATGCACTGCAATCACTACAGCTAGACGATCATGCATTATTGACAGCACGTATTGCATGTCATGCAGCATGATCGTTTAGAGAGCCCTTAAGAGAGTATAATCCATATCTTCCTATTTTGGTCTCATATAAAGTTCAAGTATCAAACTTATTACACGATCATGCGGTATGACATGCGTTACGTGCTGTCACTCATGCAGGACCGTTTAATTGTAGTGAATAACGCTAATGACATGCAAACTACGCGCTGGCCGTTGATTGACAATCGCGTACTCTTCACTGTACTAAGTGATTGATAGCAAGCATGAGGGTCCATCATGCAGCATGATAATTCACGTAAACGTACCGCATGTCATGCCGCATGATCGTTTAGGGACCGCTTTGTAACTAGATTTTTAAGAAAATAATGTGACAGATCTCACCTCAGTGGTAATAAAATAATGTATGTACTTTTAAAAGCAAGTTGTAGGAAAGGTCAGCACTAAAACGGCTTAGTTGTAGCGCCATTCCATTATATTTATACAGTTATATTCTGCTAAATTAACTCTATGATCAGATGCAATACCTACGTATTGCCATTGATTACTTAATATGTTTTTGTATCACAAAGTTATGTTTATGATATTTAAATTATTTTATTTATACCTATAGTGGTTTGTTGTTAAATTTATCTACTTTAATAAATTTTTTTTAAATAAATTGTGCTCTTAGTTTAATCAAATTAGTGTATTAACTATTGATTTTTTAAAGTTTTGCAAGTTACTAAGATTTGTTAGTCTGAGCGTCTTGAGTGAGAATATGGCTTGAATACCGGTATTAAACTTGGTTTTTATCTACCTCTGCAGATAAGACATTTAAATAAACCCAATGATAACATTGTGAAATTAATATTATTTTCAAGTCCATAATTATTCAATAGTGAACTGAAATAAACTTGATTAACTTAAATTACGTTTTATTATTTAACTAGATGTTGGACTCCATTCAGAAAGCGCTAAAACCTCCGCTTACTCCTTGTAGAACACCCTGAAAACCATGTTATATAACCAGCACGTCCAGCACTCGGTTCAGTACCAAAATTGACCATTGTTTCTTGTAATTTATTTATTGCATCCATCCTTCTCCAATTAGAGTTTTTTTATTATAGCTATTTATTGCAGAAGTTTACAATAATGTTCTTAATTCTAAATAACTTTAATTTTATATTTCAGCTTGTCTTGCGACATAAGCCTCTTCCAGAGCTTTCCAATCAGTTCTGTTCCTTGCTTTTTGCATCCATACTCCTCCTGCAACCCTTTTCATGTCATCTTCCCATCTACAGTGTTGTCTACCTCTCTTCCTTTTTCCATCTCTGGGGTACCATTCTACTATATCCCTAGTCCATTTTTCTATCTTTTCTCTAATCATGTGTCCTGTCCATCTCCATTTCTGTTGTTTAACTATCTCTGAAACCTTAATCATTTTTGACTTCTTTTTTATTGTACTTAGTTTGACTCTATCTTTAAGTTTTATGTTTAGTATGCTTCTTTCCATATTGTTTTGGCACACTTCTAGTTTTCTAAAATTCTTTTTTGTTTATTATATTCAATTAGAGTTACTATCGCTTTATTGAGGATACTCGTCACGTGCCCTGCTTTCTTTTTGTGGACGCCGTGCTGTAACCACCGCCGGTTTTTTTATGATTACTTCAAAACTATGTTGGACCTAAAACACTTTGTTTCCAGAGCCGTAAAACCCATAAATAAAAGTGTATATGTGACATTTCTTAATTTTTTTTACTATATCTATCAGCTGTTTGTTGTAATGTTTTAAAATATGATTCTAACCTACAAGACTTAATTTGATGAAATAATTCATCTGAATTCATCAATAAAACAGTTCAAAATAGTGTGAGCATTAATAATTTCAATATGAATTGTCTGCGGTTACTGAGGTCAATACAGCACAAATCTATTTTTAAAATATCTTCAGTCAATTATGTATCGCAGCATCCTCTGAAGTTCCTGGAGACACAAGACATGTGGAGAGAGAAGGACGGCGTGTCGAAACGATGGAAACTAATTTACAAAGGTCCCATGGACAGAATACTTAATTTTGCAACAGCATATTTAACATTTTCTACAACAACTATTGCTTGCTGCGGGGTGTACTACGCTGCATTCGTATTTGATAAAGCAGAAATGAACACTCCTGTAGTGCTAGGCGATGATGTAGTCATAGCTAACAGTGCAATTGAATGTCTCGCCTATCTTGGAGCATTTGTCGTTTTCCATGCAGCTATTAAAATACTCTTAGCGAAGTATGTGTTGCGTATTTACCAAGATGGTGATAACTACTTAGCTGTATTCAGAGGCCATACGTTTAATTCAATTAAAAAACATGAGTTCCATTTGAACGATTTCAAGAGACTTAGCCCCACATTTGTAGTCTCTTGGGGCGATGCTCGGTTCTCTTTGGGGAAAAAACATGGAATCATATTGGAAAATTATTTTAAGACACCTGCATACTTTAATTATATGTTAAATAAGAAAAAATTTGATGATGATGATTTCTAAAAATGGTAGCACGGAGTTGTATAGCTGTACATGTTTTTAAATTAAATATCTTTTATCTACCAACCAGATTCTGTATAATTTACTTATAACAATTCATACAACATCAACTGTTTCTCTTCCTACCGCGCCAAATGTATATTCATATTACCCGCCTATAAAAAATATAGCACACTTACCTACTCTACAATATAATTAATGAGGTATGGATGAAATAAAACAAAAACTCAGTTGATAGGTACTTTGAGATATTTAAAATCAACCTCTAAAATTCTATCTACATAATATTTTGCACTATCTCTTCAAAAACCACCACCATAAGCATTATTCCATTTGAGTCGAGAATCTCTTTTTATTGTTGTTGAATCCATTTTCTTTTCATCACTGTCAAACTTGTCGAGCGCCTCAATCTGGTCTGGTGCCGGTTCTAGTGTCTTGATCACTATACATTGCCCATTTTCCTTTAGTACAGTGTGTTTGATGTCTTCCTCGGTTGGTTCTCCATAAGGAAAAGTTATGGGGGTTATTTTAATTAAATGTTTTATTTTCCATAACCTTGCATTTATTTCTGGTATGTTTTTGACAATGGCTACTCGATTCTGAAAAACATACATTTCAGTTCCAGTAAGAAATTTAAATAAGTTTTATTAGATCGGACAACAGGGTAGTGAGCAAAATATGTAAGTATCCAAATTAAGTTAGTTACTGCAGGATGTTATTGATGCTGATGAACAGCTTTAAAACCAAATTTGACAATTTACAAAAAAAGAGTGTTTCTATATGTGGCTATATAAAATCAAAGACTTCCAGCCCAGATATAGGCATACCAGCAAAATGTTACTCGCCAGTAATAAGGATAAATGATATTTTAAGAATGTGACCTTCAGAACAATTTTCTTTGAAAAGTATCGAGCGAAACATCTCCACCACGTCTACATGCGTCTATAAGAGATAAATGACTTATAATTGTGTATGAAATAATAAATGAGCTTAAGCTAATGGTGCTATAGGGTGCTATAGATAAGCTGGCATGATAGATAAGCCTGTCCTAATGTCAAAGTTAATGAAGGATTACAAGAACCAGATGTTGAAATACACATCACAGTTGAGCCAGACCCCAGCCAAGGTAAGTCCTAGCTCAAGAAAGTTCAACCTACCTCTTCACTAATATTTAGTTCGCATAAAATTTTCTTTAGCCAATATGGATTGTTTCTCGTAGGTTTGATTCGTTCAACCCTGAATAACTTTGATGGTGTGTATTCGGGATCTTGATGCTGTTCTGGATTTCTGGAAATAAAATCATATTATAAACATCCCGTGGTTAGAGTGGACAAAAGGGGGCGCCAAGGAAAATTTTTTTGAAAATATTCAGAAATCACCAGAAATCACTTCCAAGGGCAGCGTCGGATTCCAAAAAAGTGATTTTTTCCAAGTTGTTTTCATTGCGCCCCCTTTTGTCCACACTGACCCAGCCCGTTTTTGTGGCAAACTAGAAAACTTAGATAAAGTAGGACAGGTTACCTGGGATAATACAGTATGCCGCCAGGGTATCTGATGCCACCAGGAGCTTTGTATCTTCTTGAGCGTGCAAATGTTGAACGTATGAATGTGGCTAACGGACTAAAGACTTTTAGCAGTTCTTGCCTGTTCATTTTTTATTCCCTTCTGAAGTAATAACGAGTAGTAATTAATTATAAATATTGTTGAAAATTCATTTCAACTCAAATCAAACCAATTTCAAAACTTAACCTAACTTTCGAAAATTTTTTCTGTATAAAGAAAGTGGCTAAAGTAAAGGCTAAAGTCCATACAGCCGTGTTTCAAAATTCTCAAGAAATGCTTCTAGGCTCGGAGACCTTATCAAGAGTTTTTTCTCTGATTGTCTGATTGTAATCAGTGCATGGAACTAATATGTACTGTTGTACTTTATGCCTACATACGAAAACAAGTCCATGTGAACGGCTCAATATAAGCCCATTATTACATATTTTAAAAATTCCGCGATAGTAAGTACCTATGTTCCAAGAAATCAAAGCCGTAAAATAAATTAAAACCAACAAATAACTGACGTTTCTGTTTGAAAATGTGATGGTTTGGGTTTTTAGATTTTATTTTAATCTTTCTTTCTTTCTTTCACTGTTTTTGAATGTAATTGCTATTTAAGTTTTGCAACGCAAAAAGTACCAGAGGAAGTGAGGTAAATTCCATGAAGAGAGTGCGGTTTCTAACTCCTAATCAAGTTCAGAACAATAGAATGGATGAGCCTGAGTGCCATTCTCCTCGACCATTCATTGAGAGGCAACCACCAACCACCTGCCTAGACTTTAAGGAGAGAATACTACCATATAGTAACGATCCAGTGCAGAGGTATGAATGCAGTAATAGCTCACCTTATCCTATGATTCATAAAACAAGTGCACCCAATATTTGCGACCGCGGCTCCGAATGGCTACCTTCCAACGAGTTGGAACTTAGTATGCTAGATGCATCCAGTCTTGAGCCAAGACGTCATAATATTTGTAAACAGACTGTTTTGCAACCCATAGAAGAGAACAGAACAATGAGCAACCCAGTACTCAACCCACAAGTTTTATCGTCTATTGAAAATAATAAGCTGCTGACTCCCCCTAATGTGTTGAATAAAGATAGCAACTTTTTTTTAAGACGTGACGACTTAGACAAATATCGCTTGGACACAAATTTGAATAGATTACATTTAGGCAAAGAAAATGATCATTTAGCAAAAAATGCAGAAATTATAAAGATGGGATTAAAGCCAATATCTCCTGAAGAAATAAGAATTCCACAACTTTCCACTTTTGAGGCAGTTAATAATGTGTGTAAGTGTCATCATTGTGTTATAATTACACGTAATAATATTCCTTATTTACCTCAGTGTACAACACTTCAAAGTCCATTTAGAAAAGTGAATAAAACACCAAACTCCATGTGTAAACAGTGTCATTATATAGCATCTCAAGCTAGAAGCTGTTTTCACTGCGAAAATAACATGCCTAGTTTGCCTAAAACATGCCACTGTGATGATACAGTGAAATTTCTACCACCTCACCCACAAGATGCAGTAGATAAAAAAAATTGGGCTATACAGAAATATGAACAAAGCAAGAAGACTGAATGTGTGGACATGGAGAGGCAGACTAATGTTGTTAAAGAAAAAAGAGAACCAACTGTTGCTGACCTTTTCAAAATCATCAAACTGCAGAATGAACAGCTGCAATTATTACAAGATAAAGTAGACAAGTTTATATCTGTCACCAACAATCCAGCACAAAATTTACACACAGTCCCCATTCAGGATTACATGGCCGAGCATGTAGCACTACAATCAATTGATTCTGAAGTTTCAGAACAACACAAGATTTCTATTGGAGTCATGACCAGTTTTGAAGTAGTCAGAACTTCAACTGTTATCAACAAGGAGTTTGTTAAACAAACTAAGGATAATGCACAGATTCAGTGCAACAGATCACAGATAAGCATAAAAGAAGTAGTTGCTAAGACACAGCCTGTGAATTTGAATTTCTTAGACGGTATAGACAAGACACATGGCACTGAAACAAGTATGCTAGAGAATGACATGTTTCCTACTGCAGTCCAACAGTCTGAAAATATGAATGATGATAAAGTAATAAATGAACTCAGCTTGTATAATGTACAGGTAGACAATGCCACAACTCCATTCATTTCACCTGAACAAAGCATGTACTTGGACGTCAAAGATTATAGCGAGTAAGTCTTTGTTTTTTAAGCATGCTTGTCTATGAATCAATGAGCAACCACCTCCAATTAAAAAAAGTTTGTTTTAAACATATATGAAAAGGTCATTTCATATTGGTCTGTAAGGTAGTAATCATAGTTTTTCACTTTTCAGCTCAGATTCTAGTGACAATCAATCTAATGTTGGATGGACATACTACAATAGAGTTATGGTAAGAATAATGTCGTGCATACAAACAGGCTGATGATTAAGATAATGAAAAAATTAATCTCTTCTCCTGTCACACCACACTTCATGCACTACATAGGGCCTCAAGGATACCTGACTCGTTACTTGCGGCCGCGCCGCGCTGAAACCGCTCCATTGGCATTCGGCGGCCTTGATAAAAAAAAACTATATTGCAATTCTTAACTTTTGCAGACTCATGTAAATGGAATGCTACAAGATTCAGACATGCCTTCTTCAGCCAGTGCTCTGTGCCGGAACATGCGACAGCAGTGTGTTCAAATGCAAATTGACAAGTCTAACCTTAGTGTGGCAAAAAGGTAAAATACATTTTGATACTACCTATCTACCAAAACCCACAAAAAAACCATACATATAATACAAATCCTTTATATTATAGAAGAATTCCGGAATTGGACCCTTATTAGTGACACTATCAAATAGTGCAATAATACAGCATGTGTATTTTTTCAAAATCAATAGGTTCGATTCCCGGCTAGAAGAATTATTTTTTCACAAATGTAATGATGCAGTTTTAGTTTTTATCAAAATCGGCCCCGAGACTCCTTTAGGCATTTTTCGCTATTGCTTGTAGTTAAGGAGTGGTGGACTGGTTTAGGATGATGATGAATATATTTTATATAATTATAATGAACTGACTATTATTTACCTACACAAAGCCTACACCTTCCATATTTTTGATAGTGTTGCGGTATCCCTTTTCTCTAGCTCATAATATCACGTTTATTATCTTATTTTCAGAGTAAAGTTTGGTGACGATCCTCTTGGCATTCAGCAGCCGCACATCTATGCGGCGTCCACGGACACCAGTATCAAAATGAATCAACTTGCGGCCAAGTACTTGAAGAGTGCCTCTCCTTCTGTACCTCAGCTCCCGACTAAGCCTGTGACAAAACCTGACATGTCGTTCGCGACTCGAAATTATATGGAAAGACATAAGCTCTTATATGGTTAATATTTCATTACATTATTATTTATAAGTAGATGAACTGAACATCAATAAAAAGCAAATTTAATTACTATTCTTTTAAGGTTTCTACTATTTTTAGGATTTCGATCTGGCAGTTAATCTCAGTCTCGTCAGTTTTCTCGATTATCCGGGTTCGAGTGTATATTATCTTTCTATATTACAGGTACAGGTTTACCAATACCATCCAAAACACCAGGACCAGGTGAGATGCCAAGGTTTTTAGACATTACAGCTTTAAAACAACAGCCTAAGTTGTTATAATTTTGTAGCATACAATATTTGATTATACATAAATAATTGTACTTATATAGGTACTAACTTAGTAAGTTTTACAAATAAAAATGCAATACATTATTGAACAGACATTTATTTAAACCTCGGAGAAAATAACAGAGTAACATTATAATAGGTATAATTTCATGTTTAAACTTTAAACAACTGCCTTTCATAAACATTTGATTAAGATTATATTTATTTCGTTTATATGTATCTCAGATTTTACAACTACTACAATAGACATAGGTACTATAGACATATATTTTTTATGTAGTAAATCCATCTTTTTATTACTGTTTGTATAATGCATTTCAAATATCACATTTTATTCTGGAAAGTTTTTATCGTTAGTGATGGTAGGCCTATACACTTTAAAATATTCTTTTGAATTTATTTATAAATACAGGACTTTTATTATTACATAGTAGAGGTATTCGAGATGTTTTTCATCTTTATACTTGTACTTAAAAAGTGCATTAATGAGTGTAAAAATAACTTTATGAACAAACCATACTACTAGGTACATCAATAATTTATTTTTATTTCAATATCTAATTATTTTATACATGTATATGTAATAATAATATTTCTCCAATTATTGTAAATTCCTTAGAGGAAGTTCTTGTTCAGGGTTGCGATTGCGAATGAGAAGCTCTGATGGTTTTAATGGTTCCTATTCTGAAGGTGCACACGTAAAATTTTAATTTAGATTTATAGTCCCTGCAGAGTTTTTTGGCGGCTGTGTGAAGTTGGCTGATGACTGCGTAATGACTAATTTTAGGTGTCAAAGGGGTTCACTAGAGACACTCATTAATTTTTTTTTCCTTTAAGATTTTGGACATCTCTATGTATCACATTCACACTATCTCGCTTACGCACACATAGACTAATGTCAACGATGTGCAAACAATCTGTGATTATATTCATTCAGCCGCCAAGAAATTCCGCGGGGACTATATACTATACCTTCTTTGAAAAAATCAAATCAACAGCCTTTAACGTCCCACTGCTGGGCAAATGGCTCGTCTAGACGAGGGCGCACGGCCCATAGTACTAGTCCACCGTGCTGGAAAACGTATTTCACGTTTTAAAAACATCTCCAGTGATTGTAGGTTCCACATATCGATATTTTCTTTCGCCGACAGTCTTAGAGTAAATAAACTGTACGGCGGCACCGCGCTATACTTTCTCGCCATTTAAAAAGAATGAGTAAACTGATGCAGCTTCGTCATTTTCCTAGCAAAAGTTTTTTTTCACACAATTTTGTATAAAAAAATGTTTTTTCCGCGATTACAATACCGAGAAAAGTAAAAATGTAAAAATTTTACAAGAGTGCTTCAGAATCGGACCCATTGTACACAAATTTCCATATATGTAGTTAGCGGATTTTAAATTGTCCTGTTTACAATCATGAGCAGTTCCAAACGCATTAATGTCTACGAGTTTCAAGTGAAGGGACTGGGTAAAATGGTTTCAAATGTTACGTCTCGATGATGGAAATGTGCTAGACTTTGCGGCGGCGAATTTACTGGAATGAAACCCAGTATAAACTCCCTAAATAGGCTAGGCCAGCTCCAGGTCAATCTGATTCCATTGACGCGCGGTCTACTGTACACTGCCATACGATTAGTCGAGGCGGAAATCGCGTCGCGGCTATATAGATTAGTTAACTAGGTATTGTATATTATCTGAAAACATGTGTATTAATTATGTATTTATCATTATATATATTTATTTAAACTTAACAACTATCAGTTTGGTTCTTTCTTTGGTTATATTTAATACATAGATCCGTAGCACAACACTGAAACACAATTGACTAAACTAACGTGGAATACCTACAGGCGTACTCGTATGATCCCTGAGTACAACTAGAATATCATTGATAACACTAAATATGCCTGTTCTATGTACACCGAAGATAGACTTGTATCAACACTAATAAGATTTCAATTCTCTTGCATCGCAAATGTTAAAAGTTATATATTAAAATCTAGTAAGATAACCGAATAGTTGGATGGCACTTCTTTTCTGCTGTCCATTAGACATTCAAAAGACAATAGTTTAATCAATTTCACATTTCCTTAGGTCTAGAGAGACTATAATACAACATCACTTTTTGTCTTGTCATGAATCCTCTAGGTTACTGTACAGCTTCAAATACTTATATATAATTTCTTAATATTAAAACGTCACCACTTGGCGAGTTTAAAAACCTTTCGACGCATATGACCAAGAACGCAATTATCATATATTTTGTATAATATTTGTATTTATACGGGGGACAAAAGATGCTTTTTAAATCTTGAGCATATTTTTGTGCAGTTTGTCGTTTTTATTTTGCTATACCTACTTGAATAACTTCGTGCATACTTTTGTTACGACTTTCAGAGTGGAAGGTTTAAAGTTCTAAAATGTCTAATTTCAATTGGGGACATATGACTATTAGTCTAACTTAATTAAAGGTTAATTAATTCACGTATACATACTTACAATAAAATTTTCCTTATAAGTTATACTTAGATATTTCAATTTCTACAAACATTTGATCACATACATCAGCATCACATGTATCACATCTTTTTCAATCAACACATTCAAATTTAAATCTACCTTGTGTCTACTTAAAACGTTGTCTACTACGAACATTAATTTATATCATTCAACATTATAGATTTTATGTCTAGAATTATTTGGTATACCTACCGTACTTGCTATTAGATACTAACAACATTCAATAGTTATCTTTATTTTGTATAAGTATAATGTATTAAAATTGTGCACCTGGTATATTCGATATCTATCTACAGCGATGGTTGATAGTGTAGTTTGACGTTTATAAAGTCTCCTCGTCGCCTCCGCCTCTCGACTTGCTGTCCAGTCGCAGTTCCGCCAGTCGTTGTCTGAAGCTGTTTGGCCTGGAATCACATTAGGGGAAGGTCTCGTAAGAGTACGCACCTAACAGATTTTACTCTGTAATTTTGTAGTTATTTTTTAAAGAGTATTTATCAATTTCGTCAAAGTTCTAACTACTTCTAACTATCACGCTATGATAAAACTCTTTCAGCCAATCTTTTTGGTTTATTTCACTTTTTTAGTTTTTTAAAAGGTCTCTTAAGGCGCCCGCTAAAACACAGGCGCCTGCGTGTATGTAAAACCATAAAAAATATCAATAAATACTCGTATTTATTATTCTTATGGTAAGACCAATCCGAATGGCGAGATTCCGGCCAATCTGGTCTCTATTCCGGAGAATCCGGTTAAATAATGCTAATCATTGCCAGGTTCCTCACCAAATGATTAACTAAAATTACGGCAAGTACAGTCCAAGAAGTTAGTACAGAATTTGCTTGAAAAATGTTTTCTCCAGCATGCTGATTTTTTATATTACCTATCAGAGAAGTATGACGTGACGACTTGGTCCGCGGAGACGGACTGCCGCTGGTACGTGCCCGCACTGAGGTTGCTCTGCGGGATCTTGTAAATGCGCACGCACCGGCCGCTGTTCTCTGGAAGTACTATTAAATAATGTTGTGTTAAATCGACTCGGACGCTTATTCTTGACTAGTCGCTGCCCCGCGGTGCTGTTCGCTTCGCGGTTTATCAATTTTTCCGTGGTACAAGCTACCAACCACTGTAGCAAGTTTATCAAAATATGTTTAGTTGTTTCGGCCTAATAATTATATAATAAACAAACTTCTACACTACACATCAGCATTTTGTTATAACTTAGCTAAGTATTGGTACTGAATTTTTTTCTTTTTCTTCGTGTGTGAATACACCGCAAATGGAAAATAGAATCGGAAAATCTATACTTGTCTCGTTCCTGGTATGCAGTTTAACTATCTAATTAGGTACTATTAGATATTAGGTTAATTTAGGTACCTTGTGGTGAATTAGGTGGTGATATCGGAGCCATGCGTTGCAGCGGCGGCCTCATGTTATCTTGCTCTGAAGATATGGAGCTACTCCTGCTCGATGTTGAATTATTCTCAGACATTATGCGGTTAGGGTTGCACGCCTCGCTTCGACTAGGAAATAATAAATTATTTATTAAGAACCAGTAGAAATACTCTAACGTTTCTGACTAAACTGAACCGGTCTGCACTATTCATCAGGATATTATTGCTAAACTGAAGCACATGAGAGCTACGCAGTTTGTCGTCTTCAATACTTACTATAACTACTTCTTGTTTGCTAAACATGCGTTCCCAGGACGTCACATAAAATGTTCTGCGCGCATTTAAAGAACAAGAATAGGTTGAAATGTTCGTGTGTGTGAATTTTATCGGCTGTTGAAGGTATGTAGGTACTTACTTGTGGTCGTTGCTGTCATCCTCGTCGACGGAATAAGGTCCGCATTGCCTGCTCATCTGACGCACTAGTTCGTAGTTCTCGTGCTGAAGGAGGCACGGGTCGATCTCTCGGCTGAGCGGCACGTACTCCGGTGCGCACGCCACGTAGAATATATCCTGGAAGGTCCATGGTTAATGCCCTTTAGAAGAGGAATGGATGAGATTATGGTCTTTCGGCAAGTTAAAAGCAGCTCAGTAATTTTGTTTATTTTATTAAATTTCAACCCTAACTAGTGTTGAACTGCGGCAGCGGGGGTTTATAGGGTTGAAACGCTGTTTGTTAATTTTAAGAAAAAAATTGCTTAGATTTAAACACCAAGTAACCAAATGAACATTAAAACCATTTTTAGTGGCCGTATCACCATTGATCGCATTGTTTAATTATTGCAGGTGACTAAATAGGTACACAGTCTACACCTGTATACCTACTTAATCTGCTATTCAATGCTTTAAACTTTTCTGGTAGAACAGTCGCAAGAACTGGTTGGTTAGACGTTTTTGTTTCTTATTAATTGATATCATAATATTAACACAAATCAATTAATAGACTTACTCTCCGTCCACAAAGTATTTTGAGTCCTGGTATGCACGCTGCATGCACCAAGGATCCATTAGCGACTAGTCGTATCTCTAATAAGTCTTCGGCAAACGCCATTATGTAAGGAAAAGCGCACACTGAAAAAAAAAATGTTATTGTAGCAACTTTCATAAAGTTGAAGTAACAAGAGATCAGTGTAATTCATACCAACTGCCGCTGGCACAGTTGTCCAATGAAAGTCGTATTCACCATCACTTTCCAGTCCTTTGCTAGTTAATCTTTCAAAATGGCACGTATCTAAAAACAATAATGTCATTTTAAAGCCCCATTAATATTTTCTACGCATTTGATTTAATCGTTGACCTAATTGTCAAAATAATTAATTATGCAACAATAATCTAAGCCCAGACCACGGTGGCCCAGACCTCGCAGTGAGGAGGCGGCACGGCATCTATCTAAAAGTGTTAATCCGCTGGATACAATTTACTTCTTCATGTAATTTTGAACTATATTATAACAACATTCAAGACGATAATTAATTATCAGCGTAATCTAAGTAATACGCAGTGCTCTGCCTAAATTTCTCTCTAAATTTCATCATCATCATTATCTCAGCCTTTTAGCGTCCACTGCTGGACATAGGCCTTCCCTACGAACGCCACCACACCCGGTCCTCCGCTCTCCGCATCCAGCCGCTTCCGGCCACCTTCTTTAGGTCGTCAGTCCAGCTGGCGGAGGGGCCTCCCACGCTGCGCGTACCGGTCCGCGGTCTCCACTCCAGAACCCGTCTGCCCCAACGGCCGTCGGTTCTGCGACAGATGTGACCTGCCCATTGCCACTTCAGTTTGCTAATCCTTTCGGCTATGTCGGTAATCTTGGTTCTCCGTCGGATCTCTTCATTACGGATCATGTCCTTCAAAGAAACTCCGAACTCTCTAAATTTAGTTTTTGTATATTTTTCTCTGTTCACCAAGTGGGCAGAGGACCAGAAGAAAGTAAAAAAACCGAAACAATGCTTACGATTATAACATAAAACTATCTGGCCATCTCTTTCGTCGCCAATGCGTAAAGCGTTGACTAGAGTCCCGCGACGAGGCCCACTGTCTTCCGAGTTTTCTGCTCGTTTCACAGCCTGAAATGTGTAATGATGATAAACCGAATACAATACCTAAGTAATATAATACCTACCTATTGTATTTGTATTTTTTTACTAGCTTTAGTAATAATACTATACTATACCTAGATTTCTTAGAAGTGGTCAAATAGTGCACGACAAACAATGCTTAAATTACTCTAAGCATTGTTTTGTAATCAATTGTGTTGTGTTAGTCGCGAGCGGCGCACGTGTTTCAATCTGCAGTATGTAGACGTCCGGAATAAATCGCAACGCTTTGCATTACGGTTGTATTTCAAGTGCAATCGTATGATAGTTCGAGACACTTTTTGTTGTTGTAGTGCTTAGTGCTTTGTCTAAGATGTGTATGATCGGAGGCTCTATATCTTACCAGTCCAGTGTTGGATTCTAAAACTTCCCAATGATGTTTATAACCAACGACCATCACTGCCACTTCACCATCCATCAGTTTTACCAGAACTGGTGACTCGCTCAGCTGTACATCCTGGAAAGTATCATTATATTTATTTATTAAACATCGAGAGTTAAATTATAGAAGTAAAAGTATCCAGTAAAAGTGTTCGTCATACCTTGATATGTGTATATTCAAAGCCCATTTCACTATCAGTCTTTTGTTCTTCTACCATTAGTATAACTCTTCTACCAACTGCCACTGCCAACGTTGTTTTACCACCTTCACCTGAAAGCAGTTTTAAGGTTTAGCAGTTTCACTTATTGCGTGCTAGCCATCGTGCTAGCCGTTTACGAGCAGGGAGTGTCGCTTCTCTACATAAAGTAACAGTATTTTATGCTAATGTCCTATGTCTATATGTAAAATAAGCGAGGTTGTTACACTCACCCGTTTCAAGCACGTCGAAGTAGTGCGCCGTCTTGGTCCGCGGCAGCCTGGCGTGCTTGCAGTCCTGCAGCGGGCGCATGGCCCACGCGCCCGCGCACGTCTCCTGCAGTGGCAGCGCGTACAGGCCCGCGCCGCCCGCGCCGCCCGTCGTCGACCCGCCGCCCGCCACGCGCGCGCCCACGCGGAACAGCCCCGCGCGCTCCGTCACCCGCGCTGCGCGCACGCAGCCCTCCCATCTTAGGACCACTCGTGTAGTGCCGCTGTCTGTGAGAAAACCTACTTGCTATTATAAAATTGGACATACAATCTACACTTATAAAATCGTTTGTCCTTACTGAACACAGCCAAAACTACTAAGTCTATTATAGGAAGCTGATTGAGAGATATTTTTTATAACGTAAGCAGCCGCTATAAGAAAGAACTTTTGGTAATTTCAACTTTGGGGAAAAAGGAGGGATATATAAGATACTATTTCCCGCGGATGAAGCCGCGGGGCTTCCACTTGTTGTGTATATATAGGGCAACGACCCACTTTTCTTAAAATGTCAGATTGTGTTATACTATTTTTTCCAGTGGAACTTTAAACGGTCCGAAGGGTAAATTAAAAGTGAGATCTGCATATATTTTATGAACTGATTACCTTCTAAAATATATGTATTGGAAGTGGTAGACAGCAGCAACCGTCCTTCTGACAGTTGCTCTGCACAGATCGGCGTGGCGGGCAGCGGGGCGGAGCGCCACACGCGCCCTTCCCACGGGGCGCGCCGCGCGCCGCCAGAACCTGACCATGCATTTAACAAAGCGTTTATTTTAACAGAAATCGAGTGGTTCTCGATTGAGCTTGGTTTCGAATGGCACTGTTAATAAGGGCCAATGTGCACTGACCAGTAGACACAAGGCTGGTTGGTGCGTCGCCTCGCAGGACCGCGTCCAGCTTGAGCGCCTGCCCCACGTGGAGGAACCGCTCGGTGCGCGCGGCGCCGGCGCCCCCAGCGCCGCCCGCGCCGCCAGACCACACGTCCGACAGCGCGCGGCGAGACAGCATTGGCTGGACAATGTAACAAAATATTCACCGCTTATGATTAGTCACTCACTAAGTACAAAGACAGGTTTAAAACCCAAGACAGTTACGTTATACAGGTGTAACAATCAAAGCTATAAAAAATCGTATAATCATCTAGGTAGTTTATAGGCAAGCCAGGCTACATAAAATCTTCAAACCTACATTTTTCAAATTTATGTACAGTAGACAAAGAAAGTGGTGTATCAGTTTTGACAAATTTTCAGTTGTCAAGTAATTTGCAAAAAAAAAAATTACAGGAAGACAATAATAGTTTCGACAGTGATAATAGCCAGAAGATCGGGTTCTGTAGTGCCTTGGAGGCCTATGTCCAGCTGTGGGCTAGTATACAGGCTGAGATGAGACTCACCACCTTGTGGTCTGAGCAGTGCTCGGCGTATATGTCCCTTATGAGAGTGTCGAGCGTCCGCTGCCTCTTCAGTGCGAACGTGGGCGTCTGGAAGGCTGCCTTCTCGCCGTTCATCAGTTTCACCTATACGGAATTACAATGAATTAAGTTTCAATTGTTAGCGAGGAACACTAAATTCACATATTTTCAGAAAATTTGCATTTTATGCTTGATGCATATATGCATTGACTTTTATGTACATTGTGCTTAGCTGATATTATCAACTAGAAAACTGTACATTAATAGGTTTCTTGAATGTAGTTGTTGCCGTGAAAAGGGTCTCACTCAACTCAGCATAGTGCTGCGGACATAAGAGTCAGCAGCAAAAATACCTTGGTAGAAGTAATAAACTTGCCAATAAAAACTCCCTGAAGAGTTGCGGGTCGTTGAATATGGGAGGGCAAGGCAGCGAGGGCCCGAAGGGCGGCACCGTGTCGTCGCTGTACACGCTCAGCCTGTAGCCCTCCCCCTCGCCTTCCACCTCCGATACCACGGCGAATATATCTGAATTGCTTCTTAGAAATATTTATTAAATCATGTATGAACACCATTTTCCTTTGAAGGAAATACCTACTTTTTTGTCCCAGTAGTTCCTTTACATATTCGGAAGGATCCCAGTTGTATGCGACTGTCATTTTGGTCCCCTAACCCTAACTCTACAGTGGAGTAGTGGGGAAGACGCGACCTGGTTATGTCGAGAGGTATGAGTTCGATTCGCGGTCGTGTACCGACGGGTTTTTCTCGAAACTATGATAATTTGTCCGTCTACTGTCTGTCAGAAAACTATACTTTTTACAAACCTAACATTAACTACCAATAAGATTATCACAAAAAACTGGCGTTGGATTTTAAATGTGATTTCTTAGAAGAACTTTATTTTTCCTGGACTAACACAGCAGAGAAACGGACTCAAATGATGTTTTGTCTGCTGAATGATAGAGCTCTGGATGTTTAAATTAAAAAACCCACGACCTCCGAACTGGTCTATACTGAGGGTCTATAATACTTTAGTAGGTATGTAGGAATCAGGAAAATGGATTTTGGTCGAGGATATTGTTGTTTATGCGTTGCCATGTTCTGGATGACATTTTATCGCCGGAGCACAGACAATACCCCCTGGTTTATAGCACCGTAAACTATTGCCAAAACTGTTATACAGGGGCTTTTTGAACGTACGTAACACTTTCTCTACTACTATGTGACTGTCTACTGCACTATTTTAGCGCGTAAAATTTAATTATTCACCAAATTCCTAAAACTATGTAAAGGAGTTCGTTGACTTAGTTGCCTTTCAAAGAATATATTTATTGCGTTAAATACCTAAATAAACGACTTTACGATCTATAAGTACCTACTTACTCCCTTTCAATATATACAGGATGGAAACGATATTCAAAGCCGAGTCGATTGTTGGCACCCATGGGGGCAAACAAGCAGGCCAGACGCGTAAATGAACGCGTTAATATTTAAACAAAAGGATACGTGTAAAGTGGCTCTTGACACACTGCGGGTTGAAGGTGTTGTGAACGGAGTCGTCTGTGAACACGATGTTCACTATGTCGTTCCCGATGTGCCGTTTCCTCTCCAGCTGCGGGCCAACCGATCACATAGAATACAGACCAAACAGACGGTGTGTTCCCCTTCGGCCTATGATACACGCTCTACGTAACCAGTTTCGTACGAATACTTTTTTTTCTTCCTACGTAACCGCTTTCGTAGGAAGAATTCTTATTTGGTAATCTATACTTAAAATAATTCTCATGTTATTGGACACAATTCACGGCGTACAATTACTACCGTACGCTCCATAAGCTTTGTACTGTATTCTGAGCGTAAAGCTAAATACTCAATTATAATCCATAGTTGCACTAGTATTTCTGGTATGTATATACCTATTTATGAGTGTATTGTTTCATACATGAAGGAAAAAAAATTACTCGGGGCGCGGACGCCCACCAAAGAGATCCTAACTCTATGGTTTCATACCATGAAATATTTTTTTCTTTTTTATTCATTTGTTATTCCGAGGTATTTCGATTGTACGGACGGTGATTAGTTTACTCCTTCACGTCACGTCAACAGCCTAATAATCTCCCCACTGCTGGGGCTCAGGCCTACCCTCTCAACGAGGGCGTGCGGGCTATAGTCCACCACGCTAGCCCAGTGCGGGTTGGCAGACTTCACATGCGCCTAAGAATTTCTTCTTCGGCGTATGCAGGTTTCCTCACGATGTTTTCCTTCACCGTTTGAGAGCAGTCAGTACATGTACTTAAGTTTCGAGAAAAAACCCATTGCTCCTTGAATGAAAAAAATATAGGGAGCGCGCGCGCCACCAAAGAGATTCGAACCTTCCTGGTTTACTCTGAACCGCAATCGGATTTTTTTTTCAGTGTTGTAATTTTGATTATCATTGTAATATTGTCGTGGTTATTTTTTGTGTTGTTAGCTTATTTCCACCAACCACCTCATTTTAATAAGCATTAAATTCAAGAAAAAATCTGCAGAGTTCGGGTGCAAAACTATTCAATTAATGCTAATCTACGAATAGCCAATTCAGTTCAAAACGTTTTTACAGACCTGTTGCTTGTTGTCCTTAGAGAACGGTAACATTGTGGAAACGTGAAACATTATCTCGTGGCCCTGGTGCATCGTGTAAGTTGAATGGCTGCCAGTCATGTCACCTGCAACACAACAACACCAGTTTATATTATCTTGTTGCAAACACGATTTAGGGTATGTACACATCCCTATTCCTATACCCTAAGAATGTAACTGCATACGTACTTGAATCGACTGCGGAGTTTTCCTCCTAAATATATACAGGTGTTTGGAAGGTCGATGCGAGGTCGAGGTCCAGGGGAGATCATTTAGACTGCATCAAGTTGTAAATTTGCAAAGTTGGTACACTTACACATAATTTTATTAAATATTTTTTATTAACGGTCTTTACGGACACGTAAAGAGCACTCGCGTCCCACGGCGAGCGTGTATGATGAGAATGAGCGAAGCGAAAGAGGTGTGTCAGGATCGCGATACTTGGCGCTCCGTTATTTCTGCCTACCCCGCCAGTGACATAGCGTGAAGATATGTATGTACGTATTTTTTATTAATAATTAAAACAAGTTCTATCTGGGGTCTGCTTAGTTATGGAAAATGTGACATCGCGTTCCTGTAATCTCAAACAACCAAGTTTCCCTGAACTTTCTTGGCGGTGGCTTGGCTTCCTTAATCTTTGAGATAAGGCTATTTTGCTTGAAAGTTGAGCAGCAGATTATTGTTAAAACTTTTGAGATAAGTTGGTTGGAGAGAGTTTTGCTTGGAAAGCACCTGTGGGTTGTAGGTAATCCTCAAAAATAAAACAAATCTAAAATATAGGTAAGAAAATGGTCCTTCTAAAGTACCGGTTAGTATACGGGGAAGACATCTATAGACGTACGGGGGAGATGTCTTTCTTTACATTCCTCATTATTATTTTTGTTGCAAAATACTGAGTACAAAGAGAATACCACAATTCTGCGTAAGATGGTAATATATGGATTGTACCTTTAGCACCCTTCAGGGCGAACGTTATGTTGACAGTTTAAGCAAATAGGATTTAGACGTTATTTAGAAACTCAATAATGTTCGCTCCAACTATTTTACATAATCCAAACTACTGTTTCAAATTACCTTTGACATCCAGACCGCCTCGAAAGCGGTTCCATCCTCTTAATCGAATTTTGTCTCCCAAAAGCGAAATAAATCTCTCCCATTTCTCGTCGCCCTTCTCTGAAACATTCAGACATTTAAATTGTCTACTTATCAGGACAATACTAACGTAGGTCCTTGGGCTAGTTGCAGAAACAGCGACCGAGCTCCATCCAACCAGCCAATCCAACTTCTACTAACTCGTGCAAACATAAATTATCATGAAACACAAGGACCTCAATTATTATACTTACTAAGTTAGTAATATACTAACCTAACGGGTGCTAACGGTAAACTTTTTTTAATGGACATTTTAGGTAGCTCTTGCCAGCAGCGATTTCGTTCATGTGAAAATAGGGGTTAAAGTAGTGATTTTTGCCTCGTTATTAAATATTTAGCTCCCTTCTGCCATTGCTTTTTTTTATTCACGGAATAGGTACTCGTTCTCGATTATTACGACAAACGTTGCAACAAGACTAGACCAAATGGCTAAACAGAGGCCAAATACGGTTACTGATGTCGATGTTTATCGAATAAAGCTTAATTAACAGGCGTGGACCCAGGGAGTAAGTCTCGAGGTTTGTTTAATATGACCCCAAAGTTAATCATGTCTTAGAAAGTAGCTCATTGTGAAATATCACTACTACTTAATAAATGAGAATTGCTTTTCGAGTTGTTGATTAGCTAGGTTTTTAGGCAAGGTTTTTGCAGGCCGCTCGAGAAATTTATTAATCGCGGACGAAGCCGCGGGCTATTACATATTTTAAAGACTTAGTGTCCGATCAAATTCACAAAATTACACGGATAATTAAAGGCTTTCATAATCAATACCTTCCAAGTATTTAAGGTTCCGCCTTAAGGTTAAGGTCCGCCTTATTTAAGGTTCTTTTCGGATACCGAGCGAAACTTTTTGATACGTCTCTGTATAATATGGATAACTCAAAAGCTACTGGACCGATTGATGTGCAGAAGTAAAATTTCCCAGCAAATAAGAGAAACTTCAGGTAATGTATTTTCCAAGATAAAAAAGGCAAACATTTTTTTACGTAATTACTTGTAATTTAATAAAGTGTACACTTTGGAAGTTTTTTTGCGATTGTGCCCTCGGGTACTGCGAACTGCCGCAGCCAACTCGCACCTCACCTTCCACCATATAAATTCCACCTTGCCCTTATATTTTAAACATTAATTTGCCGTTTAATTTTTTAAATTTGGGATCTTTGAACCCCCAAAACCGCCCTCTTTCTACGGACCTGTTTTTAAACCGTTACATCCGCTATTATCGGGGAGTAACATAGGCTACAGTTTAAGCTGGAAAATAAAAATTCTTGCAAGAAACTTGAAAGGCCGTAGTATGTTACAAGGAAAATTTACCGTTAGAAAGCATCTCGTCATCAGTCTTCTGTGCGGGCTTCATCAGCATTACGCCAATCTTGAAATTTACTGAACCCTCCTGCTCCTCTAGCAGTAAAACGTCCTTTTGAAGTTCTGCGCATGTAATCTGATAGAGAAAATTGCCGTGTTTATTGTTTGTTAGCGATGAATAGCGTCTGATTACATTACTTTGGACAAGCCGCTTCGTTAGTTAGTAGGACTTGCCAAGTTGATTTTACGTATACCTATGGTTATTTAAGTAGGTTATCTAGTGGTTATTGTAATTAAGGTCGACATCGGTACTAAAGTGTATGTAAGTGTAACTACATTAATAATGAACAGCTTTGAGCCCAGGAATAATGAGATTTATTAAAATGTGAAATCGCTCTGCAAGGGAATTATGTCAAAGGCTTAAAAAAAACTGTAGGTATCTACCTACTGAGAAACTCCCCGGTGCAGTCGAGTTGAAATGCTCGAGCGACGGTTTGTGCCGCGTATCTAATTTATTAGGTTTCAAAGTGTAGAATTTCTATGTAGAAAAATGTTTGCATCAATGTGCTGTTTTTAAAAGTATTTGTTATCAACATTGTGAGGAAACCTGCATATACGCCGAAGAAGAAATTCTTATGCGTATGTGAAGTCCACCAACCCGCACTGGGCTAGCGTGGTGGACTATAGCCCTAACGCCCTCGTTTGAGAGTCCCAGCAGTGGGGACATATTAATAGGCTGTTGATTTATTTGTTAAATTTTTAACAATTAAGTAGGTACTTACTTTAAAAACAGCACATGCTAACATTTTTTAGTTATATAGAAATTCTACAGTTTTCGAAACTTCTATAGGTACTCCCGTGTCCAGTTATATTATTTCATTACGTTTCAATGTAAGGGACATTGAATTTGTCTACTTTATTGTCAAGAGTTAGGTATAATATACATGACAGGTGAGATGTTGTTACCTCTCTTGGCACCTTGTCGACTCTCTCCATGGCCGGGAACTGCGCCAGGATCTGCTTGACGGTGGGCCTCGTCGGCGCCTGGCCGCCCCCGCCGGCCCACGCGCTCGGCGGCAGGTAGATTTTGTGCGCACCCTGTAGAAGCGTAGTTCAGTATATATCTAGTATCATGCCATGCCTTAGTAAATGTGCGGGAGCAGGAAAAATCCAAAATTTGAACAGAATAATTAAACTTAGTTTCAATATCAGTAAAAAGTTTTACAATATCTATTGTATTTTAGTAATACTCGACTGAGATCACTTATTGTTTTCACCCTGTGTACGATCTCTCGTTCTGCCTGGGCGAATCGGGGTGAACAATTTAAAATCATTTTCGTTCCTACGATATCCTGTAGCGCATGTTTGTTTGAACAAGCGGCTTTTTGTTTGCTCGCTCAGAAGCCTTTTATGCATCCGACTCCTGAATAAACGTTCGTGTTATTGCAATTTTTTCATGAATTTCCTCTTATTTCAGTGACCGGAATAAGGAGAATGTTATTGGAAAATGAATATTGTTTTTATACGTGGTTTATCTCACAGACAAAAGGACTTAATGATTCGATGGAAGATTAAATAATAAAGTAATAATGTCATATCTAAAAAAAAACGGTATATTTTTCAAAAAATTGCGAAATTATTCTGCCGCCCATAGCAAATACAGACGCCTGTAAAAGTATCTTATTTTATAGTGCATCCCTGCATGGACGGGAGGAAGTTATTATCATTACATTTCAGCGACAAAGCAATGATTAACGATCAGGAATGAAAGGAAATACCAATTACTTACTCTGTGGAAATACTTCCCATGTAAATTAAAGAAAACTAACTTCACATGCGACTTTATGTCAAAGTATCAACCTCTTGCGCAAGTAACTACTATACTTATGCGGGCAGCGAACTTTAATAAGTATAGAAGCATTAGTTCATACAAATTAATTTGAAATTGTGAGATTATAATAAAAACAAATGCAATTATGTTATGCTAGCTGAAGTAACAAAGCGTGTAAGATGATTATAGACCATATCGCTATGCGACAAAGTATACATTTGCTTGTATTGACTTCTACTTAATACATTTTCATGTCTAGTACTCATACTCAAATCACCTACTGCTGATCATTTTTAATTTTTAGGGCTTAGTAGTATTTCTATACTTATTAAAGTTCGCTGCGAATCCAAGTTCAATTTTTGACAGTCGACAATTTTTTCTATAAGTAACTACTAACTAGGTAATTAAAAATTGAAGTCTTCGACATTTGTCTACATATTTGGGGCGGCCTAGTCCCCTAGCGGGGCTAGGGCACTCCTGAGTCTGCCCTTGGACATAAAGAGTGAAGCTGATTGAAGTGCTCACCATCTTGTTGAAGAGTATGGCTCGTAAAAGTCCCGCGCCGCCCTCCTGCACGACACTGAGAAGGTACGGCTCCCGGGAACCGTCCACCCCTATGTAGTTCTGGTGCACTGCGAATGGGAACATTGTATTACGTATCATCTTTATCAAACATCAACGACGACCGAAACTCTGACAGTCCTACTTGGCTATCCAATAACAAACGAATTCAAAATTGTGCACAGATTTTTAAGCAATTCCTGAAAAAAATACATATCAGTTACATATGCGATTAATTTCAATTATCGCATTATGATAATGAAAAGAGAAACAACTTCTAGTTTAGTTGACTGGCCGTAGTGGGACTGGCCTGTTGGCGTAGTGGTAGTAACCCTGCCTGCCTACTGCGCCAAAGGTCGTGGGTTCGATTCCCACCCGGGACCAACATTTGTGTGTTGAGCATAACTGTTGGTTTTCGGATTCTGGGTGTTTGTATGTATTTAAGTATTTATTTAAAAGTATTTAAGTATGTTTATCAGTAGTTGTCGAGTACCCATGTACAAGCTTCGGCTTAGTTGGAACTAAACAGCCGTGTGTAAATTTATCCAAACATTATTATTATTATAATTTTAGGTAGGTACTCAATTTTGCTTTTATTCTTGGTAAAACAAAAGCAAGTAAGTACAATTTTTGGTTTCGTAGCGGAATGCCTAAATAATACTTTCTATTTCCCCGAAAATTTCGATTAACAATCTATTGACTCTCCAAAATGCAATTTAAAATGTTGCGTCACTTCGAAGTGAGGTAACTGGGTTTGTGTAGAGCGAGTGTTCCGGACAGATTTTCGCGAACCTTCAACAATAAACAATGAAGGTCGATCGTCAGCCCGCAGGCCGCAGCACGTGCAAGCCCGGTCGGCGTAATAGTGTTTACAGAGTTGTGGCCGTCGACGTAAAAATTAGTTCAGTTAGTGGCCACATCATATTATCAAATCAGCAATACATAAAGATTTTCCTGATTTTAGCCGTTTTCGAGCGAGAGAGGTCCGCCAAAATAGAAACAACAAACCAATAAGTACTTATAAACTTTTCTGGCTCTACAAGATAAGATGAATAGTGGACTGTCGTTATACTTTTTATGAAATGTACAAGAAAAGTAAAAATGTAAGTTATATTATTTCAGGCAAATCCAGTTTTCCGTCACCTTCTAATTGCATATCCACATAATTTCTCAGTATTTGATAATAGCAAACTGAAAGTAAAATTAAGGAAGAGGTAATAAATACCCTAACTCAACTATCCTCTGAAACAATATACCTACCTATATTTATTTATTTATTTAAACTTTATTGCACATGTATTGTACAAGAGGCGAACATAATGCCGGAGGCCTATATTCCACCCAAACCTTGATGAATATTGATACTGAATCCTAACAAAACACGTTATTTAGTAAACAATCAAACCAAGTGTCTAAGTATCCGTCTACAACAAATATCCCATTAAATCTCTAATGCTCCAATTCAGAACAATGGCGAAGTTTAGCAGCCGCAGAGTTACTTTGCTAAGCTGTGGTGACGAGACATTATAGTTGTAGCTATGTGTTTTGATACTCGGGCACTGCGTCAGCGTTTCAGGAGTGAGTTGAGGAGTGTATACGAAGTGTTATTAAAGAGTATTATAGGACGACTTGCAGTATGAAGTCTTATAATCGATCCAAGCACATTTTTAGCTTATTCATAGACCGACACCAAGGAGTGTGCTAAAGTATTTCAGATCTCTAAGTCTAAGATATTGAAGGATTATTCTTCGCGTCCTACTTCGAATTTGAATTTCAATTAGAAGAATTGATTATTAGAATTGAAGAAGAATCAAAGTCAAAGTCAAAACTATTTTATTGCATGTAAGTACACTGGGTACATTTATACAACGTCAATTTTTTATCTACCACCGCTTCCAAGGTGTTATATAGAGCTGGGAAGAAGAAGCGGCGCAACAAACTTGAAACTTGAGAATTGAGTTTCAGTTAGAATGAATCTATTATTTTTCACAAACTCACAATACGACTGGTATTTACTCGCAGATAGAGACTGGAAATACTGCCTAATTTAAAAAGAAATCTTCAAATGCCCACCACAAAAGGAGGCGCGCTAAAAATATTTCGTCTCCCTTACATGTATGGCGAGGTACCTATAAAAATTGAACTTATGACTTATTAAAATTGATATACAAAGATAATATATCATTGATATATAATATTGATGTTTATAAAGTATCCTCGTACAACATTCCATGCATTTTCGTTCATAACTGTAAAAATAATGACGCTGTGACAGACTTGGATGGTCGGACGGACGGACAGACAGACAGTTGTCGAACTACGGAACCCTAAAAATCATTGTTTTTCGAATACTTTTATAAGCACTTACAATGATATGTCGTACATATATGTACTTCTACGAGTAGTTTTTATTACCAGCCACTAACTCATCTATAGATAAAGTAAACATCACCGCTCCAAGTTATCGAATATACTATACGGTAGTCTAGTGCCTCAATCGTAACAGCGAAGAAGTTATGACACGGACAGAAGTATTGTTTCTTTCCAAACTTAGCTGATTATTCTGTTGTTGCCTTCACAGTTCAGAAAGTTTTAAATAATATTTAGCAAATGCTTATTATCAAACTACACAGTGCTGTTTGTGCAACCAAGTCTTCCGCGTCACAAAGAAGTTATGTGCAAAATTAAGTTTTTCCTCTTTTTAAAACAGCCGTGTGTAAATTTGTCCAAACATTTTTTTTTTCTTCTCGAACAATCGTTTTGTGGTGTATAGGCATAGTGTAATGGTATAGGTGGTAAAATAAAACACTACTTTTTACTTGCGGGTTTGCGCGTGCGACACGACCGGTCGCTGCGATGTCTGCCATAGCAATGCCGCAGTGTTGTGTTGCTAGTGCGGCAATGCTGCCAGCTATAGGCTCTATGCAATGCGGGGAGTGGGCGAGTCACACCACGGCCATTTTTTTTTCATTTATTATTCTATAGACAAATAATAAATAGTCGGTGTGACCCACAGAAGTTATGGTAGCGAGCTTTTTCTGTGTTCTGTGGTGTGACCCGCCCGCTCCCCGCATTGCATAGAGCAAATAACAATAGTTCCTTTAGCACTTGAGACTTTTTTGTTCCTGTTGTTGTTCATTCAAAGGAACTAGACTACCAAGTTCCTTTATTTCTGTGTTGAGTCAATTATATATTCTGTGGTTGGAAGTCATAGTTATAAACCTATTTAGCCTGTCTGTTTCGTCAGCGTCACTAGCCGGTCAGTCAGTAGGCAAACAAACCAGTAGGTAACCCATTTGACGATACGAATAAACAAACGAAATGAGTGGCCAATTTATTAATTGGTAGTAACATTATACCTACCTACAGATGTTATGTATGTACCAGTTACTTATTATCAAGAATACGCACAGGTAATTGTGGGTTCAATTAATTGTTTAATATAATAGAGATATTTCCTTAACACAAGCTATGTGTATGCAACAATTTTATGGAGCGTAACAAACAAACGTACCTATAACAAACAACTCTCTTTGGAATTTTTAATATTTAGTTAGGATTATGATAACAATAAACTGTGATTGGCTGAAATCCGTGATCATGTTCATTAGGAGTATCTACCCATAAAAGAACATGAAACCTGTTGAAATGGGTATTAACGTGTCGTAACCCTTTTTGGCGCTAAAGTCGTTACATCAGACTCACCTGTGTCACTTTTTCAACCGACCCTTATCTCTTATCTATCTTAACTACCTTTATACAAACACTAGCCGATGCCCCGCGACTTCATTCGCGTTATAAAGTATACTATTTATATGTTATTCAATTTTTTAACCCGTTCGTTCTAATCATGCCAGTATCTTAGTTTTAAAGTTTGTCAATAGATGGCGTTAGGTGTACTTTACACCCCGCTATCATTTGGTTCTTCGCAACATATATAAGTTATGCGTGCAAATTATCCACCAGTTTTTACCTCTTTATTATTAGTATAGATGTCTAATATATATAACCTGTCTGGATGGCAAGTTTACAAATACATAGTACGAAGACATTGTATACGCTCCGACAACGTTCTGCTAATGATCTCTACAACTCGTATGACCTTCCGTTGTTTAACTTTGGTTAAGGCTCTACTGAGTTTTTTTTTCTTTTATTTTATGGAGGGTTTGTTCTTTTTAGAACATGCCACCCTCATTGTTGCATGCATCACATTTACTCCCTACGTTTTATGCCTAACTTTACAATTTTGTATAGTATCTTGGCCTATTATTGCATTTACCTAAATGTAATGTGTTGTACATTAACTCTGACTGTCTCCTCTCTGCGTCGTTCCGATCACGGTTACCGAGTTGTTATTGTGACGCGACAATCTATGCGGTTACGTCTACGACAGAGTATTTAGATATACTTGACTTGAGTGGCTGCGTCTTCCTCCCCGGGATTAGGTCAAGCGCATGCAACGTGAAAAGTGTATGGGTTGCTTTATCATCATTATCAGCGCGCACCAGTCCACTGCTGGACTATCATGGCCTATACCAAGGCACGTCACTGAATCAGAATTAGGGTATCCGCAGCCAATCATAGCCGCCAACACAAGTCGTCTCTCTAATCGTGGTCCGTCCAGAAGCCCTACTCCATTACTTCAAGGAGCTGGGATGGCTGGACTGACGGCCCGGGGGGAATTGCACAAAACTCCCGTTTTCGTGGAGTCGGTGCAGGGACTGCCACCCCCGTCTAAGAATAAGAATCTAGTCGTGGTCTCCACCCGAGAACTCTACTGGTATTGTGTATAGCCACAAACTTGATATTAAAAGATGTGTTGCTAAGCTATTAAATCGGAATGTAATTTTGCAACGAATACTTTTTATAGTCCTTCAAACCGAAATTCTAGTGGTAAAGCCGTCACTTGTAAACGTCGGCCTGAGGGGTACGTCTGAGTTCACAGTGGTTTGCGTCGTTAAATAATAAATTGAGATCTCCATTATCTATCACATCCATCACAATTAAGTTTAATGTCGTAGGTACTCTATTAGAGTGACAATTATTGTCAAACTAAGTTACTACAATAATTGGAAGTTTACAGGTTTTCTTTTGTGTTTTCCCAAATATTTTAAACATTAGGAAGTGTGTCGTGTTTATTATTGTTAACAATAATGATTAAAAACGATTATTATATCAAAAGTAATTTTCTTATAATAAGTATTGTGTTTCAAAATCTTGATTTACGGTGATTTGCACAACTTGTATGTCGCATAGATTGCATAAAATATCTATAAACTGGCTAATATTTTAAAAACGTATATAAATTTCATATTTTTCCATACTTTTTATTCTTTCAATACGTTTCCTTTGTGCGAACGCTACGGTGCTACGCCGGCGCCGCTTGCTGCCGCCGTGCTGCTTTTACATAGCTTTGTGAGTAGATCGAATCATCAAGTCAGGCCCTCAATGTCCACCGCTGGACATAGGCATTCCCCATTGAACGACCACACCACCCGAAAACGAATCAATTTTATTTTTCTTCATGACTGAATTAAAAATAAAAACTTTTTAGGGGCTTTTTATTCACCGGCCGCCATATTGTACGCTGTTTCCCTCCACAAGTGACGAAAGGGAAATGAGAATTGTTTTTATTTCCTCTCTCATCAGACGAAGGCGTAATTCGATAGAAGTATGCAAAACAGGAAATTTAACGATCGCCTCCTCATTTCAATTCAGTGTATTTTGTATCAATAATGCATGATATACAGTAAAGTGGTTGTGAATGTTTATATTATACTAGCTGTTGCCCGCGACTTCGTCCGCGTGGATTTTGGAAGTAGGTACCTATCTCTGCTATGTACAGACATACATCGTCTAGTTATAATTTTCCAATGGTAAAATGGATCATTCTAAGTACCTTCACCATAATTTAAGGTATACCATACCTTCAGGAACAAACTATGAACACCGTATCCAATTTGGTGAAGACAGATAAAAATTTAAAAAATTGTTGTTTTCACTGCTATTGCTCATAAGACTTCTCATATCAATTTTTATTATACGTGTGTATTTTTTAACTAATACAGTATGGGTAAAACCAAAACCATAGGAGATACAGGGAAACTGTCTTAGGAACCTTTAGGTATTTTTTCGTGATAACAATTTTGACATAGTAATCGGAGCAGCTGGAGCTCGGGTGGCATGCATGAATAAGTAGTAAGTTCCTAAGTACATTGCACAGTCTGTTTTATAAGAAAACATTTTATTAAATTTGACTAACTTCTGCTGCTTGGATTTTTTTTTTCCGATATAATGAAGTGATCCCTACATGAAACTGAGTCGAACCGCATTAAAAAAAATATGTGCAAATTGTCTCATTTTTATGGACAACACACGCTTGACCAAAAAATTTCTATGTCATAAGACACTTTCCCTGCATCTCCTATGGTTTCGGACTTGCCTATACTGTCCCAGTTAAAAAAACACTGATATCTCCTATGTCTATGACATCGTCTTGTTACGTTAAATGATTTATCTGTAAATGACGATAACTTTTTTCGCTGTCATCCGATTTCAATGAAACAAAGCCTATAAGTTGCGCCAGGCTGTGCTTAATCTACCTGTGAAAACCGAAAGAAAATCCGTTCAGTAGTTTCGGAGATTAGCGATTACAGACAGACAGAAAGACAGACAGACAGAAAGACAGAAAGACAAAAAAATTTAAAAATGCTTTTTGGTGTTCTGTTACTCTTTTTTTATCGTCCACACTCATTTTTTTATAAATTTATTCAAAGTACAGACACACGGTTTCTACAGATTTATTATAAGTATAGATACGCAATAAGTAGGGAATAATGTTTAAAGGGGAACTCCTTTGGTAGTGTGTTTTATTTACTTAAGCAGAAGGTGTAGGTTGTCCAGGAAGACAGGAAAGTTCATGAAGCTTTACATCTCCTTTAGTGTACCTACCTACAAAACCAAGTATTATTATAATTCTGACAGTTTGACTAGAAAAGCTTGCCTGATCAATTAGGATGTGTGGAACTCTATGGACCTCCTCCATCCATTCTCCGGAAAGCCATCATCAGATCTCACTCAAACCGTTCCCTGACGGAGATCTAACATCTTAAAGTGGCCTCAAAAGTATGGCCTTTTTTTGTAGTAAGTACAGTCAACAATAGAGACAGGTAAGCAGGCACAGTACAGCGCTACTATAGAGTTCTGTAATGTGCCTGCTTACCTGTCTCTATTGTTGACTGTACATATAAATTTAGGATCGCTAAACTAACCAAAGAATATAGAAAGATTTACACGATGAAATAGAAATAACACTCACTTTTACCGAGGAAATATTTGAAGTACCATCTCGTTTGGAACTCTGGGTTTTCGAGTACCGGCGCGCTGGGTGGCCCGAACAGCTGCACAAGAAAACACAAATATTACATTTCATAACAATCAACTTAATTTAAATTTTCAAACGACTAAGGCTGTTGATTTATTAAATTTGCTTTGACTGCTTAGGTATGATTCAAGAAATAAATCAATAAGTTTCAGATATCATGCATGTTGTAGGTACCTGTATCTACATTCAATCATCTAAATTGGGCTTTAACAATTTAGTAAGGCTTACAAGCTTAGCAGTTAACTCTAAATGCTGTCACAATTATGTTTAGTCAAATATACAGTGCAGAAAACTCGTTTAATTGCCTAGTTTTCGAGAAAATCGCTAAAACAATAGTCTAAAAATTAAGTTTTTGTTACTCAGTGCGAGCGCAAAAAAAATTAAAAGGACGTATATAAACACAATTTAAAACAAAAAATATATAGGTATATCTAAAATTTTTGTGTGGACTAACCTAACAGGACAGTACTAACGTACACTTGGTACCTGATTTAAAAATAAAATATTGCAGAGAATCTTCTCCCCAGGCCCCTGAAATCGACAGATGTCAAATCCAGGCCTATATAAAATTAACTCAAAGTCCCTCCCACCCACTGCTACTGGTTTAGTACTCACAAGAAAGGTCAACGCCCCCAGCATTTAAAAATCTTTATCGAAACCTTTAGAGATCAAAACGGATTTTATTTCAAATTTAAATTCCATTAAAAGTATTAAAATCGAGTTTATTTTATTTAACAAACATGCATTTGTCGTAAAATAGTATAACACAACACGTAAAGAATAGGAAATCTACATACTTATAAAAAAACTACCCACTTATCTGTTTTTATTTTAACTATCTAATGCCCCGCGACTTCGTTCGCATTAAAAAGTATCGTATATGTTGCATACTAACTGTTGCTCGCGGCATGTTTATTTGATCGGAAAATTTTTGTTCCCGTACAAACCTTAACATCCCTTTTCACCCCTTTAGGGATGGAATTTTAAAAATCCAAGTACACCAGATTTTAAGTCAGACCACATGCTTTCAAACGAAAAAAACCCCGTTCAAATCGGACCAGTAATTTTAGCGTGATGCGGGTACAAACAGGCAGACAGACAAGAAATTTTTTGAAAAGTGTTTTGGGGTCAGATATAAACAGAAATAACGTATTATTCCAATAGCTTTTTTAAAAAATCCCTTCAATGTACAGAAAGACTCCCGTTACGAATATATAATAGTATAGATATTGGAACTATACAATTAAGTATTAGTCCTCATAAAATGTTTTCTAATTAACTGCGGTTTTCACCGAATGATTGTTTAATTGCTCAATCCCAAAATGCCACCCTCTCTGGGTCAATGATTTATTTCTGGCCAATATCTACGTCCCTCAAATTACTCCTATATTGTCGAGGTTCGTTCACATGTAACTAATTAGTTTGGGATAGACCAAATAGGTCAATTTGGCTGGCTTCCGTTGCCAAGCTCACTCGAGCCTACCTTTCATAGGTCAGCAGTTATCAATCAATTTTATGATCATGGGAATATCTAAATCATCTTTATGTATGTACTAGCTTTTCCCGCGGCTTCGCCCGCGTATAATAGATTTTCCCGTGCACATTGTGAAACAGCGACCTCTATGTAGGCGTTTTGTTACTTAGGGGGTATTAGCGGACGCCCCGCGACTTTGTCCGCGTTAAAAAGTAGCCTATATGTTGTTCCAGGATATAAGCTATCACGTTACCGAGTTACATCAAACTCTGTTCGGTGGTTTTTGCGTGAAAGAGTAACAAACATCCTCACATCCTTACAAACTTTCGCCTTTATAATATTAGTAGGAAGGATTATTAATATTAAATCTGAAATATATAGGTAGACGACGAATATCTCACAGGAAAACTTTAACCGGTACTTTAAGTTTACAGACGTACAGGTAGAAGCGTGCAGATATTTAGATTGCATTCTCTGGATTCATTACCCTGATACCGTATCAGTGCACAAATAGCCACTTGAAAACAGTGCTTAAATATTTTTATGCATTGTTTTGTAATCAGTTGTGTTGTGCGCGTCGCGCGTTGCGGTCGCGTGTGACGCGCGTGTTTTGTTTCATTTCAACATGGGTCTTTGTACTCAAATAAATATTTTCCTTCCATTTGCATTGTCACCCAATTTTGGTTGTAAACAAGCTTTGTAAAAGCGCCGTACCTACAATAGGGCTATTGCGTACTTTATGTCCTGTACTGTTTTTAATGGATACTTAAAGCTAGGTTGTGTGTGATGTTGGTTAATCCTCACCTCATCCTTTTCCCCGAGCGAGTTTCCGTTCTCGAGGCGGTACCGGCGCGCCACCGCGTCGCCGCCGCCGCCTGCCTCACTCGCTGAAGCTGACAGCTGCGAACAAGCACAACCGTTAGGTACTTATTAACTTCTAAAACATACTCCTCACTGCGTGACCACTTTGAATTTCTTCCTTTTGCGGTAGAGACACTTGGCGTTTGGGCGCCAGACGCCAAGAAGTTTTTATCGGCAAACTTCTGAAGGAAAAGTCCGGTGACCCTCGCGCGAGATCCTTCTTTTCCAGCCGCAACAGCTGGCGGTTCAAAGGAGCAACGCAGAAAGCGTCCTCGGGAGTTCGGGACCATTAAGAACTCTGCAGAGCTGGAGGAGCTATTTTATCTGTATATCGGGGCCGGAAGCGGCTGGATGCGGAGGGCGGAGGACCGGGTGTGGTGGACGTTGAGGGTCTGATAAGTATGTATGTATATTATTAAAATTATTATGTTCAGCGAAATTTATCGAAAATGCCCTCTATTCGTCAAAAGAGTTCAGATTTCTAAAATTTATTTTTATACATTCCTCTGATTTTGCCTGTCTATGTCCAGCAGTGAACGTTGAGGTGCTTATATGTATTAATCATTCTCAGTGAAATTCATTGAAAGATGCTTCTATTCTTCAAAAGAATTTAAATTTCTTGAATTCATTTTTATAAATTCCTCTGATTTCGCGTCTTGTTTTTATATACAATGTAAAAACTGTTTATTTTAGCCGGCTCTTTATTTTCGTCATTTGCCACCATTACTTGACAACATTAGGCATTCCAGTACAAATTATGCCATTTCAAAGGATCTCAGTAGACTATTAAGAATCACTAAACGCTTTTGAGCGCATTAATCATGAAAGTCCGTCTAATGGTTTTTCAAATACGAAACGAAACGCACAAATTAAAGAGGAATTTCTCATTTCGTTCGAAATTGGGACAAATTTACATTGAGCGTCTCCCTTTGGGGTTATCAAGGTTATTGACGATCTTATTCTAATGAATATTTGATTGCGAGAAAAGAGCGTTACTAATGTATTGACGACATGCGAATACGACGAATATATTTCTCAAACACTTACAAAAAGAATTTATCCCGAATTTCGAGTAATTTTAAATTAATCCTTCAGAGAAGAAAGTCAAATCATTTATTGCTATGATTTTATACATAGGTAGGTACTACTTGTGAAAGTTTTCTATACTTATCTATACTTATAATAAATCTGTAGAAACCGTGTGTCTGTACTTTGAATAAATTTATAAAAGAATGAGTGTGGACGATAAAAAAAGAGTAACAGAACACAAAAAAGCGTTTTTAAATTTTTTTGTCTTTCTGTCTGTCTGTCTTTCTGTCTTTCTGTCTGTCTGTAATCGCTAATCTCCGAAACTACTGAACGGATTTTCTTGCGGTTTTCACAGGTAGATTAAGCACAGCCAGGCGCAACTTATAGGCTTTGTTTCATTGAAATCGGATGACAGCGAATAAAGTTATCGTCATTTACAGATAAATCATTTAACGTAACAAGACGATGTCATAGACATAGGAGATATCAGTGTTTTTTTTAACTGGGACAGTATAGGCAAGTCCGAAACCATAGGAGATGCAGGGAAAGTGTCTTATGACATAGAAATTTTTTGGTCAAGCGTGTGTTGTCCATAAAAATGAGACAATTTGCACATATTTTTTTTAATGCGGTTCGACTCAGTTTCATGTAGGGATCACTTCATTATATCGGAAGAAAAAAATCTGAGCAGCAGAAGTTAGTCAAATTCAATAAAATGTTTTCTCAAAGAACGCCAGTGAAAAATAATTTTTATTATTTTTAAAAAATGCGTATCGACTTAGTTTCATGTTAGAATCATTTTATTGTATCGGAAGAAAAAAATCCAAGCAGCAGAAGTTAGTCAAATTTAATAAAATGTTTTCTTATAAAACAGACTGTGCAATGTACTTAGGAACTTACTACTTATTCATCCATGCCACCCGAACTCCAGCTGCTCCGATTACTATGTCAAAATTGTTATCACGAAAAAATACCTAAAGGTTCCTAAGACAGTTTCCCTGTATCTCCTATGGTTTTGGTTTTGCCCATACTGTATTAGTTAAAAAATACACACGTATAATAAAAATTGATATGAGAAGTCTTATGAGCAATAGAAGTGAAAACAACAATTTTTTAAATTTTTATCTGTCTTCACCAAATTGGATACGGTGTTCATAGTTTGTTCCTGAAGGTATGGTATACCTTAAATTATGGTGAAGGTACTTAGAATGATCCATTTTACCATTGGAAAATTATAACTAGACGATGTATGTCTGTACATAGCAGAGATAGGTACCTACTTCCAAAATCCACGCGGACGAAGTCGCGGGCAACAGCTAGTATTAAATAAGTCTAATTATTAATTATATTATAATTATATAAACAAGCTTTTACTAAAATGCCCCAAAAAAATATAAACCCTGATCACTATCTGTCATTAAACTACTCATCAAAATCAATCTAACGAGCCCAAATTCGAAGGTTTTACGTTAAGGTTCTTGGGAAGTTCTAGTCACCAACTTCTGGCTTCATCATCTGAAAAACTAAACTACCTAGCAAGATTTTAAAAATAAACGTCATTTTCATTTTAAATCGTAAAATAAACTATACACACTTTAAATTGTAACAGAATTTGTGGCCAGACTAGGTATACGAGTATGTCTGAACCAATAAAAATATCCGGCACGACGACGCGTACGTACGGTTGCTTTATGAATTAGTATAATATTTTCTACGCAGACACGAACACTGAACTGTTCTGTAATAATATGTTGTGAGGTGTATTTATAGGCTGTTAGTATGATTTTTTAAACAAACAGTACCTTGAGTTTCAATAATTTGGATTTTTTTTTAACCATGTTATTGTTCTTAATAATTTATCATAATGTTTATAATCATAACTAAACTAAATGTTTATATTTTACAGAGTAATTTTACTATCTTTATATAAGTAGTGTTACTATCATCTTCATCACCTACGATTAAAATTTAAAGTCGTGTTGGTGCTTTTTAATTTCAATCGAGTATCCCTTAAGTAACCGTGCAAAAAATTCGCGTATTTGAATCGCGTTCATGAAAATCAATTGTAGAGTCCATAAAGAGTCGACTAATATTTTATAGTTTGGTGTGGCCGATCTATTTCTTTGCTCATATTACATTAAACGAGAGTGTGACATTGGTAGGTAGTTAGTTAGCAGTGTAAACTCAGTTAATAGCTCATGTGAAACCGTATAGGTGTGTGCAGCCTTGTTTAATGTCAAGACAAGCCCTGGTACGACCTTACCACGCGTTACCATTATACAGGGTTGGTGCTACTATGTGGAGGTCGTAACAGTAATTAGGTATTTATAAAAACTGGGACGTATCTAGGGAATCATGAGGGGGTTCCGACTAATTCATCAACGATCCGATTAATTATTCGAAACAATTCAAAGCGATAGCTGTAGCAGAGCGTCGGTGGAATAGTAGGGCAGACGCGGCCTGTCATGTTGAGAGCTCCGAGTTCGATCCTCGGTCGAGCCATGTACCAGTGGGTTTTTCTCGAAACTTAAGTACATTTACTGACTGCTCTCGAACGGTGAAGGAAACCTTGAGGAAACCTGCATATGCCGAAGAAGGAATTCTTAGGCGCAATTAAGTGAAGTCCACCAATCCGCACTGTAAGCTTGTGCCCCTACAGTGGAGTCATATTAATAGGCTGTTGATTTGATTTTTGATTTCAATAGCATTAACTATTACCTAAGTTTATCCACATCAAGAAAAACGTTATTCCAAAGTAAAAATAAATTCAGAAAAATACTGATCAAATTTTTTGATGTAGTCGTAAGAGAATATTTATTTACATCATATGTTGCGCTTTTAGAAACTTATCTATCGCTTGCGTTTAATTGTCATGGAACATTATTTATTTATGTATTTAGCTTATTACTTACCTACATACTTTTCCTAAAGGTTGTCTGGAAGAAATCGCTCTTAGCGATAAGACCGCCTAGATGTACATTACAGTATCTGTTTTTGTTTTTGTCTGTAATTTTTAAACGTGCAATAAAGTGTATTGAATTGAATTGAATTACCTACATACTTATCATAAATACAAATTTTGTTCACACTTTGTAATATACCACTCTATGATATTTGATGCAGCTTAAAGCTCCCATCCCATACACAGAGCACGTTTACTGCGTGACCCTTGCGGCGATGCCCGTGCGGGCGCGTTGTTCCGTGCTCTGTGCTCCCATAATAGTACATTATGATATAAGTGCGGTAAGTTGAAAATTACAGCCGAGGCGATATTACTAGCCCGAGCCGTAGGCGAGGGCCATAAGAAAGCAGAGGCTGTAATTTTCAAAGCGCACGTATGTCATACGACGTTTTTTAACATATTTGCGAGGAAATAAATAAAACTCGGAAAACGAATGAATGTTTAATTACTTGTTAAAGCAGTTATAATCACTACTTGACGACATTTTCAAATAAAAACAATACAGCGAAAAGAAAAAGCGCATGAAATTACATTGATTGCAGGCTTGTATAGCACTTTTCTCAAATAATGCGCGGAAGTTATGGCGAAAAGAGTGTTCTTTTTTTCATTTGGCCCTATCTCCGGAACGGCTAGTGCTAGACCCCTCGTGTTTGTACTCAAATGAAAGGTCTCGATGAGATCTAGTTGAATATAATATAAAATAAAAACAGCCTGTATATACAATTTTATATGAACATACAGGATGTTTTTTTTATATATTATATTCAGATAGATCTCGTCGAGCTCTTACATTTGAGTACCATGAACAAGGGTCTACCACCAGCCGTTCCGGAGATATGGCCAAAAGTATTTTGATTTGCCCAAAGTATTGTGACAACCCTAAGTCGTGATCGTTCAGTTCAGACGGTTCACAATTTTAATAAAACTTTTGATATTTTTTGGATTTCCGCGCATTATTTGAGAAAAGCACTATACAAGCCTTGGCCCCAACCAGGCATTGATGGACTCACGTATCCATTCACACGCTCGTCCATCAATGCCTCTGTTGCGGGCCGCGGCAGTAATGTACTATTGCTAATCGTTCGTTTTTAGACGGAGCATCTTGATAAACTGTGCGTTTTACTTTACATTACCGCACAAGTGCGTAATGAGATACAAAGCGATATCATCAACAGCCTATTAATCTCCCCTCTGCTGGGGCTCAGGCCTACCCTCTCAACGAGGGCGTGCGGGCTATAGTCCACCACGCTAGCCCAGTGCGGGTTGGTGGACTTCACATGCGTCTAAGAATTTCTTCTTCGGCGTATGCTGGTTTCCTCACGATGTTTAGAATACACAAAACGATATTGAAATTGATAACATAAGTGACCCTTTACGAGCAAATATGTTATAAAAAACATTAACTGTGGACGTGAAGAAGATAGAGCTAACCTCCCATTAGTTCTTTACCTAATTTTGACACGAATGGCAGACTAATTGGGAACACAAGTTCAACGACATTCATTTGGATTTGTGTATCAAAATAAACTGAAAATAATTAGCTATCATGTACCTACTTAAAATGTTTATGCGTAGATTAGCGATTTTATCTTATAAGTGGGCGAAATTAGGAGTTCGTAAAGTTGTTAGTGATTTCCCAGGAAACTTTTTATGTAAGTATTAGAAACCTTATAAATAGGAGCAGAAATCCTCGTTTTCCTTACAACATAACTTTTCCATGAGATATCTTTTTCATGCCCTTTCAGGATCCACTACTGCAATGTAAGAACGCTAAGATGTACGAGTATAAATATTTATATCTGTTGGTATATTAAAATAGATGCAGATAAATTCTTTATCGCACAAAAGTTGTAAGTCATTCTGAACGTTTCACTAAGGCAGTTGAACTCTGTCGTTTTGCTCAAGTTTTGGTATTTTCTTTAGGTACAATCAGGTACATCAATGACATCAGTTGCATACCCTTCACTGATAAACCTTATTGGGTTTTGTGCACTTTTGTGTTTGAGCTATTCTGTAAATCTATAATAGTTAAAAAGTAGGTAGGTAGAGGTACCTATTTAAATAAATAAAAAATTCAAAAGTATTTGTTCTACCTTGACACCTGGCAGGATCACTGCCAATTACAGGTAGCGGCATTTTTTTTGTAACATAATTGAAATTGGATTGGATCACCGGAACCCTTGGACGCGAAGGAGGCTTAATTTTTGTACATAGAAAAATATTTTCTTCTTAATTTCACTTCCTAAAGCCTCCCTCCTTGTTTAGCTCGCATAAGTATTGCCATCAAAAGTTTTTCATTTTGGACACTCAATGTTCGTGAAATATTAATATTTTCGTTGGCACTCTCATACATAATGCAAACCACGTGGTGCCTGTCTTTGTGTAGTACGCGTGCCAGGACGACGCGCACTGGATGTTGGGTGTAAATATAAACAAATGTTATTGTCACGCATTGCCTCCGCCAGCCTCACGAACCTATTCGATTTATGAAGATGGAGTTGATTCAGTTTCAATATTGTATAAATATAGTATTTAAATAAATACATTTATTTAATACAAGTAACATATGCCCGAGACTTCGCTCACGAGAGCGTTGATGTTCCCAACACGTTTGAGGTATAGTTATAAAAAAATTGTGTACATACAATGTACGCGCGAACCAAGGTCAAAAGATAGACTGTTTGGAGAGTGTAGGGATGGGCCCTTACATTTCTTGAAGGGAACCTCTTCAGACTATCCGCTCTAGAGTAAAATCCGTTTCTGTTTGGCCTCCGAACATTTCGGATATTAAATAAATAGTGTCTGGTATAAATTTTCTAAACGGTTAGGTTAGGACTTTGTTTTGGCCCGTCTTCTTCATTCGGGAAAACTCACAAAATGAGTTCATCAAGAGATCAAGCTCCTTCATAGTGTTAATAAGTGTGGGAGTTTATCTTTCGATTAACGGCCACTTCTCGGGGCTGGAAGTCGTAAACTAATTTATTATAGGGGTTAATGAAAACAGTGATTCGTATTCATGGCATCCTTTATCTATTTATTTCTAATTTGGCTTTAGGGATTAGTGACTAATAAAGCTGCTAAAATAATCTACACTGTACCTATAATGGTATCTACAAGTACAACTATACAAGAACCTACAAGGTTACCTATCACATCAAGATGCATCCGTTCATGCCTGTATTGTTGAGTAAATATAAGTTATCGATAAATAAGTGTCGACAAGAAATCACTAGAAATATTTTGTTCGTGATACCAAAACTTGTGTCTGATCATAAATGGTCACAAACCGGCGGAGGCTGCAACCTGTGCGCGGGGTTCATTCCCTCCGGAGACAGACAAGTGTGTATACTTTGTATAGAGTTGGTCCCAGGGTATTTATGAATTGTGCTGCCTCTGCTGCCAAACTACTTTGTTTCGAGGTTGGGGCAGCGCAACCGCACGTTGATTAATTTTGATTATATTCTATAATCATTGCTCGTACGCGTATTCATAATTACTCTTAAATGTTATTCGTCCCCATATTATGTTAAATTAATCCTATCGCAATATGAAATTAAAAAGGATTACTATTTCTAGCCGTTTAAATGGCGATGCATGGTTGCGTAAGGAAGTAACGTTGAGTTATCAAAATCTCTTGCAGTCAGGTGTAGATAAAGGTAAAAAACCCAGGTCATTCCATACCCACCTCCGGATATATAGGTAAGTAAATAAATAATCGTATCGACAAGTTTGCCGACTAAAGTAGGTGCAAAGGTCGATAGCTTGAATATGGTGTACGTGAATAGCTTTCCTTGCCTTTGTATAGTCAACTTGATATTTGCTTAGGCAGGGGCAGTGATCGAGCTGGCGACAACATCAGGTACCTACCACAATATGAAAGGTCCCTAATTATTTAGATCAAATATTATAGCACAACTTACACTGGGGCTGGTTTAGACAATTATACACGTCATATTTTTATCTGTATAGGATTAAATGGTAGGCACATGAAAATCTGTTTTATTAAGTTTGTTTGAAGGCAGCTCAACCGGTGATAATAGAACATATTATGAAATTCTTTACAGTGGAAAAATAAAACTTGAATATACCTACTTATTTAGTAGGTATTACCGTGAGGCGAAAAATAAGTGCCTCATAAAAATAGAGATGATATTGAAGGGAACTTTCCCTTACAGCTTCCCTTTATTGTGAATTACGACGAGAAGCTGACGAGCGCATCAGGCCCTTTATTAAGGTGCTGGGGGATTAGCACGACTTATTGCCACGATTATCCTCTCGGAGCGCTTGCTGCTTACATTATTGCTCTCAGAGGGCCATACGGACTCGGTTCCAGCGTTTAACACGCGAATGTATGGCATCTGGTGATCAATAGGTCATGCCCACGAGCCGTGCAATCCATAAACATCTGAAAATCAAAGACAATTTACCTATATAGAGACTGGTTTGAAAAGTGTAAAATAGTGGAATATTCTTAGTGGTGGTGGCTGTTAAGTATACCATACACTCGTAGGTATATAGGTAGGTATTTACTTCCTTTCTACCACTTTCAACAGGTGATACGATATAAATTTCATGAAGTGGAGTGGGAGAATGGAAGCAGTATCTTTCCTTTTTGTTTTATGCCTAACCCTTGTTGACAGACACGGGAAGTCACCACTTTGCTAATTACCTTTTTTGTCGCTACCCTCAAAGAGTGTTAATGAATTTTGTTGCGAAAAATTGCCCTGTTATCTTAGTGGGTCACGCTTAAAATGTCTCAGAAAACATTCTATAAATAAAATTTTCGTTTATCCTTTTTAGAATATTAGCTCTGATTTTAAAACATCAAACAGTAGAGTAATTATTTTGCTCGGAAGAGGTAGCTACTTACATATTTCGTAGTACCAATGTTGTACAAGAATTAATTGGAGCTGCGGACTCCCGTAAAGTTCAAGTTACCGGAAATTAATTTACCTTAATGTTGGAGATAGATTTTATTTTATACAGGTTGTAACAAAACACTTCGCTGGTTCTCGGTAGAAGGTGGCATTACGTATTTAGTGCTGAACACCACACAAAGCTGCTACAGATTAATAACGAAAAGTCTGTTAAGTTTTTGAAAATTAAATACCTAACTAATGGTGTTTAGTATACCACACAATATTTTTTTTTATTACTACGGGGGCAACAAGCAGCGTGCCTCCTGATGTTAAGAGGTCACCGCCGCCCATATATAGACACCTGCAACACCCGGGGGGTGCTGGTGCGTTGCCGGCCTTTTGACTCTTTTCTCGAAGGACCCCATATCGTAGCGCTGTGGAAATGCGTCAGAAAGAAGGTCATTCCACATTTTGCATTATATTTACAGACTTTTACTGTTCCAGAACAAATGAATGTTGACTCATGAGTCAATTGACAGCGTCAGGTGTGAGATCTTCAATTCAGAATTACAATTTTGCTCTTCAATTTCTTTGGATCGATCAGGTCAGCAAGAGATCCAGGGTTTGTATGAGCTCTTGTTCCTCGAAATAAAAGTTTGAAGTTTAAGTCACAGGTACCCTACAACGTTTATTTACGTACATAGGCACATTAGGTACTGAGTAACAATGCATAAAATCTAGGTGATTTTTCTGCTTCAATATTTAGTTTTTAACGTTTCCCTCTTCTGTTAAAATGAACGGCGATTTCTTTGTTGTTCGGCCCAAGTGTCGTTGTAGTTTTATTTTTCATTTCATTCGCTGACGACAAACGGCCGCGCTACGTCCAAAAGGTTTTCAATTACTGGAGCTTTAACAGTACCAGAAAATTCGACATCAGATAGGTACATTCTAAAAATAACACCGGCGCGTTCGGTGGTCTATAAAACAGCCTTTGATTACGAGAACGAAACGGAAACTTTCCAGTGGAAACAAATGACGAGCGCGGGCTAATTTACCAAAGCCGCTTTTCAACGGAATCACTAAAAGTTGTAACACAGCGCAGCGTCCGCTTTCGCCGGTACACAAGAATTTTATACTAACTTTACTAAGAATCGTACTTAGGTTCCTAAAAATCGGATTTAGTAGCAAAATATGTTTTGATATTAAAGTTTAAATAAAGACAACAAAAATTCGTTTTCTACAAGTTGAGTAAAAAGTTTCATTTTATACTCGAAATCAGTTTCGAAAATCGAACATTCAGGACCCCGGTGCGAAATGACCCTCAGGTCGTGACGAAATGTTGAATGATATTTCATTTCGTACTAGGTTAGGTTCTTTTTGAGGTAAGTTTGTCCAGACACTGGAAATTATCTCGCGGCCCCGTAGTTCCTTCGGAATGGAAGCTTGCTCCCTCCCTCCGGTAAGATTTTGTACTCGGTACGAAATATACTATTTCATCTCTTAGGGCCCTTGCACCACATGAATCTTGCACACGGCGGCTTTTGTAGTGACGCAAATGCGAAGCAGTCGCGATGCAGTTTACCCTCGATCGCCTTACATTTATACGCGGCGTACTATTATTTAGTCTGTGACCCGGCGAACTTTGCAGCGACGACGCTTTCGTAAAACGTGCGACTGCGTCGCACAAAATGGCGCCGTGTATAAGGGCCCTTAATAGACCATTAGATAAGAAACAATAGGGATTTGAAAATAGAGGTCCAGAAGGCTCCGAGTTTGTACATACAATTGTATTATATTACCTAAATTGTTATTGTAGACAACGTCGAGACAGTTTTACGACTGTTCCAAACTACACGGATCTACAAAATTAACGATGGGGTAACATCTGGGTCCTTAATATTATATTAGGTACAATTCATAAAACTATGTCGCAGGAATATTATTATAATAATCTTACTAGTAACTATTATTATTCATTATCAATCCTGTTACCGCCAGTGGCGTACATATAGCGTAGGTACAAGACGCGGCCTGTCACGTCGAAAAGTCCGAATTCGATCCGTGGTCGTACCATTTGCCAATGGGTTACTTCTCGAAGTACTTACATTTTCCGACAGCTCTCAACAAGTACATAACTTTCAATATGTTAAGTAAGTTAGGTTGCTGTTTGTTGTAGGCCACCGTATGAATCGTCATGCCGCGCGCGGCAACGACCAGCGATTGCCAGAACCAATTTGTCAATAAATAAGTAAATATAATGTTTCTAGTTGTATTATAATATTCCGTCTTTGATAATGTTCCTGCGACATAAAATTGAAGTAGCTGCGGCAGAAAATACTAAAACACAGAAAGTTATGAAGCTTTCTTAGACAAATCTCAGAAATGGTGTCAGTAAACAATTTCGTGGTTGAATAACCGCCGGTCTCTACCGACCCTCACCTCGCCTTTGTGCTTGACAGCAACTGTGCAACTTCAGGATTTAATAACACTCCCGAGGTGTTTTCAAGCTAAAGTTTCTTCTTACAGGGAAAAAACGTGCATTTGAATTTGACATTGATTAATTAATGCTAGACCGTCGGCGTTATTCCCCTACGCCGCGGCGCGGCGATATAGGCGATATAGCGAAAGTCCGAGTTCGATTTCCAGCCTTGCAATTTTTTTTAAAATATAATTTTACGGCCAATTGGAATCAAGTCCATATAGGCCAAATCATAGTTTAAAATCACGAATACATAAAACTGCAGCACTGCCTCCGCCAGCCTTGTAATGTACCTATCACAGAGCACCGGGCGGTCGGTATGATAAACTTCCAACCTCCTTGGTACCTACTGTTGGTTTTTCTTGAAACTTGAGTATTTCTGACGCTCTCACACGGTGAAGGCCAACTTCATGAGAAAACCTGCATACACCGAAGCAGGAATTCTTAGGCACATATGGAGTACACCAACTCGCACTGGACTATCGTGGTAGACTCATATTTTAGGGATTTAAAACATATGAAAAGTCACAAGAGTTTGCAAAAAATATTTGCTTTTCGATATTGTAATAAATGTAGAACGTAAAAATATGAAAAGAGGTAAGTAAACCATTTTTTTTTCTAAGCCAAAATAATCTTACGACGGGTTTCACTTTTTAATACTTATACATAGGTTTTTATTGTCTTAACAAAAAAATAAAACTTTTTTTAAAGAATAGCTTCCCTTTTTGCAATTGACCTAATCCGCTATATCTAGCTTAAATAATTGTCCGTTTGATATGGCTATACGGATGTTCGGTGCCTTGCTAGGGGCGGAAATAAAGGAGCTTGCCAATGACAGGCGAATTTACTGCTCTTTCAGACAAGAAGGACGAGGTTGTTCACCTCTATTTTCACTTCTTATTGAGCTTTGATCAAATATAGTTTAAAATTTGTTGTTAATTGTTAGGTGCTACGATCGATGATGGGTGCTACGCTACACGTTGCTACGCCGTAGCAATTAGCTACGATGATGTAGTATTTTAGTTGTTTTCTAAAATAATTCAATTTCAAAGTAGGTATATGTAAAGCGCAACACAGACAGGGCGGCGGCGGTGCGAAAACGTTGCGGTAATTTTTTGTAATGTTCGAAATAGTATGAAGCTCTACATATCAAAGCGGCGCGGCAAACGCGCGGTGCGAAGGCGAAAGCGACAAAACCGCGCGCACAGATTGATACGCGCCGCGGGTCTGCCCCACCGGCCATCAGTTCTACGAGCGATGTGTCCCGCCCACTGCCACTTCAGCTTCGCAATTCTTTGAGCTATGTCGGCAACCTTGGTTCTCCTGCGGATCTCCTCATTTCTTGCTTACTTTTATTTATATTGTAATTTTGATAACTAGATAAGGGAATATACCATGTACAATGTTGATTTTCTAGACGAACTCATAATATTATGTTGATTAATTACATTTTGATATAATTAGTGCTGGATTTAATTTCTAACAATCTGCTATGTTACGTGTGGTGTGGGGCTCGCTCGGCCCATCCATCATTCCCCTTGGCTCTTATAATACATAGGCATTTTATTACACACATCATACTTACACAAAGTAGGTAGAGGTAGGTAGAAGGTATTACAAAGCTACTTTTGATGTGAAACGATTTCAACTTCGGCTATATATACATGTTGAGAAACACATAGAAAGCGTTACCTAGCCCTTGATTCGAATCTTTTTACATAGGTAGCAGCAAAATTATCGGCGGGGCCCCCCATAAAGTTTTTGTCTTCGTGGTGTAAATTAAAAAAAAAGATCAGAAAAACACCAAAGTCAAAGTCAAAACTATTTAATTGCATGTAAGTACACTGGGTACATTTATACAACGTAAATTTTTTATCTACCACCGCTTCCAAGGTGTTAGAACTGGGAAGAAGCCCACCTGTGTAAGTATACCTATTCGCCTACGTAAGTATATACCTATTTAATTAAGGGGAACACAAACATTGTTGCTACAATGACGTTACACGTAAACCACCTGTGGCTGTACTAAGTACAGCCTACACAATTTGTTTTGCTGTCGTAGAGATTGAATTCCATTAATTTTTTTTTGGGACTTAAAAAAATAATTTTTGTTTGTTAAATACATACGTTATCTATGTATGGCTACATTAAGTTAAAACATTATTATCTTGCTATACTAAATTTGAAAATGGATAGTTTTGTAACAAACACGCAATGGTATGAACTCCAACTATTTTCATGTCGAATCGGGAAAAGTATAAGCGGCATCATTCATTACTGTTAGTAGTTAATTTTAATTTGTCTTTATTGATGCAGTTTTTTTTCTTTCACCGATAGTTTAATTATAATAGTTCGTTCGTTCTGTTAATTTTTTTGAATGATTTATTGTTCGATTCAAGTTTTTGTGCCAGTATGTTTTCGATTTAATTTTTATGTACTTTTTTATAATTTTTGCTGAACTACCTATTTGGAACACAAAGTTTGATAGGTCCATGTACTAGTAATATTAGTAATTTTAGTCAATTTTCAGCAGTCAAACCCAATTTGTCATTCCCGGCGGAAGCTATATTCTAACCATGGAACTAATATGTACTATACGTACATAGTACATACATATTAGTTCCATGATTCTAACTCATCGATGACATTTTACTCTGTGGGTGCGCAATAATAATAAAATAGGTATTAATAATATTTGTTTATATATTTAATTGTATTCCCAATAAACAAAAAGGTACCTAACTGGTCATTTCCAATTAAGTTTCCCCACTGTAGATATTGTGTAAATAACTGCCTATTCTTTTTACAAACACTGCACGAGATGGTGGTCACCGCAGTGTTATTTAGCTGGGTCGTTATCACGTAACAATGAGTGTCTCGCGTCGGTGATGGATTGTTGTGGCTGAATCATCAATTTAGAAGACAATACTGGACAGAATCGTGACTGTACTGAAGGCGATTATAACTAAATCGGACTATTATAATGTTGTATTGTCCATTTGATAACAATTGTTGGTGTACTTTGTATATGATAATATTTGAGTACGTATATATATACGTACGTACGTATGTATGTGGCGGGTTATGATCGTATGGTCTATAAAAAGGAATTTCCCTATGAAGCAAAATGCCTAAAATCAATGTCTAAATTGTAGAATGCCTGAGTAATAAAATGCCCCAAACTCAAATTGCCTACTCGTAAGTTGTGAAACGTCTAACAATGTATTTGCCTAAATAGTAAAATGCCCAAAACCTAGAATGACTAAGTTGTGAAACGTCTAAAAGCAATATGGTATTTGACATGCATTCTATGCAATTTGTTTCGCAGTCAATTTGCACTTTAGACGTTTTTGAAATTAGACATTTACCGTTGTAGGCATTTTGCAAAGTAGACAATGCGTTTAAGTCAAATTGATTAGTTAATATTATCTAATCAAAATGTCAATGTCATGAACATAATATGTCAATTTTCTCTTTAGACATTTTGATAATTAGACATTGTATGTTTTAGGTTGTAATTTGCAATAAATAAATCTAATCTAATCTTCAAACAGGTGTTACGACATCAGTACTTATTCACGTTGAACTAAAAGTCATGTTACCATAGTTTTGTTTTTATGATGTAAAAGTTTAGAAGCTTTTCTTTGCTTGTGTCTGCCGTTTTGTTACAAAAATTTTCTAACCCGATCCATTCACGTTAAGTAATCACTACTTTGAATAATTGTGATTAATGACCATGACATAATTGGTTGAGTTAGAACCTTAATCATTATACATCATAAGTCATATTAGAAATATCACAATTCACAACAGATTTAAGTTAATTACTTAGTATACCTACCCTATATTCTAACCCGCAGATTGCCTCACGACTGGTAATATGCTTTCCAACCAGCACTAGTGTGACAGTGATAGAATTTAAGAATCGCAAACATCTTCTTAATTTTTGTTGCTTACTTTCTAGATACATAATATTATTAAGTAAATCATACTCAAAACTCTGTCATTATGGGTACATAAATATGTCAATGCATTAAGGAATTTCTCATAATATGAAAAGTTCGTATGCTCTCAGTAAAACGACATATGAAGGAAGTTAAATGAAAATATTGGATTGGAATATTGGAAGTTATTGCAATGGATAAAATAAAATTGTTTTTAGGTAGTCACAATTAAACAATAACTCATTTTCCGTGAATTTTGGGGTTCATATAAAAAAGAAAAGTTTTACAGACTTCCATTGGATGAAGTATAAATTAATCGATCTTGTTAACAATGGTTATGTTATTTTATGAGTTTTACTTTTCCTAAAGTCCCTAATGAAGAGACTAAAAATAATTGCTATAAAAGACGGCGAAGGGACAAGTGGAAACGTGAAGGAAAAAAATCGCGCTTTCACCAAAAAACTTTTATACTTTTTTGGTTCTAATAACGGTTTTTCATTATTGTTTTCAATATAACACGAACAATTTTTGTATACCAATATGTTTTATTTTTTAAAGGTACCTATTAATTCATTTCTGAGTACCTTTAATAGAAACTAAACTTCTATAAACCTCAATAGAAGTCACATTTAATGAAAATGTTGGCAAAAACGTTGGCAAGACCATAAAACTTTTTAAAAAATGTAGACACACCGGGTGGTACCGGCCGAATTTGACGTTGCCCATGAAATTTCGATTGACGGTCGACTTTGCACTCTTCAATTACCTACCTAATAATTACACACATTGGAAACATATTCCAGAAAAGAAAAAAAACGGAATTCGCACATTGTGTGCGACTTCTAAAAGTTTCGTAATCCATTGAAATCTCGAAATATAATTTTCCATAACACAATGAGACATTACCGGCGCACTTTTGCAAACTGATGTCGTATGCTACCATATTGTTGCCATCATAATGCACTGGTAGTTTGCTGCTCGTAGCAATATTATCTCGACATTTAAATGCCCGCCAGGACCATCTGTGCATGGCGGATATTTTACTATTTAAGGGAGCTAGTACTTAAATGTTTTTCTATAAATAATGTAAAAGTTTTAAAGGACAAACAGAACTAAAAATACTAAGGTAAACAACAAAGACAGAAAGATATTTTAGTACTATTAGCGTGGCTAACTAAAAAGTATAGCTCCGCATCAGACCGTAAAATCAAATTATACGGACTATGAAATTGCATTTGTAAGCAAACGCCATTACCCAAAGATTTCGACGTTTAGCCAACCCGTGGTTCAGCGGTTAAGTCTAATATCTTCGATTAGGTATACTTTGAGTTTAAAGGACAACTACTTCGGAATTAAAAAAGTATAGTATTACAAGGGAGCTAACTATCCTATTCTTCAGACCATCCCATCCCTTCGCTTCCGCTATTTAAAATAAATAATTAAATTAAACCCAAACAATAAAGGAGATCCTCGAAAGCGAAAGCAAATTTCTAGCTCTATGCATCGACCTGTCCCACCGCTATAAAACTGCAAGGTATATTTTTCAGGAAAGCGGGCCTCACTTTGCGAGACTTTCATTCCCCCCTGCAATTTATAGTCCGACTTTAGAAGTATTTTGCTACAAAAGTAACATTCTATTGGTATTAAAATTTATGGCTCTCTCTCCTGTCTTTCTATGTACTTATAAACAAATAACATTAATTTTTACTATGCATGGGATATTTTTGAGCGTCAGTGGCCTCGGGGATAAGACGCGACCTATCATATCGAAAGGTCCGAGGTTCGATCCCCGGCTGGGCCATGTACCAATGGGTTTTTTCTCGAAACTTAAGTACGTGTACTGACTGCTCTCAAACGGTGAAGGAAAACATCGTGAGGAAACCTGCATACGCCGAAGAAGAAATTCTTAGGCGCATGTGAAGTCCACCAACCCGCACTGGGCTAGCGTGGTGGACTATAGCCCGCACGCCCTCGTTGAGAGGGTAGGCCTGAGCCCCAGCAGTGGGGAGATTAATAGGCTGTTGATGATGATGGGATATTTTTTGTTGAAACAGAATATTTGGATTTTTCAAGTTATAAAACTGATATCCCAAAGTTATCAAGGTTACTTTTAGGTTATTAGGTTATTTTGTTATTTAATAAATGCATTTCCATAATGACTAATATTGACTATTAGTGAACTTTTACTTCACAAACCCACTCGTTTTCCTAATACTTTTCGGCGCATTCTACATACAAAGTTCCGGTTCTCATCAGATCCATTTGGGATGACCACCGTTTCTCAATCTGTAGGGATTACATACCTGTTCGACGGATCCATACTGCCTCCGCGAGAACACACCACGTCTCGAGATCAACTCGCTCGCTGACGAACTGCGGACAATGAAACAGTTTTGTTGTAACCTCTGTTATGTAATTGAGCCCCTCCGGAACCATTGGTCTACTCTCCCCATCGGACTACTTGTTTTTCCTTATCCGTTTACTTTCTAATCTGTCTACTTCCCTGAATGGTCTACTTTCTCGGATGAAACAAACAAACGGCCGATACTAGGCAGCCGTCGCTCAAGAATATATGCTGCATCTAGAATACTGCGGGTATCAACCTAAAGTGCTGCCAATAACGACAAAGGCTATTTGGATTTGATCTAAAAAATAAAGTACGTAAATTCAGAGGTTTAATATATGCATACTTGGACAATGGACATTGTCCCTCGTAAAATATATGGGTACCTAATAACCGTCTTCTTGCCTCCTCGCCATTGAACCAAAGAAAGTTTCGTGACTTGACTTGAGTCTTGCGGAGACAGTGTTCTGCAGATATTTATCAATCAAGACAAGTACCTACTAATAATACTAAGCTTGGAAGTACGTAAGTAATGTAAGTACTACATTGATTTAATCATGATACTTAAATCACTTTCATCATCATCATCATCAACAGCCTATTAATCTCCCCACTGCTGGGGCTCAGGCCTACCCTCTCAACGAGGGCGTGCGGGCTATAGTCCACCACGCTAGCCCAGTGCGGGTTGGTGGACTTCACATGCCCCTAAGAATTTCTTCTTCGGCGTATGCAGGTTTCCTCACGATGTTTTCCTTCACCGTTTGAGAGCAGTCAGTACATGTATTTAAGTTTCGAGAAAAAACCCATTGTTACATGGCCCAACCGGGGATCGAACCTCGGACCTTTCGATATGACAGGTCGCGCTTTCAGTTGAATAGATTGTCAGCATTACCATAATCATAACTACTTACTTGTGATTCTCATCATTAAACTTTCTCATATAAGTGACTCAGAAGAAACTTAGAAAGCTCAAAAGTATAGCAGCGTGAATCATTTAATTTATGTGGTACTTTATTGGCCTGCCCAATAGCATTTTAATGGCATTCAATTACTTATTGAATTAGTAGTTTGAATACAAATCTTTTGACTTTAACATACCATGGTTGCATGATTACGTTAATTGGCGTACGTACGTATCGGATGGTATCGGTGAATATACCTAGTACCAATTATGTCACCCGTGCTCACGCTTCACGCTCGCGGCTGCATCAAACAGACCTCGTTTGCCGTACGCCCCTAAATTGCAATTTGTAGCAAACTGTGCCCGATACGACTAACTACATATAACTTTAACTAATTTATTCGACTAATATAACCCCCAGGCAAAGGTCAAGGATTCAATTTGTACGTATACAAATAAAGTTTGAAGTGGCACGTGTTTTATTTATGCCGGCGAATTTAGACGCCCGCCCGCCCGTCGTTTGTTTGGTTTTGGTCTGATTTAGATATTTGAAGCTGAGATCATGAATCATGATCGCAGATTTGAAGTGAAAACTCGATTTGAGTTCCTATAATGTTTTGCATATATAGTTCCGCGTATAAAAATCTTGGAAACATAATTGGAACGTACTTTGCCTTACGTTTGTGTTCAAACCCGCACCAACATATTTTTATTAAGGCTTTTCGTTCAAGAGAAATGAGAAACTGCTCGTTAGGTAACAAAATGTAAAGTGTTGTGTGTGAAGACTGCCAGTATATTCTACTTAAACTTGACTCCCGTATTTATAAGTAATATTAAAAGTTACAATTGAATTTCGTTCCATGACCTTTAGAAATATCGAGTTCGATGAACCTTAATTCGTTCGAGCCTTTGTTATAAAACAGTTAATTATATGAGAATCAGGACAAATTTATAGAGTTGCGTTACATGAAACGGACACATTCATAACAAATAAAGATTTTTTATCCGTTGGCTCAATAACTGCTGGAAGTTTTGAACACTTATGTATACCTATGTAAAGTTCTCCGGCTCGATTTAAAAAAATATTGAAATATGGAGAAAATCGTTGATTCAAATTATTTTAAGAGAAGAGTCAGGATTGTCTACATATACAATGACAACATTACGACGTACACTTTGCTCACGTTTTATCTTTCAGTGATAGTACTCACTGAGATAGCTATGCGTATAGCGTGCTAGAGTTAGCGCAGAGACTTGCGTGTCGGCAACTTTTTTGGATGATTGTACCTGCTATGGCCTACCAAAAGTAGATAAACTGAAAGGTTAATTGGTTTCGTGACTTTATATTTATACATTACTACTTATAAATACAAACAAAATGTAGCCTTCCTTCTTTGGAACGGCCCTTTTCTAATCAGGACGAAACATATCCTTTTCTCATTAAACGAAAGCTATCCCGGGATTGAATTTTACGTGACTGACTTCGGGGATTGGCGTAGCATATGTATATTCCTACATTGCATGTCTTGTAAATACTGAATCGATTGTATGTTGGGATTAAAACAAAGGCTTAAATAAACTGAAGGCATCTCAGAATGAAACAAAAACATTAATTAGGTACCTACTACTATACCTGGTAGGTGCATAATGCCATAAATTAGTGATACATTCCCATTTTGTGCAACTGTAATATAATGACAGCCATTAGATAGGCTGCACGAGTATGTAGTTATAATATACCGAGTGAAAGTGTTCTGTGGGGCGTTAGAGGCTCAATGCAAAGATTCTTTGTCTTGCCAGATTTAAAAGAAAAATTAGTCGCTGATTGGTTACCTAAACGGTGTAACAATGAAATTGGCCAATCAAGGCGTCAAAAAATAGTATAACATTGTACAGAGAGATATTTGTTGCCCAACCGAGTCGCCCAGCATGAGAGAGCCCTATATTGCTTAATTAGGCACTGTACCGCAATGCCTACTTACATCCTATATCTTTTGCATGCAATCTTCTTGAAATACCAATATTTCACTTCAAATAGAGCGTATCTTAAGCCGATTAACATACAAAGCGTGTTAGCTAGCTCCAAAGGGTATAAAAACACCTGTCTTAGTATTGGCACTTTAGCTAATGAGAAATGTAGCTCGCGCTCTCGTCGATTACGAACCTGTCTGCATTGGAAATGTCCTTTCAGCAAAGCGAGGCATTCGGGATAAGTTATGTCCTAAACAGTTCAATGGCATTTTCTTTAATTAAGTAAGAGCGAGGGTTTTTTCTTCAATGGCGCTGAGGGCGCGTTATACGAGTAGGTATAATAAGAAGAAACTAAACGGATAAGTATGAAAAAATATTTTTGTTGGGAAAATGACGAAGCCGTATGAGTTTACTCTTTCTTTCTTAAAATTTTGCGTATCACAAAGGAGGGTACTATACAGTTTATAGACTACGGTAGAGGCGCTAAAACAGAATAATTACCGGGATTCGTGTTTTATTACTTTACTGGGGATTAAACCTAGGAAATCAAAGCCTTGGGTAACCACAGAGGCTTTAACAAAGACTATTTTCCTTCAAAGTCAGCTGTTTTATTATCCGTCAGTTTTCCAATAATTTGGAGAGCGCCGTTCGGCGACCTCCGCAGGGAGGAACTTGAAATATCGCTTACGAAAGCCCTCTTCCGTTCCAGATGCCCTTGACACTACTTAAATTCAATATGGACGCTTCACGATTCAATGCTTACGATATATAAAGAGAATAAAATGGACGTTTAGAAATTATAATAATCGTGTTGGTTGACATAGATCAATAATTATTATTGTCGAATTATTGGTATTCGCGAATTGAATCGTTTCAACTTGCGTAAATGGCTTGCATTACGGATGTTTGAGTCTAACGTTGGACGTCCACACAGGCTGAATTTTACTCTAATTTGGAGAAAAACGATAAACGATTAAAATGCGTGTCACTTCACTACAATTATTTTGTTACAACATGGTTACCCTGATCTGTAAGAAGTACTACGTGGTAGTAGGTTCCTATAATTGGTGGTCTAATATATATTCCCCTTTCGATATATATATTCCCGATATATATATTCCCGATTTCGTTCAACTATAATATATTGACACGCATGATTGAATGCCGGAGTCCGCACAAAAACGCCTCGGGCACTAAGTGAACGAAGAAAGCAAAAACTTTAGGGCCTTATTTTGCGACAGCCGTGATTTTCACGAGAAAGGGTTCCGGGTAGGTATGGAAACAGGATAAAAGGTAACGATGTTTGTACATCGAATCCGAATAGGATACTTTTAAGGTAAGAGGGAATGCAAATCTAACTAATAGTATAAATTCCACAGGGTGGAATGGAAATTTTCGTGGTCTTGGTACACGAAGTGCTTAAATATAATTTATGCATGTATCATCATCAACAGCCTATTAATGTCCCCACTGCTGGGGCTCAGGCCTACCCTCTTAACGAGGGCGTTCGGGCTATAGTCCACCACGCTAGCCCAGTGCGGGTTGGTGGACTTCACATGCGCCTAAGAATTTTCTTCTTCGGCGTATGCAGGTTTCCTCACGATGTTTTCCTTCACCGTTTGAGAGCAGTCAGTAAATGTACTTAATATATGTATGTATGTAATTTATGCATGTATTGTATATACCTAAGCGCTATTTGTTCGTAGCTGCGGTCGAAGTCTAATGACCTTTTTAGGTGTAAAACATGTGTTACCTATGTTGATAATGTTTTGCTTAGGTATTATATTATGATTGGGAGTGCTACATTCTATTACGTTGTCTTATTTCTTCTGTAATTGTATTGCACAGTCGACCGCACGTCGGTGGAAACAAAACCAGTATAAACGGGTATCTCATAGTATTGGAAATCCCTATAGGCCCTAGCCTAGTCCGTGGAAACACATTTACCTTGAGCTGGCCTACCAGCTTCCTCACCGCCTTTCTCTCTGGGATATAAAATGAATAATATTGCACAGTATCCTATACACATGGAAGTAATGATCTGAAATAAGCCAACCGTGAACTAAAACTGTAGCTATAATTCCTGCGGCACCGTCTGAATAGTTAATATTTTATGAAGTTGGTGTATATCGCCGTTTTAATAGGTTGAACACACTCCCGCAAACGGAAGGAAACTCGCTTAATGGGGCCGACAACGATCTCTAATAGACTTCTCTTGTTCGTTACTCATTGTCTATACTCACTCCAGAGGGGACTATGAGCAGGAAAGTTTTCCTGAGAACTAAACTCACACTATGCCATAAATGCCCCATCTCATTACAGTCTATATAGGATGAGGTGAAAGATCGCAGCGATTATCAACGATTATCTTAGCTAGGGTTTTCGTGATGAAGAACACTAAGGGTCGAGGCAGATCAAGCGGAAATTTGCCCGCGCACTTTTTGACGTCATTGTCAAATAAACCATATCACGTTAGCCTAAAGAACAAAATGACCTCGAGCGCGAGGCGACGCCGAACGTGCAAGTGGACGTGGATGACCAAATCCTAAACTACACCAATAACGTAAAATGCTCAAAGGAATCTCGGGGCCGATTTTAATAAAAACTAAAACTGCATCATTACTTTTGAAATAATTAATTCTGCTAGCCAGGAATCGAACCTATTGATTTTGAAAAAAATACGCATGTCGTATTATTGCACATCCGGTAGTGTCGCTAATTAATGGTCAAATTCTTTCTCAAAATGTAGGCGATTACAGACAGACAGGAACACAGACGGACAAAAACATTTTTGGCCAATCCGAAACTGAGACGCTTTGAACGCTTCGCTCGCTCGGTCAATAAAGAATGGTGAGTCGCACTTGCCTGGTCTTTTATGTACACATGTTTTACTTGTTAAATGTATATTATTCTTCGAACAAATTAATTTTTTTCTTTTGGACTAAAGATAAGCCCATCAACCACCGGTCACCACGTTACAATAAAAGCTGTCATTTTATTTATGAAAGCTCTGGGAGATTTCTCCAACAATGGTCACTAATTTTTCTTTCCAAGACTTTTCTGTCTAATTTTCCTGTGAGAAGGTTTGTGCATGGACTTATTTTAAGACACGCGAGATGAAAATAAATGAGAAATGCTACAATTTAGAATATTATTCAAAAATAAATTCGTTTTAAATTGTCAATTAAATTTTGTTTAAGAAAGATAAATGGCTTCAGGATTTACATGTAAGAAATAGAATAGAATGTATATATCGCAAACTTATAATATATTTGTTTGATATCTTTAGGTAGGTACTTACTGTTTTGAAAAGTTAAATCGAGTGATTTAGAAAAAATCATAGTATGATGGATGAGTACCCACCCTCCAGCCAGATGTATTATACAACCATGAAAGTTTTCAAAAGTTAAGTAGGTAATATGGGTAATATGAACAAATAAATGAATATGTTAAAATTTTCCACTTAGGTTAAGGCACAGAGGACACAATATATTTTCGTTAAGGATCATAACTTTTTAACGTTGGTTTGCGACTATTAGTTGGCCTCCTAACATACTTTTGTTATCAAGACTAATGATAGTCTTTTAGGATTTCGTCTAATCCAGCTTCTAATGAATATTTTATATTAAGTTTAAGGCGGATTGTGCTTATTGAAACTCCATTACTAACATATTTTGAATAAATACAAATTCAGATCAGTTTTGACGGAAAATGAGACATAATTTTAGATTCAGGTTGATGAGGTTGATTTTTGTCGGCAAATGTTTTCATCGCGGCAACGTTTAGATTAGCCCTAACAATTTTCAGAGGCGTGAGGCCGACAAGACCACAAAATATTTAATTAAATGTATATTGCGTTTCACTAATGCTCTAAAAGCCGTCTTTGTAGCGAAATATTTCAACCCAAAAAGGGTATTCCACTTTTATTTATACGGAATCCTTTTTGTGTGCGATTAATTAATCTATGACGGGGGTATATATTGTATAGAGAATCAACCAAACCTATTTTCCATAGGCGCCACCACGCCACCAAAGAGATTCGAACCTTCCTGCTATTTCCAACCGACGAAAACAAATGAGGAGGAGATTATTTTGCTCTGAGTTATGTTTGTGTTGTGATGCCATTATCAAGATAATTATCTTGGATGTTGTTATTGTTACTTTTTTTATTTTTTTATGATTTATTTTACAAAATAAATAACCACCCCGCAATAGTAATCAAAAAAATAATAATTGCCAATTACGAACCCACGCAGTCTTCAAAGAACTCCCAATTAATAAAGAGAATGAAGCATATTTACTATTTAGATTCAAAACATTATTAGAACATGAAGATCTCAATTAAATTAGCATACAAGCTATATTTGGAGCAGTTAATTTGCGAATGTGCCATCCCCCAACGGGCGGAAAATGGGACAGTGGTCTCCGAGACCAAGATCACTGGCATAGAAACTAGTGTTGCAGCAATAAGTTCCTATCGATAGTTTTTAGAAAATCAGGCACAATTATATCGACACATCCCCGGCACTCAGTGCAAGCGAACAGATTTAATTCTACGGGACTCTTTTGACTGGAGCCAAAGTGTCATGTTCGTCTTCTATTTTATTTATTTTCCGGGTTGTAGTGTATAATAAAATTGTGATAGTAATTTATACATTAAGTGCTTGTGATGTGTATATTGTCACTATTAAATATTCTGTGGTATTGTGCGGAAAACTACACCTAATGGAAGCGTAACAGCTCTTCCAGTTCCTTAAACAATTGTCCGTTTTAAAACCGCGATGTGGATTGCCGCGCTGGGGCCACCGGTTTGACAAATAAGAAAAATGTCTTTATATTTTAAATAAGATATGGCATAAAGGTCTAGTAACCCAGCCTAAACTTCCTTAAAAATATATTGCTTGGCCTATCGACACAGAGTATTTCGATAGTCGATAGATATACTATTCCTGCAACACTATAGTTGAAACTCTGGAACAAAAGGTTCGACCCACAGAGAAATTACTTCCAAGTCCACGTCTATCAAGTAAAGGTCGCTTCCACTATAATTGTGAGCCTGTGTACTAAGGGTCATTTGAATTTCACGACCTTGAGGACTTTATCTATTGAGCAAAGAGGATGCCTACTATCAACAATAGCAGAGTGAACGAGAATACGGAAACTCAGAACAAGCGTTCTGAAACGTACGAACACAGGCGCAGTGTTCGCCTACACTAGCACTAATTTTAGGGCTGTCGAAATTTAAATGTGCCCCTTCAGAATTGGCCCTATTATTGTAATAAATACATATGTAGGTATGAGTTTCCGAGACAAGGGTTTGCACTGCAGTTTGTTGTTGCTATAGTATTAGAGTTGACATTTATTAACACGATGCCCCACTTTCACACATGCGAATGTAAATTCTGACCATCGCACGCCATGAATGTTAAATAGCTCGATGTGTAGCGCTGAAACATGAGTCTACCCGCATATTCATGATCATCAAATTGAGCCCCATAACACTAGGTTTAAGCTGGCAGACGCCAATGTGGTCAAATAAATTGTTATTAGAATAGCTTAGATGAAACTAAAAAGAATAAGACATTATTATTACTTACTACTAAAAATGGGTCCTATAAACCAATGACAGGTACTTGACATCGAGGTATTATGTACTACGTATTAGAGAAGACACCCCAACTCGACTGTTTGCAACACGAGTTGGTGTTATTGGCACCAACTAACGTGGCGGGGCGGCCATATTTCGGTGAAATTCATTCATATTCAGACAAAGTCGCATCTGTGCGCATTGAATGTTATTTAAGAGAGCGGAGACACGCGTGGCTCGCCCGCCGTCATCTAGTTATACCATAACATAGGTCTGTGTATAATTATATACCATAACTTTTGTTTGAAGTAGCTACTCTATATTACCTCAATGGTACTTGATTGGTTTTGGTCTGTACAGGCAGCGCGGGCTCACTCTGTTACATTACTGTTTTAGTGGAAAATACAGTGTATAAGACTGGTGATTGTATGAACGCAACTTTCATATCAACTGTGATGAGAGTATTAGGTATATGTGCTGTAGTCGTCATCATCATATCAGCCTAAAAACGTCCACTTGGACAAAGGCCTATTATTATTCTAAATTAAAAGATATCGATGTCGCACATAAAGACGGCAGCAATAATTCATATGCGACGCGATGTTAATTACTTCTTCCTCAGTAGATTACGTGAAACTAGGTCATTGAAAATAACAAAATGAATGCATCCATTTCAGAATCTTCAAAGACACTCAAGTATAGGGACTCGCTTAGGTATATCACGAAATTCCTGAGCAGTGATTTAGGGTAAAGGGAATTCCAGTGTAAAATAAGCGCAAATCGGAACGTCATTATTAAAGTGAACGCGTGGGATAAGCGCCGGAGATGACATCGTCGGTAGTTACGAGGGTTGAGGAGAGACAAGGGCGGTGCCAGAAGCCTAGGAGCACGGGGGGCCAGGGGGAGGGAAGGGTTTTACAATGACGTACGTTGTATGTCAGTACCACAAAACGATACAACCGACAATAATATCATTGTTATTCCGTTTCTTTTCGTTATAATATATACCTCACACTCCTTCTTTTGACCCGGGTTAGTAAAATAATCTTAGCCTCGAACGCTTGCAAGCTTATGACCTTTGCTTTGAGACCTAACAAAAAATATCGTTTTCGATCGATTTCACTCGCCAACTTTTCTGTTTTTCCCTGTTTATTTCGCACTTTTGTATTATTTATTTTGTGGACGTAGATGAAGTAGTATTATTTATTTAATAATGTATTTTATGTACACACGAATATACATGAGCATGATTGACACCACACAGCACAGAATGCGCTCGCGCTGCCCCCCCCCCCCCTCCACCCCTGCGGCGGACGGTCCAGCCTCCTTGATGAAAACGATACAAAGAAAAGAAAATTATACAAAATTTTTACATAAATATTCTTAAGAAATTTTTTCCAGCTAACTTGCAGTGGAGATAAATGTGTAACTGAACATAAATTGGCCATTAGTCTCTCTCAGACGTACCCATTGGTATAGTAGTGGTGAAGCGTTTGGGTATGGGTGAGTTTCGAGCCCTCAAAACTGTAACTTTTCTGCAAATTATAGGTAGAGGCCAAAATGAAATTCTGGATTCACCCTTGAGGAGGGACTCGTAATAAGTATCATTTGCGCGAGGACAAAAAGATCCCAAGACGAGGGACAGGTTGGATGTTCGAGCTCGTTATCCCAACATATTTTGTTATTCGGTACTTGCCGAACACAGTAGCGCGATAGCGGTGCACAAACGTTTTCCAAATGCAAATTTTGTTATCGTACGGCCACATTTGGCTAACGATTGGCAGCTCGGTCAAATAAAGATCGAAATTAAAAGATTTCCAAATTCAGAGATCCGAAAGGGTTATATCTGTGACGTGATCACTATCAACAAGTTACAAATTAATAAACTTTAATTGGCGAGCTGTCACAGCATGAAATCGTAAAAACATAGGCATATTTAGAATCACGAATAAAATAGGCGAAAAAATATGCATTTTGAATATGAAGTCGCCGGCAGAACTAAGTGACATATATGCAGCGAGCAAACTAAAGTAATATTCTACCTAGTATCCGGAATTTGCCTGAGAACGAGCTTCCATCCAGTTACATAAGTGAAATGTTACACAGGGCGCTCTGCAATTTTAATGAGAAACTGCTACTATCTTACCGTTGCATGTTGCTTCTTAGGTATTTACCGCACCTGGCTCTTTACTCATGTATAGGTTTATGGCTGCATTCATGCAGTACACTAAACATTGCAGATATCGAAGGCCTAGCCACGCCTAACTCTAAGACTAATTTTGTGTTTTTAAGAGGTTTTCAAAGGAGAGAGGTTTAACGACTAGGAATAAAATACTTACCTAATCTCACGACTCAACGAAACATTGTCCAAATCTGAACCAATGCGAAGCCGGGACTGGTCGCTTGTTACAATTACCTATGAGTAAAATGTATTTTTTCAAATGTCTTCTTCTTGCTGTACTTATGTATTTGCCACGTAAGCTTACAGCCCTGAGCCTGATAGGACATAAAGTCCTCTCGACCCTTTTAGAAAACGCAGCGCAGACAAGAAACGAGGTCCGTATAAAAGATTCCGAATGTCACTTTTAATTAGTTACGTTAGTTAGTTCCGATTCCGTGTTAAGGTTGTAGAGGGAATTTCTTTACGCCAGAACTTCCTCGCCATAATGAAAAAAGTTTAAAGCTCCCTTAATGAGGACGACGTTTAATTGTCCTCTTTCATTTGCTTTTTATCATAATTTCGCTGACAAGTGTTTCTTTATTTCCTTTGCTGTTTTGTTTCTTGGCTTGAGCCGAAACCTCGGTCCTGATAAACTCTTCGTGTTATCACGACTTCGTGGTCACGCTGTCGTGTGAAAACTGTTATAAAATGTTATTAAGTCGTACAACAGTTAGAACTTGATTGAGATCCGTTCATTATAGTTGTTAAGAAACTCTGGGTCAAACTTTTAACAAGTTAATTACGAGCCTGTTGTTAATTACCGATCTGTCTGTACAGTTACAAAATTCTGCGTATAAAATTGAAAAGTTCTGTCAAATAGACTCTTAATCTGCTCATCGAGACGAGTATTTTAATGTAAGTGATGCCCCTAAATTACTCGAAGGTAAAATTTGCAATAAAAATTATAACCCCAATTTTCTTTATATTTTTTAACGATCAGATTCCATTCCATAAGTTTTTCATCATCGTTGGCCAATCGCATAAGTATGTGGTAGGTATTTGAGTTAGATATACTACTGAGAGACAAACGGAGCAAAAATTCAAAGCTACAAAGGTATCCACTTGGACGGAACTTTACAATGAAATCCTGTCTATGCATATACCTACTCGAAATGTATTTTCTGTGCGCGTATAGCACGGAGCACCTGGAGATAAAACAATCCAACACGATACGGTTACCGAATGTACGCTCTCCACAAAATTACGGCGTCGCTGGCAACGTTTTAATATTTACCAGACTGTTTTGTATGTATTTTATTTTTAGCCTGTTTCGTACAGAACAATAATTTGGGAATCGTGTTCTGTAGAAATACACTGCAGTTTGTTTATTTTATTGACCTATATATCAAACCACTTGGGATAAAAAATATTCTGAATCAAAAACTTCGTACCTACGTATAGGGTTAGTTTTTATTAGGGAAATGTTATCCCTGCCGATATCGTTAGTTAATAACCAATTGAAGAGTCCACGGGGAAGAACGATCCGAGTCACAAAATCCACAGTTTAAAATATTGTCACAAAAATTGTGTATTGATTTTGTGACTCTAATCGTTTTTCCCGTGGACTCTTCATTTTGCACAGAATAGATAATAGGACAGGTTAGGTAGTTTTCCACCACTTTCCGTCCAATTCTTAGATACAACAGTACCTAATTTGTTTTATTAACTTGCATTTCAATTTAGATAAATAGAGATACCGAACTACGGAATAACAGACTCAGTGCCGTAATAGGTAGCCTTTAGTGCGCCCTGTGAGAGATTTTAGCTCGCGACCCATTTATCCCTGAAAAGATTACGCACGCTACGCGCCTTAAGCGGCCTTTGGAAAGTGTCTACACCATGAACGTAAAAATTTGCCTTGTACGTAGCAGAAAATCCTGGAAAGCCGGTGCATTTTGCGCTAGCAGCGACTACTTAGAAGAATTAAAATTACCTCTTAAATTTTTAAAAGATTTGTTTTGTTCAAAATCAGGAATGTTCAAAATAGTGAAATGTGTGAAAAAAATTAGGTAAGTATATGGAAATGTTAATTAAATTCTGTGCATATTTTTAAAACCGATGTTGCTGAGCGTTTTAGTTTTAGAAAGAAAGGTAAAGCTAAAGTAACGTGAAAAAATTCGGATTATTTCGCGCCCCCTCCAAGTGGGTACCACCTGTGGTGCAGGGGCACCAGCACCATTCTCGTTGCCCTCAATCCCACACTGACTTAGGACCCTTGTAATTCCGTTGCGAATTGCTATCATATCAGATTATGTCCATTCGGCGTGAAATGTAACTGACAGGCGCGAAATAGGGGTGGAAAAACACAAACAAACTCGGTTGTGTTATGATGATTGTTATCGGCAGAGTACTTCTACCTTTCAACCTACGTCTATCAAAAACTTTCTGTTATTGTGAAGGAAAAAACTAGCTTTTGTTCGCGGCTTCGTTCGCGTGGTTTAAATAGCTATTATATCGCAGATCCGGGTGTATCCCATAAATTCAATAGTTTTAGTTCTATCAAATAGACGAATAGGGACAGATACAGCGAACTTTAATAAGTATAGAAGCATTACTTCATACAAATTTATTTGAAAATGTGAGATTCGAATAAAAACAAATGCAATTATGATATGCTAGTCTGAAGTAACAAAGCGTGTAAGATGATTATAGACCATATCGCTATGCGACAAAGTATACATTTGCTTGTATTGAATTCTACATAATACATTTTCATGTTTAGTATTCATACTCAAATCACCTACTGCTGGGAACAAAAGAGTCGCCACGGCGACCATCATTTTTAGGTTTTGTAGTATTTCTATACTTATTAAAGTTCGCTGGACAGATATCACAAACCTCAAAATTGGGCTATCAAATAAGAATTTTTCAAATCTGACTGGTAGTTTCAGAGATTAGCGCGATCAAACAAACAAGCAAACTTTTTTGCTTTCTTAATAGAATAATCATAATTAGGTATATTTATTCGTAAAAGGTATTACACGTCAGGAGGATATACTCGAATATAACATACATTTAGTAAGTAAATTCAATAATGTCAGTCAATGAATAATTTAAATAATTAAAGCCCTTCCGAATCTGTCGGATCATTATAATGTCATGCCACTCCATCAAATAAGTAAAGATAAAACAAACGATAAAATATTAATAAACGTCAAGGTTTGTTTAATCTGATACACCCACCCTTCACTTAATCAATTATTTAACTACTTTGCGACCCAATAGAATATCGTAAATAAATAGGTCCCGAACCAAATATTTCGTAATATCACAGTTTGGTATATAGATAAGGTAAAGGACTATATTTGGTATGTAAAATGCAATGTTAGTAGAAGGTAGGTACGTTATTCTAATATGTATGACATTTATTGCTCATACATAAGTAAGAGTTCGTTATAAAAATGTTATGAGAGGTACCATGAGTCATGGTCAACATAAACAAGCCAATAATATAACTGGCTTTCTCCTTCTTTATTCTAAATAGGCGTTTGATAAAAGAAATAAATAAAATACAATGCTGTAATCTGCCTGCAATATTCAGGGGCTTTAGATACATTTTATATTCAAAAACGCAAAAGAATTTTTATTTCATATTTTACACGAAGCGTCTGGATTCTACATAATATCGACGACTGAAACTGAATATATTGACTGTAATACTCTACATGGAGCTCTTCATATAGATGATCGTTTAATTTCAATTCGCTTTAGTTACACACAATAGTAACCAAGTTTTAATAACTATAGTACTTACATATCTATTTACTGTTACAATTAAATTGTTAAACATTACTTATGAATGGCCTTATGAGTGGTAGTCACTCTGCCTACTGCGCCAAAGGTCGTGGGTTCGATTCCCAACCGGGACCAACATTTGTGAGATGAGCATAACTGTTGGTTTTCGGATTCTGGGTGTTTATATGTATTTAAGTATTTATTTTAAAATTATTTATGTATGTTTATCAGTTGTTGAGTACCCATTTACAAGCTTCGGCTTAGTTGGGACTAAACAGCCGTGTGTGGATTTGTCCAAAACATTATTATTACTTTTATTTTACCCGCCTCTTTATGTGTAAGACAGAGGTAAGTAAACACGTAAAGGTAATAACTGATCGCTTTGTCCCTTTGTGAGGAAAAAATCCAAAGCGGTTTATTGAACGGTTTACTATCATCCAAACCTATTGATTCACATCACAGTAGAAGATTACCGAGTAATACTTGCAATAAGGAAACCGAATTGAGGCTACCAGTAGAGTGCCTTCCATGAACTACCTACATGGTCTGCGTAAGGGGTAAGGTTGGTTGAAATTACAAGGCTACGCTGGGGTACGTGGATGGGGTCAGGTCAGACTGACCGTCAGAGGCTGCAAGACGTAGTGCTAATAGACAAAGTTAATTTTTCGCTCAACTTCTAATGCAGTCGCGGTTCATAATTTTCATCTATGAAGATATTCTGGGCATAATAGACATAGTGTAAAGAACGAGAAATAAAAATCGACTTAGTGCGTGTTGGACCACGTGAAGGGTTCCGTAGTCTATGTACTCTCGATTTTGCGGTATTACCTCCATATCACAAAAAGTATTCATTATATGATAAGTACTCGACATATTTGTTTTATTGAGAGCTCCCACCATGGCTGTCAAATGTAGACTACATGACGTGCAGTCAAATAAGTCAAACTCGGTCAATGTAGTTCATGGAAGCTCCCTAGACTGAAGTTATATTTTCGGTAGCGGTAGGTTCCTACAGCACGTTGTCAGCTGCGCTTCACAATGATCGCTTTATAACCCAAATGAACGTTATTGTGAATTTTTCGATTAAATTTCTACCCTAATTTTAGAATGAAAATAATGGACGATAAATTGTTCAAACTTTTAATAAGTCCACTTTAGGGTTTTCCTTTGCAAAAAGCCTCTTGTAATAGAAGAGTACAGAATGTAAAATATTATCAAGATTTTTTTATGAGTAAACGTAGTACCTACCTAACATAGTATAAAATTTATATCTCAATAAAGTATTTCGCAATTATGAAAATGACCTATAATAAAGCGCAACAAAATGGCAATAAAGTTGGATTTGCATTTATATGTACCTACTTATATACTTATCTTTAGCACCCACATTTCTTTTAACTGCTATTGGCACGTAAAAACGTAACGTAAACGATAAACGTGAACTTAAATTGAAATTGAGGAACTGCTGAAATGTTGGGGTCAAGGCGCACACAGACCAAAAATATTTATACCTCGTACACAAACTTTGATGGATTTATGAATCATTCAAATCATTTATTTCAACATTAAATGTCTGTACAGTAAATGTATGTACTGTATTTATTATGTTAATCGCAAAAAGTTTTTACTTAATATATAATTTTATAATGTTTTTACGTTGACTAATGTAGGATTAAAAAAAACAATTTAGACTACTATTTTATCTGCAAACTGATTAAAGAACATATGACTTAAATAAGTAATCAAAGACATTTACAGCCTGTATATGTCTGACAAAGTTGTGTAGGTAACTTAGTTTTGAAAGACCATAATATTGTGCAGTAAATTTTTATATGACTTAATTGTGTTAGTAGAAACTCTGCCACCAAGCCATCGACCAAAGCAAATTCAAGTCCTTTAAAAGTTTAGACCGCCTCGTTGGCCTAGTTTTTCTGGCCTTTGACATCCTTTGCCTCGAGTGCCGCATTTGTGCCATTTTCATGTAGTTGAAAATTTGTATCCTGGTTTAGGTGCCAATATTTAAAGTCTATGAAATAGTTCTGTCTTTGTCTACTTCCCAGAATATGAACAGAAAATTCTAGTTTGGGATTTGTAAAGTAACCTAGTCCTTACGGCTTAAATACGTATAGGTAGTACATTTACTTTTACATGAGTGTAGAGCTTTTCACTTTGTAACTGTTCTCCTGCAAATCCACTGAATGGATTCGAAAGGAAGTTGCTCGGCAAGGTTTTAGGCTGCGCCGAAACTTCGTGCAACGCGGGCGAAGTCGGGGCAACATTACTTTATTATTTAAAGGCGTTATAACCAATGTGGTTAAACATAGTCAATACCGAAGATATCGGATCGCATAGTTTTCCATTTGACGGCCGCCCTGGAAATCCGTGCGGTTTGCGGCCGGATCGAATCAATAAACGTCTGCCCCTATGACGGCCGTGCTTCCCATACACAATGCGCAACCGACCGGACTATAATACCTAGGTACTATTTATTTATGGATATATACGTGTATTGACAGCAGGTGAGCTCGACATTGGCAATGCATTTAGTGGTTCTGATTGGTGGAAATTGATTGGTTCAACAATACTTTTCAATGCACATGTAGTCACGCTGCATTAATTTAAAAAATAAGTTTTCGAAGAATCGTTTCATCAGATTTTATCACTTTTACCTTGAACTGCAGTCTTGCTGCTCGTTTGCAGTTGAATCTAGAAGTTTTATCATTTCTGAAGTTTTATTTCAAAGAGTTAATTCTACTTTGTCATTTTCTGTAAGGTGAGAGGAAAATTTTTTTATGTCATTCCATCTGAATATGTGAAGCACCCGATTGTGATACTATCCACACTTCGAGTATGATAAAGCTATCGAAAAATAAATCTATATCCATAACATATGACAACAATAACTTTTCCTGGAAAATTATTGGAATATGGAATTGAAATCCAGATTGCTGAATATAATATTTTTTACCGGCAAACAGGCGCGCGGTGGCGGCGGCGCTGTCACAAGATTTATAGAGCTAGTTCCGTCATCGTGACCGTGGAATAGTTTCAGGTCGGGCCAAGCAAAATGAAACACACACATTCATTCCTTACAGCCAAAGGGTTCGATTCCCACCCGGGACCAACATTTGTGTGATGAGCGTAACTGTTGGTTTTCGGATTCTGGGTGTTTCATCATCATCATCAACAGCCTATTAATCTCCCCACTGCTGGGGCTCAGGCCTACCCTCTCAACGAGGGCGTGCGGGCTATAGTCCACCACGCTAGCCCAGTGCGGGTTGGCGGACTTCACATGCGTCTAAGAATTTCTTCTTCGGCGTATGCAGGTTTCCTCACGATGTTTTCCTTCACCGTTTGAGAGCAGTCAGTACATGTACTTAAGTTTCGAGAAAAAACCCATTGGTACATGACCCAACCGGGGATCGAACCTCGGACCTTTCGATATGATAGGTCGCGTCTTATCCCCGAGGCCACTGACGCTCTGGGTGTTTGTATGTATTTAAGTATTTATTTAATAGTACATTGTGCAATAAGGAAAGTAAGTAGGATATTACTAACGAGAGTCTATTAGAAGCCCGACGCCGAAGGCGGAGGGATTTTAATGACTCGAGTTTGTAATACCTTTACTTCCCGTAATGCACACAATGTTTTTCATCACATTTGCGAGGAATTAATACCTACGACACAAGGGAACAAATCTATTTTCTTTAGACTTTGCTGGTAACAAATTTTCACTAAGCAACTGAGCCGCATTCACTCTATCCGGAGGTGTTAATATTGTTGTTGCACTTTCAGACTCAGATTCTTCACATGACAGACATATTTTAAGTTTGTTTCGCTCTTTATTTATACTAATAGGTCACAACTACAGGAGTTAATAAAATAGTTTTATTGTCAACTTTGTCAATGGAGCTTCAAGTTTTTTTCATATGCAGTTTTACGGCCAATTGGAAACAAGTTCTTAAGCCCTAATCGTAGATCGTAGTTTATAATCACGAACACATAAAACCGCAGCACGGCCTCCAAGGCACAATCAGTGTCATTCGGTGGTCCCCACTGCCACAGATAATGATAAAAAATGCATTTAGAAACTCCCAAAGGCGAAAGCCCATACAGCCAGTTTTTATGGAATTTCAAAATAAAATTCACTGAAATAATTGCAAAGTAAACTAAAACATTTTTAAAACACAAAAAATAATGCATTTAATTAAAGCGTAAATGTTTAAATTACCATTTGTAAAAGTTTCGAAGACATAAAAACAATGTTTGATTTAAAATCTCCTTAGTGTGGAATGTCATACCTGTTTGCTATAAAGTTCTTTGCCTTCGAGTGAACGCCATTTTTTAAAACTACACATTATAGTCCCTAGGGGTGTAATATTGTACTGATTTTCATTACTCCCGCGGGTGTATATAGGCCATTGTGTTTCTGTATGCATGAATATAATAATCCACATAACGAGCAAGTGTGATGAAAAAAGTATTTAAGTACGTTTATCCGTTGTTGAGTACCCATTTACAAGCTTCGGCTTAGTTTGGGACTAAACAGCGTTGTGTAAATTTGTCCAAACATTATTATTATCCTGCCAATATGGGCCATATATAGGAAGATAGATGTTGAGACAGTTAAACGAACACGTGAACCCTGAACTTTCCTCATTTCACGCGAAGTATAAAGCAGTGGTATTTCCTGTATAGTACGACATGATGCTGGCAACGTTTCATCGGTATTTTGTTTAAGTTATACATCGAATTTATCTTATAAAAAGTAGCCCTGACCTGAAACGCCTTCCTCTGATGGATTTGTAGCGATATTTCAGTCTACATTTACATAGCTGCGTGTTTGCGACGAATGAAAGATCTACCTTTGTTATGGATGAATGATGCTATGTATTTTGTCCATTTTGAGAGTTCCGTAGTAACAACAAGGAACCCTTATAGTTTCGCCATGTCCGTCCGTTTGCGGCAGCTTGGGTGGTGAAATAAAATCTTGAAAAAATTTTATTAGAGTACGTTCCATACACGTAAAGTGAAGATGAACCCCACCACCACCCCACCCCAGCCAGCTAAACGGTTGCTTCTGGTTAAGTGAAAACAATCACGGCAGTAACATATTTAACGAAGTTAAAAGGAAAACTATGACAGCTGAGTAGGTTCTATTAGTTTTCGAGTAATAGTCGACCAACTTATTACATTAGGTACAAAAAAGAAAATTAAGTTGATAAAACTACATACAAGCTGAACTAGATAGACTACGCTTGTTCTAGTTGTTGAACTATACTACGGAACCCTATACTGCGCGTGGCCCGACACGCACTTGGCCGGTTTTTATTATTATTTCATTACCTGTGGGCTATTGGGCTGTGGGGCATTACTTGTGACTATAATCACAGTAACCTTCATAATAAATATAAAATTCTTACGGAATAATCCTGCCTATACATAGTTTTAAACGCATATGTTAAGTGAGCAAATTAACAGAACTCCATTTGTGTCGTGTCATCTAAATCAAAATTAAAGGGTGACATTGGTAGTTTGTTCGCCGGCGGCTGTTGTCGGTCGCGCGTGACAATGTGCAGTAAAACCAGTTTAGGATTCAGTCGGAACGCAATTATCCACTTGCGTTGTGTCCTGTGATATGTTGTTTAAAACGTACTTACCCACTTACCATGTTGCCACGGATCTCTACTCTACTCAACTGTTTGAATCTTTATATAGGCAGCAGTCGTGCATCAAATCTAGGTTTCGTTTATGCAGTGTAAGAAAGTGCCATGTCTTTCTCCTATAATTTCATCTTAGTATGCAGGTAGGTACTAGGTATACATAATATTTAGAAGATATTTTAAGGTACACAGAAGTACCTATACAGATATACCAACAGTTATACGAGTAGGTATACCTACTGCAAATACGTAGAAAAAACCCCTTGTGTAAGTTGAATGATAGTTTCCATGCAAGCGGAACCGCAAGCTTCCCCTGCGATAATGTACATTGAGGAAAAAAAACAGATCATCTTTATGGGCAAAGATTTATTCTCTCCACTATGTACATTCCCGCGTGATAAACGAGTGGGCGGAGTTTTATATACCACTGACTAACTAGCTATAAGGAAACTGCAAGCAACGACACTAATATCTCGGATAGTGCGGAAAGAAGCTATTGAAATCATCAATAATAATAATAAAATTAATAATGGAAGATGGTTTTATGTTGTCTTCGATTCGACGTGAAACCCAGTGATCGATTAACTAAAATCTCTCGATTTTTCGTTACTTTCCACCAACAGAAGATCAACAGTGGGTAGTTGGATAAACTACTGGCAACATTATCAGTATTTAATGACGTGTTAGCCATACCAATTAATTTAATAAAAAATCTGTGTATTGGTACTTGTAGGTATAATTATTGTTGGTTCAGATTACGATATCTCCCCAATAAATGACCACTCCTATATAGCTGTGCGCACTCGAGCCAATCCAATAAGTTGCATCGCTCCGTGCGTCACGCGCCACGGCTCATCGAATTGGGAACTGGGTCGGCAATATTTGTCATTTTGGCGGTAAACGGCGTCAAATTGCCGCCCGGGGCGGCAGAGTCGCCGCAGCTATACGTGACACCCTCCCATTGTGCAAACATTGTCTCGTGACACTGCAACGCACCCTGTATAAGTATCACACTACAATGTAAGTGTTCGGTAGGTACGAGAATAAGGCAGAAATGCCATCAATGCTTAACATTATTAGCTGAGTTTAAGGTACGGAAGACATCTTTAAAAACAGCAAAGTATGAATAGGACCACGCTAGTGTAACTCAAGTACAATAACGTACGATAGAAAGTCTTAATTTAATACAAAACGTTAAGTATAAAATAAACCGCAATAAGAAAAACAGAAGAAATTACAAAAATAACAACAGATATAATAAGCAAATGTGTCTCACCTGAAATAGTTATTTCTCTCCCGAAATAAAACCAAAATATGAAAATGTGAGAATAATAATAAAGAAGATACCTATTTTTTACCTGAAACGGTAAAAAATAGGTATACCTACCTATTACATAGATACCTACTACCTACCACAGAACATCGGAAAAAGCTCGCTAAAATCTGTGGTACCTACCTGCAAGACTGTCCAAATTTTTTCAAGGCTGAATGAGGTCGGTCGTGCTTGTAACTTGTAAACGTCAGGGTGAATATGAATTAGTAGGGGGAACTTTTAAAAGCTTTCAATTCTAGCATATAGGTAGGTAGGTAGGTACCTAACTTTTAAAATCGCTTTATATTTACTTTTCTTCCGTATGAAATGTCAGCAGTGCGCAAAAAATTTCACCGAAACGAGTTTGGACATTTTTCAGATTGGACATTGTTCAGTCTGGACATTTTTCAGTTCGAGCATGGTCGTTGGACATTTTTCACATTGGACATTATTACAGTAAATCAACTAACTTAAATGTACTGACCAAACGTCATATCCTAGACATCTAATGAATGGTCTCTTGCGCATAAAACCCAGGAATTTTATGGAGACGAAGATGATTGACGATGTAGGTAAAGTGGAAAATGGTCTGACCTGATGGAAATTAATAAGTTACCACTCTTTCTCTACGTGGACACTGACCGTGAGAATAGTCCGAAATCCCAAAATCGTTTAACGAGCTATGGAAAGAGCTATCCTCGGAGTTTCTCTGAGAGACAGCATCCGGAACGAGGTGATCTACCAGAATAGGTACTACTGTTGGTACTGGCAGTTGGCTGGTCACACACACCCCTAGTTGACAGAGACTGGATGCGGAGAACAGGAGGTCGGGTGGTGTGCCTTGGCGGTTAACCCAAGTTCTCCGAGTCCTCGCCCAGCAGTAAATTAGTGCAGGCTGATGATGATGAGTCTCCTGTTTATACCTTTTGATATGTTTTAGCTCTGAATATTTGTCCCAACCTGTGCTGATGTTTACGAGTATGTTATACGAAGTCAAGTGTAAAGATAATGTGTAGAGAGATGTGGCAGAGGGCTTGTGTTCACTGCACGAGTGCGGGCACGCGTGGTTAGCTTCCAATACATAGCGCGGCCAAGTTTACTTTGCAGATGAAAGTCAAGTTATTTTAAAAGTACCTAGTCAATATTTATGTGCATGTCATAATGAAAGTCAATATGCTTTGATTTTTGGTTTGTTTTAACTCGTAGTTTGAACTTTGTCTCAGTTGGTTAATGCTTTCTGAACTCCTCAATTGGAACACTTTATTTTTAATTTGTGCAATAATACCTACCGAATTGAATTATTAAAAAGATTATGAATTAATAAAATAAAACGTTTTACTTTTAAAATACAAAGTTCATAGGTACACATTCCGATCTAAGTGATCAGAGCCTTATTGAAAGTTTAAAAAATGAACTTGGTAATTTTATCCTAATATCGTATCCTTAGGGTACTTTGAAATCATTGCAATTACAAAGTTACACCGCTGGAAGTCTGTACCTGTTTTACCAACTGCAAAAACATGTTTGTCTGTCTCTACGAGTACTTTCGGAGGGTATTTATTTTCTTCGACGCAATGTGGCGAAAACGTTCACGCGTTGTTACTCGCAACAAATATATTTTTCATAGCGTCTAACTTCCACTATGTATTCTCCTTTTGTAACTCTTACATCAACGTTACCCTCTAGTATGTATATATAAGTATAGGAACTGGAGCTTATGCCTTTTATACTTACCTATATTATACTATTTTTAGATAAATTCTGAAAACATGAATTTAAATGTAGGAACTGTACATAATATCCACTGTTGGAAGACGTGTTGGCTATCAGAGTATTGGACCTCGCGCTGGTAGTGCTGCAGCCGCTATGGGTCCCGCAACATTTACGGCCTAGGTATTTTGAAAAGTTATCATACCGACTTTTATAATTCTTGTTAAGTTTCGGCGGCAGGATCACCTCGTCAGCGCCAATGTTAAGGATTGATCAGTAAAGGAAACATTTCCTTAAAGAGAGTAAATACTCGATCTTTATTACAGGCTAAACTGACACATAAAAACATTTCTTTTTATGCCTATATCAATCTATACAATGAATATGTTGACTAGTGGGAGAAGAGTGTAGCCGAGAATACGGAAAACTAGATAAAACGTGTTGTTCTTGCTGGCTGCATGTCTTCCGTCTCAGATACAGGTTGATGTGTTTAAGGTCGACACACTTAATAAAGCCTCACCTGGGTGTTTTTTTATCTGCGACGTGGCATATTTACTTACAAAAACTAGTCTAATCCCAAACTATTGTCTCGTATTTAATACGGAAATTACAGATTCAGTTCTCAGTAAGTACCTATTAAATCCCTAAAATATTTACGTAAATACCCTTTTGAAAATGATAAAAATTCCTGCAAAACATGTTTACGAAAATAAATGGGACGTCCCCGGAAAATGATTTCATTTATCGGGGCATATTTCACGTCGGGACTGATCCCGCTATTTTGTCCCGCCGCAGACCCACCTAATCCGCTCCTATTCGTAGGCAGCACTTGGGGGTGAGATGTAGCTCATGCTTGGGAAACGTTGTTAATAATGAATGTAGGACACAATAGTGCCTAAACACCGAATTTGTTTAGACAAAATAGATTAATCGGTTTTAACATTAGATAAACATGCAGGTAATGTGATTTAAAAAAAACCGACTTCGTTGCATGTTCGTTGTTGATCCCCAAAAAATGTTGATCCCCAAATTTTTTTCTTTATTAATCTCCGTCCGTCGATATTGTTTTCAATTTGAAATGGGACCACCCTCGAAATAGTCTATTCAATAAAAAAATGAATCATTCAAATCGGTTCATATCGGCGAAGATATCTTGTAACATACACACAATAAAAACATACAGTCGAATTGAGAACCTTCTTCTCTTTTTAAGTCGGTTGACAATTAGTTGGTGGCGCCTGGCAACATTTTTTTACAAAAAAAATCACAATAGGTAAAAATCACAAATTTCCATTGAATTGAATTAAATGATTCGTATTGAAACCATCTGCCAAATGCAATAATAGGTACTCTCCCTAAGTAGGTCGGATCCTGGAACAACAAGTTTTACGCATCAATGAATCCGAGTAAGCCCCCAGAAGACGTTTTCCTTCCTGAAAACGTTGCTTACCAAAACGTATTTTGCTTACAAAAGTTCTGAATCTTGATATTAATTTCCTTCAGACGCATAAGAATAGGTAAGATCCGGAATTTTCATAGAATTTTCTTTTAATGTATAGGGATAGAATTTCGTAGACCCACTACCTACTGATTGTGAATAAGTATACAAAACATCATTTTAATAAATTAACGATAATAACTAATGGAACGTATAACTTTTCTATTAAGTAGTACCTATATAAAAACTTAACCAATTTTAGTCTAAACAATAATCAAAACACATTCATACCATCGAAAGTCGATATGCTACAACGTTCAATATGCTTTTTCATCACACTTGCTCGTTAAGGGTCTGATTATATGCGTACCTAAAGAAACACAATGGCCTATACCCACGGGAGAATAATGAAAATCAATACAAAATTATACCCCTAGGGCTGTAATGTGTAGCTGGCTGTACTGAACTGGTTTATTAAATTAATTAAGTTAAATTGAGTAGTTAACTTGACTTATCTCGACTGTACTCGACTGTATTCGCCTGTACTCGACTGTACTCGCCTGTACTCGACTTGAGTTAAACTGAGTTAACTTGAGTTATATTAAGGTAAATAAATTTAACTCAATTTAACTAAATTTATCTAAATCAATTTAATAAACATAAATAATATCAGCAAAGTCAAAGAAAATAAATTTGTTCCCTTGTGTCGTAGGTATTTATTTCCTCGCAAATGTGATGAAAAACATTGTGTGCATCACGGGCAGTAAGGGGATTTCAAACTCGAGTCATTAAAATCCCTCCGCCTTCGGCGTCGGGCTTCTAACAGACTCTCGTTAGTAATATCCTACTTACTGCCCTTATTGCACAATGTACAATTTATTACCTTTTTGCTGTTAAAATTCCGGACTTTGCTGGTGTGCGTTTGTTTGCGGCATACTTATATGAAACCTTTGTCACAAAGGAAACCATCCTCAAATATGTGAAGTGGCGCAGTATCTGTAATTGAAACAACATGAGGTTCGACTCAAGTTGAATCTGCGACGACATACCTTTTAATTAAAAGTCATCAAAGTGAACTTCGCACACAATGTGCGGGTTTAGTCAATGTTTTCTTGTCATAATTTACCCATAATGTATATTATTATACTCGGTAGTACTGGGTTAATGTTACTGGTGAACCCAGAAACGGTAAGTAGGTATGTTTTGTACTTAATGTACTTATTACCCATTTAAATACTAATTGATAATTTGATATGTATACCAATGTCAATATTAATGTATCAGTTTAGTAGGTACCTATAGAGAGCGTCAGTGGCGTCGGGGATCACGGCCTATGATTTGGAAAGGTTCGATCCCCGGCTGGGCCATGTACCAATGGGTTTTTACATTTACTGACTGTTCTCAAACGATGAAGGAAAACATCGTGTTACTTAATTGAAACAAAGTCCCTCAGGTTTCCATAAGTTCAAAGCGGTATTAGGTGTGGTGAAAAGGAAGTTTATGTTTTAATGTTAAAGAAATCTAATCAACAGTTTAATATGTCCCCACTGTTGGGACATGGAAGGTTATAATGTAAATTTAAAAAAATATTTGTGGCATCGTAGCGAGCTCCCGCTCCAGAACGGCTAGTGCTAGACCCGTCGTGTTTGTACTCAAATGAAAGGTCTCGACGAGATCTAGTTCAATATAATATAAAATAAAAACATCCTGTATATACAATTTTATATGAATATACAGGATGTTTTTTATATTATTATATTCAGATAGATCTCGTCGAGCCCTTTCATTTGAGTACATGAACATGGTTCTAGCACTAGCCGTTCCGGAGATATGGCCAAAAGTATTTTGATTTGCCCAAAGTATTGTGACAACCCTAAGTCGTGATCGTTCAGTTCAGACGGTTCACAATTTTAATAAAACTTGATATTTTTTGGATTTCCGCGCATTATTTGAGAAAAGCACTATACAAGCCTTGGCCCCAACCAGGCATTGATGGACACGCTCATCCATCAATGCCTCTGTTGCGGGCCGCGGCGATAATGTACTTTAATTTTAATATAAATTTTAAAAATATTGAAAAATGTGATGAAAAACATTGTGTGCATCACGGGCAGTAAGGGGATTTCAAACTCGAGTCATTAAAATCCCTCCGCCTTCGGCGTCGGGCTTCTAACAGACTCTCGTTAGTAATATCCTACTTACTGCCCTTATTGCACAATGTACAATTTATTACCTTTTTGCTGTTAAAATTCCGGACTTTGCTGGTGTGCGTTTGTTTGCGGCATACTTATATGAAACCTTTGTCACAAAGGAAACCATCCTCAAATATGTGAAGTGGCGCAGTATCTGTAATTGAAACAACATGAGGTTCGACTCAAGTTGAATCTGCGACGACATACATTTTAATTAAAAGTCATCAAAGTGAACTTCGCACACAATGTGCGGGTTTAGTCAATGTTTTCTTGTCATAATTTACCCATAATGTATATTATTATACTCGGTAGTACTGGGTTAATGTTACTGGTGAACCCAGAAACGGTAAGTAGGTATGTTTTGTACTTAATGTACTTATTACCCATTTAAATACTAATTGATAATTTGATATGTATACCAATGTCAATATTAATGTATCAGTTTAGTAGGTACCTATAGAGAGCGTCAGTGGCGTCGGGGATCACGGCCTATGATTTGGAAAGGTTCGATCCCCGGCTGGGCCATGTACCAATGGGTTTTTACATTTACTGACTGTTCTCAAACGATGAAGGAAAACATCGTGTTACTTAATTGAAACAAAGTCCCTCAGGTTTCCATAAGTTCAAAGCGGTATTAGGTGTGGTGAAAAGGAAGTTTACGTTTTAATGTTAAAGAAATCTAATCAACAGTTTAATATGTCCCCACTGTTGGGACATGGAAGGTTATAATGTAAATTTAAAAAAATATTTGTGGCATCGTAGCGAGCTCCCGCTCCAGAACGGCTAGTGCTAGACCCGTCGTGTTTGTACTCAAATGAAAGGTCTCGACGAGATCTAGTTCAATATAATATAAAATAAAAACATCCTGTATATACAATTTTATATGAATATACAGGATGTTTTTTATATTATTATATTCAGATAGATCTCGTCGAGCCCTTTCATTTGAGTACATGAACATGGTTCTAGCACTAGCCGTTCCGGAGATATGGCCAAAAGTATTTTGATTTGCCCAAAGTATTGTGACAACCCTAAGTCGTGATCGTTCAGTTCAGACGGTTCACAATTTTAATAAAACTTGATATTTTTTGGATTTCCGCGCATTATTTGAGAAAAGCACTATACAAGCCTTGGCCCCAACCAGGCATTGATGGACACGCTCATCCATCAATGCCTCTGTTGCGGGCCGCGGCGATAATGTACTTTAATTTTAATATAAATTTTAAAAATATTGAGCCTATGAGTTAAATCGCTAGGACAAAATGTGTTTCTGAACGAAATTACTTTGTCTCTCGCTCGCAGCAAAAAACGATTTTGCTGCGAGTTTTTACACACCAAACGCACCCTTTTCGTGCTGGAGAGGTGAAAACATAATTTGCTAGTAGCGCAGCTGTATTTACCGAGTGAGGTTACCGTTTGGCTACAATTTTAATTAACATCGTGATAAAAAATATTTTTAAGCAGGTTCCTTTTCAGCATCTCTTGATCTAAACTACCTTGCTAACAGACAGAGAGCCTTGGTGGAAATTTACAATTTATTTGTTAAGTAATAATTATGTAAAATATTCCAGAAACTTTTTAATTCCCTTCGAGATAACTTTGGCATTAATTGAATTGATCAAAATTATCGACTTTTATAAAAAATATAGAAGATCTTATAATACTTCTTCAATATCAGCAAGGTGATAAAACAATCTAGGGTCCTAGAGATTGTTGCCCCCAACTATTCCGTAGAGCATTTCATATCCGTTCGTGCATCCGCATATAACTATGGTAGTGGACGAGTATCTCGGGCTTCTGAACCACAGAGTGTAAATTGATTCAAGAATGGTCAGGCGAAACTCAATTATAAAAATAAGTTTAAAAACAAACGTTCCACATAATTTCTAGAGGCAGTGCTACGCCGCCAGGACTATGAAATGTCTACGACCTTTAATGATACCTACTCGTTTTTTTTTGCTTCCCTAAATGTCCTATTTGCATTACAAATACTTACCTCAGAATTTCCTAACATCTAAAGTCAGCTGGAATAAATTTCGTGGCAGTTTCGGACAAATGTAAAGGGAATGTAAAAAACGATTTATGTTAACTTTTTTTGTAGCCCATTCATGTTTGCAAGTAAAATATATTTGTATACGTTTTTATAAATTTAAATTTTTCTTCTGACAGCGAAAAGGTCCACTTATTTGTGGAAAAAAATACAACCAAAAGAACTCGCCTGAATGTATTCACAAACGATAAAAAAACACTGTAAAAACTATTCGCACACTAAGTAGTAGTCATTGATTGCATAATATCTAAAACAATGTATGTATATTGTTGCATGGTTTTGTGTTACCAATTATATATTCTGTCTGTGGTGTTACTGACATACTCGTACAGTCGGTCGACCGCACCGCACGTCAGTGGAAACACTTTGAAACACCTTAAGCTGGCCTAGCCTTTTAGGGAGTAAGTTATTTTTACCGACTTCAAAAAAGGAGGAGGTACTATGTTCGGCTGTATGTATGTTTTTTTTTTATTAGTTTTTTTCTTCTTGCCCGGTCCTAAGGGTCGTAGCGTGATGCTAAATAGCACAGAACACGGAAAAAGCTCGCTACACTCCCGCTCGCTACGATAGTAATCTATGCTAAATAGCCTATAAGATTAGCACGTTCAAACAAAATATGAAACTCTTCTTAGTATAGATATTTATGTACCTTTGCATGTAAGTATAAATGATAAAGAGCAAACCTCATTCATTTATAACTGTACTGTTAACTTGTAGTTTTTACAACCCACAGGTCAGTTTTCTTCTCCCAACGGCACATTGGACTAAATTGACTTACTTAACTCGTAATTAAATGCGAAAGGGTAGTTAATCTCCATAAAACTTGGAAAGGAAACAATTGTACGTAACGAAATTAGGTTTATTACCAACCTGCCTTAACGTAGGTAACGATAGGGAGTGAAACAACCTCGTGTTTAGAGAAAGGAGGAGAAATTTGTGTGTAGAGAAAGGAACAATACAAAGAGTAAGAAAATTCGCCTTTTATTGTGACAAGAATCAAAATGTTATATGAAAACAATTGTCATTTTATTTTATATCACTAGACTGAAAGCTGATGCATAATTTATAAATTGTAGGTATATTGTACATTTGACTATATATAATTATTTATTATTATTATTTATATGTCTATCTGTGCGCGTACTTATAGCTCTACCTATAATAGAATATGTGTAAGAAGAGAGCAAAGTTCATTTTTGCTGCGAGTGGTGATTTTGCATCCTGAACAAGTGAAGGATTCTGGAATTGAATGTAGTAAAACAGTTTCGTCGCCAAGAAAACGAGCAAGAATTGGGAATAGCAGCCAGCTCGTTGCATCTCCGCGGATCTGTACGCCCGCCATGCCGCCGGAATGACCCAATTTGCACTGTTACTTAAAGTAGGCCAGCGTTACAGCAAGTCATTATCATATAATTTTTTATTTGGCCCAAAACTAACGCAACGTTACGTAAAGCATGTAATATGCTTCTATGGCGTCAGTATAATTAGAGAATGAATATAAAAATAAAGCATTATCATCAAGTGTTTCTTCCGTTCTTGGCTAATAAACTAAAGTTTTCGGACACATTCGATCTTCATGAATTGCAAACTGTTTTAAAGTTAGTCGACTGGCCGATTTTTCCAAAAAAATCTATTGTAATAACCGTATACTGAAAATTAAGAAACAAATATTTGTTTCTTTTTTACATCATATGGCGATTGAAAATACATATTGACGCATTTACCACCAGTAGTATTTGCTGCAGTCATTAAAATCTGCATGGATGTAATTTGTTGATCATGTGTTTTCCAAAGAGATTATAATATTGTCGATATGAAACTTTTATTGTTAGAATGTAAAATACTCGAAAATTTAAAAATAATCAGTAGGTACCAGATCTACTACGGAACAATCATTGTCTATAACCAGCCTTGTTGATAATATTATTTACGCTCAAATCGAATTATCTTACGAATGATGAATGTATTATTTATTTTCTTGCTTGTATTTTATTTAAGCCACCCCCTACACTGCGGCGGTGGCGGTGGCGTGGCGGGCAAGACGCGGCCTACTAGGCTCCATACAAAGTAAGACCGCTGTGTGAAAGTGGCTTTACGTGTGTTGTTTTGTGCGATTAAAATTTATACCTACGCTCAATAGGTATTCTAATTCAAAGCTGTTATGCGTCAAAGCCAATGTCTCTAGCCATTTAAAAAAATAAAAAGTGTCTGTTCTGTCCGCCCCGTAACAAATAGCCGGTGAATGAAAATTGATCACCCTCGGGGAGGACATTGCAAATCGGCGAATTATCTTTTATTTTTTGCTTGGGATGTTTTATTGACTCGTAACATGATACTAATGATAGGTGATTTGTTATCGTATCCCACTTACTTTTTGTGTGGAATATATTGGCCTGAATAATAAAAGTGGACAGGGCGATGATATGACGATGATGAAAAAATATCTCCTCTGCCGTGCTGTGCTGACCGACTGCCGATTGGCAAAAAATTTGAAGATTCTAGATTCAATGTTGGGAGACTGGTTCTGCCTTTAATGAGCCTGGAAGTACACCAGGAATTTGTGTACCATTATACATCCAGCGATTATTTATTACCTTTTTCTCTATTAGACATAGGAGGGGGGAGGGGAAAAGGGGGGGGACAGAAGCAAAGAAACTTACATAGCACTGCTGGCCCTTCTATGGAGCAGCTGTAACAAGCTGCCGTCGGCGGAGGAGCAGAGGCTGCGCGAGCGCGCCCGCCGCGCGCCCCCCTCCCGCTCGCCGCGCTCCCCGCGCTCGCGCCACCGCGCCATCAGGGACTCGAGGCACAGCATCGCCGCACCATCGCACACCATCCGCTCGCACACTGCTTCTCTATATACCAGCGCAAGCTCTCACACCGCTTTTAATGCTTCTCTACGTGCCAGCACACCCTCGCACACCACTTGTTATACTTCTTTATTTGGCAGCGCACCCTCGCATTGGTTCTTGTGGTTCTCTATTTACCAGCGCACATTCGCACACTGTTTCTTATACTTCTCTATTCGCCAGCGCGCGCTCGCACACCGCTTGTTATGCTTCTCTACGTATCAGCACACCGTCGCACACCGCTATTATTATGCTTCTCCACGTACCAGATATATTCTGTGCCAGAGCGTCCGCTCACACACCACTTCATATACTGCTCAACGTGCTCAAAATTCTGTGCGTGCCAGAAGCACAGCGTTCTTCGTTTTTTTGGTTATTCAATGCGATAATAATATAACATTCCTTTCGGTTATAACTGTAATAGGCGTGTGACAGGTCACGCACAATGCTTCATGTGTTAGATGCTAGATTCCGCGCACGCAATACCTACACTTAAAACTTGTGCATCAATACTTCAATACTTTACTTATGTATCTTGTTGTATATTTTGTTTAATTAAGAATCTATTGTAATTATTTTACTTAAATAATTCTCTACATGCGATAATTTTTCTTTTCGTGTAAGACTTCTTGTCTAAAGCTTTCAGAGTGGCAAACACGTCGCATTCCAATTTTATAATGTAAGTAGTTAAATCCTTTTCGATTTATGTATGTGCATAGACTATCGTACTTGTTGACTTATACCTAGATTATCGTCATAGAGACACTTTTACAAACACCTATACGAATTTGTCTTTCTCTGATCAAACTTTCTTTGGCTTTGTTTGATACACTTAGCGTTACTTTGTCTTCTTTACCTATAGTTATCGTAACATTTCGGTGAATGGTAATGCGTAATAGTCCGTTTCGTTGTTTTGATCAACTTGGTATACCAATTTAAATATATAAAAAAATTACTCCACTGATTATCTAAAGATATTAATGTGACATAGGTACAATTGCCCTATGCTTACGTTTACCTTTACTAAAACAAAAATATCTACCGCCCAAATTATATTTATATTTTATAATTCATATATTCATGTATATGGCAGATTATTAAACTATAGTATGTACGTGTTTGTTTTTGGACGAAAAGTTTGACTTAACGATCACAAGGTCGGTCAGTGATTCTTCGTCGTGAACATTGTTTCAAAGTTTATAAAAATTCAAAACACTCATCTCCCATCTTCTATAGGGTGGATCCGTGGATGGTGTAAACAAACCTCACGTGTTACTTATCGCCAGTTAAACCGTTAGCAATCCGTCTGGCTTACACCAAGAAACAATCGCATTAGTAAATAGGGCAACTCGTTACATCACGCGAACCCGTCGGGCCCGCCGTCTACAAACAAACAAACACCTCAACACGTCCTAACGGTCCACATTTGCACGGAAATCAATTCTTTTGATCTGTAAATTGTAGTTTTACAAGTTGTTTATATTGCTGGAGTTTCCCGCGGAGCGGCGCGGCGTGCGGCGGAGACGCGTTCCGGCCGGGCGCTACCTCGCGACTGAATCGAATAGAAGCAGCACAGCAGTCGTTACGAACCACGTAACCTTATGAAGTTATGACACCCTCGGCAACCCCTGGCGGCGACGCTCGCTCTTTGTTTGTAAGCTTCGTCAATGTCAAACCTAACTAAAAGTGGCCGCGTGTAGTGTGGAGATGAGATGTCAAACTTAATGAGATTTAAACGGTGATTTACTCACGTAAAAGTATTGATAGGTTTTCGGCTCCTGCAGCAGCGTACCATCGATATAGTGTACTGTCGATATGGTATACTGTTGATATGTGTACTGTCGATATGTGTACTGTCGATATGTGTGCTGTCGATATGGTGTACTTTTGCTATAGTGACCCGTAGATGGAACACTTTCAATACAGTGACCGTCGATGTAGTGGCTGTCGATATCGTGAACTAGACCCCAGTACGTAGTAACTATTATAATCCTCTGTGCCCCAGTGCACTACCTACTCTAAGTAGCTTTATTTTGTAAAATTACTTGTTATATAAACTAGCTATATTCTACATAGATTATTAATATCCTATATTCATAGCAGTTGTGAAAGGTAGGTATATAGCAAATCAAATGGTGCTGTCGGGGGAAGGCCTATGTCCAGCAGTGGACATAATTAGGCTCATAGTGGTGTAACTCAAATGGCACAAGTAGGAAATTTGCTAACGCGAAGCAATGATTATAATAAAGTTTTATTATGTAGTAACAGTAGCAATATCTAAATGACTGTGAGTAAACAAACACACTGACTTTCCGTGACCTCTTTTATGGCGAGGTTCGACGAAATGTTACATAGGTATGTACATTTCATTTTGTAACATATTTTTATTTATAGGTACTTTTTAACTCGACAAATAGTCTTGGTGTCGAAGTTTATTTGTTCGTTTGTCTGTTTAATTGTATGTTGCTTTGAACGCGCTAATCTATGGAATGCCCAATTTGAAAAAAATCTTTTTGCATTTGATAGTCCAATTCATTTTGTGGTCTACGAACAATTAGTATACCGATTGCAGAATTGCAGACTGTTGCGATGTCAGCGTGCTGTTGCAAATGAATACGTGCCAACTAGAAGACCGCTCGGCGTATCTGTGATTCTATAAGAAATGAAACCATTGACAATCTCTGGTTCCCAACAGTAAGGCCCCATTCGCACGGATGTTATTCTAACGCGCGATTTTTTTACGCCTATATAGAACATATGGGCTTCTACTGAACCGTTCACACGGACGATGAATGGCGAATGGGGCCTTACTGTTGGATCACAGATACGCCGAGCGATCTTCTGGTTGTCACGTATTTCATTTGCAACAGCACGCTGACATCGCAACAAGTCTGCAATTCTGCAATCGGTATACTATTGTTCGTAGACTACAAAATGATGAGATCTTTTATTTAAAGGTAAGTAGGTGCGGCGCACTTGGTAGGTAGCACTTCGCTTCGTACTACAAAATTTAAAAATAAAAAAATGTGATTCGTTCAGTCCAACCCTGCACACTGCAGTCCGTCGCTGGCACTGGTGGAGGCCGCATGCAGGACACACGCAGGTCAACGCATGCTCCATTGACCCGGCCTTTGCCAAATTGTGCCTGTCCGTAAGTATCCGTGCCGTCGTCGTAGAGACTTCGCCTACGTGCGTAGGTATGTATATGTCGTAGGATAATCGGAAAAATCGGATCTTTGCGAGAATCCTAGGACGTTTGCAAAAAGCCGGATAATTTGACTGTAAGAATGAATTTCGTAAGGTACCTACACCTATAATCTGAGCTATTTTCAGGATCTCTGCAAAAATAACTAGGTATCATGTACTTATAATAAAACAAATCTAAAATTCATTTATGAGAAAACTAGTTTGAAGTTAGATAAGTTTAGTGTAAGTACGTACAGTCTATTTGCGTTTCGCTACGCTGACATCCACAGATAAATTCAGGTCTGTGCTCATAGCGCAGTCTTGCTCTTGTGCATTCTAAAAATTGTACGGTAAATTCGATTCGGTGAATTGAAAATCGGCCAAACAATATTTTTGATTGAATTTAATTCTGCGAAATCATAGGATACCCGTAAACTATCCTTAATGATAATCACATCATAATACATAGGAATGGATGAGGTATTTTTTGATCATACTTTTTCAATACCTTACCTATAGATATTTTTTTATGTCTTGTATCTTTTGTAATTATTGTGTTTTTGTTAGAATTCAATTAATTAACTTTTGATAGAATATAATAATGTTTAATTGACCGAGCGAGCGAAGCGAGCGAAGCGTCTACGTTTCGAGACTGGCCAAAAATGCTCTTGTCCAGCTGTCTGTCTGTCTGTCTGTCTGTCTGTAATTCTCTACAGGTCGCATTTTACAACCGATTTTGACGAAAATTTGGCATATGTATAAATTAATTAAACCTACAAAATGAGTAGAATAAAATTTTGAAAAACATTTTTTTTAGAGTACCTACCATACTCGCAAAGTGGGAGTGAACTTTTTTTTTTCTTGTGAATCCCATAGTGTGGGATATCGTTGGATAGGTCTTTCAAAAATATTGCTGGTGTGTGAATACCATTTTTTCGATTTAGGGATCCGTTGGCGAAATATTAACCTTAAAAGCGGTAATTTTTGTTAGAGTCACGTGTCCCCCCCCCCTGCCAGCTAAACGGTTGCTTCTGGAAATGTGAAAAAATTCATGGCAGTAGCATATATAACGTAGTTACAAGGAAAACTATTACGGCTAAGTAGGTTCTATTAGTTTTTGAGTAATAGTGGATCGACTTAAGAAAGTTGAAAAAATAAATTATGTTCATAGAACTGCATACGTAAAATGGAAAATTATTTTTTTCCGCGTGATATCCATGGTGTGGGGTATCGTTGGATGGGTCTTTCAAAAATATCGCGGGTGTGTGATAAACATTTTTCGATTCAGGGATCCGTTTGCGAAATATTAAGCTTTAAAGTGCTAATTTTTGTCACTTTAGTAGGTACTTTTTCTGTTTCCAAAGTTGACTTTTGTTGGTTTCTTTTAGGTTTGGTTTATAAGGGCTGGCGAGATCTACTGTTCTCACGGAACTACTAGTAATAATAATGTTTTGGACAAATTAACACAATATATATACAATGATATAGGTAAATCAAAATTTATTTTAGTGCATTACCACAGCCTAACTATCCAGCATTACCAGTCTACTTCGGAGCACCGTCTTTTGTTTCCGTGACGCAAATATGCGTTTGTAGCATGTTTCTTGTCGTAAGTGTATTTTGTGTTGGACCACATGTGAAAATATATTGTAATAATATGCCAATGTGTAATATTATGTCAATGCAATATGCCCATTTCTTAACTTTGCTTGGCCTTACTTCTCGTTACGGAACTAAAGCTGCCATTTATACTTGCGGTTTTTGTTGAGAAGCGGGTAAAGATGCCTAAAATCATTTTATACCTATTCGGAATCCCACCGAACCTAAGCTGAAACCCAAGTAAAGCCAAACGAGATTGGAAAGGATTTTTATACCACAGTTTCTTCGTAAAATAGAAGTGCAGTACCTACTCAAGTAGCTCTAACATGGTTAAGTGGTTAGCTTCCTAAGCTGAATTTTTGATCCATTCTCGATGGAGCGACCACTAAGTGCGACTTTAAGCTATCTTTAAGACTTTTCATTACTCATACTCTGAAAGTAGGTCTGAAGTTGCCTGAGGAGCGGGTTGAAAGTAATACATCTCAGCCCTAGGGAGAATCGCTTTCAACTGACAGCTGTCAAATTATATTTAAAAAAACTAGTACTATTTTGACATTTCTATTGGACCATGTTCCAACTGTCTATACAGCCACTCAATTACAGGGCGATGTAAAATTGAAATAACATAAAGTTATGTAATAATTAAAGAATATATTTTTTAAATGACTTTATTATAATTATTACTGTCAACTATTTCTTTAAAATAACATAGATTTGGGCAAAATATTTACCATTTTTTCAATGATGGAAATGAAAAATAATGGCAGAATAGCTGGCCGGTCACAGAAAAAAAAACAAAGTAGACGTAAAAGCGGCAATCCGATCTTCATTTGTTTTTTCGAGTTGTAGAGTTTTGTTTATACTTCCGTATAGCAGAGATTTGTATTAACACTCATTTTATGTATTTGTTTTTACTTTCAGTGTATTCTTAATGAAAAGCACAGTGTTTCCCTCGGGTTCAAGACTTATTTAGAGGTCCCTCGAACTATTGGCGCCCTCGCTACGCGTCGGGCGCCAAACCCCGTCTCGGGACTTAAATAAGTTACTTTCACACCTAGGTTAACAATGTACTATTAAGGCTTGCTAAGTTGCTACTTAGAATCCAGCTGGCACCGCGGCGCTAGCTGCATGCACATTTTATTAAAGGTGACTAACATAAAACTTACTTTGCATACTTCCCGGATGCCGAAATGTTTGTAGGAGGACCACCTCCGAACCCAGGCTTTGTGCACTTCCGGGCAATGGCGATCCAAGCTTGAGAACCTTTCTTCGGCATTTTAAATAAGTAGCAAAAATTACCTATTAATTACGTAAGGCTTGAGTCACTCATCAACTACGTTCTAGAACTATTCACAATTCTTCGAACAATGTTTATTTTTAACTTCCCGTTTAGTTTGGACCAGGTTCCTACGGCCGTGGTCACGAGCTGACTAAAAGGTACATCGTTTCACGAATTAAATTCACGTAGAAATGCTAAATAGCAACGTAAACAGTGCGCAATGCCTAAAAGAATCAGATGAAATAAATTGAAAGTTTACTATAGATACATAGACATTTATAGAACAGAAAGCAACATCTGAAAATCTGAACACTTTTAGCCTTATCGTCATGTGTTAAAGTTAAAAGTGACCGGCTACTTGTTAATTGTTACCACAGAAATGAGCGTTGCGAGCTTTTTCTGTGTTCTGTGGTTGTTACCGACCGCAATGATCTTTCCGAACAAACGTGAAGTGTCGTGACCATGAAGTTAATAAAGTATGACTGTTTTTGTGGAAAAAAACTGTTTTGGTTTAAAAAGTACGAATGTTTATTAAAATTATATTTGAAACAGATTTCGGATCCTGGAAAATTGGAATCGGGCTGAAAAAAATTCATTTAAATGGTTTGTACGCTTTATGCCAGAAAAGCACAATGTCAGATTAGCGGAATATCAGATTTGCAGTATGTCAGATTAGCAAAATGCCAGATTAGCATAATGTCAGATGACACAATGTCAGATGGCAAAGTGCAACGTGAAACGTGCAACAAAATAAATGTAGGGACTGTTCACTAGGGGCATTTATTATTGGATCTCTTGGAGCATCTAGTGTATTTTTTTTAATTACTTAAATATATAATAAAAAATACTTTACGTACATACAAATGATTTTTCGAGCGGTGCGGTTATGTGTAAATTCTTTTATTTTCGATAATAAAATTCAGTTTTCAATACGAATGCTTCTGTAACTGGTCCCTATCCCTACAGATATTTCGTTACACCGTATTTATTAAGACCACGGAGTAAGATTAAGACGTGATTAGGGCTTAGTTACCTGAAGAATCCTGAAGGCTTCGACCATAAATATCCAGAAACCGCAAAAGTGTTCAAATAGTATATACGAAATATACTCTAAGCATTATTTTGTAATTGTATCACAGAATATACAAATAGTACAAAGAACTGTAATGTAGATGTTCATATTAAATCAAAAAACTGTTGTGGAATTTGGATGAAGTGCTTGTATTATGGGGCTGAAGTTGAAAGCCGGAAAATAAATAATCGAAGTCCACGGATTTTTTTTCGTCACAAATTCAGTACCTAAGCTCCATATTCAAATTGCGATTGTTGCTCCATGTTTTGTGACAATGTAATTTAAACTATAGATTTTGTGACTTAGACCGTTTTTCCCCTGTACTCTTCAATTGTCCGAGACCTTTTTACCAGACCCAGAATGTATAGCATATTCTTTGATCTCATTCGTCCATTTACAAATTTAACTTCAGAACACTTTCATTCGGCATCTTCCTTACAAGATGGGGCTTGACAATTCAAAGGGATCTTTGCAAGGAAGGAAAGAATCCTCTTTCTACAAAATCAAATCAAGTCTTGTTTGCGATTGTAAAGTAGAACGTGCCTGACGCGCTTTTAACCTTTCAGGATGTTACCGCTCTCTAGAGTAAAACTGCCACGAGCAAGGTCAGATAAATTCCGTTTTCATCATCATTATCATCAATGTCATCACGTAGGCATCAATACGCGCCACCACACATCCATCCGGTCTTCCAACTCCGTCCTCATGCTGCTCACTCAGATGATTTTTGAGTCCAATTCCTGCATAATTTGTTTTAGGTTCGCGTTTTAGAATTAATTAATTATGCCTTACAGGGAAATATTTGATAGCAGTGCTATTTAAGCACAGAGCTTTGACGGGCCATCAATAGATAGGTACGGACAAAATAACAAGGATGTGATCAAAAGCGAAATACACAATGATATTGATATGTACCTACCAATGATTATGTAGTAAGGTTCAATAGTGGTGGGTGACGCACATACACTCCCCTTTGATGTCCGTATCCTGTTTGATATTCATGAAATCACGACTCGCAGTGACCGCTGCTGCATTCTTGTAATACATACAAATTAGACATGAATATCATTATATTCATCTGCGTCAGTGGCCCTGGGGATAAGACGCGGCCTATCATATCGAAAGGTCCGGAGTTCGATCCCCGGTTGGGTCATGTACCAATGGGTTTTTCTCGAAACTTAAGTACATTTACTGACTGCTCTCAAACGGTGAAGGAAAACATCGTGAGGAAACCTGCATACGCCAAAGAAGAAATTCTTAGGCGCATGTGAAGTCTACCAACCCGCACTGGGCTAGCGTGGTGGACTATAGCCCGAACACCCTCGTTGAGAGGGTAGGCCTGAGCCCCAGCAGTGGGGAGATTAATAGGCTGTTGATGATCATTATATTCTGAGTCTACAGTTTAAAGAACCAGTAAATACTAGACGTCGATCATTTTATAACATAACTAGGCAGACCATTTTATACAAATTCAACTAAAAATGTATCTGTAACGTCCAGAGTTACTACTAGTGCTATATCACTTCGGATGGAGAAAAGCATTGTTGAATGCGCATAATAAGGTAGATTTTATGGGAAACATGAGGTGTATATATAACGTAGTACGCAGCTATATTGAGTAATTAAATGACTCTAATGTTCAATTCTCATTGCACCACTAAATCAATTAACCAGGCAGATTTAGGGCTTCTTACACCAGTTGCTGATAAAGCCCCAGATACCCTATATGCAGGTTATCTACCAGATACCCGTTTTTTTCGTTTTCACAGGTATCTGATTGCCTTATCTGTCCGATATACCGTCTTATAAACTTACAGCCAGATCAAGGGGCTGTTATTTCTTTATCTGTCGGATATGGATTGTTTTTTTTCTAATTTAACGCGGTAATACTTCAGTTTTGTGTTAACTTTTTATGATATATGGATTTATCACTGTTTCATTTATAAATAGTACATTACTGCCGCGGCCCGCAACAGAGGCATTGATGGATGAGCGTGTGAATGTAGGCCGAGGCGAAGCCGAGGCACACATACGTGAGTCCATCAATGCCTGGTTGAGGCCAAGGCTTGTATAATGCTATTCTCAAATAATGCGCGGAAATCCAAAAAATATCAAGTTTTATTAAAATTGTGAACCGTCTGCACTGAACGATCACGACATAGGGTTGTCACAATACTATCGACAAATCAAAATACTTTTGGCCATATCTCCGGAACGGCTAGTGCTAGAACCATGTTCATGTACTCAAATGAAAGGGCTCGACGAGATCTAGTTGAATATAATATAAAATAAAATCACCCTGTATATACAATTTTATATGAATATACATGATGTTTTTTTTAATATTATATTCAGATAGATCTCGTCGAGCCTTTTCATTTGAGTACAAACACGAGGGGTCTAGTACTAGCCGTTCCGAAGATATGGCCAAAAGAGTGGTTTTTTTTCATTTGGCCATATCTCCGGAACGGCTAATACTAGACCCCTCGTGTTTGTACTCAAATGAAAGGTCTCGACGAGATCTAGTTGAATATAATATAAAAACACCCTGTATATACAATTTTATATGAATATACAGGGTGTTTTTTTATATTATATTCAGATAGATCTCGTCGAGCCCTTTCATTTGAGTACAAACACGAGGGGTCTAGCACTAGCCGTTCCGGAGATATGGCCAAATGAAAAAAAAACACTCTTTTGGCCATATCTCCGGAACAGCTGGTGCTAGACCCTTGTTCATGGTACTCAAATGAAAGGGCTCGATGAGATCTATCTGAATATAATATAAAAAAAACACCCTGTATATATAATTTTTTATTCAACAATTTCCGCGCATTATTTGAGAAAAGTGCTATACAAGCCTGCAATCAATGTAATTTCATGCATCATTCGAAATTTAAATAAAACTTTTGCTATGTTACCTCCGTGGTTGCCATGGTTACACGACAGATATGAATTAATATGGTCATTATTTGACCGCTAGGCACGACAGATATGGATTAAATAGAAACGCAACAATGAATTGAACTGAAGAACTGAATTGAATGAACGGAATGTTCCAACTCCCCGGTAAATCGATGACAGTTTAGCTGCCCGATATTTTAACAGAGACTTGAGTGGTGAAAACGGAAAATATTATCCGACAGCTTTATCCGATAGATTACGTTATCTGTCCGTTTTCTATCTGTAACAATATCAGCAACTGGTGTAAGAAGCCCTTAAACTTGTAAATTGATGACGACTAGCGGTGTAGGTACTAGCAGTGTTCGGAATTGTTTTTTCCGAGATATTTGAGCATAGTCAGCCAGGAACCAATTACTATGGCTATGCTGACTTTTAAAAGTTAAAATTAAGTAAGTAAACCAATTATCGGCTTATGAAATTTTCATCTCACCCCAAGTTATCACCTAGCGGCTGATGTTTAAGTTTGTAACTTTGAATAGGCAAGTTGTCAAGGGGCTGGCACCTGGCCAGTTAAGTGACGCGCTTCTTTCTATGCCACATCTACCTGCATAATACATCAACAACTATTTTTTTACTTTATTCTTTAACATTACACAATTTGTACATTATATTAATTACTCGCCAAACTGCAAAACAGTTTGTTGGCGAGAAAACGCTCTTAAACTATTATATATAACCTAACCTAAATAAATTATCCAAACTTTTCTAAAATGTATTTTTTAGTTTCTTTTTAGCAACTCTTTGCTCATTTTCTCCCCCTGTCTAAGCCAGACAATGTTGTTGTAAATTTTAGGCACTAGGTACCGTGTCAGTCTTTCCCTGTAATAGTTAGCTGCAGCTGGTTCAACTAGTTTGCCCTCTCTGACCCTTCTTGTTTTATACTTGTTGGCAACATTTAACTTGAAATCTTTACAGTAATACTGATTGAGAGTTACCTCATGGTTAACATATTTACTGGAGTTGCATCAGGTTGCACGATTGTGTCGCGATAGCTAATTAACATTTAATTAGTTTACACCTTTATTGAAAGGCTTTACGGCTTATTACGGTAATAGCATACACTATTTATAATTATTGCTTGTGGTGGGGCTCTTTCAGGGTTTACCCAGCCTTGTATCACTGCGACCATTACTGATCTATTATGATCGCCGCCTTAGAGTCGGTTCAGACCAAGCGGAAATTTGCCAGAGCACTTTTTGACGTCATTGTCAAATGAACCATATCAATATATCCCAAAGAACAAAATAGTATGAATGGCCTCGAGCCTCGCGCTCTAAGTCATTCATAAGTTTGATAAAGTTCATTTGACAATGACGTCAAAATGTGCTCGGGCAAATTTCCGCTTGGTCTGAACCGTCTCCTACGATAGCTCAGTGCTAAGCACAGAGCACAGAATGCACATGCGCGGGCATCGCCGCGAGGGGGCCGGCGGCAGCACATTTCCGAACTCTTTGGTGCTAAGATTTGCGTCAGTTAGGAGCAAGGAAGTTTAATTGGTTAGGAGCTAGCATACACTATAAAACACTCGTGGTGTCTATTGTACTTAGTAGGTAGGTACTAGGCTATACGTCTTGTATGACAAACTAGCACTGTATTTACTCTTACTCTGGAAATAACTAGGTATACCTACTATTAGTACATCTGTTAATAATGCAGCCTATGTTAGGTCGTATACTGCAAAAAGTCGTAGATAGATAATATTATAGTACTTAGTAGGTCAGTAAGTAATTTAGGTACCTAGATGTTTTGGAAGTTACCACGAGTCTGTGTTGAGTGTTTGAGGAAAGTTCACGCATTGAACATTAGAATTGTCGAACCCTTCTCTGTTCGTGGCGATGACAGGTTTGGGTTCAAGTTATAATAGAGTTGGCGCACAGTCATAACAAGCGATTTGTGTAAAACGCGCATTCGAATTTCAGGTTTCATATTTCAATAATTCCCTTTTCCGTGGGAAATTTCGTAAAGTTATACCATAGGTGCCTACCACAAGCCTTTCGGCGAAGGAAAACGTCGCGTGAAACAGGTTTTATACCCCAAAAAAGAAATTGGCGCACGTGATAGACAGGGGGCTTGGTACAAAAGATCCTATGGGGTCAAACTCGCAAAACCTTCATAGAACACAGTAATATGACTTTCCAATACTCTCCCGAGGACCTATGAAGAAAAAAATAAAATACATAAAATTAAGAAACTGTACTGGAATGCGCGCGCTTTTTTCCAATTTCTATATTTTTAAAGCTTGTGCCAGTCTTTTAGTGCATACTGTATATTTATGAGTACAATTTATCGAACTTTTTTTATAATTTTCAAGTACACTTACAACTCGGCGGATCTAATGCATGAAAGATGTTATTTCAAAATAAAGACAGGCCAATAAACTGATATTGTTGTTCATACATTGTTTTGTAAAGCCAGTAGGCAGTAATGAAGTGAGCGGCTTTTAGCCTAGGGCTCTATTAATAGTATACATATTAGTATAAGTAACAGCGCACTTACAGAGCAGTTTATAGTAATAGTAAGTATACCTATATAAAATGAGCCTAGTATTCTTTAGAAATCCACCCAACATTGGGACAGTGTCAAGTTTCAATTCTAGGGCTTTAGTACCCCAATGCTAAACATTGCACTCTGGGATTCTTGTGTATTGCACACATAGAAAATACTTTGGCTGCAGGCCAGTCATTCTATCACATGGAGCCTCGAGTTGCAGACTAGTAGTGTTTTATTACAATTTATAAAATAAAATCCGACATTATATTTTTACGAATGCAATGCAACCTATATTTATATTACTCATGAATCAAAAAAATTAGCGCCACCAAAGAGATTCGAAGCTTCTTGATATTAAATAAATACCTAGTTTGCAATCTTTTTGCTAGCACTGGCTACTCCGTCACCAAAAAATATTTAAGTATTAACGCCATAAACATTTTTTTTAAAATAAACAAATGTTTTTAATTGAGTTTGATGGCATCTCCAATAATTTTTTACTTGCAATTAGACCAGTACTTTATAAACTTACAATTCACTCTCGAAAATTTATCAAAAGTTTGTAAATCTTTACTGGGGCTGTTCTATTGTAATTTGTTAGAATAACGCCATCTATGAAAGCTATTGAAAACCAAATTTGTTCATTTCAAGTCACAAACGTTAACCTGTGTTGACAAAGTTCTATTTAAATCTTATAGATGGCGCAATACTTAACCTTACCTAACAAAAGATTGCGTTCTGAAACCTTACACATGGCGGCGCTGAATCTCTATTTGAACGGCACGGATCAATATTATTTTAAATGGCAAGGTAGGCAAGATGATCAGAGGAAAATGTGCGTATTAGGTTTATTGTTATACAGAATTATGTTACTTCATGCCATTCAATAGCAAAATATAGTGTTACAGATTAGCTGCTCTTTACCATTGGATTATCTAAAGTGAAATTTAGGTTTTGAACATACTATAACCTAAATTAATTTTAAACAGTGAGTGACGTTTATATTGACAAAACAAACAGTGAAAAATTGAATTTGTCTATAAATTAAGTACAAACAAAACAGAAATAAATACTTACCGGCCTGTCCATCCTTCGAGAGAAGTGCTTCTGTATTCAGGTTTGCATCTTTTTTGTTGTACACTATTTAGTTTGTTTTTAATTTTAACACTTAATTTTTTGGGACTGCTTGGTAATTTTACACTCGATAACATTGTTCGCTGCACTTAAAACTATGTGTAACTAATTCTTTTATATACTTATTAACAATGAAGGTCTAGTCTTTCATACATTCCAACTCGACCTCAATATGACTTCTTTTGTTTCGCAGCTATAGTCATGGAGAGTTTGGAGCCTGAAAATCCAGAATCTGATGGAGAATTCGCTTTCGAAACTGATCACTTAGCCCTACGCGGTAACAAGGATTATTGCAACCTGCTCAAATATATTGTCAAGCTTGAAGCACAAAAAATGAAGGCCCTAAAGGACATTGAAGACTTGGCTGAGCAGCAAAACAAAGCTTCGAAAGATCCATTAAAATTCGTGCAGGATTTAAAATCTGGTAAAGTTAATTTCCCACCTAGACAAACCATTGAAGAACCACCAAATATTGATTGGAATGCATATGGCATTGATACTCTTGATGACGATCTGAGAGACACCAAGCCAAATAAAGACGAATTAGAAAACAGCACTAAAGTACGAGGCCGGAAATTCACAGACAACAAACCTGAGACATTCAACCAGCTGTGGTCATGCGAGGAACAAAAAAGGCTGGAGGAACTACTTGAGATATATCCTGAAGAACCCATTGAAGCTAGAAGAATCAAGAAAATAGCCCAAGCCTTAGGCACAAGGACACCAATTCAAGTTATGAGTAGGATACAAAAATACTTTGCTAAGTTAGCTAAAGCTGGTATGCCCATACCAGGCCGAGCTCCTAAAAGGGTAATAAAAGAAAAGGCCAGGGCTTTATTCTACAAAAAGTCTACATTTTTCCCACAGCTTCATGTTCCAGTCAAAATGGATGAACCATGTGAAAGTGAGATCCATGAGAGCATCTCTTCAGTAGAAATGAATAATGGTCAGAAAAACATGCTGCAATTGTTGAAATTGGCCAAGGAGCAAAGGCTGCTGGATGAGATATCTCCAGTTTATCAGACAAAGACATTATGTGTTGGTTGTGAGAAAACGGGGTTTCTGGGTGCAAGGTGGACGGACAACGCTGGCACCGACTACTGTACCGACTGTGTTGTGAGGCTACTTCCAGCTGAGAAATTAAATCCTGTACGTCAGCCTACTGAATTGAAATAATAATTTATAAGTTTATATCTTATCTTTTGGTCAAATTATTCTGACTTATATTTACTGACTTACAAAATGTACATAATTTGACATTTTTAGACTAAATAAAACGCACAATTACAGGACAGTTTTGAAATTTATGTAGTTCTATTGAAATACCTAATTAGTTTTGTATCCAAAGTTTCTTAGAAATGTATATTCAACTCGACAACTATTATCTTAACATCAACTAATCTACACACTGAAACTTGGCATGGTTTCCATCACAATCACAATAAAATAGTTATGTCACATTGAACTTTTTCGTAATAAGTTTCTACTTGCTTGATATTGTGTTGCAAATCTGACACAATATTTCACTCGACAACTCGAGATTATCAATCAGTATAAAATGATTGGTTTTGAGCCGACACTCGCCGACCGTCTGTACAGCCGCGGCGGCCGACGAAGAACCACTGGCTTGGAACATTGCACACCGCTCGCTCCCAACTACTGAACCCTCTGGCTATATCTACTATAATAGTTGTAGAGAGAACTAATCTCAGACTACACTACATACAGGTTGGAACAAAATACCTACCCATGTTTCCTATAAATGTCTGTAATGCCTTATATGTCTGGAATCTGTCTGTAATGCCTTATATATTGTATATGAAATAAATAAATAAATAGTCTAACAAAAGTACAATTACAACAAATCCAACATTATAGCTATACAGAAAATAATTTAAAAATTATAAGATACACTACAGTCGACCGCACGTAGGACCGTATTAGGGAGTTTCAATACTATAGAAATACTATGGTTTTGTTTCTACAGACGTGCGGTTGACCGTACGTATAGGTATTATAAAGAATACTTAGTTATTATGGGGGAAATACCAAGTATGTCACCTAGAATATACCTACTCTTTTTAAATAGATTGTGCGTTTAGGAGCAGTGATGTTCATGTGTGACAACAGCAAGTACCAGCAACTAATTCTATTTACTAATTACCTGGTAACTAATAACCTGTAGATTATACAGGTATTTGCTCCACCCTGTATTTGTAGCTGAGGGTAGCGTACATAATGGTCTATTTATACAAGTCGTAGACTCGGTGAGAGTTATTATTATAATATTATGTAAACGCAACTTTATACAATAACAGAATCCTAAAACATTCGTTATTCCTAAGGTCCGTCTCTACAGGGGTGCGTTCGATATTAATCATCAGCAAGCCGTAACTGTTTGTTTCATTATTTCTGACCATATATAAACTACCTACTTATTAGACATCGAGTTTGAAACACAATGTCAATTTTATTGCCGCTAGATACATTCCATCACAGCTACGATTCTGTAACGCATCTGGAATTTTCGCGGAGCCGATAGATTCCGCTACATTCGTCAGAAGATGCGCTATCCTGCTGGGTCGAGTGCGCAGCCGAGAATCCTGAGCTGACAGGTGGGACTGTCTAACACTGGGGCGCTGGATACGACTGCATGATCAGGTAGACACGTACCCTCGTTTTGGAGAGCCTCCCTGTTCTGTGTCAGTCTTTTATTGTTTTAATTATACTAACTATACGTAAGCTACCTACTAACACTGCACGGATATTTTTGGAAATAAAAATGTATTTAATTATTTAACACCTCCACCGCCGCTGTAGTATGACAAAAATAAGTATCGTAATGCTCCTTTAAGCTTGCCTTAAGGTTAATTTCAAATATACAGTGTCTTCATGGACCTTTCGCAAATGTTCGACTTATTAGGCGATTCGTATTACCGGTATGAGATGGGTAAGGTCGGGGAGAATTGGTCGCAGACAATCCAGAATGCCTGACGGGGAACGCCGCGCCGTCCAGCGAATAGGTAGTGCTTATTACTTAGAACACGTGCAAAGGACTATATTCTAAGACATTACCCTCCTTTTGGGCTTCGCCGCAGTCGGATAAACTTACTCTGGGGTTTGGGATAAAGTCGGGAATCTATTACTTTCTCTAGACTAGACTGCTGTCTGTTCTATATACATCTAGCGTTCTTTACGTAGCGCGTGCAGCGTGCGTAGCAAATTCAGCGTGCACGCAAAGCAACTAAGGATTCCTGTTACGAAAAGTCTACGAACTCACCTAGTTCCGCCTTTGTTTTGATACACTGAAAATAATATTCAATCAATTAATTAAATGTAAGTAGGTAACTAAGTATATTTCCATTTAAACCCGTATTAAAAAAAATCTAATAAAAAATGCATAAGGTAAATAAACGATTTGATTTTTAACCCAAATTGCACGAGCAACTTAGATGTCACTTCAATTATAATACCTTCACGATTGAAAAACATAAATAAATTTGTAAAAACCTGTTTTGTACATTAATAAATGACTAGATAACGTAACTCTTCTTTTGCTGTCGCGCAGCCGGGTAAAAAGAACATGTTGGGCTTCATTATTGGTAGATTAAATAAAGGTTAACTTTTCTATGGAAATGTTTCTTGTAACGTGCGTAGTTAGGGGTTGTAAGTACTATGTATAGAGGAGATGCGTCACTGGAGTAGCTTAGGGACGTTTTGAAAGATGAGAGTCGACTCACAGACTCCTAATCCTGTATTAGGCTCGCAAATCTGCAGGTACGCAGGTAAGTTGGCGTACTTACTTACCTGTTTAGATATTTATTTTGACTGTTCTAGTTATTATTATAATTTCTGTAGTAGGCATAAGCAAGTTGGGAATAGTTCGAAGTAGTTATTAATGTAAATTACCCGGCAACCAATTTCTAGTATCTAGTTAGGTAAATTAAACTCTGTGATGCTTTTACGCAACGATCCCGCGGGTTTAATTATTGACCGAGCGAGCGAAGCGAGCGAAGCGTCTACGTTTCGAGACTGGCCAAAAATGCTCTTGTCCGGCTGTCTGTCTGTCTGTCTGTCTGTCTGTCTGTAATTCTCTACAGGTCGCATTTTTTAACCGATTTTGACGAAAATTTGGCATATGTATAAATTAATTAAACCTACAAAATGAGTAGAATAAAATTTTGAAAAACATTTTTTTTAGAGTACCTACCATACTCGCAAAGTGGGAGTGAACTTTTTTTTTCTTGTGAATCCCATAGTGTGGGATATCGTTGGATAGGTCTTTCAAAAATATTGCTGGTGTGTGAATACCATTTTTTCGATTTAGGGATCCGTTGGCGAAATATTAAGCTTTAAAGCGGTAATTTTTGTTAGAGTCACGTGTCCCCCCCCCCTGCCAGCTAAACGGTTGCTTCTGGAAATGTGAAAAAATTCATGGCAGTAGCATATATAACGTAGTTACAAGGAAAACTATTACGGCTAAGTAGGTTCTATTAGTTTTTGAGTAATAGTGGATCGACTTAAGAAAGTTGAAAAAATAAATTATGTTCATAGAACTGCATACGTAAAATGGAAAATTATTTTTTTCCGCGTGATATCCATGGTGTGGGGTATCGTTGGATGGGTCTTTCAAAAATATCGCGGGTGTGTGATAAACATTTTTCGATTCAGGGATCCGTTTGCGAAATATTAAGCTTTAAAGTGCTAATTTTTGTCACTTTAGTAGGTACTTTTTCTGTTTCCAAAGTTGACTTTTGTTGGTTTCTTTTAGGTTTGGTTTATAAGGGCTGGCGAGGTCTACTGTTCTCACGGAACTACTAGTGAATAACATTCGGAACGTGTGGTAGAGTCTACAATTATTGTTCACTGCTAATAGCTAGGTAGGTACTTATGTACCTACGTCATAGAAAAAAACTAGTTTAGTCTTGACTCTTGGAGGAGTTAAGACACCTCCAAGAGCTAAGTTGTAATGGTTATACAGCCATTGTTCGGTCGCCAGAGCTTGTTCTGTTAGTTAGTACCTACATCCTGTACCTACCGCGTGCAGGTAACTTGCCAACAAACCTCTATTTAGTCACTAAGTTTAAAAGTTAGGTGCGGTCAGCAGATAGACGAAGTACTCGTAGTACATTTTTAATCCACCTTACCTGTAGTTAGTAGGTACCTAGGTAATGCAAAAGGGTCGTCTTTAAAATTCACATTCGTAAATTAAGGTAGGTCGAAATAAAGTTAGTTTAACCCTTAGGAAAATTAACTTGTTAGCAAAATGATGGACGAAATGAACCTTTTAATTTTGTAACTTTGTTAGACAGAAATTTTATTCCACTAGCACAACATCAGTTCGTTCATTTTACTAGGTAGGTATCTACACGGTAGGTAATAGTCTAGTTGGTACCTACAAGGTAGGTAATAGGCTAGTAGGTACCTACAAGGTAGGTAATAGGCTAGTAGGTAGGTACCTACGATATTTAAAATGAAATATTAGTACGTACAATAACTTTGGATAACATTATACCTATAGGCATAGAGCTAGGATCTCTTTGGTGGGCGCGCGCGGTAGCTTAATTTTTTCCTTCAAGCCTAATGGGCGCACCTCTAAGCAAAGCAAAATGTCCGACATCCGTTATTGGCTTAATTTTGTATGTCGTCGTTACAAAAAAAATTGCCAATGATGTTACCTATTTGAATTAGAGCACTGCAAAATTAAATCTCAGCTATACGTAGCAGCATGAAATACAAGTAAGGTAATTTTGGAGTGTCCGTTCACCTAGCGTACACATAAGAGATTCTGGGCTAGTTTAAGTGCCAATAAATAGTACCCAAATAGTACCTAGATCAAATAAATAGTACCCCGTGGTTTAAGAGCTCTTGGGCTCGTATTGCTTCCTTCTGGGATAGGATACGCAGCTCTGACAATGGCATTCTCGGTGTCGTTTGCAGGACCCATTGTCAAGTACTGGCTATCTGTGCACCAGGGCCAGAACAGGAAATGAGTGTCTAAATTGTATTTTATGACTTGTGTGTGAATGTGTAAACTTTTAATTGTATTTAATTTTTATTTTTACTTTTATTCGAATTAGTTTTTAAATTATTGTATATGGGTTTTTTATGCCTCAAATAAAACATTTATTATTATTATTATTTAAGAAATATACGCCAGTTTTAGTGTGTACGCTGGCGGAACGTTCTGCTGGCGTACACATGGCCGATCTCGAAAACGGCTTTGATTACAGCAACGAAATTACACAAAAAAATAGTACCCTAATAGTACCCTCGCTATGCGAAATCTCGACCATTATTACTAAAGATTCTGCTCTCCGGACTCAAGGACGGCCTTGTAAGTCGACCGTGGGCTAGTGCCAGGTGTCGTGTCGGGTCTTCAATTAAGTTGGCTCCGTTTGTCAGGCTATATATGTAGTAGCACAGAAGAAATACAGTACAGTCGTGGTAATACAGTCTCGGGCGGCGCGCGTAGAACTCATTACAGGAGCAAATAAAACTTTGTACATTTGAACAGAGGGCTGAAGAAAAAGGGTTCCACGTAATGTGAATTGTAGACTACATTTAGCTCTTCAGTTTTTAGGTCACAGAGAATACCTTGACAGTTGGCCTCGTGGAAATATCATAATTTAAGAGGTCAAGGGCCATCTTAAGATTGTGCAAATTAGACAGATGGTATACGAGTAGGTAGGTATATTTTAGCTTGTGATCCCTGTACATAAAATTACTATAAAAAACATTATACATTGTCAAATCTACATTTGGAAACATTGTGTAAATCTCGGCATTCAATGTCGCTCGCAGGGAAAAGACACATTCGCCTCTTGTTGCGTAAACAACTATTATTCATAATCCGATTCCACGTGTTGCTTTCTGAACGTTAAATTAATCAAAAGATCCGATCGGCAACTCCGAATTATACAAAATGTCCTCCATGTAGCTTTGAATGAAACACATGGAAAAGAAAATGGCGTCACAAACGATATCCCGCCGCTGGTATCGAGTTATCCCGCACCAGTGCTCTACTTGATAGATTCGTATTTTCCCATTACGTGTTATAGACTCCTTTCTTATGACCACAGGATCATCCATCCGGGATGAATCAAGAGGAATCTCTTGATCCGATTTGTCCTCATCGTATATACGAGTATTAGAATATTATATTATGCCACGTTTATGCCCAATGTTTTATTTGCATAGATTAATTAGATTAGTAGAATTATTACTCTGTAGTATTGACGATCGCCGCTTACCTACTACATTTATTTATAGCTAGGCTACGACCGGCGGTCGAATGATCGCAGGCTACGACACATACATACCTACAAGACAAACAAATTTACATCTTTGAAAAATCGTCTTAAATAGATGTCAGCAATGTTTAAATTGCCCATTCAGACGCTTAGTACCAGAAACGAAATTTATCTGAAAACGAAAATTACCTGTCACGCAATTCACCCGAATACCCAAATTCCCTGATACGCATTTGCCTACCACGACTGTAATAGAAAACACTTGTAGTAGCGATTCATGTAACCTTCCTATAGCGTAGGTAACTTCCTTGAAATTTTTATTACAATCGATTAGAAAAGTGGTTCGCGTAAAAATAAAGGTGGACGCTCCGCTATACGCTCCTTTCTACAGTCTGTTTAGTTTTGTCGTTTCATTACAGAGGGTGCAATGCAAATACATATTCGTATAAAATATGTAGGTACTTATTCATAATTTCAACCCTTGTTTCGTCTTAGGCAGCTCATCATTGCAGATACCAAGTATCTTATCCCTTCATATCAAAACCAACCAAAGCAAAAGTATCGGATTGGTTTTCGTTTTGCATTTCCATTTTTTTCTCTTAAAGTATCAGAGTTTGGTGCGAGCTTTGTTGAAAGTTTGTAATTTATCCTTGTCAGACTGAAGTAAGCGGAACAAAGTTTGTTTTGAGGCGATTTTCCGCTTCAAGTCGTTTACTTGCGGTGATTTAACAAAACACAATCGGATTTCAAGTTTACGAATGAGCGCACTTCGCTCTCTCCCTATAGCAGCAGTGTGGCGAGTAAGTACTCGACACTCGAGCGAGACTCTTCATAAAGAATTTAGGACCTCTGACAGTCAGTAAGTAAGTTATAAAGGAAACTGTTACCATACTGTTACAGTATTTTTCAGATGATTTGTGGTGTGGTCACTTAGTTTATTTGGAATGCTCACATAGAATTAGCAGACTTTCGCTCCCAGTTCCAAATGATGTCAGAAACTAGGTTCCTCAATACACTCTCACATAAGGACATCGAAGAAGAAGAAGAAAGTAGTTAGGATTTGCATGATTTTTCTAAAACCATCTTATAGAAAGACTATCCGATGCCCCGCGACTTCATCCGCGTTATAAATTATACTATTTACATGCTAATCAAAACTTTTTAACCCGTTCTAACTTCTAATCATGCCAGTTTCTTAGTTTTAAAGTTTGTCATTAGACGGCGTTAGGGGTATTTTACACCCCGCTATCATTTCTTTCTTTCATTCTTCGCAACATATATAAGTTAAGCGTGCAAATTATTCACCAGTTTTTATCTCTTTATTATTAGTATAGATTAGGAAAGTACACCTTGTTGATAGGTGCCTATAACATTCCGAGAAGTATCAGTAACATTGTCTCTCCCATTCCCTATTCCGTGCTGTGAGAGGGACAAAATCTAACCACATGAGGTATTAGCGTTCCAGTAATGGACACTATACGAGCATGAAACTATGTGTGTGCTATGAGATTGAACTTAGCTCATAAATCCTATTACGGGTAAATGGATATAGATCGATAGATTATGGCAGCTAAGCTAACGGTTCTCATTATGAGACTGAAAAGTAGCTTTTCATTACTCATACTCTGAAAGAAGGTCTGAAGTTGCCCGAGTAGCGGGTTGAAAGTAATACATCTCAGCCCTAGGGAGAATCGCTTTCAACTGACAGCTGTCAAATTATATTAAAAAAACTAGTACTATTTTGACATTTCTATTGGACCATGATCCAACTGTCTATACAGCCACTCAACTACAGCGCGATGTAAAATTGAAATAACATAAAGTTATGTAATAATTAAAGAATTATATTTTTAAATGACTTTATTATAATTATTACTGTCAACTATTTCTTTAAAATAACATAGATTTGGGAAAAAAATTACAATTTTTTCAATGATGGAAATGAAAAATAATGGCAGAATAGCTGGCCGGTCACAGAAAAAAAAACAAAGTAGACGGGAAAGCGGCAATCCGATCTTCATTTGTTTTTTCGAGTTGTAGAGTTTTGTTTATACTTCCGTATAGCAGAGATTTGTATTAACACTCATTTTATGTTTTTGTTTTTACTTTCAGTGTATTCTTAGTGAAAAGCACAGTGTTTCCCTCGGGTTCAAGACTTATTTAGAGGTCCCTCGAACTATTGGCGCCCTCGCTATGCTTCGGGCGCCAAACCCCGTCTCGGGACTTAAATAAGTTACTTTTACACCTAGGTTAACAATGTACTATTGTAGATTGGATATTGGGCCATTTTACAGCGAGTAATATGACATTTTGATTAATATGACAGTTGATATTGATTTGACTATTTTTCTTTATAAGTCATAAATTATGACCAAGGCCAAGTTGCAAGTTCCATTCGACCCATAAGTAAGGGTCCACATTAATGTTGACCCGTCAACTTCAGAAGAGATAATCCGCTACCGTTGGATAGTATTAAGTTTAATTTTACTGGTCTTTGGCATTTAAGTAAGAATTTACCAACAATGAGCCGGAAGCGACAAGTAAATAGTTTGTGTCTGTAACTGATCCTTGGGTAATTAATATCAATGTCTGCGGCAGACTTAGAAAATAATGCTCCAATATTAACTTTACTAGGCACAGAACTCCCGCCAATTACGGCTATGCGAGGACGAAGGGTTCCACTTCACACAGTAAATAGAGCAATAAACCGTGGAATATTTATGATCGTTTTATTTGAGTGGATATTTATTTACCCAAGCGAAATAAGATAGCATCAAAACCTCAAAAACGGTGTGTTTAGGATCGCCATTTACTGGAGCAGAACGCTACAATGTATGGTGTTATAGATATTTTGATACCTATACCTATACGTATTTTATTACTTTTATCGACTATGTGTCTTTATCATTATTCTTGAACCGGATTCATCAAATATGATGGACAGGTACCTAAAAAAATTACAAAATTACTTCTACGAAACCCTAAGTCAAAGAAGTAAAATCTAAACTTTTTGAGGAGTTTACTTCACGTGCATTTTTTAAAGGAGTCAAGTTTGATATGACGTTTCATTACTAGGGATGGTCTTCACATTTTTTTAAGATTGATATTTGAACTCAATGTCCGGATGTTTAACTTGCCATGTATGGCAACCAAATTGTCGGTCGCACGGCAACTCGGCAAGCTGGCCGCGTCGACGCAAATTGGCAATTTTATTTATGTTTTCGTCCCAGGAAATATAGTTTTTTCCCGTTTCGATACGTCTCAATATTAAAAGCTTGTTTTTGAAATATTTTAAAAGTGAAAGTTATTAAAGTATATAAATATTCTAACATTCGCTAGTGTTAGGAAAATAAATAGTTATGTAAATTCATTGCATATTATTGTTGCATGATCACAAAGCGGAAAAGCTTTAGTGGATACAAGAACTTATACACGGTTCCTTGGCCGGTCTTCCAGCCACAGCGCTCTCTGAGCATGTCGGTTATTTACTCTGTAAACAAGACAAATAGCAGGTGTGGATCCAGAGACAGGTAATGAGGGATATGGACCCACCCCCTGGAATCAATATGTTGAGTGTAAACAAAACAGAATACAAACATGTTTTTTTTACAAAATACATAATACCTACCAACTCTTTATCTAAATTCAGAAAATTCTGTAGGTACGATGGCATCCACAAGCCCACAACCCTATTACCCTGGATCAGTCAAAATGGTGTTTTTGCTGCAAGAACCTATTTATTTCCAGAATAAGCCGAAAGTGAAAAAGCAAGTCTCATAACCTAAGAAACCTGCAATATGGATGGTCTATGTCTCTCAGCGTCAGTGGCGTAGGGGATAAGACGCGGCCTATCATATCGAAAGGTTCGGAGTTCGATCCCCAGCTGGGCCATGTACCAATGGGTCTTTTCTCGAAACTTAAGTACATTTACTGACTGCTCTCAAACGGTGAAGGAAAACATCGTGAGGAAACCTGCATACGCCGAAGAAGAAATTCTTAGGCGTATGTGAAGTCCACCAACCCTCACTGGGCTAGCGTGGTGGACTATAGCCCGAACACCCTCGTTGTTAGGGTAGGCCTGAGCCCCAGCAGTGGGGACATTAATAGGCTGTTGATGATGTCTCTCAGTGTGATACAAATAGCTGAATAAAAGATATTTTTGGAAAGACAGAACTTTAAACACAATTTAATAAAATAAAATATAGTCCAAAGGTTATCGATAGCTGTGCAGCGCGGCAATGCCGCTAGCGTTTTCGGTACTTTTGGCCCAGGTCAGACCCGGGGCGGTCTCTTTGATACGTAGTATTTGTATTTTTTATCATAATGTTTTATATCAGTTTTTTGTGCCTCCCTAATAAATTATAGTTTGACATTTGAATTGAAACATTATAATTTTTATATGATAATGTTTAATAAAAAATTTGTAACAATAACATAAAATAAAACATCTAACATCTGTTATAAGAACAGTGGTATTACCAACTTGTAGGTATACTATTGTATTATAGAGACCTCCTTAATAATTTGAAGCCAAGATCCGGGCCTGCTTTATAGCGCCTAGAACTTCGAGCTAAGCGAGAGACGCGCTGCAGTGTTAATACGAACTGTAAACAAATTGGATGGAAGCTGGAAACGTGTTGCGGAGATGAGGTCAAACTCAATATGGATGCAAAGTGTAGGTAGGTGCTAGTATTGACTTGGTGCATACAAGTTCATGATTTAAAAAATTTACCCCTTCATTAAAAAATGTTACCTTATTTGTATAATATATAATATTATACAAATAAGGTATGTAAATTATTTATATATTATACAAAAAATGTAGTATGTTTACTAGCAACGGTAATTTTTGTTTAATTTTTAAAATTATATCTGCAAATTACATTGTTCTGTTTGCTAAAGCTCATAAAACAACTCTCGAAACAAAAAATTGTTTGCTTTTTGTATGTGACAGTTAAAGTGAAATTATTGTAAAAAAAGTGTTTGTTACGTGATTTCGACCTAAATTATGTAAAATGCCTGTGTAAAGGGTACCTTGTAGAACATAGCTTCAATATTATTTGTTACTTTTAGAACAGAACGAATGAATACCTCTGGGCAGGATAAATATTACAGTGTTCCATTAAATATTGGAACGAGGTGCTTTCGTTTTAAAATCCTGTGGGAAAAGCTTCCCACAATATTATTCGTATTTCAGAAAAGAAGGTAAGCGTTTTATTATAAGGAAAGGAAACAATTTAAACAATGTTTGAAATATTGCGATATGACATACTATTAGAATTAGAAAATGTGAACTTTTAGAAGTCAGAAACATTTCCATGGTTTAACATTATTCACTTTAACATCATATTAGCTATTTATATATTTATTTTAACATCATATTAGCTATAACATGACAGAAAGACAGATCGTTGCATTTTCAAAATACACAACAGAGAGACGATGAAGTAAGTCCTTCATTACCATAACACAAACACCTATTTAAATTATGTATTACATACCTATATATTATGTAGGGATGGTATGAAGGGACCTGTTTGCGAAAATCTAGAAGCGAATAAGCTGAAAGCTTTCGCACATTAACCCGAGGTGACTAAGCATTATTAAGTTTCCTTTGAACATTTCAAATACAAGTCCAATTTATCTCGGAATGTAAACATTTTTACATTCATGGTAATAGCTGTGGAATCTAGTTACAAGGCATTTTGTTTATTAGCATCTGAAATTGTTAAATTGAAGCAAGGTATGTAAATTAAGATTTCATTTGCCAATTACTTAAATAGACTTTTATGGAACGCCAAGGGCTCCGTTCTCCTTTGTTCACCATTTTTAAAGGTAAAATGTAATAATAAAAAACATCTACAGTACCTATTACCTGCGTACATCTTAGCGAGCGATAGTGTCCATTTAAATAACAATTTAGCCGAAAATATAACAAAGGCTGGAAGAAAACTCTTTTAAAGTTTAATACGCTTTTGTTCATCGTCTAAGCGAAACTAATATTGTGCTACTATTTTGCTGTGTACAAAGAGTTCAAAAACAAAAAGTTTGTCTAGCCAGTTCATTCAAACCATCCCAAATTCACAATCATCTTTTCGATGGGTATATAAATACCTCACCACACATAAAACAAAGGGATATCCGAGTAGGTATAAGACGCATATATTGCTTACATCTACTCGTATATTTTACGTAAGAGATCACTTTTTAACGGGGTAGGAAAACTAGATAGTTTTCATTATTCGATAGAAAATTTGGTGATAGTTTTGTCTCTACAGATTTTCAGGAAGCAGCATCATTGAATAGGAAAGCAGTACAATTCATATTACTTTAAGGTTCAAAGCACAATCACAACATTCAAATTTTGCTCCACGTACAGATTTTTTTGATATTTTATGCGTGCCTACCTTCAGAAATGTACCTATGTTAAAATACGGTTATCGGTCTTCAGATAAAATTAAAGAGAACCAAAGCAAACACGTAAAGTCGTTATGGAATAAGGGAAGTTAATGTAAGTATTTAAAGAATGCTTGAAGTCGTCTCAGTAACCACACAGAGAAAGTAATAGTCTTTAAGTAACCATTGTAGTAAAAGCTTCAAGTTCCACGAGGTTACGCGGCGGTCTTTAAGAAAAATATTCTCTTCACAATTTTTCCTTTCTAAGGTAAGAACTATAGCTACCTACCTACATATGTGTTTATCGGAATTTTTAGCAGAAATGAAACTTCCTTAAGCGGGTATTTTGGGAAAAAGTCTTTGTGAGATTTAGTCATAATAAGCCCTCAAGCCGCTCGCATAAAAGTAAGTCTTACTTACAAGACTATAAGTGTAGGTGATATTTGAAAACACTAATCGATTTTTTCCAACGATTGAATCTATTTTGGCATAATAAAATATCATAAGAATGATATTTACACATTAATATTGGTTTTGAGCTACGTTTCATAACCCTTGCGGAGCTTCAACCACAGAGTAAGTAATCTTCAACATTTTTCTCGCCCTCTGCCGTTGCTCAAGGTTAGCCTACATACCTGTCAACCTAGATGAAATCAGATTTCTAACAGTCCGGTCGTTCTGAAAGTTACACGTTCACAAACTTAAGCTGTTTTTCATATTATTGCTGTGAAAGCAAACAGGCAAACATTGTTCGGCGCTCGTGGAACTGCCAGCCATTTCTTAGTGAATTTATTCAAAGTAAATAGGTACGGTTAACGTGAAAGACTTCAAAAAATTGCCTTTACCTACGTTCTGAAACACTCACCTGGCATAACTATATGTACAATCTATTTCACCTTTACCTAACTCTGTATTTAAGATTTCTATAGTTAATAACACTTTTTCGTAATGATAATAGTTAATGTCTGATTGATTAATTGGTAGACTGTTTCATTGGGCAAAGCGAACTCATTCGTTCAGTTAGTTTATTTTGAGTAAATTATCATAATTGTAAGACCCTAGGTATAATAATTTAATACCTAGCTCAAAGGAAAGGAAACACTGTTTTTTATGTCAAAGACCGCAATTTCCTCTTTAAAAAGTCATGGCAAGCTTTGTTAAAAAGTACTTAACCAATAAATCTTAAAGCTAAGGCAACGCTGCAGAAAAGTTTAAAATTTATTATTTAAAATGCGGATCCAGTTTATTTGTTGCACCGTCCGTCCCTAACCTGACTTCATTCCTTGTTGTAAAATCTGTCAATCTAAAAGTCAGTTTATTCCCACCTATGTATACATTGTAGTTTTTCATAATTAAATACGTAGTGTAACGTGATCGAAAGAAAGAATGCATTTTTCTTTCATTTTGTAATCAAGTTTTATATTCAGCTGTTACTTATGGGTACTTTTCACCCTATAAAAATGCATAGTTTCCGAGGAAACCAGTAAAAAGCAAACAAAAGAAGACGGAAGGGCAGTAAAAAATAAAAATATAGTCGCAATCAAGACGTCGGAGAGGACAAAAGTAAAATAAAGCTTTGCGACGAGAACCGCAATTAAAACGGCTTTAAAACTTATCTACACCGATGACGGATAACAAAACCTACCTAGTTCTTTATAATTAATTTAGTACTAACATGATGGAAATTCTGGAATATTTTATCTTAAAGGAGTTTTATAATCTTTACCCAGAAAGCTTTAGAAGTTTTTATAAGGATGGGCTGACGTGTAACTTTCATCCAACTTAATGCTTGACTTATAATTAGGAAATTAACTTGAAACCATTAACGTCTAAGGCTGCTTTTGTTCTGACGACGTGTCTGCATTACATAAGCCCGGATACAATGGTGCGTGATTCTTTTATCTGTGGATTTATGTCGCGTGGAACAATGACACATGATTGATAGAGATTTGGCTGAAGTTGTATTGGGTATCTAGAGTGGATATAAGATGATTGACAATCTAGTGACAATTATACTTTACGTCGATGTTCCATTTGTTCTTGTTTCATGGATGACTCAGCGAGATGTATTTTCAAAATGTCTACAGGATTTTTATTTCGGTACATATTTCAACAAGTCTTGGTTTAAATTAGACTAGTATGGATTCTACTAATATTATAAAAGCGAAAGTGTACAATGTTTGTTTATTTGTTACTCCATCACGTCAAAACGTCTGAACACATTTTGCCGAAACTTGGCTTTTATCCTGGAATAACACATTCGATAACTTTAAAGGCGAACGATGTCGCGGGTATACCTATACGCTAGTATTTAAAATATGAATTACGATATTTACGATATACATTTACATTACTGAGTTTGCTAGTTATATTATGTAACATATTTGTTCAAATTAATGTAATTTGAGGAGTCATGAACAATTTTCTCATTATTTTCTTTATCGCTTTAAAATCCATTAGGCTTAATGGTTACGAAATGCTCCTCAATGTCGAAGACAATGCCTAATTGAGTTAAGGCTACCTGTGAACATTTTAAGCTTGTAACAACTTACACTTATTAAGAAAGAAAGTATGGAATATGCTATAGTATTTATATTACTCTCACTACTATATAGATGCTGCAATATAATGTATTCTTTAGCTTAGTGGCTTAGTCATTATAGTGCGTTAGAGGTGATTTGGAATGAACAAACCAACCATAACTCTGAGTAATTAAGTACAATCTTAATTAATAACTAGTGCATACAATCTCCACACACATAAACTTAGGATACAATAGACGTCCAATGGGTACGAGTGAAAAAATAATATATTATGGCAGTCTTACAAGAAAGAAAACACGTGGTACATAATATGATGTACACAGCTCAGAATACAGATTTTATTCTGTATTCTGAGGTGGTAAGGTGGTATTCTGTGTTATCTTGTCACTTTGACAAATCAAAATTACTCATACGCCAATGAGCTCTCTTTCTCTTTGTCTATACGCTAGTACATTATATTACAATGTTTATGATAATTACTATCCCAACTGTAAGTAAACCATACAACTAACTAATTAAAAATTATTCGACTGTGCACGCAAACGTACATAGTTATTCCGTTCCATACGCCTCTACTTCATTAAAACGTTCACAGTCCACGTGTTTCAAACGATATGGCAGTGCCTTCACGAGTACTGAGAATGGATTAAAACACCTCCCACACACCCACCTACAGCGACACTCGCTTCTACCCGCGACTTCGTCCGTTTGCAAAAAGCAATGCTTAATTCGTTTTTATAGGCGCTATAATATTTCTACTACTCATATTTTTTAAACAAGATTAATTAGGTCTCTTTAGAATTACTAGAAGTGTTTTTGTAGTCTCACCAACAGCCTATTAATATGTCCCCACTGCTGGGGCTCAGGCCTACCCTCTTAACGAGGGCGTTCGGGCTATAGTCCACCACGCTAGCCCAGTGCGGGTTAGTGGACTTCACATGCGCCAAAGAATTTCTTGTTCGGCGTATGCAGGTTTCCTCACGATGTTTTCCTTCACCGTTTGAGAGCAGTCAGTAAATGTACTTAAGTTTCGAGAAAAAACCCATTGGTACATGGCCCAGCTGGGGATCGAACTGCGGACCTTTCGATATGATAGACCGCGTCTTATCTCCTACGCCACTGACGCTCTCTTTTGTAGTCTAATTAATGTATTTTGACGTAAAATTGCATTTTGAACCTTACCTAACCATACCTAGAACATTTATAATAAATCTTTCCGGAGCTCGGTTTATACCGGTATAACGGGACATTTCATGAAAATCCACACAAACGAACAACATCCACACATTCCCATTATGACAGAGCTTTAGTACAGGTATGTACAAAACGTGCACAACGTTGTGTCATATAAAACGGCCAGTGGTCACGTTTGCCGCGCACTGGGAGGCACCTAATTTCCGTGCTGCTCGTGACTGTACCTCACAGCTAGTGTTGCATAACGCAAAACACAACACTTTTTATATGATAGCACTGACAATTAACGTATAGAGAGTACGTACGCAGCGCAGAGATCCGCAAAAAAAAGAAAAACGCTTAACTTTAGATGTGCTCTTACCTTAACTTCTTAGGGTCGGGGCAGACCAAGCGAAAATTTGCACGCACTTTTTGACGTCATTGTCAAATGAACCATACCACTATAGTCTAAAGAACAAAATCGTATGAATGACCTCGAGCGCGAGGCGACGCCGACGTGCAGAAGTCATTATACGATTTTGTTCTTTAGGATAAATTTCCGCTTGGTTTGCGCAGTCCCTTAGGGGCAAGGAATAACTGGCGACCTTGTGTTATCTGTTGTGCTAAACCTCTGTCCACCAACGGTGCCCTAATCAATTTTTTTGTGGACTTAACATAGGTACGCCTTCGAAATATACACTCCATTGGCGTATGCAGGTTTCTTCACGATGTTGTCCTTCACACTTTGGTATTATATGCCGTACTTAAGTTCCGTTTGGTACGAGCCAAGGTTCGGTTCATGAGAACATGAACGTGAAGCGAGTCCACAACCAACTAGACTACTATATAACTTACGCGTATACTGCATTCAGATAGGTAGATCTCAGACAACAGCACCAATAAAGATTCTGCGACCTCGAATTGAAATTTAAATTATATGATAAATTGCGACCCTGGGATATATATATAGAATATCTTTTATACTATCCATGACCGATGTTCAAAGGGTAAAAGCTCTTTGAATGAGTTTAAAACGGCGCCGAGAGCCGCGCGGTTCCTCCCGAGCGGACGATTGTCAATTTTTAATTAATTCGTCCCTCGATGAATTTTTATCTTACACTCTTGTTTGGTGGATTTTGCTGGAAATAAATTTGAGAAAGCTTTTTATATGAATAAGTTTTACATAAAACTTTAATCAGTTAGCATTATAGTAAGGCAGTTACAAAATGTCCATCTACATCCACGGCCATGGGAGTGACCAATGCGGCCAATTAGAAAACTAAACTTTGTAATGCTTCAACATACTATCGACATTACATTTCTATTTAGAGGAATATATTGTTACTGGACAGTACTTCATAAGGCAATGTAAACGTTACACAGAGTCAACAGTCCGGAACAAACGAGACATTCAATACTCGGCCGGAATATGATAGAAAGCGGTGAGCCGGCCGCCCGTTACATCTCCTTGCCAACTTAGAAACACAATTAAAACTTTCTTCATTTACTTCGGTTACAAATCATAACAGGCTACGGACGATTTGATGAAAATTAATGGAGTTGTCGAAGAGTCTTTACCCTTCGATACTTCTTTACAACAGTAAATGATTACAACGGTAACGTGCTACGCGCACCGTAGCATATGGCTACGCGCGTCGTAGACGTGGCTACGGCTAGTACAATTTGGTCTTACACTGATAGATTCATGTATATTTTGTGGATGTAATTCATCAAGATTGTATTTCTCATAGACTTAAAAAATTTATGGCATTACTACCTAAAATCATCAAATTATTTATTTAAAACTTTATTGCACGCAATGATACAAAAGGCGCACGTATCACTAATTTTGTCAGGTTATATTTATGCTTTTGTAATTTAAAATCTTATTACTAAAGAAAAATGTATAGCAGTTGCTTTTTTCAGGGAGAGGTTGAATGAAGCACAAATTAAATAATACAAAATTCAACGCGGCGGGCGCCTCGAATATGTTCTGTTTTCGCTGAAATTTCACGAAGTCACGATGTTTTAATACAAGGCTTTACTGCCCCATTGAAGCGTTGGAGGAACGCCTTATAGAGGCTTTGACGGTAAGCTGTATACAATTCCAGCACAAAGGACGGCTTCGCAACATTCTCACTTTTCGATAATAACAATTCATTTTTCATTTACAAAGGATCCATGCAAGTCATGTAAAATATGTTTTGTGTTGTCAAAAATATACGTCATAAAGAAATATGATAGCTTTGTTTGGATATTTATTAATATTCTGAAACTTTGAAACATAGAAATTGAAATACCTAATTTTAATTAGTTAAAATGTCAGTATAATTTTAGTGTCGGTAATTTTTATTTTCGGTTAATTGATATACTTTACCGATTATACATACTAACAAATCCTTAATTATTAGTTTTTTTTCTTAGGTACTCACTGGTGGTCAACGGTGAGGGCTCGTCGAGGAGGCGGTACCAGGGCCACTGGCCAGGCGGCCTGCACCAGCGACTCCCTCACAAACTGCTCCCAGGATGGTGATGTTCCTGCAACAACGAACAAGTATTTTAATAAGATTCCGGAAGAAATTATCAACTTCAAATCAACAGCCTATTAACATGTCCCCACTGCTGGGGCTCAGGCCTACCCTCTCAACGAGGGCGTTTAGGTATAAATAGAATACATACTCATACGCAAAGTTAAGTTTCTTGGTATAAGAAAAAAAGAAATTTGTGTGATGAAACTACAAATTAAATTTTTTCCTTTACTTGTGCTATAAAACTTTGCTTCTTGCCAAATTTCATGATTCTAGGTCAACGGCAAGTACCCCATAGGTTTTGATTACCAAGATACTCAAAAATGCGGCAAAAACGGCCATATCTTTTGACTGCGATGACTTAGAAGTCTGATTTTTTCACGGATCTTAGGGACTGCAGACCTGAGTATTTGATAATAATTTCAACTTGATATCTCCACGAGTTTCTGAGAAAAATGGTTTTGACAGACGGACAGACAGACGGACAACGGAGTGATCCTATAAGGATTCCTTTTTTCCTCTTTTGAGGTACGGAACCCTAAAAACGAGGGATTGAGAATGTTTTAAAATTGTAAATGACACGAAGTAACCAACTTTAGCAATTCTTACATTTACGATAAAACATTGACGAGGAAAAGTTACCGGGGTGGTGTACTTAAACACATAGTTTCATCACTCACATACAAACCCAACTTGAAATTATTCGTAGTATTTATAGGCGTGACAAAACATACCTAATTTGGAGTGACGAATAAGAACGAAATCCGAGTCTCTTACGTTTTTCTGTCGTCAATTAGCAATCCATGCATTCCTTTATTCGGAATGTAAGAGAGCCAGTGTAATTACACGAGGTATCGCAGCTAGTCCTCGGGTGGCAAAGTACTTGTTACCAATTAACCCCAACGCCACAGTAACAACAGTAGCAGTAGCCAGTTAGCATCAGATGGATCAACTGCCCGTTGGTCACTTCATTTGTGAACAGTAGTCTAAGGAATTAGAAGATAGGGTAAGTTCGTGCGCAAAAAATTGAGGGTAATTCTTACATGAACCTATAAATTTGCAATACCTCCAGTAACGTATAGTCGTAAGTATTGCCGCAGACATAAACAACCCTTCGCAGTCGTAGGAAAATGGGAAAGTTTCAGCTCTAAGTAAGTTTAGCGACGTGTTTATTGCCCTTAAACAAAGTTGTATATCTTCTAACATGCAATATAAGAGCAAGAGAGCTCTATATCTGACCCAAAACAACATGAACTTTTACGCAACTCGTTTTATCGGCAATATATATTCAAATTGACTGACTGTGTCCTCTATCAGAACTCTGTCATCAATGAAAAATGTCATCACAGTGATGCCGAGCCGACAATCATTAAATGTTATGTTATATGTAGTTTAGAATCATTAAGCACATTAAGGTTCAAAACATCCGTTTCCCAAAATATCTGAAATCAAAACACACACAAAAAAACTACGAACTTTTTTTAAATGTTGTTACAAGTGCAAGGTTTCTTGATAGCATAGGTATGGAATAAAGTATTGGTTGGAAACTGTGCAAAAACACCTGTTCGATCCTATTTCGCTTGAATTTCTTCTGAAATTGATATAGCCGCCGCGCCGAAGTGACAAATTACAACCTTCTCCCTTTTCCTGGCAGGAAATTAAAATTCAATGGCATCGTGTAACATTACACAACATGATCAGTTGCGAAGCACGTTCGATGTTCGGCTGATATTCATTATACATCATACATATCATTACACTTTCTCTTAGGTACGAAATAGAATAGAACAACGATAAGTATGCAGTGAACTGACAGCAGTAGAATTCGAAACTTTGCAGTTGGAAACACTAGTTGTAGAGCGAAAAACTCATCTTGATCATTTCAATTTTAATTTGCAAAGTAAATTTTTTTTGGTCGGCTTAATTTGGGAACTAAACTACCGTGTGTGAATTTAAACAGAAAGAACGTAGTGCCGAGTAAATCGCGACACGTATTTCAATATTAATTATTAACTTAATTAAGGTGTGTCTTTTATGTTAGTTATGACCAGACAGGTTTTCAGGAAATTAATTAAATGATAATAGATATAAGTATAATATTCGTATGTTTACTTGTATTTTACCCTTCAGAGTATTAAGAAAAATTAAGTATTAAAAAAAAGTGTAATATATTAGAATTATAATAATTTTATTATAAAATATATTTGTAGCACAAAATAAAAATATAAAAAAATAAGAATATTTTAAATATTGCTTTGGTGTATCTGGACAGACGGCGATGTGTGGACGTCATTTTATACATTGTGTAAGTACTTGCTATATTTCCATTTTTATATTCGATGAAAAACGCAAAAAGTTGGATGTTACGGAAAAAAAAGTCAGTATATGGTCACTTTATTCAGTTTACCCGTTTAGCGTCAGGAATACCAACAGTAAAGTTATTTATTAAACAGTGACTGTTTGAAATTTACTACTTACATTCTATTAATAATGCATGACTAATATATAATAATGAGACCCTTAAATTTACTTCCTACCGCATGCTCTATCGACTCTACGCAACCCTTGACCTCGTCGTAGAGTTACTTGCGCAACGATCGCCACATAACGCCTTGCATATCTATAACTTGTCACGAGTATATAGATCAGCACTGTTTCATAACTGTCGTAAAATGTCTAGGAAGGAAGCTGGGCATAAAATATAATTTAAGTTTTATGATCCCCTCAAAACTGGAATCCTTGTCGCTCATAGTTCGACATACCAAAAGGTATTTTCATACATAAAGAAGGCGTACGGTTGACCGCACGTCAGTGGAAAGAAAACCAGTATATACTGGTCTGTCATAGTATTGAATCTCCCTAATAGACCAGGCCAGCTCAAGGTCAAAGTGTTTCCACTGACGTGCGGTCGACTGTACGAGCCGTAGTTCACCACAATGGTCCAGTGCGGGTGGTTTGGTTCAGACGCATTTTCGTTTGTCGAAACCTGAGTATTAAAATTAACCCATGTTGTCAGTTTGTACCCACCGTGCGTAATTTTAAGTGCAGATATAGGTACGCACTACCTACTTATTCTGAAGACGGCCAAAAGATCTAAAATGGAAGTTCAGTACCACCACCAATACCAAAAGATCATAATGGAAAATTTTAACGAATCTCTTAAAAAGACTGTTCAGTGTGCATATCTCAGAAATAACTGAACTATTAGACTGAAATATGAAAGGTAAAATAATTACTTACTACGTAACTACTTCCGAAAATAACATTCACCTCGTTAGCATGGGCTTGTTATCTTGTTATTTTACCCACCTATTCACTAGAACAAGTCAACCAAGATAAACAAATCCTACGTCAACTGATCGGCGTTCCAGAATTTAAGTGTATCAGTAAAAAAATGTTTCATTATTCATGTTAAGCTCAAGGGTTTTCTCATGCATAATATAAGTACATCGAATGAAGAGAATAAAATTTCGAGCCTCAACTCAAGCTCGGTTGTGTATTTAATTTAGGATATTTTAAAAACTTTCTTTGCGTAATGCCTATGGAGTGGGTAAATTATTTACGCTCGGAAAGAGTTTGCATGAAACTGTATGAAACATTGTGTCCCTCGAGAGTAATTGTTATGCGAGATTATATTTCTCCCTCTACCTGTATAAGGTAACGCCTCAATTTCAAGTTTATAACAATGAGAGCGCCGTGGCTTGGTGGCAAAACCGCGAAATACTGTTTATGGGCACATGTTCACATCCACAGCCTAACTACGACTTATTAGGAACGACCAGACCAGAGTAGATTGGACGTCTATATATAGTTATAGTTCTCTATAGTTTGTTAGATCTGGTATTCTAGTTCTTCTTTCCCCTCTTACGTTGAAGTAACTTTCATTGGAAGTTTTATGATTGAAATCCGTGCAGAATACCTTTAAATTAATTTGTGTATGTACAAAGCGCGAAAGTCTAAAATGTACAATCTATGTAAGTACATATCAACATTGAACGTAAATGGATCCAAGTTTATGACTCTCGCTCCATACATAATCCATCAAAATGAATGAATAACAATAAAGAGCTCGGCAGAAACTCCGCTCAATACATTGACAGAAGGGGACGGGGTTTGTCCCAGCTCCCGAATATATTAGGCTCTTTATTGCCTTTAAAACACGTGACAATATGGGATATTTAATTTTATTAAGGCACGGGTGGGTAGGTAATTAAGAGTATTATACTATGGGGTGATTAGCCTAACGGGATTTTCAATTAAGGTTACCTAAATACACAATACGTAGGTGAATTCTAAAATTTAAAAATCTCTGACACAATAAGTTAAACCAACACCTACAGATACTCAAAAATATGAAAATTTGGGAAGTAACCTAAAGAACTTGGAAGCCACTGCACCGATTTTAACCAGCATTAAAATCGGATCACACTTTATTGAGATACAGGGCCTCAACGACGGACAGATAGACTCATATCATAACACCCCTTTTCGTCTGGAGTTAAAAAGGGGTTTTATAGCATTTCGGTTCGTAGCATTCTACTCTGCTTTATTTAACTTTTGGCTTATAGACTTTCTGATCCTGGAAGATCAGTCACGTCCCGTTAGAATTTCTTCTGCAGCTGCAGTTTCAAGTTATAGAACTAAAATGCCTATGTTTGCCTGACATTACTATCTAAAAACTCGTTATTTATTGCTATTAAAAATTACCAGTTATTTTAATTTGTATACTTAGTAACGTGTAAGTTAGGTTTCCAAGGACTCCTAAAGAGTGTGAAATTCATGTACCTATTAAGTTTCTAACAAATTCAAGGTTAACTTAGCATAGTAATGTGTTAGTGATATTTCTAAACCCCTTCGCAAGACCACAGGCAACCACCTCTCTAATGGGACTAAACTAAAGTTTGTAATTTTGCACTAATACCGCAGAGTGGGAGCAAATGGGGAGCAACCTGTTTAATTAATCATTCTCCCGCAGTGTTGCCGCAAAGAGAACTCGAAATTATCTTCAAATTTCCCAGAATTTGAGGAATTCCTCGTGGTGAATTAACAGACGGCTTTAATTTCTACACTTTCCTTGGCTGTTTTATCTCTATGAAGGTCCAATTACAACTTGGTATAACGCTTTAGCACGTTTAGTGCTAGTGTCTTGTGTCGATCCGAGAGCCAACGGTGGAGGGTTCGATTTGTAAAACAATGATATGGGCAAGACCACAAAAATTTACCAACTGGATCACACATTTATTTTACGAAGCAGTCCCAGAATATTTAAAGCATAAAGCCTACTTTATTAAAAATTAAATAATAAAATTTATGAAATTCAATTAGGTATTACGTGTCAGACTACTACGTTACATAAATTTTTTAAACTTTTTTTAAGTAGGAATTTTGTTTGTTTTTAGTTTAATTTATTTCAGTTTGCAGGTAGTTGTATATTAATATAATTTAGTTTTATTAAAAAAAAAAAAGGTTTTTTTAATTTTTTTGTCTTTTTGTCTGTCTGTCTGTCTTTCTGTCTGTCTGTAATCGCTAATCTCCGAAACCACTGAACGGATTTTCTTGCGGTTTTCTTAGGTAGATTAAGCACAGCCTGGAGCAACATAAAGGCTTTGTTTCATTGAAATCGGATGACAGCGAAAAAAGTTATCGTCATTTACAGATAAATGATTTAACGTAACAAGACGATGTCATAGACATAGGAAATATCAGTGTTTTTTTTAACTGGGACAGTATAGGCAAGTCCGAAACCATAGGAGATGCAGGGAAAGTGTCTTATGACATAGAAATTTTTTGGTCAAGCGTGTGTTGTCCATAAAAATGAGACAATTTGCACAATTTTTTTTAATGCGGTTCGACTCAGTTTCATGTAGGGATCACTTCATTATATCGGAAGAAAAAAATCTGAGGAGCAGAAGTTAGTCAAATTCAATAAAATGTTTTCTCATAGAACGCCAGTGAAAACTAATTTTTATTATTTTTAAAAAATGCGTATCGATTTAGTTTCATGTTAGAATCATTTTATTGTATCGGAAGAAAAATATCCAAGATTAGAAGTTAGTCAAGTTTAATAAAATATTTTCTTATAAAACAGACTGTGCAAAGTACTTAGGTACTTACTACTTATTCATTCATGCCACCTGAACTCCAGCTGCTCCGATTACTATGTCAAAATTGTTATCACGAAAAAATACCTAAAGGTTCCTAAGACAGTTTCCCTGTATCTCCTATGGTTTTGGTTTTGCCCATACTGTATTAGTTAAAAAATACACACGTATAATTAAAATTGATATGAGAAGTCTTATGAGCAATAGAAGTGAAAACAACAATTTTTAAAATTTTTATCTGTCTTCACCAAATTGGATACGGTGTTCATAGTTTGTTCCTGAAGGTATGGTATACCTTAAATTATGGTGAATAATATATACTTAGAATGATCCATTTTACCATTGGAAAATTATAACTAGACGATGTATGTCTGTACATAGCAGAGATAGGTACCTACTTCCAAAATCCACGCGGACGAAGTCGCGGGCAACAGCTAGTAGGTAATAATCACGAATAATAATATCCAATGGAGAAAACTCGTATGTATCCGACTCTAATAGCTTTAACATACTAGAAACGGGTAGCGGTAGGTAGGTATTTGTATACTCACCTGTACAGTAATATAAATTTATCGCTGACTTTTTACGTTTATATCCCACGAAGGAAACAGCGACACTCGTGAGAAATGGTGGGGTAGATATAATGAGATAAACTTGTGCAATAACAACACTTTTGCTCAAACATTTTAGCAAAATGAAAAAGTTATACCCAGATGTGAGTTATTACTAATTCTTTAAAATTCTTAATAAAACCAGTGTCTCACGAAAGAATACTAAGCAGGGCGCTGTTGTATATTTTCAGAGAAACTCACTTGAAAACAATAAGAGCTGAAAAACAATGAAAACATATTCAAGTAGATAATCGAATCGCTTTCCAACGCCTCACAGGCAGATTTAAACTTTCCGATTGAACAATTCGTATAATGACGACTCAAAACAAATGAATTTTACATTGGATGTTGTGTACACACGTGGGTATGCTTATTTTCTGTCGTTTGTCTCCACCAGGCTTAAAGTCATACATATACTTACAATTGTAGACTATAAGTTATGACTTTAAAAGGCTTATGGCTTCTCTCACTCTCCGAAATGTTATACATATACTGAAGTAATTACTGTGGAACCTCTTACTATGCCCTAAACTACTATAAACTATTCTGAGAAACAAGAAACGTAATATAAAACACAATAACTCTCAACCTATAAAGTAACAGAAGTACAAGAGGTATTTTAGAGTGACCTAAATCTCTACTAGTTAATAATATTAATGCATCCTATTCTTTGCTGTCACAGGCACGAATTGGGATTTTGCATAATGTCACATTTTACAAGCTAAGCATCTAGGATAGTAATAGCTAATTAAGCGCCCGATAGAAGTATGCTTGAAACTGGAAGCTTGAGCTTAGCTCAAAGTTGATAAGCTATTCTAGTTAAGTACACTATCTAAAGTTATTAAATGCAACCTTCATTCAACGTTACGTAAGATAGAGAAGAGAAGACTAAGCTTTTAATCGTTTATTGTATCGTTCCTATATGTTAAGTGCCTTCAGACAGACTTATTAGAAGGGTTTGACGAAAATAGTAAATGCCTACGTTGAGAAAACTCAAAATTCTGACTTTAAGGAAAAGGTAGAGCGGGCTAATGACGACCTTTCAGCTGTGTAAGGTACACCTAAGAAAACTAAAGCCTCTAACACAATTTTGTTCGTTAATTAAGCCATAAATAGTACCTACCAACGTACTAAATTTGAAACTTGAACTTGGGTCTGCGCCGCAATTTGGCTCTGTACATGTATAACAATTGAGTGTTTACACTGATTTAAATAACTTGCTAATATGTAACTATATGCTACACCTTAGTAGACCAATGTAGCAGGCACGTATGTGCTATAGCAACCCTTTCTGTTCTCTCCATTGGGACCTGAGAATAATTTTAAACTACATATTTCCAAACATCCTCTGCGATGCCAAAACATTTGACAAACATGTTTGTATTGCGTACCTACCTTTACGTTTCTGTTTATTGCTACTTATATATATTGTAAAAAAGTGCTCCTACACTAGCAAAAAATATACTCCTCATATCGTATAATGCTATCAATCAAATATTGATGTGATTTACGACCATTTTACGACAAGGTGTGTAACCTCGCCGAGATACCGTGGCACAAAACCGTCTGTACCGGCAGCCCTCTCTTGAGACCTGACATGTTCCCGCTCGTCTATAATAAATCAACCTTTATGAAACTATCTGTTCTCTGTTACTCGTTTATGGGAGCACCAGTTTTGGGAAGAAATGAAAAGCATTTTCTCTTATTTCCGCGCGTGGACAGATTGGTGTGAAATTTTTATCATAAATAACTATTTTATCTGTACTGTGATATGTTGTAGTCCTAGGTTATTGAATATCGATACTTTCGATAGGTAGTCTTTAAATAATTATAATATCTCTATCGATACTACTGTACAATCGATATTATGAGTTTTGACCCTATTGGGTATTCCATCTAAAGTACCTACAGTCTATACCTATAAGTACTAAATACTAGTAGTTCCGTGAGAACAGTAGACCTCGCCAGCCCTTATAAACCAAACCTAAAAGAAACCAACAGAAGTCAACTTTGTAGTTGGAGACAGAAAAAGTACCTACTAAAGTGACAAAAATTAGCACTTTAAAGCTTAATATTTCGCAAACGGATCCCTGAATCGAAAAATGTTTTTCACACACCCGCGATATTTTTGAAAGACCCATCCAACGATACCCCACACCATGGATATCACGCGGAAAAAAATAATTTTCCATTTTACGTATGCAGTTCTATGAACATAATTTATTTTTTCAACTTTCATAAGTCGATCCACTATTACTCAAAAACTAATAGAACCTACTTAGCCGTAATAGTTTTCCTTGTAACTACGTTATATATGCTACTGCCATGAATTTTTTCACATTTCCAGAAGCAACCGTTTAGCTGGCAGGGGGGGGGACACGTGACTCTAACAAAAATTACCGCTTTAAAGCTTAATATTTCGCCAACGGATCCCTAAATCGAAAAAATGGTATTCACACACCAGCAATATTTTTGAAAGACCTATCCAACGATATCCCACACTATGGGATTCACAAGAAAAAAAAAGTTCACTCCCACTTTGCGAGTATGGTAGGTACTCTAAAAAAATGTTTTTCAAAATTTTATTCTACTCATTTTGTAGGTTTAATTAATTTATACCCATGCCAAATTTTCGTCAAAATCGGTTGAAAAATGCGACCTGTAGAGAATTACAGACAGAAAGACAGAAGGACAGACGGACATTAGCATTTTTGGTCAATCTCGAAACTTAGACGCTTCGCTCGCTTCGCTCGCTCGGTCAATTATCGATAGTATTGCTTTGATGCCGTAGATATCGTATTATTCGGCGGCATGGGGTATTTGATGTGGTCAGACAGTATCGTGACGGCACGATAGTACCGATATTGATTTAGCAATTAACTATCGAGTGTCGATATTTCAACAACACTACTATAGCAGGACATGGCACTTTGACTGTTTCTTTTGTCAAGCCTATCACAACAGATAAAGTGCTATTTTAAGCTAAGACTATGATTTCGGTGCTGGAAGGGTATTCGAATTCGAATGTATATTTAGCTCTTCAAATAAATTTAAGTCTCAAAGCTAAACCTCTGATCGTAGCTTAGATTCTACTTGCATTAACCTTCACTTACCTTGCATTAACGATCACACATAGTAATCTATATCTATCTATACTTATAATAAATCTGTAGAAACCGTGTGTCTGTACTTTGAATAAATTTATAAAAAAATGAGTGTGGACGATAAAAAAAGAGTAACAGAACACAAAAAAGCGTTTTTAATTTTTTTTGTCTTTCTGTCTTTCTGTCTGTCTGTCTTTCTGTCTTTCTGTCTTTCTGTCTGTCTGTAATCGCTAATCTCCGAAACTACTGAACGGATTTTCTTGCGGTTTTCACAGGTAGATTAAGCACAGCCTGGCGCAACTTATAGGCTTTGTTTCATTGAAATCGGATGACAGCGAAAAAAGTTATCGTCATTTACAGATAAAACATTTAACGTAACAGGACCATGTCATAGACATAGGAGATATCAGTGTTTTTTTTAACTGGGACAGTATAGGCAAGTCCGAAACCATAGGAGATGCAGGGAAAGTGTCTTATGACATAGAAATTTTTTGGTCTAGCGTGTGTTGTCCATAAAAATGAGACAATTTGCACATATTTTTTTTAATGCGGTTCGACTCAGTTTCATGTAGGGATAACTTCATTATATCGGAAGAAAAAAATCTGAGCAGCAGAAGTTAGTCAAATTCAATAAAATGTTTTCTCATAGAACGCCAGTGAAAAATAATTTTTATTATTTTTAAAAAATGCGTATCGACTTAGTTTCATGTTAGAATCATTTTATTGTATCGGAAGAAAAAAATCCAAGCAGCAAAAGTTAGTCAAATTTAATAAAATGTTTTCTTATAAAACAGACTGTGCAATGTACTTAGGAACTTACTACTTATTCATGCATGCCACCCGAACTCCAGCTGCTCCGATTACTATGTCAAAATTGTTATCACGAAAAAATACCTAAAGGTTCCTAAGACAGTTTCCCTGTATCTCCTATGGTTTTGGTTTTGCCCATACTGTATTAGTTAAGAAATACACACGTATAATAAAAATTGATATGAGAAGTCTTATGAGCAATAGAAGTGAAAACAACAATTTTTTAAATTTTTGTCTGTCTTCACCAAATTGGATACGGTGTTCATAGTTTGTTCCTGAAGGTATGGTATACCTAAAATTATGGTGAAGGTACTTAGAATGATCCATTTTACCATTGGAAAATTATAACTAGACGATGTATGTCTGTACATAGCAGAGATAGGTACCTACTTCCAAAATCCACGCGGACGAAGTCGCGGGCAACAGCTAGTCTATATATATAAAAGAAAGTCGTGTTTGTTACAACACTTATAACTCGAGAACGGCTGCACGAATTTTGATGAAACTTGGTACAGGGATAGCTTATAGCCCGGAATAACATATAGGCTACTTTTTACCGCGGTAAACTGTTCCCACGGAAAACTAAATTCATTTCAAGTACAAAGTGGCGCCATCTCTTTCGCCGTGGCGTCAACTATTCGATAACATGGGAAACTCAGTTTATTTGTCATAGCTTCAATTCAAGTACAAAGTGGCGCCATCTCTTTCACCGTGGCGTCAACTACTCGACCCAAGTTGTAGACAAGTCAAACTGTACCTGTCCTTTGGGGAATGGATGGGGTGAAAATTTTCTCGGGAGTATCGGTTTCTTTAAAGGCTTTCTTTTAAGTAACTTGAAAATTGGAATTGTATTGTGACAATGAGTGGTTGCCCACTACCTACAATTCCATGCTAATCTCCAACTTCCCACTTTTCCCGTACTCCGGCGAGCGCGGCCTCGACGCCGCAGTGCACTCCGAACCGAGAGCGAACACGACACGATTTTGTGCTGTGAAAAACCATTATGTGAATTTGTCCTAGCCACGGGTTACACTGGTTAGGCCACCTATAGAAGAAATCAACGGGCCCGTACGTCGAGAAAATCCCAACAATCCGTAAGTAACCTTGATTCCCCTTTGTGGCCCTACGACGTCCACTCATTCTCACGATATCATAAAAAAATGATGATAGATTTTTGGATATTCCCGCTGGGAAAAAACTTAATTTTGATGAAACTTTGTATAGTGATAAAAAAAAATTGTATAAAAAAATAACCCATACTTATTCCCGGATATAAACATATAATGACGGGATTTTGTATTGGGGGCGGGAGTGAGGGGTGGGGGGGAGTGGAGATGGGGGGGGGGGGGTGAAAATTTGCACGGGAGTACAGGTTTCTTTAAAGGCATTAACTTGAAAATGAAAATGTATCATAAATAAATAATGACGGGTTTTTGGATTTTACATTTTAAGGGTGAGGGGGAGGGTGGGACGGGGTGAACACTTATAACTCAAGAACGGCTGAACGAAGACGGAAGAACGCGGACGAAGCCACGGGCTACAGCTATCTTATATAAATAGTGACGGGTTTTATATTTTCACATTTTTAAGAAAAGGGAGAGGGGGGGGGAGAAAACGGGGGTGAAAATTTGGAATTGTAGTTACTTGCTTTTGACAGAACGAAGTCTGTCGGGTCAGCTAGTACTTAATATTTATAAAATAGTCTGCTATATAATAATGCATCTGCCAAAACAGAGACAAACGTAAGAAAACATTTGGGCCCTTACTGCTGTAGTTATCATCGTAATCGAATTTTTATAAACAGGAATATGAAAACCCGGTCACGTTCCCATTTGAACAAAGATTCGATTGTCGGACCTTCGCTCGGCGGAAAAATAAGTAAACGTGTGCTCGCGGCGACCGGCATACGAGTTGGCGCGCCGCCAACGCGACCTATCTCTTTGATACTGCAACCTGCCTTAATTACGTAAGGTGCAGTATGTAAGCGCCTGCACGTGCTAGATTAAAGTAAAATGCCATCACATTTAGTAAAATAAATGGTACAGCTACACCGCACAACTTTGTCGCATAACTATTTTTTACCGGAAGAAAACGAGATAAATAAATATTACTCATTTGTATAAAAACGTACACAAAACAAAGTTCATTACTGAAACTGTTGAAATTGTAAACATGTACGGTTTGTAGCTCTTTCTGTATAGGTTTCTATTATATAGTAGGTATGGGTCTCTCATCATCATCATCATATCAGCCTGTAGACGTCCACTGCTGGACAAAGGCCTCCTTGGCTATGGGTCTTTATCGCAGGCATATTTTCAAGCAAATCGTAGGCATAATTTTCTGAGATAAGAGAGCTTGATTTTTTATTTCACAGTAGGTAATCAGCGTACAGTGGACGCGACTTTATCCATTAAGGCAATCACACGTTAGGATAGGAATGACATTGGAATTCGACGGAGACGCAGACTGACAAGAACAGGGGGGAAGGAGGCTATAAGAGAAAAGTCCAATATTACTTGAAAATATTACGTTTTACTGTAAAGTAAATTAGAAGAGCTAGTTTTAGCCCAACTCATGTTTTTTAGCCTAAAATAGGATTTCATTGGGACGGGATAATCCTTATCTACCTCCTCTGGAACATTGATTTAGAGTAGCTTATAAGGGCAAAGTAATAAGGTTCTAGACAAGAACGCCTGAATCTCAATCAGCTGTCGATTGAGTCTCCGAGCTTTTACCGTTTTTGTATTTAATTTAGGATAATTACTTTAATCAAGGGAGGCTAAACAAGGATAATCAATTACTCGGCCAGGTTGCGTGGCGGTAGAAAACTAGATGTCAAAGTGTAGCTTACTAAATCAGTAGTAAAGTTGAACTGCCTACAATTATTTAAAATAATATAGATGGGTGCTTGCACACTTTCGTATTCTATCTTACAATTTACTTTGAGAAAGAGTTATTTCTTTTCTCTAATAAAAAGTATATTTATGTTCCATTTCTTGAACCAACAACGATGAAAAATTATGTTTTGTGATTTTCTTGTACAATTCCTACTTTTTAGTCAGAATTGCTTATACACGAGTATAATGAAAAGCCGAAAAAAAGAGAAAAGCCAAAGGCCGGAACAGCGGTTAGTAATAGGAAATGGAAAATGAAAGGCGAGAAAAAAAATGGGAAATGAAATTTAGGAAATAAAAAAATGGGAAAAGAAATGAGTAATTTGACATTAAAAATGGGAAATAAGAAATGGGAAATGAAAAATGACAATTGTAATTATTTGAAGCTGTTTATACCCGCGCGCGGGTTTGCCCGCGTTGAGTAAATTACCCGCGCAGCCTAAATAAAGCCTTGCCAAAGAACCAAGCTATCTGACAATGAAAATCCATTCGAATCCATTCAGTGGTATTTGAGGTGAAGAGTAACGAAAAACTATAGATACAGTAGTAGAGTAAGTGAAGTGATGAATGGTGATGATACCTACTGTTATTTATTATGGTATCAGCTGCGATGGCTGCCAATAAACTCGAATGGAATAAATAAGCCTCCGATTTTTATGAATCGTCAACCTGATCCAGAGTCGTATGATTTATTTTATTTATATAGGCCTCGTATGAAGATACGAAACAAATATTGAATATGATACTGAATAATAAAACGAAACATACCCAGTACCAGTACTTTTATTAATGTGTTTCTTTTTCTTTATGAAATGTCTAACTAGAAAAGATTTCTTTATTAATATCCTAATAGGTAAGTATACTTATTTAGCATTTTTCAGGTTGGACGTTTTTCAGATTGGACATCATTTTTCAACGGTTGGACATTTTTCAGATTGGACATTATTATCGTAAATCTATTATTTGGATGACAAATCTTTTTGGCGTGACACTTGCGTGACACACCAAATTTATAGTTAGATATTCTACCGACTGCAAATTCCACGAATCACCTTCTAACAGCGATTCCGATCATCCATCAAGAGATCGCTCTCGCAAATTGGTTCATGAATCAAGCAAGGTGCTGAAGATTGACAATATTAATTGATAGACGACTTGATTTGGGTTCTGGAATCCCAGTATGATAAAGACGTATTAATGGTAGATTTGTGTTGCAGTTAAATACAAATAGATTCCGTAAGGCTTCTGTTGTTAAAATAAATTAAAATTATAAGGATTTTAGTTGACGTTTCGTTGTATTGCATTTTTGCCGTTTATCTACTGCATCGTGGTCTCGGCACATTCTGAACACTGCTAACATGCACTTTGTACTATTTATTTATGTTGGTCCTGTTCGAGGCGGGGCAAACAGAATGAAAAACTGCTTGCGCACTTTTGACGTCGTTGAGAAATGAACCATATCACCATATCCTATAGTACAAAATCGTATGGTAACAAAATGCGCATAGACAATTCCACAGTGCACATCAATCACGACAAAGTCGAACATTTTATTCAAAGTAGAAGTATCGCTAATTGTTACTTTGGGAAGTCTATGGCACTCCGCAGACGCTAGGTTTTGCTGTCAGTTTTACCAAGGTTTTACCACAGTCAGGCGGTGACTGACGGATGAACGATCGTCTAATGCGGTGAGTGACGAGAATCTGCATACTTTATTTTTTCATCATTCAACTGAATTGAATGACGCTTGCATGACCGTCTACGGCACGCCTATGGTACTTATGTCGGTCTGTGAGTGAGTCAAAATCAACCACACCGCTTCGGAGGAATCATCTGTCGTCGATGGTCGTCGTGCTCTGATTTTAAAATATGTCACAGTTCCTTTGCTGTTATCATCACAAAAGCGATTTGGAGATTTATGATTTGTGTACCTGTATTGTGTCCTTAAAATATGCAAGCATAGAGCTTCAAAGCAAAGTATTTTTAAAGGTTTCATCATTTTTCAGCGGTGGAATTTCTGCTTAAGGTTGGTATGTTGCGGCTTCCTTTCATAGCGACACAAAGAAGGACTTACCATATTATATACTAAATAGCAATCTTTTTGGGATGCTTACAATTCATGTAAAGGATAATTTTGCGTAAATAGGTAGGTAGGTATATTTTTAAATTATCCGTAATGTAGTTTTTCATTACTCATACTCTGAAAGAAGGTCTGAAGTTGCCTGAGTAGCGGGTTGAAAGTAATACATCTCAGCCCTAGGGAGAATCGCTTTCAACTGACAGCTGTCAAATTATATATAAAAAAACTAGTACTATTTTGACATTTCTATTGGACCATGCCTACAGCCACTCAATTACAGCGCGATGTAAAATTGAAATAACATAAAGTTATGTAATAATTAAAGAATATATTTTTTTAAATGACTATTATAATTATTACTGTCAACTATTTCTTTAAAATAACATAGATTTGGGCACAATATTTATATCATTTTTTCAATTAAGAAATGAAAAATAATGGCAGAATAGCTGGCCGGCCACAGAAAAAAAACAAAGTAGACGGGAAAGCGGCAATCCGATCTTCTTTTGTTTTTTCGAGTTGTACAGTTTTGTTTATACTTCCGTATAGCAGAGATTTGGATTAACACTCATTTTATGTTTTTGTTTTTACTTTCAGTGTATTCTTAATGAAAAGCACAGTGTTTCCCTCGGGTTCAAGACTTATTTAGAGGTCCCTCGAACTAGAGAGGTTTGTCAAACCCCGTTTCGGGACTTAAATAAGTTACTTTCACACCTAGGTTAACAATTGTACTATTAAACGTGTTCCACAATTGTAGCACAAAATTGAAAAAAATCGTAGTTTAGAAATAAGAATCACTCCTTAAGCATTAGGAGGGCATTTTGAACGAAATCGTATCAAACAGCAGATTATTTAACCCTTTATAAGGCAGAGACGAATTGGATTTGGAAACCACTTAGTTAATAAACATTTACGGAGAAGAACATCCTCTTTTTTATTAAACTTTAATGGTATTACATATATAGCGAATATATCAGGCTTTTTTTGGTCATTCATTCAATGTCAATGAATAGGTGTATTAATTGGAAACAGATCATCTGAAAACTCAAGTGCACTAACAGGCTGAGTGCATATATTGACCACATGTTTTTCTTAATGTTTTTTTTACCGTATATGTGTTCCCCAGTGCATTATAAACATGGTAGTGTATTTAACTGTCACGTAGCATATCTGTATAACTGGGGCCCTATAAAGGGTTAAGGTAGTACGTAAAGGAAAAATATTGGCGCTCCCCTAGAGGGCGGGCGGGGCGGCGCCCCAGCAACAAGTTTTACTTTCACCGGCTCTTTTATTAAAAAGAAAAGTAGGTCGATAAGGCATAGATATGTATGTTATAGTAAACAAACACTCAACAAGTAAACAAATGGGCCGTAGTACCGTATCAGTAATGGATTGTGCTATCTCACTTCCCGTGGAACCCTTCACGTCGGCCACGTCTTGCCTGTGTCACCCTATATTCATATTACGCGGTGCTGCGTCCCGACCATTCACACGCTTTTAGAATTAAGCTCCTACTACGATTTTTTGTTTGTTTCTCGAGCGAAACTCGATAGAAAGACGAAAGTAGAGTTACATCTAGTGATCGTAATATTGTCATAAAAAGTGCCCAAGGTTTCTTGCAAGGCTTTTACTTGAAGGAGAACATATTTAGGAATAAAATACATACATAATTGAAGTCCACTCATCTGTATGGAACCCGCGAGGTGACTGACTAAGACCACACACGCATGCCGCACGTCAGTGAAAACACTTTGACCTTGAGGTCGCCTAGAATATAAGGGAGTTTCAATACTATGAGAGACTGCTTTCATTTCAGTTATTATAACAAACACGTAATTATTGCAAAGAACAAACATTCATTCTGATGATAAACTGAAGATAAAAATAAACATAAATGGGAAAATTATTCACAAGTAACTTTGACTGAGTTTTATACCGGTTGACTGAACCTGAGATTCTTTTCTTTGTCAAAAGTTTTAGAGTGAGAATTCAGTGACAAAGAGGCTTGGTATAAATTTGTTCCCCTCAGCTCCCAGCAGAGCAGTTTTACTTGACAGGGCCGGATGAAACCTTCCGGTTTCCCCGTGTTTAACGCCGCTCTTTCTACACATATCTGTCTTTTGCAGACAGTTGGACTAATTTGCATGGATTCACTGGGAAATGTTTACTGCGAAAAAATTCGTAGAGAAAAAGAACAAAAAATTACGAACATACCTTCAAGGAAGATACTATGAAGTGATTGACTGATTACAAGTGAAGAGCTTTATCTTATTGCGAGCTCATGTTAATTTCAACAAAGAATCTGCATTCATATTATTATTATACAAATATCTAAATGTATCTAAGACAGATGATACGTCGGTACTGAAACACATGAACAGACAGAAATGCTTTGCGCTTGCAAACAATATGGCAACCAGGGTTTCGACAAACATTTGCTTTATTGTTCGTAATACATAACAATGAAATCGCTTTCGATACAAATGACCTCGTTCTTGGTGAGAGCTGCACTTAGAACAAAAGGAAAACAATGGAGCACGAACCTTTGCAGAGATTTCATCCCGAGGGAAATTATGTTTCACTTCATTGTTTAATATAAGATGTGATCAATTTCTTTGTAAATGTTGTAATAGGGTAAATAAAACCTAACTCTTTTCTTAAGCTGCAAGCGTCTTTTGCAACGCAAATGGCCAATAATATTTTGAAGTTAACATCACTGTCATCACATTATTTCTATATTTATTGTTTTTCTTCTTTTTTTAAAAAATATTTAATTATGATGAAACTTGGTACAGTGACAGCTTATATCCTGGTATAACATATAGTGTGCTTTTCCCGCGGGTAAAATATTTAATTTTGATGAAACTTGGTACAGTGATAGATAGCATATTAGTGTGGCTGACGGAACGGAAACATCCGTGGGGCGTGCCGGATTTTTATATCTTTATTAGTTAAGAAATAATCGGCTGGTGACACTTTTCTGTTCCACACACCAAGAGCACCTTTCCAATGATGTCACCATGTAATATACGATCGCTATGATATTTATTACACAAATAAACTAGCATTCCGTCCCGTTTCTTTGCCAGCGGCTATTGGAGCTTCCCTCGGGAAGTTTAGGGACCGTATGTGTTGCCAGCGCAAAAAGTAGGGCAGGGCGTACAGCGCTTGGAATCCTTAACCAATATTTCAAATAAGTAATATGAAATTGTTTGTTAAGGCGTGATTGAACATCAAACTGGGGCCGATACCGCTAATTCTGAACTATATTACCAAATCCAAACCATCACCAAAAACGTTATGCTGCATATACACGTTTGGCAAACCTTTATAAACGCAAACGAGTGGAGCAGGGGTTTGGCCTGCTCCCACACGTTTGCGTTTGCCGAGGTTTGCCAAACGTGTTGATGCAGCATAACATATGGTTTAGATGGTTTGGTAATATCGTTCAGAGTTAGCGCGATTGGCCCCAGATTTCAACGATCTAATTAAAAAGTATCGGGATTTCTTTGTATGATAGAAGTATTGGGTAGGTCCCATTACGCTATTAGCGAAGCTTTTTGTCCGGTCACCCGTGATGTAACATTTAAAACTCCACGAGAGAGGCCGTTAATTCCATCATCATTAATTTCTGGTCCAATGAAAATCCGTAGAAAAACAACGGAGTCTAAACATTTGTACGACGTACTTTTGCAGAATTTTTATTTATTTTATGAGTATAAAGGGCGAAGTTGAAACTAAGTTTCTTAATTTCTAATTTTCCTTCCGCTGTGCTGCTTGCTTTATCTCACGGTAACAGCTGCAGGCGAGGCTTCAAGATAACATTAATATTATAAAATCTGTAAGTTTTCCATAGAATCTCTTGAACTTTCTCTTACTGAACTGTTTCTAGACTTTTCTTTATATTGCTAGGAAGAAAATTATTAATGTAATGCTCCATGTTTTCAGAATCCGGGATGTAAATATTTGAAAAAGAGTAGGTTGCGGGTTTTCCAACAGCATTATTCATTCAGAGCCACGACCTCGTTACTCCGGCAGATCTGCCTTCACCCTTCAATAAATAAAACTTGAAGAATTTTACTTACGCAAATGCTACTTAACCATCGCCATGTTTACAATTTACATCATTATTACATTATATTACGCTCCCTACGATATTATTTCACCCTCCCTAACGTTGACGGAGAGACCATCGATTTAATATCATCATCATCAGCCTGCCTAGTGCAGGACATAGGCCCGCCCAAGGCACGCCACTGAACCCGATCCTCGGTTCTGCGCATCCAGTCACTGCCAGCCGCCTTACGCAGATCGTCGATTTAATATACTTTTATTATGTACCTAAGGAGTTTGCTCTAGAGAATTATAAATACGAGTAAGTATTGTTACCCTGATATTTTTGGCTGCAATCTACTCGTATAACATTAATAATCAAACAACAATCCACATACTATTATAATATTTATGAAATAAATAAACAAATATCAAATACTATATAGCATAGCCGCCCGCTTGGTATAGGTATACATATCCAAACAATTTTCTGTTCAAATACAAAGTAATATCAAGTAAATAAACTCAATTTCTTTTTGATCTCATTTCAAGAACAAATAAAATATTTATTACGAAAAATTGTAGGTAGGAATATGCTACGTGTAATGAATGCCCACTTTCAAAATAATTACTGTTTCTGGTGCAAGAGCTTGTTGGTTTCGAATAGAAACTTTCCATCATGTTCGAAAACAATGTCTCGAGACAGTTCCTGAGAAGGTAGTTTATACCCAAAACTCGAAAGCAATTGATGAAAACTGACGATAGACTGGGCATGTAAACTGTATTCCCGATCGCCGAAACCGTATAAGTTTTTTGGCTCATTCCTATTCTGTATAGTATGAAGCATACTTTTTGGCGGTACTCGGAGACTTATCAATCTTGAAAACGCGTTTTTGTATGTTCCGTAAGTGACACTGGCTTTGTCCACCCGCTGTCAATTGCGTTAAAGCGTATCACAAACACACCCAGCCTGCGGTGGCGGTGGCGGTCTGCGTTTGCATATTGAGGCTGCGGCCTGCGGTAGGCCGCTAGCGCAGGCCGCGTGTGTCTGGGATACGCTTAAAGTATCTTGAGGATTTAAGATAATAATGTCCAATCTGAAAGACCTTTGTCTCCATACTCAATTTTGTCTGGGAAAAATCGCAAAAAACTTGGTTCGATGGAGGATGGATATTGCGGAGCAAATAACGAATAACAAACGTAAATATTTTTCCTAGACATGGAACTGGAGGGAATGAAAATGACTTCCGTTTTACAAAAGGCATTTAGTTATTTGAAATTGAACTCTATCTGCACTAGGCCAGTGGACACACGCAACAATTTACGACATTAACAAACCAATAAATCGTAACATTATCTCCATTATCTAGATTTAATTTTGAATAGCAAATAAGTTACTAAGAAACAGAGTCGGTCGGTCAAAGGATTCGGTTGGAATGCCTATAGTAAGCTGGTAATAAATGATTCACTCATACCTCCGGTGTAGTTCATCCAGAACTTCCAGTGTAAGTATGCGCATATTTCGCGAATCGAGTCGTGTTATTCTCAGAGTAGTCTACATTATACAGCTTATTATACGCTTCCCAGGATACACGTATATCCTTTTAACTGTATTGCTCAGTGACCGATCGTTCATTTACTTTAGTTACCAGTGATACGATCAGTAATTCATATCATGGAATGATATTCAGTTATTCTTTTGTAAGTTCCAAAATCTATAGTCAAGTTACTCGTAGTGTAGGTACTACTCCAAAATACTAGGTGGCTGAAATATCAATAATATATTAATAGTTCCTACGGAATTTCTTGATGGCTGAATGAATATAGTCACAATTTGTTTGTACATCGCTGACGTCTATGTGTGCGTAAGAAGATAGTGTGCTACCTACATAGAGATGTCCAATAACTTGAAAGCTTGACTCGGTTGATTGAATTAATGAACCATTTCTTGAAATAGAATGAGCATCTTTAGTAAACAGCACAGCTCCCCTTTGACACCTTATTTTAGTCATTGCGCAGAAATCAGCCAATTTCAGACAACCGCCATTAAACTCCGCGGGGACTGTAGTACATTGGAAAAAATTATATACGATGTCATAAATATTGTGTACAATTGCGGCGAATTTAATTCGAGAAGGTCGAAAGAAATGTAAAGCTTTTCATAACAACGATCGATTAAAATTAGTATACTATATTTCGTACCGAGTACAAAACCTTTTTCTTACCCGAGGGAGGAAGCTACTTTCGACGTGAGGCAAAGGCGAACTAATTGACCGAGCGAGCGAAGCGTCTACGTTTCGAGACTGGCCAAAAATGCTCTTGTCCGGCTGTCTGTCTGTCTGTCTGTCTGTCTGTAATTCTCTACAGGTCGCATTTTTCAACCGATTTTGACGAAAATTTGGCATGTGTATAAATTAATTAAACCTGCAAAATGAGTAGAATAAAATTTTGAAAAACATTTTTTTTAGAGTACCTACCATACTCGCAAAGTGGGAGTGAACTTTTTTTTTCTTGTGAATCCCATAGTGTGGGATATCGTTGGATAGGTCTTTCAAAAATATTGCTGGTGTGTGAATACCATTTTTTCGATTTAGGGATCCGTTGGCGAAATATTAAGCTTTAAAGCGGTAATTTTTGTTAGAGTCACGTGTCCCCCCCCCCTGCCAGCTAAACGGTTGCTTCTGGAAATGTGAAAAAATTCATGGCAGTAGCATATATAACGTAGTTACAAGGAAAACTATTACGGCTAAGTAGGTTCTATTAGTTTTTGAGTAATAGTGGATCGACTTAAGAAAGTTGAAAAAATAAATTATGTTCATAGAACTGCATACGTAAAATGGAAAATTATTTTTTTCCGCGTGATATCCATGGTGTGGGGTATCGTTGGATGGGTCTTTCAAAAATATCGCGGGTGTGTGATAAACATTTTTCGATTCAGGGATCCGTTTGCGAAATATTAAGCTTTAAAGTGCTAATTTTTGTCACTTTAGTAGGTACTTTTTCTGTTTCCAAAGTTGACTTTTGTTGGTTTCTTTTAGGTTTGGTTTATAAGGGCTGGCGAGGTCTACTGTTCTCACGGAACTACTAGTATATGAAACTTTTTACTCAATGTAGTAATAATAATAATAATAAAATAAATAATTTTACACACGGCTGTTTAGTAGTTCTGTGTAGTAGAAATAAGACTATTCAAAATTATTATCCAACAGTCACGGATAATAATTAAAATAGGTGGTAGCAATTTTAATTTCAATAATCAAACGACTAGGGTCATTAGACATCCTATACCTACAAATATATCCGAGTATTGTGTAGAATACTAAATGAAAGATGACTCCTATCAGAACTATGTTGATATTGCTTCCAGAAGTCACAGCAAACATTCCTAGCAATCGGAACATGATACTCCTCAACTCCATATATCGGTGTAAGCTAGATTCATTCCCTTTGCTATATAGAATTGAACAATTCCTTCACAACTTCAGACATTAAGAAATTCCAAGCTCTGAGAGGTGATACAGGGTGAAATAGAATCAGAAATAAAACTCTTAGAACAAGTCTATGTGTTGTATGCACGAGTATGTACCTATATTACATACGTACGTATATGCAAATTACAACTTTTGCTTTTCAAACTTCTGCCTCGCGAGTGTAGCTGTACAAAGAGAACGATTACATAAGCAACTTTGTATCAATATTAAATTTGAAAGTGTATTTTCGCTGTAAGTACCTATAAAGTTTTAAATTTTTGAATGTAGTTATAGACTTTCACATAATTTAATTATTTATATAATAAGATTAAAACACTTGGAACATTGTCATTCTTGCATTGGAACATAACGTTTCGTAAGATCCAAAAAAGAATCGTTGTCCAATAAGTTTGAAAATCGTTCGTAAGAACCCCGCGGGTTATAGTTATCCTAACTAACGCCATCCAGAGCCTGATGTCATCAGATTCAGGAAAGTACGCTGTGCTTAACTAGACAGGCAGATTACTAATTATGTACGAGTACGTACCAAATCAAATTACTAGCAAGGACATCAAAGTTCGCGAAGTAATATGATTAACATTTATTGAGACAGAGCTATGGGATCAAACAATAAACGGTATCTCTAAATATATGAAAAAGTATCACAGATCGGTGAGATGTCTCATAATAGCCTAGCGTGGCTAATATGAACGTTACTCCTTTTGCCCAGCAGTGGACGTTGACAGGCTGGTAAGACAATATCACAGTATGTGATGGCATTTGAAGAAATCGTCAAAAAAGTTATTGTGAGAAACTTAAATGACAAAACCGCGGGACAGAGACTTAAAATACCTACCTACATATTTCATTGTCACCGAAGACGCGCGTTCAACTTCATTTTGAAACTTTAATGCCTTTCTCCCGAAGTTTCGGCGAAACTATTCGGAATAACATCATAAGTTTGTAACTAGATAAATGATGTTCAGCGAAGCAATACAAGACCATTTTTATTGTAGAGAAATTGGACAAGTTACAGCTTGTTACAGTATGTTTAAAAGAAAATACCTTAGAGTTGTATATACCTACCTTAGATCGGGTCTCTAAATGTAGTTCAAATACCAAGACTTATGTAAAGTCTAGATAGAATTCCTTTTTCAAAAACCAAAATCTGACAGCCACACTCTAAGGTTTAATGGGACCAAAAAGGTGACAACACTTATTAACTTGTATACTGACTCTTATTTTGTATCGCAGGCCCTTTTAATTTTAAAGTTGGAAAAAGAAAGCACTATAGCCGATGCCCCGCGACTTCATCCGCGTTATAAAGTATACTATTTATATGTTATTCAACATTTTTAACCCGTTCTAATCATGTCAGTTTCTTAGTTTTAAAGTTTGTCAATAGATGGCGTTACGTGTATTTTACACCCCGCTATCATTTGGTTCTTCGCAACATACTTATGTTAAGCATGCAAATTATCCACCAGTTTTTACCTCTTTAATATTAGTATAGATATATACAGTGGTGGACAGCTAATTAGAAACACATCGTGAAAGCTTTTAGTTTCAATCAAATTAACCAAGTAAATAATATTTTAAGTATCAGAGACGGCTAAAATTATATCTAATGTACCAGCTCTATCACGTGTTGATTTGCTGGGTGTTCTAATACCAAACAACACTTGTAGTTAGAATAATTTATGAAACAATATGCAAGAAGTCGACATTTTACAGTATATTATGGTGGACAACTAATTAGAAACAGAAAAATATTATGACAAAACATGAACAAATTTTATATGAACAAGAAATAATATGGTTAGATAATACAAATGCTTTATCCACAGACGATTAGTACTTGCTTGTGTAACCGCTGTTTTTGATTACAGCTCTACGCCGACGTGGCATTGATTCTATTAATTTTTCACAACTTTCCGCAGGAGTACATCTCCAAGCTTCTGCAAAAGTGCCATAATGTTCGTGAATATTGGTGATACGTTCATCTGACAATGTCTTCTTCACAGTGTGCCACAAATTCTCAATTGGATTGAGATCCGGACTATTTGCTGGCCACTCTAACACAGACACCAATTTATCTCTAAAAAATGCTTTAACACTGTTAGCTGTGTGCTTCGGATCATTATCCTTGAAATATCCAAATAACTGGTAAATAATCGTCAGCGTATGGAATCATTGTCTCCTCCAATATATTATTGTACTGAAACTGATCCAACATGCCTTCAATCATTCTCACAGGACCAACCCCGTATCCGGAAAAACATCCCCATACTTTAACATTTCCACCGCCATGTTCAACTGTCTTTTTCGTGTACTTGTTATTTAATGCCTCATTAATTGGGCGACGTACGTACCTTCTGCTATCAGAATTTATCAAATTTATCTTAGTTTCGTCAGAAAACAATACTTTTTTCCATTGGTGGACTGTCCAACTGCCATACTTTCTAGCGAAGGCTAAACGCTAGGAAAGTGCCACTTCTAACTAGGCAACATAGGGAAAACCTATGTTGGCTAGTTAGAAATGGCACTTTCCTGGCAATTCTTCCAAACAAAGCTTCAAGCAGCCGCCTGCGGACCAGCCTTGCAGATATGTTGCAAAGATCTTGTCGCCAAAAAAGTTCCTTTCGAATTTCATTTGAACCTTTAAACGAGTCTGCCTTAGTCTGCCTAAACGAATCATAAGTCTGTCCTCACGAGACGTGGTCTTCCTTGGCCGTAAATTTCTAGGTAAGTACCTTGTTCGTTGGCCCGTGTTGTTTGTAATGTGCAATGGCATTAAAAACTTTCTTCACGGAACACTCCAAATGATTGGCGATCTTTCTGTACATCCAATTTCAATTGCGATGCAAATTCACTATAATTTTTCTGGTCGATGCATCACAACTCCTGTTTTTACCCATTTTAACGATAAAATTAGACGAAACAATTTAAAAACCGCCGCATAAATCCTAACATTACAGCTAAGGCTTAGTTTTATTTTAAATTTGAAATTTAAAATATAATCCATACTCTGTTTCTAATTAGTTGTCCAGCGGCCAGTACTAGGGAATTTGGTATTAGTTGAGATAAACAGAGTTTTTTATTTAAAGTCTTAAATGATCATCATAAAATGTTATTTGTTTTAAAACCAAGAACATGTAATACATTGCGACGAAATAAATAGTCCATGATCTCTGATGAATTGCAGTAGAAATATTGATTACATTTACAACATTCTTATTCGTACTATCTGTTTCTAATTAGCTGTCCACCACTGTATATATAGATATAGATAACTCCTAAAGTTGTTCGAAAGTTAAATTCCCATCATATCAATGCGCCATGTTAAATGTATCGAACGTTTGCCGGAAATCACCGTTTTTTGTCGTTGAAATCATGATTGCCTAAACCATTACTCTTTATCTTTGCGAGATCAGAAAGCCATTTATCACCTCGTTCAATATGCTGCAGCTTGCAAGGTTACATGGTTCAACGACAATGGGACCTGGCTGGCACCTAGAGCTGTACCACTTTTAAATTTTTTAGGGATTTGCCAAGAAGGATATTTTGTCTGTCTGTTATGGGCCGAATAAATCGCAAATTGCCTAATAAGGGTAGTAAAGTTTTAAAAAAACAGGAAAAACCACAGAAATGATAAAACCCCGCTTTTTCTGTGTTCTGTGGGAAAAACAATGAAAGAAATCAGGAAAACTAAAATATAAGTACGGATCTCGCACATTTTGTACACGTAATTAAGCTTTGCTGAATTTAATGAATCGAATAAACCAAGCATATCAGTACTTAAGAAAGTCTTTCTGTTCTTAGTAACATTGATTTACTGTAATAATGTCCAATCTGTATATTACCTTGCTGGGTACCTACTTAATATTTTTCAGTTAACTAAGAACTTTGTCTGACTTCAACACTGACTATTTCTTTAATGTGTACTTAACGGAAATAAGAAACGAAGATATGGCCGATAAACGATTGGAAATGATTTTATTCCCTACTCATTTCCTCCTTTTAACATTTACATCATGTAATAGCATTTAAGTAGCGTTCACATCAGTATAATCGAAAATCGATATTAAATTAATATCGTGTCGCAAACAATGTGCTTGTATAAAACAGGAAACACGAATTAATTCGTGTAAATACGTACTACCTACCACAGATTAAATAATAATACAGGTGTACTACTTAGTATAATTCGGTAAGGCACTTCATAAATACATACTTATTATCTGAATAACACATTAATTATATATGAATGTGTGTCTGTGATTTATGTTTTTAGCAATTAATGGATTGATCGATTGACTATAATATATATTGACCGTTTGACACAATAGTCATTCTGGGAAACTAGATACACTGGACTTAATGGGACTGGTCTTAACGTTTTGGAACACGGTCATTAATCATTATGGAACATACCTACCTACTTTGGGTATAAAAAAAGTTATGTACCTACTTATTAAACACATTAATTTATAAAACAAAGTAGTTAGGTATACCTAAAACCAGAACCAACATAAAATAATGTAAATTTAACAGGTACCCCTCGACGTCGCGTCGCGTCAAAAGGATAATGCCTGACTGATCCTCAGTTATGTTTAGTTAGGAACAAAAATCAACAAACAAATATTATGGGACTGATATCTGAGGCATCGACTAGGGGCCTTCCATGTAGTACGAAGGTCTGAAAAGTTCGTTAAAAGGCATACTTCCCTCTCCTCCATCCGAGTCTGGACATCGTATATTACCGTAGTCAATTTGAATTAGTTGACTGTGTTTTCCCACCAGAGCTACCTATTTGTTTTTTGGTTTAATTTTGTTAGCGTCGTGTTCTTTTATTACGCAAAGCAAAATTACAATTAAATTTGAAATAATAAGTAATCGACAATTGCCTCAGAATAGAGTTCTGCCAACCAATTAAATTTCTGACCTATGACTATGTATATGTATGTATGAATATGTATTTTTCCACGTTTTTATAATGATGTGAGCGTATTTATTAGATTTATTATTTTATGGCATCTTATTTGTTGGTTGTGTGAGAATGCAATAGGGATAGCATGATTTGATGGGCCAGAAATTAAATTGGTCAAGTGTGCATAGAGCGTCAGTGGCGTCAGTTGTGTGTCAGTGGGGCGTCTCGTGAGAAAACTTTTACGTCGAGAGGTCCAAATTCGACCCACGGCTGAGCCATGTACCAATGGGTTTTTTCTCGAAACTTAATATAACATTTACTGACCGTTCTCAAACGATGTAGGAAACCTGCATATGTGAAGTCCACCCGCGCTGGCTAACGTGGTGGACTACTAGCGCCCTCGTTGAGTGAGTATACGCCTGAGCCCCAACAGTAGGAACATAATAATAGGATGTTGATTGATTGAGTGTGCATAGAAAGGTCAAGGCAGAATCCAAGGTAAGCTACGGGCTTTCCACATGTGTCAAAAAGCTAAAAATTGTCTACGTAGTTTATGGAAGCTCCCGCACTCGCTCGGCGAGAATTAAATCAGCTCCGCTAATATTGACCGGTGTTTCAATTTGCATGTAAATCAGTTAAGGGCACAGACCGGGCGTACAAACCCATTTTATCTAACATCTACTTATTGTTGAATAAAAACGGGTGCCTAACCAAAACATTTGGTCACAATGGCTTCGGTTCTATTGAATTCGGATGATTTTGTTAATACAATTTCGTAAAAGTTTTTTTATACCTTTTTTAAAATAATAATTGTACTTCATCATGAAGAGTGGTAGGTAATTTAGTAGGTAAGTCTACAGCCTAATATGGACTTCAGTTTGAGTGTGTTTTGTAGTGTTGAGTGTAGTGTAGTTTGGGTCGTGGGTTTCGTTCCCACACTGCTATTTTTCAATTCAATTCAATACACTTTATTGCACATGTAAAAATTACAGACAAAAAAAGAGAAAAACAGATACAGTAATGTACATCTAGGCGGTCTTATCGCTAAGAGCGATTTCTTCCAGACAACCTTTGTACAATTTGTCCCCAAGTTGGTCCCGGTCTGGTAGGTATATTTGTGAATTGTCATATCCTCGGTTAATTCCCGCTGGACAGGAAAAAAACATAGGGATTAGACAATGTTTTGGGCAAGTGTTTAATATTTTATTTTATAATTTTTCTTTTAATAATTGTTATATATGCACATTAATGAGGGTACTTGCATGTACCTCGCGAGTACGACAGATTAAAATACGCCAGTCTGTGCGCTACAAACTATCGGCTGTTTTACTTGCGTGGCGACGAGTTCTTACCAACGTTTTAGTGCTAGACTGTGTGTAGAAATGTTTTCGACAACTACCAGTGGTGTTTAGCCAAGTTTTGACCACAGTAATCAAGATTGGTTAACTTTTATCAAGAAGCTACAACAAGCATAAATATGCAGATAACTGGTGGATAACTGTGTAGAAAGCAAGTAAAACAGCCGATAGTCTGTAGCGCACTGATTGGCGTATTTTAATCTGTCGTACTCGCGAGGTACATAAAAGTACCCTCATTAATGTGCATATATAACACTAATGTACCCGCGTATCACATAAGGCAACAGCCCCTGTCCTCTAGTAAAAGCCTTTTCTATTTACGCTTGACAGTATTTCATTCTAGTCTTGTCAAGATGGGTAGGTGCGGTAATTTATTGCAATTCAAGTAGCAGACGGACCAACATAAATGTTTTTGTTAGCTAACTGTAGGTGTTTCCTTCTACTCAATATTCAACCTTAATGAAAGCTGCGACGGTACCTAATAGGTCTACATACATGTAGAATTGACTGGCAATGATGGGAAATTTTTAGAAGAAAAACAATCCTACACATTGCGTAGATTGGTAGGTACTTGACATTGACTTTTTACATTTCGGTAGGGACGAGCGGTTTTCATACCTAATAATGCGTATTGATCCACAAAAAATTAATTATTGAAGCTGCAAAATCGTTGGAAAGTCGTAGGATAAGAGCAAGCATTACGGCGCTTTGTCCAGTTGACCCAAATTACCCCACTTTAAATGCAAATCATCCGCACGGCGGCGGGCGATCGTTTCTCTACGCCCGCCAGGGGCAGGCATCACGTTACTTTTTGCTCGTATCAATAGGACATATCGTGACCTTGAATGAATGAATGAAATATATTATACTAGCTTTTTCCCGCGGCTTCGCCCGCGTAGAAAAGTTTTTTCCGTGTACATTGTGAATCAGAACTCTATGTATATGTTTTGTTACGGGGGGGGGGGGGGGGGGGGGGTATTAGCGGACGCACCGCGACATTGTCCGCGTTAAAAAGTAGCCTATATGTTATTCCAGGATATACTCGTAAGCTATAATATCACTGTACCAAGTTTCATCAAAATCTGTTCGGTAGTTTTTGGGTGAAAGAGTAACAAACATGCTCACATCCAAACATCCTCACATCCTTACAAACTTTCGCCTTTATAATATTAGTAGGAAGTAGGATAGTATTTTACATCATCCGTCTTTGAAAACACACCAATAACAAAATGGGGTCTTTGTTGCCGCTTATTAATTTACGCTCGCCTCTCCCCGTCGTCATTGTATCATTCATATTATCATCAAGTTACGAACCTCGCGGGCGCCGCCGATGGTTTTGCTGGTATCTATGTGAAGAAAGTTGAGTCAATGTCTCTGACCTTATTTATTGGTAACGAAGTTAAGGCCGTTTCACGCCAAATTGAAACAAAAGTCCACTAAAACCGCTGAACCTTCTTCCATATAGTGGCGGCTTTAATGAATGAAGTTTATTTGCAGAATATATGTAGGTCCAAAATTGATGACAAATATTATAATGTTTCCATACATATTCAAGATTCAACTTTATTGCAAAGCCACATGTTAAAAGATGTCAAGATACAAATAAGCCAGTACGCCCTGCAAGGGCACAGCAATATGGGGGTTGTGTCAATATCGCTTAGCGTTATCGCATAGAGTTATCGCTTTTTGAGATTTCTTTCAGGCAACCTAATGTTGATTCAGATGCGATTGAAAAAAAAATATTATAGATAAAACAAAAGGAGGAAAATATTGTACTCTCCTACATTGCTTAAACGAAAACTGCTCGGTGCACTACACTACCTACACACACACACCGAGAGTGTGTGTGTGTAGTGCAGCTGGAATCAAAGTTATATTCACACAGTCAGCATGAGTACGTATTAACAGATAATTTCCACTAAAACAATAAAATTATGTAAATGAAATGCAATTACGCCGCCGCCCCATTCCGTGTTGGACTGCACAAGTGCTAAATGCAATGGAGCCATGGTAGGCTAGTTGGTTGTGCACTCGCCTCGCGTTCATGAGGTCGTGGGTTCGATCCTGGCCCGTACCAATGAGTTTTTCGAAACTCAAGTACGGTTTATTAAAATACCACAGGTTTTTCGTTGAAGGAAAACATCGTGAGGAAACCTGCATACACCAAAGACTGGTATTTACTATTCTAAGGCGTATGTGAAGTCCACCAAAAAAACGAATTGGGGCACCGTTTGGCGGACAGGAGTTTGGCACAACAGATCCCATAGGGTCGAAGTGTCGTCAGGTATTCCTGGCCCCCTCAGAAGATAAGATAAGAAATGGTGCTTGGTTTTTTTGTTTTATCTAAGTTTTTAAGTTACTTCTTATGCTAGCATAAAGCTATACCTACCATGCTATAATAACCTTTTACATTATCGCATCGTCGTACTGCCCTACGTGGCCCGTAAAGAAATACTGCGAAATTCTCATTTTTCGCATCGTTCTCACGTTTCAGTAAGCACGTCATTTATTCGATGTTACGTTTCCTTTTTTAGATCTGACATACATTTACCATTTACATACATAATTTTTTCATCTAAAAAAATATTTGAAGCCACTTTGTGTTTACATGATTTACAGAAACCTCTTTTAATCCTCTGTGCAGAAACTTCGCCTTATATACCTACAGCTGCGATCATCAATACTAACTAATATAGTATTGATGATCGCAGACCACCTATAACAGTTATTCTAACAGCTGCGCAGTTGCATGACGCTGTATGTAATTGGTATGTATAATCCAAAGGACATTTGACTTTCGAAACTTGACTTAATTCTAAAAAGCGGCTACTCAAGTCTCAAAGCAATTCCTTGAACGGTTTTAGAGCTCCGAAGAAAAATGATAAAAAGGAACCATTATATTGTCCGTCAAAATACTTAGATAAGTAATTTGAGTAGGTACAGTTGACCGCACGTCAGTGCAAACACTTTGACCTTGAGCTGGCCTAGCATATTAGGAAGTTTCAGTACTATGAGAGACCAGTTTATACTGATTTTGTTTCCACTGACATGCGGTCGACCGTACCTACATCAAATTATTTAGTTTTAATTGTGAAAAATATTATTTCCGGACTGCATACATAACAGTACATAACCTACTTAATACTTAAAGACTTCTTCCATTTATTCCAGAACCGATACCAAAAGGGTACTATCTATTCGAAGAGTTCTCGATCTCCAAATAAGTATGTAATTAATCATGAAGCCCAACACGATAACACCCGTATTTTGTATCGAAAGCACTTGCCTATACCGTATACGATAGATATAAGCAGGTTTTTAATTGTGTAACAAATTATACTTACTACCCATTCTTTTACATTTCGTTTGAAATGTAAATAGGTCACGTTTAATAAAAAGAAAGATAAATTGAACAATAATATTTCCCCATTTCGGATTCGGAGCTTCGTGATAATTTTTAATTTGTTTTGCTTGACCGTGTGGCACCGTTTTTTATCAAATGCCGCTTCAAAGGGAATATAAAGGGTGGGTTCCATTGTGTTTGTACCTAGGTGTCTTTCAAGTGTATATAGACGGCTATAATAGGGCTACAGGCAGACGGGGTCTCTTCCGCAGCCGCCGCCCGCCCCACATCCGGAGTTTTATCTCAACTACATCGCTTGACATACTTCTGCACTGTACCCTCTTTTATTTACGAGTATACCGGGGCGTTTTGTTCTTTTTTGCAGCTCCCTGAGGACTTTCGAAAACAATAATCGCTAAATCGACTTTTCTCACCCACACACACGACGAAATGTATACTGAATGATACTTTATAATGGGGTTTAATTTTATACAGAAGGGTAATACCACAGAAATATAAAACCGAGCGGGAGCGTGGCGAGCTTTTTCTGTGTTCTGTGGGCAATACCTTTAATATATTAAGGTTAAGTACTTGTAATTCGACATATCTAATTGTTCTTACAAATAATTTATCAGTACATACCGGCGATCAACGGCACAGCAGGTGCGAAGCCTATAGGACATCGAGATATATGTACTACGTCAATGGCCTAGTACTGGCTATGTATGACCGATGGATCTCAGATTCCATTCAGAAACTGATGATGATAACTTTTTATGTGTATAGCTACCTATTTGTTTTACTTAAAAGCAAATGCCCATACATAATCTCAGGATACGTCAACAAAGCTATTGCCCAATCGTCGACTGGAACACGCAATCAAAAGGCTCGTAATAATCTAATCCCGAGCATTAGGCCCCCAAATAATCGCGCGTTGGGTGTTAACACCGTGCCAGATTTATGACACGGATTATACTAGCCATAAACTGTAATAGCTTGCAATATTAATAGTTCCACGCCACTCGTGATGTATGTCGCACTCTTCTGTGTTAGGACCTTCTTGTACCTATGGGTTATCGAGTAAACTGCTTTTGATGTAAACTCAACATAAATAACAAAAAAATTAAACCGCCGAAAAAAAAAACTGAAAAGCAAAAAAAAAAACTTTTTAGCCTAACTAAGCTCCTACACTAATATAAATCTGAGTCGGCGCCAAACACACATGAAACGAAAGTTAATTTTTTTTTTTAATTTAACTGGGACCAACTACGAAGTATACCCTATCCAAAAAAAAAGAATTATCAAAATCGGACTGCTCTGTAAAAAGTTAAGGATTATCCTTCATAAAAAAAACAAATATACAGGTCGACTTGAGAACCTCCTCCATTTGTTTTCTTTGGTTGAAAAAATTACCTGAAACGTCTGTATTCGGCTCGTATTCGTCTACATATTGAAAAACAAGAAGAAAAGCGTTACCAATGCAAACTTGATTCGATTTTTTTTTACATAGCAGCACTCGGTAACTAATAAATGAACACTAAATGAACAAGTCCGACGAAGTTCCGTTTCTTTTTAGCACGAGTCGTTGAAATCGTGCACGAGTTCCCTGAGTGTACTCGTCAATAACCTAGCTTTCAACTTTAGCACAAAAACTTTTTTGTTTATCCGAGCTTCAAGTCAAGTATATTGTTTTTTTTTTCAGGACTTGAATCCTTTTCATTACTCGAGTCCTCGTCGTTAGACTTGCGCTCGACTCTACTCGAGACTTCCGTTTAAATAATATGAGTCTTCTCTAAATTACGGCTCGATAGGTCTCGAGTTTTTTGCAACACAAGCTACTTCCCTGAGATAAAGGCACCAGCGCCCACACACATAAAACTGTCACATAAAACTGTCTGAACATTATCATCTAGGACAAAACAACAACACCCATGCGTCAAGTTTATTACGTTGGAAATTTTCGGGAGTTCGTCTGTATAGAAAGGAAGTCTTACTAACCCCGCAAGTGTTTTCTTTTATCAATTAATATTCTGATCGAATAGGTACCTACCTCATTGAAGGTTATACCACGAGTAGGCACTTTCTGACAAGATAAAGGATGTGCCAGGAACATTGGGAATCAATGACATATGTAAAGAGAGTCCCATCTTATGGAATGCTCTCTTTATACTGGCCACTTGTACAAGGCCAGTACATTTTATCGTGCGCTCCCGATGGGACATCCTTGTTACGATATCGAATTTTAAAATTCGAATACATTTTGTAGGGGGATTTATTCTCAAGATTCCTGGCACATATTATAATGACTCGTACACACCGGGAACTGTGTCGTCTCGACACTCGTGATGTCGCGCAAACAAATGTTTTTTTTTCTAGTTCGCAACTATTTCATTTGGTTGTGTTTTGTGCCGACACCAAAGTTCCCGGCCTGTACGAACCATAACAGTCAACATAATTAATTGAATGTAAATGGAAACAAAACAACGTCGCACCCTCTGAAAAATGCTCCAAGCACTCTCGCGTAATGTCACGCCGAAAGTGGATCAAAACAAAGCCGCACACAGGGTGGGTTAAGGACAATGTCTTGTTAGTGTTTCCTGGTCTAATAGGTATCGACTTAACGACCAGTCTTCGTCGGTTTATTTTGTAGGTAAACATTTGGTTTTTTTTTGCTCAAATTTCCTAACTTAATATAAAGTGAGATAAAAACAACAACAGAAAACTAGAAACATGTAATAGTAACTAGTAGCATGTACACAAAAAGGTTACATGTATATAGGTAGGTACTTATAAAGCTTATAGCATTAGTATAATAATTAAGATAATACTAGCTAATCTAGATTTATGCTAGATGTTGCAAGTTATAAATGGCGAGATCATTCGAATTTTCATGTATTTCTCATCAGCCATTACCGATTAAATAGGTACGTCGTCATTAGATATTCTCTCAATTTATAATTTTAAATTATTATGAACAAGTACATTCAGAATGTACTTGTTATCATAATTTAAATTAATAAATTGAGAGAACCCAAGGTGTGGAAGCGAAAAGCTCATTTAGGGATAAGAGCGTTCTGTATAAATAGAGCTTTGAATCTCGACTCAAATACCATTCTGTTCCGTTGTATATTGGTATCTCACCCACTCACGTATTATAAAGAACAGAAAAATGAAGAATTTCCCTCTTGAGGCACGAGACAATCCCCTGGTACCCCTGAAGTTTCATAAAAAAGTCTAACCATATAAAACGATTGCTCAACTCTTTCAGGAGAGTGGATCGTTTTGTCCCACCCACAATTTAAGAACAACTATACATTCTCCAGTCTCTACCACGCGTATCCAGCCAGTGCGAAATGATTTTCATTTGCTTCTAAGACACTATTTTCCTCCACAGTAATCTATGGCGTACTTTAGACGGTCATGCAAGCATCATTCAATTCCATCAGTCATGACTGATGGTTGAATGATGAAAAAAATAAAGTATGAAGATTTTCATCAGTCACTGCATTAGACGATCATTCATCCATCAGTCACCGCCTGACTGTGGTAAAGCCATGGTAAAGCTGTCAGCAAAACCTACCGTGTAATGGCCCCTATGGTTTATGTTAATATTCTGTTTTCATCGCCTAAAAAACTAATGGCTCTATGGGAACTTGAACCTTCGAATGAACCTACTAACTTAGGTAAATACTACTAAAATATGTAAGAACCTACTTTATGCGATATACCTAACTCTCGAAGACGGTCTTGCTTTGATGCTGATAAACCTTAATTTGTATGCGAGAAACTCGTCCATGACACACAAAGACATGTGGCGTTGAGCTGAACCTCGGCATCTAAAATTATGTGATCATGACACCCAAATATTAAGGGCTGTGACGAGATTCTTTATACCGTAATTCATACAACCGTAACACAACAAAAATCTAATATCAATAATAACTTACCAATGCAAAAATGGCTTACCTAATAATATTATTTATATAGGTAGCTGTAGGTACAGTAGCGTTAGCGTAAATTCAAGGTAGGTCTTACGCATCTGAATATTTCTATACTTTTTAAGGTTTAGAATAAAACATAGAAAGTAAACAAGCAATATTCTGAAAAAGAATAGATAAATACTAAACGAAGCAAAAATTCGCGATAGTTGATGGTATGTATCCGCTACAACCCTATAATCACATATACAAGTAGTGCGTATTGCTTTGCCCCTCTTTGTAGCGCCAGCAATTAATTAGAAATACCTGTGTAGGAAATCTTGGCTCGCCGGCTAAGTGAGACAGTCGCGTCCTTGTGGCTTTGCCGAGTGTTATCTGTCTCTGCAGAGACAAAGGAGTTTGTAAAGTAACGCTTAGAAATAGAAACAGAGAGGAAATTGACATTTTATCAACGACCGAACAATGATGACCCACAACCCCTATTGTCGTAGTAGATTTGGCTCGAAGTGACTCTATGATTAAAGGTTTATGTATACGTTGTCTATCAATCGGGCAACCAGGCTAGAAATGGGTGAAACCCAGGAAGGTCATGTTCGAATTTAGCTACCGCGGGCGCCACCAAAAAGATGCTAGCTTCATGGTGGAACCTGTTATTTTACTTGTAGCTTAGACATCACAAATCTTTCACAAAAAGGCGACATAGGATGACGTAGGTGTCTGAATACGATTTTAAAACATTCTATACGAGCTATAATTATTTCAGATTTTTCGATTTGCAAACTTCGATAGAATCACCGAGGTAATAATAATATGTATACTACGTACATTTTTTACATTTTCTATCATACCTACTTCGAAAACTATGCGTCAATATGGAAATGATTAAAATCTTTGTTTCTGCTTCATGATTAAAACCTATTTTTACCGACTTCCAAAAAGGAGGAGGTGCTATGTTCGTCTGTATTAATTTTTTTTGTTTTATGTATGTTCACCGATTACTCCGTCAATTGTGCACCGATTTCAAAAATTTTTTTTTTGTTTGAGAGGGTCCGATCCCGAGGTGGTCCCATTGTCACCAAATTAGGATCTGATGAAGGGATCCGTTGGAAATCGAGGAAAACCCTCAAATTTACATACATAGTTCGAGTGTGACTCATTTAACCTATAAGTACAATTAAATTTCGCACCCCATTTCGGCCCCTTTAGCAATAAAAATATAAATTATTTTATTACTACTCTAATTTTTCGATAGCATTAGTAGTTATAAGTGATAGACGGACAAAGCCGGACCTTATGGATTTCTTTCTGTATAAATAGTAAATACGTATTTTGGTTAATTTAGCTATCAACATTCAGGGTTCGAGTATATTCTAATATTCACAATTAATATTCAACCTACAACTAGGTATAGAAACTTCATCACGTACTTTAGTTAGTAGGTTTGGGCCTCTATCCTACATAACATATAAGTATATAAATAGGTAGGTAGGTACGTTTAATAGGTAAGTAATCATCTTAAATACCTCCTAATTTGTTGTGTGTTGTAATTTATTTGACTGGCCTGTTGGCGTAGTGGTAGTAACCCTGCCAACTGCGCCAAAGGTCGTGGGTTCGATTCCCACCCGGGACCAACATTTGTGTGATGAGCATAACTGTTGGTTTTCGGACTCTGGGTGTTTGTATGTATTTAAGTATTTATTTAAAAGTATTTAAGTATGTTTATCAGTTGTCGAGTACCCATATGTACAAGCTTCGGCTTAGTTGGGTCTAAACAGCCGTGTGTAAATTTGTCCAAACATTATTATTATTATATTATTATTATTATTTATATTGCCACCTTGAAATTTTGAGCTTATCGAGATAACAAAGTAACACAGGAACATAGCTAGGCCATTATAGATACTTACTCTTACATAACGGGTAACTGTTATAATTGGTATATAGCCAGCGGACTTTCGGACAAGCTGTTAGAAAAAACCGGCTAAGTTCGAGTCGAACTCGCGCACCATATTTATGATTCCATTCATTAGGAAACGTCTATATAGAAAAACGTTACCTATTTAGTTAAAGGTACAAATTCATCTACCAACTCAAAAACATAAAACTGATGATAGCCTCTAGAAACCATTTTCATGGCTTTAGTTTCCAACTACAGTTATATTGGGACGGGGAATAGTTTTTGCTGATTTCTAAAAAAATGCTAATAGTTAGCATCGTTTTTTTCTGAAATATTTAAATAAACCTCTGACAAACTGCAGCCAAAGTAGCCGGGTGTCTATAAGATTTCGAAAAAATAGCATTTTCCTAAACGTTTGTAAAAAGTGGTCAAAGTAACGTAAAGCTTTAAATTGACGCCCTTGCATGCGCAATCCAAAGACTCGGCAATTACTGGGAGTCTGCATGAGAGCAGAAAAAAAACAAATTAACCACCAACCACAACTATGACCCAGAACTCTTGAAATGGAATAAAAATCTATACTTAACCAAGTAAAAAGGAAGAACTTAAATTGGCGCCCTTGCATTCGCAGTCCGAATCCGACCCTGAGTGCAAATGGAGGCAATGTGCGAAGTAGGAGTCGGTAGGATTCATTTTGCTTAAGTGCTCCCAGTCCGCATGAGGTCAATACCGAAGTTAACTGTCCCTTAGTAATGGAGACCGGCAAGTTACTGGCTCGTGTCGACCTAATGGATCCAAGTCGCGACACTAAACTTGGGAAAATATATGGTTTTTTATACATTTTCTCATTCATGTCGACCCTTCATCATCATCAACTGCTGGTCCAGGCACAGAACACGGAAAATGCTCGCTACGCTCCCGCTCGCTATGCTTTATTAAGTTCTGTGGGTCCAGGCCTTATTGTTTATCCTTATCGTCATTTTTTTCTATTATTGATTACTGTTATAAAAATATTACATAATTTTTATTTTGTTGATGCCTCATGGTACTAGTGATACAAAGTTGTGTCACTTGTACCATCAATGGTACTACTCAATGGTACAACTGACACTACGCGAAAATAGCGACTTGCCTAAATTATTAGGCACCGAAACAAGATCGCGAACTTTTTCAATTGGTACCGTTACCTATTGGTACAGGTACCTATTAAAATCGCGCTCGGATAATTTAGGTCGTCTAAACGTTAGGAGCATTTTTAATTTTGGCGCCGACTCAAAATTATTTAGATTTACATTAGTGTAGGAGCTTAATTAGACATAAAACGTTCTTTTTTATAATTTTTCGCTTTTCAGTTCCTATTTTTGGACGGTTTAATTTTTTTGTTAAATATTTTTTATAATACCCTTAATTGTAATTAGCTGGTTCCACATTGTATTGTAAATAGCTCATGAAACGCTAGAATTCGCGCTGGTATACTCATCAGAGTCCCTATAGTCGTCACATGATTAAAAAGCATATTTAATCTGTCGTACCAACATTGTAATCAACAGCTCTTCATGGCAACAAATACTTAGAACAAAATATAAGATAGCAACACTTAGTTGACACGATATTAAGCTTTCGTGTGACGACTATAGGGACACTGACGAGTTTAAGCACGTCTGCCTTAATTATAATTAAATAGGTACTTGCCTGCTTCTTGAGACACGGAAGCCCGAGACCTGCCGTCGTCCGCACGCCTCTCCATCTCACTATGGTCAGTGTCACTACTACATCACTTTACTTGCGAATTTCATTGGTTAATTTTAAAAACTATTAAACACTTTTTCGTTTCTTTGTTAAAAACTGAAATTATTATACTTAAATAGGCCCAAATCTTTTTACAAGCAGCCGTTACGTAAACGGTGGGGGGAGGGGAAAATTGTAATAATTTTGCATTACGTCATTTGTGAACGACCCCTAACTTTTTTTTTAATTGCGAAGGATTGAAAGGATGAAAATTATCTATGTCCAAAAAATCTATACAATTTTTTTTGTTAAATTTATAAGAGCTAATAGTATCAAAATTTATGGTTTTTGTGATTGCGATTAATTGAGTTCTTTTGTTGCGATGCCTCTTGTCTGTATATAATCAAATCAATGACAAATAATCCATGTATATTAATCGGTCACTATTTAACATCAATTAAGTTAAGGTAAGTACTTTAAAACCGAGAAACCTCCACCCATTCCCACCTCCCCCACCCTTAATTTTTAAATTGGCGCATATGCAGAATTTCACCTCTCATTTTGGGCTAATAACCTAAAAATGCATTACATGCATATAGTACCTACATACAATAAACAGGTTTTATTTACATTGCTCTTTGCAAATACCTATCCAAATATGGACTATGAAAGAACATTGTAAGTTACAGGACCTGAGGTGCGCACATAAGTCCAATAACTAGGCTACAAAGCTGAGCTGCGTAGAACTTGTCTTTTATTGCTACGCTACAGTCTCGTAGCAACAGGAGCTACGTACGTAGACTTAGCTACGCGTTGCTACGCTGACTCCGATCTTGACGAAATGGTTACGAAATACGAAACCTATACATATATTGCTTTCGATTTTGTTAATTATATATTCAATAATTTTAACTTAATTGACGCTATAACCCCACTTACATTATTTAAAATATCTAAAAAGATTGGATGTTTGCTCGGTACAGTTTACTCGCTACAGATAGCTCATATCCTAGATAACATAGATTCTTTTTAATGCGGACGCACGCCGCGCCGTGAGGTGTGCGCTAGCGCTGTGTTGGTCTTACGAGCATTACGCTAAAACTACATAACGGTTTTGATGGGACTATTTACGTACAATCCAATAACGAATTCTCTACATTTTTGTCAATGAACTATGCAGTATATTATAATTAATATAAAAAAAGTATGTGTAATTTATTTGCCATTTAACATTGAACACGCGCGAAGAATTCAAGACAGCAGAATTTATTCATTACCGTATAAGGTTTACGACATCCGCGCACGTGAGAAGGTTTCGCCTTCAGAATAAAAAGGCAAGGTCAATGTATTCAATTTGGTATACTTATACCGAACCATCGAAACTGGAGAAACCATTCGAATTGAGAACCTCCTCCTTTTCGTCGGTTGAAAATAACACACTATAGCTATTTCCCGCTTCGAGAAGACCGTTTTTTATTTGCCTTTTTTTTAGGAGTTTGTGGCTTGGTTGCAAGACCTTTAAGCCATTTTATTTGCCTTATTTTAACTAAAGTCGTAACTGCTGTGCTCCTTTATGTCGTAGCTTGATACTTCTTGTGCCAAAACTTCCCACAGTAACTGTGAAAATTGCATTGATTTTGAAATCTGTCCAGGCCAGAGCGGATCCCGAGACATTCATAAACTCTCAGGCATACGAATAAACAGACAGATAATGTATAAATAAGTTAGTTAAAAATGTGCCATTATTTGCTAAGAAGGGCTTTTAAAGCGGTAATGTGGGTAAGTTTGTGGAGGGAACCACTAATATGAGTAATGGATACCTAATAATAATATAATAGTACCTAATGCCTTCACCTGTCACCCGCATTACGCCCGCATTCGATATCAAAAACAACATAAACTTAGCATTGAACATTTCACGCAGCTTTCGCTCTTCATATTATGCAAATATTCCAATTCTTTCTGATCTTTTTATTTAGAATTAAGACAATAACGATTACTATCAACTAATTAAAAAATCGGTGTTAATTTTTAGTTAAAAAAGTTACCACGAGTGTTTTGTTTTAGTTACGCCTTTGAAACGTGTCACGCGGGCGGTCGACGTTTCCGACGAGCGTTTCAGTTGAAACGCAGCGCGCGACTGGCCGTGGACACACTTGCCCACAGCCAGCAGGGGGAAGTGAAGCCTTACATAAGCTTCATGTTGAGTATCGACTTGCCTACATTAAACTTTCAGGAGCAAATGAAGATGAGATGTATATTTTAAATCAACACTAAACCCACCTAGACGTCATTGTAGCTTTTGTAGGAAAGGGTACCTACCTACTTATCGTAATATAATAAAATTGAACGATGAATTTCTCGTTCAGGGATTTTTAGCAAGTAAGTCAAAGGACTACGCGTTCCAAACAAAATATTCCTTAGGAAATGTCCAAAATTCTGCTTGTGTAAATACCTATGCAATCATTCATAGGTACATGTTGTAGACTAATTTGTAACGATACAAAAATAGTCTGAGGCGCTAAGATGAAACCTAGGTATGTTACTTAATTAATGAAAGTGATACTATATAAAACCAAGTGCGCTCATGTACGTACATTATATATTTGCCTCGATAACTATTGTTTTAGTGGATATTACTGTAACTTATAATACTGGAGATTGTCGAAGGCAACTTTAATTTCAGCTGTATCTGTGATGAAAGTGTAGTAGTCGAGTACCGAGTCTAGTATTCGTTTATGCAAGAGAGTACCTACCATATCTTTCACCTTTGGTTTCATCTAAGCGATAATTATAATACTGCGGTTATTAACTAATACTTGCAACGTCCTAGGTTAATTACCAACTTAGAGATTTAAGTCACTGAGTAAAACAAGTGTGGTTTAAGTAAGATAAGACTTACCTGACGCGTCTTGGTGTCTTGACGACAGCTGTTCGAGCCCTATACGCCTATACACGTATTATCCCTTCGAAGAGATAAACACGAAATGAAATTATTGAACAAAGTGTTCTACTTCAAATATTCAGGGTCGTATAGCATTTATTATTCATTCGCGGGTTGGTGCTGGGTAGCAGGGCGCCGGGTCACAATAACGTAATTACGTGAAAACTGAGGACGGCTGGTTATAAATTATTTTTTGTGGCGAACATGTGCGTGTCGGCTGCGGACTGTCGAAAACTTTTAACAAATTATTTTCGGAAGTATTGGCCTTGGCACTTGGCAATATTGCCTGAAATTCGAGAAAGGAAAAGAGTTTGTTTTACTAAGAGCCGGCTTACTTACGGCTGTCGTTTTCAATTCATTTTCATTAATTTTTCTATTCATCGATTTTAGTTTTAGGCTTGTTCCACAGCTATCTAGGGGACCCGGAAGCAATGTGAGGCGCTAGATAGAACATCGTTTCCCAGCGTGTTCCGTGTGAAACGGTGTTCTAGCACCTCGCACGGGAGTCCGTACGGAGACCCGTCCGGGTCCCCCGTATAGCTGTGAAACCAGCCTTACTGAAATATCTCTGAAAATAATACTCTGTAAGGCACTTAAAGCTAATAAAATCTAATAAAGTAGGTACCTATCCCTGTAAAAATTATAATTCAAACACATAAAATGTTTAAGTTTATCTATTTTTCCCATTACTTACCGATGTAAGCTCTTTAAGTCGGCGACGATGGGGTCCAAATGCAAAAATTTTTATATCTTCTGAAAAATATAATAAAATTTTTATATCTTCTGAAAAATATAATGTGTACATAAGTAGCAGATTAATTATTATAAAGTAGCTGTTTAATTTTAGTTATTTGTATTTTGTTTTGTATGGGTGCCTGAGCCTGAAATAAAGATATTTTTTTATTATTATTATTTTATTAACCTACTTCCTTCGTATTTTATAAGGTTTTATTTTAACTTGAGTTTTTTTTAATAAACTGAAATTGAAATAGGTACAGTACTTTTTCTTGAAATTTCCATAATTTTACCATCATAGCCAAGCAATTTTAATTGCATGGTCCAGTTTCAGCTGAATCGGTTCATTAATTTTCGAGATTTAAGTAGGTACGCCTGACAGACAGACGGACAAAAAATATCTTCAGTTTATACACATTGCAGTAGGTGGTGTATAGATAAAATACATTGGTGCGAGTCGGACTCACGAACAGAAATACCGAACGTACACGAAGAGAGAGCGCGGCGCGCAGCTACGCCCAGTGCGCGCCAATAATGTGAAACTTTGAATTGAAATCTCTTTAGTCGGGTCACTTGTACCTACTATTAGAATTTAAAAATCAGCATTATTTTGTTAGGAAAACTCATGGAAAACTATGCCCGCGCATGCGCATTCTGTGCTCTGTGATACGTACCAAGTCTTTGTCTTTTGTTATAATCTTATGTATCCGCGAGACGGTCCATTGCGATTGACCGTGATCGAAGCAACGAATGATCGTTTACAGCGGCAATTGAACGAAGCGATTGTCAATTGAAACTACGCTATTGACGGCGAATGATGAAAATTTTTATTGACGGCGATTTTGACAATCGCAATTGACCGTCTCGGCGGCACATTGACGCTCATTGATGGCGAATGACAATAGTTTTCCTTCATAGTGAACTCCGCACACGCCAAAAATGCCGCGGGGACTAAGGTATAGTTGTCTGCGGCTGCGTGAATTTGGCTGATTGCTGCGCAATGTCTAATTATAGGTGTCAAATGGGAGCTCTGCGGGGGTTCACTAGAGACGCTCATTCAATTTCAAGAAGTAGTGCATTGATTAGATCAACCGAATCAAACTTTCAAGTTTTTGGACATAATAACACACTATCTCGCTTACGCACACATAGGACTATAAACACTGTCAGCGATGTGCAAACAATCTGTGAGTATATTCATTCAGCCGCCAAGAAATTCCGCGGAGACTATACCTACTTTATTTTCAGGGCCGTAAAATCCAATGAAAATAAAAAGGTGACGGTCAGCTGGCAACACTGCGTTTCAGTGCAGTCAACTCAAAGAAATTGAAGAGCATTTAGAGTCAACTTCAATAAACCTACCTACCTATAAAGGTAGCATTGATAGGTTTATACCTTCTATCAATGCGGACTTGAACTGCAATGAGGATCACCGAATGGCACTAGTTGTGCTTTCGTGGAGGCCACTGCCTCATGTTTTATTGAAAATCGTCGACTATGTAATCGACCCTGTTTTTGTGCAGGGAGGCCGTGCTGTAACCGCCGGTTTTTAAAGAAAAACAAACACAATATGACTTGGCTGTATGGTCTATGACTTTTGCCTGTCCATTATTGGACGAATTCAACAAAAAAAATGCAATGTGGCCAACTTAGTGCTTTCGGCACTAGATCTGGTGATTTTGTACAGATGTTAGGAGAAATTTATTTTAGTGCTTAGCGCATTTTCAGTCACCACATTGTGAAAATAGATCACTGGTAATTATCGTAAATCTTCTATCATAATCAACTAACTTAAATAAAAAATCTTTGATGTTATTTTAAGGTAACTAAATTGAAATTTTAATTCCTAAATTCTTTAACTTATTTAAATTGTTGCGTTTTTTTAGTTTTAAACGTCTAGTGCTCATTTAATGAAAATCCTGTAAATCTGGTGCTGGTGCTTTTTAGATTCGTTCGTTTAGTGCTCAAACATCCAAGTGAGTTGGCCACACTTCTGAGTAATAAAAAAAGTCTGAATTCTATCGGAATCTCAATCTACAGATGAAATAATAAAATTAAACAGTGGTATTTTATTTGATTATTTTTCTAAATGCGGATGCCGGACAAAGAGAAATGAATCCGCGAAAAAGACGTGTATCTTCTAGAAACCGTGAACCCGAAAATGAAAACCAGGCTCCGAAGAAAAGAAAAACCAAACCAGCAGATGGTATCGCGAAATCCCAACAACTAATTAAAGAGTTACAAAATACACGGTCAAATCGCGCTTCCACCAACAGAAGAAACGCGACCAGAATCTGTGGTAACGGTAGGCTTATGCCATCTCTAGCTGAACTAGAGCGACTCTATGATGATTCTGACGACGACCAACTGACAACATCAACTTCTACAGGTCTCCAGTTCGAGCGGCCTAAAACCCCGGAAAATAAACCTACTACAAAGGAACAGAACATATTTTCTCCATGCACCATAAAAAAAATTGCGACAAATATGGTCAACATGCTCGACAAACTTGTAGAAGTTCCTCCAATAGTCCCGCCAAAAAAACTAAAAAAACCTGATGAACCTTATATTGTTGGTTGCAAAGATAGGGAACAAAAGGAGTGGAACCCCAAAACTAGTTTCTGCAAAGGGGAAAAAAAGTATGGAGTTAACGGAAACCCTCAGCCGAGTGAAGAAGGTAGCCCCCCCAATAAGCTTCTCCAAAGATCTTCTCATGTAAACATATCCAAATCTATCTTTAATGCGAGAAGTGATGAAATTGCTGCACGATTACAACAATCCGACTGTAAAGAATCAGCTGGAAATGATAGCCCAGATAGTAACCAAACAGTTGATTATGATTGTAATAGATCCTTTTCACCAGTACCTAGCACTTCAAGGGACAATGAAACTTTTCTTCAAAATGATCTACGTTTTAACAAAAGTATACAGTCTGAAAATTGTTTTGGTGATAGTTCACAGAATGATGTTGAATTCATAGAAACTCCCTGTGAGATTATTGAAATTGATGACACATTCCCATTACCTGTCAGTAATGCTGAGTCTGTTCAGTCTGATGATGATTGCTGTATTATTGTGACCACAGCAGACACATACCAAACCATCAGCCCCATAAGGATAGATTCTCCTACTAGGGACGAATTTTATGGTTCACTTAACTTAAGTCACAACTATGATAATGATGTATGCGAGATTATAGATGTTGATGATGTGATTGCTCAAAATAAAGTAATGATTGAAAGATATAGTAGAAATAACAACTTGGATACTGTTACTCTGGTTGAACCTAGACACTCAGGAAACTCAAGAAATGAAAGTGACATCCTACAGGCTGAAAATATAAGAAATCCAGAAAATACTATTAATGCTACTTTAACTGCACTTGAATCAACACGTAACATTCCAGTTATGAATACAGTAGATAGGCAAAATGCCAGTCATAATCTAATATCAAATGACAATACACATAGTCACTTTGTGGTAACTAGTGTTACCAGTGTACCTGCAAATCAACCACCAAAGACAACTGATGAACAAAGTATACCTCCGCTTTGTTGTCCCATTTGTTGGGATAGTCTGTCAGATAAACCAGCTGCATCAACATTTTGTGGCCATATATTTTGTATGGCTTGTATAAAGTCATCTATTAAAGCTAGTGGGAAAAAGTGTCCAACTTGTAGAAAGGCTTTAAAGGGAGGTATGGGTTACCACCCCCTATTTCTATAAACATAGTAGTAACATAAGTACCAGCTGTATACTCTAAAAGGTGCCAGCTTTCAGCATAGGGTGTGTGCCATTTAAAGTACGAAAATTTGAAACTATATGTTTGTGATTTTTTTATATTGTTTAGAAAATATTATTTAATTATTACTTTCCTATGAATGTAGGAATATGGATATATAGTGTATCTGTTAACTTATATCAATTTGTTTATGTACTGACTAAAAGCAGTTTCAAAAGCCAGTGCCACACCTTTGAACAAAGTAGGAACATCAGAGGATAAATAAAATACTGTAAAGATATTGTTTATTTGCTAATTTTGTTTTATTATATTGTATTTCGGTTTGAAACTACTTTTAGTCAGTAATTAAACTTGGTAGGTAAGTTAACAAGTTGGTAAAACTCTGGGTACCTACTTTATGTATGTTAGTCATGAAGCAAATAAATGTTAGATAACACGAAAAAAATGTTTAGTTACCAATAAAAATATTGTTTTGTAGTTGTGATGGATGGCCAAATGCAAATGTTATTTCCATTTCCCCAGTGGGGTCAAAACTAGTGGGGAATCGGTTTAATTGTATAAATATTAAGCAATGGCGAAGGACTCGAATAGTCTGACTGATTAACTATTTCTATTTTTAATAGATTCAAATAGGTACCAATAGTACATTGTTGGTTAACCAAATCAATTGCACCCTATTCAGGCGCAAGAGCGTGCGAGGGCGCGTATAGTTCGAGGGTGCATTTGATCATACCTGCTTTTCATCATAAAAATAAAAATGTGGAATAAAAAATAAATCTATTCAACAGATATGTTGGTAGGTATGATCATACCTATAGCATTTGATCATACCCACTGCTTTTCATCATAAAAATAAAAATGTGGAAAATGAAAATAAATGTATTGTGAAATAGGTAAATATTTCATTTCATTACCCTTTCCTTTATTGCACAATAAAAACTAATTCAATAATACAGTAGCTTAGATTAGTACTTTACGCATTAGCTTTACTCTTTTTCAGACCGCCAGATATTTAGGCTTTAGCTTTCTTCATTTTGAGGTAGGTACAGATTTTTTTTAATTGCTCGTTTCATACAATCGAAGCGCCTATGATACAGCAAGGCAGGGAAGGATTTGTGGGGGAGATCAAACTCTCATTTGATTTTTAAAATTGCATCCCTGTTAGGCCCTGCTATAGTTTTTCTAGTATCAGCACAATGCATTAGCGAGAATCACGTAGTGAATAGCTCAAGTTGGCGAAACACGCTGAATGATCTACTTTTAAGTTATTAAAATAAAAATAATAAAAAATAAAAATAGCCTTTATTTCCAAGCCATCATGCATATACAAAGAATTAAAAATTGAAATAAATAATAATTATGATTTGATTTTCATTTTTTGATAATAAAATAAAAAAAATTGTAAATAAATAAATAATAATAAAAAAACTGCTAAACTACTTTTAAGAGTGATGAAAAATAAAATGTCTCTATTCCTACTAGTTCAGTTGTGTGTGTGTACCCATGGAGCTAGGATCTCTTTGGTGGGCGCCCGCGCCTCCTATTCGAACCTTCCTGGGTGTACCTTACAAGTATAAAAAAATGTTTATTTTCTGTCTTTCTAGCAGTATCAGGTCAAGATACGAGGCTTTGCTACAGAACAATATAATATGGGGAGAGGTTAATGCATAAAGTGAACAGATTACATTAACTTAAACAATAAAAATGTATTTACATATTAGTGTTAGTATTTATATTTCCATCAGAATGTAAACGCTCTATAGAAGCAGAGAGTTGCTCCAGACTCTGCACTAACTGAGCCATTTTATCTCTTGAGGCAGAATTATCAAAGTTATCTTCTGTTAGCTTCTCCACATCAGCACACAGACGGAAATGTAGCCGTGCCAAATGTTCCTGTTGATCTCTAATGTTGATCATTTGCTCCATACTACAGCCAGAGCCAAACGCACTCAATTTTCCTGTATGGAAATCGTCAAGCAACTCTAGCAAAGCCTTCTCCATATGTTTTACATCAGGTGATTCTTTTGGTATGTTTTTCGGCCTATTGCTATAATTGGAACGCATCAAGTCGCGGTGTAGACGTCGTTCATTCACATAGGACACTTTCGTCGAGTCGTTGAGGCTGTTGTTTCCTGTACTCGTGAGCACTTGACCTGGGTGTCGTGACGACAGGCTGGCCGCTCCGCTCGACATTTTGTTGCTTGTGACAGGAGAAGTCGCTGATTGTGAGACTTTCTGCTCCTCTTCCTCACCTTCATTCTGCATTAGTTGCTGGGTTTCGTTGACTTCTTCTAAATCTAAACTCATGTAGAATAAATTATTGTAACTTATACGTATGAATGATTCACCACAAACTTTAATAGTACAGACTTACATTCACAATTTTTTTAATGAATTGTTTGTTTTTCGCAAATGGTTTTTCGTTTTTTTGGTGTTTTTTATTTGTCCTCTATTGAGGACGGGCAAGGGAAGCTTCGTCCATACAGCCTTATAGCTTTATAACAATGAACAAGTTTTACACAAATATACGCATCAACACAGTCGACGAGTTCGGCTTGTTTAAAGTATTATTTCTTATATTTATTTAAACCGGCGGTTACAGCATGGCCTCCACAAAAACAGAGCACGACTAGCGTTCGTTAGTCGGCGATTTTTAATTAAACCGCAGCACGGCCTCCACGAGGGCACAACCAGTGCCATTCGGTGATCCGCACTGCAGATTCATGTCCGCATTAAACCGATAGTAGGTATAATGAAAAACAAAGGACATTTTGGAACGATCCGGTAGAGTCATTACACGCTTTTATGTGCTGCGGTTTAATTGAAAATCGCCGACTAACTCTAGTCGTGCTCTGTTTTTGTGGAGGCCGTGCTGTAACCGCCGGTTTAAATAAATATAAGAAATAATACTTTAAATAAGACAGGGCTGTATGGGCAAATCTTCCCTTGCCCGTCCTCAATAGAGGACAAATCAACAACAACAAAAAAAAAACAGTAACGAGGTAAATTAAAATTACGTATTTCTTTTCTATTTAATTGTTTATTAAATGATAATCATATCTCTTTAGTCGACTATTATACATTAATTTTCTGTATGTAAGTATCATTTTTGCCTGAATAGTTTAAACACTGCAAAGAGATTCGGCCATCCATTGTAATTTTTTTCTGGCCACATCCTCAATTTATTGTAGCACATGTTTCGGTCTGTTAGCGACAAAAAATTAATAGTTTCATCGTACAGTGCGTTTACCTCTAACATTGACTTTCGCAGTCGAGTAACCGTCGCCAAACTGTGCATTGACATTGCATGCAATCTTGAATCTACGACTTGAATGCCATTCGCACCTATTGCATTCACCGTCTTAGCTTGACTGTGTTTTAGTAAAGGCAAGCGCTTCGACGAGTCAAAATGACGGCGCCGTGCCTAGACCCGAAACTGCACAACCGTCTGACGAGGTTCCTGCATACCGGTACAGAATTCCCGAAGTACTTTCCTGGATGTTGGTCCTCCCATAAATACTATGAGGTTGACAAGGTGCAAGTGATCAATGAGATTTTTGCAAATGGTGTCAATAATGTTGAAGTGGTCAATATCATCTTAAAGGTTGGTGGTAAATAAATTACTGCAGGATTCTTGCATCTAGTCAAAGTAGGGTGTATTTACCTATATCCGTGCGCGTGTGGCTGCCAAACAGGACCCCCTTGTCACTGAAAGACGATCGACTTGATGTCCACCCCCAAGCGATTTTAGTACTGTAGAATGGGTAAAATAGATTTTACCCTAACTGTGGCATGGCGTTGAACTGATAAAATGATACAATCTGATCAGTTTGTTTCACACTTTAATGGATACAAGTACAGGAATACTTGTTCAAGAGATTTCATTTGGGTTTCGACACAAACTAAGATTATGTACCTATTGTTACTAATGTACAAGTGTATATTTATAGATTTCTTTATCAAATCTAAAAACTGGACTAAGTATCTGAATCTGTTTCAGGCATACAAAGATGGTTGGTACACTAGATTTGAACCCATTGCATTTGCTTTGACTAAATGCATACTGCTTGGTTCTGAGAATGTTAAGACCACTGCTTACAAGGCTGCAACCGAAATATGTGTCACTCCTGAACAACTGATGATCTTCAATAGATTCACCAGGCTTTTGAAAACAGGTTTTATTCTTTAATACTATTAGAACAATCAAACTAAACACACCACATATTGTTAAATACAATATAAAACAGCCCTCTATCCACTTGGCTCCCTGGCTGGACAAGCTCTAAATGCTTAAATGAACCTACTGTTGCAAAACTAGGTTAGGTAGAGAACTTTTGCTTAACCTTATCAGTGTTAAAATGTCTCAAGAATTATGTATTTCTCAGGTAATGGCCATGGTTGGCGCCAAAGCGTCAAGGAGTGGTACATGGGGAAACAACCAATGGAACTGGCGAAGGAAATTACCAGAGTTCGATCTCACTCAGGACGCTCTCATAAGACCCTTCTTCGAAAATCGCATATCAAAATTCCTCAAGAAGACCATGGTATGTTTTGTGAAATGTTAGAACACCTAAGAAAAATAAATCAAATCAAATCTCAACGAGGGTGTTAGGGCTATACCATCCACCACGCTAGCCCAGTGTGGGTTGGTAGATGGCTTAGGCTTAGATTTTCTTTTTCGGCGTATGCGGTAACTAAATCTCATAATTTATTTGAAATTATATTTACATTGCAGCACGAAACGCAGTTATAAAATACGCTATCTTTGGGCTGAAGCGTGCGCAACAGCTATTACGCGACGCTGAAGGAACGAAGGAGATTTTCGACTACATTCGGGTTGTGGAGGACATGCGCGTGTGCGAGGACCCCGCGACGGCCGGCGCGATGGCGGCGCAGCATCATTTCACTCTGGACCACGTGCCGGGACACCTGCTCATTGAGCAAGACGTATGTAAACTGATTTATTCTACATTCACCAAATTCCAAGTTGGTCGGAAATTAAAAAAAAACACATTCGCCAGATACTCTAACGAGTTTTCGAAAAGAATTGTACTACTACCTTTGCAATCCGGCATTGCAGCGCGTCTGGGATGTTCGCCGCGGCGCGTGTCGTGTCGAGTGTATCTACACGAACATGCGCCAGCGAGCATCCCTGGCGCGCAGGGTCCGGGGCAGCCCCAACACCATCCTGAATGCACTTGTGCATAGATTTGACTGTCAGTACATAAACCATTGTGGTATGGTTCATGCACTGACTAACAAACAAATTAACAAATGTCAGAATTAAATGTTCTAATGTATGGCAAATTAAAATGAATATAAAAAATAGAATTATGAATACGACGAATTGAATTAAATATGTAGTATATTTTAAATTAAATGTACTAACATAGAAATAAGTTAATTTGTTACTAGCAAAATATGTACATGTGTCTGAAATAAATAATTTTGAATGTGATGAAAAGATGTCGACCTCTTCCAATGCAGAGATTTACAGCATATCTAAAGTGAGCCGCCAACCTGACATCAGCATGGTGGAAATCAATCGATCAACAGTACCTTAAAACTGAAAGCCAAGATTTAGTACCTAATTTGTGTTACAAATTGTAATAATTAATTAGTAGTAATTGGATCATTTTTTGCCAGCTCCTGTTTAGAAAAAATGCTTATCTGTGATTTAACGTACTAATTACTAATTGCTCACATAGGTCTGGAATGCAGTGCTGCCGCAACTGACTTTGGATCAAATCTTGAGCAACATTCAACGCATCCACAACATGGGTTTCCTGACTAGCGACTCCACCACGACTGCGATCCTTTTATCCTTGCTGAGCAACAAGGATCTGATCCAGAAGTCCAAGATCACGCCTCTAACGGTCTACACCACTCTTTGCAACTACAAAAAGAACTCTAGGTAAGGATTAAGCAAGCTATAAGCATTTAAAAGTTCTCTTCTTTTGATGGTCCAGTTATCCAGTGTTTTTCTCTCAAAGTTCTATATTATCAGAAAGACGGGGTTTTGTGTTATCCACCAACCCCCAACCACACGCCTTGAACCTGCCTGAAGATTTTAAAAATGCCAGACTCCATACTTAAGTTCCAAAATACCCACTCTTGCAGATCTGAGATTGTACCTTCGGCCTTACGAACGTCTGTCGAGCTGTTCTAACTAATCAACCATAACTTATATGTGGGACGTGCGATTTTATATAATTTTTGTTTCATTAAGGCCCATGACCCACGCAAAGAGGAAGGTAGCGGCTGAGAAGGAAAACCGTCGCCGCTCCCGCCAGATGTTTGACGTCCAGGCCGGTGCCTGGCAGTGGACGGTCGTCAGAAGACATCCCAAAGAGATCAAAAACTGGGGTTAGTAAAATAATGTTGTATTGTATTCATGTACATGTTTGTACATTTCTTCTGCATAGTCAGTTTTCAAATCAGAGGCCGTGGCTCTGCCAAGATGACGCATATGTATTAAACTAAAAGTACGACTGATGGCACGCAAGTAGAAACAAAACCAGTATTAACGGGTCTCTCATAGTATTGAAACTCCCTAAGAGGCTAGTCCAGCGCAAGGTCGAAACTGTTTCCAATGACGTGCGGTCGACTGTACCTTACTTAACTGAATTAAAATTAAGAATAGTATACATTTTTGGTTGCAACGTGTATTCCCACCAATAGCTGCGTTTCTTAAGCTGCACCAGTTGTCAAATTAATAAAACTATAGTTTTAAATAGATATTTTAAATCAATTTTGGCAGGTATCGATTTTCTTCCCAACCCGGCGGTCCTGTCAGCACTGGAACAGTTGATGGACCAGAGCTGGGTGCTGACAAAGCCTACTAACGTCCGCTACATGATCACCTTGGACATGAGACAGCATATGTTTAAAGGTAAATAAAATTACACAGCTGCCTATTTTTAGGTGTATTTAGCCTGGGTATCCAGTTTTATGAATGGAGAGTAGAGCGTCAATAGTGAAAATTTAGATTGCCTTATTATACTGAAAAAAAGAAAATTATTCGTTGTTATTATTATCGTCGTGGAGATCCTTGGGGGAGGCCTTTGTCCAGCAGTGGACGTCTACAGGCTGATATGATGATGATGAAGAAAATTATTTATTATAAACCTACCATAAAAGTTTTTAACACCTACGTAGCTCCTCTTTTTATTTATTTATATTTCTCTTATAAAAATAAGAGAAAGGAAAAAAGACGGCGAAGTAAAGAGGAGGTTAAGCTTTTGGTCTCTTATTATACTAAATATTTTAAAGTACTAAAATACGTAAATAAATACGTACTTTTTACGACGGGACAATAGGCTACCCTATCACCTTGAATCGCGCAGTGAATAATAATAAATACATACAGTATTTACGTATTTATTTAAAAAGTATTTATGTATGTTTATCAACCCATTTACGAGCTTCTGCTTAGTTTGGTACTAAACAGCCGTGTGTAAATTTGTCCAAACATTATTATTATTATTCACTGCGCGATTCAAGGTGATAGGGTAGCCTATTGCCAACACCCAGAATCCGAAAACCAACAGTTATGTTCATCACACAAATGTTGGCCCTGGGTGGGAATCGAACCGAAAGGTCGTGCCTTTGGCGCAGTAGGCAGGGTAACTACCACTACGCCAACAGGTCAGTCAATGTTAAAGAATACATTGTATTGTTTGTGCCAGGACGTCATTTCTGCAAGACCTTTGTGATACCGAAGAAAGGCAAGAAGGCAGCTGTGAGGAGCTCGCCCGGCGGCGGTGGCGAGGGCGGCGGCGAGGGCGACGCCGCGAAGAAAAGCAAGAGGCGCGTGTTCGCGGAGTGCTTCTACCACAAGAACGTTATACCCGGCCATGCGGGTAAGTGCAACTTGAGTGAGGTCGTTTCTTAAAGATATTTTACAAAATATTATTTCAATTTCGAATATGCCATTTTGTGTTAGACTAGAATTTGTTGAATAGTTGAATACAGCATCAAATGTGAGCGACAATTGTTAGCTAGCAGTTTCGTGTTCGGTAGCAGTGCGCGCCGCAACGATTGGCATTCGGAGAATTTGTTGTTGCTGTGCCTTTATATTAAAAACTGCTCGACCGATTCAACAGTTCAAGGGATAATATCATTTATCAAAAAATATAAATAAAAACATAAGGTCACCCCTCAGTATCGACAAAGGCGTTACGCTGATCGGCTTAAGCTGATTCCTCATTGTCAAATGAACCATATTATTGAACCATTTATCCTAAAGATCAAAATCGTACGAATACCAACAGAGAGCCCGGAGCGTCGCCTCGCGCATACGATTTTGTTCTAAAGAACGCTATAGGTTGCGATCATGAATACTTGATCGCAGGCTTGCTAAAGGCTATTATAGGAATGGTTCATTTATTAATGGCGTCAAAATGTGCGCGGGCGTTTTTCCGCTTGGTCTGCGCATTCCCTGAAGAGTACTTCTGGTCGATTTCATGTTTACTAAAACTGTAAACTTAAAACTATGCGTTTTAAGTTTACTAAAAACTCATCTGAAATAAAAAATATGGTGTTTGTACTAAATTTATGTGATTATCTTTGTATGATGAATTGGATGAATTACATGTGATGTCGGCCACCCTTCCCTCAGCTATAATCATGACGCTGCAAATATTGAAGCGCGAGAAGCACGTGAAGCTCGCCGTGTTCACGGAGGAGGGCGTGCACGTCGTCAACGTGGGCCGCAAAGTGAGCAGCATTGAGGACGCAGAGAATATACTCAGGGTAACATATCATACCCAATATAATAAAGAGTAAAGATTTGTATTTTTGTATGTTTCTAATGATTAAACTCAAAAACTACTGTGCCGATTTCACAAATTCTTTCACCATTGGAAAGCTACATTCACCCTGAGTGACATAGGCTATATTTATTGCAAAAAAATGTCCATCCGTGCGAAGCCGGGACGGGCCGCTAGTTATAAACAACCGGACAAGTGGCTGAGGGTTCCGTACAAACTTAATTAAATAAATAAATATAAAATCGTTGATAAAATTTGTAGTTACATCACATGGTACTAACTCATATGGATAACTTGCTCATTCACCAAGTTAAGTTTATTAGTACAAGAAAAAAAAGTTTTTTTTTGTGATGTTTCTACAAATTTACGGTTTTTGGATTTTTTCCTTTACTTGTGCTATAAGCCATTGCTTCTTGCCAAATTACAAGACTCTAGGTCAACTGGAAGTACCCCATAGGTTTTGTTCACCAAGATACTCAAAAATGCGTTTGAGTATCAAAAAAACGGCCATACCTTTTGACTGCGATGACTTAGAAGTCTGATATTTTCACAGCTCTAAGGGACTTCAGACTCAGTAACGTGGTACTAATTTTAACTTGATACCACCTACTAACTTACATGGACGATTTTCATATAAAACTTATGCTTTATCTTTTAAAGGTTTGTAATGTATTACTAATATTCTGTGGACATCTGTCCATAATAAAACTGATTTGATTTTATTCGACAGCGAACGAAATACAAAGAGGTATGAATGTAAATATAGTTGAAATGTAATCGTTTTACAGAAACCCAGCCTCGGTCGCGTGCAACTGGACGCGCCGATCGAATGGGCAAGCAAAAACAAGCACAAAGTGGACGTATTCATCAACATGGTGGACCGCACGTCGCGCTACATGGAGCTGGATGTAAAGGCCCGCGGGGGCCGCGGCCCGGGCGGCCGCTTCGGGCCTCCGCCGGACCCCGCCAAGGAGATACCAGACCACTGCCCCGTCCGGGCCCTCGAGCGCTACAGGAGGAACGTCGGCGTGCCTAATGCCAAGTGAGTACCGGTGGCGTATCCCGTAGTGTTCTGTAGTATCCTGTAGTGTTACAAGGAGCTTCACCTAAAAGTGCGCGGGGTCCCGTGTCGCTTCGAGCACCCGTTGGACCCCTCCAATGAGATGCCCGGCGTCAGGGTCCTCAAGCCGGCCAGCTGGGCTGCACTGTACGACTCCGATCCACGTTCGATAGATAACAGCAGTTAATGTAAAGCTACGTATTCTATGTAAGTGCAAAGTGATTATATATTCAACTATTCGATGGCTTGCCCTTCAGACTTAAACACAATTAAGTTATGAATGATTGCTACATGACTGCTGCCCGCCTTGTGTATCTAAGGATTTTTTAATTTGTAATCTTATTTTTCTGCAGTTTGTGATTGCTATTTTTTGATTATAGTTCATTTCTTTAATTGATGATATTTCTCTGTTAGCAGTAATTACTGCTCCAATCTTAGGTTCAGGTCCAATCCACGTATCGGAAGACGCAGTGTAGGCAGGCCTCCCACAAGGTGGACCGACGATCTGGTGAAGGTCGCGGGACCCGGCTGGATGAGGGTAGCGCAGGACCGGACGTCGTGGAGATCCTTGGGCCTTTGTCCAGCAGTGGACGTATACAGGCTGATATGACTTAGGTTCAGATTCTGAATTTAAATAAAGCCTTATAAATTTATAGAATACATAAAGTGATGTTTATTTTCAGGTTGATTGTGATGTCTCTGTCGTCGCACCGCGTGCACACGACGGACGGCAGCCACGAGGGCGTGCTGGACGTGGTCGGCGTCGACGAGCACGTGCCCAGGGTGGTGGACGCCTTCGCGCTCGGACAATTCAAATGAGCTTTACTGCAAATATTGACATTCAGAAACGGTCTGAGCGTGAGTTACAACGATTGTCACTGGTATGGAGTAAGACTTTGAAGTATTCGCTGATTAGACGGGAAAAATATGCCTATTTACAATTGTGCTCTGTTCTAATGCTTACTAGCTATTCAATTCTAAATTGAATAGCTAGTAAAGATAAATGCAATGCTAAGTATTAGGTATTTTGATACTTGCGAAGTGCGAACTCTTGTAATCTAAAGTACAAAAGTTAAAGAGTCTGCTTAGATTTGTTTCTGAATTTCAGTTAGACACCCCTGCTTATTCCAAACGACCGTTTTTCGGTCACTTTTCATACGACCGAAACGACCTCAGTATTGCTTCTAGGGATCAGTCAAAACAGATACCCTTATAGTGAAGATATTTTGTCCGTCCGTCCGTCCCTCGTATAACTCGAAAACATCTGGACGGATTGAACTGAAACTTGACTGGGAAATTATGGAAACTTTCAGGAAAACTAAAATTGCCGGATCCCGCACATGGTGGACGACGTACGCTTTGCTTACTTTTTAAAAATGAAACCACAATGTGTTCCGAACCCCGATATGAAACTTAAAATTGAAGGGCGTATATACAATCGTACTCGAATAGTATTGTTTAAAAAAGGTTTTTATAATGCGTGCAGAGGTGTTTCTAAATAGACAAATAGCAAATGCTTAAAAATTAGGTTTATAAAATGTCATACCCTGATTTTAGATCTCGGCTTACGCAAGCACACTTTAATTAAAAATACCTCAACTTATTGACTAAGCTTCCATACTAATATTTCAGAGTTTTGGACCATTCTATGTAAGTAAGCAATATACACTTAATCGGTGGTTCGGTCATGTGGAACGATTGAGAGAGTGAATTAGTATATTGATCAATTCGGTGATAGCAAACATTCAGTCATGTATCTGACAAGCAATTAATGCTTCTATACTACTTACATTTAAAGCAATATAATATTGGCAGATTATTTATAATTAAACTGTACTCATGGAACAAAAAACTGTTAATAAATACAATAGAGACAATGTTTTTTCTAGAATTTTAGTGCCAATGATTAGTTTGTTTAACATTTTGTTAAAAAGCGTTTTCCGAATTTAAAAAATTACTTAATATCATTTTCCATGCATACTAATTGATTTCTAATTAAGTACCTTCGCTGCCGTATTTTTAGTTTTGCGTGAGCTTTTTTATTGTATTTTAAGTTTGAAGTGTGCATTTCTTCATTTTGATAGGGAAGTGGTACACACCTATGTGTAATATGCACCATTTTAACAGGGTCTTTTTTGTTCTTTGAAAAATTGGCACGTGGATGTTCTCTTTAGTGTGTGTACAATGAATTCAATGATACAATAACTACTAGGGGGTGACAACCTATAGGTGGATAATATGATAATATTTCTTTTATTTGGAACCTGTAAAAGAAACTATTTTCGTACATCAATCGTAATTTCAACTTCTTAACGTTGAAGGCCGGTATTTTATGTAGTTACTACTTTTTAAAATATTTTTACTATGCAATCCATGTGATTTAAAAAAATTGTGGTTGTGTAATTCATAAATTACTTTTTGTTGCCAAAGTCATACTGTTTTTTTGTAATTATTGTTTTCATCTGAGCACTGGCCGGCAAAAGGAGAATATAATAAAGCGTATCCCAGACACACGCGGCCTGCGGTGGCGGCCTACCGCAGGCCGCAGCCTCAATATGCAAACGGGCGTGTCGGAAGTGTCACATACATGCTTATGGAATACAACAGGCCGCCACCGCAAGCCGCGTGTGTCTGGGATCCCCATAAACTAATAATAATAATCATAGCATATCTTCGTATTTTAGAAATTGGAAGCGGGTGCATGTTTTGTTTTAAATGTTATGTGTATGTTTCGTTTTAATTTTTGTCAAGTGTTATTATTGTGCATGCACCGGTTTTCATTGTGTAGTACTTGTAGTAGTAAGCAAATCCGTTTCAGAATGTTAGTTACTTTTGTACTGATATGAGCGGACCTTTCAGAATCTGTGATCACTTGGTACTCTCTCTGGTTTAAGTAATTCTTTTGTATCCGAAAGTGTTGCAAATTTTTTAAATGGAGAAAATAACTCGAAAGTTGGTAGGCATGCTTTCTATCGTTCGTGTAAGTACTGTGTTGTATTGTTGAATAATATCATTTTAGATAATATTCTTTTAGATTGTTAGCTCTTTAGTATTACGCTGTTTAACGCATTATTTAATTTATTATATGCAATAGACATGCTTTCATTGCGATAGGTATCACACTGACTTTAGCCTGTTAAAATTGAATTATCAAATCAAAACTATGGTTGGCTTTGTTTGTATAATTTGAACAATTTAACTGTAAAATGAATAACAACATGAAAATCGACTGTTAAAATTATTATTTGTATAACTGCTTTGTATCTCGAAGTAACTGCTTTTTAATTTTTAAGTATATGTACCTCAAAAATAGCATTCTGTGATTTAATGATGCCTTGGCTGAACTTCAAAAACTTTAGATTTATGTTACATTAAATTTAAGCTAAGTGCATATCATGAGCCTAAATATTGACCTCTTATTTAATTAAACTCATGGTGGTCAGTGATCATTAATTTCATCTGAAAAAAATGGTCAAACAGAAGAAAATGAGCTTAATCATGGATCGTGTAGGTAGGTAGCGCTACGCAAGATCGTTACAAAAACACTTTGTTATTTTATAAAGTATTCTTTAAAAATGATTATTCTTTGTCTGGCTTTTTTTTTCCAAAAAGAAAATTGATCCGTCCCTTTGCTACTTCGCCTGTCTGTTGTATTCGAACAATAAATATGTTCGGTCCTGCGATTATGTTTAACCCATTCACAGCAGCATTATCAAAGGCACCGACCGCATTGGATACTGAAAATGTAACATTTAAAAATATGTACTTGCATGTTTGTTTTCACTTTTTAAATAAACTATTGAGTATATTTATTTATTATTTCCCCCACTTTCCTGCTGTTTTACAGCCTTTGTGGCTGGTCCCCCAGTGCGGCAGCGGTTGGACAAACAAACCCGCTCCTGGTTTTTGCTCATTTGAGAATATTGAATCTTGGAGCCAGACACTAATCGCAGCGACTTCGTTTGCACGGTCTCCAGCTTTTTAGAAATGTTTTTGGTTAGAACCAAACTAAAAAAGGTTCCAAATTGTCCCTGATAAACCTCTTAACATATAGTGTGGGCATGGAACTAATATGTACTGTGGTATGTACGTAGTACATATTAATTCCATGAGTGTGGGTGTCTTTGGTGGGTGTGAACTGAAGTGTGGATCACAGTATAGTATTTTAAACATTAAAAAGTATGATTTTGCCTATCTGCTTGTTTCCAGCTGGCCGTAAAACTTTTTAAAAAAATTGTTAGGCTTTTTGGCGGGATTTAGTCGTTGTCTTTTCATTTAGTTTTCCTAAAAATGTATATTGTAGGTTTTGATGTTTAACTCTGATAGTTTTACAAGTGCTTAATAAAGTGTATATTGTGCGGAATAGTTGAATAAAAGCGTGTAAACGACTCGACCAGATCGTTCCAAAATCAGTTTAATATAGACGTGAATTGCAGTGCACCGAATGGCACTAGTTGTGTGCACTCCCGCTTTCGTGGAGTCGGTGCAGGGACTGCCACCCCCGTCTAAGAATAAGAATAAAGGCACTAGTTGTGCTTTCGTGGAGACCGTGCTGCGGTTTTATTGAAAATCGCCGACTATTATAGCCGTGCCCTGTTTTTGTAGAGGCCGTGCTGTATCCGCCGGTTTTTGAAGAAAAACTATCTAATCTTTGGAAAAACAAACAAAATATGACTTGGCTGTATGGGCTATGACTTTTGCCTGTCCATCATTGGATGAATTCAACAACAACAAAAAAGGGCTAGTTGGCGGGATTTTGTCAGAGATGTCGTGCTCTGTTTTTGCGGAGGCCGTGCTGTAACCGCCGGTTTAAATAAAGAAATAATACTTAAAATAAGACAGGGCTGTATGGACGAAGCTTCCCTTGCCCGTCTTCAATAGAGGATAAATCAACAACAACAAAAAAATTTGGTTGTGTGAATTGTGATGTCAATGTCAATCAATTGTCAATGAAAACAGTAGGTTAAAAAACGCCTTTTTCCCGTCTTTTTCCTGAATTTCTCAAAATGACCGATGTCGATAAGTGGATAGAAATTGCTAAACGGTGTAAATACCTCCCCGAAGATGATCTACGGGAGTTGTGCAATATTGTTTGCGACCTGTTACTGGAAGAGCCGAATGTTCAGCCGGTTCAAACTCCCGTCACAGTTTGCGGGGACATACACGGCCAGGTATACTAGAAAATAACTCTACATTGCCATCAGCAATTATTTCAAACTCAAAAAGCACTATATAGTCCAGTAAAACAAACTGTTTGACACACGGGCAAGTCTTCAACTTTTTGCCTTTGTTCGAATTGTAGTAGTTATAATTTCATTCAAAAATGACAGTTTATTGAACAGTAGTAGGTAGTATTTCCAAATACAGAACAATAAGAAATAGAAACATTCTGTTTATTTTTACCGACTTCCAAAAAAGGAGGAGGTACTAAGTATGTTCGGCTCTATGTGTTTTTTTTTATAAAGAAAAAAATATATGTTTACATTGGTCATAAAGGTTGTATTGTAACACTTAATATTCCTTGTTTCAGTTTTATGATCTAGAAGAATTGTTTCACATAGGAGGGCAAGTTCCTCAAACAAAGTACATTTTCATGGGCGACTATGTTGACCGTGGCTACTACAGTCTTGAAACCCTGACTCTGCTCATGGCGCTCAAAGCTAGATACCCTGACAGGTGAGAGGCTTTTTAGTAATGGAGCAGGAACTGCCCATGAACATTGAATCAATAATATAGAAAAAGATAGAACTATGTATGTTAGACCAGTCTTGCCACCTTTTTTACCACATTTAAATAACATAAAATGTGCTCAATTAAAGAACTACTGGTCAGGCTAGTGTCCTAATCTTTTAGAAGTTGACATTAAATTAAATTATTGATAAGAAACTGATTGATTGCTAGATTATGATTAATTGACCTAGACCCATTTAATAATATGGCAAATGTGACTCTTTTATAATAAAATGCAATTTTTTGTTTGTAGGATAATTCTACTTAGAGGAAACCATGAGACATGTCAAATAACAAAGGTTTATGGATTCTATGATGAATGTCTCAACAAATATGGAAATGCTAATGCTTGGAAAGATTGCTGCAGAGTATTTGATCTCCTTACAGTTGCAGCGGTGGGTATTTCTTATATTCATAGTAGGTATATACTTAGGTAGGTGGTACTTAAAAATAATTTGTTATTTATAACAGCTACCTAAAGCTGAGATTGTAGGACCTTACATACAGTGATATGGAATGCAATGATTGTAACAATTAAAATAAATTTACTAGAGTGGTCCAGTGTAAAAGTAAAGTGTTAATTAGCTTCATACTTTGATTTTAAATGTTAGTTTTCTGTTAAGTACAATATTTGTTAACGATAGAAGATTAGAAATTTATCTAATATTTTACAACTATTTTTCTTTTGCCATTACCAAAATACAGGTCAGATGCAGTCAATTTGTTCTGCAATCTTCTGCAAAGTTATCTATATTTAACTGTCATATAAAATATGGGACATACTGTGAAGATAATATGTACTTTACCTATGTACATACTTGTAAAATAATATGTTTTAATTATGACTTTTCAGCTAATAGATGAAACAGTTTTATGTGTTCATGGTGGCCTGTCACCAGAAATATCAATGCTAGACCAAATTCGCTGCATCGATAGAAATCAACAGATACCACATAAAGGTGCTTTCTGTGATCTGCTGTGGTCGGACCCTGCAGAAGTTAAGATGTGGTAATTATTCAACTATATTTTATATACAAGAGACATTGTTCCCATTGAACCTGTCAATTGGTGCCACAAAATTAATGATGTTTTTCGCATTTTTGTCTGTTCGATTCCTGAGGTAAGCAACTTCAAAAATATGTGAATGCAGTTTAACCTATTTTTTAAAATAAATTAATGTTTCCTTCGAGTAAAATTTGCTATATTCAATATTTATGGTACTTTCTCTCCACTGATGGCCTATAATTTCCACCCTGTATATATATATAGATTTGAATGATAGTTTATTTAATTGTAGTTTATTGATGCTGTTAGAAATAGAATACCACAAAAATCAAACGAAATCGAATCAACAGTCTCTAATACCAAAAAACAGCTTTTATTAATGTCTCCACTGTTGGGGCACAGGCCTGTATTGACGATCGCCGACAGTCCTACACTCTCGACGAGAGACCGTACGGGCCTAGTTTAACCACGCTAACTCACAGCTCAGTGGGGGTTGGTGCGTACTCCTTGGAATCTATTCTTTGTTGTATGCAAGTTTCTTCACTATGTTTTACTTCACCAACAAGTCTGTTCTGGTAAGATTAAAAACCGACTTAATTTTCAAAAGTCTTGCGATACGGGTACAAACCCTCGACATCATAAACGTGAAGCGAGCGCACTACCAACTAGACTATCACGACTATGAATTTTGTGATTCACCCAATCGTAATAAAATGTGGTCTTCTCTGTTCAGGTCAGTCAGTCCCCGAGGTGCCGGCTGGCTATTTGGCAGCTATGTAACAGAGCTGTTCATGAATTACAATAATTTGAATTTAATATGCCGGGCGCATCAACTTGTAAACGAAGGTTTGTATAATCCGTTTTTAATAAATGACACAGACTAGTCGACGGCAGCACCGCCATCAGCGGGTAGTTCGAAGGCGTTACTGTGACCTTTGCCCAACAGAGGGCTACTCCCTCTCATGTATACAATGTTGATCAAAATATAGAATGTTACAACTGAACACTGATCTTTATTTTCAGGTTATAAATATATGTTCGACAAACGGCTGGTGACCGTGTGGTCTGCTCCGAACTACTGCTACCGCTGCGGCAACGTGGCCTCTATCATGGAATTCCAAACGGTGAACGACAGAAACGCCAAGCTGTTCCAAGCTGTCCCCGACAGCGAAAGAGAAGTACCCCCACAACACACTACTCCGTACTTCCTCTGAGCTAAGCGCAAGTGATATTAAGTATTCCCAAGTGTAATTAAATTAAGTTTTTTATAAGTATAATAAATTGTTATATTGTACAGTCAACATGTCTTTTGATATTCTTTTCTCTCAAGAATTTGGATGGCTGAAAATCACTCTCAGGATCTTGGAATGGAATATTATTTATTACCAAAAATCTTAGTTTTATTATGCTGCTTTTAAACCAGGTCTTCCTTCAAGCTGAAGGAACATGATTTTTTTTACCGTGGGAGTTGCTACGGCGGGATATAAAACTTCTACGCGGCCAAGCCATGTAGTTGACAGTAAAACACTGTGTGACAACTTAAAATTCTTTATTGGTAATGTATTTCGGACACTGATTAAACTTTTATTGTATAAAATCTTACTACATGCAGCAGTTTCAATCTCTGTTGTAATCAAAAGTATAGTCAAAGTAGGATTGATCAAAACTCTGCACACGAACGTAACCATCTTCACCACCTGACGCATAGCTTTTTCCATCTGGATGGAACGATAAACTGTTGATAGGTCCAAAGTGGCCCTTCACCCGCCCAAATTCCTCTTCAAACACCAAATGGAAGAAACGAGCGTCGAATTTGCCACTTCTAGTGGACGTAGTTGTTACTTCCATGGCATCTTGGCCACCACCAAGAACGACATGGTCTAAAATAGGACTAAGAGCAGCAGAGTTGACGGGGCGCTCAGTCTTGTATTCCTTAAGGAGCTCCAGTGAGCTGGTGTCAAATAATTTGGCTGTCTGATCCTTGGAAGCAGTGATGAACATGGTACCGTCGCGCGACAACTGCATGTCATTGATTTGGTGGGTGTGCTCCTTGATGGAATGCAATTTTTTGCCAGTCTGAAATATAGATACAATTGGAATATTCAACTAGACAGTCCTACTTATATTCATTGACTAATTAAGCAAGTAGACAGACAATAAGAAAAAGAAACTTGGTGTTGCAACCAATCATAATTTATATATTGTGAATATAGAGACTGGGGTAAGTAGACCATCTACATCAGTATAATTATGGCTACTGCTGGACCAGACCTCTCCGATTTTTTAAAGGATTTGCCATTGCCTCGCCTCGGGACGAACAAAAGGCATGCGTTTCGTGGTCAACTCGCATGTTCTAATTAAAGCAGTTTAAAAGGTTAAATATAGCAGTCAGTATATGAAGCTAACGCACACAGGATGCTAGCTGCTACATATTATTTTGATTTTACAACATCCACAGGAAGAATTGGGAGTGATACTGTTTTGTTCAGGGGAGGCCTATGTCCAGCAGTGGACTAGTGCAGGCTGATGACTGTTTTGTTCCAGATACCACATAAATAGTATGTATAGTCGCCGCCTAGAAATCCTATACAATCTGCACAACATAATAAAATAACTTATTAAAATGCAGGTCCTTTGTAGATGATAGATGGTACACTGCACACAGCACAGACAACGTAAAACTTGTTCAAGTTGATCCTTTAAATGGACCTGAATTAGATTGTCTTGTCAGTATCTAGTCTACATGAATCCATTGTCTAAAATCTTATACCCACCCTAAGGTCCCACTGGATGAGGTCACCAGCTTCATGACCAGTGATAATGGTCTCGTCGAGGGTTCCCCACACCATAGATGTGACCTTGGTGTCTGTAATCTCCCATTTCAAGGTTGGAGATTGGCTAGAGATGGAGTCATCAACTGTTCTTGTATCAATCACGAACACCTGAAAGAAGAAAAATTGTAATAATAGTTATACTTATCATATACTAGCTATTGCCTGCGGCTCGTCCGCGTGGAATGTGTTTCCCGCGGGAACAGTTTACCGCGGTAACATGTAGCCTATACGTTATTCCAGAATAGCTATCACTGTACCTACTTTCATCAAATCCGTTCTGCCGTTACAGCGTGAAAGAGTAACAAACATCCTTACAAACTTTCGCCTTTATAATATTAGGAAGTACAACATAGGCGATACAATGGTTAGGTATGTTTTATGCAATAAGAAATGCATTAAAATCTAATTATTTATATATTTATTTAATTTTAAATGGAAAGGCAGCTTATAGCTGATGCTTCCATATCAGCAGTTGACTTGCTTCCATAATTTATATTAATTTATTGCGTCTTTTTAGATTTGAGAAAGTTGTCTAGTCTGTTCTTGAACATGTTTACAGAAGTGGCAGACTTAATTTGTTTGATTTCCTTTTTTTTTTACAAGATTTGTTACAGCTTACCTCGCATGGATGGCCCATAGCTTTGTCAGTGGTGTAGGCAGCCTGGTAAGCACTGAAGCTGAAGTTGCATGTCCTCACTGACGAGTTTGACTTTATCGTAGCTATATTTTTGCCTGTCTCCAGATCCCATATTCTGTAATAATCATAATATCCACACTAAATTCTATTATAGCCAGTGATCCATAACCTACAAGTCCTACAGCTGTCGGACTTCAGGGTCAAGAACTCCGCTTGATAAATGAAAATATTGTATTACTAGTAGTACTAGAATTTTATAAATTCATATGAACTTATTCTAGGTAAAATTAAAAATTTCTCACAACTGCACCAACGTTGGTGCTGTCAACATTGGTAGGAGTGTTTTTGGCACTATCGTCGGACGACGACAACTATTCGGAGGATAATAATGGCACTCCTATCTATACTAAATAAAATAAAAATAGCCTTTATTCTGGTATTACATGCACTTATTAATTGGATTAAAATACATTCAAATTTGCAATTTTTCTTAAAATTAACATTAAAATTATGAATTAAATTGAACTGTTTCTATACTACTAGTTTTAAACCCTGGAAATAACTCTTAATTACAACTAGTTCATATGTGAACGCACATGTGATAGAACATTAGCCAAACTCCATTATCCCAAAACCGGAATCCAACCAAACATTTCATCAATAAATTTGGTTAACTGGTTACTCTTACATGGTTAAAGTAAGGGACTGATTAAAGAATGATATTATAATGCCTACATACAGGGTGCCACACAAGTTCACACAAGAGTTTTTAACATATGACAATAATATAACGGTTACAAACCTGCAAGAACTGTCACCACCACCAGTAATGAGGTTGATAGTCTGCCAGTCCACGTCGAGACACCAGACGACACCTCCATGCCCGTTGAAGGTGCCCAAACGTTCACCGTTCAATGACCACCACACATTGGGCTTGGCATCCTTCGCGGCGGAAAACAGCAGGTCACCCTCGCGGTTATACTTGATCTGGGTGATGGCACGCTCGTGCCCTTGCAGCATTAGAGGTTTCTAAACGAAAATATGATGATTACAATGCAAATTCTAATAGGTGTATAGATAGACTTACATGATGTTTTGTATGTTAGAGCAATATTTTTCAAAATAATGAGACCCACACGTAATCTTAATTGTTTGTGCTTTGTATACATTCTATTACTTACCATTTTTTATATATTTTTTCCGGTAAAAACAAGAAAATTCACGAAAATTCAGGAATAATTAACCTCACATGTGGCAGTCGCTGTCGCAGTGTTTTTTTTTCTATTGAGGACGGGCAAGGGAAGCTTTGTCCATACAGCCCTGTCTTATTTAAATTATTTATTATATATTTATTTAAACCGGCGGTTACAGCACGGCCTCCACAAAACAGAGCACGACTAGACAGAGTTAGTCGACTATTTTCAATTAAACCGCAGCACGGCCTCCACGAGGGCACCTAGTGCCATTCGGTGATCCACAATGCAGGTTCAAAAAAAACTCGCTTTTTGGCGGGATTTTGTCAGAGATGGTTGTGGTTTTTGTTTAGTTTTCCAAAAAATGTATATTGTAGGTTTTGGTGTATGTTTGTGATAGTTTTGCAACAATTGTGCCTATTTAAGTGAATATTGTGCGGGATTGTTAAATAAAAGTGTGTAACAACTCTACCGGATCGTTCCGAAATGTCCCTTGTTATTTTTCATTTAACCTACTATCGGTTTAATGCGGACATGAACCTGCAGTGTGGATCACCGAATGGCACTAGTTCTGCCCTCGTGGAGGCCGTGCTGCGGTTTTATTGAAAATCGCTGACTAACTCATCTAGTCGTGCTCTGTTTTTGTGGAGGCACCGTCGGTTTAAATAAATATAAGAAATAATATTTTAAATAAGACAGGGCGGTATGGACAAAGCTTCCCTTGCCCGTCCTCAATAGAGGACAAATCAACAACAACAACAAAAAATATATTGACTGTAGTGTTGGAAAATTATCGATAATCAATAGTTCATAATCAGCTACAATCGATAGTATTGATGAGACTCAATAATATCGATAGCACAAAAGCAACAACACTATTGATGGAATTCAATAGTATCACCCGTCATTAGCAGATAAACACTCGATACTATCGATAGTATTGATGCTGACTATTGAACGCACTATCGATATCGATACTGGATTGCCTATCGATCGATCGGCAACACTAGTAAAGTTGACTGACTGTTTTTGTATAAAAGGCCCTACTCACGATGCAATTTTACATACAATCTGCTGTTACAACATGCTGTAGTCGCGGTTGGACGTACTCTACTCACGTTGCAGCCGCGGCCACAATTTCATTCCACGTTTAGTCGCCGCAGCTTGCGCACGTGTAATAATAATGGCTCCAGTACTGTCCAAATTTCAAAAAGCGGGTCTTGCAATTGCCTTCGCTACAACATTTATACCTACTGAGAATATAATAAGAAAATATAATAAATAAAATAATTGTTTTACACCTACCCGCATAATGTTAACGCGGATTACCTCAATTCTACTAAAAGTAAATTACAATATTTTCTGTTATTATTATATTATGCATGACATACTAGGTAACTTAATACGAGGCGGTGGTAGATAAAAAATTGACGTTGTATAAATGTACCCAGTGTACTTACATGCAATAAAATACTTTTGAATTTTTTAATTTTAAGTAGATACGAACTTAATATAGGTTTTACCTTACCTTCTTTAATTCACGGTAAAAGGAAGTCCTCATGTTGTTCAATTTATGTTTTAAAACATCCACTGTTGCGTCCATAACGAATCTGAGCTATTCATTTTTGCGTCCATTCATACACAGCAGCAACACGCCGACGGTCACGGACGGACGACGGCTCGACCGCGACTGAGCCCAGATTGCTACAACCGCACTACTCACGTTACAACGCGGCTACAACTTGCTGTAACAATCTGCAGATTGCTAGCGCGGCCGATACAACATGCAGCAAGTTGGAAGTGAGCCACAACACGCCTACTGACGATGCAATTTGCTGCTTCACAGCAGATTGCTACAGCAGATTGCATGTAAAATTGCATCGTGAGTAGTAACTTTAAGGTTGGGCTGATGGAATTCTCCAATGCCCTAATAAATTAAAAAAAAAAAAACTGACTGTTTTGTTTTGTTTGACTGTTTGCTTGCTTTGCTTTCGTGAAAGAAATGGTTTTGAATTTCCATATTTAATTTTCTGATTCCAACACGCACAATTACCTACTGTTATAAAATGGATTCAGACGCTGCGATAACATTATCTGCTACAAAATTTGTGAGTGGCGACAGCCCCCATGTGTGTAGGTTATGTTTTGCTTCGACCGAGGAGCAGGAGTATTGCATCGAGGACAGCGTGAGGCTGGAGCGGCCGTACTTCGACGAGCACGTTAGCTTCGGGGACATGTTCAGTGAACTTGGAGTAAGCACCTTACATAATCTTAGTGCCAAGAAAAATCTCGAGTGGTGTTTACACTGTACACTGCTTTGCGGGTCGGCAACGGCAATGTGTGCACCAGACCCGCAAAACTGTGTTAGACAAGGACATCACAATAAATAAATAAATTTGACACGCCTATCATCCCCATAATAATTAGCTCTTATAAAAAGTATAATCGAACCCACAATCTCTAATGGGTAGGAGTGGAGAAAAGGGGGCGCTGAGATAAAAAAATTTAAAATGATATTGTGTGATAGTCAGCTGTCGGAGCACCCCGAAGGTTAGGTTCGTTAGGTACTGGTGACCCTTGGAGCAAGCAAAGCGAGCGACAGTACTCCAAAAAAATGAAATCTTTTTCCATTACTCCATTGAGTCTCCAGTCTTTTTCCATTGCGCCCCGTTTTGTCCACACTGACCTTACAAGAACAATTTTATTTGAGTCTGGTCAAGCAATCTTATAATTTCCATTCTTGTGTAACATATTCTTTTTTTATTATTTGTAGGTGACCATGGAATCACTTCTTCCCAGTGTCATCTGCCCAGAGTGTGCGGCCACCGCCATCAACAGCTATTTGTTCCAAAAACTCTTTCAATATTCCAATAAAAAATGGAAGGAGGTGCTGAGTAGACTGGAAGGTGCCTTCTCACAGTCAGAATTCCTAAACCTGAATGTACAGACTGCTTACATTATTATTAATCATGATAACAATATTACATTCACTAGTAAAAAAAGAAGTACAGTAAATAACAAACTCTCTGCTTTGAATAAAATAAAAAGTATAATGACTAGTAGAACTAAATATGTCAAGAGGAAACAAGAAAAAATCAATGTTATATGTGAAGAATGTGGTGAACATTGCAATTCTAATGTCTCTTTAACGAAGCATAGAAGATTACATAATAAGTCACATATTCCATGTCCTCAGTGCGCCAAATACTTTGCTACACAAATGCAACTAGACGACCATGCAGAAAGAGTTCACCATCCTAAGACAATAAAGTGTATGCAATGCACAAAAATGTTCAGTAGTGAAAGAATGTTGAAACGGCATGAGAAAATACACCACATAGCTACAATATGCAAAATTTGCTTTGTACAATTCCCATCAAAGAATGCTTTGAGAGCCCATTTAGACAAACATGACGTCAATAAGTGTCAACGCTGCGCCAAAACTTTCCTTAACAAACAAACATACAAACTGCACCTAAAAATATGTGGCAATCCTAACACAAGACAGTCTAACTTCTTCTGTGATGTCTGTAAAAAAGGATACGCTAGAAAGAACAGTTTACGCACTCATTTGAAGACTGATCACGGTTTTGGAAGAGTTTTGTCATGTACTTGGTGTAATAAAAAGTTTGACGCTATCAGCAGACTACGCAACCATATAGTAAAACATACAAGAGAGAGAAACTTTTATTGTGAACACTGTGGAGGCAAATTTGTCACTCAAGCTGCTTTAGTTTACCATATAAGACTGCATACAGGAGAAAAACCATTTCCCTGTGACCTCTGTGATGAGAGCTTTTTATCGACATCTCGAAGAATGGAGCACAAACGGAGGAAACATTTCGAACCAACTAAGGAGTGCCCTGTCTGTCATGTTAAGTTTGTGACAGGTCATCAGTTGCGGAAACACGTGCAGAGACATTATAATCCGCACAGTAAGCTTTATGTGCCTAATAGCAAAGAAGATATTCCAGTTCCAGTAGAAACTACAGACATTCTTTTTAGTATTTAAGTATAGTAGGGAAATGTTGATATCTCCTCTTCCCCCATTGGAGTGACATGACGTATTTAACTCATGGTTTTAACACTGCAATTATACACTTATTTGGCACATATTTTCAGATTTGCAAAATGTGCCAAATAAGACTATGTACGCCTACTATCTTAGTACTAAATACGTATGACCTCCCAGATTTGGTCCGTTTTACCCAATAAACTATTATTGTCAACTAAATAAATAGACAGAAATTAAATCCAGTTTAAATTGTATTGACTGTGTAAAATATTATTGAATTAAGTGTTAAACTAAAATGTTTGAAATAAATTATTTTGTTCCATAATAATTTAAACTCCTTTATTTTCTCTGCTTACATCTTGGAAGATCACAACCTGCATTGAGAATTCTGGCTGTGGATTCCATTGCCAGTGGGGACGAAGTTGATTCTAGTCTGGGCCTTTTTGAGAATTATGTTTTATCGTATTTATGTTTTATTGTGTATTATGTTTCTATTTCGTTCGTTTATGTTCCCATGAACTCGCATCAAAAAGTTGCTCGCATTAAATTTGGATTGGCTGAATTTACATAAATATCTTAAAGTCGGGATTCCCTTTGGATCGGACGTCGCCCGAAGAAAATCAATAGAAAGAATTACCGGACGTCTCTAGCGTACTAAAAAAACTAATGTATGTACCAAGATAACTGTGAAGTGGCAGAATCAGGAACTACGCAGAATGTTATTCGGCCGGGTTGTATGACGGGCATGGCAAAGATGGCAGAGCCACCCTTCAGTTCACACTTAACTTGGTAAGTCGATTTATGAAATTTCATGAAAAAATATTTAAGTGCTGTATGAAAAAGATGCTGATTGAGATGGCGCTGTCAGTCAACACTGAGGTGAGAACCATGGAACTAATATGTACTACGTACAACATACGTAGTACTTAATAGTTTCATGGTCAGAACATAGATCTAGAATTACCGGTCAGAACCAACACGCATAAAAAAAAGTTTCAATAATCCGCCACTGGCAAAAATATCTTTGTTTAATTATTCGGCCGGCTGGCGACTCGCCGATGACCGACGAAGTGTCGGTGTCGGGCGGGTCGGACTGATGCAGATGGGCCGTGTGTGGGTGGATATCGCGGTATCGCGGTTTGTTGATTGGGATTGTATGACATCATCGACTCGACTAGCGTTTGGTCGGTGGATTTGTTATAATCTGTTTAAATAAATTTCGTTCGGATCGAACTTAACTTTGTACTACCTACTGTATTTTAAAATCGTGTGAAGTAAAGTTGCATAATATAAATGTTTTAGTTAGTCACTTTTCTGAAAACATTCCATGTACTTTAAAATTATTTGTGTGTGATTCATCGAAGAAACTAATTCAAGGTAAGACTGTCAGACGCACTAAAATACCTATTCCGCCGGTTGCACCACAAATTAGATAATATACGTCCAAGGAGGTTGCACTGCACAGGCGTTGCTATCCAAAAACAATGTTTCGATGTACCTACCTATTGTATTTTGAAAAAATAGCGCAGGAGACACGGCGTGGTACCTATCTAAATCGTTTAGTAAAGCAATACCTAACTCTAATTTACGTGCTGTAGGTACTTTAGATCTCTAGACCCTAGTTGCCTAGGTATGTACCTACATACTTACTGGGTACCTACCTACGGTTGATTATTGGGTAGCCAGGGCTTGGTGGCGATTAAATAGACTTGTTTACATTTAATTTAAACTTCTTTTAATTAATGAAATTACAATTTTTATTCTTACATTGAAACGTTCATACACCATGACGAGAAGAAAGAGAGAAATGCAAACAAGTCTATAATCGCCACCAAGCCCTGTCTTCCCAATATGTGCCAATATTCAACAGATACATAAATAATTAATATTATTATCCCGCCTACCTACTAAATAATATAATAAAATACTAATTTATTTAATGAAAACATGTCGGTAAAATTACATAAATAAGTGTAGGTAAACCTATTACGTATATTCATTACTTAAACAATTAGTTGTCTATTAAACTAGTTGAGTTGAGTAAGGTAGACCGTCTTAATTTGAGGAGCCTTATCTACCTACGTATTAGGCTCTTATATAATCATCCGGCGCCATCTATCGGAATTTTTCGGGAGCCATTAACTAATCCTAAAACGGGGTTTGGTTTGGTTAACTTTGAAAGTACCTAATTGACCGTATACAATACACCATAGAGTTAGTATATAGTAATAGTATACACTTTGACTCTGTAATAGTAGCCGGCAAACTTCTTGATTATTGATCTTGACTGCGCAGAACTGAATTAAAGGTCTCGTTTTCGATATTTTATCCGCCATGCCTGCAACGCTTTATTACCACGTTACGTTTGAGTACCTACCTAATATTTTACTGTAATTATATTATGTACTTACCTATATACCCCCACCTACCTAGGTATCAAATATTTATCATGCTAGGACCATTTACGCAGTTACTTACTGCAGTGATATTACTACTATTTTTAATTTATGTAGGTATAGGTCAGTAATTATCAATTTGCTTACTATTTCCAGCGAACTCTGACTATTTCTATATTTTATTTTTTTCAGATGACATCGTTTATCCCCATAACTCTGGTTGGGAACAACTTGGGGCAACGTCATCACCACCTCAACTCCCTGGTCGACCAGGCATACCAGCGGAATGTGCCTTTCCAAACCATACAGCAGCTTCCAGAGCACTCTCCCATCGACAGACTCTTCAAAATCGACCTGGCTTCTAAATATAGACATGTGGAATACATTTTATTTAATCTCAAAGATGATGACATGTTATACGTCAGCAGAGCATTGAAAAGTTTGTGGCTTTTGGAGTCAGAGTACGTTCAAATCATAAACCCAAACTACTTAGAAGAAAAGCTGTATCCACAGATGACGACAACAGCTGTTAATAAACTGAAACACTGGGTTTCTCTAAACTTACGGGATCCACAAAGATGCCAACAGTTTTTTGAGTATTACAGTGACCAAAATTTCGATGCAGCCATCAAATTTCTATGGGAGTGCTCCAATGAATACATATTGAGTAAAGTTACGAATATTTTGGACAAGTTGACACCGCATCATTTGAAATTGCTAAGTGAAAAGTGTCCGGATGTGGCTAAAATATATTTTGATGCTTTCCAAGGCAACGAAATGGTTTTATCGAACTACTTGTGTCAGGAGAAGCAGTATTACGATAATTTGAAATTTCTTTTGAAAATTAATGCAGATATTTTTCTTGACATAACAGAAAAATATTTTAATCAATATCAATTCAAAGCTTTTAGCCCTGAAGCGACAAAATATATAATGAGCAATTACAAAACTAGATTTAACAACAAGCCTGAATTATATACAGCATGGTTGTTAGATATGAAAACTCTGTCCAAATTTCTTAATCGAGACGAAATCAAAGACATTGTGCTTAAACTATCTAGAGCAAAATACCTTAACACATGGTTTTCGTATAAAAAAGTTGAACCGCTGATTAAAATTTTGAGTGTAGAAGAGAGAGCAGCATTTAAAAAGCAGGTGTTTGTAGATAAATCTATCGGAGATTTAGTAGAAGAATGGCCTTACAAACCACCATCTAGACCAGAAGAAAAAAAAAAGTCAGGCATGGATATATTTCAAGACAAAAAATTCGAAGATCTGGGTGGCACAGGCACATGCTTTGGTTTCGGATCAATGACCGCACGACATAAATATGCAGCGTTTGATATGCAGCCTTGTGCTATGGCTTGTGAGAGAAGTTATATGAAAATGGCCTTACAATCACCTTTGGATCAACTATTTGATCGTTATCGCTTCACCAGCTTTGAAAAGACATTCTTCGAATTAAAGAGGAAAATGGCAGTTGAGAATTTGCAAAACCGACAAAACATGATGCTTGTGCTGGTGAGCAAAAGTGGAGGACGCCCAGAAAGTGTAGAGCAGCTATTGACAATGCTAATGGAGCGCCACGAGAATGAGCCAGTTCATATACGAGCCACAGTCGTTCGTAGTTTGGTAAAACGATGCAGCGCTTGGCGACTCCCGCAGACTCTGTGGGACTTGATGTTGAAATTCGGACGTGACTTGGGACTTGACGGTAAACCATCGACTGTCGCTTGCCTGGAAGGCCTGCACGCGGTCGTACTACGAAATATGCTACTGGATCGTGACTTTGACTCTGCTGTATGGGAGGCTTTTTTGAAAGGTTTCTCATATTTTAAAGAGTATTCACTCACCGCTACAGAAAAGCGTGTTGTGTCTGTTAAACTGCCGAAACTTTTACTGTCTGGTATAGAAGATAACCCTTCTCAAGCGAGCGATTATTTAAACAAATTATTAGATACGCTTATTGCATACAATATACGAGTTGATAAATGTCCCGGTACAATTCCAGCTATTAAAGCTGCCGTGCAAAGAGATTCGAATGCTGATTGGCTGCTGCATAGGCTGTTCAGCATTGGTGTCGCTCGAAAAGAGCTTTTTAAAGAATACTTCTCAGTCATTCAAACTGGTCCATCGTACATTAACGCCTTGAAACACAATATAACTGTATTACAACCAGGAAAGAAATTTGAAGAATTGGTGGAGTCGGGTAATCTTGAACATGACAGATTTCTGCGTGCGCTAGCATTGTATTTTGGCGAGCAAAACGGTTTGGCGGAGAAGTATCTTTCAAACTTACAGAAAAGGGCATTGAGATCAGGAGAGAAATTTGAAGGGATGTCGCAGTCAGGTGATGATAAACAGTTCATGCCTGGAATATCTTTGTTATCTGATGAAAGAGCAAAGACAAAGCCCAAGAATCCACTTGCTCGTCCCCTTGCAATACTATCTGGAAAGCAACTTATATCCCTAATACAAAAATTAGACGAGGCACCGAAACATAGTCCACCTCGACGTCTTGCCAGCGCATTGAGAGCCAATGCCCATTTGTCAAGGCCACTTATCGACTTGGATACTATTGGATGGCACTCAATTGGTGCAAAGGCAATTGCTAATCGAGTGCTGAAATGTTGTGCTCTAGATGCAGAGACTGTTTTAAAGAAGTTGGTATCTTGGAAACGCACAGAAAGACTTGCAATTGTGTTATCAATGCGGGTAGGTAAGGAGTACAGTATAACCAAAACTGTTGCCGCAAAGAGACCTCGGCTAGCGCTCAAAACTGCACTATGGCATCTCCGCCTCACGAACACGTTGGATTCACGCTTGTGGGATATCATAATACCACTAATAACTAAGTTAGATGTTTCTGGGATACATAGCGCTAGATTGCGCAAAGCGCTCAGTAACGTAAGTGTGGTGCCTGCAAACAGAAAACCAGAATACTGTAAGATAGTTTTTAATGTTTTCAAGAATATTTCGACCGACGAAGCATCCCATATGCTTTGTAACTTAGAGTATATTGTATCTGATGTCGACGGAAAATTTATTGAAACAGTTATCAAAGAGTTCTTGGATAACGATTTCACTGAAGAAAATGTATCGAAATCCGAATATATTTTCAAAAAGCGCGCATGTTTGTACATGAGACTCATTGCGAAATTTCTACATCTTAGTAAGAATGAGTCAGTGCAGATGGATAGACTCAAAAATGTAGGGCAGCCATTCCTTGATCGATTTAGTGTACTTTTGAAGAACATCGAAGATAAATCTCGTCTTGTCTGCTATTTAGATACTTTTATGCACTCTCTAAAGTATTCTAAGGTATTTTTAAACCCTGAACATGGATCAAGTCTTCCGTTATTTGAAAATATCATAAATAAGATGCAAGAATTCTTACCAGTAGAATTGTATTTCGACAAATACATAAAATTACATTTAACTATGTTGTATTGCAAGTCAATCAAACAAGGCATGAAAAACCATCCCGATATATTTGCGGATTTACCTAACAGACTAACAGAGGGTGTTGAAATGGTTGGAGTCGCTCTTGGAAAGTACATAGCTCATGAAATAAAAGAATTGAAGGCAAAATATTTCGATTCCATTGTCGATATATACAAAATAGAGCTTTTACAATATTTGAATTCATATTTTGAATATGATATTACAAGAGTACAATTCAAAATTTCCATCATTAAAGGCATTTTGAAAAGTGAGGAAAGCACTCATTTGATAGCCCAGTACATGTATAACCAGGAAGAGTACAGCATCAAACAATGTGTGGGTGAACAGATTATAGATCTGTTGAAAGAAAGTAAAAGTCAAGAAGTCAAGTTCTTTTTGCGTGTCTACTAAACTTTAATTATTTTTAACACAAATCAAATGAATCATTATGACTTATTTAAATTATATGTTATTTTAACGTACACTACCTACCTTTAACTGCCCCTTATCTGCCCCATATTCTAAGAAAATCTTTGATAATTAACAGAAAACCAATGTTATTCATGTAATTATAAAAAATTATAAGGTTGACGAATTCAGATAGATCTGCAGAATGCTCGACCATGCTTGAGCATACTCGTGGTCGCGATACAGACCGACAGCAAACTGCGCTTTGCTGCGTCGAGATAAATGCACTCACGTCATACTTAGCGAGCAAACCCCTATAAGTTTTTACTTTTTTAATACCTACCTAAACACTTAAGTATACCTATTCATAATATTTAATACTCTAAATAAAGGTTTCATGTATAAAATGGGCTTTAATTTTTTTATCAAACCTCTCCCATTTTGATGTTGATGGATGAATAATTCATTAAATAATTATTATAATTATACCTAATTAGCATTAGTTCATTACTACTATTTATAAATAATTATTGATGAATGCAATAATGAATTTGGATTATTGAACGACATTCTCTCATAGTATGTGTTCAGCTTCGTCGTGGATAAGGGGCCTCTCCAGCAGTGGATGTCTTTCGGCTATGATGACGTGCTCAGCTATTCGACGGTAGATGGCAGTGGACTTTATTGAACACTTGTTTTAATTTCGATATGCAGCGATAGATGGCCTATAAGACCATAACCGAGCAATGACTAGACGCTGACGTACCTACCGGTGGTAGGTTGAATAAGATTTACCTACTATTAAATATTTACGAGCTTTATTGTAATTCATTTGAATGAAAGAAATTAAAGGCGGAATATTTCACATACATTTTATTTTCTTAAATTATTAACCATTGATTTCCAAGAGTACAACTAAAAAACAAATTAAAGTACAAACACGTTATGCATCGCTAACTAAACACAACTGTAGGTAACTTCTCTTGGCAAACCGTTACACATTCATTTTGACTAACACCCGGCGCACCACTCGGAACGAGAAACTATGTAAGATTGTTCAGTTACTGAAATTCCTAACTTGGTCGTCGTAAAGAACAGCCTTATCCATCGAGAACGGCACAGCAATCAACAACTAAATGTGACTTGCTACATTAACTTTATGGTATCAATAATACTTAAAAGTACTAGTTCTGAAATCGATAAGTCTTGTAATTGAGCGAGCCCAACTAAATACGTGAAATACAGCACACTCAACTCGATCATAATATGAACCCACTGGGAAAAAATAATGTTATCATATGTGGTCCGTTGTCCACGAAGGCTTCGTTGCTTAGATGCACTATTCTCTTCACAGTAACTGTGACATAATAATGTAAATCAAATGGTTGGAACTAACTGTTACAAGTTTACAAACCATTTGATAACAATGAAATTATATTCGGTAGGGACTTATTACATAATAATCACACATAATTCGGCAGGTAGCATTATTTGATGGTGGTTCTACACTATCATCCTAGGATATTAGCTAAATTCCTGATCCATTCTAGTAAAATAGCACGCGTTTTGCTAATATCCTCCAAATATACACATACCTACATATTATGTAGGTACGCATTATGTTATATTGGTGCATTTTTAATGTAATAAATCCCCTCATTGACCCTTAGATGACTTCAAGCACAAAATGCTCATAAGCAACAAACGCCTCCATGCCGTAAACGGCATAGCTAAAGGAGCAAATTTGAAATTCTCAGCATGTACGATGTGAATAATAAGATGTACTAGTGTGTTATTATATAAATTATGTGCCTTTTGTAACAAAAGTTCGAAAATACTAAATAGACACAAATTAAAAAAGCGGAACGTGTTTGTTTATGTAAACATAACATAAATTTGATTACTGAATAATAAAGTATAACTTGTAGAATATCTATGTATTATACGTACTCTTATTATTTAGAGTTCAAATATCCATCTGTGACACGTTACTATTACATACAACAAACACTCGTCAACGTTTCCAAATATATATTCTCTTACGGCTTTACAGTCGATTTATTCCATAACTATTTTAACACAATGTCTAATGTACAATTTTCAACCCTTTTTATATACCCCGAAATACATTGAAACACTATTTTTATACACAACAAACCTTACGTCTACGAATGTGAAAATATTTCGTCACAATATCTTAGATGTAGTTATTTAATTATTTCCATATGGACTGTAAAGAAACTGAGAAATGCAATAAGTTTTTGTTACATCCTTACAAATATATTAACATTATTATGTTTACATTACTATATCAGTCAAAATATTTTCGCGATATTATCTACCGCCCGACTTCGGAGTACCTTGTGTCTACTTCTTAAAAGAGGTTTTTGATTATGTTACTTTTAGAGTATTGTTTTATAGAATTACAGAGATCAAGGTAACCCGAAGACGGGTTGCTTCCTACCGCGCTGAATCTCCAGAGTGGGTGAGACCGGCGGATCTAAATTAAGCAAACAAATCCATCCGAAAAAATCAAAACAGCAAGCTCAAGCAAACTATTCAATTTTTTACACTGTGTGATTTCAGTCAGTTTTGATGTTAATGTAGGTACCTAACATGATAATATGAAATACGTTGAGTTTTACATAAACAGGTTATCCCGTAGGGGTGCTTCATCATTTCTTTGCAGCCTCAACTAGTAACGAAATCCAGGTGACTTTATTTTACTATACTACTTGAAAATTTGTTATACTAATTCAAATTTGTAAGCTTTTTGAGAAAGGCGTAAAAACAAAGGTGCATAAACCAGGTACGGAATGTGCTTGACAAAGCAATCCCTACGGGACTTCCTGGAAAAATAGGCGAAAAGAAGCCGTAACTAATTTCAGCAAAAATTTAGGAGAGCAACGAAAAGCGATCGGCCATCTAACACGCATATAAACTTGTATTTACATGTATATAGCCTCTTTTCGGGCTTTTCGTGTACTAATCTAATTAGGTACTCGCCAGTAATGCGCCAATTTTATTGTTTAATTACTAACAATACTATCTTTTGTACAACGCCAATAACATCCTTAATCTAACTCCCTTTGATACACTGCCGTTAGTTTCGCCTTAACTACCTACTACGATACTTTACTAATAAAATAAGTGTCATATAACTTACACGTTATAATTTACATATTAATTAGTATAGAACGATGCACGAGTCGCGAATATAGTCTACATTTACGATCTCCGTCATTAATGTTTAAAAATCTATAAAGGCATCTTTACCTCAGACTTTAGATTTAACACCTTCGTTTTTGATGGTGTTTTTATAAACTAATAAATAATGTAATTAAGTTAGATAAAGAAATAATAAATAAATATAGGTACCCAATTGTAGTGAAGGCTTCACCCTTTATATTAGGAGAAAGATGTCCGTGGTGAGACCGAACTATGCACACCGCGATTAAGTGGAACTAGTCCGATTATCACAATTAATTATAGATCACTTTAAGAGGGCCCCTGGGTTTGTGAATGTGCCGCTTGTGATTCCCTATACACTTCCTTTTAAAAATGATATTCCTTAGAATTATGACAAGGAAATCACCTTCGAGTGATAAATGCTCAATTTTTATTCACCATTAATTATTATAAGAGCACTTGCACCAGGGGACTTCTTAAAATTGACGAAGGTTTAATAATTCCGCAAACGTCATTACCTTAATTTAAACGTACTTTATTAACAAATTAATTGAAAACTATTTATTTAGGCATTTAATGGCAGTATTGTAACTGGTTGTTTCCGAACTAATTTACAATGTACAAAACCGTAACACTATCACTTAACTAATGGTAACACGATCAGGAACGGACGTGTGTCGCTCATTCAGGTAACAGGATTCTCTAATCATTAAAAAACGTAATATCAGTGGTGGCCCTGCTATGCCTGGTATGCCGCTAGATACAGCGTGCCGAGCGGTAGCAAGTGCTACAGAATAAGTCTACGAATCCACGTAGCGGCTACGAACCACGCTCTACGGGCTGTTTTTATACGATATCTACGTAATATACTGATGTTTATAATTGCATAATTATCGGTTCTCTCATTGGTTTGTATTTTATTATATATATTTTTGTATTGACTGATTTTTGTTAACATTTAATGTCACAATTAGACAGTAGGGGTGTCTCGTCAACTTATAGGTACTTGAATTTAGATTAGAAAAATATATAGGTAATCCTGGATATTTTACAATTTGTTTTATCCAGCCAAAACAAATCCGCAAATCATCAATATTTTATTTTCCGTAGATTTAACAATCAAGAGATCAACCGATCAGATTCAAGATGACAACGATGACGCCTTTGCGGTCAGAGAACCTTTTATATTTTTGAACGTAACCGAAGGAGAACAAATACCTTCGCGTTATCCTGTGGGACTAACTCAGTCACTGCGGTGACAACACTATCGTTATTAAACCTTTAACTACCTAGAACCTAAGTCCCTAGAACGAACTTTTTGGTTGTAATTACTTAATTGTAACGGGCGTATTTCGCCTCTTATAGCTAGTGGTAACTGTTCACCGTTGTTGGAACGTTTATTACAATTTTATAACATTAACGATTAATACGATACTGATAACGATAACGGCAAATAGCTTAAAAAAGGCAGTGGTGATAGACAGTGTTAAGTTTAAGTTAACTTTGAAAAGTCTATTCTTACTTATGTTAGATAAATGAATGATGGTGTTTTATCTGTTTTAATATTATATATTACTACAATGTTTAAATAATGTGATTCAGAAGTATACTAGCAGAAGTCTGTGAAAATAATTTGATGAAATATCGTTTAAAATTGTGCTAATTTAATTATTTTGTCAGTTTTATTGATTATAAATAATAAAGACACAATATTACGCGAAATTATATGAACGATGAAACCAAAAGATTAATAAATTCTTTTTACAGTTCCGTAGACAAACGCGGTAAAATGATAATATATCTTACTATAGAAGAATGACATGATTGTATTTGAGTCGCGTGAAATAATGAAATATTGAGCATAATTACAATTGAACACATCAGAGGAAGCAAAACACGTAATGATCGAAGCACCTACAACGCGTAAATCGTAACAGAAATGCATCGAGAGTGCGCACGCGGCGAGCGCGACGCACGCACACACGCGCACACGTGGAACACACATGCACGCTCTACCGGGCACTACACTAGCTACGAGTAGACCAGAGTTACAAGCGAACATAACAAACAATAAGGCTGCAGAACAAACGTGTCGCGAATAGAACAACTGCTTGAAATAGTTTATCACATGAAGTGGTGCTTCTGCGAATATATTCGGTTGGAGACGTTATTGAATGAGGAAAATCGTTCCTATCTTATTATATCGATTTTCCTGTAGGTACGTAAGTTTACTAGGTTATGTTGGTAAATAGATGGCGTTGCATTGTCATTGTCTATCGTGGGTGACTCGAAAACTTCAAGAACAACGTCAAATTAGGTCGGAAGAATTTTTTAAAACAATTTTATGGTTTTGCTTTACAGGCATTTGCCCAGCTTCTCGCCATATTTGACATTTAATGATACAATCAATGCAGGGTATTCTTATTTATGCCAGGTATTGGAAAATCGCTCATTATTAATCAGTGTCAAAATGAGGTATGCTTAGCTTAACTCGGTACAGCCGCAGCGTTTTACGTGAAATGTGTTTTTTGCCGCTTGTGTCAATTTAACCTTCTTTGATTTGTTCATTAATAATTATAATACCGAGAGCTGCTAGGTATATAAAAAGTCTCAATGGTACTTTTCCTTTATAGGGTTCTCAACATGCAGGCCAAAGTAGACGTGTTAAAAGTAATTAATGTGACCACCATGTAAGCTGTACGTAATTATAATATTACATAAACATACGTATAGGTATTATTTGTTTATAACAATTTCAAGCGAGGATTTCGAATTAATAAACAGCTCTATGGACTCGAGGTTCTATAGTGACACGTTTGTCCTACAGCCCTGTAATCACGAGTTTGACGCGAAATATTGGCAATAAAAATGCATAAATTGTGACTATAATAAGAACCGGGCGCTCGCGCCATATTTTATGTAAGTAAGTGTATAAAACAGTATACAAGCAGTCTTGGTAAACACTGAGAGTAGGTATGTACATAGTGCTAGTTACACTATCCACAAACAAGTCGTACGTACAAAATTAAATTAAAAATTCTCATAATTACACACCCCAGTTAATCTAACGATTAAACCTACACGATACAAAATGCAAACTAAAACAGCAATATTTCATTTACAAGAAACAATTCTGTACTAAAACAACATATTAATCTATATTGTAGACTATATTATATATTTACAGAAATAATATATTATGCTTCTCCAACTTTCACATTTAAATAGTAACATAACTATATATAATTTTTATACTAAATATTTAACACTAAGTAGTATACACTACCACGTATAAAACACGCATTCAAGTCCCTGGTACCTATCAACTATTTTAATAATAAATCAGTCTGTCAATTGGGACGTTTTATTTCATCTACTAAACAATAAACCAATACACACACGACTCAACAAAGGTACTCGTATACCGCACTGTCACTGACGTCTGTCGCGGTTTCTACCGCACATCCGCGTGTCAGCGGCAGCGGAGCCCACGCCCGCTCCCAGCCCGGGTGTCCGACCAGGAACATGTGTGATCACCACCACTGTGGTGATCATAAGACGAGGGTGCGGCGCGGACGGGGCGCGGACAGGCCGTCCCGCTCATACATCGAGAACTATACGCCCTGCTGCGCCATGTACTATCTGATCTCCGCCGAGTTCAGCACGAACGGCACGTAGAACATTTTGCTCTCCAGCAGCAAGTTGGCGGCGGCTTGGATCTGTGGAGAGACATCAGTGAGCTGGTACACGCTTTCCTCGATTGTTTAGGGACTTTCTATTGGAACTGGAACTGGTTGCAGTGGAGACTGGTCCGCTTTCTATCCCCGCAAATATATATTCGTTATCTTAGTTTATGTTTCTGTCAAATAGGCTTAAAGTACAAATTCCAAGCTTTGTTTGCAATTTATAAATCGGCTTGAATTGCTTTCGTGCATTGTCTATCAATAGAAATGACTAGATTATGTAGACAGTGAGTGTTAGTGGAAATAGTTCAAGTCTCCGATATTGTGACTTGGGCCGTATCTATTGATTGCATTGATTTAGAAGCTTAAAATTTATACAGCTCTAAGGGACCATACACCTTAGTATTTTATATTAATTTCAACTTGATATCCTGAGAAAAGGGGTCTTCACAGACGGACGGACAACAGTGATCCTTTAAGGGTTCGTTCTTTTACTTTTGAGGCACTGAACCCTCAAATTTTTAACAATGCGGAACATTCTGTTGCGACAGAAACTGTTAGTTGTGAGAGATAGACGCACCTCAGGTATCCTGGCGAAGAGCTCCTGCAGGCGGCCGGGGTGGTGCGGCGCGGCGTGCTCCAGGTAGCTGCGCAGCACCTGCACGTACCGCTCCTGCACGCCTTCGAGCTCCACTTCTGAAACAACACACAATCGTGACGTTAAGAAGGTAGTTGGGTTGGTGCGGTAGCCCTAGTACAAAAGTGGACAACGACTGACTGATGATGATGTAGAAAACTTTACTTCTGATAAATCTGATTAATGTATGTAGATATTAAGTGCATAAACTAATAACGCCCGTCCTCGAAAGCCTAGTCTGTATACTTGTGTAAGTTAAGTAGGATGGTTACAATAGTTAGGTGCAGTAACCACAGAATACATAATCCAAAACTGTGGTGTACCTACCACCATAAGATTGACATTCGTTTGCACGTCATAAAACAAAGAGGTCTATTTTCGGGTAATAATACTAATGCTGCCCTTATTGCGAATGAAACTGGTAGGTAGGTAACACCACTTTAGCCGACTGTACCAACTAGATATTTGCAAACATTAGGTATTCGAGAGCTCTTTTGGTGGGAACCGGAGTGTTATGTTTGTCACTTCTATTATATTTTCCTTAAAAGTGTATACCTATTGCGGGATTTAATTTAAATATAATAAAATTTAGATAATATTTTATACAACAAGCGCATGGATGTATATTGGAGGTATATTGTGCGGGAAACTAAAATGAAAGTGTTCACGTTCGCGTTTAAATCTGCTATCACTTTAGTGAGGAAGTAAACTTGCCAACTAGTATAGCTCCAGTTGTGTTGTGCCGTAATTTTGTGGACTACCGTTCGTAACCGCCGTCGGTTTAATAAATAAGAAATAACTATGTTACTAAATGTATTTTATCTAGAGGTCTAGGTAACGAAGCTAAAACCTTTTAAAAAAACATTATTTATTCCCAGAGTTGACAAGATGACGATGGCGCGCGTGTCGTCCACTCGCCCCTAGATGGCGCTACGCGGCGGCGCGCGGCGGGCGGCGCGGCGGTGACGTCACGCGCTCAGTAGGTCACTGCGATAGCGGGGCAACGACCGCCGCTAGCCGTTGACCTCCGCTTACTGCGTCCTCACTGACTGTTGCCGTCTCGCTCGCGCGCGCGCGCTTTTCCACGGTATATTGTTCGCGCGACCGATCTGTGTGCGGTTTTTGTTATATCTACCGATTATACATTTTGTTTTCCTTTACAGTAATTGTGAGTTTAATGTTCATGAATCTAATAAAATATACATATTCTGTTAAGTATATAAAAATTAATATATATTTTTTTAATGTCAAAAAAAGAATCCAAAACTATATAAAAAAAAGAAATCAAGTAAGTATCTACAAACTTTCCTTGCGTATGTAGGTACCTACTGAAAGTACGGGATCGAAAGCGAAACCAACCCACTAGGTATTTTAATTAATTAATTTATTTCTACCTCTCATTACCTGATTATATCTACCGTATTGCGGTTAATACGGTATTCGTTACAGGTTTACACTTCATGCCTTCACAACCTATATTCTGTATCATAAAAATGTATTATGAATTTATCAACGCACATAGCACGGGCGCGTGTTGCGTAAAATGCTGCGCAGACGCAGCGGTACTACGGTACTCGGTATAATCTGCGCTTTTTGCGCCCGCGCGCTGCGCAGCGCAAAAGAGAAAGTGCGCCTTCCGCGTTGCGCTTTCCGCTCCGAGAGTGAAATGCTGTCCCGTTGCGTGACGTAACGCAGCTATTATATCTATTGTGCTTTTATGCGGTTGGAATGTTGAGTCACATAGGTACCTTCTTCATGTATTTTATCAACAACTATATAGCCCTTTAAAACCTATCGGTTTGTACTGTACGAGTATCTAGAGTTGTTTCTGAGTATTTTTCTGTATATACAATTTTAAGAGCAGGTTAAGTTTAAGAAACTCAAATGCGTCGTAAAAATGAGGGTAATGGGTGTATCACTCTACACATATTAAAATGATTTGAATCCATCAACAAGTGTTAGATAACAGGTGCCCGATATGCCTCGAAAAGCTATAAAAACAGTTTCGTCGACTCTTTTGGGCCAATAACTAATATTTTGTTACGCAATTTTGTGTCCGGCGTAGTAAATAGCGGCGGTTGCTCAATTCTCTAGCACACATGGACACGTGTGGCGTACCTACACACAGCGCACTCACACGCAGGCGACGACTAGGCGACGGCTACTAAAGCACTGCGCAGACGCAGGCGCGGAATCGTTGCGCAAACGCTTTCCATTTCACCGCAGCAGTTGGTTAGTTTATATATTGAGCGCTTTCTATCATAAATTCGACTCTTTGCTCTAAGAAAGATATCGTTGATGTTTTTTTGTTTAAAGCATGCTAAAGTCTTAAAATATCAACATTAATTATTTTATTATGCTGCATCTCAAATATTTTTTTATTAAAGATCATTATAACGTAAATGGCGATTATTTCACGTTGCTACCTATTTACAAAACTGATTCGCTTATAGGTACTTATAGATTTGTTTTACATCCCGTGGCAAGTCTGTACTAATGAGTCATTCCATGTGCGATGCTCACTAAAAATAATTTAATCAGCTCATGGGCGACCTTTCAAGCGTAAATTTGGAAAATAGTATTCGTTCAGAACTTTCTAGATGTAAAGCATTTTTCAGACAAAACACATATTATTATTACTCATTCATAGAATTCTAGACGGTCTCCTTGATCAAAATATACCAGAAGGAGAGTACAAATGGGTACGGGGTATTACACGTGGACCAACTGCAAATGTCCAACTGCTTGTTCCACTAGGAATTTTTCTCATGGTATCACCTATAGTATTTTTGGCTCCATTTTCAAGCGCGAACGCACTTTCTGGTATATTGTTTTTTCTGAGGTTTTACCATAACAATACATACATATACGTACATACATACGGACATACATACATACACATACAACTGCTTATCGTACCTAAATTCTTGTAAGTATATCTACGGACTTAGTCAAGTGTAAGTCCTCAGTTTGGTAAACATGTAATAGGTGAAAATAATTTTCAAACATGGCGTGTGCGCGTGCGCGACCCCACTTACGCACGATAACGCAGGATGTCATAGTTTTCCTGCGTTCCGGCTCGTATGAGCGAGCATGCGTTTCTATGTTTAGAAAAACATGGGTTTATTATCTGCAGACTAGCGAAACGGCAGCTTACAGTGAAAACATATTCAGTTTGTTCTGCGATACAATTAAGTTACACCGAACAAAATAACGAATACTAGGTATGTTTAAAAGAAGGTAGGTATAGATTAGTAAATAAAAAGTTATTAAATTTTAAAATCCCTCGTTATTTTCTCGAAAACTTAACTTCTATATTATACTGGCAGTGCGTCCTTTTGTAGAAATTTGTATCTGAGTACAGATTTCAAACTTCGAGCCTAACTTTCCGTTCTGTTTATTTTATGGCCGTTGGCCGCTCCGAGAGAAATTATCGGCGTGTCCTTAAGTTGTTCCTAATCGATTTGGCGAACGACTCTCAACTGGGTTACATGTACCATAAATCATAATAATATTAACGAGTACACTTTGCACCGTCAACTTATCGCCTCATCGTCGAATCGACTTGTTTATCGCTTTAAAGCTGTTTTAAAGGTAGTTCAGATATTTAAATCTAGAAGCTATAGTACCATTTGATAAGTAAATTAGTTAAATTTTCAGAAATTACAACAGATTATGAGTAGATTTTTGTTTCTTTATTTTAAGAATGTTGCTCTCCATTCATAAAGATTTTACACGCTTGTATGTTTGCTTACTTCTAGATGCAGTTTATTCATGTCCAATCTGTAATTTAACCTCAAAATTTCCTTAAGGTCTAAAGTTGAAATCTCGATATTTCTTTTAGTTGTTAGTTGGCACCATTGTCACAGGTAATCGTTTACTTATAACTGCCACGAAAGTTTAATTTTACGGAAACATAGACGTAGAGACGTAAACATTAAACAAATAGCTGTAGATACTGTTGTAAGATGAGAACACTATCTACCTCATTTAAAAAGACCTCTACAACGTAGAGAATTATTACTAGATTACTCAATTCTGCGAAACGATTTACCTACTGAGACATGCATCGTTGGAAAATATCATGAATCAAAAAATTTATCCACTCCCATATGGATCAGTAATAAAAGCATTCTCAAAATCGTGTCAAACTAATCACAAAATTATGACTCACTCACACATTCTCAGTTTCTAACTCCATATAAATTTGTATTAGCAACCTCCTCCCTCTACTCCGCTTCCTTTGTCCGCACCCCCCCGGTAAATGGCATCATAGGTTCCGATACTAAATATGCAAGATGCGGTCTCCACAGGGAGCGCGCGCGACCAAAGAGCTTTGAAACTTCTTGGAAAATATACTAGTAAAACTAGTACAAGCATAATGAGTCAGGCAGTCACCAGGATGCCTCGGCTGAGTTTGCGTAACGTATGTGAGCTACATGGTTGTTGTAGGGCGATGCACCCCTCACACGTACCGTCAGGCCGTCATAATACGTATGTAATTGGATTACGGAATACCGGGCAGCACATTGTATATGCAAGTATAACAGACTTCATGATGCAGTGGCAGTATTAAATGAATGAATGAAATTCTTTATTGCTAAGAATAGGTTACAATTTTGTGGTCTTAATGTATAAATAAAGTTTCTCTATTCAGCTATTATTAAAAATAGCATGCAAATTTGTATGTCAACTTAATAGAATTATTAAATTGATAAAAAATTGAGTACGAATAAAATTAAAGTTCGATATAATAAATTAAAATAGGTATTACAAAAAACCGAGTAACTTGAAAGATGATGAGTTGGTGAAGTTTAACAGCTTTTGATCTCGGTAATTTGCCGAGGAACTCTTGGTAAGATATTCACTTCGTCCATCATAGTTTGTCACCGAGTCATTACTTTCACAGTTAGGAACCGATGTAGCCTCAATCATCCTCAATTTTAAAAGAATGAAACGCTATTTAATGCTACCCCCCATATAAAGAGGGAATGAAATACGGAATTCTACCCTAAGCGTAGTCCAACAAGTACTTTTGGTAGTTTAGTTAGTTACGTGAAGTATAAAATTAAATTTTTCAAATACGTTTAAATCAAAATGTATGGTTAAGAAGTGTTGCCGTTGAAAAGAAGAAAGCGGCGAGAACGGTAACTTTCCTCGTTTACTTTCGAAAACAAGGAAATGTACTAAATCACTATACTTGCAATTAGTAACACAACCTAAATACTAGCTAAATACGGCCATAATGAACGTTGGCGGTGAAAGGTTATCCACTATTAATTAGCACAGTTTTTAACGAAGGATTCGTTAGAGGTCGGTGAAATTGACGTCAAATAAATGAATTAAGCACATGTAATAATAATGTTATTCAATTTATTGGATACAATGCGATGCGATGTGATTGAAAGCAATGCTAAGTAATTTGTTTATAAATAATGCGATAATATGGTTAAATAACTATTAAATAATATGCATACTGATAGAATGTTTTGCCGAAATCACTCTTTCTAAAAATTTATTAACTAAGTACACCGACGACATTCCCAAATTTTTTTAAAATTTCTGTCCCTAGAGGTGAAATATTTTTTTACAATTGAATGGGACCATCCAAATATAGCCTATTTAATAAATAATAAAAAAGAATCGTTCAAATAAGTTCACAATCGGCGAAGACATCGCGTAACATAGCATACACACAAAAAGAACGGTAGTTTTTTTTATGTTTTTGGACAAATTCACACAAGGCTGTTTAGTCCCAAATTAAGCCGAAGCTTATCCTATGGGTACATACTCAACTACTGATAAACCTACATATATACTTTTCAATAAATACTTAAATAAATACAAACACCCAGAATCCGAAAACCAACAGTAATGCTCATCACACAAATGTTTGTCCCGGGTGGGAATCAAACCCACGACCTCTGCCAACCAAGCCAACAGGCCAGTCAAATGAGAATTTCTTTTAGAATAGATGTAACTCACCCTGGTTCAAGAGTATGTAGACCTTGAGGCACACGTACTCCTCCATCCTGAGCTGGATGCGGCGGAACACACACGTGATCTGGGTCATCTTCTCCACGACCAGCCCCACGTCCAGCCGCAGCTGCTCCAGCGTGATAGGTCGGCCCATCAGTGACGTCAGGCAGTTTTGTAGCGTCCGCAAGTTGGCGTTAACCTATCATCAAAACATAAGGTAAGTCAATGACTAATTGATAGTAGAAATGGTTAAATTATTATTTATCATTACACGGGTCTTACACGAGAATATTTTTGTCTACCTCCTGCTATCAAAATAAACAAAACGAGAACGGTAAATTAAATAATAATGATAAATATTATCTAGTAGAGTAACGGGTGTATAATACTTTTTCGCAATAAATGATATCAATGGTTTTCTGTAGCTCCAAATAAAATTGAATGTGAGAATACTAATATATTACTAAGTACCTACCTATAATACTTTTGAAATGAAATTGCCTGCCTGTAAATAAATCAATTAATTCTACTATTTTTTTAAAGTCACCCTGCAATCGCGGCTTAGGACTTGGGATTGAATAGGTATGATTTGATATTTTTACGTAATCTTGTAAATGTAAGTATAGAAAAGGAAATGCTCTAGACAATGAAAAATGCTTTTGTGTAACTACCGTTATTACGAGGAGCGAAGTATGCTGTGCTTATGCAATAATAAGTGCAACTCACGGGCGCACGATCGCATTTACTACGACACGCAACCCCGCTGTATGTACGTACACTATTTACATTTTTATAACAATGTATTCAGTAAATAAACTTAATTTTGCGCAAAAGCCATATTAATTTAAGTGGGGTTAGTTAAATGTCACTTAATTGAGTGTGTTTGTATGCGAATGATCAGCTTGACAATAGAATGGCACAGTTGCATCGGTTTACGATTCTAATAAAACGAGTAATGCAGCGAGTGTGCGACCGTCCGAATGCAGCTAGGCTAGTTCCATGCCGGCAGCGACTTTCTATCGGTTGCGCAAGCCGATGCAGATCACGTAACTGCACTCCGGCGCATGTGGCGGAAGTCTCTGCAGCTAAATAGCGAATGTGACCTGAGCGTTGCATTACCATTACCAGATCTAGGTACTATACGCTCTGTGAGAAATAACTTAGCTACGACTTATGTTAAAAGTGCTTACCTCTTGCACAAAATCGCTTTCATGATCTGAGGAAGGCGGTGCGTGCGAGTGCTTCCCATGCATCGCCTGGTACGCCGCCGTCGTCAGCACTGAGATCTCATGCCACTTTTCCATCAGCAGTTTCGAATGGATCTCCATCGGTATCTCCATGATGAAGGGTAACTTCTTGGTCCAAGCAACCATTTTGTGCACTATCGAGTCCCCGATCTTGCAAAGCTTGTCGCCGATCTCGGATGTGTCGTGCAGGAGGTCCGGCAGGTGGCGGACGGTGGCGATGTCCTCCATGGCGTCGCAATCGATCAGCGCCCGGATCATGTGCAGCGCTCGCTCTATTGGCACCGCACGGTCCCTAGACGACGAGACAGCACTTTCCAGTCGCGCTCTCAGATGGACGACCTGTTGGAGAGGATTTATGGTTCACCATTTAAAACAGCGCTTTTAAAAACCTATTATTTTAAATTCCTGCTCTTGGAGCATCTTACCTCGCTAGGATTTGTGAGTGCAGTCTTGAGGATGGTACCGTTGACGAGGTGCGGTGGGAGCGGTGGTAAAGGGTCCTTCGGCTTCTCAGGCGGCGACACCCGACTTGTCGCCGTCGCTACCTTGCTCGCCTTCTTGTGCTTCTTGTATTTCACTTTGTACAAGTTGTAGACAGCGCCGCTGTTGCGCCCGCCTGGCATGCGATCTTCTCGAACCGCTGCATCACAAAAAGTTGTTAGCGGAATACCGTCACAGGTACAATTAAAAATTAATTAAATTGCAACTATACAGACCTTGTAATACCATTCCCTGTTCGATGCACTTTTTAAACCGGCAATATTGGCATCTATTCCGTTGCGCTTTCGTAATTTCACAGCCACCGTCAGCAACGCACGTGTAAACTCGTCGGTTTTGAACAGTCCGTTTAAAGAAGCCCTTGCATCCCTCACACGTTATAATGCCGTAGTGCAGTCCCGTCGCTTTGTCCTCACAAATCATACAGATCATGGGCTGCTCGTCCTCGTCGCGCTCGGCCTCCGGCGCGTACGCTCGCAGCTCGGGCCGGGGCATCGCGAGCGAAGCGGCCGCGCCCGCCGCCGCGCCCACCGCTGCGCTCACCACGCCGCCCGCCGCCGCCGCGCTCAGGTTCAGCGCGTGCAGCTGCTGGTGCGCCGGCAGCTGCGACACGTCACCCGCCCACAGCAGCTCCATGTTCAGCGGCGGACCCCTGGGCCGCCTCAGCTCGCCGCCCAGGTTGAGCAGCAACCGCGCAGCCGACTCCTCGCTGCACGTGTTGTGGTCCGGCGTAGGCGGTGTCGGCGTGTGAGACGCGCTCGCCGCCGGCTCCCCGCTAGGTGCGGGCGCCGGCAGCGTCCAGAACATCGTCCGCACTCCCCCCGACTCTCCCATGATGACGGCGGGCGGCCCTCGCCATTGAGGTCCTCTTCCACCCGATTTGGGTTCTAGCGATTGCGGTGGGAAATGTCCGCCTATGAGCTCCGGCTTGACACCGTTGAGACAGTTGACGGGCGGCCACGGGGGCGAGAGGGAGGCGTGCGAGCCGGGCGGCGGGGGGGCGAGGGCGCGCGGCCTGTACGGCTGCGGCGGCTCCGGCGTCGCGCCCTCCACCTTCACGGAGGAGAGCTGCGAGTGCGGCGGGGGGTCGTGCTTGCCGCACGCCGGGGAGCTCTCCGTCTTGACGGCGGCATGCGTCCCCTCGAACTTGATGACCGAGTAGGGCGGCGCGGAGCGGATGACGGTGGGGTGGCAGGCCGCCGGCGACGGCGAGGGGGACCCGCCGCCGTCGAACACGGGGGGCGGGTGCGGCGGCGTGTTGCAGCCCGCCTCGGCCATGCGCGGCGACGGCGGGCCCGGGTCCGGCGACGACGTACTCGTGTCGGCGGCCGACTCGCCTGCGGACAAACCACGAGGTTAACAAAAGCCAGACTATATCTCGTCTTCACACTAAAGCAAAGGGCACCGTGGACTTAAAGCGACAAATAGAAACTAGGTGAAATGTCAACGACCGCGCAGCGCGATCGCAGTTAGAAGGCGCGGGGTGCGGCGGGCGGGCGCGGGGCGCGGGGACGCGACACTGCACTTCCCGACGCCGACTAGATTAGCCGGTTGCGTCACGATGCGAGCGCGAGCGTCGCGTGGCCGCAGCCCCGGCCGCATAGAAAACTAATCTATTGCATTACTTGCCGCTGTACCTTATAATTTACAATTTACAAACACTCATACCGATTGGGTAGGTTGTCTAGTCTAGGAGGAAGGTATATTACTAGTAACTTTTACGTAACGATCCGGAATAGATGTGGAAAATGTAGGAAGCGTGTTGGCGGGGCGCGTCGGGCGAGCGAGATGCGAGCGGCGCGGCGGCGGCGCGGAGAAAGTGAAAGCTGCGCGAGCGCAGATGGGGCGCCCGGAAGCGTGCGCCTGCGCGCTGCACCGACAACAAAGGGCTCTACGTGCAACTGTGCACAACCCAATATAGTTTATTGATATATACTAACATGACTATGTTATATAGGTACCTACCTACTACCTACCTATTTATACACAGGTTGATAACGTTTAGGTGTGGTAATACTGACAGGAACAGAAGCGCATTCTCTGCCGGGTACAGATATCAAATTGGTACTAATTATGGATAGTGATATAGAATTTTCAATGGCCCACTACACAAATTTATGTATCCGATTAAGAATATATAACCCCTGTTAATTACTACTAGAACTTTGATTAGGTCATCTCAAATAAATAATTAATAATTTCGCATGTAAAACTCGCGTTCTTTAATATACCTATACAAAAACAATTTTACCTTTCCCTTTTATAGCAAAAAACGATTTTAAGTTGTAGATAATATAATTATGTAGGTAAGTAGGTAGGTACTCATACAAAAAAAACATAAATTAATTAACACACTATTGCACTTAAACAATAGACCAGAAACTTTACCGACTTTTAATTACTAAATCCATAGGCGTGCCCCCACAAGCGTCACGGGTTACATCTCACAACACAGCGGACCGTCCATTGACACCACAAAAATTAGCGCTCCACTCACGTCGACCGACGCGACAATTCAGATGTCATTCTGTCACGTAAAACCGATCACAAACCGGGAAAGTCCAAGGCATGAGGCGCGCGGGCGCAAATTATTGTTTACGCGGGGAAAAGTGTGGAGGAAAGTTTCTGTGGCGGGCCGACGGCGGCGCGGGCGGCGCGAGTGAGCCCGACCTACCGCACGAGCGCGCGCCCCGCTACCCGCCGCTTCCCGGTGCCTCCCTCCAGCGCTACTAGGTCACCCAGGCCGGCGGGCGGGCGCGGGCGTGCGCGTGCGTGCGAAGTGCAACCGCACAATGACTAGTGCAGTGCAACCAACCAACCAGCCGACCAGCCGCGACCGACGGACGCGTGCACCGCTCTCGCTTCGAGGACGAACTCTATTTCACTCCGCGTCCTTTGCCACATCACTGGTGGGGACCGATCTTTCTAGCCGCGTGATGCAATTCGCTGCTGAGGTTCTAGGTAGCTAGGTACTGTACGCGCCTATTGATGAATGTAAATGCGCCCGGCCACACTACAGAACGTTGGATTTAATAGTGAAAGTAATGATTCTCGTATCTGTTATCACATCGTTATCTAAATAAGTAAGTATACGTATGTATTTCTTTCTATCCTTCAGTTTTTGATTTGTAAAGGTGAGCTTTCCCATCTTATACATAACTAGTATTCAATTACTATATACTGTGATAATAAATAGATTAGTTTAGTATATAAGATGAAACGTGGAGATGGGGCTGTAAAATATGCAATCGAAACGGACTACGGGAAAACTCTCTTGGAACGCTTTCGGAGAATTTTTTTTTCTTAAATTATTCAATATTCCAGGTTGACTCTGCAAGTTATCAATGGTAAAAGTAGTATTACTACACTCTATACTACCCAGGTAAAGTTATTATACCTACTCGTATGTACAATGCCGTATATAGTTGGGTACACGTTATAAAAAACCCAAGGTATTTGTACGCTAAAACCTAAGCTCATCTGAAGAAGAAGCCTCCCGGCGAGCTAAGTCAGACAACAATAAACGGTGACGCAACCTCAGGCACCGACTCTTCTATTTCGGGGCGGTTATCGCGATCGCTCGACTCGCTCGCTGCAGTCGAAGGTCGCGCTCGGTCACCGACACTGAGGAACTAGGTCGCGCCCCCTACCCCTGCAGACCTCTCCCCCACCGACCGCGCCCCCGCCCCCGCCCCCGTCGCGCCACGTGTCGCGCCCAACCCATAACGCGTCTCCACATTTTATTTAAGGATGGCCAGTAATAGTTTTAGTTACATAATTAATCATTAACGATTTTATTAGATTTAATAGATAATTAAAAACGAATGTGTTATTAAAAGTAGGTAGATGAAGTACTTTGGCTTCCACATAATAATAAATGACTACTAAAGCGTACAAAAGAAAACATTATTATTGAAAAGAAAATTTAGAATGATTTTCAATATAATTTAATTCAATGCCTGTTAATTTTTTTTACTACCTACCTATTATTGACTTCAGTGTCGTATTAGACTTGTCTGTATCTAATGAAATGACATTCATTGTTTGAACATATATATATAAGTAAATAATAATAATAAAACCGCTCATTAACATACCTATGTACAGTTAGTTACGCAACCAACGCCATAAAACAGCCAACAATATGTCAGATGTGATGTATTCGCGAATTGTCCTATCCTTGATGTCTGACTGATCCCTATAACACAGGGTATCCTAGTTTAGGATAAGACTAGTCTATGTTTAATAGTTCATATTATTTAACATTATTGCACTGTAAGGCCATTCCACTTACAAAGTCAAGCACTTAGAATTAGCCTCTACCTACTTATATAGGAATTATTATCGGCCTATCGGCTGATGCGACGAATTAAATAATAATCCTGCGTCACAAAAATGCATTGTTGGTTAAGATGGCTATTGCAAACTCGTCTTCCATACAAATCATGAATTCTAATAATCTTTAAAATTGACACGAAATTGTTGAGCAGTTAGTTATTACGAGACCTTCAATATTACGGGTAAATCGAATAACAACTACTACTACGTTTGCCATGAGAAATCGCAGTCTTTCTTTGTTAATGTACTTTATACCAAAGGTCTGAATGGCTGAATGTATGTATGTATGTATGTATGTATGTAAGTAAGTTTGTGTGTATGTATGTAAGTTTGTGTGTATGTATGTACCTACGTATGTATTTACGTACATATTATATATGTAGGGCAGAAGGCACTAGTTAAGGGGGCGTGTGACGGCTCGCGGTGTCGTCACGCGTCACGCGGCGCGGGCGCGGGCGCGTCACAACCCCTACACGTGCGCTGGTGTGACGCGCACCCGCCGCGCCGAGCCCCGCGTGGGTTTACGCGCACACCTAGCGATACTCGCGAGTACGTAAGTAGGCCGTTATCGGGATTTATGCGAATCTGCTTTTGAGTAACGAGATGAAAATAGGGTTATTATTTTGACGCGAAACGTCTGTAACTTCGTCTGCATGTTGAACTTATAGAAGTAAAGCGTTACCAATGATACCGTAGACCTTGACTCGAAGCTTTTTCCTGTTTACATAGCTGTATTCGGTATTACATTATTATATATGAAAAAAGCGAAGAAAATTCTTCAAAAATACTTCTACATCATTCATAAGCAATTATATACATTTTCAAAGTACAAATAAAAGTTTAACTGCATTTACAACAAAAGTGGCATTCGCCTCCGGCACGACCGGCTCGGGCGATCCGTTACGTTGTGTGACTGAAGATCTCTTTCTCATGCGTTATTCATGAGGTCGCACCGCACAATAGCAATAATTACGGCACACTTTATTGCTTTCTCCTCTAGCGTTTACGTAAACTTTCTTTACCGCTGTGACTTCACGCCGCCGACGCGTCACTATGACATAATAATATAGAAGGTATACATAATAGTCAAAATAGTACATATTTACTAGTCCATCCTCTATACAAGCAGCAAAAAAATACGGTAAGTAAATAAGACCTGCGGCTACACCGAGTACAGCCAATTATGTATTCTGTGGTGTTAGCCCTAACTTCTTTTTATGCCCTCTCTTTTCTATCTATGCTACAAATTAGGCGGGATATTTAAATTGTAAATAAATATTAAAGTCTCGCTACCAACCTACTGAGCTTTCGCATCACCTACGGCTCTATGGGAATTCGTCAGTAATGAGCACGGACAGCGCCATCTATCGCGAGCAATTCTTCTTGATAAATGTAATTAATTTGTTGATATGAAACCTGTTAAGAATACTTAAAACATAAATTATAAGAATGATCTAAGTAACTAATTCGGAAGCATGTTACCTACTGAATATTTTTATGCTTTGATGACCCGCACTAAGAGACACCATTGTCCAAAACCAGAGGAATTAAAGGTAGGAGTATTCCCATCTTACTATACGCTTCAATTTATTTCTGAAAGTTCGCTAAAAGCATGGCTTATTCTCTAAAAGCTAACGAAAAGTGCATTGAATTATAATAACGCAAAATAAAAACCAAACGCAGATTGCCGCTATTTATAAGTGCACGACTTTGCGACTTCGCTGAACCGGATCCGGTTCTTACGAGAAACATTTTTTCGGTGGTGAAAGTGACGGCATTTCTCGAAACCTGTCTGTGTTCTCTCACAAGCTTGTTATAATATGCGCCTCGGATATTATTTAACTTTCGTTAGGTGACGCCGATTATCAAACACGTTACTAATTTGTTTACGAATATCCAATTATGTAACTTAAAATTGATTAATAAGTCAGATATTGATATTATGTGTCTGTTGATTTGATAGTGGTGATATCACGCTATCCCAAAATTCAACGCCAACCCTGCTAGAGGTGATCATCCCATTGACTAATTATTAGAGGAATCTAAACATATTTAGATTTACCTCAGTAAAATCGTTAGTTTTCGAGATATTTGCACTTTTGTGAATTTCGAGAAAAAAATATTTTTAGATTCTATAATTTCTGTCACGCAAACCTAATTAACCCTGCTAATGATCACAGCCCAAAACAAAGCTAGTAGCATTTTACGTTTGAAATTTTTTTTGTTAGCCTAAGTCATAAATTAAAAAAAAAACAGTACATGCGAATAACTCAAAAAGTAATGTTTTTTTATTGAGGTTACATCTTGAAGGGTTGGCGATGAAATTTGGGACACCTGTATTCATATTCAAGGCTTATGTTCAGCAGTGGACGTTGACAGTGCAAAACCAAAAAAAAAGTGAAAAACCTTTTATCGGATAAAGAAAAACTTTTATATCTGACAAAAGACACGTTTAAATAAAAAGAAAATTGTTGAAGTAACTTGCCACTTGCATAACGCAGTCGAAAGTGATAGCACTTGAGGAATATCAATGTTTTTAAGACACTACTGGCATAACAAACAACGCTGCTGACCTTACACTACTAAACACAAATTGATTGCATTGACTGCTGTGTAGTGTAGTAGACTCATTTACGAAGTAGTGACCTCGTCCTCGTCGTAAAATAACATTAAGTAAGAACTATAGATAACATTCCCGTCAGAATGGCACAACTCTAACCTGTGTACCTAAAAAAGCTTGTAAAACAGATGGACAAGAAAAATAAGGGTCACCTACCTAGTCAAAAGTTGTAGAAATGCGTTGTTTTTAACATGGTGCCATTTTTCTTCAGTATTTTAAAAATAGAATGGACATGGTGTTACCCACAGAACTTTCACAGAATAGTTATATGATACAGTACATAAATAACTGTCAAAGTCAAAATTTAAATTGCAAGCTTTATCATATAAAGTGACTCGGTAAAAATAAAGATTCTATAATCTGTATATCATTATTTAATTACCATAGTACCTACAGGAGAATATCTTTTCGGTATTTAGACAAGTGTATGTATGGTATTTATGTATAAATTTCATTTTATCAGACAATCGCTACTTACCATCGCTACTACATCGGGAGTCAACTTTCCGCCTCTTCAATTTGAGGTCTTGGAACAGACTCATGTTGTCGAGCTCACACGGGCCGCGGCTGAGTGTCATTATTCCTGTGAACAATAACAACACTAATATTAGTCACTGGATAAATAATAAAGTTTTTAAGGGTTTTGATAGAATTATATAAGATTAAGATGCATGAGAATGTCTGTTCACTTAAACCATTAGAACCGCTGAACAGATTTTATTTCAGGTTTTACTTGTGTTTAGACGATATTATACTTTGGTGTATTATGTCGCCAGCCAAATGCATAAATTGCCGGCTTACAAACACCCTAGGCCGTTTATGGTACAGCGATGTTTTATAAATTTAGGCCGATTGTAAAATGCCTAGGCCGGTTGTTGTATGTTCGACAGATTTAGATTACAAGGGCATGGCAGTGGTCGTGGTCTTCTTCTTATTAGGTTACAATTTACAACAACACAACTATCAGGCGTCTGAAACATCTCCGTTTTATAAAGGGCTTGGGACATGTAAACCATGAAGATTAACAAAAAGCAAGTAGAAGCGGTTTTCGTAAAACAAGTCTGTGAAAAGTTTTGCGCGTTTGGTTATTTATATTCCATGAAGTATTTTAAAGCTTATTGTACGAATGTTTCTTAATGGAAAACGGGGAAAACAGATAAATGAGCAATACCAGGCGTTTAAATTTTTTTTTCCAGAATAAAAATATGCCCGCCCAAACAACAACATATGACCTACCAGGGATAATCTTGATCTTGATTATCTCATTCCAAATTCAAACACATGGTACAAAGTTCATAAACGCCAGAATTTGTGAAAGGAATGTTAATGTGGCGTCTATACAGTCTCGATGTATTTCCGGACGAAAAATCCCAGATAATTAATTCGCGGATTAGACGTGAAGTCCCAGATACTCACCAAACTTCGGCAAAATTGCTTCTCGCAATAAACTTCCGTCCAGGGTGACACTATGTGACACTTCACTAAACATCATACGAATATATATCATGCAAAACAAAATAAGAGAAAATAAATAAATGTTTATTTTTATTTTCAATGTCACCGCCTTTCACGACGACGCTTGGAGATGACTACAGGATCTGGCGCTTGACCGTTTTATTTCAGACGTCGCGTCGCAACCGTTTCAATTCAGATACGTAGATACGTTTTATGACTTTGCTAAGGTATTTGTAGTATCGTAGTTAGAGCTAGATCTCGGTGCTGATCGTACGTGTTCGTAACTATTCACATGATCGACAGTTACACTATTCATAATCATACTTTTATGTATAGCATTTCATTGCCTTCAGTCCATTTACAATGTATCAAATTTAAATATGGTCATAATATTAAATATTCTGTGATATGATGAACTCGCACAAAATTATCTGCAATAAAATTAATTATTGGTAAAATTAAAGTTTGTCTGGAAGAAATCGCTCTTAGCGATAAGAACGAAAAAGAAAAGATAAGTGCAATAAAGAGTATTGAATTGAATTGAATATTGGTGGTAACAGAGAGATTTCCAACTAGTTTTCCAAACAACTAACAACCCCAAATTGTTTCCCCTTATAACTCGTCAATAAAGCATGCTCGTGCGCGAATGAGGAGGTAGCTTCACTATTTCCAAAAATTTCAATTTCACCATATATATGTTGTATTATTATTAAGATTATGTTAATATTCAAATTATTAAAGTCTTTGAATATTTTTTATACAATCAAGTCTGCGATCATAGTATTGATGGTGATCGCAGAATCAAGTATATTAATCGTAGAATCGCCTATTTATGGTTCAGCGAAAACCAGATTTGGTTTGTCTGTGCATCGGACGACGACGGTATTGCATATGCCCGATATGCATATGCCCTATTATACATGGTGTTTGGTAGAGGCGTGCCACCTATTTGGCATGCCAAGCAACGTCCAATCGAAACTTAATGTGTGACGTACGGTAAATCTTACACTGTATGATTGTGCGTAATCATAGCACGTCATTACTTATGTATATCACGATAACGTAGCGCTATGCAACTACATAACAATATTTACTCATTTACTGTAAAATAACGTAGGTGAAGATGACGCTCAAAATAAGAAAAAGCGCATAAATCGTTTTATAGCGAGAGCGCCATGATAAGAATCTGACTCATTCATAACATACGTCATTTTAGTTTCGTGATCGCTTTCACTAAATTATGCGCGGATAAACCGTGACATTGTGCGGAAATTACAGATTTAATCTTATGAGATACATAAGACTTGAGCTGGATAGTTTGTCCCATGTTAAAATAATTTGTTTTGAAACAGATTACATACGACTTAATGAAATGGTAGATTAATGTGTAATAATCATGATATCCCTGATATGTCAACGTTTAATTATGTAATTGGATTGTGACCTTTGTTGACCTCCTCCGTCTAAGTACCAATTGGTCCACGTCTCACTTTGTCCAAACCCAAAAGTTTCATTTTGACCAAGTCATATTTCGTCCAAGTCGCATTTTGTCAAGAAACTAACATTTAGTTTTCATTTATCAGTCTACTAATTCATTTTATAGACACTTAACGGTGTATAATAAAAGACCGATAAAGAATTGCGAAGCTGAAGTGGCAGTGGGCTGGGCACATCGCTCGTAGAACTGACGGCCGTTGGGGCAGAAAGGTTCTCGAGTGGCGGCCACGTGTCGGAAGACGCAGTGTAGGTAGGCCTCCCACAAGGTGGACCGACGATCTGGTGAAGGTCGCGGGACCTAGCTGGATGAGGTTAGCGCAGGACTGGTCGTCGTGGAGATCCTTGGGGGAGGCCTTTGTCCAGCAGTGGACATCTACAGGCTGATATGATGATGAATAAAATACCTGTTGCCACATTTTTATTTATTCCTTATTGGTACTTAGACTCGAAAATCGGACATATTTTGAGTAAACGAAACATAAATGTTGATATACAAGAATTTGTTATAACTGTATACATACTTTTATTCGCCATTTGAGTTACATCGAACTTCGTCATTACTAAACAACAGAAATTTCTCCAAACAGCACCGAAGCGAAGTCTACAATTTTCAAGTGCAATGTCCTGAACACTATTTCGTCAACAACATTCAAAGATAAATGAACTCTAGTGAGCTCTAAAATAAACTCGATTGAGTCAAAGACCTTGATAGTGCGGTGTAAATAAAGACTATAAAATAATTCGCGAGTGGATGTCGCGAACTGAGCTTTTTTCGTGCGCTCGCGCCGCCGCTCCGGTCGCCGAGGCCGCAGGCTAGACTTCCGTATGAACTTGTGAATATAGGAAACGGTTTATTATAATTAGACGTTTACTGCACATTTTGTACTAATTAACGAGTAAAATTAGTTATTTTTTTATTGTTCCTTTTGAATGTGTTTATTTTTAGTTTAGCTACAGACTTAAAACAACCCAAGTTTGTACAAGAGCATCTATTACACCGAGGATGATTGTGATTATTTACTCACGTTCATATTTTTTATTAAGAAAGAATCATTTTTTGCTACAAATCCGTAAAGCTGCTAATCATACGAGATAATAAACTTCATATTGTTCACAAAGCTTAAAAAATGCGACTTCAAGCAGCCGGCTAGTAACTTTGATTTGAGCAAGACTTACTACGGCACAGCCTGATGGGCGCTTTTCTTCCACGTAACCAATTTTACTTTGAGGTAAATACAAATTAAATATTTCTTGAATATTTTCGTACCGCCGCGGGTATTTCGTACGAGTGTAATTAAACAAAGCCAAATGTAAATGTGAAGCGGTCAAGAGTCCGACCCTGGGCGGGGACGCGCCGGCGCGCGCGCAACTTCCGCGTCGGATTGCAGGCCCCGCTCTCAAGTTCATCGGTTCGTTGTTTTGGATCCTTCACACGATAAACCATTTGTCAGTCCACGAATGCATGATTGTGTTACATTCGTGATGATGGGATTAATATAATATATTTACGTTTAAAATGTCTACAATCTACTAAATTAAAATAAAGTAGTTAAATAGAATGCATTCATTTATTTTATTTAACAAAGTCAGTTTTAAAGTTTAGTTTTTAGTTTTTCAATGTAACAAAGAAAATCATTAATCAAAAAATTTTGCGTGCGCGCCACCAAAGAGATTTAAACCTTCTTGAAGAAAATTATGTAATACTGACAATAGCTTGAACATTGACAGATACAGTTTACCACAGATTTCATATTCAGGGGATTCAATAAAGTATGGGTAAGTTCAACAATTTGAAGAAATTTTAATCCTTAGGTTAGCTTTTTACTAAATGTAAAAAAATTTGTTAAATTATGAACAATAAACCCTATGTAAAGAATTTATCCCATTTTATCTCTATTTTTTTTTTTTTTAAATTCGCTTATTAGCTCACTGAAAAGATCGAAGAAGTGCAATGCATACCTACAAGTGTTAAGATAATGTCAACAAAAAAATAACACACTGGAAATTAATATGGGGTTAATTGTTATTTTCCTAGACTAATATGAAAGTTTTGAAAGTTATCCGTTCATACTTTACACAAGGCTTCCAGTAATATACACAAATAAGCGACGGTAAATGTTCAACGAAATAAATGACATGCCAATAATTATTCAGAGCTGAGGCTTTATCTATTGAAGTGCAATATTCAGTAGACGACAAGTCGGAAGTAGCTGGGACCCCAGCCACGGCCAGCAGCTTATCATATCACCTACACAACAAAAATACAAACACAGCTTGTTATTGTGTTGTACAGACACGTAGAAATAACATTTGTTCATACATCATCATCAGTCTGTACTTTGGGCCACTGCTGGACATATGGAGGCCTTACAGATCGTCGCTCCATATAACATCATCATCGATAGCTGCCATTTAAATCCGAATTTCAGATTGTACATATTTTTAACTGGAGTACTCTTTGAACCGGTCTGAAACCAGCGGGTTTTTCTAAGTTTTTTTAATTATGACTCGGAAATATCTGTAGTAAATGGAAATCAAAGTTGAAATTACATTTTTAAGCGAAATGCCTTTGGTGTGCGCTTGGGTCGTCTGCTTGTTTCTTCAGGTATAGTTGGGGGAACATAAAGAGAGCTCTGATTTGAATAGTTCATACAAATCCTAGCTCAAAGTTACGTGCAGCCATACGAACGATCGTCAGTGGCCCTGGGGATAAGACGCGGCCTATCATATCGAAAGGTCCGGAGTTCGATCCCCGGTTAGGTCATGTACCAATGGGTTTTTCTCGAAACTTAAGTACATTTACTGACTGCTCTCAAACGGTGAAGGAAAACATCGTGAGGAAACCTGCATACGCCGAAGAAGAAATTCTTAGGCGCATGTGAAGTCTACCAACCCGCACTGGGCTAGCGTGGTGGACTATAGCCCGAACACCCTCGTTGAGAGGGTAGGCCTGAGCCCCAGCAGTGGGGAGATTAATAGGCTGTTGATGATACGAACGATACTAGTCACACGATTTAATTACATTTTTATACAAGTCCAGAGTTACAAGGTCAAATCGTTTGCAACTTGCAAATATTGTTAATAACAATAATGGTAAAACTAAGTACCTATCTAATTGTACAAACAGGAAATGTTTTCCTATCCGTTCTGAAGGTGATTTTGATGTAAGAAGTATTCATGAAAACAGTTTTAGGAATATAATAACAAGATCCTATTTATTGAACTGGACTTATCGAGGAACTTACGTCTCAAGCTAACGTGTTAAAGACGTGGATCATCATCACGTTAACTACACGTCCAATTAAAAATGTTCCCAAAAGTCTTACACTGTACTTGTTTTGAGCGTCCATCTCAACGGGTTGGAGTTAACTCAGGAAGTGTCCGTAGGTTCCGGTCGCAATGTCAGTGTCGCAACGAGGCCGCCTGGCCTGATTCGGATATATCATTCACCTGCATACGGCACGCCGTGGGCGTTTTGAAACTTTATTACAGTACTTTTCCAGTTCAAAGTTTTCTTTACAAACAAGCAAGTTTAAGGCTAATTGTCAATACTGAGGTTGGTGATTTTATAATTGAGATTCATTTATGAACTCAAGTTCTTGATTTCCGGCACATTTACTCGTACACAAGTTAAACAATAGCTGGCAGTTGGAATATTCATAATAATCCTAGTAAGACTGTGCTCTTATAGTACATTGTGCAATAAGGGAAGTAAGTAGGATATTACTAACGAGAGTGTTAGAAGCTCGACGCCGACGGCGGAGGGATTTTAATGACTCGAGTTTGTAATACCCTTACTTCCCGTGATGCACACAATGTTTTTCATCACATTTGCGAGGAATTAATACCTACGACACAAGGGAACAAATCTATTTTCTTAAGACTTTGCTGGTAACAAATTTTCACTAAGCAACTGAGCCGCATTCACTTTATCCGGAGGTGTATTATATTGTTGTTGCACTTTCAGACTCGGATTCTTCACATGACAGACATATTTTAGGTTTGTTTTTCTCTTTATTTATACTAATAGGTCACAACTACAGGTAGTTAATAAAATAGTTTTATTGTCAACTTTGTCAATGAAGCTTCAAGTTTTTTTCATATGTAGTTTTACGGCCAATTGGAAACAAGTTCTTAAGCCCAAATCGTAGATCGTAGTTTTTAATCACGAACACATAAAACCGCAGCACGGCCTCCAAGGCACAATCAGTGCTATTCGGTGGTCCACACTGCCACAGATAATGATAAAAAATGCATTTACAAACTCCCAAAGGCGAAAGCCCATACAGCCAGTTTTTATCGAATTTCAAAATAAAATTCACTGAAATAATTGCAAAGTAAACTAAAACATTTTTAAAACACAAAAATAATGCATTTAATTAAAGCGTAAATGTTTAAATTACCATTTGTAAAAGTTTCGAAGACATAAAAAACCATGTTTGATTTAAAATCTCCTTAGTGTGGAATGTCATACCTGTTTGCTATAAAGTTATATGCCTTCGAGTGAACGCCATTTTTTAAAATTACACATTATAGTCCCTAGGGGTGTAATATTGTACTGATTTTCATTACTCCCGCGGGTGTATATAGGCCATTGTGTTTCTGTATGCATGCATATAATAATCCACATAACGAGCAAGTGTGATGAAAAAAATATTGCTGTACTTATCCTCATACCGTCGACGTCACTGCTGAACTCTATAGTCCTCCTAACTATTATCGTCCTCCTATAGTCCTCTAAACCTCCCCCAATGAACGCCATCACTCCCGGTCCCCCACTCCAAAACTGGTCTGCCGGCTTACTTATATCGATGTGCGAAATATGCATCAGGTAGCCATATTCACTTACAACTAACTGTTGCCCGCGACTTCGTCCGCGTGGATAAATGAATATGACAAAATATTTCTGGACTGAAAGTATCTGTAGCATTATCAATACCAACCAGTGTACTCTGAACTGCAAGTTCATACAAATGTTAGGAAATGAGAGATTTTTATTACTGGTCCGATTTTCGAGATCTTCTATAGCTTAAATGTATAAACACTATGCCAGAGATATACACTATCACTGTACAAAGTTTTATCAAAATCAGTTTTGTGGTTTTTGCGTGATGCTTAAACAAACAAACAGACAAAAAAACAAAAAAAAATAGCTGATTCGGGGTCTGTCAAAAGTGTATAACACATAGCAATAACTTTAAAAATATATATTTAATGTACAGACTTGGCTTCTTTGCGATTTTATTATTGTATAGATGTCAGTGTCCAAACTAGCAACGAAGCTTTTCCGCATCGGCTACATCGTTCACTTATCATCTGAATATCTTACAGATGTCCGATTCCATCTATTCCGACTCTGAGAGGTCTAAAACTTTAAACGTAAAGGTCGCATCGTTGGTGCCGGCAGATCAGAGCAGGAAGTGTATCGGTTCCGGTCGCAATGTCAGTGCCACAGCGAGGCCATCTTGTTCGATTTGGCAAAATCATTCCCCTGTCCTTTATATATTGTAAATATATTTTCAAATCCTTTAACGTTACGATATTGCTACTGTTCAAGTCAACATTTCTGGGGGTTTAGGAAAATTTCAGTTAATCAATGTAAAGTCCTTGTAGCTATAGCTGCAAGGACTTTGCGTAGGTAAAATCTGCCCACTGTTTCCACCTACAAGGCCAATCACTGTACTGTCAAGTTAAGTATCGATTATATTATAGAATATGACCTGAAGTAAGTTTAGCTTACTACTTGCCTTTACAGTTCTAATCTGACCTCTTCCCTTGACACCTTAGCCCTAGACTTGTTTAGTTTTGTATTAGAACTAACCGGACAAGTATGTAGTATTTATCCGGTAGCAATATTTGGATGATTGAATGTGTTTATGAAGATTGTTTAAGAAATGTAAAAAAGAGGTAAGGAAGTGTTAAAATTCCTCAATATTTTTAAAAAATGAATGAAGTTAAACAGAGGCTCTTTCGATTAATAGATTTTTCAAATAAGTTTTTGGTACTGAGAAGCAAGTCACGCGTGCATTTAGGCACCTACCCACCGAATGGAGGTCTCTCTGGCCTCCGCCCGCGCCGCACGCGCCTTGACATTCACGTTGCGCGTGCTCACCAAGCTAAAGCGTTCCATTTTTAAACTTAGCCACTTCCGATCAAGCACTTCCTATTTGTTCAAATTATGTTTCTTGATATTATGTTTTGATATGAATTTTAATGTATTATTAACATATTTGACTGACGTTTTCAATTTGTACATTTTATTTAAAATAGTCTATGAAGCTTCCGTATTTATTCGTAGACACACGACAAGTAAATCTATTAAGGATAGAGGGCATACGGTTAGAAGGCATAGTTAAAGGTCAAAATAAACAAAATAGCGCACAAAGTTGGACGATTTATATGAGACTGAGCTTATTATTTTATCATAAAGTCACGACCCGACTATAGGTATTCAGAATAGCGAACAATGTGTTTTGTGGCAGCCGGACTAGCACACCTATTATTATTTAAACTCAGCACCGGCGTCCTCCCACTACAATGCTATGAAAGGAAGCAGTGACATTCAGTACCTTTTCGCTTTCACCATATTGGAAAGTGAGCGTAAAAAACGCATTTCGGCAACGCCAAAATGGCGGGAGATCAACGACCCCGAGTCATAGACCATAGACAAAGGGCCGCCATATTGTAACGAAAGTAAAAGTTCGGTCATAGAGTTACGGTTATGCAGTCACGATTGTGATTCACGAGATGATTTGGGAATGTCACGGTTACAGCTGAACGATATTGCTCTTTGTTTTGCAATTCATGTACAGATTTACTTTTAAAATTATTTTGGGGCAGACTTCGGCGTTTGCACAATAAGACATTGAACTAAAAACAGCGGAGACTATGTCAAAACATCAAAGCGGTCGGTTTAGTGTAAGTGTTTAGAGGAGTTTAAAATTAGTCTACTATTGTGTTTACATGCAACGATCTTCCATTGAGACGCAGTTCTGTATTTTTTTGGAAATAATAAGTGTGATGTAGTCTTTGTACGTATTCGTAAAATCTGCACAGTGGCCAGGTTATGTAACAAAGATAAAAGACAAAGTTGTTCGAAGCAGCAGCCCATATGTAGCAGAAATCAGTGGTTGCTTTCCATCAGGCAGGCTATAGATAAAAAACTCTTCACAGGAAGAGAACCCGACCTGATAAATTCGTACTGACGTATACATAATCATCCTATAAAGTACAGCTATTCATGAAATATTATTATGCAAAAAAGACACCTGGACAAATTGAACTAACTTCAATGAATATTAATTTATTTTATTTGTTTAGGACACCATTATGCTATTGCTGTTAACACGATAATAGCTAGGTATAAACTTAGTGCGACCTTAGTTAGAGGCTGCAACTACATATTTATTATGTGTTATGTGTGCATTACGATTACGATTTTTCAATAATTAAAAAAATATGTGTGAATCCAAAAAAATTGTGACATTTTGATTTAGTTTAATTACCTATAGTTAAAAATAAAATGCATCTAATTATTAGTATGTTTCAAATAATATATGTGTGAAACTTTCAATACATGGCCAAACAATTAAAATAAAAAAATTTGTCTAGTAGACTTTACTTCGTAGCACTCAATGTACGCGGTACCGTAGTAGTAGCCAACGGCTACGAAACTTTAATGAAACTAGTATTTTAAGGTATTTGCTCGAAAAAAATATTTAAAAAAATTGAATAATACTTTAATATAATTACAATGCACTTTACTTGCGCATTTTAGCTAATTTAAGTGTATTTGTATTGTAGACGTAGCATCGCGCGTAGCCAGATTCTACGGTGAATGCTACGGATTTAACGTACTTACTATCGAATCCAGTGTAGGGTTTAATTTAACCAACTTTTAAACAAAGGAAAGAGGAGGAACTCAATACGATGCTTATTTGTTTTTTAAGCTTTATTTTACAGGGTAATTAATTACAAAATTGTTAGTGAAATTAGTAAAATTTAATTGTATATAAAACTAAATTATCCCATAAGATAAGCTTTTTGTATTTAATAAGTTATTTATTTAGTTAGTTTTTATTTTATTCTATTATAAAGTCCAATAAAATAGCAATAAATGTCAATTATCCTATTGTATATTGAATGAAGATTCATTAAAATAAGGATATAAATATTTAATTTAGTCTTAAAAAATTTAATGTATTTTATAAATTATAATTAAAATATATACATTTATACAATACACTGAATATAAAATTCCTTGTAGAACATACAAGTTATTTTTTCCAGCTTTATAATATTAGCGTTGTTTTTTTTAAAATATATTTACCCATTGTGGAGGTCATGGTCTGCAGTTGGTGCGCGTGCGCGGAGGCGTCGAGCGCCTCGTCCGGCCCCAGCTTGTCGCCCGCCGACAGCTTGTCCAGCATCAACCTTCGCGCATCACACCCAGTTCCACCTTGTTCCAATTCCAATAATCACCTTTTTAATTTACGTCTTCGAAAATTTTTCGACACACCAACTATGAGCATAGTTTTTCAACGAGCGCACTAGACTAGACGGCGAGCACGCAGAGTGCGGCGCACTCCCTACGGAACGCACGAGCGAGGGTGGCGCGGGCGCAGCTCGCAGTCACGTCGCGGACCGAACCTCTTGATTCGGCAAAATCACGATAACGACTGCGCGCGAATGTCGTCATGACGAAATTCGAAACACTTTCACCTAAATATTCCGGCTCCGTTTCGGCGGACGCGGGCGTCGCTCTCGGCGCTCACACACACACCGCTGCCTCCGTCGGTGCTCAATTACGTACGCTGTAAAAATTGCGTCAGTGGTTTTCGTAGCCGACCTTACATTCGGCGAGTGCACCGCCGAAATATTGTTATCTCACTCTTGTACTCATTCACCGTTACTCGAAATGGTTTTTGTTTCATTTTTTTATCTGACAGTTTCGTACGAGGACACGCGTGCGAGTGTGCGGATTTCGATATCGGGGTCGTTGAACCGTCGAAAGGGATTTCATTTGAAAATTTGGTTACGGTTCGGGTGTTAGGATGGGCCACCGTGTTGGCGGTGGGTGTAGCGCGTGTGGTCCTAAGTCGTACTGCAGTCGTCGCCAGCGCATAACTAGGTCAGCCGACCGCGCACGCGCCGTTCAACATGACCGCGCTGACTCGAGACTCTCCCGGCTCTTCACAAATGATCATCATATGTTTTATTTATTAGTATCAACATCTTCACTGATTAATTTTGTATGTGATCATTACCACATCTGCAATGAAAATTCAGCGTAGTTCTTCAAACTTAGCAACGAATGGCAATTTGATGAAGTATACCTCATCTAGCCTTGTTTCTACCGTCTGTTACTTCAAAAAATATGTCAAGAATCTAATGGTGCATGCGTTGTAATTCAGTTTTTACTTTACATGAGGGTCACTAAACGTGTTTAATCATCGTAATGACTACACCCAACCCAGTTAAGGCTTGTCGCTTTTGTGTGAAAGGTTAGGCGGGCCGATGGCACACTTCGGTGTCGGGTTACATTAAAACCGAGTTCATTCGCATCGGCCGCTATTCATAAGTATCCACCTAGATTACGCCTCTGATTCATTGTGTTTTGAACAATGAGCTATCGCTAACGAGACTTGCAATGGAACTTTCACATTTTGGTATGAAAATTGTACACCGAAGTTCCTTGTTGCCTCACCAACCAGAATAAGCTAATAATCGACAAATTCTATTAAATAACGGAACACAACTTGAAGAAGAAACTCAAGAAACAATCGTCAACCTACACAACAAACAACTGCTTACAAACGCTTTAAATATTATGAAAGACGTCGACAAACACGTGGTAGATGCTGTATTGACACCGCCAGAGCAGCGATGGGCCATGGGGCGGGTGCGCGGACGCATGCGCCGGCGGTCAGGTAGCACGTATTTATATTTAGCCAGGAGCGCCTCTATGAAACTGGGTTAACTATTCTCCTGCAGAAAAACACGGCCACTCGAAATATTGACGCAACGCACTATGTATGGGCGGCCTATCTGCAGATAGGTGAAAGCGAACCGGCCCGTGTAACCCCATTCTGGGATGCACGAAAACACAGAGCCGTTTGATGTCAAATATTCCATATTATTTCTTAGGATTGATCCGTTTTTATATCAGACTGCTTCTATTTGTTGTTTTTTAAAGTAAATGTTAAAATTATTTCTGAGTACCTACTGAGTATCACAGAATAGAAGTACCCTAACTAATATATTTCATAATTGAAGACATAAGTTAATAAGCTTTACTATTATAATTATTAAATTGGTTCGTGGCATTAGTCGGAAATCGCCTTATTTTCATGAAGTCGAGGGTACAAACCCAGCCGCGAATTTCGTTACTGTTCGGTATTTAATAAGTCCCGTTAAACATGAGTATTATGCATGGAACTAATATGTACTCGTAGTACAAATACATATTAGTTCCATGGTATTATGATACCAAAGTCTTATAGTCTATTTCTATTTACTAGGAAGGTATTAGATTTGAACCTCTTATACAGTATTAAAAGAATACGAACTACTTAAGTACGTATTCATTCAATTTATGCCAGCCGTGGAGCCAAAGACCTCCCTTCAACTGTTAACCTACTAACCTGACACTCGTTATTGAATGAAATATTAAATAAGACCAATAAAGACGCTGGATTTAAACTATTGACATAAGATATCAAATGTTTCGTGAAATTGCGGTCACAAATATACAATCGCGGCACGCTTATCTGGGATAAACAGACAGTGTGTTCTTTGTTGTTGTATCAACTTGTATCTGAGTTCTGTATTCTCACAAAGAGATTTCGCAACACAGAAATTCGGTGACAGTTTCCCATAGTAGTTTATCAGTTGGCTATTGGGCCATATCGGCATCGCATTGTGTTGATAATGTGGTTCTTGGATGTTTTTCACACGGTTGGCCAGACTAGGTGATCTAGTTGAAGTTGAATGACCTAACTTTGTCGACTGACAATCATATCGTAGGTATATTTTGTACCTAATTTGCCAAAATGATTGAGCGCACGGTCAATGTTTGATATGAAAAGTGGCGATTGATAAAAACAATAGGTAGGCGGATTAGTAATTTGATTTCGGTATAAGATAACATCATTTATGTCAATGATGTTTATAGTATAGGTACCGTCACTAACCTAGACAAGACATTAATTAGACAGTCACTTATTCAATTCCAAGAAATCAATATAATCTATTTGAAAAATCAGACGTTAAAAGGCAAGGTAAACACAATTTCGAATTATTTTGTTGCTAACCGAATATAAACTGAAACTAATTTCGCTTTACGAATGGGATGATCGGTGTTCGGGCAGGACAATGACCACGAACTATTCTAGCCTCATCAGCTAGATGGTACCTCAATAGTATTCAAAGAGGAAGCGAGGATAGCTGCAAATAGCTTATCCTAGTTTGGATCACAGATTAGTGATATACTCGTATTTGTCTAGTTTGGATAGTGTGTTGTTTATTTTAAAGGAAAAAATACCTACACCTCTGATACATGGAATGCTTTGTCAACTAAAAGTGCGATTTTGGCGAGGTCGTTCACATTTTTATCGGGCGAATCGACAAAATTAAGATTGTCACCATGCGCACGCGCAGACAAGTGAACTGTATGTGCTGCAAAATCCATCAAAACAACACGTCATCGTAATCGGTCAGGTGCAAGAGTTCAGCGTATCGCGTTACGCAAATAGCTTACTTACTATAATACAATATTTTTATAGCTACCTAAGTAGAACATTTTCGTGAGTTAAACTTGAAATGATTTTACATCAGATATACATGTACGACGTATGTCAGTTTCGTATTACTTAGGTAAACACACAAGAGTAGGTATAGGTGTATGGTTTAGATTTCAATCTGCATCGACATTCCCATGCGTGATACCGAACAAACGTATAATCACCGCGGTCTGTGCTTTTCTTTGTCACTGTATTGAATGGTTATTTTGCCTGGTTACACGCTATAACGGTTGAACGGATTTTGACGAAACTTAGTAGGTACTCATCACTCGCTTATATCCTGGAAGCAACATATAAGATACTTTTTAACGCGGCATAAGTTGGTAGGAAGATGAAATAGGATAAGAAAATTCTTGCTTTGTAGTAGAAAACGAAAATCAATCCCGTAATAATATGTGTAAGTATGACACAACACAGCACAGATGCGAGAATTTTCTTATGCTGATTCATCTTTACCCACGTCAAACATGTAAGGATGTAAAATATGAATACATAGAAAAACACATTTATTTAATCCTGTCCGGACTAAAGCATCAATTGAACTAAAATATTTGCTCATTCTACTTTGCTCAAATGCCAAATTTAATGCCATTAACGAAGCAAAAAAAAAGTTGAAACGAAATTCAGTTGGGAAGTTCGTAACAGCAAATTGAAATTAACATCAGACAATAGTTGGATGTCAATGACACGCGGCTACTCCATTGTGCTATAAAATTTGGTGCGTCGGCGCAATACTGACAATTAGTGATTATGTTGCCAAAAGCTGGTATGCAGGTTATGTTGCATCTGTTAATCTAATCAGTTTTAGAGGTTTGTTTCCAACAACGTCTAGGTGGCAACCCCGTTAGCCATAGGTTACAAATGCCACAGTGACAATATTACATAAGGGAAGGGTTAAGTTCAGCAGTGATAATGACTAAAATATGAAGTTGTTGCATTTATTTGTTGTAGTCGTTACAAACAGCGGAAATGAAGCCATCAAAGCGACATTAATAACATGGTGGGTTCATAGAAACCTACTATACGGCACATATTACATAACGTGTGCGCGGCGGCGGCGCGCGCGCACCATCGTCGCGCCCGCGAGGCCTCGCAAACGCCTAGTTTCACAACCCCCAGCCACCGCAGCCGTTTTCACTTTTTCGCTGTCAAGAACGCGCGCGAACGATAAACAAACCAACATTTTGGCCGTCACTGCCAACCAACGAACAACAACTCAAAACGTCGTAACCACCGCCGAACATTATCTAATTTAAGCATTTGAAACTATGCAATTAGATTCAAACTGCATCGAAATACCAATGTAACGTACGGCCGAGTTCAACGAGCCTATCGTAGTTCAGCAGGCATAATAGAAGGTCTTCTATTCGCAGCCATTAGAATGCAAATTCGACTTTATTCGGCTGCTATAATGTTCTGATCGGATCAGCAAGGAAGTTGTTTAAGCTATTATCGCGTCCAAAATGCTGCTATATAGAAACGTCGAGGCTGTTCATTGACCTTTTTTGGCACATACACTAGCGAAACAAAAGACGAAATTAAAGAGTAGAAGGAACCTTAATCTGCAATGTATTTACCTGCAGTTTTGAAACATGTACGGTAGCTTTGTTAGAGGTTTATGCAAAGGTGGGTACATAATGTTTTATGCAACAAGTGTGTTATTTACTTTGAAAGTTGCTTAAATAGGCGTTTTTTGCGTTAAACATAAGTCAAGTTCGATTAGAACGATTCAATTCGAACGATTTCGCAGAATCGCTCGATAATTTAGTAAGCGTTGTTTCATATGTAACAGCTACAGTATGTTTATTTTGAACTTAAGGTTTTTATTTCTATTTTACATTATAAATAATAATAAAAAGTTGCGATATAAAGCGGCCGAATCGAACTACCACTGAGTCTTCCTTAGTCTCAGCAGTTCAGTTCCACCACAGAATATAAATATAGTACAAGAGGCTAGACCGCACTAGTCATATCACAAAAAAATCTATCAAAGGGTAAACCTGCAATGTATTTAAATTTTATTCACAACTAATATTGACAAATAATTAAAAATGGTTTTCTAATGACCCTCATTCATGACCCTCAGAGAACCGTCGAACAAAACCGTTCATATAGAGTGGTACCGTCTTAACCGCCAAGAAACTACACTTATTTGTGTTACTTAATGTTTTGAAATGGTTACAAATTGAATGTACAAGATTAAGATCGACCTCAACCTTTTGTGTTTCAAATCGAACAAAATATTATTTGTTCACTATCACCGTCAAATAAGTATCAAAGATTAGGTTTGGATTCCAGAAGGGCCAGAGCCAGGTTAATGTTTGACATTTTACCCCAGTAAAGAGCAATGAATTTTGAAAACGACGTACTTACCTAAGTACATACATACGCAAAGCACCTAATTAAGTTTTAAAAAACTCATTCGGGGCGGTCGCGACTGGAGACAAAATTCGGAGAAAAAGAGAATGTGAAAGAAGAAGAGTATCGTAATATACTGCAGTCTAATAAGGAATACAAACGATTAGTAAGTGACTGTCGTAAGGGTAACAAAACAAAGATTGTGTGGCGGATCGAAAACTGCTTACTTATCATAATAAAAGCACGATTGCAGAGGCTGACATTGCCTCTCACCAGCGCACGTAACAGAAGTTACGTAAAAGGTCTTTACCCTTGTTTATTTGGGACGGCACTATAGAGAGATGTTTTAATTTACGAGTATTAACACTTGTGTGTCGGTTGGGCAACGTGATGCCGAACAATACGCTAGACGAAGAGTCGAGCGATCATCTCTAAATCGCATTTCAATTTGCGCTTGCGCAATGCCTCGGAGCTTTTAGCGGCTTTGCTAGAAGTCACAGTTTGCACTGTGAAATTGAGACATCATAAACAAACATAGATTGGGCGGATAAGTGTTAAGTTATGGAATGTTTTTATTTTCGAAATTTATGATTTTTGAGTAGATAAACTGACAAAATCTGAATTAACTAACGTAAGTAATTAATGTACTTAGCTTCAACCTTTCTTTTTAGAAAATATCATGAGAAATAACTGTTTGATAGAATGTGACTACCTAGAATAGAAACAGAAGAAGGTTGGCATATGAAACTTATCTTTCGTATTGGTTACATCTCGATAAATATTAGCGTATTATTTTCAATGTGTTGTTCTTCTACCTAATCTGATTTCTAGATGTAAGAATCTAAACGGGTCTCTTAAAAGTATTACATAGAATAATATAGTTTTAAGGCGAAGGTAGTTGAAATTTGCATGTAATCGCGACATTTCATTTTCATGCTCACTCCTATCGATGACGTCATGGCGGGGGATGGAGCGAGGGCCAAACATAAATTTTGTGTTGTCGCCGAATGGGTCTTCACAACGATATAACTATGATTTTTGTAACATTTATACTTTAGGAATTTTAGCTGTCAATACTCAAAAGTACATGAATTTTATGTAGCAAATTTTCAGGAATGCCCGCTGCCGGGATGACGAGGCAAACTTTCAGCGAATTCACGTCAAAAACCTCTATCATCGTCGGGGGTAGGTGATCTTGAAATAATCCTTCTCCTTAAGTACCTACAGTGGCGCGGGTGCGATGTACACTGTCGCAACTGGCAAGGGGCCGATGCATCTTTGCGTAAGCGCAGCCGCCGGTGGCAATGTCACCGGTGGTTATGTAAAACTTGGGGCTTTGACAGCTAAATAACACACGACACCTTTCCCTGCGGAGGTGACAGGCGGGTTGTAGTAACCGCGTAAAGTGTGTAGTTACAAAACAACAATGCACGAACCATCAATTTCGCTATTTTAATGTCGTGATGTCGAAGGTTGATTATGTCATTTCGCATGTACGGCACCCGCACATATTTTTGAAACTGAAGCTGAATTTGAAACTGGCACTTATCTCTTTTATTCTTAGGTTAGTTTGCTGACGCCCTGGGACTTTGTCCGCTATAAAAAGAATCGATGTTGTTCCAGTCAGTACCTATAAAAAGCGATCAATGTATAATTCCAAGTTTTATCAAGATGTATATAGCAAGAAGTACATATTTATGTATTTATTTTAAAAAGTATAGGTGTGTTGATCAGTTGTTGAGTACCTATCCACAAGCTTCGGATTAATTTGGGACTAAACAGCCGTGAGTAAATTTGTCCTAGAACATTATTATTAATATAGTATGATAAAGACAAAATAGATATAGCGCTTCCGGGAAACACTATTATATCGTAACAAACTGGCACAAGGGCAAATTACAAGACCCCAATCTGGGAAAAATCTGTGTAAAAACAAATTTAAAAACCATTAAGATACCGAGCCCTATCCATAGTCAAATGGTATTGTTTATAATTTTACACTTGACACACGGCGCGAGCTTGTACGAGAGTTGCGACACACCGGCGGGACCAAAACACTAAAACGAATTTCCTCATACAAGCCCGCGTTAACCCAGCTTACGAGAAATATTTGTTACGACGCCATCCGTCACAATGAACGGAAAATGTTGTTTTCAACGCGTTTAAAGCTCCGCATCTATTTCAGATAGTGTGTTGTAATCTTAAACGTATCAACGATACTCTGGATATTTTTCACGGAGCAGTTTGTATTTTCATTCAAGCTTGCTTCTCGACGGAGAAATATGTTTATGTGTGTACGAGTATGTTGAGATAATATCTCACTTTCTGTCGCTAGAATTTAAGTTTCCAGTTCAAAGTTGCAGAATTTAATCGACCAAAAGCGATTAATGGCGGGACGGACGACAAGTAGATAAATAAATATCTCAAAGATACGGTCTCAACGCATAATGTCCAATCTACCTATCCCTTTGTGAGCGTTATGTCCAATTGTCAAAATGTCCAAGTTTTTAATTTTTATTTTTCACAAAATTTATAGCAATATTATTCTAGATTATCCATAACTCTTACTGCCAATGAATGATTAACAATATATTCGAATGGGAGAGTTAAATACCAGTCTTAAATCCGCAGTTACACTTGCGTTTGGAATGGTCTCTTATTGCTATTTGTGTAACATTTGTAATATATTAAGTGTTTTGAAGAAATATGAGTAAGTCGGTCAGTCAGTCGCAAATGACTGCATGCGACTAAACGACGGTGTAAACAAGCTGCATGAAAATAAATTGTCGCGTGGACACATTAGTGACAAAACGGACGCGATAAACTGATTTTCAGAAGTGTGATTAATGTACTAAAAAGTCTTCGAACAGCATCAAGGGCCTCTAATCGGATTTTTTTGAGAAGAAGCCTTTGAACAGCATCTAAGCAAGCACCCATAAAGGTTTTTTTTATTAAAGTGCAAAACTGTGTTTCGTGCCAGTTCCACCGGCGACTTTAAAAGCAAGCCATTAGTGCATCTGCTGTTGTACATATTTGTCTCATGCTAGAAGTAAATTAGGTCTGCAAGCTAGAGTGGTTCAGATCCGGCCACGAGAGGGTGTTAGAGTGATTATTGTACACGCGAGCAAGTCACGCGATCGCCTCAGTAACACACTGCTAAAGAAACTGCAAGGAAAACGCCTTCCGGGGTGAATGGCCGCATTGCGTAAAGAGCTCGCGATCTGTGGCGCAACGCTGCGCGCGCGCCCCTCCCTCCAGCCGGGCGGGCGGCACTGCGTGCGCGCCGCGCCATCTAGCGGACTATTGCACAATTACCGCGCAAATGGAAATGAAAATCTGTCCGTTAACATCGTGTAGGTACTGTCACAAGCAGGACATGCATTTACCGTATGACGTAGATTATAGGTTTGATGCATGACGTAGAAGACATTCCATAAAATCACAAGAGCGGGTTGGATGTTGGAAACATCTTTGCAATAAATGTACAACGTTATAGTTTCTATTGAATATCATAATATCAATACTAAGTGAGTTATTGAAACGTGCAGCGAACAAATTGCAATACGTAGCGCGCGAGTTGAACGTGAGTGACGAAATTAAATTTAATTCCTAGGTCAAGGTTTGGCTTCTCTTCGAAATGGGAAAATTGCCACATATCGGCGACCTTAACTCGCCGAGTCCGCGACGTGTTTCGCAACACGTCACGAATAAAGACGCGAATACTCTATCTATAGCTACAAATATGTAATGTAGAGACGAATCGAAACTGCACGGTGGTGTAGACATGAATCTGAGTACATTTAGATAAAGTTCATTAGTGTAAGTAATAATATAGAAGCAGAAGAACATAAATATAGTATAATATAGGCACACATATAAAAATTTACATTACTTTAACTAATCAATGATCTAAATTCCTATATCTTTTGTCTGACAGTGAGGGTAATAATTTAAGAACTGTCATTTTGAACTGAGTGCGCCTTCAGAATAGGCCCTTTAATATCACCAATCATCAGTCGATGCAAATAAATATATAATGAATACAGTAAATTAGTACTTAGACATCTTCCTTTATTGCTTTTGACTTTATGTGGGTATTTCCAATTACATAATTTTATTACCTACCATTTAGACATAATATAAAGCTGCACAGTGACATACTTACTCGTAGAGCAATAATGATTTCTGTCAATAGCAACAAATACTCGGCTTAATTTGGGAATTTGGGACAAGTTACTTCGGCTTAATTTGGGACTAAACAGCCGTGTGTGAATTTGTCCGAAACATTAAATAATATACTCTGCAATACTGTTTCGTTTTTATTTGTGCAATAAAATGAACATTGTATTAAATTATAACGTAAAATTTTTATGCTAAATCAATAAAAATACCAAATATGTAATAATACTGAAACTATTAATTGACGAATCAATCATCTAATAGTACCTCTTCTTATTGCTTATTTATTATTGGCGTGTAACGAATTAATTCCCTACCCTGAAAGCCTCTCGCGCGAAGCTAAAGAAATGGAAAGTGAGTTATACAACGTCCACCTGACCAACAACGCCGGGCGAGCCGTGAAAGGCGCGTGGTAATGTCAGCGTCCCGTGGTCAAGGTTTTAAAACATTTTTGGATGCTTGCTTCACGCGATTTTATCTCGCTTTTAGCTCTCACGGACGTTGATGGACGTTGACTTTGACGTTGAAAACATATCAAGTTTCTTACTTAGTTAAGTACCTACCATATTTCGACCTGTGAATTTCTCTAGACATAAACGAGTTGCTGTGCTGTAACTGTAGATTAATATTGCGATTATGTTTAACTTAAAAGATATGCACAGTGTAGGTTATTTGAAAGCTTTAAAATTACTTGCCATAATTCCATCTAACGGAAATCTTAATAATTCGAATCTTAAAAAGCGTAAGTCATTAATAGAAATCTTCTAACAAAGCAACAGTCAACAAGCATGTAAGATTCGAGCAGGAAAGAGATATAAAAGGCTTTAAATCGAAAGCGAGAGTAATTGCTGGTCTAGGCTGCGCGGGCGCACGTACCGGTCGGTCGGCGCGGACGGCACAACGGTACCTGTTGTAGCAAACGGTACTTCCCGTAGGGACTTCTGGCGGTTCTGTGCGCTCTAGTGATGTGACACTGTCGATAGGTTAGTTTGTCGATACTATTTTTATATTATTTTTAGTATTGCACGATCAAAACTAGGCTACATATGCGGATTTTAGCCCGAATAGAAAATTACGCATTTCTCACTACACATGTGCAACATTTTACCAACTGGAAATGGGAATGGAGGAGCAAGTGAATGGTCAAGTCGTTTATTACAAGTCACTCTATTCATTTAAAGTCCTCGAGCATACCGTAAATAAACAATAAATACCTTAAATGTAAATCGCTAAGTTTAGTATTTTTTTATGTGATCACAAGTTAAAACTTATGTTGTAAAGTTTGAGCTTTAACTTGTTCGTCAAATTGCTAAATTACTATTTAGCTGTAAACAACACGTTTGGATCTGTGTAGATACATAATATTATACCTTCAAACATTATCACGATAGCAGGTCATAAACATGCACGCATCATTATGTCTTATTTATGCTTTCTACATTCATTGCCAAGTTATGATCAGTTTTTTTTATCATTTAAAATAGAAATTGACCTTATTTTAGCGATCTGGCTCCAAGTACGTTCAGGTCATTTACTACACAAACCAGAGATGAAAAATTAAGATGCATACAAAAACATTACATTTGATTACATCTAATGCCAAGTGAAGATTGTAATTCGTTTATGTAGGGCAGGCTAAAACTACTCCTATACTGTAAAAGAGGTAAATAATTTGCGTTCATTAAAATTCTGATTGTTTAATTAACTAACTAAACAAAGACCGAATAACATTTAAAGTAGGATTTTTTAAAACATGGTCAAAGATTTGGTATTAAATAAATTAATCGATATATTGAATGTCGACATTTAGCACGACCACTGAAAGCATCAATCAAGCACCACCGCTGAGACCCTGCCACTTTCTCTTTCGATTGCTGCTGATCGTGATGGTGCTTACATGCGGTACCCACACAATCACAGGTACATGCGTATGCGACGAGTGCCTGTGTGTGCTGCTGCTATAGTCGGTTACATCACGTAACTTTGGCTGACGCATCCGTCGAGCGAAAGGTCAGTATCTATTTATAGTATAGCGTAGTTGCTCTCACTTTCCATAAAGAATGTCTTTGCTTTAAAATAAAATATATTTGGATTCAAGATCGTTCACCTTTGATTGTACCTTATCTAAAAATACGAGCATTTTTATTTGTTAAAACGTACATTAATGAGATATTTTTTACTCCGTGCTTGACACGTGTTGCACCGGCGGAGGTCAAGAGCTGACTAATGCAGTGGAGAAGTCAATGAGAAGAAGGGGGTAGTTTCGTTTTCTAATGTATTATTTTAGTCCATCGAGTACAATATGTACTAGGTACGTTTTTTTAGTCCCGAAATGGCTTATGCTACCGTAAACTTTTAAATTTTATTAAATTACAATTTTTTGTTAGAAATGATTTATTACTGTCTTTTTGTAAATGGTTAGTGTTTTAGATGTTTACTCATGGCATAAGCACTTGTTTGATTAAGCTGGTAATTTAATTTTAATTCAAATTTTTATATATTTCTTAAATATTTTTGTAGTAAATTAAATTCCTATACTCGTTAAGTGTTTAGATACACAATGGAGGCGCGAGTCCATGACTTCTCGACAACTGTAGGTGCCAGGCACAAAGGTTCACCAGCAAGGTCGGCCGCCGCTCGCAGGGCTACCTACGGCCGTAGCGGAGGCTGCGTGGGAAACGGCGACACCGACAAATGACACGACTGGATTGACTTGTTCAGTTGGATTAAATTTTAAATAGTGATCGGATAAAGATGCTCTACACTTTATAATATAAGTAGGTGCCCGCGGCAGATAGAATTTAGAAAAATCCTTCTTTAGGGTTTGACAACCTACTCACTCATCGAAATAGTAATTTGTTTTACTGAAATTATTTTTTAAATTTTTTGAGTATGGCTTTTTACCAAATATATTATTGGTATTTTTTCCTTTTTTTAAATTCATAAATACACTCTATTTTTTACCTTAACATCACCTACTTTCTAGTTTTCTTATTGATTACATAAAATAAGTTTTAGAAGAAAAAAAAACGTTTTCATCTCAATCTGGTCGTCAATCAGTTTCAATTTTACGCGATCACATTTTACAAGGTTTGTAAGTAATTCTTTAATATGTACTTACGTCAACTTTATATTTTTTTAATTTATTACGCTTTAGTATTTTCTTAGTTTGAAGTTTTATCACAAATGTTATATTTAATTACATTACTTATAGGAAAATACCACCTATCAATCAACCTTTGCCTTTAATCATGTTTAAGAGGCTCTGAAAATAAAGTACCTACATAGTGATGTCAATAGGTATGGTATAGGTACTTAGATCATAAATAGGTTTATGACATACGTGGGCTCGCCTACTCTATCCGCTGACATTATGTGATTGATTCAATTCGAATAACAGTGCTTTTTGAAATATACGATTAAATTTTTCTATGTCAAAATAAAGTCTATTGTATTTGTGTCGCCTTGAGGACGGTTATAGGAGGATTAAGTAAAAGTCTGATAAGCTCGTCCTCTTGTTTCTTTTTATCAGCTTTTTGGAAAAAGAAGGTTGTTGAAGTTGATATTGTTAGAATCTGCATAAAACATCTGATTTTATTGATAGTTTTAGAATATATATCTGGACATTCAAATACAATATTTCCCGGCGGTAAATCTCCGAAAATACAGTAGAGTTTGCATTGTCGATACCTCACAATCCAGAAAACACTACATTGTAAACTTACCAAATCTCACAGTAAAAATCGGCTTAGCCAGTCTATTAGATATCAGGTACCTACTCTATTTAATGCACAAGCGCGCGGCTATACGTGGCACTTTACATTAAATTGACATGACAATGAACATGCATAATATTAGAATATAATATATGCGAATGTACACATACTACATTATTTACATGTGTGCATGACTCGCTACTATTTTGGCCGGCAATTTCATGGATTTATCATCATTGACCCTAATTTTAGACAAACGCCTGTACCTACAGCTCGCCCACAGCGCATGGCACGATGACTAACAATATAAAGTTTGTCATACGCAATTAGCTCAAAAACTTTCAGTCGTGGACAATGGAGATTACGCTTTTACTTTCATCATTCGTTACTTACTTCCTTTTAGTCAGGGATTTTACAAAATTTTTATTTGATCCTTTTTACGCGGGTTTTTTCAATTTTTTTTATTTTGCTTTTTATTTTTAACCTGTTCTCAAGATGATCACATGGCCAAATGGAAAACAAACAAGTCACAAAATAGATAAGTAGAAATAGTATTAGGCGCATAGCGCAACTCTCGATTTTTTTATATTCTCAAAATTTTAACTAATTGGTACAAAACAGCTGATGTAAGTACCTAGCTATACCATTCGATAATAATAAATTTTATTATTTCACTTTTATTAGTTTAAAATAGTATTTTCTGCTGTATTTATAAAGTATGTAGAGGTCAAATATGAGATTTAATAGTTTACTAGCTAGACTACCGGATGTGCATTTGAATATATCACTTGGGTTTCTAGAAAAATGTTACCGTTGCACTTCTGTGAAGCTCGATGATACTAGAAGTACTTATGTGCAGTATATTGTAACATTAATGAGTGTATTAGACTTTTTACGTTTTAGGCATATTGTCTTATAGGCAAATTGCTTTTTAGACGAAATGATCATAACCGGTACATATTAATGTGGGTATATAGGGACGGAATAAACCAGTTTTTGTCTTAGTCATCTTGTAGTTTACTTCATGGTGACAGCGGTGGGATACGAACCCACGCCCTTTCGGACCGGTGCCTGAAACCGTTGAAACACTGCTATGCAAATTCAAATTTAATAATTATACTTAATCTTATCAACGTATCTATAGAAACAAATTAAGTGTTACAAAATTCCGAAACTGGAATATACTTACCTACTCTAGTTTTGCACTCGCTCAAGCATGGAATGAGTTAACCATTGACAGAAATCCCATACATTTATGTATCTGTCACATTTATGAATTTCAATGTGCAGTTCTATTACGCATATAGTGAGGTTATTAGACAGGCATGGCCAACTATAACTGTATAGATAGTTTAAGAGTTAATATACAATTTAAGCTACTGACTTTTAAAAGCTCAGGTTTAGATGCTAGAACTAGTTAGAAGTGAACCGCCTCGTTGGTGTATAGTGGTTTGGGCCATTGGACTCGAACGCGGTTGTGGATTCGATTCCCACTGGGGACAGACAACGTTGTACAATTTGTACAAGTTGGTCCCGGTTTGAAAATTATATTTGTAAATTGTTCTATCATTGCATAATTGCCTCATTACAGAAGACATTTTTGTATAGGTATGGGCAAAACTTGAAATCTCGTACAAGCTTATGTTAGTTTGAACTCGGACTAAATTATAATAAAATAAATCAAGTTGATTGCAAATAAAACCATCAGTCTAAAGTATTATCGTGAGGACTTCATTGTTTCCTGCAATGTTTCCCAATGTTTTTTTAAGCATAGGTCGTAGAGGGGATGACCTAAGGGGCACTCCACCGTGCGGGCCGCAGATTTAATATATCTGCACGACAATAAAGGTAGGTACATTCCTAGTGACAATGCGTCACCTTGCCAGCGTTCGTTGACGTTAGTACGTTTTGTCCAAGCGACCTCAGGCCTATGCGTGTTAGACTAACTACTAATAACAACATCCAATCCAACTCCATGCATCCCGCTCATTCTAATTGCTCTCGCAACAAACGCGAATGAGATGGAGATTGGAGATTTAGTCGGCACGTAGGTTTACCTTCATAAAGGTAAAGTGTGGACGGCGCTAACGAAAATGAAGGGCGATAGTCGCTTCGGGTTTGAAGGTAAGCTTGAGCTACTAATTGCTGACATGCTTGTAAATATTTACAAGTTTAGATCGAAGAAGCGGGTTCTGCAATCCTCATGAGTATGTTATAAACTATCTACCACTGAAAATCACAAGTATTTCCAATGCGAGGTTAATAAATAAAAGTAGATACGCGTCTGGATTTAGTTTTATCTTGCTGCAATGATATCTAGCTTGATCGAAATTACCATAATATGAATGGCAACAGGAAAAATACTTACCTATATTACATTGCGAATCAATTGTCTACGAAGCCAGACGCTATTTGCGTTTTGGAACATAACATGAAATAGCTAGCTATAGCTCCACTGTAAGTAATAGTAGTATTTATGTATCCTGTGGTAATGTAGAGTAAGTGTTGTCTATAGCACAGCCACATAGAAGGCAAATTCTATCCGATTCCTTTCGTCCTATTACGGCTACGCAATTCAAGATTACCAGATTTATATTTCTTTGTTTTTAGGGTTCCGTAACTTAAAAATAGGAAAAAAGGAGCCCTTAACACTTCGTCTGTCTGTCTGTCTGTTTGATTTATTTTCTGTGTCGTAAATGGACCGCTTGTTGTGGGCTGTGTGCTTTATTTGCCCGCTGGATCTTAGAACATTTAGAGTGACTCCAGTCTAACAACGCACACTATTTAACTCTACTATAGTAACGTAATGGTACAGTGAACTGAGTATGTATGTATGTTTCAATTATCTTAAGAGTCATACATTTTGCAAGCTCAAATGGCGGTTGTGAGTGTATGACGTCACCCTCACATCCTTTCTCTCCACTTTCACCGTCCTTGGCGAGCGTACGGTAATATGCAAAGTACACGATTCGACTCCATTTCATAAACTGAAAATTTCTTTTGTGAAAACCTTATGGGTAAGTTCGAAGGTTCAATTTGTTCATCGCGATAGTTTGTTACACGCAATTGTAAGTTTGTGCGCAGGCGCATGCGAACTCAACACTTCATTGGTATTGCACGCAGCTGTCAGTAGAATCTTATCGGTGTGCATCTATCTTGTGGTTAAAAACTCCAATTAACATAGTTTGAAACTTTGTGCAGAGAAAGTTATTTCAACACTACTAAGCTTAGTTATAGAAGGTCTAGTTTGGATTATGGTTTGGTTTACACCATGAAGCTAAAAACGTTGCTATACATATATGCCTAATTTTATGAAGAAAGCATGAATACGGTTGCTTGTGGGATCCAATCTACACACTATGGCATGACTTATACTATAAATAGTATCGTGTTATTTGCTTATCAGCGAGAATAACGTAACTGAATACTTAATAAAAACTCTCCTCCAAAATTGGCGCCACCAAATTGAAGTTATCCGTACAAAATAAGCGCGATATATATATGTCTCCAAAGGAAGCCCATCCGCCGGCGACACCAATTCATTTTCCCTTCATGTGTAGCTCTATGTTTTAAAAAAGTCGCTTTATCTTTGAGAATAGTGCAGGAGACAGGTTGCCCGACAGATAGCCTAAACGAAAACGCGAACGCAGTGATATGATAAGAGCGAGGCGCTACGGGCTATTCGCGCCCGACGCACTATCGTTAGATAAACATATGGGTCACTGAACCGACCTAGTTTCGTTCTAGAGCCGACACGGCGAGTCCGTGCGTGTTTTCGTCAAAAAACCACACTAACACAAGCGAAAGACTTCAATCAACGCGTACAATTGCAATTCACTCATACGCACACTACACGTACTCCTATTGATGGACAGCAGAGTCTATGAGTGCGATGTGGTGTACGTGTGTGTAGCAGTAACTACGATTAGCAATCATGTGTTGGGGACGGTTAAAATATAACCGTGAGATCATCAAAGCTGTTTAAAAATATTCGCTGATTGGTATAGGTACCCGGGATGGCTAATCTTTTCTTTAGTGATGTTCATATTCACATTTTCCAATAAATCTCTGTAATAATAAGACGCTAAGACAATAAATATTCGTATGTAACAAAATCTAAATGCGTGAGATTCGAAAGCAGAAATACTTAATTTTATCCCAAGAACATTTTTTTAGAAGGAATTATGATTTTATAATTATTCATGTTCTACATTTATTTAGATTGTTTACAGAATAGGTAGGTACCTTTAATAAATTATTAATCTACTAATTTATTCTCTTTTAATAATATATTTATTGTCTATCTTTAAATAAATATACTTATACTCTCTGTTTGGTGATAAACACCCAAAGTCAGGCGTGGGTAATGATAACTAGATAACCTACATTTTTATTAATTTATGTAGACACAGATATAAACTTCTTAACAATGATTTCATCAAATAATATTATTATTGATTAATGTTTTCAAGGAAAATATTATTCATACATAATATTATTTAGATTCAGGTCCCTAGTTGCATGTGTGTGTATTGATACGGTAATAGCTCTTGCCGCTAGAGGGCGCCTAACATTAGATTCAGTTCAGTAAAGCAAATCCAATATGGCCGCCATTCCACTCAATTCAAGTGATAATAATCTAACATTTAGTGATATATATAGCAAAGTCATGATGAATGTCATGTCATGTTGAAAATATGCAGAATTGTAAACGTTTTACAAATCTTCATTTCATAGACAAAAAGTTTATTGAAACTATGAAGCAAAGCAGAATTTAAATCAACATTTTTTTTGATAATGATGAAAAACATTGTTAAGACGTGACACAAAAACGTATATGTCGTATGAAAGAAGCTTGAAAATTAAAGTCAGTAAATATACATAAGTGTAGTGAATTAAACAAGTCACAAGTTTATTGTATAATTTTTATAGATGCTAAAGTAATAAAATGATTACTATTAATAAATCCATAATTATATTACCAATGTTGTATAATGTATGGTGCTGATAAATTTTTCCAGTATTACTTAAATTAATTTCCTTTAAGAAACACGTGTTCTACGTGCGGCGTGAGCGTGGCCGTCTAATAATACACGAATGAATGAACGGCGAGACTGCGAACTGCATGCCAACGTGAAAAATAATAAAAAAAGCTTTAACATTTACGAGTCGTACAATATTTTCATCTCACCATAAAACATTTTGTTCAAGTGTCGGCCAGCCAGGGTGTCCATTCAGACCGTGCGGCCGCGGCCGGAACATAAGTTCTCAGTTTTCATAAAACAGTCCATCACTAACGCGTCATAGATAAAACGTGTAGGGCACTAGCGGCAGCGGCAGGTGGAGCGAGCGAGCGAGCGACCAGTGGAGCGGGAGACGCGCTCGCGGTGGGCGCCCGCACGGAAGTAGGTTAGTAACTAAAGTTTTGTTTGCGTGAGGCTGCGGCGCGCTGCACTCGGCCGCTAGCGGCGCCGCGCGGCTCCGCTCGCGGCGTGACCTCCCCGCCCGCCCCCCGCGCCCGCGCATCTTTCACTTTCGGCCCGCCGCCCGCCGCCCTCCGGCCGCCGCCCGCCGGCCGCCCGGCGCGCCGCCCGCCCTACGCGCCCCTTGTTGCGCCGTCGCTGAAGCCGCCGCCCGCCAACGGATTTCATTACAATAACCTGCCATTCATCCATCACCCTCTTCGTACTTAGTAATAAACTCGTAATAAACATTTAAATGATATATAACACTAGCAAATATTTGGACCTTTTGTCTTTGCACCGGCTTCGTCATGGGACGGGAAATTACAATATTTCCATAGAAATATACGGAATTGAGGAATATTTCCTTTTAGCGAACTGTACGTCATTTAATATGTAAATTAAGATTGGTGTCCCATGTAGAGTCCCCCAAGTAGAATATACTGAATGACGCCAAGAAAATTTGCATTCTATTTCGAAAATGAAAACGTACCTACCATGTTTTAACGAATAATAGGTAGATCAAGGTAGATAAAGAATCTGTTATCCCGTTACAGCGGGTCGTAAATCATGAAATAAACCAAATACGGAACACACCCATAAAATTTGAAACAGGTAAAGGAACGTCGGACCTTGAGATTGAAATTGTAATGATATAACTGTTAAATTTAATATTTCAAGAGTAGCGCCGAGCAGCGGTATTGGATGGGTAGGTAGGTACATCAATCACACAACTACGCACACGCAGCGAGCGAGCGAGCGAGCAGCGAGCGCTCATTGTCGGTGGTTATGTAAGGCGGAGGCCGCGGCGGCGATGCCGCTGCTGCGAGTCAACGAACGGCATTGACACGCGCCTCGCCGCCCGCGCGCCGCCCCGCCCTCCGCGGACACCCGCGCCGCTGCTGAAACCAGCAGCTGCGAAATTGGGTCACGAGCTCCGCGCCACCTCGCCATTATAATCAGACCCCTAATAACCCAAGCAATTTCCCCTCTCTCGCCTTGCATTGATGAAGAGAGGGAGGCAGCGCGAGTCTCCGACGGATGGTGTTGTACGCGCAAGACGACAAATGAAACGAACCTTCTGCCGTTTAAAATAACTTAATATTTCGTCACGACATATTGAACGCGGAATTATGGTTCGGTAATCCAGATTTTTGAATTTCTATGAATGTCTTTATAGTTTTCTTTTAATTAATATTCTTATTTGATTAAATAAACTGTATATTAGAGGTACATAATAATTCTTATAATAAACGAAATGTTGCCGTAACCGTAAGTGTTTTCTTTGGGAGGACATCATTAAATATTTTTTATATTATCCTAGACAATAAAACACATTTGTTTTTACTACCCCATGATCGTGTTCGTGACGTAACTCCACTTAGTAATTACTTGAATTTAATTTTACTCTTACAAAATAGGAAGCTGTATCAAATGAAAGTTTCATGAAACTAAATGGAAAAGTTTATTTTATTACAATATTATACGCAAAGTTTCTAATATCAATGCTTGAAAACAGAGAAGGAAAACAGCACTCGCGGCTTCGAACGCGCGAGTCAACGAACGTCATTGAACGTCCGTGCCATGGAACTTTCCACTCTGTATTACCAACGATAGAGCTTAAACTACAATTTAGATGTTGTTCAACCTAGCCTTGGTTTCTACTGGCCTGGCTGACTTAGACATTCTATCCACTTTTACGAGTACATAGGCGAAGGTACTTAGATGCAACGGGTTGCAACCGTCAGCGGCGGAGGTGGCCTTATGCGTTCTAATTCTTGTAAAACACTTTCATTGGATTATTACCTACTAACACAGTGAAACTATAATCTAATCTACTTAACGACTGACTACGAATAGGTAACAGGTCAATCGGAAAACTTTAGTGTACGTACTGTAATAAAATACATGTCTTGTTGTCGGAATATTGATTAATATTCTATGATGAATTTTCAATTTAAGAACGTATAAGGTACTTAACTTTTTTTATGTTTAGAAAATATAAGTTACTGCTGAAATCTTGATAACCCCGGATAGTAGCAGGGGCAGAAGCTAGCATTAGGTAATTCCAGACCAGACACATGCAAACAACATTGCGACGTCAGTGATTGTGCCTAACATGATAGAAGGTAGTTATCTATGAATTTACATTCAACAATTCAAGGGCAGACATATCATCATAAACACAAATAACTTCATATCTCTGTTTAACAAATATTCATTTATCTACTTTAGAATAAGAACAAAGCAAAAATAAATCCTGGTTCAGGACACCATTTGTAGCACCATATACACAAACTGATATCAATGGATGTTCTAAGAAACAACCAAGAACTACACAAATTCAAAACATTTCATTGCCGCAAGAATGAAAAAAATATAAAAGGTCTAAAATATAATATGCTCAGTCAGGTGTAATCATTTTCAACAAATCTTAATTATTTTGATAAAAGGAAAAACCTGTTCATAGTCTCTGAATTGCAGACTGATTGTTTAATTATTGTGAATGTTGTATTCACCTGTAATATAAGACTGTAGCTAAGTCTAAAAATTGGGATGTACTATTGTAACAACTGTTGGTGAATGAAATAAATAAAATAAACAAGACAATACTGTGCATCAATCGAAACGTTCCTAGAAACGAGCACCGAATACCAGGAAAGCAGCACATAGGGTGTAGACTACTACCCCTCTACCCCCTACCAGTACTAGATGCAAGTACATAACGGTCCAAGGGTGCTACGTTATGTAGTCAGGCGCCCTACTTTCAGGGTGCGCGCTGGCTGCTGCACTGGGTGAACGAACGTCATTGACCCACCTAGTACCTGCGCGCTGGTATCACCCCTCCTCTTTCCTCTCCCTCTCCCCCCCTCGCCCCGCTGTCACCCCCCCTCGCGCGCAACTCTCCGATAAAATCATTGTCCGGGAGAATATGGCATTGAAATTGTATAGTATCTAGAACTGCGTGCGTCATACAGACATCACTACCTTGCGTTGTCAAATAGACGTGTTTTGTCCATTTTGTTAAATTAACGGTTTAAACTTTTTGGGTCAGTATTGTATTTAATATGTCGTAGGATAATTGAAAAAATCGTGTCTGCAAAAATTGTCGGATAATTGGAATCTAAGAGTGATTTCGTTATTATCCAACCTATTTTCAGGATCTTTGCAAAAATGCTAGTTTGTATAGAACGATTGGTTTGAACGCTGATTACTAATCTATGAGTCGATATAAAACATCGCGCATCTGTACAATGCGTACCGTTCAAGCAGCCAAAACCGAATTTTCCGATTATCCTACGACATATTATATACATTTTAATTGAAAATTAGATTAATCCATGTACTGCATCAATTGAAGTATTGTGATGGAAAAAAAATATGTAGTAGGTACCTATACTTATTATGATGGAAAGGATTTGTTGGAAAAATGCACAGTAGAGGGAAAAATTAAAAGTAATGGTAATTTCATTACGTTAAAGAAATAAGTGTATTTTTATATATAAAAAAACAGCAACAAAGCACTCAGCTTCCTAATCCTTCTTGTATTTACTTTCGTACCTACTTATCATAATTATAGTAAATTTTTGTTGCTCAATTTCTCAGTTTAAGTCACAATACCAACTAACGGCTGCGTGTCACCGGTTTGCACCTTTTATGACCTTTGGTTAATTCTAAAAGCACTGAAATATAAACAGACCTCTATGCAATAAAAACAATCTTAGTGGTCACATAATAAGGCTATATTATACTAACGCGTCGTCATGTGTTACGTCACCCGGCAGATCAATAGGAGCCCCGCCAGTGATGATGCCCCCACGGCACAAGCGCACCACCGGCCTTTATTTATAGATGCAGCGATTCCCATTTACCCAGTGCAGCTTAAAATGTCACGCAACTCTTACACTGTTTTAAACTCCCGACTCACAAAAGAAAAGTCAAGTAAAGTGTTCGTCTTTTACTTTCTCGCATCCCCAGTACGGTAAGAGGAAGTAGGTATTGTAATCGCGAAAAAAATGATTTTCCAATTATCGCGAAAATGTGTTCTGTATTTTCATTTATCGCACACAACTCGTTTTTCCTCTAGTATAGAAAATACCGCTCAGGAACAAAATGTTGAATTCTCATAATGTTGAATTCACTAAACGACAATATTGAGAAGCTAGTAATTTGAAAATTCAGATGAAACAAAAGAAAAGCGAATGCATTCGATTTTCACTTCAGAAATATGTAATTATGTATTAGTTTTTAAACAATGTATACAGAAAAGCAAGTGGCCAGTACCACTTTGTGAACTATGGACATAAAAACTTTTTGTATTTTAAAAAATTTAATTACCCATGTATCCTAATATGTTTGATGTTATTAAAAAAATTTGAAAAACGGTACGTTGACAATGAATTTTCATAATTTTTTTCCGCCCGCATGTTTGTCATACAGTTTTGAATGACGACGTATTCTGCCTCGTTTTCGAAAAAAGAAAGAAGGTACCATCTTTCCGAGCAGGTGTAGCGTTTTTTCGAATTTCAAAAGCGCCTTATTGGCCTTGCCTTCAAAAGACAGACCTTCAAGTAGGTATTCTGTGTGTTTGAAGCACAGAGCACAGAATGGGCACGCGCGACGGCGGCACAATTCCAACCTCTTTGGTTTGAAGTAGGTAATCTCTGTAACCACACGCATAAACTGAACCGATTTCAAAAATTCTTTCATTGTTGGATAAGTTCGCTCGAATATAGATTAATTTTCTCACGGGAAATTCATTTGTGCCAAATCCGCAGCACAAATACGTCATAGGTGGGTTCGATTCCCACCCGAGACCATCATTTGTGTGATGAGCATAACTGTTCGTTTTCGGATTCTGGGTGTTTGCATGTATTTATTTAAAAATATACATATATGTATGTATGTTTATCGTTTGTTGAGTACCCATTTACAAGCTCGGCTTAGTTTGCGACAAAACAGCCGTAAATTATTATTATTAAAAACCTTTATGCAAATGAAATTAAAATTGCGCCTTCGCAATTCGCGTTTTCTCACCTGACGAAGTGCATTATTTCGGAGCAGTTCGAAAAATTAGTAACGATCGTTATAAATTTCGTGGCGGGGTTTGGAAGGGGGGCGGGGGGAGAGGGGGAGGGGGTATGTTGGCAGCGGTGGGTAGGGAGAGGGGGGTGGGTGCGAGGCCAACACGTGCCGGTTGCAGCGGGTGAACGAACGCCATTGACCCACCTTCGGGCCCTACTTGAAGCCGATAACACCCCCGGCGATAACGCGCCGCCGCTGTGTGCGTACACAAATGCTAAACACGTAGACTGCTTTTTAAGTGGCCTTCTATCTCTAGCTATAGACGAAACACGCCTAGGCCTTGTGACTAGGGCGTTCGGCCCAGCGTCGTGCGTTCAGAAGTATAAGAACAAGTTGGTCCTGGCACATCCTGACACTCGAATACAAGCGAACAGATTTTGTTATCTACATGCTTCGCTTTCGCTCAAGTAGTGCCCTACCTTCAGTCTTACCTTTTGTTTGCAGGTACTACTTGCTATTATAACGACCTGTACAATAAACGGACGTAAACTGAATGCATGAATTAATTATCACTCTTCGTTATGGACGTCGGGTGATTTTTGCTATGACCATTTTCCTCTTAGCCCACTCCAACTTTGTGTCAATGTCAGGTGTTGCGGCAACCATCAGCTGACTTATCTGTTGATTTTACAAACTTTAAATTTCATACAAAAATCGCTTATCGAGCTATGAAAGGAGCTATGCGCGGAGACTCTATTGGAGACAGGATCCGAAACTAAACCAGTCAGAGAACTAAAGTTTTTGAATAGCACTCAAGGTTAGTGGCAGTGGGGTGGTCACATCTGTTGGAAAGCCGATAACCGCTGGGGTATAGATGATTCCCAAGTGGCGCCTACGGGCGTGTGGGACGCCCCCCGGACAGACGGAGCGACGATTGGAGAACCGAGGATCGAGATCAGTGGCACGCCTGTGTCCAGCCCACTGCTAATGCAGACTATGCTGATGATAAAAGTTAAATTACTTTAATTACCAAATCATAAGCCTCATAAGAAGGCTCAAGGTCACCCAGAGGGCAATGGAGAGAGCTATGCTCGGAGTTTCCCTGCGAGATCGAATCAGAAATGAGGAGATCCGCAGGAGAACCAAGGTCACCGACATAGCTCAAAGAATTGCGAAGCTGAAGTGGCAGTGGGCTGGGCACATCGCTCGTAGAACTGACGGCCGTTGGGGCAGAAAGGTTCTCGAGTGGCGACCACGTATCGGAAGACGCAGTGTAGGCAGGCCTCCCACAAGGTGGACCGACGATCTGGTGAAGGTCGCGGGACCCAGCTGGATGAGGTTAGCGCGGGACCGGTCGTCGTGGAGATCCTTGGGGGAGGCCTTTGTCCAGCAGTGGACGTCTACAGGCTGATATGATGATGATGATGAATTACCAAAATAAAAATTACCAAATGCGATGTCTTTATACAAATAATTGCGAGGAATGTTCACTTTTTCTTTAATGGTACTAAGGATACAACGTTGTGTCACTAGTACCATCGATAAGAGGAATATCCTTATTAATTCTTTAATGGTACTAGTGGTACAAAGTTGTGTCACAATCAATGGTACTACTCAATGGTACAACTGACACTACGCGATACTATCAGCGCCCCGCGACTTTGTTCTCGTTAAAAAAGACAACACAGACAATGAGCTGTGCATGCAATACTTCAAGACAAATAAACTAACAAAACAAACTTTTTATTCAGCGACTAATAAGACTTTTGAGAAAGCAACAATCCGGTATGATAGCGACGGTGACCGCTCCATCAGGCGGGTTGTCTGTCCGTTTGCGCCTTTTTAAGACGTCAGCGATCTAAAAATATTACCTCATCATAAGACCAAGCTTTCGCGAGGCGGTCAATACAATGAAGTAGATACTTATCATCATCATCAGGTCGCAACAGTCCACTGCTGGACATAGCCTCTCCGAAGACGCGTCATTGAACGCGATCTTCAGTTCTTGCATCCTATCGCTGCCAGCAATTAAAAAAGCTGTTTAAGTACTTAAAAGAAACTGTAAAAAAGTAAAGTCAGACACAACGTTGAGGCCTAAAGCAGCTCCTGAACGACGTTATCAACGGCTTGAAACTGTTATCCGCGCCATCAACGTCCGCTGCACCGCCGCTTCCGGCCCCGTCGACCCGATCAATACGAGTCGGGGAACGAACCCGTGACCTAGGCTTCAGAACTAGGGCACCGCGCACGCGCCGCCACACCGTCGGCGGCGGTCTGTGCATCCGCCGCCATTCCATTTTGAATTGCTAATTTCTAGCCTCTACTGAAATGCATCCGACCAAAGTACTCTTGGTTAGGTTGCTCAGAGGGCAATAGAGAGAGCTATGCTCGGAGGCACATCGCTCGTAGAACTGACGGCCGTTGGGGCAGAAATATTCTCGAATGGCGACCACGTATCGGAAGACGCAGCGTAGGCAGGCCTCCCACAAGGTGGGCCGACGAACTGGTGAAGGTCGCGGGACCCGGCTGGATGAAGTTAGCGCAGGACCGGTCGTCGTGGAGATCCCTGGGAGAGGCCTTTGTCTAGCAGTGGACATCTACAGGCTGATATGATGATGATGACTCTTGGTTAGGTACTCTTCGAACTCTACCTCTTACCACTAAATATGTATTCCTATTGTATGTGCCTTTAATCCTGTGACAGTGAACATTGTATTGATCAATAGCGTCAAACCAATCTACTAGACTAGCTGTTGCCCGCGAATACTCCATTCCACGAGTGGAGGTCTAGGGAATGAAAATCTCGCAGCTCATATAAAATCGGAATAAAATGGTCAAGATCACAATGAATAGGTATGGGGACTTTGAATACTTATACAGTATTTGGTAAATAATTATTACTTAACAATCACAACCTCTACACGTTTCATTGACTATTGTGACTGTGAATCTGAGATGTTCGAATACAAACAAAGCAGTTAATTAATTCTAAAAATAATTTAAAAACGTATTATCAGGCGCATAAAAGGCGAAGGTAAAGGCCGATTGAATGTGTAGTCGAGTATAATTACTTGGTATACATTTTGAGCACAGCGAGTGCGGCCCTGCAATGCCAAGGCGAGTGCCAAAAGGCGGAGTGAGGTCAGAGACCAATGTCAGGGGCCCTACAATTTTGTATATGAGCTGAGCTATGTTGCAATACACTTTGAATTCGAAATCTGTACTAATAATAAAGAGGTAAAAACTTGTGGATAATTTGCACGCTTATCTTATAAATGTTGCGAAGAACTGAAGCGGGGTGTAAAATACACCTAACGCCATCTATTGACAAACTTTAAAAATATGAAACTGGTATGATTAGAATAGCTAAAAAAATTTTGAATAACATATAAATAGTATACTTTATAACGCGGATGAAGTCGCGGGGCATCGGCTAGTACTTATTAAAAACAAATTAAGACGAACTAGGCGCTGCCGCTATAGGCAATTTATATCAGAACTATGTTCCCCGCGGCTTCGCCCCGCGAATAAATAAGATTTTCCCACTGAAACAGCTTTTCCCGATCTATAGCCTACGTGTTATTCAAACATCCAAACATCTATAAAAACTTACTTAGCTTATAATATTAGTAGGATACTATCAGCGAAGGTAGACGATATAACTACATGAAGAATAGGCTGTCCGTTTGATAACATGAATGAATAATAAGTGTGTAAATAAATAAATATACAGAAATACCCACATACACTTTGTTGATATTATTACAGTAAAATTTCCATTAACGAGTTAAAGTTATAGCTAAAAAGCAGAACACTGTTTTTGTTTATTTATTTGTAGCTGTAAACGTCAGCTAAGAACGCGTATGTTTTTGAAACCGCTAAAAAGAAAGTAGTGGTTTAGGGTTGGTCCATCAGGTTTATATAAACCTTTAAAAAATTAAAACTAGCTGACATACGTAAATTAGGAAAAACGCCATCTATCGTACGGACACGGAACTGCGAAAAACGCTTTTCCTCGCAACGAAAAGCTTTACCTGACTGTGAGTGTACAAGGAGTAGTCTGATCATCAGTGATAGATGATCATCAGAGATGATTCATCACTACACAATATATAAATGAGAGAAGCTTTTCGCGTGTTACTATTCTCCCCCGAAACCACTGAATGGATTCGAATGGGGTTTTATATGTTGGATAACTTTAATTTTTTCGCATAGTTTTAGACTGCGTGGATTGAAACCTAAATAAAAGATAAGAGGGAAATCAAATATCTATATTTGTAAAAAAAATCTTAGCTTCCTACTTAAATAAAAATAAGAGAAATAAAGGTTGTATGGAAGAAATCGCTCTTAGCGATAAGACCGCCTAGACGTACATTATTGTAAATATCTGCTTTATTTTTTATAAGTGCAATAAAGTGTATTGAATTGAATTGAAATAAATACTTGCAAAACCTACAAATAGTCATTCATAGATGTTTCTTTAGAATAAGTAATGCCTCCTATGGTATACAGCAATTAGATTATTATAATTTTATGTGGCAGGCACACATCTGCTAGCGTCGTGGGATAGCCAGCAAGTAATTAAGGCCAACTGTATACATTATGAATATAAACTAATCACTTCATAACTATTAGGTATGCATATTTAAAACTTTTATAGATGAATTCAAAGGAGGAAGCAAAAAAGGAATCTGACGCCAACTAGGTTCTCTTGTTTTATAGGATCTAGACAAAAGCAAAAAATACATTAGGATAAAGCAATGAATTCGCCTATGTTAAAGTATTGCAACCCATGGAAAACCTGCGTAGTACGTACATCGATACAGATTCGTCGAGTCTAGACCAACGTCTCGAGGACCCGAAGGTCATCCCAGTTTACACGTGCCCAAACATAAACCAACAAATTTACGTAGTACTCTAACTCTGCTTGCGTGTGTGCGTAAATCACATGTACACGTTTGCATGTACACAGTGATATGTCGTAACAGCGCGTTATGGCAGTGACAGTGGCTCGGCTCGGCCTGAACGGCCCCCTTTTGACCTATTTTCAGGTCCCTTCTAACAGGATTGTGACGCAAGTACGCGTACGTATAATCCCACTGCGAAAACTACAGACATGTACCAGTTTCAGATACTGTTGACAGGAAACGTTTGTGATTTGGTTACATGTTGAGAAACTTTAAAAAAACGGCACTATAATAAGCTCGGAGACCTTGACATTTTATATAGCTGCAATATCATCGGGTGGTGCACACCAAATAGTTTTTAGCTTACCTAAATGAACAAAATGATCAAAAATAAAAATAAGGCAAGCGACAAACAAAGACGTTCCACGTAGAACTGACTCGATACTATTATCTATTCTGTGCTACGGCTATACTGAGCATAGCCTAGGCCTACCCCAATAAAAATATATATTCACAAAAAGTCTAATACCTACATTTTTAAAAGTAAAAGTTAGTAAGTATGAGATCCTGAGTCTTACACAAATCAAAACTGTCCCCACTGCTGGGGCTCAGGCCTACCCTCTCGACGAGGGCTTTCAGGCTATAGTCCACCACGCTAGCCCAGTCACAGAATATATAATGCCTAGTGCGGGTTGGTGGACTTAGTAAGAATTTTAGATACTTAATAGTAACTTTAAAAATTTAAGCACAGCGAACTAGCAAACAAACTTTTCGATGAAGGAACATAATAGATGTGTAAGATTAAATGAACAAATAAATTAAATTAAAAATAATATTGAAAATAATGATCTGGTGAAGGTCGCGGGACCCTGCTGGATGAGGTTAGCGCTGGATCGGTCGTCGTGGAGATCTTTAGGGGAGGTCTTTGTCCAGCAGTGGACGTCTTTCGACGGCTATGATGGTGATGAATTTAGAATATTAAGTAGATGAAAAAAGAGTTAAATTATTAAGTAAGAGCAGGTATGTAGCAGTAGTGGGCGCACAAAACGCGTCCGGCCCCTGACGCGGCGTCGTCGCACGCATTGTTTTGGGCCCTTGGTGCCTGGCTGATTGGTAATCGCTTTCAAAGTTCTTTCAGCTGAATGCGACCCTAACCATCCTTTTGTAAAACACCCTATGTATCCGTATCCCTCAAAACTTGTTGGTATCAAACAGTTTACGTGGGTTAATTCGTATTTTAAGATTTATAAATATGTATTTCGTTTGCATAGACCGTTCGATCACATATTGCCCAGCCAGATACAGCATTCAGTGCTCAAAGAGTGTCACGTCTAAACAATGATTAAATAACTGTAAGTATTGTTTTGTAATCAGCACGATGTTAAATATTAATTTTTAGTTAATCCTTTATTTTAATTGTTAATTTTTAGTTATTTTTAGTTAATCCCTCAAGAGTTGGGCTATCAATTTTGCAAAAACAAATTTTCAAATACAACTGGTAGTTCCAGAGATTAGCGTGTGTAGTTTTTGCGTGAAGGAGTAACAAACATCCAAAGATACATCCAAACATCTTTACAAACTTTCGCGTTTATAATATTAGGACGACTAGTATAGATTTGTCTAATCCCAAAGTATGGTTTTCTTCTCCTAAACCTACCATGGGAATTAAAGAAGGATAGCTGTGTCTAATGAATGACTAAGCCACTATGCCAATAACGCGATCAAAGAAATTGGTCAACAAACTTCCAAACAAACCGACGAACGGTTGGAGTGGAGTGTGGCGCGGTCGCCTAGCAACCGCCTGCAGCCGACGCCGCCTCCAGCGACCTATTTCCGCGCCCCGCCCGCCCAAATGTTAATGACCTCCAAAACCCGGGTCGAAGTTCACGCGTTACACGAGTCACAGAAACCGTCTATCTACCCTTATAGGTGACTTTTTACGGGTCACCCTGTATATTGATCCGACGGCACTCTGTTTGCAATGGAAACTAGGTTAGACATCGGCCACCTCCCTCCCTCCCGTATTGTTATCATTAAGGACCTTGGGGATTTTCTTTGGAATCGTTTCTTGTGAAGTTACATCGTCTTACATTTAAGAAAGCATTTGAAATTCGTTTCTTTTTATAATTATCACGTGTCTATTGATATTGTGTATTTTTAGTACAAAAAATTTAAAAATTAGAAACCTTTTTTCATATGTTGTAGTTTCTAAGATTTCACTTTTGGGACGCATAACTAAGTTTCCTGTAATATACATAAATTTCTGCTTTTTGTATTGATTTTAAATTTTGTATGTACATCAATAATATAAATTAAAAAAATATAATAATAAAATAAAAACTTGTTTGTGGGCGCTGCTGAACATTTGCTGTTTGCTGTTATGTAATAAATTTCGAGCTTCTACCGACCTTGTCATTATCGGTAATTGCTTTTTAAAGTTTGTGAACATGTAGCCGAAGGAACAAACGTTTTACGTCAAAAAGTGCCCGAGAATTTGAAAAAACACCACTGACCTTTTTGTTTGGTTTTCAAATTCAATGAACCGGTAGCACCAAGTGGTTATGTCTATGATGCTCTTTCTTCTCTAATACCTTCAAAGCGCTCATAAAAAGGGTGTTTAGCGAAACGTGCTCCCACCATAATAGATACCTACTTTGTTATATTTTGTGCATTTGTAAATTATGTTTCGAACTTCCTGTTTAAATATATTGTATTTTTTTAAAGTTTGATTTAAAAAGTTTTACCTAAAACTTAAGCTGTACGATGCTGAACGCCACGCCATTGAAACTCATCCTTACAATATTTTTGAAGAGACATTTTCATACTAGATGGTGATAGATGGCACTGACTGTGTTAAAAAATGTCTAATATGGCAAGAATGTTGGCAAAAGCCTGTTACAAGGCAAATGGTTTTTAAAAAAGAATTTACAGCCAGAGACCAATTGTAACGCCATCTATTGCCAACATTAGCAACAACGGTGTGCCTTTCCTCCGTGGCCATTCCTATGCAAGTGTTGTTCCAGCTACGAGAAATTCGAGGTCTGATTACAAGGGATTTCAACAGACAATAATTTTTATTTGCGAATAAAAGTACACATAGGTAAGTTGTAATAAAGTTTAAGGATCTTCAACGCGTTTTTCTATCAGCGTCGCGTTTAATTGCGCATGTGCCTAGCCATGAACCGCGTGCATGTGCGGTGTCCTTTAACGCGCCGGCTCTTGGCTGGTGGCAGGGCGCTAAGCGGCGGGGGCGGCGCCTATTCCTAGCGCGAAACTAGGCCGGCCGCCGGCCGCCGACTGCCGGCCGCCGACCGCCGCCACTGGTGCTCAGGCATAAGCGGCCAGCGGGGCGATAAGAGGAGCGATAGTGTCCCTAAACGATCATGCTTGCATGACATGCAACGTTTACGTGAATGTCATGCTGCATGATGGACCATCATGCTTGCTATCAATCAATCAACGGCCAGCACGTCATGCACGTAGTCTGCATGTCATGCACGTCAATCACTACAGTTAGACGCTCATGCATGAGTGACAGCACGTAATGCATGACATGCCGCATGATCGTTTAGGGAGCCCACTACGCGGGTAGCCACTAGTTAGTCATAGTCACTTAGTAAATCGAACCAGGTTTTAATTATCTGAGAAATATGATAGAGACAAATAGGTTTTAGATATTCCTGTGCAAGCGAAATGCGTCAGAGTAGAATACAAAAATGTCTCACTTTGCAGTGGCAGAACTCACATGTTAGGTTCTTCGGATTGTAGTTTCGTTATAGGAGATCAAAAGGAGAATGGAAGCAGTGTCATTCGAGATTGACAAGCAATGCGTTACAACCGAGAGAAGAGAGACGCGTTGAATGACGCGGCGGTGGGTGGTATTGGTATGTGATGGACACTATACTATGAACGGCATACAATTATGATTGTACGCTCTTTCTGGTTTCTTCTTTACCTAATTCTGAGACATACACTTGTCTAATATGACAGGTATGGTGTTAGGTAAATTTATTTGCACCACACGACTTTTGCGGTGCCAACACTGTGGATTAGGTGTTTCTTAGAACAGAGGTTCAAGATCTATGTCGCACGACATGGATTCAAATATCACATCTATTTCCTGACAATCTGTGTCGGGGCAAATGTTTCAAGTTAAAAATAAGTAAAGCTTTGTTGACTTATTAGTTCTTAGAATTTACAAAAATAGGTTTGCGATGACGTCAAAAATAGTTAATATGCAGTTTATAGTGACGTCATTTTATTTGGTGACAGCGGCTGGTTTTTCTGCCTGTTTATTATCAATTTATCATATAATTGTCATCCAAATAAGATTATTTTTCGGGATTGTGTCGCAGATAATGTTGCTGACAACGACCAAATTTGAACAATTTTCATTTTAGGTAACGTTATTAAATACGTTCCTGATTCTTCCACTTCACAGATAACTTGGTGGATCTATATTTAGGTGTAGGTAAGTGTGACATTGTTGACTTGTATGAGTCACGTCATGAATGTCACTAGAATCAACCCATTCGTGTTGTCATTGTCAGTGGCAGATGGATTCAGTGTATTGTATTAAAAAATTAAATTTGTAATTTTTTTTTTGTTTTCTCATCGAAATAAGCAAATAACTATTTTAAGATATTGCACTCTTCAGCATTTCTTTATTTGTCCAGAAGCTAGCTACCTTAGCTTCTGGACGTTGTATAAATGCGATAGTTTGTACGAGCATATGAAAGAGTTTTAACAAAACTTGGTACAGCCATAGCTTATATCCTGGATTACGGATATTTTATATTATACTCAAGTAAACCCAGAGTTAAAACCCACTAAATCCTCCAGACCTTAGAGTATACATAAGTATACTAACAACTCTCTGCTCCAGACACATGAAGACATGGCAACCTTATTTTCGGATTGAACGCAATGAATATTGCACAATCGTGGTTTGCCAATGATAAGGCGCTACTCAAATTGAGCTAAGCATCGTAATCGAAAACGAAATCAAGGCTGATCCTCTAGCTAAATAACAACCCAGCATACAACAATTAATTTTTCTATTTTTCATGAACATTGATATTGACAGGTTTTGTAACTTTGAAAAGTTTAGTTTGTGACTAATTGTGACAGTTGATGTTATTCTCGTTGATATATTACGGAAATAAGTATAACACGATACTTATTGTCTCAGTTTCGAGATTGGGCAAAAATGCTTTTGTCCGGCTGTCAGTCTGTAATTCTCTACAGGTCGCATTTTTCAACCGATTTTGACGAAAATTTGGCATGGGTATAAATTAATCTAGCCGACAAAATGAGTAGAATAAAATTTTTAAAAACATTTTACCATACTCGCAAAGCGGGAGTGATTTTTTTTTCTTGTGAATCCCATAGTGTGGGGTATCGTTGGATAGGTCTTTCAAAAATATTGCGGGTGTGTGAAAACCATTTTTCGATTCAGGGATCTGTTTGCGAAATATTAAGCTTTAGAGTTCAAATTTTTGTTACTTTAGTACATAATCTGTCTCAAAGTTGACTTCTGTTCGTTTCTTTTAGGTTTGGTTTATAAGGGCTGGCGAGGTCTACTGTTCTCACGGAACTACTAGTATATGTTTATGTCATTCCATACATAGTGAGTTGATCAAACCGTGTTGAGTGGGTCCTAAAGGGCCCGGTCCGGCGCCCAGCATCAGTATTCATGTTGTGGCCAACAAGTATTTAGGTTCATGTAGTCGTATGAAAGCGATCGCAATTTTCCAAGTCGCATAACATTGTGTCGACACATTACGAAACTTCCGCCTTCACCAATGTTCACGGCGGATGTTCTATGGTCTGTGGAACCACATTTCGTCTGCAGTTTAGAAAGTGAAGCTTTGTTTTCACTTCGCAGCGGTAATTTATTGTAACGAGCTGAGATCATTGCACCCAGCCACGTTTTGTAATAGGTATTAAGTCAGTAAAGGGATCAAATCAACAGCATGTAAAAATTCGAATCAGTTCCCCAATGTCCAATTCCCAGATTGACCAATTCCCAAAATGGTCAATTCTCAGATTGACCAATTCCCAAAATGTCCAATTCCCAGATTGGGTATTGGTCAATCTGTAAATTATTTAGACATTCTGAGATTTTGACATAGCGAGATTGATCCGTATGTTTGTATAGTTGGACATTTTGAGCACTTGGACATTTTGGAACTTGGACATTTTGGGAGTTGGACAATTTTCCGAGAAATTTGGACATTCTGGGACTGATCGCAACACTCCCACAATTCAAAAAAAATGTTTCGGATAGGTATATGTGTCAGGAAAATTAAAACTGACAGTTTCCATCTTAGTAAATACAAAATCCTAAGTTCCCATTGTGTACGACGCGTTATACATCGCCTATTTTTGAATCTAGATCTTTTAAATTCTAATAAGCCTTCACATTCATGCTAAAATGGAACACGATTCCGCGTTTCGTATAATCTAGGAATCAACTCTATGCAACTGAATGCAGGTGTTGAAACCTTGGCAATTGCGTTAAACGCACTTTCACTTAACTGCACTCAGACGCTGTATTCATTAGCTAATAAAACATACTAGAGCGATGGTGGCGTAATGGGGAAGACGCGGCATGTATCGTCGAGAGATCCGCGTTCAATTCCCGGTCGTGTCAAGTCGTGTCTACAATTGTTGCCATATAATTCATCAACCCACCTAACCTACAGAACAGCGTACCATTCTTTCGGTTTATCTTGAAACTTAAGTACATTTATTGACTCCTCTCAAAAGGAATAAATAAATAGAAAATAAATAAATGGGAAAAGAATAAATAAATATTTATTGTTATTCACGTTTGGCTTTCACGTTTGGCTCGACTATAAGTGTTATTATATTGAATAAATAAAATTGAAATGAAAAGAAAAACATCGTGATAAACCTGCATACGCCTAAAAAAGAATTCTTATAAGCATTGTTGCATCCACCAACCCGCACTGGGCTAGCCTAGCGTAGTAGACTATAACTCCCTCCTATATACTCCCCGAACGCCCTTCGTTGAGAGCATAGAGATAGGATCTCTTTGGTAGGTGCTCGCGGCCCCCTATAGAGGCGTAAAAAAGGCATTCTATGGGTGTCAACTTGTATTACAATACTGTAACTCACTCACACATTCTCATTGTCAAACTCTAATTTTGTATTTGCAAGAAAGAGTGAGAAGATACTTCCCCTTCCTCCCGCTACCGCTACCTTTGTCCGCACCCCCCCTGTAAGCGGCACCATCGGTTCCCATATTAAATATGCAAGATGCGGTCTCCATAGTGAGCGCGCGCGCCACCAAAGAGATTCGAACCTTCCTGGTTGAGAGAATAGGTAAATGTGAATTGTATACATTGGGGATATAATAATAGACTGTTGATTTGATTTGAATAAAATATAGGACACAACACATAAATACACTAGATATTATTAGTATATGTACTGTGTGTGTATTAATTTTGTGTCATCTTATCGCAAAAATCCTTCAGTTTTTTAGACTTCAAGATATAGTTATAGTCGATGTGTGTCACAAACAGAGTCATGGTCGGTTGTCGATCTCCTAATTTGATGGTCACTCTGTTATCATTCAAAATGTTATCACCAGTGATAAGACGATATCAAAATCTAAGAAATAAATTTGTGGTACTTACACTGTCCTAGAAAAGTCGGGGGTTCCCTTTGTAAAATATGACCTGAACATTATTACGACTTTCGTTTGATTTCTTTAGGTCGTCGGTCCATCTGGCGAGAGGCGCTGCGAGTACCCACCCGCAGTCTCCACTCCAGAACTCGTCTGCCCCAACGGCCGTTCTGCGACAGATGTGACCTGCCCACTGCCACTTCAGCTTGCTAATTCAGCTATGTAGATGACTATAAGTCAAGATCTCCTCATTGCGAATCTCATCCATACTTATAAGAAACTCCGAGCACAGACCTCTCCACTATACGCATACCAATTTATGGAATTGATCACCCACCAGTCAGCACCTACAATAACGAGTTGAAGGTACCATAGCTAGGTACCCCGATAACGCAGTGCCCTCATAATATCCAACAGTGGATATTCGGGCGCCGATGCCTACAGTAGGAATATATTATGATGGAGTACTTATTTGAATAGTGCGTTTGACATTTCTTGTTGAAAAGTGCACGGAACATAGAGGTAATAGTTGCGAGGTGCGCGGGATGGGAGGGGGGGGAGGTGGGGGGGGGGGGTCGCTGGTTCGCGCTGTAACCTAGATACCGGTCAACACTCCGGCTCAGTCAACACTCGCTACAGGGACATTAGGCTCGTTGAAGGAGCTAGCACACTTGTACAAGTACTGGAAAGGATAACTTGTAGTACTGTCAGCCTCGCAGTGCACCGCTTGACTCCAATGTTGACATTCAAACAGCTCCTTATTTTTCTGAGTGTTTTTGGGGTTGATTTCTTCACAGAGCAGGGTAGATTTCTCCCTATATCGGGTCCAGCTTCGCAAGTACATGCCATACTAATGAGATAGTCTGACTCATAATGTTGAGATTTATAATGGTAGATACATTTGAAAACATTTGAGTGGAAATAGCAATGAATATAATCAAGTAAATATTCGTATTACTTTTTGTACCGTATCGATCGAATACAACCAATACGTAATTTCGAAATCAGGTGCAAGTCTACTTGCTTACTAATATTCCACATTTCACAATTAGTAAGTACAAATTCTATACAAACCTTCGAACAGAACATACATCTGCTCTCCGAGTAAGTTTCACAAGCACACTCACCTGTAACAAGTTAAAGTAAACATTATTTAAATGCTCAACAATACACAATAATTATTTCCAAATAAACCTAATAACCATGCCAGTGACCGTATAAGTTTTAAGTCGATCATCTGTGCACACAATAATGGAAAATTTCTGTTATAAAAATTGCGTGTGACCTACAAAATGTCGACTTAATTTTTGTGTCGCGGCAGTGTTTAAACAATATGTAGCGTTGCAACTACTTGCTTGCGTACAGTCCAGTAAACGATCCAGTCCAGTCAGCTTGATGCCCTAAGGCAACCAGTGCAAACAGACTAACACAGGCATTAGATGCGACTAGACAAGGCCATAGCTATCAGTGAAATGTCGAGAAGGAAAGAGAGGGATACACAGAGCATTTATTGCACACATAACAACACCACAAGTGCAACTCACGCATACAAGGATAACTTTTCTATTTCTATTAACAAGTTCTACGACTGAGTATGGCGTCAATAGAAATAGTTATATTAAGTGCATTTATCATGCGTGTTTACGGAGCTTCATATTAAATTTATAAATCATAAAATTAAAAAAAATTAAGTTTTTTAACGTTGCGAACCGATTCGTGACGTAATAATTTATTATTGGTAGGTTAGGTTTACATCATTGGTGCCTAATATTTAAATAAACGGTAAACCAGTCCGTTTATTCAGGAGTGTCTCTTATATCCTAGACTAGGTTATTCTTACTGGTCGTTTTGATACAGGAAGTGAGGTCGATGCAGAGCCTTTTAAAATTAAACGTGATTTTATAAATTCACAGATATGATTAAAAAAACTAAAAGTAACCAAGGTCGATGTAACGTATTCCATTCCACCAATGTTTTATTTAATTAGGGAGAAGTCTAAAAAAATATTCTAAAAAATTCTCGAATATCAGAAAATCCTAAGGTTTACAACTAAACAATGTTCAACATAAAGCAGTCTAAATAATCTCCCCTATCTGATGAGAGCAATTCCCTTAGCTGATGCGCCCCACAATGCTTTGCATCTACCTTCCAACCACCATGTATAGTTAATATTAGTATAACGTTAGAAAAGGGAGGTTAGTTTTTTAAGACGAAGTTACGCCTAGAGTCACTTTTGTCTAACTTTACTAAAACGAAAACAAATTTAATTAATGCGTTCCGTTTTATAGAAATTATTAGATAATATATCATACAATAATATATGTCTTGACTTGACCGACTGTCTTCATAAAATTCGACTAGATAAAATAATTGGGTGAACGAGCGTGTGCGCACTAGATAGCGGCGGCGGCGACGCGGCTAGGGTTGCTACGTAATATTTTGGTGGCAAGTAAATTGAAGATTTCCAACACCTGCTGATGGAGTGTGACAGGTACAGGAATAAGAGGAATTTGATGATGAGACGACTTAAGCCGAATCGACTCGATGTAGGTTTCGGTTCAATCTTGGTTTGTATTGCTTAGTACCTACCTACAGTACATTTTTGCTTAGCATACTATCAACAATCCAAAAACCAACAAATACCTACACTTTTAAGAAAAATTCAATAGGTAGTAGGTAGGTTACTACACTATATCTTTAATCTGTGGTTACTATCCAGGTTCCTGCCAAAACCTGGATAGTTTTAGAAGTTTAGATGTGGCCTGTTACACCAAAAAGTTAAAACAATAAAAGATTCTGTAGGTAGGTATTTCGTATTGCATCTCCTTGGTTATGAATTATTTGGACAACGCAATATCAGGCCACTTTGTACAAAAAAATCTGAAGTAAAAGCCATTTAAAAATTAATGAAACATTTTTTTTCTTTTTAAAGTGATTGGCCAGTGAGTTGTAAAGCAGGTCTACTTATAATTTGTTGTAGTGAATGCCTGCTTTACAACGCACTGGGCATCATTTTAAAAACAAATTCAAATTACAATTTGTTGTAGTGTATCCCTGCTTTACAACGCATTGGCCGGCCAATCACTTTAAAAATAAGAAAAAATGTTTCATTAATTTTTAAATGGCTTTTACTTCATTTTTTTTGTATAAAGTGGCCTGATATTGCGTTCTCCAAATAATATTTAACCAAAAGATGGAATTGTTTTAACTTTTTGGTGTAACAGGGAAATTAACGCACTGGCACACATGGCATGCAAAATACAAATGTTTTTATTTATTTTTTAGATGGCGTTCACTTCTGATTTCTTTTGTACAATGTGGCCAGATTGTGTTGTTCAAATAAAACACCACCAAAGAGTTGCAATACAATCTACATAGATACATTTATAAAAGAGAGTGTTTTTTACATTAATCAGATTAATTTGATAATTTGCGGCTTTTTTATATGGGCGAAAATATTTTCTTTCTCCGATGGCGCTAAAAATTTGTATGTATGGGTTTAAAGTGCTCCTGAATACAATTATTTACGACCGAAGCGAGCGTGCCGCGCGAAGCGCTAGTGCGTAGCAGGCGTAGCGAGCGAAGCGAAGTGAGCGAAACGAGCGAACTTTATTTTTCTTCTGATTTTCGATTTCCATACTATTTCCGCTATTTTGTATTCACGGGTTTGAGGTGCCGTTTCCCGTCAAAAACCAAATCACAACACTGCAACCACGAAAACCATTTGTATTGCGGGTTTTAGGTGACTCAAGATTTGGTTTCCAGCTATGAATCAAAACGTCGAATCTCATTTTTAAAAAAAGAGGTTTTTTTGGGATTCCTGTCAAAAGAAAAGCTCAACACAGCCGACCTCCGCGGTAAGCTTGCGGGCCGCGGAACCCACCGAAATACTAGTTACAATATAACATGCTATTGAGCTGTGGACACTAATCAATGTCTAAGTGATAGTTACGTTTTGTATGCATTCGTGAATATTAGGTGTTAATAAAATAAAATAAATCCATACCATTTTTTATCGTGGGGAAATGCCTTAGAGTCGGTTCAGGCCATGCGGAAATTTGCCCGAGCACTTTTTCACGTCATTGTCAAATGAACCATATCACTATACCCTAAAGAACAAAATCGTCTGAATGGCCTCGAGCCTCGCGCTCGAAGTCATTCATACGATTTTGTTCTATAGTATATTGTGATAAGGTTCATTTGACAATGACGTCAAAAGTGCTCGAGCAAATTTCCGCTTGGTCTGAACCTTAGAGTATACACATGTCTGAACCGACTCTTATGCATACCCGACCTTCTGGGGGGAAGGCCACCTCGCGCCATCTAAGACTTTTCACATTTTAAGGGGAGGGAACGGGCGGGGTGAGAGTACAAACTCTCATGGGAGTATCGGTTTTTTAACTATAGGGAAATACTTAGTATAGGATACTTTAAAACGCGGACGAAGTCGCAGGGCATCAGCTAGTTGATAAATAAGATTAAGTAAGTAAGTAATATTGTTTGGACAAATTTACACACGGCTGTTTTGTCCCAAATTAAGCCGAAGCTTGTAAATGGATACTCAACAACTGATAAACATACATACATACTTTTAAATAAATACTTAAATACATACAAACACCCAGAATCCGAAAACCAACAGTTATGCTCATCACACAATTGTTGGTCCCGGGTGGGAATCGAACCCACGACCTTTGGTGCAGTAGGCAGGGTCACTACCACTACGCCAACAGGCCAGTCAATGAAATGAATGTATAGAAGCGGCAACCCTGCGCAGCGATAGCGTTCGAACTTGCGCTTGCGAGTGGCGAGTTGCGAGTTGCGCCACACGCCGCCGGCCTAGAACCCGCGGATGAACCCGAGTACCCTCAATAACTCACCACCGAATCCTGACACCACTATCAGAGTATTGCGCGCTATTATTCGTAATCAAATAGGGAGCAAGCGACGTTGCAAATAATAAATATCTATTTTGCAATTTACGCAAGAATCGCAGCTTTATGACGTATGCGGTATCGCCGTATTTGGTCCAGCATCTTTTCGCCCGGAGCTTTAACACAGCTCGGTAATATTTTAAGTATTAGACATATAAGTCCTCATTTCAATCATCCAATGGCATAATATAAGTAATGAAATGACTTTCGGCTAAAACGTTGCTTCGCACTCGTACAATCGAAAAGTAATTTTCGAGCTTTTCGAGCGAAAAAAAGACCGAGATGTTAATATTAATAAAATAAATGTCCAAATCATGGGGGGCTAACGCCGAATCAACATCTTCATATCAGCTCTTCAACGTCCACTGATGAACATAGGCCTTCCCAAATGAACGCCACCGCACCCGGTCCTCCGCCCTCCACATCCAGCTGCTTCCGGCCACCTTCGTTAGGTCGTCGGTCAAGGCGGGGGGCGTCCCACGCTGCGCGTACCTATCCGCGGTCTCCACTCCAACGGCCGTCGGTACTGCGACGGATGTGACCTGCCCACTGCCACGTCAGCTTGCTAATCATTTCGGCTATGTTACTAATCTAGCTAGCACGAATGGCGCACGGTGAAACACACAACGTCAGATAAACCCAGTGGTTTAAGTAAGACGGTCTGAATAAAATATTATGTAAATTAAATGTATTGTATAATAAAAAATAAAATAAGTTGTAACTAGCTGAAACATTCAGTGTGGAATTCCCGGCATACTTTTGCACATTCCTACGTTCATATAACGATTCAGTTGTGTTTCGTTATATTAATTATGTGTTCCTTGTACACGTTCCCATAGAAATTGGGTTATCTTGATACATCGCTCTCGCGTTTCCACATTACACTCTCGTATCGTAGATAACTGGTGTTGAAAGTGTAGGTTGCTGAATTTAAGACATATAAATATATAACATTATTACTTATTAAAGGCAGTAAATAAAAATAGCTTGTGGACCAATTATTTTTAGTCCAATTACGTTTATGGACATAGACTTAAAAATTTTTCGCTATACGCTGAATACATCCTAAATATATGACGAAGTTTTTTTCCCGTGGGAACAGTTTTTCCAGTTACCTAGCAGGAGTTATTATTGTATATACTTATTATACATGCCCCGCGTTGCCAACTAATTTATATCCAAAATATATATGACTTGTAATGCTTTGACAGGTGGAGGCAGCGCGAGGCATGTATTTAAAATAATCATTCCTGCTGATTAGTTAAATTATTTGCCTTCTAGAATACTGGTTATCTAACTAGGTTTACAATTTATCTACAAGGAATAGAGCCTTTTTAGTGTACCTACATATAGATTTTTACGCTAAATCATTGGTAGGCTAAATACCAAGGATTTTCGTAAAATTCGTAACGTTATCTTATGGTAAGATGCAAGAAAAAATTGAATGTTTTTTTACATTCCGTCAGTGTCTATGTAGGTACCAAGGCATGACTAACAAGTAGGTGCACTGTCTGTATGAAAGTACCTATTGTTGTTGGAAGCGCAGGCCCCGGCAGCGGCGGCCTATTTCCGCGGGGCTGGCACTCTGCCCAAAAATAATTAGTCATCATTCACTGCTTAGCCGCGACGCGATCCTAGGATAAGTCGCTTCTCAGAATGCGTTTTAGTTTCGATTTCGACACTAGTAAATAAGTACCGACGTCGTTTGTCATACTGAAGACACGAAAATATTTATTTCCTAAGAAAATGACCGGCTAATTAAGGCGAGAAATCAGTCAGTTTAGGCTACACGTCATTTCGTTGACAAATTAGCCATTCCCTTGCTGTGGTGACGGTATCTCCTAACCTCCTAACCAGCGAAATTTCCCTTACGGCCATATTCGCAACCAAGTTTCGTAACCAGTTGCCATAGAATAAGTACTTTTCTTTGTTCGCAACTAGATGCGAAAGAAGAATTTTATTTCTTTATTCGCATCTAGTTGTGTGGGAAAGTTATGGGGGAAATTATTACTAGATGCGAATAAAGAAATAAAACTCTTCTTTCGCAACTAGTTGCGAACAAAGAAAAGTACTTCTTCTACGGCAACTGGTTACGAAACGTGGTTGCGAATATGGCCGGAAGGGAAATTTCTACTATTACTGCCCCATAATCGTAGCTCCTCTAATTCTAGTTTAATAGGTACGTAGATAGAAACCAAAAACTATAACATTCATACATAGTAGATAAGGTAGAGTCAAACTACATGACAGGTAGGTTACTCGTTAGTATCTACTTTTCATCATTATTATTTTTACAGCAAACTGTTTTAAAACATTCTTCACAATATTATTTTCTATGCGCAAATGGCCTTGCAATCATAAACTGCTCATAGTATGCTAATGCCATCTATTGATACTTAGCAGAAGTGTTATGTTCTTGCCGCTCGACGCTAGATGGCGCAAGTCTTATAAATGTCTCGTAATTTTTGCGAACACTGGAATAGTCTTTGGCTTTTATGGATTTGACGCTGCGATCATTAATACTATTACTACTACTATTGACTAGTATTGACGATCGCCGATTTGACGTCACGTCAGGGCGTCAAGCGTCAACGCACTGATGCGAAATCCTCAAGGCACGACGTCAGAATAATTTACTTTAATTTTGCATCCACTCGCCAGGTATATAAAGGTTATAATGTTCTGAAATTAACAGGTCACAGTGCTTCCAAATTATCTTATTGAAGCGTTTATCCGATTTGATCAAGGACAACTCAACATCCGATGGTAAGTGACAATGACGGCAATGATGGGAAGCACATAGAAGATGCCTTTTCATTATTTCTTAATAGATTTTATTGTTTTATTCACGTACACCATTGCGGTTTAATAAGACGCAACGGGCTTGAGGGATTTCACAATAGCCAATAGTATATACGTAATATGATTATGATGATACAAATAATAAGCTAAGTTGGTAGCCTGAACCGAAAGCGAGTGCGTTATGAAACCGAGAGTGTATGTCATTTTCTCACGCGTTTCATACCTACGACGTTTTTCAACACACTTTTCGAGGGAAAAAAAATAATTTTCTTTGATTTTTGATGAGAACAGGTTATCACTAGCTTTTTGTGCCTAGTAAGTAAGTATTTCTGAGAGCCAATAATTAAGAGCAACTTTACGATTAAGTGTGTTGAAATAAATATTTTCGGTGCAGCAAATACCAAACTATTATTGAACCGCGCCGAAGCACAGTCGAAGTACAAACTAGTACTTATATTCAATTCTATGTCACCTAATATATTATGTAACATTGAATTGTCTTCCGGATTTATATTGATGGTTAATAAAGAGAAGTTAATTAAATTCATTTCATAATTATTTGTAATATTTAAAGAGCAGAACTATTAGGTCTTTACGACCAAAGTAATACTCCCAAGGGTCCGTAAAATATACTTTGACAGCTTAGAAGATCTTTTAATGTTACAAAGAGAGAAATCCGACGCTGACTCACGGAATGAAACATTAATGCCCAGTCAAAGAACATGAAATATGGAACAGAATAACTTTTATGACAGGCTTTAATATTAAGGTAGTTGGTACATAACATAATACTTACAGCTCCAAGCCGTAGCTCATTCATTTCTTTTAACGTCTGGAACCATATTTTAATTTTATAAGGTATTTGTAGACTAATATTTGCAAATTAATAATTAGTTTCAAAGGGGTACCGCCGCGAGCATTTTACATTTGGCACTATGGGAAATCCGGCGGAGTTGGAGGAGATCTTCTACCTTTAGGTTTTTTTTTTACTGTTTGTTTAGGTTTAGTTTTTTTTTTAAATTATGTTTGGAGGTTAGGTTATTTTATTTTTTATAAATAGTTTTAGAATGTCCTTCTTATGTTAATAACTTAATCCTACATTAAACTAGATAGTATACAAATATAATACTATACGTTTGTAAATCAAATACCGATGTATGGGAAATAAATAAAACAACGATAATTAGTTTTATATTAGGCTTTCTGGAATAAGCCTTTCTTCTCCATTATTATACAAAAAATCCACTGGCAATCTTAGACGTCTCAGTGTCTCATTCAAATCGATAGGAATCCCTGTACAAAAACAGTGTTTATATAAAACATGACCACCCTCAACCACCCTCCATAGCATAATTGAACTACGCGTAGATATCTTGTGCATCTCTGTGTGTGTAAGTGCATACAGCGGCCCTAGGCACACAGAAGGCTAGACTACTTTGTTGGGGTAGGTCTGGCTGGGCGGCTCGGCACAATCGAGACATTATTTCAGTTCAGTTTAAAACGTTCTAAGGATCTGTTTATGGAAAAATCGGATTGAAAAAGTTATAGAATAAAAGCGATACGAATAATACCGGAAGCAATGACTCGAATCTTTTTACATAGCCGCACTCGGTATTTTTTTATTAAAATAATATTTGGAAAAACTTAGGTACTAAAAATTATAATAACTAATTGAACAAAACGAAGAAGGTTGGAACCTAAAATTGATACAAGCTGCAACGATGACGTTCTATAAAAATTCTATAAAATGTTCTATTAAAAAAAAAATTACTCCCGTTTAGAATAACTGAGCAGAGTAGAAGATAATATCACTTTCTTCAGTATGAAGAAAAGCACTATTTATCTACTTTAAATAATTTTATTAATTTTATAGCGTTTGAAAGTTTGTGGATAAACTGTATTAAATTTTAAAGATGAAAATAATTAAACTTTTAAGGAAAATAAAATATTTGGGAAGAACTTACTGTTTTGTCATCTACACACCCTTGTATACAACGTCAATAACTGAGCAATACAAAACATACGCAATGTCAACACACCAACACACTTGCACTCTATACCCACCCCCGATGCAAGTGTGTGCACTGACTGTCCAGACGTCTATGTGTGCCCGCCAGCTAGATGTCTAGATATAGGTCTCTAGTTGGCCGGGGTGCATCGCTGCAGCGTTGGTGTAGGTCCAGGGGGAGGGAGGTAGGTCGGGGACTCGCCTTCCACCCCCACGCCGATGCACTTGCAATAAGTAGCACGTATAACGCAATCAAACCCGCGACGGGACGCCACTCGCTGCGAAAGTCCATTTTGCTCAGTAATGAGGTTTTGTTATTTAGGTTCTGTTCTGTTTGACTAGTACATTTAACATCATAAATAGCTGATCACTTTAGTACCTACGTAAATGTGAATGAACCCTACTAATATTATAAACGATAAAGTTTATAAAGGATGTGTGTTTGTGAGTTATGTTTGTTACTCTTTCAAGCAAAACCTACGGATCAGATTTTGATGAAACTTTACAGTAACATAGATTGTAAACCAGAATAACACATAGACTATAGATACATCGGGAAAAACTATACAACTAGTAATAAATATGTATGGCGTTAGCAGGGGAATAGTCAGAAAACTCATAATGTCGCTCAACTGGTTAAGGAAAGAGCCATGCTCGGAGTCTCTGAGAGACAGGGTTCGAAATCAGATGATACAAGAGAACCAAAGCCTTCGCTTCGGCATACCGCTGGGGTAGACATCGAGTTCTCGAGTGGAGACACTGGGCAAGCGTATTGTGGGACGCCCCTCGGCTAGATGGACCGACGATCTGCGTAAGGCGGCTGGCAGTGACTGGATGCGGAGATCGAGTTCGGTGGCACGCCTCGGGAGAGGCCTATGTCCAGCAATGGACTAGTGCACGCTGATGATGACATGACGTATACCTACCTAGCAATGGGTCCGGCGGCGGCCTTTAAGTTTTTTTTATACATTAATAAAACCTGAACATTGAACTCAAAAACACCTCGAAAGCCGTTGGATGAGGGACCGACGGACTACTGAGGTAAAGATGGCTGATGAAGATGATGACCTGTATTACGTTCGTCGCAAAAATGTTTACCCTAAGTATTAATAAAAAAATACAGTATATATTTTTTATTTTTTTTTATGTTAGATACCTACTTAAGTTTTATTACCCTTGTAAAATAACCTATTGAATAAATATTATTCGAAGTTAAATAAAATAAATAAATAAGTATATTTTTTTCTATGCGGACTACAGATAATCAACAGCATCTTGGAGGAGCCATTTACTTAATTAAATGACGTATATTTTTGTTTCACGCAAGTACGTTTTGATGCGACTGTTTGATTATATTCCAGCTTGACTAAGTCTGTGCTGATCTGCGTTGTAAAGGTTATTTAACTAGGTTTTTTATTGTTTGTTTTTATAAATGATTCTATTTTCATATTTGAGGTTTTGTCATATATCGTTTTTGGTAGAACACTTTTGTTCTGGCTGTCAACAAAAGGTGCTTTTTCTTGCATTCTCCCAAAACCCACATAAAAGCTATCGAAGCGCTTATATGCGTCTAGGATCGTCTCGAATAGTTTACTGATATCACAAATGCTGGGCCTTTTGAGGCTAGTGGATTGATAGAACTAAACGAAGAACTTGAGTGTTTTAGGTCACTTGCCCAAATATGTATCTAGTTTACACGTTTCGCGCAGATTGAAAATCTATGAAATAGCTAATTAGTACATTCTATTGTAGAACACGATTGCAATAAATACCATCAAACTTTAACAAAATCAACTTGCGATAAGCCGACCGTTTACCGCATATCAACTAGGTATATTTCAAAACATTCGATAGTTCATTATGTAATACCTACATCAAAGTTTATTTACCAATACATGTGGTCGGTCATCGACCCCGGCTTCTGGTCGGGAAAATTCGGCACTGCTCGCATTTTAGAGGGGGACACACTTATACAGAAACATTGGGGAGAGAGTGCGTAATGGCGGAGGGTAGAGACCTTGAGCTGGCAAAATCAAGGGTAAGGTTGTGCGCTGGTGTGCGTGAGTCCTGGGAATGCGTCTGTGTGTAACGATCGCTATATTTATATTACAATCTGCACATACAAAAAGAAGTTCTAGGTATCTAAGTAATAATCTGAGCACTGACCCTGGAGAGCTAAGAGCAAGATGGCAAGCTCTACGAGTGGGTGCAATCAGTTTCAGATTTCAGTACCTAATTAATACACCCACCTATATCTTTGTTGCTTTTGTCTTTCAAGCTTTAAAGAAAATCTTATGTAAATTGAACTGAAATCCTTGACAAAGTTAATTAATAAATTAATTAGTAGGTAGGTAGGTATAATAGGTAAGTACATTGTATACCCTATTATCAAATAAAAAATATGCTCATAAAGACATAAACCAACCTTTGATTTATCGTAATTTGGATAGGTACCTACTTGAAAGAAGCTTAATTCCTGTCGGTGAAAATCAGTAAAGTAATTAATTATTTGATATTAACGAAGCAATTTTTTTATCATATAAATAGAGGAGTGTACTTACTCTAAATTAGTAAGGGCACCGTAAACTGTGAAATTAGCAAAACCCCGTCAAGATATAAAGGTAAAATATTACGGTAAACATAAGTAAAATCGCAAATGATGTAACAAACACAGCAACATAAATTTACCGATCAAACCGCCATAAAAATAAAAACGCATGTCAACAAGCAATGACTACGACCACGTGTTCAACCCAAAATAGACGTGCACGCACACAGGCGCGCGGCGCACGCACACGCGCGCGCGCCACGCGGCCGCGCGCGAGGCCTGCGCGGAAAATCAATATTTTGAGGGCAAAACTACTTCCCTTATCGCAGCTGTGTGCGTAGACCTCCCCATTCCCCGGCAGCGAAAAGCCTCATCGCAGCTTCAAAGGAATTGCACCTTATCTGTTACGAAACAAAGTGTTATTTCTGCTATTAAGTGTAGGGGTAGTTGAATCATGAGGGTTCGGAGAGGTAGCGCCGTCCCGCTCCGATCAATCGGTCGGGCCGGTCGCGCGGCCGCGTGCGTGGCGCCGGCCGACGACCCCGCCGCGGCCGGGTCGTTGCCCGCGCGACGGTGCACCCTGCCTGCTACCCCGCGCCAGCCAGCACGCACCCTTGTTCTGCCGAATATTGGACCCGCGCCTCGCTGACATTGACTCAAAGCGCGGTTCATTGACCTCCTATAATGCTTCCGTTTCCCGGTGCGCCGCTCTATTAGCGTCCTTACTGCAGTAATTGCTTCATTACAATTTCGTTACGTTATCTCTATTCTAACTACAAAATAAACTACTGAGCAAGCCCAAGTCCAAGATAGATCAAACTGATTCCTGTTATGATTTTCGAACAATGTCCTGTACTGTCGTGTGACTCGTGTATAAAGAAATTAACGTAAATTTATAAGCAGCAAAAAAAATTCGTTCGCAGGTTCAAAGGTCGCGTGTTAAATGCCTACAAAAATTCATAAGAAAAATCTGATTGGTTCCTCTTTTACTGTTACCCCACTGAAGTAGATATGTGTTTTGTCTGAATAATGTCTAATAGAGACGAACAAATACCGAGTAAAGCTAGGAAAACACGCATGAGTACTACACTTGGCAGACACACAGACGGACAACGAAGTGGTCCTCTAAGGGTTCCTTTTTTCCTCTTTTGAGGTACGGAACCCTAAAAAATATGGAAACCCAACTACAGAATTCGGGTGATCCCACCAACACACATTTCTTTGAACAATTAAGAACATGAAACGGTCCAATATTGAATGAATGAAGATAAATGTGCACTCGCGCGCGCGTGTGGGCAAAGCGAGCAAACAGGCGCTAATGCAATCAAGCCACGTCACAAATCATTCCCAAGTGAATTAGGCGCAAAGGCATGTCCACCGGAATTCGTCGGTAAAAAACAGAAAGAATCGGTCGCCGCACCTACCAAAATTAATATAGTGACTAAGTGAACATTTGGGATGCAATGCGATGCGCTTACGCATCCTTCTGGCACAGTATAATGATTGTTAATAGGTAGGTAATGTTGCGATGTGATATTATAACAATAACCCACCACATATTAATAAACCGCTCAGGAACAAAATGTTGAATTCTCATATTGTTGAATTCTCAAACCAGCTACATATATCTATGAAATGATACATTCACACAAACACTTTGGATTCCTTAAAATATGGGAATTATACAAAGAATTATCCCAACTGGGATATACGTATACGTAACATAATACTCGAATACTAGAGGACAAACAAAGCTAAAAATTTGCATTTACAATGGCCCTGAGTAATTAGAAATTAAAACTAACAAATCTAATTCTCACCTCCGCAACTTTGCTTTATACCCATTACCCGTACACCCACATTGAATCATAAATATATACAGGGTGTTTGGAAGGTCGGGGTGCAAAGCCTTGCGGAGGTGACAGGGGAGATCATTTTAGACTGCATTAACCCGAACATGCTTTAGTAGAAAACCTTACGGTTTTTGAGATATTCGAGATTTTCGTGTTTTAAAAAAGAACCATTTTTTCACCTATTTAAAACTTTTTCTGTGAATTTACACAACAACTCGGAGGAATGAGGCACAACAAATACCCAAAGCAATGAATCACATTTTATATTGAAAAATACTTTGTCTTAATGAATTTTGTTTTGTACAAAAGTATATTCAACTTATTGAGTCTAACTAAATGACTCCCTTGTCACCTCCGTAAGGTACTTTAACGACCTTCCAAACACCCTGTATTATTATATTATTTATATAGAGTTCAATCTAAATTTCAGATTAATAACGAAATTTAAACAACAGTACTAATGAGAAAATCAAGTCAGATTATCCAAACACAAAAATTAAATATAGTATGTGCCTCTATTGTATCTCTTTGCACGGTGGCGTTGGAAATTATTTTGATGCAAGCTGACGAGAGGGTGCTATTAAAAAAGTGGATATGGTCTTTCGCCGAGTAGCGTTAAAAAGAAGTTAATGTAATGTGAGTAAATTAAAATAACAATATGGGGACGACGTGACTGCTGAGTTGTAATGCAACCGCGAATCGTTTTATGTTTACGACAATACTAAAACGTTTAAGAACTGAGTCCAACGTAGCTTTTTGTAGCTTTTTACGAATAGTATTCTGTATAATAATAATAAGATTTTGGACAAATTAACACACGGCTGTTTAGTTCCAATTTAAGCCGAAGCTTGTGCTATGGGTACCTAAAGTCTCTTTCATTAGAAGTTTCCAATGAGGTAAACAAATATGGTCTGACCATAATATGTCTTAATGAAAATCTAAGTTTTTATGAAAATATCAATAATTGTTTCATAGTTTACCTCTCAATGTTCTAAAAAACAATGTTGTGAATATAACGCTGATGGCACCATCTTCGATCTTCGATTGGAAGTGATCGTGGAATAATTTTACATTGTGATTACCATGTGCTTTGGTTACATGATTGGAATCTTCTAATGAAAGCGACTTTACTCAACAACTGATAAACATGATAGGTATACTTTACTTTTAATAAATACATAGATACATAATCTAATTCAACATTCATCTAAAAGTTCCAGGATTTGCATCTAATTAGAACTTGCTCATCTCCTCGCGGATATAACCACTAGATCGAATGTTCCGGGACATGTTTCCCAAGTCGAAGGCAAAGCACATCTCAGCAAATTTTATGCGGAGGGGGAGTGAGGAGAAGGCTAACAACTAAGTAAGAGTAGGTATAAATTAGTTGTTAGGCTAATAATATCACGTGCGTTGATAGATCAGTCAAATTAGGACAAACGATTTTATAAGTTTAGAAAGATTACTTTTATTGTTTTTGCATTATATGTAGTTCTATCCGTTCTATCGTTATATCATTCGTTCAGGGACCTTTATTTTCCTGAAGCGAAAAATCCCATTCATTTAGCACCTGGCGAGGAAAATGTAAATCCATCGAGCTGTGAAGAAAATGTTGAACTGCCTGCCTCAAAGTGACAGGTCCGTTCACGCCCGCCGAGCTACTCCGAGTCGGATGCATTTTTATTTGCAAGATTGAAAGAATTACTTTTACTCTTTTGTTGACGTTTTGAATATATTTGTCACGAGTCCGCGACATCCGCCGGTTGGTTTAAAAGCTGCGTCAACTTTAATTGGCTTTAAATTTTGCCCGATAAATCTTTTCCCGGACACGATTAGACTTAATAATGTCCCGGTTTCGGGATTTTAAAACACATTTTTCGGGTTATTTTCATTTAATGTTTCCTTATTTCTTAACACGATAATTATTCAGTATGCCGCAACATGCAATTTTCTTTATAATGTTTCTGTTTTATACTGTACCGTAGAGGAATATACCTAAACAAATCTAACGTCATCTTTCTACACTTACCTACATCACCATGACTATACTTGATCAATATTTATGTTCTTCCAGAATAACGAAGGTGATTTAAATACTGATAGTTTGGTCTTCGACTCATTATGTTAGACTGACTGCTATACATACAAATTCACAAAATTTATATACCTGCACTATATTATGCCCTTTAAAATTTCGTACCTATACAGACACTGAAGCTGGTAAATCTAACGGATCCATCAAGCAAGACTCACAATCAAAGGAGTCAACTTATTACTTACTAGCTGTTGCCTGCGGCTTCGACTGCCTGTAATAATTCGTTATCCCGCACTGCAACAGTTTATATCTCGCGGAAAAAATTAGGATTTATTAATTCATTCATCATTTTCTAGATCCTGCGCTCGCTTCACAGACAAAAATGTCAGAGCTAAAATATTTAAACTAAATTAAATAATTGAAAGTGGAAGGAAATTAAATATTTCCTTTATATTTAATTTTTATTTTAATAAATACTAAAATTTCACAATTATTTGAAAACTATTGAACTTTATTAGAAAACTATTCAGAATCACCTTCTTTACTTACATAAGAACAGCTAGAAATACTACTAAGCCCTAAAAATGATGATGACACCATTTTTGTTCCCAGCAGTGGGTTTCCTTTATTAAATTTTCTATTCGTTTATATATTTCCGTTGTAATATTAGTGTTGGATTCGGATGTGTGTGACACAATTCTATAGAGCTTCCTCCTGTTCTCACAACATGTCGTAATCACACTCTATCAACAATGTAGTATAAATGCCGTGCTCTGCGTGCGTGGTACTATAGTAAGCGCATCCCGCGCGAGATGCTCCGCTAGATTCAGCAACAGCTGTAGATTCAGCGGCCCAAGCGGTCGGGGTCAATGCCCACTCGTATTTTCAACACGTGCTAACGTTTTCCGCGTTCCAAGGAAAGCGCTCGGTTGCCATCCCTTCGGCTGCAGTCGGGGATCTTCGGATGCACTCGGGCCATTTCAGCACTCCGTTATGTAAACGAAGTACATCTAAAGTACCTCTTTACATCTTTATAGTGTCTTATTTCTTTCTACACCAACACAAAGATGCTCCCAAGACACATTTCTTCTTTAGATTACGCGGTCTATCATGACTGGAGGTCCGAGTTAGATTCCCGTGGTCATTCCATAAACACAATTGCAACCAAAGGTCACGCCGTATTGTCTGGCTCAAAATTAAATGCCATATGTCTTCCCGCATATGATGGGAATTTCTTCACGTTCTATTGCTAAAGAAAATAGTCTGCTGCTTTTTGGATACAAACTGTAAAATGCACCGTTCGATAAAACTTAGATAAAACCAAAGGAGTAAGATACAGCACTCTAAACGTAAACTAGACTAAGCTAACACGTTGAAGCCCAGTTGCGGTTGTACAGTCACCAGTATTATAGGTAACTACAGTATTTTTTACTAAACAGAAAAAACGAGCCAATGTATATGGCATGGAGATCGCACTACCTGTAGGCGCAGTATGAGATGCCTTCCTGCCAGATGGACCGACGACGACGTTAACCTACCGATTGTGGACGCGCTCTTTAAAAACTCTAACAAGAATTACAATTATTTTTCAATTAACGATTTACAATACAAATACCTAGCTAAGTACGAACATAATAATATTATTTCATTTCATTGCTAACGGCTAAAGGTATCTCGGTTAATAATCACCTCTTAATGGGTTCAGAGTTTCAATGTCAAGATGTCAACATCTTTAGTTAATATCGTAAACAAATATTTAGGTTCCACTTTTAGCTTCGATGGATCGTGTAACCTTGGCATTACTGGAAGAACTTTCGTGAGATGGCAATCTTGGATGGAACCGACAAGCACGAATAGCGCCATGCAAACTGCATATAAATGCATGGATCTAGGGTCATCCCACATTTATCAACGAGGTATCGGCTTAAGCCAGCCAGAATCAACTTCATTTAATAATAATAATCATATTAATCAACTTCATACAGTCGGGTCTATGATGAATTGATGACAGTAAGCGTTATGCAAAACCATTAAATCAAACCACTTTAGGTCTGTGCGATGTTCTTCACAATCGCATTTTGTCCTATTCACTCACATTTTCTCAGCCACTTTCGCAACCTCAAAAAAGAACATACTTTTTTTTTATTCAGCCGTAAAAAAGGTAAAAAAGAATCCATCAACGACACCTCATTATTTGAAATAGGTTCTGTAGTTTAGTGTAATAAAATGTGATAGAAATAGGATTATGCAGAAAAGCGAATAGGAAAAATGAATCGCATTTAGAATCGCATGAAGAATATCACAGACCCACTATTACTGCTGCGTATATATCGGTGTCTATGTACGTGTCGTCCATTGTACGATGTTATTAAAATATTTTACGGGCTTAAGCCGGTGCCTAGTTGATAAGTGTGGAGAGACCCTTACCCAGTGATTGCCTTGCAACCTTCGCTTGATGAAACTAAATCACGATACAAATGATGTCACGTCTCCAATGTCACGGCCAGTGTCAGTGTCAGAACCAACGACGTGGCAACGCCGAGGTGGTCTGTACACTTGGTTGTGCAGCTGTAAACATACGCTTGGACAATAATGTTTTGATTACACTTCCCTCGCATCATTGATTCTGCATATATGTAGATATGTTATCATTTCGCAGGGTTTCATCTTGTCGAAAGTTTTATTTGGCCGAAACTTAATATATCCGAACACTATATTTTTAAAAGCTTAGGTACGAGTAGGTATATTAAGCTATGATTATACTAAGTTTCTTGATTTTTTAAGTTGTTTAATTGAATAAAAACAATCGTAATTTATTGTTTTAAACAAACGCCTCGTGCGAAACGTAATTTCAGTGTTTCAGGCAAATACAATAATGCGAATATTCGTCATCTGGTAATCAATCAATAATATTGTATACCTAAGAATTATTTATTATAATGCGAGCAATATAGCATAAAGGTATAAAAGAAAGACGGTAATGCAAAAAATAACTTTTATAAACATTAATTCCTTTAAAATATGTTTTGGATTATGCAAAAGAATAACCACAGCCGAGAGCTAAATTTGAATTTAGCCTTTTCTAGAATAATAAGTCTTTTCAATCCAAAAACAGAACAAAAGGAGCGTAGGTCAAGCTCCCTTGTGTTTTATACGAAAATTAAATACCGACGTCTTACATTTACAATGTACTTTGCCTCGTTACTGGTAACATTTTCACGCAGCTACAATGTTATCCAAATTATTAATATATTTTGTCGTTAAGTCAACACATTAAGTATATTATTTACATTATCATTTGTCATCGTTAGGTACTTGTCAGTAACTTCGCATCAGTAACTCTTCAGACATCTTCTACCCAAAGCTTGTCTGGATGAAATCGCTTAAAGCGAAGATTGTGATATCTTATACTTAACTGTTTTTAGTTTATTTGTGCAATTTATGTATTGTATTTTACTTTTGCTACTCAAGCAAAATATAGTACCTAGTAATCATTTCCATTTTTCCAAAGTAAAGGCGTAGGTACTGCACAATACCGGTGTCATGTGTCTTGATTGCAATCAGTGCATTCGCACAGATGCACTGTTTATGGTTTCGTAACTGATGGCTGAGTGGCGAGCGGCGCCGCGTGACTCACGCCCGGCCAAGTTCATTGTCGTCCGTCCGAACTTGAACCCGCTGGCTAAAGGTTTGCCGCACTCAGTGATATGCGATGCGGTGCGATTGCAAGTTACAAGGTGAGTTGGCTCTGGTTTCATTGAGCTAGTATGTATCTGCGCGCTGAATACATCTAAGCACGTATTGTCGGACCCGTTCGCGCGTTCTTGGCCCGGTATTGTATTGGCACGATACAAATCAGCGTCCAAATTTCGTACCGCTGCCAGCTATAACCTACTTGGAAAGCACCTTACATCTCTGTTCCAACAAAGCACCTTACATAACTAATCTAGCATTTAGCGTCTTGGGTACTAAATAAATAATAGATGCTGTTTTGAAGTGGCATGCGTATAGTAATACAACATTTGCTGCTAGTGTATCCTTTTCAAGTATACATGTATACTTTTTTCCGGATTCGTTTGTTACAGTCGGTAGCGTTTGTTTTCTTTCGTACACCAAATCATTTAGAATGGAATATATGTAGGAATATACAGGTTAAGGCAGGTTCACAGTATAAGTAGAGATGGTAGCCATTTTGTAGTAGCGGAGACAGGGCAAGATACCGTTCGGGTCGCTGGGACAAGGATTATAAAGTACTTAATAGCTTAGCTGGTACTGGATGGCTGACTCGCGCATGTTATTGATAAGGTCCGTAAACAGTAAAGCGACAATGGTCGCTGTACACAGCCGCGGCCGCGGTACTTGCGTGACAATGACTCCGGCCGAGCCGCCGACAGTCCCGTATCGAGCACATGCTCAGGCGCAGATAGCAGACCAATCACTCCCATTGTTTACTCGCCAACGACAAAATAACGCGACGCTTGTAAATATAGACTTGCCGTATCGCTTGTTTTAAGTACACATTAGGTACCATTATATGTACCCTTCTGTTATTTATCATAGCAAAATTGTGAAACTTATACTCTTATGTATGCATTATCTATATGTACAGGGTGGTGAAACCGAACGTTATACGTGGAGGGAAAGTACCATAAATTAGACAGTAAATACTCAACGGAGACTTTATTTTTTTATAATGATATTTTCCCTCGGAATTGCATGTTTTCCACCTGTATATAATATACCAACTTAAACGTAACTTGGTCAAAATTTACGTACTATGTCGAAGAACATGAACTTAGTAATTTATAGTACCAATAAAAATAGGCAAAATATTATTATTTATAATTGAACATGTACCTAAGTTAATCTTACATATTTTACAAAAAAAATATCTACTCATAAATACCAGGAAATTGTGATAGTGACTATAAATAGCTTGATGAATGATATCATCGCATACGTGCTCATTCTAAGTGGACCTGACATTCTCAATGTCAGGTCAGGTTCAGAGACCTGACAAAACGATGCGTGGGTAATTGACAGATCTACTTTAGAGCTGGCTTTGGGTATAAGTGGGAAATTGTTGTTGATCCCATACCGCTCTTAAAAATGGCTTGGGTGTAAATGGCAGATTCCTGTTACCGCTCCTTGGGTATAAGTGGGACATTGTTCTTGGTCATATACCGCTCTTAAAGATGGCTTGGGTATAAGTGGAAGATTCCTTTTACCGCCCTTAAGGTGGCTTGGGTTTAAGTGGAAGATTCCTGTTGGTCCCATATTGGTCTAACACATCAAGTGGGGACACATTCACAAGATTTTCAGCGGAATCTTGCTTATGTATTGCAGTGAAGGCAAAAATTAGTTAGGTGTAAAAACAAAATAGTTTTCAATTAAATGGATTATTAAATTGGATCTTGCTAAAATATTTATACAAACATAAGTAATTTCACTGAGTTGTGATTTATTCATCTTTAAAGTATGTAACTGAATATAACTTTGTGGTATGTATGACCCTAATGTATCCGAAAACTTTAACAACGGCGTTGATATCCTTTATTCTCAATGTTCCTGGCACATACTACAGCTATCATGTATGCATGGCAGATGTAGACCAAATGTGGTCAATAGCAATATCATTTTTTTGCAGAAGGGGGGACTTTGCAATAAATGTGATACACTTAGTTTACTGGAATAGAAATATGGGGTAAGCAAAACAGGTCAATACAGCTGTCCATATACCTATGAGGCGCATGCCCATTATCTACGAGTACTTGCGTAAAAAAAGTAGATATCATATTTCTCCACTGTCCTCAATCAATGCTAAAGCATTACCAATAAGTATTTATGCAAATTGACGGTCGTTATCCATTTTATATCCTAAGCAAACTTATTTTTACTATCAACTAACACAAAAACAAAAGACATTAGCGATATAGTTAGGCATCATCTAGCCGCTTCCGCCTACCTATTCTTCAGATCTTCGGCCCACCTGGCAGGGGAAATCCTATGCTACATCTACCGGTGAACGGTTTCCACTCCAGAACTCGAAAAACATAACCATTATAGAATTTGATGATGTTGACGAACGGAATAATGAATGAAATATTAGGCATATGACCCCAAGGTACCTTAAAATCCGCGACTGCAGCGACATCAGCTGGGACCGCATCAATCAATCAATCAAGCACTGACCGCACACAGAGGCCTGACTCCAGCGTACGGCCGGCGGAGGCGCGCGGCGGAACCACGGAACAACAAATAAACCGGCGCGATATTGGGAGTTCACTCGCGGCCGACCGCGGGGGCAACGACCGTCCTTAGCGCGGAGCTCACACACGTGCAGTCGTCTCTGTCTAGCGGACGTTGCGCGCTGCGCCCCGCACCGTTTTCCATACTATTATTCAAATCAATCGATTTTATTGGATGGATGGGTATTGTTTTGACCGAGTCAGCCTATGCACTGCGTTAATTTTTAGATGTTTTACAATATTTTAGTTATTGATGACCACGATGGCGCTAGAAGAACGCTTATGTCAAAAATTTTAAAACCCTAGGACCTACTAACATTTTACTTTATCGCCGCCTTGTCGGTGTTGGTTGACGTCAGCTGTTGGACAGTCTTTCCTTATTGCTCGCTCGTCCGAAACCGGATGAATTTTCAATCATCGATTCATTAGCCCCATACCTATTACAATCGATTTCACAATTTTACCAAATACCTATTGAATGAACCGCTTCAGTTTGATGGATTAGGATCCGCGTGTCGATAACCTGAGTAAAAAGCTATCATTGCCCCCGGACACCCACTCGCCACCTACTTTGGTTTTAAACGGGAAAATGGAAGAAAATAGGGAAACTGGAAATGGTGTAGTGTGAACGCACCTGGCCGCGGGGGGCGTTGACCCGCGCGCCCGCGGCCGCCGCTCCCGTGACGTCACCGTCTCGTGCGCGTCTACTCTACGCCGAGTCGCGCCTACGCAACAGATACCATAATAATGACCATTCAGAGCCATTGATTCCTGTTCCGGGTTATTGTGCTGTGCGTACATACATCTACCAAATATTAGTAAGTACATTTTTTTCATAAATATCTCAGATACTTCCACTCATCACTGTGATTCATCACCCTCATATCAGCCTTCTACTACCACTGCTGGACAATGGTCTTCTTCATGAACGCCACCACCCTGGCCTTCGCCCTCCGCATCCATCTGCTTTCGTCCACTTTCTTTGGGTATTGTGGTCCTTTTGGCGGCGGCAGGTCATCCCACTCAGCGTACTGGTCCACGGTACCCAGAAATACCCCGGTTCCTGACGCTTTGGCCCGACCATGCAATGCCATAGACCTCCTCAATGAACGCCACAACACAGCAATGTCCTCTTCTCTCCTCTTCTCAGCCGCATCCAGCCCCCTTCTTTAGCTCGTCGGTCCATCTGCCCCAACGGCCAGGTCCAGCGACAGATGTGACCGGACTGCCGCTTCAGCTTGTTAATTCTTTCGGCTATATCGGTGGCGTAAGTTCTTTGTCGGACCTCCTATGAATAGCGCTATCCATAGCGACTTTAAACTATGGATCAGGCCCATCGTCCGGTCCGTTTAGATCGCCACGGGTTAGATCGCGACGGTAGCCGCACTGTTTAAAAACTTGTGATTCAGTATTGTGGAATAGGCGAACGTGAAGACTTGACGCAGTTTGCGGCTGGCTGGATTGCCTTTCAGCTCCCCTACTACTTCCTTATCGAAGTTGTTTCTATCCTAATGTATTATTAATTTAAAACATGACAGCACTAAAACTATTTCTGTTATTTCTTATTCTTGAATTAACTTCTATCTTGACTACGTAACATTAGTTATTTTATATAGTACTAGCTGTTGCCCGCAACTTCGTCAGCGTGGATTTTGGAAGTAGGTACCTATCTCTGCCATCCTATCTTTCCTATGGGAAAATCACCAAATTTTAAGTTAAACCGTCGGGAACACAACTGTGAAAACCGTATCCAATTTGGTGAAGTAGTTTTTACCTGATGCCGGATTTGCGTGATGCCGGAATAAACATAATATAGACAGACAGACAGACAGAAACTCTAAAAAATATTGTTTTGGCTTCTATTGCTCTTAATAAAAAATCCCATATATTTTTTTCAATATCTCCTGTTTTAGTTACGTTAAATGATTTATCTGTAAATCACGATAACTTTTTTCGCTGTCATCCGATTTCAATGAAACAAATTAATCTACCTGTGAAAACCGTAAGAAAATCCGTTCAGTGGTTTCGGAGATTAGTGATTACATACAGACAGATAGACAAAAAAATTTTAAAATGCATTTTTGTGTTCTGTTACTTTTTTTATATCGCCCACACCTTACTCCGTGGCCCACACTCATTTTTTGATAATTTTATTCAATGTACAAAAACACGGTTTTCTACTGCTTTAAAATTGCTATTTGCGCTAAAAAATTGTTCATGGAAATTTATTATTATTTTTACATAAACTTCTAAGGAAGACCTAATAGTTTTTATTTATTAAATGTAAAATTTCTTGGTCTTCTTTTAATTTAAGATACTATGATACTTAGAAGGAATTGATTCTGATGGTTGACCCTTTCGATTGGTGTCTTATAAATATGCTTTACTAAAAATTTTGTCCGGTTCGATTCCCGGCTGAGGCAAGTGACGTTTCAAAAATCTTTAAATGCAGTTTTAAGTATTTAATTTTGAAAATAAAGGAATCCTTTGAGTAAAATGTGCTATCTTCAGTATTTAGAATACTTTCCCTCCAATCAGGTCCATAATTTCCACCCTGTATAATACTTATAAATAAATACTCAAATACCTACATACAAACACCAAGAATCCGAAAACCAACAGATATGCTCATCACACAAAATGTTGGCCCCGGGTGGGAATCGAACCCACGGCCTTTAGCTCAGTAGGCAGGGTCACCACCCGTGGTCACCACTCACCACTAACTAAGCCAACAGCCAGTCACTGAAGAAAACAAAACCTTTTCAAAATTAACCAGGCTACCCTGACCTATAAGTTCATACAAATATTAGGAAATGAGAGATTTTTATTGCTGGTTATAATTTCTCGGTCACTTTTCGAGATTTTTGTTTTATTTGATGTTATTCCGGGATATACACTGTCACTATACAAAGTTTCGTCAAAATCCGTTCAGTGGTTTAGGCGTGATGCGCGTTCAAACAAACAGACAGACAGACAGACAATAATTTTAAAAACTGTTCTAACATGTTTAGTTGCTCATTTTAAGTCGCCCTGGGTGTTTTTTTTCCGAATATATTCAATGTACAGACTTTTTGGCCTTTACGATTTTATTATATGTATAGATTCTGTTATTTTACCCTTGAAATTATTATAAACATGACATAATGATTTAAATAGTTTATTAATATCCTAGTAAATAATAGTCTTAGGGAACGGAACTTCGAAAAAAAATACAGTAGTATTTATTTTAAAAGTAATAAGCGTAGAGTTCATGGATTCATTGGCAATTCTATATGTGCTGAACACTTTCTAACATTAAACAACGTAATGCATAGCCCGCTAGATGGTCGCGACACGCAATGCATTCTAAGCAACAACATTCTAAATTCAAAACTAAACGACGATGTCGCCCTTGTAGTGAACTCTTTAACTCCGATGGAACGGTTTGTTGAAGAAATCCCTACTACCTACATATATCGCTGTCATATACGTAATACGATATATTTAAACATGAGAGGTACTGTGCAAGAATGATAACTTTCAACTTACCATACATAAAACCAGGATAATTATCGGCACTTTTTTCCTGTTTTCAACAAAAAAAAATGATCTTGCCACTCTGGGAATTTATACGTCCCATCTCAGCACTGCTATTTAAATGCGAAAGATTTGGATATTTAACAATTATGGGTGTTTATTGCTCAATCACGCTACAGCAGCAGATTTTGATGAAACTTGGTACGCTGATATTCTATATCCTATAGAACAACATATCTAGATAGGATACTTTTTAACTCTGATGAAGTCGCTGGTCGTTCGCTAGAAAATTATAAATAGTCACACTGCCACATGGAAATAGCCATCAGTCTTAAATATATTTTACAAATTTTTTTACTGCTTACGAACCATCTTCAGCTTTGGATGCAAGTTTAAAAAATTATAAATAAACTGTTGTTAAGGAAAACTTGACATAAATAGAAGGTTTATATTTAAGTACCTACCTGTAGTCTATTCACTAAGATTGAGTGCCATGTACGAACCTATCCTATCTGGCAGGGTTTATATTGAATTATTGAAGTGTAGATTTTCTTATCAACTGCCCTAAGATAGTTAAGTTAGAGCCAAGTTCAAGATAAAATCGCCGATCTCTAGTCGACCGTACCTCTGCGTACGTAACTCGTAGTGGACTTTCCTCCCTGCAACATAATGCTGCAATGAGCATTCAAAGTGCAGCGGACGCAGAGAAAGTGCATCCAAATGCGGAAGAGAGATACGCTGCGTGCACTCTCTGCTGTTAAATACGGTAGGTGCATTTGTGGTTTTGTTGCAAATGCAATGTGTCGTAATTGCAACAAAACAAATCATTGACTCGTAAAATGTCAGTGAAAATTCTAAATGTTCACTAAACAAACATTCGTTGCGTCGAGGCCTATATTTATCTCTGGATGCCATTTTTATCCGAGGATGTTATTTAGTTGGTAAAGTCACAATACTGCTAATTTATACAAAATATTCTTAAACAGAAGTTCAATTTGATTCGATACCTACTCAAATCACAGGCCGATCAATGGATAAGCCCAGCTTAACAACCAACTAAATTTGCATATCATAAACGTTGTTCCAGAGACGCGAGTTGAATAGTGAGAGAAATGATTAGTGCTTCGTGATGCTGAGTGATTTCCGCGTCAGCGTCGGCGAGAGTGGCGCGTGAGCATGACTCTGTGATCTGCGCGCGATGAAAGTAAAACCGAGGTAGATGCGCCCGCGGCGGCGGCGGCGGCGCCCTCGCGGAGCGGGGCGGTGACCGACCGTAACCCTTCCTAACCACTGTTTTTCTAATTGTAGTCTCTATTGCAACTCGTATTTATTCCAGGATGAGACCAGCTCTTGTAGCCTCGATCGCGATTTTAGTAATTACAATACCAAACCCACAAAGCACCCAATCCTGCAATTCTGTATCCATCGATTTTCCCTGTGGTTCACGACGACCTGCGCACATGCGCAGTGCAAGCGCAAAATAGTTACGTATGCACTCGAATGTACTAAACGCTTCCGCATGCGAGCAGGAAACTCCGGGCACTTTCCCTTTTGCCCGAGCGCAGCAGCCGACCGCTCTATGCATCATTATAACCCTGCTGTTGCAAATAGCATCTGATTTCCATAGTGATGCACCAGTCAAGCGGTATCTACGAGTTGGACGTGGTATAATGCAGTTAGCCGACGAATGAGGTTAAGTGTTCTCTGTTCCATGATGCGTGGCAGCTGCTGAACATTTGTATTGACGTGTCTTTGAATTTGTAATTAGATTAGAAATAAGCAGGAATACTTCTATTGTAAAGCTTTTTTCTACAAGTAGGTACATCACCTTAAACTTTTTTAACATTTTAGCATATTATTAAATATCAAATTAAATATTAATTATCTAACTATTTAGCGTTACAAATACGAATGTTTTATATATGTAATATTTTGTATATGTATATTTCGCATGAAACTTTGTCTAATGTTGTATCTAACCCCTTCTTTCATCCCCTGATATCATGAAAATTATTCAATGCCGCAAATAAACCGGTTAACAACCAAAGTCAAAATTTCACAATACGCTGTTCATTGTAAAAAAAAAAGAATTTAAAAATAGTACTGTACTGTATGGAAACCAGTTTTCTACAGTTGCTATCTGAATTCGCGTGTAGCCAAGTCAAACGGGCTGACATAATACAGACGGATAGGCGCCTTCGGTTGACCTATATACCATTCCGCGGACATTGACCTCGTCACGAGACTCGTGTCGGACCGCAATGGGGTATTGTGGAATCGGAATTTACCTTAGGGCCATTTTTTTAGACGAATTCCTCTTGTTACCTTCATTTGCATAATGCTTCTCAATTGAATTTTATTATTTCTTATTACCTTATTATTTCTTATACCATCATTCAATCTCACAAAAGATTCGCAGTGCCGATATTATGTCAAACAAAATATTCTTAACATTCCCTGACTGAATGAAATCCAGGAAAATGTTATTCTATTTTTCTCCCAAAATATCTCGATTCGTTGTTATTTGCGGTGATTGAAAAAGGACAAAAGAGCGAAAGATACCAGGAGGGCGCAGCGATCGAACGGAGTGCAGAGTTCACGATCGGGCGGCGACCTCCCGAAACTGGGGCGGGCCTAGTATGGAGCCTTGCGGAACGCCAACGCTATTTTCACAATAAATGTTCCGCCCCCCGCGCGATTAACCCAACACCAAATACAGTTTTAATTCAAGTTTCCTATTTTGAGGTACAAATTGTAATTCTCATTATTTGATAATCGCTTTCGAAGTTGTCATTTGATTACAACATCTATTGCGTTTGGCGGTTCAGCTTATTGGTGACTAAATTTCGAACTTAATAATTTACATGCCCCTCATTTTTATAATGAGAGCCCTTTTAAATAAATACCTATCCTATTTCTTTTTTCTATTAAGGGCAAGACGCTGAACTTATTAAGCTAAAGCTTGAAAATGGTACCAAATACTTTTATCCACATTTTTGAAGAAATCATTCACCAAAGCATTTTGACTTAGCCTTATCATCATTCCGTTTCCGTAAATATAATAAGTTGACAGAAATTAAAAAATAACAAAAACTGTTTTGTTCTATATTTTCCATTAAAACACACACTGTGTTTATCAAGTAGGTCCTACAATCAATACAAATTACAGTATCAGAAAACTTAGAAAATAATCGCTATGAATGTAGCACATGAAAATCGTAAATTAATGCATGTATGTGGTACGAAGTCATGGCGCGATAAGAAATAGCAAGTCTGTATCGAGGGCGTTCAAGACCTGGGAGCTTAACGCCTAAGGAAATCATTAACCTACTATTTCTGCAACTCTTATAACAATATGTACTCAATACGTTTTCTACAACGATAAGCAGTGTATGGCTCCGTAAGCGCCAATGTGTAGATGTTTAAAATGAAATGTGAACATAAGCGGAAAATAGACCCTTTAACTACCCAGACGTGTTCAAATCATTCCTTGCCGTAGTATCTGTAATATTTCACATAAAATAATCATCAATTTTTTTCATCATCATGTCGAGTACCTAACTGCGAAGAATATTCCTTCCCTTACTTGCAAACATAAAGCCTGATTGTAGATCTTACTAAAACCGTGCAATGAATTGATGTAAGTATTTGAAATTTTTGAATACTAGGTAGTTACTTTTTCCATAAGTCAATGGATCTGCGTCTAACTAAAAGTGTAGTTTGTCGCAGAAACGGTAAACCATTTATTTTCTGCAGAAAAATTCCCACTTTTTCTTTTATGCAAAAAGCTGGTATTGAAACTATTCTAGCTGAGCTCTATCTATGCTAAAGTTAAACTGTGAAAGAATTTAAAAAAATATTTATAATGTAGATAGAGCAGTAGTCTCACAACTATGTAGTTCGCCGTAATAGAAAATAGTTTCCGCTGTGAGGCAAATAAGTAGGCATAGGTAGCAAAGTGTCGGCTCGCGGGAAGCGTTGCTAATCTAGCTGGCCTATATAATATCGGTGAAAGACCTCGTAAACTACTGCCGCTAGTGCATTATTCCTGCAACAATACACTACTGGTGCACCATATACATGCGGCTTTGTGGTTTAAGTACTGCAACTTAAGTGCCGAAGTCCCGTGCACTCGACAGCAGCGTCGAATGGTTTCGCAGAAGCATTTTGTTTAATGCAGTCATAGCTCAAAACTAATTTCTAAAATTGACTAAGAGCTGACTACCAAAAACTATTTAGGTTGTATCCATAATAATAGCTCCGTCAAAAATTTAATACAGCTTTGAAAGGCTTCGAAAGAATAAAAGCCTAAAGAAGCCTAAAAGAAAGAAGCAGCTTAGAAAAATATTTCGAGTTCCATTTTCCAGTCTAGTTTCCGGTTCTAAAGTCAAATACCTACTTCTAAAAAACATAGTAATTTGCTAATCAGCGATTTTCCAGTAGGTACCTCTTTAAAAAAACGAAAACGAAAGTTCCAAAAACCTTGTTAGAACCGTATCATCATTAAAGATTCATCAAAGGCAAGAAGTTGGCAAAAACCTGTGAAATAAGGCCATGAAATTATTTAAAAATATCTATTGACTGAATTTCACGTTGTCCTTGAAGTTTTTAGTCTCGATTGTCATGACACTCGTGAACCTGTATTTTTTATTTATTCTGTGGTTGAGGTCAATACATTATTGCAAAAATAGTCATCTTTATGGTACTTAAAAATAAATCGCTCAAAACTTAAGAGGTTAATACATAGAGTTCTCTTTGGGCCCGCGCATATTAACATAAGTTAAACAATTATGTTAGGTACCTACCAATAGCTAGTTGGATGAAATCATATGGTATGGACTTCAATAGAAATAAAGGTATTTGTATTTAATTGAAATTTTCTCTGAAAAATAATTATGTCGAAACATAACTGTTTAATACAGTGCCGAACAACGATGAAATATCACACAAATCTTCGCATACGGTGTCGTAGCGGATCATTTGATAAGCCTACGAAATTCGTAGCACTGCATAAGACTTACCTACTCGGAAACTGCGTATAAACAATCTTAAAATAATAAGTTAAAGTAAAAAGTTCGCAAGTAAAATTAGCCACTTACATTTTTATTGGAAGACCACGTGTGCCTTTTCAACCTTTTTCCTTCATCTCTGCCTGCTCCGTGTGAAAACAAAGCTCTCTTGCCGCTGTAAAACAAAGAATTAAATTTGGCTATAGACACAAAGTATTTTTTATCAATATCAACTGGTTAGATTGTAGCATTGCCGTGAAAGTTCCTAGTTGAGGACTATTTCGATCTCGTCTCCACAAAATTTGAAATCATTATCATATACCTAAGTACTTAATCTTGGAAATGCTGGTTCTATTTAAACTTTAAACACGTAAACAGCAAGGCATGAAATTGTTCAACTGTACTCTAACAGATTATCAACATACTTTAGTTTAAACAAGTACTAGGTAACCTCACACTCCGTGGGTTCCGTACGTTGGATACCATCATTGGATTTTTTATGTAGAAACATATCAAGCCTTTCAACGTCCACTGCTACCATTTACGTAACATTAAATATCTGCTATTATTGGAAGACATTGATTAAAACTATCATTCCAAACTGAAACTATCCAGTTTGTGACTCAACTACAGCTACTTTGGATTATCGTTTTCAAAATTTGACAAAATGTCCTATAGTTAGGTGTTACTGGTTTTATTTAACATTGGTTCTAGACTTTTAATTTCATGTTATGAGAACGGCATGCAGTATCCGCAAATGACGGATGTCGCGATGGATGTTTCCGACTGACAACATTGCATTTATTTGTAATATTAATTATTGCAATAGTAACATTTATTTTACTTTAATATTTTAACATTATACTGATGATACATGACTTATCTAATTAACACTCATTAAGTACATTACTATATTAATTAGGTAATAATTAATAAGTCGCGTAGAAAATAAAAGTCATCAAAGCGTGTGCTCGTAACATTTTTTTTCCTGAAATATCTGGAAAAAAATATTTTTGGCAGAAACTTTAACTTTCCCTCATTGTCAGGGCTATTATAAATGTATATTCAAAATGCCAGCTTCAATAATAGGTCTGTATTTTTCGAGTTATCCGGGGGATAGACAGACACACGGATGAAAAAGCTTCGTCACTCGTTACGAAGCTCCCTCGTGAGGGGTCCATAAAAAGAAGTAAGAACCTGTAGGTATCGCTGAAGCGTATCATCTTATTGATTTTTCTTATTTTCTTGAATCGAATTCAAGACTTCTGGAACACTTAAAAATTGTTATGAAGTTTGCCGATCGTAGACAGTAGAATCCAGAAGATACAGAACAATTTAAAATAAATCAAAAAAATTTTTTTAATATAACTTTTGGTTTATGAAAACTGAAAACATTGTAAGTATCTAAAAGTAATTACGAAAATTCGTTTCTTTTGCACAAAAATATTTTTTGTTCAACTTTGTAAGTGAAACAAACAACCATTCCAACGTTGAAAGAACTCTTTATGCGTGAAAAAGAAACTTTATTAAACTTCAGAATATTTGTTGGCTTCATGAAGTATAAATAGACAATAAGAAAAAGTCCCTTTATGTTATTTACAGATTTTCAAGGTTAATTTCAGCGTTAGTTGTTTCTCTGGTTCAATATTCGGGTTTCAGTATATTTCTCTCAAGATCATTAAAAATATATCACAAATATCATGTATAGACCTGTACTTCTTAATGCAGCGGGATCCTTTGCAGCATCACAAGAAAAATCCTAAAACACAACAATCCTCGGCAGTTCACACTCCACTACTTTACACATAAACGGTCACAATCCACTGAAAACTGAGAAACACTAGTCTGAAAACCAGGAAGATCACGTCATTAGTTCATACGAGGGACGTGCCTAGTACCAGGGCGGTAGATAAACATAGGAGGTGTCGGCACGGCATGCGGCATGCGGCACGCGGCAGTCGGGACAATAGGCGGCGGGCTCGGCGTGCGGCGGCGACAGCAACGAGCGCGCGGCTCGCCGGCGAGGCGGTGACTGACCGGCACAGTGCCGCACACCCCGCCGCCGGGATCTTCCTCCGGGAACCGGGACCCTTCGCGGACCCGCAACCTCCCTACGCCACTCCATCCCACCACACATGCGAGTCTATTATTTCTTTTCGCCTTCACAGGCTTCAAGGCGATTTAAGAATTTCCCCGAATTAAATATTTTACCAATGCAGAATCTGTGCTAAAAGAACCATATTTTGTAAATAGAAACTCCAGACTTTGGAGGGTCACGAAGGTGACGGCGATTGAAATGCAACCTCCCTACTACGCAGTCCCATCAGACATGCGAATTTATTATTGGTTTAAAAATATATATAATAAAGTTAAATAGATTATTATCTATCTGGTATTGATATATCTTTTTATATATATATATTCTATATATCTTTTTGGTATTGAAAAATGAAAATCCTTGAAGCCTGTGAAGACGAGAAGAAATATCTGTCAGACCTCCCTCATATTGTGTAATTGGATACCGAAAAACACGTAAGACGCACATGTCTCGAGTTTCGTAGTCTCAGCTATCCGACACAGTTGGCCAGTGACTAGACTAGAAGTAGAAAGCTGCAATCCTGCCCCCACAAATAGGGCAAATAGGGGTCCTATTTTTTGGGTTTGTAAAATAATTGGTACCTACATAAACGTTTTGACAATGAAAATGTCTATTTCATTCTGAAACTGAAAAAATTAAACATTAGGTGATATTTATACTTTTTAATTAAATTTCTGAGGTAAAAGTGAGGATTTCTGGAGCTCCGTTGTTCGATTGGTTGTTGTTGAGGGCAACCCTAGTGGTAGCGGTCCGTGGTTACCGTCGATAGTGAAAGTGGTCGTGGGCCGCGGTCTAGGCGAGAGCACCTCGCCCGCCATGGCCAGCCAGAGAGACCTTGACATGGCCCATTTTGTTTTTGCAGACAACTCTTCTTTTTGCTACATACAACAAAATTTTATATGAAAAGTCAAAAGTTATCGTCGACAATGAGAGGATTCCGTCAATAATTATGTTTTCCTATCTCGATAAATAACTGTTTGCATAACTGAAAACGTTTCATTATTTTACATTGTTACTCCGCATAATTTCACATATTTTATTACCTACCTAATAATACTTTCTCTTAATACCTACATTACCTAAAATTTAAAAAATCATCACAAGTTACAGGCCTATTTCTATTAGCAGAAAGATGCACGGTGCACCATCTAGGTATATAGGCAGCTCTAGTCTTCGAAGTTATTTTAAAAAACTTCAAATGATACTAAAATATATTAAATAATATTTTAAAACACGTTTTAAAATAATTTTTTTACGTAACTACCAGTTTAATTCCTGTCGGTGAGCGGTTGGTAATAATACAATAAGTTTAGTAATATGTATATTGGAGAAGTACTTAACACACTGTTTTGGCCTGTAATTTTTTTATGTAATTAGAAAGAGGAAAGTGGACACTGTTATTCTGTTATTGTTCAAAATAGAATGTAAATTATTATTGTTGTCTGATTATTGCCGTTACAGCTTGTAATTCGGAATTAGACTGCGATTCAATTTCCGGATTTAGTTCGTTCACCTCGATATTGGAAAAAATTACAAGTAATCATAAGTGACTAATTTTAGAACTGTACCTGTTTCACATAATTTGACAAAATCGTACAATGCCTAAAAATAATTTCGTTCAGCCTCGCAATGCAAGAACGGCTGACTGAATCGCACTAACTGAATGGTTTTTCGGAAGGTAAATGAAAAATAATAATACAAACAAACTATAACCTTTGATAATTGTTACTAACAAATATATTTTTATACGATTATGAGGAAGCTCTGACCGGTGCGTATTAGTGTGGCGTGCACGCACTTACGTGTGTGTGTGCACATGTGTACACGCTGTATAATGCAAGGGTCTGTATACGCAGGAGCGATTACGCAAACGCCGAGCTTCCCTGAGGAGAGAGGTCGTTGGCAATGGACTCGGTTCAATGTCACCAAATATATCACCGAGCACTGTACACCGCGCGCAACTCCTTGATACTTTTATTAAATTATGTTTTTACTTGGTTTTAAGACGTCTTCTGTAACTGTAATGAGGTGGTTAAGGAACCACATTGGACTTTTCGGATTTTGTGATCACTGCTAGTATAACAAAGCCTGCAGTATAACAAAATGCAATTCAGATCGAATGAGTTGAAAATTTAAAATTGATATCCTTGTCTAGCTCTCGCATCTCATCCCAATTTAGGAGTATGATTATGGGTTGTGACTTCTTTTAAATATGTGTTACCAAATCCTCCCATATAACATTTTGTTTCATGTATGTAGTCGGAACAAAATTATTGTGCAACAAACGTAATGAATTTTACAAACGTGTAAGGTAAGGTTACCTTTATTTCCAAATAACCTAAATATCGTAAGTATTGCTTTGCTTATATTACGTTAAAAGACTATTTCGTGCCTAAAGGGAGGAAGTGCAATAAAAGCATCTTTGGTAGGTTGGTAGGTATTATCATCAGCTTGCTTATCAAAACAGTTTACTGCGTACGATTACATTTATTACCGGTTAAAACTAACATATTTATACCTGGCATACTTTATGTATGATGTCTTCAGCCCATCTTTAGTTATTTAGAGATGGAGTGATACTGTATTATTAAGCAAGTAGAATACCTATTATCAACATTGACATTGATCTAAAACCTTTTTTTTTACTTTTTTTTATTAGTCATCCGTTCACAGACTTGCAGTTGTAGACAAAGTGTGTAGAGTGTTTGCGCGCGCTCTATGGCCGCGCTCCTGACCGGGTCGACGACCGCACTTTTCGGCAGGCGCCCCGAGTTTCAGCTGTAACGCGATCCTGACGCACACACCCATCGCACGCGCACACTGACACACGCGCATACATACACATACACACACTATCACAAAGAGTCGTAGGCCACCGGAAAACTATTGAGAAATGCCAACATTTTCTGAAATGCCTGTAAAATAATACAGTTTCCTTTGTGTATCAATTTACTCGATGCTACTCACGAGGATGGTCTTGTAGGGAAAACTATTGCTTTGTGTTTGTTGTGTATTGAAACCACTTGATCCTTATGCGAAGTAAAATAGCTCAATTTTCCGAAAGGTTTATGTTTTATACTTACGTCTATTTATAATTTGTTAACAATGTACTAACTCAAAATATCATCAAAGAAGGCCATGAATACCAAATTAAGCCTACGTAGATACTAAAGTAATCTAATGTATGTTTCTGCATAACATAATGTAGATCTAAACAAGCGTGTCAATGTCTTGTTTCAGTGTCGATGACTCTGTTTCAGCCGTGACCTCGGTGACCTTTGAACTTGGAGGGAGTGAACATACCCTTGACTCGGCCAGCCGCGGTCCTTAGCCCTTCCCGCTATAATTAGACGCCGTGGACTGATAACGACGGTATTTTCGGCCGTGCGCGTCTGTATGACGAATTTTGCCGACCAACTGCCAAATTCCAACTAAATAAGTAGGTAGGTACACGCGTCGTCGAGGACATATCAATCGGCATCAGATTCAAGCTCTTGACTAGTTTGCCATGTGCGTAACACTCGTGGTGATTCAGGGTACTCCCGTAGCCTATGTACCTAAGTAGTCGGAGTGTAAATCATACGTATGTTTGTGATCAAATGCCTGATCTTAACAGTAGCTAAGAATTAGATTGTCAGAGAAGTATGTGCTACAATTATTATCAGGTTAGCTCTAAACATGCTTCTCTTCTAAACACGTGAATCTGATCAGAAATTAAAGGCTGATAGACAAGCGAACAAACGTTAAGATCTAAAATATGTAGAGGGGACATTCATTTATAAATAGAGCGTGTGGGTGGCGACTTTTGATCTCAAACTTATTCTCAGTTTATTACACTATTTTATTTGACGCCCAAATAACGCCTTAGAAATACTTTGTACAAAAGTGTACACAGAAGCGTCCGTAGATACGCTGTATGGTAAAAATAAATGTCTCCTCGAAGCATTAAGAGGTTGTTCACCCAATATTTGGGCATCGCCCCCTCCCTCCCTTTGGTGGGACTATTTGTCAAAGGATACAATCCTGTCGTCGTGCTTTTACCTCCTCGATTTACTTGCTCCGAACTGTTGAAAAGTGCCACCTGTCATGTCATACGATAGCCTGAGATTAACTTTGCTGTCTTTGCTGGACAAGCAGACAGGAATGGTAAAGTGAACTTGTTAGTTTTGTATCTTGTATTGGGATTTTATATTATGGTCGCCGTTATTTTTAGGATTACAGGTATTACTTATTGTTCAAGGAAGAGATTTTCTTTGGTCGACTAATGTTAGCCTACTGCTTCCTTCCACCTTCTCTTCTATAAGTTAATGTTTATTGTTACTAACCTTTTTGCTAATCAAGAAATATTGTTTAGAGAGTCTGTAAAGATTTTGTTTGAATATGTAGTTATGTGTATTTATGCAGCAAAATCTTCTTCCGTGTCTTTAAATCTTCTATTTATCTGCCTTAATAATTGAACCATAAATCATGATCATGCTTTGCTTGGGTTTTAAAGACTGATTCATATATTTTTTTACAAAAGCGCAAAGTACAGATAGCGTTTCCGTCACCAGAAGACAAAACACGATTAATCTACACTCGTTTCCACGGCGGGCGGCGGCGGCGGCGCGGGCGCAGATATACCAGACTGCATTTCCGACAAGCTCTCTGTGCGCAGTCTTACGTGATTAATTACGTGAACGTGGCAGCTAATAAGGAAGACTTTCGAGTAAATTGATTATTATATATTTAGTAGTAAATGTACTATAATGTAAGTGATGTAAAAGTTATGTAAATTATAGACAGTATTTCAAACAGTGTTAATATAAAGTAGTTTTAGTGGCACTTTGTGAACACGAAATAGATGATGTAATCATAATATCAATATAGTGTCGTCATTGGATACAACTTTTACCTGTTCCCGGGCCGGGTGTTATGTTAGTGTATTGTTCCTTCCTTTTCCCGTTCCTCCTATAGCTTCGGAGGACATCCTAGATTGTGTTTAAACATGTCCAGCTTAGAGCCATACTCCTCTCATTGAACCATACACTTCAGCAATGTCCACTCTAACTTAGCATAATCAAAAAAAATCAACATCCGATTAACATGGTCCCACTAGACTAGAATCATATTTAATTTTCATTCACTAAACAAACGTGACATTCTGATGAACTTCTCAACAACAGAGCTTATCCGCTGCGCGACCGTTGCATAACAATATGCAACTTGCATACACACAAACAAACATTCATAATCGAAGCATGCGCAGCACACACACGTGCTCACGACACGTGGACACACTCGCGCACGAGATAAGAACTCGGTCAATGACCCCGCTGGAGAAATAGCGCCTGAAATCTCACTTAACTCACTCTGAAAGTAACTAAATATGGTGCACTATTTACACTTAAGTAAGTACTAACTCTTTTATAGCGTGGGTGTTTATGACAATTAAATGTAAAGTATGTATTTTTATGTCTTAGTTTAGAAAATTACTTCCGCATATAGAAATTTCTAATTACCTGAAAACGTCTAAGCAGGATGAATTATATGCTCACATTTGAATTCATAGTAGTAAATGATAAAAGTACTTTATAGAATGATTATATGACTACAATAATTTATAGAATGATTTTTTTTGCTCTTGTTCCTGGAGCCAAAAATAATTTTACGACCCTCATTTTGGTTCCATCTAAGTTCACGGCATGACCAAGTATACTCGTAAAAATATCTACACCATAAAGTTCTGAGGTATAATAACTTTTTGTATGATCACTATTGATCACTCAAATTATTCAATAGATCGATCGGTCGATTTTAATAATTATTTATTGGGTTCTACATGGATTCTACCAAGGCAGGCAAAAGTTGAAGTTTAATTAATTCAATATTAAGTAAAGTATGTATGATGTTTCTTTAATAATGATGAAATTAAACGACTAAGTTGCGAAAAAAAATATATTCAATTCATCGTCGGTATGTCCGCTTTGACAGATTTACGTTCCACAATAATACTTTAAAAATCGAGGTGGGTAGAAGTCGGGCTACCACCGCAATTAAATTTTTCATGAATTCGATTATTTCCATATTTTTTATTTATTAAATATTACCGCAAGTTATACTGAGCGGCGCCCGCGCGACACGCTTACCTCCTGTTGTCGCGGGGGCGGAGGTAGGGTATTTTTGTGTTGGCGGCATATTTATCTTTTTAACGGTATAACTATGCTTTTTGTAAATTTTAAATTTAAAAGAATAAGGCCTTCTTACACCACTTTCTGATATTGTTACAGATAGTAATCTTAGTGATAAACTAATCTATCAGATAAATCTGTGTAATAGACTATATAAAATATATAAGATATAGGCAATCAGTTATCTGTGAAACCAAAAAAATAGGCTATCTGTCAGATAACCCGCAGATAGGGTATCTGGGACTTTATCAGCAAGCGGTGTAAGAGGCCCTAAAGCTTTCAAAAGTAGGTACCTACATGTTTTTCGTTCGTTTTCGCAATTTTTCCGGAATGCCCGCCGGGCGCGAGGTTCTTTGAATTCACGTCAAAATTCAAAAACTGTATATAGTCCGCGGCTGTATAATGTCCTTGTCGATGACACCCGAGCGAAGTGACCGGTACTAGCTGAAGAAGATACATCCAATAAGCAATTAGCAATAGTGAAAAAGTAATTGCAAATGTAAGGTACCTACCTAAGAATACAATAGCGTCTAGTTATTGTTTATGGCAGCAGCAACGGAAGGCGGAACGAGCTGTGATCTTGAATAGAGTGAAAGTGTCTGCGAATACTTCCTGGCGTGGAAAGTGAACGACTCGTGCGCAGCTCACGGCGCAGCCGAGCCTGGGCTTAGCCGATACACAGATACACATCTCACGTTCAATGGAAAGGTAAGAAAGCTAGCAGTTCCGATGCTGAGAATGTATAGATAGATGCATTGGCTAGAAAGTGCTGTCTATAGGTACTGTACCAAAAATATATTAGCCTAATCTTATATCAAAATACTTGGTTTTTAAAATATAAATATTACTACTCGTTTGATCCCAAACAAATATTTTCTTCTTGACTACGTGAGTTAAACCAAAATAAGCCATTGACAAATATAACATCTAGACCAGGGCCAACTTGTACAAAGTCCCTAATGGGAATCGAACTCACGACTAAACAGGAGGCGGCCAACGAGGCGGTCGTTGTTTGTTTGTTAATTGACTGATTTGACTGAAATGACCAGTATGTGATTAGTGTGTAAGGAACATTTATACTCGTACTTACCAATACCTAGCTTGTAAGTCACTTGTAATGACATGTGATCTGTTATACCTATATAATAAATGGATTTTTCCTACCTGTTTGCTCTCCCAGTTATAGAGAAAAAAGATTTCCTTCAAAACGGACAAAATTACAGCAGACTGCATGTAGTAGCTTTTAAATTCAAAAATTTCGTCAAAGGCTTTCATCTAGAACTACTCAGTACTTACTTGTGATACTTTAAGAATGTCCACAACAGTGCTCAAATATTTGCTCTCTAAAAATTGAAAACTGATTCTAATAAATGCAACACTCGTCAACTACAAACAAACGGTGGTGTTCATTTATTATGTAGCGGCGAGTATCTTTCCTCTTCCTATGTATGAGTAAGCTGTTGCCGGGACGGGCGTAATGTAATTCAATCAATGAGTCATTGTATAGAGGAATGTGTTTAATTCGGCGGTCGGGTGTCATTGTCAGTGCGTTGTATCCACCTTCCATTCAATTCCCCAAATTGGACGACTGGCGACAAGTTCAATGATCAATAAACTATCAATTAGGCAACCAATTTATTTACGAATTGTAAAAGCCTGATTTAACTATCACAAGCTGTAGCCCGCGACGAAAAAGTTTGCCGACCTTGCCGAAGAACCAAGAAACAGGATCTATGTCCAACAATGAAAACCCTATTTAGAATCCATAGTGCTTTTGGAGGAGAAGAGTAGTAAGCGCGATTCTGGTACTTGTTATGTCAAACTGAGAAAAAATATTCAACAGGGTAATTCCCAGCCGCTTTCTAGCACAGCTCAGAATGTATGTTTTATCTACTAATGTCACATTAAGCAGGTAGGTAATAGGTTCTTACAGGTGACTAAATGTACACCTGTTTATCAGGCTCCGGCTGTTTGTAACCGAGTTTTGTAACCAGCTACAAACGATTTTTTTATGATTTAAGAATCATTAGATCGCTGTATTTTCTTTCCTTGTAATTAGTTACGATTGAAGAATTTGTAATGCATTCGTTTGTAACCGAATTATAAACAAATAATTTTCGGATCTTAATTTTTTCTTAGTTTAGGAGCCGTTTCGGCGTGCCTTATCTATGAACTAAGAAAAATTTAAGATCCGAAAATTATTTGTTGGTAACTTGGTTACTAAACATCTTCGTTTGTAGCTGGTTACAAAACTCAGTTACAAACACGGCTGAAGCCATTTATCGCAGTATGAATGTGAGTGAATACCGCTAGCTGCGGTAGCGACTGCTCTAAGTATGTATATTCGCGGTGGAACTAACAAAACAAACTTCATTCACCGCCGCTGTTTACGCGATCTCGGTGTCAATCGATTTTACATTTCATTACTATTGAGTTACAGTGTACATGATTGATGGCTTCCTGGTGGACGAATGAGCCTTAAACATGGAGATGGATTCGCCAGCGTATGAATGAGGTGAGGAATTATTCAGGTGATGGATGGTGGGTCGTTCCCCTCGGCCGCGGGGCTACGACCGCCCGAGTTTCGGACAGCTGATCGCGCACACGCGTCATCCTCCGAATGCCTCAGGTTTACGTAGTCGTCTCATCTGGGTTCTATGACACCGGCTACGTATACTCGTGGTTGTTGATTCTTTGAGAGTTGTGACGTTCATGTTAGAATTCAATTATTCATCCTCAAGAGGCATACCTATGGGTCTGACAAATTCTTCATACCAATGTAGCATTAGGAAAATTTTATTTGTGTAAACCTATCAAGCCGTTAACCGGCTTCGAAACGGGAAAGTATTTTCCATGTTTGTATTGCAACTTATGACATGGAAATAGCCGGCTTTATTACTGCAAACATACTATTACTATTCTGTGGAGTATTTCGGAAAAGGATTATTTATTATTTCCCATTTGGCAACTGTGTTTTTTAGAGCCCGGATCTGTCTGAGCGAGCAATTCTTATCAGAATAATCCAATTGGTAGCCGGTTACGAATACAGATTTTATTAAACTGGTTACGGATGGTAACAAAAAAAACAATTTGTAACCGGTTACGAATAGGTTGTTTCCCTCGAAGCCGATTACAAATCTCAGCTACGAAACCGGCTACTGCGCTCCCTAGTGCTGCATTGTTAAAGGCTAGTAGAGCTACTGCACGACAGATGGCGTTGTAAGAATAATAGCAAGTAACGTGTAAGGTAAAATCAGTGAAACATGGCAACAACCATAAAATTTACAATGGTTAGGTTTAACAAGAACGAAACTGCAGTCAGAGTTCAATTTCCCATTTTCACGTATCCAGAATCTTGTAAAAAAATAAATGTGCTAATTTAAAATAAAAGAGACTGATTAGTGTTCTATCCTGATAATCTTTTGGAGGAACCGGAACAAGTTATTTCACAAAAGATGGCGCGAACGAATGAAACTGTTCCTGGACTAGGTTTAAGTCCAGAAAGGAAATGATAAGTTACCTATTTCAGACAAAAAAACCTCTTTTGCGGAATGGAAAATTAGATATAAGTAATTACGTTTTTGTTTTATTTTGACATTTTCAAACTGAGATTGATAAATGTCTAGTCATGTTTTATTTCTAAATTACAGTTTTTAAAAAATCTGTAATATATTTCGTTAAATAACTAGAAATCTTACGCAAATCTTACGTCGCGAGACTGTTCACAACTTCGTATTATTTTTACTGTTCAAGAAAAATGGGTCAGCACAAGCATGTGGACCTGGAGGTCAGTGACCGGGAGCACCACAAGCGCCGGGTGCAGGTGGTTTTCACCCGGACAATGGAGGAACGGAGGGTCTTCATGGAGGAGCTGCGGTGCGTGCGGACGCAGAGAGAGAAACGCATCATGCACAGCATCAGAAGCGAGAACGGCCCCAAGTGGTACCACGCACTCAGCGTAACGCAGAGACGGGCTCTAGACACGCTAAAGTTCTCCATTTACCAAGACCTACTAGAAGGCCGACCCATCCGAACGTATAAAATTATACGGCTTCTAGGAATATATCCCCGTCCAAAGAAAATCGTTCTCCTGAGCTGTGTTTACGAAGGACGCACTGACCATAAGGAGATGCTGGCGCATCTGTTTTATGTGACTTTCGGCGTACCTATTGACGAGCTAGTCGGGTCGTACAGTTTGAACGCCAAACTCATATTATCCGCTATTTACTATTTGGGTTTAAATGATATGATAATTTGGCTCCGTAACAAATTCAGACCTGATCCAGTGGTGACGCCTCCTAAACCCAAATTAAAACCTAAAATCGAACCTCCGCTGAAATCACCTTATCTTCAAAGAATGGTAGCGGCTTTGTACGTACCCCGGAAGCAGAAACGTTTGCCACCGCCACCTCTGCTAATAAACCTGGACGAGCTGAACGAGCCGTACGAAGAGAGGCGAATGCCAAAACAACCCGACCCTCCGCCTCCACCGCCGCCGCCACCCAAAGTTAGACTACCGGTATCTTACTGCGATAAACTTGCCGGAGTTTTAAGAATAGAACCTCACAGACCTGCTCCACCCCTCCCTGTTTCCAAAACGCCTACTGGCCAAAAAAAAATTAAAGGTTCGAAATTGTCGTCAAAACTTTTCCTCCCATCGGATACCAAAAATAATTTTGGTATGTCCGCAACCTCAACACGTCGAGAAAAGAAGATGAAGAAACCAGTGACACCGAGCACGGGCATATGGAACGCGCAATATAATATTATGGGAGTATACACTATCAATGAAAAATCCGTATTTGTTCTTGGTTCTGTTACGATGTTGATTCCGGACGCTGAAATGATACACGGGGGACATAAATGTATGGTTAACGGCGAGTACATCAATATTCATTGTGGTTTCCGTGCACAACCACCGCCACCGCCGGAACCGCCTTGCGATTGCGTGAAGAAATATCATGACTCCGTTATTCGTTACATGAAATCGACGAAATGTCATTGTGGTCACTTCTATGACTTCGGGAACGAAGGCACCTTTTCTCCAGAGGAACCACCTTACTTTACAAAACCAGATCGCGCTGGTGCTGGACCGTTTACTTTCAATTATTCAACAATTTACGAACTGAATCCGAAGCTTGTTCATGTCGAAAGGGAGTTCAAAAGGACTTTTGACACCGACAGCATACTCCGTGAGGGCGGTCCACTTCCAAGTAAAAAGAAGAAGAAGAGAAGGTCGTCGAGCACATGCCTGGGTGAGAATCCTCGGCCTGAAGACTATTTGAAGTGTGCGTTGCGATTATTAGCCCGCACCAACATTTCAGCTTGCCTCCCCGACGTGCACCTGGCACCAGAGCTCAAGGAATGGATGCGGCGAAGAATGTACGGTCCCCTGAGCGATGCTCAGAAGAGAGACCTGTTGGATAAAAGCGGGATATATTGGACAATTTTAAAGAGCGTCGAATCAAAAGGTTTCGGTCACGTTTACCCTCCTCGTGACCCAGATTATATGGGCTTTTCGGATTGGGCTCGAAAGGAGTCCTTGCATAAAAAGTTTAAAATATGTACGCGCCAGTATAAATTGCAAATGTATAGAACACACGCCGAATTAAATAATCTAATGTGGGCGACGATGTTCCAGGCTCAGTTACCGGACAAGAATTTTAGAGAGATATACTTCTCGTATCTTAATGCTCGATTCGAGGATTTGCAACTTATGCATCCATACAGTACGAAGGAGGCAGTGGAGCGCATGATAGTGATGTCGAAAAATCCATACTGCTGCATACCTGATGGCGTTCATTCGGATGATCAGTGAAAATCAGTCTCAGTGTGAATCGATTCTAAATACAAATTTCTGAACATTAAATATCAGAGTGGCTCTACATTGGCTAAAATGTCGAATCGAAATGATAGTAAACATTTTCTAGTTTGTACCTCTGACTGTAGGCAATTTAATTAAATACAGCATGGGTTATTTTAATTTGTCTGTCTTATTCGGTCGGAAGATGAAAAAAAAAACTTTTTCGAATGTAATTTATAATTTATTATGTAATTATAATAATGATATACCTCAATGTTTAGGTATACACGTACACTAAGAGTTATAGCTTAAAATTATATTTCACTGTAAAACAGTAATATTGCTAACATTGCAGTGAATTTTGAAATTAACGTGTTGATTCACAATCATACAGGCTGAATATTCTAACGTAACCACTCTGTTCAATATGAAACATAATATATGAGTTTAATAGTTTCGTAGCGTATTTGGAAAGAAGTCGAAAGTCAAATGTCACATCCGTAATCGTAGTCCGCACTATAATACTCCAAAGGTATTAAAAATATTTCTCTTTTCACACCACGTTTACTACCAACTAAAAATACTAAGAATATTATTATACAAGTCTTATTATTATAAAATCTATAACTTTTCTTCTACAAATACAACACTAGGCCACAATTGTAGTGGGGCGTGGTTCGACCACTACAACTCTAGTCTAAGGATATTCAATCGTCTTTGGTATAATTGTTGCAGAAAACAAAACAAAATTAATGTCGCGAACACTACCAGTAAAGATAATGCAAAATACTGATTCAAAACAAATGTTAAATGTCATTTAAAGCATCTCATATTAATCCTAATGAAACAACATAACAAAATTATAGGTAAATGGCAAACAGTTGTGATCCAAGTAAAAGTTTGTTAAATACATATCTCAAAACACATTTACTTAACAATATTCCTCTCGAAGAAAAACGTAGATAAATATACTTAGAATTAAATGCATAGTTAAAAATATTTGACAATAAAAAAGAATTAATTGGTAATTGATTGTGCAATACAATACAGTAGTAAATGTACATTTAAAAGATAATAAGTTCGAAATGCATTGAACACCAAAACTATAGAATTTATTTTTAATGATGAAGGCAACCTGATACAGAGCCATTTAGAGGATATTTTTGGAAATAATATTTTTACCATAAATGTAAAAAAAAGCATTAAACGATCAAATTACTGACCAGAAGTACAAGAAAGTATTTTGATATTCTTATTTCTGACATTGAAGGTGGGTAAATTGGATTGTTATTGGGTGTTTAGCTCTGCTCTGCAGCAAACGACTCAACATGTGATTCGTAGTAAAACTAGTTCGAATCGACAGATAGGGAGATATTGCAGAATGTGCTTATACCTAATAAGTATAAAACAATTTTATGTAGTATAGCGGTCTCTTTTCGTAATCATCTTGTTCCGTTGGCTTCAGTACTGTTACGTTAAAATGGATATTCGCACCGTCTAATTTCTAGACTTTGATTCCCTCACAAATTCCATCTCTTTTGTGCTCGATAAAAATAACGGTTTCCATCAGTGGGATTCAGTCCCTCAAATACTTAATATCAAGTTGCCTAAATCTGCAGCTCCTGATGCGAGTGCTGCGAGTGGGGAGAGGGGTGCTGCGCGGGGTGGGCGGGGTGCGCGGGGTGCGCGGCGGGCGGGGGCGGCGCGGCGTGCGCGGGGTGGGGCGCGCGCTGCTGCAGGTGCACGAGCGCCGACAGCAGGCGCGTGTTGGCCTCGTCGAGCGCCGCGATGCGGTGCTCCTGCGCCTCGATGACGCGCTGCTTGTGCGACAGCGCCGCCGCCATCTTGCGTTGCTCGCGCCTCAGCTCCTCCTCCACGCAGATTAACCTGCAATAAACATAGTTTTTTGTAAGTCTAAATATTTTATTGCATAATAAAGTAGTACCTAGTGTAGTACACTGGGTACATTTATTTTTTATCTACCACCGCTTCCTAGGTGCTATCGCTAAGAAGTATGTGTTATTTAAACGAAGCAGGAACACAATTAGACAACATTAACATTATCTCTTGCTCAGGCATACAATACTTTGCTCGAATAGAAGAGCTTGGAGCTTTCATAAATTTTTTGGCCAGAACTGAAATAGCTGAACGAAAAAATTAATGCAGTTTTCTCTTAGAACTTAACCGTCTAAGCATATATATATGTTTTATGTCTGATTATTAAACTTGAAATCATTTTCTTAGTAAAAGATGTGGAAAATGCCGTGGGAAAATGAGTAATATTTTTATTAAACATGTTGTAAGTTAGTGGGTTTAGCCACTATTGGATTCAAATCGGAGACGGACTTCTCGGGTACATTCTTTGTTAGTATTAAATATCGAGTATTTAATACTAACAAAGAATGTACCAACTCGTAACATAGTATTATAACATGTTATTTTGAGCAGAAATTTTAACTACCTGGAAATGATGGCCTTCATTTTGGCGTCGGTGTGTTCTTGTCCAGGTTCAGTCGGTAGCCGTCCTCGCAACAGCTCCACGGAACATTTTAGCCTCTCGATTTCACGTTCGTACTGTATAATAAAATATTTTATATAATTATATTTGTTTTGTAGTTAGTATTTTATCAAAGAAAAAGTTATTTTCCGATAAAATGGAGAAATTTGTCTATCGTTCCAACTAGTACCAAAAAAACAGTACCACCTAGCCAGCAGAGCACTAGCTTAAACGTCTAAAAACTAGCAAATACCAATACCGTAAGATTTTGTTATTATAAGGTATGTTTGGCTTGATGCAGATGATCTACCTTGTCACAAGGCTTTGAATGTATACCTACTATTTAGTAAAATAAATGTGTAACTCGAAGAACCTGTTCGATAGTCCTATGATGTTTGGAAGTGCGCCGCCTGCCCGTTGTACTGTACAGCGTGTCCTCCAGCTCGTCGGAGCTATCCGTCAGCTCGCGCTTGGACTCCAAGCTGAGCCGCCGCTGCAGCTTGTCTCGGCCCGGCGCCTCCCGCTCGCCGCGCCCCGCCGCGCGCTCGCTCGCCTCGCTCGACGGTGACTCCCTCCTCTCCCGCCCGTAGTACTCCGGAACTCTCTCCACATCCTCGTTCAACCTGCTGTTAGACATTCTCGCACCAGAATACGTCCTGTCCAATGGATAGTTTGTTTCCGGAATGGTGCTCTCTGTTACGGTGTACTTTTCAGGCGAACTTTTAGCACTTTCCATATTATACAAGGCTTTCTGGCTGCGAGATATCTGCAGTCGATACATCTCTTTGTTCACTTCCTCTACGTTAGAATCGGATCTGCTCATCGGGTAGCCGGAATCTGTTGAGATGTGATGAGGTTTGCTTTCGTACAACGATTCACCGCGTTGACCGAAATGTTTCAAGTTCAGTTGATTTTGGTTTGTAGAGTAGGAGAGCATGGGATTAGTTCTGGGCATTCGCGTTTTGCTGCTCTTTCGTAAACTCGGCGAATTACTCGACGATTCATCATCCCTTATCCTAGGAGAGTTACAATGGTTATTCCTCTGGTACAAGTCTTCATAGTTACAATTATCTCTGGTGAGTTTTCGGTGGGTATTGTTGCGGTTCTGTTGGTCATAGCTTCTACCATCGTCGTTGAAGTTGGTAGAACCTTCTTCCGAGTTTGTTTCCACGTTGTCGGTGCTCAAACCCTCTTCATCTATCGATGAACTGGATGAGCCACACGAACATCGTTTAGAATTCCTATTCTCATTGTTCTTCTTTTTCTCCTGAGCTTGACGATTGTCCTCCATGTTATAAACAGGATTCGTAAATACTAAAGGAGCTATCTTTGAATTTGTGTTTGCATTGTTTTGAGCGTTATCCGCCGTGGTGAAGTTTTGAATGCCGTACTTTTGGATGTCGTACTCAATTTTTTGTTGCACTGGGGTCTTTGGATAGAACTTTTCATTTTTGTTATCGTAATACTGCTTTTCTCTCTGTTTTTGGTAATTTAGCTGCGAGTATCGGCTCATTGGCTGGCCGCCGTTCTCGTACGGCTGGTGGAGATGTGTTGTGTTTTCGATGGGACTAGAACTTTGGCTATATGTGGCAATACTTTGGTAACCAGAACTGGCCACGTTTGACAGACCACTGATAGACACATTTGAACCATTGTTTGTGTAGTTAGTTTTGTTTCCATTGACAATATTGTTATTGTTTGACTTGGACTGCGCCAAATTCTTTTTGTTCATTAAGAGTTTGTCCTCCACTATGTCAGGATCGTCAGCGTACTTCAAAAGATCTGAGAGTTCTTCCAATGTGGCCGACTCTTTCATAAGATTCTGCAAGTCGTTGGGGCAGTAATTGTGATTGATACTATCACTGCTTGGAGATCTTTCAGTGCTGTTATAATTTGAGTTATGGAAATGAGTTTGTTGGTTGTAATTGTTGGGTTTATAACGCTCTTGGAATCTTCGTTCTAGGCTTTCGTTCACACCGTTACTTATGCCCTTTGGATATTGGTCCGAGCCAAAGCCAATCTGTACGACCTTCAAATTAACACAATGTTCCTGGTTGTTGTACTGAGAGCTGTATCTATCAGGATTCACGGTCTGATTAACTGGGTTGGAACCATACCCATTCCTGGGAAGAGTAGCTGAGCGTAAATTAAAGCTTGGAGATTTGGAAACGGCCACATAGGATCCTTTGAACTTAGACTCTTCAGCGTTGGATTTAGACGGACTGATGTTAAATTGGACGCCATTTTTGTTCATTATAGGCGAGCTGTGAGCGAAATTGCCGTTCAGTTGACCATTAGTTGAAACCTCTGCGTTGTTTTGTTTCGTTGGTGTGTTACACGTTGGGTCATTGAACCTGAAAAGCGATACAATGTTAAAATCGACTGTGTACTGCTGTTTATAATACGACCATCTCGTTGGCGAAGAGGCTATAGGCATTGGACTCGAGCGCCAGAGATCGTCGGTTCGTTTTCCACTGCAGATACACAACTTTAAACAAGTTGGACCTAGTCCTTATAATTTGATGGATGTCCTGCCCTTGACTAATTCATAAAATACATGACATCTAATAAACTATCTGTTTAACTTAATAATATTTCTGTATTTTCTTACATACCTGAAGATGTTTTCGGCTAGTTGAGGGGCAGGTCCGATATCGTTGCTCACCAATCTCTTACTGAGTTCGTCCAATATGTCAGTCAACGGGTCCAACTCCTGCAAAATAACAAGAATGCAGTAAGTATCAGCTGTTTAAATATTAAAGTTACAATCCACACAGCATCGTTTGGCTCGGAAGCTTGGGTTCTAATTCGTGTGTTCGATTCCCGTAGGGACAGACAACTTTATAGAAGTTTGTCCCGGTGTGGGTGTTATATTTGTGAGTTATACTGTCCTTGTCCAATTCTGGCAATGACTGGATGCGGAGAACCGAAGTTTGGTTTCAGTGGAGGAGGCCTATTTTAACAGTGGATTCATGTAGGCTGATGATGATAAAGATGTCTAACTTTTATTGTACAAGGAATCCTAGTCTGGAATCTAAATAAATATGTATTATTTGACATTGCCACATACCTGCAGTCTAGCAGCCGGTAGCTTGGGGAGGCTGTCGACCAGCAGTCCGTGCAGCGTTGCCAGCTGCTTCCCGAGGTCGACGTGCGGCGCCCACTCCGGGTCCGCTTCCACTGCAGCTATGGCGTGCTCTCCCCTCGACCCCTCGGACCCCGCCGTGGACCCCTGCGACGCGGACGAGTGCCGGTTGCTGCCGTCCTGCTGTTGCTGTTGAATCGGCTGCTGCTGGTCTTGTGGACGCGTCTGTTAATGAAAAATACAGGTTTGAGGATTTAATACGTTTCTTTCTTGATTATTAACATTTAGTAGGTAAATACCTACATAATTTTTTTAACTATGAGTCAGTGGCGTGGGATAAGATGCGGCCAATCATATCGAAAGGTCCGAAGTTCGATCCCCGGCAGGGCCATGTACCAATAGGTTTTTAATTGTATCAGGCGTTACTTTGCGGAAATCCATTATATAACAATATTGTGGTTATTAATTTGCTTTTCCCGCGAATAAACTTTATGTTGTTATATATAGTAAGTAATACAGAAATTAAATTACAATTCTAATATTAAGTAAAAATAAATTTTACAAGTCTAAATTTATAAATAATATCATGCAAATTACTATTCTAATCAAAATCATCATCATCATCATCATATCAGCCTGTAGACGTCCACTGCTGGACAAAGGCCTCCCCCAAGGATCTCCACGACGACCGGTCCTGCGCTAACCTCATCCAGCTGGGTCCCGCGACCTTCACCAGATCGTCGGTCCACCTCACCTCAGAATCAAAATGTTTTGGTCAAAATTTACTAATTTATAAATTACAAAATAATAATAAGACTGACCAAAACATTTTGATTAGAATAGTAATTTGCATGATATTATTTATAAATTTAGACTTGTAAAATTTATTTTTACTTAATATTAGAATTGTAATTTAATTTCTGTATTACTTACTATATATAACAACATAAAGTTTATTCGCGGGAAAAGCAAATTAATAACCACAATATTGTTACAATAGGTTTTTTCTAGAAATTTAAGTACATTTACCGACTGCTCTCAAACGGTGAAGGAAAACATCGTGAGGAAATCTGCATACGCCGAAGATGAAATTCTTAGACACATGTGAAGTCCACCAACCCGCACTGGGCTAGCGAGGTGGACTATAGCCCCAACCCCCTCGTTGAGAGGGTAGGCCTGAGACCCAGCAGTGGGGACATATTAATAGTGTTGATTTGATTTTTGGTTTGACAGAGTAACTTACCGAAATGGCCCTGAGGAAACCCTTCATATTGGGTGCTTCCTGCTCGAGGAAGTCATTAAGGAACTCCATGAAGGCCTCTTTGCCCTGGAAGCGCGTGAAGTTGGCCAGGGTCTGCAGGGTTTTGGCCACTAGAGTCAAGTTGCGTGCGGCGCGCTCATTCGGGTATTCTGAAACACCAGAAACAAATTTAGTATTTACACAGAACCAACAATACACAGAACCAACAGCCGCTCAACGGTTTCGTAGGCCGGCGCGGAACGTAAATATCATAATCACATGTGATGTACAAAAGTCGAACGTTATTCTGATCTAGAATTTTATACTTAGCCAAATTTCCGTATTACTTATCTGCATTTAAATTTTGGTAATGAAATTGGAATCTTACCGTGCGTAATTCCAAAAAGACTTGGGGATAGTATAGCTGGACAAAGAAACCGAAGGAAAATCGATGCACTTATCAAGTTGTCCGATATATCCTCTCGTCCCATTGAAGTTAATCTGTAAGGAAAAGCAGACTAATTAAACAGGCGTAGATGTAAATATATAATTCGAGACGGTTTTACACCATAATCAAAAAGTAATTGACTGGCCTGTTGGCTTAGTTGGTAGTGGCACTGCCTACTAAGCCAGAGGTCGTAGCTTAGATTCCCACCAGGGACCAACATTTGTGTGATGAGCATATCGGTTGGATTTTGGATCCTGGGTGCTTGTATTGTATGTATTTAAGTATTTATTTTAAAAGTCTAATATATTTTTATAGGTATGTTTGTTTATCAGCTGTTGAGTACCCATCCACAAGCTTCGGCTTAATTTGGGACTAAACAGCCGTGTGTCAGTTCGTCCAAAACATTATATATATTTTTTTAATTTTCAGTTATGGCTTACGGACAAAACGAACTAATATGTCTCGTCAAGAAGTGCTCTCTCCTGGTATCACGTAAACACACACCTCTCGCGGAAGGTAGCGAAGCAATCCCTGAGCGGCGGCGGGAAGCGCGGCGCGGAGCCGGCGATGGCGCGCCACGCGAGCGCGACGGCGTCCCGCAGGGCGGTCTGCTGCCGGCGGAGCGCCGCGCCGCTGCCCGCCCGCAGCGGATCCACCTCGCACTCCGCCGCGCCGGGGCCCGCCGCCGCGGCCACTGCTTCGCCTAGTGTATCCTGATCAATAAAAGGGCAGCTTCAGCAATCAGAAATTACCATTATTATCAGTATTACCATGAGACCCTGACCTTTGTATATATCACACTTGCTGCTGCCGAACTATTTAATGAATGGGCTTCAAAGGCTGAGTCTGAGTCGGGCTGGCTCCTCCTTAGATTTCAGCATTAAATTTGATCGTGTCATTTCCTCGAACCGATGAGTTGGTTCCCTGAGACCGCCTCGTGGGTTTAGTATCTTGATCATTGGACAAGAGCGACAGGGGTCGTGGGTTCGAATTCCACTGGGGACAGACAGCTTTGTACAAGTTGGTCACGGTCAGGATGTTATATTTGTGAATATATAATCCAGACGTTATATTGATCCAGATGTTATATACGTGGAGTCAGTGCAGGGACCGCTACTTACGTCTAATAAGAAGACCCTCTAACCTGCAGGTACTGATCTCCGACGAGCTTAAGGTACGCTTCCATGCTCTTGGTGGCGAGCGAGTTGCCGCGGAAGGTGAGCGAGTGGTCGCCGGTGCGCCGCACGTCGAGCGCGACCACGTCGGCCAGGTAGCGCGGCGCCAGCCCCGCGCCCGCCATGCACAGCACCAGCGCGCACCCGATGTCTTCCTTCGCTTTTACTCCTGCAAACATAACACATAACATGTCATCACATTATATCAATCACGGAGACCGGAGCGTTAAGTTTTGCGATCCTAAGAATCCGCGAATCCGCTAAGCTGTACAGCGTACAGATATCACATTTTAAAAGGACATGGGAGATGCAGCTGTCCACAAAGTGCTTACTGTGTCCTAAAGAAACTCGAATAACAGAGTGAATGACAGGAATAACACTCCGTATCCAATAATAATGTTTAAGGTATATCCCGAGATCCTCAGGGTTCAAAGTTATACCCCGAGTCGCACGCAATTTGTACAAAGTCTTCAGTAGAGCGCAATCGATTGAATTTACTTTTGAAAGACCAATATCAGCGTCACCGTAACGCACCAATAACGGGCTCCAGATATTCGCAGAGCCGCCTGTAGTTCCTCTTGAGGTAGTGCAGGAACCGGGCGTAGTGGTCGAGGGGCAGCACGTCCACGCACTGGTAGCGGCACTTGATGCGCAGCGCGGGCGCGGGTGGCGGCGGCGCGCGCGGGGACTGCGGCTTGTCGCCCTCCACCAGCGGGTACCACCGCTCGTTGAGGTACCGCGACGACACGTCGTCCACCGGGATGCGCACGGTGCCTGCAAGTCACACGGCCATCTAGCCTAAACCAGACTCACGGCGAGAACACCCGAGAAACATGAATGTGAATAGTTTCTTTTCGCCTCATACTCACTCATTCATTCGAGATTTTTCGACGAGACTTCTCGCCGTGAGTCTGGATGAGGTATAGATATATCGCCCGGGATTGAAACTTATTAATACGTATTACCTACATTGTTACCGAGCACGGTAAGGGAACAATTTCTAGTCGAGTTTGGCGAAGCCGTATAGCGCTTTTCATGCGAGAAACATATTCGAGCAGTGTCGAGAAAATAAATTCACAATAAGTAAAAATTTACAAATTCTAGGACTCCATATACTATCAGGATAAGACAATCCACAAATATTACACCCCGATTCAGCCTCTTACTTCACCAATTGTACAAAGTTGTTTGACTCCATTGGAAATCGAACCCACAACATCTAGCGCTCAAACCCAACACCAGGAACCCGACGAGACGAGTTTAGAAACGGGCGGGGCTATACTTTCGTTTCTGTGTTGAGAATCGGTCTTTCATCACGATATTTTTTCGCCAGATTTAATAAAAATAGGCCATCCGGCTATTTCTATCCTGGATACTGACCAAAAAGGGCGTGCTTTTCCCGCATATACCCACCCGTATGCCAGGTACATGACTTACACGATGTTATCTAAATAGTCTCTCTTTCTTGTTCAGAGGCCTGCACCCCAACAGTGGGGACGTGTTAGTAGGATGTTGATTTGATTTAATAATAATGTTGTATAAGCTTTATTAGCTTATGATTTCAGCGTTCCGAACGGCAGCTCATTGAGTATATTCATTAGAATGTGGCTGTCGTCATATTTTGGTTTTTGAAAAAAGAATTCTATCTAGACTACATAAAGTTTAGTATTTGAACTACATTTGAGACCCGAACGGGTTTTAAAAAACTCTAAGGGATATGTAAAAAATCGAACACTACAGGAGTTCCATACCGTGGGACGACTTACGAACCAGAATAAAAAAAACGGATAAGACCTCTTGCCGGGACGTCGCGGGACTTTGATCCTGAGAGGTCTCGCGTCCCGAGACTGAAAATGTCTAGGCGTCCCAAACCCTAATACTGACCGACTAGCGCGTGCTTGTCCCGCTTGCGCGCGCGCCGCTCGGGCTCGCGGTACACGTTCACGTGTATGGCGCGCACCGCCGGCAGCCCGCTGAACTCGTACACCTCACCCCAGAAGCACAGCTCCGTCTTCAGCTTCGACGACGATCTGCCAAGGGAACACGCAACATTGTCAAACAACACAGGCTGACTGGAAATTGGACTTATTCCTTGAAAGGGGTCATTTGCAACAAGTTAATCCCTATCAACTACTCATCATACATGTTATATTGTCAAAATCTAATAATTCTTTTTTTATCTGCTACCTATAAGAGAGCAATTAAGCCACGCAATGTCTGAATGTGTTCAAGGTTTAATTTGTAGTATCTGTACATTTTGTAACGAGTGTGTAAGCCTACCTTGCATACAGCGTGTCGTCGAGCATGATTTCGCAGTAGTACCGCTTCTTGGGCGGTATCGCTTTCGCCTCGAGCAGCCAGAGCTTGACCGTCCGCTCGCATCGGCGCGTACGTATCTCGTCCGGCCGCGCCGCCTGCCTTAAGCTGAAAATGATAAATAAACAGTGTAATTATTTTTTTAACTAGAGAAAACAGGACAGAAATGGGCCGACGGTCCACCTGCTGGTAAGTGGTCACAGCGTAACCTGTACCGACACAAATAGACCTAAATAAATCTACCTAAGAGATTTGATTTGATATTAAGATAATATTCCGAACAGAGTAGGTATAAACTATACTCATAATAATAATAAAATGGGTGAATTAAGTCAGAATGAACGATAGTGCGGTAACTCAGAACAAGGGGTCTGAAACGCACGCACATAAGCAAAGTGTTCACCTACACCACAGAGGAAGCAATAGTCTGCATACACAAGCACACAGAGATAAGCGCATCGCAAGCTATGGGCCAAGTCACACACGCTCACACACACACACTCACACACATACACACTCGCACACATACTAAAGTAATAGTATAGATTTTTGGTTTAATTCTTTTCCGTACTATTCTGTAATTGTTAATGGCTTATTTTTGGTTTCAAGGGGAGGAGCTCTGTAGCTGAATAACAGGCTCGCGCCTAGTTCAGCAATAGATGCTTGGATAGATGCTAGATCACTTGGCGATATTTATAAGTAGGTATAAGAATTCATGTATCATACATAATTGTTATACTTCTTGAACAGCGTCGCATTCAACTGGAGCAAATATACTTGTACAAAATCTTAAACAATCAAATTGACTGTCCTGAGCTTATTAGCAAAATTAATTTTCGTGTGCCTGCCGTTGTGTTGAGAACCAAGCACCTGTTTTCTGTGAATAGATGTAGAACCAACGCTGGTAAGCGTTCACCAATTTTTAGAATGTGCAATATGTACAATGAGCGTTTCACCGATGTAGACCCGTTTAATATCAATTTACCTAAATTTAGAAAAGACATTATTTCTATATTGAAGCGGTAATGATGGCATTTCAAAACAATTATATTTCAAATTTATATGTAGGTACATTAAGTGCCTACGTATTTATTTATTTTTCTCACTCATTTCGTGTAATATGCTGGATGTAGGATAAGTAACTAGTTACTGACATTAACTTTAAGAAACATTATTATTTATATTCGACTCGGTAGTAGATAGCCGACTAATTTTAGATTTATATAAATGCGGAACATGTAGTTGGGATGTATAGACCTAAACACAATACCTATTTTGTCAACTAAATTTATACATTACCGTTTATGTTCTCCTGAATTTTCAAAAATAAAATAAAATAAAATAAATTATTATTATTATTAAGTTCTACTTTCGAGGGATTATCTCTGTGTGCTAGTGTAGGGAAACACTGCGCCTGCGTGCGTGCGTTTCAGAGCGGTTGTTTTGAGTTACCGCACTCTCGTTCACTCTGATTAAGTTCTATTCCACAGGCATAAAAGTGAGTATTTTTATTAAATATCAAAAAAAATCGCTTACCATACTAGTAATTTCTGTAAAGATAGATCCAATCCCGATATTCAATTCAGTCGTATAGTATTTTATCGCGACAAGATGAAACACGTACTTATCCCGCGGGCGGTAATTATGACTACGAACCGGTTTTACTGTTGCATCCTGTCGCGTTCGCCACCGTCTACTCAAACCCTGTATAACCACTCAATGCTACATATAGAAGAGATCTCTTAAATCAACACCATGCTCGGTTCGCCCATCATTGTCCGTAACCATGAGGTAGGTACAAAACACAGACCTAAATCTTTAGATCTGTGGTACAAAAGAATTAAGTGATTGTAATTTTTTGTGAAAAAAATACAAGAAAACTACACTTAAACTTTTTTTAACTCTTCACCAAGCGGTGTGGTCACTTGTCTTACGGTGAGAGCCCAAAATTTTCCTAAGCTATGTAACGATTATAAAACAACAAGTTTTAAAAATAAAACCCATTCAATTGAAACCTAATGAAATTTAATTTTAAAAAATTATCTATCTATTAAAAACGATTGCTCAATCTATTATTAATACGACTATTTCGGGGAAGTGTGTATTTCTGTCCCAGCCTGTGTACAGTACATACATACCTATATATCCAGCGATCGCGTTCCTTCCTCGAAGCGCAGGCGAAGTAGCGAGGTGCTCGGTTCTCTGCGCTCAAAGCGAAGCAGTGCGGTCTGCCGAGCACTGAGGAGTGCAGCGAGCGGATATCCACCTGCAAGTGAAAGACAAATGATCATCATGTTGGAAAGAAGAGTCTATCTCTATCCATCTTTGTTTAAAAAAATACATAACATTTAGAAATACATTTTCAGATTTAAATGCATAGAGTCTATAACAACCGATTCAATCGGATCTCGAAATTTGGTGATAACTGGTAACTATTCAACGTAGGCACTTACAAAATTATCAATAATATACACATCCAAGTAAATGCTTAGTAAATAAACTAAAAGACTGTAACTAAGTAATAACAAGAGCTGTATGTACTGTACTCACTTGATTCGGTGGTCCTAAGTCCATCGTGGAGACGGCAGGCGAGTGCGCCGATAACAGGCTCTCGTGAGATCTGAAACAAACAAATTTCTATGATATTTACACACCAAAATATTATTTAAGTACGGGGTTAAGTAACAGATAGACTAGATAGTGCTAGTAGTCGAATTTTTTTTTTAATTTTTCGGAATTTATTTAGCCAGAGTTTTCATACAATTTCGACTGTACGACTGTTTGTCACAGCTGAAGATGTAACTAAAGTTACGATTTAACCTCGGAGAAACTCAAAACTGCAATTTTACTTAATATAATATTAGTAATCTTAAAGTAGTGACTAGCTTGAGCTGTGACAAACAGTCGTACAATCGAAATTGATGTACCTACCTGAAAACTCTACCCTGGCATAAAGATAGACAGACAAAATACCTTGGTTTAAGGGAATTGAAGGGATCTGAAGTAAGTACCTATCCATAAAATATGAAAACTAATTTAGTTTTTCAAAAATTAACTTGTGTCTTCAGAATAGGGCCCAGTTGATGATGATGATTTAAAGAGAAAAGCTGGGCTTAGTCCCTTCAATTAGGCATAAAGTTTCCAAGGTTACAGAAAGGGCGTACCGAACCTTATTAAAGTTTGCGGCCCTTATTTAGTGTTTCAATAGAGTTGTTTCGTGTTAAGGTCGACAGGGAAGTAATTAAAGAGCATTCAGTAAATAACTCTGGCAGACGGGCGGGGCGGGGCGGGGCGGGGTGGGCGGCAGACACTCCTACCTAACGTTACAACACCTAACTAGGGCCTGGGTAACGCAGTGGAGTCACGACATGTCGCTAAATACAATTGACACTTTATTGCAAAAAACTTAGACGAGTTCTATACAATATTTCCAAACTATTGTGGGGTCTGATATAGGTATTAAGTAGATATTTAGATAATTTAGTCTCTTTCAATAATTAAATACTTAATACAAATAATTTTAGTGTTACAACCACACAAAATTGTTCAAGGCTCATGTTTAATTCTAAGCTTATTTAAGCTAACGATTTACGATCATATATTTTCAATTAATTATTTTATTTATAAACAGTCACAATTATTTTGATTGTAAATTTCCAAAAATCATTCAACAACGTTCATTGTTTGGTTGTTTTATGTATATGCCGAATAATTACCACAATTAGAACCTATAATAACAGGGACTTTAATAGTGTAGTTATAGGTTTTCGTTTAATTTTAATACGTAGTGGAAATATTATTGTAAAATCTTTTGAAAGAATCATCAAAGTAGGTACCTATTTCATCAGTATTTCCAGCAAGTAAATCAATACAGCAATTCAATACTAAAGAGCTTCTCTAGAGAAATGTGAGGGAAAGTATTAAATTACGAGATGAAAGGAAGAGCCACGCTGTGCTTTGGAAGCCATAAGTACATTTATGAGCGAGCTTTCAAAAGACAAAGTATTACACACAACAACGTAAAGGCAGTTAGAGGAACCAAACGGAAACGCGAACACGTAAAGTACCCAAATAGCTGCCAAAACATGTTTTAGCAATTAAGTAAACGTTTTGGTATACAGTGAACATACTGCAAGTGCATATTAGAGAATATTAACACTTAATTAATTGTGTAATCATACAAAGAGCATTCGGTTATGTTGCAGAGAACGGAGTCACATAAAACTCAATGCGAGGTATCACTGCGACTGCTCACTGCTAGGCGGCGCCACTAGCGCAGGCTAAACTTTTCAAACTTAATTTATAACTTTGTTTTAAATCGATTTCTTGTTTGTAATTGATTTTAGACTTGCGCGATTGTTTAGACACGGGTCTTACACTAGAATATTTTTGTTACCTTTGTCTGACGTTTCGACCAGATTACGCTGGCCGTGATCCCGAGCTGCCTGGAGAGGCATATGTGATATATACCTATCAGTGTTGATATTTGTTTGTTCAAAGATAATATGTATAACTCCTTTTCCGGTAAAAAAATTGCTAAGTCGATTAGTGAGTGAGTGAGAAAGTTGTGCTGGCCTTTTATTAATACAAGTCTCTCAACATTTAGCGGAAGTAACAGACGTTTCACTTCAATAGAAAGAATCACCTCCAGAGTCATAATATTATTCTATAGATAATCCTATCAAAATGTCCTGTCAGTAATCGGGATATGTATTATTTTCACTATGTTCTGGCCTACGAATAAGAAAGTATAACTATAAGGTCGCTGATTCTGGCAAATAAATTACCTTGAGGTTCGTAAAGCGTGTGTCGCGGGATGCGTGGGCGCGGCCGCCAGCGCCCGCTCTCTCTCCAGCTTGGTGGCCGACTTGGTCCGCTTGAGAGGGTTGCTCCGGAAGGAGCGCTTCGAGAAGAAGAAGGAGGCGAGCCGCGAGGGGCTGTGCTGCGCCTGCGCACCCGGCACCGGCGTGCTCGGCGCAGAGCCGCGACGGCATGCCTTCTCGTATGATGTATCTATGGACAAACAAATAAGCCATTCAGGTTCTAGTTCATCTTTGAAGATTGATTTTATGAAGAATAGGAAACCATTGCTACAATTCAGCACTCTCTAGTCGGTCGACATTGTGTGACGTTGAGGAGACAAGTCTTAACATACATCGGCATGTTAAATCGTACATTAATAATTAATTTAATAGTTCTCGTCAACTGATATACGTGTTGTTACTTCAGCGTAGGTAGATTTTAAAAAGTAAGTTTTGGCTTGTTTACAGCACGGCAGTGGGTACACAAAATATGGCTAAAAATACGATTTGCACTAAGGTTTGCTCGTTCCTCGCTAAGAAAGCGCTTTAATGGGTATTTAATTTAAAACGGACAATTTTGGAACGAACTGGAAAAATTCTTACACGCTTGCTTTATTTAGTTTATCACACAATAGACTAGACACATCTACAAGCACTTATTGTATAAAATACTGTCACAATTATACTTTAAAACTTTTTAAAGGAAAATCAAATAAAGAGGACACGACAACGTCGGTTCCCGCCTAAAGAATCCTCGTAGGTACTTAAAGTATGAATAGGAACGTATTTCGGTTGTTATGAACAAAACACAAATAGGTAACCCTCTAGATACCAAAACACTGGAAGCGTGTCTGCAACAAGTAGGTAGAGCTACGGGGCATAGAGTTCGACAGCACTTACAACAATTGGCACTGATTTGCCGCAACCTTGCCGAGGTACGGCCGTGGCTGAAACAATAAGAAGCTAATAATGCCTACTTGCGCGAAGGCCTTTATATTACAGTTGCATTGAATATAAACATAGGTATGAAATTTAGAGTCCGAGCTGGTCGAGGTCGTAACAGAAACAAGACTATCGAACACAAAATATTATTCGAAATACATATATTTAGATCTTTTGACGTTTATAGAACGAAACATTGATCATGTAACTATTTCTCTTCTATATGTAAGTATATTTGTGTTGCTTTTCTGGTTTGCTTATTCCACTAATATTATGTACAATTTCATTTACTTGCCCACCTACTTCTGTGAAATCTCCGTTACTTTTTCACGAATTATGCATTTAATACAAACTAAGAAGACCTTAAAATTGGCTCTTTGATTTGTAATATTGACTTGTGAACATGTTGCAAAATTATAAGTTGTTGGTTTTCTGAATAAATGAATAAAACTAGAATCAATAATTATTATTATACAAAAAGGCATTAGAAAAGGTGACACTGTGCCAGATTGATTGCTATTATGTAGAGCCCATGGCGGAGCATACAGAACCGAATATGCGAGGTCGAACTCCAGTAATATAATATGTGCTAATAAAGACAACACGGCAAAGTGAGTGCAATGTATGGCGTGGCTTCCGGCGGAAGCAGCGCGCACGCCGCTCGCGGCCGCGCATGTGCAGCCCGATCGATGACAACGATAAACGAACAGTGGAAATTCCAAACGGTGTAAGTGCCAATTGCAATAGAGTCATTTTAAAAATATTCAAGTCTAACAACTATTCATAAATTGGTGAGATTTCCTTCAAGCAACTATTACACCATGGAAATATTAGGTACGTAGTACGTACAACTAGTACTTATTACTTCCATGTATTAGACAAACTAAAAGAAAGACGAATAAAAATAACCTCTATTGCAATAGGCATTGACATCGTTTGAAATTTTACCTATTCAAATGTGTACGGTACGGTACACGGAACCAAAAGTAAAAGAAAGAATAAACACACTTAGGTTAGGACCATAGATGATTGCCAACCCAAACAAGACATGTAATCGATACGAACAGACGACTCCACTTTGTCAGAGATAAACGAATGATACCTAGTTGCAGGTAACACAATTTCTGATATCAACATTCTATTATCGTTACTTTATTAAATTAATTCTATAAATACAAGCATACCCTGCAGATTGAATGTAAACTGTAGGTACTAACAACGCAGACCTGAAACCATTGAAGCCTGAAACTTGAAATTTTGCAAAGAAGTCCCTAGAATTGCGACGGAAGATTTTTAGATTATTTTTTCTAATTCCACGGCAAAGTCATGGGCAACAGCTACAATAACGAAAAGAAAGTGACAGATAATACATAAACACTTCGTATTGAATGTAATAATAATAATGATGTAATACTCGTAGTAAGTCAACGACTTCGAAGGCGCGACTTTAATGCAACAGATGGTCTATTCTATAGAACCCATTACCGTTAGGTATTGCCTTTGTTTGTGCGATAGTCGCCTTAGCCAGACTATTTGACGACTTGAGTCCACTACCTGCAGTTTATGACAAAAGCCTGGACACCATTATGTTATTTTTAAAAACCTGACAATTCCATTACTTCCCATCATTGCTAGGCAATTTTGCATGCATGTTTAAGCTGAAACTTGACACGTTTGGTTCGGTCCAGTGGATTCGAGTTATCCAGGGAAGAGACAGAAGGACAAAATATCTTCGCTATATTATAAGTTTTGTTTGACCCACTTAGTGAAACGGTATGGCCGTCGCAGAATTCTGATTAAAAGAAGTCTTTTTTTTGTAAATACGGAGAATGCAAAACAAATCAACGCTAACTCTATTTGTGCTACACCGACTTACTACTAAACTTACGACGGTTAGACAAATCGATTGCCTAACAATATACAATTTGTCAGACATGCAATAAAATATGCAATATAAAATACACCTTATGCACCCCTCGCTTATGGGGTGAATAAACTCAGTAACAAAATTGCAATGACTGCATGAGTCACCACTTGCAATATCAATCAACTTAAATCATAATTAGGAGTACGTACTTTAAGCGAAGGACATTTTCGTTAACTACAGTCCTAGTCTACACAACTGATAAAAATGTTTGCACCAACTTTCATTTTTCGGCAAGGTACTTATTTAAGAGATCAGTTTTCAAAGCAGGCCGCGGGTTTCGGGTACACATTGTGAGTACATTGGCTGCAATCCGTACAGTAAATGTTTTACTTTGATAGCGCACTGATAAGCGTCCACGAGGAAGTGCCACGCGACAAACTGGCGATAACAACGTTGAATAAGTTATGCTGCTCTGTTTATCATTGCATGTTCACAAAATCGATGAATGCGTTGACATAATTTACTTCTGTGAACTGGTAATAAGTAAATCAAGTTAGAATACTTAGGTATCTACTTATTTTTTCTATTGATATGAGATCTCTTCTTGGTTTCTTCTAGGATTTTCATACTGATTTCTTACATAAATCACAGAATACATATGCTTAAATCTCTCAGCTGAATAGGTAAGCAACGCAACAAAACAGTTTTTATTGACCTTAGAATTTCAGAACAAAAACTCATCGGATAGCGGTTATTGCCGTGGAAGCTTGTATTGTCCGACCATGTCCGACTGGCGATGGCGATGGGGGCGGACAAACAAGAATGTAGCTGTTTGTCTACACGCACGTGCTTGTAACAGTTCATACTTCGTTAGTTTGTGCCATGTAGTAAATCACGCTCCTTTTGCAGAAAGATACATATAATATTTCTGACCGTGAAAGTACAAAATTGAGAGTTGACACTTCAAATAATACTCTTCCTTCCTTCCTTGCATTGTCTATCTGGCCAATGTCAGCGCCGCCGCCGTAAAATATTACGAACGTGTCTTCAGAATACGACCCACTATTTTACCCCTATATTTTTGAATATAATACTAGTTACTTTTTCTTGTACAAGTACTGTTTTTCTCCTACAAGTAATTTATTTACTTAATAGAAGGCTCCAATGTCTTATATAATTAAGTTTAATGAGAAACGAAATAAACATTTTTCATTTTCATTTTTCAATTACCTACGTGACTTACGATTTTGCAAAAGTAACTTTACTTGACATGATGTATGGTTAGCAGAGGGTCACTTTACGTCCCATACCCGTGTAATTAGGCAGCATTGTTTAAGAATGATATTGGATACAAACCGAATAGAAACCGTCTTGTCATCCACATTAAGGTTTGGTATAAAGAAACCTTCAATGCGGGCTCTCGTTAGAGTGATAATGGCTTAGCATTATGTAATGTAATGGATTATAATGGAAGATGACCTTTAGATGTGCTCGTAAGAGAGAAAATCGTTTATTATTATACACTTACAATAGATATTGTATCTCAAAATTGTCTTATCACACAATATTCGCAACCGATATTATAATGGATTGCTTTGTAATTAAATTAGAAAGGTTTTGGGTATTACGAATCAATGCCAAAAGTATCACGTCCAGTCACGACTCAATATTACACTTGCGCAAGGAGAATTCATTGAGCTGCTTATTGCAATATTAGACTCGATACAAAAAAACAATATACTACTTTATATTGATGTTTGAAGTTGTGATTCTCACCCGAGTGCACGGCGACGTCGTCGTCCACATCCAGGTATCCGCGTCGGACACTCAGAGGACTGCTCGCGACCTGAGCCTCGTGCTTCCTGATCAGAGCGCCGAGAACCTCCGTCGCGCCGCCGTTGTCGCCTACGAACTTGTCGTAGTCCTCGGTTAGATCTGTCACCACTGCTGTCTGCTCCTCCAACCCCTCCTCGATATGTCTCGCCGTTATACTTCTAAGCAAAGAGTTACTTCTCGACAACTTCGTACTTCGAGAACGTCGAATAAAATTTAACCCAGATATTTTTCCCGGGCTTTTATTGGGACTCTCAGGCGTCACCGTAATCTTTGGCGTCCTAAATATTGAAGTGGAGCTACTACTACCTCTAATGGGTGATGGCACATTGACATTCTGTGGTAAAGTCTTAGATTTTTCCTTTCCCGGAGTGAGAAGTTTCGGTGAATCCGGTATCAGTGACAAATTGGAATTTAGTATTGAAGCTTTGGATTGTGATTTATTCCCAATACTTGAAGTTGAGTTATTCAGTTTGTGAGATGAGATCGAGCCTCCTAGGGGAGAGAATATTCTATCATATCGCGGTTCACACGATGTGGTACTGCGCAACCTCGGCTTCGAGTGCCTTAGAAGGCCGCTTTCGGCAACAAGCCTAGGACTCATCAGATCTCGCTGACCTACTCTTGCCAGCGCCTCGTTTGAGCTCACCGTCGACGACAAAGGTCGGCGAAATCGTCGTTCTGGACTGAATACGCTTATGTCACTCTCGCTTTCCGTCAAGGATGAATCGCCTCGAGATGGAATTTGTAATCTTCCACAGTCTGATACATTTCTTCTCTTTGCTTTTGTGGGGATAGCTTCTAAATTTTGTCCAGATATTAAAGCTTCTTTCTCTTGTGGCGTTAAGGGTAGATAGTTGTCGAAACTTTCGAACAATGGCACGTAGAAGACTGAGCGACGTGGAGGCTCGTCGCCGGCGGGCGAGCCCGGTGACAGGGCACTCGACATGATGGTCGACGACGACGGCGAGATAGCGGATGCACGCCGCGTTACGGCCGCTTGGCCTTTGCAATGTCTCGCCGCATCACTGCAGCGATTCGTTTCACTTAAACTATTTCCTGATTCGGTCCCTGACAGATTTCATTTCACACTTTGAAACTATCCTAATTGAAACACAGATTCACTTAGTTTTGTGATTCACATTATTATCACACAATGTTAGACCTAATAGTACGTAAAAATGAGTTATAATGGAATGTTGGAGAGTTTACTTGAAAGTTTAATACCTACTTGGAAGGGGTTGTAAATATCATAATAACTATAGTGTTTACGTTACTGACTTTATATAAATAGGTATCTTGATAGGTTTACTTCATTAAAGTAATTTTATTTCTCAGACAGAACTCTTCTGCTGCTTCATTTACGTTTCTCAAATATGTACATAATATTATTATTTTCTTATTGAACGTTTTTCTCATAAAAAGGGGAACAGATTCTCGCGGAGAAGGTCACCCCACTTGACATATTCGAGACGACCTTCCCGAAATTTAATAGGATTGAGCCAAAATAAACCTAAACAGGAAAATAAATAACATGAACCATAAATTTACTTCCAACGTTATCGTAGGTAAGTATTGTATTGATCGGCGTAACAAGTTGGTACATCGAACAGTTATGCTTTATCAAAGTGCGATAAGATCATGCACCTACAGCCAATCCAGAGGCTTGTTGCAATCTATGAAAAGGGGACAAATGTAGCGTAGTAAAAACAAAGCCAAATAGATATTTCAGTACGAAAGGCTTAATGACCCAGAATCAGGGAAGGTAGCATAAATTATGTTGAGTATAATTTAATAAAAAAAAGTAATAGCTTTTAATGTGCCAACTCAACATGTGAGTATGTTTAGAAAGAGGAGTGGCCGCGGCGGGTGTCGTGCGAATATATTTAGAGTCGCCCTAGGACGCCGCCGGTCGCCACATAGGCGGGGGTGTTATGTTATGGACTCTGTATTGGTATAATGATAAGCATATCAATAGTCCATAGTTATTTTCCACTCATTAGTTAAATAGTAGAATTAGTGATTAAGTAATTTATCTGTAAACATCCCTTTCCCACGCTTACTCAAACCATAAATACTCCTGTCCCTTCATCCCCGCATCTCAGTTCAACTCCGATCTCCGACCTCACTCCACGTCTATTCGAGTCACAAGTCAAGTTCATATCAAATCTATATCAAGTTTATATCAAGTTTATAAGTCAAGTCTATATCAAGTTTTCATATCCAAGCGTATTATTAAGTCTGTACTAAGTTCGTGTGTCGTTTAATCAAACTTGTCAAGTGTATTAATACTAAATTATATTCGAAATAAAGACAATTGTTTTTAAAAAGACTTTCTTCACTTCTGCAACGTAACAGTTTGGCGCAGTCGGTAGGATAAACGCATACCCGCTGTGTAGAAGACGGACCAAAACGTCGAGGAAGAAAGCCCTAGACGGTACCCGAAGGGTTTTAGCTGGCCCGCCGAACCTGCGAGACATCATGCGTATCCTGATACTACTGTTACTGTGGTGAGTGGCTTAAATTGTTTGTTCGAAATCCTGTATTTATATCCTATATCAAATCCTCATACCACTTTATCTGTTTTACCAACTCCCTTGTATCTATTTTATAAAAGTTAATGAACGATTCTATTGAAGGAAATATCGCTAGGCTATTCCAGTTGTACGCCGCGTTTGAAAACCAAACCAACATGGCGCAAGCATTAGATCTCGCCACACTCTTAAAATTAATTCCCGACTTCGATACAACACACCCAGAGCAAATCTACCGATTCGCTAGGTCGTGCGACTCCGCATTTTCTCTAGCATCAGCAGATCAAAAACCCGTACTCCTCGTTTACGCCCTGAATAAAATCACAGGGACTGGAGCATCTGATGTTCATAGTAGACAACATACTGATTGGGATGACCTAAAAGCATACCTGATCCAGAGATTTTCCAATGTCAAGACCATTGCACACCTTAACCTCGAGTTACAGTCAATGTTCCAAAAACCAAACGAATCCATTACCGATTTTTATCATAGAGTCGACCTTTGTAGAGGTAAAATAGTAGAAAAATTAACTGCTGAAGTCACCGACGCAACGCTGACAGGTAGGAAAACGGCTACTGAAGAGACAGCTCTCAACGTCTTTGTGAACGGTCTCAGTAGTGATATAGGGACGATGCTTCGCACCAAAGAATTCCGTTGCTTAACAGACGCAGGGCGATTCGCTATGCAAGAAGATAAAATCCGCGCAATGAACAGCACAAGACAAGTCTTGTATAAAATCAACAATAATACCAAAAATATCCCAAACCCTGTGCCTAATTCGATTCGTAGACCTACTCAATTCCAACCCATCACACGCACACCTCAACCACAGACAAATACCTATACTAACAGACCAACTCACACTTCGTCATACGATTCAAGCAAAACCTGCAACTACTGCAAGAAACCAGGCCACGTTATAGCCGATTGCAGGAAAAGAGCTTATAACAACTCTATACGTAATCAACAGCAGGCCTCACCCACTTCTAATACACCTCCAGCAAGCACTACGACCGCCAAAGTAAATAATTTAAACTCGCACGCGGCCTCGGAAGCTGGCAACTCCCAGGAAACCGCTTCAGCCTGCTACTACTCGACCAATCCGATGACACAGACATCAAACGAGATCCAGTATCTGAACCACAATTTCCAGAACCTCCAGCTAAACCAATAAATCTATATAAAAACCAATGTGTGACGTCATCGCTGCCTAACCCAGTCTATCGGAGACACACATGCGATGCAACCACACAAACGGATATCTCCATGCCTACTACATCTCCACAAATCTCTAAATCTATGCTAAATCCTAACTCACTAAATCTCGAACCCGCAGAATCTCTAAATCCTTATTCGCCAAATCTCGAATCAACTAAACCAAACGGACAGGGTATCCAGCCCCAAACCCTCAGTTCTACTAAATCCAATACTAAATCTAAATCCAGATCTAATTCAAAAAATAAATCAAAGACTAAACCAAAATCTAACTCTACTAAATCCGTTAATTCTCCTAAATCTGCTAACTCAAAAAACGAGATCAAATCCTTCGCCATATCCTCTCTAAACGACGTACCTCCTGAAAACTTATTGCACTGCACATTTCATGTTGAAGGACAACCCATCACTTTACTCATAGACACAGGAGCGGGAATATCTGTTATACACCGGGATAAGATTGGTTCCAATAAACTAGAGGATACCAACATTGTATCAATTGTAGGCGTCTCTGGTAATCAGTCATCAACTCGTAGCTTCGGTACAACAGATATCTCACTCGATAGCTTTCCCAAGTTCAAATTCCATGTAGCCAACCTCAATATCAAGGCCGACGGTATTCTAGGTAACGACTTCATGTCAAAATTCAATGCCCATATCTATGTTCAATCTAAAACAATGCGTATACGTGACAAATCATACAAACTTCACTTTCTTGGAGAACAACAACAACCAAACTACGATAACAACATGCAATTAGTTAATGGCCGTTCCGAAACGGTAATTACATGCAAAACAGACTCATTGAAGTCCGGGACAGCCATCGTCGAGAGACAAATAATAGATAACGGTATTGTTATTCCCCACGCTATTGTCGACGTAAAAGACCACCATTTCTTAATTACTTGTGTGAACACTAACGACTCAGATAAATTAATTACTACACCAAATATTAGCGTCAACTCTTATCAACAAATACAAATCAACAACACTAACCACCGTCCCGAAACTAGTAACGACAACAACTCGGTAGATAGACAAAACAAAGTACACAGCCTGATTAGGAAAGATCATTTGAACAAAGAAGAAAAAGATTCATTAGATAAAATTATCTCAGAATTCTCAGACATATTTTATATCGAAGGAGACACATTAACATTTAGTAATCACACAAAACACTCGATACCTACCACTACTGAAGCTCCTATTCACACGAAAACGTACCGCTTTCCCCAGGTACACGAAAAGGAAGTCCAAACTCAAGTGCAGAAAATGCTGGAACAAAGCATAATACAACCCAGCTCATCTCCTTGGAGCAGCCCCATCTGGGTAGTTCCAAAGAAACTAGACGCATCAGGGAAACAAAAATGGAGATTAGTCATCGATTATCGTAAACTTAACGATGTCACGATAGGAGATAGCTACCCTCTTCCAAACATCACTGACATCTTAGACAAGTTAGGTCATTCACAATACTTTACGACACTAGATCTAGCTTCTGGATTTCACCAACTCGAGGTTGACCCTAAAGACATTCCCAAGACTGCATTCAATACACCCTACGGCCACTACGAATTCAAAAGAATGCCATTCGGGTTAAAAAATGCCCCAGCCACTTTCCAACGCGCAATGGATTCCGTACTTTATGGACTCCAAGGCGAACGCTGCTTCGTATATCTCGATGACATAGTCGTATTTGCCTCCAGCATCCAAGAACATGAACAAAAACTCCATGAAGTATTCTCCAGACTCCGAAAATACCAACTCAAGGTTCAACCCGACAAATGCGAATTTCTAAGGCAAGAGGTAGCCTACCTCGGCCATACGATCTCAAGCGAAGGCGTCAAGCCTAACCCAGATAAAATCACAGCTGTTCAAAATTTCCCAGTTCCAAAAACCTGCAAAGATATTAAAGCATTTCTAGGCCTAACAGGTTATTACCGACGTTTTATTGCCAACTTCAGTAAAATCACTAAACCCCTTACCAGTCTCCTTAAGAAAGACGTCCCATTCATATGGGGGGAATCTCAACAGTCAGCATTTGACGAATGTAAACGTCTTCTTACGAACCCTCCTATTCTACAATACCCCGATTTCAGTAAAGAATTCGTCCTAACGACCGATGCCTCTATACACGCTATCGGCGCCGTCCTATCACAAGGTGAAATCGGTAAAGATTTACCTATTGCTTATGCCTCACGTACTCTAAACAAAGCCGAAACTAATTACTCTACAATTGAACGTGAATTACTAGCAATAGTTTGGGCAGTGAAGCATTTTAGACCTTATTTGTTCGGTCGAAAGTTCAAAATTGTGACAGATCATAAACCACTCACATGGCTCTTTTCAATCAAAGATCCAGGTAGTCGACTTGTACGCTGGAGACTTAAACTTGAAGAATTTGAATACGAAATAATTTACAAATCAGGCAAAAATAACACTAATGCTGACGCACTCTCCCGACCTCCTGTCTTAAATACAAACATCATAGATTTAACTGCCGACAACGAACCCAATTCAACGAAACCCGACGACTATTTGCAAATAAATTATGAGCATTTCTCGGAAAATCCCACGCATAGCTTCGATACCCCTAAACTTAAAATATCACCCGACCAGCTCTTAGATAGCAGACATAAAAACATATTTATTCCTATTTCATGTGAACTTTCAAGTAGTAATGACCTTTTCAATAATGCGATAAGTGCATGTTCCCAAGTAGATCCTTACCTAGAAAAAACCAAAGAGCTCTACGATGTTGACTTATTAATTTCAGACAAAAACCAAAACATGTTATTTGCCTGCTCAAGACCCAAACACTTTGACCCTTGGGACTCCGAAAGTTATTTTAAGTCCCTATTATCTTGCCTTCAACAACACGATCTCAAAACACTCCATGTTCCCGATCTTAAAAACGACAATACTTGCAAACTCCAAGGTAATGAGCAACTTCACATTACCGCCTACCTAGCTGACTACTACGATTGCGAAATCACAATTTGCAGTGATAAGGTTATATACCCAGATCCTGAAGAAATACCAGACATTCTAAAACGTTATCATGACGAACCCTTATCTGGACACCGTGGTATAATAGAAACTACTCGAAAAATACGCGCTGAGTACTTTTGGAAAAACATGACTGACGATATCAAAAACTATATCGAAAATTGTCAAACCTGCCAACGTAACAAAATACAAAGAAAAACGTACAAAGCCCCTATGGTAATTACCTCAGCTTCTACAGAGCCATTTGAACGCGTTACTATTGACTTAGTGTCATACTCTGATATCACAGGCGACTCTAACAAGTATATACTGACATTACAAGATGATCTTACTAGGTTTGTTCAGGCTTACCCAATTCCCGATAAACAAGCAACTACTATTGCCCAAAATTTACTTACTTTTTGTCAACATTACGGTGTCCCTAAGCGTTTTCATTCCGATCAAGGAGGCGAATTTGTTAACAATGTCTTAAAACAATTAATGAAACTCCTAGGTACCAAACATACCCTAAGCACTGCCTACCACCCTCAGACAAATGGATCGTTAGAAAGATTCCATGCAGTCCTTCGTGATCACATTCGCATGTATCACAACAGGAATAATTCAAACTGGGACAAAATCGTACCCCTTGCCATAATCTGCCACAACACATCCATCAACCAGTCTACGGGATACACACCCCATGAATTACTATTCGGTTATAAACCAAGATCCCTATATTCTCTTAAGGAAACGCCAGAATATACCACCAGCGATTACCTCGATGACCTAAACGAAAGATTAAAAGTGTCACGCGAAATAGCTCGCCGCAATGTCGATACTATGAAAGAAAGAGCTAAAGATCGCTATGACAAAAGTATCAAAAATGTTGCTGATTTTAATTTGGGGGACAAGGTGATGCTACGTGTTCCCAACGCCAATAATCTTGATAGTAAGTGGGATGGCCCCTATGAAATTACTAGGAAAGGTTTTAACGAAAACTATGTTATTAGGAAGTCCGGCAGAAACCAACTTGTTCATGCAAATCGTCTTAGACCTTTCGGTACTTATAACTCCCTAGTAGTATTATAGACAAGTACACCGCACCGTGTAGGAGCCGGTAAAGAATAGCCCTAACGCTTAAAGTCTCGCGTGTCGTAGGAGGCGACTAAGACAGACTATTAGGTTTAAATTAGTCATAATATTTCTCTTTTATCTCTAGATTTTAAATCATTTTCCTATAAATCATGTAATTAAATCTAATGACAGAATTCCTTACATACACATAAACATCCTAGACATTGTGACGATAAAAACAATAATTACCTTGTTACAGGAAATACCATCAAGTTATGGCACTTCCCAATTCCCCTTCCATCAGCAATCCTACAGAAGTATCTTCCAATTACAATACAAGTTCAATAATTAACAACCCTTATATAAGTTTCATAATATGTTCTACTCTCAAATTAGTAGCCTTTATTCTTCTCTATAAATTATACAAATACATTAAAGATTTAATTAAAAATAAGCAAAATTCCCGCAATAATCCTGATAAAATGTTCATTCCAGGTACTTCGCAACTCTCGTTGCAGGTAACAACTTTATAGAACCCCTACCATCTCAATCGAGTCTATATTTTCAAGAGGAAGGAGAACTCGTAATTTCGGAATCTTCATGGAAACTCATAATATATAGGAATCTCGAACCTCTGTTTATTTCACGGGACTCACTAATGAGACTAACTAATAAGTATAAACTCCTCATAATAAACCATCATAATTTTCCAAGCACGTTAGCAACCAGCTCATTTCTTAAAATCAATATAAACCGCATTAACTCTAGGCTATCCGAACTCAATTATTACACCTCAAATAAACATTCCGATTTGCGAATTAAAAGAGAACTGTTAGATCCACTAAGTTCCGTTTTAAAATGGCTAATAGGCACACCCGATGCAAAGGATGCAGAAAGATACAACCAATGCATAGAATTATTAGAAAAACAAGAACTTGAAACTTCCGATATACTAAGACAACAATTACAAATAATTTCTTCAACAATAACAAACTTTAACAATACCATACTTAAAATTTCATACGATGAACATGTAATTAACGAAAATATTAAAAGAATTAGCAACTATATTAACAGCACAAACAAAATCCTATTCGATTTGAAAATTAGTGAAGAATTATCTACGACATCAATTCAAATTCTAGAACTAGTTATATCTCTGGAACAGGAAATAGATGACATCTTAACTAGTATTTTGTTTATTAAGTCAGGTGCAATACATCCTTCAATAATATCAACAGAAAGACTTTACAAAGAACTTCTGGGATCTACTCATGCTAGAAACAATAAGAATTTCGTCACTCCTGTGACGATGTCCAACATGCATAATATATTGGAATCCGCAGCTATAACCTCGTATATATATATGAATAAACTAGTATATATTATCGATTTCCCATTAATTAAAAACGATAGATTTAGAATATATCATATATTTTCAATACCCATTCCACGTCCTGACTCCTCATTGTATTCTACAATCCTACCCGAACAAACTTACATAGCCACAAGCTCCACTCGACAACAGTACGTCTCATTCAACTCGCTGGCAACTTGCAAGACGTTTGCCCCTGACAAGAAGATCTGCAAAGACCTGCCAGTATACAACTTCAATACCCGTCCTTCGTGCGAAATGGCAATACTCCTAAGCAAGAGTAAGAACGTACCTGAAATCTGCGACGTATCAACATTCGCTGCACACATCGATACTTTTCAGCCACTAAAAAATAACAAATGGATTTACATTCTGAAAAAGAAGACACCGTGCGTCCTGGAATGTGGTGAAAATACAAGTAACTATGAACTGCAAGGAACTGGCATCCTCTCTATAACCCAAGGATGTAAAGTCTACACTGGTTTTGTGACACTAATCGCCGCTGAAGAATCCACAACTAATATTAGTCACCCAATAATAACAGTCGACATCGGAGACCACTGCTGTCTGGATAAAACAAACATTTCAGAGCCACCAGAACTATTGCATTTAAAAATAAACAATGTACCCCTAGATTCTCTACATACTATTAAAGAACAAATAAAAGAGTACGACGAGCGACTGAAAATCAATCAATCCTTCTTCCAGAAACACAGAAGTAAGCTTTCAGCTTTCACTATCATAATGGGATTGTTAATGCTGCTCTACCTGTTATACAAATGTTTTCCTAAAAGATGGCTAAAACAACGCACCAATAGCATTAATCACAAAAGCGGATGCATACAAATTTTTAACAATTGCTTTGACCGCTCCAATCGTGGTCAACACATCGCTGCAGTTCCCATGGCAACGCTCAACACTTCATGCATATCCGAAGACGAAGATGACACCGCTGAAAATACAGTCAACACTTCTTCGCGCCCGCGCCCTCAAAACTTGGGCAAACACGCCCAATCTTTGTTCTAAGGGGGGAGGTGTTATGTTATGGACTCTGTATTGGTATAATGATAAGCATATCAATAGTCCATAGTTATTTTCCACTCATTAGTTAAATAGTAGAATTAGTGATTAAGTAATTTATCTGTAAACATCCCTTTCCCACGCTTACTCAAACCATAAATACTCCTGTCCCTTCATCCCCGCATCTCAGTTCAACTCCGATCTCCGACCTCACTCCACGTCTATTCGAGTCACAAGTCAAGTTCATATCAAATCTATATCAAGTTTATATCAAGTTTATAAGTCAAGTCTATATCAAGTTTTCATATCCAAGCGTATTATTAAGTCTGTACTAAGTTCGTGTGTCGTTTAATCAAACTTGTCAAGTGTATTAATACTAAATTATATTCGAAATAAAGACAATTGTTTTTAAAAAGACTTTCTTCACTTCTGCAACGTAACAGGGGCACCTCGCAATTAGACCAGCGCACAGGCAATTTAATTAACGAACTCAAACATGGAATTAAAGGAAATACGAAGGAAAGCAAATATCAATACCGTTGTACAACGAACAAAGTAACGAAATTATTTTAGGAATATAATTATGAGAAAACCAAATTTTAGTTGTTTTGCAAATTCTGGAAAAGTTACGGTCACAGTGAAACGAATAAGTATCAAACTACCAAAAAAAAGTCATCACCACCACACCCGTGCTGATAATGATTAATGAAAGTAAAAAATATTAGATAGCATAGATAGGTAGGGATAAATAAAGACATTATCAATTCAAGAAACAATATCTTATAACAAAACCTAAATACGCCCAAGACGCGCAAAAACATCTGCTTGTAGGTATGTACGTAAAAGGATAATAATTTTATTATAGAAACAAGCAATCTTGGCACTAAAGACTTCACCAGACTGTGTTCAAAGAACAACAAAATAAAACACCGGATGTCGTGTGCAGAAGCAAGAAGCGAATGAGATCTTAAATTGTAATCAGAGGCACGACGAAACCAAAGCTTGCGGAACGAATGGGTTTAACCAGCACGTACATAGTTGGGTTAACGATATTCTAGAGCCAGGGCTGGTTAACAGACAATAAAAATCAGGCCTTTCCTGCCCTGGGCGGAACTATGAAAATGTATCACAGGGGCAGTGCTCCCCTACAACTAAATGACAAAGCAACTAGCATCGTTTCGAAAAACGATACGTCCGTCATGCACAAATTGCTTTCGCTGAACCACACAAGCTCTCCTCCAATCGTAAATTTTGGGTCTAGACCAGAGAGAATAGTTAACTGAATACAACTTCGCCCAAGGATTCCGTAGTTAGACCCGTATTTGAACAAATTGGATTCCAGACCTAAACAAACAGCGTTATACTCCCAAACAAACTGAACATAGATGGAAGATTATGCTATGGCCCGCGGTGGCGCGGCGATGCGAGAATGCAAGATACCGAGGACATACACAATATAAATTGTATTGTTTTATTTGGAAACAGTACACTTACATGTTTTCATTGCCACCAGATTATTTAAGTAATCTGTGACAATCATATCTTAGAATGAAAGACTTTACCTAAGCACATGGTAAAATGTATATTATAGTACAGATCTTTAAAACTAAGGCCAAAGTGTTGTGTTATTCTGAGGTATTGTATAGTGTAACAATATTGAATAGCAAGGATTTATTTAGTCACAACGCGAAAGAAAGCTACTTTAACTTTAATTTTATACGAGTCTGTACGTTCCCACCTATAAAATGTAGAAAACATTACGAAGTGCAGTTAGGGAATAAATGGTGTGGCCGTGAATGCGGACTGGACGGAGCGTGGTGCGGTGGCGTGACTAACGCGTGGCATACAATCGTGATTCAAGGCGGCGCCGGCGCAGGTCCATCCGCAACTATACTCGTATGGCCGCCTACGGGTCCTTCAACTCCATAGGTACTCTAAAGAATTTAGAGACTTAGGTTAGGTAGGTTTGAAAATCCAGAAATTTGGGAATTTCAAACCTACATTGGCTGAGTTAATTGTATGTAACCCTAATGCAAGGCCCAGGTCTTTTTGGAAGTTCAGAACTTTACCCTATTGAAAGAGCCGTGGTTCTTTTATCACCAACCCCCAGCACACGATTTTTCCTCTTCTCATGGAAATTTTACAAATCAAGGCCACGTATGCTGCGCTCTAGTATGATCAATTCAGTAAAACAGAGTCTAGATGAAAGATAACATGATACTACCTACTTACTTGCAAAAAGAGAAATATGTATATCGAAGATAAACTTTATGAATAAGCAACATTTGAATTTATCACTAATAATCACGTCGAGAACATTGGACTTATGAATTCCCCATTAAATAACACAAAACTCTCCCACAATTACTGGATCATCTCGTCTGCTCTCACATATTCAAGGCGTGTGAGTTATTGAAACGAAAATAAAACGACCCAATAAGGCAGCGAGAAGATTTTTTCATACACAACTCTTGCAAATTATCCTCTAAGAACTTATGTAGGAACGTAATTTGCTTGTCAGTTGTAGCATGATAAGTACTGTACCTACGCATCTTTCTCCTTTGATATTTGTATTCGTTTCTATTTTAAGTGCAAACTAGAATACGTTATATACCTACATGACATCCAGTTTACATTATTTTGTATCAGGACAACGTTAATAATAACTTGTTAATCTTTATTTTTATTTTGGGACTTTTCAAATAATGTTATTGATACTGTGCAGTGCAACCTAACCAAAGCGGCAAAGTAAATAAAAAAATTGGGGCTCATTTAATTACATGCAAAACAACAAACAATAACAGGATCAGACCTTTATAACTTCTGAACTCCTTTCATTACGTTTGTAATTATGATTTGCGCAATTTACTTAACCGTCACTTAAGACAATGGCCTAACTTAGAAAGTACTCAACTGAGATTAACTATGCCTCAGTCATAATATGAGGCATTTCAGACAAAGATTAGAGGCAAGCCGGCGCCAGACGTGGTATGAAACTAAAACATAGTTGCGAAAGTTCCTCTACGCTTTCGCAAAGTTATTCCGACCGCATGCCCGAGGAACGCAATGAGTATCGCGAGACCGCAACGGTTGTTATGGAACCGACGGCGGGAAAGTTCAAATAACTAAGCTTCTCTGAATAATTTTAAGTTAATTTTAATGAGAATATGCAGAACCCAAAGTTTCTGCTCCTATACTTCAGAAAGCTAAGGTGGTTGAGTTGATTGGCTAGGGGTGATTGCATAAAACTTCCAAGTTCGCGAAATAGGTCGGAGACTACCACACCTACATCAGCCATACCTAAACCTTTTGTCAATATAAATATATAATCCCTTCGGCCGCCTACGAAACCCGCTCTACGTAACCAGTTTCCTACAAATATTTTTATTTCTTCACACGTAACCGGTATATAATAGCTATTTTTCGATGCTTCAAACGTCAATTATTGTGATGTGGCACGGTTAATCAATTTTCCTGTGATAAATTGCCCGCGAACAAAATTTAATGCATATGTCGCAGGATAATCGGAAAAATCGGATCTTTGCGAAATTTTCGTAACGTTTAGTAAGTCATGAGCCCTAATTGGCTGCTTTAAACGTTATGCATTCGCAATACGCGATGTTATAAATCGACTCATAGATTAGAGCGTAGCGAGCGGGAGCGTAGCGAGCTTTTTCCGTCTTCTGTGGATTAGCCAATCAGCGTTCAATCAAACTCGGATGTTTGCAATAATCCTGAAAATAGCCCGGATGATAACTAAATTCATTCTTGGATTTTAATTAACCGACTTTTTGCAATCTTCCTAGGATTTTCGCAAAGAACCGATTTTTTCAATTATCCCTCGGCACAAATTTTGTTCTTATTTTACATAATTTTAAAACGTATAGTTTTATATGTAAAAGAAGAACAAAATTTGTTTGTATTTTTTTTTAGTTTACGAGTTTAAATACTAAGTTGTATGAGTACCTTCTACGGTTTTCGGCAAATTGTTTTACTCAAGCAGGTAAAAGTCAACAAGTCATCTATCAAGTAATCTCTATTTATAACATAATCTCCTGTATGTTAATGAACATTTATTTAATGCAAATCTTATACATTTACATAATTACTATACCACCGGTTTCTCAAGGATGCCAAAATAAAGTTATTTCTATGCATTTGTTTACCTTTGTATGTAAAAAAAACTAATCAAAATTTCTGCTCGCATTAATTTTTTATGATCTCAGTAATGGCTTTCTTGTGACGCTTGATATGTGAATTAAACTACCAATCGTGTAGGAGGAATATCACGACCGATAAAACATGTTTTTATTTGCTCTGTGAACCGTGTCACGATCTGAAATAAAGCCTGCTGCAATTTAATCATAACATATAAATGTATAGAAAGTGTAGAAACGCTTCCGGCATGTGAAGTGTGGAGTGGAGGCTACATGTGGCAGAACGAGTTTGCATTGCGTCATGGAGCTACAGGACCAGGACACTACCCCCAGTCATTACTGTTATATGTATACATTTATAACACTGTCTGTATACACATTAAAACGATTGAATGATAAGTGTAAATTTGGATTTAGAATGGGAATAATACAGAAGTGCGACCACGAGTGTGTGATGTACGATAGTGCGATGTGTCAAATAGGAGACATAATAATACATACTTGAATTAATTGGAAAAGTATTATTATTGTAAGGTTTAAACAAAATATTTTCGACAGAGAGAGGTGTTATTATAAATATATAACAAATCAGATTTACTGCCTACGAAACATTAGCTCTAGTTCGACAGAGTATAGTCAAGTACGGATGTACTTACTTTAGGATTTCCTCCATAGCCGGTTGAACTAACGAGATGTGAGATCCCAAGAGATATAATACAGGTTTGTCGACCGGGCCGGACCCCATGCCGCTCATGTGCTTTCCAAGCGGCAGAGTGGATGGTAGAAATTATTGTCATCTATTATCTAGGACGAACAAGTACTCTTTTTAGGCATGTTTGACCCTGGGCTCATTAGACGTTCATATCCTCGGCTAGTATGAATTTCACAAGTTGCATGTTAGATAGAAATTTGAAGTTAACCTAAGTAAATAACGAAGAAATATTATTTTGAAGTAAGACCATTACTAATTGATAACAATAATAACATTGAAGTGTTTACTCACAAAGTTAGGAAGGCTATACGAAATTAGAATGATCAAACAGATCAATACCTCAATCTGTTATTAGAGTTAGTAGTATTAGAGCAAATAATTGCCTAAGTAAGTATATCAAACTAAAATGAAGGGAGAAGCACACAAGACCATCAATCAAGTCAACTCGATGAAAGGGATCAAAGTTGTCTATGTCGAACCCATATATTTTACGTAACGCCAAGATGAGGCAATTACTTTAGGAGAGAGCTTTGCCTTTCTCATCTGAAGCATAAATTTTGCTTGTAAATTAAACGCCTGTCATGGAACACAATTACCTTACTTAAATTTTCAGATTCACTGCTGCAAAACTCTTTTAAAGTTCTTTAGCACAATATTGTAGCAAAGTTGTGATAAACATAAATTTCCTTATTAATCTCCGACGATCTAAGCGCATAAAACTGATTTATCACCGCCATAATAATCTAGATTTGGATCTAATCCAGTGCCGGTTAGAGATACCTACCACGTATACTAATGCAGGCGAGTCGCGACGCAGCGCAGTGATCTTAGTCCGGTAAGTGTAATGGCACGACTTTCAAATAAGCAGTAATAATTCGAGCAAGCAACATTTAAAAGTAGGCACAAAAGTAGGTCCAAACATGCACTTCTGAAGTAGAACGCAAGCAAAAACCTCTGGTCCGGTCCCGTTAATCTAAAGATTGTTTCACCACTGAGCCCGACGCCTGTATTATACCCGTACGCTACGCTACAACTTATATGGACATAGTAATACACTGCACTGTCTGTGACCCAACTGTACCGTTATCTCTTCCAATGAAGCAATACTCTTCCAATAGCTGCAGTTTTTCTCAAAAATAACGTATACAAGTTGATAGATTACTTATTTCAATATTTGCAAAAAAATTAAACCACGAAGAGACAATAATAATTTTATGAAAACTCGAACTTATATTCCCAGTCAACTCATGAAGAAATAAAATAATCGTGAGTAGGTTCTTTTAAACATATTTAGTTCCTTGTCTACTTGACAGATCATGTAGATGGAATGATGACTCACTAGACAAATATTAAGTCAAACGTGCCACAGACCCTCAGGATATAGGGCAGACGGTAGGGTCACGATAAAAGCTCTTAGTTACCGCATCGTATGTCGGCAACAACGAAATGGGGGCAAGAGCGTGACTACATGTACCTACTGCATTTGAGACTAGCACAAAAACGCATAGATAAAAAGAAAAATGAGAGAGTTCTGTGTAAAACTGAGACAAATTAAAAATAATTCAAAAACAAAACAAAGCTCCATCGTTTACGGAACTTTTTCAAATTCAGGGGCAGCCACGGCGCGGGAGCGCGGGCGTTGTGCAATAAAGATTTCCTACGCTACGCGGCCGCTGCGAAGCCAACGAATGTTTGCACAAAGAAATAACAGTTGAACATTCCAAACAAAAGATCTAAATATTTGGCTCCAACATACTTTAACATGCTTTAACTGTACAACATCCCAACTGGAAGTGAAAAAGGATGAATATTTAGAAAAGCAGACTAGGTAGGTACCTCCTACTCGTAGTACTGAGACCAAACCGTCCCTTCTACTTAAGTTACCTAAATCATCAAAATTTCTGATGTAGATAAATATATTAGCTCATGTCCTGGATACACTTCATCAGACGCGTTTATATAAGTAGAGAAATCATTAGTAACGTCATATACTACGGTTGAAAAACTAGTATCTTATGAAGATGAATAGGAAAACGGTAGGTCAACGTTTTTAAATGATACTGACTAAGCAATAACAAAACACAAAAGGATTGACCCGAGTGATACTAAATCGTGACAAAGCGCCGCTGGCCAGTTCTAGGTAGCTCTTATACATTCACAATACAAGGTCACGATCAGACCGCGTGGCTCCGATATTACTGGATTTACTCAAAGGTGAAGATTAAAAGGTCATCAATATCTATTAATTGTATTAATAGTCGATTGTAGGTGAAAACAAAGCAAGCTGCTGTATTCTTTATTTTTGTATCGGAATCATCGAGATAAACATAAACATTCAAAACGATATTTATGCGATAAAGGGGTGTGGTTGACCAAAAATCTTTTACGCTTAGAGCTACTAATAAAAGTACTGTAAAAGAAATGACTTCACAATAATGACAAAGATGAATGTTATACTATATAAGAATTGTTATTGCATATTAACAGACGATTTAAGCTACTATAAGTCTTAAGTTAGTTATGTTTATGACATGGATGTAATTCCGTAATACTAATAAATAATAATTACCAAATTAAATATGTATTGAATAAACACAAAGATAATTACTTAGTCATCTCATCACGGACTATTCATCCATTATTCATTAAATATTTTTGTGCAACACCTACAAAAACTAGCCTTCGGTTCCGGCTAAATGCTAATCATTTCGTGGTATCAACATTTGCGAGCCTCGAATAAAATTGCGAAGTCGAGATGAATCAACCAACTTAGAACTTATCGATATGTTGAGAAGGGAGTGAGTCACTCAAGTACATATGTGTGTACTAAACAACAACTGTCTAACATAATCGACAGGCTAATGAACTAAATGCACATAAGTAAATGCATTTGTTATTAACATTATCATCAGGTATGTGGCCCGTGAGCCATTTAATTCAATTACGAGTAAAGCTGTAAACATTTGGAGGAAGCGTCAGTCAATTTAGCTGACATTGAGTGAGATAACCCGATTTCCTGTGTCAACTGCTTCCTTGGTAGCATCAATTGGTCAGTTTAACAGTATAAGTATACTTTTGTTAAAAAAATATAACTAGACACGACAAATTCTAATACAATGTAAGTGTTATTGTAAATCAGGCAAGTTTTTATACAATTACAGTAGAAATTAAAACAACACATACGTTACAGAACAAATCAAAAACAATTTGAATGATATTAATTCAGGTCTGAAGTGTTCCGTAGCAATCGCAGTAAATGAGCCGTACAAAGAAGACAATAGGCAATCCTTTACAAATGTTATATGCACTATCTACACTGATTTAGTTCGAATCTGTCCTTACAAAAATTGAGGTACACAAAATTATAAACATCGATTACATTGCAGTCAATACACACATGTAATGCTAAACAAGGAAAAGTAAGAGATAGTCCGTAGCCGATAAGATGAGTGAAGAAATGTGCTGTACTATTACTTACTCTGTGGCTGTACAGTACTCGTATAGGCCTCTGAATACTAACATGGTTGGTGATTTTATCTTCGGCCACTGGCCTTTACTTGCAAAGCAAAATATATTTTCAAGCTTTTGAAGAAGATTTACCAAATCCAATTTAATAGTGCGGTTCGATAATTTTGTTGTTCTTATTAGACTAAACACAAAATACTGCTTCAACAATAACAACAAGCACCCAAGTACCAGTTACGAGTTAACCGTGACCAAAGCAAGAACGAATTGAGGTGATCTAGCGGTTCCTACTGATTATGGCATCCAACAATAATTTAATTTTGTATCGTCAGTACATCTTCCTTTTGAGTATATTAACTTAGTTATTTTGTAAAAATTAAAACATTATTTATGATAACAGAATGACATCGTATTTTACCGCTTCCGTTTGCAGTGATATCAACGTCAGATTTATTTTTTAAAAAACATAATTACGATACAATCAAGCCTGTGAACGGAAACGAGGGAGGACATCTTTGCCGACTGGCCGCGCTTACAAGTACTAACTTACGAAAAAACTAAAGAGTGAATGAGAAAGGTGAATTCAAATCACCTGCTTAGTATGTAAAGAGACACCTGCTCCGACAGATGGTGGACAAAAAACAACCGTCCCTCGTCCCTTACCACAGGGAACCGCTGACACCTTAAGGTAATGAAAAGAGTGGGGATTTTGAAGATTTTAAGAATAAAGAGCTAACTATTAGAGATAAGCTTTCTTGTCGATCATAAAATTAGTTACCTACTCGGTATCATCACAATATGTATAGGTAGGTATAAAAGCTTAATAAGCTAGCTTAGGCTAATAAAAGTAACTATCAAAATAGGTACAACTAACGTACCCTCTTTAAAAAATAGCATAATCAATCCCCATACAAGAGATAAAGATACAGACTAGGAACCGAGCATATTATCTTATACCTAACCATTGAAGAGAGCGTCTTTCAAAAAAAGATTACTGTGTAAAATATTACGTAAAAGACAGTCTTGTAAATGGAAAAGGAAGAGTTTAAGTTGAGTCGCATAGTCCGGTTTGGCGGTCGGTGCGCCGGCGGCGGCGGGTAGGTCTGGAATGTGACCCAGACCTCGATGGGACTCGAATCAGTGACTCATTTGAACCGACAAACTTTATTTTCGTAAAATAACAGTTTGTCGACGAAGTCACAGATACCGGCTAGTTAGAAAGCCCCGGCGTGGGTGCATAGGTGAACAGGATTACTTTGCGCCCACATGTTATTTATTATTTAGTCATACGATATCCTACTTGGAGTTTTCAATGATAATGACAGAACGCATATTAACTATCGCATAGGAACATATTTTCTAACATGATATATTGCACACGATATAAATGCAAATAATATTTTGACGCTAAGAGAATAGAACTCCTTATTATGACAAGTTTAATAATGAATAATTTATATTTCTAATTATTATAATGTAAGCCATAGGAATAGGACTGAAGCAAAATGTGATCTGCAATTCTAATTTATGTACAAATGAAAGCGAAAGATCTTTACATAAACACGCAAATAACCTGACAACCAAAACAATAGGAAAACTAAAACTGAATTATTATGGTTCAGTATTTTCGTTACTCTTTGAGTTAATTCGAAAAGATAAAAGCGCAAAGCACATTATCTCGGGAAAGTCTCTGAAGAATCTCTCGACTCAAATCTGCGAACTCGGTAAGAAGATTAACGTAGCGACTAGGATGTTGGTAGCTACTAAGGATTTGCAGAGTGGCTACTAAATTTATGTGCTCCGCTCCTCGTATTACAGAATCCTATTGGTAAACATTGGAAAAGGTAAATATACGTAATATAGACAGAATAATAGTGATGTGCTTAGGAAAACTATTTCATTGCCGTTCTTTTGACAACAGTTTGAAAAGTTAACACTCCGATGAAGGTGTTACGAAAAATACTACGACTTAATTGCAATTTATAGTAAAACAAATTTGTAAATGCCGATGTTTTCATGAATTCTGATACGACATCGATGATTTTACTTCAGACATTGAAGTTTCAGCAATAGATGTTATAAACACGATTTGTATATTTTGTTGTATATACACTATCTTTTCTCCTACGCATTTCTGGAATTGCTGTCATTCAGGGCGATGGTCCCCCCTGGGAGATTGGAATTCATGTGGCATCCCGCTTGGTACCGCTAGGCATAAACAGTCTGGATATTTACCGCCTCGGCCGGCCTTATAACAACGGAATTATATAAGAGACCAGTTCGGGAAAATAAATAATAAATCATTTTGCAACATATTTATCAGAAATGTTAGACAATTTTAAATTTTACTCGGGGAGACGACAGAGTTATGTCTATTCGTTAGGAATTTCAATTTCGTTTCAAATCATTTTATTAAGAGTCGCATATGTCAAAAGCAAAGGAAATATGGGCCATTGTGCTCCCGTGGCAATGGAATTCTGGGGTCGGTTTTGGTGCAATATGATGAATCCGGCACGTGCAACGAGGACATTAATGCTGTAGGTTAGGATATAGGGGCTGCTCCAAAGTATCCATTGGGAAAAGATTTAAATGATTTTCGTATGATGATTATGTCTCAGAAATGAATTTTTGCTTAGAGGGGTGAGTAAATATTGTAAGAGAGTTCTCTGCTATTGTTAGGAGTGTCATAACAGAAGTTGCATATTTTAATGACAATTTAGAAGCACCCTATACATGTGTCGCCCTGTAAGACCCACTGGAGCGTACAATAAAGCAAGAAGGGGAATACACATGACTACCGGTATGCTAATAAGGTTACACCTACGACTGGTGGTTGTGTTTTGGTAAAGTCTCCATAGCACCGACGCCATAGACCATGGATTAGTTAAATAGGTATGTATATCAAAATATTAATTAATTTTCAAGAAACTAAGTAGGTTTAGGTAAACTTCCCTTGGAAATTTAAACAAACAACTAAAGATACTTTTGTTGACATAATGATTTTACCAAACCTGTCACCTGAACTCCTAGTAAGAGATTAAAAATGTTTAAATGTTAATTAAGTGTAATGGATGATTGATGTTATCAGACCTGTAATGTCTACTTTGAAAAACATTAAAAGTAAACGCGACAAAAATGTACATAATTATGGTCATTAGAATGATTTAACAGTAGGTATGAAACACGTAAACATAATTACAACTCCAACATTCCAATAAACTCAATAAATAATACCAATAATAGTACAAATCAAAACAATAACAATAAATGTTATAAATCCAAGGTAGACTTTCGGAAATTCCAATATCACTTTTTGAGTTTTCACTGTCACTCAGTTTCAATCACAACGTACAGATCGCAATACACTTTACCACTTATCTTAACACTATAATTCAAGTTATTAGTAAGACAAAACTAAGTTAGGATAGGAACGTAAAGTGGCACCGCGAGAGCGCGCGCCCGGCAGCGTAGCCGAAGTAGAACCGAGTAACTTTGTTGACAAGCGCGAACCGCGCTCCCGCCGCCGCCGCCATACTCGAATGCTTCGGCCATCCTCGCTTGCACTTCGGCAATCCTCGGCAAAACTCTACGGATAGGCCACAGATATGGAACTTGGAAACCGTCTGTCTACCTCAATGGTGATTCTATAGAACAAAGTCTACTTTACTGGGTCAGGTAAAACTGTGTATCTGGCTGGACACACTGTGCAGTTGGATGTATATTTGAGCGATTTACATCAACTAGGATTTGAGAAAACCTGTGAAATCATAACTTTATAATCGAAATTGAAACTATACCTATGATATGTGAGCGCAAGAACAATAAAAATCAGTTCAAAAGTTCAGAGTTCAAAAACAGATCAACACAAACAATCAAAAACAAAATTAAAACCAAAAGATAAACAAAAATCAAAAGTATTGTAAGGAACACCAAGCCGAAAAACCTAAAGAATGTAATGTTCTAGAAGATCTTAATACGTACATATTGACTGACGATAATGTAAATAATAAGTAGTTTTCAACTAATGCACTCCACGTTTCCAACTACGATAGCTATTTTAGTTCTAGACACTTAGATAGTTAGCACAATTTTCCGAAGGCCCAAATTAACGAGGCCTCCATTAAGAATGCCGACTATTGGATCTGCGAGTAAGAGCAAAGGGTCTGAGGAGAGTGGTGTTAATTCGAGTCGTGGTACACGCGGCAAGTTTTTGCTCGCCCGAGGCAGAAGTACATAAATAAATCACGATCCGAAGGCTTGGCATTATGCGAGAGGCGATCGCGTCGGTCATGAACCTACTAAACTGGTTCCTGCCAGTGTTGTGTGCATTGTACGGCGTATGGTAAGCGTCTCATGAACATTAGCAAACCTTGTTAAAGTTATAATTTAACAAGGGCATAGTAGTTCCAAAAACGATAAGCAACAAGTAGAATTATTATTAAATCAATAACTATCACTGCTCCTAAACATTACGGCAGATTTTCAAAACTGGTACAGACTATGGTTACAATGTAAATAATCAAACTGCCGTGGTTTTTACTTCATTGTAAAGGTATGCGGATTTTATGATTCCTGATACAAATACCTTAAAAGCTTTTTACTTACTAAGGATACTGATACGGTTTTAAGTACAATGTTAAGGTACATTTGTGCAGAACTACAGAGAAAAGAAAATCATTCGTATAAAAATAATATCGACGCCTTAAATCTGCAGGCAGACGAGCTAACTCATTGCGGTGCGGTGCATCTAAAACGACTAAAAGTAACGTACAGCGCCACCTAACGGCAAGTAGCGGAACTATTGCATATCTAAGCGAAATTGCAGCCAATAGAGGACGCCACTTGCATTGAAAAGAGTTATTTCACTAAGAACTTAGAATTTATAAATGTAACCTATAATTTATTCTTTATTACATTGGTTTCAATAAATATTATAGTAAAACAATAATTAAATAATCTAACTTAAAAATAAACTTACTTAAATATAATACAAATACCTACATACTTACTTAAATAAATAAAAATTAAAACAAAAAACCTATAATTAGGTATGATAATAATTATATTACCCATATAGTAGTCCAATAATTATAAAGAAGGACGTCACCTTGTTTGATTCCAAAAACTTACCTGAAACAAAATAAATACATAATTAGCATTACAAAACAAACAAGTAACTACTTAAAATCTACTATGATACGTGGCTAACTCGTTTTCCTGATGCTTTATCGAAATAAAACACCTCAGATTTTACCATGCTTGGAACTTAATAAAAATCTATTAAATACCTAATTGTCTTTGCGTACTACAGTTCCTGCATAATACAGAACAATTAAATTGGATTATAATAATATTTTCTAAAATATGTCCGTCCGTCTGTCAGTTTGTATTTTTGTTTGTTTGTATTGTTTTAATTATTAGTTGTATTTATTTTAATAGAAATTATAAAACATTGTGAATTTCAGCCTCGCCGGCACATAAGTTGCTGGTACTTTACATGCAAACTGTCACTTCCTGCGAGCGACACACTTTTCACATGCGATAACACTTGGTAAACCGACGACGAACACAAAATAGATGTTATTAACATTTCATACAAATAGAACTTTGCCACATGGGAAAGAAAAAGAATCGACAAAAAATTGAATATTATGTAGGTACCTATAAGTTTAAGTTACTGTAAAAGCCCGAACTATAATAAATCCTCATATTTAAATTAAAATCTTAATTATATACTTAATCAATTAACTTAACCAATTTATTAATTAATTTTTAAAGTACAATTCGGACTTTTCCCATCTTATTGATTTATTCAGAATTATTCAAATGTTACGGTAAATCTTGGGATTAGATCTTTATTACCGGGCTTTTGCACTGATCCTTTGTTAGAAAATTAACACGACTAAATTAATTTTTCGTCATTCCAGGAAATTTTTTAAATTGATAGAAAGAAACGGGTTTTAAAATTACCTAGGTCACAAATAAGTAATGGGAAACAGCGTCACAGAGGCCGATGCCTAGTACTCGTTATGCAACAGTCTTAACTTCTTAATTTCTGTAACTAAACCTACCTAGTAATACACAAGTAGACTCTGATAGTACGTATTTATTGCAAAGAACGATAGGTACTTGGCGCTCCGTCTTTCTACCCACCCCGTCAAGGACATAGCGTGAAGATATGTATGTATGTAGGAAAGGTATAGCATAGATTACTTACTCACGTATATGAAAAGATCAACATTTATCAGATAACTTATTACTATTCTGTGTTATTACGAAGATATTTATTTATTATTCAATTCACTGCTGTAGTAACATGTAGAAATACAGATATTTTTCAAACAATGCATCGAAATTGACTAAATGGGCGCGTTCATGTCTTGAGAAATACGTATAAATTAAAACAGTTGTACTAATGAGACGGTAATAGACTAAACGCAATGCAATAAGGATGCAATTGGCGTGTTTTGATGAGCTCACGAGTGATCTCATGCGAGTCGACGACGCGGCGAGCGAGGCGAATGTAATAAGTATTTATTTACTTCGTAGGTACTGACCTGTGGTCATATTAGGATCTTTATTTGTAATTTTGGTCTCATTCTTAGATAAAAATTCTTAGAATTCTTAGATTAGAAACCAAAGGAGGACGATACTGTACTCTCCTTCATTGCATCAACGAAAACTACGAGTAGATACAGCTGAAATCAAAGTTGAGTTTTACACTTTTTCCCATCCACCCGTTTATATTTCATTAATAAATTGATGATTTCCCACACTAGGCGCGGTCTGCGGTACAATTTATTGTGTGAAATTACCGCGCCAGTGTGGGGTGGCTTTTCAGTTAGTTGTCAAAAACTCGTGTGGCAAGGAATGCCACAAAAAAGTGTATGAGAAAGTAAACTCAATGCGTGGCAGATATTTACCTAAACAATTACCACGTGGGCCTGCTTCCTGCCTCAACCGTTTCATTCATGTCTCCTAAGAAAAGGACAGATAACATGTAGTGGTATGCCGGTATAGTAAGTACATATGACATAACTATACATACAGCCCACTCGCTCGGCTTCCGTTTATATCGTAATGGAGGCTCCTAACAAAAACCAGCCCCCGCAAACGAGCTGGCGGCATACCAATACAATTCCAGTACCTACTAGTTGGACAGTATCGATGTATCTCCAGGGGATTCAAACTACAATATTATAAATTCGAAAGCATGAAGTTTATTTATTGCTTAAATCACGCCGTAATGGGTCAGCCGACATTGACGAAGCTTAATACAGTAGTTGGTAGATTATAATATCCTGCATTTTTGACCACACCGTAAAACTTATTAACGCTGTAAAAAAATTTTTTCATCACAAGTGTTTAATTGAAAATTTACAGCTTTTGCAATCAAATCCATCAAATTAATGAAAATACTACTCAGTTCATTAACTGTAAAGATATTTAAAAAGTATTGTAAAAATTCGTTTGAATGTTCGTTAGGTATTAATTGCACTACAAAAGTATGTGAGGCATTCAAAGTTATTCTAGCTATTGTAGAGCAGGGTATAACAAAGACAGGGCCTAGTAACTAGTTACACTATACTATGTAAGTACTTTACTAGAACTTCTACAACACATTCAATGATAGCCGTTCGCTCGTTCGATGAAAAGTGAATTGCTTCCCGCCAGATCACAGGATTGCCTGAGGTTTGGGGGACAAAAGTTCAATGATTTGGTTTGAATGTTAGTATGTTATGCTATTTTTAACTATGGAAAAACTGTTACTGCGGGAAAAACCTTATTACATGCGGGCGAAGCCGCGGGCGACAGTAGTCATACATAAACTCGTCCAACGCACGGAAAACATCAACAGTGCATTCTAGGATCAATTCTAGTGTACAATATAAAATAAATATTTTCTCCGCTATCGAGCGAGTGCGCCTAATTTTCTCTGGTAGGACGATTCTATTATTCTATATTTTTTGACATTTTCACATTATGCATCCTGTGAGTTACCTACATTTAAGTGCCTTTTATAACGTTCGATTCAGAGGTCGCGACAATAAAAAATCGGCCGCTTGTATCAAGAATACAATTCGACTCTTTCAGAGTTCACACAATTAGAAGAGACAAGGCCATCTTTGTTAAAAATATGTAAAGTAAATAAATAAAACAAGGAAGCAGTGGCTGGAACGGAATAGGGTTGGATGTTGAGACAGGAACGGAAGCGGATGTCGGCGGTGCCGGTTGCGCTTGCGCAGGCAACTGTACAGGTGCGCAGACCCAGCGGACACACCACCGGAATGATTTACCTTTGAACGTGATCAAAAAGTAAACATTCGCCTTTTTACAAGCTTTTATTAGTTTCCTCCATAAACGCGATTTGAATAAATTAAAACGTTGACTTTGGAAAAACATAAGTCCCCCGACGATCCAGGTAGAGTGACAAACAACCGAGTTGTGGGTTGCTCATTATCACGACATGTCTGTTTTATGTATGGGATTAAAGATCCAATACTTCATAAAATAATTCTACAACAAAATAAAGTTATTTCCGAAATTTATCACAATTAGTTTTATTGTTTAGCTCATTGTAAAAATCGCTTGTTACTCGTGGGAAAACTGTGTTAGGACAATGGCCATGTGCATATAAAACAGAAAAATAAACCTTGTAATTTTCCTAGACTAATCTTATACGCAGACCCCTTGCTTAAACGATTGTGACGTACTCGTATAAACATTTGTTTAAAAATATATCCGGTGCCACAGATGACTAAGAACTTATTTGTATACCTACTCTGAATAAATGTCAGGTTCAAGATCAAATCAAGGAAGTACCTACTCTATCAACTCGGTTGAGTTATGTCTCAATAAGATAACACACTCGTAAGAGTCGCAAGTGACGTCGTAACAGCCGTAATCTAGCAGAGATTAAATTACTCTTCGTGTAACTTTAACTGTTACTCGAGCTCCGTATGCGCTGTGATTATGATAGCTTGATATGTACATTCCTACGATGTCTCACGTCATTCGTTGAGCAAAACGAGTGTAATAGACTCTTAAATACGACTTCGCAGAACAATCTATCATTGTTTTGCGTTGCGATTCAGACAATTTTTTTGCTATTGAATAATTAAATAAGAAAACGTAAAATTTCGATTAATAAAATTTACACAACATACTTAAAAACATAAATAAATAATTATTAATAAAAAGCTCGAAAGTCAAAAATGTACTATACTTATAAAACAGTTTGTAAATTCGTTCGAAATCTCCTAGTTACTACCGAACCGATCGATATGAATTAGGTTCAAATGTTGATATTTTGTCTAATTTGCGCGTCCATTCGTACCTACTCAATGAATTACTGTTCATTGCGTAAGTATGTTGTGGTTAATGGTTACTGTTAGGCCGATACAGTTAGATAATTTATTATATAGGTTTCAATATTATTTATGTACTACGAGTGAAGTAGTCTTGTTAGGTATATTTACTGATGTCTAATCATTTCCAATCTTTATTTAAAAAACCAAATCAATGTCCGGTTCTCTATACAATCGCGAAGGAGCAACAAATGTTTATAATTATAACAGTAAAACCCTAGATTTTCCAGTAACATTGTTAATTGGGTAATTTTATAGCTTTCTTCCGCTCTTACGGCAATATCTATATAGTTTTTAAGTATTAGACCAAACAGTAATTGCAGGTAATAATAATAGGTAGTTATCGCGTTCGTTAAGACTTAGCTCAGGTCAAAATCTTACCACATAACCGGTAGGATCGATAAAGGCATCGTAAAGGTTAACAAAGATAAACTCAATAACTTATTTCTGCAAAATATACGAACCGTTGCTCTCATCCTGTGTTGTTTCAAAATCAGCCAATGAAACATTGGAGAGGTCTTCGACGTACACTTGCGGCTGCCGGCTGAGGGAGTGCCTCCCTCCCAGGGAGTGGTAGCAGCTCTCCTCCTCGTCGGCCGCCTCCTCCGTCGAGGAGCCCTTCAGGCAGGAGTGGAAACTCCGGGAGAGGCGTCGCTCCGTACTCATCTTCACACATGTCCCGACACACCACACTATTTTTATACACACCAACGATCCAATTCACAGATTTATTTTCGCTGCACTTTCATTCACTTGTTTGTTACGCGGCTGAGTTAGTTCATTCAAGGTTTTAGAAATGATTCATCTACTTTTTATCACACTTTTTTCGGTATTGACACGTCTGATCAGCGTTTCACAAAATGTCGTCATTCGATATCTAAGTGTTACTTCGAAAAGTTTACACAGATATTCATACACTTGCAATGATTTAATCATTACCTACGTGGTCATTCGCCCCCTTCTCTTATGTGACTGTTTGTTTTACATTTTCATCCTTATCTTGAGTTATCGTGAAGGTCTCTGTAATCGCAAAGATTGAATGATGCCCTAGTACTAGTGATACAATGACAACAGCGTGATTATGAAACATTGCTGATTTTTATTTTTGTAAATAAGGAATTTATATTGTAAACAAGTCTACAGAAATTTAAATTTATAATCATTTTTTAGGTTATCCTACTTTCGAAAGTTTACTAAATAAGTACATTAAATAAGCTCGGACGTTTTTTTATTGGCTCAAATCCAGTGACTAATCTACCTAAATTAATACAATTTTAACAAGTGCAAATGAGGCTCGCGCTCTATGCGTTTCGTACAATACCAACCAATAGTGTATTGATTTTTTGTCTAACAAATATCGTCTCTTTTATTAATGTAGATAGGTACCTCTATTATATATTTATTGTATGACTAAGGAATATGAGCTTTAGTCAAATCATATATGTATATATTACCGTTTCCGGGATTCTCACACACCTACTTAAAACCCAAAATAATATTTCGTGCCTCCCACAGACAGACAGACGCACAGACTTGGCTCAGTAATAGGACTCGTTGGATCCTTCCGGTAAGGAACCCTAAAAAGAACCTGCAACTTGCAATTGCAAGAATGACAACTGTCTGCAAGCCGCTGAGCGATGGCAACATTCCTTTTCGAGCACCAAAAAGCGGCATCAACTCGTATAACACGTTACGAGATAACAGAACCTCCCCAAGACGGCGGGAAATATGACAATTCGGTTCAATGCACTCAGAAAGAATGGGGCCTACCAAAGTGACAAACGACTAATGAATAGACGAGGAACAAAGGGGCGCATCTCGTGACTAGTACCTACCTACGTTTCACAAAGTCATGTGACTTATGAGATGGATGAGTTATGTATGTATACGGTGTTTCTGCAGCTTTAGGTGTTGCAACTCTATAATAGCCCGTGTCGACATGCGCTCAGCTCTTTTGGAAAACTTGTTAGACGCAAGCAAATGAGCATAGACATTCATACTTTCTAGCACTATTTACTTCGAAACCATGTGAAATATCAGTGTTTATTGCGGCAACACTACAACATTTAATTGTACAAAAACTACCGTAAGTTTTAATTAAAGAACGACGCAACTTGAAATTACTAAAGTACACGTAGCCTCGACCACTATGCTCAAATACTAAACTGGAACTAATCGCAAAATTAACCATTTAACGCTTGCCAAATAACTGTTTTTTTGACATTCGTTACTGATGATTCAATTGGATGCAGATAAATTGCCGAAGTGTTTAGTCTTTGTTGACAATTCGTAATTACACACCTATTTAAGAACGAAGTAGTATATGGACATGACCTTCTATTTACTTGGTTAGGTTTAACAAAACATAGAAAGGCATAATAATATGAATGCACATTCGATCCTTCAATGTTTTAGCAGTAACTATATATACATTTTACATGTTTATGTAACAATCCCGGAACTGTCATTGTAAGTGTACTTAAGAACTAGGAAGGAGCGGTTACAAGATGTTTGATTCTAATTAACGCTGCATTGCACTCGGGTTGACAAAAAGAGTGAAATCTCCAACGAGCCATTGTCTCCGTGGAAAGTTTGTTGTGGGAGCGACTCTTGAAACGGGGCTATAGAGAGAAAATGGCGGAATCAAGAATCACTGAACTTTTCATATTACTGTGTTCTCTCGTACATAATTGACATTTGTGACGTTTCCTTGCGAAATAATGCAAGTGAAAGCTGACTGAGAACTTTTATCAATTTCCTAATAAAGTAAGATGATTGTTGTAGTAGATTGTTGTATTTTTATAATTAAAAAACTCGATATTTACGCAAATTCAAGGCGCGCCACCGAACCTGCGATCCTCGGTTCTCCGCATCCGTTAACAACTTGTCTATAGATATTAAGAGTTGCGAGTTGTTTACGTGTTCTGTAATGTTTAATCAGGGGGCCAATCGCGCAAATTCTGAACGATATTACCAAATCCAAACCATAACCAAAAACGTTATGCTGCATTTGGGGTAAGTGGTCTATGTGCTGCATCCACACGTTTCGATTTGCAAACGTGTTTATCTGGCGTTTGTAAAGGTTTGCCAAACGTGTGGATGCAGCACATAGACCACCTACCCTAAATGCAGCATAACGTTTTTGGTTATGGTTTGGATTTTGAACGATATCGTTCAGAATTAGCGCGATTGGCCCCTGACCATCGACATTGGTCATATAGAGACCGTTAGTATAGCTCTTATAACGTACAAGCGTCACTCCAGCCCATATAATAGAAATGAGTCACGGAACTAAATTAAAGCAACGATCACAAATCAACAATTTCATTGGTCAGCCCCACGACGCTATCCAAGACTTGTCTATGGTTCTCATACTTTCAGCTACTTAAACTTTTCCATTGTTCCGAAGGCCGTCTCAAGGTGGCAGGCCACCCGGAACGGCTGCCGTTTTATGCCATAATATTTTATTTTAATAATCACGTTACCGTTCAACAAGCATAAAACAATGGGCTCACATTTCAAACGTATAGACAAAACTATAAAGTAACTTAAGGGAAACTAAAATTGATAACATTGCTAAACTTGCAAGCAAATGTCCGATCGTTGTAATTATTAAAGATGTGAAAATTAAAGAAATAGAATGTTCTGTATTCGGAGCGCATCAATAAAAACCATCCAAGAATCTGTCGAAGACACTTTATTACTTGACTCGTCAAAAGCATGTAACAAACATCGGTCAACCTACTCGATCAGCTGTCCAATCTTTTTTCTCTATGAAAGCAAAGGAATTACACTATACTTACAGCCTTGTTTCAAATGGCTGGATTAGGTAGTTTTCTAACATAATTATTTTTGTTATTATCAAACATTTCAAGGCACTCAAAGACGTAGCGTAGAGTAGGTATGCATTGGAAGTTACGTAACTTATTTTTCCGGGAAGGTCCTCATTATGCAAACCTACATACAAACCCGTTTCGATAACAAACATACATAAGTTAAGATGCAGCTACACATTTTGTGAATGATTCTACGTCATACATGTTTATAAGTCTGACAACGGCTCACGTGCTTCTGGTGTGGAATGGAAACGTGTATAGGGCAAGGTCTGGCACGTACCCAACACTTTCCGACACGGGACCGATATTTTCCCAAGATAAAAAGCCGCCAAGGTTCCGTCCAGTGGCCAGGACAGGCGTGTGGTCTAAGCCACTCGCCAGTACAGAAACCATGATGATTCATTTTCAACGATAAAGCGCCAGTTAAAAATATTTCTTATACTTTACATTTTAATCTGTTGCCTTGCTATGAAATCTTGATAAGAGGAGGCATTCAATTGAAAATATAAACCTATCAACTCTAAGAGATCGGTTATAAGTATATGCAAATTATAATAGTAACTCTACATTAACCGAAATTTATCGCAGAAGGTAATTCGTGGATCCTTTAGTTAGGATAATGATATAATAAAGGTCGCATTAATAAAAAATTAAAATAAATAAATTGACAGTACTAACCTAATTTTGAAGATTTTCTAGTGAATAGGATTATTCTTCAGTTTCAGGTAAAAATTCAAATGCCGTTACATCATGGTGTCTATCATTATTGAAATTAAAACCATGACAAATAATAAAATATATAATAGAATAAAACATTACATAATTCTCCTTTGCTTCTCGATCGGGGGTTAAACTTGACATTGCTATAGCAAATCTACAAACTCACTTAAATGAACCGTCCCAAGAAATGTAGAGATTACAACGGGCATTAGTAAGCTTTCTCGCAATATCAAAAGCTATGTTATAAATAGGTAAGAGCTAATAAAACACATCCGCTATAGAGCGTCGACAATCGTTGACATAGTAACTAATGACGAGGCAGGTATATAAATCATGGACATAATAGCGAGTCGGCGAAGACGGCCGGATCGGAGGAAGCGGTCGATTTGCGACGGATATGGCCATTGGGACAAACAAGTAGAGCGACTTCAAGTGCTGAGCTCAGGCATTAATCTAATTACTTATCTACCTACTTATATTACGTGTATGTATAGAGAGTAAGATGCAGAACAGTAACGAGTTATCTCGAATGCACTGCAGACTTGTAGGGTGTAGAAGGTAAGTACATGGCGAGGGATTATTTTGTTCAATTATGTACTTATAAATAATTTGATTACCTACCTATACTTATATATGTCATTATTTGGTAATTATTGCTCCGTTACTTATTCAAAAAAAGTAGGTATTATGATTGGCTATTTTATTTATGTATGAAGGCAAAAAATGTAAATCGTCCGGAAGAAAATATAGTACATACCTATTAATATCACCTGTTATATCACAATTTCATTAAATCAACCAAACGATTGGTATTAAAGGTTAGGATTATTAATATACATACTTATTGAATAAACTATCCATCGGTTGCCTAAACTTAATTAAATAAATATATTATTATCATTTCTTGCCTTATTTATTGACAAGCAACACAGCAGAGCAGGACAACTCTAGCGAAAACCTAGATTTCTAACTCATTTTAACAACATTTTGACCAGTTTTGACTTTTCATGTCATCATAGCAAATTCACAACATAAATTCCTTGTAATCAGAAGTCAAAACATAAGTTCAACAAAATAATAAAATAAACACGCTGTTTATTCACATCACACCAAGAGCACTGTCACTAAAATAGAATGACACCAAAATAAACCTACACTACACTTCATAAACTGGGCGGGAAACTGCGAACATTCTCAGTACACTGTGAACACCCCAGAATTGGGACCGAATTCATCACAAGGATAAACACCGCATTCTCATGGACCGTCTCTACTGTCGTATTAAATACGTTACACAGAATATGATTGACGGAGAAGACCGCGTGACCGTCTACATTCAGAGACAGCAACACACTGACTGAGAGAGGCGGCACACGGGCGCCCCGGCAGGAGGAGCGGAGCGGCGCACGCGCACCGCACGTCTGCGCCCTCCATGACGGACCGTTTATTTACTATTCACAGTTTGAAATTCGAACGTGCTCCAATAATCAACATGGCGCAGATGGTTTGAGCTACTTCATGGTACAATGCACTGGCATGATAGAAGCGAAGAGAAGATAAGTTAGAACAGATAATAACATAATTAAGAACTCTACAGTTTCTGTGTACTGAAGTGAGAAGAATGCTACGATTGAGCAAACTCAAACCCAATTAAGCGATTGGATCCAAAGAACACGATGCGCAAACAAATTGAAAAATAAAAATAATCATAACAATAAACACAGAGATAAAACCCGAATAATCATAATAAATAAACATTATGAAGGTGAAAGTGACTCTCCGTCGTGTCGTCGTCGTAATAGTGAATCGCGAAGTCGAACGTTCGAAAACCTGTTAAATAAAAGTCATTCACTTTTACTCTCTTAAGTTTTGATAGTCAGGTAGACGAGGTGGGATGCGCAGGCGCAACGAACTCCAGAGGGTTGATGGTAGCGCCAACGCACTTGTGTAATTATTTTAAGCCCGCTAGGCGAGGACGGGTAAACACGGAGACAGGCTGGAATGTCGACCACACGGTTAAGGATAGCTTTACAGAGCAGTGTCTTAAAAAAAGAGGATCGGTTTTTCGATAACTTTAGACAAATTAGACGAATATATTAATAAAAATTAAGCATAATCATAAGATCCTTTTAAAATCATGTTCATTTGAACCATTATTGAACTAAAACTACGAAGAATGAGATTATTATGAGTAGGTAAGTAACTACAACAATATGGTTTATGAGGAGGATGAGTCAACGTGAAACAAAAGACAAGACAGTTTCCTGCCTTAGATTGCATTTGCAATAATAATATCTAAAACCATAACATAACATTAGACTTGAATAATATTTAAAACCTATGGAATACAGCTGACTAACACTACTTAGATTGTGTTAAAGCCCAAAAATTTAACAGGTTCTTAAATAACTGGCTACGCCATCTGCCCCAGGTGTTCACAGTGATGGCCAATTTTAACATCAGGTGGACTGTGTGACCTTCTGTCCCCATAATATTACGTTAGTAAATAGTATTATCTTCAGTAGTAGTATAATGTCATAAAATAACCAGTTTATAGTAGAAACATAGTAATTATGTATAACGAAAATATAGTTCACTATTTAGATTCTTTATGGAAACAAGTCTAACAATAACCAACTGTAACAGTACTAACAGTTCACATTAGTAATTCTGGTCAGGTAAAGATTGTTGACCCAAATAAACAATTACATAAACTCATAGTGCTAACCCAATAAGTAGGTGTAAAACCTAAGCAATGTAAACATGTACAGAAGGCGTCGACCTTGAGAGCATCGCTGCTACCACCACGTAATACATCTTGTTCTACCAGGTACTTCATAAACACACGATACTTGTAAGAGTGAAGCAAAATAAAACTTGCAAATGAATGCCACGGATTGCCACGGATTAAAAGTCAGGTAAATAAAGATATCTGTTCAAATCTGTTGTTATAAGTTGTCTTATCTAATGTTGTGGACAGATGTAATGGAGTAGTAAACGTATATGAAGAGGTAATTCTTGAGCTAACAGATTACATTGTATACATCTTTGTACAGAATATCAATACACAGGCGTAGGGGGCGCCTGGGCGGCAGTGGGCGGCTGAACTTGGCACCAGCAACTCTTGCGCAACTTACATTAGACTAACGACACTATAAGCCCTTCTACTCCACGAATACCACGTGAAGGCAAAACGAATAAGCTTTTGACAATAGTTAATAAAGGAATATGTAGTTACGCAACACGATATTGGAATATTTTTTCCACACACTACCAAATCGTGATAATATGTATATTATGATGTACACAATATCATATTGCAAAGACTGTAGGTAAAGTAGGTAATCTAGTAGAAATAATAAAATAGTTAAAAAGTAGGTAACAATTATTATGTAGGTGTATAAATTAGGTCCAACTGTGGAAACAAATATGGCAGAGAAGTTTCTAACGCGTACTCAAGTACTTAGGTATATCTTTATTTTAATAATGTAGTCATCATATAACCATAAATTCATGCATTATTTAAGGCTAGAAGGAAGTTAAATCGTTTTTAATGAATCACCCTCGAATCAATCAATATCGGTAGGCGAACTTCTTGAGTGCACGTTAATGTTTCCTTTAATGAAGAAAATACAGCTACAAAATAACTAATCGCTAATTTAAGTAAGGTTACGACCTAAACCTGTCAGTACCATTTGATATTTTCGACGTGAAAACTCAATTGCCAGTTAGTAGCCAAAAAAATCTGGGTAAACGATTGCATACGGTAACAAATTAATCGCCAAATAATCGGTTTAATAGAACAGTGGATCAATCAAAGCGGTTAGTGGCAAGGAAAGCGCAAAAAGTGGAATAAGTAACGAACTTTCGTTAGGGAGAAGTGTGCCAATAGAATGCTAGGTGGTGCGTGCGCGTGCGTCGGCGAGGCCGTGGAAATGTAGCAAATAACTGCATGCATACTCATTCATATAACGGCTAGTGAAACTGATGGACCAGAAAAGTAAAATTATTACGAATATATTGGGTCAATTCTTCTTAGTAAGCTCTAATAATGCAACAATCAAAAGCAGGTCATCAAAGAATGAAACGTTTCAAACTTGGGACGAAGAGAGTGAACGAAAAACTTGCTCTATTCGATTGAAGTAAAGAGTTATTGATAGGAAACTTTCACATTTAGAAAGGCGAGAAATAAAATACAATAAACTATGAAAACCAATATCTATGTTTAAATCATTTTTTCGCGCCAGCAATCAACCCAAAAAACTAGAAAGCTTTTCAGGCAATGTAAAAAAAGCTACGATTAATTACAAATGTAGATAGTGTGTTTGTACGTCTTCGAGATTTCACTGGCTCGGCCACATGGAAATATTAGGAGAGGATATCAGACTGTGAAGCGAGTTTGGGATGGTAGAAAGATCTTAGGAATATCCCATTGTCGTTGGAAAGATGAATTAGTTATAAAGAACCTACGTGAGCTATAAAAAAATAGGGAAAGATGATTTGTGTAATATTAACTACAACAGCTACTAGTTTTATCGTAATATGTACTTGATAAACATGCTGTAACGGTATAAGACAAGTACAGTAAACATAATCAGTGCAGTAGGGTAAGAAGACCGCCGTGTGTCGCCAAGGTGTACCTCAATGGAGATTAAGCACGCAGCTCACACATACAGACAAACCATGCTTCACCCGCCCACCCAACCCATACGTGCACTGACACACATAAACAATATAATAACAAGATCATGCATACTAAGAGGAAAGTGCATATTCAACGAATCATATTACAATCATGATGTTTAAAACGAAACCGTAGACATGCGACGCTCAACTAAGTAAGAAGTCATGAAAAATAACATACTCATACACTATACACTACTCTCTCTACACGGCAATGAAATAATGAAAATTTTTACGTTCTTTTTAGATCCTAAAAAACCCAAGCGTGATGGATGAAGAACATGATAGTAATTACCATAGCAGCAAAACTTTTAAAAAAATGCAATTTTATACAATTGGCAACTGATATATTTCACAATTTTCAAAACTAAGTACCAATGTTAGTTACATTATGTTAGGGTATATTATTCACCAGATATTCAGCTTTACATTGAAAACAGCCACACTGCCAAACATGGTCCTTCGAGCCTTGGAAGCGGTGGTAGATAAAAAAATTGACGTTGTATATTGTACCCACTGTACTTACATGCAATAAAATAGTTTTGAATTGACTTGAGCCGGATGCCGGAGCCTAAATTCCGAAACTAATTTCACTACTATCCCCATAAATAAATCATACAACAAATCGTATCACTCGAGCGACTGGCATTCGATTGGACATTTATCGCGCGCCATTTCTACCAGCTTCGCGCCCGTTTCCGCATCCGGCGGCATCCGAATTCGAACTCGTTTTCAGATAAAAGCTCAGTTTTACAAGCTCTAGTTTAGTGCGGGGCATATTTCAGCGACGACGCCCATTCGGTAAACGGGTAAACAGTGTCAGCCGTAAAACCGTTGTTTGGACGAGCGCCAGGAGTGACCTCGTTGGGCACACCGCTCCCGTGCACGGAGGAATGAAACCATATCGGTTATTAACTTATTATCGTTATCGGTTTTAATAATAATGAACGATATTTATTTAAATATATCAATATTCATAACTAAGCCACAAGTTTTGTGACCTTAATAATTTATTTATCGTGTTTAGTGTTGACAAGTAGAATTTCCACATATGTATTCGTGAGGTAGATCACTAGCAGAGAAAAACTTATTTGTTAGATATAATTACAATACTCCAGATACAGTGACAAACAGTTCACCTAGCAGCGAAGATTATCTGGGACATTTTTAAATAACTCTACAAGTAGACAGTTTTTGAATTAGATTTGTATAGGCTGGTTCTAGGTGCTGTTTTTACCATGGAAGTAATACACCTCCATAGTAAAGGCGGCCTTACTGACACAATTTCCGCAATGTTAATTTCCCTATGTTAAATGCTTCTACGTCAAAATTGTCAGGAGCAATAGACTAATAAACGAATATTAAGGATGAGGATGTAGAACGCTTATCTGTGTCTGTAATAAAATTTGACATAAAAGCCTAACTTGCAATAAAATGTTTACTCTGCATATAACGCGCAAAAGTAAGTTTCTTAGAATTTGCCTATATGCTCGCCGACGGCGTAGTTTCTCCTCAGTACCTCCACATATACATATAAAACGCAGTCCAGTCTGTCTACATGACGTCTGTCAGCCGCAACTTTCCCGAATGAATATACTCGGTTGCCGTATGAACATACCTAAAATCAAAACTTAAATAATGTTGCTGCTTTTTTAAAGATTAATTTTAAGATGTGTAGGTGTTTATTTGTTTTATGTTTGTATTTTTAAAATGTCCTGAATGAACCTAGCTTGATTAGTATCTTTACCAGTTTCTCTCTAAATGAGTACATACTTACCAATTTGTTCCTATGAAATTTGCAAACTCAAAATCCAAATTAAAGAATGAATAAACATAAATCTTTACAACGTTTATTCCCCTGATTATTTAAATTTCTCTACATTTTGCTAACAGCAATCAAGATTTGAATCTACGAGTTCAACACATATGCGAAATTGCCAATTAAGACTCAGCCTGGAGAATTATTACTCTAAAAAGATTAATCAAATCAGCGTAAAATTAAGTATTGCCAAAGAAAGTTCCGTGAAAAGTAAAAGTTTACGCATAATATGTCATGTTGTCATATGGGTAAGTACGACGCTGTCTCCCTTACATAACATTGTTATGCTATGGCCCATAAACATACATTGTCAATAAGTCATCACATCATAAGAAATCATTTAGTAACTCATCATCCGACATAACACAATGACACAAAACATTGATGCAATGTTTGTTTACATAGGTACAATATTAAATCAAATTGTCTTTATTTTGTAATCCATCTGTAATACCTACTTAAGATAGTGTACTTACCTACGAGTATATGACTATAACGTAGGAGAGTCCGCACGAAGAGAAATAGGTTAGTCAGTGAGAAATCCCTTGAAAGTTACCCTGCTTAACATTACTAAACTGAGCAATCCTTAAAATAAGATCGAAGTCGTGACTATCTCTAAATGCTTTACGAAATTGGTAAGGCATGGCACGACCTCTCGTTACAGTTGTTTCCTTTCGTAACCATATTATACCCTTTAGGACAGGACTAAATAGACTTAAATGTTAGACCATACAGTGTACCAAATTGAATACAATCAATAGTATGATGTATACAGCTTATCACGAGGTGGTCATTTAGTTAACATTGCTAGCACTAACAAAACAATTTCATTGAGTAAAAATTGAATTTTAAATTAAATGTACGACAGATGGCCAGTTTTGATATACCTGTTTGCGCACCTTTACCTCAAGCCTATAACTTTAGACGGAAAAGTGAATGAAGATAAATCGCGTACACTTTCCCCTATCCAAGAGAGCTATGTGGATAGACATTAGCGTTGAAAGCAATAACAATATTGAATAGTGATAGCATCTCCAATCAACTCGAAACTATCGGTTTTTATAGGGTTCTATCTCATAACCGCTCGACATTGGGTCATACATAGAAATTCAAAAACATGATCAACGTATTAATTAAACAATACAAGTTGTAATGACAAATAAAGCAAAACGACACACCGCGTACCAAATGGTAATGGAAGTCAGTTTTAGCCAGAAATATAGTCTAATACCAAAAGAAAAATATTTAAAAACTATATGGGCAGGGCACAGGTTACATAATAAACATGGGAAATATTTACGACAAAATAACAAAAAGTGAACACCTAGAGGTTGACAGTGGTAGAGATTAGTCAGTCTATTAAATAGTCCTTATTAATATTAGAGTCACACTTGTATTCAAAGGACAATATAAATATTATCATACGTTTAGAGAATAGGGCTGCGAAACAGTGACTGCCTGCCAATTTCCGGCCGCCATCGTAGCTACCGGAACAATAGGGGAATGACCGCGGCGGCGTCACCGTCCACTGACCACTCAGCCTGCTGTTGGCGGTGCTCCGCGAAAATTGTCACCTTAAGTACCGTTCGATGGACCCGTACTACGCAGTACGCACCTGCTGCGTAGAGATCGGTGAAAAGAGTAGCTGTATTAATAATAAGAATACGATCTAAGCGACAATAAATAACATTGAGTCAGCAGCGAATGTCGCACTTGCAACTGAAACCATTGGATTGCCATAAACCAGGATACATGCGACTCATGAAAGATCAAAATATATAATAAAAGGTATATAGGTATATTTTGTAATTTAAATTTGTATATTATAATATAAAATGCATGTATGTAATAAAAGTAAGTAAAGATTCATAGAAAATCCCACATATAGACGATATAGCTACTAGACATTTTATGACTTATCGAAGAAGATTCAAAATGTGTAAGAGGCAAGCAACCTTGGCTATACGTCGTGATGGACAAATCGAAGGAATTCGAATACAGCAGTTCAACTGTGAAGACCACCTCAAACCGCATCAAGTTTCATGTTAAACAGGAAAAGCCTACTTGTATTTCGGCTTTCTGTTGTTCAATAGCTGTTAATTTTATTCGATAAACAGATGAATTCGTCTTATTATTTGGTAAAAGTAACTATGTACTTACGTACATTACGAGATAACAATACATATTTTCATTGATTTCTTCTGACTCGTGGTCCCACGACAAGTTGTTACAGGTTAAAAACTGTTGACACTTGAGAAACAAACACACCCCAAAGCTTTTACAATAATCAACTTGACTTATGATTATTGTGCTTGTAATGTTCCCCAAAAATCCCAGATTATCCCCACGGTGCGTGTTCTCACGGGTGCGTTATCGGCTTCTCGGGGATTTGGGCTCAAAGATAACAACGCACTTATCTGTCATGGACTCAAGACACGATTTATAAGTTGACTTGATGTCTACGCGTTCGAGAAAACTAAGCTGTTAAAACTTTTCAAAACTTCATAGAAACACATTATTCTCTTTAAAAATAAAGTTAATCTCTAAAGTAAAACAATGCTTTCATCTTCCGCCATATTAACGGAAGAATTCAACAAATGTTATGTATTTAGTAAACATGGATTTCAGTGTTGTCTTCATTAATTAAGATTTCATACCTAATAAATTACTAGGTACCTACCTACCTACGTATTTCGACGTTAACAGTTAAATGAATAAATTCCAACGCATTTCATGCTGCTTGCATTCAGTGAGCGATGCACGCCTCAGGTAAGCAACGTGAATGGATTGACAAATACTTGGAAGCCCATCAACCTGGGCTGCAAGTCATTTTTGTTGTCATTGTAAGATTGCAAGATTATGCAACGAACGCCATATCAAAAATTGCTTAAACACTATACCTAAGTAATATTGAAGTTTTACAGAACATAACTACTACGTAACCACGATCAATTTAAATACAGCAGCTATTATATTAATTAAACAACTTTGAACTTCCAAAAATTAACATTCCTTCTCAAGTGGTAATAATGACGGAGCACTTGGAAACAAAACGAGTCATTGTTATTCGTAGAACAAAACAGGGTAGCAGGTCCTATTGTCGCTACAGCCAGAGGGTATAGAGTAGAGAGCAAGAATGCTTTGTGTTTCGGAGCAGGTAGCGGGAAGCGGGATGCGGGTTCGGGCCTGCAAGATGTTATAAGATGTATACGCGACATGTGCAAGCGTGATTTTCGAACCACCCGGCTCGGCAGATGGTTCCCTGATAATTGAATTTTTTTAACACTGGAATTCAATATCGGTAGTTTACAATAAGCATCAAATCAGCAACATAAGCAATGTTGGTAGAGTGCGATTGCATTAAAACTGACATTTCACTTTTTTGACGACTATATCAAAACCTTACAGAACGTTAGGTACATACCTAAGTAGGTATATTGATTACGTTGAAAACCCAAAACATATAAACAGAAAGTTACTCGTAATAACCATAGAGTTAGGATCTCTTTGGTGGGCGGCCGAAACCCCTACTCATAACCATAATAAGTTTTAAAAAGTTTATGAAATTTTAATCGAACCTACTGTGCGACAAATTCTGTTTAGAACTGTTCAAGTCGAGTAGTCATGGGCTATTGTAAATCACTGAACGTAAAAAATACTTGATAAATGTTCAATACCAAAATTGTTCGTGTGTATCTAAAACCTTTTCATCAATGACAACCCAACCGCGAAGTGTTGGCCTCTCGGTCACGCTGTTACGTCTATAGTTTTCTCAAAGATTTCCTACAATACTGCCTAAGTAAAATAATGTCCTTGAAATATTCTAACTGGATACGAAACCATTAGTGTTAATATTTATTTAGTTGATAGATGAATGTACGGTAATTAAGACGATACAAAGCTAAATAATCTGTAAGTAGGTATGGTAGTTCGTTCGTTTACTATCTGTCAGTATGCCACTGTCTAGCTCGTCTTCTTTAAAAGGCAATGAAAAATAAGTAATAGTTAATTTCTTTCCCCTCAGGCCCGTTTCCTTCATTTCAAATTATGAGACGAAATATGTAGAACAGCATTGTGATTTTCGTTCTGTGTTCGCCAAAGACTTTTAAATAGTAATTACAATAAAATTGTGCATAATTCTTTTAAATACGATTGTTAGAGATTAATAGTTAGGCCGTTATTAATTATATTTAAGTAGCAAACATGATTAGGATGCAAGTAAAACAATGGATGTAGGTAGTCAAGTTAAGAGCCAAGTAAAAGTGGAGATCATGCAGGAGATTGGAAAGGTAAGAAAAATATGATTAAAATGTAGACCGCGACGAATTGTACTGTCAACATTTCCATCTTGAGACGTCTAATAAAATCGTAACGCAAGTAGCTATGTAAATGTCAACACAAAGGGTGTCCGTTTGAGCCGACATCGAACACACTGGGGCGGCTATATTTAGGCTCCTCCTGTGTGATCTGCACGTTGGCGATCCAGCGACGTGTGATACGATACGAGAGCCGTGGATGCGATCAACACACCGGCAAATTTATTGATCATCACACAACACCGCACTACAGGGCCACTGCCAAAGTCTAGGTGACCTTTTAAAATGTGACCATTTAAAAATATGATATTTATGGTAAGAAATAACGACGACGGGATTTTAGCAAATACAACACTATTCCTCTTTAGTGCGCAAGATTGGAAAACGATTTCTCAACGTAAGGCTTTTGATTTCGCAGACTTGTTTACTTACAAATAATTATGTAGTGAAAAAATAAAAGCTTACAAATGAACACGGAAATTTTTACAGACTAACACCACAATATTCACAGAAATACATCAGTCACTGAACAAAACCACTACACGTGACGTTGACAAAGACATTAATGACTCCACAACACAATGGTGTTCAGTGTTCAGAACGTATCACTCGGAGCACACCGCGGAGTTCCTGCACATTGTGGCTGGCTGACTGACGCTGACACACGACCGGCAAAGTGTCAGTTTTTAAACGCACCTTTCGAGCGCGGTGCGGTACGTACGACCGCGCGCGTCGCGGCCTGCTGCCAACTGTTTACCAAAGCAAGCTGACACAAACCGGTGCACCACCGCACCGCCACTCCATCCATAGGGTACGCATTTCACAGAAAAAGTGGCTCGTACTGGTCGTGCGTACGATAAGCTTTATCAATCGTCCGGGACGATGGCACAGGGAGTGATATCGTCACTTCGAAAGTTACTAACCAATGCACCCCCATTATCGCACACAGATAAACATGAAATTCTAGCTACAGCAAGAAAGGATTTCCTTTTACCTACGCTACTTCACTTCAATTAACCTGCGTGAATTTCTGTGCGAAGGTTAAATCAAACAGTGAGTAACATTATTGAGGGACTGAATGCTGATAATGATTATTAATTATAGGTACGAGTATATACTTGAACAGTTTCATTTATACATAGGTATAAGTACCTGGTAAAAGACGTTCCAATTCGTCGTCACTCGCAAAACAAGCCATTTTCATAACGACAAAGTCATTAATCTATTAGTCCGATGTACTTCTAGTGTTCGAAACTTCACTTGGACAAATTGACACTGATAGCCGAAACTGGGGCACGCGCACACGATAATTTGACAGCGCTTGGTTTTTTTTACTGTACAGCGTATACATAACAATAGGATGCATAACACACGAGTGTCGATATGTTAATGTGATACAAATATTCCGTACGCAACGCTCCACCAGTAGCGCAGACGATATCTACGAGTATGTTTGCAATAAAATTGAGCAATACCCGATATACGCACAGGCGATATGAAAGTAGGGCTCGAATTACGAAATTATAACAACACATCTATTTTCGTAACATTTCACTGACTCAATTATCAAAAGAATAAATTAAGGCAAAGGGAAATTAGAAAGCATGGTAATTGTTTACACCTCGCTAAGATTTATTGCACTAACGCCGGCCGGAAGAAACGGGTAAACAGATGAAGGTAAATATTCAGTCGCGCCGCCCGCGCCGCTTCTGTCGGAGCGTAGAGCACAGAGGAAGTAATGCGTAGAGTTAGTGCGTAGAGTTAGTTAGTAAGTATCACGCTTTTGTATGGTCATCAAAAATTCAAGGAAAACCCATTATATGCGTAATTTACTTTTCATCACACTTGCTCGTTCAGGGTCTGATTATATGCGTACTTATAGAAACACAATGGCCTATATATACCCGCGGGTGAATAATGAAAATCAGTACAATATTATACATCTAGGGCTGTAATGTGTAGCTGGCTGTACTGAACTGGTTTATTAAATTAATTAAGTTAAAAATTAAGTTAAATTGAGTAGGTAACTTGACTCATCTCGACTAAACTCGACTGTACTCGCCTGTACTCGACTGTGCTCGAATGTGCTCGACTGTGCTCGACTGTGCTCGAATGTGCTCGACTATGCTCGACTGTACTCGCCTGTACTCGACTGTGCTCGACTGTGCTCGACTGTGCTCGACTGTGCTCGACTGTGCTCGAATGTGCTCGAATGTGCTCGACTGTGCTCGCCTGTACTCGACTGTACTCGACTGTATTCGACTGTACTCGCCTGTACTCGACTGTACTCGACTGTAATCGACTGTAATCGACTGTACTCGACTGTACTCGATTTGACTCGACTTGAGTTAAACTGATTTAACTTGAGTTATATTAAGGTAATTAAATTTAACTAAATTTAACTAAATTAATAGAATGAACTTAAATAATATCAGCACAGTCAAAGAAAATAAATTTGTTCCCTTGTGTCGTAGGTATTTATTTCCTCGCAAATGTGATGAATAACATTGTGTGCATCACGGGCAGTAAGGGTATTACAAACTCGAGTCATTAAAATCCCTCCGCCTTCGGCGTCGGGCTTCTAACAGACTCTCGTTAGTAATATCCTACTTACTGCCCTTATTGCACAATGTACTATAAACTCTGTGCCATGGTAAGTACCTTGATAATTTGACACCAACTTATTAAAGTTAACTCTAAGAGGCCTCCACAATTTTCGCCAGGTTTTTAGGAGTGACTTGAATCTATCTTGGATGCTTCTTCGAAGATGCAGTGGAGACGATACCTACTGGACACAAACATGACAAAAACGAGCCGTGCCCTGTGTGAGTCATGATATGATTTCCTGAACGGGCGATGCATATCCCTTGATAAGATACACTTGTGTCGTCAACAGATACGTGGACAAAATCAGAGACAGACCATTTATGAAGTTATTTTCATCCATACCTACCTACATACCCTAGAGTCTAGGTAGTTCTGTAGTGTTTAACCTGTTAACTGAACTAAGACAGTACAGCGTTGACTCAGCACCGCTGCTGATTGAAATATATCAGTCGTCATCCATCATGGAACAGACGTGCATGAGTATGTGGAACAAAAAATGAAAATAGCCATAAACAAAAAGATGATTGTTGGCCCACTTTGTATGCGTGAAATGGCACATCTGCATTGCCGTCGAATGCGGGTATATTTTTGGCACGGCAATGCCTTACAACCAGGCCAAATCACCACAACACGGAAACGTGGGACCACTGAATTGGGATAACACCTACTCGTATGCCTATAATTTTTATTTTTTATGACGTCTTTTATCAATCACTGAGGATAAACTCCTGACACACGTATATTTTGATATAAGTAATCCACATGATAAAATAAACTTAGGATTTGTATTAATTTAAGATAACAAGCGATAATTCGAAAAAAATAAATTTTATACCGATAATAAGGTGTCATTTCGCATTAAAAAAAAACTGAAATAATTAGAGAAATTAAATTATTTATCATGATCTCAACAGTCGTGCTAACTGAATTTAGTGTGGTCCAAAGTCTCACTCATATGTATATCCATGACAACAAAACTACACAAAAACGTTCTTGGAAAGTTAAGACTCTCTCACACTGGCGCAGAAAGTATTGCGAGAGGGTGCGGGAAGAAACCGGAGCCGTACTCACCGAGCGCGGCAAAAAAAACACTGAAAAATACTGAAAGTCGCTATTTGTCATATGATAGCATAAATTATATATTGTGAACGGAATGATAGTGTGATGCCGTAATTTTTTGAAGAATCTAGGAAACTAAGTGCATATTTGGCATCATCTGTCCGTACGGCTTACCTAATAAAAATAATAAACGTATACAAACACTATACTACCATGATATATGGCGAAACATGCACACTGTCATGTTCATGACGATGAAAATTGGTACATATTTGCAGAAGCCAGCTATATCATGTCACATTAGTTAAAGCAAGACATTTGGCTGAATGCGCGACGCATGAACTATAAAGGAACGTAGCGATGCCGTATCTACTAATGTACAAGTCGCCTTGCTCTTACTTGTGCCGCGCCGCTTGACGCACTAGTCTAAGTAATTTTTTGTCGTCGAATTAAAATAACTTGATAAACAAGCTTACGGCGCGCGGGCGCGTTCCCAATCGGGTGCGAACGGATGCACCGATGTAACGGTGCACTCGCATCCACGGTAACTCCGACATCCGGCCGGCCGACGCAACTCGACGGCTAACCAACATATTCAACCATTGTTCTTTTTCTTTAATATTTTCACACAAAACTACAAAGATTGATGCACCCAACACATTGAAAAACTGGTCAGCGGCTACCTTTCTCAATAGTATTAAATCGATAATTATTAATTCCAAAATAGTTATAAGAAAAAATAATAATTTAATATTACAACGTAATACTACGTTGTAATAGTACCTTCGTTTAGTTTCTATGCGCAGTGCGCGAATATTATACGTTTTTACGTAACCGTATTGAAATGACCCTAAGAAAAACTCAACTGTATGAAAAACTGAAACATACTCTGTTTTTACCCGACTGCGGCGAAGTCCAAAAGGACGGTTATTAACGAGACATACCTAGTTAAATAAATGGTTTATAAATAGAATATTGTGCCGATACTTTAGGTCTAGAATTAATTTTTATTTGTAAAATAATAATAATACCCGAACAAACTTCAATTTCTTATGTATGGTATACATTTAATTTTTTTAACTATCCAGACTGTTGGTAGAGGGCAGCTTCAGTGGCTGGCCTAGAACTGCGTACAGCAGCAAGCGTGCCCAGGCGTTGACCGTTTAGGCTCAAAACATCCGTTTCCCAAAACATTCGTTAGGTTCAGAATATCCGTCGAACAGAAAGACTATATCGAACAGTGGACGTCAACTACGATAGGATTTAGGTACTTACCCAAAAATATTTTCAAAAAGGCGACAATGTAGAGTCAACACTTACCTGAAACAAACAAACAATATTTTAAGTAACAAACCAGATTTCCGTCACCAAATTAATCGTTCATTACCAGAGAATCCCATTCTACCCACACTGCAGCCTACACAATGACTGACTTATTCACTAATGAGCGCTCCGCTGAATCATTGTTTTCATAGGTTTAATGAGGATTCATACCTTGCATTGAATGGAAAGCTTAACTGGATTTGATCAACAGCAGGATTTTTTTCTAAACATAGCAGTTGTAAGTTGGGGAATATCGTACTTATGTTTCTTGATTACCAATACTCCTTACATAGAAGGTTTCAGGGAATTCGAGGCACTGATCATGTTGGACTTAGCAAACTTAATGCTACGTTTCTAAGGGCTCGGTTAAATTACTTCTGAGAGCACTAGCGCGAACAACTATAGGCATTTAGTAATGATCGGCTTCCGAGCGTAACTGGCTTTTTGTTGAGCTCTCTCTTCCACATCTCTATCACTGCTCAAGTTCTAAGCTATTAAGTCATAACCTGAAAATACATAAAATAATATTTGTTGACGTCTCCCCGTTCGGAGAAGACGAATGCCTTAATTTTGCAGCAATTGGAGACAAAGACCAGCCGGATTTTATTGTTCGTTACGACAATAAGATCCGACTCCGTTCGTGTCCGAACAAAATAGATCTCATTTCAACCTCATGCAAGCATTATACCTATTTTTGAATAGCTCGCCTCACTTCGAGCGGTCGATTCTATTAACTTTTGTATCGGATGTCGAAGGAAAATTAGTAGTATCGACCGCTCAAAGCGAGGCGAGCGCTTCAAAAATAGGGCACCTGACCCTTCTTTATTCAGATAAAAATTCGTACTATTGTAGCAACTGAGCCAAAGTTTGGTAAAACTCAAAAAGCAACTGCACCAGGCTCACTTGCAACTTTGTTAACATGGCGACACATTATTAAAACAACATAAAAGTTACAATAAACGTTAGTACACATATACAAAACTCGTTAAGTAATGCAACGCGTGCATGCTTGAAATCCCGAAGGCATTGTGGGTGTCAGCCAGGCCGACGGCCTCCCCGCAAGTGGGTCAAACCTGTAAACCACTAGCACATAACACGCGTGAACAACGTACGTTCAGCGTTGTACACAAACAAATCAAGTTTCTCTGTATGCACTATGAGTTATTGTATATGCATGAGTTCCCGCCCACATCCTGCTACGAATACGAAATATTTCCTATAATAATCACGAACAAGGAAAAAGGAATTATAAACCTGCCTGCTTAATTTTCCATAGTTTTCTATCACTGGACTAGTTCACCTGTTGTGTTAACATGTGCGTATGCATTTATATTTTGTATTCTAATCAAACTAAAGAAATAATAATAAGCATTATGGATTAGGACCCAAGTTCTGAATTTCAATTCTTTCAGAATGAACCACAGCGCAGATATGGTTTATATTTCATACACCAGAGGTTTACCAGTTATATGTATGTAGTATCAAAATTTTGAAATTCTGCACTAACTATATCTTCCTGATACTTACCACCGCAATTCGTGCTCAAGGTACACGGCCGAAAGCTAATTTATTGCACGCAATATCTGTATTACAACAGATTATGATAATTTACTAACTAAAAGGTATTATTAACTTAGTTTTTTCACTAAGGAAATACATGAGTGTTTCTATGTTCAATTACCCCAATTAAATATACGACTTTACACCTTATTTCCTGCTAATAAAGTTGAAACTCGAATACACCTGTCTAGGGGAATAGATCGGTACATTAACGTACAGAAATTGTGAAATCATAGTCATTTCAAAAGACAAATAAATATTACTTAAATTGCATAAAATCTACCTTTATTTTTTCATTATGCATATTTATGTAGCATGCGCAGCGTGCGGTGTGGAAATGTTTCATTGTAATGCGTAAATGCGCAGTAATTAGTAGTTTACGTAAAGCCATGGAAACTGTGTCGTGGGAGTCGTATTGTGTATGCGCGACTACTGTCTGTGTCGCTACTTGAACAGGGCTGTCAAATATCCGGCTCCTCCGGAGAAAACTAAGCAACTTAATCATATTCTAGTAGGAAAAATAATTCCTGCTAGATAACCTGGTTAAGTAATATTGCTTATAGAAAACCAATTAGTAAACCGGTGATTTATTTATTAATGACACAATTAAAAATTTACATACATATTTTAAAAATTACAGTACAAATATGAAAGATATTTTCTTCCACCAGTAATCGTCGAAAAACTGATTAATTTAATATTATTAATAGGCTGTTGATTTGATTTCATATTAAACAATGGGGACAGTATGTTGGGGTTCAGGCCTACCTGCTCAACGAGGGCGTATGGGCTATATAGTCCACCATGTGGGTTTGTGCACTTCACATGCGCCTAAGAATTCCTTCTCCGGCGTCTGCAGGTTTCCTCGCATTGTTTTACTTTACCGTTTAATGTATTTTCGAGTTACTCATCATGCCAATTAACTTCACCTATTTATGAAACGAGCAAGTTCATATACTTAGGTAAGTTTAAGTTTCATTAATTCTTTACAATCATTGACTTGACAACCCTGATTATGAGTAATTGAGTGTCAGTTTCTTTCAAGTCAGCTCATTGTTTCGCTAAATAGAGAATTCCAGGCGTTCACAGGATCGCCAAGTGGTGTCCTTTCACGCGTGTTGCCTTGGACAAAGACAATTGTTACCGAGTTGGTAAAGATTTTACATGTTGAAAAGAATGAAATATTGGCTAGCGTTAGTGTCACGTTTTATTAGCAAACTCACTGTAATTGTAGAATAAAAATTGGCACTATTCCAGACTTAGGGCTTAATCCAAATAGATACCCCTAAAGAAAAGCTATTTTGTCCGCCTGTCCGCCGGATAACCCGAAAGCTACTGGACCGATTAAGCTAAAGGTCAAGGTTAGGGTAAGCACGTAGGGTGTACATACTACGTGCTCACCCTAAATGAAGGAAGGAATGCAGCAAAGAACGTCTTGGACAATCTATCCGTCGATCTATCATCATGATTTCAGACGTTGAGTTTCCGATGATTCCATCTCAAGACGTCGATGACGCCGCAGGTCGCGAAGGTTAAGTCTTCAAAGCGGTAGTGTCACGAATATCAACCTTATTTGGAGGACAACCACAATTGTGTCGGCTTCACGAACTGAACACAATAGAGTGAATTATTTTCCCGCAATTGGACTCACGGGAGAAAATTGACCGATGCACATAATGTCGTTTTATAATTATTTATTGAGTGTCCTTATCATATTCAATGTGATGAAATACACGAAAGTTTAACACACTTCTCGAATATAAATGTTGGCTAGGGTTTTGTGGCGGAGGTATTTAACTCTTTCAACGTAAGCTGTTGAAAAGTAAATTTTTTTTTTTTTTTTTATAAATTTATTTATTTTCAAAGAGTACAATTTAGCGAAAGATACGATGTTGAAATTAGAGCAGATTATACAAATCAACAAAGGGGATTGGACTCCTGGCCCCTAGGCTAGGTAATGACCTGTGTACCAGGGGACAGTGGACCTCCACAGCAGTCGAGAGGTCTCCACTCGAGACGTCGCGTACAATCAGTATGTAAATATAATAAAATAAACAAATTATAAAAAACTAAGTTACACTGTTTTATTCTTACTACCTACAAGTACCTATATTTCTATTTATTTTAATAAACAATACTAAACGGAGATGTCCCTTGCAAAAGTTTGACAGGTGGTGCCACCTAGCGTCGAGTAGCTGTAATACTCACATGCTCGCAGTGCGTCAAGAGATGGCGGTAGCGTCGCGGAGCTGCCGCCCTGCATCACCGCCAGAGCGGCGTACGACTCGCGATCACATTCGACCACCTCACTGAATTTCCTCTTCCTGTGTATCATCGCTTTCCACATGCTGCTGAACTTCTTCCTTCTATTCCTTTGTAGACTCATTCACATTGTTTTCGATACACTTTCTGAACACTACACAGCGCCGTCACATTTCAAATTCTTTGATAAGTTGTGTTGATATTGGTAATTTTTGTTATTATTTGGCCTACGCGGAATATATCTTTATCACTACTACCGGCCACTATACCCTAGAGAAGCAAGATACGTAATTTTTATCTAATAGCCCAAAATTATTATTATTTATTTGACGAGCAGTAGCGCCATCGCACAGAACTCTCGCTTAATTTAAGGTCTATGTCCAAAAGTGGTCATTTACAGGCTTAAATTGGTAATGATAATCGGTTATTTGAATGTAGAGTCCATTTATATGAAGTAACATTGCATACGGTTTTCGTAACAGCACACAAGTTGACGCGTTCACTTCAATTGGCACATAAATCACTGGCCAGTACAACAGGATCTAATGACAGTCAATGGGCGTAGATAGGGGCGCAGCCAGCCACTGTCCCCTGCCTTATCACTGTCTACGAATTATCATAAATTATTCAATGTACGACTTACATCACATCGACTCTTACACATTTTATAAACATATTTCTGTATTTAGAAAGCTGATGATTATTCCTAGATATTCAAATTAATCATAAACTAGTTACGTAACTTTAATAAATTGTTTCCTACATTTCAATTCATGAGGCACTCTTTCTTGCACAGTAAAAACATAGATACAATAATCTGACATTAGTATAGTTAGCATGTACATTTGGTCGGTATTATCGCTAAAAACATTGTTTTTTCCAGACAATCCTTGAATATGCAAGCAGATTTTAAATTCAATTTAAAAGGCAGTAGACACATATTAATATTTTTTTTATTAATTGAATAGTAAATCGTGTAGTAAAGTAGTATTATGTTTTTACCGGTAGTAGTATTATGTTTATGTATTAAGCCGCTCTTTGGGAAAGCAGGACGATATTACAAACGATTGACGCTCTGTTCTCACCTTCTCACAGTCACAATTGTCGCAAGACACTACCGACTATCCCGCGAATCAAATTATTCTATTGACATAAGTCTAGTCCGTCAATCATAGTCCAATGCAATCTGAGGAGCCAAGGACCATCGTGCTCCTTTATAGGGCCATGCTCCTTATATAGGATGTTGTGAAATCGGAACACATAACAGTTCGTGACTGTTTAGACAATATAAAGCAGGTGCATTAGATCTAACGGTGATCGATTCGATTGCGAGTCAACGAAATTTTGAAAAGTTGCAAAGTCTGCAGTTTTAACTACTACACAGGTATTACAACTTTTTACAGCAAAACATGTTCTCACGGAAGTCACGGATCATAATAATTATGTTGCTTCTAAAAAAAAAAAGTAAGGATGCATAATTTAACATACATTTCTCCTATACGACAGAACTTTAATTTGTAATTTGATTCAAATCCAATTCATTTCAAATAAACTCCAATTAACAATAAACAATAGAGGTCGCACGGTTCACCTTGGTTTTTATAGCTAAATAACAAACTCTGGACAGTAGCCAAAGACAAGTCCCAATTAAAATCAGCGATTAAATCACCTCTATACAGCTTTTTCTCAGTACTAAATATTAAATCAAAATTTTTAAAGAATCATAATTATTTTCGCTCTTCAGCGATAAAAGAATCTATTAACTTTACCCAAGGCGGTTATACAAAAGGAACAAAGATGGGAAATTCGTCAACATTATCTCGTGTTGAATATTATCAGTCGGTCTGTAATTGGTATTTTTATGATAACATAAAGTAAATTTTATAATTACAGAGGTCCAAAAGATAAAGATTAGAGCAGATTTTTAAATACTTAAGAATCTCTTAAAAGTGGTAGATATAAGATAATAGTACCTACCTGAATTAGCAGAACTGTAATATAAAAGAAATGAAAACCTGGTAATGGTAATTTTAAATTAAATAATGATAATTTTCTCTCAATTACCCATAAGCCCAAAATAGCCCCTAATATCTCTTAGATTTACTTAGAGTCACTTCAACATATTTTACGACCAATTTCATTGATTATTACTCGTAATCGATTTATTCTTGAATAATTGTTCAAATGGCGTGACTTCACAATGTGCTGCCATCTTACAATGTTGCATTAACAATAAATCAACAAATTGTTTGCAGCTTTTGTTTGGATCCGCTATTGTTCTAACTAAATATATATGAGGTTCCGTCACATGGTTACTTTACCACCTAACGTAAGGACGACTTTGGCTCAGGTTTTGACAAATAAATTCAAATAATTTACAATAAGGACAGCAGAGACGAATGTTAATGTAAGAGACAGCAGTGCAAACGAATGTCAACCTAGGGTGGTACACCATTTATTTTGCCGACTGTACTACGGCAAATAAAGGGAAGTGCAAGCCAAATCTAGCGAGCGACGACGTCATCACGCCACCGACCGCCGAACGTCAGCATTTGCATACAAAAGCGCAAAATTACTGGAAGGTGAATCAACGGTAACCGCATGCGCACTTACTGCGCCCATTACCCGTAACCAACGTTTCCGCGACCGCGAGCCAAGTCGTTACTATCACAATCTTTTTGTTTAGAAACCCTAACTAAACCTAAACTATTTTTTCTGTCTTCACTTTGGTATCTTTTGTCAGTTTTTCAAGTTTTTACTAATCTTAACTTAGAAGTAAAGCATCTTAAGAGGAACACACTGACTCCTGAAATATAATTATTCTAGTTTGGGAGTTACAACTTCGACAATATTATACATATCAAATTTAATTGAATAAAGGTTACGATGTGTTACAAAAAATTTGTGTTACATTTCAATACACACACATACTATCTAATAATGTTACTAGAAGTTAATTTCGCAAGTAGCTACGTAAGAATTTTCGGATACCTATATCAAATCGGTTTCAGACATTGTTTGAATACTAATTTGTACCTAAAATGCCGTACTTAATGCTATGTTCACCCAGGGAACGTCAGGCCAGTTCACATGAATGTGAATCTATGTTTGAGGCAACGAAATATAAAATAATGTAAGTTCGCTGGTTTGGCGTTTATGACGCGAAATGACAAAGCACTGTGCTATTTTGCGACACTTTAGTCTTAGGAGTAATTAACGTAAAGAGCTTGCGGCTTGCGGGGTAAAGTACATGAATCCACTTCAAGTACCTTAAGTATGACATTAGAATGTCTCGCAAGTAGGCGGCAAGGCACAGCACGTGTTGTGCACACTGACGCAAATGTGAGCCCAGCACAGTGGATGGGTAATACACACAAGGATATTATTATATGGTGAACCGGACGAACCATGTGTATATTAGTTTAATTAAAGATGTAGGTGTATATTTATAGTACAGAATCGTTAGTATTCATTACTAGCTTTTTCCCGCGGTTTCGCCCGCGTAGAAAAGTTTTTCCACGGGAACAGCATTACCCGAGGTAGCCTATGTGTAAAGTTCCATCAAAATCTGTTCCGTAGTTTTTGCGTGAAAGCGTAATTAACATCCGCAAATATCCTTACAAACTTTGGGGTTTATAATATTAGTAAGACTCGATTGTCTTTGACAGAATAATAAATAGAACTTGTACATACTCACTAATGCAATGTATGCAATACCGATCGATTTGATTAAGTGTGCGTAGGTTTATTCTCGTAGTATAGGTACAGAAAGTCTTTACTGCAATAAATACCCGAAAGCACAAACCCGACTTGAACTGCTCAATTAAAAATTATGTACATATTTTATTAATTTTGTGGTTGTTATCATCTCATTCAGTGGGAAGATTGAGATTTAGGTATATACGTATTTCAAATATTGTTGTTTAGAGGTTGATATAGGTACCTGCCTACTTAGATTCAAGTCGCTTTGAATAGAAAATTAATTTAAATGTTCATTTATAAAAGAATAATGGATAGAAGTCTTCCGACTCAAGATATAGAGAATATCTCAAATTCAAACGCTGAGAAAAGTTAAATGGGGTGAAACTGTCTGAAACAAGCTGAATAAATAATAAACTAAATTCATAAACCGTGTCGTATTAAAATTTAAACGAATTACGTCTATCGAAACGTTAATTTCGATTCAAAACAACTGAGCCGTTCTTTTGATGGGTGTGTCTACTATTGTGATGTCATGCCGTTAGTACTTTATTATACCTACCCATTTAATATGCCGATAGTACTTCATGCTGGGAAAAAATGAAGCGTTTTTTGAATTCCGAACAAATAAAAAATAACGACTTTATGTAATACTTGCGCACAACCGGTCACTCACAAACACACATCAAGTTAAAGGCACTTGTAGATACTCTGTAGCGTAGGTATTATGCCATTAAAATTTATACCTACCTTATTTTAAACATTGTATAAGTAACGTTATGACGACTTACTTTGACTACGTTACTTTACCAGAATCTGAGTTCACCGCCTATTATTGTTTATAATGGTAACTAACTCAAATAACAGTCTTATGCATTACACACTTGGGCATAGAATTTCTCAAATAAATAAATCAAGATAGAACGGTGATGGCACGATAAAATTGCGCCAACTTTAAGCAATTATTGCGCAAAACTGAAAACTAATTGGTAGTAACTAGTAAGTCACCCTTTAAAAGTAAAAAAAAAAGTCAAAAGTCAAAACTATTTTATTGCATTTAGTACACTGGGCACATTTATACAACGTCAATTTTTTATATACCACCGCTACCAAGGTGATATATAGAGCTGCCTTACAAAAGTAAGCCGAGGGACATTTCGCAATTGCAAATATTTATCCATTCCCCCATTTCTAGAGAAAAAATGTTAATCTAAAACATTTATGTGCTCAATGAAAGAGCTCTGTTTCATTTCCAGCCTCACATAAAACGCTCAGGTCAGTCTTAATCTGGGTTTATAGGAACTCTAGCAGAGCTGTAAACGGTTTGACTGTAAACAATGGACCTCGCGATTGGCAGCCAGCCACCTGTCTATCATTAGCAGCGCCGTGACATCGATACCCGATGACTAATCCAAGGTTATTGTGGACGATATTGAACTAATCACAATAATAGTTATTATTATCGCAATAAGGATGGGTTGTAGCTATGGCTATATTGTAGTGTAAGTCAGCTGCGTATACGTTTAGATATGACGCTTGGTGTACGCTGCTTATGTGATGTATTTGTAATTTTGTATTAACTCATTGACTGACTATTGTAACGAGACGACGAGTGCCAAGTGGACTCCCGAATATGAGTTGACACTCTAGCGCATTGTGAAATATGAACTCATTTGGGTTGCCGTTTTTTCACTGCAGATTAGAGACATCTAGTCGCTATACAACATCATTGTATTTACATATAATGCAAATCATATAACATATAATATAGAAAAGTAGACTAACCACGGGCAACTCCGCGGGTACTTATATTAAACTAAGGTAAATACGTGAGGATATTAAATTATTTTCGTCTTTTATTATGAAATAATATTACAGGCAAGCTTCGTCTTCATTTTAAAGTTAGGTATGGTGTAATTTCCGCGCTTCTGTTTGTATGATGTAATGCTGCAGAATCGTAGTTTTGTACAAATTAAAAGTCGTGTAATATACCTATAGTGGAAAATCTTCCATATCTTGCATATAGCTACTGGAAGGAGTGTTGGAGTAATGCCCTTAGTAGGTACACAAATCACAATAGGTATACAACTTTATTCTATAATCGACGTGATTTTCACAGATCACAGGTAGATGAATGGGCTGCGCGTAGGCGGGATGAGTATTGCGCATCTATACGACGCCTTCAGCGGCGCGAGGGCGCGGGATAATGACTAACAGATAATGTACCCACGTCAAACAAAAGCTAATGTAGGTACAGCCGTGGTATGAAAAGGTACCTCAACTTAGTCTATTTTTGCTTGTTACCAGTGGTTTTTTTATATAATGGGTTTCACGGCCCTGGATACAAAGTATTTTTAAGCCCATCAAGTTTTAAATTAATTCATTTTTAAAAAAACCGGCGGTCACAGCACGGTCTCCACAAAATCACTAAAACCCGTGACTTAAATACGACGACACGACGGAAAGTAGAAGATCTAAGTAGGTAATTGTATGCGTTTTGTTATATTAAATTTTACACGTAACGAATTTCATAAAGATACGCAAAAGGTATCTCTCACCAGCCAAATAATTTGCTTGACTCAATTTCAACTTTATTTCAAAGTTTATAGGTTTAAAGTACGAGCTTCTTTTGGCGACTGTACCTCTACACCTACACTTGAGTCTGAGTAAGTCTAGAATTTATCTTAGCGGGTACTTCCAAGTCAATATTAATCTGTTTTATAACATGCGTAATACGTAGGACTTGTGAACTAAATCAATCACCCTGTTATCAACATTATATTACTGCAATCGCGGTTGGAGTCAAATGTTCAATAAACATGAATGCATGATTATGTAATGTTTATTATCATTATAATCAGACTATACAAGCTAATAAACTAGAAGTATAAAAAGTAGTTAACAAAATCATTCATTGAAGATATTTATTACTAGTAATTAAAAATTTTGTTTCAATGTTTGTACGAAGTCAACGAATGGGGTCCAATTAATTTGCCGTTTATATTATACATATTAACCAAACATTATACATGTTTACCAAAAATATCACGGATAAACTACCGAACAGATTTGATTGATTTTTTCACTACTGTATGCTGAATTGCTGATGCTTGTACCATATTATATTAGAATCTATATTTATAGGTACGCTATCGTCGTAGAGAAAACCTGCTGGCAAAAGCTAGCTACAAGCGAAGCAGCAATCTATCACTCCTTGTATGTACAATTGAATGTCAGTACAAGCATTTGGAGGATGACCATTTTCAAAGTCTCAGTAGGTATCGAGCACAAGTTTAAACAACTATCCTTTATATGGAAGGCAGGCGTAACTAACAACAAATAAATCTTTGAACATACATCACGCCCTTGGCATCATTACTTCTTCTCACTGTGTTGCTTTAATTATCATAATCTTTGCTATAGTGTTAAGCTGTTGTCTGAGTATATTAGTGTACTTATTCGTAATTTAAAAGACACCAGATTGCTGAGAAGTTGAGATCTCGTATATTAAAAACGAGAAAGTGGGTCTTGCGTGATTCTAAAACTATGCTGATGTGTACTATGATATTATTTTTTACCCACGGAATTATTTTACCTTCTACTTTTTAAAAGTTAATAAACCCCAACGACCACCTCTGAATGAATTCGTTTTGTTAATTCAAAACAAAGGCGCACATAACACCTCAAACATGAATGCTGTGCCAAAATCATAATAAATTTCCTGTGATCTTCACATGCCAAATTACATCAATGAGTTTCGGGAAACTTCATCATTTCCTTTCCCAGAATTGCAGCTGCAACAAAGTGAAACAGGATGGCACCTAATTCAACTCATTCTCAATTTATCGCATACATGTTTGTATTAAATAGTAATAATGCAGCTCAATGGAAAGCACGTGTTGCACTATTTAGTGTAGGTATCTGTTACTGTAAAGCCCGAACTACGGTAATAATCCTAGGATTTACCAAGTGTGATGGTGTAAGAGTCCGAATTGTTCTTTATTAATAAACGGTAGGTAGGTTTGGTTTAGGCACAGAGCACAGAATGCCCATGGACATTGCCGCGCGGCGGCCGGCGGCTACCTAGGTATTCCAAACTCTTATCATGTTAGGCATAGTTAGGCACCGTTTATCATGCCACTATCGTAAAATCATCACTTGGTAAATCTTAGGTTTTACCGGTAAATCCTATAGGAATCCTATAAGTTCGGGCTTTAACCATAACACATCCGCTGCACTTCAGCTGATTCAGCACGCATCCCCTCGGAGTTGACGTTGCAAGGGAGGCTAGGTCACCCTACAAGGGTTGAGTAAGGGTATTATGTAAAACCTAATGAATTGCGGAGGCCTGGCGCATTAGGGGGCCGCGCAGCTAGCAATTTAGGGACGCTAGACGACACATACATCAAGTCACCCTTCCAATAACATTGTTAATTAAAATATAATGTACGTATTTAAGGAATTAAGTCAGTATATAGTGTCATGTCAGTATGTAGTAGTCTGTATTGTAGACAGGTACCATATGCATATTTTTCGTAGCAAATCGTGGGCATAATTATTGAGAGCATCGATTTTTTTTGATGGGAGACCCTCGAATTCAATGCAGTACTATCGGTTTTCATCAGAACGCAAAATTTTTCACGTAAGTATACAAAACTTCCTTCACTCCTCTAGAATAGTAGTTCGAAAGTACGAGTAATAATGCAATTAATAAAGCGGTTCTCTTCAGCAATGCTCTTCGTTGACTTACGTAAGATTTCTGCTGATCTTTAAGCATCATTAAAATCATCGATTTAATTATGTAATCGGAAAAAACCAAGGGGGCAATATCCATAATATTACGTAGTGCATAATTACGACCACTACCCGCCCCGCTGTCGTCGGCGGCGGCGACTTTCGCCGAGAAAAGTCAAGTTTCTCTGCAGTGCGGTGCCGTTCGGAAATTAAATGTGGTCTGTCTAGTTCGAGTCCTACCGCGAGTATGCTATTTATGCAATGTTACGTAAGAAAACAATGTACGGCCACGCCGCACAACTTTCTTACTCACTCACTGATTTCGACATATCATATCGCTTTACTAGTTCAGGCGCTAGACGAGGTGACGGACACACATGTAAGTAAGTACCTTTTTTTCGACTTCTTTTTATGTATTCTATAAGCGTAATACAATCGGTTTTTATATAAAAAAACTACTATAGATTATGTATAGTTATCAGTGTTATCATATCAAAAACAATCCTACTAACGTTAAATAAATAATTTAAAGCAAAACAACTTTTTGACTTCTATATTACAGCCAGTATAATTGACAAAAAAGGAACCTTGTTTACATTTTAAATTGTCCCAATTACTAGTGAAAAACAAATGGAATTAACGTTCAATTAAGGTTGAAACGTAAATGAGGAAACACTAAAGGGTAAGTACATCTGGTACGGACTAACTCTTCCATGTTTTCCTAGTTAATGTAAGGTAAATAAACCGCAAGGTTCATTTATTTTAGCCAGCCGATAATTTACAGTTAGTAATTAGTTAATTAATTGATAACTCTGTTTTGATTATTGAGCATTTATGAGACAGTTACGAGTATGTAGTTTACAATGCGGCAACATTTTACTAAATAAAATAATAGACTAATTGACGAAAAGACAAAAGTTTTAGGAGATCATAAGTTCAAGCAGACTAACAGTCACATTACAACAGGTACAAGGGAAAAAGGGCCAGAGTCCACTTTAGTAAAATGTTCAAAAGATCGAATTTATTGTTGAAAGACTAATGATAGTTCAAGCCATAACCGGTGACTTGCTATTGATCTTTAATAGAATTGGTTACGTACTTAAAATTTCGATAAGACTTTCTTGTCGCATAAACGCGGTTAGGGCTCGATCGATGTGCAAGAAAGGAAACTACACTGAAACATCAGAGCCTCCAACGCTTTTTACAGTACCTATTAACATTTTACCATTTGCTGTCGTGCCAAAAGATGAAAGAGAGAGAAAACACTATTCCGGTTATTTGATGACTCGTCCCTCTTTTTCCCCTTACCCTTCATTATGTAAAACAAAATGTCACGGATTGTGATCGCAATCACAATGAAAATTCATATTTGTTACAACACAATTATGCCAACTGAATGCAAATGTTGTTTATTTGAAACAACAAACCGCTTTTCCAGTTGGCTGCGCAAACGCACCTCTTCAATCAGTTGCATCGACGAGCACGTGTGGGTACCTCGATTATCATACGACCACATCAGAAAGTGGGCACATCTCGGCTGAATTTCCCCTCGCGTGACTACACATCTCCGATTGCCCGCACAGATGCTTTCAATAGAAACTGATGTGAACGGAACGAATGGGATGAAATAGTTCGTTACGTCATCAACACCAGGAAGCGACTATAACATATTCAAGAACAATGTTCGTGAATTACAACAAGATTCCGATCGAATTCGCCACGAGAAAGATCAATTATTCGTTTATTCACTACTTATACGTACTGTCTTGTCAATGAAATAAACGATGTGAGATTAATTTATAATATGTAAGGTACTAAATTATTTCCGTTGGCTAAAGGAATTTATTATACAATTACATCATACTGAAGATCACATGTGCTGGCAGATCACATTATTATAGCAATAGAAACAGATTATGATATTTGTTTTTAATTATGTGGTCGTATGTCTCAAATAAAATAGTTTTCCCGGAGGATTTACCTTGAGTAATAAGTACTGAGTATCTATTTGAAGAAGTAGCATACGAGTACATGCATTTATGTATGCCATATGCATACAGCTTTACTAAACCTGCCGTGGTATGGAATGTATACAAGGGCCTATGAAAATAACATATTTGACACGCAAACTAACAAACGCAAAATTTCAAAGGATTTAATTCTAACCAGTAAGCATCTTCTGATAATCTTATCAAATAGATACGAGTACTTGGTACTTAGATACTTCAAAAAGTACACAGAAAATAGTTATCGATAAAAAAAACGAAAATTCTCACATCATTTGATTGTCAATCGTTTTCACTGTTATCTAACAGAGGATATTATGTTTTACAAATGATATTAGATAAACAAAAAGTATCACAAATCATGCCTAATAACAAGCAGTATAGGGTTCAATACATTGATACAAAAAATATAAGCCAGTGGGCTTCATAACGTGACTCCTGGTCTTCAAATGTGGCCTCTATGCGTTTTAAATTACTTCGATCTAAATACGATGTTCGTAATGATAACTACACGTAATGACTGTCATCAAGGAGAACTACTTTACTACTGGTTTAGATGACAAGTTAGATTCAAGTACAGTTTCTAATTGATTGAAGTAAGTTAGAAGTTGATTATTCAATTATGGTACGTTAAAATAAAAAGTATACAAGTGACAACGTATCACTTGACAGACTCCTACGCAAAAGTAAGACATGAATAATATGATTTTAGACAACGGATGTTTGTTATAGCAGGTAAGCAGCTTTTGAAGGTTAATGTTTACTGTGTACTTAATGCGAATAAAATATCAAAATGTTTATTTCATTAATAAAACTTTGCTTCACTCGTATTGTTACTTTTTATTTCTTTTGGACAATGTAGTATGCTTGATTTCAAATTAGTTTTTTTTTATGTTTTTGTTTATTAGTAATCCTATAAACATCAATTAAAAATCTCATTCCTGTTCCCTGAGACGAATTTACTTAAACCTTTCAAAGTTATGACTAAAACCTAGATATCTTGTGTCAAAACTAAACGTGCTACCTATATCCCCTTTCGTTGAAAATAGCTAATTCCGCAAAGAATAGAACAATTAGAAACCTTACACGAACAGCTGACTGTGATTCACAATAACAACACAACTTGCACCAACACCGCACTGTTACGTACGAGTAAAGACACGCACTTCACTCACTTTTTGTCACAAAAGTCGTGTGTGCGAGAACGATACAATGGGAAAACTAAAAGACGATCGCGTTCGGTTTACGAAACAATTTGAAAATGGAAGCGTTATCGGCGCGGGCGGGCGGGGTGTGCGGTGGGTCGGAAGCGGCACAACACACTGGCGCGACGCCCGCCGCCGCGTGCTCTACGTCCGTCTGCCCAGCCAGATACTGCCATTGACTCAGAGAAAAGTAGGGGCGTCACACTCGTAATAAATGCATGTAATTTTCCGCTTAATCCCATTAACAATTAACATTCATGTCGCTCGAAAGATGTTTGCACGATCTCTCAGCGAGATAGCTTTATCTTCTTCGTATTGCGAACTAGAAAGTCTGGTCTATAATTTTCGCGATAATTATGGAAATGATGCTGTGTATTTCTTTTCTCACATTTTATAATGTAAATTTTTTTAACGACTCATCGAATCAGCTTCGCTTTTTTTTTACCTTCTAATTTAACGTGTTTGCTCGCACATGCTTCAATTTGAACACACTTTATGTGCCCATCTGTGCTAATAATTCCCACAATAAACAAAGCCACATAGTATGCATGCCACGGCCACACGTGTTGGTGCTTAGTATTATGCCGGTATTATTTGAAAAACAATGTAGGTACTTACTTACATAATCTATACTTAGGGCTTCTTTCACCACCTCCTGATATTGTTACAGATAGTAATCTTAGTGATAAACTAATCTATCAGATAAATATGTGTGATAGACTGAATAAAATATATAAGATATAGGCAATCAGATACCTGTGAAACCAAAAAAACAGGCTATCTGTCAGATAACCTGCAGATAGGGTATCTGGGACTTTATCAGCAAGTGGTGTAAGAGGCCCTTAATGTTATAAACGTGTAAGAAACTCTGTTTGTTACATTTTCTTCACGCCTAAGCCGCTGAACGGATTTTGATTTGGTGTGGCGATATATCGAACAATGGGAACCTCAAAAGAGGAAAAAAGGAACCCTTATAGGATCACTTCGTTGTCCGTCTGTCTATCTGTCAAGACCCTATTTCTCAGGAACGCGTAAAGGTTAAAATTAATATCAAATACTTAAAGCACAAGTAAAGTAATAAATCCGAAAACCGAAAATTTGTAGTAACATCACAAAATTCTTTATTTCCTTGTACCAACCAAGTTAACTTTGCGTATGGGCAAGTCATCCATATAAAGTTAGTACCATCTGATATAACTACAAATTATATTAACGATATACTATTTTTCCTTTAATTATGTTTGTACGGAACCCTCAGTCCTACCCGCACTTGTCTGGTTTTTTTCATAATTTTTGTAGTGACCCAATCGTGTCGTCGGACAATAGTAGTCATTTTACAAAACTCTCGGAAACTAAATGCCTCGATAGCCCTTTTGAATTGGAACGCCACATATTAATACGGATTGGCAGCCCTATGAGCACATTAAACCGAAAGCAGAGACACCAAACAGTAGACTAGACAGTAGTATCAGTTATCAACGGCGAGCCCGGCCGGCGCTACTGTCACCAGCCGATAGCGGACACCGCAATGCATTCGTTATTGAATACTAAATGAGAATCATGTCATCCTCACATGATGGTCGATTTGTATCAAACGTGGCGCTAAAAGCTCTGCGGCTACATTTTAAGTATACAAGCTTTAAAAAAAAAAGAGTAGGTACTCTTTATTGACACCACTGCAAAACTGTCTGGTTATTTCCTTATTATTTCAATATATACAAGCTCTACAAAATGTATAAACACTCAGTCTAGAGAAATTCAGTTTTACATAACTTTATCACAAGGTAAAACAATTTGGTTTTAAAAATTTCCTATTATTTATAATTTTCTCACCACGGTCCTCTCTTAAAAACACTGTCTACCTGGATGTCTTTAAATGTTTTCTATTCTAATCAAAAAGTATATTTAAAATTGTACTTAATTAAAGGTTTGTACCTACAATTTTATGCAATTCATATTGTACACAAAAATCTAAAATAGCCTAAAATCAGTTTATTAAATCACATTTTTGTAACTATTTTAAAAAGTTAACAATACAAGTACACATACCTACTCGTCTCTACAATTTTCACTGTGATTTTTATTTTAAACCTGAAACGGGCTCATTCGCGTTCAAATTGCCAAGTTCTCCGGTTTATACGGTCGATATGTTCAAGGTAATAGGTATATAAAGTTTATATATTAAACACAGACTGTACTTACTACGTACGTACGTAGAGAAGTACTTACACGTAAGTACTTGTGCAGTATAGAGAACCCGACTGTCTCATGAAAGTTCAATAGAGTTCGACTCGTCTGGACGAGTGACAGGACCCTACCTTTTAAGGCAACGGGATGGGATGGGCTTCGCTTTCGAGGAGTTTTAATTGACTATAGAAATCTTTAAACGACAATCGTTCTAAAGTTGGTCTGTAAAATTTACATTAAATATCAGAACTCATTATAATTTAGTAATATAAAAAATATTTATTTATGTGTTTCGTTGCCTTTTACTTTGCCCTACTTTATTATGTTATTTATTTATTATTTAGTCTTCTCTTTCAGTACGCATCACATTTTATTTATTAAGACAATAAAGGATATGAAATTCAAATAAGCTTTTCCAATGAGGTGTACGGAATTCATTGTCGTTGGCATACAATGAAACTCAGACGTTTTCCTGCTTTAATATGACTCAAGATTTCATGGGAAATTATAATTAGGGTTAGCCGGGATAGAATGGGATTCCCCGTGTGTGTAAACAACTATTTATCCAACTTTCCTAATCGTAATATTACCTCACATTTAGTATAATCAGTTAAGTATTATAATTTATTTACCATACTACAATTTTATTTAGAATTCTATTTCTTCGGTTTCCTGTCCTATCGGTTGGACAACATCAGTTCATAGCTATTCTTACTTTAGAGCTGCGGCTCGAAACAATCGGTGCTGCAGCCAAACCAGCACTCGCGTAAAAATTTAAAGACAGACAGACAGACAACGAGTCAGAGAGAGAGACAGAGTGACAGACAGACCAAGGATTTACCTAAAGGAATACAAGAAAAGGGTGGCAGAGCCCATCATCAGATCTACTGATACACTAGTGTATGTTGACTTTTAAAAGGGGAGGAAGTACTCGTATAAGGCGCGTTTTTTGATCTCTGTTTGCCTTAAACCTACAAGTCCCTTAAGAAAAAATACGATATAACAACCTTAGCAACACTAAAATACAGCCTCCCCCCTCTCCACCAGATGCGAAATGGCGCACTAAACGAATAAGGCGACAAAAATGTGCTTTTATAACAGAAGTAGAGACTAGAATAAACTTAATCAAATGTCGAATTATCTGTGTATTCGTGAACACCTTCATTTATATTCAGGTCGTGCGTTAAGGTGTATTCACAACGTAGCGCTGTGAGCCGAAAGAGCGCCTAACTTCCCTATTAGTCGACGACATCCATGAGTCACGACAAGTTTAATAATTTATGACAAATCAAAGGCATCGCCCTCGACGGGGAAATTTTGTTAGTTTTGTATGCTACAACAGTATATATTCGTACCTATAACTACAATACTCTCTCTCTCTATGGATAAGGCGTCTATTTCTGATCAGATACGAGGTTTCTGATCAGAACTTCCCACTAAGTGTAAAAAGGGATTCCACCAATCGAGAAGTTGAAATTCATTACTTAGCTAAAAATATTTTTGTACAAATTATTAAACCAAATTAATGATAATCGGAGTATATTTTTACACTCGCTGTTTTAGGACTGTATGTCTTTCAGCCGGTACGTTCATATTCTTTCGACGCATTATAACTCATAATACGCAAAATGACATAAGCGTAAAACGGTACGCAAAATACCAAATTCTCATAATGCCAATACGCGAAATGCCGCAAAACATTTAAAGCTTTTACGCCCGAGGTGCTGAACCACAGTTTCCTAACTGTATTTAAAAATAAACGTACCTAACTCGCATTAAACTTTTTCTTTTCAACGTTATTGTTTTAACCACAAGAATATGACGGAACCGAACAGACAGTCAAGCGGACAACAAAAAAGTTTGAAGTTTCCACTAATTTAGAAAGAAGTTTCGTCAGGCCGGCCTGGCTGCGACGACGCCGGCTATTTCTGAGTTGTCAATCGACCCTTGTTCTCTTGAGTTACAAAGCGTGCGACGGTAAAAGTGACGGAGTAAGGGTTAAACAAACAACTATTTAACTAAATTGTTCTTGACATAAAGTAATTTTTTTTTCATAAAACGTAGAAACAAAACTGCGAGTTATAAGATTTAAGAAATACTATATTCTAGTCCTCGTTGTCTAGTAGTCGTTTGTTAATTAAAGCACTTCAAACAAATTCAACTAAAAATATGGCTTGAACTTATTATCGTAATCGATTACTACTATTGAAATGAAATATTTTATTCCCTATAAAGTAGTACTTACAAGATCATAATAAATGATATTAGAAGTCTTTAAACTCAACCAGTTGGTGTATGAATATTGTTACAGTTTATGGGTTATTTATTTATTTATTAAGTACTACTATTAGTAGTATTATGTACTCTGTGCTATTAGCGTTTATTAAGTACCTACAGATTGACAATATATTGCAATGAAAAAAAAAACACGCGCCGCACGCGACCGCAGCGCGCGTCGCCCACAACACAACTGATTACAAAACAATGCTTAGAGTATATGTAAGCACTGTTTTGTCGTGACACTATTTGAGCACCGATGCGGTATCTGTTCGAAACTTATCATTATAATCTTTGGTTCTTAAGCGACATTTCGTAATGTTAGCAAGAGTAATAATTTTGTGTTATCAGATGTAATTAATTAATGATATGCTAATTGTGACTCGACGTAGTTTAGTGCAGGTGGTCTAGAAGTAGACACTCAGGCACTAACAGCGAACTTCCTGCCCACGTTTGATTTTACATAATAAATAACTCCGGTCACACCCTGACCACTATACCGCTAAAATATATGAATAAATTTAATTTCCAAATACCTGAACTATGGCGTAAATACGAGTATCTAAGCTCAAAAACTACGGAAAATGGCGCTGCCAAATCGTTCCCCATATTGTTTTCTAAAGGCGCCCAGATTTCGGCTTAAGTCGAGAAAAAATAGTAAATCTTACCTCAGCAACTCGACTATAAAACATTCAGTATACCTAATATTTTTCCACCTCATTAAAAAAGCCGCCAAATGCTGACACGCCCGCATAGTATAGGATTCCGTATTTACAATTTTTCTTACCATAAATCTTCACCACGGGCGTCTATGACAAACTTGGAGGACGAACGGGCTGGGCGTTCTTATAAGGGTTCCTTGTCGGACTAAGAAACCCTAAAACATATACTTTCATATATACTGTCGCTCGGTGTCCTATTCAGCTTCCAACAGATTGATTGTCAAGTGTCACGGCTAACGCGGGCGGAGGCCCGAGGGGGCGGTGTCAATTAAAACGGCCGGGTCCTAATTGTGGCCGTTTTAGCTCGATTGCGCCAGAGCCCGACAGATACAAGGGGCGAAGGGCCAGCGCCCACAGCGGCGTGGCGAATTGCAATACAGTTTTGTTTCGTTGTAATAGGTTGCTCAATGTTGGATAAAAAAGAGTCCAGTGACTGACAGTCGTGTATTTCCCGAGTTTTTTTTTTCTAAAAAGAAAGAGCAAAAATTTCTTAAAGAATCGTGCTTAGTTGAACACAGGAAAAAGTACTCATTAACACAAGTTTAAACGGTTGAAAGGCGCCGGCGCTGACTTAGAAACAATAGGAGATCGACACAAAGAAGAAAATAGAGACTCTGGACGGATCTCTAGCGAGCCAATATCCACCCATGGTTATGTATGACAAAGGTTTCTTATTTTAGGGTTTTATCATGTCGTATTTAGGATAATAATAACAAAAGTGATTCATCGAAGGTAGCCAAGAAGTCTGACAAGATCATGTTACTAAAATAGCCATTCGCAAGTTATTAATTATTTATTAAGTTTAATAGAAACAGGCACAGTCGTCATGCCAGTAGGTAGGTAAAGTCGTATCGTAAAACTCTTACTTAACTTAACTCGCTGTCAAATCCTCAAAAACAGTGAATTCCTCACAAAATGAAAAGGACGGAATGTAACGTTGTTGGGAGCAATAAAAATAGTTGTGAGTTTGAAGCTCAAGTATGCAATGCAACGGGGGCGTGAAACTCGACCCGAATCGATTGGTGCCGGGTGCGCGGGCGTCGGTCGTGCTGCCGACTCCGACTCCTGGCCCGCTACATGCATCTACGGTAGGGACACTATAATAGCATTTTCTCTCCTTCCGGCCCCTCCAACCTTGCGGTTACGAGGGCCAAGTCACATGAGAGTGCACCGGTACTCGCCAGAGGCTCTTCACCGATGCACTCTTTTAAAACACTTCTCCCCCTTCTGGGGCGTGACTATACGCCACACTAGTCTCAGCGTCGGGCATCGTTTTTTGTGCCACTACAATAGGTATTGAGCGCTCGTCATCATTAGGCAGGTAATATGATTTAGAAAAAAATCGTAATTCTTTCTTATTGATATGCCTGAGACGGCACCGGCGGCGGCGGCGACGAATAGGAGTCGACCGTGAGTGAAGCATGAGGAATTGTATGTCCTCGTACTCCAACTGATGATATTTGTGTACACTCAGCTTAGATTTTAACACCAAGTAACAAATAAACATTAAACATTTCTCAGTGGTCTTACCACTACAAGTTCTTTGCAATGTTTAATGATTGCAGGTGACTAAATCAACACCTGTGTATCCGTAATATCATTTTTTTACACTCCATTAGATAAAATAGATGAATTAATAATAATAGTTATCCCCTTAAAGTGACAAGATTATTATTACTCCAGAGTATCATCATAAAGGGGTAAGTAAGTATAGTTCGGATTTAAACTAAGATCGCTATAATTTAGCTATGCTTATTAACACAATACACACATGTTGTAGTATATTATGTATGTAGGATAAACTATATGTATGTATTATACTTTATGAATGTTATATAGTTTATTATATAGTACACACTGTCTGCCCTATCACGCACTTTTCCTGTCACTGGTAGGCTGGCAGAAATTTCATAAAGCGATAAGCCTCACCATTTGTACATACCTATACTTTCTGTTTTGTCTTTGTATCTTGTTAATGTTTCGTGTTTGCAATAAATTGTTAAATAAATAAATAAATGCCATTATTAAGTAAAGCTTGATATTTGTTTGTGTGTCTGTGTGTCGCGCCCTGTGAAGTACTTATACTATGGGCGTGTGATGCTGCCGAGCCCTGCCTGCACCGCCGCATCTAATGACGACACGTCATTCGTCCCCAGCCGACGCGGCCAACACCTAATTACGGCAAGCATTTGAATGACGATGTCTTTCATTTCTTTTAATGCTGCTTACGTGTGAAAACAGCCATAAATTCATTATTATATTTGTTTTGACGGTTTTATAAGTCTATGCCTCACCTAAATCTGTATTTAAATAACTAAAAATGTATTTATTTATACTTACATGGGTAATGTTGGAATAAGTATGTTAGATAGAAAGAAAGAACTCTTGCCTAATAAATTATTCATTACTCAATAATTTGGGCAACAAAAAAGTACCTTTATATATTCGTAAATGGAAGCACTTTTTTTTAAAAATTATTTATTTAAGGTCGCTTCAACAACTGAGGTCATTAGCGACCACGTTAACATTATATGGAACTGTATAGATTGGTTATTTTCAGGAATTCAATCGTTTCGCGGTAGCCTTTTTGGTTCAAACATTCATTTAGATTATTAGCCAATCTACACGAGTTCCTTTCATTATTGTACTCTGGACAGTCTACTAACAAATGTTTTACTGTTATGTCTAATCCGCATTTACATTTATTACGTTCTGATTTTGTAATAATATGGATATGTGTTAAGTTAGTATGCCCAATACGTAGTCTAGTCATTACTACCTGATGGGCGATTTGATTTGTTGTTCTTTCCTACTATGTGCAGCGCCATCTATGAACCACTAACATGAAAACAATTTCAATTCGATACAGCGCCATCTAGGATGAAATAGTAAACACTAAAAACTTTTTATGTAACGGCGGTAGGTGGCGCTTTTGATTAATATTATTTCTACTCGACGGTAGATGGCGCTGTACTTACTTTCTATGTAACTGTGATAGATGGCGCTGTCCTCTAAATATATTTCTACTTGACAGTAGATGGCGTTGTACAAAAAGTTGTAGGTTGTATGTAACCGACGAATGGAAATATATTTCTACTTGACAGTAGATGGCGTTGTACAAAAAGTTGTAGATTGTATGTATCCGACGAATGGCTTACTGTTAACTGTACATAAGGTCCAAATGAAATAAAAAAGGTTACCTTGTGCAGGTAGCGCTCGCAACGAAACCGCATCGTCGTCGATGTCATCCTCGGCTTCCTCCTCGGTGATGGAGGGCGGCGCGGCCCAGCAGCGCAGCCTCACCCCCGCACTCCCCGCGGGCCCGCCGCTGTCCAGCCTCACGCGGGGCAAGCTTCTCGTTGAGTACTCCCCGTTCTTGCTGGACGCCTGGTACAGAGAAAACAGGACTTTACAATTAATATCAGTTACATTCCAGCAGTGGACGTCGACAGGCTGATGTAGTGATTATTATTACATACTAATTAATTGATTTTATTTGCATTTTCAGATCAACCACTACTGACCACAACACGGGTGTACCACGGCTATGGGACACGGTGGGAAGTATTTGCAATTTTACTCAAAAAAAACTTTATTCTACCTTTTTAAATATGAGCCGGGAATCAAACTGGACAAATGTGGAAATAAAACATACTGTATTTTTATGATACCTATAGAAAGGGTCAATCATAAGAAACAAGTAAGTTAAAGAGATGTCAGTTAATTGTTGGATATCTATATTGTAAATGAAAGTTTTGTATTTGGGGACAGACTACCGAATAGCAACGTATTCTATTTAATATGTTACTAGCCACGACGAAAGAAACCATGTTATCTATCATACTTTGCTGTATACATTAAATAGAAATAAAATAATTTATCTACATTAAAATAACAAAACTTATTTATAAGTAATAAACACAGAAACTAAACCATACAGTTAATTTTATGGCTGGGGTGATTTTGTAACGGTAATGATTTGACATAACAGTACAAACATACATGTTGGACTTTACTTATTATTTCAGTCACTGAGTCACCTACATAAAATGTTGTAAATCTTAAACGATCTAAACAAAAATAGCGTAGGATATTTTGTAGATATAATACGGTATTTTTTGTATTTTACTAAAATGTACAAATGATATAATACCGGTCTTACATCTCTATTTGATTTTGACCGCAAGGTCCCCAAGATGCACTTAAATCACCCAGGTGATTCAACCTAGGAGAAGTAAGTTTACTACTCTAGTTCATAATAGGCTTTTAGTATTTTGCTGACGTAGGTAGGTATTAGGTACCAATCACTGTTCAGTTATCCATAGGCTCAATGCAATCAAACAAACGAAAACAAACACAGTTTTATAAGTACAACAAATATTCTAATGTATGTGCATGCCGATCCGGTTTCCGTGGGAACAACTGCGCGCGCGCAAGTCGCTCCTAAGCACCGGATCACGGCAAGGCCTTATACAGAACCTTTCAATCGTCTTACCTGCTCTTACCTACTAAGAGACACGAGCTTGAATCAAAAACTTGTTTTAAAAATTAATCACCCACTTACTTACAAAATAGAAACTAGGGCCTCTCATTCATATACCTGCAACCTGCATCGCACAAAAGAAGTTTGGGTGAAATTGAATCGAAGTTAATCGAACGCAAATGGTTCCTGGTTTAATTCCATCTCATCAAATGATGATTTATCATGACTTTATATAAAGTTATCACGTGGCGTAAATACTTAAGGTGTTTTATCAAAAACTTGGCATTTAGACAATTGTCCCTTTTCGTACTTAAGGCCGCCCCCCCTAATCACATCTCTGGGGCAGGCAGGTCTTTGATCTATGAGTTTTAACAATTTTTAACAAGTCTTTGTTACGAAAAACAATTAATTGTCTCGCCCTATCAATAAGTCTCTAAACCTATTGTGACCGACCGGGAATAAGTCATCTAAACATACCTAAGTATATGTACTCAATGACATTGAATGACATTGAATGACTTCATAACTCCACAATAGTTAATGCGGTGAAAGAATCCGCGGTATCTCAAGAGCTTGCAATGGCTAGCTATGTGAGTGAACGGCAGAATAGCTTGAGCGTGACGTATCGGTGGTATTGTCACCTGATACACGTGCGTATCACGTTCTAGCGTCCTTCAGTCTCCTCTCCAATTGTAGAACAATTATTATTTTTTCATCAATACATTTTTTAATAATACTAAACTACAAATATAATGACAACAGGTGCCCAAGAGATGGGAAGAGAAAGAGAGGAAGATAATACTGAAGATTGGAAGATGACATGAAAAGAGTTGCAGGGGAAGCATGGATGCAAAAAGCAAGGGACAGAACAATTTAGAAACCCCTGGAAGAGGCTTATGTCGCAAGACTTCGAATAAATGAAATAAATATGTACGACAACGATACGGTATAATATTTGATGCGTATATACGAGTAGGTACCACTATAAAATCAAAACCGATGTTCGCCTAGAGTTACACAAAACAATAATATCTAAGAAAGGACAATGAGGCATAGACTCATTTAGCTGAGTACCAATTTCTATAGGGAGCATCGTCTATTATTAGTTGCGTAGTGGAGCCGTACCAGTTTATTATCCTCCTACAACCACAATCATAATGGGCGGTAGCGCGTCGAGAGCACGGAGTATATAACGAGAGCTCTGTTTCTAATTTCATAGGGCTTTCTCTATCCTCTTTATATGTATACCTACCTACATCCATTAACCGGGTCCCGTTGCTTATTCATATTCAGTTACTTTAATTAAATCAAACCATTGATGGGCAAAAACTCTATCGCAGCGGCCCGCAGTTTTGTGGACTCCACTCACGTGCATCTTAGAATTTCTCCTTTTGCGTATGTATCCTGTTAAGTATGATAAAATTTAGGAGTTGAAGCTAAGATTTATTATTACTGGCACCTGCTAGTATTATTAGTACCCTTGGTTTTATAACGTAAGGCGAGCGCATAATGATAACATTATTAGGTCATAGGCCCTCCCTCCCTTAAATAGGAAAATGCTAACTGTCCACGCTGACACACGTGTTAGCCCAAGTCCGTGCCCATTAATTAATCTGAAATGCAACTCAAGAGTGATGTAATAACACGGAAGCACCCAGCACATGTAATTAGGTCACATTCGTTTAGTTTACGTTGTTTGACGTCCGTCAATTTGTGTAATACGTTGTTTACTGCGCGTGTGATGCATGCGCGAGCGCAACTTTATGAAGGTTTACGAAAGCTCACGGAAGATTATTGTTAGGGATTACGGAGGTGCTATTAAAATGGATGGGAGATTGCCTAAAAATAAATCTCTACAGTTTATTAGAACTTCAGCCAAGGAGTTTAGAATAAAAAAGTTTATTTAAACGAACTGTAGGCAACGCGAAAGGCAAAAGGCAAATACCAACGTTGCTTTCAATACCACCAGTTAATTGGATACGGGGTACATTTAACAGTACACTCTCCTTACAACAAAAGTATGTAAGCTGGTAGACCGTAAATGAGGTCACTGGCTGTTCCCTGGCCTGTCCCACCAGTAATTGTGGATGATTTAATGTTTGTCGCCGCACTTAATTGTATGTAGCAAATGACATCTGTAAATTCATTCAACGAATGTGCTTTGTATAAAGCTTTCTGTTTTGTCACTCAGTTTAATTATTACACTGTAGAGTTATTTTATTTTGTTTCAAACGCACCTGTTTGGTCAAAAATGTTCATTTTTCGATAGAAAATTGTAGGTACCCTCGGCGGACAATAAAGGTATTTTTGAATATTTTTTCCTAAAAAGTTTTGAAATAAATATGTATTTAGAATAATCTTCTTTATCATCTCTTTATATTTCTACATTGATCTACCAAACACTGTGTGTGATGTTAAGTGATGTACTATACCATGACTTGATAAGTTTTAATGAACAGGAATAATAATTAAGCCTTGGTTTTGGTTGGAATGAAATATACTAAATTAAGTATATTTCTATAAACTAAATATACTTAATTAACTTTACTAAATTAAGGTGTCAAGGATTACATGTAACATTTATTAATGTCTTCTTAGCGATAATAACAGATCTTAGCTTGAATTTTAATCGTAACAGCTTATCTTAATTAAATATCTTCTAGGTGTAATTTGACCTTAGCTTAGTTTTAATTTATTAGATCAGTCGGTTTGGTAGAGACTTGCAATAACCGCAAGTATTAGGTATGTGAAGCTAAACGTGTGGTCGACTGTACGAAAACTAAGCTTAATATTGTGTTCGTAATGCTACTGTAAAGGCTCGAACTACGGTAAATCCTGGAATTTACAGGTAAGTAAATGCTAAGATTTACCAAGTGATGGTGGTAAAAGTCAAACGTCAATCCAAGTTGGTTTGGCATGTCAAATGTATGAATGAGCAACATGAAGCGAACATACAAATCAAGGTGGCCAGCGCATTCGCAGCACGTCACGGGGATGCAAACGACGACCAGAGACAGCCATTATAGGTATAGTCAATAACAAAAGTTAAAGGTTGCTAACATTTTTAAATGTCAGAGCGCTTCGAGTGGTGGTAGAAGTCAGGCACGAGACCCATCGAGCTGATATTTGAAGACCCAGAATAGCACCCATGTCCTCGCGATACTAGTTATTCTATTTGTTCTGCCTACCATGTTTGGAATACAGCATGAAGAAGGTATGCTTTTTTGACTTTTAAATTTCATTACTCATAGACATTTTCTTAATGAGAAACGGTTACCAAATATCCCTTACCAGATGCACACTGCACCAAAAACTAGCTTAACTAGGACGGTATTCTGTAACTTAATATTTCAATTTATGAAATGTAAGTTTTAAGTGACTTTTTGTAGTGACTATACTTATATCTTGCAAAGGGAAATAGGACAGACATGGCACGTATTGCATAGATAATGCACACACATGCACTACACTGCTATAAGAGACCAGGCGACCGAAAAGTGAAACGATTTGTTAGATGGGTGCCTGGATCACAAGATCCGAGCTTTGGGAGGGAGGAATGAGGAATATAAAAGAAAGAATGAGGAGTATAAGCTTTGAGGAATATGAAATAATACTTTAAAACTGTATGTAAAAAAACAATTTTCGACTCAATATTTTAAAAGTACATCATTCATCTAATAGGGCCCTAATTAATGGGTTTAGGGTTCTAAAACTAATCTTAAGGGTGCGAGTTTTGTTCAGGATTCAAGAAGTTTCAACTGAAGTTAGATTTGAAACTAATCACGTAAAGAAGGCATCGAATCTAAGACGGAATACGAGTATACTCCAGCAACAAGCACAAGCCACTCGCTAGCATTTCAACGAGTTTGAGTCTTACTCAGAAATTACACATCGATGAAAATGGAAACACCTTTGCATAATTGGCGGCATCAGCCTGTATCCAATAAGGACTTCTGTATCTAAGCAAGTCATAAAGTAAAGAAAGATTATACGCGTACAGGATTCAACGGCTAGTCAATTTACACCTATATTTATATAAGGTTTAGTGCACAAATCCGGCACAAATACAGAAATATCAACTGTTGGAGTACTATTTTAGCAAGAGCGGCGGTTTCTCGATATTGAAGCGACACAGCGAAGACAATCTGCGCCTGCGCCGCTCACAACTTACCGGTCCTGTTTGTTTTATTACCAATTGAATTAAACTCAGTTTCCATTTACCTCGGCTCGCTCATACAATTCTTTTGATTTAGTCCTTTTATAAACATAAATATCTATAAATAGAGCTCAGAAAAGGGGAGTCCGTTTTAAAGCTGAGCTCAATACAGCTCAAATTTTAATGATTTTTTTGTTACCAATTTATAAACGAAAATAACCGCCAGTGGCTGGTATAATTATAGTTCTATTTCACATTTAATTTTATTAGTATGCCTCTTACTTATATTTTAATAAGACAGCTAGTCTGACCGTGCTATTATTCCCCTATGAGATCGTATCTTCAACTGGTCCATAAAATTGGTCCAAGTACTAACATTACAGCTGCTTGAAATTGGTAGAAGCAAACATTAACATGATGAAAGTAATTGATTATCTTAAGTCGAGGTAGGTACAATACAATCAGGTTCAATATATCGATCATTCGTATGGGGAAGTATAAAAAATTAATAAACATGTACCCACGTGACAGAGATGAATAGAGAGTGAGAGTAATAAATATGTAAAAGAATAGCTATCAACAGCTCCTATAGGAATCCAAAACATGAAATACCGAATAATTTTTCATTTTATGTTAGCTTGTGGAAAATAAAATAACATAAATGCCCTTTAGCACCGCGATTTGCTCGGTATATTTAGCCATGGTCCGACGAGCATATGGCCTTACGCACACCATGACATCAGCGTATCACCCAATGTGTTTTCATTTACTTCGTCCATAAACCCACGTTCCAAGAACCAGGAATGACATGTTGCCACTGTATCCTGTCGTTGATTTAAATAATACTTACATACATAAATGTCTTCTGTAATCTAGACTTTATGTTTTACCCATAGCCGATAGGTATACAAATTGTTTTACCTTAGTAATCTGTAGGTACTATGAATTGCCTGCTTATCAAGCAAAGAACAAGGCAAAATTGTGATGTTTTAGGTATAAGATTGTTACACGAATTTGTCAATGAAAATCTTTATAATACATAGTTCAACTTTTCGTAAGCACAAATGCATGACAATTTCATTCACAAACACAACGAAAGGTAACACAAAGCTCAACGATTAACAATGATAAATACACCTATACATTTAAAGAACTGGTGAGAAATCATTAGTATGTCATGCTGAGATGTCATGTTCAAAATGTCCCTAAACATAATATGTATTATATTATATTCTAAAAGCGTTCTAAACTAAAATTATGTTTTCCCATCATTCCGTGGACTTATGGCAGTTCGATATTTACACATTTAAAACAGACTTTAAACATAGTTTTGTACGAAATAAGTTGTAAATGATGGTGAGAATGGTAAGCGCGAACTACAATTACACCTTTAATAGTTACATACTTAATTATTATAGACAACAAACAGCACACATCGTGGTCTACATCTTACCTTGTAGTCCACATAGAACCCGGGGAACGACTATCCGGTAGCGTGTAACAAAATAATATTAAATGTCAATAAATACGTGTAGGTACCTATATGCATCAAAAAAGTAATACATATAACAGTCGGCCGGTAAGGGTTTTAATAAGACGAAAGTCTATAGCATGACTGGGTGGACAGACTGAAGCCGAAACTTGTTTTAAAACTAGGTACTTTTCGCAAAAAACCATAACATTATTATTTAATATCATACAAGGGTCTTAAACGCGAAATTTTTTATACATCTTTGCCCGATTCGACCAAGTTGCACTGGCCGTGGTCACGCGACGGCTGGAGAGGCGAGTGAGCTTTATCGCGTGTAAGACCCGTGTTTAGTAAATTAATAATAATATAATAATGTGTATAAAGCGCCAAAGTCTAAAATGTAGTTACTAAAAACGATAACACTGGAACAAGGAACCAATATTAGGCATCTCGACTAAAACACAGAAGTTTCAAAGATTTTAAGTTAAAGTTTTTAACTTGTTTAGAATGCTTGTAAATAAATCACAGGTATTGACAGTGAAGATGAATAAATGATACAACATCATCGATGGCGTTTCTACCAAAGAATATCTATTACTAATGAAAATAACAGTTTCTATAGGTACAATACATAACAGCAGGTAGCGCTGTAGGGACTATGAAGACAATGATTATTTTAAAAAAGCGCGTAGGCCTATTGAACCAGGTAATTCGTGTATGATCTAACTAAATAGTTCATCTTCGTGAGAAGCGGAACCGTGCACTTCGAGCTTCCGTTCACATTGTTCGAAGACATCCTGCGGCTGTGATGAACAACATGTCAAGTGGAAATTAGGATGTAGTCTTTACTACGACCATGTTCTATCCATCATAATATATTATATGTAGGACCTTTACTTGGTAATTCATGGAGTCAATAATATTAGGTAAGAAGCTATACTTTTCCAATTTTGCTAGTCTTCTTCCAAACAGATAGCCAATCGGAATTTAATGTTGTTTGATTATAAACCATTACTTGCTATAGAGTGTAAAATTTCCATGATGATGTGTAGATTGTGGTGAAAAGTGAAGTCACGGTCACGCATATCACTCCAACGTACATTTAACTTTCGCCGAATTATTAATCATTAAATATGACCGATTTTAAAGCGCTGTAAGTAATCAAGGCTTATAAAGTTGAATGTAGATTAGGAAATCTGATGAGTCAGATCATCAAATTAATGTATACCACTAAAGTTCATTCATCTTAATATTCGAATCAAAAAAAAGCGCGGTTGCGCGAGGAACGCCTAATTCTGATTTATTCAGAGTGCCGGCTTGTGCGCCCACGCATAGTAATGCGTTTGTTTCAGGGCAAGATGCAACAAATATTTATTATATATATATATTTATTTTTTATTTATTCTCTTATATCTCTTATAAGATAGCCTTTTCGACGAGAAATTTGAGTAAAATAAAACTTTTTGCCTTCGGCGTTACACACACAACGAGTGCTTCCAAATCAATATACAAAATGGGCATAATTTATACATGAAAACTATATATTTATCTGTGCAGTTAGATATAATTTGAACTAGTAACAATCGTCCAGAAATAAACGGCATAGGTGAACTCTAAAAAGTGTTGGAGCTATGGCAACATGCAAGTAGGCATGCATTCATTGTCGTCTTGCCTTGGGGAATTATTTTAATGGCCAATTAAAACTGGTTCATGTAACAAGTATATCTCTTATGGGAATGTTAACAGACTGATGCATTACATTCACGTAACAACCTAGATCTTATTCAATTTGCCATAATTATGATAATAATGATAATCAGACACAAAACACGGCGCCATGCTCAGCGAGCATGCATTCGCTCTCCGTTCGACACTTAGGTACTTCCACTTTCACTATTACGTTATTTCTGATAATGATCTATCTCAAATAAATAAAACTAAAACAGTCATCAGTAGCTTTGAAATTTTTGAAATTAGAGTATAAGAAATACTAGACAATAGAACAGCGCCGCGTAACTAAAAATTAAGTAAAACGAATCAATTATAATTTGCAAGTTTCTAATACTTTTAAAGACTCGAAGAGAAACCACGAAACAGATTAAATATTGATACACTCATTCAAGAAGATCGGTCTCTATTGTGGTAAAAACTATACGATTAATCGAAGAATAGCTTCCCTTTGCGATATACGAATGACGATATTTCGTATTTAGTAATTTTACTAAAATATTTAACAAGATGCTACCAGAAATTATTAAACTCTATCGCAATTGTGCATGTTATAAAAATAAACAACAAGTTTAAACAAATTCAAAACATCAACCCCGATTTATTAGGTAGGTATCGTGTAGAATTTTATTTTTAAATATGAATTATTATGGGGCAATTGCACTTTATTCTCAATATTCCTGGCACATAGGGACTGTATAGATACAATAGACTTGCGAAACTCATACACTAGCGTCTTAATAAAATTATGTTCTGGCCAAAGACTTGTTCTGGCAATGGCAAAGTACAGGCAGGAAAGCGGAACAATTGAACATTAATACGATATTGGCAAAAAACAAGTGAAACAAACGAGCTTATAGCCATCATTATTTTCAACCATTCGAAACTAATGTATAAAATAATGAATCAAATCGTGAAAAAGAATTTTTGTATAGTCTAACTAATATGTTAGATACACGTACTGGTGTTTACACACAAAAATACATTTGTCGGACGTCATGCTCTATTGATATCGAATTTTGTAATTGCTTCGTCCGGTTTCTGTCGGCTTGATTACACTAATAAATAAAGAATACCTTTACGAAAGCATTTTTACGGACCTGCTGATTGAATATCAACGACGTGGCTGGGCAACAAAAACTACCAATTACAATACGGTGAAAAAATAATAATAATATCGAATGTCCCACTTACAATTGGTTAGTAATCCAGTACAATTTCATGAAACGGATGCTTAACTATTGGATACTTTGGACTTGTACAACTTGGACAACTTTGGATATATGAGCTCAGTATGTATATGATGCAGATTACATTATTATTGATTTTCTTTGGAGATACCTACTAGTTTTAAACGCCGCACCGACAGTGTTTTCATTCAACCATCACAGTGTGGGGGTGGCTCCAAAGGTCTTCTAAAGCTGACCATTTGGACACTCTTATGATGTTTTCGCAGTTCTACTTTTTACCTATTCCTCGACGAAATAACATAAACCTATACTAATGCTCCTATAAGTATTGTCAACAATGGATGTAACCTGCAGATAAAGCTGCATTGTTAATTATGTTTACATTGATTGACACTTACAGCGAGCTCCTCGCTGGTATATGCGGTAAGGGTGCGTCGGTCCTGCTGCAGCACGCAGTAGAAGGGCTCCCATGAAGGGGGCACCCCCAACGTTGCGCCCCCGACAGCGCTTGGCGCCCCATCTGTGGACAAACATGAGATCAGCTTAGATCGTCTATAAACCACTTAGAACATTTTAAACCACTGGCTAACCGGGATTTCGTGATATCCCTAGGGATTTCGTGATATCCCTGATATTCTCATTTTCCTGCGACATATATAAATACTGTTACTACGACCTAATAAGTAGTAGTCAGAAGATGTACCTATTGTCCCCTAAAAGCAATAGGGAAGCAGAACAATTAAGTAACCTCAGTGAAAGTCGTTTTAAAAGCAAAAAAAGTATTCTAATAACCTAGATGTAGAAAATATAGTAGAGATGAATTTCACAACTACAAAATTAGAAACAGACACCCACATCATAGTTACACAATGTAACAAAATGTTAAAATTAGTGCGTACTTGCTTTTTATCTTAACACAGAAGCATTTTTCAATCTCGCATTGCACATAATCACTTAGCCTTACTCTAAAACAAAGTGAAAGGTAATGTATCTAATAATGATTAAAAATTAACAGATTACGTGACCAGCCAAGTTTATTGACAGAATGAATAAAGTATGGGGCCTGCTTTCGGCTATAAATCATATCATATGGCACTCCTATACACCTTATTAGATTTAATGGATGAGATGTAAATGTATTTCGATTAACTTCCCTTCGTTTTAAAATTCAAATAACTACGGAACCACGTCTGCAGCAGTTTACATAATAAAATTACGGCATCCATCATTGCGGGAGATCGAAGAGAAACGTGACAATCCGAGGGACAGGAAACCGTTAGGTATGTGGTAAATTGAATTGTATACGCAAAGTTAAACTTAACTTCGATTCTAACTGTAAACGAGGTGTTGTTTAAAAAGTTATAATTTATAGCAAATTATTGTCTTATGACGTATTGCCTTATTACGTTAACTCTAAAACATTCTTTACAAGACAATATTTTATCCTAAACTTTAGATTTTTATGTAAGTAAAAGAACAGTTAATTTTTTTATTATTGTGACGTTCTTACTCTTCCTCCAAGGATATATCTACTACATTCTCCAGTCTTACATAGAAACATGATTTTCCACCACAACACATATTCACATTATCTCATAAAATCTTCAAATTAGAGTCATAATAAAAAGGACAATGACAGTAATTGAAGCAGTTATTCGACTAATAAAAGTGGTTAGTGCAGCACCGCCGCTGTGTCCACTGTGTGGATTAATGCGTTCCATTTAATCTATTAAACACTGACTCAGCTCATGAACGAAGTATGATAGAATATGGAACGACAACTTGGGTAATATATACACAGTTCGGATCAAGAGTTTTTGAACTGATATTCAGAGACAATGAAAATAATTAGAGTTATACATAAGTAAATTAATTAGTTTATCTTTTTATTCTGGGTACACTAGACTCGATGGCGGAGACGACAATAGGGAGGCTGTGACCGAAAATAGGAGACAAGCAAAATCAAGAATTGCCAGAACAGTTCAAAGACCTGGTCGAGAGTGGCTCGAGTCCAGGAGGACGTATGTACAGGTTGACGCGATAAAAAAGAAGCTTATACCCGACTGTGGGTGGAAAGAGACCGATAATGATATAAAGATAAGGTTTGTATGTTGTTACTTCCTTTATAATATATTTCACATTATATTCAATATATTTCACATAAAGTAGAAATTGTATTTTTTTAAACAAAAAGTAGGTATACAACACGGTATTGGTTCTGCTGTTTTGGCAACATGCGCCAGGGCAAGCTTAATTGAAAAGGTAAGCCAGAGCACAAAGAACTATTGTTTGAACTGAACTGAATGCAGTATTTATACGTTCTCATATTGTGCTTCGGTATAGATAGGCAGTCCATTAGTATTGCACCCACAATACTGGTTGGTGATGCCGATGCTCCTCTTAAGTGAAGTGACAATCTAATCGAAATAAATGTCACGCTTAGGAATAAAACCTAGTAGACAACTACACATTAATTACAACATATTCACGAAAAATGTTAAAAGGCAGACTATGTAACATTCTGTTCAAAAACATTAGCAAAATCGCGCAAAGAGTGAAACTGAATATTATTATGACAGTAAAAACCGGCGATCGGGAATACCTCGGGTAAAAACATGTGAACGGAAATGTTGTTTCCATCACTTTTCAGTCCAACCTGCTCACTGGTATCTGTTCATTGACTTCTCCAGTAACTTTGTGGCAATACATTGAATGTTATACTGATAATGTAACATTGTGGCATTACAATTTCAACGCTCAAAATAAAACAAATGTTCCGTTTTATCGTAACTCAGTGCAATAAGCTTTTCTCTACCATCGTGCCTCGGAAACTGCCTGCAGCAATCGAAACCTCTAACTGAGCAGCGCACGCGCATACACCGGCACCGACACAACCGAGATATTATGGCTGGAAGCTAAACGACGGGAAACAGCTAATTTCTGATATTATTCTCTAATGCCCTATCCAACATTCCAAGCAACTGTGGAAGGAAGTAATATTTATGAAGTTTATAGGAGGCTTATAGGATATTACAACTTGAATAAGCAATTAAAAGGCATTTGAAAGTATGATGAAAATTGTAACTTTAAAGTTAGAATAGTATGGAACGCTTTCAGCCGTAGGTATAGTAAAGGTATCACATTTTACCGCCTCGTATTAGTAGCTCGAACGCTTGTTATATGCCTCCACAGCTGTAGAGGGTGCTATTGGTTAAAGTCTGTTATATTTGTAATCCTTCTTTACTAGAGGGGTTTCTAGATTGGTATTGGATGGAAGTGTAGCACAATACAGAAATAAGGTGTTGTTATGGCTGGCATCAGAACAACGCAAATAAATATGAGCAAGTTAATTTAGTTGCTTTGCTTATTTATTATATCACTTGACGTTGATTAGGGCTGCTCCAAAGAGCTCCATAATATAAAATTTCTTATTTCTAGATCCAACGATTTCGGTTGTGTGTATAGATACATCATTAACGGCATCCTTTTATGTCATACTAGCAGACTCGACTTTGCTTGCGTTATAAAGTATCTTAATTATTTGTTATTCAAGGATTTAAGCTATCACTGTACAAAGTTTCATCAATATCCGTTATAGCGTATTGAGCAACAGACATCCAAACATTCGCGTTTATTTAGTAAGTGGGATATAAGATAAATTTCAGACCACCCAATGAAAAACTACCTACCTATACTCATATGAGCATGTTATCCAGTGATAGATATCTGCAGATAATTCTCAAGATAACGGAGCCGGGTGGTAAATCCGGTGGCATCTCGTTAAAGGTAGCTAGAGGCGAAGATTTAATGCGCCTGGGCAACTAAAGAACTGTTTACAACTCGTCATGCGAACGGGTAAGACTCGTTCGGGTACTTGCTGCCTTATAATATTATACAACCTACAGCGGACGGACGGATGCGACTAGGATTGCGATTTACTTCGCAAAAGATACCCTGTTTATTCCAGTTGTAGTATAAAGCTTTCGTTTGACGCTGAAGTGAATTTCTAGAGTTCCCCAACACTTTTTAATTTCTTGAAATATTTGTCAAAAGAAATATTCAATCACAGACAGAATGTTTATGTACTTATTAATTTAAAAAATATCACAACGCTACGAGCACATGAAAGAAGTATGATGAATAAATATGGTATCCAAATGTATAAAATACTTTAAATTACTTATTGCAATGAAATAAATCAAACGTAAAAAACTCTGCAGTACAGCAGCCAAGATTAACGCTCAAAAATAAACTAACAGATAGATGGATTTGATTTAGTTCTACTATATACCAATGTCAGTTAGAAATAGATTGCTATTTGTAAAATTTTAAAAACAAACTACTGCGGGAAGGACAAGCAACTAGATACTGTTACGGTCAACATTAGCTTTAAAAAGCTTTTAGATTAAAGAGTATAGTGTTGAAAATAGCTTCAGAAATCAGACACGAGGCGTGTAGAGACGCGTGGGAGGGCGGCGGTGGCGGCGCGGGCGCAGCTTCGCGGACCACCTCGCCCTCACAACAATGGACTCAAACGGAATAAACAAGCGAGCGTCCGTCGCGACGAGATGCGGCTGTGGTGCAACGATATTTATAAACTTACAGACAACGACGACGACGCCCGCCGCGGCTAGATCAATAACGTATCAGACATACTATGAATTGAAGATCGTGTTTTAACGCAAAACTTAATTATGAATTAATAATTTTGACACATTATGCATTAAAATAAAATAGAAAGCTGAATTGATTTGCGCGAACACGAAACTATCGTGTAGAGTAGATAGCGCCGGCAAAGTTCGATTGCAGGTGGGTCGCGGGCTCAATACATTTATAAAAGTAAACACGACTTTGCACTGTCATCATTATGCAATGGCATGTAATAAACCGGGCGACTGAAATAATAAACTTGGCAGCTAACAATTCAAATTTAAGGTATCTAACCTTACCTACGTAGTTCAATATTTAAGCTGACACTTTCAGGATTTTTAGCTGCCCGGATTATTATTTGCCTTATGCAATTAGTTAAATAAGTAACTTAGTTTCTACTGCTTTTATGTTGTACAAAAATAGTCGGAACGCCGGACGTCTGTCCACTTGATTTTAGTCGTTAACATTATTGACCACAAACGCATTTGTATGAAAATGTAAATTATTTTCTTTGTACAAAGTCAAGAAATGTGTAAAAGTGTTTGGACTTATTGGCATACGATTTGCCCATACTGGAGATATGACGTGTGGACTTTGGTTTTAAAAAAAAATATTAACTAGCTTTAGAGAACGGGGGCGGCGAGGATTGGTCGGTAAGAATTTGATATTATTAAATTCAAGAGATTTTGCAAATTACACATCTGACGTGTTTTAAAGCCAATCTTATTGTTTCGGAATAACTATCAAGGTTATTTTAAAAGTGAACTTACTATAATAAAAACTTGCGTTTTGGACGTGGTTGGCTTGATGTTTAAAGGACACAATTTAATCACGATCACAATCTGCCAGTTTAAGGAACAATACGAAGTGGTTACCCTTGGAAGTGATTATTGTCTCATGCATGCTCAGATTATTTATTAAATGTCATATTATTAATCAGATAAAACGTGTCATTATAGTTTCATTTAACGACCCAATAAATTGAATGCCAAACGCATATTGCAAGCTCATTAACTTTGAATCGTCCAACACCGTTACGAAAGTAAACGCTAATCGTTATGCTAAACGCGACTTAATCAAAAACTAGTTAATCTCTCTCGTAAGCATCCTATAATAAATTACGTCGTCTGTGTATTTCATGTATCTACTAAAGCTGGAGATGGAATTACAACACCTCAGTGATAGAATTATATATTAATATTTAAAGTACAGACACAACGCTTCTACCGTTTTATTATAAGTATAGATGACTAGATATATAAAATAAACTTTCACGTGGGAGTCCAGTATTTTCCCGGATATTATACCGGATATTTTTTTGTAGTTCTAGATCAAACACACGAACTTTTTCATATACCTCTATGTTATTGAGGTAGCAATACGTAACTGCAAGCTAGTACCCATACAGTCTTTGGTCCTATAGCCTAAGACTTAATAATTCTCATTCTCACGCTTCCCTTCTCTGAGTAATTCCTAAAGGTCACTCGTTGACCGGCCCTAAAGGGCGTCGCCCCACTCCAGCTAGGCCATGCTCTCGCAATTACACATATACTTTGTACATAACATTCATATCACTCACTTGTCGTGTTAGCATTGAACTATACACTCCACCTGACTACAGCCTGATATTTCTGAAACGGCATACGTTGCCCACAAAATGTCATTTCATTGTACAATATGATTGATGCATTTATTAACTTCGTGCCTCTGACATTATATTTATTACATTAAGCCTACTCTATTCTCTCATGCTCATATAATAAGGAACAATAAAAAGCTTCCCGTCAAGCAGATTGTTGCGTGGGCGACGATCTTTGTACATCTTATATCGTTTGGGCGGGAAAAATGTAGGCATTTTGACAGATGATTGCGTAGGCAGTCGAACACTCCAGCGAATAACTTGACGTCTCTACCTCGTCGACACGCAACGACGATCCGCACTTTGAATACAAATGCTGAACTTAGCATAAAGTTACTTTTGATGGTGATTGAAGTAAACGAACTTAAAACTTACACCCACCTTACTCTTTAGTGTATATTCATACATCATAGTTATGTTAGTTGGTTCATCAATCATGAGGAAATGTTACATTGACCGGATTTAGATGGGACTTTCGCAGGGGAGTAGCTAAGAAAAATCAAAAAGCTTTAAACCTGGACGACAAATAGAAATAAACAGTTCTCCTTCACACAAAGTACGCAAACGAGGGTGTATGTTCGTAACAGGTCAAGACGACGAGAGCACAGTGACGTAAAACGAGTGAACAAAAGCTATTGCCTAGAACCATGGACCTAATATTATTGGGTTCTAGGCAGGTTGTAGACAATATTATTAGGTCCATGCCTAGAATTATTTCACTCTGTGTGTGCATTTTCGTACTTGCCATTCCGCATTATGCAATCAAAAATAAATTACACCGACTGTTGAACTAAAATTCTAGTTTAAATATATATTTTTAGAAGACATTACGTAGGATTTCACAATGGCAGTGTAGCGAGGTGTAACAATTAGGTACTAAAATGCGTAGGAGCAACACCATTAGCGAAACGGACCCTGTGGACGATGAAGAGAAAGCAACAATTAACTCAAAACCACTCGGATGTTATGATATTGTAAAGCAAAAAATTTACATGAAATGATAATAAAACACATGGCGCTAAAATAATTGTAAGTACACTTTTTAAAAACGCGATTCAATTATTGTGAACCAGCTTTTGCCATGTGTAAGTTATTTATTCAAAAATTTCACGGTCATTTTGTTTCTCCATTCATAAAGTCACCTTACATTTTATAAACTACAAGCAACTCATAAATAACTATAACATTTCATACAGACCCGTTGAGTTTTAAAGAAATAAGTGAATTTATAAAGCATACTTAGGTATAACAGTAACCCCATGCTCAGGGAAAATCTAAAAATGAAGAAATTGAAAATTTTATTCGCGAGCCGGATTTGTACCTGCGAACTAGTTTTTTGTTGCTAAGACCCTCATAGGATATAGGTCCATATAGCTTGGTCATTGGACTAGAGTTCGTGGTAGAGATCGTGAGTTGGATTCCTAATGGAAACAGATAACTTTGTACTTACAATTTGAAGAAGTTAGTCCCAGTCTGTATGTTATATTTGAGAATTGTCTGAACACCATATATGACACCGGAGATAATCCTAATTTCAGATTAGACAAGTTAATGTAATGTAAACAATGGATATATTTTATGTACCTAATATTTAAAACTAGGTACGACACCACGAACCTTCTGGAAATAAACCTAAAATTTATTCGATATAATTATCCGTAAAACAAAAAGCTTTTATCTCTTTGCCAGTAGTTGCTCCATTCCGGTAACAAAATATTTACGGAACCCTGTATCGACAGACTGTTCTAATTTACTTTCTCATTATACATGAAAGGAACACTAATAAGCGGTTTCTCATAAACGGTAGCCGTTTTAATACATGATAATTAATGTTCTTACATCAAACGCATGGTAGCTAACTCGGAAGTCTGGCAACTTCGTACGTTTGTGTACTGAATATTGTACACACACGTACCAAGTTGCGTTGTTTCTCATAAGATCAATAAACATTATTGAATGTGCTCTTGTTACCTAGAAACAATACCGTCAGACAATACAAGTGAATGCAAAATAGTTCCCACAATTGCATCGGTTGATGTAACAGCTATGCAGTTGTATAAGCGCGTCTATTATTTCACAGAGGAAACCCTACGACCTCTGAGCTGATGAGCTACTTGTTTTATACCACAATACACTAATGGCTTTAATAAATGCCTAGTGTCAGGTAAATATGATTCACTGAACTGAGCACAATAATTTTATATCTCATTATCTTCAGCAATTCAAATATTTTATGATAAAACTAATACGAGTAGCAACTCCAAAAAGTGAAAGGATCTGTAGTCTAGTGTCCAGGAAAATGAAGTCAAAGTTTATTAAAGATCCATGAGAGGTTTCTCTTTCTTCATAAAAACTAAACATCGAAGTGCTCAATTAAGAAATACAGTGACACTATAATTTGTAACGGTTTCGTAACTTCCTAGAAACGCTCAATAATTGACAAAAAGTCACGGTAAAGACATTGTTTAGTGGAAAAAAATATTATCATAAGCATTGTCAGGTAAGACTTGATACTTTCTCGGCTGATGAGTGCTCGAGCGGCGCCGGAAGCGCACGCGCCACTCTTGTGAGCTTCTCAGAACTATAACCGCTTCCTTCCTTCTATAATAAAATACCTATTGTAGGTAGATATTTAATAAAATGAAATCGAAATCCCTTGATTGCATTATGTGCTTACTTAATTATGCATTCTAAATTGGTAGTTGATCTTTCCACTCGATATTAATTTTGAATCCTTCCCACCTTTTTCTATTGTTCAATTTGGTTCAAATTGCCTTCGAATGATTACGAAAACAATAGTACCTACAAAAGTTGAAAACCTTTATACCGACTCAATCTTTCTATCACCTCGATCCCTCTTTATCCTATGTTGAAACTGGATCTTACAGAAATCGTCATTTTGTTTGCAGTGCCTTTCTGACTAATTTGTGCCTTTGTAGCTTTTTTGTTATTTTATTTGGAGTTCCCCAGCTACATTAACGACTGAACACTGTAGTTGCAACTATACGCAAATCAAACTCCATTACTTCTAGAATTAACTACAAGTTTTATGTGATTTTAAATACATAATTCAATTATTTAACTCATTGGATTTTCTAAGTCTGCACTTATTTATCACACTGAAATTTGAACTACAGTAGAGTGAATATACTTACTAAATAGGTATACGTGTTTTATTGAAAGGGTTGACCCATTTCTTAAATAGAATGTAAAGCTGAACATTCATTCAAAGAATCAAACATTTCAAAGGCTACAGAGGTCACCTCTTCCGCGACAATAAACCTATAGAACCCAAATCAAAGCAAATCAATTATAATCACATGAATAGACTATTATAAGTATTAAATTATAATGCACACGCGATCGTGTGACTAAGAATTCGTTTAGTGGATTATTACTATAAACTAGTTCTCAACAGTCACGACTCCGTCTTTTATTCTGATTTTTAAATTTAGGGTTTAGTTGCTTTTGTTCGCATTTTTACGCTTGGTTTAATGCTCGTATAATAAAGTAACAAACTAAGCATTCAATACCTGTAGGTTCGGTATAAACTCTGCACACAATGTTACAAAAACAAGTGAAATACTACTGCTATTTTCCTGACAACATTTTGAATCTAAAAGAAACTCATTTTAGAATTTAAAACTTACAGTCCTCGTAGGTATGTCCGTTTCTTTGTCCTCATTTAATTTAAGAACTATTGAACAGATTTTTATGCAAAATTCGCTGTTTTGTTTCTCGAGGAAATTTTTATTTTATGAATTACGAAACTATGGTAAAAGAGTGCCAAACAAACAGTGATCGTACTATAAAAATCGAAGAGAAAACAGATCAGACGGAATCTTTTGGTTATGCAAGCAGAGTCAGTCGGAGTGTTAAATAAAAATCTAATTTGGGATTTCATACTTTATTTATTAGTGTGACAAAATGTTAATCTTCGTCAAAATTCAAATCCTTAACATGCGCTTTATGTCAATTAACAATACCATAAAAATAAATTAACAGTTTTCACGACAAATTTATGTACATAACGTTACCGTGAATGACGGTCCGTGATGGAGATATTTAATGCCCGATCATCAAACTAATTTGACTCTTAGCAAGGTCAGATAATTTCCCACATTCAAAATACACCCTATTTCTAAATAGAAAGTAATGTGAAAGCAGCAAATCTTTAACTATTTTCGTTTACTCTAAATTCTACAAATTTTCGCTATGTAGGTATATACCTGTAATCAAATAATTATTAATATACTTAAGTATGTATATAGTTTCGTTAATTTTCGTAGGTATTTAAAGTAAATACCTAATACAAAAATCATGAAATAGCAATAATTCAAAGCAATTATGTTACATTAGAGCAACCACAAAGTCAAATCAAGGTTAAAAACCAAGTTAACCCTATTCCGATTTTAAACAATCAAGACCATATAATATTAAGTCCTCGAGGTCTTAAGATTTAAGACAACAATTGCCATTATTTGGTCATATCTGCGATCATTAATACTAGATCGCAGGGTCACATGGATATCGACCAACACACTCCACACAAACTGTAATTATTGTCATACTGTAAAATGAAAACAACGCGCAACGTTGACACAATTATTAAAGTATAGCGTTAAACCATAAATGATTTCGGCCTTGACTTGATTCTCAATTAAAATCGAACTTTCCAAAATCTTTTAAGTTGAATTGGCAGGTATTTGAAGTGACGTCAGCGGTAGAATTGAACCAGTCCGACCGGGGCCCGACAGGCGTGTAGCCAGAATTTTGCATCGGAGGATGTAACGAGATATGCTATATACGCCTGTGAATTCTCTTTATTTTGGTCGACCTCTTCTATAATTCTGGTTAAAAAATATTATTTAAAATGCAAAAGTTCATACAGAACTGTGTATATTTATTTTCATGGAACTCTACAGTTCTGATTATTCGGATTTTCTTACGTTTCTATCCTTGTTGCATCGAGTTGAGTATTTTAGGAGCTCTGTACCTCAACTTCCGTACTTATCTATAAACTAAATCGATCTGTCTGAAAACCAAGGTTTCAAAATGATGAGTGCATTAAAAAGTTGCAAATTATATGCCTAGTTACATTTGACCTAAAATCTTTCAATGGGGTTTCAGCGTCTTATATTCTACATCTGATTACGTGCCAGCGGCCGCACGGCCAGAGGGCCGTGAGTCGGTGACCGCTGACACAGGTGCGCCCGCGCCGCGACGACGGCCGAGGTGCGCGGCGCGTGCGGCGCACCGGCCGCCATCAGCTGCTTGTTGACATTTGGAAACTATTTTACTGAGCATTCACTTGGTACACTCCTCAAGGACGTAATGACTACCGGTATCACTACTACTACTTAAACAAGAGAGTTGCCTTTCGTGTTGTTAATCTTCTCCTCCACAACCACTCAATGAATCCGAATGCCGGATTTGTTGTTGGATTGTATCTAGAATTATGATTTATGGTTCTTCGGCAAATTAGGCGACGCGGGAAACTTATTTAATGATGGTATTAGCCGCGGACAACAGCTAGTTGTTTTATAATTAGAAAGCTCTGGTCTGTCTGTTGCTAAGCTGACAGAAACACATTGTGTTTCAATATAGAACAAAACTAAAACACTCGAGCCTATTTCTGAGGACCCTTATTTATTTTTAATACCTACCATACCTATGTACTATAGTAATTTGTTTAGTTTGTTTTATACATGTACGAGCTGTAAATTACAATTTAATCTTTCAATTATATACGCTGATGTCTACTAGATTTGAAATAAATAAATAATATTGAGAAATTAAGGCAATATTTTGAAATCGGTAATCTTCAATATTCACATGTTAGTAGGTTGCATAAAATTATAAAATAAAGATAAATTCTATCACTAATTATGAAATTATGTACTGATGATAAAATGTGCATAATATTATGCAAATATCCACAAGATCTAGAATTTTATTTGACCCCCGTTAGTGTTAAAGCTTTTTTGAACTTCCGTCCTCTTTATGTGTTCTTGGATTTGACTTCAATTCATTATTTAGCCTAAATCGCATTTTCAGATCAGTTTCTACAGAACAGTTTGCATAAATTGTAATGATTTTAAAAACAATACAATTAAAAATTTGGTAATGTTTACCACTTAGTATGCTACATATTCCTTTAGGCTTTTAAGTGACAATACATACTCACAGATGCCTACTTGATTTATTACAATGTGAAAATAAAATAAAAGTCCGGTTTAGGTATATAGTCACGTCATGGCCGTATGCACACAATAAATCCATGAAATGACGATCAATATTTCGATAATTAATTCACAAGGCGGCTCCGAACACAAAACGGAAACTTGAGACAGATAATGGAATTTTATACATTCCCACGATAACTTTAGCCTTGCTAAAATGCAACGCAAGAAGCAGATTAGTATGGGAATCGTATGAAAAAATCTTTGTTGCCGCCTTGGTAGCAATCCTTGAACATCGTGTAGAAAATCCAGTGTACAAATGTATATGAATTTTATGATACTAAAAGTGTCTCAGACAAGATATTTGAGCAAATAAAATGAGAAAAACAGGTTTCAAATTAAAATTCCAATATTGAACCGCTTTGAACTTAAACTAGCCAAGTAAATGAGTACAAACGTAATATGACACTCGAAAGTAGAAAGTGGAAACTGGTGACACTTTGTGACATTGATGTCCGTGATATGGAACTGCAGTTGGACATTGTCCATCTTCTGTCTTACATTACATTAATTTAAGTACTACCTAAGTATTTTTTTTATATTTTATTATAAGATGAATCGAACAAAATTTTACTGTGCCTGCTGCAATCTCTACCAATACCAGTTTTCCAGTAGGTAATTGAGCCCGATCTCACCACAAGCAATAATTTAACAGCACTAAAACTCGTATCATATTTTAGTGCTCTTTTTAATGGTTTTCAGTATTTTAATTTTGCACTAAAATGTGTGAATTTATTTGTCACAATTTTTCCCGCAAATTGAAGAGTGTGAGTTTTGTTATCTTGTTGTGTATAATTTATTATAGAGCGGCAAACAGACAGGGCAAGTTTGCCGTCATAACCATTCTCCTAAAACAAAATCTTTGTGAAATACAACAAAAGCTATACAATTATAAACAAAATTACCCAATTACCTGCGTGAAGGTTAGACGATTGCATCAAAATGAAAAATCGTACAAATTATTCTCAATCATGCATTGGATTTCACAATCAACATCAACATGTCACGGCGCGGGCGGCTCGTTCCATTGAACAATAGGGACAGTGTACTCGACCTTAGAATCTAGTCAATGAACATTATTTACTTATATATTCATATTTTATGCGAAAGTAAAAAAAACGGTATGGTTTCAACTAGGTATACATAAAAAATTCCTAAATTGGGCAAGACGAGCAGTAAATATAGCGTAACCTCACTCAATACACAACATTTTGCGTATACCTGAGCTATTTTTTACCGACTTCCAAAAAAGGAGGAGGTACTATGTTCGGCTGTATGTAATTTTTTTTTCATTGTGCGTTGAATTTACCACTACTAAACCGTACTTCCTATTAAACCATATAGCAAGTAAACTAAAACAGTTACGAACTACATTTTGGGTTGTGACAATTGGACGAATCGGTAATACCTAGACCATAAATAAATAGGCGTTCACTTTATCGATAATCAAATACAAATGGACAAATATACAAATACTCGTACACCGTAGCCTTGAATTTAATCAGAAACTTATCGAGGTAAGTAAACTGCAGCAGAACTATCTATCGTAAGATATTGTTACAAGCAAACGTGGACAGACTTATAGTATCGAAACTACTCGTGTTTTGAAGAAATGTAATAGAGGAACTAAGTAGTATACAGATTTCATTTATTACTGTATGATTGAGTTCTAACTAACATCTTCTAACAGAGTTTATTGACCGAGCGAGCGAAGCGAGCGAAGAGTCTCAGTTTCGAGATTGGCCAAAAATGCTCTTGTCCTTCTGTCAGTCTTTCTGTCTTTCTCTCTGTCTGTAATTCTCTACAGGTCACATTTTTCAACCGATTTTGACGAAAATTTGGCATGGGTATAAATTAATCAAGCCGACAAAATGAGTAGAATAAAATTTTGAAAAACATTTTTTTAGAGTACGTACCATACTCGCAAAGTGGGAGTGAACTTTTTTTTTCTTGTGAATCCCATAGTGTGGGGTATCATTGGATAGGTCTTTCAAAAATATTGCGGGTATTTGAAAAATATTTTTCGATTTAGGGATCCGTTGGCGAAATATTAAGCTTTAAAATTTTGGTCACTTTAGTACCTACATCTGTCTCCAACTGCAAAGTTGATTTCTGTTCGTTTCTTTAAGTTTCATAAGTGCTGGCGAGGTCTACTGTTCTCACGGAACTACTAGTTTAGTGTTTTATAAAAGCTCCGTTAAATCACAGGCAGTATATGTGTCCAAGTAAATTACTTAAATCAAATTTAAATATAAAAAAATTAATACTCTATCTGCCTAATGATATGACAGAAGAATTATTGTTGGAAAACTATTTGAAATGGAATTTAGCAAGTTTATGTGACAGATAAGTATACTTATCAAGACAGCTGGTAGAGAATACCATTGGGATTAAGTTCGCCTTTTGTACAAATTAGTGCAGTAAAGTTTAAAATAAAAATAAAATAACAAGACTACGTACCTAATCAATACAAGTAAATAACGTAAGTAAAATCAATATTAATACACCATCTATCCATGTGTCAAGTTAGCAAGAGGCGTTTTACTCATTACTCAACCAATGGTAAAACATTTCTAAGCCCCGTTATGGTTACAAAATCTAAACGAAACAATTCAAAATTACGCGTTCTTAAATCATAATAAAGCAAAAGTTTCGCAACCGCGAGATCATTACGGCGACGTAATTAGATACCGTAAACTCTATTCCGTATCCGTATTGTGTGGAGTTCTCACACAAATTGCCCGGCATTACGCGAAATTGCTGCACCGGCAGAAGTCGACTGTCCTCATACTGTCCGGCTATGTTGTTGACATCCTAACCCTCGCTCATGTTGCATTCCAGCGACCTTTCTGAAGTTCACCGGCGCGACTGCAGGCTACGCACTAAGACAACAAACGAACCAGAACTTTTAAACCTTGGCTTCATTTAGCTTAAATGTATGGTGCTGACGAATGGAAACCTCTCCACATATTCAGTCGTGCCGTTTTAGATAAGACACATGAAGATGATCTTACTCTTAAAAACATTTACAAACAAGCATGATACATTAAAATCAACAAACAGCCAAGTGGTAACTAATACTAATGACACTGATTAGTAATATAACGAAATGTGCATCCACATTAATTAAACGAAACATCTACATAATAATATGTGCATCTGCATAATATTATGCACACATTTTTTGAATGTTAATTGCCTTAGAATCTATATTGAAATCAATATGAATTTATGTGAATTACTCAATATTACCCGATTGATATTCTAGTCTAAATTGCATGAAATGAGAACATTCCTTGAGCCGCTTGAAGCGTGCATTGCATATGACTAGCACAAAATGCCAAATGCACACGCAAAGTTGTTCCTGTAAACTACTGCAAGCGATGCCCGCAGGAAGGACAGCTCATTAGAAAGTATAATAAACACTCGCTCGATTGCATCACATAACCGGGCAAGGATGTGTTTCCAGTCGCCATACATCAGGTTGAGCAAGATTATTGGCATTACTGACTGCACAGATATAAAAACTTTGAACATTTTATGCTGACTTTCATGCAACGCCACATTCAGTATCAGTGCTGTGCGCCTTTACAGCAAACGCGGATAAAATAATCCCCAAAAATACACATTTCAGATTTCACGCAACTATCATGTGCAACGTAAAATAACAAGGTAAAAACAGCAAAACATTAAAGAAAAATAATGTTATAGACCTTATAGGCCTTTGTCCAGCAGTGGACGTCTACAGGCTGATATGATGATGATGATGATGAATGTTATAGAATGTTCAAATTGTTATGAATCAATATCCACGTACTCGTACATTAGAATTGATTTTAGGATGAAATAGAATCTAAATTAAAATTTAAATAAAGTAAGAAATGATGTTGCATTCCGTGTCGCGTTTAGTCAGCTTACTTATATAAATATTTTAGTCGCATGTATATGAATTATGATATTAGAAACATTTCTAATGGGTTTGAAGAGCGATATGGGCTGGATTTAAAATCTCTAATGAAGCTGTCAATCTTCATAGATATATTTCTAGGCATGTTATTGTCGCAACGTTACTTACATTTATATTATGTCATTATGCAATCAATTAAACCCCAGAACACTCTACAAAAATATGTTAATTATAGAAGTACATTAGCAAGAGAGAAAACTAATTGACAATACACTAGCTAATGCAGGTGATTGCCTCCATAATGATTTGCCAAGTTCGTTGACTGCTTGCTGCATGAAGAAATCGGAAGTCAATCAGAAAGCAAATGACAGAATAGATTAAAGACATACTGACAACTATAGAAAAATTTACATAAACCACACGGAGAGAAAAAGAAAACCAGTTGTTATAGAATTATATAAAACAGGATTGACGGCATTGCCCCAACTCATAGATAAATACAGGCGACGAAAAGAATAGGTACCTACCTATTATAATTAAAAATACATGTGACCAACAATGCAAAGGTTTCCTTAGAGGTCAGTTAACTTGATGCCAATATATATTTTTAACAGCATACATCGTAAATTAAAGGTTTCCTTAAAAGAAAGCATACAGTTTGCGTGCAAGCGTGCGTTACTGTGTTTATCCTTTGCACACGGACATTCTCGCTGTCTCTCAAATTGTTATTAAAGGTATTTAAATTATTATTTGAAATTTCAAACTACGAGTAAAAGCATAAAGTAAGTAAATCGTTATTTTCTATTAAAGTTCGCTGTTCATCATCATCATCAACAGCCTATTAATCTCCCCACTGCTGGGGCTCAGGCCTACCCTCTCAACGAGGGCGTGCGGGCTATAGTCCACCACGCTAGCCCAGTGCGGGTTGGTGGACTTCACATGCGCCTAAGAATTTCTTCTTCGGTAATAAGTTCGCTGTTATTTTCCCAAAATTAAAGCTTGTAAGGTTTCCTAACAAATGTCATTTTTTATTTGTGAAATTCTGTTGTAATAAATTATGTGTTGAATGAAATCTGTCTTATGGCATGATTTCGATCTTGATCTTTGAGCTTGTGGAAACGGTCGGATAATTAATAAAATGCAATATTAATATAAGCCTGTGTTCGGAAAAATATTGGATAAAGTTATAACACAGTTATAATAAGGTCTGATTCTGAGGGCACAAATTTAAAATTGCTTCCATCCCTGTCACACAGTATTAAGAAGGACGACACATATTTTAGTGGTGTAAATTTAAAATATATGCCTTCAGAATCAGACCTTGTCGACCGATGTACCAACGAAGGATCGTTAGCCGACGGCCGCGACAAAACATCGTAAACGAAACCACTGACCCTGTAACTTTCTCGGGAGTGTTTATGTGGCCAGCCATGGTGGCTGCTCGTGGCAAATCGTAATTCTTTTTAAACAAGTAACACTTAAACACACAATACATACTTTTAACTTATAAAGCACTTGTACAGCATGTTACTAAGGTTAAATAATGTTAGCGTTCTTTGCTGTACAATATAATAAAAACAATAACGCTAAAAGGCGTTCATTGAATTGAACTAGATAACCAACCACAATACCTATATCCCCATTCGGCTGACTAATGAACTGAAAACTTTTAGTAACTTAGCAGTTCTAGTATTATGTATTCTGTGGCAGTTCACAGATATAGGTGATTCTACATTATAGCCAGGTGGTTGGTGGTAATTTTTGAGTCACTATGTGAAATAATACGGTGAAGTTTCTTCTTCCTTGACCTGATTTTTTCTAAATGTTGTAGAATCAGTCAAACAACACATATAGAGTCCTTTCTGTATCTCTTGTCTTGTCTCTGTAATGTGTATGAATCCCATAAATTACATCCAATTCATTGTACCTACAGTCAATCATATATAACTTAATTGAACCCATTTTAGCTGTTTGACTCAGGTCATTGATTCCAGTACAAGAGTGTCGTTATTATTACTTTATTGATAACGATAGAAAGATATGTTGCTGGTTGCTAGCGGTCCGTTTTTTGAATACCTCGAACCCACTATAAGATACGAAACCGTTGTCAAAAACCAGTTTAATAATTAAAAAGACATTGAAATACTTCAAATGACAGCCTCATTTTAAAATAATGACTGGTACCGGTTGTTCTAACCCAAGTTTAATTTGCAACGTACCGTATTCTAAGCCACTGTTCTCACGGAAATAATTAAACTATTTGTATTGTAGATTTTATTGACCTTTGAAAGGCACATAGTTGTATATTATATTACAAGTGTTAACTAACTGCTATAGTAATAAACGTTTCACGGCTGTAATTAAGTAACTGATCTATTATCACAGATAAAGGTACACACATACATCTTTCTGTATCCGCTTATCATTCCCGCATCCATAGGATTTGCATACGAGCTAACAATCGCCCTCTATCTATTTTAGAAACTTGCGAGTAGCTAACGGTACGCAATTTGTAGCGCTACCATACTAATAAAAGCTCCACTGCCGCCCGAGATTCGTGTGCGTACAAGCGTATTTGTGTATTTTGTGAATTCCCTCAGGCCCGTTTGGTCCTATTCCCAGAATGTCCACTCGGTCCGTTAAGTCAATCAAATCATTTTAAAATACCCGGTAGCAATCGACCTGACAGCAATTTCCGTAGAACAAACTCGACTCGAACCCGATCGCAATACCGTTTTCCTAGCAGCCCGGTCGACCATAATGTCTAAACTATTCAAATGTCCTCAATGACTACAAATTGTGATCGTATCTTCGCCCGTTTCTTAATGACTCAGCAAGTAGGTATACAACGAAAAACAAATAAAGGTTGATGTGTGTTCAGCAAGCACTACGTTTGCTGAGCAAAAGCTTGCAGGAATTCATACGAAATACCTACGAGAGACAGGCAAACACGAAAATGTTGCAGGTATGTACGATTTTTAAACTTTAACACAACCTCGAAATCATCTTACATATTATAGGTATGATATATGGAGAGCAGACTCAGCACACGTTACGCTTATTTACGACTTAGCGCTACCCGATAAATCTGTTAGACATTACGGACATGACAATGACGACTAGTGTGTTGTGATTGATGTGATAGTAATATCTTGCACACCGTTGTTTGTATCGGATACGAGTCTGATTGATGCAGACCACACGGCGGTCTGGCATGCGCACGCTGCCCCGTTCCCCGAGCTGCTAATCACTGTAATTGAGCGTTATCATAGCGTCTTTTCCGGGATGCCTGCACTTAACAGCAAGTAAATTAGTCTAGACATGGCTTACCTTTGCTTATATCCGGCAGCGCGTGCAGTATCCCACGTAGAGAGACGGCCACGTTCGCCGTATTGCGCCCCGAGGAGTCATTTTCACAATCATCGGCATCAAGTTGCGCTGGCTCAAACAAAGCTAGGTCAAGTCCGTCCATATCACTTCGTGTCGACACACCGTCATCTTCCACCACTTTTTCACAAAAATGTTCTGGTGAATCAACATCCTTGGGACTGCGACTGCACACGCCATCACTGAGCGGATCACAGCAACACGTATCCGAAAATGGTTCAAAATCTCTGCAATCAAACTCGCAGCGTTCGAAACTGTCGCAAGTGCACGAGGACAGCGCATCCGAGTCTGACCCTTCCGACACGAACAAACCATTGCCGTGCTCATCTTTCAATGAAGTTTCCGTTTTGGCAGTAACGTAGAACACGCTTGAAGTATATGGCAACTTTTGAACCTGAACTTTCACATTATCATTTGTTACTATATCGTCAGTAATAGCGTCGGTTTTCGTATCTGGTAGGATTTCATCTACTTGTGGACGACAATCCTCATAGTGCGCAAAGCTTGAAGTATCGGTGAGGTTCGAAGAACGGTCGACAGAATAAACATCTCCGTATGGGTCTCCTGCGTCACTCTGGAGGGACGGGAGACGGTAGGGTGCGTGATGCAGGCGTGTGCCGAGGAAGATGGTGGTGTATGGACAGGTGTGCGGGGGTCGCGTGCGGTCAGCGCGGCGAGGGTAGCTGGCGGCCGCGGGGTCGCATGGCGGCGGCGCGGCCTCGTCTCCTAGATACGCGTCGCTCGTCGACAGCACGTTGTATCGCCAATCTGGCATCGCAGACCACCATCACTGTTTTGATTCACTTTAAAAGTCCGTTTTCCTCATACATCCATCACAAATTCACTCGACGCATACGCGCCAGCTAATTAGTTTCCCACGAATGTAAATATTGTCACAATTTCATTGTTTGAACTGAAAGACAAACTAAATAATTTCACTACCTTCAGTCGACGTCCGCAACTGTTCAAACAAGCGTTAAGATAAGAAATACTATTTCCTGCACTAACCTAACTTCATATTTTGATTAAATTAGGATATTAAAAATTCGTCCAACTACTTATGCAAACAAAGCATTAAAACATTGGCATCGAAATTCCTGGATAGTAAACATTTTAATCAATTCATCAATAGGTAGGTAATAAAGTAACCCTTAACGTTACTTAAATAACAGACAGGTTATTGTTAAGGAATTTGAATATACTTCTAACACTGATTATAATATTGATGAATTCAATTCAAAACAACTGTACCTTAAGTGGTGCAAACTTCAAGTGGGTCAGCCGGTATAACGCACGCAGTTTCGTATGCTTATTTCTATGTGCACTGATAATGCTGAATTATTACCGTTGTATGAACCGATATGGATTTATTTGGTCATTGGTTGCGTTATTGCGTACAGTGCGTGCGAGTATTTGAAGTTAGAAAACGGTCGCACCAATTTTAAAAGCCCGGAATCGAGATTTATATACTGTTTTGGAGCACAAAAAATATCATTACCAGAGGAAAATGTGTTAGTACTAGTAATTGTAATACACATTCGGTTCGTTCTCTTATAGTTTATAATAAAATATGTATTCATTTTGAAACTTTCACTACATTTTAAAGAAATCGGCGCAAAAAATACAATTGCGAATTTAATTATTACGAAAAAGATAATAAAATTAATTTGAACTCAACTCAACAACTTTGAGCATTTACAGATTAGGCCAGAAAGGTCTGCAAGTAATATAGACTTAATTGGTCTAGTATTATACCACAGCGTACAATTCGAGACTGGTAACTGGCAACGGGCCCAGTACCGTTCGCCGTTGCCGGTATGTCCGTTACGTCCCAACCGGAATATTTGGATTTGTCAAACACCGATTGCGACTAAAACATTTTCAATTATTTCACTGTAAAAATCCTCAATCAGATAAATATAATAATCCTATACTGAAGTTGAAATTAATATCAAATACTCAGGTCTGCAATCCCTTAGGGCTACCAAAAGATACCGCCGTTTATGCCGCATATTTTGACACTAGCAAGGGAATAAAAACCTATAGGTACTTCCCGTTGACCTAGAATCATGAAATTTACTAAGGTCTCACAGCACTCGTAAAGGGAAAAATCCGAAAATTTTGTAGTATGACATAAAAAATTGTCTATTAAGTACAAACTTATGTGGATGATGTGATGAACTACTTACTACATAATTAAGTTTGTACGGAACCCTCAGTGCGCGAGTCCTATTTGCATTTGTCCGGGTTTTTTAGTATATTATCTCGATTAGGCTATTTACTTAGCTACTGAAATATTTGAAAAATGATTAATTTTTAGTACCTACGTATAAATTCTTAGGGCCGAGATGGGAAGGGGACGAGATGGGAATAAACCAGATATACAGGTATTTTGTTTGAAACCTGTTTGTTATCATAGCATGACCCTTAAAATACTAGATAAATCCTTTGCAATGCAACGATTAAGATGAGGTCAGTGTGACATTTTTAAGATCAAATTAAAATTCTCATATTTTATGCATCTAAAAGGTCAATGTCTGGGAGTCGTGCTTAGTAAACGCAATTATTTCGTAAGTACTTTGAAATTGTTATAGCGGCTTGATAATAATAGACGCGGGTTCGTGACCGGCTGAGTACTGTACATTAAAATGCTTTTTCGAAAAAAGCATACTCGGAGCTTGGTTGGAGACTGTACTCCTACATTGTTGCCGATCATAAAATAAGCTGAGGTTTTATTTTTATGGTGTTTGCGAATCTCTGTCGCCCGAGATTCTAGCGAGGCGACTGGAAAAGTGCACCTAAGATAAGAGTAAAGTTAAATCAGGTCTCATCATATAGGTAAGTAGTATTTTTTCTCTGATTAAAATAATAAGTGTAAGTATAACCTATTAAGTATGTATTCTGTGGTATAACATGATGTGATGAACTGATGACTAATAAGAGTAGGTACCTACTTGACGTAGTTAGTAAATACAAATTCCTAGGTAGGTAAATAGGTAATGTTGTTTTCTGTTTAGAATTTTAAAATAAATGTTCTAAATCCAAACAGCTACTTCTCGTAGAGGGTACCTTCAATATCTACATCGTTTTAAATGTTTCAAGTGACAAAAAAACGCCGGCTAACCACGCACGGTCAATGAACGAAGTAACCACCATTTTACTCCATTCTTTACCAACGCACGCGCCTCATAGAATCACTATATGTAATTAAATTAATCACACTGACGAAAAAAGGTAAATTAACTTACATTAGGCTTGAATTCTTAACAGCAACCATACTTTATTAAAAAAGTTCGGTATATGGATTCAAATTAATAAATCTATGAAGGCAGGACAAAGCTGTACTTCAACATCATGTACTCTTATGAACTATGTACAGCCTCACATGCATAAACTAAACGCAAACAGTAAACATTGAATGCACTTTTAACTTGCACGACTTGCACACAATTTCTTATCAGAATTATAATTTAAGGAGGGCCGGGCGTGGTGGCGTTCATTCCTGTGGGAGACCATCCTTTGTCCAACAGTGGACGTCGACAGACTGATAGGATCCTGATATTGATGATGGACAGCATTATAATTTGTTATTATTTAGGCGTATCCCAGACACTACCGCAGGCCGCGCGTGTCTGAAGTCTCACATACATTGCGTATGAAATACAACAGGCCGCCACCGCCACCGCAGGCCGCGTGTGTCTGTGATACGCCAACATCAGTGTCAATATTCATATCGTTTGAATATTACGAATGATTCAGAAAGCAAAGGAAAGTTGCTATAAACAGCCGGTCTCTATGGTAGGTCTCTACAGTGGGTCTCCTTAGAGATTCCGTGTTGCGAGGCGAGCACCGCAATAAGCGGTGAGAGTACAGCTCGGCTATTGGGAATTATAAACCAGGTTTATAGCAACGAAGATCGATATTTTATGGTTTTGGATTAGCGCTGAGTATGAGCAATGTTCTAACATTTCGTCCTAACAGTCCTATGGTCATGTTTTATGGCTTATTTAGTGTTTAATTTTGCACTAAACATAAGTGGTAGGTATCTTATTTAAATATTTTCATGTATGTAATGGTGAGGTGCGACGCCCAAGTCTTCTACAGACCAGTTTTATTGTTGGCGTCCGATCTCGCTCCTAGCAACGGAGATCGATATTTTAAATGGTCTTGGATTATCGCTTAGTTGTGTGTATGTCCTAATTCTAACGTACAATGGGCATGGAGGACGAGTTTCATGCTGGTTTATCTAGGTACAAAGTTACAGACAACTATTAAATAGCGGTACCTATCTACATTAAATTAGGAAGTTTATAATAAATTCTAAATCCCGGCATTACTTACAGTCTCTACAAAACGCAAAACTTTATAATATTATACCTTATTTAATGTATTAAATAATTTGACTGCGAGATATGTTATGTTCCACATTTCTAAAGAATTCCTTACACATTTAAGCCCCGATTCGCTTTAATTAATTTGGGTCACGTACATTACCAATATTGTTTAAATTCAAGCCATTACTTGTATTTTTCTTTATTTTAAATTTTGTTTTCAAAGTTTTTTATTCAACACCGCATAGTCGCTTAATTACCTTATACCGCGCACATTCCGCGTTTTCCGTCACTAAACCGCATCAAAAAGCTTATTTGTAAAATCGTAAGTGCACGGCACGGCATTAAGGTCAATGGAACTATCTGATCTTTGTTAATTAACTCCACATTCATACCCTCGGGCACACAAACCCTTTACGTGCCGGCACTCAATTAAATCGCTCGGGGACAACACATGTGCTTTCATCGATTTTTCGGACGCCGACCGAAGTAAACATAACTTCAATCTGTGACTAAACAATGACATAAAATCCTACCAACACTGAACTTGACACAACACTACTCTGTCACTTTTCGATGTGTCAACTAACGGTTGACAGTTCGATTCGAATGTTTCGATAAATCGGTTTGGTGCGGCGCGCGTGCAGAGGTGCGCGTCGCTGGTCGCGTGCGAGCCGACTGGTGGGGCCACGCACGCCATGCCGTGCCCGCGCGGAGGGCTGCCACACCAAACTGCACCAAGTCTGTCCGCAGCTGGTCGCCGTCGGAGCAACGGACCGTTACCGGCAGAACCACAACATTGTCACAAACAAATCCTGCTTCATATTCATGAGAGACTCACCTTTAAACACAAACGTATCGAAGTTAAATCTTTAGAACACAGCATTCCCTATTCGAGATGTACCCTAGCTGTCGTCACTTCGTCATTGAAACTACTAGTTTGCCCGCCTAGGATGCGACGGGGGTAAACGCCATTGTATATTACAGTTTCATTGTCTGTTTATTGAGTTTTTTATTCAGTCGAGTTGATACAATGTATGGGGAGACAGACGAGTTCGTAGAGATATGACATTCAATACCAATTTCGACCAACTTACGAATTTATCTAAACGATACTCTATCCTGCCTATAATAATACAATATTGTGTATGATAGATGACTGAAGATAGTGAAGTTAGTATCTTTCTGATAGTTAAATTCACACTCGGTTTTTATGACATAGTGCAGAGTTGTTAGAATATTTTAATAGCTTAATAGAGCTTAATTGATAAGTCAAAGGTCGATTGTTATCATATGCCATTGTGGTTAACAATGAATAATGATTATTGACATGCCTCTATAGTTCAAAATACCCTGCACAATCGTATTTTTACATTATATTCGATAGATGAAGTTTAAAAAATTCTAGTTAAGAAAATTGCTCTGTAATCATAAAATCTCCATCACTTTCTTACGCTTTTCATGCTTATTTACACATATAATATTGAGAGCAACCATGTTCAGTGAACGTAAACAGAGGAGAAATATATTTACTTAGTCTGAACTCTAATATTTACGGAGCTACGGCGACGGTGGTTATGGTTACCCATCTGTCGACTGCTGAGGGTTTGCTGTCAACAAATAGTCACTTCCCGTGTGAAAACTGAGTATCCTGCTGGAATTTCTCTCTGTTGTATACTACGGTATACTATCAGTGGTGTCACTGCTTTCTTCTCCAGTATGTAAAAGAAGGCAATATATACAATATGTGCATGTCATAATAGCAAAAGCCGGACTTTACCTAAACGATGTAATTATACTCGAATCGATCCGAAATTTAGCAGTTTGTTATTTGTTTGATTGTCTGTTTGTCTATTTGTTCGAACGCGCTAATCTCTGGAACTACCAGTCGAATTTGAAAAACTTTTTTGCATTGACAGCCCAATTCTTGAAGTCACGCGTAACCCTAAAGAAGCCAAGCAAAAACAAAAAGTCAGAAATGACTTATGAAAGGCCGGCGAGGTCGCGCGGGAAACAGATAGTAATTGTGATCTTACAGGATCTTAGATATCAAAGGGTCCACGGTACAATATAAAACATTGAAAGTAAATTAGACTCTACCACAGAATATATTACTATATATATAGTAATTCCATATGTCTGTTTATTATTGTACTAGTAGGTACAAGTCTGATACTCGTGGAGTTGATCGAATGGGAATAAACAGACATTTGGCTCTGGCTGGGATACCTAGTCAGCGCCATTATGTGGCTGCGACTGTTGCGACTTGCGACACAATATTCCTAAATAATTTAAACTGTTCTATGTAGGTATAAACCTTTTTGTATGATGGTTTGTCTTCTATATATATGTGTGGTAGCTATAAATAAATGTTATATCTAGCGGCTAACTTTAAGCCTTCGGGCGGATATACATATCATGTATATCGAATACTAAGGTGACTCCTCCATTACAAGCAGTAACATGGTAATGTAGATAGCGTTATTGATAGACAGGATATTATAAACATTCTATTTCTATCCCTCCCTTACTACGAGGCAAGAGTCTTATGCACCACACGATGCGTCAGAACTAGGGTTGACGGCACAGTTTGACGTGTCGACAAAATCTGAACATTAAATATAAGTAGGTATAATTAATATTCTGAGGTCCTTACCATTTATAAAAATTCGCAGAATTACTCACGTGGTTTTGTTTTGTCGGCTTATGCCCGACCAAAGCCCCCGGAAGGGGTCGAAACATCGACAAAACAAATTCGGGTGAATAATTTCGCGATTTTTTTACAAAGAATCTCAATTCTCATGTAAGTTTCAATAAGATTAAAGTCTATACTTTCACCTTGAGCTAGCCTAGCCTTGGGAGTTACAATACCATGAGAGACCAGTTTATACTGGTTTTTTTCCACTGACGTGCGGTCCACCGTACCTACCTACTTAAATATATAGGTATTTATTTTAAAACAACTTGGTGCAACCATTTTTAATATCGAGATAGTATTGGTGGGTGATCGCGGCTATAGCTAATTTTTTTCATTCAAGATTTTAAACAAGACGATGTGGCGGTTCACTGAAAATCAAACCCGCAAACCGAAGCGCGAAGTCCTTCAACCCCGCAACCACAGCAGCAATTAACGCGAACAATAACACCCACACCGGCGCAGAATCAATGAATAGTCGGCACAGATCTAATGTCATTGACCTCTTGAAATTGCGATATTTAAAAAAACAGTTTAAGAGTCTAATTAGGCATGGCAAATCGCATGTGGTACACATGTGTCCTTTTACTGCCTAATACTGATGTCACTTTAGCTAGTATATATGGCACTAAAAATATTTAGGGTGGACTAAACTTTATGCTTCACCCACAAATTGTACCCGTTTTTTACTAAGACTGTTAGGAGTGAATGAAGTTTCGTACAAATTTTTTTTGATGAAAATTGATTCAATTTCACTTGCAGAGTCGAATAAAGTCGATATTAAAATTTATGTGTGTGTCCGTCAGCAGAAGCGTGCAGAATTTGAAAATAATTTTATAGGAGACACCAAGCCATACGATTAAATAATAAACCTACTACGACTAATCTATGTATTATCTATTTTATATCACACATTCAAAAAAAAAATTAATAACACCTGACTATTAAACTTAAAACATTTACCGTTTTTGGTAATACAACTAACGCCACCTAGCGTTGAGTAGTAAAAGCAATACACCAACTAGCACGTAACGTAAACACAACAGAAAAGGTTTCTAGTAGCAGGACACTAGATGATGTTCTGCAAAGTTCTACTACCTGACAATAGAGGGCGCTAGTATTTAAAATTTTAAATATACGGATACTTGTTATACAATTTAGTATTAATACATACATTTAAGATATACCTTTCTTAATCCTCCATGATTATATTTTTCAAAACGGATTTCCATCTGTCCGCCGGATAACACAAAAGCTATTGCACCGCTGGAAGTTGATACATTATTTTATTGTTAAACACATCCAACAGTAAGCAAGCAGCTAAAAGCGCGACTGATTGTATTGCGATACGGTTGTAAACGGTCTATTTTCATTAATCTCGATCGCCGTTAAATAGTTACTAACGTGGATTTTAAAATATTACCTTTGATGGGAAAACAGTAAGTCTCAACAAACCTTTTGAACAATGTTCATTGACCTCGGGTAAATGGCATTTGATGTATAATATTATGACTCAACATGCTGATGTGATGCTGTTTAGTTAGATGTGTGTCAAGAGTTATTTATTATTAATTTACACTGTGACTGGTACAATCTGTGCTCGAATGTGCTTATTATTTCGCTGGCTGGAACACCTAACTAAAAATCCACACAATGAGCATCGTGATACTGTATAATTTATACTATTTTGTTAGTGGGTACTCAAATAAGCATGTTTTGTATGCGCAAAGGTTGTAGATGAGGTCACTGCTTTTGGTGATGCGACGACTAGGGCTGTCATTTGTAAAATGATCCCAAGAAAAGGTAACCCGGGCAACCAGTAAATTTTGCCCGTGTATCCTTTTAAAATATATCCATATGTCCATCGCCAGGACATATATACTTCGTGTCCAATCAATCAACCTGGACTAGAAAAGCTAACATTTTCTCTAAGAAGGCTAGTGAAATATCACTAGAATTGAAACAGTTACTGTAGACAAAGGAAACGCAAGACTTTTTAAACTAGTGGGTCCGGTCCGGATGTTCTGAAAGGATCGGGAAAGGTCAGCCCTAGCAACTGCCCCGGTCCCCAACGTCCGGTCGCCGTATCGCGGCACATACCGTGTCCTTCCTCACCCATCCGGCACGAATGCTCACGCCGGCGGTACCGTTAGCGTATGCATATTTGTAAATCGTGACCGAGGCGGTCTTGGGAACGGCTAGCATTAGCAGAATCTTTGACTTTTGTCCGTTATGCCGATCAATTTCACAAGTTTCATTATTATACACAAACGCTGCTCGTAAGCCACACACCAAACACCAAATATCAAACGAGGATGGAAAAATATTTTTTGTGATGTTAGCACTCAAAATTTATCCTTTGCTTTGCAGGTGACTAAATGTTCATCTGTACAATAACAGCATCACGATATTTCTATCAAATCAGATGTTATATAAGTATTCATTTCGTAATTACGACGATTTTAATTATGATCATCCGATCATAATTAAAATCGTCGTGTTTTTATGATGTGTAGGCACTCATTTAACCCTTTAACGTCCACTGCTTTACATAGGTCTTCCCCAAAGAAAGCCACTACGCCCCTGGCAGTGGCACTCACTAACGTTGTTTTGACGGAAATTTTGAAATTCCGCAGACAAAGCCACGGAGCGGAAAGTTAGTAAGTAATTGCCGAGGTGTCAGTTTGGAAACTAAATCAGGTTGACTACGCCTGCGGCGATTTGAGGCCACGAAGTATTTGGCACTCGCTAAGTACAACTAACCGGACAAACAGGAGCTCGATTGTCGGTAGCAATAGACGAACACATATGCCGAAAAAAAGTATTGCGATTTCAAAAATTCGTGTTATATTTTTTAATTCTAAAAATTACATTACGATCTTTTTAGATACCTATCACAAAATAGGCCTCCCCCAAGGCGCGCCACTAAACCCGATCCTCGGTTCTCCGCATCCAGTCACTATCAGCCGCCTCGTCGCTCCATCTGCTGACCGGGGGGCGTCCAACATTACGCTTGCCCAGTCGTGGTCTCCACTCGAGAACTCCTCTACCCCAGCGGTTATCGGCTCTCCGGCAGATGTGACCACCCCACTGCCACTTCAAACTGCTAACCCTTTGAGCTATGTCGAAGGCTTTGGTTCTATGGCGGATCACCTCGTTTCGGATCCTATCTCTCAGAGAAACTCCGTGCATAGCTCTTTCCATAGCCCGTTGAGCGACTTTGAGTTTTCGGACTAGTCCCACTGTCACAGTCCCGTTCACTAATCAGTATTAATGAAATCAGACGGCAACTTTTGTCAGACAGCGGGTGTAGGTACCTAACAAATTATGCATTCATAATTGGCACGGGTCCTTTGTGAGCCTCACGCGATAAAATGTTTTGCATACACAAATAGTAGATTCAGTCTTTGACGGCCGCGGGCGTTGCAACATTGTGATTTAGAGCCAACATTTATCTGTCTATTATAACATTGTTAGGGCATCTTAGGTACACATAAAAAACCCTGGCGTGTCTGTATATCTGGCTAAGGAAAGAAGTGACGTCAGACGACGGTGTACTATCTAATAACGGAACTTATCAATCCTTCGAACTTGGGTGTTAATTTCTAAAGATCACTAATCATACCTACAAGCAACTCTCCAAAAATTGTTTCGTCAAATATAAAAACAATTTTTGTATATATTGTACTTCAAATAAGTTTTCATACGTGTATAGGACAGACGCCATACATTACTGTCCATTGCAGTTTGTACAAATGGACCAGATTTTTGGGATTCGGTTTCATACATCAGGAAATCATAATTTGGGACTAGCCTAAGCAAATGAGTTTACGCATTGTTGTGGTATTAATTATTAATAAAAAATATAATTAAAGAACCGTTATGTAACGCGTTAGCCACTATTACTTCTAAACGTTATCTCTTTAATAGCCAATACAAATATTTCCCAATAAATTGTGTCAAGTTTTCCATGAATCAGTTAACACCACCTTTACGACTGTTCATGCGACAACGTATTTATTTCTTAACTAATTTTACTCCCGGCGATGCCTGCTAGCGAAGTTCTAGTTCAGTCCCTGGTTTCTCTTTTGTTTTCCTTTTTTACTTTTATTTACTTCTTTATTTCTCATCTTTTAAAAATTATATTATTTATTTAACAATCAAGAGCGACATGTATTGTGCCTTGTCCTATTAATGGAATTTGGTTAGATAGATGTTGATTTCAGAGAATTTCAAGCAGATGCAGGTATACTCGTATGTATCACACAGACAGACGTTTCGATATATTTAATAATATTGATAGGGAAGTGGGTTTCTATTCGTAGTCGTAATACGGCTATAAAAGTTCACATTAAACTTTATCTGTGACTGCGAAGACCATTAACATTTTACGTTTAAGATTGCAACGATTATTTATGAAACTTTCTCTGTTACAATTAGGCACCTATTGTAATAAATTTTAATCAAATCTCATAAAACTAATGCTTATTATGGTTTTCGGAAACAGAAAACAATAAAACCACGTCACTTATATGCATTTAGATAGTAAGGATAGCCTAGATAGGATAATCATAATAATCAATTAATAGTCAATCTAAAAAGAAAGATTCATAAAATTTCCAAATCAATTAGGTCGGTTTTTGACATCATCAACAGCCTATTATTCTCCCCACTGCTGGGGCTCAGGCCTACCCTCTCAACGAGGGCGTTCGGGCTATAGTCCACCACGCTAGCCCAGTGCGGGTTGGTGGACTTCACATGCGCCTAAGAATTTCTTCTGCGGCGTATACAGGTTTCCTCACGATGTTTTCCTTCACCGTTTGAGAGCAGTCAGTATAATAAGTACTTAAGTTTCGAGAAAAAACCCATTGGTACATGGTCCAGCCGGGGATCGAACTTCGGACCTTTCGATATGATAGGCCGCGTCTTATCCCCGAGGCCACTGACGCTCTTTAGGCCACTGACGCTCTTTTATCAGTTTTAGTACCCAAGAAACTGCAGCATTTGGGTTGCCACCGTAATGAAATAACTACTGCCTCGTTTTCCTGAAATTACACTGGGTCTCTCCTACCCTTAACGAATCACAACAAAGTACCTTGGTACCTAGTTCATTCTTCAGTAAAATAAAGTTTCTAACAGATCAAGTAGTTGTATAATATTCCATGTGCCAAGGTTAGTCTACCTACATGAATTAGGGCGGCGATGACACACTATGCATGTCATTATTGCCCTAACCTATATCCAAGCGACAACAGCCCACTTATATTTTAATCAAATTAAGCTCTGTGCTGTTGTAACAAGCCAAGGATTTTCATACACGTAGCTCTGCCAACGTCGACAGCTAGACATAGCCTTTTTCTTGTTGCTATCAAATTTAGTATTTAATATGGCGTTAGAATAAGCTGCATAGTCAGTGTGAACTATTTTGTCTAGGCATTTTATAAATGCACTTGCTCGTGATTGGCTGGCCAAGCTGCGGAATGTGTGTCATTCCATTGAGATCACGTTTGGGAGTCCGTCCTGTGTCCATAACTTTATGATCCTGGCTAGCTATAGCTAGGCTATATAGCTAGCATAGCAGGTGGCACCGCGTGCGTGCAGGTTGGCATTTGAAGTAGGTCTGTGCACTTCAACTTTGTATCATCATCAGCCTGCACAAGTCCACAGCTGGACATGTGTCAAGTTTGTCTTTAAGGGTCTAATTCTGATAATCCAAAATCAATTATGACGCAGGCGTTCCGTAATTATCATTGGATTTATTTATTGATAAAAATATTGATAGGTAATGATCGTCATCATGACTAAGCCCCAAAACGGAAATAAGATATTTTTTCTAAATAATCTAAGTACCTATGTATATCAATTGATTTACCTACATTCACCATTAATACCTAACGTGACGTCACAGACGAATAATTCCAGAACATTCTCGGTACAGTTTGGAAGTGGAGCGAGGGCGGCCGAAGGGCGGGTGCAGGGTCGCCATGCGACCTGATTTTTCCCGGACACATCCCTTTATAGATGTGACCGATATTCAAATTTTTGTGGAAATTTTGCAGCCATCCTATTATTTTCTCAGTTGAAGACAATCGAACCTTCATCATAACAAATATAGACTTTGGAAATTGAGGAAGTAATATAAAAAAAACATACTCAATAGCTATACATATAATTATTAATATTTTGTACATCTTCAATATTTTATGGTTATAAACCGATTAAACAAACGCTGCTTTTTCACGATATGTTGTACCTATTTTATAACTATGATACGATCAAAATAAAACTCTAAATACTTTGTAATATAGAGATTTGACATAAATATTCAAGAAGTAATCGATTTTTAATATTTTTATCCTCACTAAGTGATTTAATAGTTGGGAGCCCTATAGGCGGGCGGGGGCGTGATGAGCCGGTAGGGCGGGCGGGCGGCGCGCTCCGCTCCAGGCAGAAATTGATTACATGCAATGCCGGACACGCTGCAGATTGCAACTAGGTCTTGCAGATTATCCGTTTTGATGGAAATATGAAATACTCAGCTATCCGTGTTAAATCACATTCTGATAGTTTAATTTAATTTAATTTGTTTATTAGGTTAGGGACAACTACAGCCAAAATTACAAATAGTTGTTAAAAACTAGGTTACAAAGTTAAACGCCAAGTAAAGCTATCCACGTCTATACTAAAGAGTAGTAATAAGTTACAAAATAAACTTAATATTAATTTTAACCCTAGGAAAAAACTATTATATTTTCTACGTTTAACTATAATGATATTTTACTATCTATTAATTTAAATAAGACTGATATACATTCATACTATACACCGATACATAAGGACCACATCATTAAATGAGTGGATAAACCCATCAGGTACTGTTGTTTATTCTATGACACAGGCGATGTCACAGAACAAACCACAGCACAGGCAATGTGTGTTTGCAAAAGAAAAATATGAGTTAACAATAAGATTGCTATTAATACCTTCCGTTAAAATATATACATATATTTTTGGAAAAAAAAACAATAAGTAAAACAATAGTACTTTTTGTAACCATGGATAATAATAATATAAGCCTTTTAATTCAGACTAGCTGTTTCCAGAGACTTCGCACGCGTTTTATAAGTTATTTCTGACTTTTTCTTTTTTCTCGGCTCCTTAGGGTCGTCAGCGTGATGTTAAATGGCCTATAACCATCCCCAAGAATTGGGCTAACAAATGCAAAAATAAATTTTCAAATCCGATTGGTAGTTCCAGAGATTAAACTCTTCAGCTTTATTATATTAGTATCCATACTACATCTATAGATGAATAGGTAAAGACTTATAGGTATGGTAGGTACGTATTCATATTTGTCGCTTGTGATATTTATTCTCTCCATTGTTTGGCGCAGGTAACTAAGTGGTACTGCAATGGTCAGAACGTAAGGACAGTTTGACCTACGTCCAACAGTGGACTTGATAGGCTGATAATAACTCGTCACATAAAATATCATTGGAACCCAACACAATGAAAACTCACGTATAGAAATATTTTCTAGTAAAATATGAAACTTATTTCTATTCAAATAGGTAGCTTAGGTATTAGTACTTTGAATTGAATCACAAACTACACAACAGTGTTGATTTATAAGGCTTTCCACTCTCTTCGAATTGGGGAAACCGTAGTAAGTCATTTTCTATTATTGACTCTATAGAAACGAGGCAGGCGATAATCGTAATAAACCGATCGATATTCAATCGCGGCCTACTTCAACATATATAAAACTACCTCCACAACTGTATTATCTACTTAGATATTAAGTATATTTAGTTAAGTAGGTAGCTAAATAAGTACTTTTGATTTATGTATCAAAAGTTTCCTTGAAGGTTTCAGAATTATTATTTCTTACAGGCATCACCCGCAACCCGCAACCCGCAACCTGTCATACGCCGGAGGCCAGCGCGTCGTCGCGTCGATTCCTTATTTGGCCGAGCCATGGGCTGACGCAGCTTTATTTATTTACAATAAACCAGTCCACTGACTTTGAGCTGCATTTCAATAACTGTGTCAAGGCTTCACCCAGACAAGTATCTGCTAAACACTTGATTCTAGTATTTAAAGCAAACAACAAGGCTGTGTGTGGAATGCAAATGTCGAAATACTGCGATGATTATTAATGTTGCCGAATGACACATGGAACAAAAGCTTTTTCAAACAAACGTTGAGTAGAGTTTGTAATGGAGAATGGCCCTGAACATACCCGTATATATTGTGAGCTGACATTTCGCACCATTAAATGTGACTAATTACTGTTAAAAGTTCTTTTCTTATAGTCACACTGTAAAGTGAACATTAGTCCACTAGTTAGGTAACCGCAAAATGTAAATATGTACTACATAGATACTTATCATACTTTACGTGTTATAGAGGTGAGTGCAGCACAATCTGTGCTGAAAGTTCGCAAACACGGCATTGTCAAATAAAAAGCAATTCCATGTTGTTTTAAATCACGATATAATTACGCAGTTACGAAAAAAAACATTGGAAACGCAAAAATCGGTACATTAAGTAATACAATAGGTATTTTGTTGATAGCAAAATTAGCAAATACATATATATATATATCTTTATTTAAAGAGGGTTTTTTCTAAGTGAAAATGTCACCACCATAGTACCTCTGCCCCAAGCAAATATTTATTTGACGGAATTGACATAGATTTAGTAAAAATAGAAAAAAAAACTTTCAACGAGATCTCTTGTCATGATCGATGATCTAACGCCATTTATATCATATCAATCTTACAACGCTCTCACACGTGCACCAGCAAAATAAATAATGTGATGTGCGAGCGAGCAGGAAGTAACCCGATGCGTGCGCGCATTGCGCATTATAAATGGTCGGGAGCCGTAATAAAATTCATCCGTTCCTTTCTTTTGATCACTCAGAATATCCCAGTCAATGTTGCCCACTTAACCTCGTTTTTCTAACATTTTATGACGTTTGATCTTTTCTCTTAAAAAATTACAATATTGTGTTATGTAGGTATAGCATAAAATAGAGTTCTTGTAAGAAATATGCAAATCGGAATTATATTTTTTTATTAAAATTTTATTAGTAATAATATAGTAATAAAACGTAACTCAAATATGCATAAAATGAAATTCGGTGATATGATAATTTGATAAGACTTCCATTATATTTTATGACAAAATTTAACTTTTGTTAGCATTAGAACCGCAATAAAACACCCCACGGCAAATCTGACAAAGGCAGCGACTCCTTATCGATAATGAACACGTAGTTAATGTGGGGGATTTAATTCTTGTAAAAATATATCATTACACGCACGCGCCACGGCTAGCTGGGGTTGCTCCGATTTGCGCGTTGTGTTGCGCCCTGTCTGGAGCGGCGTCTGTCGATAGCACGGAGAGTGTCGGAGAGGCGTTGCCATGGCGACGAGGCCGCGCTTCCTACACGCGGTCGGTGCTCCCTCCGCTCCACGGAGGGTCGGAGGGCGAAAAGCGAAAGAGTCTGCCTGTTGTCTGGGGTTTTATTGTAAGGGAGTCCTCTATGGACACAGAGATTGCACTCTATAGAGCGCTTTGATGTCATATTCATGGCGTGCATGCGGAACATTTGCCACGGACGCAGTAAAAGAATGAATATTGATATCTTATCTTTGCCAAACTGGGTAAAAAGGTTGAAACCCAACTCGAACTTTACACTTGACCTTTAACATTGTAGGGACACAAGGGTGTAAACAAAGCGAGGTGTTAAATTATCCTCATCTACCTAATTGATGGCCTTCGTCACGAAAGCTACGAGGTGTCGTCATATAGTCAAATTATTTAAAGGTCTTGCCGCGCGCGCCGACCACATCGTGGGAACGGCTGGCGGACGGACGCTATGTAACATCGGACCAGGAAAAAACATTTCTACTTACTTACGTACCTACCACACGTTTCTTGATAGACATAAAGATACAGAAAATTTAAGTAAGTCTCTTAGCACATGTGATACGACACTCGAGTCACTTTTATGTCATTATGTAACGCTTTCGTCATGTTTTATAGCCAAGAGAAAAAATAAAGTACCTACCTTCCCTTTGCCTTCACCGTGGTTCACGTCACGTAAATAATAATATTGAAATAATTATCACGTGGTAGAGTATCATGAATCTAGTTCGCTGATTACTCAAGAGTGATTACCTCCCACGTTAGAAAATAAGTTTAAATTTCATAATACATATTCGTTCTCAGAGTAATGTGAGAAGACTGGTCCGGCCTCACCGCTGGATTCGCTCCATCGATCGCTCCTCTACACAACGCTCGCTGTTCTAAAATTAAATTCAGTCCTATTATTTTCGAAACTCCATCACACGAAAATTTGAGCGACAAGGAAATGAGCTAGTCTCTTCTATTTCGCTCGATTACGTGACAACAACCTAACCAATCAATTGGGCACAGTAGTCCGTTAAAGTGGCTAAATTATACACCAAAATGGTTACAAGAATTGGGTAATACTTACAATACTTTCTAAATAAAGTTTAAAAAAATTGTTTTAAGTTTTTTTTTCGTAAATGTTGTGTTGTGATCATAAACATAATTTTATACTGTCACTTAACTAGAATTTTATGTTTAAAATGTCTGTGGTAGAGATGGCTTTCTTGTTAACAACACCTACGGCATTAAATTCAAGTCGCATACACTTGCCAGAAGTCATAACAAGTTATGTTAAAACGTTTATAAGGTTGTAAAAATATGATGTCCTTAGTCAGTTTAAAAAATATGAATAGAGATTGTTAAGAAATTTAGCAGAGAGGAGAGACTGGCTTCTTTATTAATTTTATGCAAACGAGAAATTAATTCACAGTCACGTAAAGCCCTTTACCCTCGACATCAATAAATTTGGGTTTTAAGGTTTAAGACAATTAAAATACTTAATGAAATTAACGATTGTAGTCTAACAGAACTCTTATTAGGTAGGTTTTTAATGTAACATAACATTAAACTCCTAAAAATAACATTCTATTTTATTGTGCAATAAAGAGTATTGAATTGAATTCTTTAACAAGCAACCCATTCAATTAGTCATCTATACTTATAATAAATCTGTAGAAACCGTGTGTCTGTACTTTGAATAAATTTATAAAAAAATGAGTGTGGACGATAAAAAAAGAGTAACAGAACACAAAAAAGCGTTTTTAAATTTTTTTGTCTTTCTGTCTGTCTGTCTTTCTGTCTGTCTGTAATCGCTAATCTCCGAAACTACTGAACGGATTTTCTTGCGGTTTTCACAGGTAGATTAAGCACAGCCTGGCGCAACTTATAGGCTTTGTTTCATTGAAATCGGATGACAGCGAAAAAAGTTATCGTCATTTACAGATAAATCATTTAACGTAACAAGACGATGTCATAGACATAGGAGATATCAGTGTTTTTTTTAACTGGGACAGTATAGGCAAGTCCGAAACCATAGGAGATGCAGGGAAAGTGTCTTATGACATAGAAATTCTTTGGTCAAGCGTGTGTTGTCCATAAAAATGAGACAATTTGCACATATTTTTTTAATGCGGTTCGACTCAGTTTAATGTAGGGATCACTTCATTATATCGGAAGAAAAAAATCTGAGCAGCAGAAGTTAGTCAAATTCAATAAAATGTTTTCTCATAGAACGCCAGTGAAAAATAATTTTTATTATTTTTAAAAAATGCGTATCGACTTAGTTTCATGTTAGAATCATTTTATTGTACCGGAAGAAAAAAATCCAAGCAGCAGAAGTTAGTCAAATTTAATAAAATGTTTTCTTATAAAACAGACTGTGCAATGTACTTAGGAACTTACTACTTATTCATGCATGCCACCCGAACTCCAGCTGCTCCGATTACTATGTCAAAATTGTTATCACGAAAAAATACCTAAAGGTTCCTAAGACAGTTTCCCTGTATCTCCTATGGTTTTGGTTTTGCCCATACTGTATTAGTTAAAAAATACACACGTATAATAAAAATTGATATGAGAAGTCTTATGAGCAATAGAAGTGAAAACAACAATTTTTTAAATTTTTATCTGTCTTCACCAAATTGGATACGGTGTTCATAGTTTGTTCCTGAAGGTATGGTATACCTTAAATTATGGTGAAGGTACTTAGAATGATCCGTTTTACCATTGGAAAATTATAACTAGACGATGTATGTCTGTACATAGCACAGATACCTACTTCCAAAATCCACGCGGACGAAGTCGCGGGCAACAGCTAGTACCTAATATTCATAAATAGGTAGCTACATCATATTATAATAATAAAATATTTCATTTGTTTAAAAATGTATAAAGAGAGTTCACTATAAATTGCGGAAGTCGGTTACTAGGTTCGTAGTTTAATAGAACCGAAAATCGAGACCGTTTTTTACATCACGACTTCGCAACTTTTACATAAATTCGAAATATTTCATATCTTATCTCATAAATCTACTTCACATTTATTGTGAATATATTATTTTAACGCAAGTAGGAAGATTGCGTAACATTTGTTATTGGAAATATTCAATACCTGCATATATACAACATTCACTCGACCGGTCACTATCGGAGAGAAATAAAACTTGCCATTCTTACATCACCCAGTGTGAAAGTAATGTCAGTACGAATGTATTATAAAAAACCGAATGTGGGCGTGGTATATTCTGTTCCGAACACCATACGGAATAATTATAATAATAATAAGTATAATTATTATACTGATCAGTGATGTTCATTGGTCGTAATTTCGACTAAAAAAAATCAAAATCAACAGCCTATTAATATGTCCCCACTGCTTGGGCTCAGGCCTACCCTCGCAATGAGGACGTTCGGGCTATAGTCCACCACGCTAGCCCAGTGCGGGTTGGTGGACTTCACATGCGCCTAAGAATTTCTTCTTCGGCGTATGCAGGTTTCCTCACGATGTTATCCTTCACCGTTTGAGAGCAGTCAGTAAATGTACTTAAGTTTCGAGAAAAAAACCATTAGTACAATAGGAGGAAAAGGAAGCTGTAAAGTACTATTTGATAGTACTTCCTGCCTTACTATAAACTAGACTTAGGGCACGATACAAACAACCGCATCGACTATTCAACTCTATTAATGAAAGAAATTAAGTAAACATTATTGTTACTATGTTCCAATTGTATTGTATATATCATTACATTGCATTGTCCTCATTATGACATGTGCTATTTGAGAATTCTCATCAGTGATTCAGTAAAGGCTCAGTGTTAGAAAGGGGCAGGGCCAGGGCTCACGTGCTGAAGGTTACATATTTCTTACAAACTGAACGACAGCGGAAGACCAGCATTCGCTCCAGGAGTTCTTCCATGAACAAAATGTGATTTGTTACTAAAGTGCCAAACAACAAACAGATCAATTGCAGACTAAAGTACATTGATTGCACGAACGGTTAGCGTCGGAGTAAGCACAAAATATAGCCTTTTAGCTTATCCGGCTTTGTCAATAAAATTAAATGACGCGCGATTAGTAATAAATAACTAACGCATAGAAAATACATCATTCATACCAAAGACATCAACGTGGTCGACTTACATAAACTCCTAATGTACCTTTGTACAATAACGATAAGTATATAATTTAATTACTTAATCACAATTTAATTATCATCAATTAACAAACAACAAAGTGTCCACTTCGCGCCGGAGACTGGTGCTGGCAGCCTGTTCCATTTCTGTTGATAAGCGACGTGACCGTGGGACGATGATTCCCTGACCTCTCTAAACTTCTAATTGAATGATAGAGCTCTAAAACATTGCTCAGATCAACACGTCATTGCCAAAACTAGAAATATGGCCTACTTTTTACACAACTCCATCAGTTGTCTTGCGAAAATAACGCAAACACTTTGCAAACAAACATAGCTTTGGAATTTTGCTCGCAATATTAGTAGAAAATTGGAGCTATACGAGTATAATACCTACCTCATAAAAGTTATATCATAAATCAGATCAGAATCGAATCAAAATCAGTTGAACACTCCAAAAACTGACAAAGGGATGTATGCTTGATTCAGATTTTAGAGACGGCATGACAAGAGCAAAAATATAGATATAGGTATCTATTGTACTATTATAGCAAATAAAAAGTGCAGGGCGACATTTCCCCTCTCTAGCAATCATTGCACAAAGGCGCAGTGCGTCAGCGAGCAGCGAGATAGGAACATTTGTCCCCTGTCCACTACGCAGCTAAGTGGCGTAATTTATGAACCATCCCCCGCCGACCCTCATAAATATCTTATATAATCTAGATCTAATGCCCAATGTATGGACGTTCAAGCTGAATTGATTAGGAACATATACCGAGGGATATGTCCTAAGATAGTAACTATCTGAAAAAGAAACATGAAATGCCACATTTAGTATGGCATGGCACTCTGATGATGATGGTTATCCGTCGAAGCGGAAAATAAAATAGATGACTGCTTTTGCCTACTTTATCAATCTCTCACCGTGTAACCACTACCTATAGTTGCGGTAGCGGTATTAATTAGTGGGCAGGCAGCATTCATTATTTCTCATATATACCGGTTTTAATTGACTTTATTGTTTCTGCTGCAAGCAATCGTTCCAAAATTAAAATTGTAGGATTTATTAAAAATAGATCTAAACGCGTAATTAGATAGGTAGACCGATATTATTTGAACAGGTGACTACTTCACTTGCTAGGATCGTCGTTTTGGGTTTGCGCAAGGCTTAACTGTATACTTTTGTGTTGCAACGTGTGTTGGGTGTGTACATTCAGGTGGGCCGACTTTCCGTGCCCAAAAAAGGCATGCCATTCTCTTATCTATGGAAAATTCCAACGCTCCAGGTCCTGAGATATCACTATAGCAACGGGGGATTGTAATCATTCCATCGGACGCGCCGAGTAGTTAGTTGGCCTGATTTATATCCTGAGGGCGGCCTCAACTATCGCCCTGGGAGGCGAATAATTACCATCGATTCCAGAAAAGGACCCTCACAGTGGACGCCTTCATTAGATTGTTGCCACTCGCCCTCACTGACACTTTAGCTCGCCAATTATTGCCCCTCATATAAAATTGTAAACTTCCGTAAAGCTTCACTACAACAGAGTTTTAAAATAATAAATAAATAAAATGAATCAAAGTTTTCTGAAATATTATCTCTGACTTGAAAAATAACTTTCTAAATTCAGTTCCTTCATAGAACAGATATAATTAGTAAAACGTTCTCATCTCAAGTTAAAGTAGTACCTACTTAGGTATGAGAACAAATTAAAATCTTGTGTGAACACGAAGAATACTTTTGAAAGTTTTTGGTTTTATCAGCAAAAGGAATCGACGAGTTGATGTTGATTTTTGTAAATAAAGAGACAATGGCCCGTATAGCCGTGTCAACCCGACTACCGGCTGCGCTGCGCGAGAGTTTACTTTCTACCGCGTGTCATTCACAGGCGCGGCACGCGCCGGCCGACTCCGGGCACCTAACGGACTTAACACGCTACGCATACTAGAGACGTACTACTAAGTCCAATATATTAGATCTTTAAGGATAAACGAATCTACATTTGAGATAAAGTGTGTAAGGTTGTCAAGGTAATCTCTGGAACTACGGAAAATTCTTTCACTATTGGAATGCTCATTGGTGACGGACCAAGGGGACATTCCGGGAATAGGGCCAAACGGGCCTGAGGGGTTCTAACTACCTATATGGACATAAATATTACTTTTACACCGGGAAAATACTAGGTTTTCCTAAAAGTTGTTTACTGCAGGTAAAGCCGCGAGGTGATGAGCTAATCCCACCACACAAATGCAAAAAGTTGAATGTTTGTGAGTTTGAATGGTTTTGATGACTCGGTGCAGTGGCTTAAATGAATTATATGCCACAATAACTAATAGGATAGTTTTAAAGCGGACGTAGTAGCGGGGCGTCCTCTAGTACCCATAACAACTTCAATGTATCTGGTGTTAAACAGTGACATCCAATGATTAAACATAAGCATTACATGATGCGTACAAAGTTACTATTTAAAGGTACAAAGGACATTCTAATTAGCATAACCATATTATCTATTCTGTGGCATAACTTCCTCGTAGCAAGTTACGAACCGTAGTTACGTTCTACAAAATCTGCTTCTAGCAGCTGGACTCAAAGATAAATGTCCAAAATGTTTGTGCAGCATACCTACCTCTCTATTATCCACAAGAACACATAAGTGAATCAAATGCGTTGAGGTAAATATATACGATTGTTCCAAGAAATCGCGATCTCTTCTGTCCATTAGTCGTGTTTAACATGCAAAATGCTCTGCTGTCTCTTCTCCGAGCCACATATGCTTTGCTCGAGCACTAGCGACAACGTCGACAACGTCATTCGACGTGCCTCCGTCACTTTACCAAGAACATGGCATGACATCACAACTCCACGAAAATCGTGTTACAATCGTGTTGAACTGTACTGACCCAACATTAACGTCTTTATTAAGTATTTATGCATAGCATATGATAGTATGTACGGTATGGAATGATTTGATATTACGAAAATTTATTTCCGAACCTCAAAAGAGGAAAAAAGGAATCCTTATATGATCACTCGGTTGTCCGTCTGTCTGTCTGTCCGTCTGTCAAGACCATTTTTCTCAGGAACGCGTGGAGGTATCAATTTGAAATTAATATCAAATACTCAGGTCTGCAGTCTCTTGATGTCGTGAAAAAATCAGACTTCTAAGTCATCGCAGTTATAAGATATTGCCGATTTCGCCGCATTTTTGAGTATCTTGGTAACCAAAATCTATGGGGTACTTCCCGTTGACCTATAACCTTGAAATTTGGCAAGAAGCAAGGTCTTATAGCACAAGTAAAGGAAAAAATCCAAAAACCGTAAATTTGTATTTACATCACAAAAAATTCTTTGTACAAAAGTACCAACAAACTTAACTTTGCGTATGAGCAAGCCACCCTTATAAATTAGTACAATGACATAAATAATGGTTGAAAGAATTCCCTAGCGTCTAGAAATTTCATCATTACAAATCTATATTAAATAATTTCGTAAGGTTTTACAAATTATACTAAGGTCTATCTAAGTCTGGAAATAAAATCACATAAAAATGAATAGCATTTTGACCATTAACATAAACACGTGATTTAGCACTTGACATGAATGACAGGACTTGAGTAATTTTTTTTCGTTCACTTTGATTATCCCTTACGGGAAAGACAAAGGAATCTTAGTCCATACAGCCAAGTCAGAGGTTATAAAAATTGATATTGGATTTTCGAATTATTTGTTTAATTAAGTTTGTACGGAACCCTCAGGGCGCGAGTTCTACTCGCATTTGTCCGGTTTTTTTATGATCACTTTGATTTAACAAAAAAAAAATGTCCAGTAAAAAATAAATATATTTAAATGCCAGAAATGTGTTAAAAACGCTTGCCAAATAAATAAGTGATTTTTATATAGTTGTAATAAGTAAAAGCAGGAGCAAATCCAAATAAGGCGACATCATCTCCTCTACATATACAAAGTGTATAGGTAATTGATTGCGTATTATTAATGAAGAAAGAAAACATGCAACAATACGCTCCGCGTGGTTACACATACCTACCTCTATAGCTAGATATGCATTGGCCCGTATAATGAAATTATCACTTAGTTCCACTAAGTAAAATGTATAAAAACCGGAGGAGTAAGCATTTAGTACACTAACGAGTTTCATCAATAACGCGATTTTTTGCACGAATACAAAATGTCGTTTAAAAGTAAAAAGAGAGTAGGTACCTAACAAAACGACAGTTAAGACAAAGCATAGTACATCGCACACTCGTATTTCGCACTAACGATACTTCGCACAAGCCCTGGAATGGAAATTCATATTTTGGTATGATAGGTATAGTATAGTGGCTATATTGAATCAACTTTCTTAATAGAACGTCAATAATTATCATAAACCTATGGACCCTTAGCCGAGACTAGAAAGCGAATCGATTCGATCAGCTAGCGCCGGTGCAGCTGGTGGACCGAAACTCGATAGAAACCACAACGCCCGCTGCGCCGTATAATTTTCACTATAAGTAGGGCATACGCGACCGACCTGCAGCTCTCTTGACGATAAGGAATATAATGTGCAGTTCATGTGATTTGGTGCACTTTTATGATCAAGTTCATTTATGCACCGGGTAATTCGCGTCCTCATAAATAAATGTATGATCTTTACGAAGTATGGCGACAAGCTAATATGGCAATTTGCACTCCAATGTGCTAATGTACGAAAGAGAGTGTGAGCTTTTCCCGAAATATTCTTTCAATCTCTTTAGCAAGGACGTTGTTAATAATAATAATAATAATGTTTATTTCTTCAATTCTTAATAAATAAATACATTCGTGGTTGGGACCTCCTTTTAAGTAAGTTAATTCCTACCACCAGCTTTTCAATTTAATATTTAATTATGTATGTTAAGGCCCAAAGATAAACTAGTTACAGCAGGAGCCTTCAGTATTATTTTGTCTTTTACCAAACCAACCGCGTTACGGTATAGTGTATCTTTAGCTGAGCATCTAGTAGTAGAGGTAGTTTGGAGGTATTCACGCCCTCCTTGAGACGGTAGGCCTGAGTCCCAACAAGAACATATTAATAGGCTGTTGATTTGATAGCGGTATATCACGAAGAAAGAGCAACAATCTGAATTGTACCAAAGCGAATAGCATCAAATACGGCGATCGGGAATCAAATAGCATATTTACACGATACTAAAATATTTACTCTTTCGTTTTATGTGACTCTTCCAAAATTTAACGTCCCCAATATCTGCAACGACCAGTGATGACTAAACAAACAGTGCACGTGGCCCGCTCTGCCTGCTTGTCCAATTTAGGAGTTAAACAATTAGTCGCTAACTGGCGTCTAAGTCAACGGTTATTATAATTGCCGGATGGAATCGGCAGTGTTGTGGGACGCGGTCGCCCACAGTCGAGCAATTCAACAATTAAACACAATCACGCCATCGCGCGGCCACAAATCAAAATCAATTCAGAACCTAAATAGATGTGATTGTAGACTATCATCATAATCTAATGTGAAACATGTAAATACTCAATTAATAACTATGTATTTAAATAGGAGTATAGATATCGTAGTCCTTCTGAAGCGGTTAGTTGTCGGGAAAGGGAAAACAACTTTTATATAAATCAGTTTGAATTAATACTTTTGTTTTGAGTACCTACTTTTACTTCAATATATTTTTAATGTAGGTATGTATTTGACCGTATTTCGCTTGCATTCAATAGCATATCGTTGCGCACTTACGTAAAACGCCCTGAATAACTCGCTGAATGGTACAATATATAAATAGCTGTTGCACCTGAACACGTAACCTGGGTAAGAAATAGATTCAAGTAGAAGTATGAATGAACTCACCGCATCTGTGAAGCCAGCCCTCTGCCCGGCAAGGGTACGGGATCACCACCCAATCGTCAATCCTCATTTCGAGCACTATCACTAATCAATGATTAAATACTGCGATTGGTCTCGTGCACAGCACAACAAACATCGCCACTTTAATATCACTACAGTAGGCAGGTGGTACACTGACTGCGAATTGGTCACAGCCGTCCGTCGTAGACGGCTGCTGGGCTCTTCGTCGGCTTCTCGATCACCGCAACTCACTTTCACCAACTGTCAATAAAAATACAAATGATACCTAAATCATTGAAACTATCGTCGAACAGAATACAGATACATCTGGCACTATACGTCTGAGGATTACACCCAGCCATTAGGTACATTATAGGAATGTAATCATAATTTTACCCATCCTAGCACTAGCTGCCACAGATTTCGCGCAGTGTGGAAGACGCGGCCTATCAAGTCGAGAGGTCCGAGTTCAATGCCCGGTGGTGCTATTTAATAATGGGTTTTTCTCGAAAGTATGTTGTATAAGAAAAAATTCTTAGGCGCATGTGAAGTCTACCAACCGGGCACTGCTTAGTGCGGTGGACTATGGCCCGCTCGGTGAGAGGGTGGGCCTGAGCCCCAACAGAGGGGACATAATAATAGGCTATTGATTTTTTATTTGATTGCTTTAAAACTTTAAATTTGTTAGACGAATAGAATATGGATAATCTAATCAGAAAGTATGGTAGGTAATTCGGCAGTCGCGTCTGCATACGATTCTCAACAACAAGTGGCGAAACACTGGCCGACCGACCGTACCAGAAGTACCTTACATTACGTTTTTTACCCGACTTCGGCGAAACCAAAATTAACATAATTTTTTAAAAGTATTACCAGGTAGGTAATTCAACCGAAGAAGTCTACCGGTATTAGGATTTTGTACCTTGTAATCTAGTAACCTATTTCCAGACACGGGTTATAGATCGAAAATTCTCAGAAATAGCAGGTAGTTAGACACCTACCCTATCTGTGTCTGATTGATATTACCTGACTTCCTTTAATACCTAACTACACTCAACATTCGGAATTTTTAGTAACAATATTAAATACCCCGCCAGGGACATAGCGTGAAGATATGTATGTATGTTTAATAAATACCTAATAGTAGTACCTAAATACGTTGCGACCCTATGGAACTATGCAACACGGGCACCGGCGCTCGTCCCGGAGTTTAAGGAAGTCAATAAGATTGCTTAAATATAAAATTAACTCCCCAAGTAAAGTGACGCCCAGTTGGTAGATAGTTGCATGCTGTACTCGGAGACCCGGGTTGGAATCCCGATCGGGCGGGCCAAGCATTTATCTGATTGATACTTGTTCTCGGATCTTGGATGATTGTGTTTGTATGTAGTATGGAGGGAATCCTATCTAAATCCTTCTTACCTAGATATGAGAGTGTCGCGTTTATTTTTATTTATTAAAGTTTAATGAAAAAAACATACATAATCACAGCTGTATAATACATGATAGCTAGGTAGGTAGGCGCCTGTATTAATTTTTAGGTTTTCTGTGGTGAAAGTGTTGTTTGTTTTTATTAGGTAGGTACCTACCTACTTACAATAACGTAATATGATATGATAAACAGCGACACATGATTTTTATCTTATTAATTTTAAATTAAATTAAGAAAAAATCTTACCTCTAGAATTGTTCCAAAATAAAATTATGCTAAATACCTAAACATATTCACTGAAAAAAATATTTAGCGTAGTCGCACACACGCGTGTCGGCGTTATTTTTACTAACAATACATCACTCTTTGCACAACCTTCCCCTACACAAATGTACAGTGTACTGAAAACGTAGTGTAGTCTGTTTAGTGTAGTGATTATATTCTCTTTGGTGCACTGTGACTGACTGGACTGACGAGGGACTGAGTGACTGTGTATTGTGTGGCCACAGACAGAATACATAATAGTGTGTGGCTTGTGGTGTGTACGTGTGCGTAGGTATTGTGTTTGTTTCGGGCGATTTGCATTTGTGTGGATTGCGTGAGTGTATGTGACCGATGAAAGTACAGACTAAGGGTGTTTGTGAACTATACGTTTCCGGTTCTCATTCAATACGTGAAAAAGACGGGACGCCAAATTCACGTCCTACCGTTTGTGCACTACACTCCATTCGTATTCAATACGTGAAAAGAGACGGACGGGATTTCCTCCGGTGTGACCATTGGGAAAATATAGAATGATGCCAAAATCTGCATTGAAAAAGCACATGCCGCATACATTTTAGTGTGTCCATGGGAGTAGAAAACAAAATATAAAAACACTTATTTCAAATAATTTGTTTTTTAAAAATATTTTTGCAGTAACTTATTGTTGTGAATGAAACCAAGATTGGACTAAGACTGATTTATCACTTACCTACCTAACAGATACAATACATAATTAAACTACACTCAGAAAATAATTTAAATATAAAATAATTTATCCAAGTAAAAAGTGAAGTGAAAAATTGGCTAGAAAGGGCTCGTTCCCAAAGCCGTAAAACCATTTAAAAAACAAAAGACTTCATCCGTGAAAAAACGGATCAAACATGTGTCAAACACGAATTGAATATAAATCGGAAACGGATGAGTGCACAAGCGTACATAGATTTACTACTACGGCCAAGACGGACTTAAAACGTGTCCGTCTTTTTCACGTATTGAATGTGAATCGGGAACTTATAGTGCACAAACGCCCAGACGGATCCATGACGGATCATTCATATAGGCGTACTTTAGACGGTCATGCAAACGTCATTCAATTCCATCAGTCATGACTGATGGTTTTGAATGACGTTTGCATGACCGTCTGCAGGGTGCCTTAGGCGTGCCATAGAGAAAATTTGTGGAGTGACATTACTATAGAAGAGTCCTCTCTCTCGTCCTCTCTCTCACTCAGTCCAGTCTGTGGTTCAAAATGGCGTTGAAAGCACTTGTCGGACAAAGTGAGTCTAAAATAATTTATTTTACCTTGAAAAACAGCTCATTTCGCGCTAATTCTCTATATTTTATTTATTGGTACTGTAGAAAATCAGTCCCTCGTTTTATTTTTGCAGCATACCATTCGTATCAGTTGAATTCCATCGACGAATTTCACACTTGATTCTTATCGATGACTAATAAATTTAACTTCGTCTCGTATCTATTTCTAATTTTTCATGTTTAGTTAAAGCCGCACTATACAAAAAGAAGTTAACTATTATTTGAGTTAATTATTGACAAATTACGTATGACCTATATTTGGAGCCAGTGAGGAACAATTCCAATGCACGGCAGGCAATGCCGTGACGGCATGCATGTAAACAAAATAATTTGACAAGTTTTAGCAACAGCATAGTCAATGGTATCAAAAAAAATATTTTCACATTTTCTTATAAATAGAAGCCCAAACCGAAAAACCAGCAGATTCCTTCTTCTTATTTTATACTACGACAAAGGACCATGAAAGTTATTATTGATTTTCTGTCATTCGAATAGGGGGTGGGGTTGGTTGGGCTCCCACGGAGTACGACGTCAGCCCCACGCACACACACAGCGACCCCTAACCTATTATGATTACTCCTACGATGACTATAGGCAAAACGTTTTGCTTGATTAAGTATATGCTCAGTGATAGGCAATGTAGACAACTTTATGAGGACCGCTAAAGGCAAAGAACATTTTACATTTAGATTTAAGTACCTATCCCAAGTAGTACCTGTTCCATCGACTTATATATGATAGTAAGCAATGTAAACTATGTCCCTACTTTACAATCTCTCTTTTATTTACATGTGTTTAACTGTCAAAGTTACACAATGGGTGGGGAGAAAAACAGACTTATGATTGTAAGCAATGCAAGGGGTGATTTCTTTTTTCCACCTACTGTGTGACATTTATGTGGATGCCGATGGGGCATGCTTTAACTAAATTTTAGTCTCTTGTGCTGTTTTTTTACTTTGAAAACAAAAAAGAGAAAACATGACTTTTAGTACTGTCAAAATAGACAGACACAAGAAAATGTACCTACGTGAAGATTCTACAGACCTGAATTGATGGCATTTTCAAATTTTACATAATTTACAATAGTACAATAAGAAGTAGGTACTTACTTTATTTATAGTACACTTTCAAAAAATTTATTACAGAGATTATGAATGAGGTGATCCGCTATCGCGGACCCAAGGGCAAGGAATCCCAGCGCATCGAGTGGAGGATTCTTATTGTGGACCAGCTCTCAATGCGTATGGTCTCAGCATGCTGTAAAATGCACGATATCTCTGCCGAAGGCATCACTTGTAAGTTCTTTAATTGCTTATTTATTTTTTGTGTATTATTTATTCACTGACCTAGTGATTTCTTTTGAAAGCCCACTTGTTCTACTCCCACTGAGCCTAAGGACAGAAAAACAAGTTTGTACAAAAAAAAGTTGAGTGATTTAAGACTGTATTTGCAAATTAATATAGGTACCTTTGTCTAATTCCCATAGTACAAGGATTTCTAGTTCAGATTTAGATATGGAAGATGTGTTTTCGCATTACATGTATTATTATTATTATTCTTGGTTGTTGCTTCAATCGTCTTTAGGCAGACGACTGACATTACATGTAAATTGTCAATAAAAATAACAATTGACAGAATGATATACCTATTTAATACTACAGCTGTCAAAGTGCCTTCATAATTGAGGCGAAATATAAGCAAATTGCCAACCTATTTTATTAACTTGTTAGATCAAGAATGAGAGTATTAATGTAAAAAAGATATTAACTATTTTTATTTTATTCTACAGTGGTGGAAGACATCCACAAGAAGAGAGAACCGCTATGCACCATGGATGGCATTTACCTCATTACTCCATCAGAAAAGTCTGTGCATGCACTCATCAATGACTTCTCTGTCGGCAATCGCATTATGTACAAAGCCGCCCATGTGTTCTTCACTGAAGGTGAGTAGTTATAAGTTTTGATGAATAGTTACGAAATAGTACAAAAGGATATTATTTAAGATTTTATTTTAACACTTGATACTTGTTATCAATTGTTTCACACTGTATGATTGTTGATTCTCAAAAGCACTTGCTTAGTTTCATTTAGCCGCACTATGGATTAGATTCTAAAAGCAAACTTTTAAATTTTACAGCGCTAAAAATTTTGACTATCTTCTACTACTTAATTATAGAATTTAATAGAAAACGTTTATTATAAATTTATAACATAACGCAATTTTTTGACAAGGATAGAATATGTTTTAGTGCTGTCTAATTTGAGGGTGAGCCCTTCAGAATCGAACCCTTTGTTAACCCATTGCACATTATATAAATTTTTTTTCACATTCAGTTTAAATTTAATTTATGTTGCATTTCCAACTTTATTTTCATTTTACAGCTTGCCCTGATGTACTGTTTGATGAATTGTCACGTAGTCAAGTATCTAAATATGTCAAAACATTAAAGGAAATCAACATAGCTTTCATTCCCTATGAACAACAGGTTTGTCCATATTATTTTTGTTTTGACTTCTGATAGGTGCTGCTTTTAACAATAAAACTGTCCAGGAAACAATTCTGTAAAATTGTTGTACAAATATGAAAATTATTTTGCACGCTGCCTTGAATTAGTGTGTCCTGAGGAGTTGTTCAATGAGTTGTGCAAGTCTTCAGCGGCGAGGAAAATCAAAACCTTGAAGGAGATCAACATTGCTTTCTTGCCTTATGAATGCCAGGTGAATATTGGCTATAACTACTTACTAACATAACTGCAAATGTGTGGATTATCTATACTTAATTAATAAATCTGAAAAGTTTTTGTTTGTTTGTACTTGCTAATCTCTAACTACCAGTCGGATTTTAAAAAATCTTTCTTAGGGAAGGCCTTACCCTTAGGTACCAAGCAAAATGAAGAAAACGTCAAAAATAACTTATAAAACGCGAACAAGGCCGCGAGAAACGCCTAGTAATATATAATAGAAATATGTTTGTTAGTTGCTCTATCACACATTTGCAAAGATCCTGAAAATAGCTCGGATCCGCATCTCGCAAAGATCCGAATTTTCCGATTATCTTACGACATCTTCATCTTCTTCCCGGCTCTAACACCTTCGAAGCGGTGGTAGATAAAAAATTGACGTTGTATAAATGTACCCAGTGTACTTACATGCAATAAAATAGTTTTGACTTTGACATATAGAATGCGAATGACGTTGACCCGTCTTTGGGTCCTACGTCCATCAATGGACTTGTATAGGCTGCTAACGACGATGATCCTATTGTAGTATTGCATATTGGTGATCGGTTGGTGTTGCTTGTCCAGGTGTTCTCTCTGGACTCGCCCGAGACGTTCCAGTGCATGTACAACCCGGCGCTGGCGCAGACGCGCAACGCCAACATGGAGCGCATCGCTGAACAGATCGCCACGCTGTGTGCCACGCTCGGCGAATATCCCTCCGTCAGATACCGCAGGTACGCACTCTGGAATTTACAATTTCAGCCTATGGCAAAGAATATTAACTTAAAGGTAAAACGTATAGGAGAGACAACTACAAACAAAAAATTATCGGTTTTGGGGTCGACGCTTTGCCTTAATCCTGATGCGATCAAGCTGCAGCGTCATATAAATCATAATTAAATGCTATGAATCATAACAACTTATCGTTATAGATATATCGTTGATAGATATAAACCAAATTGCTGAGTTATCTTATCCCCTGAACAATACGAGTTTGATAGCCAGCTACCCCTTGACCTCCACCACTCACAAGAAATTTTTTTTCTAACTAGAATATTCCTGTCCAGTTCCAGTTAGAAACATGTTAGCTAGTTCAATTGTAACTACTACAATTGTACCCAAAATAAATAAAATAACGCATGAATGAACGACGAGAAAGCTGAAACTATACAAAATCAACGTAAAAAATTCGATTAACCGAAATTATCTGACAGGCGCCCAAAGTCAAATTATCTGATAGAACTGGGAATTTAAGATCCCAGGGAGGGTTAAGTGGTTAACAGTTAAGTGCATGCTGTTGTATACGTAATTAAACTAAAAAACTATTTACAAATTCCAGTGACTGGGAACGCAATGTGGAGCTTGCGCAACTTATCCAGCAAAAACTTGACGCATACAAGGTAATATTAACGTCTCCTATAGTAATATAAAAAGCAATTATTTTCACATAAGCACATAATACATAAGTCCCAATCTATAGTTTTCAAATATAATACATAGCAAAACCTGAATCCACTTCTACAAATAAAAAGTAAAAAAGTCAAAACCGAGTACACTGGGTACATTTAATACACGACAATTTTTATCTACCACTGCTTCCTAGGGTATACATAGTTTGTCCCCTCCCAGCGGGCATCGAACCCACTATATCTGGCGCTCGAGTCCCAACCACCAAGCAGTTAGGTCAAGGACGCGGTGTTTAATAATTTACTAAAAAGTGTGATTGACCAGGCCGATGAGCCGACCATGGGCGAGGGGCCGGAGAAGGCCCGCTCCCAGCTGCTAGTGTTGGACCGCGGGTTCGACTGCGTCTCGCCGCTGCTCCACGAGCTCACCCTACAAGCTATGGCTTACGACCTACTTCCCATCGAGAATGACGTCTACAGGTAATAAGAAAATGACACATGACACTAATATCATGTAACTAATTTCACCGCCTGCGGACTTTTTTAAATTCAACCAGCGAACTTTAATAAATCTGTACTACAAAATGAAGCTTCGATGCTGACAGAACCATAATCCCAGCGATACCTACTGTTAATTTCATGACACTATTATTTTAACGAAACAAGTTCACATGTACTGCAACAACGCATATGAATGCATGCATGATGTAAATTTTTCGTAATGTAAATTCGGCTTTAGGTTCAAAAAGTAACAACTTTTCTACAGATACGAGGCGACGCCGGGCCAGGGGCAGATGAAGGAGGTGCTCCTGGACGAGAACGACGAGCTGTGGGTGGAGCTGCGCCACCAGCACATCGCCGTCGTGTCCACCTCCGTCACCAAGAACCTCAAGAAGTTCACAGAGTCCAAACGCATGGGAGGAGGTGAATCTATACTAATATAATCACGTTTTCGCCGTGAACCCACTACTTGCCACGGGGAATTCATTTACGAATTTATTTCCCATGAACCTACTACTGGAAATTTTAAATTCATAAAAAAAATCGTTTCTGTGAAGCACAATTATCTTCTGAATAAACCAATCGCAAATATTGTTCCTAAATAACCAATAATAATCTAAGTCTTAAATTCAAGAGTCCTCTAGCTACTTAAATTAAATCGGATGACAGCTGTAACTTAAAACCGCTTTAACTCCGAAACTATTGATCCTTTACTAGTTTCTAAAGAGAAACGATAGATCTCGAGATTAATCTTGATCATAATCGTTGCATTATTACTGAAAACCAATAGGTCTAATAGGCTACCAAAGCACAACACAACGCAATTTCACACGAATATTTTTTTATTTACCTTTGATTTGATTGCACCAGGTGACAAGCAGTCGATGCGCGATCTGTCGCAGATGATCAAGAAAATGCCGCAGTACCAGAAGGAGTTGTCGAAGTACGCGACGCACCTGCGCCTCGCCGAGGACTGCATGAAGTCCTACCAGGGCTACGTCGATAAACTTTGCAAAGTGGAGCAGGTGGGAATCCAACTTCAATGTTACTAAGTTTAGTAACCTTTAGTTAATCATACTAATATTATAAACCCGAAAGTTTGTTAGGATTTTTGCATACTTGTGAGTTAAAAGTAAAAATATTAACTCTTTTTTATTTTACTTCAGGACTTGGCTATGGGCACCGACGCTGAGGGTGAAAAGATCAAAGACCACATGAGGAGCATTGTGCCTGTGCTCTTGGATCAGGTATCCACACAAACCCTCTAGGATTTAAGGGACTGAGCAAACAAATTGTCAAATGAACCATATCATAATTATATAATTATTTACGGGTCTTCTTGCGTCGTGCAAGGTAAATAAAACTATTTCGTGTGTAAGACCCGTAAATAATTATATAATTATGAATACAAAGCGCGAAAGTCTAAAATGAACCATATCACTAACCTAAAGAACAAAATCGTATGAATGACCTCGAGCACGAGGCGACGTCGACGTGTAGAAGTCATTATACGATTTTGTTCTTTAGGTTATAGTGTTATGGTTCATTTGACAAGGACGTCAAAAAGTACGCGGGCAATTTTCCGCGTCTGCCTCGACCGTAGTGCTAAGAACACAAATAATATTGTCATATAAATATTTTTTAAATAAATAAATATTGTCAACTGCAGGCAGTATCAAACTACAACAAGATGCGCATCATCGCGCTGTACATAATGTCCAAGAACGGCATTTCGGAGGAGAACCTCAACAAGTTGGTGACGCACGCGCAGCTCGACCCGGCCGACAAGCAGACCCTGCTCAACCTGGCCAACCTTGGGCTCAACGTCGTTATCGACGTAAGTACTTTACATTTACTTACTCATACTCCCAGATTTGATGAGTTCCATTGATGAGTTGAATGAAATTGGACGGTTGCTATGACATTTAATCTATGATTTCACGTTTCACATGTCATTATTTTTATAAAAGGGACCGTCATATGACTATAATAATTATATCAAAGCATAGCGTCAATGTCAATAAAAAATATTAGAATAAAATTAATTTTACATCAGAATACACATTGTATCATAAAATATAATTTCAAGAAAATAAAGTACTCAAAGTACTCATCAATGGAACTCATCAAATCTATTTTTCTTTTATCTAATTTTATATCTAAATATCTTTATATCTAATTTTTAAGACTACTCGGTCTCGCACGCAGAGCTTATCGGCTCTTAGTCTTGTCTTGGGTCGAGCGCTAAAGAGTAAAGTCGCTTGCGTTACTAACGAGTGTATTGTTAATGCAGGGTAACAGAAAGAAGCAGTACATAGTGCCAAGGAAGGAGAGAATCACAGAACAAACATACCAAATGTCTCGATGGACACCAGTTATGAAGGTAAGTAACTCCAATTTAATTGATTTGTTAGAAGAATTTCCCAGCACATTTGTCCTGGAAGCAAATTTTCTTGCCGCATTAAAGAATTTTCTTTAGTGCGGCAAGAAAGGCCGCCTTTGATAAAATGTCCAAAGGCGAACTTATCACTTCAAGAGATTTCTTTAAGACAGACTGTTTCGAAAGGATTTTTTTATTTTATATTTTAACTTTCTTTAATTATGCCAACAGGACATCATCGAAGATGCGATTGAAGACAAGCTGGACCAACGCCACTACCCATTCCTGGCCGGCCGCGCCCAGACTTCCGGATACCAAGCACCAACAAGGTACGTCAAAACTCGCACTTTACTTACATACTAAAACTACACCACTCGCGTTCATAGAATATTCTTACTGTGCTCTCTGTTGTATGACTCAGTCTGTTATTATTTCTGCAGTGTCCGTTACGGCCATTGGCACAAAGACAAGGCGCAGCAGACCATTAAAAATGTGCCGCGTCTGATCGTCTTCGTCGTTGGAGGTAAGAGATTACCACTTTTCTTAACTACTTATTTGTTACGATCGTTTAGACCTTAAAATTACTTCATTTTTTGCAGTCTGTAGTGGCGAACAGACAGGGCGCGCCTGATGATAAGCGGTCACTGTAGCCCATATACTTGTAGCTTTGAAAGTTTGTTGAGACACAAGTGTGTTGACTGACCCTGAGGACTATATATTAAACATAAGAATGAATAACCGACGTTGAAACTAGGGCTAAATTCATAATACAGAATAAACAAGAAGACGCATACAATCATATGTCCATAAACAAATAGAACGCCCCACATTTGACGCACTCCCACCCGCGTAATTTGGTAAGAATCTACACTGTTTAAGTGTAGTATTTTCAACCGACTTCGAAAAGTAGGAAGTTCTCAATTCGACTGTTTTTTTGTTTGTGTATGTTACGCGATATCTTCGCTGATTGTGAACCGATTTGAATGATTTTTTAAAATTGAATAGGCTAGGCTATATTTCGAGGGTGGTCCTATTTCAATTGGAATGAAAAATTATGAGATCACTAAGTCGTCTGTGTACAAAAAAAATCATAATTTTTACCAAAGTCTGTTTTTATTATTTGTAAAAATGTATGATTATTGTATTCACGTTCAACGCGAATGCGCCTTCTGGTTTGTTTTTCGAGGCTGAATATTACAATGACGAATATGTTTGGTTTCAGGCGTGTGCTTCTCCGAGATCCGCTGCGGGTACGAGGTGACCGCGGCGCTCAAGAACTGGGAGGTGATCGTGGGCGCTTCGCACGTCCTCACTCCGGAGAACTTCCTCTCTGACCTGGGCTCCCTCACCAACTAAACAGTTCACGCCGCATATTGTTCAGCTTTGAAGCCGGTGATATAGACCCCGTAGAGTTTTTTGGCAGTTGTGTGAAGTTGGCTGGTTTGTGTGCAAGGAGCTGTGCGGGACTCTCATTCAATTTTAAGAAATAATTCATTGAATCGATCAACCGAATCAAACTTTCAAGTCTTTGGACATATCTATGTATCACACTATCTCGCTTACGCACACATAGACTATAAACACTGTCAGCGATGTGCAAACAATATGTGACTATATTCATTCTGCCGCCAAAAAATTCTACGGAGACTATACACATGCGTGCTACTGGCGAGTGTATCCAGATTTTGCCAGTCAAGCGTGCATTTAATGGGTGTTTTTCCACTCGCCGACACTACACCGTGCTGGCTAATGCTGAAAAACGCTCAAAGTGTGCTATTGGGAGTTTTTAAGTCGTTCGATTTACCACGCGGGGAAGCGAGGTGGACTCCCATCCTCATACTTTCGCCTGGCATGTTGTGTAACACCGGCTTAGGGTTAATAAATAGTTTTTTAGTTTATAATTTATGGATCATAAAAAGTCGGATATAAATTTGTTCGTAAGTGGCGCCAAATGGAACCAGAGATGTCATTCGGTAGAAGTAAATTATTTAAAGTACAAAAGGGTGACCGTTAACATTCTGTCGTCCTATTCATTCGCGCCACTGGTTTAATTTGAAGGCAAATTGTAGAACATTTAAATCCAATAGTGCACCGATTTATAGATGTTTCGTAGAATCACACAAGGATTCGCATGTGATGCCACCATTGATTGTGATATAATAAGTATGTAGATTATGCAGTTGCATGCAGTGTACTGATCGAGAGCAATTATATGCCTAAATAGAAATAAATCTTGTCCTTCTTACAACAAGCCTGTTAATATTATTTTTAATACAAGATTTTAAATTTTATTAATGGAATTGCAATCCGTTGAAAGTTTGGTTTATTAATGTATGTAAATATAAATTGTGTTGAATAAGTCTATGAAGTATTAATGTTGTTGATGTTTTTCTTGAAGTTTTAAAAACTTATTTTTAACAATGAATGTTTATTTGATAAGAATTTTAATTGTATTATTTTTATCGGTACAAGTTGTTAATTTAATACAATACTGAAACAGATCGAGGCAATAAAGTGGTAATAATCTTCAAGAAACAGTTAAACTGATACAAGTCTTCAAGTATTCTTCTTGTTTCAGATTCTTATTAACTTGAATTACCAACATAACCCGTTCTTAGAAATAATGATAGATTTAATTAATGCCTTTATCTGGTGGGTTATTTATTAGTGTTATACTGAAGCTTTTCATCATTTTATTTTAATGCCAAATGCTAGATCTTAACCAGTGTGTTAGCCCTTAGAATATTACTATTGCGACAGTAATATGCACGTAGCACGTGCTGACTTCCAAAATTGTCATTACTCATTACATTATCATTTGCTGATCATTATTTAAAATTTTAATAACTAAATTGTAGTAAACAATTCGCTAGTGCTTTTATCTTCTGCTAGGGTTTTTAGTTCGAATCATCAAACTTGTCTGTGTCCTTGTTAATTCATATTAAAACGTTCTTAACTAAATTATAATTTTCTCGACATTCCATAGGTCTAGGTATACATTGTCCTATTGTCAGTCGCAAGATCATTTTTCAAATTTCAAACATTTTTCTCGTATCTTGGTGTCTGTAAAAATACAGTATGAGAATTGTAGAAATGAATGACGTGAACTAAAATTAGATTCGACCACTGTTATATCTGAATACAATTGGAAAGTTACAGTTTACATAATGTTTGTCAATGTTTATATTTCTCTAATATTTTGAGATAGTTGACTTTAGATTATATATTTTACCAACAAGGTATACAGGTTTTACGATACAAAGGTTTCGTTTTGTAGCTGACCATGTGCAATTATGTAGAACATATGCATCTATAAATAAATAATACTTTTAACTATCAGTATTCAACTGTTAAACAATATTAAATTATTTAATCGTCAATGGTTCACTAGTTTACTTTATTTATCGCAATCATTTGAAGCAACCCTAGGGGTTATCTGGTGAGTTATTTGTAAATATTATTCTTAATTTAAGATATACTCTGATTACATTACACCATTCACATTGATTTGTACCGGTGATGGAATCGTACGCGATGGCTAAAGATCTGGTAATTCTTGCATACTCCGGTGGATTGGACACGAGCTGCATTTTAAAATGGTATCATCAATTGAAATTACCTATATCCATTTTATATCACGGCCGTAAATTGCAATTAAAAAACTTTATTTAAAACGCTAGTGTATTGAATATACAATTATGTTTGACAGGTTGATCCAAAAGAACTACGATGTGGTGTGCTATATGGCGGATATTGGACAAAACGAAGACTTTGAGAAAGCTAAACTGAAGGCAAAGGCGATTGGAGCCAAAGATGTAAGTTAATCCTACTAATATAAAGGCCAAAGTTTGTAAGGAAGTTTGTTAGGTACTTTTTAACACAAAGCTACGGAACAAATTTTGATGAAACTTTAATGTAGATGCATCAGAATAACATAGATACCTCGGGAAAAGCTGTTTCCGCGGGAAAAACTTTTCTACGCGGGCGAAACTGCGGGAAACAGCTAGTTCTATACAAACACAAAAATTGGGCGTTCATTAATAGACGAGATAAGACCCTTGTGCCGACTTTTCCCCTTGGTCGACTGTCTAAAGTCCATATACATCTGTTACCAGTAATAAGTCGGCTATTTGCACAATTTGTGGTTTTATTTTTGACTGGCAGGTCATAGTGGAGGATCTCCGTCGAGAGTTCGTTGGCAACTACATGCTGCCGGCGATCCAAATGGGTCTGGTGTACGAGGGTCGGTACTACCTGGGCACCTCGTTAGCGCGGCCTTGCATCTCCGTGGGCATCGTCAGTGCTGCTAAAAAACTGGGAGCAAAGTTGGTACCTATTCGAATTGTAGTTTTTTCCACCTGGTCACTGCCATGGCAGTCGTCAATCTTTTTCGATTCAACTAAACATTTAGCTTAGGGTATCCGGACTAGAATAACTACCTTTTTATTGCCTACTGCGCGATAGCAGGGTTACTGGCGGTTCCCCCGTTTTCGTTTCCCCCCAAAAAATTATCTAAGGTAGAGTCATGTTTTTCGCGCGTATCTATGTAGCTGGGATTCTTTATTCCCTCGAAAATCTCATATTTTTAAGGGTAGGCCTGTTCCAACTGTCGTTATTAGCTAAATAAATAATAAGTTCGAATTCCAAGGTGTGAAACTTTTTGTCATTTAATTGTCCTGTTGGTCATTGTATTTGTTGCTAATAAAACTATTAATAAATGCCGTACTTATAATTATAGAGTTCTAAAGTCCATCTACCTATGAGAATGTGCTAGAAACTAGCAGCTAGTTGAGTTCATTATAGTTATTATTATTAAACAGACATAAATCTGAAACAGGTACATTTCACATGGCGCCACCGGAAAGGGAAATGATCAAGTCCGATTCGAATTGAGCGTGTACTCTTTGTGGCCGGAAGGAAAGGTAAGACCTGGTGTGCGTCACCTTGGCAGAGCCACGGCCTTGATTTGAAATCTGACTATGCACATAATTAATCACAATGTAAAAAATAAAAGCATTGTTACAACTTGCAGGTGATAGCGCCGTGGCGTCTACCTGACTTCTTCCAAAGGTTTCAGGGTAGAATCGACCTTATTGAATTTGCGAAGAAAGAGAACATTCCTGTATCAGCGACGCCCAAAGAGCCGTGGTCTACCGATGAAAACATCATGCATATTAGGTTTGTAATGACAAGAAGGCAGTTTTTTTTATCTAAAAATAATAATGAACTTGCATTATCTGTCTTAAAATCATACAATCATAGTTAAGTATGTTTATTTTGTATGGTGTATTTGGGTATATTATAGGCAGGTATGAATGAGTCTATGTTTACCACATACAAATTTTTAAAGAAATCATAGGCATAGTTTTTAAGAAAATCAACTTTTCTATAGTTTTGTACGGTAGATTTAGAATGTAACAAAAATGCCTATGCTTAAAAGTCCATGGAGGGAGTTATATTCTTAATTTGAAAGTTAGAAAAAAAAAGAAAAAAGTTTGGCGCTAGACATACGTCACGGACATACACACACGTAATTACATAAAAACAAACATTTTTAATATTGATTTCATCGCCTCTCAAAAGATTTATAACAAAAACTGAATTTTTTGGCACGAATACAATTTCTTCACTCCTATAGAAAACTTGTTCGAAAGTAAAAAAGGTATGTGGTGAAACTGGTGAAGAAAGTCAAATATGTATTTTTATTATTACAGTTACGAATCGGGAGTATTGGAGGATCCCGCCGCTATACCTCCAAATGGAATATACAAAATGACAAAGGACCTCCAACAAGCGGACGATTATCCTAGCACTATTGATATTAACTTTAAAAATGGTTTGTTATAAAATTAACAAGGAATAATGTGACTGCAACTTTTAAATATATTTGCAATATAACACAGTAGGGGGTAGGTAGGAGTAGAAGTCATTTGAATATTGATCCTTCGAACTGGATTAAAAAACCAGTAGGTACTAATTGACACATTCGCTCTTAACATTAGAGTGACAAGGTACCTACTAAAGTGAGAAGCTACTTTTGACGCTGACTGTACCTTCGCAGGCATATTATTATATCCTTGACTGTTGCAGATACTGAATTATAACTCCTTAGAGCAACACGGGCCGCCGGCCGTCCGTTAAACCCGGAGAGCAGCAGCGCGCGTTTTCATTTCGATGTGAAACATGTCATTTTTCGCGAGGGACTCCCCGCACATTTGACGCTATCGTACGGTCGGTCCGTGGAAACAAAACCAGTATAAACTGCTCTCTCAATAGTGTGAGACTTCCAAAAGGCTAGGCCCGCTCAATGTCAAAGTGTTACTACTGACGTGCGGTCGACTGTACACATCGACCTCGCATGACCGATGGTCTTGTACCTTTTTTCAGCGGGAAACGTCTGAGTATGGCGACTTCCCTCCATGCGTTGCTGATGCCACTGACATGCAAAAACCAAATTAAAATAATATTTCAGGTTTGCCTGTGTCCATTAAAATCCCGAGCGCACATGAGAAGGCCCTGCTCGTGACTGACCCCCTGTGCCTTGTCGAGACCCTGAACAAGTTAGGGGGTCAACACGGCGTTGGACGCATTGACATCGTTGAAAACCGCTTCCTTGGTTTGAAGGTAATGCAGGCTGCAGATGCTAATCGAGACGCGAGTCTCGCGAAAATCACGACCATATGAATTAGACGTGAGTGTACATGGGATGACTCAGGAGAAGGCGTCAGCCGAGAATGTGGTTGTCAAGTTACTATTTCCGATTTGGCCAATGCAGATGAAAAAATATTCTAAAATCTCATTAAGTAATTAACAATCTACATGCGTGTTTTTTTTTCGCAGTCAAGGGGCCTTTATGAAACGCCAGCGGGAACTATACTTCACGTGGCTCATGTAGATCTAGAAGCCTACGCTCTAGACAGAGAAGTCCTACGGTCAGTCTTGAACTTTATTCTTCAGCCAGAAATAGTATGTTTTTTTTAAATAGTGCGTAGCTCTGGCAGCTAGTGGTTTTCTAAAGAAAATCAAAAATATAGTGTCTACGAAAACACAAACCAATAGGAGATACTAACGATGCCTGCCTAGCATGTCGGGCCAAAATGTTTACCCAAAATACAATCTGTACTACCCCACACCACAGTGCACATTATGGCATTTTGAATGGTACCATACAAAATACCATAATGTGGTGTGGTCTTGTTTTAGGTTGTTTTTAAATGATATCGTTGTATCATACATTCCTGCAGTAAAACTGTTAGATACCTACCTGCGATCATAGTATACACTATACATCTTGAATGAAAAAAATTAGCTAGGTACTCGAAAACCCACCAAAGAGATCATATCTCTATGGTATACATGATCGCAGATACCTACACTACTTTTCGTGTCCGCAGTGCGTGCTGCCATATATTTTTCCGCCGTGCGGGGCGCGGCAGCTGAATCTGTAATCCTAAAACTTCTGGTTTGTTTTCAGAATAAAAAAGTACCTGCAGGATAAATTGGCTGATTTCGTGTACAACGGTTTCTGGTTTTCTCCTGAAGCCGCGTACACGAGAAAGTGTTTAGAAATGTCACAAGAGACTGTTACAGGAACAGTCACCGTACAATTGTTCAAGGGAAATGGTTAGTTGAAGCCACAGACCACCCAACCAATTGACTGCGCATTGACGGCGAAAGCGTTCATCGAAATCGACTATAGGTATATTACCGGCATCAAGCCATACTTGTTTTAGTGTGAGTTTGATTTTGCCTTAGGTAAGAGCTCTCGCAATAGTTATTTGTGTTACAAGGGAACTTTTTTCCTTAACTTAGGCAAAATCAAACTCGCACTAAAACAAGTATGGCTTGATGCCGGTAATATACCTATAGTCGATTTCGGTGAACGCTTTCGCCTCCACCTTACACCTTCATCTTACATGAAACTAAGTCGATATGCATTTTAAAAAAAATTCTTCAAAAATACTTTGTACTGGCGTTGTATGAGAAAACATTTTATTGAATTTGACTAACTTCTGCTGCTCAGATTTTTTTCTTCCGCTATAATGAAATGATCCTTACATGAAACTGAGTCGATCCGTATCAAAAAAAATTTTGATCAAAATGTCTAATTTTTATGGACAACACACGTTGGACCAAAAAAAATTCTATGCCAAAATTGTTTTAACAAAAAAAGACCAAATGGTTCCTAAGACAGTTTCCCTGTATCTCCTATGCTTTCGATTTTAGCCTAAGTGTCCCAGTTAAAAAAAACACTCTGTATATGGTGTCAACTGGGGAAAATGCGTCCGTTGGGGGTACGCGGTACTATGAAATTAGCTGGTTACAATCTGCTCTGTAAAAATACATCTATAAATAGGTGCCACGTATGTGGACACATTTCATTATATCGGCACTTCAACGTCCACTGCTGGACATAGGCCTCCCCAATGAACAAATGAACACCCTGTATTCCGCATTTAATTGTCAATGTCAATTGTCAATGTTTCTGGTGCATACGTTTGGATCTCTACTGAATAATTTCATTTTGTCACATCACCCAAAGGTTGCCTGGAAGAAGTCGCTGAAAGCGATAAGGCCGCCATTGTTCACTAGTTTATTACCGTTATGTTGTTTTAGGTTTAATAAGGTACATATTTGGTACATTTCTTCTGCAGTCAGATTTCAAATCAGAGGCAGTAGCTCTGTCAAGATGACTCATATTGTTTTTGGTACACAATAAAGTTTAATTCAATTGAATTTAATGCCAGAATTTTGTACGGGTTCTACGAGCGGCGCCGTCTGATATATAAATACAGGCTTATAAGATAAAAAGGTAATGCAGAGATTATTTCTTTATTACAGTGTCTATTTTGGCGAGGAAAAGTTCAACGAGCCTATATAATAAGGATTTGGTTTCCATGGATATAGCTGGTGGTTTCTCTCCCGAAGACAGTACCGGATTTATTAACATCAATGCGCTAAGACTTAAGGAATACGCTAGATTCACTTCTCAGACAAAACTGTAATATGAAAAGACCAAATAAAAAAACTGGTTGTGTGCGGGAAATTAAAATAAAAGCGTGTATCAATAACAACTCTCACCTCATAAGGCGCTCTTACAAAAATTGTCCGTTCGTAAATCTCCAATAAAGTTACTAATACAATCTTAGTGCGGTTGTGATATTAGTGAACATTGCCGACTAACTTTGGTCGTGCCCTGTTTTTGTGGAGGCCGTGTTGTAACCACCGGTTTTAATCAAACCCTTAACACTAATATGACTTGGCTGTATAGTCTATCGACTTTTGCCTGTCCATCATTGGGCGAACTTTAAAAAATCCGACGACTGATTGACTGTCAGTTCAGTTCATCAATCAAAATTTTTTCCATGATACATAGTTTTGTGGTGTGTACAATTTTCTCGTTCGTGTCTCTATTTAGTTAGCACAGAGTACATTAAATATAGTTAGTTAGTGTCTCGTTCTGAGGGGAGCCAACAATGCACAACATCAACAATGTACGTCACGAGAGCGGACGACACGAGAATGCACACACCAGCAGTGCGCGACAACGGATTGCACAACACGGGATGTCGCCAAATACGCCGCTGTACCTTGCTCGTCCGAGCCGAGAGTGTACAGCACCGTATTTGGCGACATCGCGTGATTGGCCGATTGGTTGGCCAATCAGGTGACTCGGAATTTTGAGGCTTGGATACTAGGTAGTGCTGTTCCGAAAGACGATTGATTGCGTGATTGAGTAAAGGTTCGTCCGCCCAAACGCATAAAATATCTTTACAGCGGTTTTTCATTACACGGTCTGGCTTTTAAAATACGATTCGACGTCACATTTTACAAAACAAACAGAACATGACATCTGCACATACAGTATTCATAGTACTCTGGGCTTTTTGGCCGGTTTTTTCTTGGAGACGGTTGTCTATTTTATTTATTTTTCTTAAAAAATGTATAGCAGTTTTATAAGCAAGTAGTAGTTTTATAAGCAACAAGTGCCTATTAAAGTGTATATTGTGCGGGATAGTTAAATAAAAGAGTGTAACGTCTCTACCGGATCGTTCCAAAATGTCCCTTGTTATTCTTCATTAAACCTGCTATTACTATATAGTTTGTGCCTGCTATCGGTTTAATGCGGACATGAACCTGCGTGTGGATCACCGTATCGCACTGGTTGAGTCCTCGTGGGGGCCGTGCTGCGGTTTTATTGAAAATCGCCGACTAACTCTAGTCGTGCTCTGTTTTTGTGGAGGCCGTGCTGTAACCGCCGGTTTAAATAAATATATGAAATATAATACTTTATGTAAGACAGGGCTGTATGGACAAAGCTTCCCTTGCTCGTCCTCAATAGAGGACAAATTAACAACAACAAAAAAAAAACATACTACTCTGCCGCCTGTTTTGCTGAGAAATGTGAATAGAAACGGTCTACTATCTAATTTGTGAAAGAAACTGTGTGTTCCGCGCGTAAAGTTCTGAAGAATCCCTTTCCGAAGAAGTCCCTGGCCCATAGCGCCCCCAAGGGTACACTCCAACCGAGGTTTCACCAAAAGGAACCTGGTTATATTTGTGCTGATAGCGCCAATCTGCCTAGATTATTTTATGGTCGCTAATTTCATTGTAATCCAGACTTTTGCTCTGCTGAGTTCCGGAATGCTAAAAACTTCCGTGTAAGTACCTAAATAAACCAAGTAATACGACATAATTTATTTTAAGTCGATATTTCTTTGGTTAAAAAAACGTCAAGTATTTTGTTTTGTGAAATGCTAAATAGGTACTTTGTTTCTAATTTCAGATCTTCGCGACAGTCGTACGGGGATGATGCTATTGGGTATGTCCAGCTAAAGAGGGTGGCAAGTTTGTGTTCGATAAAATGTAAAATTTCTCATGAACACAAGGTCCTCCAACAGCCATACTCAGTGTCCATGGTCATCGATGAGAAGGAAGTAGTACAAAGTGTCCAGGGTGATGACTGCCCTGCCTCCCAAGGGGGCTGGAAACATTATTTTGCCCAACGTAATGCTAAATAGGATAAAAGACTTGATGTGTGAATTATGAACTTTTTGGGAAAAATTGTCCAGCACCATCTATGGTGCAGATTTGTTTATCCATTATAGTCTGTACCAATTAAAATAATTAATCTTAGTAAATCATGTATTTATAATTACTGTAATTTTTTTGTTACAATCCATCTAATATCTTCAATACCTTTCTAATATCTTGGATTAAACTTGATTAATCATGCATTATTTTCAATTGAAATTCGTCTTCTTCAATTTTCCTTTTTATTTCGGATAATTCTGATTGGTAAAGTACTGTAGGATGAACTTACGTATTTTACTGTTTCTTTTTGTTAATTTTAACAAAATGCTGTTTAATGAAATTTTTTGCGCATAAAGTGGATGAGTGGATGGCAGATGCAACTTTACTAAATAGTGTTGGCTGTAAGCTGTGTAGAACCTTTGCCATATCTTGTTACGCCTATAAAACTTAATGAGTGTTATCTAATCTGTGGCTAATAGTATATTGTGCGCTATAATTGTGCGTGTACTGCCACAAACTCCTAAAAAAAAATATAATGTGCGTGTACTGAACTTGGTAATATCTTTAATATTTAATAAAACTACATAAAACTAATATTAAAAACGTTTCAATAAACAATAGTGCCCATTAAATCAAAAATTCAAGTGATAGAAAGGCCGTTTGTGCACTACTCAAACTCAATTCATACTCAATACGTGAAAAAGACGGACACGTTTTAAGTCTGTCTTGGCCGTAGTACTAAATGTATATGTACGCTTGTGCACTCATCCGTTTCCAATTCAAATTCAGGAGTGTAGTGCACAAACGGGAGGATGTGAATTTTAGCGATGGGCGAACTCGTTTTATCTTCAACTCGAGTAGCTCGAGGTGAGCGTCCAACTCGAGTTACGCGGTTAAAATTGTTGGGCCTCCTTTTATTTTATACTTCTATTTGATACCGGCCACTTTAGGTTTTTTATACTCTCTTTTGTTTTCTTACTTGTCACTCGTGAAAAATTGCAATTTAATAAAACACTATATATATTCTGAATATCTTTTTATTGGAGTTATTAGGGTCTAATCCATATATAAAAGGCTTTAGATACTTCTAAAATGACTCGACTCGCCCATCGCTAGTGAATTTCACGTCCCGTCTTTTTCACATTGAATATGAATTGAGTAGTGCACAAACAGCCAAAATCAGTTGGCATGGCACGGAGGGCATGAGTCCTTGGACGTATACTATCACAAACTATATAGTATGCTACGCATTATACTATCAAATTTGTGGGCATGAGGAGCTGACAGGACATGGCGCGGCGAGACCCCAAGGCATAGAGTTATCTAGTATACTAGCTATAGAGTGCGCGCATCGCTCATTGCCCATTGTGCCAAGTGTAAACAGGTGTTTTATATAGACGCTTCAATATGGATTTTATCTAGATCGTTTGTTTCCGTGAATCGTGTTTCGTGTTCCGCGTAGCTTGGCACTACACATTTCACCATGATTACACTAAATCTAAATACTGGCGCGAGCAACAATCAGCGCTTCTGACGTGTTGTGACTAGTAGCGTCGCTCCGAAAATTTCGAGACTGTTCAGACCCGTGCTTACAGTTCATACTTGTTAACGCGCGCTCTATGTTTACTAACCCCAAGGTGACTTTTTCAGTGTGAAAAATAATTTCTTGCCACAAAAGACATGATTGGGCAACGACCCCTTCACCTTTCCAAATGAAAGAACTAGACCAAAAAAAAAATACAATAGATTTGACTGTATGGGCTGCATTCCCTTTGCCTATCCAAACGTTTTTTTTGTCTGGTTCTTCCATTGAGAAAGGTAAACGTATCAATACCCATACAACCATGTCGTTTGTGGGAAGAAATTATTTTCATCTAGTCCTGTTACATAAAGTCGTCTTGGGTCTGTCCCCGTCATGTCCTGTAATATTACTTGAATTCTTCAATTACTTGACACTTTTTCATTGATTTGTTGTATAGTACACTACCTAGACTAGTCCCACGATAAGACTGCAGCACCAATTGTCTATGATCCCTAAAAAATCTCGCGCTGGTATCCCTTCCTTATAAACGTCATTCTACGGTGTCATTGTGTGTTGTGATAAACAAGAAGCTGAATTTGTTAATAAATATAGGAAACCCTGGGAAAATCGATCAAGAGTGAAGTGCAAAAACTTATTTGTGAAATGCTATGTCATTTTCAAAGTGTAACAGAACAATCAGAGTCAGTCATCAGGCAGCGAGCCAGCGAGCAGGCGGCCGACACCGCGCGCCTGCGTGGTGCTACACACGTGGAAGGTGCCTGCCCCTTACACGTGGACATCAATGAAGAAGAATGCCTCCAGCTGCGTCTCAACAATGGTATTGCCACTTTTATCACTTTTATTTGACTGACCCGATAGATAGCCCAGTTGGTAGTGCTCCTGCCTTCTGGGCCGAGGGTTGTGGGTTCGATCCCCACCCCGCGTAGAAAATAACCAGGACCGACAGCTTAACGTGCCGCTCCGGCTCGTATCTGGTGCAGAGGCTGTCCATAGCGACACAGCGCGGCAACGCCGCGAGCGTTATGGGCACCTTTGCACCGGCTACGAGGCGAGGCGGGCTGTTCGACTGATGGGGTCGTATGTACATAGTTTTATCTCTGTATTTTTGTGTTAAGTTATCGATAATTATTTGATAGTTAAGTAACCTATATGTATTATTATATTGACTCCTATTAATAAATAAAAAAAACTTTAAAGATGATCAAAGGTGATTTAACCTGCAAAGCCCAAACTAAACTTGGAACAGTCTCACAAAGACATTTTTGTGAGTGTCCCCACGGGGAATCGCACCCAGAACCTCGGATCGCAAGCCAAACGCTCAGACCACTAAGACAATGGAGGCTGTTAATTTGTTGATAATTTAATACCAATAGCTAATGGTTCATCATCATCAGCTTATTGCGATCCTCTGCTAAACATAGGAGGACTCTGCCAAGGTGCAGTATAATATTTATACTGCATTTTTGTTTAATTAATTTTACTTTTAGGTAACCATGGAAAGAAGCATTGCAAGCTACGAATAGAGATCAAGAGATGACTTATGTATGGTCACAAGATCTGTGTGGAGAACAAAGGCAAGAGAAAGAAAGGACATGAAGACTTCGAAGGAGGCCTATCCTGTAGGACCTGAGGAAGTGAATAAAAGAAAATGATAATTTAAATAAATGTTAAATTTATATTAAAATAATGATCATCATTTAAATTATTTCTTAATTTTAATTATATATATATATTTTTTTAATCTTTTTTTTTTATGAGGCTTATGACTCAAGGAAGTCAATGCCAGCCTCGTAAGGAAACACTGTTTGCCATGTTACTCGGACCTCAGTCTGAGAGACAACTTTATAAATTTATATAATTCTTTTGCCTTATCTGACAACGGGCTGCTCAATATAAGGTTTATCTCACCGTTGTCGCCGATGTTATTGTTATCTCTCAAGTACTGCTTTCTGTAGGCTGCGTTCCGGCCACACTCCATACCAGATGGTGCAAGTCCTCTATTCGGTTGCATTCACTACACAGTGGTAAGTCTACTATCTTCATGAGATGGTAGAATTTATTTAACGGAATGTGACCGGACCGCAACCTATCTTATCTTCTGAGGGGGCCAGGAATACCTTGGCGACACTTCGACCCTATGGGATCTGTTGTGCCAAACCCCTGTCCGCCAAACGGTGTTGGTGGACTTCACATACGCCTTAGAATAGTTAAATACCAGTCTTTTGGCGTATGCAGGTTTCCTCACGATGTTTTCCTTCACCGAAAATCCTGTGGTATTATAATTAACCGTACTTAAGTTTTCGAAAAACTCATAGGTACGGGCCAGGATCGAACCCACGACCTCATGAACGTGAGGCGAGTGCACAACCAATTAGGCTACCACGGCTCTTTGACCGCAACCTAAATGCCAGAACTAGTGTTTTCCTACTAACCATGGTTTGACGGAGCCGGCAAACCATGGTTAGTAGGAACCATGGTTTGCCGGCTCCGTCAAACCATGGTTTTCGCGGCGAATTTTAATTATAAAAAATATTTAAGTAACAAACAAATATAGTACTAATTTATAACTACTTATCTGTAATGAATAAAAACGAAACAACACATTAAATAGGATTTCCAAAATGTAATCAGATAAGAACCTACAGTTTAGGGGCAGTAACTACAATGCTATCCCGATAGTAATTTTCTTTGCCACTTTCATACTGTCTCCACACTTATTCTTCTTAATTCTGGATGCGCCCATAATTTAGTTACCTATACAATTACTATTTTGGTTCTGGCACTTAAGTGTTCTTTTCTTCTGCGATAAAAGTAATGGAATTCTATGTCATGCTTGCGGTCCTCTTGAGCAGCAATGATCGTGGTATGGTCTATGTCCGGGGCAAATATTTTATCTCCATCAAGTTTGAGTTGCACACTACATAAAGCATCCGATGGCAGTGAAGATCTGAAATAAATAAGATTCATTAGAAAGATATTATGATGGCAGATATAGGTATTAACCTACTATACGTTAATATATAGTAATGACCTACAAAATATATAGAGTAATTGAATTGACTTCTAAAATCAAAAACAAAGCAAAAATTATGAAATACCTAAAAAGTCGTTTGGACAAACATCAGTAGCCAGCAATAATCCTAATCAGACCACAGCCAACTAGCAACAAGATACGGCTTACTGTTGGAACCAAACTTACAGCCCCCAGATAAAGAGCTCTAATACTTTACACACTGTTAACATAGGCTATCATAAATAAGATGATTTGTAAGTTACGGAAAGAATCTTCAAGAATGGGTTAGTAAGGAGCTCATAGTAAGAGCCCTGGTTACTCATGGAGAAATTAAGTTGTAATGCTGTTATCAAACTTCCATTGGGTAAGTACACCACTGTTTTTGTAATAACATAGGTACTTACTTGCCAAAGAAGTTTACAGCCTGATTACCTGCAACATCAATTAAACAGGCACACCAGTTGAAAACGCTTGCAACGTTGTTATTTCATTATCTTTTCTTCTTTTACATCTCCTTCTCTTACATCTCATAACAGGACCAATAGCCATCAGAACACTATTTACTAAATTCTTCAAATAGGAGTAAGTCGTTTTTGTTAATGCGTTCCAGTTAAAATCCACATTTCTTCCTGATTTAGCAATAGGAGGGCGGGTCAGAGAGTCAACTTTGGACCCATACTGAGCTTAGTTCTTGCAAAATAAAGAAACTCTTCATACTATAAAACATAATACACGAATAATTGATGGAACGTTAGGCAACGTGAACCATCAACCATCATCAAATAATGAAAAATCAATCAAATCAGTAAATCACCCATCCCTAGTGTCATGTGGCTTTTTACTTTTTTAATGTGACGTCACTCTTTGTTTTGATTCCAATTGTTATGCTGTACAATACTATGACGGGCACTCTTGGTCCGGTCCGAGAATGCACGACATAACAATGCGCGTCATTGGAATTCAAAATACGTGTCGCGCATTCTCGTGTTGTGCATTGCTGATGTCGCGCATTACTGGTGTGTGCAAAACAATGTCGTGCATTATAGGGACCCGTTCTGAGATTCAACTTGTTTACAATTACAATTTATTTTACAACACTAACCTGCAGTGTAGTAGGTATTTTCCAATAAGTACGTGAAATTGGCGGAATTATGTGCCATACACAATACAAAAGACCATAGGTTTATTTAGATCTACTTACTTTTCAAAAATCAATCAACATCAATTCATTTCATTTGATAAATTTTTATTGTGTGTGTTAGACTTGTTCTACATTTACTGGTTGTTGTATATTTTTGAAAATGCACAGAAACTTGCCACAGAATAAAGAAGCTTTATTGAAGTCGTATACCACACGATTAAAGGAAGATGTTAAAAGCATGCTTGAGAATTTCGAAGGTAAGCCCTGGCTGGGTCAGTATCTACAGCAACCTAGCAAGCTCTTCGCCTCACTCCTCACAACGCGACATATATTTTTAATTTAATAATAACAATGTTTTGGACAGATTTACGAGCAGGTTTTTATAGCTGCCCCCTTTTCTACAACCTTACCACAGAAACTTACTGATACTTGCGAATGAAAATTATAGTTCCTACCTACTCAGAACTAATCGATTTTGGAAATGGTCCAATTAATCTATGTGAAACTAGGACCTACCTCCCTTCCTAGTACATAAAGTAGGTAGGAACATAAAATTAAACTGATCTGCTTTTATTTCAGAGACTATCAAGCTTGCAAAGGGTGAAAATGAATCTCAACTAAATAGAATGACTCAGATAGAGCAAGATACCTTTGAAATGCAAGTTAGGGCTGCTAACATTGGTAAAATTGCTTTTTTTGAATTAATTAATTTTTAATACCTACCTATCTTTACTCATGAAATACAACATAATATTTGTAAAATTTTGCTTGGATCCTAGAGATTTCAGGGTGATTAAAAATTTTGAATTAATAAAATTTAATGTTAAATTTTATTGATGTATATTTGTTTTACTTTTTCATTTTTATACACTGTCTACTATTAATTAGAGAGAAGACGTCCTGTCACGGTCGCCAGTTGTCATTAAACAGCTCAACACGAAAGGACGTCTTCTCTCTAATTCTCTCCCCGTTTTCCAACAATTATGTATTTCAACTACATACCTAATATTATTTTTCAGTGAGAGCTGGAGAGTCACTGATGAAGTTGGTGTCCGACATCAAGCAGTACCTAATATTAAATGACTTCCCGTCAGTGAATGATGCAATCACACAAAACTCAAAACTGTTCCGTACAAAACAGCAGGAATGTGACCAGAAACTCATGTCTTTACGCGATGATATTGCAGCAGATCTCTATGATTTAGAAGATGAATATTTTACAAGCATTTATAAGTAAACTGGTGTTGTGCACCTAACACAAAGTTTTTTGAATTAAAATCTTTGCCTGTTCACTTCCCATAATAGGATGCATATGCATGAGTATGCATAAACGAATCATTTAGAATTTCGCCGCCTAAAGGCCTTAGGGTAGATATTTGATAACCGCAAATTTAACTTTTTATCTCATTTTTTGACATAAACTAGTAATGTCCTAGGATATGATTATATGTAAAATGTATGGTAAAATGACATTAAAACAATTTTATGACGTTAATTTAATTGGATAGTTTCTGAGTGATTGACATGTTTATATTTTGCGTCTTTCTTTACCACAAATACCACATGAAACTTTAGGCGTAGTTCTTGAGAAAATGACTTATTTTACCTGAGCTAGAAAAAAAGACGCCTGGAAAATTTACAAACTTTACTTACTAAGTACCTAATAACAGAAATTTTCATCAAATGCTTCTTTTTCAACTGTGTCATCAAAAACTAGACTTATTCACATGATCGTATCTCCCTTACTCCTTCCATTTAAGTAGTTATTCGAAAGTGCAGTGTCCCCTCTAGATGTTCAATGTCCTCTCCATGTTCTCCTTTAGGATGAATAGAAATAATTTTACTAGGTATTTTTATTCTACAAGCAGTCGACAGACTTTAATTGGATGTGCTGATTGAGTTGGTCTCGTCTCCCTAAAACACCTGTCCAACTCTATCAAGACTATTAAAAATGAAATAAATATGCTTAGCCATATTTTTTTATTATGAAATACATTACCTACTTGTTTTAATGCACAATATCCTGCTAATTACAAACAAGAAACCACAACATTTGAATAATTTAATCAATGAAACCTAATATTTCTTTAGCATTTGTCTACAAAAAGGTAATGAGGCCCTTTTCCAGGGTATTGCTTAGCAGTGACAGGCCTTCCAAACTTATAGTCCTCCAAGAAATAGTACAAAGCAAACGCTCCTCCAACTGTACCCAGAAACCACATCCACTGATGCCACAGTGGGAACCTTGGTCTCATACTTATGTCATATCGATCTTCGCCAAATATCTCTGCCCGTGCATGAACCTAAAAATTAAATTGTTGGATTATTGTTATAATATACGCAAACACCACCAGCCTGACTATATTTAAGTAGAGCATTCTTAAAGTTCCTAACTTACTGGCTCGTTAAAGTTTCTCTTCAATTCAGGCATGTCATACGGATAACTTGGATCCTTTGAATCTGCACCAATGTCCGGCAGTTTAGGGTAGTCGCCGTATCCCATGTACTCAGGGTACGGCTGGTACTCCTCGACTGTCATCCCATATCTCTTTGCAGACTCAGCTCGCTCCTCTGGGGTCTTAGGATATGGGCCGGGTTTGTATTCATAATTCCAGTCTTGAAAAAAATACGAAATGACGTAACAATAGCTCGCACTGTAATGTTATGATGAAATAATACTAGTCCGAACAAAAACTTACGGTTACGTGTGGCATTACAAAATATTCCAACAGTTTTACGGACAGAAACTGAATTGGACAAAACGGCTCTATTCATTAAAGCTAGAGCCATTTTAGTAAAATACGAAAAAATCCGAAAAAGAAAATTGAGTTATTTTTTTTTTGTTAAATTCGTCTACAAACTATATAGGGATACTACGTCCAATGATGGACAGGCAAAAGTCGTAGACCATACAGCCAAGTCATATTTTGTTAGATAGTTTTACGACCAATTGGAAACAAGTCCTAAGGCCCCCATTACATTACAGTAGGTTTTGCTGTCAGTTTTACCACAGCAGTAAGACGGTGACTGATGGAAATCTGCACTTTCTCTCTCTACGGCATACTTTATTTTTTGCATTCATCCTTTTTAAGGTGAATGTACACCTGGCTGTACCGCAGTCCCTGCAGTCGCCGCACTCATCGCATTATGTTGACGACCTCGCACACCTGGCCGCGCCGCAGTCCCCGTACGCACCGCAGCGCAGTCTCCGCAGTGTGTCTCCGGTGAATGCGTCCAGTGTTGCCAGAGACAAATTTTGACTATTTTTGACACATGACGTGAATATTTCGAGAGTTCGTAGATCTACATTCAAAACATTACTCCTATAATTAGTAACGTACCTAATTAGGTACATTTTAATACTAAAATAATCTAGTAAATAATAAGTATTAAATTGGGTTGGCAACACCATCAGCATCGTCCGATGTAGGCATAGGCCGTTTGTGCACTATGCGTTTCCGATTCACATTCAATACGTGAAAAAGATGGGACGTGAAATTCACGTCTCCTACCGCTTGTGCACTACACACCATTCGTATTCAATACGTGAAAAAGACCGACGGGATTTCTTTTGGTGTGACCATTGGGAAAATAGATAATGTTGCCAAAATCTGCTTTGAGAAAGCTATAGACATGCCGCATACATTAATGTGTGTCCATGGGAGTAGAAAATAAAACAAAAAAGACACTATTTTCACAGAATTTGTTTAATTAAAAATATTTTTGCTGTAACTTAATGTTGTCAATAGGTAGTCTGTGATGCAGACGCTGCGGCCGCATCGGCTGCATCGGACGATGCGGCTAGGTGCGACGGGATTCGTCTGTTTTGAGAACTGTGGTGCGTGTGAGTCGGATGAGTGTGCGAAGGCTTCATAGAAGTTCATACAAAGAATTAAAATGCGGAGACTGCAGGGACTGCGGCGCGGCTAGGTGTGTACATTCATTTTTAGTCCACAAATCAATCATCCATCTGTCAATCAATCAATCCGTCCAGTGTCCACAGACAAAAAGAATCTAACTAGAGATGTCAACCGATTACAATTTTCAGCACCGGTATTTACCGATTAATTTTTGAAAAAAACCGTTTTTTTTAGGTTTTTCCAATAAGTATGGAAACACTCAACTCGAATTTTAATAAAAATAACAGTGAGTTTTGCTCTCACATAACTGTTTGTGTGACACTTCACCTTTTAATTAATTAATTTTGTGAATAAGTATAATAAAAAAAAACTAAGAAATGAAACGAAAGTTACGAAGAAAGCATGAAAATAAGTACCTACCTAGATGTTAGATGTGTGAAATGAAATAGCTTAATACGGGGATTTCCCAAGTATAGTCAATCGTGTTCAGATACGCATCAATTAATTATAATTCAGACCCTATTCAGGTACAGATATCATAATTTTTTTGTAATTAAGCAAAAAAAAAAGAAATCGGTTTTTTGAAAATAAACCCGGTTTTTATAGGTTTGAAGGAAAACCGGTTTATAACCGGATTTGTAGAACCGGTTGACATCACTAAATCTAACTATCTAATCTGTGTGTCAATTCGACGACGAAAAATTAACTAATTTAATATTTTTTATTTCGAACTAAGTGCATTTAGTAAAATTTAGTTTACAGGTATAATTAACATTATTCACATGATGGGGAACGAAAGTTCTCAGTTAAGTGGATTGGAGATGGAAGAAAAGGCCATTGAGTTATCAGATTTTTGGTCACAACATCAAGCTACTTTTAAGGATAGCTGCAGGTATTTCAGCTTAAAAAGTGATGGTTCGGTCTCTGTATTTAAAGGCGAAACTGCTGTGGGTCCTCTATGGGCAATATCAACACCACTAGAGAAGTTTTCGAATGTAAGAGCTATCCTTCTACCACATAAATATATTCTGACTCTTGGGTCTATTTCATAGTGAACAATTGTTTTTAGAACCTTCTAAAGTTTCGTCATCCATGTATTGTACGGTACATATCGACATGGCAGCAGCGGTCGACTCTACACTTAGCAACAGAGTTTGTACAACCCCTATCACATGTACTGAGCTCGCATACACCTCTTCAGATTTGCATTGGACTCAATAATATTTTAAGGGCATTAGTTTTCTTACATGAACAGGCAAGTTTGTACATTATTACCTGTCTACCCATATAATAAATATACCCTCACAATCAATGCACAACCGAAATGCTGGGTTTAGATGCTTTACATAGTTTCCTCAAATGAAGGCAATAACAAAAAAGGATACTATTTTGAAATAAGTCTCTCAACTTATTTCTTATAACTATCAATCTATATAGAAATCTTGAAAGTTTTGTTGAAGTTTGTACTAGCTGAATTAATTGACTGCAATGTTTCTGTTTTCAGGCTGGCATGTCTCACAACAATGTCAGTGTGTCGGCTATCTATGTAACAGGGGATGGACAGTGGAAGCTGGGTGGACTACAGTACTTGTGCTCATTTGGTGATTTGACTTTGGCTTATTTGAAACATGCTAGGATACACAGGTAATACGTGTTTTTTTTACCCCTACTTAAGGATGAAAGTCAACAAGTAACTAAAACATCTTCTAAATAGCATGTCACATTAAAATTTATGCTATGATGATGGCACATTTACTAATATAAAGTAAATAGGTTCATTTATTCTGTATCTCAATAAGTTATGTATTTAGTAGTCAATATTTAAGGCAGACCATAAAATAATATTGAATGTATATTATATTCTCCTCTAACTTTTAGGTATGACAAAGCAGTAGATCCAAATGAAGAATCATATGAGATTACAACAAAGGTGGATCAGTATAGCTTTGCTGTTTTAGTAGAGGATGTCTTCAAAGGATGTAAAGATGGTACATAATTGTATTTAATTAATAGTCAATTACTTGCAGTTTAAAATCTATTTTGTCACTCAATAAAATGTTTTGGTTGCAGATGAAGTTCCTCACCTAAGAGAATTTAAGAAATATTGTACAGATTCTCTCCAAAATAGTGACCCTAAAAAGAGACCTAATTTATCTGACGTTCTTCATCACAATTTCTTCAACCATGAATTCATTACCATTTATAAGTTTTTAAATTTTCTGCCCTTGAAGACTGATGATGAGAAAGGCGAATTTTTTGTGAATATTTTGGACAATCTGAAATGCTATGACGAGGAAACTGTAGCCAAGCAACTTGGTGGGTTATTGCTCTCCAGGCTTACTATGCTCGATCCAACAGCCAGAAAAGACGTGATACCATTCATTCTGAAACCCAAAAATGGTATTTTATTTGAATTTCTCTAAGACATATATTTCAAAGTAATATAGTACTTAGGTACTTGATTTAGGAAACTAATTATCTTCATTCATTTACTTACAGATAGATTACAAAATGGGGAACATACCGGATTTTTCAATTTAAGTGTGTACAAAGAACATGTGAAACCTCGGCTGATGCAACTTTTTGGTGTAAGAGATGGTCAAATTAGAATGTTGCTGTTGACACATTTTTCCAAGTTTGTGCATGTGTTTTCACATGAAGAACTTTCCCAACATATTCTGCCAGAGGTATGATAATTAATTTTTTATTCTGCAAAACATTTTCTATTTATTTAATAGTAGATTTTATATGAAGTTGTGCTTCTTTACAGTTGCTCCTTGGTATCAAAGATACGGATGACAACTTAGTGGCGTCAACGTTAATATGTTTAAGTGAATTAGTGCCTATATTAGGAGCTGGCACTGTTATAGGTGGGAAGAGATCCAAATTATTCACAGATGGAAGACCTAATTCAAAATCGGGTCTTTTAGTGTCCTCATCTGGCAAAGCACATGATAAAAATGCATTTTTACCAACAAAATCATTACATAGTTTCCATTGCTCAGAAGATATATACAGGGAAAATGGTATTGACCCATCTACATTTGAAAAGACCTTATTAAATGAAAGGCCTTCTCCAGTCGGCGGGGAGTCGGTAGACGATGAAGTTAATTTGACAGACTTAAGGTTAAGTAACATAGATGTCAGCGAAGAAGACTGGAGTGATTGGGAAAATAGTAATCGGCAGATTACTACAGCAGAAACAAGTCACATTGTAAAGGAAAAAATTGAGGAAGAAAATATTAGCAAAATACAATCTGAGAGTGATGTCGTTCTGAAAAATAGCAAACATAGTACTGAGAAAGACAATCCACTTGCAAGAACAACACTTCTAGAAAAAGCTGCACTGGAAGCAAAGAGAAATATAATAGACATATCAGAGTTAGACATAAAAAATCAAAAGATCGATTATTCAAAGAAAAGTGGCGATGAATTTGATTACTTTGCAGACATGACGCCTGTAATAGAAAAGCCATCGGTTGTGAATGTTGCTCATATTGAAGACACTGCAGATTTTAGTAGCAAATTAAATTTTGTCCCAGATGAAGGGCTTGACGAAAATGAAGGATGGGGAGAAAATTGGAATGAATAGAGTACTGTATCCTGTTGTGAATATTAAAATTACGAATTAAGTTACTAAATATTTATTTCATACGCGCAATAATGCTACAAGCTATATGATGTTTTTCATAAATATAGACAAAATTGTACCTACATAGTTGTTGTATTTGAATATTAAATAACAGAGTTGCATTAAGAAATTCCAAGTAACAAGTTATACTCGAAAGTCTCCTCGGCATATCATAAAATAATTTTAAACATACCTATTGATACATTAGGGCATAAAGATCGTAAACTCAAATAGGTATGAATTTAGTGTCCGTTCACCTAGCGTACACATAAGAGATTCTGGGCTAGTTTTAGTGCCAATAAATAGTACCCAAATAGTTCCTAGATCAAAATTTAAATAGAAGCAAAATACAATATTATTCTTACATACCTAAGACATATTGTGTATGGCAAAACAAAATTGCTGCTAGTCAGAACTGCCAAAAATTTCTATATGGCAGTATAGATTTATGCCTTAATCACATGGAAGTAGAGCATTTTATATTAGTGAATCAAAAATTCGATCAAAGGGCGACCTTGCAATAATCACCAAAAGAGTATGTAGTGTAAATCCTACCCATAGTTTAAAATGTGTTTATCATGCATTCGTGTATTTTTCGTATCATAAATGGTATTAAGCTTATTATTTACAAACGGTGAACATATTATGACGACTCGCTTGGTTAGTTATATGTTTAGAATTATGCATCAGTGCCCCGAATTATTCTAGTTTGGTCGTTATATATTTTGCCTTACGGTGACTATTTACCGGCCAAAATAAAACTTGAGTATTTGAAGTCAATTTCACAAAGAACTAGTAAACATATTGCTTACTAGCTTAAATATGTTATTTTGATGTATAATTTACATTACCAAGGTCCTACTGTAAAATTTTTATTATTATGTTCCGTAGTTTTGGCGTGAAAGAGTAACAAACATTCAAACATACATCCAAACATCCTTACAAACTTTCGCCTTTTAAATTTATGTAGGATTTATAATATAAAGATAGTGCCGGCCAAAAAGTCGACCCCTATACTTGTGTATTTACTTACTTTTACTAGGTAGGTATTTTTTTACTACATGCAATGGTGTACTGTACATTATTTGTCTAATAAAATGTAAAGGCTGCCTACATATTTCACACTACGTGTGGTCTAATAACACCCTGTATAGTAGAGTTAAAAACAAACTTGATTGACGCAAGGCCTATGTCCATCAATGGACATCAACAAGCTTTTGATGATGAAATAATTTAAAAATGAAATACGTAGGGACTTGGAAATCCCCGTGTCATTTCCCGCGCTTATATTGTTGTTTAATTTTAATTAGGTGGATACAGAATAGAAAAGCCATGTGTATTCACTATTAAAATATAATTATGTACTAAGTACAGTCCTGTGTACTTTTATTAGAGATAGGTAAGTTTATTAAAAAGCTCGGAGCTCATAGCTGGAATTAAAATAAGTAGGTGCCTGCCTACTTAAATCTAGTATTTTTATCTTACGCCTTCGCTTAGCTACAACGTGCGAAATCATTGAAGCTTAATGACGACATTAGTTGAAAAAAATTTATACCTAAATAATAGAAATAATTATTATTTCTATTATTATATTAGGTTATTATATTATAGGTCATTCATTATTTCACTACATTTAATTATTGGCGTACAGTAGGACTCGAAATTACGTGGTGGCCCGCTGGGGTCACGCACACTTAAAAGGCTGGAGCTCAATTTCAAATTTTAGGTAAGGGCTTAGGTAGGGGTAGCTGTTATTATTTAAAGGTATATTCTATTCCCTGAATAGTCTGATTCCAAATGCAAGGGCCCGTAGCCCTACTATTATGATAGGTGTCACTGGTGTCACTCACGAGAAGCCAATTTATCGTACGGTCGACCACACGTCAGTGGAAACAAAACCAGTATAAACTGGTCTCTCTTAGTATTGAAACTTCCTAATAGACTAGGACAGATCAAGGTCAAACACTGACGTGCGGTCGACTGTACCTACCTATTTTTCATTATATTCGCGTTCACAGTGTGCCTACAATTGTCGTCTCTGTACTAATGTACAGTACTACACTCTGTACTATACTCTGTAATGCATACTTTCTATCAGATTTGCACAATCTAAAATGAACCATGATAAATGTCAATTTTAGATTGTGCAAAATCACATACCTATACGTGTAATAGGCGCCGATAGTACAAATGACCATGATATGAATTAATAAAAATATAGATCTTAATGATTGTTATAACAACCAGCCCCTGTGAAGGCTGTTTCCGTTAGGAACTATCTGTGGCTGTGCAGTTTTTTTAACCCGCTGCACCCAAATTCTGGAAACAATCAAGTTCAGGTCTCAAGTGAATTAAGTCTACCTTCTCCAACTCACAACCTTATACAATACAATTCAAAACACTTATCTAAATCTTTAACACAGCCCACAAATATTACGATTTATTGTTGTATTTTTATTTAAATGGCTTAGCCAAATAAATACCTCGATCGTACAGTTTAATACTCTTATTTCATAATGTGTTCTTTCATATAACATTTAAGTAATGGCATTGCGTGACTAATTAAAGAGAATGCGTGGTTATAATAAATACACATAACTGTTACCTACTTTCTTGTAAATAAATAGGTATTAGCACGCCGCCCTTAAAATAATTTTTACCCCAAGGACAAAACCCAAAACGCACCACAGACATAGGGGTATGTTTAAACATATTGTGATTTTAAAAATCTTTTAAGATTTTCGGTCCATACAAACTAATAAAACATAAACAAGTGTATAAACGAGGTTAACAAACCTAAATCTATGACTAGATCAATTAATGCACAACTAAAGTGTTGAGATTCATAGGATATGCTTAGGATTAAATTAGGAACTAATTTAAGAAAATTATACTAATTACTAAATTAGAAAGCAATTTTCCTCTGCATGACGAGATCCTTAGAGCTTTCGTTGAACGCTTCAATCATTTGTTGGCGAGCCATCTCGGAGAGTGTGTCTAAATCGTCACGCGTCATCCCCTTCGTCGGAATAGGCGGTAAAGTGGTAATTACTACTTTTCCTGAAGTGCAAAAATATTAATTTTGTAATATACATATTATGGGATTCATCCAAGTTCTATCTACCACAGAATTAATATTTGATTCTAGATATTAAAGCGCAAGACCGTCGACCGCACATCAGTGGTAACAAAACCAGTATAAACTGGTCTCGCGTAGTATTGAAACTCCCTAATAGGCTAGGCCAGCTCAAGGTCAAAGTGTATCCACTGATGTGCGGAAGACTGTACTTTTGGCAGGTTTTGGATATAGAAAACAAAAACGTCAAAAGTCTAAAGTAGGTAACAGTTATCGCGATATCAATAGTTCAGTTGGCTAGAGGAAGACCCAGGAAGGCCCTGCCGCGCGTCAAAGGAAGTATTTTTTACCCGACTTCGGCGAAGTCAAAAGAAGGTAAATGATACACCCAATAACAATATACATACATAAAGACCATTAACTGCGATTTTAGACGAGAAAACGCTCAATAGACCAACTGCTACTAAATCGTTAATGTGGCATTAGAGCAGGCGATCTTATAAAGCTGTTCTTTCCCATAACGTCTCACTTGCTGCGGCGGAAGCGGAAGTGCGTCACTACCCTATTGCGGCAAATGCCATGGTTCTCATAGAAACAGCTCAAAAAACCGCACTGCTGCTGCGGCTACAACGATGACTGAGACGCTGATGTAATTAATAATAAGTAGAAGTTCGAGTTTAAACATTTTTTATTTGGTACATACCTGGTTCGAATGTCTTAGTAATACCGTCAAGAAAGTAATATTGACTAAAAACAACTGGCATTATCGGAATCTGGGCATCAATTGCTAAATAAAATGCCCCCTTTTTAAATGGTTGTATAATGCCTTTATTATATCTGGCTCCTTCTGGGAATACCCACAATTTAGTCTGAAAAACAATTTCACATGTATAAAAAATTAAATATAAATATTTCTGCTTCACACCTACCTAGTAGTTATTTACCTTTTTTACATTGCCTGACCAAACAACGTGGTGACTACAATTACGTACTATTAAGTAGGTATGTTAAAAATCTATTAGATAATTTTTCAGATGAGACAATTTTTTAGGGAAACATGGAAAAAATATTTTCTTAGCTTTGAATTTTTACCTTGGAAACTTAGCTTCCTCATACGTAAGTACAAAGGTGTAACAAAATCTGCGGTAGGTAACCGATCAATTATAGGTACAGTCTACCGCACATCAATGGTAACACTTTGACCTTGAGCTGGCCTAGCCTATTAGGGAGTTTCAATACTACGCGAGACCAGTTTATACTGGTTTTGTTACCACTGATGTGCGGTCGACTGTACAAGCTGATGGGTAGGTACTGAAAAACTTATGGACTTGAAATTAATTCGAAAAAAGACTTCATACAAACCGCACCTTGTCGTGTATGACACGGTCAGTAGCTTCCTTCATAAGCTTGCGCGCTTTATCTGTTTTGAGGCGATCGATGAATACCAGTCCGGACAGCCAAGCTCCGAATCCAAAGGCACCAGCAAACATCAGGGGTCTCTTTGCGACAACCGTACATCGCTTCATTCGGGGCCACATTTCGAACATACCTATTCATACAATGTAGGTAAATATTGTGGTAAAGTATCAATATTTTTTTAAATTATGTAGAGTACAGTCAAGGACAAAAATATATATACAAGTAATGTGAAACAATAAAAGTAATCATACAAAGTTCAAAAGATATGTACTCATCCAAATACTAATAAATATGTAAACTTCAATAGCCACATAAATATGTATAAGGCAAGTTCAAAAACTTGTATACAATCAAAATTAACATAATTAGTATCCTGCAAGTGATGCAAAATATTGTAGTCATGTTTATTTCATTAAATAAAGATTCAGTAGGTAACTGCTACGAAAATATTTATACAAAATATAAATCCGCGAAAATCTTAGACACTCGATTTAAACACTTGATTTAACTCGAAAACTATTAATCCTAGACCATTAGTTTCTAAAGAAAAATGATATAACTCGTCGAGATCTTCATATCCGATGACAGCTGTCAAACTTGAAACGGCTATAACTCGGAAACCATAGATCCTAGACTACTAGTTTGTAAGGAGAAAAGGTAGATCTCGTCGAGATCTTCATTTCGGATGACAGCTGTCAAATTTAAAACCGCTGTAACTCGAAAACTATTGATCCTAGACTACAAGTTTGTAAAGAGGAATCATAGATCTCGTCGAGATCTTCATTTCAGATGACAGCTGTCAAACTTAAAACAGCTGTAACTCGAAAACTATTAATCTTAGACCATTAGTTTCTAAAGAAAAATGATATAACTCGTCGAGATCTTCATATCCGATGACAGCTGTCAAACTTGAAACGGCTATAACTCGGAAACCATAGATCCTAGACTACTAGTTTGTAAAGAGAAAAGGTAGATCTCGTCGAGATCTTCATTTCGGATGACAGCTGTCAAATTTAAAACCGCTGTAATTCGGAAACAATTGATGCTAGACTACTAGTTTGTAAAGAGAAAAGATAGATCTCAATGATTTCTTCATTTCAGATGACAGCTGTCAAAATTAAAACTGGCATCCGAAATAAAGATCTCGACAAAATCTACCATTTCTCTGTACAAACTAGTAGTCTAGGATCAATGGTTTCCGAGTTACAGCGGTTATAAATTTGACAGCTGTCGTCTGAAATGAAGACTTCATCGAGATCTATAATTTCTCATAACAAACTAGTAGTCTAGCATCAATATATCCGTATTAAAAAAAATTTGATCAAAATGTCTAATTATTATAGACAACACACGCTTGACCAAAAAAATTTCTATGCTAAAATTGTTATCACAAAAAAAGACAAAATGGCTCCTAAGACAGTTTCCCTGTATCTCCTATAGTTTCAGTTTTAGCCTAAGTGTCCCAGTCAAAAAAAACACTGTTTAATTATGAAAGAAAGAAAAATCATTTATTCAACATCAAAGTTAATAATGTATATATATTTTTGAACTTTGTGGTGTTTCTAAGATTATGGTTTAATAAATGAGGACATATTATTGCAACTGTTGTATACATAGTTATCTCTAAAACTATGTATACTTATTTATGGCCTTTTATATGTTGCTAAGTTTATGACCATTTATATGACTACGCTTTTTGAAACTCTGTGGTGTATACATATCTTTGACCTTGACTGTACCTAGGTACCTACTGAGTGTCTAACCCATCTTCTTTTTTTAATGAAGTTCTACCAAGAAGCCGCTATATCATGATACGATACAAAGTAAATACAAGTTTTAAAAAATACCTAATATATCTAGGGAACTCTGATGATTAGATATCACTATAGAGCACTGTTCATTGTCCCAGTGCTCCAAACCGCGAAGTTCCCATTCTATACCCACTATATACGATGCATATCGACAGAATCTGGAAGCAACGCTGTCGACAAAAAATTAATTAAATTATCGGCTTACCGCAAAACAAATAATTAAACACAGACGACGCTGACTGAATTCTATAAAAAAATAATCAATAACTTACATTAGGTTTGTAACATCGCGGGGATATAATAACACTACAGGCAATAAAACGGTGCAAGTAATCAATACATGCGCATAGTAAAGAAAAAACTTTAAGTAATATCGAAAAACATTGCTTTTCTCGTATAAAAAGGGCAAGGTAAAAACAAAACCCGCCAAAAATAATTCAGGATATGAATAGGAGGAAGCCATCATAGCGAACTTTTTTTGTCACTAAAATTGGATTGGAGTTGCCATCAAGAAATATCATAACTCAGACGTAATTGGTTGCCAGCTACACATAAGGGAGTAGATAGAACAGGCGTCCGATACGCTGCGTTTATAAAATTGTATGAATTTCTAGTCAACGAACGAGGCCGAGTCACTATCGATGCGTTGCGATTGCAACGAGACGTGTTTTCGAAACGCAGCTTAGCCAATGTTCTACGGAGTGTTTTGTCATGCGACATTATGTAATGGTAGAAAATTCAAAGTTGTACTTTGCAACATTGTTTCCAGATTTGACATATGTCATGTTGGTGGGGTTTCCTTTTCCGGTTGGCGGTGTCCTCCAGTGGATGCCGAAATCCTGAAATTATTTTAAGTTTTCAATAAAAATGGTGAGGTCAATGTGAAATAAATAGTATAGTAATCACTGTAATTATAGAATATCTTTTACGTGTAGTTTATTTGGATATTCACTGTGGGATGGTGGAAGAATCTTCCGATATTTTCGTGCAGTGTCGCTATCGTGTCAAAGAACTACTTTCACTTCACTTTAATAGCGTATTTCCTCTCCCATTATATTTAATCTACAACAGGTGCATAGTAAAATATGTTGGCTAGTTAAAATATAAATTTCCTGTGAAGTTTACAGCGAAATATAACCTTGTACTAAATGATGAAACGCCGACACATGCGCGTCATCTGATGCTGCAGAAGATGCAAGGTTGATGTGCATTGCCATGTTCTATGTGCTATGTATTATTATACTTCGCCTTCTACTGTAGTATTCTTGATTATAAAGTGTCTCTGATACTCATAATTTGAATTCAAATAGACCTTTGTTCTCGGAACTGTATTTTATAACCTGCATTCGTTCTTTTTAGGGTTTCGTGAAAGTTGTGAAGAACAAGCAGTACTTCAAGAGGTACCAAGTTAAGTTCAAGAGGCGCCGTGAAGGAAAAACTGATTACTATGCCCGGAAACGCCTGACTGTTCAGGTACCTATGCTTATTATACCTTGTTACATTGAGTGCGATGGATCTCTGGCGACACTGGCTACCGTATGGAGGAGGAACTGTGTCTACTTGGATACAATTTGAACTTTTTATACATGGTATGAATAATTTTTATTGATAACAATGTGTTACAGGATAAGAATAAATACAACACACCCAAGTACCGATTGATCGTCCGCCTGTCCAACAAGGATGTAACCTGCCAGGTTGCTTATTCTCGCATTGAAGGTGACCACATTGTCTGCGCAGCCTACTCACATGAACTACCACGTTATGGCATCAAGGTATTTAATAATTGTGGCATTAACTATAAACTCAAGGTTGGTCCTAATTTTCTTTTCTATTTATATAAAAAGTAAAACACAGTTTGGTATCTAACTAAAATAAATGTTTTTAATGATGATTTTGAACGGGCGGTCTGAAAAGTGACGTACAAACACATACAATCGTGTTGCTAGATGTTCAATACTGATTTTTTTTCAAACTGTCTATAATTCATAAGCTTTTATACAATTTTAAATTAGATTTGTTTTCAAGGTGGGTCTCACAAACTATGCTGCTGCATACTGCACTGGACTGTTGCTGGCTCGGCGGTTACTGCAGAGACTCGGCCTTGACACCTTATATGCTGGTGCCACTGAAGTCACTGGGGATGAGTACAATGTAGAACCAGTGGACAATGGCCCTGGTGCTTTCAGGTAAATGAAAAATTCACAAACATAAGATAATATTTACAATATTCATTATGATGATAATTTACAGGTGGACTTACAGACTATATGTAAGACTTACATATTATGTAAGAGTAGTATTGTAAACTTTTGAACACTGAGTTTGTTCAATTTTGTTTACTTATTTTAATAATATCTTTTCAGATGTTACCTGGATGTGGGGCTGGCTCGTACCACGACTGGCGCCCGTGTATTTGGGGCCATGAAGGGTGCAGTAGATGGAGGTCTTAATGTTCCACATTCCATCAAAAGGTTCCCAGGCTATGATGCAGAGGCGAAGAAATTCAATGCTGAAGTTCATAGGTATTTAATTAACAATTATTACTAATAGTCCGATAGCGCTAGGTTTTGAGGTTTCAAAAATACTAAAGTTGTTGGTTTTTCGCATATAGTTTCCGGACCATTTCCCCGACCTAATACCTTAATTTGTGTCATCCTAGGTATTTGCTTAGGTAGATATTTAGGTATTTGTCTTTTTGAACAAAATCGGACTAAAAGAAAATTAGAGATGAAAATTTTTCTTTCGTGTTAATAACCAAGTAGTAGCCGATGTACACAGGCTTTTTGTGTCATCTCTGTCCACGGGAACACTGTTTTTTAACCAGTACCTAACACGTCGCCTAAATAGCTCCAAAAGAATATTACAATCGGTTAAATAGGTGTTACTCGTTTTAGATCACTGGTATCTGTTGTTCAAAACATTTTGTGTCGAATTCATCCACGGTATCTGCAGCTTTTCTATTATTTTTTTACAACACCATGTAAAAGTCACAAAAGAAAATGCAAGTTATTAGAGTTTACGTCTTTATTATTATTATGGTATAACGAAACTCTATTCATAATTTGTGTCGTTTTTGTCAATGGAATCTTTTAATTAACAATAAAAACGGGAACGTATTCGAGGGCAAGGCAAGCGCGGGCGCGGGGGGTGGCGCGGGGGGCGGGGCGCACGCACACAGCCGGCCAGAGACAGGCGCGCGGCGCGTGACACTCGGTGCGAGCGAGTTGAAACAAGTCCGTATTTTTTCGGTCTCATTGATTTTATGTGAAATAGCATAGTAAAATGAAGGTTGAAAACCATGAATTTTAAAAAATTGCTACTCGCGCGACCAAAGATATTTTAAACTTCTTTTTGAAAACAATAAATGTGTATCTGGTTTCGGTTTAGTCCCAACTCGCTCCCTTCCCATCTCGGCCCTGATAAATTATATCTACGAAAAATTCCCAACTCGGCCCCATGCCATAAATCACTACATGGTACAGTCGCGGACGGAATAGGAGTCAAACAGTTTTTAAAATAATTCGTTTAATATACTTAATTAAAATAAAATAAAAACCGAGTAGGACTCGCGCCTTGGCGGTTAAGTACAAATTTAGTTAGAAAATAGTTAATAAAATTTGTAGTTGTATCACATGGCTAATTTATGTTGATGACTATGATAAAAATTTTATTTTAGGACATTACATATAATCCCACGCAAAGTTAAATTTGTTGGAAAAAAAATAAAATTGTGATTTAACTACAAATTTACGGTTTTAGGATTTTTTCCTTTACCTGTGCTATAAGACCTTGCTTCTTCCCAAATTTCATTCACTCATATTGGACGTTAATATCAGGGACCGGATCACCGAACAGCTATTCTAGGTATCCCCTTCATGGGTTTTTGAATGGAATTTTTGAAAGGGTTTACTTACCAAAGTCGTTATAAGCCGTTCAATTAACAATTAAAGCGCATTCTCGAAAGGAAATCATTATAATAAAAATAATCGGTAAAGTTTTCCTTCTCAAAACCCTATCGAACAACTCAGCAAACCATTCCTAAGAGGTAACGCTATGAAGGGGTTACCCATTCGACTTTCGAGCAAATTTGGTCTTTATTTTAAGCACATAGAGACTTTTCGTTCTGCGATGAGCGGACGGCAAGCTCTCGGCAAAGCTTTGACGTTGCCGATACTGCGAGTACCTTACCTACTTACCTATCTTAGAATAGAATAGAATTTATTTACTTGCATTATTCGGAAAGAATATTAACGCGTGCAGGGAGGGGCGGGCGCGTGACGATCTTGTTTAAATAAATAAATATATATTAATAAAAAAATCTTTATTTGCCTTTATTTATTTGACATTACTCCTTGACATAACAATTTTGCAAAGGAACATTCCAGAGAATATCGAATTACAAAACTTATTTATCAATTCTCACTGTCAAAAAATACAAAATTAAATAATGCTAACTCTGAATACTATGGTAAACTAATCGAATGTAGTACAAATGAAAGTAAATCGATGGGGTCGGTAATTAATAAGGAGACGGGGCGAGGAAGGTACGACCGCGCCGACGTCACCGAGCTGGTGCGCTGGGACGACGGGACCCCGTTCGCGCACAAAATGGACGTCGTTAACCACCTTAAGGAGACGTTCCTATCGGCGGGTGCGCGGGCGGGGCGCCCCCTGCTGACCTTGACCGCGCCATCAACATGCTCCAAGCGCATATTGTGCGCAGCGACAAGTCGCTCCACCTTGATCCCTTTAGTTTCGCCGAAGTAGAAGAAAAAAGAGCAGCTGATGTAGGGTGGGTGTACCAGTCCCAAACCAGTTAAGGACAAATTTTGACTTTGAAATGCTCTGAACTAGAATTATGTAGTTTTAACGTAGAAATGTATATATAAAGTTGTTTATTGTTTACTAATGCTGCAATATTGATAAATTATTTGAATCCAAATATTTAAGTTTTTTAAATATTTCATGAATAAAAGAATAAAATACCAAAAACTGGAATGTTACTAAGTTTGACCAGTACGCTCCATTAAATGACCACTTTTGCACCAATAGTTGACCACTGATAAACTAATAAAGAAAAGGTAGATAATTGAAAACAAAACACTATTTTGTTACACAAATTGACTTTCATGTATTGTCTGAAACATAATCTTGACTTACAACGAATTTTTTATGGCACGCATGTCTCATTTTCTGTTTGTTGTTACAGTCGGGTGAGGGTGTGATATTTTCGGCATGTTGGCCTTTATTTGCGCCTTCATTAATTTTGTCGCGACACTACAGCAGATCTTCCTCTGTATATTTTAAAAAATATATATTTTTAGGGGGCATCTTCAAACTAAAATAACGACAAACAAAGATAAAACTCTAATTTGGTCATCCATAGGAAACTACCTGTGAACCAATAGCAAACCAGTGGTCAACTACAGGGGCACATTGCCTAAAACGATTATAATGATAGGCTAAAAAAAGAAAACACCATCACAACCAGTGGCAAACCAGCTGGTCAATAATAGGAACCCGGTACAAGTTGTGTTCTAGTAGTTAACCACCTTTAAAAATACTTGATAATAACGTTATTTAATAAAATTATTAGCTATTATCACTTAAATATACACTACTTTTTCTAAATAATACGACTTTATGACAGCAGAATTAAGCTGCTACAGGTCACTTCCGTCAAACTGCTAGGGTTCGAAATGGACTGCGCTTTACTGTGGGAAATGCATATAGACAGTTTATGCACCAGAGTTGGTCAAACCTACTTCGCGCTTCGAAGGCTGGCGGCATCGGCGCAACAGCACGTGGTCCGCAGCTGCTACTTCGCCACAGTCCTTCCTTACTCATATACGGAGATCTGGGGAAAAGCGGCCGACTGAGAACGAGCTCTACTAATCCAGCAGAAGCGGGCAGTTCGTATAATCGCTCGCGTGCCGTACGGCGTGTCGCCCCCGCCCATACTTCGCGAGGTTGAAAATCCTCACCGTACCGTGCGTGTTTATATTCCAGGTGGGAGTGTTCGTGCACACTCCAATACTATTTATATATTCATTCGTGTCCTTTTTTGTTAACAGTAGGTACCCACCTAAACTATAAAATATTAACAATCTCATCATCATCATTTATTTATTCTTTACAGCAAGAGATCTTAGACTATATCTTTTAAACGGTAGAAGTACCTACTTACCTACCTATTCTTATTTTTTGATAGTACATAGGTACTATACACATAGGTGGAGTACAAATTCAGGGATAAATTCTGTACGTTTATACTTTATTTTAATAATATTAAACAAATTATTTTAAAAACTGTTTGACTTCTATTCCGTCCGTGACTGTACCATGTAGTGATTTATGGCATGGGGCCGAGTTGGGAATTTTTCGTAGATATAATTTATTAGGACCGAGATGGGAAGGGGGTGAGTTGGGACTAAACCACGTTTACAAAATTTAGATTTCTTTTGTAGTTTCTACAAATTCAGGACATGTAGGTACGTAGGTACCTAACACGAAAGAAAAATTTTCATTTTTTATTTTCTTTTAGTCCGATTTTGTTCAAAAAGACAAATACCTAAATATCTACCTAAGCAAATACCTAGGATAACACAAATTAAGGTATTAGGTCGGGGAAATGGTCCGGAAACTATATGCGAAACACCAACATCTTTAGTATTTTTGAAACCTTAAAACCTAGCGCTATCGGTCTATACCCGCCCCCCCGCGCCCCGCCGCCGTCCGTCACCGCGTCAACAAAGCGCCGCGCCGCCACCCTTTGTGGCGGCGCGGCACACTTCAAGCGCAAACATTTTTGCGCATTATATTCATTTAAGTATGGGTATATCCATGCATGAAAATGACACAAATTTAAATTGTCGATCTTTCATGCATTTATGATATTGATTATGTGAATTCTAATAATTGTAATGTTTTTTAATAGCGTTTGTAGCTTGGAAAAACAAAATAATCAAATATCTTAAAAGTGCATGCATTAATTTGGCACAAATTTATTTATTGGGCATATTTAGGTAATCTGAGTTATTTTATATTTATTTTTTCAATTGTAATTTTCTTTTGGCAACGTTTTTGCATACTGACCCTATATCAGTTTGCACTGGACTAATATGACACAAACTAGGTTTGCACACTACGCAGGCTATCTTAGATACAATACCGATTAGATTTCAAACTTTAAATTAATTTTGGCAGTTTCGATTTGAATTAAACAAATCAGTCACAAATCATTGAATTTCTCAAAATGCAAGTGCAAGAAATGACACAAAACGCAATAATATACTTTTTAGGTACAACTGTATCCACAGGCAAAAAATAGGCAACTTTAGAATTTTTGTAATTTATGACCTCAAAATAGCCTAGCGCTATCGGACTATAACATAATTATACATATATATTTAGCTCCTCTCATCCTCTGATTAATAGAATTTCTATTAATCGGACAGCACTATTGGAGCCAAAACAACTACAAGGCTTCTTGGTTGTGGAAAAAGACTTGCATTCCTATGTTTTTTTAAACCGGTCCTGAAAACATTGCAAAATCATAAACTTATTATTGTTGTCTGTCTTTTGGTATATTATATAGTAGTTATTAGATATGTAAATGTAGGAACTAATTAATAATGTTAATTATTTTTCTACAGAGCCCACATCTTTGGTTTACACGTAGCGGAATACATGCGCAACCTTCAACAAGAAGACGACGATTCCTTCAAGAGACAGTTTGGCAAATATATCAAACTTGGAGTGGCTGCCGATAGTGTAAGTTTAATTTTATGACATTCATAACATCTTCATGCTATGTCCCTTGCAGAGTATATGGACGGATGGGTTTCTTTCATAACGTCCGAACCAAATTACTGATCATAGTAAACTTGTGAGCAGTGTCGAAGTCGGACAAAATTAATTTACAATATAACTAGAATGTTATTGCTTTAAAATTAATATTAAAGTGAAATCCAGTATTGGAACAAACGCATATATTAGAATAACGCCTCAGCACAGATTACAAAAAATTGATTGAAAGTAACCTGGGAAATTTACATCGCATATCTGATTTCAGAATTGTTTGTTGCTTAGGATTATCCCATATCCAAAACTGCTTTTGCTAAAGGTTCTTTGATAGGTTTTAATACATTGTTTCTTTGCATCATTGTTATCTTAGTCCGCGCAGTCAGCTCCGCGCCCTTCCCGCGATTTATACTATAAAGTATAAATATAATAATATAGTAAAAAAAAACTAAAATGGAGATGGGCCATGTCGCATGTATGAATGAAGATAGATGGTCCAACATACTAACGCAATGGGCTGGCCCGAAAGGGAAAAGAAAGCAGGGTAGGCCCTTTGATAGGTGGCTTGATGAGATCAAAAAGACAGCAGGAAATACTGTAAAACTGTACGTCAAAAGCCAAGAATAGGAAACTTTGGAGTAGAATGGAGGAGGCCTTTACTGAAAAAGAGGTCCATTTAAGAAATAATTAATTTTAAGAAAAATGTATTAATTTAATAATGGATAAATATATGGCATAATAATAAAGAAATATAGTATAAATCTTTATAGTTACACAGTTTATAGGTGTACAGGCTGTTTTTTGCCCCCAGGGATATTAGATTCACACAGAAAGTTAAAATATCACAACAAGCTTTAATAGAATTTTTTTGTTGATAGATTGAAGCAAACTACAAAAAAGCTCATGAAGCAATCCGAGCAGACCCATCCCACAAGAGAAAGGATACGAAGAAGGACCCAGCAAAACAGAAACGTTGGAACAAGCGCAAGCTGACCCTGGCCGAAAGAAAGAACAGGATCAAGCAGAAGAAGGAGTCCTATGTTAAGAGACTGCAAGCCCAGGCAGAGGCTTGAAATGGCTTTTAACAAAAATATACCCATTGAGAAGAAACAATTGTATTTTATTTTTGTAGCTCTCTACTACGAAGACTTTGTTTTGTACTCCACCGGATTGTGTCCCCCTTGTTGAATCGACATTAAACCTATCAGTTAAGTGCGGTGAGAGCTGCAGTGGATCGCCGAATGGCACTAGTGCCCTGCGGTTTTACGTATTCGTGACGTAAACTACAATTTGGCCTAAAGGACTGGTTTCCATTTGGCCGTAAAACTATATATATAAAAAATTGTTTTATTGACAGATTGCCAAAAACTAAATAAAAAAAATGTTTGATTGATCCTGACGTTTATTCAATCAATCGAATGATTTGTTTAACTTTTTGGCGGGATGGTTGCCTCATAATTTAAAATATGCTTATAACTGTGATAATTTTATATGCTCTATGCAACAAGTGCTTAGACTTAATAATTATTAGTGTATAGCTCAGATTAATCTGAGGTGTATAGTATGCGGGAAAGTTAAATAAAAGCGTGTAACGACTCTACCGGATTGTTCTAAATTGTCCCTTGTTAAATCGACAATATACCAACTACCAGTTTAGTGCGGTGTTAGCTGCAGTGTGGATCACCGAATGGCACTAGTTGTGCCCTGGAGACCGTGCTGCGGTTTCGTTTCATGTAAAAAAATTATATTCGTGAAAAAACTGATGATTTGGCCTACAAGGACTTATTTCCAATTGGCCATAAACTATTTTTAAAAATCCAAATTATTGTTTCGTTTGGATTTAATTGTGAACAGACTCTTGATCACCTATTCTTCGAATGTCCTGCCTTCAATATACAAAGACTCAGCTTATATATGCGATAATCTTTTAGTTGTTTTCAAGAAACCAGATAACATTCTGCGCTGCACTCAAGACTTGCTGAAGAACTTTGAGATTTACTCATCCATTTACAACTATATAAGTAGCACAGTTGAAGATATCTGATTTGAAGATTTGAACTCTGGCTGAACCACAGCCACGCTGGGTCACTAGAGTTCACTGGACTCGACCTTAATGTCAAATGTCATTGACACGCGTTATTTACCTGAGCAAGACAAGAAACGGAAAAAAAAACAAGGATTGACGAACTACAAGAAAAGACAATTAAGAATTGGCTTCGGCCTTATAATAATCAAATTACTAAAAATGTTACAAATATGACTTGGCTGTATGGTTAACGACTTTCGCCTGTCCATCGTTGGACAAAATCAACAAAAAAAAAACTAAACTAATTTCTTACTATTTTAGGTAATTTGATTTGAAACAGATTTGAAAGGACTTCCTGTAACAAAATAATCTTTCAAATTAACTAATTTGTGATTAATATGGAGAATTGTTTACCTCCCAACGTCACTGCTTCTGTAATTGATATCTGCCGTATATGTTTACAAAAAGTGAAAAACGGCACAGATTTATATCTGGACCAGGCAGAATCCAAACACATTTTGGACATGATATACCTGTGTTTTCAGATAGTTCTTAACTATGAAAGCTATTTACCAAGTAAGATTTGCAGCGGGTGCGTACATGAATTGGACGCGGCTAATAATTTCCGTGTGAAATGTGTAACATTTCAAGATAGGTTTACAGCATGTAAGCAACTAGCATCAGTAGAAAATGCTGTGAATGAAAATTCATGTGATGAATATATAAAGTATGAACCACATGCACCTGTTAATGATACCATATTAGAAAATAAAAAAAATTATGAAGAATACACAGCTCATACTAAAGACACAACAGGTGATACCAACTTTAAATGTGACATCTGCTTTAAAGTTCTCAAAACTAAAGCATCATTAGTCAAGCACAACATTTCCATGCATCAAAAGAGAAAACATATGGGTAAGGTGACAGGGACGGGTGTCACCCGAAGGTATCACTGCACTAAATGTTTGTATTCGACTCCCCACAGTCAGACATTAGTAAATCACATGCGAAGTCACAGTGGAGAGCGTCCGTACCATTGTTATTGTGGAAAGAGTTTCACTCAGTCAGCAAGTCTGACAGCGCACCAAAAAACTCATACAAACAATAAACAATTTACATGTGCAACATGCGGCAAGCAGTTCAAACACACATTCACATTGAAGGCTCACTCCCGCGTTCATGAAACTGGGATCTTTTCCTGTAACATTTGCCAGAAAGTATTGAAATCTCAAAAATCATTACAAGAGCACATGCGTCGGCATTACAATATTCGCAATTTTAACTGTGAAGACTGTGGCGCTACGTTTGTATCGTCCTCTGATTTATCAAACCACAGAAAAATACACATTACAGAGAAAACAGCAGAATGTCATCTATGTGGATATAGGACACGGGCTAAGAAAAATCTCATTATACATCTTAAAAGGTATGTTATAAAAAAAGAGTGCAAATAAATTTTCCTCATGCTTTCACAAAGCTACAGTTCTATACCTGTATGTATTGTGTCCTGGTTCACTTTATAAGGATTAGTTTCTGAGCTGTCGACACTTTAACAGTGCTAATACTTAGATGTTTCATGCTTGACAGTTTGCCATTTTTAAGGTTCCGTACTTTAAAAGGAACCCATAAAGGATCACTTCATTGTCCATCTAGACCCTTTTTCTCAGGAACGCGTGGAGGTATCAAGTTGAAATTAACATCAAATACTCAGGTCTAGTAACACCTTGGAGCTGTGAAAAAATCAAACTTCTAAGTCAATGCAGTCAAAAGATATGGCCGTTTTTGCCTCATTTTTGTAATCAAAACTTATGGGATACTTCCTGTTGACCTAGAATCATGAAATTTGGGAAGCAAGGTCTTATTGCACAGGAAAACCGTAAATTTGTAGTTACATCACAAAAACTTAGACAACTTAATTTTGCGTATGAACAAATCATCCATCTGAGTTACTACTTGAGTGATAAACTACAAATTAACGATATCAGGGCGCGAGTCCTACTCGCACTTGTCAGGTTTTTCCTTACATCAAAATCTTTCACTATTCTGTCCAAATTTCAGGCATACCGGCGAGAAACCGTTCAAGTGTGATGTGTGCGAGGTGTCCGTGTACACCTCGACGGACCTGCGGCGGCACCGGCGCGTGCACACCCGCGAGAAGCCGTACGGCTGCCCCGCGTGCGCGCAGCGCTTCACGCACTCGCCCAGCGTCAACAAACACATGCGCACCGTGCACGGCGTCCACTACAAGTATGCCGACAACTCCATACACGCCAGGAAACAAATAAAAGACGAGAAGACATAAATAAAACGACCACGCATACAAATCGAGTTTTATTTAGTGTACAAGTGTTGAAATTGAAATCTAAAAAATCTATTAGTCAATATCACTAAAATGCTTACGTCTAACTAATGTAAAAAGAACATTTGGATAAAATCTGAAAATAATTTACTTCTTTTTAAATAAGATAGCATCTTGACAAATTGTAAAAGGATACATTTTATTCTTATAAGAAAAGTCACTACATTGAAAATTATAACTGAATCGTGGTCTGCTTATATAAAACATGCTCATATATCAGTAGTAAAAACTATATTTCACGGGTCTTGTAAGTACGTCTATATTCTCTAAATTACTTTTGCCCGACCATATAATTGTTTAGATGCCCAATCTATTTGATTCTGGACCTCAAAACTGGATGCATGATCATCGTGACGAAATACCACAGTTGGTAAATTTAGTCTAATAAAATAACCGTACCAGCATATCTATCGACGGAGGGGGTCAGTTTCTAGGACCAAAAATACTGTTCTTCTGACATGAATAATTTAAAACTTAAGTTTACGAACGTAACGTTAGGGTCAGCGCAGACCTGGCGGAGAGCAGCGCGGCGGATTTTACGCTGACAATTAATAATCGCCTTTAAAAATGCTGTGTAAATTTGGCTTGGTTCTTGTAGAAAACCATGTAAGTTGTATAAATAAATATTTAAGTATATTATTATAATACATATTTGTACTGGTTATCTAGCTTACACAAGTAGTAAATTATATCCAGCGGAATAGCAACGTATTCTCGCGATAAGACAAGGTAATAAACTTTAAAGAATGTCAGCTCGAAATCTGCCGCGGTGTTCTCTGCCAGGTCTGCGCTGACCGGTGGTCACCCAATGAGTTCAATCCTCCTCGTAGTCGTCGTCATCGGATATATATTTCCGTTGCTTCCGTTTCCGCGTGGGCGTGCCCTTGCTCTTAGCTTTCAGCTTGATCTTCATCTTCACGGAGCGGTTTGACTCGCCGCCCTCGGAGTCCTCCTCCTCTGTGGACAATTAATTGTATTATTATATAGATTTCAACAAAATGAACTTACAAAAAGTCCGATCGCTGTCCCTTTGGACCCTTTATTTCATTGCATAGGAGTAGTCCCCGTAAAATTTTTTGGCGGCTGAATGAATATTGCCACAGATTGTTTGCACATCGCTGACATTGTTTATAGGTCTATGTGTGCGTAAGCGAGATAGTGTGATAAATAGAGATGTGAAAATATTGATTCGATTGAATGAAATACGAAATACAAGCTTATGAAAGGACTGGACTGCGGGCGGCTCGCATGCGCGCCGGACCAGGAAGCGGGCGCAGGACACAGGAAAAGCACCCTTCATACAATCTTTCCTGTAAGGAAAACGGCCCTTACAATTTTATAATAGTATAGATTTAAATAAAAGTGTGCACCTTTGTTGTTGTCGTCTGACTCGTCGGAGTTGGGCCCGCTCTCGTAGCGGCGGCGCAGCTCTATGAACACGTTGCGCAGCCGCACCGAGTCCTCGTAGATGAGCGACGCCTCCTCGTTGTACGTCTGCGCGTTCGCGCACAGCGTGAAGAAGTCGCGCTCCAGGTCGCTTATGTCGTTGTACTGCCAATACAAACAAAATACTCTTATTATTCTTAGACGGGGGTGACGGTCCCTGCACCGACTCCACTAAACGGGAGTTTTGTGCTACAATATATAATCCCCGCGGAGTTTAATGGCGGCTGTGTGAAGTTGGCTGATTTCTGCGCAATGACTAATGTTAGGTGTCAAAGGGGGAGCTGTGCGGGGGTCCACTAGAGACGCTCATTCAAATTCAAGTAATGGTTCATTGATTCGATCAAACTTTCAAGTTTTTGGACATCTCTATGTAGCACACTATCTCGCTCACGCACACATAGACACTATAAACACTGTCAGCAATGTCCAAACAGTTTGTGACTACATTCATTCAGTCGTCAAGAAATTCCGTGGGGACTATACTCATGATTGTTATTGCAATATTCATCACGAATCCTGGATATTTAAGTAATGCACAACGTAACGTTTAAATCTTGCCGAAATCTAGAAAACACCCATTTATTTGTTCGATCAAAAATGTAGCAGTTTGAGAAAAATATCTCCTAGAATAATTTCAATATACTGCATCTCTTCTGTGATACTGCGTAGTAGAAGGAAATGTTTAAGATCTAACTGTCTCCGAAGACTTCCAGGCGACTTTATGTACCTTGCTATCTTCAATTCTGTTCATGATCTTCTTGATGTCCAACGGTTTCTTGATGACGTCATAGTAGTCGGGCAGCTCCCGCCGCGAGGGCAGCTTCATGAACGGCTCGGACAGCACGCGCCCGGCCCTGACACAACACGTTATTGGTATATACTGGTATTGTTACCACTAACGTGCGGTCGACAGTACATACCATTCATAAGCACGTATTTTTTGCAGAGCATTTCATTTCAGATCAAACAGGGATAGTTTGTTTTGACTTAATTTAATTTGCAATCTTATAATTCAGTAGAGGTAAAAAAAACTTAAGTTACAAAAATATACACAAGAATTAAAACTGCACTTAGTCATTGTTAAAAGTAAATCTTTGAAATATTAGATTATCTGGATAGGTATGTATTTTCTTTATTGTATGGTGTCTAAATACAATGAAAGGTAGTGTACGCTTTGGATTACGGTCGTATTTTAATTGCAATTGTTATAGATAAGTCAAGACTTTTAAAAGTTGATTTGTAGTATAATGTATGATCGAGAGCGCAGGGTACAATTTTTATATAAAGAACTTACTCGTCCGCGTGTTCTATGACTTTCTTCATAATGCTCTTCAACCGTTTCTTGAGCTGGTTGGCCTCAGTTTTGCTCTTCTTCTTAGCCGAGGTGGCCACCTCTTCATCATCAGACTCCTCCTGGCGACTGTAAGTTAATGTACATAGCATTAGAAAAACCAAAAATACGAAAGATAAATGGTGCGACAGAAGGATCTATCAACGCCCAGCGCAACCGAGTACGTACAAAGCAACTTTTGTTGCGCCACCAAAATCAAATTTCTAAGACAACACAGTCACAAGACGACCGTACATTGGCAAGGGAATCAAAACCTATAGGGTACTTCCCGTTGACCTAGAATCATTAAATGTGGCAAGTAGTAAGGTCTCACAACTATCACAGTACAAGTAAAGGAAAAAATTATATTTTTAATTTTTTTTAAATGAAGTTTTTTGACATAATTATTATTATGATGAACGTAGATGTTGTATCTGCTACATAATTAAGTTTGTACGGAACCCTCAGGACGGGAGTCCCACTCGCAATTGTTCGGTTTCTTTTACTTTTCCCACGCTCATGGTATAATGCCGCTCACCGTCTCTTGCGGCCCTTCTTGCGCCTCTTGTCGAGCACCTCGTCGTCGTCGTCGTCCTCCTCCTCCTCCTCGAACTCGTCGTCGATGGCCTTCAGCCACTCGCGCTCCGTCAGCGAGTCCGTGTAGTCCACCTCCTTGCGCTGCCGCGACCCGCGCCCCAGCGTCTCGTCCTCGTCCAGGTAGTTCCAGCCCTGGCCCTGATCACACCACAATAACACTACATTTAGCTAGACTTACATAAGAATGCCAGTCATGACCTACGGCGCAGAAACGTGGACATTGACGGTGGGCTTGATCCACAAGTTTTTAAGATCGCTCTGCGAGCTATGGAGAGGGCTATGCTCAGAGTTTCTTTTAAGGATATGATCAGCAATGAGGAGATCCGACGGAGAACTAAGGTTACCACATAGCCGAAAGGATTAGCAAGGTGAACTGGCAGTGGCCTGGTGGTCGATGGGGCAGACGAGTTCTGGAGTGGAGACCGCGGACCGGTACGCGCAGCGCAACGAAGCTGCTGGATGCAGAGGGAGGAGGAAAGGGTGTGGTGGCGTTCATTGGGGAAGGCCTAGGTATGTCCAGCAGTGGACTAGTGCAGACTGATGAGGATACCTTGTTGCAGACGACCTCATCGTCGTTCTTGACGAGCCAGTCGGGCAGCTCGGCCTCGACGATGAGCCGCGACTTGGTCTCCGTCTTGCGGCGCTCGATGTCGATCTGCTTGAACACCTCCAGCTCCTCCTCGGAGCGCGCTATCATCTCGTTGATCAGGTCGTCGTCGGGCAGCTCGTTCTCCTCCTGTTCACGCAGAAGATTTCATACAATTACAACTTTTCGACCGCCTGTAACGACTCTGTTTTTTGTGTGTGTTTCGCGATATCTTCGCCGATTGTGAATCGATTTGAAAGATTCTTTTCAACTGGAAAAAAATATTTCACCTCTAAGGGTTGAAAAAGGATCAATAAGTCAACTCTCCTGTCTAACCTAAAGCTCTAGCCTAAAAAGACTGAACGACTCGACCGAGCGGCGTTTAAATTTTCTATCTACTCTTATTTAACCATGCCCTTATTACGTTGACGGTCAGTAGCGTCACAGGTGCGTTGATTAGTTAACTTAACACGTCTGCCCAGCAGCCTGGTCCTTATAGTTACTTCGGCATAAGGAAATACATTTATTATACGTCCTACACGGGTCTTACAAGCTTTTTTACGACCTTTGACCGACGAACAGGCTACAAAAGTTATAAACATTCACGTATTAGACCCGTGAAGTCGTATTTGTGTACATTCGAATCGACACCAGTGTGTACGAAGCGCGTAAAAGTTAAAAATGCAGCTGCTGCGTAGCTGAGGACAGCGAGCCTGTAGAGGTACGAACTTCCTCGTCGTCTCCGTCCTGGTGCAGGATGCTCTGCAGGAACTGCTGCCGCTCGGAGCCCGTCGACTTCTGGTCGAACATGCCCGCCTGGATCACTTTCTCGTCCATGTTCAACTTGTATCTAAATGCAAACAACAATATCACCATTCGAATCTTCATGAAATTAAATATTTGAATCAATTCTAAAGGCACATACACTTAAAATAGACAGTATTGCTATCCCTGTCAACAAAGTTGAGAAGATACGACGCTAATAGTACAGTGCTGTCAAATTTTAAATGTGTATTCAGAATTTAGATCTTGACACACGGAATTTCCAATTTTAGGTGCCCAAGGCCGCATTGTTTCATTTACAAATAGGTTTTTAAAAGATTCGGGTCCATCGTCACAATTATTCGGTAGCAACTATCCCCTTTCAAATAGACTGTACAACGAATAGAATGAATTAATTTGATGCCTTTTTGCCCCTAATGTTGAATTCCTAAAAAGTTTGAATCTCAACTATTTTTTTTTGTAGAAGTAGATTTTTTTGTATTGCCGCATGTATCATCATTCATCACAATTTTATGACAAGTAGCCAGTATCTACATATCTGTATACGTATGGAGGTTTCAAAATACAGTTTTCAAATTTTTAGATACCTAAGGCCTAATTTACTATTACCAAGAAGTACGGTAGAGAGTATTTTGTGCGCGAAACGCATGTTTGGGTCGTTATGCGGATGAGACGGACCTGGCGGCGGCGAGGATGCGCTCCTCCACCGAGTTGACGGTCATGAGCCGCAGCACGCGCACCTCGTTGCGCTGCCCGATGCGGTGCGCGCGGTCCTGCGCCTGCAGGTCCTGAAACACAAACATGGCGTTTATGTATAATACTTCAGTGTAAGAGGTAATTTCGAGTACTCGATCGTTCACACGTGTCTTAACTAAAGCACTCTTTAGTTCGCTATTTTCAATAGTAAATTGCGGGAGGCGCGGTAACTTAATCAATTAATAGACTTGATTCCATTCTTGACCACTAAATCGTTTAGTTACCACTTGTGACTATAAAGAGGTTTTAGGCTGTTCATGTGGCCTATGAGTGTGTCATTGGCAAGAAGTTTCAAATCTCTTTGGTCGCGCGTGCGCTGGCAAAATTTTTTGATTCATGGTCATTGGTGTCGATTTGGATGGTGCACGCCTTATTTAAATTTTAGTCTCTTGTGCTCTTTTTTACTTTAAAAATAATAAAAGGATGTCCTGAATTATAGAATTGTCAAAGTAGATTTGTCCTGTCAGACACAAGAAAATGTACAGTGTTTCTATTGCAATTTAAAACATTGTGATTAAAATTACCTGTGTTTGACAGGCTTAAACTAATTTGTCCGTTCTATAGAACCAACCACAACCATATTCATGCCATAAAGAGCACAAGAGACTAAAATTTTATTGACGCGTGCACATCCGATTCGACACAATTCTCTTCTACTGATTATTATCATGATTTGATACCTTAAAAACGCATTATAGTAATCCTTTTAGTTACCCCAAGCTCGACTGGAAAAGATCCCCTGATGTCATATTTTTAACCAGTCGAAGTTCACGTTCATTGGGTTGCCAGGTTTAGAAGAAAGTTCAAGTTTACCTGATGCGGATTCCAGTCGGAGTCGAATATAATGACCGTGTCGGCGCTCTGCAGGTTGAGCCCCAGACCGCCGGCGCGCGTCGACAGCAAGAATATGAAGAACTCGGAGCCCACGTCGTTGAACTTCTTCAGCAGCTCGCCGCGGTCCTCCGCTTTGGTCATGCCGTCCAATCTTCACCAGAAATCATACGTTACAGTTCATTCACTCATTCATTCATTTTAATTTTTTTACAATAGTAAAGCTCACCTAAATCTATGAATGAGTTTCTACATGTAATAAATATTTATCTTGAATTGATAGTTATATTGATTACAAGTTGTTGTTACCTCAAGTACTGGAACGATCTCCATGAGAGATAGTCCTCGATGATGGTCATGCACTGCGTCATCTGACAGAACACGAGCACTCTATGCCCAGTCTGCTTCAGCTTGGGCAGGATGCGGTCCATCAGCTCGAATTTACCAGACGCTCGGTACAGATCGGGCCTAAAAATATGGAGAAATAATGGTTCCAGTTACATTGATAACACAATGGAGAAAGCATAGGTCGGAGCCGTGCACCTTACATAGAAATTGAATAGAGTATTTTATATCGATAGTGTCGATTTTATTAAGAAAAAAACAGTCGTATATCGAAACCGATCCATATCATCCGGCGGTGTATCTTCTACTATAGGTACAATTGGCGTAATAAGTCTGCCTTAAACATAATACAAAGGCCTTACAATAGGAAATGTATATAAAGTTTACCCAGAGACGACCCCCCCGCCGGTTCCGAGGTGGTCGCAGAACTTCTCCTCGATGTGTTGGAACATGAAGGGGTGGTTGCACAGCTTCCTCAGCTGCACGATGGTGTTCATGAGCGCCTTCGCACCGCCCTTACCCTTGTTGCCCTTTTCCGAGCCGTCCGTCAGAAGCACCCCCTTCGACTGCATGTGCCTGGCAAATTGTAACACTATATATAACACAAGTCACTGAAATAAGGAGTACGCCATAAGAGGCATCCGTGGGTAACCTCCGGGTGTGGACAGACATCGCGAGTTAAGCTAAGCTGTTTCACATCATGAGAGTTAATTTTTAATTATGAGTACTTTGAACTTCGTGCATAATGTAAAAAAACGAACGTAGCGTATGTGTGACTGACGCGAAATTTCAGCGCTCTGGGTTTAGAAAGGTCGAGAGGTAAGATAGTGAAAAATTAACGACGTTTCTATCCCAACAATCAACTCGTACGCACGTGATATAAAAAGGAATGTCCACTTTTGACCATATTGTAGAAGCTGTCACTCGAGTGTCATATTCACACTCTTAAGTAGTCCACCCACTTTTCTTATAGCTGTTACTGGCTTCGTAGGGACATAAATACTTTTTTTTATCATACGAAGTCAACTGACGCATGCTAATGTCACACAAATTATGTTGCCATGTTTGGTTTAAAAAGTGATGCATTCAGTTTATTTATTTTATTTAAAACTTTATTGCACTAATTTGTACAAAAGGCGAACCTAATGCCAATGGCATTCTCTACCAGCTGACCTTTGGGCCTTCAGTTTTGTTCGGATGTGAATTAGCTCACCCACACAGGATCAAATAAACCAAAGCACGGTTGTTTCATTTACTATTTATTAATTTGGTCCGTATAAACGTATTCGTAAACTTAGCATAGTATTTATTGATTGCCGAATTGAGTGAGGGATAAGTCAATCGTTTTGTCACAACACTATTTTTATTTCTTCGAAAGCTGGCAACCGAGTATACGTCAGTCAGCTTAGTTTGATTAAAAACATGACTTTAGGTAAGAGTATGAGTTGTGTATACTGACTTGTAGAGCACCCGCTGCAGGCCGCTCATGTCGCACTTAATGATGTACTCCACCTTGTCGGGCAGCTGGCTCTCCACCTCCTTCTTGAGCCGCCGCAGCAGGAACGGCCGCAGCACCTTGTGCAGCCGCCGGATGATCAGGATCGTCTCCTCCTCGTTCAGTTCCACCTGCCAAACGTTATTACAATGAAACATATGTCATTTCTCTTTATTGCACAATAAAAACAAAAATTCAATTGCTTACATAAATACATCTTGGCGGTCTTATCGCCAAAATCGATTTCTTCCAGACAACCGTCGGGCGGAGGAGATGAATATCAAGGTTGTGCAGTTAGTTAATGAATATTTGGGGTCTGCTTGTTGGAGAACGAATGAGAAGACTAGTGTAGTTCTGATCTGTCGGTCGATGTATATTTATTATATGCAATTTGGTCTTATTAAAATTTAGATATTGAGTTAGAAATGGTGACGGTGGGTGGCGTAACTTAATGCTAGACAGGGACAGCACTACATTGTATCCCCATAAATGTAATCAATACAAAAACACTTAATAAATGCAGACACTTCTCGCTTTTAATCTCACCTTTTCGCCGGTGGTGGCGAAGGGCGCGTTGAACCACTGCTCGAAGGTGGAGCAGCTCTTGAAGATGGAGGGCAGGAGGAAGTTGAGCAGCGCCCACAGCTCGGGCAGCTTGTTCTGCAGCGGCGTGCCCGTCAGCAGCAGCCGGTGCGGCGCCACGTAGTGAGTGTTCAGCACCTGCGTCAGCTTGCAGTGGTGGTTCTTCATGCGGTGGCCCTCGTCGATTATCATGTACTTCCATTGCACCTGGTTGGTACACACACATATACGCCTTACAATTTGATACGCTACAAACGGATCCATTCGTATGCCAACGCTTAAACTCAGTTTTACTCTCTTGTGCTCTATCTTTTCTTTAAAAATAAGATATAGATGGCATTCTGTTCAATTTTAGCCTCTTGTGATCTTTTTATCTTTAAAAATAAGAAAGAGACGGCATGAATTTTAGAACTGTCTAATTAGTTTAGTCACAGAATACATAAATGTTTAATCCTGTCAGAGAGACAGGGGAATTTTAATAGCCATGTTTTATTAGATTGCATTAAAAACCCGTGTCTTGTGTCTGACAGGACTAAACTAATTTGACAGTTCTAAAATTTATGCCATCCCTTTCTTAATTTTAAAATAAAAACAGACCAAACGAGGATAAAATTTATTAAGGCGTGCACCATCCGAATGACTCGTGCACTCCGACGACTGGTGTCGCCGTCGGAGTCCTCTCGAGCCCCTTACCTGCAGTATCATTTACTTAACTAATAAATACTATCGGCAGTATTCGTTTGCCCCAAAAAACCCGGTTCCCGACAGTGGCCGAACGCTCCGTAGACTACTTTATTAGTGTGCGTAGAATTTATTTATTGACGGCTGAATGAATATAGTCACAAATTGTTTGCACATCGCTGACAGTGTTTATAGTCTATGTGTGCGTAAGCGAGATAGTGTGATACATAGAGATATCCAAAAACTTGAAAGTTTGATTCGGTTGATTGAATCAATAAACTATGTCTTGAAATTGATGAGCGTCTCTAGTGACACCCCACAGCTCAAAATGCTGGGTCGATAGACAAGAAATTATGAACCTTTTATAATTCCACCTGGATTTTTTTTTTTGCTGGCAACAACTTGTCAACAATAACTGAACTTGGACTAAAATACGTTGGTGATGCCGCGTCGTTTTCTTTACCTTCTTTAATCCAATGAAGCAATAAAAAACAATCTAATAATTTTGGTACATGAACAATAATAATTTATTTTAAAACAAACTACACAAGTAATAAGTATCAAAATATCATTTGCAATTATTTCAAACCCCCAACTAGAATTTGGCGCCCCTAGTGAATGCAATAGAAGTAAAAAAAATGGTGAACTACAGAAGTACACCTTCATAATTGTATGAAATTTATATTTTTTTGATTTGTGTCCAAATGGCAATTTTATCCCTCGTTGCCCTGGCTATCTAATCTTCGAACCGGAACACAATAATGCTAGCAAATGTTGTTTGCTGGTACAGTCGACTGCACATTAGTGGAAACACTTTGACCTTGAGCTGGCCTAGTCTATTAGGGAGTTGCAATACTATGAGAGACCACTGTATACTGGTTTTGTTTCCACTGACATGCAGTCGACCGTACAAACAGAGAGAAGTAGGTGTGTGTAGAGGTGTGTGTGTGCGTGTGTGTGTGTGTGTGTGCGCGTGTGTGTGCGACCAACCTTAGCGAGCACCCCCTTGTCCTTGATGACGTACTCGTAGGTAGTGAGCAGCACGTTGAACTTGGTGGAGCGCATCTGCGTCTGCACGAGCCGCCGCGACGCCGGCGAGCCCTTGTACGACACCACCGCCACCGTCGGCGCCCACTTCTCGAACTCCAGCACCCAGTTAGACAACGTGCTGCAAACAAACAAACATGACAATGGTGATGATACAGTTGAGATTTTTAAGAAAACACTTATGTCTCAGTCAGTGCGGGTTAATGGGCTTCGAATGCGCCTAAGAAATCCTTATTCGGCGTAGGCAGGTTTCCTCACGATGTTTTCCTTCGCCGTTTGAGAGCAGTTAGTACATTTACTGACTCGTGATCTAACTCGGACCGTTCGACATGCCAGGCCGCGTCTTCTCACTTCGCCACCGACAATAATATTATGATTTAATGCAAATGATTTTAATTTCGTCTTTGACTTAACCCCCGCTTCCTAACAACTAGGTTAATTAATAACATATTCCGACACGATGTATATTGTTATGGAATAAATGTGATTAGTAGATTACCTGAGCGGTACAATAATGAGGAACGGTCCGTTGACTTTCTTCTTCTCCATGAGGGTGGTGACCAGAGCGATGGTCTGGATGGTCTTGCCGAGGCCCATCTCGTCCGCGAGGATGCCGTTAAGGTTGTTGTTGAACAGCGACACCAGCCACTCGAGGCCCTGCGGGAAACATTCCATTAGTAAGCTACTTTTCTGGTATAATCTATGATTTGGTTGGTAATAAAATTTGGCCTTCTATAGCCATCCTCACGGTGGGCGGCCTCCTCAACTGACCGCCAACATCACCGCCCTAGCGTGAGGGTGGCTAAAGTCCAAGTCCAGGCGAAAATCCACTCTTTAATTGACTGAAAACCCCAGACGCGAATGGGAGATTTTACTAAAAGCTCGAACGCAGGTGGCGCCACTAGCGTATGTAAATTTAAAAAAAGGTGGAACTGAAAGGTGAATAACAGAAATAGATATTCGTATGAAATTTATAACCTTTGTATTTGATACCTTTCAGCCTTTAATACCTTTCATGATTTTATATTAGTCAACTCTATGCGCTAGTGGCGCCGCGCTGAGAGTTTTACCTCCGATTCGGTGGCAACAGTTATTACGATAAGATAAGAGGTACCACACCCAGCCAGGTCAACACCTGATCCGGTCCAGCCGGATGCAACCTGCCTCATCCTCGAACCCATGTTGGCGCTTATATTTTTAGGTATAAGAACGAAGATACGTCCCAGGTTGAGACAAGTTTACCAGGGGGTTGTTTAGGAGAGATACGCTCCAGGATGGGAAAGGAAGCCCACTAGCCGCAACCGGTGGACCACAATCAGCCGACTGTTCAGCCTATAGCCAATATAGGAAATGGGGTGTTCCCAAAAATTAAATAGCAATACATTTTTATTGGAATACAATACTTGCCTTGATCTGATATTCTTTCAGGTTGCCGTTGACCAAAATGCTGGCTTGCTCCGTGACAGATTCGTGGACAGTGTGAGCAATGCTGCAACAAATACACTCTCACTACTAGAATACATATTATTATTATGGGGTAATTAGGGCGAGCAGCAATTTGCTGGTCTAGCATGATGCATTTAAAGTATAAAATCTTTTAGTTTAAAGAGTCACTTCACGAAACACTGTATTTTTTGTTAATAAAACTAAAAGATCAAAAGTTTATTTGCTTAAGCGTGACACACACTGAGCGGCGGCGTTGCGAAAGCGTTGCGAAAGCGTTGCGGCGGCGAAGGTTTGTATGAAGAACGCGCCGCGCCGCCGCCGCTTTGATGTAAAGGGCTTCATACTATTTCGAACATTACAGAAAAAAACAGCAACGATTTCGCAACGCCGCCGCCCAGTGTGTGTCACGATTTAGAATAATTGTTATGTTTCCAAACATATTTTGCCAAATAACTTGCAAATGCCAATAATACATTTTAAGATAAACAAATTTATTTCAATCAAAAAGGGAATAACACGTCGAACGACATTAAAACCCTTATTCCGTTGAGATAATGCACATTATTCCGTTACTCCCTGATTATAATAATCATCATTACAAATGGCAGCTCACCTGTAGTAAGTCTGTTCCTCCGTCTTGTACTCGTCGTCCTCCACCTTGGCCTTGGTGATCATTTCGCGCGCCTTCTCTTCCTCAGACTTCTCTTTGTCACTCTTCTCGTCGTGTCTTCTCTCTCTTCGTTCTCTCCTTTCTGCAGCACAAAAGTCATACCGTTAAACTAAACTCGAAAATAAAGAAAATTTACTACTAAAGGGGAAGAAGAAGAATTTTGTATGAATAGGATTTCATACGAATTCTAAAACTCGATTAATTCGGATGCGTTTGGCGTGAGCAAGTCACCTTAACAATGCAATTAATAAGATTTGTTTCAAATTGCAATATATATTTTGTAATCGATCTCTACTACAGATGTTTTGATAACTCAAGTGTAGTCTCTTTTAGTCAGCTTCCGAATTTTTACCACTGGTGGATTCGCGTGGTATTTACGTTGTCAATAGTGCAATCATAGAAAGTATCTAGAGTAATTCCTGTAGCTTCTATTATTTTTCTGTTTATTATGACTGGCCTGTTGGTTTAGTGACCCTACCTACTGAGAAAAAAAATGCAATCACCAAACGTACCATCATCGTCCTGGCTGTCGTCCCCGGAGTCCTCCGAGTCGGAGAGCACCTCCCAGCCAGGGTGGGTTTCCATCCAGTCCTTCAGTTGGGACAACAGCGGCGCCTCCTCCCCTTTCAGCATCTGAACAATTATTTTACTTAACAGTCGATGTACAGTCCCCACGGAATCTCTTGACGGCTGAATGAATATAGTCACAAATTGTTTGCACATCGCTGACAGTGTTTATAGTCTATGTGTGCGTAAGCGAGATAGTGTGATACATAGTGATGTCCAAAGACTTGACAGTTTCATTCGGTTGATAGAATCAATGGACCATTTCTTGAAATTGAATGTGAACACCTGCACAACTCCCCCTTTGACACCTAACATTAGTAATTGCGCAGAAATCAGCCAACTTCACACAGCCGCCATTAAACTCCGCGGGGACTATAATGTATAATAATATTTTTTTAAAATCCTTACATAGTATAAAACAAAGTCGCTTCCCGCGTCTGTAAACTTAGATCTTTTAAAGTACGCAACGGATTTTGATGCCGTTTTCACTATTATCTAGATTATTTCGTCAGGATGGTTTATAGGTACTTGTCACCTGCGGGCGAAACCGCGGGCAACAGCTAGTTATTACATATATCTAATGTTTAAAGATACAATATTTTAAAACTTTTCAAAAAAATTATTACTTAATAATAAGAAGCGTAAAATTAGTAGTTCTCAAAATTCGTTTTTTCTCGACAATTTTAATGAAATATATTTTACCGGTTTTATGAGCAAAATTAAATGCAATTTTTTAAAATCCGGTTCGGAGCCGTACGTGACTGTGAAATGATTGCTGTGCGCTTCGGCTCCTCGACATGTTCACAGCTAGAGTTGAAAGCACGCACCTCTCCCGTCTTGGGGTCCATGACCGTGACCCGCGAGTCCGACGTCTGCGAGCTGTCGTCCATGGCGTCGATCTCGCCGCCCTCCAACAGCTTGCGCTTTCGCGATTTCTACATAAACAATAACACATTTAATAAAACTGTAGAAAAGTTGTTTCTGTACATTAAATATTTTTGGAAAAAACTGGGTCGGGGTTACCCTTACGAACGATACCGCAGCCGAAAATGCAACTTTTGGAATTTTTGTCTGTCTGTCTGTTCGTCCATCACGCTTTTGCCACTGAACGGATTTTGACGAAACTTTGCATGGAGATAGTCTATATCCAACACAAAGGCTATAAAACATCTAGAAAGTTAGCCGAGAAATAGTGACCAGCAATAAAAACCTCTCATTAGGAAATCCTCATGTCCTGATCCTATGTCTTAACATTTGCTATTATTTCCAAATGTTAGGACTTCCTAACATTTGTATGAACTTGCAGTTCAGATTAGACTGGCTGGTGTTGAAAATGCTACAGATGCTACAGATGAACTGAAAGTTCAGAAAACATGGTTATGGCTTGCTTTGTTCGGCAACAAATTAATTTGATAGAATTTAGCACTATACCACGACTTATCTGAAGTCCACGCGTACGAAGTCGCGGGCAACAGTTAGTAAACAATATACGTAATATAGTCATGGACATAGCCTGAAGATATGTATGTGTACCCGAGGTCACCTCTAACTTAACAACAAATAATGAATCGTGCCGGAAAATATGTGAAAAGTGCGTTTGGGTGAGTGCGTTTGGGTGAGTGTGTTTGGGTGTATACAAGAGTAAGTGCAGCAACCAACTGACCCGTTTCCTGCGCTCCTCCTCGACCTGCTTCTTGCGCTGCTCCTGCTTGTGCTGCTTCACCATCTCCGTGAGGCTCGCGATGTACTCGTCCGTCTGCGACAGCAGGAACGCCAGGCGCTTGTCTTTCTTCTGGTCGATCAGCTTCCGGTAGCCTTCCTCGTCTTCCGCCATCAGGCTGCAAAAAGTCAACATCTTCTATTGGATACTAGTACGCAGAACCCAAACAAAGTTGTAAGTTCCTTCTGACTCCCAGTAATAATTTACCCCGAGCTCGGGCGTTCGAGTCGAACGCTCTCCGTTGACAGCAGCGTCGGTGGCGCAGTGGAGAAGACGCGGCCTATCATGTCGAGTTCAGTCCCCGGTTGTGCCATGTACCAATGGGTTTTTCTCGAAACTTAAGTACATTTACTGACTGCTCTCAAACGGTGAAGGAAAACATCGTGAGGAAACCTGCATACGCCAAAGGAAATCTTAGGCGCATGCGAAGTCTAACAACCCGCAATGGGTTAGCGTCCCATACGCTCTCGTTGAGAGGCTGTTGATTTGATCATCATCAGCAGTCCATCGCTGTCCAATGTTGGACGTAGGACACCCCTAAGCGCGCCAGCACACTCGACCCTCCGTCCTTTTGGCAGCTGTGTGTTGTGGAAGTATCCTCACCGTCGCATACGCTCCTTCTCGATGCGTTCCTGCTCCTTCTTCTGTTCGCGCTCCGCATTCGCGTGGTAGTTCATTATCGCCTTGTTCATGCGCGACAACTTCGCCAGGTTGTTCCGGTGGTACTCCTTGAAGTCCTTGGCTAAAAAAAAGAGCACCTTAATAAACAAGGTCCGTATCATTAATAGCGAAAATTTCAATGCATAGGGATTGAATATCGACTTTCGACGGGGTCGATGTTATCCCACTACTATAAGTATCCAAAACGACAATGAAATTACACTCGTTTAAATATACAAAAATAGTAGATTGTGTCACAAGGGATGGTATGAAAATATAGTGACCGCTAGTGTAAATAAAAGGTAGTTTGTAAAGTCGTCTCACCATGCTGCAGTACCGTCTGGAGGAACTCCTGGTGCTTCTGCCGGCGCTTCCTCTCGGCCTCGAGCTTCTGTTGCTTCTCCAGCTTCTCTGTGGCGCGCGCCTCGCGCAGACCCTGCCGCTTGGTGCGCTTGTACGCCTTGATGTTCACCGCCGTCTCCAGGGTCGTGTCGCGCCGGACTTGGCCCAGAACCTACGACCAAATTAACATAAACATTTATGTCTTTGCGCAAATAATGTCACATTTTATAGTAGTTTTGAAAATACAGATAAATTAACTTGTGGACTTCATAGTTGCGAAACACTTTTTAGCTTATAAAATTGGTTTATTAATATTATTATATTGGAAAGCTCTTATTTGCAAAATTTTAAGAGTTTACTTGCGCTGAAATCAGCCAATTTCACACAACCGCCAAAATACTCCACGGGGACAACACCACCAATAACTAATGTAATCTAATATTGATCTCACCTCAGCCCGCAGCTGCTTCTGGAAGTTGAGCACGCGCAGGGCGCGCAGCTCGAGCTGCGCCTGCAGCCGGAGGTCGTCGGGAATGTTCGCCGGCAAGTTGGACAGTATCTCCATGCGATGAGCGATGCGGGCCGCGATCCTGGGTAAAATGACAATAGTTATTTGTTATGCAAGTCGTTGCCAATAGACAGACGTGGGTAGTTACTTGATACCTGCTTATGGAGATACCTAGGTGAAAGGATGCATTTTGAAAATCTGCGTCTAGTAAATGGGCCAGTATAGGGGCCAGGTATGTATAGTCATTTTCATCACACTTGCTCGTTATGTGGATTATTATATGCATGCATACAGAAACACAATGGCCTATATACACCCGCGGGAGTAATGAAAATCAGTACAATATTATACCCCTAGGGACTATAATGTGTAGTTTTAAAAAATGGCGTTCACTCGAAGGCAAAGAACTTATTAGCAAACAGGTATGACATTCCACAGTAAGGAGATTTTAAATCAAACATGGTTTTTTATGTCTTCGAAACTTCTACAAATGGTAATTTAAACATTTACGCTTTAATTAAATGCATTATATTTTGTGTTTTAAAAATGTTTTAGTTTACTTTGCAATTATTTCAGTAAATTTGATTTTAAAATTCGATAAAAACTGGCTGTATGGGCTTTCGCCTTTGGGAGTTTCTAAATGCATTTTTTATCATTATCTGTGGCAGAGTGGACCACCGAATGGCACTGATTGTGCCTTGGAGGCCGTGCTGCGGTTTTATGTGTTCGTGATTATAAACTACGATCTAAGATTTGGGCTTAAGAACTTGTTTCCAATTGGCCGTAAAACTACATATGAAAAAAACTTGAAGCTCCATTGACAAAGTTGACAATAAAACTATTTTATTAACTACCAGTAGTTGTGACCTATTAGTATAAATAAAGAGAGAAACAAACTTAAAATATATCTATGTCATGTGAAGAATCCGAGTCTGAAAGTGCAACAACAATATTAACACCTCCGGATAGAGTGAATGCGGCTCAGTTGCTTAGTGAAAATTTGTTACCAGCAAAGTCTAAAGAAAATAGATTTGTTCCCTTGTGTCGTACGTATTAATTTCCTTGCAAATGTGATGAAAAACATTGTGTGCATCACGGGAAGTAAGGGTATTACAAACTCGAGTCATTAAAATCCCTCCGCCTTCGGCGTCGGGCTTCTAACACTCTCGTTAATAATATCCTACTTACTTCCCTTATTGCACAATGTACTATTGTTGTTTTATAAATAAGTTTACCTGTTTTCTCTCTCATTCAGTATTTGCAGGGGATCAATGCCAACTGGTTTGGGAATGCTTGTGATACGATTCTGTTTCGCGCCAGGGGTCGGGACGCCGGGCTGTGAAGGAAATTGATTTTACTGGTGTAATCGAGCTAATGTGCCTAACATAACGATTTACAATTTCACTCACTACGTATCTTTCCTCATTCTACAACCGCAATACTTCTCTTTCCTCATTCTACAACCGCAAGCTTCTCTTTTTTCATGCTATAACCACACTACATCTCCTTCCTCATTCTACAACCTCACTACGTATCTTTCCTCGTTATACAACCGCAGTACTTCTCTTTCCTCATTCTACAACCGCAATACTTCTCTTTCCTCATTCTACAACCGCAAGCTTCTCTTTCCTCATGCTATAACCACACTACATCTCCTTTCTCATTCTACAACCTCACTACGTATCTTTCCTCGTTATACAACCGCAGTACTTCTCTTTCATCATTCTACAACCACGCTACGTCTCTTTCCTTATTCTACAACTTCACTATGTCTCTTTCCTCATTCTACAATTGCACTACATCAACTAATTATATACATATGTATTAGTACACTTTAGACTTTCGCGCTTTGTATTCATAATTATCTACGGGTCTTACACACGTCGAGCAAAGGTAAATAAAACTTGTTCGTGTGTAAGACCCGTATATAATTATACATATGTATTAGTTATGTTTCTGTTATAATATATGTGAACTTACCTGTGTAGGCTGATTTGGAGCTCCCGGTCCCTGAGGCCTGGCCGGCGCGAGTCCTCGTATCGGCGGAGCGCCACCCAGCGGCTACAGAGCACAACACAAGTAACATTATGTATAAGACACATTTGGACAAAATGTAATCGCGATAACTGATTACTTTTTCACTTCCCTAATTTCTCCTTAAACAAAGACTTGTATATCAAAATATTTTACTCGAAACAATACTTTGAGTAGGTACCCCAAATATATCTGAATTTGACATATGTATTTTCGAAGTGTTTAGTAAACTTTTGCATTTTAATCTTGCGTGTAACTAAAGACGTGACGTCACCCTCACCAAGCTATGATTAGACCGGGGGACAAGATCGAGCTCGTAGGTCCAGATTGAAGCCTTACCGGATTGACGAGAGGTGGCGTGGGCACTGTGGGCGGCGCCATCTGTCCGGTCATCGGCAGCGGGGTGGGCGGGGCGCCGCCGCCGCCGCCGCGCGCCACCTCCCCGCCCGCCGCCCCGCCGCCACCCTTGCCGCCGCCCGCGCCCCCCTGCGACGTCGGCGGCTGGCCCTACGTACAAACGTACGGTACAAAATATTAGAGGACACTGGGTACATTTATACAACGTCAATGTGTCATCTACCACCACTTCCTAGGTGTTGGCGCTATAGTTAAAATAAATCCCTGATTAGATAAATGCATCACTAGTCGATCCTGTTGCGGCGATTATGTATAAATAGCACAATTATGCATTAGGTTGTTTTCCTACGTCGTCCTACGGTGAGCAGTGTGTCGCGGATGTGCAAGCAAGACACATATTAATATATCGTAGCCATATGAAGGCATATGAGGCCTATCTCCAGCAGTGGACTAGCACAGGCTGATCATGATGATGATACGAAGGCAAATAATAACACGACTAATTGTGATTCATTAAGGTGGCCATACACGATCAAGCCTATCATGCAAACGGCATGACGCTGCCGATTGGATCAAGTAGATCCGTATGGAACAAGTATAAGTGTCACGCCACTGTGGGATGCAAGTGGAGTGCTCGGAAATCGGATTTAAGCGCCGTCATTCTTCAATTGATTTGTTCTTATCAACATTTAGCTAGTAGACTGCGGTCCCGACCTGGTGTCCGTAGGGCGAGGGCGGCTGCGCGGGCGGCGCGGGGCACTCGGGCGGCGCGTCGCCGCTGCGCTTGCCGGCCGCCATCATCGCGATCTGCTGCGGCACCGGCTGGTTGCGCGCCAGGTTGCGGTACGCAGTTATCTGAGCCCTTCACACAAACAAACAAACGATGATTATGTTCATTTGTACTTTTAAGTAAATCTAAACTTTAAAACTGTTATAAAGAACACCGTAAGTAAAGTATGGAAAAAAAGTCCGGCGGTTGTTTTGTGCCTCATACACCACCGATAAAAATATCCAAAGATAATAAAAACTCTATGTACAGTTTTCTAGAATAAAAATCTTCAATTATTCTCTTTGTATACGCTGTTCATATAAAATAGATTGAAAGTGTGAAAATTCGTTTATTTATAAAGGTAAAATTTGTACTTACTTGAGTTGACTGAGTTGGTTATTGGAAAATAATCCCTTGCTAGGATCTTGGGGATTCGATCGCGCCTTTAATGCCAGAAGCTGCGAGTATCTGGGGTCCTCCTGCAGACCCTTCTCCTCCATCGAGTCGATGGCCCTCTGAAGAGCGTTGAGGTTGTCGGGTCCGGGCGCAGGTAGAGAGACCTGCATGGGGGAGGACACGGGCGGCGCGCCGTTGGGGGCGGGGCCGGGGGGCGCGGCGTGCGGGTGCGGCGGCGTCTGGGCGGAGGGCGGGTGCGGGCCGTGGGGCGCGTGCGGCGGGGCGGCGCCGGGCGGCGCGCCGGCGGCCGCGGGCGAGGGCGGCGCGGGCTGCGCGGCGGGCGGCGGCGGGCCCGCGCCCGACGCGGGCGGCGCGTGCGCGTAGCCCGGCCCGCCGCCCTGCCCCGGCATCATGGAGTGGTGCGGCGGCATGTGGCCCGGCGGCATGTGCATGCCGTGCGGCGGCGGCCCCTGCAGCGGCATCGGCGCGCCCGGCGGCCCGCCCGGACCGTTGCCGGGCGCCGGTGGCGGCCCACCCCCCATTGCAAGAGGCGTCTGAAAATAAACTTTTTGATATATTTATTCCATTGAGGTTAACTTTTCAAATGTCTACTTAGTTATTTTTCAGAGCCATACTGAATTAAGATAAATACTTGACAAGTCAAAATGGTGACTATTGCTATGTTCTATTTGTATGTTGCGTTATTGCCTATTATTATAATACATGGCAAAGACTACATGCTGTATGAGGTAACAAGCTTTAATGTCCGTGAACGAGCAGCACTGTACAATATATATGTAAAGGATCATCATATCTACTTTCTGAATGGAGTCACAAATGAAGCAGCTTTACCCATGGATATAATTGCAGACTCCAAATTCGTTAAAAGATTTGAAAAGAAACTTCATAGTAACGATATACAGTACACATATATACCATTTCACACCTTGTAAGTATGGGTTTACTATTTGTGAAACAGGAAATTGCGCCTTACTTGCCAATTGCCATCGATTTGTATTAAATATTGAATTCATATCATCTATATTATAATTAGTTTCAATTCACGTGTGGTTGTCGACAGACCGCGAACTCTCCGCGACGAAAATGAAGAACAGTCAGGTGATGACATAAACAGATTTCTTTATTATGATGATATTTTAGCTTGGATTGCAAAAAAATCAAAAGTTCATACAATTTTAGAACAAAGAGTTATTGCTAAGACTTATGAGAAAAGGGACATGTATGTAATGAAATTGTCTACTGGAAAGAAACACATGGCTGCGTTCATAGTAGGCGGCGAAGAAGGAAGAGATTGGGTAACAGCACCAATAATTCTGAATTTCCTAAACCATATATTGGAGGACCCAACGCTGCACATGTTGTTAAATTATTACGACTTTTACTTCCTTCCTGTTTTTAATCCAGATGGATATTCCTACAGCATGGACAGGGTATGCTCTCATCGACCTATTTATTGTATGTGTCTGTGTCTTCAGTATCGTGAGTTTTCTTTTATATTCTGACCTGTTTCATCCTATCCTACTAATATTATAAAGGCGAAAGTTTGTAAGGATGTTTGGATGTTTGTTAATCTTTTACGCAAAAACTACCGAACAGATTCGGATGAAACTTGGTACAATGATAGCTTATATCCTGGAATAACATATCGGCTACTTTTTAACGCGGACAAAGTCGCGGGGCGTCCGCTAATATCCCCTGTCCGTAACAAAACACCTACATAGAGGGCGCTGTGTCACAATGTACACGGGAAAAACTTTTCTACGCGGGCGAAGCCGCGGGAAAAAGCTAGTACATAATATAACAGATATCCCAAGTAATTACCTACATTTTACACTACCTTACAGGACAGGTTTTGGTCCAAAAACAGAAAAACACACTTTCCAGAAAGAATGTGTACTGAAACAAATAACGGTGCCGTGGGAGTGAATGTCGACAGGAACTGGTACAGCGCAGCATCTGTACCATACGGTCTGTAAGATTGTCAAAGCAATGTGTGTGTATAGTATACAGAAACATGACGTGTTATGTTCGACATAGTTGTTTTGACTGGCCTGCCTTCTACGCCAGAGGTCGTGGGTTCTATTCCCACCCGGGACCAACATTTGTGTGATGAGCATAATATCTGTTGTATTATGTGTGTTTATCAGTTGTTGAGTTCCAAAAGCTTCGGCTTAATTTCGGACTAAACAGCCGTGTGTAAATTAGTCCAAAACATTATTAGTATTTATTATTATTTGTGTGCTTTCATGAACAACGAATTTCCTAATTTCACTGCGAAATAATAGTCGATAAATATCCCACTGCCATAAGTCCAACCACTTCCCTCTTTGGGGGTACGTCTATGTCCAGCAGTGGACGAGAACAGGTTAATGATACCTATACATTTTTAGTTATACAAAAATACCTACTTTACGTTATTTTGATTAAATAACCAAACAGTACAACTCTTTGTCTCTGCCATCTGCAATAGAGTACCACTTTAAGCAATCAAACTTATCTCATAAATATATTTTTTCAGCTACAGAATCAGAATGTAATGGCATATATATTGGTCATAAATCATTTTCTGAAGAAGAATCAAAGGCTCTACAATTTATTCTTAACAAAATTGCAGTTAACTTGGTAGCATTCATTAATGTGAGAGGCTTTGAGAGACTAATAACTATACCTTATGCCTACACAGTTCAAGAATGTATCAACCATCCTCTTCTGGTAAGAAAAAAACCGGTACCTAGTCAGATTGTAGTAAATGGCAAGATTTTTTTGTTTTTGTAGAAGCTTTGAAATTTCTCCACTCTGGAGGAAATAAATGAATTAATATAAGGTATTCAGGCAGTAAACATGAAATATTAATTATTCTGGCAATAAATCATGAAGGAGGTTGGAGACGTGGACATACGGAGCAAGGTCAAAACCATGCATGCACTAGTACTTTTTTATTTTTTTATAACAGATGGAAATGTTAACATCTGTGACAGAAAATCTAAAAAGCAAGCACAATGCTACCTATTTCTTTGGAAACTCTGCAAGGTTTTTATGTGAGTAATGCTTGCCTTCACTTTAACAATCAAATTGAATAGAATGAAATTAAAAGAGAAAAGAAGTACAATGTTATCTCGCGTTTTGAAATCATGACAAACTAGGAACATACGAAATCATACTGCTAAGAAATCATTAGTCTAGCTTTTTCCATGTGTAATAGAACAAAAAGTATCATAGTTTAATTTAGTCTCTATGCTACATTCCAGTGAAAGTTCAATCAAAATTCGTGTAATGATTCTGAACTGATTAATTATGAACAAAGAGTAAGAACAGTACATTAAGTCTAAAAACTGGAGTTTTGGTTAAATATTATTTGGTTTTAATTAAAGCATTTATCTAATAAACCTGACTGATCTATGACTATACCCTTACATGTGCTGGATCTATACACTGTAGTTAGTAGGTACTAGATAAGTAATAGACAAAGGCTAAGACGGTTTTTTTTCGGTGGGAAAATATAATCGAGATAGTCAACTGTGAATGTAACTTTAATGGCTCTCGTTTAATTATGTATTAAACTTATGTATTAATTATTGCAGATAACTTTACTGGTAACTGTGCAGACTGGGTAAAGAGCACCCTGAACATTCCAATAGTTTACACAATTTACATGCAGTATCAAGACACTTTCCTACCAGAAACCTCCCACATAGAGCCACTGACAGAACAATTTATTACCATCATTAATGAGACTTTGTTTCTAGCTAAAGATCTATATGCTCCTCTATATAACCATGACATTACACATGTCCATCATAATGCAATTGTAACTATATTGATTGTAGTACATATGTTTATTTGAAATACACTGATAAGCATAAGTACCTAGTCACATATTGATATTTCCTAACCGAATCAAAAGAGCTTCTTGAAATAAAAAGTAAAAGCATATTAAGTTAATTTTTACCAAGTACCTTTATAATTAAATACACTTCAATGTTGCTTTTTACTTCAACAAGATAAGCGAGAAATATTGTCATAGTTAGCCTGAAAATAGCAGTCAAATAATTGTCAAGGCATACCTGTATGTCTGTTTTATATTGACAAATTTCTTGAAAGTGGAATTTTACTATTTTAAATACAATGTTATTTTATTCTAAGTAGTCTATTTTGGGTAATTTATTTATTTATTATTAATTAAAATAAAATTAAATTTATTTATTGTTACATAATTTATATTATGTATAGTGCACCTACCTGGCCAGGAGGCATGTGTCCCATTTGATGTTGCATGTATCCATGTGGTGGTCCTTGTCCAGGCATGTTGGGGTGTTGCGGGGTACCAGGCATGTTTGGATGTCCATTTGGCCCTGGTGGGTGCGATCCAACAGGCCCCATTGGATGTCCAGGAGGACCTTGCATATGAGGCCCCACCATATGAGGTGGCATTTGGTGTCCAGCGTGTTGTTGAGGCATACCAGGTGGGCCGGTGCCGTTAGGTGGAACTGGAGGCCCCGGGGACATGTGATTGGGCATTGGCGGCTGGAAATAAAATGAAATTTATTGCTTATATATTTATTAATTTATTTATTCTGTGTTACAGTGTAGAGTTTTGAAATAGACTATGTCATAATATCACATATTTGGCAATTTCTGACATGCAAAATAAAATTAAACATTAAAACATTCTTATTGGTACTACATATCTACTAATTGAACAGGACCTATATTATGTATTCTTGGACATCGTAAAACATTTACCAATTAACAGCTTCTTTCTTGAATTCATATTATAAACACATATATAATAAAGTTTTCTTGATTAAACAGGAATTTAAATTAGAATATCTCGAAAACAGTGAGGTTTTCGCTTTTTTATCATTCTCATAGCTCTTGAAAAAACCCATCACCAGTTATCAGGTTATACATTATTTACCGATATAATAGACAATTTTTAAACAATCTGCAGCTCCTCATTTGCGACAAGTTATAGATGGCATCGTTTTGGCCCATAAAAACTGTATTTTTCTCCCTTCACCGACTCTGTTTCCTAAAGCAAAGTTGGAAGCAACATATACCTGGCCAGGGCCGGGCTGGTGCGTGGGCGGCGGGCCATTATGCTGTTGGTTGTAAGGGCTGTGCGGCGAGTGCGGCGGCGCCGGACTCTGCGTGGGTGGCCCCATTGGGCTGGGGGCCTGCGGCGGCGGCATGGGACTGCTCTGAGGCGAGGGGCTTGCCATGTTACCAGTTTACACACACCACAGGTTATAGTTCATTACTCATGCATATCAGACACACTTTAAAGGCTGCTATGGACTAACGCTGTTGACGTGAATGTTACGCGTCCACAAACTCGCGTTACGCGTATTACATTAAATATCACTAATAATCACAATGTCTCGTAATTGTCCATCTTTATTCATCCAGGTTTGCACAAAACTTATGGAAAACCATTCTACTCTACAAATAAACTCAAATTTAGGTTTGTGTAATGTAAAAAAAGAAAGAATCTTGATTGATTGAATTTTTTTTTTTTGTGTTATTGGCAACTGTGGTTCGATTGAATTTGATTGACGTTTTTTTTACATTATCTATGGAAGTAAACAGACCCATAGACAAGTTATGGTATAGAGGGTTTATTATCTATGAAGAGGCTTTTTGTTTGGCTGGATTTTGTAGGAGACGGTTGTCTTTTTATTTAATGTTCCTAAAAATGGATATTGTAGGTTTTGGTATATATCTGTGTTAGTTTTATATGCAACAAGTGCCTATTAAAGTGTATATTGTGCAGGATAGTTATATAAAACCGCGTAAACGACTCTACCAGATCGTTCCAAAATGTCCCTTGTTATTCTTCATTAAACCTACTATCGGTTTGATGCGGACATGAACCTGCAGTGTGGATCACCGAATGGCACTAGTTGTGCCCTTATGGAGGCCGTGCTGCGGTTTAATTGAATTAAAAATCGCCGACTAACTCTAGTCGTGCTCTGTTTTTGTAGAGGCCGTGCTGTAACCGCTGGTATAAATAAATAAAAGAAATAATACTATAAATAAGACGGAACTGTATGGTCAATGCTTCCCTTGCCCGTCCTCATTAAAGGACAAAGGTTTAAATAAATATAAGAAATATTATTTAAAATAAGACAGGGCTGTATGGACGAAGCTTCCCTTGCCCGTTTTCAATAGAGGACAAGTAAACAAAAAAAATGAACAAAAAAAAAATTTATGAAGATGATTGTACCGGCCAATATGGACGAATTCAACAAGAAACATCAGGTCAGGCTTCAGGGAAAGACCGTAAATTCATTACAATAAATCTGGAGCTTGCTGGCTATCTGTCTGCTGCGGTTTTGCAAGGCTTTCTGGTACTGTATGGGCTGCACGCACAATGCATGGGTGCATGGAATGGAAGTGATCTAGCTGCATGCCGAGCCGGTTTGTGATTGTTTTGTTTGGTTTCTTTCTTTCTTTGTATTGACTACAAATAATTTAAAAACACACTTTAAAAAATTCTACACTGAATAAATGTTTTTATTTCAGGCTAAGAAAGACCGTAAAATAATAAATTAAATCTGGAGCTTGCTGGCTGTCTGCTGACTCAGTGAGGCTATCTGTACTATATGGGTATTGTGCGTGCAGCACAATGCACCCAACCTAGCATGTAATGGAAGTGATCTAGCTGCAAGGCGAGCCGGTTTGTGATTGTTTAGTTTCTTTGTATTGACTATGACTACTTTAAAAACGCACTGAAATTCTACACTGGATTTTTATGTGAATGAAGACTTGAATATGGATGAAGATGATGAGTACAATGAAGATGCATGGACTTACATTGCCTTGTGCGGGGAACCAACACTGTATGAAGGACTCAGATTTGCAAAGGACTTAATAATTGCCAATCTTATTTTACGTTTCATCATACAGTTTGTAATGTTACCTCACAATGTACGACACAGCCTCTCTTTGGTAATAGGGAGTTGCCTGCTCTACCTGAACATTGGGCCAGCATTTGCATGGACTCTTGGACTCACCACTGGTTCTTATTTAATAGTAGTGTTATTGTCATTTATAACAAAGAAGTGGAGAGGATTTCTAATATGTTTATCTGTTATTTCATTTCTCTTATTGTGCGAGGTGTATATTGTTAACCCAAAAATGTGGCAGCAAATTAGGGGTGTACAAATGATAGCAGCTATGAAAATAATTTCTGTAGCGATTGAACTAGACAGGGGTCTTTTTAAATGTATGCTGAATCCTGTAGAATTTGGGGGATATGTACTTTGCCCCGCTAATTGTATTCTAGGTCCGTGGGTATCGTTCCACACCTACAATCAGTACCTTGATGTAAAGTTTTTGTCTGGACGATGGATCAAAATTATTGTGTTAAACCTTTTTGTATCTATGCTATTTTTGGTGTTATCAAACTGCATTGTGCCATGGTTTATTGCTGATGACACCACAAAGTGGTTGGTGGCATACCGCGATGCACAGGCGTTTAGGATGTCACATTATTTTGTATCAAGTATGTCAATTGTGTGTATGGTGAGTGCTGGTTTCGGACTAACAAATGACTGCCACTCAGAACTTCAGGTCACTAAACCATTTTTCATTGAATTGCCCAGATCCCTTGTCCAAGTGGTAATCTACTGGAATATACCAATGCACCAGTGGTTGAAAAATTATGTATTTAAAGCATGTCAACCATATGGTCAATTTGTAGCCATATTTGTAACTTATGCTGTCTCTTCTTTACTTCATGGATTAAACTTCCAATTTTCTGCTGTTCTTCTTAGTATAGGAACTTTTTCCTATGTAGAGTACAATTTTCGCTACAAAGTTGCATCTGCTCTGGAAGTGTGCTGTTTAGCCAATCCTTGTGTGAAACAATGTGACCACAAATATAAAAAGAATAGTTTGCTAGCAGTGTTTATGAATACTTTGTTTTCTTTGATTACAATCATACATCTTGCTTATTTAGGAGTTATGTTTGAAGCATCTTTCTCTGTACAAGAATCTGGCTACTCATATTATCATACAATAAGCAAATGGGAGAATCTTAATTATTTCAGTCATGGCTTTGTTGCATTTATGTATGTAATTTATTTAATGATGTGATATAGTAAGTTTTACCCTAGTTCTTAAGAATAAGTATATCTACATACCTACTATGAATCTCTTTAATTTTTGCTTTAATTTACAATGATCTCTTTCAGTATTGAATGTACATAATTTAATTATTGTCTTCTTTTGAGGATCCAAGTGATTGTTTGATAGTTTACATAGATTGTTCAGAAGAGTGGCACATATGACATGTGACCCTTCAATCCTACTAAAGCAATTTCCACTTTTTATATTATTTACACATTCCTACTGACCACAGGGGTTCTATTTGTAAAATCTTGAAGTTAGAATAAAAGTGCAAAAAATAAGGCCAAAAAATAATTAGAAGTAATAGCACAGAATAAAAAATAAATAAGTAGGTATTATTTTTCAAGCCATTTTAATTCATCTTCATTTAGAGTAAAGAATTTTTTTACTATGTTGTCACAACTTCTTATATTTACTTGAATTGTTCCATTATGATGAGATAACATTTGTATTCTGTAGTTAAGTCTTTCTAAAGTTGGATGTTCACAACATGCTTCAAGATTTTCAATAATATCTTTGCTGGAACTAAAATATTCTGGTCTTGTATACAATATTGTTGTTTTGTACTCCTTTGTAGTTTTTTGAATCATTCGAAGTAAATTTTTAATATACATATCCATTTTTGTTATTTTAAAACCTTGCTCAGACCAATAAAATGCCGTCAGTGTGTCAAGTACAATCAAGGATATATTTGAATATTCAACTAAAATGCTTTCAAAATTGTGTATAGTTGTATAAAATTGTGTAGTGTCATACACCTCCAATAAGAACAAATTACTGAGAGCCTCATGAAGTAAATTATTCATTTCTTCAATGTTGTGCATAGCTGAACTTGATGTGATACGTAACAACTTTTTTCGTAAACAGTTTATCAAATTTTCTAAATCCAGGTTACTATCTGTTTTCAAAATGAGGACACCTGCTTCTGTGCCACCAAACCTACGAGAAATTAGTGCTTCTGAAATTATATCAGCAAGTAGACATGATGTGCTGCCATTGCTAAATAGTTCAATAACTTCACCATGTTTCGGTCCACTTTGAAATAAAAGTGGGTAAAAGTTTTCGATTTCTGGTTTTCTTGTTAGTCTTACAAGTAATTGTAAGCCTGATTCAACTACGAAGTTTCCTGTAGCCATCGTTTCCGTGCGGCACTGCACTGCAATTCTAATAGACTTTATAATCCTCTGTGAATAAAGTCTCAATCGCCAATAAAACTAGTTTTATTTTTGTGGAGGTTTGTGTTGCCCTGCATTTTCTGGCATTTGCGTTGGCGTGTGCGGCAAACGTGCGGCCGCCGGCATGAGGTTTGTGAAGGTTACAGACTACTAAGAAAGAAGATAGGTTTGCGTTGGCCTGCGTTTGCGGAGGTTTGCCGCAAACGTGTGGCGCCGGCACGTCTGTACAAATATGTGTTGACTTTGCCTTAATTTAAAAGACAAAATTCATTGATTCTTAATCAATCACTGCGATTGAGTAGGCTGTATTGAAAGCATAGAAAAAGAAGAACTTCAATGATTGAAAGTGACTGTCAAATCCATTGTCATCGATCTGTCTGTCAGCCAGCATAGTGTCAGTGTCAGTCGAGGTCAGACGAAAAAATAATCATTTGGTATTGGTCAGGAAAATTGTCTATCTTTCTTTAGTTTTCGTTGAAATTTGTGTTTGGGGAAATAACTGCACAATGAATTGTAGAATACCTTACTTTAATAAGTCATGTGTTAAGTTTTGTTACAAAGATAAATAGCACAATTTTCTCTTGTTAGATGCAAATATAGTTCATTTGCTAATATTTTAAAAATAATCTTCAAAAATCAAGTTTGAATTATGTTTTGTCATAAATTTAAATATTGTACAATAATCTTCGTGTTTATAGTTAATACTATTAATTATGTCCACTCCGAATTCATCACAATGTCCTTGATTGGCACTGCGGTTGCCGCAGGTGGCTGGTTCAAATGGGATGCAATAAAAGAAAACACTGTTTGTCGTTTCAAGGAGTGTTGTAATTCTAATTATGTGCCTTACGATTTGAATAGTAAGTATGTTTATTTAATTTCCTACCGACCGTCTTCTACTAATGTTTTTAATAATTGTCTAAAATTACAGAGCTAAAACACTCTCTTGACCAAAGGATGTTTGGTCAACCTTTAGTCAATGAACTAGTGAACATCCTCAGTGCCCACAAAGAAGCTGTATATGACGAAAATAAGGGTAACAAAAAAGCTCTAGTCATAAGTCTACATGGTTGGTCAGGAGTGGGCAAGAACTATGCAGCTACAATGATAGCTGAGGCTCTCTACAAGAATGGTATGAATAGCAAATATGTGAAACTGTTCATGGGGAAAAAAGACTTTGACTGCACCAATATACATAAAAGTAAGGTAAGAAATTCTCTAAAGGGTTTGGTGTAAAAGAATCCTCCTTCCTGCATTAACATCATTGCAGTTGGCAGATTTCACCTAGAATCATTTGGATACTTATAGATAGAGATATAATCTGTCTTTGGTCATTTCAAATGCTCATGGGGAGTTTTTGACCCTAAAGTCTGACTGATGTTAGATTATGTTAGGGCCTAGGCTACTCGAGCCTGGATCAAGTAGACCTGCATTAGACTTAGCATTCTATTAATTAATTCTGCTCAGGTCAATCCCCATTGGGATTGACCTGAACAGAACGAATGGAATGAAAAATTATGTGAAATTGAGCTGATCAGTTCTGATTGCATCAGAACATGAGCTGATCTGGGCTTGTGTAATGCAGAGCTTAAGTAGGTATGTCAATCAACAATTGACAGATAAAAAAACTGTAATTGGGGTTTTTATGATTTCAGAGAGAATTGCTTTCAAAAGTAAATGAAATAGTGAAGAATTGCCCCAAATCTCTAATAATATTTGATGAGATTCATGACATGTGCCCATCTGTACTGGACGCAATAAAACCCATGTTGGATCATCACCATGCTGTTGACGGTGTAGACTATAGGTATTATTTACTTAATTTGTATTTTAAATTCCAATTTGTTTACCGGATTGTTTTTGTCTACCTACAGTAGATTACACATCCAGCAAATAATTACCAGCACTTTCTGCAATGACAAATTGTGACCTCATTTTAAGTGATTTAACCTGACCATACTTTAATGTGATATTGATTAGTTTATTATGATGGCATCCTATCATGGAGCTCATACTTCGTATGTGCTCTGAGCATCCTATGGTGTCTCACTGGTACAGAGGACCTTCTCAAAGTCAGGCAATGGCTTCCTATTCTTTGCCAAAGTTTTGGTTTTACTCCACATTAGTCTTTAAGTAGCTCAGTCATCATCATTCATTTACCTGACCAATATTATTCAATTTCAGAGACAGCATTTTTATATTTATATCTAATATTGGAGGTCATGAAATAGCAACAAATCTACTGGACCTTTACAGCCAAGGAATAAAGAGAAATGATGTAGAATTCCACAATTTTGAAGCTATCATAAGGCGGACCGCATATTATGCAGGTTTATATTTTTGCAGATTCTACCATGGGTGCTACCCGCTGATCATCAATTATATTTTTATTTTATTTTCTTAGGAAAAACCTACAGTTAACAAATACAACATAAAAAACTTAAATTAAAAACAGATAGCCAATTAAAGGTTTCCACTGATAGTTTCGTTTATCTCATGGTGAAATTATCCAGTGTGTTAAGATGTAAGCTATCTATCACTGTACCAGAAGATGGTACAGGCTTGAGCTTGCCATATGTTCGCTGTTTTTCCGTTGCTACACACCAAATTCGAGCATGGGTTAATATGTACTTAGTACAATTAGAAAGAAAGAAAGAAAGAGCACACTTTATTGACACCATTGCATCATCCAAAACGTAAACACATACAACTATTTAACTTAGTTTGAACGGGGTGAGCAACAGTGTCAACAGGACGCTGCCTCAGCAATTACGATACCTCGATGATCCCAACTGCCTTGACCTTGACGTCCAAGACATTTTATTATCTAAACTGGGAAGTGACACACGCTTAGCCTACACTACTACAAGTTTAGCCTCGTATAGACTAGTTTCCCTCTAAAACTTGACTAAACTTGTTTGTTTTTCTTAATTATTTTAAAAAATAATTTGAAATCTTCCTGGATTCAAATACCAAACATGGATTTTCACATATTTTTATTTAATTCCTATATGTTAATTTTAATTTTTTTTAGAAATAAAAATAAAGTCCTTAAAATATTCAGCACAAATTTATTCAATTTCTCCTATACTAAGGCACATTTAAAATTACTTTCAGGTGGTTTTGAGAAGGCAGCTTTGATAGCTCAACATTTGATCGACCACTACATACCCTTCTTGCCTCTAGAACAACACCATGTAGAAATGTGTGTACTGGCTCAGTTCCGTGAACAGGGCATTTATCATCCCACTGAGGAAATGATGTCGTAAGTACTTCATGATGACTTAGAAGTTTAAACTATTATAATCCTAATGGTTTTGGCGCTTAGAAATATGTAAAGTGGCGGTAGCAAATGAATTTGACGTGTAAATTAATACTTATATGTACCCAATCGTGTCGGTTCGGAGGTGCACACGAAAATCAGACACAAGAAAATGTACCAGGTTTCTTCCGTATGACAGGACTGAACTAATTTAACAGTTCTAGCTTTTTTTCGCAGAGCCACCAATAGACCCCTATAACATTTAAACGACTGAGGTACCTACTAATAATAACTTTCAGGTACATTTAAGGTACATATTTGGTACATTTCTTCTGCATAGTCAGATTTCAAATCAGAGGCCGTGGCTCTGCCAAGATGACGCATATTTTTATTTCTACAGATAAAAAAGAGTACAATAGACTAAATTTAATTAAGTGGTGTGCACCTCCTAATCGACACCAAAATGCAAAAGATTTTGACCCTCATGATTTGCAATTTGTATGGAAATAATGAAAAGGTCATTTATTCCTTTAATACCTACTCATCGCCTTTACCTTTTAGCAATATCTGTACAAACTTCTTTTTTTCCAGAGATGTTTTGTCTATAGTCACATATGGACCAACAGAAGATCAGCCAATTTTCGCTAACAACGGCTGCAAGCGGTTTACCAGGCACATCCCTTATGTTATACACAAGAATAAAAGGAAAAATGAACTGTAAATACTAGTTCCTACAACTTTAAGGTTAATCTTGTGATAAATATTGTTTAAGAAAATGGTTGAGCTTTTAAAGCTAATGGACATGTTTACATTGTACCTGATATTCAATGCATATAACATCCTCAAAGGAGCTATGACAGATAAATACTACTCAAAACAAAGTAAGGGCCGCTTTCACATACATTTGCAGGATTCTGACTAAAATGTCGTTGCCTACGTCATTTGAGTAAACGACATACGAAAACACGCTTTTGCGTCTCAGAAACAAATTATACATCAAGGGGCATTAGCTAGCAGATTTACACATGGCTGTTTAGTTATATATTGTATAACCACAATACATCACACAAATGTTGGCCCCGGGTGGGAATCGAACCCACTACCTCTGGCGCAGTAGGCAGGGTCACTACTAACTACGCCAACAGGCCAGTCAATCTATTGTTTATTTTGTCCAAGCGTTTGCTTTAGTCTGCCATTTGTGTTGAAACAAATGTTATAAATAAGCAAATCTTATAGTTTCTACACCCAGCCTTAGCTAACCGAAAAATAACGGTGTAACCATTCAAACTAGCTAGGCCAAAAACGCCGGAGACAGATGGCAAGTAGCAGCGCCACTGTTCAGTGATAGTATTTAATTGACCGAGCGAGCGAAGCGTCTACGTTTCGAGACTGGCCAAAAATGCTCTTGTCCGGCTGTCTGTCTGTCTGTCTGTCTGTAATTCTCTACAGGTCGCATTTTTCAACCGATTTTGACGAAAATTTGGCATATGTATAAATTAATTAAACCTACAAAATGAGTAGAATAAAATTTTGAAAAACATTTTTTTTAGAGTACCTACCATACTCGCAAAGTGGGAGTGAACTTTTTTTTTCTTGTGAATCCCATAGTGTGGGATATCGTTGGATAGGTCTTTCAAAAATATTGCTGGTGTATGAATACCATTTTTTCGATTTAGGGATCCGTTGGCGAAATATTAAGCTTTAAAGCGGTAATTTTTGTTAGAGTCACGTGTCCCCCCCCTGCCAGCTAAACGGTTGCTTCTGGAAATGTGAAAAAATTCATGGCAGTAGCATATATAACGTAGTTACAAGGAAAACTATTACGGCTAAGTAGGTTCTATTAGTTTTTGAGTAATAGTGGATCGACTTAAGAAAGTTGAAAAAATAAATTATGTTCGTAGAACTGCATACGTAAAATGGAAAATTATTTTTTTCCGCGTGATATCCATGGTGTGGGGTATCGTTGGATGGGTCTTTCAAAAATATCGCGGGTGTGTGATAAACATTTTTCGATTCAGGGATCCGTTTGCGAAATATTAAGCTTTAAAGTGCTAATTTTTGTCACTTTAGTAGGTACTTTTTCTGTTTCCAAAGTTGACTTTTGTTGGTTTCTTTTAGGTTTGGTTTATAAGGGCTGGCGAGGTCTACTGTTCTCACGGAACTACTAGTTTATACATTGTATATTAAATTAATACTTTTAATGATACTAAGTATATTTTGTAAGTGCTTGTGGATGTGTATATTGTTTATATCATCATCATCATCGTGTCCGTTCACCTAGCGTACACTGAGATTCTGGGCTAGTTTTAGTCAACAGCCTATTCATATGTCCCCATTGCTGGGGCTCAGGCCTACCCTCTCAACGAGTGCGTTAGGGCTATAGTCCACCACGCTAGCACAGTGCGGGTTGGTGGACTTTACATGCGCCTAGGAATTCCTTATTCGGCGTATGCAGCTTTCCTCACGATGTTTTCCTTCACCGTTTAAGAGCAGTCAGTAAATGTACTTAAGTTTCGAGAAAAACCCCATTGGTACCAGCCGGGGATCGAACTTCGGACCTTTCGATATGATAGGCCGGGTTTTATCCCCGAGGCCACTGACGCTCTTGTGTTTTTATATTTATTAATAAACTTCCAGTTTATTCCAAAATTGTACGTTTAAGCGTGACACACTGAGCGGCGGCGTTGCGAAAGCGTTGCGGTTTTTTTCTGTAAGTAATGTTCGAATGAGGCCCTTTACATCTAAGCGGCGGCGGCGCGGCGCGTGCTTCATACAAACCTTCGCCGCCGCAACGCTTTCGCAACGCCGCCGCCCAGTGTGCGTCACGCTTTAAAGAACCGTTTTCCAGGCTAGCTTCCGTAAAAATCCGATAGATGGCGCTGTTTAAGTACTTACCGTTGGACAACCGATACGACGGTTTTGTGAAGATGTAACCTTAGTGCAAAACACCATAGCTCTACGAGTAGTTGTGCCCTGTTTTTAGACCGAATCAAAATACTAGATCAGAGTTTGGAATAGGTAGCCGCCGCGCCCGCGCCGGCCGCCCCTACACGCATGGCGCATTCTTCTGTGTACTAGATGCTCAATGAAACTAAAGTTAACTAAACGTTTTAATGTAACAATGAAATTGGCCAACCATGACGCCCGATAAATGGTGTAACAGTTAACATTGTTGCATCGTTTTGCGGTACTGAACACTGAACTCTATGTGTATTTATTGCCATTTTTGACGTTCCAATTAGCGTATTGTAATGAGATAGTAGAAAAACTTATATGTGTTATCTTGGTAGAGCCACAGTAGCTGATTTGAAAGCTGACTGAAATGTACCAAATATGTACTTGATAGAAATTACTTTTTATCATAAAAATAAACAAGAGATTAGGTATGTACAGGAATGCATTTTTTGGTAACATTTATTGTTTATACTTTTTATATTAAAGCATCATTTAAACAAACTGTTGAAAGTTAATCCATTTAGTTTCTAGCAGTGAATAAATGTATTTTTTTCTTCTTTCTTTCTTTAATCTAGCACAAGCACAAATGTAGGAAGTTATCAGGGTAGCTCATATGTTCAGAGAGCCACTGGAGTGGTGTATCAAAAGGTATTGTTATCCCATGAGTCCTTAGTTTAACTGAAACAAAATACCACAACTTCTATAATGAATATATATATACATATATTAATAAGGCCTGATTCTAAGGCACAAAGTTAAAATTTGACACAATATTTTTTACCTTCGTAATAGGGTGTGATGGTTGTGCTGTCAAATTTTACCTTTTCTTCAAAATCGGACTCTTAATGTACTTATTCAATGTATCATAATTATGAAGTTACCATGTTATACCTAGGTAAGATTATTTAAATCATTCATGACAGTGGGTCACATATACTAATTAATATAATGGTTGGTTAACACAAATGTTTTGAATAGTACCTACCTAAATCCATGTTACACAATAAATATTAATAACACCAATTATTTAACTTTCTAGTTATTGTTTTCTTTAAAGCATATACTAAAATATGTAGAAATTCTAAATGTTCATGTTTATTTCACAACAAATATATTGAAATGCTAGGACTCAAACTTGGGCTCGATTCCTAACAGGGTAAATGTCCAGACTGGTTATCAAAATGCTTCAAGTTTCAAAATATAAACATACCTTCAGGTTTGTCTGGATATAATTCTGAAATCATTTGCTGCAAAGTTTTCCTAGTACCATCAATGTTCTTTGGATTGACAAGACGTTGGTTGCATATTCCATCATCAGAATATATCCGCACAGGAATATGTTTGAATCCTTCATTGTCACCATGCGATTCCATTAGTCTTCTATTTATAGCCCAAAATTGATCAAATTTATCTAAAAAAAAACAAAGAAGCAGTCAGCTCATCTCCTCACATTTTATTTTATTATAAATTTATTTAAAACACTTAAAAAATGTTAAACTTTAATTTAATTAAATTTAATAAAAAAAAGGAATTTATAAAATAGCCAACCATTTTGTAAACCCAGCCATAACTGATTGTGATCTTTCTTTTGCATTGTAGACATGACCTGACCTCTGTGCTTGAGTACATCAGCTTCTTTCACTGTTGACATGTAATGTGCTTCTACTATGTCCCTGAAAAACAGATACGGTAAAGAATTAGACATGCGTTCCAACTTGTGCTTATCATGGGCTCACAAGAAGACTATCTGCTGGGGAATAACCATAGCAATTGGACAGGTAAAGCTAGCCTTGTTAGCTTAAGAACTCACTAGATTCTTGCAATAAGCTGACAAATATACTGTAATAATTACTTGTTGAGAGCGTCAGTGGCCTCGGGGATAAGACGCGGCCTATCATAAGGTCCTAAGTTCAATCCCCGGCTGGACCATGTACCAATGGGTTTTTTCTCGAAACTTAATGTACATATACTGACTGCTCTCAAACAGTTAAGGAAAACATCGCGAGGAAACCTGCATATGCCGAAGAAGAAATTCTTAGGCGCATGTGAAGTCCACCAACCGGCACTGGGCTAGCGTGGTGGACTATAGCCCGAACGCCCTCATTGATAGGGTAGGCCTGAGCCCCAGCAGTGGGGAGATTAATAGGCTGTTAATGATGAAAATGGTGAATTACTTGTTAGGACAATGAAGAAGAATATCTTCAGGAAATTTTGTGAAATGCACTGTCAAGGTCCAGGGTAATTGTGGGTCATTCCCACAAAAAAGATCATACAGGAAGCCAATGGGATAGTGCCACTTCACAGGCTGACCATTGTAGTCCAACCACATTTCATTGTCAGCATTTTCTTGAGATATGAATCGCAGGAAATGTCTCTTCATCTGAAAGAGAATACAAATTATTGAACACTAAAGTATGGATGCTCTGTCTTGTGGAGGTGCCTTTCAATATGACGCTGGGACGGACGGCGTAAGATATAGTAAGTAAATTAAGCTACTATAAACTTTTTCATGGAGTCTATAGTTATAAATTTAATTTAGGTCATTTAATTTCTAACGTGAAGAACTTACCTTATCAGTTACGAGGGGAAAGTAACTCAGTCTTGGTACCATTACGTAGAAAGGATCAGGTTGTTGAATTTCCATAATTTCTTCTTGATCCAACTGAAAACAAATCGGTAGCTTACCATCCCAAATCTCTCGGAGCACTTCTCTGTCGTTAGCCATGATTTATGTAGGTAGTGATGAGAGGTAGCTCAGCTCAGTGTACTTATGTTTCTTTTATCATACGTTTAATATTTAAATGCACTTACAAAACAACTAGAACTAGGTATATCAATAATCTGTGCAACTAGATGTAAATCCGTAATTTATTAAAATCCCTACTAGTTTGAGTTAAAATCACATCAAATCTGTGATGTTGTTGTGTTGTTGTTGAATTCGTCCAATGATGGACTGGACAGGCAAAAGTCATAGACCATACAGCCAAATCATATTTTGTTTGTTTTTCTTCAATAACCGGCGGTTACAGCACGGCTTCCACAAAAACAGGGCACGACTATAATAGTCGGCGATTTTCAATAAAACCGCAGCACGGCCTCCACGAAAGCACAACTAGTGCCATTCGGTGATCCACACTGCAGTTCACGTCCGCATTAAAATGATAGTAGGTTTAATGAATATTTAACAAGGGACATTTTGGTACGATCTGGTAGAGTCGTTTATACGCTTTCATTTATCTATCCCGCACAATATACACTCTAATAGGCACTTGTTGCAAATAAAAATATCACAGATATAGAAAAAAAAACCTACCTACCTAAAACCTTCTACACCAAACCCTACAATATACATTTTTTAGGAAAACTAAATAAAAAGACAACCGTCTCCGACAAAATCCCGCCAAAAAGCCTCAAATCTATGAATCAAACCTCGACCAGATCTTTTTTTTAATGGTTTTACGGCCAGTTGGAAACAAAGTCCTAATTCCTAAAAAAAGCGGTCCCTATACGATCATGCGGCATGACATGCGTTATAGTTTTGCCACAGTCAGACGGTAGCGATGGGCGAACTCGTTTTATCTTCAGCTCGAGTAACTCGAGTTGAAATTGACGCCAACTCGAGTTGCAACTCGAGTTGACTCGGCTCGAAGCGGCGCGACGTCGAGCTAGAAATAAGCGCGTGCGCTAACTTGCTACGAATAATAGTTTTGGCCAACGGCTTTGCCGTACTGCACTACATGTGTTTTTCTTTACATGATTATATTACTGTTGTGTTGCCTACATACTTGCAATTACAAAGAACATAGATTGCAAACAACTTTTTTGTCATAATTTTACTGAAAAACGTCCCATGCCATGCTCTTTTTATTTCTGGGTGGCAAGTCGACAAAACAAACTAAACAAAACACTGACCATCTGTGTAAGTAAATGAAAGTCAAGAAAGCTTTATGATTTTGGGAATGAATGAATTAATCTTTTGTCTTTGTTGAATATCTACTCGGACTCACTCGACCAACCGGCGCGGCGTATAGATAGGTAGGTACCTAGTTACAACAATCAGGCAATCATACCGTGTGGCGCGGTCGGCACGGCACGGTCGACCGCGTCAGTGGAAACAAAACCAGTATAAACTGGTCTCTCGTAGTATTGAAACTACCGCTTATACTAGACCAGGTCAAGGTCAAAGTGACAACTTGCCTCTCGCTCACTCGGCCACCGCCGCCGCCCGCCAGCGCCAGCCCGGTCGGCCGGCCGGGCCGGCCCGCCGCCGCCGCGCCAGTTCGAGTTACGAGTTGACCGAGTCAACTCGGTAGCCCGCGCCGACGCGCTACGCTACGCTAGCTCATAACGTAGCAATGGGCTAACTCGAGTTGACTCGGCCAGCTCGACGCAGAGACGACGACGTCGGCGCGCGTGCCGCGTGCGCGCTAACTCGCTGTCGTGTCAAACAAAACAAAATACGACCGAGTTGATTTGAAACGCAATAATGTGTCTGCCGATAATGGTAACCTCTTTTAACTTAGTATACCTTGAAGGTACCTTAGTATACCTAGAATTATTTTCACTTTCCACATGAGGTAACGTACTTATGTCCAAAGGGCTTCGCCGTACTGCGCTAAATGTTTCTTTTTTCACATGATTAATTAAAGTCGTTGTTTTGCCTAAGAACTTATAATAGCAAGAACATAATTTGCACACAACTTGGTTGTTTTTTTTAAACTCCCACGCCACGCTCCTTTTGTTGCCAGGAGGCATTTTATCGCGACAGACAGACAGACAAGTCTACACGACAAAACAAACTAAACAAACACTGACCGACACACGAACAAAACAAAAGCCAAGAAAAGCTTGTGAATAAATTAATCTTTTGTATTCTCGGCCAACCGTCGGCGTCGCGGCGAATAGGAGGTAGGTAGATAGACCCATCACACCGTTGTTGCGCGCTGACGTGACCACAGATTATATAATATCGCGTTCGCCTCTCTCTCGCTAGCCGGCCGCGGCCCGCGCACCGCGCGCGCCCCTCGCGCCTCGTCCCGCGCGCCGCTCCAGCTCGTATGGTGAGGACGACTCGGTGCAATAAAAAGAAGCAACTCGGGTTGACCACCGAGTCAACTCGGTCCCCCGCGCCGCCGAGCCAGCTCGTATGGAGTAGCGATGGGCTAACTCGTGTCAACTCGGGTTGACTCGGCCGGCTCGACGCGGCGCGGCGATTCGACGTAGGCGCGCGCGCGCGCTATCTCACCTTAACTCGCTTCTTCTCGCTCGCTCGCCTGCGCTGCGAGCCCGGCCCCCCCGCCCGCGCCGCCGCGTCAACTCGTCGTAGCGTAGGTGCCTATCAAGAGGACGGTACTACCTACCGCCACCGAGTCAACTCGGTGGGATAAAAAAGCAACTCGAGTTGACTCGGTGACCGTCCAACTCGAGTTACGCGGTTAAAATGACTCGACTCGCCCATCGCTATCAGACGGTGACTGACTGACGGGGGAATGATCGTCTGCAAGCGTCCGTCAGTCATTTCCATCAGTCATAACTGATGGTTGCATGATGCAATAAATAAAATGTAGATTTTCTTCATTCATTCAATTTCTTTGGTACAAACGTTGCTTTCTCCGCAAGACTTTTATTCTTTTGCATGTAATTTAATGAAAGGTAATTAGGACCATACAGCTTAGTTAGCTAACCAGCACTTAGAAGTCTTTTCTGTATTTAATAAATGGCCTGTTATCGTCCACTACTAGACACAGTTATTTTAGGATTGTAATAAATTATAGTGCCACTCTGAACTACTGGAAATTTGCCGCCACGCCAGCATTTTCATTTACTAACTATATCTAAAGTAATCTCAAACAAAGCAAAATATAAATCAATCATTTATTAAGCATATAATTAAAGCATATTAATACCTCTGTCCTTACTTAAAATACTTAAACATGTTTTGTCCTCTTCACCAAAAGTACCAAAACGTAAGTAAAATAAAACATAATAATTAAGCATGTTTTTGAAAATATAAACTAAATAATTATTCTCTCAGTTTTCTGTTTAGTATTTGCATTTCGAGATTATGCTTTTGTAGCATACATTGTCGTTCCAGCAAGGCATTATTTAATTTGGCCCGAAAATAACGCTTTTTTAAATTTTCACTTGATGCTTCTAGGGTTCGTAGGTATTTTACTTCCTTATCATTTTCTGTAGCTTGTTCGCTGTTGTTGTTGCTCAAGTCATTAATATTGATTATTGGATCACCTTCTGATTCGTCACCTAGTATACTGTTGCTGGTAAATGCCTCTTCTTCAGAAGCTGCAATTTTTTCTAAGTACACTTTGTACTTGAACTTCTGTGGAATAATATTAACCATACATTTAAATGAATAGTTACAAAAGCATATGAATTTAGATCTAGCAGATTTACACATTACCCACATTGCCATCACTGGTAGATTTCTTACGTGCCTTCTGTTTGAGATTGTCGTATAGATGCCTGAGTTGCCGCCAGTTCCTCCAACCTGACGTTGCTACTTCATTATATTCATCGCAAATTCTATTCCACACATGCTGCTTTGCTTGGAGCGATTGACCTGTCGTCCTTTTGTCTTCCACTACATCTATAAATCTAAAATCATAATTTTATAATTAATTTTAGAGTTTTCCATGAAAAATAATAAAAGGTTGCAAGGAGCAAGGCAACAAGCTTAGGTTTGAATAAAAAAAATCTGCATAAAGTTGGGTTGGTTGCGAGGAGCAGAGACAAGTGCTGACGACAGTTGCACGAGCAGTTGCACGGGCGAGCCCCGGCCAGTGAGGGGCAGACAATGAAATTGTACCCTTTCGCACATTTAGATCCCCAAACTGTCAAGTTGCCAAAACTGAAGTAGAAAAAAAGAATTGTCTTTTATCATAGCGCCCAATTATTAATAATAGAGCAGGTAACCCGTAATTTTTTTACTTCTACATTCATACTATCGATGATTTATAATATTTATAGAAGCTAAAAATTTCAAAGGGATCAAATTATTAACGTACCTGTCAACTATTTGTAAAAACATCCGTTTTTCGAATTCTGTGTAATTCTGTCCTCTTTTTTTACTCATACCTAGTTCCATTTATTTTAGAAAAATATTTGGCGTTCTTCTATTTGTTTTAAGAGACACAAAGATTGCTCCCACACATACCTGCCGGCCAAGCATAGAGTAACATAAGCTGCCAAGCAAAATTACATGAAAATCATGAAATCAAAATGTTTTTATTGAGGTTTTTATCATAGAATGCCGTAGTAGAATGCTAAGCAGACAGAGGAAGAGGAAGCCAAGCCCACAGATTAATGATATAGTTACTTCGAGCCGGACGGAGACGGAGCAGCGGACAGCGAGCGGATCCAAGACAGATTTTTTTGGTTTTGAATTTTTTTCTTCGGTTTTCAAAAGAAAGAACAACAAAACGAAAAAACAAACAAAACAACCTAACAACTTTTTTAGGTCAATCAATCCCTCAAAGGGAAAGGCAAAGGCAAAGGGTCTGCTCTTATTACAGCCATGTCTTTAGTTTTAATTCTTTAGTGTCAAAAAAAAAATCAAAAACACCAAAAACACAACCAAACAAAATTTTGACATGTAAGTACTACAAACTACAATCGTTTGAAATAAAGGCATCGATACAACACAGTTTAATAGTTTCAGACGATTTTACTCGTAACGAATCGAAATTAAGTTTGTTGATCTGACGAGGTTTCTAAAGCTGTGTTTTTAGAAAGCTCTTCATCATCATCATACCCTAAAGTCGTCCACTGCTGGACAAAGGCCTCCCCCAAAGATTAACCCATTATTTCCATCGGATGGGTTCCTCTTTCTACGCATGTTATTGTAGGTACACCTACACGGTACAGTCGACCGCATGTTTTGACACACGTTTGACCTTCACCTGGCCTAGCCTATTAGGGAGTTTCAATACTATCAGAGACCAGTTTATAGGTACTGGTTTTGTTTCAAATGACGTGCGGTCGACCGTACTAAACGAGTTCATTCTACCTCGGCGATCGTCAATACTATAGTATTAATGATCGTGTTGGGCCTCCTTTTATTTTATACTTCTATTTGATACCGGCCACTTTAGGTTTTTTATACTCTCTTTTGTTTTCTTACTTTCATATCACTCGTGAAAAATTGCAGTTTAATAAAACACTATATATATTCTTAATATCCTTATAATGGAGTTGTTAGGGTCTAGTCCACATCGATTGCGATTTTCTGCCGCTTGAATCGCTGTGGAGAATCTTTCTGTTGCCAATAGTGACACATAATATCTTCTATAACATAAATATCTATCATAAATCAATATCTTCGTCAGGTGCTATCATGGAACTAATATGTACTACGTACAAAGTACATATTAGTTCCATGGGTGCTATATTGTTATTGATTGACTTGACTGACAATTGATTGACAACAACCGTGCGTGCGTACATTGTACATACAATGCATTAACCAACCACTGCACGTGTTCGGTGCGTATACTATCTAATTTGTGGTTCGGTGTACGCGCGCACGCATGCACGGTGTTTTTGCACGGTGTGTTGCTTGTTTACAATTATATTAAAGTAAGTACTTCACTAGAATATCAACGTCCGTCTACTGCTGGAGACACGTCCTTTGTAACATGGGCAAGAAGAGGAAACTTGCTGCGAAAGATGATGAATTTGAGTATGATCCAGTCCCCAGGCATCTAGTAACTTCGCATATTAAAAAGCAAGAGAAACGCCTTATAGTAATTTTGGAAAACGCGCAGTTGGAAACAGTGAAGGCAAGTAAGCTTTAAAACTATACGTGTCAACTGTATGCACATAGAAAATGTACAACCACCCCGTAAGCAGTTTCCGATACATAAGAGCCATAGTACAAATCAAAATTGTTTTTACATGTTAGGCGCATAAAATTGCTTCAGCAGTTTTCCACAAGCTCCCCGCTGAGAGGGGCACTATTTTTGTGCAAAATTAGGTAGTTATACCTGTGCCTAACCTAACCCCATACTATCAAAATTCAGAAGTCCATGGGTAAATAAATAATAATAATTTAAGAATATTTTTAATTGCAGAATGGCAATAGCTTTGAACTACTGAACTGCGACGATCATGCCAATATTTTACGTAAGAACGACCGTGACCCCGGCTCCTGTCGGCCTGACATCACTCACCAGTCTCTGTTAATGTTGATGGATTCGCCCCTCAACCGCGCCGGACTCTTGCAAGTTTACATTCACACAGAAAAGAATGTCCTTATAGAGATAAACCCGCAGACTAGGATACCAAGAACTTTCAAAAGATTTGCTGGCTTGATGGGTATGTATGTTTTTTATATATTTATCTAGGTTGATTTGGGATACATTTCATCAAAAAAACCAAATACTTCAAAAAAGTTGAAAATATATATTTTTAAATTTTCATTTATTTCAGTGCAACTCCTGCACAAGTTTGCTATTAGAGCTTCAGATGGTCCAATGAAGTTATTGAAAGTCATTAAAAATCCTGTAACATCTCACCTGCCTGTTGGAGTGAAGAAAGTAACAATGTCATTTAGTTCAAAGATGGTGAAAACATGCAGAGAATTGGTTCCAAAAGATGAACCTATAGTCCTGATTATTGGTGCAATGGCTCATGGGACAGTGGAGGTGGACTATTCGGAAGACGTCATATCAATCAGTAACTATCCGTTGTCAGCAGCATTGACTTGTGCTAAATTATGTTCGGCATTTGAGGAAGTTTGGGAGGTTGTATAGTAATGTTATGATTAAAAAGTTTGTTTTTATGCTACATTGTTTACTATTTCTACATAACTATGTTTAAATTTCCTGAACTCTGACCACCATATTATATATAGTGTAGTGTATTTAATATTATAGTGGATAGTATAGTGCAGAAAGTAATTCAGATAATGTTTATTAATTCCCCAAAAAAGGAGCTTGGCACAGTGGCTGTGCTCTGATGAGATGTTTGTCTTCAAACATCAATTTATATTATTTGTGATGACAAATCTTACAGTGTTTTCCACCGTGCTTGTCCTCATAATTATAATTACCTAAGTAATTTTAAAAAAGGGCTATATTACACTTTGCCCAGGTACCTACTTGCCGTTTGTGGAGGTCAGGTATCGTCCTTGGGTTCGATGCCTAGATAGTTAGTCCTCGGAGGGAGGAGCAAGGAGCGGCCGGCGGGTGTGCAAATATTAAGTTTACTCTCACAATTCTTGCAAAAACATGTGAAATATTTATATTGACCAGCGGTTTTTCTGTAGGTAATTGTAGTTTCTGAGATTGGCAATAGATGGCGTCGCATTGTTTTTGTGTGCAACGGAAGTACCTACCTATTAAATTTCGTTAGTCTCTAGTAAGGCCTCTAGTTTGTCTGCAGATTTTAAAAAATCATTGTATGGCTTTATTCACGGGTTTTTGCAAGCTTTCTGTCATACTTTGTCACCATAACATAATATAAAAGTCGCTTCCCGTGTCTGCACGCTCGGACTTTTTAAACTACCCAACGGATTTTGATGCGGTTTTCAGATAACGTCTACCGGATGGTTCACATATTATGGTACTTATCTCATGCGGGCGAAGCCGCGGAGTCGGTCGGTTAACATTTGTTCCAGTGCTAGATGGCGTTGTACACAAATTCGATTGTGCATCGAGTATCCTGTAGATGGCACCACATGTACTGGAAAAAGGATTTTGTAATTTTAATTTATCTTACTGACTTAAATACAAATAATTATTATCTGCTATAAAGTTTATGATCAAGTAAAAAAAACTAAGATTGTCAGATAACTACTTGTTTAAATTACACAGGTATTTTTTGCATCTTTGGTTATACCGACAGGAAATAGCGCGACATCCGCCAAATTAGTACCACCAAACAGCCCCTTATTAGCACCCTCGGCTCTTAAACAAATGTATACATATAATTAGTTGACGTTTTTTTTATGATGTGCCATCTAGTAATGCATCTGCTACGAATCGAATCTTGAACGCACATGCTCGTGAAAAGCAAGCACAGATCAAATAAATAGGTAGAGAAACCATAAGCAGAGACTACAAAGAGAATAATTAAAATCGCTTCTTAGATCGACCTATGAATTGGAATCGTTCTCTCATACGTTGGGGACCAGACGTATTAGCGCTGCTGCCCATCACTAGTCTGTGGCATTTATGGTCTGGTTAGGTATAATAAAATAAGTACCTATGTATATCAATACGTCCAAATTTCATGATACCGAAGGGACAAAACCAATGATTTTTCTGAACTAAGTAGGTACGGTTTGTTTGTTTATTTTATTCATACCACAGGAGTTTCGTAGAAGGAAAACATCGTAAAGAAACTTACATATTCCAAAGAAGACATTCTATTCTAGGATAGGCCCAACTGTGAGACAGTTACAGCTAGACGTTGGTTTGATTTAAGTACCTATATGTAAATATATACAAAACAAACGTTTAGTTCAAAATTAAACCTGCCCACCAACACAGGTATAGGTAGATATACAATGTCTGTGCCCACCAATCAAATACGTCTGAAATATTTGTTGGAAGCTAAGTATTTTCAAAAAGAATAATATAAATCTTGTTGGATAGGTAGTTTAAAGTTTGAACCGAACTTGAACTCTCCTATTATTACGGAATGCAAGGAGGTCGGAACCTATGGGATGGACACGGAATGCGTCCGTCGTTTTTTTTCCAAAATAAAATTTAAATCATCCTCTTTTTAGTTTGGGTATAAACGTAAAGATGTTTGGGTAACCGGTAGGTACTGTAAATTTTTAATATAGTTGATGTGTATTAGAAATGACCTAAAGTGTGAAAAATAAGAATTTAAAATACTTTCACTGATTATAGTTAAGTTTATAAAGCGGTCGTTTTTATCAAAAAAATACTATAAGGCAAATTATTCAATTCAATACACTTTATTGCACATTTAAAAATTACAGACAAAAAAGAAAAATACAGATACATTAATGTACATCTAGGCAGTCTTATCGCCAAGAGCGATTTCTTCCAGACAACCTTTATTTCTGTGTTAAATAGATACTACATAATGAAAAAAGCATAGCTGTATATATAATATAATGTGTGAGTTGCGAAACCATTATTATATAGGTAGGGTGTGACAAACGAAGGATAAAGAAGCCACAAGGCCATGAACAGTTTCTTAGAATCCTCACATCGGCGGCGCCCGCAGGACCCTGTACTATGGTACTCTTTTATGCTGATAGTTTTTGCGATACTTCGTAGAGGTGTGGCTAGAATTACAATATCAGTATCACAAGAGGTGCGTGTCGTAGTACAGAGGTATCCTGTTGAGGATAAAATATCACTGTAACCGCAGAATATATCACGTTACAATTCCTTGAATTTGGAAGGCGATGAATAGGGAGGGTAATGCAAGTGCATTCAGCAGGAGAACATAATTATTATACCTACCTACTACAAGTTACATTAGTAGCTTTTACTCAAGTTTTGAAATGGTAGATAGAGAGCTGAAATACCTAATGATAAGAATTAAATTTTTTAATTAAATTTCAAAATTAAAAAGTTAATATTATATACTATAAAGCTCGACTACCACTGACTGACTGACTCACTCATTGACATAGTAGTTCTCCCAGAAGGAGTGATCGCGGACCAAAACGATGTAGGGGTGAAGTACGCAACCTCCTCTGATGAGTAGAGGAAAAGTCCGAAACTTGGAGATTCTGTCCATCTTCAGCTATCGTGTCAACGGCCCGCGGATACGGTGCCAGATAGCTGGGGTGACCTTGAACTAAAGTTGTCCAGAATCCTGGGATCATTGATGACGTCACTTTTTTTTTTCAAAATAGCGGCGTTTTCAAGATGGCGGAGCGCCGTTTTTTCGAGAAACTTTACCCGAATTGATCTCCCGGAAGGAGTGGTCATGGACCAAAGTGGTATAGGGATGAGTGTAGCCCATACCCCGTAGTATATGGGAAAATTCTGACATTTGGAGATTTTGGTCATCTTCACCCTTCAGGTCCACGGCCCGTGGAGTCGGAAACCGATATTTGGACTGACTTCGAACTAAAGTTGTACAGAACCCTAGGACCTTTGGTGACGTCATATATTTTAAACTGTGCACAGCCTCTTCTGGTGAGTAGAATAAAAATATGAAACTTGGAGATTCTGGTCATCTTCAGCTGTTGGGTCAACGGTCCGCAGAAACGGTGCCAGATAGCTGGACCGAGCTGGAACTAATATTGTTCAGAATCTTGGTAAATTCATGATGTCTTTTTTTTTTTTCAAAAAGGCGACTTTTTCAAAATACACTACCACAAATTTTATGTAGTTAATATTGTAGTGAATGCCTGCTTTACAACGCACTGGCCACTTCAAAAAGAAAAGAAAATATGTAAAGCATACATACACCAGCCAAATTATCTTATAATTTGTTGTAGTTACGTGTGTGGTTGCTTTACATCGCACAGGCCATCATTCTATACAAATTCAAATTACAGTTTGTTGTTGTGTTTTTTTTAGATTAATTTGATAATTATGCGGCTTTTTTATATGGCTGAAAATAAATGTTACTCTCCGATTGCGCTGAAAATTTGTATGTAGGGGTTCTAAGTGCTTCTGAATACAATTATTTACGAGCGAAGCGAGCACCGCGAGCAAAGCGAAACGAGCGAACTTTTTTTCTTTTGATTTTCGATCTCCATACATACTATCTTTTTTCAAAATTTTGCGGCTTTTTTATTGCCGAAAATAAATTTTACTCTCCGATTGCGCTGAATTTTTTATAATGTTTGCAGTCTTTTCTGGTGAGCAGATTAAAACTCTGAAACTTGGAAACTATGGTCATCTTCAGCTGTTGGGTCAACGGCCCGCAGAAACGGTGCCAGATAGCTGGACCGAGCTGGAACTAATATTTTTCAGAATCTTAGGCAATTTGGTGATGTTCTATTTTTTTTACAAAATGGCGACTTTTTCAAAATTTTACGGCTTTTTTTTATGACCACAAATAAATTTTACTCTATGATGGCGCTGAATTTTTTATAATGTGCGCAGTCTTTTCTGGTCAGCAGATTAAAACTCTGAAACTTGGAAACTATGGTCATCTTCAGCTGTTGGGTCAACGGCCCGCAGAAACGGTGCCAGATAGCTGGACCGAGCTGGAATTAATATTTTTCAGAATCTTAGGCAATTTGGTGACGTCATATTTTTTTTTCAAAATGGCGACTTTTTCAAAATTTTACGGCTTTTTTTTATAGCAAAAAATAAATTTTACTCTCTGATGGCGCTGAATTTTTTATAATGTGCGCAGTCTCTTCTGGTGAGCAGATTAAAACTCTGAAACCTGAAGATTATGATCATCTTCAGCTGTTGGGTCAACGGCCCGCAGAAACGGTGCCAGATAGCTGGACCGAGCTGGAACTAATATTTTTCAGAATCTTAGGCAATTTGGTGATGTCATATTTTTTTTTCAAAATGGCGACTTTTTTAAAATTTTACGGCTTTTTTTATGGCCAAAAATAAATTATACCACGTTTGTTCGCGGGATGGTTCGTTGGTTTGTTCGCGCGCTTCGCGCGTTTGTTCGCGGGTTATTTGGTTGGTTTGTTCGCGCGTTTCGCGCGTTTGTTTGCGCGTTTATTCGCGGGTTGGTTTGATCGCGCGCTTCGCGCGTTTGTTTGCGCGTTTCGCGCGTTTGTTCGCGGGTTGGTTATTTGGTTGGTTTGTTCGCGCGCTTCGCGCGTTTGTTCGCGGGTTGGTTGGTTGGTTTGTTCGCGCGTTTCGCGCGTTTGTTCGCGGGTTGGTTGGTTGGTTATTTGGTTGGTTTGTTCGCGCGCTTCGCGCGTTTGTTCGCGGGTTGGTTTGTTTGCGCGTTTGTTCGCGCGTTTTTTTGCGCGTTTGTTCGCGCGTGTCGCTCGTTTGTTCGCGGGTTGGTTGGTTGGTTTGTTCGCGCGTTTCGCGCGTTTGTTCGCGGGTTGGTTGGTTGGTTATTTGGTTGGTATGATCGCGCGCTTCGCGCGTTTGTTAGAGGGTTGGTTGGTTGGTTTGTTCGCGCGTTTCGTGCGTTTGTTTGCGCGTTTCGCGCGTTTATTCGCGGGTTGGTTATTTGGTTGGTTTGATCGCGCGCTTCGCGCGTTTGTTTGCGCGTTTCGCGCGTTTGTTCGCGGGTTGGTTATTTGGTTGGTTTGTTCGCGCGCTTCGCGCGTTTGTTCACGGGTTGGTTGGTTTGTTCGCGCGTTTCGCGCGTTTGTTCGCGCGTTTCGCGCGTTTGTTCGCGGGTTGGTTGGTTGGTTTGTTCGCGGGTTGGTTGGTTGGTTGGTTGGTTTGTTTGCGCGTTTGTTCGCGCGTTTGTTTGCGCGTTTCGCGCGTTTGTTCGCGGGATGGTTGGTTGGTTATTTGGTTGGTTGGTTCGCGCGTTTCGCGCGTTTGTTCGCGGGTTTTTTGGTTTGTTCGCGCGTTTCGCGCGTTTGTTCGCGGGTTGGTTGGTTGGTTGGTTTGTTCGCGCGTTTTGCGCGTTTGTTCGCGTGTTTCGCGCGTTTGTTCGCGGGTTGGTTGGTTATTAGGTTGGTTTATTAGCGCGCTTCGCGCGTTTGTTCGAGCGTTCGTTCGCGGTATTGTTGGTTGTTTGGTCTGAAGTATTGAAAGAAATAAAGAACAGCTCAAATAGTAGTCTTTTAACGCGAATGATAGCGCGGGGGTCTGATAGTAAATTTGTATTCACGGGTTTGAGGTGCTCCAAATCAGATTCCGGTTCCCGTCAAAAAACAGCTCACAACACTGCAATCACGAAAGTCATGAAAGTTTGTTTTGCGGCTTTTAGGTGCCCCCACTGAAGATTTGGTTTCCGGCCAAAAACTAAAACGTCGAAACTCATAAAAAAAAATTTTTTTTAGGATTCCTGTCAAAAGAAAAGATCAACACAGCCGACCTCCGCGGTCCGCTTGCGGGCCGCGGCACCCACCGAAACACTAGTTTTAATGATAATACTGAAATGATATAGGAAAAGAGTGACTCCATTTGTGGCTTATTCATTAATTACTTATGTATTTTAAAATCTATCGAGGGAAGTCAATCCAGGAAACACGTAAAATGCCGGAACATTGCGTCAACGCAGTTGCATTGCTCACCTGAGGTGGTGTGATGTTTTGTGTGACTAATAGGTAGGTACCCAGTATTGAATTGAAATAACTAATAAAATAACTATAAGCAAAGTAAGCTTGAGACCAGCCACGGCCAGAGGACGAAAAGTCGGGCAAAGGTAAACAAAAATATTCGCGTGTAGGACCCGTGCCACAGATTAGATAATAGTTCCTACGGAACCCGTGCATAATTACCAGAGGTAAGTAAGTGTTGATGTGGACCCTTGTTTTTTTTAAAGTATGTTTAGTACCTACTGACGATTGTTTACGCTCAATACTTTCAAAAGATAGGCAATCTTTTCATTAGCAATTAATCTATGACCCAAGTTATAGAAATTATCAGTAAAAATGCAATTTTCTTCATTTGTTTCCGATAAATAAAATTTAAAAAAAAATTAACGTCGCTCATTGACACTTCATCTGAACTCTTGATAGCCACGACATTCGTCAAATCAAAAAATCTAAAAAGCGATATGAAAGAGGCCCACTGTAGGTAGTAACATAAACGATACTTTTTAATGCGAACGAAGTCGCGGGGCATAAGCTAGTCCCATAAATAATAGTAGGTAGGTATGAATGGGACTGTATCACGCACGTCAAATTAGTACTTAAGTAAGTACCTACCTACTTATCTACCTCGACAATGTCGACTGAATTAAAGAAAGTCCACGTCAATCAATCCTCATTGTCATCGCAAGTTTCATAATAGGTAACCATTGAAGTAATTTATGTAGGTAGTTATAAAGAGAACTCATGTACCGATCATGCTCATGGAATGAATTCAAAGATCGAGTGTAGTTTCAATTAGCTTAACAAACACGGTAGCAGAAGGATTCATTGTCGTGATAGTTTTGTAACCTAACTCTATGCAAGTATCGCATGCGCAGGACGCGCGGCGCGGCGGCGCGGTGGGGACCGGGGACCGCGAGTCCCATTGTATGCAGATGGAAGCGGCACGCACACGCCGCGGCGAACACTCCATCCGCCATATTGGGTCGGGATCTTGGACGAGCGAGCTAAACGACACCCAACATTGTACGTTATGCTCATACATATTGGATTGGAGGGAGCCAGACAGTGCGGCGGCGGCGGCGGCGCGCGCGACGCGGCCGCGTGCGGGTGCGCCCGCGCCGCCAGACTGTTCGGCGCCTGCGCTCACAAAGGACTCTTTGTATTCCTCGCCGGCCGACTCTACACAGGGACCCTCCGCTTTTTTCACAAAATTCCTGATACCAGACTGACACTCAAACAATGGGTTTCCGTCCCTTTATTGGCACCTTATTTTTTGTCGCACCTTAATAAACGGACCTACCTACGTTCTAAACAAAATCCACAACCTGTTTCGAAGCCGGCACAGATTTTGCCGCGAACCCGCCTCCCATTCTCATTTTTTTCACTTCAACGTCATTACATTACGTTATGAATTCCAATTATAGTGATAAAATGATTTTAAAAAACTAATAGGTACGCAGAAGATCAGTTATTTTTACTAGATCAGATATCGATTTGGCGCAGTATTTTTATTTATTACTTTACTATTTCATCAGTATTTTAATAATTGTTAATCCTACCCTAATCACCATTAGGGGCCCCCGACTCCCTATGGTAACGCAATGGGCTATTCTTCGAAATATTTTAGAGATTGGTGTTTACTGCTAGGTAAGGTACTACTTAACTATGTAGGTACTTACCTAATCTACCACAGATTTCAGAAAGTACCTACCGACAGAGTTAGGTGCGGCGACGGACGCCCACGGTCGGCTCACGGCGGGCGGCGGGCGGAGGCGGCGCGCGCGGCGTCCCACCAAACAGGTTACCTCTCACCGACACCATGCCACCTTCACCGCCTCCTGCCTCACGCATAAGTACTCGCAACAAACGCACATACCTACCAAACCAAACTTTTAGTTATAAAAGCGAAGCGACCTAAATACCTATCCGCTCATAAACAAGCATGTGGTTAAATTAAACCGTCTGTGATAACCCGCGACATACCCTACCTACCTATATATCTTATTCTAGCAATACCTATATCGCTGCAAGTTTCTTCAAACCGCTCAGCTTTCGCATTTTACTAGGATTATGTATATTCCATCTCTTGGATCTATCCCGAGATTTTTGAGCTAAAATACTATGTAGAAAGTCTCTGTCAGTGTTTGTAAGTAGGTACCTACTATGCAAAACTCTCAAATAAACTCATCAAAATCAATCATAACGGAATAATAGTACTTATACCTACATCTACATTTTTAACCCCCGAAGAAAAAAAAGATGTCGACGTTGACAAGTTTCGCTAAAAGCTCTATGAAATAGTTTTTCTATCTTTATGTTAGGTATTATGCAACTTATTGAGTTTTCTCACGAATGTCGGGGTACACGGGGCGGGTAAGTATATGTAGGTACTTACTTGTATGTAACTTCTACGGTTACATTATAATGATGTCAACGCGGCGAAATGTTATCTACATCCGTTTGTGGGGTCCCGGTTGATGACACAGCCCGTAGCCCGTACCTTGCTGCTATACGTACGTAGGTAGGTATTTATTAACCCGTGCACAATACTTGCGCAAACAACACGACAGTGCCAAATATTTATTTCATATCAAAGTACGTGTGATAAGATTAGATTATTCATTTGACGATGAAGGACGTTCAAGGATGACGCTTGTTTTTTTACAAGTTTTGTCTAATCAATTCAAGTAATCACTGATTTATCAGTAATCACACGATATATAAGTACCTACCTACGACATAAATGCATGATCAAGACAAACTAACGATACAGGTGTCTTACCATTTTGTTTTACGGAAGACTAGCTTCTACTTGTGGACTATAATATCGTCATCATAAATAGTTACTTAATGCATCAGCACGGATGCTAAACAACAACTGGTGTGACTTTAGCTAGATATACCTACCTAGATGGACTAAAGATTGTGCAGTCATTCAGAAATCTCATACTAACTAACGTGTTATGATAACTGTAACGTGGCGCCTTCAATGTTATTGAGTATTTCCTATGCTTATGGCGACTATTGGTCATAATGTATGTGCCACAACCACAAATAGCTGATTGCATTAGACGGCCGTGCGGCCGTGGTCCGCTCGCTGGCTGGCTAGGCGCCACCTCCGCCCGCGCGCCGACCTGTTGCACAACAATATGGCGCTCTCGAATCGACATAAATAAAGAGCCAAGAGGGGGTTTGTTTAATCATTACAGAAGCTTTCATCTAGGTTAAGGATATCAATCAAGGGTATTACATACCACTTCAATTCACAGACACGCTACATATGGCGATAAGAGTACATCATGTAAAAATAAATTGGTACAGGGCCACTTCTACGCCCCTGTATTTGATGTATCAAGCGTGTCTGTGAATTGTGAGGTGGTAAGCTTGAGTGTGGGTACCACCACTTCGCAACTAAACCTCGTGCGGGCTATGGTTTGTTTTGCTGTCGGTATTGTATTGTGTGGCGCCAGGCGCGGGCCGCGGGCAGACCGCGTGCGTGACCGCGCGGGTCGATGACGTGACGCCTCCGGAGCGAGCGGACCGCTCAGCATGCACGCCGCCGCCGCCGCCGTCTCCGCCGTCTCCGCAGTTCCGCACCACTAATTCACACTTTATTCACTTTGATGCAGTATGATTATTGCATCAGTCGATAATTTCTTACTCTAAGCGCCGCCAGCGCAGACCTGGCGGAGAGCAGCGCGGCGGATTTTACGCTGACATTTTACAATCTCTAAAAGTGTTAAAATAGGAACTACCCTGGTTATGTGCTCGAATAATATGCTGATGGTGGCCCGCTGGGGTCACGGACATGACACGATGACGCCGGGGCGATCATGCTGATGATGCCCAATTGTACCTATTGACCGAACGAAAAAAGTATATAGAGTTCTCTTCCATGGAAAGACGACGATAAGCGGTCCGATCAGGATGGAGGATCGGGCGTGCGGTGACGTGCACAGAACAGCGAGTGTTTAGAAAGAAACTGACGACGCGATTCGTAATGTAATGAGACGATACAATTTGCCAAGGACATAAATAAAATCCCTCAAAGCTTGTGTACTTACTAGTCCATTTTTGAAAGAACTTTATACTTATTTCGAATCATTTTCAAATGACGTTTCGAATGATTGAAAAATTAGCACCTCTGGCACCGCGCCGACAGCGTTTAGCAGTGCATGCAGTGGCTTGCAATTAGGTATGTTCTGAGATTGGTCGTGCGTGTCTGGTGGATGCACCTACCTACTATAGGCTGGTGCCAATAATAATTATCGCACTTTCGAGCGATGTCGCTGACATCATACCAACGTTTTGTATTGCTCTTATCTCAATCAAGTAGGTACTTACTTACTGATAGATAATAAAATAAATAAAAACAAGATTACGTAGTATTTATGATATTAAGCCGACGCGTAACGGCTCACGTAGGCCCTTGTGTGCGCTTGCTGCACATTGATGTAGGCCTATTATTGTAGTCTATAGGTAACTACTACCTAATAGTGGCACTATTCTTTGCTTTCCTAACATACTTAAGACCAATTAGGTACTTGTCGCAGCTTGTTTGCACTTTTCATAGAACGTTGAGTCAGATAGATAGTTTGTATGACTCATCATAATCATAAACGTATATACCTAATCAAAATGGGCAATGAAGTTCACTTAGCAATGTAGGATTTCCAGCAAATTTCTGATTACAACTAAACTGCGAGGGAAAACTGCGTGAGGTAACCCCACAACAGTTGACATTATAGTGTAAGGTGCGACATTATTATGATTTTACTATATTATTATAGTAGGTGTAAGGTATTTCAAAATTAATTCGGCAAAACAAACACAAACTTAGAGGGAGGATTTATGCTTGTATATGTTGTGCCTTATAATGCGTGCACATATTTTTTCTTAATTTTGTAATCATTTACGTTGCACCGCGTGGCGTGTATCGGAGTTTCCCCAGTTACCTACTCTCCAGTATGTGACACCTACGGTGGTGCTAAAAGTGCAAAGGCCGGTACTTTCCTATTGGCCTATCGTTAGACTGGCGCCAGAGTGGGTTCGATTCCCACTAGGGACATACAACTTTGTAACAATTTGTATAACTGGTTTTGATCTGGATGTTCTATTTGTGAAATGTCATAGGTATCCTTGTGTAAATCTCACTGTAACTACAGGAGAAAATCCTAATTTTTGTATTAGACAAAATGTACCTAGGTACTCAAGACAGGAAATATTTTTTATTTAATACTAGTTGTGGTAGGTATTTCCAGTGTCGACACTAAAATTCATCAAAATCCGTTCCGCGGTTTAGGCGTCAAAGGGTAACTACAGCCGGCGTTACTTTCCTATATATTATAAGTATGGAAGTATGTATCAGTACCTAAAGAAGGTACCTACCTACTTACCATATGATAAATAAATAATGTCGTGCAAATAATTGTGAGGTGTTTAGTTTAGTTGTATAGATACGTCACTCGTTTATAGTTCCGAACGATAGTGTATCTACAAGTTATATTCGGCGGTGATGCAATGGATCGCGCGGACTGAACTAGTCATTTGTAAACTTGTTGCCAGCTGTTCCGCTCAGATATGCAATGCAACTATTTTTATTGGACATTATGACGATAACTGCAATAACTCTGTATTAAAAGGTAAATCGAATAATCGCTGCTTGCCTATAATAGCCTAGGAGACGCCCAACGTTTCGATAGTTCGGTTAGATATGTCGATTCTACTAATTTTCAATCGACATCCGATACAAAATCCATACAAATTAGTAGAATCGTTCTTTTCACCGACATAGCTCAAAGAATTGCGACGTTGAAGTGGCAGTGGGCTGGGCACATCGCTCGTAGAACTGACGGCCGTTGGGGCAGAAAGGTTCTCGAATGGCGACCACGTATCGGAAGACGCAGCGTAGGCAGGCCTCCCACAAGGTGGACCGACAAGAGCCGTGGTAGCCTAGTTGGTTGTGCACTCGCCTCACGTTCATGAGGTTGTGGGTTCGATCCTGGCCCGTACCAATGAGTTTTTCGAAAACTTAAGTGCGGTTAATTATAATATCACAGGTTTTTCGGTGAAGGAAAACATCGTGAGGAAACCTGCATACGCCAAAAGACTGGTATTTAACTATTCTAAGGCGTATGTGAAGTCCACCAAAAACGGATTGGGGCACCGTTTGGCGGACAGGGGTTTGGCACAACAGATCCCATAGGGTCGAAGTGTCGCCAGGTATTCCTGGCCCCCTCAGAAGATAACATAAGAAGATAAGGTGGACCGACGATCTAGTGAAGGTCGCGGCACCCTCTGGAAGAGGTTAGCGCAGGACCGGTCGTCGTGGAGATCCCTGGGGGAGCCCTTTGTCCAGCAGTGGACGTCTGCAGGCTGAAATGATGATCTCTCGAAGCGAGCGGGCGATTCAAAAATGGGCTCCAGGTCACTTAGGTGGCGCGCATTTCTACGCCGGATGTCAGGCAGCAAGAAGAACTCAAGAATGCCGAAGGGTAGAATGTTTATTGATAAGTGATGACGTACTTACCTATGTATTTTGTCGTAACGTAACTGGACTTGCGTTCCCCTGTATCGGGATAGCGTTGGATAACGGTTTGTTTGCGGCGAGCTAGATGCATTAATATTTAACTCGTAGGCGGCGCCAAGCGTGATTGCGTCGGAGCTGGTATACCTCTACCTACCTATTAACTTATGCTTTCAACAGATTTTCAAGTTGTTGGTAGAGAGCTAAATACAGTAGGTATATATAGGTACCATGTCTTATAGAATCTGCCCCAAAAATCGCTACTGACTCGACAATTTGCAGCTGAAACGACTTAAAATCGTCCAAAATAGTTTTATCTTGGCTATGCCTGTCTTTTTTGCAAATATGTAGGATACTACTTAAATTTTTGAACCTTTATCTATATTGTAAGTATCATTATTAAATTAATTTAATGTTATCTAACGCCCTTATTTTTTGTAGGTACTTAATGGTTTTAATAAAGTTCTAGTTAACTCTTATCAGAGCATTTTTATGAGATAAAATTGGGACACAAACATCTAATCTTTATAAAATACATCAATAATTTGAATCCTACTTACAAATGAATTAGATAAAAAAATTGGTACACAATCATTATTGCAAAAAATAGCTCGATCTTGATGAAATAAGACACGACCCCAGTTGGAAAACGACTAATATCTCTTCTGTAACGAGGTAGAGTTCCGTTCGATTTTAGTTTTTCTCTAAATAATATTATCAGGAAGGTTCGAAATCGCGAGAACCGACCAAAGAGTTTATTTCTCTATGAATATTATAGTTTCAATCTAGAGTTGTGAACTAGACGTCCTGACCCCCAACAGTGGGACGTATAACGACTGTTGACAACCACATAAATTGCAAAATTGCCGTATGAACATAATAAGTACCTATTATAAATATTATAATGACTGTTAAACTGGGAAAGTTCAATCATGAGAGTAGAGTAGCTAAGGAAACGTGGACGTGGTGGGTACGCATATTAGGTAACTCGTTAAATAGCATATCTATCGTTCAGTCTCAGGTATCATTAAATCATCGGAGTTCGACGAATTTATGTAATTAACGAGATGTTTTCCTTCGTAGAAAGCTAAATGTGGTCGTGAATGCATGGAGGAGAGCGACAGCCGCGCGCGAGCGTATGTCGGCAACTTGCCACCACACCACCGACCACCGACCACCGGCCACCGGCCACCGGCCACCGGCCACCGGCCACCGGCCAGGCACCCACTCAATAAATGTGGACAACATATCATTTCTAGGCTTCCCTACAGGTTTCTCTAAGCGTTTCTGTAGCGTCTGTGGCCTCGGGGACAAGACGCGGCCTATCATATCGAAAGGTCCGAAGTTCGATCTGGGCTAGCGTGGCGGACAAACGCCCTCGTTCAGAGGGTAGGCCTGATAAGCAGTGGGGACGTGTTAATTGGCTGATGATGATTGTTTTCTCTGTTAAGGGCACTTTATAACAGGTGTAGATTTAGTCACCTGGAATAATTAAGCAATGCAAAGAATTTTGAGTGCTAAAATCACAAAAAATTGTATATTGCTAATAATATTAGGTACTTATTACTTTATTAAGTACCTACGAGTAAGTATACTACCTACTTGGTGAATCTAAGCTTTTTTATAACAATCAAACAGTCAACCTGCCACATGCCGCCGCGTCTTCTCAGGCCAACTCCCAACAAACTTTAAGAAAATAGGTAAGTACCTACGTAATATTTTTTATTGTATTGATAGATGATTATATTACATGGCAGGTGACTAAATCTACATCTATATAACCCAAGAAGTTTGAAATCTCTTTGGTCTCGCGCGCGCTCCCTGTGGAGATCCCATCTTGCATATTTAGTATTGGAACCTATGGTGCCATTTACAGGGGGGGGGGGGGGAGGGGGTGCGGACAAAGGAAGCGGAGTAGCGGGAGGAGGTTGCTAATGAGGAATGTGTGAGTGAGTCATAATTTTGTGATTAGTTTGACACGATTTTGACACCCATAGAAAGCTTTTATTACTCATCCATAAGGGAGTGGCAAAATTTTTTGATTCATGGTATAACCCTACAGTTGTGTGACTCCAACTGGTATTTGCATTGCGTCGACCATATTTCATTGGGGGCTTTCATCCTCTGAGTACGTGCCTCGTGAGATGAGGTGACTACGAACCGGTTGGTTGGCCGGACGGTGGACGATGGTGGGTGACGGCAGCGCGTCGGCAGCGCCACATAATTAGGTGACCATCTCGTTGGCTTAGTGATTTAGTCACTGTTTCGATAGCCACTGGAGGGACAGACTTATACTATACAACTTGGCCCAAGCCTAGATGTTATAATAGGCAGGTATTTAATTTTTTTTAATGGTCCTATTAAATTTTTGGATTAAACTTTTCACGTCGTCGTAGTTGCTTATGTTTGTCTATGACATATAATATTTATAATAGTAGGAATACCCATTACATTGGTCTGCGAAAAATCTAGTTTGTATGGTTCCCCTCCCTACAAATGAAACTGAAACTTACGATTTATTCACAAATCGTTGGTTGAGAAAATATATTGTAGGTACCTATCTAAGTAGGTATGAAAAATGGTCAGGAAAATGACGAAGCTGCAATGAGTTTATACTCTTACAGTCAGGCTTACAGTACCTACAGTTTATTATTTATGTAGGTACCTAGTCTATATTGATATTCCTAAATAGTATATACTACTATATCGTCTGTATTTATTTAATTAACGTTAGTGTAGGAGGATAACCTATACCTACCCACCCATTAGGTACTTTAATTCTAAAACTGATTTCTCTCAAATATGCAGTGGAACTTTTAACGAAGCGGGCAACAGTCCATTAAGATCCGACAGAGGCCTGTATTGATACAGTTATCAATGCTACGATCTCGACGGATAAACTATGGATGGAGCCCGGTCCCCATTCGGGTGACGTTCGAAACGCACGTGTGCACAACATTTAGCCTCCAGTGCCTCGATCATATATTATTACCTGACTAGATAGAACACTCCTTAACATTGCTAGGTAACTAATTAACAGTCCTCTTAAACATTACACGACATGGAACACCAACAACTAACATAGGTACTAGGTACTTATGTAGTAAGCAATACTAACTACAATTCTAGCGATACATTAAATAGAGCATTAGTACGGTGCGGTGCAACACTTGTGAAATTGCAAAGTTTATTTCTGTAACCCATGCATTATACTTAATGCCAAATTGTAAAAAAAAACTTAATGAAACAAATAGGTACCTACTACTTGTTTATAGAACACTTTATTACAAATTCAACAAAAGGATGTGTCTCGAACTTATCATATTATACTTAAACATAATTTATTTCGACCATCGACCATCTTCATAATGCAGGGGGCCAATCGCGCTAGTTCTGAACGATATTACCAAATCCAAACCATAACCAAAAACATTGTGCTGCTTTGTCGTTCAGAATTAGCGCGATTGGCCCCCAGATTTTACAATGAAACAACGCCGCGCGCACGCGACAACAGCACACGACGCAACTGGTAACAAAACAATGCCTAGAGTAAGCTATTCGTAAGCACTGTTTTGTCGTGCCACAACTTGGAGCACCTGATGCAGTATCTGGGTAATATCTGATCGAAGCTCCGACTCGAGCCCAGCCAAAAGATTGTAGACTATCGTGTGTGCGTTTAAGTATCACATTTCCAACACCTGATACGGTACCTTTAAGTCATTATTGATATGGGGCAACGGTGAAGATTGATATGTTTTAATGATTTAGGTGCGCTTAGTAAATTAAAGGTTGTTTCTTATGTGTTAAGGTATAATATTTGGTGAAGCCGTGTTTTGCGTCTGGTCGTGGGTCGTTTGGTATGGCGCGCTCATCTGTATGTTCCATGGGCGCGCTGGCCGCGGCGGCGGCGGCGGGCGTCGTAGTGTCTGTGGGTCTGATTAGCTCACTTTATGAGCGGCGGCTGCTTGTCTCTCCGTCCAACCAACAAACCAAACATCCTACTAATATTATAAACGCGAAAGTTTATATGGATATTTGTTACTCTTTCACGCAAAAACTAGGGAACAGATTTTGATGAAACTTTACAATAATTAAGTACCTATAAATTATGCACCAGAATAACAATAAAATCGGGAAATGCTGTTCCCGCGGGAAAAACTGGTCTACGCGGGCGAAGCACTGAGTGTTTGGAATATAATAACGTTTGGACAAATTTACACACGACTGTTTAGCCCCAAACTAAGCCGAAGCTTGTAAATAGGTACTCAACAACTAATAAAAATACATAGCTAATGTACTTTAAAATAAATACATAAATAATGGGTTTAGATTGAAACCAAAAATTTACTGAAATGACCCTAATAAAAAACCAAGTAGGTAAGTAACTATGTACTGTACTTGAATCTGGTTTTTAAACTAAAATAACGTCTCGTCTCTTCGTATTTTCCATACAGTGGTATGGGTCAACCCTTTGTTTCTGCTCCATGGGTCAACCAGTCTCAAGTCCTCTCGCGCTATACACGCACCATACAACATGAGTCGACCACCGCCCTCCATGCCTCCATTATACCATGCGAACCGCTGCAAAAACACAAGTGTGGAATATTTTACCAACGCCATGATGTCATGGTGGATTAAATTACTGGGCACTATGACCTTGCTTGTCAGTTGGTTACTTGGGTACCTACGACCATAGTTACCATGTTATGTAGCTGATTGTAGCTGGGTGATTATTATGTATGACTAGCTATTTCCCGCGGCTTCGCCCGCGTAGAAAAGTTTTCGTAGAAAAATCTGTTACTGTAAAGTTTCATCAATATCTGTTGCGTAGTTTTTGCGTGAAAGAGTAACAAACATCCTTAAAAACATCCAAACATTTAAATTCCTTACAAACTTTCGCCTTTATAATATTAGTAGGATGGAGTGAGGTCCAATGAACGCTGTACCTACGTAGGTAAGTACTCCTACACACCTAATTTTTGTAAGTAAATTTGTTTAATATAAGGGGTAAAGTCAACTAGATATAATATTCCATAATAATAAGTTACCTAATAAAATATGCTAGACAGATAGGTGTCTAGCATATTTTATTAGGTAGCTTTCAATTGTATACAAGCTGTAAGTTAACAAAATATAGGTAGGTAACAATAGTTATTTACGCAACAAGAGACGAAATTTTTCTCATCTCGCTCATTAAATGTCTTGATAAGAAATATTGTGTTTGTGTTTTGACTCACGAGCGAAGCGAGTGACTTAGGTACCTATACAATTCTCGGCATTCAATGTCGCTCGCAGGGAAAAGACAATTTCGTTTCTTATTGCATAATTAACTATTGTTACCTACCTATATTTCGTTATACTTACAGGTTGTATAGGATTGAAAGCTACCTAATAAAATATACTAGATAGGTACCTACTTATTATGTAAGGAAGAAGAGTATAACCAGTACCTACCTATATCGCAAATTACAGGAAAATACTGTCTACACACTCTCTACATAGATTGTAATACTTGCATTTGGTTACAACAGTATTACATAAATAAATCTTACATATTTAATTTTATTTTAAACATGCAGTAAAACATACATAAAGCTACAAAAAATAGCATTCCTATACTTAAATGTTTTTGAGCACATGCGCAATGCTAGCGATAGTTCAATCAAACCATAAGAGTCCATCCATAATATGAAAGATGGAAAAAAAATTATGGTAGAGCGTGATTGATTCCCGGATTAGTCGCAGGTAAAAGTTCCATCTAGGTAAGTACTTATTCTAAGTTATTACTAATTTAATTATTACCTATTATGTAAGTATTAGGTAGGTGTCTTGGGAACCCTGCCTCGATGTGGCGCGCTGGAGGACATTTTTTATGTGTAGTTTTTATTTTATTTTAGGTTAATAGTTTCAGTTTATTTTAGGTTGATTTTATAAACTCCAATAAAATAGCAATAAATATTCTTCTTCAAGAATTGTACTATCAAATGCAAAAAGAATTTTACGAAACATGTTAAATAACCACAAAATGTGTAACTGTACCGCCAGAATTAGTATAGGTAGGTACTTAATATTAATTATCTCTGGATAACTATATTATTATAGGTAGGTACCTTCTTATAATTGTAGCTGTATAATTACCACAGTTGATATTTTGATAGGGAGCTTCGGATGCTTCTAAAAATAAAGTTATAGTGTATGTATGTATGTTTATAAACTTGTTCAGACAACGGTGTCGTCGCCTGGTGGGGCCTCATATTAGCATGGATTAATTCCAATCAAGTGTATTTGGTGAGCGGTGGTGCGTGAGCGGCGCCGGGAGGCAGGGTAGGCCGGCTTGTGTGGCGGCCGGGCCGTGCTATCGCTACTCGACTTGATGTAGGTGGCTCACAAAAAAGATAGACAAAAACGAAAAAGTTGCCGAGTAGGAAACGTGTGCTCGTTGCTATGCGAGCTGCTAGGAGATGGAACCCGTCTTGTGTATAATTTAATATAATCTACATTTAAAAGATAATTAAATAAATAAGGTAGGTATTCTATTAGTTAGGCACCTAGGTTATTCATAACATGCTATTAACAACACACACAATACATATAATACCTATTATGATGTAGGTGCCCTACCTTAATATTTGGTAGTACTTGAGAAATGATTTGAAAACTAATAAAATTCTCATTCTCTAGTTAAGTAGGTAGGTAGGTAGGTATATACCTATAAGATTTGCAAACTAACATCAAAGGGATGAATAATTATAATAACCACCTGAAAACATCAAGATTCTATGAATGAGTCTCTGCTGTGCCAAACTCTACCCTACCTATTATAGAACAAGGATTATAAAATACTTAAGAAACAAGACGAAGTTTTTACTTTATGCACTAGAGCATAAAAACTCATTTTATGTCGCCTACATCCAGGATTAAACAAAAACTTTATAATGAGAAGTGAAAAATTAATAATAACGATACCTACTCATTTTGAAAAATAATGAGTTGTAGGTAGGATAATATGATGGCAGAATGAAAATAAATCTGATCTAGAGGTACCTGTAAGTATTTATGTAAGTTTATGTAAGTATACGAGTAGGTATAACCTACCGAGATGTACGTAGGAGGAAAATCCCACTAAGTATAGGTACCTACCTACCTACCAACATATTTTTCTTTATAATGACGTGCACGGTGCACGATACAAAACTAACTTAGAAGCAAAAGTTCAAAAAAGTTTAAGTACCTACCTACCTACTAGGTACTTTCACAGATTATAGGTATATAAAATTCAAATCCAAACAATTTATTGCAGACAGTGTCCATATGTTATGACAGCTGATGACGTTAACACAAAATAATTAAAACTATGTTAGTATTAAAGAACTTGGCTTGCTAACTAGTTAAAGTGAAATGAAAGATAAAATAATAATGAAATTAATTTCTTTATGAGACTCTGGAATAAGACACGTGTGTCATAAATCCAGAGTCGTTGGTACTGCCCTGCCCCTCCCACCAGAGTGAACGACCTAAACTACCTACTTAACCCCTAACATCTGAGGCTTTTATCTAGAAAAGACAGAATTTGTAATGGTGTAAAATGTGCACAAAGGGGAGTTGGACCGCTGTTTTCACGGTCGCCGCCGCCCGCCGCCGCGCCGGACGCGAGGCAGGCGGCCGGCCGTAGCTCACACAAAATAAAACAACTTTCCTCGAACCAGGCGATGGCGCTTAACCACCGTCTCGGCTCAGAACGTCACAAACGCCGGTAAACGGCATACCACTTGAGATCTTTTAACTACGCGACAGCCTGAGCCGAAATAACTTGTTGATGTGCGTTCCGGGCGCCGCGGGTGTGAGCGGGTGTAGGGGGGATAGCGCCGCCGAGCGACGGCCTGTCTCGCGGCGGCGACTCGGCGACACCCTGTCTGCCGCGGCCGGCACTGTTGTCGCTTCGTGCACATTCTTGTCCGCCCGCACCCCCCTCCAACTCATGAACCGCCCGCACCTACAAAACGGCAACATCGCCTGCAAACTTGTTTCGTAAACGGATGTGGCAGCGAACGAGGCAGGGCAACTCTATCTGTCCTACTCTCTCTTGTAAAGTTTTATGTGAGGGAGTAGGATAGAAATGGTGGCGCTACGTGGTATCGGCTCCCACTTGCGGCATTTTTTCACGCCGAGAATGAGGCGAGATTATTGCCTTGGCCAGCGTTCACACAAAGATCTACCTATAGGTACCTACTGATTTTATATAGCAATTTTTATAGTGTTTCAGTGATTGTGATTTGATTCTAGTAGGTGACTGTTATTTCAGGTTTTATCTTATTCAGATTTTTGTCGTGAGGTAGGTAAAGGTACCTAGGTAGGTAGGTATCTATTTCTTACATGATTGTATTGTTAACTATGGGATGACCGGCATGTAGGTATGTAGGTACCTACCTACCTAAGTAATTGTAAGGTCTAGGCCGATATTTAGTAGGTGCGTAGGTATTCCATGTGATTTGATGAAACACATTAACAAGAACAACTTTCAAAAACGCTGTATTGTGATACCTACTGTTTTACTGACCTAGACTGAAAGCTGCAAAAGCACTCAAAAACGCAGTATTGTGATACGTACTGTTTTACTGATCTAGACTGAAAGCTGCAAAAGCATTCAAAAACGCTGTATTGTGATACTGCTTTACTGATCTAGACTGAAAGCTGTTAAAGCAAAAGCATTAAAAAACGCTGTATTGTGATACTGTTTTACTGATCGAGACTAAAAGCTGTAAAAGCAAAAGCATTCAAAAACGCAAGTAAGCAAGCAGAAGACGGTCTTGCCTTCTATAATAGAATAGACGGTCTTACCCGAGTTGACTTTACATAAGTAGGTACATATCTATACTAATAATAAAGAGGTAAAGTATGTTTGGATGGATGTATGTTAGACCTAATCTTTGTAACTACAAAACCGATCTCAATAATTCTTTCACTGTTGGATAGCTAATACTCTCAGTGTTAACATAGGCTATTTGGTATTGGGTTTTATAAAAAGGAGCGGCCACAAAATTTATTAAAGTGCAGTAAGTCGGCAAATATTTCAGGAATTCATCAGGACGTTAGGCGTTAGTAAGTTGACATTTGAAATCGTAACTTTGAATGTTTTGTATACCAAATTGTTCAGTAAAAAAATATACAAATATTGAATGGAGAACTAATAGGCGCAAAATTAGAAATCACACGTATTTCTTAATAAAGAAATTAGTTATGCACTAGGCAAAATAACAAGAAATATCTCCATGGCAACCAAAATGCACGCAAATCGGCAACTGACTTTCCATATGAAGAAAAAAGATTTCATGTAAAAAGTAGAAGTCTTTATTTATTATTATGCAAAGAGTACTAACATATGAAGATTCGATACCATTTGATCTGGTGGTACTATCACGGGCAACGCACCGATGTTATTACGATTTTCTAAGTTCTGGGGGGTGCTGAATCTCAGTTTATTTTTTGTTGTGTTCGTAATTGTTTGTTTGTGGGTTTGTTTGCGGGTTTCTTTGCGGGTTTGTTTGCGGGTTTGTTCGCGCGTTTGTTCGCGGGTTTGTTTACGCGTTTCGCGCGTTTGTTCACGCGTTTGTTCACGCGTTTGTTCGCGAGTTTGTTCGTGTGTTTGTTCGCGCGTTTGTTCGCGGGTTGGTTGGTTGGTTCGCGCGTATATTCGCGCGTTTGTTCGCGGGTTGGTTGGTTGGTTCGCGCGTTTCGCGCGTTTGTTCGCGCGTTTGTTCGAGCGTTTGTTCGCGCGTTTTTTCGCGCGTTTGTTCGCGGGTTGGTTGATTGGTTGGTTGGTTCGCGCGTTTCGCGCGTTTGTTCGCGCGTTTATTTTAGTAGTTGGTTTAAAGTATTGCATGCAAAGCTCAATAGTATGTCATGTAGCCTTCTTTTTAAACGCGAATGAGGTCGCAGGGGTCTGCTAGTAATATATAAGTTTAAGAAGTAAGTAGGTGTATTGTATACAGCTCCTGTTTTGTTTTTTTTTTATTCTGAGATAATGTAGGTATGTAAAAATAATTAAAATAATAATATGGGATAGGCAGATAGCTAGGAACGGTCGACCGCACATCAGAGGAAACAAAATCAGTACCATAAAATCCATAATAGGCTAGCTAGATCAGTTGAATGTCTGCACCCAAAACGTATACTCCTTGAAGATTTCAACATCACCCTAGGTTGCCTGGAAGAAATCGCTGAAAGCGATAAGGCCGCCTTTTGATTGTACACAGTTTAGTAAATTATCATAATGTAAACTTTTGATATAATTTGGTGCTCAATAAAGTATATTTGATTTGATTTTGAAGGTCAAAGCGTTTCCGCTGACGTGCGGTCGACTAAGTCAATAGGTACGTACGTAAACTCTTTCACATTAAATAGAAAATTATTAAATGTTATATATTATATTATATTATATTATATTATATTATATTATATTATATCATATCATATTATATTATATTATATTATATTATATTATATTATATTATATTATATTATATTACTATTATACACAGACATTGTGAAGGCGGCCTTATGGGCATACAAGGCTCGCGCTCACGTTCGTGGTACGCGCCTCGCTCGGACAGCGGGCCCGCCGCCGCCGCCGCCGCCGCCCGCCGCCACCCCTCGTCCCACCGAGCCGGCGACGACGCGATGAGCGCGACCAACACTCGCCTCGACTCGACTCGCGACACTCGCTCGACCCGGCTCGACAGTCAGTTCGGCGCCAACACCCGCCACGCGCACACGTGTTCTATAATATAATGGCCGCCGCCGCCCACGCACACTCGGCCCCTGTGCCCTCTGACCGCCGCCCCGAGGGCCGCGCTGGCTCTCGCCGTATCTTCCCACCACAATTCAAACTTCAAGTGCTCGAAGCCTACAGACGAGACTCCCAATGTCGCGGCAACCAGCGTGCTACTGCCAGAAAGTTTGGCATTCATCGTCGTCAGATCCAGAAGTGGCTTCAGGCCGAGCCCGCACTGCGAGCAGCGCTCCTGCGACGAGCGCCGCAGCCAGCGCCGTCGCCGCCGCCGTACGCAGCGGGATCGCCTGAAAGTGCTCGATTACCGTCTCCGCCACCTGCAGCGCTTCCCACGCCAGTACAGATGCCCACGCCGGTACAAGCGCCCACGCCAGTACAGATGCCCACGCCTTTACAGGTGCCTACGACTCTCCCCGTGTCGATACCTATAATTATTGCGGAGCCTATTGACTTATCTGTACGTCGACCTTCGCCACCGCCTGCGCCGCTGCCAGTGTATGCCCCTCCGAAGCCGTTCAAACTATTTCGACCATATCTACTGGAGGATGAAGAAGACAGGAGACCTGCACTAGCGTCACTGCCCGTATCCAGCGGGTTGCACGTGTCAGCATTTGTGCCGGTGCAAAGCGCGGCCGGGTGTGCGCTGACCGCGTGCTCTGCCCCGCGCTGGTGCGCGCCCATGCCATCCTTCCCAGCTCCTCTCAGATGAGAGGATGCCTCTGGGGCTCGCCAGCCCCGCAACACCTGTGATCTAGTCGCCGACGCCCGCCTGGCGCCGCCTGGGGCGTAGCCCTGCATCACCGTGCCTTATTGTACACGCCGCCATAGTGCATTATGCCGTCATCTTGAGATGATTGCTTATTTTTGTGTATAAGTATAGGAATGTATTTTTATATGTGGGGTTTATGAAGCATACCTACATTTATAAAGAATGATTATTATATAGTAATAAAGAGAGCTGTTTACTAAAATGTATTTTAATTTATGGCGCTTGACCGGTCCGGGCAGGTAGCGCCGGCGCCACCCGCTCGCCTCCACCCACTGCTCTACCTACCTGTTATAATCCCCCTTTCTTTATAGCGCTATCTTAGCCTTGTCTGATGCAAGCAAACTTACGTTACCTACTATTTATATAAAGTTACATAAGTAGGTTCTTATTTATTAAAATAAAATGTTTTATTAAAATAATTAACCAAATAAAAAATTATAAGTTGTATTGTATTATAAGTAGGTAGGTACATAGAGATATAAATTGCAGGTAATCTGAAGAACTTCTTTAATTAATAAATTAATTAGGTACCTAAATAAATCAAAAATTAATGTCAACCTTACAAATACCTACTTACCTATAATAATATTTAGAAACTTACAAATAAAATTTCAAAAATTAATTTTATTATATGTTGTTAGCTTTTAGACCCTGGAAAAAATAACAATTTCCGTGTTTTAGACAGACTGGATGACACATATAATCTAAAGTAGAGTAGGTAACTGTTGTAAAAAAGAAAAGCTTGTGTTTAGGTTAAAAAAGTAAGAAAAACATTCTTATACAGCCACATCATGCCTGCCTGACTAAACAATAAGCGTGATATATACGTTCTGCCCCATCTTCCCCAAAGATACCTATAAAAGATCATAAACTCATTACTTAAATAGGTACCTACAGCTTGTCTTCATATTGGTCTTTCATTAATATAGAGCTTTTGTAGTTGACTTGCCAATCTTTGTAATATCTATATAAATAATCAAGCAAGCTTAACCAAAAGAGCAGAATAGGTAAACAAGCACCTACAGTCAAGCTGTGGTAGGCATCACTGTTAAAGCAAAATAAAGTTGACATTGCCACAAAAGTGTATTAAAGTAGCTAGGTACCTAGAACCTACCTATTGATTTGGCTCGAATAGGTTTTGTGGGGTGGTACCCCAAAAAACATAAGAGAGATTACTGACTTCGAGATAGGTAGGTACTTACCGTTTATTTGGTAAGTTGTACCATCCTATATTCTGTGGTACCTACACTTAAATACACTTGATTATATAAGTAGGTATCTACCTACCTATGACTTTAGGATGAGGGTAATTAGAGACAGTTGGTTACACATTGAAATGGCGGCGACGTTATGTCTGCCAATGAAATCATTAATTTGCTATCCTACCTACGATTACGCAATCGTTAAGAAATGACTTTATAACGACTTGAAAACAGTGTTTAATACCTACTTGCAATAAGCACCTACCTATTAATTATTAGGAGGCAACTTAAAAACATAGTCACAATACTTAGTAGGTACCTACCTATTTTCTTTCATTTCCTAAACGAATTGATTTCCGATCGACCTGTCCATGAATGGGTTAGGTACAATCGATCGCACGTCCGTGGTAACATTTTGACATTGAGCTGGCCTAGCTTATCAGGGACTTTCAATACTATGAGAGACTAGTTTATAGGTACTGGTTTTGTTTCCACTGATATGTGGTCGACCGTACTTGACTTGCTTTGTCATGATTTATGAACATACATTAAAAATCTCGCACTTATAACTTGTGTGAAACGATAAATAATCCTATCCACCAGCTGTGTGAAAAAGGGTACGTAGGTGAGATACACACCTAATACATAATATAGTGTACGGGTCCCATACACGTACTTACTTACATAGAGCACCGCATCAGGCTGGCTGGAGGCAGGCGTCTAGCTGTCTGGCACGACAGCAGAGTGGAGGCGACGACGCCGCCGCCGCGCCGCAGTCTAGCGGACCAGCCGCCGAAAACATTCCTTTCTGTTTAAAAATAAGTAGAACTGCATTTATAGGTTTTTCAGAAACCATCTGGTCTGAGCCTGGAATCGAACCGGACCAGATTTAAAACAGAAAAAAACATCCTAACTATACTTTTATGATATACCGATCGAAAGGGTCTATTATAAAACTACATACCTACCTTCGTATCTTAAATTAAAGTAAGATCATGAAATTAACATTTTAATAACAAAATGGTGTGGTCTTTCTAAAAAGTAATTTAATTTTACTTACCTATTATAAACGCGAAAGTTTGTAAGGATGTTTGTTTCTGTTTCACGCAAAAACTACGGAACAGATTTTGATGAAACTTTACAGTAAGTATAGGTAATCTATAATAACATCAGAATAACACTTAAGTAGGTCGGAAAAAGTCGTTTCCCGAGAAAAAAAATTCTACGCGGGCGAAGCCGCGGGAAACAGCTGGTAATACCAGCTATTACCTACTGTAAAATTTAATCAAAATCCGTTCCCTAGTTTTTGCGTGAAACAATAACAAACATCCAAACAAACAAACATACCTACCTACATCCAAACATCCTTACAAACTTTCGCTCTTTACCATAATCCTCTGTGGTTTTACCACAGAATATGTATATAATACAAACTTTGGTTTTACGAGCTGATGGTAGCATAGTAGGCGTCGAGCTGTCTGGAACGATGCGGAGTGCAGGCAGGGCGACGTCGCAGAGTCTGGCGGGCCAGCAGCCAGGGGGGTACAGGCGCGTCACGCCTCGGTACCAAGTCTTCACGGCTTTTCACACTGCACATTCTCTACAAGTGCAGCCTACAAAAAGAGCGCAAATAAAACCGACTAGCTCTAATGCCTTTGCTCGTCCTTTCTGAATATACCATCGCCGTTATGTAGGTACAGTCGACCGTACGTCAGTGGAAACACTTTGACCTTGAGCTGGCCTAGCCTATTGGGGAGTTTAAATACTATGAAAGACCAGTTTACACTGGTTTTGTTTCCACTGACGTGCGGTCGACCTTACCTAGAGTGTGCTGCCTACCACTGAGCGCATAATCACTACCCACGCTCGCTACATTGCTGCGTGGGGTGGCGTGGGTCTTATACATTTACAATTTTCACAAAAATATCTAGGTAGGTACATATTTCATTTCTGGATGGACTGGACTTATGGCAGTTTGATATTTCCAACAGTTTTTTATATACGTATTTATATGTAGGTTCCTACTCAATACTTATTGAATAATAATATAATTTAATACCTTAGAGTTAGTACCGATGTCTTATATACTTACTCTAAGTATAATATCTATATGTATGTATACATATAGTTAGGTACTGTACTATTATTTCCTCTGTGTCTCAATGTACGCCGCTACATTCACAGTACTTACCTATATAGATTCCTTACCTTACACTCCCTTTTTCTATTTCTAAATATTTCACTTACCATAGCACAGTAAATAGTTAGCTATAAAAATCCTCATTGCAAAAATAAAGCCACAAGCAAACAAGGTGCAACAGGTATTTTTGGCTTGCCTTGTGGCAAAAATAATATTATGCATAGGGCCTGCCTATGTAATTATTTCGGTACACTCGCCCGGGCCTCTGACGTACCTATTTGACGTCTGACATATTCGCCATAATATTTGTGAACACATTTCAGCAGCGAGTCGACATCGCATGTTTCCTGCACATTGGCTGCATCCAGATGCCTCCGCTCCGTATGATATTTACGACGTTCTGCCGGACGAATGTGATGGCCCATAAAGCGCGACTTGTAGGCACACCGCCACTATCAAGTCAAGGATATTTTTGGCATACACCGACTCTGTACTCTCTCTGTTATGGATAGTTTAATCTGCTTCACCCTGTGTGTAAAAACAACCATTGTTTATGCAGAGGGTGGTGGTATGTGCCGCGAAAAGAAGTGTGCTCTGCCAATAAGCAAGTATAAGTAGGTACTCTACTTTAAATACTTTATGGAGCATAGTATACTTACTTCATAAATTACTTTTTACATACAAAGATTCAACTCAAAATCTGATCAGCCGTTATTATGGCGTGACGTGACAAAAAACCGAATAAACATTACTTTCGCATTTGCAATTTTAGTTTGATATGTCCAATACTAATAGAGAACGAGATAAATTGTACGCATACCTACTCAATTAGACCTGCTATGCCGAGAGAAAAAGCCCCGTGTGAAATTTTCAATGATTTTTCGCAGATCTTGTTTTAATCAAAAGCTAAAAAACGTTGTTCTGGAGCTTATGTGGAGGAAGCATGAATAAAGTTGCTTTAGGTAGCCCAGGTCGGACCCTGTGGGACCCACTCAACACACTATGCAATGACATAATTAAGTAGGTATCGTGTTTTTTTCATAGCAATGAGAATAATATAAGCTAAATACTTATATAGGTAAAAAAATTCTCCTCCAAAATTGGTACCACCAAATGACAGGATTTAGATATTTAACTCATTCTACTTTCATAGCTAAATCTAACAAATCGCTAAGTACGTAAAGGTATGAAATGAATAAAAAGCAACACTGCGTTACAATCACTTAGAAACAATCGATTACCCCAAAAAGAGAAGCGTCCCCACGAGTACGACTGTATATAAACCAGGTAAGTACGTCCGCTAACAAAAGAGCATTAAGTTAGATGGCCCCTTGAATAAGTTTGTTTCCTCAGTGCAAACACGAAATAATTAACCGCGGTGCCTTTGTTTGCCCCTTCCAGAAATCCCTTTATGCGGGATGTTTGTGGATCCATCGCCCGTGCGCCCGCGCCGCGTGGTCTTCCAGCGATTCACTTTGATGTCAGCGCCCGTGTCTCATGTCCGACAACGTCGGGTTACGTAAATGACACGGACGTCTTTCCGCCTGTACTTAAATTTCGCGGAATTTTAAGAAACGAAGGTGATTATATTTCGAAACCAAACCAAAGCTTGGTACTTAAACAACTGCCTAACTGTTAATTAGTTGAGTTTATAAAGAGGTAAGTTTTAAAAGAGTTTTCACCTTCATCGAGAATCAATTTTTCTTGAATTGCGAAGTTAACTTTCACGAGTGGGAAAGTGCGACAGGTGGGTAGGGGTACCTCTTACTCGTTTAGCCAATATTGTCTGGTGTCCACATAATGAGCCCGCAGTAGCCCTACAATTCAAAGAAACAATGTAACAGTCAATGCCGTCCGAAACAATAGTGCTTGGTTCTTAGTTTTCTAATTCGAATCTTGATTATTTTTTTGGGAAACAAATTAAATAAAGAGAAGACCTCAATATCTACCTAGTTTATTGATGGATTCTAACGTTACTAAAAGCAGCGAGCGGAATAGGTATTCTGAACGCGAATATTGCAACACTCAGGTAATGGCTAATGTATAATTCAATCTATTTACCTAAACGAGCTATCATCATTGTACACATACATTATAACTCAAACCGTACTACATATTGACGCAGATACTTAATCTACGATTCAAGCTCTAATCTTGGGCGGTATTTGTGTTACCATTATTTAGTGTAGAAAAACTTTGTCTCTATCAATAAGTCACGATAAGTAGGTACCTACAGTAATAAATATTAGTTTTAAAAGCTGAACTCTTCATAAATAAACGAGCCAAGCATTACAAGTCAGTCACTACGGCACTTGAAACAACAAAGGTTTTTTCATAAAAAAATCACGCGTTTCTTACGGTGCGTCTATCGCTTTGGTCATCAATGTGTATTGTGCTTGTGTGCTTGATTTTTGAATCAACTGTAATAGAACAGTATTTGAGCAATTAGGATTCACATCCTAGAACTAATCATAATTTAATGACATCTGCCTCGCTTCAGCAAATGTGCTGACAAAACAAGTTGGTAAATTACTTGGTTAGGGTATTATGCTGAGAATTTTCCATTTTAATGTGTTGGCGTTATGCGAACAAACGATCTGTGCGAGTGGCGCAAAGTGTCTTGTTTGCAGATAGGGCAACCTTTAAGTCTCCTAGAGCCGAACTCCTAAATAAACGAGCTCAGCGTCACTGCAGCACACAAATAGCTCAAGTCACAAGACAGACGAGTCGGCGGCGCGGCGGCGCGGGCGGGCGGGCGGTAGCGGCACTCGGGCTCGGCAAGCGGCCGGTCGTCGACGACGCGGTGTGACTGTGTGCCGCCATCACGGAATGATGGCCGCCCCGCTTGGCGCCAACCGCCTGCGTGTTATTTCCGACGCCATTACTCACACCAGCTTCGACTAATTATAATATGCGAGCTCGCATCGCTCACGTGCACTGACCGCTCACACATCCTCGCACGACCAAAACCGAATGAGCTCGCCTTCTCGGAAAAATACAAATAAAATATGTTATTATCATCTCGGAATACGCAGTCCAAATGTGGAAACCCTACTTCGTCAAAGATATGAACTAAGTACTAGAGATAGCCCAACGTACCATAAATACCTTGACAACTAGAGAAGTTATCAGAAGAGCGAATAGACTACGACCATTAAGTATAATAAAGAAAGAACACAGAACGCGGAGACCTCATTGAAACCTATAAAATCTTGAAAGGACGACTTAAGTATAGGGTTCCCTAGTTAGTTCCCAAGGTAAAGTAAGTAGGAAATTTTGACACCCACACGATTACGCAGTCAAAACATTATACATATAGTCAAAACATCTAATAATAACTAAAAAAACAGAGTATAACCAATCGATGCGTACCTTATAGTACAAATTAACAAAGAAAAAGATTTTATAGGAGACTAGACAGAAAAAAATGATATTATGACAACAAAAAAGAGAAAGTGATTCACATCAGTGTGATTAACTGGATAAGTGTAATCACAGCCGATTGCAAAACTGCCTGCCTGGCCAATAATAATATTATAATCAGCAATTTCTTATTATAAAGTCTTGTTAATTAATACAGTTGGAGTGATGGCGGTGTTTCGGTGAGATCACAAGAGTGTCGGCTTCGTTGAATCGTCTCGTGTGTGTAAACAGGCCGCAGCAGCGTGCGCTATCGGGGCGCCCCCTGACACCACCGGCCTCCGCGCTGCTGATAGCGGGCTGGACGTGCCGCTTGTATTGTATGTAGCATACACGCATACAACTATACCTACCTACCTATTCGTTGCTTGGTACGAACTACACAGTCTGCAACAATTTTTAAACTCGATCAAACCCTATAACATTGTACCAAGTAAAATGGAATGTACCAATAAATTTTGAATGAACTTCCTACTTTAAGCTTTCCACATCTCTTCATTTATAACTTAGGAATACACTCACTGTTTCCTGTTATACCCTACACCCTTCAATAAATACACTCATGTACTCACTCTCGCGCTTAGTTAGACACACACACACACACACATTTTGTTTTAGCCTAAAAATTGTTTTTGTTTCTTAGGTCGTAATGTTGTTACTGTGTTGTTGTTTGTATCCGACAAGAATCAGAATTAATGGAACTTACTATGACCTGACTATTCTGATTCTTGTCGGACATTTCAGCGTGGACCTACTTACTGCTTGGCACTATTATTGTACCATCTTTGAATTCTTTTCCCTATGATACAACTTATCTATTAGTGTCATCGACTCATCGGGAAACTCAAAATATTAAACTTGTTGCCACCAACATTGTACTGTATTTAATCTATTTGGGGAAGACAACTTGACTTCTGAAATACAGCTGTCACATTCTAACCGAATAAAGTTTTTGTTTAATTAAACACATCACACAATTTGTGGATTTCTACAATTTCCGAGCCTCTAAATGTTGTATAAGGAAAACGGGAGTACAAGCCAGGTCCGATGCTCGTCATATTATTCATTAACCTTGACTGAAGTCATGGGCGATGCCTCACTCACCTTCGCAACAAGGGTCAACGGTGTGACATGACAGTGGACACATCTTTTTCAGGAACGACGACCGACCGTGACGCAAGTGTCGGCAGTGCCAATGAAAGCATAAGTCACTCAACCACTTCCACTCCCAGGGATGTAACATTAGCACCTGAGTAATATAGGAACAACGGTGCCAAGATAAAAATATCGGTAGCTGCCGACTGTACCTCCTTTTTTTTGCCAGTTGAGATTATTAAATTGGGCTCCATATCGGCTTCAAAGTTTTAGCGGTTGGCTGGTGCCCTCTCGATAAACTTTTGATAGATTTTATATTATAATGCATGTACCGTATGCTCAGAGAAAATGATAGGAAGGTAAATTGAAAAAATTAATTCGTGAGCAGGATTTGAACCCTGGCCATTCCAAGGCCTGGCTCTTAGCAACCAAATTATCACTATTGTCAGCTACTACCGTATGAAGGGAAGTCGGCGTCATCGATCAGTCTATTCCGCCTAGAGACTGTTCGATTTTAGTTTGATTAGTCGATGAACCATACGGAAAAAATCCGTTGTTAAATAAGACTATAACAGAATGGAAAAAGCATTAGGTATTATTATTTTAGTATTTTATTTTCCGGATTGTTCGAATAACTAGACGAACTAACAGTCCAACAAAACGGAATAGACGCATCGATCGTATAAGATACTTGTGGTTTTACATTCAGTTAAATGAATGTTTTTTTCTTCATTTTGGTGTTGCACCCGACCCGGCTGTCGGTATGTGTATTGTGGACCACCCGAGAGCGGCGCGTGTAATCGATGTCGTAAATATCCGAGTCAGTGGCGCAATGGGGATCATCGTCAGCGACGCCGCCGCCGCTCAGCACACCGCACTAAGCCCTGATAAGCCTCAAGATACTTATGTGATAGCTTCACATGACAGCAATCTGTTTAACTTCACTAATCCTTGTTTGTAGAGATACTGCTGTATCCTCTCACCAACACAAGATTTTTGAAATCCACCTCGCATCCTTAGGCTCTATACCTTTGTGTGTTATGTCTGCTGATGAAGAATTACAAAGATACCTGAAATAGATATGCACTTATAGAAAATGTGTAATAATACAATAATAATATGAGCTAATGTTACGAAATCGTTAGGTATTTCTTATCAATTGCCGCAAATCCATATGAGCAAATGACCCAGTTTGTGAAACAAAGAATGAGTCAAGCACTCGCTTGTCATTGTGGAGGTATGCGCTAGTGTCCAGTCCAACCAATCCGGTAAAGAATGCTCAACAAACATACTATATCAGAAATGCAGTAATCTGACGCATTTGCCCAAGTTTGAAAAATTCGTATTACCTATTTGTTTCCATTCATATACATACTTATCGGGGTACCTACGAGCGCCAGGCTTGTAGAGCGGGTTGGTATCGCTTGTATACTGCTCAAAAGGTACATAATATTTTGTTCTACAACTTTTGAAAATAATGTAAGTAAGTACCTATTTTCATGATTTATTATTTTAAACAATCTAAGAACTCATCCTATGCAGACCGGCCAAGCCACACCCACCCTGTAGGCAGTCTTGTATGTCGTCGTCTATCTGTCAAGAAATGTCGATATTCACGATATAATATAAGTGTCTATTAGTATAATTGATAAAGTTTGAGCATTTATAAATGTCATAAAATACTTTATTTTCAGTCGTAGAACAAAAGCTGCTTCGTTTGTTTGAGGAGCAGAATCAATATCTGCTCTAGAAGCCGCGCCGCACGTAGAGACACGCTGTTATTTATAAGTTTATAACCTATCTAAACAGCGCAGCAACGTAATTAAAATATTGAGGTGACACAAACTACTAGTGGTGGACCGAGCTAAGGGACCGCGTGAGGAATGTGACAGTTACAAATAGTGCTGAGAATTTGTCTAGAATGTCTCTCACCACGCCTCATTCCGGGAAGACTATATTAGGTCATTTGACTACGGGGAAGGACCGCAATCAAAGGGTGCTAATGTCAACTTTGAAAAGGAAAGTCAAAATTAACTAAACTGTTCTCTAATTTAAGTTTCAGCATAGAACATTGGCGAAACAAACTTAAATCAATTTTCGGATGTCCGTCGAAATCGGTGACATTCGACCAGATGGTAATAGACCGAAACAACAAGCTTGCCTCTTATATAAAAAAAATCCACAGACTTTACGCAGTACGCAAGAATCTTAGTAGGTACATTGAAAATGCGAACCAACTTTGGGACATATAGTTTGGGCATATAATCTCTGAACCTATGAAGGATAAAATTTCAAAAAATATATATTTGGATAGTCCATCTAAGCTTAAATGTGCTTTTTTCTCATTTTTTCGATATTCCAAATAGATTCATTAAAAAAAAATCTTTTCGAAATTTCGTCCCAAAAATCCCCAGATATTTCCAAACTTTTTCGATTTTCAAAAAAAATTGCCCACCGATTTTCAAACTTTCAACGCTTTAATGTGTCTCGATAAATTCTGCGCCTTTTGAGCCCTCGTCTGACCCCGTAGCCCTAAATTTCTAGATTTTATCGCAAATTTTGTTTATTTCGTGAAATCGATCCCTTATTAAACATTTTTAATGTCAATATGAGAAGTCCACGAAACAGGGCGAATCTCAGACCAATTATTATAGACTTACCAAGTTATCTGTGAACTGAAGGGTGGCTCTGCCATCGTTCCATGCCCGTCATTCTATATATGTTGTGCTGACGGCCGAATGACATTCTGCGTAGTTCCTGATTCTGCCATTTCATAGATAACTTGGTACATCTCGGTGAACGAAAATGTTATATTATTAATCGTGGACTTCTCGTTGACATTGCAGTTTTTTTTATTAAGAGGCAAGCTTGTTGTTTCGGTCTATTCCCATCTCGTCGATGTACCGATTTAGACCGACATCCGACATACGAAAATGGGCGAATTTATGTTTAGTTTTTAGGGAATATTTTTATAGACAATCTTCATAGATAGAAGTTCTCGTGCAGATACAGGGTACAACTCCATTAGACTTCATACATATAGTAACTGCATATTATTTATTTGTGTCCATACTCTAAGCTAGTAAGTATATTATCTATTTTTCTAATTCATTATCTGTTATTTTATTACACGACAAAAATGAAGTGTTTAACAACTGTAGCTACATTAATTATTCCGCCACTGTACATTTTAAAGATTTACTGTTCAAATTCCAATTAGGAAGGAAGTGGTGTTCTGGTTAGTTGGCTGGGTGCGCCAAGTGATCTGCTGAGTCGCGGGCCGTGGTGGGGGGAGAAGGGGGAGGGTGTCGGCGCTGCGGGGCTCAGCGACAAGTTGTCTGGCAGGGCCGGCGGCGGCGCCCGGGCCCGCCGCCCGCCCCCGCCTCGAGCCCCTCGCGCTGCGCCCGCGCCACCGACCGACTTCTCAGAAAATTATACCACACATACACTTTGGCGCACACACTGATACCACCTACACGACACACATGCACCGACCGACATATCGATGCCACTATCTTCGACAGGAGAGTTTAATTTATGGTGCGCCATCGCATCGCCAGTGCGATGAGGTCTGTAGATAACTTTTCTATCAAGTTAGTTTTAGTTAGAGGCTTATAATAACTTAGGTTAGGTATATTTATTGATATTAGTTATATAATTTATCTGTGCCTACATAAATTACTTAGTTAACATGCTATTGCCTATATATCTACAGCTTTGTTTGTTCATTGGGGATAATGGGCTATGTCCAGCAGAGGACGCTAAAAGGCTGATATGATCATCATTGATGATGATGACCCAATCGATCATCAGAGATTCTTGTAGAAACGAAATGTGTTATCTTATCATTAAAGCTTACAGATCTACCTAGCTTTGTTTGATTGGCATGGTACGGAACCCTCCAAGCGCGAGGCCGACTCACGCTTGGCTCAATTATTGTATAACCTGAGCTGGCTATGATATTGTAATTTTCTTTCCTAGCTTTAATTAAATAAATAACGTCTCTAGCCTCCGCTAGCTTTAGTATATAATCAGAGACGCTGCTGCCCGATGTAATCTAGCTAGATTGTTAATAGTTAGGCTTCCGTAGTACGACAAGGAACCCTCATAAGGTCGTTCAGTCCGTCCGTCTGTCCGTCCGGGATAATTTTGAAGAAATAAAGATTCATTTTGTTTTTTTGGGGTAATAATACTTAAATTACCTTACCTATATTTAAGTTTTGAGCGCGTACATCACATAGCCGGTTCGTTGTTTTTATGTAGGTACCTATCGACGAGATGGACATCATTACAGAATCCTTAGTCCATCAAGTTCAGCTATCTTGTTGACCTATCCGATGTTCAGTTTCAATTGGATTGATATCCTGCTGATGCTTCATCGTGTTAGGAACGACTAGCTGTTTCCCGTGGCTTCTCCCGCGGGAACAGCTTTTCCCGAGGTATAATCTCTCCCGAGGCTAATCTGATGTACAATCTATGTTACTGTAAAGTTTCATCAAAATCTGTTCCGTAGCTTTTGCGTGAGAGTAACAAACATCCAAACTCTCAAACATAGGTGCATCCAAAAGTCCTTACAAACTTTCGCGTTTATAATATAGTAGGAATGATTTTCCAGTAACCTACCTCTTTAAAAAACCTCCATAGATGGCACTGACTATATTTTCATCAAAATAATAATGCCTAATGTTTTAGACAAATTTACACACGGCTGTTTAGTTCCAAACTAAGCCGAAGCTTGTAAATTGGTACTCGACAACTGATAAACATACATATTAATTATTATACTTTTTAAATAAATACACACAAAATAATTAGGTACCTTAAAAAATAAATTATTTTATGACTAATACTGTGTAAAATAGATCTGACATAGTTCTTTATTATTATTTTGACATTTTTAATATTTAATTATTGACATTCGACTTTGACATTGTATTTTATATTTAATGTCAAAATAAAATAAAATAAATGTCAATTTTACAAAAATATGTCCTTAAAAATATGTCAAATATAGCAAAAATGTTGGTAAAAGTAGCGATAAATTTTTTGGTCTATGGTAAAAGAAGAGGGGACCACCTGAGTATGGCGATTCCCCTTCATGCGTGCTCTACGGGTATACCCTACCTAACAACAGCAGCTTTAGCGAAAACTTTTATAGATAAGTACTACTTGTCTCTAAACGACCTATTGGTAGATCTAGAACTAAACTAAAACTTAATTCCGAGCGACACCTCCTGCCAAAAGTATTTTTATACTAACTACGAGGTCTCAACAACTATGTTTATCGTAAGTTGAACGAAATTAACATTTTTTCATTTTCCTTCCATAGAATTACCCACAAGTTATATTTAACTTGTGGGTATTTCTACGGAATTAAGTTCTAGAGTCATGAGTTCCTGTGAGATAGTTAAGCTACATTTTAGTCAGCTCACGCGCAGGCTGGCACCTCTAGTCGCCGGTCCGTGATTGAATCGAGCCGATACGTTTGCATCGTGTGCTGTGTGAGTAATCATCGGCACAAAGGAAATAAAACGGATCGTGGACACGTCACGCACACACACAACACAATCTATGTCAGTATACGACTATTACACACATCATTATTAGTATGTATACAGGATGCAATGTTACATATGGCTATTCAATAGGTGCAGGTTATTTCTGGCAAGGATACTGGCCCTAAATATACCTACATTAGTATTTTGTGCAACTGCAACATAATTAGGGCCATTAGGGTACCGAATAGTGCACGAGTATCTTGACTAATAAATTATGGAAGTTAGTGCGGAAGTTTTTTTCGTTAGGACCAAAGTAGGGACGTAATAAGTCGGAATTTACTCTTATAAGTTTTTATCATTGACTGCGAGAAAAATAAACAGTAACTAGTAGTATAGAAACAATACGAACAATTTTTTCATTTTTTTTCCTTCATCTAAATTGAGCTATATTACAAACAGGCAGCAACCTGTCAGTACTTTCAGCACGTTCTTCACTCAGTGAGGGAAGAAGCGTTTTTCTCAACAAATGCGCCTTCTCGAGGGCACTGGTAAAATAGTTATTTTCAAGACATTAGAAAGATCCCCTGACTCAGTTACATTTTTACCGAGTTGACACGCAGTCTAATGCCCCAGGGCCAGGTATTTGTTACACCATGTATAAATATGCATGTGTAGCGGTGTGCGTGTATAATTTATCGGAGAGCGCTCGTGGCGAGTTGGTTGGTTGGTTGGTTGCCGAGCCGGGTCGCACTTTATATGGATACTTGTCTAATCCACTGAATAAATTACCACCGCGCCCGGGTTTCTCTTCAATGACTAAATGGACATTATACTAAAGCTGCGCATTACGAATGCTTTCCAATATAAGCCAATTATGTAGTCAGTGCCCTATGATAAATGACAAAGTTCGTTCTAATTTTAACTTTATCATTGCATATGGTGCAAAAAGGAAAAATACAATAAACCCACTCATTCATTCATTTAACGGTTATTTTTCTGATTTGAGGCGTCTAGTTTCAAACCCCGCTAAAACGATTTTCATAAAATTTCGAGTACTTATTTGCAAAAAACCGCTTAACACAATAGTTTTGGCCTTAGGTCTCTAGAATTCTGACAAAAACATAGATACGAATTATGGTTGTCATCTGGCCCGCAACACTAAAAGTGCTTTCTTTTCATATAAAATTATAGAATAGTTTGAATTTCACGGAATTGAACGGAAAGTATTTTCATTTTGGCGTAGGTACTTTGTTACGAAAATGGAATTTGAAACGGACATGTTGTATTTTAGCGGGATTCAAAAATAGCAAACTCCAAGGCTTGGAAAAATGAAAAAATCGCCATACTATTTTCGCAGTGACGTGGCCAGAATACCGTGCTAATTGGTGAATTCACTTTTAGCGGATTTTGAAAGAAACGGAAGGCGTTTTGGTGGAGTTTGTAACACAAATCGGATTTTAAGTGCTAGTTTAGTAGTGTTTTATCATATTTTGATGGCACATGATTAAACAGTCTGCTAAGAAAAACGCAGTATACCTAGCGTTATTTTGAAATATAAACAGAAATTTATTGCGGGAGAGTTTTAGCGGGGTTTGATACTAGACGCCTCATGAATATTGACATTGTATAACACGTGTATAAACACATTTTCCCGATTTTTATAGATTGAACATGCAAAAACTAATGAATGAACTATGCCTCAAAAATAGTGATAGATGGCTTGAAGGAACGAATTTACGGGCCGGGCGCCCACCAAAATTTACTAGCTTCATGGTTAAAGGCTTTAAGTAACTTTATTTTGTTGTAGAGTGATTGTAGGAAGGGTTTTTTAGATACACAGGAATTCACATTTACTTGTACTTATTGTATCACTAATCACCATTATATTTCCAACGAACCGGAACAATAAAGTAGGAAGGTGCACACAGAAAGTGGCACCTTCGCAGCTATGTCGGCCGAACCGAAGCTTGCTACGATGACGGCGCGGCGCCCGCGCCACATATTTCCCCATCTTTCGCTGTTTTTGAGTTGCACGACCACGCATCACTGGACCTCGACGGACGTCCGTAAAATTTAGGAGCCCGCGGCGGTATAATTCCAATCGTTTGCCAGGTAATAAATAATCCTTCATGAGTAACAATGATACGGCTGTAGACGTGCACGGTCAAAATAGTGCTGTCGTCGATAATAGGCTGCGATCACCAATAATAGGCGAAACTCTCCGCATGGGATTCTTCGTAACCCGCGACCTTCGATCACCATATACCTACTATAGTGATCGAAGCCCGCGACGGACTCCGCCCCTACCTATGCATCGCGAGCGTCCGCATATGCAGCGGAGGCCCCTTAGATGAAACCAAAAAGAGTAACGTAAGATACCTTACTGAAAATGAATGAAAGTGACTGGCCTATTGGCTTAGTTGGTTGATCCTACCTACTACACCAGAGATCGTGGGTTCGATTCTGTTATGTATGTGGGTAGTAACATATAAGATCACATGATGTGGTGGCTGCGTCCCCACTCGATGCTATTTAATAAACCAGTGTGTTACCGACTAGCGAGCGAGTTTCATTGTCCGTCCACTGCCCACCTGTGGTACCTAACCAAATATATAACACGTGGCGACGAGGATGGGAGGGTCCGCGGGGGGAGGCGCGGCGGGAGGAGGAGGCGTGCCAGGAGCGCGCCGCGTATGTCAATTTCGTAGTGGAGGGCAGCCTGCCCGTCACGCTGCGCCACCTGCGCGCCGAGACCGAGCGGGACCGCGTGCTAGCCACGGTCAAACAGTACGTTCTATGCGGCTGGCCAAAGAAAATACACGACTCGGAATTAAAACCGTATCATAATTGTCGGTTGCAATTGTCCTTCGAGAACGGGTGTCTGATGCACGGTCATAAGGTTGTCATGCCGCGGTCGTTACAGAAGAGGGTTTGTGACGAATTGCACAGCTCACATTTCGGGATAGTTAAAATGAAAGCGGAAGCCCGCAAGCGCTTTTGGTTCCCGGGAATAGATGCAGCGCTGGAGCGGCTGGCGGGGGCGTGCGGCGTGTGCGCCGCGCTGCGCCCCGCGCCGCCGCGCGCACCGCTCGCGCCCTGGCCGCACCCGCCGCACCCGTTTTATAGAATTCATATTGATTTTCTAGGACCATTTAACAATCAAATGTATTTAATTGTCGTAGACGCTTATAGTAAATGGGTAGAATGTTATACGATGACGTCTAATTACGGTTCCAAAACAGTCATTGATAAGCTGTACGAGCTAATGTCTCGGGTAGGGGTACCTCACACCCTGGTGAGTGACAATGGTACTTCTTTCACCTCACAGGAATTTAAAAACTTTTGTGCATTGAACGGAATCAATCACATTTTATCACCGGTTTATCACCCGGCTAGTAACGGGCAAGCTGAAAGTTTTGTTAAAATTATAAAAAAGGGTCTAAGGGCCATAATAATAAGTTCCAATAAAAAACCGGTGTAAAATAAAATAGCGAAATTTTTGTTTGACTATAGGAACTCTAAAAACAGTACCACAAATAAAACACCAGCCGAGATAATTTATGGGCGTCCGTTGCGCTCAAGATTGGATTTAATTAATACATTAAGAACGTCTCCATCATCCACAGACCTGACTCAAACCGTAGAGAAAAACCAGTCCTTACAGGCTAAACACGATAAAGGGAAAGCGAGACCAAATTTCAAAACAAATGATAGAGTTTGGATTTAAAAATTTCTAAATAACAAAAGATTCTGTTGGATAGAAGGCATCATTAAAAAAGAAATCGGCAAAGTTATGTATTTGATTTACATACCAGAAACAAGCAGCGAAGTGACGAGACATATAGACCAGATCCGAGCATTATGTACTACAACGCAAACTGACCACGCGTGGGATGCTGATGTGGTCCCGGATCTGGAGCCGACTACACACGAGTGTCTAGAGCCGCCCGTTTTGGAAGTAGCCCACACCAGTGGAGCAGCAACCATTGATCCGGGTGACAACGTGGTGCAAGCCCAGGGGGAAGAAGAGGAGGCGAGGAGTGAGCCTCAAGTCTGCTCCACACCTGAACTACCACAAACACCTGAGACTGCTGACTTAAATCCGGAGCAACATGATCCATCTGATCAGTTCTCTACACCAACAGAGGAACTTGTTGATCCTAATCTAAATGCCGGAATTGATTCAAACCAACAGAATCCTATACCTAAGCGTGTGCGTCCTAAAATTAATTATAAGTCTTTTTTCTAAACATTTGTACACTTAGTACACTAATTATAAGGGGAAGGGATGTTATGTATGTGGGTAGTAACATATAAGATCACGTGATGTGGTGGCTGCGTCCCCACTCGATGCTATTTAATAAACCAGTGTGTTACCGACTAGCGAGCGAGTTTCATTGTCCGTCCACTGCCCACCTGTGGTACCTAACCAAATATATAACAGATTCCCACCCGGGGCCAACATTTGTATGATGAGCATAACTATTGATTTTCGGATTCTGGGTGTTTGTATGTATTTAAGTATTTATTTAAAAATGTATACTTATATGTACGTTTATCAGTTGAGTAAAGTACTCATCCACAAAACAGCCGTGCTATGTGAATTTGTCTAAAACATTATTTATTTATTAAAATGTCTTACAAACCAGCACCAGCTAGTGGTACTTATGTATGGTATAATGACTGGGATAATTTTACACGTGATGACGTAATGACCAAGTGCACTGTTTGTAATATTGGAAACTTCTAATGAAAGCGACAATAGGCACTGAATTCTCAGTTCCTTTCCCTGTACTACCTGCACACAGAACTGGTTTCCTTGTAGATATTGTAACTAGTAGATTTTCCATATTGAGCGTTTTGTGTGGTTTTGTTTAGCAATAACTTTTGAGTCTTTATTGTAGCTTTGTTTTCTATTCATTGATTCAATCCATTATGAATTTGTCTCAACCAATTAAGGGCACAAAACTGGATAAAGGCATTCTGTGAAGCGTTAATCAGTTGACAGGCACGCAGCACGCGGCCGCGGCGGGCTTGAAGGTCGAATTCTCGAGTTACACTGACACATAGTAATATCTACACTTGATTGACCACCGACCACCGCAAATAGCAAACCATATTAGCATGCTATGGTTAACAAGACAATGTCTTTGTCTACGGCCACCAACCCAGCAGTAAAACAAAAACTGTAGTAACTAACCGCAGGTAAAAGAGGCCGTAGGTGTAACAAAGTAACATTTAAATAAATAAAAACCCATTAAAACACAGTAAAAGTCGCGGGCAACAACTAGTATTTATTATCCTACTAAATCTAATGATTGTTTTCGGTCGAAGTTGTCCCAAAAAACATTTTCAAATGGCAATTGAGCGGGAATCAAAACAGTAGGTATAGGTTTCAACTTTCATCAATAAGTAAGGTACATTAAATCAAATCCAGCAGATAGATAAACACATAAAGTGTAAAAGTATGTTGGTGCGTCAAGGTGATCCGGCCGGGCTGCGCAGCGCCACCGAGTCTGGTGCGACCGGTCCCCTCGCCCTCCGCCCCTCGGACTCCCTGGCCTACCTGGGCCTGCGCACGCCAGCCTACGCGCCTCGCTCGCTCGCTCGCTACGACCGACCACATAACTTGAGCGTCTACGCATCATACGTATAATGAAATGAATGATTGATCGTGCCCGCTTGTCTAGTAAGTACCTACATAAAGTATAGAATACCTACTTATTTACTCATCACGTATGCATAATACTTATATATCCGAATACAACATACATAATTAACTTATTCACTGCTACAAAAATACAAAAGTACGTATAGACGACATTTTAAAGTTCATTTCTTGAAACCGATATCCAATAGACGCAGCGAAAACTTTTCCTCCAATTAACTTGGTAGTTAATTGACTGAATAATTTGATTACAATATCGTGGAGGTCATAGTTATCTATTGCAGTACTTAACAACACTTTTCCCGCCGCGTTCAACAAAAATCGAGTCACCAACTGAAATAGCTATTAAAGGACGTCGCAACAACAAGCCGGACTATCGGCTATCGGTAACTTGGGGTCGGAGGTGTCGTACATACAACATGTCATTACAATAATTAGCGCGTGGATTGCGGATCCGCGATACAAGAAAACCGACAAAAGTGAGTCATGCCTTGTTTATGTGAGACCAATCACGTATATCACCTTTCCACCCAGAACAAGAATAGCAAAGAGGATCTTTTTAAACTAGGTGCCTAGGTACAATTTCCTACTAAATATTCTGTGCTATTTCTAGTAATCTGAGCATTTGCGAGGATACGAACAGGTAAATCTATATACCATTTCATACAGTAGGTAAAAATTAGGTTGTCGCCGGCGCCGGCAGGCGGAACTATTCTATAGATGCAGTATCAAGTTTATTTTAAACGTTAGATATCAATTTTGGAAGTATTTCATTAAGTACCTATCCAGTGTTATTATAGCATAGCAAATAACGAGATACTTATGTCATTGCATAGAATGTTGAGTGGGTCCCATAGGGCCCGGACTGGCAATTGTATTTATGCTTCTTCTAGTCTAAGTATCTGATTCTTGAAAATGAAAAATTAAAAATACCTAGAACTAAAATGATTTTATATCAATTCTTATCTTCAATGTAATACGGCAACTAAAATTTGTGCGTACGAGTACGTACCTACACTGAAGGTATGCACAATACCTATAGAATGGAAGGACAAAATAACTTTACATAAATACCTCATATCTAATAATACCTACATATCATAATGGTTTTTTACGTATTCTTTGTTATAACACCTTAGTAACTTATTCATTTTCTAATAATTATGCCAGCTGAACTTTATATAACTATATATCATATATGATGATATTTACTGCACAAAAAGTTAGTTTCAGAAAACCGTCTTCCACCACCAGTCTAGATTTGTAATTTCCCAGTCGAATCACGTGTTGTGGGCTTTTTATTACTTCTATGTTTAATAAAATTATAATTATATGATACGAAAGTCAATCAAAATAATAGATTCAATTTTCTCTTTCATACAAGCATGAACGCAAGGGTGCTCACGTTTGCGTATTTTGTCGCTCTTGGTGAGTTTTTTTTCTTTACGAATTGTGTAATGTTAGGCCCCGCTTACATCACCTACCTAGATGATGCATAGCGAGATGAAACAGAGCACACACTTTTCCTAGGATCCCTCCCCGCTATGAAAATGTACAATTATTAAGATATAGAGAAAGTGCTTTCACAAATAAATAGACAAAATCTAAACAACTATGGTTTCAGATTTTTTTGTGACACTCTTTGAAACAAAAATCAGCAAAACGTTAGTCGTACACAACATATGTGCGAGATCCGTCAATTTAATTTATTTTTATTTATCATTGCCAGGCGATTTTACATGCATGTTCCAAGTTTCAGCTCAATCAGTGTAGTATTTTTTAACTTATCCCGAGAACAGATAAATAGATACCTAACCGACAGATTATCAAAAACATCATGAAATTATATTAAGAAACATTTGAAGAAATATATCACGCACGAGTAGGTACGATTATTACACGAAACTGGTCTAAGAGTCGGCAATAAAATCAACACCAAAAAAAGATTGAGAAAAACAACTACACACATGCGAGCGAGCACACGCTGGACACAAACCTGCGACCTAACCTCTACCAACCGAAGCATATTCCAATCGTATGGGCATAGGTATGGACCACGTACCTTGCATACCGTAGAGGTGTGGACCACGTACCTCGCATACGGTACAGCGCCATCTATCCGCGGATAATTTATCGCAAAGCACGGCGCCTGAAAAGCTTAATATATAAAAAGTTAGTTATTTAATTGCATTTTAATTTATTGTTGTAATTTAAGATAACAATTTGATCCTTGCAGGTTTGTGTGAGCCAGTCCTCAAGTACAAGTTAAACCCGGCGCCAGATGGTCACAGGTCAGTCAAATATTTAGGTGTTAGCGCCGGACACAGACGGACAAATTAAAATATCTTCGCTTGTGTACGTACATAATACCTAAACATACATTTTCTTCTCTTTCAGATGCGGCGTTTGTCCCACATATTTCCAAAAGATATGCGCTTTCGATTTCATGTCCAATTCTACGTATATATTCGACAATCACTGTGTAATGGACCTGTATAACTGTATACATGGCTCAGGTTTGTTGCACATTGTCCACTGTTGGGAAATTGGCGCTGGGCCTGCTTTCTGTTCTGTTGCCCGTCACTGATCCGTAGGGTTGGCGGCCTAGTTTGAAATGGTTATTATTACCATCAGATGATCGCCGTTGGCTAGAATGAAGGTGCACCACGTGTTGGTGAGGTGAACAGCCGCATGGCGTCTCCAAAACAATATAAACAATAGACGGTTTTCTGAAGTGGACCGCAATCTGAGTTTCAGCTTTTTCTATTGCTACGGGGGCAACAAGCAGGCGGGCCTCCTGATGTTAAGAGGTCACCGCCGCCTATAGACACCTGCAACACCCGGGGGGTGCTGGTTCGTTGCCGGCCTTGGTTGAACGGCTCTTTTGACTCTCTTCTTGGAACTTAATGGAAGTGCCTGCGACATACGAGCGCATATTGCTTGAGCAGCAATAACCTAATTATGTAAATACTGTAGTTTAGTTTAGATTTAGTCACTTCAACATACGACGTTCAACCATCAAGATGTCTATTACTGGATAATACGGCTAGATGCCTCACTAGTGTCCATTTCATATATTGTTTCCGACACATAAAAAGCGCTTTTGATTTGCAATGGAATATATACGACTTTTGGGCTATCAAATGCAAAGAGAATTTTTCAAATCCGACTGGTAGTACTAGAGATTAGAGCGTTCAAACAAAGTCTATTAGAATAGATAGAAAGATAAAATGTGTTCTGTACAGACTTTGTGCCACTGGCCTATGATCACTGCATTTTCTTCGGGAACTTCGCGTACGTGCACGGGTTCAAGAAGGCAGACATGGACTACGGGGACGACGCGGCGAGGGGGCCCGTGCGGAACCCGGACTTTGTCAAGTAGCAATAAAACCAATACTATTTAAAATTGACCTTTCATTTATACTTAAATCGAAGTCTCACAGGCGAAAAACATAGGTGTAAATATTTTCTATGCTTTCACTCATATACTCATAAGATCTCCGTTTTACGGAACTGCAATTAGTGTTGCCGATCGATAGACGACTATCGCGCAATAGCAAGATTATCATTATTTATTAAATATTAGACACGTGTCTAACACATAAATATTTTTATTAACCTTTGCCCGTTGTTTCTTAAACCTGGTCTAAACGTAAGGTAAATAAAAATATTCGCGTGTAAGACAGTGTCTAATATATAAAAATGAATACAAAGCACGACAGTCTAAAATGTATGAAGAATATCCATAGTTACTATCGATGGCGCGAAATGTAATAATATTGTTGGCGAAGTCTAATACTGCCGATAGTAACGGATGACAACAGTACCGCTGAACAATTGTCGATACCATCAATATTGTAACTGATTTTAAACTATATAATAAATATCGACTGTTTCATCTCTAGATCAGCAACACTCTTGCATTCGCGTGACTTCGCCGTGTAAATAACACGAGGGTATATACTCTAATAAGTACAGTGTACGAACGTAGGTTATTCAGTGGCGAACAGCGGCTACGTGACGGGCATGTGCCCCAGCCGCTTGTAGTCGATCTTGTCGAGCTGGACGAGCGGCCGGAGCTGGTCGGCGAACACGCGCATGTCCTCGGCGATCGCGTCCTGCCCTTGGGGCGCTAACACCTGCAACATCGTGTAAATACATTAGCAATATATGTACAGACAGACAGCATCAAAAGTAGCTTAATATTTGAATTTTTCATAAGAATTGCAATGTTAAACATGTCTTAATAGTCACAAAGTTTCAAAATTAACAGATTTCAAAATATAGAATAAATGTATTTATTCCAACACAATCTTTTTAAAATATTTTTCATTGACCCAAAGTAAAGATTTACTTAGCATTTAAAGTGTCAAACATGTATAACCCCATTGATTTATTCATTATGATTTCTTACTAGGACTATTTTAATAAAATTTAAGGCTTATAACTTATAAATACTTACAGACAGTTCAACCAGATAACTCTGCGATATAGGCTCAGGAGGCATGGAGCTTTGTGAGATCTTGAACACTTTTGCAACTGTAATCTTCATCCGTCCTTTTCTAAACATGTAACCTGTAAAATTAAATAAACATCTTACATTATAACACCAATATAGCGAGAATTCCATAATCCTTCACATGAAACAAATTAAGTTCTTGATAATTTACCTTTTACACTATATTCAAATTCGATACGACATCCAAGCTCATTGAGGAACTCAATCAGCATGCCACTGCATGCAATATCGAGGCTGGAGCGCACCACTGTGGGCCTAGTTTTGTCGCCAAGGTCCGGTTGCCCAATATATCGCAGTTGAAAAGGCATGTCCCGAGCGTCCAATGCCTTCCGCACACGAAGCATTAATGGTGCAGCCTGAAAGTAATCGAATACAATTCTGGTTGAGATTCAGACTTTTTAGCAGTTTTGTCTACCTTTATGTAATGTACATACTATTATGATAGTTGTTACGAGAGCTAGTGTTAAAATGAAGAGTATATTTCATGGAATCATTGCTGTAAAATTCTTCGGTCAGTTTGGACAAAAGGGTACAATGGAAAAAGACTTAGAAAAATTTCACTTTTTTGGAGTACTGTTATTACCTGTTGATTTGGGTCTCGCAAGCTGAAACACACTTCTTGATCATCAAAGGTTTCGGGTCCGGCGTCGACATTGTCACAAAGACCCCGAAGTCTATGAAGAAGCACCTCAACTGCTGAATCCAACACAGAACCCTGGAAACAGGACCATGTTGTGTTATATGCGTAAGAAACTGTACGGTGTGCCACAGCTCGGGATAAAGGACTATTGCATTGCATTCGCACAGAAAATGCAACGCAATAGTCACTATTACTGCTGGGTTAGGTACCGATGTAGGTAATTAAGTAGACAGTTACCTGAAGCAAATATTCTTGATTAGGGATTATATTAGCTTTCAACGCCTGCGATAAACTGTCAGTCGCAGTGATAGGGGCTGCATTTGCAGCAGACATACCTAGTTACACTATATTTGGTGCACAAATTAAAGAGATCTATGGGAACGTTGTTTTTGATGCAATACAAAGAGGAATTTTTTTTGGTCAAATTTATCCCTCGAAGGGAAATACAAAGAGGAAACAAACAAGTATTTTTTGTTGTTGTTGTAGTTGTTGAATTCGTCAATTCGTCCAATGATGGACAGGCAAAAGTCATAGACCATACAGCCAAGTCATATTTTGTTTGATTTTCTTCCAAAACCGGCGGTTACAGCACGGCATCCTTACAGCACGGCATCCACAAAAACAGGGCACGACGAATAATAGTCGGCGGTTTTTAATTATAACCACAGCACGGCCTCCACAAAAGCACAACTAGTGCAGGTTCATGTCCGCATTAAACCGATAGTAGGTTTATTTATTGAAGAATAACAAGGGACATTTTGGAACGATCCGGTAGAGTCGTTACACGCTTTTATTTAACTATCCCGCACAATATACACTTTAATAGGCACTTGTTGCTTAAAAAACTATCACAAATATACATCAAAACCTACAATATACATTTTTTGGAAAACTAATTAAAAAGACAACCGTCTCCGACAAAATCCCGCCAAAAAGCCCTCAGTGACGTAAACTAACACACACTATAATCTGAGCGGTGATAGTACTGAGTGTGTGGCTTCCATGGAACTAGTATACAATACTAGTATACTAGTTCCATGGTGGCTTCTAATCTGAGCTCTTAACCATGGAAATAGTATGCTCTTAAAAGGCCCTACTCACGATGCAATTTTACATGCAATCTGCTGTAACAATCTGCTGTGATGCAGCAAATTGCATCGTCAGTAGGCGTGTTCTGGCTCACTTCCAACTTGCTGCATGTTGTATCGGCCGCGCTAGCAATCTGCAGATTGTTACAGCAAGTTGTAGCCGCGTTGTAACGTGAGTAGTGCGGTTGTAGCAATCTGGGCTCAGTCGCGGTCGAGCCGTCGTCCGTGACCGTCGGCGTGTTGCTGCTGTGTATGAATGGACGCAAAAATGAATAGCTCAGATTCGATAAGGACGCAACAGTGGATGTTTTAAAACATAAATTGAACAACATGAGGACTTCCTTTTACCGTGAATTAAAGAAGGTAAGGTAAAACCTATAATAAGTACGTATTCAAATTTCAAAAGTATTTTATTGCATGTAAGTACACTGGGTACATTTATACTACCCGACAACTGAAACGAGTCACTTGGCCTTGGCCTCCCTCCGCCTCCCGCTTCCCTACCTCGCTCGCCCGCTCTCGTCATGGCGCGTCAGTACCGTTCGCATAAATATGCGAGGTCGGGCATATGTGACGTCGTGCCATTAACAAAATGATGTTAAAGATGTAGATTTCTATAAGTATCTAACTGCTTTTTACACAATGTTTTGTTTTTTTATTGAAAATATAAATAAATAATAATTTATTCCTATACTTTCGCCCAATATTTTCTCAATCGTTTTTGCACTCTGTACCTATGATGGCGGGGCGACGTAGGGGGAAGCGGGAGACGCGGAGTGACCCATTAGAGTTGCTGAGTAGTACAACGTCAATTTTTTATCTACCACCTCCTCGTATTAAGTTACCTAGTATGTCATGCATAATATAATAATAACAGACAATATTGTAATTTATTTTTAGTAGAATTGAGGTAATCCGTGTTAACATTATGCGGGTAGGTGTAAAATAATTATTTTGTTTATTATATTTTCTTATTATATTCTCAGTAGGTATAAATGTTGTAGCGAAGGCAATTGCAAGACCCGCTTTTTGAAATTTGGACAGTACTGGAGCCATTATTATTACACGTGCGCAAGCTGCGGCGACTAAACGTGGAATGAAATGAAATTGTGGCCGCGGCTGCAACGTGAGTAGAGTACGTCCAACCGCGACTACAGCATGTTGTAACAGCAGATTGTATGTAAAATTGCATCGTGAGTAGGGCCTTTAACTCTCTGACAAAATTCCGCCAAAAAGCCCTTTTTTTTGTTGATTTCGACCAATGATGGACAGGCGAAAGTCGTCAGACCATACAGCCAAGTCATATTTGTATCACTTTTATTAATTTGATATAAGGCCGAAGTCAATTCATAATTTTCTTTTCTTGTAGTTCGTCAATCCTTGATTTTTTGTGATCATTTCTGATTTTTTGATTATTATTATTAAAAGTCGATACTCTATACAGCCAAGTCATAATTTTTTCAAGTTTTTCTCTTCAAAAACTAAGAAAAAAACCAAAAACTTCTTCATTAAACCTACTATCGGTTTAATGCGGACATGAACCTGCAGTGTGGATCACCGAATGGCACTAGTTGTGCCCTCGTGGAGGCCGTGCTGCGGTTTTATTGAAAGTCGCCGAACTCTAGTCGTGCTCTGTTTTTGTGGAGGCCGTGCTGTAACCGCCGGTTTAAATAAATATAAGAAATAATACTTTAAATAACAGACAGGGCTGTATGGACGTAGCTTCCCTTGACGTCCTCAATAGAGGACAAATCAACAAACAACAAAAAAACAAAAAAAAGAAAAAAAAATATTGACGGACGGACGTGTTGTTTGGTAAACACGAACTTTCTTGGGCCGTACATAAGAGTATTAATTTTTATTTAAATAATTAAAGTAATAAAAATGACAGGCCATGTTTCCATCAGACTGGCATCCGAGAGAGTTAACCATTGTGTTGCTTCTACCAATGAATTGCCTCGTTTTTATACACCCGGTGAGGTTATCACTGGTATGCAAGACTTCATGCGGTAAACCTCACTTCTACTAAAAAATATTAGTAAACAAAGCATAGCGTTAAACTATATTGTACTATGGGTATTCAATAATTATAGTGGCCATGGAACCTATGCAGAAGACGACTGCCTCAAATCATCAGTGGCTGGGGTTATGCAAAAGATAAACAAGTTGATCTGCATACGACCTCTGAAAAGTCGATATGTCGGAGAAATCGGCGACGTGGTGGTTGGCCGCGTGTCGGAGGTGCAGCAGAAGAGATGGAAGGTGGAAACTAATTCACGACTAGATTCCATACTACAGTTGTCTTCAGTAAACCTACCTGGTGGGGAACTGGTGGGTCTTAGTATATTTTTCTAGCGCAATTAATAAAGGTTTAGAAACCTGCTCTGTTATTTACCTGAGTGGGAGATAAGACGAAGGGTGAAAGAACTGTCAAAATATACCTTCTCATGCTGGAGCTAAGAGTTAAAAAAAAAAGCCCTATTTTTATAGCTTACTGTTGTAAGCTGGAGCAAAACTAATTTGGAGTGAAATGAAACACATTCTGAGTTACTTACTATATAGGCTATGGAAGAGTGGGGCCTTCTGGTATGGGTGTTTTAACACCTAATAGAAGACCTCAACCTAGACAAGGAATCACTTTATTGGTTACCTAATAAACAATTTTTCAAAGTATGAAACAAAGTTGCTTCCCGCACCTGTCACTCTGTACGCAGATCTTTTAAACTACATGACAGATTTTGATGCGATTTTCACTATCATTCGGTTAATTTCTTCCGATGGTTTATAGGGTGGATGGTTTATCCCATGCGGGAGAAGCCGTGGTCAACAGCTAGTTATATTTTAAATAAAACTATTTTCAGCGCCGTAGATCAGCAGAAGATGAACAGATGATGAGAAAGCATTTGCAAGAAGGAGACCTCATCAGTGCCGAGGTGCAAAATTTATTCTCCGATGGTTCCCTGTCCTTACATACAAGAAGTTTAAAATATGGGAAGGTACGCCAATACTTACGTACGAATTATAAATTATATGCATGCTTGTAGGTATGCCAGTAGGTTACTTATAAAATGTCTTCACGCAATGGGCGTAGCGTGGCTTTTTCTACCGCCCGGGGCCATTTCTAAATTTGCCACCCCCTATTTTGCGCTGTTTATAAAAAATTTCTACTACTAAGTTTTCATAACTAACAATAATGGTCAATTAACTATTTCTTTTATATCTATTTTTTTATTCCATTTTTATCAATTTTTTTATATTTCAGTTGCCCCAAGGCACTTTGGTGAAAGTGTTTCCATCATTGATCAACCGCAGAAAGAATCATTTCCACAACTTACCTTGCGGCATATCCGTCATCATTGGTAATAATGGCTACATTTGGATAAGCCCTCAGAAAGACGACTCATTTCTAGAGCAAAACAAGGACGAAATAGAAAATCTAGGATTAAAGGTCAGTGAGTCAGTCTTGTAAATAAAAAGAACTAGTTATGTAGCTTTTACCGTAGGCAAAGTCAAATGATGGTAGTATTTGGGGTTCTAAAAACTGAAATCATCAGAAACCACGCAAAATTATATCATCATGTTATTAATTACATAAGTGTTAACATGTTCATTTTGTTAATATGTTCATTGAACTGTTAGTATGTTATTTTTTTGGCAGCCAGTGAATAGGCCAGACAGAGAGACAATGGCAAGAGTGAAGAACTGCATCGCGTCACTAGTGGCATCTAAGATGATGCTCGATGACACTAGCATAATGTTTGCATTTGAAGAAAGTTTGAAGTATGACACGGTGAAGGATATGCTGGACCCGGAAGCTATGCTTGACATAGCTTTTCTAACACAACACCGACTAAATAGTGCTGTAGAAGTATAAACTTATTCTTTCAAATTGGTTTGGACTCACCTGGACTCACCTGATTAACACGTCTGTTCATTAGATTTTTTTAGCACTATGTAAGAATGTGTTTTATTTATTTTATTTTCATTTTCTTTATTTGGGACAACAACAGCTTAACTTAATCTTAACGTAACATAGTAAAATTTGCAAAATATAAAAGCCAATGATAGTTATCCTCGTTTTATAAATGGTGAGAGTGAAGTGCTTTAAAGTAGGTAATTATACTCTAATTATTAATAATAATAACACATGACTTTAGGGTTACAAGACAAAGGTTGTCTGAATGAAATCGCACTTAGCGGTGAGAACGCATAGCAGTACGTTCTAAAACTACTGTATTATTGTGTATTGTTTTTAAGACAATCTATAATACATAAATCAGAATTAATAAATAAATAATACATACATATATACATACATACATACATACATTATACATACATACATACATACATTATACATACATACATACATATACATAAATACATTAAACAATTCTGAAACTTGCACAAGAACATACAATTGATACGATTAAAATGAAATATTTGTTATATTTTGTAATGTAGAAACACATTTAGGTGTATGTTTTAATTAGACATGCAAGTGCACCGGGTGTTTGAGTGTATATAGTCACAACTGCAGGTAGAGAAGTTAAAGTTGCTGGAGAAGAACTGAGTTGACTTCATTTAGAAAAGAACGCTTGGAGCCAACAAATGGGTCTATGATCGAAAATGTGTGATTGTAAGTGCGAGGAATCCGGGATAATACGGAGTTTTTCCCATAATTAGTGTAATGAAACGGAACGTGGAATAAGGTAGTACGAGCATGCCTAGTGCGGATTCTAGGAGTGCATAAAGATAACCCCGCGAGAAGGTCGGGGCAGTCGAGACGGGCTCGCACCGCATCATATAGAAGTCCCATATCTAATTTGACACGTCTCTCTTCGAGTGTGAGGAATTGTAATTTCGACAATTGTACTTGTATGTGCAATGTGGTTTCCTGAATTTGTAGTTTAGGTGTGATAAGAACTTTTTTTGGATTCTTTCAATTTTATTTTTGTGAATGGCATAACATGGAGACCATATGGGACTTGCATACTCCAGTATGCATCTAACGTAAGCGAAGTATACTATTTTCAGACTTATTGCACTTTTGAAAGGTTGACAAGTACGCAAAACAAAGCCGAGGCCACGGAATGCTCTGTTTGCAATGGTGTCGACGTGTTTGGACATATCCATTTTAGAGTCAAGTATTACACCCAGATCCCGCACGGCCTCGACCCTCTCAATTACACCGCCGTTAAAATTGTAAGAGTAAATAATTGGTTTTGGTTTACGGGTAAAACTGATACACTGACATTTTCCAATGCTAACCGTGATCCTAGTTATATAAATTATTGAGATCGTGTTGAAGCAGTTCGCAGTCCGCACCGGATCTGATTCGCATGTATATTTTTTTATCATCAGCGTAAAGTAAATGATTTGCATTGTTAAAACAAGAGTTAATATCGAAAATGTAAGCATTGTAAAAGAGAGGGCCAAGATGCGAACCCTGCGGGACCCCAGATGTTATTTTGATGAAGTCAGATCTGTGACCACCCATAACCACGGCTTGGGAGCGATTAGTTAAATAAGAGTTGATCCAACGCAATAAATCCCCGTGTATGCCTAGAGCTTCAAGCTTTGTGAGAAGGATGTCGTGGTCCACGCGGTCGAAAGCTTTTTCAAAGTCCGTGTAGACCACGTCAACCTGTCCACCTTTTTCCATGTTACTAAGAACAAAATCTGAGAACAGTGCTAAATTAGAAGTAGTAGATCGCCCTTTTAGGAAACCATGTTGATTATTAGAAATACCGTGAGAAATGAGAGGATAAATATTGTTGAACACAACCTTTTCGAATATTTTACCGAGACAATTAATGATAGATATTGGACGATAATTTTCAATAGAGGACCTGGAACCCTTTTTATGCACCGGTATAATGTTGGCTTTTTTCCATATTTCCGGAAATATGCAATCCTTTAAAGATCGACGAAAAATAATAGTGATTGGTAGCGCAAGACTGCTAGCGCAAGAAGATAAAAAAAAGGGAGGTACTCCATCGCAACCGGAGCCCTTCGTCTTGTCAAGGGAGCGTAGAAGTTCAAGAACGGTGTTCTGTTTTATATCAATATATGATAATACATCATAAGGATCGTGTTTAATAATACCTTTGGTGGTGGAATTCGAGGGTTTAATAAAAACACTTTCAAAGAACCGATTGAAAGCAGCGCAAATGTTCGGACCGTCAGTGTATTTCTCGTTACCTGCAGTGAAATAATGAGGGTAATTAGAGCCGCCTCTTTTTGATTTGACATATTTCCAAAAGAATTTAGGTGACCGCTTGATATAATTTTCAGTGTTGTGGGTGAAACGATCAAAGCACTGGTTCTGCACGCGGCGCTGACGAGCCCTGAGAAGTGAAAATTCATCGTAGTCGCGGGGGTTACCATATCTCTTCCATTTTTTATGCATTTTATTTTTGTTACGAATTATTTTAATTAGAGCGGAATTATACCAGACAGGATATCGATTATGACTGGGATTTGAGAGGGGAACAAATAACATAAAACATTCATTTTGCATTTATCACAATGAGTTCTAATACCTACGTAAATGCTATGAATATACACATTGTGAAAATGAATGTAGGTATACCAAGTTGTACAGGTGACAAAATGGTCATTATTTTGTACAAAATAATTATAAGTTTCTAAAAGTTTACCTACGCTTTTTATTATGTACATAAAGCTAAGAGTTAACCTAAAGGGTTGCCATCCAATATAAAGGAAAATAGTTTTGAGTTTTTTTTTCTTAGCAGTGCAGTGTATTGAAAAATGTGATAGGTAAGTTTATGAAACATGTCATTGTGAGCGTTGGTGGTTTCACGTTCGTTCGGCTTTATTACGGATTCGCCTACAGCTCGTGATTTAAAATACAGCTGAGATAATGAATGACCAATTTAGTTAAGCTCACTTGTATCTTTTCCGATCGATAAGGCCGATATCGATCGATAGTCGACCAATAGTCGAAATATCGACAGTGCGTTCAATATTCAGCATTAATACTATTGATTGTTTAGCTGCTATTGACAGTCAAAACTATCGATACTATTATGAATCCATCAATAGTATTATTGCTTTTGTGCTATCGATACCATTGAGTCTCAGTACTATAATGCTTTCGATATTGTGGCTGATTTGAACTATTGACTGACTATCGATAGGGAAACTGGCAACACTAAATTATTACCGGCGGCACAGAATACATAAAGGCCCTACTCACGATGCAATTTTACATACAATCTGCTGTTACAACATGCTGTAGTCGCGGTTGGACGTACTCTACTCACGTTGCAGCCGCGGCCACAATTTCATTTCATTCCACGTTTAGTCGCCGCAGCTTGCGCACGTGTAATAATAATGGCTCCAGTACTGTCCAAATTTCAAAAAGCGGGTCTTGCAATTGCCTTCGCTACAACATTTATACCTACTGAGAATATAATAAGAAAATATAATAAATAAAATAATTATTTTACACCTACCCGCATAATGTTAACGCGGATTACCTCAATTCTACTAAAAATAAATTACAATATTGTCTGTTATTATTATATTATGCATGACATACTAGGTAACTTAATACGAGGCGGTGGTAGATAAAAAATTGACGTTGTATAAATGTACCCAGTGTACTTACATGCAATAAAATAGTTTTGAATTTTGAATAGATACGTACTAATTATAGGTTTTATTTTACCTTCTTTAATTCACGGTAAAAGGAAGTCCTCATGTTGTTCAATTTATGTTTTAAATCATCCACTGTTGCGTCCTTATCGAATCTGAGCTATTCATTTTTGCGTCCATTCATACACAGCAGCAACACGCCGACGGTCACGGACGACGGCTCGACCGCGACTGAGCCCAGATTGCTACAACCGCACTACTCACGTTACAACGCGGCTACAACTTGCTGTAACAATCTGCAGATTGCTAGCGCGGCCGATACAACATGCAGCAAGTTGGAAGTGAGCCACAACACGCCTATTGACGATGCAATTTGCTGCATCACAGCAGATTGTTACAGCAGATTGCATGTAAAATTGCATCGTGAGTAAGGCCTTACACTCCGGCGGTCTACCGACGGGACCGGGGATTTACCCAAACAAAGATATTCCGCATACATACACTGATGGTATATATAACAATTTTTTTAGACTCGCTTGCAGTTTCAGATAACAGCTGGTGTGAGATTATCGCGTATCTGGGTAAGTTATGTGTTTTTTGTAATCTACTTAAATTATTATATTTGCATATTTTCACAATTAGATTTCATAATTCTCATGGTTTCATAATTTTATAATTAGTAATGTAGGTTTAAGTACGTAATTGTATTAATTATTGTCCCTGTTGTAACCGGAACAGAATAGTAATAAATAATATTCCCAAGACTTGCTGTGGAGTGTGGATGTCGTAGGAAGTGAATACCTATCCGTATATAGTTTGTAGAAGCGAACAAAGCTAATAGTAATCTAGGCAGCAGGTGCAATAAACTTGTTAAAGGTATTTGGTACTTACTAATTATATATTCTGTGATATAGGCAATAGGCAGAAGCTCCTGCGAGCGATGACAAATTCGCCTGCCCAGTGTGCTGACTATGGCGTCATTGATCATGGCGTCAACATCCCATAATTTTAGAATAGTTACTCCATAGGCCCTTGCATCATCTAAAGGGTGTGGTGGTGGATGACTGTGCCTCAAATAACGGTTACTTATCCACTTTTTTCGACGAAATTCAGTAATTTCTTGTCGCAAAGCACAACAATGTGAGTACTTACTTAACTTCACAGAAAACTAAATAAGACCTAGGTAACTTTAATGTCAACGCAAAAAACTTTATACTTTTTTTGGGGCAGTCGTGTAAAAAAGGTCAATATTAACAGAGTACACTGATGTTAATTCGTATACTCCGTTCCGTTCCGGTGTCACACCAGCCAGCAATTCTGCTGCAAGGACCCAAGGCCCAGGCTTACAGTAGGATGACAGGGGGTATGTGAGCATAGGTGAGGCGGTCACATCTTTGGGTCGGTGTATTGCAAGCAACAAGGCCGTAGGTTAGCGAGGTATACGCTCCTCCGACCTTTTGGTTGTATATATGCTCAAACGCTTAGCTTTGTTTCGCGAAATATATTTCAAATAAATTCGTTAGAAGAATTATTATCAGAGTATACGAATTAACATCAGTGGGTGTATCACCCACTGATGTTAATTCGTATACTCTGATAATCGCTCCTTCCGCCTTTTCGCCTCATTCCTGCCACAGATTAGATAATAGTTCCTATGCCCCTGCCATGCCAGCAGCATTCATTTAATCCTTATCTACTAAATATTTAAATGTACCCGCCCAGTGTACCTACTCGCAATAAAATAATTTCACTGGCTACTTTTCATTCCGCTACACGTACAGACAGATTAGATATATATCAGTTCCTGTATAGGGCTTTCTTAGTCTTTCTAGTTTGCTTCGACTTTATTGTTAAAAAGAAGGAAACTTTAGGTTAGGTATGTATGTATAGTAGATACCACTACAATCTAAAGTCGTTTGCACTGTGCACTTATTTATTTTAGTGTTAACACTAAAGTGACTGATAATAAAATAACATTCGTTCTCGACTCTCGTCTGCCCTTGAGGTAGGTTCTTTTCAACAGCTCCTTTTTATAATTTTTAGAGAAATAATCACATTTTTCTAGCAAAGTAGGTAGGTACCATTTAAGGTCAATGATGTGGTGAGTGAAGTGACAAAAAACAAAGAGAAAAGTTTTCACCCAAAGTTTTGTGTCTGTTTTTTTAGATTTATTAACTGAACCAGCTTGATGAACCTTCTAGTCTGTATAACTAAAATCACTATATCCAAAGCAGAAATTAATTTGTATCTAAACTACACATATAGATCGCCGGATTCATTTCGGCGGTTGTGTGACGTTGGCTGATTTCTGCGCAATGCCTATTAAACGGTGTCAGCGGGGAGCTGTGCCCCGGGGGTCACTAGAGGCGCTCATACAATTTCAAGAAATAGTTCATTGAATCGATTAACCGAATCAAACTTTCAAGTTTTTGGACAACCTATGTACCACACTATCTCGCTCACGCACACATAGAATGTAAACACTGTAAGCGATGTGCTAACAATCTGTCACTCTGTTCATTCAACCGCCGAAATGAATCCCGCGATCTATACCTGTTCATTTGTGGACTTGGCCATAGAAGTGAGTGACCAAGTGTTGCTTGAAATAAGTACTTACCAATTCACCAAAATAAGATTTTAGTTTCAATACAATTTTACTCACTGCGGTGTAGCTTGAAATATTAACGTTCAATTCTTAATTATAATTTACTTTTTGCACTTCAAAATTGTCAATTCAATACAATTCAATTTTATACTTACGAAATGTCAACATAAACTAGGCTATTTAACATTAAATATTGCACAAAATCACCAATTAAATCACTGATTTAAATCAATCAACCCCGAATCGATGACGCCAACTTCAGACAATACTTACTTGTCGCGATAGTTCGGTTGGTAAGAGCAGGCGGGAAGGGTCAGGTCACTCACACGTTCAAATCCTGGTCGCAAATGAATTTTTCAATTTATCATTAATCAGTATTTCTGTAGTCATATAAGGGAGTACAGTACTGTACTAATATCTATCTAATATTTCTAACAGGTACTTTACATTCCGCAAAAATGTTCCAAGTTGGTGATTACGTATGCGACAAAAATGTACTTCTCGGAAAGGGAGGCTTCGGTAAGGTGTACAAAGGGAAACATAGACAGGTAATACATTACAATTTTAATCTTAATTATTGTTATTGCATAATTTTTTATTTGTTTTAGGTACTTTTATTTTATTTATTGGTTTACCAACACATGTCACGGGTTTGTATATAATGTAATGTCCTGAAATAAATACTTTATTATTTATTGTTATTACTTGAATAATGACGTTATATTCCACGTAGATAACCAAGTTTTCAAACTAGTTATCTATTTGAGTTTTTTTCTAGGGAGGTAACCAAGTTATGAACGTGCAAAATATTCGTTCCGGCTATTATGGTTACGCCATTGAGATAACCAGTTACCTAGCTGGAGTCATTTTTCCGTGTAGAAAAGTATTGAAGTTTGTATACCTAATCGTGGTATAATCCTACTATATTATAAACGAGAAAGCTTGCAAGGATGTTTGGATGTAGGTCATTGTTAGGTTGTCCCTAACAATGTTAGGATGTTTGTTACTCTTTTACGCAAAAACTACTGACTGAACAGATTTTGATGAAACTTTTATTTTAGGTATAAGTATTACTAGTTATAAGTAGGTACCTAAATATAGATTATACATCGGAATAACACAGGTTATTTAAGCCCAGGGAAAAGATGTTCCCGCGGGAAACTGCTAGCATAATAATAATATAATAAGAGATGGTAACCTACTCTTAAGCACGGTCATGTCTTGACAACAGTCGTCGACGACTGTTGCCGTGAAGAAGATGACCGCGAAGACCGAAAGTGCGGCTGTTATGATCCAGAAGGAGTTCCTGGCCTTCACCAAGCTGTCCCCGCTGCGGCACACCAATCTAGTTGCGTTGTACGACTGCTACTACAATGACTACAGTGTCTACCTCGTCATGGAGGTGAGTGGCTTCAACTTGCTTACGTTCCGTACCTACCTGCCGACTATATGAATAAGCATTGATCAATTTTTAGCGGTTTAGCACAATTTGTTTACATTGTTTAATGAGCGTGGGAAAAGTAAAAAAGTATCCTTTTTATCATACCTATACAATTACAGATCTCATTGCTATGAAGACAGTAATTTTTGTTTCACTTCGCTATGATACGTATTTACAAAGTTATAAAACTTATTACTTTGTGCAATCACTGTGCACTCCGTTTATTTTTGAGAATTCCCTGGCGCGCGGACGTCACTCGAAACTTTACATTTACTGACTGCTCAACGGTGAAACATCACGGGAAAACATCGTGAGGAACCCTGCATACGACGAAGAAGAAACTCTTAGCCGCATGTGAAGTCCACCAACCCGCACTGGACTAAAGCTCTAACGCCTTGAGGGTAGGACGGAGCTCCAACAGTGCGGCCATATGATTTTTGATGTTTAATTTGTCGTTTAATCAGTACTGTAACGGCGGCGACCTGGCGGGCTACCTGAGCGCGCGCGGGGCGCTGGGCGAGGCCACGACGCGCGCGTTCCTGCGGCACCTCGCCGGTGGCATGCGCGTGTTCTACAACAACGGCATCATGCACCGCGACCTCAAGCCGCAGAACATCATGCTCTCCTACAACGCACAGCAGCAGATCACACTCAAAATAAGTAAGTGTTAAAAAATTGTCAACAGCCTATTGATCTCCCCACTGCTGGGGCTCAGGCCTACTCTATCAACGAGGGCGTTCCGGCTATAGCCCACCGCGCTAGCCCAGTGCGGGTTGGTGGAACATGCGCCTAAGAATTTCTTCTTCTTCTATGCAGGTTTCCTCTCGATGTTTTCCTTCACCCTTTGAGAGCAGTCAGTATATGTACCTACTTAAGTTTCCAGAAAAAACCCATTGCTACATGGTCCAGCCGGGGATCAAACTTCGGACCTTTCGATATGATATGCCGCGTCTTCTCCCCGAGGCCACTGACGCTCTCTTATACATATAGTGACAGATTGTAAAAATAAAAGGGAGAAAAAAAAGAAACATACACACGCACTCTAGGACGCTCAGAGTTCCGTAGCCTTATAACCACTCGGTTAAAGTCGCCACTTTATTATCTAGGATCAGAAACTTTGACACTCGTCTTTCTGTGCAGCTGACTTCGGATTAGCGAAGCTCCTTGAACGAGGGATCGTGGAACATACGTTCGTGGGGACGCCATCCTATATGGTAATTTAATAATTTATTACTTTCAATGTGATAACAATTTTGCTTTACATAAAAGTCTTTTTTTTGTTTTATTTAATTTGTAGGCCCCCGAAGTGAGCACGCAAAGATATGACGCAAAAGTGGACCTGTGGAGTTTGGGCCTTATAGTGCACGAGTGCTACGCGGGCTATTTGCCTGATCTGATTAATCCTCAGTGAGTATTGTTGTTATTATAGTCATAATAATAAATACTAAAAATCGTTAATCAAAAAACCCGCCCGTGGATTGAACCCGGTGCAAAGGTGCCCATGACCCTCGCGGCGTTCGTTGGATGGCGATGGACAGCCTTAGCACCAGGAACGAGCCAGAGCAGGGGTCACCGATTTTTGATGGACTTTTATTAATTATTATTATAGGTACCTAATTAAATCATTTTTCTTTGGTATTTTATATTCATAATAGCTTGATTAGTAATGGGTAGTAGGTGGTAGTATTAATCATTTTACCGGTAAATTCTAGTATTTACCGTAGTTCGAGCTTTTACATTAACAGATAAATGTTTTCAGCTAAACCTGCGATCATGAATTATGAAAACGCGAAACGAGCGCGAACGGCCGCACAGGCTTGACTCTGATATTGCAGTGTATTACAACTTCTGACGTTAATTTATTCCGCCATTGTACAGTCGATCGCAAGTCTGTGGAAACACATTGGCCTTGAGCTGGGCTAGCCTATTAGGGAGTTTCAATACGAGACCATGTTATACCGGTTTTGTTTGCAGTGTCGTACGATCGACCGTACATGCGAGGTCTGTAATTTTCGATTATTTAAAATAATTCAATAATTTATTTGCTTTCAGAATTCCGCCCGGCGCAAGTCCTGAGTTATTTCACCTGCTGAGCGGCCTACTCAAGCGAGACCCTCGGCAACGTATGGGCTTCCAGAATTTCTTCACTCATCCCTTCGTTCGATAGAGGAACAAACGGCAAGGCGTCAAAAATATTAATTAAGGTTTTGGAAAATGTAATTACTACCTACTTACATGGTTTATAAGCTTAATATTAAAGGATTATATAGAAAACCAATGACTTATTAACTTCGCCTATTTCAAAAATCTCACTTCACCCACGTCTATCATTTACTGTATTGTAATTTGATAAATGTAATGTTGAGTTTTCGAATCTATTAAAACCGAGAATAAAATGCATTTAAAACTAGAATTGAAACCCGGCATTAAAAGATCATAATTTATTAAAATAATAATTACATATTAATAATAAAAATGTTATCACAATCAGTTAAAATATGCGAATGTTACGATATTACCAAAAATTTCAGGCACTCACTTTTCAAAAATCTCTCATTATAAAATCCTAATAATTAACCTCTTAAAAACTTAAAATTATTTTTATACATTAAAATGAATTATCGTAAGTCACTCACATTAGTGTAAATTTCTCAAAAGATTATAATAATATGATATAGCCAGCTTTAAATACTAGTTTCTCTATTTATTATTTGGCTTGTGAACTTTACTATGTAATAGTAAAGCAGTACCTAAGTATATAATATATGTATGTACCTATATAAAATAATTTTTTAAACCATTACAAATACAAGGTATTTCAAAATTAAGTACACAAAACTAGTCAGTAGGTAGGTACCTATAGAGAGTAACAATGAAAGATTTGATATCTATCAGTGGAAACTTTTATTTGGTTATCTGTTTTTAATTTAAGTTTTTTATGTTGAATTTGTTAACTGTAGGTTTTCCTAAGAAAATAAAATAAAAATATTTTTTATTTTTAGAGTCTGAGAAAAAAAAAGATATATAATAATGCGTACCTATGTAATTACTCAAATACGTTAATGTGACATAGTCACAGACTATATATAATATGACAGTGGAAAATGTTTGCAATGTAAAAAAAACGAAAAAGTTTTTTTTAGTTTAACTAACTTTTAATAGTTAGGTACGTTAAGTAGAACATAATTATAAATCCCTGGAGCGTTGTGTAGTTAATTTCAAAAGAACTTATTGTATATGTAGTGATACTATTTTGAGACACATTTCATACATCACGTACATATTTCGTACATCACGGGCAATGACCCTACTGTTCCTAAGTAATGTCACAACACAAGTACTAGGTACTAAGATTTGAATTAATATTTGGCACATATTTATTGAGTGTGTTTACGTTCTCTCATGTTCCGCTTCTCGAGAATTTTCAAAAGGTTCTTAGACATGAAGTAAGGCTTCTCGAGGGATCCGTCGTTCCTTTCGCAGTCCTCCACTAAAAATAAAAAAAATATCAGTAACATTTGAATGAAAAAGTCAGCACGCTGAAGGGATTCCCGTGTGGGAATCGAATCCACGGCCTCTGTCGCAGTGGGCAGGTTAACCACCAACTACGCCAACAGGCCAGTCAATAGGAGCGAAATGGATTTTGGTAACTTACAGAAGCATAGGAACAGAGTGTCAACTGCCATGGCGTACACGTTGAAGAATATGGTGCATATGAGGTATGTGGCGACGCTGAGTATGACGGCGGGCACGTAGTTGTAGTGCAGCTGCTCGCCGCGCGTGATCTCGTACACCACGCTCCACTGCAGGAGGTAGTACACGGCGAACCCCACGCCGATAGAGATCAGCAGCTTCGACAGGAAGAAGATGAAATCCATCACCTAAAAAATTAATAGAACATACTTTACTAGGTTAGGTGAGTTTTTGTGTAATGCCGCCGGAACAAACAGTAAACTATAATGAGTCACTCCGCGCCTCCCGCTTCCCCCTACGTCCCCACCGTGATAGGTACAGACTGCAAAAACGATTGAGAAAGTATTAAGCGAAATTGTGGGGTTAAATTATTATTTATTTAAAATAAAACATTGTATAAGAAGCAGTTAGATACCTACTTAGAGAAATCTTCATATTTATCATCATTTTGTTAATGGCACGACGTCACCTATGCCCGGCCTCTTACATTTATGCGAACGGTACAGTCGCGCTAGGACGAGAGCGGGCGGGCGAGGTGGGGAAGCGGGAGGCGGAGGGACGCCATGGCCAAGTGACTCGTTTCAGTTGTCGGGTATTAAGTACCATAGAGTTAGGATCTCATTGGTGGGCGGCCGGGTCCCCAGGTATTACAGATAGACAGACAAAAATTCTTGTAATTATTGTTTTGGTTTCTATTGCCCCCTCATATAAATTTTTCTTAAATATTTCCTACGATGTACCTACGCGTTCTTGTTGATGAACCCTCTTAGACATCCTGTATAAACTAAATGATTAGTACCTTGTCAAGAACAATGACTCGGACGATGTTCCTCATGAGCAGAGAGAAGGCGTCCCTCGCGCTGCTGCAGAAGTTCTTCCCGTGGACGGCGCACATGATGTACGCGTTCTTGTTGATGAACTTGAGGAAGCTCTCCAGGCACCAGAAGAAGCACTTGCAGCAGCACATGAGGCAGCGCGTGAAGGGGTTGTCGAACTTCTTCAGCTTGTGGTCGATGTACTCCAGGATGACGCGGATGACTCGCACGATGGCGATGATCAGCGCCCCGAACGCGACGGTGCCCAAGTGGTAGCTGAAATAGAAACATATTCACTATTTTTTTTTGGAAACAAGCGTTCATGAGTTATTTCTGACTTTTTCGTTTTGTTCGGCTCCTAAGGTTAGCGTGATATTAAAATAGCCTACAGCCTATACCTTCCTCAAGAATTGGGCTATCAAATGCAAAAATTGTAATCCGTCTGGTACATAGAATTAGTATATTACCATAGATTTCCATTCAGCGTAACATAGTAGCATGAAATAGCCATAGTCTTTTACCCCATTATTTTGAGAAGACGCTTCTTATATGACGGGGTCAAACTGAACACACACTATTTTAGTCGGGCTGTTGTTCGTTGGTATGGAGTTGGTATGTACCAACTGCATACCAACAAAAAATTCGAATACGTAGAAAGAGATAGAAGACATTATATATGTCTAGCTTACTTTTACCACTTTTGTAATAAGTGTGTCCCTCTTTGATTATTATTATTATTTTAGCGTCTGTTCTATGGGATTCTTTTTCTTAGGTCTGGTAGTAGGTACCACGGTAGTGCCTAAGGTCAGCGCGGTCAAGCAAAAAATATAAACTATTATTTATACATGATAAGGTGTTACAAATGACAAACCGTAATGTCCTAGAAATGCCCGCAGTGAGAGTAAAGAAAGGTAGATCCTTCTTCTTCAAGGTCCAGTACCACGTGGAGAATGTGCTGGCCAGCATCATGTCTGCGACGCCGCTGATGAAAAACATCGCCCAGAAGAATCCCAGCAGATTAACAACTGACAAATAAATAGAAACATTAAAATCCTACTCATTGCGGACTGTGATTGGTTCGCGGTATACCTAGATCCGTCAACCAATCAGGCGCAGAGTTTCTATCAGGAGCTACAGCGCCGCCGTGGCACGATTTCTCCCCTTTTCCGCCATTACGAATTTTGATAATTTTAAACTATACATAGTCATAGAAAAACATATGCGAACATATGCACTTAATCTATACTAATACTAGTAGTTCCGTGAGAACGGTAGACCTCGCTAGCCCATATAAACCAAACCTAAAAGAAACAAACAGAAGTCAATTTTGCAGTTGGAGACAGATTAAAAACTAATGTGACAAAAATTAGCACTTTAAAGCTTAATATTTCGCAAACGAATCCCTGAATCGAAAAATGTTTTTTACACACCCGCGATATTTTTGAAAGACCTATCCAACGATATCCCACACCATGGAATTCACGCGAAAAAAAAATTATTTCCCATTTTTCGTATGTAGTTCTATGAACATAATTAAAATTTTCGACTTTCTTAAGTTAATTGACTATTACTCAAAAACTAATAGAACCTACTTAGCTGTCATAGTTTTCCTTTTAACTACGTTATATATGCTGCCGTGAATTTTTTCACATTTCCAGAAGCAACCGTTTAGCTGGCAGGGGGGGGGGACACGTGACTCTAACAAAAATTACCAAATTCAAATTCAAAAGTATTTTATTGCATGTAAGTACACTAGGTACATTTATACAACGTCAATTTTTTATCTACCACCGCCTCCAAGGTGTTATATAGAGCTGGGAAGAAGAAGCGGCGCAACAAACTTCCGCAACACATCTTTTAAAATAAAGTTTGTACATAACATTATTTTGTAAAGATTGTGCGAGGCTGAAGTAACATTAACACCAGGCATCTTTGTCATTTAGATAATCGACTGTTTTATAATAAGCTTTCTTACAAAGTTGTTGTTTAATGTGAGTCTTAAATTTTCTGTCATTCATATTTAAGATTTCTTCTGGTAGTTTGTTGTAGAAGCGTATACATTGCCCCGTGAATGATTTACTGACCTTACTAAGCCTTAACTGTGGTGGTACAAGTTTGTTTTTGTTTCTTGTAACATAAGCTGTGTTCATATCACAGTGCCTCAAAAAGAGAGATATATTTTTGCGGACATACAAAATATTCTCAAAAATGTATTGACTGGCAATGGTTAATATATTAATTTCTTTAAACTTTTCTCTTAATGATTCTCTACAACGTAAATTATAGATCGCCCTAACAGCTCTCTTTTGCAAAATAAAGATGGTTTCTATATCTGCCGCTTGACCCCACAGTAGGATGCCGTATGACATGATGCTGTGGAAGTAGCTGAAATAGACTAATCTCGCAGTAGCAATATCTGTTAATTGTCTAATTTTCCTAACGGCGTAGGCGGCCGAGCTTAGTCTGCCAGCTAGTGAAGCTATGTGGGGCCCCCATTGAAGAGATGAGTCTATAGTTATACCTAGGAACACCGTGCTTTTGATAAATTCTAATCTTTCTGTACCTAAAGTTACATTATTAACTACATGTCTTACATTTGGTAGGCAAAATTTAATACATTTAGTTTTTGTTGTATTTAATGCTAGATTATTAATGCTGAACCAGTTAAGTACTTGTGTGAGAGTATTGTTTACCTCAGGAAGATCACAAGCTCTTCTGCTAATTTTAAAAATCAGAGAAGTGTCATCGGCAAATAATACTATGTTGGACATGTTTTGTATTAAAAATGGCAAGTCATTTATATATACAAGAAAAAGAAAAGGACCCAGAACTGAGCCCTGGGGCACCCCCATTTTCACAACTGAACCAGATGATTTAACTCCATTTATATCAACTTTTTGTACTCTATTTTCAAGGTAAGATTTAAGTAATTCGAATGCTCTGTCTTTCACGCCATAATATTTTAATTTGAGTAGCAAGGTTTCGTGATTAACGCAATCAAATGCTTTGGAGAGATCGCAGAAGATGCCTATTGCATCATGTGAAGCTTCCCAAGCATCAAAAATATGCTTAACAAGCATGACTCCTGCGTCGGTGGTTGATCGTCCCTTAGTAAATCCGAACTGACGATCGTGAAGAAGTTGTTTGAGATTGAAATGACAAAGCAGTTGATTCAGTATGATCTTTTCGAAAATCTTGCTAAGCACGGGGAGAACTGACACTGGTCTAAAATTACTGGGATCTAGTTTGTCACCAGATTTAAACAGTGGTATGATTTTACTTTGCTTCATTAGGTCAGGGAAAATACCTTGATTAATACTCATGTTAAATATAAAAGCTAAGTAAGGCGCAATAATCGGTATAACTGAGTTAACTACTTTAACAGACATTCCCCATAGATCTTCAGAAGATTTTAGTTTTAATGATTTAAAAGCCTTAATAATATCTAGAGAGTTTATGTGTCTAAAATTAAAAACTGTTTCACATATTGTAACGTTATTTACAAGCAAATTTTCGGCAAGAATAGGCGATGAATGCAGAGCTTCGGTGGTTTTAATAGGGATGTTAGTGAAAAAAGTTTCAAAGGACTCTGCTACTTCTGTTTTAGAATTAATTATTTTACCATTATTTCTGATTGCATATTCATTTTCACGTGGTTTAGTTTTGGCAGTTTCATTATTTATGATTTTCCATACTGCTTTAACTTTATTATCCGAATTTTTAATTTTATTACTTAAATAATATGACTTGGCTATTTTACAAACTTTCCTAAAAATTTTAGAGTAATTTTTGACATATTCATGGAATACCTCTTTAAAGCTTAATATTTCGCCAACGGATCCCTAAATCGAAAAAATGGTATTCACACACCAGCAATATTTTTGAAAGACCTATCCAACGATATCCCACACTATGGGATTCACAAGAAAAAAAAAGTTCACTCCCACTTTGCGAGTATGGTAGGTACTCTAAAAAAAATGTTTTTCAAAATTTTATTCTACTCATTTTGTCGGTTTTATTAATTTATACCTATGCCAAATTTTTGTCAAAATCGGTTGAAAAATGCGACCTGTAGAGAATTACAGACAGAAAGACAGAAGGACAGAAAGACAGAAAGACAGAAGGACAGACGGACATTAGCATTTTTGGCCAATCTCGAAACTTAGACGCTTCGCTCGCTCGGTCAAATAAAGAGGTAAAGATTGTTTGGATGTATGTTAGAAGTAATCTTTGTAACTACAGAACCGATCTCAATAATTCTTTCGCTGTTAAATCGTAACTTTGAATGTTTTGTATACCAAATTGTTCAGTAAAAAATATACAAATATTGAATCGAGAACTAATAGGCGCAAAATTAAAAAAACACATGTATTTCTTATTAAACAAATAAATTAATTATGCACATAACAAAAAATATCTTCATAGCAACCGAAATATAATCAAAGACATTGAACTTGAGGCAATTCGGCAAGCAAATCGGCAACTGCATGGCTTTCCTTAGTATGAAAAAAGATTTCATGTAAAAAGTAGAAGACTTTATTAGAAAGAGTTAGTTAGCAAAGAGTACTAACACAAGAATATTCGATACATTCAGTTTCCAAAAGTTTTGCATCTCATTATATTTGTAAGAAAAGATTGATTACCTAATATATTTAAAAAACCTATTCAAATAGTTTTAACTCCCTACTAAGTTTACATTTAATACTGGCCATAAATGCAGAAAATAAACTTGCATGGCCAATATTAGTTTTAGGAACAAAATATATTTCATTTTAAATATGACAGGCTTTCAAAAATTTTCTTTAACAAAATGCCAGTGTTTGAAAGGAATAAAATCTTATTGGTAACAATAACTTTAGGTTGTACTGACCATTTATGCAGAAAAAAAGATTTGCAATGCCAAATAATAAAACGAACAAAACATTTCTTTTTAACTTTGCGCGTGGCTTTCACAACATTTTTTCTATGAAGGAAAGTGCCAGTGTGTGAGGAATAAAAAGTTTCTTGGTAAAATTACATCCTATAAAAAACGCGAAAGTTTTAAGCATGTTTGTTACTCTTTCACTCAAATACTACGAAACAGATTTTGATGAGACTATACAGCAATATAGAACATCAGAATAACACATAGGCTCTAAAGATACCCCGGGAATACTTTACTAGGCGGGCGAAGCCGCGGGAAACAGCTAGTGAGCTAAGAAATACACGTGCCGTCTTTTGTTAAACTCGGCTACGCCTTGTGCTAAAAAAACGATATCGTAAAATAATGATGTTTCATTTCGTATACCTATATCTGGTTACTAAACAGGTTTTTTTTCCGTTTGGAAGCAGGCTCCGAAATTTGGCTATGAAACGGTCCGCAGGGAGTACATCTTCGACGCCATGTCACTTTCATCAGGTACCTAACATAAAGCCGACGCTACAATGTGTGGGAGACTTAAAACCATAGTATAGTATAAGTACTAACGATGCAGGTAGACGACATTGTGGGGGTTGTCGATGCCCGTAAAGTGGCAGCTAGCAGTCTGGCACGGCCTCAAGTACGCAGTGCTCCTGTCGAAGCAGCTCGTCGAGAACTGCAGCGGGCTGCAGCTTACATAGTCCTGAAACGTGTAAAATAATTTTGAGCACAAGCTCTGGAACAAAAATGGAATTCGTTACGCAGCCGGTCGAGAAAGGCGGTTGAGTTCAATTCAATACACTTTATTGCACATTTAAAAATTACAGACAAAAATAGAAAAACAGATACAGTAATGTACATCTAGGCGGTCTTATATCGCTAAGAGCGATTTGTTCCAGACAACCTTTGGGTAGAGAATTCAGTTGTGTGGTAGCTGAAAAAACTATTTTTTAATTTATTTTGCGGCCTCACTTTTCTTAAGCTTTTCCGCTGAGTATAGTACTATTCTCTATGGCGTACCCTAGACGGTCATGTAAGCGTCATTCAATTCCATCAGTCATGACTGATGGGTGAATGATGAAAAAATAAAGTAGGTATGCAGATTTTCATCAGTCATTGCATTAGACAATCATTCATCAGTCAGTCACCGCCTGACTGTGGTAAAACCATGGTAAAACTGACAGCAAAACCTGCTACCTGCTGCCTACCGTGTAATTAGCTCCAATGACGTACCTCAGTGTACACTCCCTTGCAGTCGCAGTTGGTATCGTTCTGGAGATTGACGACTTTAAAAGCCGATTCACCGATGGAGAGCAGGTACATGAGCACAAGCACCCCGTACGCGATCACACCGCACTGTATGACCCACGGGAATATCGGGAAGAATATCGTCGATTTGATCGCGCTCACAGCCCTGGAACCATCGAAAATTCCGTGAAAATACCACCGTGAAACCAAGGAACACACGGGTAGTGGCAGGGGAGCGGCAGACGAACGGTTGTTGGGGCAGAGGAGTGTAGACCCCACATCGCGTAGGAATGGAAACAAAAATCGAGGAATTTTTTTTATATCACTCTATTCTTCTGTGGCTCTACCAAGTAGGTAACTAATCAATTGTTTACAGGCTTGGTGTAACTTTTGGACATAGGGTCTCTCTAAGTCTTTCTTGAAATAACAATACCAAAATTTTATTTTATGTACTGTTCTGTATGTACCACAACAAATATAAGTACCTAATAGTTGTATCTTATGTACTCATTTCCCTAGTTTTTTATTATTATTATTTTATTTATTTATTAATCATATGCATATTCATAATAAGTATATAGTTGTCCCCCAAAACCGACTTGTCGGTTTGACTGGGGGATCGTACAGTCTCATAACGAATAAATCTAATTACAATAAAATGTTCATCAGATGCTTCCTAATAAGTGTTTTTTTAATTTGTTTTTGAAAGTATTCTTGTTCGGCTCGTCTTTAATATCCCCGGGCAACCTGTTAAGTAAATAGGGTAGGCGTTTTTTAATGGTTCTATCACCGTAGTAAACGCCTACCCTAGGTACCTCATACTTGCCCGAGGATATTGATCTCGTATTATGTTTATGACTTACAAGCGGAAGATTAAGCTCCCGAGTTGCCGGTAAACACAAATTTTATACACGGGGAGATAAAAAAAAAAGGTAGATAACTTGAATACAATCGCTTCTTTTAGCATGGTAATCAGTGCACTTTGACGGGGTCTTGTAATAAAATGTCACTGACTTGCTGCCCTCTTCGATGAGCGCTATGGCGATGGTGATGCGGCTGCGCAGGAACACGACGATGAGCAGCAGCACGAGTATGACGACCGCCAGCACGACCATGACCACCAGCCACGTGTTGGCGTTGGTGAGCCACTGGCGCGCGTACCCCTGCGCGTTGGTCGTCACTTGCGGTATCACGGGGTGCGCGCGGTAGTACGCGTAGTTCTTGTAGCACAAGTACAGCGCTGACAATACAATAGGTAGTTGATTAAAAGCATGAATCAAAAAATTTAGCCCCTCCCATGGATCAGTAATAAAAGCATTCTATGGGTGTCAAAATCGTGTCAAAAAATCACAAAATTATGACTCACACATTCTCATTTTCAATTAAGAAAAGCATGGAACTAATATGTACTACGTACAGTCGACCGCACGTCAGTGGAAACAGTATGACCTTGAGCTGGTCCAGCCTATTAGGGAGTTTCAATACTATGAGATGCCAGTTTATACTGGTTTTGTTTCCACTGACGCGCGGTCGACCGTACAAAGTACATATTAGTTCCATGGTGAAAAGATACTTCCACCTCCTCCCGCTACTCCGTTTCCTTTGTCCCCACCCCCCCTGTAAAATGACACCATAGGTTTCAAAACTAAATATGCAAGATGCCATCTCCACAAGGAGCGCGCGCGCGACCAAAGACATTTGAAACTTCTTGATTAAAAGTCATTTGATTTGAAACAGCGTGAGACGCCCCTGGATGCGGAGAACTGATAATCGGGGTCAGTCGACTAGTGCAGGCTGATGATTGATGATATTTATTGTTAAAAGTAACAAGAAAATGTAGAAGTGGCCAAAGAAGTGGCGGCCTTATCGCTTTAGCGATTTCTTCCAAGCAACCTGTTTAGTAGTGAAAATTGTGCAAGGGATTTGAGGCGATGTAAGGAAATGGTAATGCTCACTTAGCCAGAGAACTTTAATAAGTATAGAAGCATTAGTTCATACTTTATTTGCATGAATTTTTAAAAAAACGCTACTCCCATATGGATGAGTAACAAAATCATTTTAGGGGGTGCCAAAATCGTGCCAAATGTATATCGAAATTGATACTCACTCACACATTCTCATTTTCAAACTCCATATAAATTTGTATGAGCAACTTCCTCCCGCTAATCCGCTTCATTTGTCCGCACCCCCCCTGATTTTGACACAGAATTTTGAAACTACATTTGCAAGATGCGATCTCCACAGGGAGCGCGCGCGCGACAAAAGAGGTTCGAATCTCCTTGTTTATGTGTAATTGTGAGATTCGAATAAAAACAAATGCAACTAAGATAAGCTAGTCTGAAGTAACAAAGCGTGTAAGATGATATAGACCATATCGCTATGCGACAAAGTATACATTTGCTTGTATTGAATTCTACATAATACATTTTCATGTCTAGTACTCATACTCAAAATCACCTACTGCTGATCATTTTTAGAGCTTAGTAGTATTTCTATACCTACTTATTAAAGTTCGCTGCACTAGCGGCCTGGTGCTGACAGAATACCAGCGCCGGTGTAGGTACGTACATACGCGCTAGAAGCGTGATGCAGCATCATGCTGAAACAGCGCCGTTTTGTTGCTGCGACACATGTCTTGTTGTCTAACTAATTTTAACCAATTCACAAAGTAGTTTTATTTACCTTGCCCGACGTTTCGACCAGGTCACACTGGCCGTAAATAATTATATAATTGTGAATACAAAGCGCGAAAGTCTAAAATGTACAATTCACAAAGGTTTACAAAACCTTTTAAAGGTTGCCTGGAAGAAATCGCTTTTAGCGATAAGATGTAACTAACGTAATTTACTGTAATAATAATATATTTTTGTTATTTTATTGTGCAAGAGTGATTTCATGGTTTAGTACCAACTCGCCTCCTTCCCATCTCGGCCCCCAAGTCATTTGACGTTCAGTACCTACTTGTTTGTTGCTTTGTAATAATGTATCGTAGTCTTATAAATGTTTTATTTTTCAATATAGTACCGAATGCGAGCACTCCGAAGAGTCCCACGATGGAGGTCCAGACGACGGGCGCGACCACCCAGCGCAGCAGCAGGATGTAGAGGAAGCAGATGAGCACCACGGCCACCAGCGCGCCCACCAGGTACCAGCGGGACTGCACCAGGTCCTGCACTATCTGCGACGACAGCTGCCACCACAACAGTAGGTACACTAATTAATTATAAACAAATTTAACTGACTAGTCATGCTGCCCGCCATTTCACCCGCGTTAAATTTGGATCGGCCAATTTGCATAAGTAAATCTCTATTATCTGCCATAAAGTTTTATCAAAATCTATTCCGTAGTTTTTGAGTGAAATTTCCACAATACTTTACACACTTTCGCGTTTATTACAGCCAACATGTCTAATATTGCAATTAGAATGCATAACAATGCATTAAAAATCCGCTCTTATATGGGTAGCCTATACTTTACCTACTTACATATAAATGAAGAGAACATGGAACGACCGGTCAAGGCCACAAAATCCATAGTTTAAATTATGTACATTGTCAGAACAAAGTAACAGTATAGCAATTTGAATATGGAATGCTCTTGTGACTTAGACCGTTCTTTCCTGTAGGTACTCTTCAAATGTGAGTTATATTTGGCGCTTAGAAATTTGTTATTGGTTAAGCCATGCGTCGTACTAATTAAAGAATCACAGTTGGTAATTGTAGGCATTCGTAATAAAAATAGCGGCGCCCGCGAGTAGCTAAACTTTTTCCTTCATGCCGGTTATACCAACTGTTTTTTTTTGAGTTTGCGGTTTGGTTGCAAGACCTTTAAGCCATGTCTTTTTTGAAAACTTTTACACAATTCACTTTTAAGTTTTAAATTTTCTAACTGTTTCTTGGGTGAGTAGTTATTGCAAATAGAATAAATAATAGTAGGTACGGGGTTATTGTAATGCCAAAGAGTCTCAGAGCGATGGTAGAGATAAAAACTGACGTGTTTAAATAAATGTACCGAGTGTAGGTAGGTACTCACTCTATGCAATAAAATATTTTGACTTTGAGATTATATGCATATATAGCTGTGAGTTTGAAGGATGAAATTGTACTCCAAAACTGGCACCGCCCTTTAAAGATATCCATACAAAATAGTAGGTATACTAATAACGGATAGGGAACTATGTAAGTAGGTAAGTACTTATGTACATTAAATAAAAATATGTCTAAAATATTATTAGAATATGCGTTCAACCTGCGTGCAACTATCTACATATTTTTAGTAGGTACGAGGTGGTATATGGTATAATATGGTAATCGTAGTTAGGTACTGCAATTCGGGCTATTAATAAGCATTAGGAGTTTCTATGCCATACATTCAATACTCTACCTCCTCAAATTTTGTCAACCGTGAGAGCTGTTGAATCACCTCTTCCTCGCTCAGTCCTGACAAGTCTTGGAAGATGTCTCTCGCGTTGTTGAAAGCGTCAGTGATGTTTATAATGCACCGCCCCAACACTGCGCCGGCACCAGCCATGCACACCACCCACCGTTAGTATTACATGTTGTATAATGTATACAAGCATTTTATGATAATGTACAATCAATACAGTATCTATAATGTCACCTCTGTCCATCGAACACTGACACTTCGCCTCAGAATACTGTGTGCGTCAGGACAGCGGCATATACGCTCCTCTGAATCGAATCGAGGTAGCCCTGTATAAAATTATCTCTTGGTTCCCGGTCGTTAATAACGATATTAGTAGGTACTACCTACTTACATATTTTTAAAGAAATCACGATTGCAACTCGAGTTGTATCAGGACAAAATATGAGAGGTAATATAATCATGCGGCATTCACAGTTTTTATTACATATTGTTGATAGATTGCATTTACCCGCTATAGCCATCATGATGCAGTATAAAAAAAGTACTTAGGTACTTAACAGGACTAAATTGTTATAGGTGGTTAGATTCGATTCTGAGATTCGACCATATTACGTGCGGTCCTGACGTATACAGAATACAGAATTTTAAACGCTCCTTCTGGTTTGTTCTGTATTCTGAGGTCGTGGCATTAATATATAGTGACGAAAGTTAAATAGACGTTGTAGGCAACATAGAAGGAGTATAACAATAACAGGCAAGAGTGCATAATGGTAACAGTTAAAGTTAATTATTAGCATTTTCATTGTCAGGATGCATTAGTTGGGTGAGATGTTTGTCACGTGCTCATGCGGGATCAGTAGGTTGCTGCGTGCGCGCAGGATACAGTATGCGTGCGACAGCAGGCGCACGGCTACCTACAACATGTGTGTCGCGCTCGTCCGAGCCGCTCGTGAAGAAGGTGACGCCGCTGGCCGCGATCCAGCCCACGTACGAGTCCAGTGCCGTTGCCCTGTTCAGCAACGACTCCTGAGCCTCCTTAGGGTTCCTCACGCAGGTCGCGCCAGCCCTGTCGCTCTGTGTCCACTTTGAGCTGGGGCTAGACGTGGCCTTATCGCACGGCAGAGTCGACAGGTCGCCGATGCAGCGGAACAACACTGCAGTGTAGTTATTACTTGGTATGGTTTCAGTTAATTCAAGCGGCGTCGGCGACAATAATTTCCGTTGAACATTATCATGCCACACCTCCAGAAATATGCAAAAAGCCTCACTACAAATTAGTGGCATCAAAATTCAATGCGAGGTAAAACTGCCACTGCTTGTTACTAGGTGGCGCCACTAGCGCAAGGAGTAGACAATAATATGATAATATTTTTCGCGCTACCTGAACTGAAAGGTATGAATACGAATCATATAAATTTCATACAAATATCTAGATTGACTTCTGTAATAATAAAATAAAATATGTTTTCAGCAGCGTAATGTTTTCTTGCATTAGTGGCGCCACCTGAGTCGAGCTTTTAGTAAAACCTCCCATTGTCTACGTACCTACGTAAGTTCACCACAAACACAAAATTAGAAGTGGCTTAATTAATTACCTGGCTGGCTTTGCAGAACGTAGGTAGCGCATCTCCCTTCTCGTATGTGTTGTAGTGCTTGGTCGTAGGTCAAGGCCTGCATGTTGACGTCGGGAGTGCATACCATTTCGGATCTCAATTGGTCCATTGTGGAATACGATAACTCGTTGCCGAATATAATTGTTCTACTTGGACATCTTTCAACACATACCTGAAATAATTTGTTTAAGGTTTAGGGACTTTAAATATAATATTTTATTTAATGAGGTTTCGATTGATTACTTACACACGCGACCGCTGCGCGTGGCGCTCACAAAACAACTGATTACAAAACAATGCTTAGAGTATTAAGCATTAGTTTGAGCACTTCTGCGGTAGATATCTAGGTACCTAGTATATGACCTATATACCTATGGATTGTATACTTACTTGTGGGGTTGGACAACCGACTATCGGCGTGCCCACGTTGAGGCAGCGTGTTATGTCGAAGAACACCAGATACCTCTTGTTCTCGAGGCCCGAGTCTAGACCACAGCGCTGACCCCTGGAGTCGATCGGCGCTAGAAGCTTCTCTACGCTGCCCTTCGTCATACCTAGAGGTACGTAACAATCGAAATTCAAATAGGTATGTAATAAGTGTAATAATTCTATGAAACATTTTTTTTAGTCATGTGGATTGGTTTTAAACCTACGTTTTAAACTCTCTCGTGGTTGGCTAGAAGTGGAAACATTAGACGGTAGAATAGAGAATAACAAAAACCTAGGTACACCTACAATAGAATAAGTTAAGAACTTTTTACCCGACTACGGAAAAAGGAGATGTTTTTTATTAGAATAGGTTGGTACTCACTGTAGTATCCGACGTAACCCCATGCTCCAAGAAACAGAATGAACAAAATCAGCCATATGATGTCCGTGCAGGAACGGTTGTGGATTGGGCCTTTGAACTCAGGATCGTACTTTATTGGATCTCCTGCAATGGAATACATAGATACATTAAGTCATTAATGATTTTTCTCAAACATGCTTGGAAATGTGAACATTATTTTGACAACCTTCTTCTGTCTGTTACCATTTTCCTGGAAAACTACTGGGCCGATTTCGTTACGGTTTTTTGCATTTGAAAGGTATCATTTCAGAGCAGGTTATTATATATGTTTTACAGCTGTAGACCACCAGGGGGCGCTGCAGCAGCCAAAATGGTTGGCGCTTTAGGGCTTCTCAGAAACTATCCAGCCGATTCTAATCCTTTTTTAATTACATCCGTGGCGGGTTTTTCAAAATTTTTAATTATTTTATTATCAGCTTGTTCTGACAGTAGGTATAAACAGACAAGTGATCTTCTAAGGAAAAAACTCGCTCAACAGACCGGAAGTAGGGAATTTTTTATAGGAAACTTTTCTAGAATCCAGTGGCGCCATCAACAGATGCAAAAATTAATGAGTGATTACTGAAGAATTTGCTATCAAATCGCTTTGTCCTACGTAGAGATATTTTAAAAAGAAGATGCCACATTTTTAAACTAGAAAGGAAAGGAAAAACCATGAAGTGCTGGAGACGATGAGCAGGTATTGTTATCTTTTTATGGTCGTTTTCCGCGAGGTTGTTGGTTTTGTATTCACGATTAAACTTTCATTTCATACATAATGTAGGTAGGTAGGTAGGTACCTATCTCTTGAGAGCGCTGCATGAGTTGATTTGATAGTAGAACTTAAAAAGTACCTACCTACTACCTACCTATATCTATGTAAATAAAATGGAATGGAAAGCAGTGACTCATAGATTTGTTTCAAGCGTTTACACAATTCTCGTAAGTGGCATATCCATTTAACTAACAATAGAAAACCTATCTCTGATATTAACGATGAATCAACTTTAGAGGTTATGTTATGATAATCCAACTCACTAGACTCTTTCGGCGGAACACAGCAGTCCCCGCAACAACCCATTGTAACTTCACGTTTCCACACTTCACGTCACTTGCACTTATTCAGTTCTATCTTATGCATTTTACGGCTATATTGGTTTCCACGTCTCTTTTGAGCCAATCATGCAATACTCTCGGCCCGATTACTACCATACCTACCTAGTGTTTGTACTAAGTACAGCTTGCTCCTTATCTACGTTTATTGATAACAGCTACGGCCGTAAGGTAAGTACCTAAGTAGGTAGGTACCTATGATAGATTTTGTCCCAGGATGTAGGTAGGTCTACTTTATTAGGGAAGTAAGTGTTATTTTAAAATTTTATCACCTAAGAATTATTAAAAAATCTTTTCAAAGCCAACGGGATTATTGTTGGACCTACCTAACCTACCTACCTATTTATTTTTTGTTTATTTTGGTTTTGTTAAGTGTCTAGCTAGGTAGGTATTCTATTTTTAGAGTACAATTAGTGTACTCGTAGTTGAAGAAATCAGCTAGATTCAGACCATGATATCATTAGAAAAACAACGACGCGATGACGCTATTGGTATAGGTAGGTATTACTATGCCTTATACACTGTATTTAACTACACTAGTAGGTACCTACCTATATACCGAAGCTATCGAACAAAAGCCATGGGCAAACATTGAAACGTTTTGGTATTAAGAACCTACATACGTAAGTAAGGTAGGTTTTTTTTAAGGTTTAGGTTTAGTTTATTTATTTGTTTGTAGATTAGTTTTAGATTTATAATAAGTTATTTTTATTTTTAATTAAGTATATAGGTAGGTAAGTAGTTATTTCAATTTAGTAGACAAGAATTCTTTACGTAGCCTATTAGGTACAAAAGAAAAACATACTGAAATGTAAACATACTTAAAGTACCTAAGTAAATCTGTAAGGGCCTTGATTTCCTCCAGTTTAAATCCAACCCTACCCAAGCGTTACCTACCCCCAAAGAATTAAGATTTCTCCCTTGGATTTTATCGAAGTTTTGAGTTCTCAGAAGTTATCAGCAGGCAACGATAATAAAGAGCGCGATACCTAAATGGATGCCCATTTGTTAAATATGATGATAAGCGAGACAATTAATTCTTATGTAAGAGGAGATACAATACAATATACCTAAAGGTACTTTATTTAGGGCTTCTTTCACCACTTCCTGATATTGTTACAGATAGTATTACAGATAGTACTACTACAGATAGTAATCTTAGTGATTAACTAATCTATCAGATAAATCTGTGTGATCGACTATATAAAATATATAAGATATAGACAATCACATACCTGTCAAACTAATTAAATATCCTATCTGTCAGATAACCTGCAGATAGGGTATCTGGGACTTTATCAGCAAGCGGTGTAAGAGGCCCTTAGACTTTTTGTACAAATTGAAACAGTTCACACAACTTGCAGATTGTACAATTTAGGCGGACATATCGCTTTAAGTGATTTCTTCCAGACAACCCTTTAAGTAATGGTTGGTGCTAGATAAAACGGCAGGACAAGACATCAAACCAAGACATCCCTACCAGGACGAAGTTACGTAGTTAAAATAAGAACACGCAATGTCAGAAATGGATATAGGTTAGCAGATTTATCGTAATCAAAACAATGATCAATATTTTTATTCATATGACCCGTTATTATCATTTTCCTCAAAGTCAAATCAAAACATTTGATGCAAGTAATTCGAATAACAGATGAATCATAAAAAATTCCGGCGGCCAGCCACTGGCACTGGAATTAAACGAAATTACTAACTAATTAGTCAAGCAAGAGTCATATTGAAAGTTTCATGGACTACATCCAGACTTATATACAGGCTGATGATAATGACATACCACAGAGTGTAGACCAACTGCTTTGAGGGGCCAAATGTAGCCATCAATTTCAACTTTTGTTTTACGACTTTTTCAAGTAAAAAAAATTTAATAACAGTACATATACGGCTCCGGTATCGACCATTGTTTATCTTTGTTGACCTTCAATTTTCCCCCCGAATTTTACAAAGTTGTTGAATAAAGATGAATTGATGGTACCTACATTCGCCATTCACAGCTGGCCTAATTTTCGATATCTACACCCTGTAACGCTAGGCACAAAGATATTGCATTTGATAAAACAGGGTTTTAACTTTTTTCTTGTTCGATCGATACGTGGAAGTGCACAGGTAGATTAATCTTAAACCTCCATAACTATATAATATGTATAACGTTAGAACGATTCAACGACACCTCGTTATAACACTTGCTTATAACATTTATCACTGTTATTTATAATATCACATGAACTTTTATTTTAAGGTCAAACTCGGGTAACTTTGAATCTATGCAACGTAGTGCTCACGGCAGCGTCAACACAGGTACTGTATCTGTCTTCATGGTACAGCGACGAGGCACAAAACATAAAGTGTGTTTCACAATCATTCATCACTCATTCCCGAAATACAAACATATACTTACCTTCATCAACCTTACATATACTTAGGTACCTTCATCTGTTGGACGTATCTACTTTAGGCACCTTTAGAAGATCTGCCTAAGATGCTGCCAGAACTTTCAACTGACCATAAACCACAAATCCTTTACACTATTGGCCCAAAAAGAAATCCCAGAGAATTTTGATGGATAAATGTTAACTGATCTTAGCGAATTTGGATGACCTATTATAAATAATAGAGCATCAAAAATGTACTGATTTTGAGAATTTCAATTGGCTATATAGACATAAGTACTGAGTTCCAACATTAATTGAAATAGGTACTCTCAATATCTCTAGAAGGTCTATCTGGTCATTTTATTCAGTCAATAGTGTGAATTACCAGATCAAATTGGAATTGAGCCAGTTGAAGTAATACTAGTACCTACCTACTAGTACCTAGTAGTAATACCTACTTTAAATTCTTTCTCTCTCCTCTATTGTAGCAGTCGTCAGTTATCGCAGCTGGGGTTGTACCGCCTGTGGGCCTGATTTGGGCGTTTTAAGCGCATCATCGTAAAACATCTGTCGCCTAATAAGCTTACGGTTTAGGTAGTATTTTTAATTTGTTTCACCTTGACTTTGGTCTAGTTCTATTCGTAGTATTGTCTCTAACTACATTACTATAATTATTGTCGTCTATACAAATACTTAATTAAATTACATTATCGAAAGATAGCTACATTTAATATGCAGATATGTACAGTGTTTATTGTGGTATTTATTAGCGGATTAAGCTCTATAATAATGAATCAGATGTACTACAACAATACCTTCATAATACAATACAATGCCCATATAAACCTTTATTACACTATATAAAAATTATTATAATTTGTATTACTTAAAATTATTGGCACATAATATTACACACTTTAGGTTTTAATGTCGCTATAAGCGATTTCTTTCAGATAACCCTAAAGTATATAAGTAGCATCGAGTTCACGAATTCATTACACGAAGCACCTCTGTGCATAGATCCTAATCCTAATGTCAATACCGTGAATGGCGGTGACGGTAGCTATATTTACGTCCCACGGATGGTGGCGATCAGAGGACGAGCGATGCGCGCGCGCCGCCCGCCGCCGTAAATAAACACGTGAAGTAAATCTCACGCAAATATATTATTTGGGGTAATGTATCGGTAAGGTCGACATTACGACACGAAAAACATCAACTGATCTTATTATGCGTCATCCTAGCAAAGCCACGCTAGTGATTACGAAACGACAAGATCCCCGTGCTTAGATGAAATCAAAAAGAGGCAGATACCGTACAGTAGTTGTTGGTACTTGGATTTGGTCAGTCCAGCTTGCGGATGACATTCGCTCGTTGTTACTGTTTTAGTATATAGTAATGTGCCTACGTCTATTACTTCAATATACCATGTATCTATCTAAATCTATACTTATAATAAATCTGTAGAAACCGTGTGTCTGTACTTTGAATAAATTTATAAAAAAATGAGTGTGGACGATAAAAAAAGAGTAACAGAACACAAAAAAGTGTTTTTAAATTTTTTTGTCTTTCTGTCTTTCTGTCTGTCTGTCTGTCTGTCTTTCTGTCTTTCTGTCTTTCTGTCTGTCTGTAATCGCTAATCTCCGAAACTACTGAACGGATTTTCTTGCGGTTTTCACAGGTAGATTAAGCACAGCCTGGCGCAACTTATAGGCTTTGTTTCATTGAAATCGGATGACAGCGAAAAAAGTTATCGTCATTTACAGATAAATCATTTAACGTAACAAGACGATGTCATAGACATAGGAGATATCAGTGTTTTTTTTAACTGGGACAGTATAGGCAAGTCCGAAACCATAGGAGATGCAGGGAAAGTGTCTTATGACATAGAAATTTTTTGGTCAAGCGTGTGTTGTCCATAAAAATGAGACAATTTGCACATATTTTTTTTAATGCGGTTCGACTCAGTTTCATGTAGGGATCACTTCATTATATCGGAAGAAAAAAATCTGAGCAGCAGAAGTTAGTCAAATTCAATAAAATGTTTTCTCATAGAACGCCAGTGAAAAATAATTTTTATTATTTTTAAAAAATGCGTATCGACTTAGTTTCATGTTAGAATCATTTTATTGTATCGGAAGAAAAAAATCCAAGCAGCAGAAGTTAGTCAAATTTAATAAAATGTTTTCTTATAAAACAGACTGTGCAATGTACTTAGGAACTTACTACTTATTCATTCATGCCACCCGAACTCCAGCTGCTCCGATTACTATGTCAAAATTGTTATCACGAAAAAATACCTAAAGGTTCCTAAGACAGTTTCCCTGTATCTCCTATGGTTTTGGTTTTGCCCATACTGTATTAGTAAAAAAATACACACGTATAATAAAAATTGATATGAGAAGTCTTATGAGCAATAGAAGTGAAAACAACAATTTTTTAAATTTTTATCTGTCTTCACCAAATTGGATACGGTGTTCATAGTTTGTTCCTGAAGGTATGGTATACCTTAAATTATGGTGAAGGTACTTAGAATGATCCATTTTACCATTTGAAAATTATAACTAGACGATGTATGTCTGTACATAGCAGAGATAGGTACCTACTTCCAAAATCCACGCGGACGAAGTCGCGGGCAACAGCTAGTAAGTGAATAAAGTTTACATTGGGGATAATAAGTTAGCCTAAGGTAGCCGAAGGTTCGCATCTGGGAAGCGGATTCGCACGTGTTCTCAGTTCTCCTTCATGTCATGCAATATAATTGACGAAAACATAAAATCGTGCGGCTACGTTTGATTGATACTCGTATACTTATCAATCATTGTTATTATCATCTTTGTTATGGCAACTCGATGAGACAATCGTTTATTGTTTGACATTAGTTTTGTGTTCTATCGTTTCCGACTCGTAGTATACCTGGATGATTCTACTGGGAAAAAATAAAAACAATATTTTATAAAATCAACAAAACTGTTTATTTTTTTGGATTATTGAGATCAAAATAGCATTAATATAAAATTTAATTTGCATCATTATTATGTCTGATTATCTGTTGCATAATCGTCTGTTCTAATATCTCCTTCAATATCATTTTCATTGTCTGTTTCTTTGTCTGTACCAATATCTCTTTCATTAACCGTTACATTAACAGTTGATGTAACGGTTAATGAAAGAGATACTGTTGCACTATTTGTTCTAATAGTCATTTCTGTCTACGCTATGTCATTTCTGTCACTGTGTGCAGACAGAAATGACGTAGACAGAGATGACGATCTCACGTTAGTTTGATCTTAACTAATCTATAATTAATTGATGGTTGGTGTTGGCTACCTGATGCAGATAATATTGGTTTCTGTGCATAATTACAACCAGTTATTAAGTCATAAACCGAAAGAATTTCAAAGATATTGAACCTGAACAGATTTGTGATTTCGGAGTAGAATGACCGAACTGCGTTATCTTGTCTGTTTTAATTAAATAGTTATATGTATTTAGATCTGTCATATCGTAATGCTCCGTTTATGAATGTGCCTACTCAGCCTGTTTGTACTCGTAATAGCACGTTTAAACGAACTACTTGTACAGAAGACTTATGGTACAGCTAGATACAGTTACAATACCTACCTATACAGAGGTAAATAGGCCGTAGAGCTATCCGATTCGATTGTAATTATTGGAATTTGCTTTCTTTCTAAGTCAAAGTCAAAATGAAAATGTTTATTCAAAATTGGATAGGTAGGTAAAAACGGTATCGCGACATATGAATCTAATTGGGAATTAGTTTGGGTCAGTTCTGGGTGTGTCAGCATGAGTGAGACATTATACTACGCTTCAGAAGAGTCGTAATCTGTTATTAATAGTCTTAGAGTATACATAAGCTAGAATAAGCTAGTATGTATACTCTAAGGGAATAGTCATCAAGAAACCCACGTCCCCCAATACCTCTTTGGCGTTGGTAATTATGTCCCATCCGAGGAGACCGTCTCACATGTACCTACCTATTATGTGGCTGGTGGTATTTGTATGATCTGACTATAAAATAAGTTTGACACAAGCCCCTGCTGTGGCAGGAATTCCCAACTTATCATTAGATTATCCCTAGCGCGGCCGATCTCTGCGGTTAGGGTTTTCCATGCGGCCCACGTCTCTGTTCTCTAATTCTGTATCACGCTAATTCTGAACAATATTCCAAACCATAACCAAAAACGTTATGCTGCATGTACAGTACGTTTGGCAAACCTTTACAAACGCAAGCCGAACCTCTGCTCCACACGTTTGCGTTTGTAAAAGTTTGCCAAACGTGTACATGCAGCAAAAGTTTTTGGTTATGGTTTAGATTTGGTAATACCGTTCAGAATTTTATTTTTGTTTTATTTATTTACTTATGGAAAATTACAACTTTTATAGCCTAATTAAGAAAATACAGATATACATATATATAAGTCAATTACCATCTTCGCCGATTTAGATTAGCGCGATTGGCCCCCTGCTCAGTCAGCTGTGCCTTCCCTAAATAAGTGTTATTAATTTCATAAATGAAACGACCTTGTATTGATTGGTTTCGCCGCTCAGTCTATTCTTTCTTGCACGAGTAATGTCTGTTTTGGTAAGCCTTGACCGTCCTTATCAAAAACGACGACGTTTTGTCGTTTAGATTGAAAAAAAAACCAGGCGTGACTTGCGTTTGGGTCGCAGCCAAATTTCTACCTCTGCCGAGAGACATGGACTCCCTCCAGCAGAGTATATGGAAGTGCAGCCGACAGTTAACTCACCCTAAAACTTACTATCGGTCGAAGGCCTACAATATAGAACGAGGCTCTTGATAAAAGATGAAGCCTGTTAGTTCAATTGTTTGAGGTTACAACTTATAAAAAATTAAGTACTACCTACCTACTTAATTATTCTAACTCTCTTGAATTTTTATGTAAAATAATACTAAATGACAAAAAAAAATTTTAAGACTACAAACTCATGTACTAATCTACATTGTGCATAAACGTTACGTATATCTACATATGTAATAGGTACGAGTTGTCGAGTACACCAAAGCATCGATTCCGGGCCGCGCGATGGCCACCCCTGGAAAAGAGCGTTCAAAAAGTTTGGCTATCTGCCAGACAAAACCTACACATTTGTGTGATAATAAAATATACATTAGTAGGTATACATTTACTACAAACATATTGTTTTGATATATATATTTATTTTATACTAGCTCTTTCCCGCGGCTTCGTCCGCGTTTTATAAGTTATAACTGCTTTATTTTTTTTCTCGGTTCCTAAGACACATCGTGCTCTTCAATGGCCTATACCATCTTCAAGATTGGGCAATCAGATGCAAAAGAATTTCGCTAAAATTTTGCATTTTGTAAAAATTCCTTTATTGGTCGTTTGTGCAATCGTTTAGGTATCCCCGTGGTATCAATCGTTAGGTATTTACAGTTCAATTCAATTCAATACACTTTATTGCACATTAAAAAAAATTACAGACGACATGAATGTCAGACAAACGTACAGTTATGTGACGTCACATGTTCTATAGAACTAATGGAGTTATTGGTTAGTTCAGCCAGGCCTAAAATAATTTAATCTGGGTCTAGCTAGACATTGTGTCATTTCTCTGCTCTATATCGGTGTCTGGTTCGCATTTATTACTTCCATGCTGGTTTGAGTCACGACAATCTGATAAATAATTCTATGTACGATCGAGTAGGTATTTGCCTTGGATTGCAGTTTGCGTGCATTGTGTTGTTTACGCATCGAAAGCAAACACTCCTTATCATAATTAACACATGGACCAGTTAGATTCAATTTCAAAGTGAACGAGTTAATCGGACTTCGAAAGTATTTTGTGTTTGTTACCAAACTACCATCAACGGATTATTAAATGTCCCCACTGTTGGGGGCCATGCCTACCCTCTGAACGAGGGCGTAGTATATAGTCCACCGTGCTAGCCCGGGGCGGGTTGGTGGACTTCACATGTGTCTAAGAATTCCTTCTACGGCGTTATGCAGGTTTCCTCACTATGTTTCCTTCACCGGTGCAGTCAGTAAATGTAATCGCAAATGTACTACGTTAGTATCTACATCGTTAAATACCTACCTATTATTTTAAATTTGTAAATTTTTTTTATTAACTCTCTTTTAATTTCTCTCAATATCTTTTAATATCTATAACTTCGTTTAATATCTCAAATAGGCAGAAGATTATAATAGTTACAAACTGGATAATTATGGATGATAATACAATATTAACTCGCAAAAAGCGGTTAATAGTAGGTACCTACGTACCTATAAAAAACATCAAACCTCCACATTTTTAAAACGGACCTACTACTTATTACTTCATCGACTATTCGACATTACATTATACTGGATTACGCTTGAATACCAATAAAGAAGTCGACTGTTCAAGTTGCTGAGGAAACTTACTTAAGATTGGCATTGCCAGTTCTCCTTGCGTTTATGGCAGAGCGTTATATTGTCAAGGTCTTCTTGCGGAAATTGTACGTCCAAAAAACGAGCAAGGTCATAAGGTATACCTACCTATAGATATCAAGATTTTGCTAGGTAAGAACAACCTCTTCTCACTATGACTTCCTTCGTTTAAATATAACCTGTTTATTACATCTACCTATTGTACCTATTCATAACCAGTCAAAACTACCTACTCCGATTTGAATGTTTTATAACTATAAATTAGACAACACTAAATACTGAATCTTTAATTGAAATAATCATAAATGTATAAAATTTGCAGACCTTTTTAAAGATATTAAAAGGAAAACGGAAAAAAACAATACGTAACTCGCACAATATTGACTAGGTAGGTAGCTATCTCTACGAATTGTGTGAAATTTTAAATTAGCTGACGAAGGTACCTAGGTAATTATAGAAAATTTAAAAATAATAGTTGTCAAACCACAGGAAAAGTGCTCGTTCTTGTAACAACATGAGACACCAGTAATAAAATCTAGTATACGTATTGTAGGTACTCTTTCTTATTTAAAACAAAAAACTTTCTATGCCTCAAAAACCAGAGAAGGTTATGTGTAACTTTACCTACCTATAAATATCTCAAAACTCCCAGATCAGAATATGTTGGAATTCTCTTTAAAACAGGGGCTTAAAAAACTTTAAAATTGCGCAGTTCATGGATTTTTCATGAATGTAATTTAAAAAAAGTCTGTTCCCGCTACCTGCGATCATACTATCATTAATAGTATTAATGATCGCAGCCCGCTACCCAAAAAGTAGGTAGCGTCTATGCGGTTACTTTGCTAGCAATGACTTTTCTATCTTAAATACTGGCTTCGTTTCGCTTTCGCGTGTAGCCCAAAAACCTTGGCAAAGAACCAAAAGCTATCCATCGATGACAATCCCATTCTAATCCATTTAGTGGTTTTGGAGTAGAGTAGCAACGAGAAAAAGAACTCTTATTAATATAGTTAGTAGTGATGTATAATACCTACTACCTATTTAGTTAGGTAATAAATAATGTATTTACGATTTTAAGGCAAGTCCACTGTTTTCGAAAATAAACTTACCGTAAACTTTGTCGTCTTTAACCATTGTGGAAACTCTATTTTCGTGTTGTCACTGCATTGAAATAGTTTCACCAACCAGCGACCAGCGGTGTAGCTGAGCTATGTATCGAAATGTGGAGTAACTGGGTAGGTACTTATTCAATATTCTACGGCAGGTCGTTGACTTTATTCTTCTTCTTGTATCTATCTAGTTGTTAATTGAGCGAGACCCATCGTCGAGATGGTCACTTTAGATCACCATCACTTTTTTAACCACTTCTAATTGTGTAATCCCCACTAATGCTTTGTTTGGCAATGTAAACACAATATGAATCACAAAATAACAGTCACTAGTAAGCAGAAACGGGAATTGATTTTGCAATATTTTATTTCTGTAGTTTCTATATTTTATTTACGTTAGCTCCAATAGTGAAAGTTTTGTTTTGAGTCGTATGATTCGTTTTACGCGTTCTCGACTGTACCGATCTCGCCAGTTGTTCGGCGGAGACTGAACTAAACAAAACCGACTGGTTGCTGATTCACTTGACTCAAATGAACAATGCAAGTGTAGCTATAGTGGATGTTTAAATTACCACGCCTTATCTAGACCAAGAATAAGCTCAATTAAGCCTGTTCCGTTGCATTAGCTACATACCTTATATACATGTGTAGATAACTTTATAAAGAAAACAGGGGCAATAAGACAAATATTGGTTTCGCATGTGATAATCTCCTTTTTTTATCAGCGATTTACGTCTGTTATTAATTTTCATGTCGATTTCCTGAGTCGGTGTACAGAAGTAGTTTTAATACGTCAAAGTGGTAGTGGTATTTCCCCAAACATTGAAAATATCGTAGGTACCTCTACATACCTACTTAGATGTCGGTACTATTCAATGAAGCATAATTTAATCTATTGCAATAAATATAATCCGTCCTATTGCCATTCTTGGTTTTGATAATACCTATCAGTCATATTGTATTTAGTAAACATCCTTTTTAACTAACATTATTACCTATATTAAAGTGAATTTATGTAGATATAGTTGCCGCGGAAACTTATGAATCCGTGAGGCTGAAGCTATAGCACTTAATATTATCTACTACTGTTAGGTACCTACCTACCTTATGGAATGAAACTATTTGATTGTTTGTTTATGCATTAAACTTTTAGACAAAATATGCGTTATCGTATGCTAACTACGTAATGTGGCGACTATAATACATAGTTTAAGTAGGTACATTATTATGCAAACACTACAAAATTACCTGTTTCTTCTTGTACAGATAGGTAATTAATTAGGTAGGTACTTATAATTTTATGTTAGGTAAATAGGTATTTTAGTTTAATGTAACTTATCTTCATTTTATCACTGCAATACCTTTTGTGCACATCTTTTGGTAGCCAGTAGGAATATAACAGATGCTATTAAATGGTTCGTGCTCTTAGAGTAAGTAATTTGGTAAACTACTCTAAGTTCGTACTTTGCTTAGTAAAGCTACCCCAGTGCACAGAATGTCCAGTGTGTAGGGGTAGCATAATGCGAGTTTTAAAACTAATAAACCACCTATAAAATTATACCAAATTTCTTATAGATATAGGTAGGTACCTATTTCTTTGTATATCCACATGTACTTAATTGATTTTATATTTGCTTTGTTCCATGTCTACAATAATTCGTTAAATAAATAAAATGCTATACTTCATCCGCCCGACACGTTTAAAGGAACCTGAACCTACGTATAAAATATGTATAACCCCCTAGTAATCGTTTGGGGTAAACGTCCCAGCAGACTGGCAGGACTGGGAACAAAGCGCGCTGCATCCCGTCTGGCTGTTGACCCCCTCACTACCAACTTCAATTTACTACCTAGAGGTACCTATATGCACCTTCGAATGTTAATAACCCCAAATGGTATGTATATTGCTATGCTAGGTACAATTATTACGTACTTTTACTATATTATGTGATGATGATCACGACAATCATGCTGAGGTATTTAATTAGGTAGGTAAGTATAGGTATACCTAAGTTAATTTAAAAAATTTCGACTTCTAGTGATGCAGAAGAGTGATAGGTAAATATGAATCTTACAATAGTTAAATAGTCTCATTAAAACAGTAAGTATACCTAGTCCAAATAAAAATTCTTTCGCAAGTCGCTCTAAGCTGTGTGCATTCGAATTCTTACACTAGGTATAAAGTATTTATTCAGTGCTTTTACTGGGAAATGTATAACGTCAATACAAGGATTATTCCGAGTACCTAGGTATGAAGAGCGCCACTTGTCGAGTAAGTGCGTGAAATGCATTTGTGTCAATTAACATGCCTTGTAAATTGTAATGCAGCTATAGGTACCTAAGTACTCGATAGATTAACTCGTTGCATGCTTGCGTGTGTTCACCACGTCTTGTTTCTCACCAAGGACTCAATATTTCTATTGTTTGCACGCATTGTCTTTGTGATGCAATTATTTTCCATATACGCTAGCTAGTAGAGCTCGATAAGTGCATGTAATGTTCAACCAATTTGTTGAAGCTACGCGGTGAATGGAAGTTTTTTCCGTTCACCGACGCTACGGGACAAACGAGGATCTCACAGAAAGAAATCAACACCGAACGGTCATATTCGTTGTGTGCCAGCTTTTACCGCTCCACCAAAGCACTTTCTTGAGGTTTTTTTAGTTTGATGCTGAAATGGAATAGGCACCTAATCTACAGCCTGTACTAGTCCACTGCTGGACATATAGGCCTCCCCAAGGAGCGCCACTGAATCCAATCTTCGGTTCTCTGCATCCAGTCACGCAGCAGCCGTCTTTATTTATCAGATCGTCCTACCTTCTTCTATTCTGTATTTACCCCTTTTAGTATCATTTGGAAATCAATGATTTATGGTACTGTAGCACCAGAGGGAGGGCAGTTCGAGTAGGGTAGTGATCATCACTCTTCAATAAAAATATAGTGCGTGTATTTGTTTGTACATCTATACATAACCAGTGGGGTTTGTAAGTAGCACTGATGCATGGGCAGAAACTTGGCAAAAAACGATATACCAACCAGAAGGCTCCGGCGAGATTCGAACTCGCGATCTCCTGTTTACTAGACAGGCGCTTTAACCAACTAAGCCACGGCGCCTTTCTGCTTGTGGGCAAAAATGCAGACTAGTACCTAAATACGTAAAAAAAAATAGACGAGCTCGAGCGTTATCCGTTCATATTTATAGATATAGAGAACAGGAACATGACTAGGCAATTTCGTTGCTGTATGTATTTATAGCATGTGAATTATGACAACCTTAACAAAATAGCTAAATAATACTAGTGCGCCTGACTGCGCCTACTGTTAGACATAGGCCTTCCGTCATGCGGGTCATAGTCCCCAGGTTATCAGATAATTATTATGAACGGTTATCCCACTGCTGGGAAAAGGCCTTCCCACTGTGTGAAATATGCAGAGGCATTATCCTACTATCGTTTCCGAGGCTGACAATTGAAATTATTAGTTTCCCGTCTGCGATCAGCAATACTTGATCGCAGTTTCCCGTAGTGTAATAAAGTAGATTTCCCCTTTTATTCATGAGCTTTTTACTAAAGGAAGATGAAAGTTAAATAGGTACTTATTAGTTGCAGACTCCTCTCAAACGGTGAAGGAAATCATAGGTAGTGCTTCATATAACTTTATAGATTACTAGCTGTTTCCCGCGGCTTCGCCCGCGTAGAAATGTTTTCCCGCGGGTGTGCATTCTTGATGTATAATCTTTATTAGCTACTTACGGTAAAGTTACATCAACATCTGTTCCGTAGTTTTGGAGTGAAAAGAGTAACAAACATCATTACAAACTTTCGCGTTTAAAATAATATTACCTTGTAGGATTAAATTTTTCTAAAAACATTTTATTCCTTCTCACACTGGCATTTTCTTTCATAGAAAAATGTGAAAGCCACACACGGTGTTAAAAAGAAATGTTTTGTTAGTTTTATTATTTGGCATTGCAAAACTTTTTTTCTGCAATACACGGTACCTATAATATTGGTAGTATTAATTTTACCAATAAGATTGTATTCCTTACTAACACTGGCATTAAATTTTTTTTTAAAGCCATCTGACATATTATTATTTCTCCTATTAAATGGCGTTGAGTCTTTTTTTTTGCACAAATGGCCAGTATCGAATGTGAACTTAGTTTAGGAAATAAAAACTCTTTGAATAGGTTTATTAAAATGATACTCAAACTTTTTTTACACAGTGTACTAGCTGTTGCCCGCGTGACGCGTGGATTGTTTTTCTGTAAAAAGTATGCACGTTATTCCAGGATTTAAGCTATTACTGTACCAAGTTTCATCAAAATCCGTTCAGCCGTTACAGCGTGAAATAGTTAACAAACATCCTCACAAACTTTCGCCTTTATAATATTAGTATGAAGTATGATTATAGTTCGGCGCCGACGACCGCGACGGGCCGTCTCGCCCATAGCACATAGAAAACCTCCAGGGGTGCGGTTGGCTCTCGTCCAACTCAGTTTAGAGTAATATAAAAAATCATAAAAGTTTTTAGTCACCTTCAGTAAATAGTCGTAAAATGATCAAATCGCAAGTGTGCGTTGCTCTGGTGTATTTGTGCACAAACTATCAAAATCTTGTTGTTTTGGGTCATCACGGTGGCTCCAACTACGACTATATCTTCTCTCATCTAGAGTTTGAAGTGAATTATGAAAATAGACTGGCTCGCTGGAGCAACTCCTTAGCCTGCAACTTCCTCTTGTTCAATCTTTTTGCTGCTACAGACAGGACTTTTTACCTGTGTATTGTAGACAGTGGCGACGATTATAGCTCTATAGGTCCGCCGTTCCCAGTAGCATTCAGCCCAGAATGTTGAATCTCAATTTCCAAAATGTTGAATCGGGAATTTGCGAATCACCACTTAAGGAATTACTTTTTCACATTTTGCATTTTAGGAATTTCAACTGTAGGCCTATCCGGAAGTCCCATAGATTTACTGAAATAGTCTTAAATATTACAACAGGTCGTTTTGACTACTGGGAACGGCCGGCTTTTCGTTTTACATTCACAACGGTTACCAATAAGTGATATAATTCGTTCACTATTGCCCAGATTCCACTTTCATTTCGTGAGAGTAAGTTGAACAGATATACTTTGTTTAAATGAAAAACGTGAGTCGGTCATAATAATTTTATTCGCATATTATAATTGATTATGATACATGGAGCGCGGGGCGCGCGGCGCTCGGCGCCGGCCGTCGGTCGGCGCTCGGCGCGAGCTCGCCGCGGCTCCAGATTACATTTATTATTCATTTAAAATCATTTATATTGCATCGACGCATTCGTTCTGCAAACCGTCTACGTACATATTCACTAATGAGAGGTCTCGAGGCAGCATCGGTCAGTTGGACGTACGTCCTCGCGGTACTTCGGTCGATCGCAGCGAGACCGCCGACCGTTCGCGTTATATATACTTAAACATAACAGTCAAATAGACAGCCGGATGTCCGTCCGATCAATATATACAAGCAGAGCTCCTCTCGGCGCAGCGGGGCCGCCGGGGCCGGCCGAGAGGCGGAGCTACCGGATCGCGCCGCGAGGCGGCGGCGCCGCTTCGATCCGTACGAATCCTAAATAATCTTATAATCACTTCCATAATTTACGACTTAATTTAAATACCGAAAAACCTAAGATCGGCAACGTCGTAGGACGACATGCGCGAGCCGCGGCGGCGCGGGCTGGCTGGCTGGCTGGCGCGGCGCGCGGCGCGGGGCGGCGCGGCGAGTGTGTGCGGGCGCGTGGCGCGGCGGCGTTCACTCGGCCTTCACCTCTGCGACGGGCGGCGCGTCGGCCGCGGCCGGCGGCTCGGCGGGCTCGTCCGCCGGCGCCGCTGCCTCGCCGCCCTCCGCCGCGCGCTCCGCCACACCGGCGCCGTCTGCACACACATACAACTCACACGTTACACACACTATCTGTGATAGTCCGAGGCACACAGTGGCCTCAGGCTCTCAATTATTTAATCAACCTAACCAGTGTGAACACGACGAAAACGAAATGTTCCCTCAGTATCTTGAGCGTTAGATTTGAGGGTCAGAGGTCGTGAATTCGATTCCTAACGAGAACAGCCAAAGCTCTACCGATCTATCTCACTTCTTTAACGTCAGTTCACACCAAGCTACAATACTGCTCAGTCCATCAACTGAGGCGGTGCCCGTGACAGTGTTCCACCGGATCCTAATAAGAGGAATTTCACAGCTCTGTGTCCTCCTGTGAAACATAGAACGACCTTTGCAAGTCGACATTATTACGTACTAAGTGCAATGATGTACAATAAAATTAACAGAGAACTTAACATTAATAAACTAGCTAAGTCGGAAGCTAAAACTAAGATTCAAAACTGGTTACATAAACTTAACTACGAAGAAACGGAAGATATTTTAACTTACATAACCTAAAAAAGAATATGCTCTCTCTACAAGCAAACTACACACAAACACACACACACACACATGCACACATACACATGCACATTCACACACACACACACACACACACGTTTATTTATACTCTCATTACCTGTCAACAGTACACTCTAAACTTTTGTACATGCCATATATTGATAAACGGAAGAACACTGACCCCCAAGTTACAGGCTGACCTAGTTTTGGGAGTCAGGGTCTATTAATTATGCTATCTAAATATTGTATTCAATTGTAACAATTGTACTGTATTTTTCATTTCATTAATAAATTATTATTATTATTAGTGTATAAGAGGTGTACTAACTGCGCTGGTGGTGGTGGTAATACATGTTGTGGCGCGGCTGCTGCTGCTGCTGGTGGTGCCGCGGCGCGTGCGGCGGCTGCGCGGGGGGCGCGCGGTACATCGGCAGCGCGGGCGCGTGCGGCCGCTGGATGGGCGCCGGGTAGCGCGGCGCCACCATCCCGCCGCGCGACATGTTGCCGCCGCCCCCGCCGCCGCCGCCGCAGCGCCCGTTGTTGCCACCGCCCATCATTTGCTGAAACGATACGTTCAAATTCAATTAGTTTGTTTTATTAAAGGCGTGTCTCCTGCGCCTACCACATTACACAAAACATCCAAACAAATACATTTGTTTGCATACAAAAGCTGTCTCCTGATCAAGAGAAATGTTTTTGGGTAAAACGAAACATTTTGTGTGTAGACCTAATCGTAGAGAGAGATACCAAGTAAATTATATATGGGGAAAGACAGAAACATAGATCTGCGTGGTTCGGCAGTCGTATGAAACAAACCCTCTCTACCCCGCTCGGGGAATGTTTTCCGTCTGTCTCGGAAAATACAAACATTGTGTAAACAAATACAAATGTGTATAACCACGCCTCAATGTTTGAATGTTTCGTGTAATGTTTTGGAAAAAACAGTCGCAGGAGACATGGCTTACTACGATAGGGATCGCGAAGGAAAACAAATGTAATCAAAAGTGGATTTGCATGTAGGGTACAGTGAGCAGGATTTGTACCTGATCAATGTGTAATCGAATCGGCTGGTAGCATGCCATGAAACACTAAACAGAAACAGTGAACATAGCAAAGTGATCGTATCGTATTCAAGTAGCCATTGAGGCATTGGTGACCAAAACAACACCTCGTAAATCAGTACCAGCGGCACCCGCAATGGTTTTGTATAATGTGCTGTGGTCGTGTCCAAGACCTTAATAGCACTAATTCCAGCTGTGGATGTTGTACGAGACAATAAAGGGTAAATCCTTGCATTGGGGCAGCTGCAACGTTTGTGCATGAACCATATACTGCGATCACCAACCCCCCTGCCCAGCTGTGGACTAATAATAGACTGCACTTGTTTGAGCTGTGATCGATCATTTAAGTTTTCACATTTGGCAATTCTGCTTTTGTATGTAAATAGACCTCAAAACTGATGGCGGACTTATTCTAGTTAATGATAAGCACAGGAATAAATCAAGATGGAACGGCCATAATCATTGTTTTACTTGCATTTCGTGCGCGCAAGCTTTATCGGATGAAAAGTAAAAAGCTCAGTTTTATCATATACAATTACAGATCTCATTATTATGAAGACAATAGTTTAATTTCACTTCGATACGATAAAAAGACTAAGTAATTTGGTTAAATAACTGTAGCTCACTTTAATTGTTCTAGTACCCGACTGATCTTTTGTACAAAAAATTCCCGTTCTCGAGCTCATTAAAGTAAAACTTATCAAATTTACTCCAATATATTGATCAATATCGGAGCGATTTCACCGTTCGACCTTGATAAATTTCTGTGATGTAAAGTAAGTATTAAAAGAATGCACATACATAAGAGTAGGGTACCTGCTGCTGCTGCTGATGGTGCTGCTGGTGCTGGTGGTGTTGCTGGTGCGGCGTGTGCGAGGGGGGCGGCGGCGGCGGCGCGTGGTACTTGTGGTGCGGCGGCGAGTGCGGCGGCTTCTGCGGCTTGCCGGCGCCTTTGGGCGTGGGCGAGGACGCGTCGCACAGGGGCGCGAACCCGTTGGCGTGCTCGTGCAGCGGACTCTTCATCTGCTGCTGCTGCTGCGGCGGCGGCCGCTGCTGCGGGGCGTACTGCTGCTGCATCGGCGCGCGATACTGTTGCTGTCCACGTAAGCAATTAATTAGTGTTAAGTCACCTGAGTAGTATAATTTATGTAGTTGGCCTATTAGGGAGTTTCAATACTATAAGAGACCACAGTCTATACTGGTTGTGGGGACACAAGATATTACTATCTCTTTCTAACGTTAAGCGCTCCTCTCAACCGTCGCCGGTTGCGAACCTAATATTGTAAATATTATTAAGGACAATTGTAAATAAAACATGCATCTACAGATCATCAGTCGTTTCATTTCTCACCTGCAAGCAGCGACCCCAAAGTGGTGACCCCGACAAGCAAATAAACAAGTACAACTTCGAGCAGCAATGTTGTCTCCGACGGAGCCCACTCAAGAAGAAACAATGCAAAAAGAAAATGTGATAGCAGCGGTTTCGATTCAATCCCGCCTAATACCATTTTGGCGCGAAATGCCTGCCATTTGGTTCATCCAGTTCGAAGCAGTAATTGAGCCGCTAAAAACTTCGGACGACCAAAAATGTCGTTACCTACTACAACAGTTAAAAAACGAAGATTTAAGACACATTTCAGATCTCTTAAAAAAACCACCCATTACAAATAAATATGAAACACTTAAACAACGTCTCATTTCCGTATATGAGGAGTCAGACGTTCAAAAATTTCAAAAATTAATTTGCGGTCTAGAGTTAGGCGATCAAAAACCTTCACAATTATTAAGAAAAATGCGCGAACTCGGTGGTAATATGATCACGGAGGATGGCTTAAAAATAGAATGGCTGAAACAAATGCACGCTCACGTTCGGTCTGTGCTTTCAGTAAATACAGAGGCTTCGTTAGACACGTTAGCAAACATGGCCGACAGAATGCTAGAATACGGGCCGAACACCAGTATAGCCGCAATAACCTCACAAACACAACCATCACAATCGCATTTTGAAAATTTAGCATCACAGCTAGAGAAATTGACATTGGAGGTCGCAGAGTTACGCAGAGGTAGAGAAAAATATAGTAGAAACTCTTTTAAAAAACAAACACGATCGCGTTCTCGATCAAACAGTCGCGCAGACAGAAGTTCCAGGCAATACGATGACGTAAATCGAGAATGTTGGTTCCATTATAAATTTGGGGACAAGGCTCGGCGCTGCGAACCACCGTGTTGCAAAAGCGAAGAAAACTTCGGAAAACTAAATTCAACACCGATGGTGGCGGGCATCGGTGTCCCCAGCGCATGCAACCGCCTATGCGTTTTTGACCGTGACACGGGACAACGTTTCCTCATCGACACGGGCGCAGAAATATCCGTGCTAGCAGCTAGCAACAAGTCAAAAGGAGCACGATCGAGCTCACACCAATTATTCGCAGCAAATAACTCTCCTATCAGCACTTACGGGGAGAAATCATTAATATTAAACCTCGGGTTACGACGTCGATTCCGATGGGCATTCATCATAGCGGACGTCAAAACATCGATCCTCGGCGCTGACTTTCTCGGGCACTACAAGCTATTGGTGGACATACACCACAAGAAGTTAGTTGACAAAGTTACTTCCTTATCCATCAACGCAATAGAAATTAAGGCGGAACAAGACTCAGTGCATATGATAAATAAAGACCACATTTATCGAGATATCCTGAAACAATACCCGAACGTACTCAGACCACTATCATTGAAGGAACCAGCAAAGCATGAGGTCGTGCACCACGTAGAAACCAGCGGTCAACCATTATATGCTCGAGCCAGACCTTTACCGCCAGACAAGTACAAAGTGGCAAAATTAGAATTCGAAAGAATGATGGAAGCAGGAATATGCCAGCCTTCGAAAAGTCCATGGGCAAGCCCCCTCCACATCGTAAAGAAACGAGATGGCAGCCTACGAGTTTGCGGTGATTACCGTCGATTGAACGCCGTAACGCTTCCAGATAGATACCCAATACCACGCATCCAGGATTTCACATATCAATTACACAACATGAGGGTATTCTCAAAACTGGATTTAAAAAGCGCCTACTACTGGATCCCAATGTCAAATCCGGAGAAAACAGCGATCATAACACCGTTTGGATTATTTGAATTTAGAGTAATGCCATTCGGGCTCAGAAATGCAGGACAAACATTCCAAAGATTTATGCACGAAGTTCTAAGGGGCGTAGAAGGATGTTTCCCATACATAGATGACATATTGTTGTATACAAAAGACGAGGAATCGCACAAAAAAGTCCTACAGCAAGTACTAGAACGATTAAACAATCACGGTGTAGCTCTTAACATCGAAAAATGTGAATTCGGAAAATCGAAAATTAACTTCCTTGGCTACCAAGTAACATCGGACGGCATCACTCCGCCTATCGATCGTATCGAAGCCATTTCAAATTTTAAAAAACCAGCAACCGTTCAAGAGTTACGCAGATTTTTAGGCACGCTAAACTTTTACAGAGATTGCCTTCCGCACCAAGCAGAGGCTCAGCTAAAATTGAACAAATACCTTCACAACACAAAGAAGAACGACAAGTCCCCAATAGTGTGGGATGCAGAAGCAGAGAAGGCTTTTGAAAAATGCAGACAAAGCATATTGAAAGCTACCACACTGGCGCACCCCATCAGCAATGCACCGTTACGCATCATGACGGATGCATCCGACCACAGCTTGGGAGCAGTAGTAGAGCAGAAAAATAAAGACAATGTTTGGAAACCATTGGCTTTTTACTCAAAAGTAATGAGTGAGACACAACGCCGCTACAGTGTGTACGATCGCGAGTTATTAGCGATGTATGCAGCCGTAAAACATTTTCGAAGACTAATCGAGGGAAATGACGTCACCATACTCACAGACCATAAACCTCTAACATACGCATTAACGAAGTCTCCCAGCAACAACGACACGCCACGACGGGAAAGACAACTCAGCTTTATAAGTCAATTTTGCTCCAACATCCAATACCTACAAGGATCAAACAATCCAGTAGCAGATTGGCTATCGAGAATAGAAGTAATTGACTGCCCAATGAAAATCAACTATGATCAGCTAGCCGAAGATCAAAACAGTAATGAAGAGCTGAAACAATTAAAAAAACAGGAAAACTTGCTTTTTTCAAAAATAACACTTCCGGGAGCCAAGAACTCAATAGCATGTGAAATGTCTACTCGCACACCGAGACCGTATTTACCGCAGGCATATCGTCAAGAAGCATTCAAAACGCAACACGAGTTATGTCATCCGGGCACACGTACAATGAGAAAACAAATAACAGCAAAATATTTCTGGCCTGGGATGAACAAAGACATTGGCTTATGGACAAGAGCCTGCATAGCATGTCAAAAAGCAAAAATCAATCGTCACACAGTCACACCAATCGGCACATTCCCACCGTCATCCAGATTTGAACATGTACACATAGACATAGTCGGACCGTTACCGCCATCCAACGACTACAAGTACATCGTCACGATGATAGACAGATATACGAAATGGCCTGAAGCAGTACCGGCGCGCGAAATAACCGCAGAAACTGTTACGAAAATATTCTACGAAAACTGGATATCACGATTCGGTTGTCCAATTCGAATAACCACGGACCAAGGCAGACAGTTCGAGGCGAACATTTTTAACTGTTTATTAAAAAAGTTCGGGATAGAAAGAATCAGAACAACACCCTATCACCCACAAGCTAACGGCCAAGTCGAACGATTCCACCGCACGCTGAAGGCCGCATTAATGGCAAGGGCAACGACAATCAAATGGGCCGAAGAACTACCTTCAGTTCTATTAGGAATACGCACAGCTATTCGAACCGACAACAACTTAAGCCCAAGCCTATTAACATACGGAGCACAATTACGCATTCCATCAGATTTTTTCGTGCCGTCAAAGCAGAATATTAACGATGCAGAATACGTACGCGAACTAAGCAAAACAATGACCGAATTCATACCAAAAAAAAGGAACAGAGCGCGCCATCCAACTTTTATCCACCAAGATCTATCAACCTGTACGCATGTATTCATACGCAACGACACAGTACGATCATCGCTAACCCCACCATACAACGGGCCATTCGAAGTGCTAGAACGTCATAAAAAATTCCATAAAATCCAATTACCAACACGTACAACCATAATATCTCTAGACAGATTAAAACCAGCCTACATATTAACAGATGATGAAGAAACTACAAGCCAAAACAAAAAAACGCAAGTAAATTCAAAAAACAGTTCAAACATCATTTATACAACGAGATCAGGCAGAGTGTCAAAACCTACAGTACGATACGCGAGCGGCATATAAAAAAGGGGGGTAGTAAAAAAAAAAAACCTAAATCCAACCTTAGGTGGTTTCAACAATTTCCAAATACAATTTTTTTTCAACTATCAATAGTTGCGAACCATGACAAATAATAATAACATCATTCCTCAAAAACAGGTTATCAATATAAAGCCCTAGCATCAATCAACTATCTCACGACCAATCGTACCTGCTGGACACCTGAAACGAAAAAATACCAAAACAGAAACCATGGATGAACTACCCGGCTGGCACCGACATGATAGCATTAGTACGCATCTCGGGGAACAGCATGACTGAATAACTGCAACGAACCGAACAAAAACAACACAAGCCTGAAACGTCAAAATTAAGCACTTCACAAAACTATAGATCACTCCTAAAAGGCACTGAGTATCACTGTCAACACACAACGACTTCAAGCGTTAGAGCGAATGAAACATTGTTCTGAAAAGAACAGTTTTTATGGTCACGCAATTTGCTCTGAAAAGAGCAGTTTATATTATGACGTCATGCAATGAGTCTCTCTGAAAAGAACGTTTTGGTGCGGAGTCGAGAAACCATATTCGCATTTGGAAGCGCAGTCGCTCTGAAAAGAACGTTTTCGACGACTATTAAGTGCACGCATCTTCAATCTTCATGTACATATCATAGTGACGACACTCTTAATAACAAGCGCAGTTAAAAAGAAATGCGACGAGTCGTCACTATCAAGCACGCTGCGAGGAAGCGAGCGAGGCGAGGCAGGCCGTGAGCACACGCAGCAAGCAAGTGAAGGCGACGACGGCGACGAGCGAAGGCAGGGAACTGACTGAGCGTCGCGCGCGCGCCGACCGGCCAAATGACGGCGCAGTGGACAACCTCCCCGCACCGCGCCCCGCACCGCGCCCCGCACCGCGCTAGCCAGTTTCTCCCACTACGCGCCGCAACGAAGCACAAATTGACTCGCGCGATATTCACGTAGATAAAATGTATATACAAACGATGTAACAAAATCTGTCTGTATAGAATTAGTATTCTTATGGTTAATATTTTACTATAATTGTACACCAAATAGTTAGGTAACGTTAAGTATACCTTAATTATATTGTATAATAATACATCTAGATCTGTGTATATATGTATGCTGTCGCTTGGGGGGGAATACTGTGGGGACACAAGATATTACTATCTCTTTCTAACGTTAAGCGCTCCTCTCAACCGTCGCCGGTTGCGAACCTAATATTGTAAATATTATTAAGGACAATTGTAAATAAAACATGCATCTACAGATCATCAGTCGTTTCATTTCTCACCTGCAAGCAGCGACCCCAAACTGGTTCTGTTTCCACTGACGTGCGGTCGACCGTACTTAAAGTTTTACATTGCAAAATTAATGTATTTTTGTATACTCAAACCACAATGAGTATAGTACGACAACATCGATACCGTTTAAAGTCGATACAACACAACTATTAATCCATAAGTGTTTATTCAATGCCTGAGCTTGATTATAAATATTGATACAAAACGTGCGCACACCATGAGAGATCGTTGCAGAGACCGGGTTGCCATAGACAACTTAAAATATTATATATTAGTAATTAAATCCACGTATTTGGTGTTGGCAACATAGTGCACTTCAATCAACGGGACTGAACTGACCTGCATCTGCTGCACGGCCGCCGCGACCTGCAGCTGCGAGGAGAGGAACTGTGAGCCGAACGCGCCCGACTGCGCCGGCGGCGTGAACTGCAGCGGGTACGTCGGCGCCGGCGCCGTCTGCTGCTGGTACGGCGAGTAGTACGAGGAGGCGGGGGGCGCGGGCCGGGGGAGCAGCCCCGGCAGCGAGTAGGGCGCCTCGCCCACCGGCCCAGAATACCCCAAATACTGTTGTTGGTACGTGTTCACGCCGCCCACGCCGCCTACGCCACCCACACCGCCGCCTTTGCTGCCTGCAAATACGCAAACGTACATCACTATAAAAACAAAACGCATGTATGAATTAAAACGCTTTTTTTAGTAACTACAATTCGTTTTTAAATAATTTCTCACAAATTAGTCGGATAAAATCATCAATTGGTTATTGCTTATAGGCAAAATGTTTTAAATTGGCGTATCTCTGTATTTAAATTTATAAACGTGTCTTCAGTGAGCTCCCCAAAGAAATACACAATATAAGTACTACTCAGCAACTATAATGGGTCACTCCGCGTCTCCCGCTTCCCCCTACGTCACCCCGCCGTGATAGGTACAGAGTGCAAAAACGATTGAGAAAGTATTGAGCAAAAGTATGGGAATAAATTATTATTTATTTATATTTTCAATAAAAAAATAAACCATTGTGTTAGAAGCAGATAGATACTTAAAAAAATCTTCATCTTCATTTGTTAATGGCACGACGTCACTTATTCCCGACCTCTCGCATTTATGCGAACGGTACCGTCGCGCCATCACGAGAGCGGGCGGGCGAGGTAGGGAAGCGGGAGGCGGAGGGAGGCCAAGGCCAAGTGACTCGTTTCAGTTGTCGGGTTATAATAATACTACATACAACAACTGTCAGTCCACTGCTGGACCTCGCTTCTCCCAAATTAATAAGAGATGAAGGTCCTAATCAACAAGAGGGATAAGCGGATTGATGATAGCAATACATGAAGTCGTGTCATATCAGCCCTTCGACGTCCACTGCCGGACATAGGGCCATCCCCCAATGAACGCAACCACACCCGGTCCTCTGCCCTCCGCATGTCACGTACCGATAGCTCCAATTTGTTGAGTGGAGGGCTTCACAGTGGCAGACATAAGGGAGTTAGACGAGCTCGAGATGAGAACTGTACTTGGGCTGTTGCCCAGCTGTCCGGATTGGCCGAACGCCGCACCGCCGCCAGCCGCCGCCTGGTAACGTAACACAAATAACATATTAAGAACATTAACGAGCAATGAAAGTGTATTTTGTATTTTGAACTGTATAAAACGCGAATTATGAACTAGTCTATTAGCGTATAACTCAGAAAAGGTGATTTATGACCATGTATGTTGAAAATTGTCTCAAAAGTCCACAAGACAAGGATATAATGAGAATACAGGTTTATTTAGAACGAGGGACAGCGGGTGAAACTACAGACAATGAGTGTCACACCTCCGTTACTTGCACTGAGTCTGCATACACTCACTCTCACAGATACTTTTTGCGAACACCCGTTTGCCGGGTACCTAATGTGGGGAAAGCCGAATCGGCGGGAGCAGGGAGTGGACTATACTATGCTAGTACAATAAATGGTCAGTTTCTTACCATGCGGTATTGACTTGGAAGATTCTGGAACATATCAGGCGGCGGTTGGTAGTTGTAGGGCCCGGCCGAGCCCGCTCCGTAAGGCGTGCCAGGGAACCCGCCGAACTGTCCGCGGCTCTGGTCGAGGAAGGCGCCGTACAGTCCCCCCTGCTGCGGCAATTGTTGCGACGAGCCGAGCAACTGCTGCGTGGAGTTGAACAGCACGGCCGGCGGCGAGGGCACCGACAGCCCGCCGTAGCCGCCCTGGTAGCCCACGTGGTTGTAGTGCTGCGGGGGCGGCGACTGCAGCTGCTGCGTCGGCTTCACTTTGCACACGTTCGGAGGCGCACCCGTCTCGGTGTTAGTCTCCTCGAACCCGGTGAACGGCAACTCCTCGCTGCCCTCAGCGACCGCTGGCATCTCCCAAACTTTCTTAACGCTGGCGATTTTTAAATTGAGATCCGCCGCCAGAGGGGAAATCGTATTGGACGTGTTCATGTGTGCGCCGCGGGGCAGTCCGAGAGTTTTAGCGGATTTATCTTCAGTGAGTTGCCCGAGGTCGGAGTCGAAGGCGAAATCCAGTTTCATATCGGAGGAATCCTCCGCTTTCTGTGATGTATCGAAGGTCATCTGCAGACCCAGGGATGCCTCGCCGTCGGTGACGGGTCTACCGGTGTCGCCAATGAGCTCCTGAATAGATCTAGGACGCGCTCGAACATCCCCGTTAAAGGCAAGTGGGCGTGTGTCTACATCGACAGGAATGTCCTCCCCTTGAGGTTTAACAGAGTTGGCGCATGGTTGATACTTTTGTTTCAAGGCCTCGGCTGGTGGAGCAGTCTTATAATTAGTATTCTCGAATATAATGGTTTCTACAGGCGGTGTGGTCCCGTCGAGAACACCAGATTTCTCAGTCACAAGGGCGCATGTAGCGGGTATAGGTTTTGTTTCGGTCGGGGCGTCTCCAGGCGTACTGCGATGACTCGACTGACCGGCCTTGTTTTCCGGAACTTCCACAGGTTCTTCGACATTTCCTCGCAATGTTTGTGATATGGGTTTATCCCAGGCGTTAACCGGTGGCGGTGGAGGCGCCGCACCTGTATCTGGACCAAATCCTGTTACTAAGCCCATCTGTTGCTTCTGTCTCTGTTTGACAAAACGCGGTGCCAAGTTAGCCTGGCGTGGTCGTTCATATTGCGAGCCGGGCTTGCCGGATACTGGAGCAGAGCCGCGAGAACTAGGCTTGTCACCAGAATTTCTTGATGATGATCCGTTTCGACCACCACCTTGATTGGAATGCGATCTCGGTTGTTTCGGAACTATTTCCTCTTTGGATGGCCCTCTTGCATCTTTCGAGTTCTTTTTGTTTCTCACTTCTTGGAAACCATCGTCAACCACATCATCGTCCTTCTTAGCAGTAGATAACTTAAGATCAGTCATAGCCTCTGTAATATCAGTAGTTTTGTTATCTCCTGGAGTATCTTTCTTTGCTACCTGTGGGTTTCGTAAGTTTTGACGGTTTCCTGTATTTTGATTACGTGCACCACCCCTTTGGGATTGTCCCGGTTGTCTCCCGCCAACCGATCGTCGATGGCCCTGAGCACCGCCTCCTTCGGAATGTTCAGACGTCGTTTCCCAATTCTCGTCCTCGCCACTAAGCGGACCACCCTTGGGTCGTCGGTCGCGCCCCCGTCCGGTCATTGAACCCGTACGCGGCTTGTTACCAAGCTTACCCTTATCATCACCTTGAAGATTGTCTTTGATTTCATCATTATCTTTCACTGCTCTGTTGGCTTGACTGAAGGGGCTCTTTGTGTTAGGTGGCCCATATCCCGCTAATCTCTTTGCAGGTGCTGGTGGACGGGACGTTCCCTGAAAACCTCCTCTGCCTCGTCGGGAAGGTTGTCCTCGAGGCGCGAAAGGCTCTCTATTTTCCAAGCCTTCCGGGTCAGGTGGTCCATGATCTCCTCCAGGCCGATGGGCGTCGTCTTGTTTTTTAGGACCACGCGGGCTGCGGGGAGCTCTGCGACGCTCCTTACGTTCCGCGTTTGGAGCGCCGTCTGTGGAACCGTCAGATTCACTAGCCCTATTGTTCGAACGTGAGCTACGATGCGAACGGCGCCCGCGAGATTCTCTTGGCCCCCAACCCCTGCTGACGTAAACGGCGTAACCACCGCCGCCATAGCCTCTTCCTTTCTTTTCAGATCCAGATCCGCTAGATTTCCGTTCGATAGGTTCCTTATTTGGAATCCTATTTAGTTGATCATTGCCAAATCTATCATTTCTTTTATCATCAGGGCGCTTTAAAGAGTCAGCAGCACTATGGAGAGATTCTCCAGATTGTGCTTCATTAACTTTGATGCTCGCCAAGCCATGAGGATCAGTACTAGACTTGGATGCTATTGATTCGGACTCAGAAAGATCCTTTTCAGATTTTTGTGTAGTGAACAGCGTTTTATTCACATTCTGCTGTGGAATTTGTTCGGGTGAGGGTTGTTTTTGAATCAGGATAGTAGAAAGATTATTATCGAGGTTGCTTATAGGATTAGGAAGTGGTTGGATTGTAGATTTAGAAATAGATTGTTCAGAGAAAGAAGATTGAGATTGAGAAATTGGAGGAATAGTTTGTGATGGAATAGTTGCGTAAGAACTAACGTGAGATACTTGTTGATTGTGAACAAAGTTCTGTCCGCCAAGAGCTTTATGTGCTTGATTTTGTAGAGCATTATCTATTGTTGTAGGCTGGTGAGTTGGCTGCAGTGGGAAATTTTGCTGAGGAATGCGCTTAGTTTCGTCAATTTCCGACTCCACTTTTATAACTTGTTCACTATCTTTCGTTACAGATACCTTTTCTACAGACTTCAAAGGCGTATAATTAGTTGGCGGCTCATCTTGTGACGCTTCCGCCCACGAAGTTTTGCCGAAATCACGTTCAACAGAATCTCGTTGAGTTACGTTCGAAGGAGGCGAATTCCTTCTCTCTATCGCGGGTGTCTGTATGGATGTGTTAGAAGAAGCGAAAGGTTCCGTAAGCCCAATGCTCTTTCTTTCAAATACTTCAGACAGTTTATCGGCGGCCGTTCTACTACTGGTATGTTCTACAGTACTATCTGACGATTTTCTATCAGAATCATTTCTTCTGTCTTTATAATCACCATAATCTTTATATGAATCTTTTGAGTTCGACCTGTCCAGTTCTCTGCCTGGCCTGTCGTATTCTTGCATTTCCGATCTCCATTGCGGGCCTGCTCCATCTTTGTCTCTTCTAAAATCATCTTCACGATCAGAATAATCTCTGAAAAGAAAAACATACATATTAGAAAACAGACGTGGACTCACCCCCGTTAAGAGTGTGGTTCTATGCCACACCAGAGAGGACATATTGAAAGGCTGTTGTATGATGGTAAAACAATATTACTGTTGAAGGTTAGAAATTTTATTTAAAATAACTTCCTAAAGCCAGTAAGTGTACTCAGTAGTTACTTTAATCTAAGCATGCCTAAGTTACCTTGAATATGAACGGCGGCCACCGTTGTGGGGCGGGTGCCGCGGAGCGTTGTACGGCGCAGGCTCCTGTCGCCTCGGTGCCGGTTTTCCAGTGAACGCCCATGCTTTGTGTTGGTCCTCCTGCTGCCTATTTTGTTGTTGTTTTAAAAACCGGGGCGGTATATTAGCTTGGAAAGTTTTCGAAAAAGCTGGATTTGACTGATCACGGTCGCGTCCATAATCTCGGTTGTCCCTGAAGTCGCGGTCACGGTCCCGATCTCTATCGCGATCCATTCTATCCCTGTCCTGCCGGTCGCGGTCTCTATCAGTACGTTCCCTGTCCCTGTCGAACCTGTCACGATCCATGCGATCTCTGTTGTCGTTGCGATCATTTCTATCACGGGTGTCATTTCTGTCTTTATCATTCTCCTGGCGATCTCTATTCTCCGTACGGCCCCGGTCTCTGTTGTCCTGCCTGTCACGCTCGCGGTCCCTGTCTCTAACATCCCGATCGCGGTCGCGGTCCCGGTTGTCGAACCGATCTCTGTTATCGTTGCGCTCCCTGTCCCTGTTGTCCATCCTCTCCTTGTCTCTCGTGTCCCTCTCACGGAGATCACTTCGATCTTTATCCCTGTTGTCCATGCGATCTCTGTCTCTGTTGTCGGGGCGCTCCCTGTCCCTGTTATCGATTCTCTCTTTCTCCCTCAGTTCGGGCTCTCTGTCCCTGTTATCATTGCGGTCTCTGTTGTCCTCTCTTCTCTCGCGTGAGTCCTTCGACGGCTGATGCGGCGCTGTTGAATCCCGCATTTGTCGTCTCTGCTCCTCTTCCTTGCGTTGCCGGGCGCGCGCGACCGCCTGAGCAACTTCGTTGCTCTGTTTCTGTCTCCGTTCCGCCCATAACTGGTCCTCATCCCCGGCCTCGTGGATCTTTGTATCCCCGCGCTCATGTTCAATACTGGCCCGGTTGTTATTCTTATTGCTCGCTTTACTAGGAGCTGATGATTCTCCATCGGAGAAATCCAATTTTTGACTGAAATAAAAAAATGTTATGAGAAGGAGGGAGCGTGGAAGCATGTATATAAAAACTGTGCTACGAAATGACAATAGTAGATTACACAACAAATGAAGAGAAAAAAGGTAACTTCTTTCGAGGGACTAAGTTGGATTCCAAGAGCAGGGAAGGATTCTAAAGTAGAACCCTGAGTGGGGCGAGCCGAAATAAAAATTTATTTTCATGAGTTGTATACTCTACTTCATAACTATGACTGCAAGGAAAATAAAATAAACAGTACTCTACATTTTCAAATGACAATACAAAAACCAACTAAAATTTGCAAAATTTTTTTTTCTTAATTTAAATCGAGTGCTATTTTTTTTGTACACATAATTCGTATAGTTCCAAATTATCTCAATGTCGAATATACTCAGTGAGTGAAAGAGCGTTTCATTCTTGGCAATGTTAAAAAGTATAAAACTCACTCGTAATCAATGTCATCGTGCTGCGCCCAGCCGGCGTCGCGCGACATGTCGTCGAGCGAGGAGATCTGCTCGTCGCGCAGGATGGGCCGCGCGGTGAGCACCTCGACCGCGCGCGGCGTGGCGGGCGGGCGCGGCGCGGGCCGGGGCGCGGCGCCGCGCGACTCGCGCAGCGCGCCCAGCGAGCCCATCCCGAGCCCGCCGCCGCCGCTACCTTTCATCAGCTGTTCAAACACAACAGACCGTTCCATCACGCTATACCGTCACAATTTTTCGCAAATAAACCTCGAACAATCTGATTTCTGTCTAGTTACACATAACAAGTAAAACACAACGTTATCTTGAAGACGGTAGATATTTGCTGATTATCTATTTGGATAGTGATATATTGGATAGCGATATCTGATGAGGTTAAGGGGAGACGGTGTGATACTTACGAACGAAGGCAGGATGGCGCGGAAGGCTGGTGTCTGCTGTGCGACGGGCGCGGCGGGGGGCGCGGCGGCGGGCGCGGCCGCCGACTCCGCGCGCACGCCCGCCGTGCCACCGGACGTCCAGCTGCCTTCGGCTATAAGCAAACATGTCATTGTGCATTTGTAGAGTAAGCACAGCGCGAAACGGAGTACTGACGTGCGAAATCGCGTACGTTCCAGGTAGAAATAGGGCTCATGAACGAAGACTCCGAAGTCGAAATCTAAACCGCCATGACCGAAAGTCGGCGCGACTTTCATACTTGTGATCAATGCAAGAAGGAATATTTATCTTCTTGCCTGTACGGCAGCCATCGTTTTAGTGAGTTCGCGAACGAAGTTTTAAAAAAAAATAAAGTATAGAGATAAATAAAAGATAAATAAAGCTTACTTTGTGGTCTGAGTTGCAGTTGCGGCGTTGAATGTTCTGAGGAGCGATGTGAGGGTTGAGCGGCTGCCTCCAGCGAAGGGAACTCTGTGCGGAAGTGGGGAGACGACGGGGGCGGCAGCGGCACCCACCCGCCGGGGCCGGTGCCCGCAACCACACCGCTGTTCGACGGCGTCGTCTGGACAAACATATATTTTTAACGACGCTTTGGCTTGGTTACTAGGCCTTTAAGCCATAATAAATTAAAACATGTTATATTCACTAGCGGTTACAGCACAGCAGTCCACAAAAATCGACTAGTTGGCGATTTGCCTTAAGGTTCAAATCCTCACTATACTTTAAAATCAGCAACACACATTTTAACGGAAAATATAATAGAAAAGATTTTTTTTCCAATATCGAAAATTTGTTACGGAGAAAGTTTTTATAAAATTAAAAAGCCTTATTTGCCACTGTACCACTTTACTTAAGAATGTTGAATGCGTTAATTTAGTCTTGTAAAGTCTTGCAAACATAGTCAGTAGATGCTAAATGTAATACATATATTCACTTGTGCAGGCAATGAACTTAGAATAATGGATTTCTGGGTAAAGTTTTCACACAGTATTTACAGAAATGAATTATTCGTACACTTGTGTTAAATCAATAAGGTCCACAATAAAACAGGACATAATACTTACAATAGTCTGAGAGGTACATGATGGTGTAGATACAGTTGTAGTAACAGCGGCAGAAATAGAGCTGAAATTAAAATATCATTATGTTTGACAACAGCCAGTATTGTATTTAATCACTACTTATTATAAACATAATTTCCATTAATTCTTTCTGCAATAATTTATGACATTGGTCCACTGGACCCAATTGTGGACACATTTAAATTTGACAGCACTTAGGTCCATTATATTACTAAGTATTATAATACAATACATAGTTTTATGTAAAACTACCTTATGCCCGCGGATTCGCCCGCGTAGAATAAGATTTTCCCGCGGGAACAGTTTATCGCGTTAAAAAGTAGCATAAATATGTTATTCCAGGATATAAGCTGTCACTGTACCAAGTTTCATCAAAATCCGTTCAGCCATTACAGCGTGAAAGAGTAACAAACATCCTCACCCATCTTTCGCCTTTATAATACTAGTAGGATTACTGTTTTGTATAATGCAACTTACTTAGCGTTCGGATCTTGACCAGTTTCAGTTTTCAAAGAGGGTAAGTTGGCTGGTGGGCGCCTTGCTGAAGGTACTTTACCGAGGCTTTGCATTCCATGTTTACGGCTTAGTTGAGATTTAACCGAGGACGGCTCTGAGTTCTCGTTCTGAAATGAAATGGGACTTTGTAAAAACAACCAAGGCAAAATAAAAAGGAAAGTGTAATAAAATCCTTTTTGCTAGACTATAAATCAGGGTGGGGTTTTTAGACGGATAGACGACAATATAGAAAAAAAAAAGATTTATAAAAACATTTAATTTGTTAATTGGTTTGCTGTTAATAAATTACATGATATGCCAGTTACTGTTATCTGTTATGTACAAGAAAGTGGAAAAATAATTCTCACTTAAAAAGATGTAGTAAGTTAACATAAACATGAGTTTATGTAACTCAACACTCTATGAATGGCTCCTTCAAAATTGGCATTGGCATCTATACAAAATTAGCGTGATGCTAACTCCATAGTAGCGGCGCGACGAGCGGCGACGCGACCTACCGATGTCAAACTTCACTAATTTAATGCGAAAGAAACTTTGCCACTCTGTAAACTTTATCGCATTGTGTTACTTTCTATTTCAACCACTGCCCCCAGAAAAGGAGTCATGGTCACCGTTTTTTAAATACAAAATAATTTAATTAAACACCTACCTATACTTTAATTTAACTTAACATTTGTTTATTTGTATTGTCTAGAAATTTTAAGCATAATTCAGCAGGATATTCACTAGTTGTATGCTCTTAGCTAGCTTAACAGTCTTTTCAGGAAATGACCAAACCTAAGATGAAAACTGGATGGATCTGAGTAATTTGCCAGATTGACATCAGCCCACTTGTTTAAGAAAAGGGCCATGCAACTTTCTTTTATAGTAAGTGTATTGTATTGATTACTTTTAAAAGAATTTAAATATTAACTACTAAAAGCTTAAATAAATAAACTTCCTTTAACACAGGGGTGTCAAACCATGAGTCAAGGGCCACAGTTAACAATAAAATATACTTTTGTGCACAAATAAATTCACAAACAGGTATAATTTTCAGACATCACAATTTAAGCGATCTTATTGAACAGACAACCTTTGGGTAGAAGATATTACATGTTATAAAAAGGTAGGCTGTGCTGTTATAGAAGTTAACATGCAACACAATCTTTTTCAACCCTTATCGTATTGAAGAAAATAAACACAAGTAGTTGAAGTTAAAGAAAATAAAAAATAAAATTAAATTGGAGTGTAAAGAATCCAGCCCTCAATTCGCATTTCATTTTAACCGTTTTCCTTTATTTCAGAAGCTGAGAATTTTTTAAAAATTGGACAGCCCTTCTCAGCAAGGTCAAAAAGCAGAGAGGAACAGACATTAGCACTACAATTCAGATGAAGGTCAAAATATTCAACTTTAAAGTGAATGAGTATTGTTGAACCCTTCTGTAGACATTATAAGATCTACATATTATTAATTTGTATAAGCTTATTGATTAAAAATGTTGTGAAATATTAACAGTTACGAACCAATTATAAATGTTTAGAATAGGTATGTAAAAAAAATTCTGGCATATATGTGTTAGGTACTCACTCTGTTGGCACAGTACAAGCTATTGATGTCCAACTTCTGATATTTCTGCTTGCCGGACGCCGGCTTGCTCTGCGCCGTAGTGCCTCCGCCGCCCGGCGTAGAGAGTGCAGACATGCTGCGATGTACACACCATCAGGAGATCACCCTTGCACCGACCAACAACTGCAACCAGTGCAAACGATACTTTACACTGTTCTCAATACGACTGTATTATAGGAAATCGTCCTTCACAAAAATAAAACACTTTCAAAATGTTTCACAGAATTGTGTAAAGAGCACTAAAACCATCATAGGAGAATTATTGAACCAGAAACACTTTCACAGCACTCAGGACTAACTCGAGCCCTGCCCTCCCCAAGAATATTGACGTGTTACATCCGTACGTTGAACGCTGGATCGATGACTTCCAGTTTTCTTGCATCAGGTATTTCACTTTCTTACCCGTTATTCCTCATAAGGTACATACAATCTAGCTCAAAATAACTGTAGTCTGACAATGAAGAAGAAAGGAACGGTAAATAAACTAATTTTTATGTCATTCCATGGAACAACAAAAGCAAAATAATTATGTACCTTGGTCTGTTACACTTGTTAACTCGTAATAAAAATTATCTAAGCTCGAATGCTCATATCCTAACGACGATTACTTTAGATTTTTACTATATTCTACGCTACCAAAACTTATATCACTTTATTTTAAGATGGCGTCTCCAAAAGACGATCTCTTTCCTTCCTACACTACCTACTCACTCACCTCACTTCACTCTCAATCAATAAAGTGACGTCACAAAGAATACCATCCAGTCAATGTTGCCACCTTCATTAATTTAGTTGTTTTTTTTCGTTCTTTAACTCTGGCTAGCTGGAAATTCGTTGTTATTTGTATTTTTCATTTTTTTAAAGCATCAAAGTGACCCTGCTCCTGCTCCTGATGATCACAATTTGGAAGCGCTTGGATTGACGCTTTGGAATTATCTGTTACGCTGTGTAAGAATAAATGATTCATTAATAAATAACATAACGAACAACGTACGGTACTTAACGACGAACACGAGACGTTGGCATAAAAAAGGACAAAACACAAAGCTCTATTCGGAGTATGTATGGCTGATTTGAAATTGTTGTTGGGTACCTATTCCGAAATACCCTTCACCGAAAACACTCAATTCGAATGTCACTTTTATTAAAAATCATTCATCAATGGATGCTTTGCCATTTTTCGCCGATGGTTGAAGCCACAGAAATATGTAGCGAGCTTTTTCTGTGTTCTGTGGTTGAAGCAATCCCCTTTCTATCAGAACCAAATAACATAAAAAAACAAGCTGTATGGAGAAAGCTTCCCTTGCCCTTCCTCAATAGAGGACAAATGAACAAAAAAAAACAAGATGTCACCCGTAGATCTAGTACGTTCACACCGGAGGAGAGGCGCCACTTCTACGTAAAATGGCCACTAAAACTGTCATCTGCTTCGAGAAATATTAGTTCCACTAACCGCCACTTTACAAGACGCATGCGACTATTTTGCTACACAAGGCGCCAATTCTGTAACAATATATAAACCATAGAATACACACAATTTAATTATTTTCCGTTTTATAAAATTACTTGCGTGAAGTGCCTAATCAAAAAGCGTTATATTTTAAGGTACCTACTAGAAATAAGAATCTGTTGCCCGCGACGCGCCCCACGTGGATTTTTTCCCCAGGAACAGTTTACAGCGGTATCGATGATATGGCTTTTCGGCGAAACGGCCATTCGAGCTAATGACTTCGGGAAAATAGCTATCGGCCATATGACATTCGATATAGAGCTGTAAACACCAATAAAAAGTAGCCTAAGTTTAAGTTATTCCAGGATTTAAGCTATCACTGTACCAAGTTTCATCAAAATCCATTCCGCACTCAGCGTGAACTATTTAACTAATACCTATTAATAGAATCTGATTAGGACTAACATTTTAAGAGGCGCAATAAATTATTAATGACGGTAAATTAAAATCTCTATTCTATTTTTTACTCATTTATTTAACTTACCTTATTTTTTTTGCCTGAAATAAAAAACAGCTATTATGTATTTTTATTATATAACCTTAACTAATTAATTTTATAGTACCTACCTAACGTAAGTTTATTTAATCACTCAGAAATTGTTTTGCTCAAGGCATGGAATCCAAACTTTAAATTAATTTAAAAGAGAGCCTGTACAAATTACGGTTCAAGTCGTAGCATAGATTTAATTAAACCAGTCGTGAACTCTTGTCTTGAGTATAATGGAATATCCTGATTTTCAAGAATATCAAGAGTGAAATAAGTACCTACCTACATTTTTAATTTTAGTATTTAATTTACAATTTCGAATAGGTACCTAACTATAATTAAGTAATTTGTTATTATTTCATTATTATATTTAAGTTTAAAGTATTTCGTTCCATAATATTGCTTCTAGATTTCAATGATTTTTCTCGTGGAGACAGATATATGATTTGCTGATCCCTTCACTTACGCCTGCGCAATAGCTCGCCTTGCACCATATTGATGAACGAAAAATCAGTAGACGAAGATCTGCGAAGAAGCTCATAAAACGAGGAGTGTTTGAGAAAACCGGCAGCCATGTCGGGGAATATGGGAATGGAACAATTGATTCCAATTGTTAACAAGCTACAAGATGCTTTTACACAATTGGGTGTGCATATGCAATTGGATTTACCACAGATAGCTGTTGTGGGTGGCCAATCTGCTGGAAAAAGTTCAGTGCTAGAAAATTTTGTAGGCAGGTACGTTACATAGATTTTAATAATTTATTTCATCATACATCTCTTCTAAATATAGGTATGTATTTGTCACTCTATGATACGTGAGTAATTCTTCAAAAATATTTTTATGCACCACCGTAGTTAATAATGGTACCTACATAATTTTTTGCGTACACACCCTTGTTCTTCTGGAATATATACGAATGGTACCTCTATCGCATCAAAATTTGTCAGTACTCATAAGTAGGTTCTTTTATTTCTATGAATATGCAAATAATTAATTGTAATTTTGGACTTTGTATTCTGCTGTATAAACTGAAAATTTTTGCATATTTTGAAACCAACATGAAAAAAATATTAATTATAATTACCTACCTAGATAGTTTTAATTCGGGTGCAATCAGCCATTTAGTTTTTTTTATCAATTTATTTCAGTGTTTAAGGAAAATCAATTAATATAGTAGTAAGTACATAATACATAATTTCGATACTAATAGTTCTAATTTATTACAGTTTCATGATTTATTATGATATACATAACATTAGGATTTTGGATATTTCTCGCGTAGTGGCCTAGATTTGATGCGCATGTCACAAAATATTGATCTTTCTTGAAAATGTCATCGGTTCTTGGTATAGATAGATAGTTAGATAACATAAACATTTCCAATTTATTTGATAAAAAAAACAGTTTCAACTTACAGTAGTTTTTCAAATTTCATTTTTACCTTTTTTGATTTATGATTGTGTATGGTGTACTTTATAATTTTATGTCTCATCTAATCAGTCTATAAAAAAAGAGATAGCATATGTTTTGAAGAGTTGATTGAGCTTTGTTTCTTTTGACATTTGTACAAGGCGAAACGAACCTACCGACCGACCGACTGCACTGCCCACCATATTGAAAAAGTAGGTAGATAGTATACCGATGATGAATTGGATGATGAACAAGTGTTAGTGATTTTGAAGTGTAAAAAGTTTAATGTATAATAGAAAAAATGTCTGGGAACTTCGGAATGCAGCAGTTGATTCCCATTGTAAACAAATTACAAGATGCATTCGTGCAAATGGGCGTACACATGTCTTTGGACCTTCCACAAATTGCTGTTGTTGGTGGTCAGTCTGCTGGGAAGAGTTCAGTTCTAGAAAACTTTGTCGGCAGGTGAGCCTTCTGTTGTGGAAATTTTTCTTGAAACAAGCTATTCTATTGGTTAGGTACCTTTACCGTATCTTTAACACACTATTGCTGTAGGTACCATAGGTATGGGTACATATTACTATATATATTCCTGTTTACTTTTTTATAATAATGAAGAAAATTACTTCCTCAGTAGGGGAATAAAGGGGTTTGTTTAGTGATTTCTTTGCAGTTGCCTCTTTCTATACGTCAGAATGTATGAGTCATTCATATTGCTCCCATAAGTACTTCTAAAACAGATAAAGGTATCTTGAATTTCTGCTGGCTTTGTTCAAAGTGTGATAAAATGTAATTGAAATATTTAATTAAAGACATTTAGATGTTAATGGAAACAAATAATGAACAGTGACTTAATTCAAAGTCAGGATAGTGTAGGTTCTGTATATTTTCCATTGAAATAGCTCGGAAATAAAAATATTCTTGTCTTTGTATGATTTGGAATAAACGAAAGTCTTACCACTATGGCAACTAGTTTTCTTGTCCAAATTGTTTGTTAGAGACCTAATCTACCACACACGAAAATTTTAATACCCATATTTGATCACTGTTGACATACAATATACTTACATTTCTTCACGCTTCAAAAAATTATAGCTATCAAAAAAAAAATTAAATGAAAAAAACAGCCACTTTATTGGTATTAATTACTGTAACTAACATTGTGTTCTACCTTGTATGTACATTACTAGAGATATCAAAATTTGTTAGAAGAAACCTGCACCTGTTTCCTCTGGCAACTGATATTGATCCTAGAGATACAAGACATGCTATGATATTACTGCTCGGTCACTGTCCATCGACTACTGTCTATCAAAAAAACTGCTACATGTGCATTAAAGTCTATAATAATATACCTGACCAACTGAAATGATTGTCTCATAACATAAAGATTAGAAAATTACGAAATTTGTTATTTGAGTACTGTTTTTATGATTTGAATGAATTTTTAAATACTAAGTTTGCATACTAATCTAATTATACATACATAATTATACATAGCTAAAACTATTCACCTATATTATATCTCCCCAAGAGATGAGAAGGACGAAAGGGATTTTATATTAACAAACAACTCGAAAACAGTTATTAATATAGACGTCATTAACAACATAGATTTTCACTCAGATCACAGATTCTTATTCTTATTCTTAGACGGGGGTGGCAGTCCCTGCACCGACTCCACGAAACGGGAGTTTTGTGAAAGATCACAGATTAGTTCGAGCAGAAATAATTGCAAAAAGCCCCAAAAAATCAAGATTAAATATATTAAATAAAAACATGAAAATTCCTGTAGCCATTCCCGATCCTTTACTAGAACAATTAGCAAATGCACTTGGGAAAATGAATGAAGTAGAATCGATTCAATCGAAATACGATCTTTTCGAGAGAGAACTGGTGAATATTAATAAGAAAATGAAACCAATTTCGACAAAACAAGACAAGTTAGGTGAAGATGCTAGACAACTGATAAAAATAAGACAACAACTAATGGAGAATAAGAAAAAGAATAGAAAGGATATAACAGAGATAAGCAAAGAAATCGGAAAAAGCATCAGGAAATTTAGACAAAAGGCCAGAATAGAACACATTAGAGAACATATTGAACAAACAGGGGGGGTTAAAAAAGCTATCAAAGAATTAATGGAAGGAAAAGCATGGATACCATCTGTAAAAAATAAGAAAAACAACACCACCTCGAAACGGCAAGTAATTTTGGAAGTAGCCACACAATTCTATAAAGATCTATATAATGACAATGAAATAGATAACAGAAGCGCACAAAACCTACAACACAATGAAGAAGATACACCAAACATGTTAAGAAACGAAGTGAGACACGCCATTGAAACCCAAAAGAATAATAAAGCCCCGGGAGACGACAAATTATCTAACGAACTTCTAAAAGCTACCATCAACGTTATACTTGACCCAATGACTAAATTATTCAATGATATTTTAAATACTGAGACTATCCCGAAACAATGGACTAGAACTACTATAATTCTCCTACATAAAAAAGGCGATAAACGTCAGATTAATAACTATCGCCCCATTAGCCTGATGACGAATATATATAAAGTATTTTCAAAAGTTATACTAGGGCGACTAACAAAAACACTAGAAGAAAACCAGGCGAAAGAATAAGCTGGCTTCCGTAGCAATTTTTCGACAATAGACCAGATTCTTGTAATAAAACAAATAATAGAAAAATACAAAGAATATGGGAAATATTATTATATAGCATTCATCGACTATAATAAAGCATTCGACTCACTCAAGCACAACGAAATTTGGAAAGCCCTTAACAAACAAGGGGTACAAAAGAAATACATCAGAATTATAAAAGAAATATATACAAACAGCAAAGCAAAAATACAACTAGAGAAAACGGGAGAAGAATTCGAAGTGAAACGAGGAGTTCGACAAGGCGATCCCTTATCGCCTAAAATATTCTCGGCTGTTCTAGAAAATGTATTCAGACAACTTGAATGGGAAGAATTCGGCTTGCAAATTAATGGCGTACGACTTAATCATCTGCGGTTTGCTGATGACCTAATACTCTTGGCGGAAAACCCGGAAACATTACAACGCATGTTACGGGATCTGGTTGAAGAAAGCAAAATTGTTGGACTCACTATGAACACAACTAAAACAAAATTAATGACTAATAGCAGAAAAGATACAATTACGGTAAACAATAAGGAAATAGAATATGTCAAGGAATACGACTACTTAGGTCAAATAATATCACCAGACGACCAAACAGATAAAGAAGTAGAAAAAGATTCGACAGTGCATGGAAAAGATTCTGGTCACTCGCAGAAGTTATGAAAGCCAAAGAAATACCAAACAAGGACAAATTCAAAGACTTAAATATGTGCGTCATGCCTGTAATGACCTATGGTTGCCAGACTTGGGCCCTAACGAAAAAGAATTTTAGAAAACTAGAAGTGTGCCAAAACAATATGGAAAGAAGCATACTAAACATAAAACTTAAAGATAGAGTCAAACTAAGTACAATAAAAAAGAAGTCAAAAATGATTAAGGTTTCAGAGATAGTTAAACAACAGAAATGGAGATGGACAGGACACATAATTAGAGAAAAGATAGAAAAATGGACTAGGGATATAGTACAATGGTACCCCAGAGATGGAAAAAAGAAGAGAGGTAGACAACACTGTAGATGGGAAGATGACATGAAAAGGGTTGCAGGAGGAGTATGGATGCAAAAAGCAAGGAACAGAACTGATTGGAAAGCTGTGAAAGAGGCTTATGTCGCAAGACAAGCAGAAATATAGAATTAAAGTTATTTAGAATTAAGAACATTATTGTAAACTTCTGCAATAAATAGCTATAATAATAATAATTCACCTATATTATGACATTAAGATCTGCACTGTAACTATACCTATTTAGAGTAATTATAACATATTCTATTCAATTCTATTCAAAATTTCAGTACAATTGGTTTATTATATTAGTTTTGAGTTACCATCTAGTGGACAGACAGGTAGATGGATTAAAACCTTCATAACCACTCAAACATCAAACTATGGTCTCCTGTTTTTTTTGTCAGATTATTTTGGTTCTTTGAGTTTTTCACATGTATACATTGATTTTATATAGTTTTAGCTATTCATACAAATTTTATTTTGTTAAGAAATGCAATTGCCATTAAAAAAAACTGTAGTAGGTACTTTGCTAGCTATCATGTTTCTAACTGGAACTGGACCTGAAATATTCTTATTGGAAAAGATTTCACTTGGAGCTTGGAGGTGGGGGAGATCAAGGGGTAGCTGACTGTCAAACTTTGAGTGGAGGAAAAGAATTTTAATTAAAATTTTTAGAAATCCTTTTTGACAGAACTAAACTAAAAGAATAAATAAAGAAGAATTATTTGTCTGTGCTATTTATTGCTAGTAAAATGGCCTGAATTGCTATCAAACATTAAAATTTGTTATCAAATATTGGAACTGTCATGAATGTATTTCCTCTGATATGTACATACCTAGTACATACTATTAAAGAGTATCATGCAGACTAGGAACTTAATAATATAACTATTATAATTTATTTATTACTAGCTGTTTACCGCAGCTTTGTCCGCGTTTTATATGCTACTGTATCTACTGAAATATTGTAGTACAGTTCCACACTATCATTACACGAATGAGTGCAATGTGCATTTATCTATTAACCCCAATTTTAGAAAAATCTGCACTGAACAAATAAATTTAGATAATAATACCTAGTAATAAATCAAATATATATATATAATATTATACAAAAGTGGTTAGTAATCATTACTTTTGATGAATTCATCGTCATTGATAGTTTTTAAACAAAAATTTTTTTGAAATCGGGTTTATAAAAACTAAAATTTCTGTGTATAATTACAGCATTTACTGTCTAGTGTGACTCACATTATGATGAATGATTCGCAAATTATACCGCTGCATTGTCTGACATCATGATTAAGGTGATCTTTAAGTTCAAGGTTCATCAAATCAAATAATAATTGCAACAATTGTCTGCTTGTTGTTTAAAATTGTGAGGAATGGAAATGGTTTACTGTTGTATCAACATTGTTTTGTAATTACATACAATAAATATGCACCGAACCTTGAGCTCACAGAGTCCTTTTTTGCTAGACACCTGGTCTATTTTAAACTATACTTGAGATAAATTTATTCTAAAAAAAACCAATGAATGATTAAATTAGCAAGTATGGTCAAGTAGCCATTTATAGCAAATATATTTAACTGATTCATTCATACAGACTTGTAGCATGTACACATTACTATTAATATGATATCTATGAGTATGGTACCTATACACATTATTTTCTATTAAACTCACTCAGATAATAATTAATAATGCATAAAAGGGAACCATATTTTTTGTAACATAAAAGAATCAATTCAAATCAACAGCCTATAACATGTCCACACTGCTGGGGCACAGGCCTACCCTCTCAACGAGGGCGTTCGGGCTATAGTCCACCACGCTAGCCCAGTGCGGGTTGGTGGATTTCAGATGCGCCTAAGAATCTTCGGCGTATGCAGGTTTCCTCACGATGTTTTCCTTCACCGTTTGAGAGCAGTCGGTAAATGTACTTAAGTTTCGAGAGAAAACCCCATTGGTACCCATAGCCCAGCCAGGGATCGAACTTCGGACCTTTCGATGTGATAGGCCGCGTTTTATCCCCGACGCCACTGACGCGCTCAAAGAAGCAATAATGAGTAATTAATTAATTTTAGTAATTAATTAATTTAATTTTTATTTTGAAACGATTATTAGGAGTAAAGGAAGTAATAAGATTGTGTAACAATTAATTGCTTGGCTTCAAAAATCAATTGAATTACACCAAAAGTAGAAAAAAAGGATGATACTACAATCATTGTTAAAAAGGAAGATACTACAAATGTTGTCATTTAGTCTGGTAGTCTGAATCTGGTATCTATGAGTATTTCCTAAATATCTGGGAGTAGATTAGTGAGTGAAAAGGTTGTGCGGTGTGGCCGTACTGTCTATTTTGTCTGTAAATCCTGGGTGTAATCATTTAATTCTTAGCTTATTACATAAAAAAAATAGCAACACCTAAGGCACTACTAAGTATGTATGTCTTTTGTTTTAGGGATTTCTTGCCCAGAGGATCCGGAATAGTAACTCGACGGCCTTTGATTCTGCAGCTCATTCATGGAAATGCAGGTATGGGCATATAATACATTATAACACTATTTTTATATCCTTGCAGGTGTTAGACTTCATAATTTTGCAGACTATTGAATGTTATTCGCTCTGATGTTCACAACACAAATGTATGTAGTGGATATGAATCGCTTTTCGCGTTTCACACACAAATGGTGCAAATGGGTGATCATTAACCTTCAGCCACTTGCTGAATGTTAAACAACTAATTGCCTTAGGTGCATTTTCATTATTGTGTATTTACGAACACCTACATTTGTGTTAGTTTGGGTGGATTATGATTAATCATAAAAATATCTGAAAAGCCGGTGGTACCTATTATAGTAAACCGTACTTTAGTTCCGAAAAATGTCATTGGTCATGTCAAGGTTTTATTGAACCCACGATCGCATGAACGTGAGGCGAGTTCATAGCCAACTAGGCTATTACGGTTCTTCAAGCATATGATTGACACACCATCATGCTGACGTCCACTTTTGGACATAGGCCTTCTCCAATGCCCGCTACAACACCCGGTCCTCTCACCTTTCTCAATACAATAAATAGGCAAATAAAATGAAAATAGCCTTTATTCTGGTTTATACATGTACATATTAATTAGAATAAGATAGGTTTTACAATTGTATTTTTCTTTAAAGTAACATTAAATTTATAAAATTAAAAAACCCAAAAAATATATATATTTAATTTTAAAATTAATTTTCTGAAATTTTTATTGATATTATTTGTCGGCAACCTATTAATTATATAGTTGTTGTATTGTTCGCCGTCGTTTCTCCACCAGCTTGTCCACTGACAAAGGCCTCCTCCAGGCTCTTCCTCTTCCTTTCCATTTATTTTTGTCTTTAGTCATTCTTACACACAGCGCACCCGCCACTTTTCCTATGTCTTTCTCCCATCTTTTTATAGGTCTTCCCCTTTTTCTTTTGCTGTCTCTAGGGGTAGTCTGTCTGCTACAATAAATAGGTACCCACCTAAAAGAATATTAAATCTTAGTAAGAAATCCAAGCAATTGTATATCCATTGTCTCGTTTTTGTGATCAAACATGTTGATTGTTTACTACGATGTCGTTCCGGGTCAGTTTAGTAGACTGTTTTATGTTACTTTGATTTAGTTTTTATTGACAAGTTTGGAATGGTACAATGAGGGGGAATAGAAAAATTGAGTTCCAGTAACAGTATACTGTTCAAAATTAAATTATTATTAAAATTCTTTAAAAATAATTATGTTTTAATTATGTACCTACCGCAATGTAGCTGAAATTCTAATATTGCACTTTCGATTTAGTAATTTGCATAAAAAAAACATTAATTACAATACGTCGTAGTACTCATTCATTACTGTACTGTGACAAAGATGACTAAAATAACAGGAAACGGTCAGAACTGATACTCAACTTGTATATTGTACAGTCGACCGCACGTCGTGGGAGTGTCAATAGTATGGGAGACCAGTTTATACTGGTTTTATTTCCACTGACGTGCTACCCTTGCTCAGATGAGCTCAGAAGTCAGAAAGAACATAATGTAAACCTACCTACCTAATATTGTCTTGGATTTGTCTTATCATTTAATTTTCAAAGTCGTGCGTGTTTTTGCCAGAATACGCGGAGTTCCTGCACTGCAAGGGCCGGAAGTTTGTGGACTTCAGCGAGGTCCGCGGTGAGATTGAGGCGGAGACGGACCGCATCACTGGGTCCAACAAGGGGATATCCCCCGTGCCCATCAACCTGCGCGTCTACTCGCCTAATGGTACGTCCTTATTTAAAAAAACCATTTTTTATTATTTTCCAGCCTTAGAGATGATTTTTTTTTCTGATTGAAATAGGAACAATTTTTTTAATTTTTTCTCCTATTTTTTTAAAATGGGAACACCCTTGAAATATAGCCTATTCAATAAATGATATTGCATCCTGGATTGAAAGATAAGACAGCCAGCGCAATTGCAGGCACAACTGCAGTGCCTTTATGGCGTTTGTACTGTTACACGCAGCAGTTGGGCGACAGTGGCCGCTTACCATCAGGTCTGCCCGTCTGCCGCTTTAGAGCGTAAAACAAAAGTGTTTCGTCACTTTCGTTACGTATAAAAGTACGAGTATACTTACGCAACTGGCTGTGTAGAAGATGAGATTAAAAGCTGTCAGCTTTTTACCTAATAGAAAATGTAATCGTGTCTGGTTGTACAATAGTTAAGCAAGCAACCCATCGTCATAAAACATTCATAATCTTCAGGTGAGCTTCTGTTTTGCCCTGATCACAAGGCAAACAGACAGCTATAATTGTACATCATTCATTAGTGCAGACGCTCGCGGTTCGCTTGTGTTAGATGCAAGAGTAATCCGGCGCAAAAATGTGTAATAAATGAATATGCGAGAACGGGATGCCATATCCATACAATATAACCACGTACCGTGAGCGTTTGCGCTTGCTATAACAATCTTAAGGCTGAGCCTCATAACATAACCAACGAATACAGTGCGAACTGCTTTCGATAAGGGCTAACCTTGCTCTCTAACATTACAAACAGAAAACTGAGGTCGTCACAGGAAAATGAAGAAAAGATATATGTATTTCCTGTATTGCTACTTGTGCAAATGCAAATAGCTATCAATGTTTGATGATCAGATTTCCTGCTCTGCAAGGGTAACAACTAACAAGTTCGTCCATACGTATTTAACTTGATGTTATATAATTATCGTTTCCACATAAGTTCGCAGCATGATGAATGTCAATGCCTCCGTTGTTATTTGTCCCCAAGTTTATTCACACCTAGAATTTGACGATGTCACGGAGCGTTGCGCAATCGTTCAACTTTGATAGCTCTATTTCCGATTCATCAACGTACCGGCAATTGACTCCGCTGACCTGAACATGAGATGAAATATGTATGGAAGTCAAAAGATGAAGTATATCCACCGGATGGCTCTTCAATTATGAATGGCACAGAAGGTTCTCTATCGGGATTCCATGAAAATACGAAGAGAGGTCATTGTGCAGCAGCGGGACAGCAAGACTAGAATAAAAAGTCTTTTATGTGTAAAACTAACAGCTGTTTAAATATAAAGAAGTAAATAATATAGAGATTAAAAGCAATGATTGTTCCATATTATCTTAGCAAAAGTTTTTATTCGGAAAATGCTTTAGTTACGTAACAACTTCGTTGCCGTTTTACACGTTAATATTTATTTTTTGTATTGAAATAACGGTAAACAACAACTTCTTGTTAATGAAGCGCACCTATATTAAGGTAGGCTCATCTCATCTCACCTTGACGTCATATGTAAGTAGTAAATAAATAATGAGTCATGTAATCCCGTTCTTATTAGATAAAGCCACTGTTCGCATAATTGAAAACTATGCGCTACCAGAATTAATAGCAACACAATAAATGTTTCACGAGTCACGGTACATTTATTCCACTTTTAATTACGAATAACTTGATTGTTGTTCTGTTTCCAACAAATAAAAATAGATAGGCTTTTGTAAGATATTTTTTACAAAACTATCCAGATCGGTGTGTCCCGGCCGCAGATATCGAGCATATATAAGCATGGCAACCTTAGAGTATACATAAACTAGCTTATAGTATACATAAGCTGCAACGCACTATTTACTTCTCTGGCACTGTAGGCGGCGGTGACCACTTACTTACCTGGCCCGTTTGCCCTCTGTCAAGTATGGCGTAGATATTGTGTAATTAGTTATTTAAGTTTAATAATAAGTTATAAAGAAACTTTGAAAATCAAGGAAAACTTGTTCATGGATTTTTTATAAATACCTAATAACTTGATTTAAAACAAGATTTAAACAAAATTGGTTTAGTCATGCCAATACCTTTCATTCTGACCCCAACAATTTCGACTTGAAATTATTTGAACACCTCCGTTACAGATATTTGGTGCATTGTAATTACTTATCGGCGTATTGAATCATTTTGTTAAAAGTAATAAAAGAATTCGGTCGGGGAAGCATGCCGCCTTTATCTGATAAGTTTATCTATTAGTCAACTCTGATATAAATAAATGGGGGTTATTTTACTGCATGTTAAAACGGCACCTGTTTGAATTTTTTTTTCTGATCAGTAATTTTTATTATTGTATATTACATATTCACTCGTTCCACTCATTCCACTGTACTAACGACGGCATTTAAGTACCTGACGATGACACAAATCACGAAGTAATCTTATCTGCAAGTACTTTATCTGTGACTAACATACGCAGATCGTGTGAAATATTATTTCTTCCGTTTATAATATGTACTTATATACTACGACGATTATATCATGTTATGGTTTGTAGAATAGATATCTGGGTACGGAAAAGCCTATTTAAATGAAAGCCTGATTATTAATGCGCTTCTGCCCATCTGTGGGACGTAGTAGGGCTGTTAATTAGAGAGGATAAAGTGACGTACACGGGCGAGTGCACGGCAATTGATTTCTGTGCACTTCTAACCATAATTACACCCCAAGCGTATCCCAGACACACGCAAACGCAGGCCGCGCGTGTTTAAGTCTCACATACATTCCATAGGGAATACCACAGGCCGCCACCGCCACCGCAGGCCGCGTGAGTCTGGGATATAAGAAAGGCCTTCCCTGACGTCAAAACAACGATCATTCATTATTTTTGGATAACAATGACCTTGTGTGTCTTCATGTCGGTATCTGTACACCACTCGTAATTCACACAAGAGGTATTTGGCACGCGATGCGTGGTTTTACTAACAATAATATTTTAGTACAGTATTGGGCCTGTAATGTTTATGTAGAGCGAGTGAGTTATGACCAACAGAAAAAAAAAGTTTTCGTATGGGTATGAAAGTACTTTGATAAATTTCGTACGCAATGATTTTGTGTAAATACCTTTGTAATTTCAATTGTTAACAGACCACTGTCAGACACACACTTTACAAGTAATAATCAAGAAAACAGCTTAACTTGCGGGTACGTTATAGAACTGAATCGCGGGAGAATGCAGCGGCACAGATTATCTAATAGTTTATAAACAAAAAAAAAATCAACAGCCTTAATAATATGTCCCCACTTTTGATTTTCCGGCCGTTCAGTCCACCACGCTAGCCCAGTGCGGGTTGGTGGACTTCACATGCGCCTAAGAATTGTTTCTATGGCGTATGCAGGTTTCCTCACGATGTTTTCCTTCACCGTTTGAGAGCAGTCAGTAAATGTACTTAAGTTTCGAGAAAAAACCATTGGTACATGGCACAACCGAGGATCGATCAGAGTGGATATAAAAGTGCAAAAGATCCATTGATGGATCTTTGTAATGGATTTTAGTGGATCGAGTGACAAAATGTCTGATCAACATTTTGATGACGACTGCAAGTTGTCCCATTTGGAAACGTTTTTGGATGTCAATAAAGGTCGACCGCACGTCAGTGGAAACACTTTGACCTTGAGCTGGCCTAGCCTATTAGAGAATTTCAATATTATGAGAGACCAGTTTATACTGGTTTGGTTTCCACTGACGTCCGGCCGGTCGACCGTTACCACAGAGGGAGAAAAATTCCCAGTGGTACAACTAGTTGAACGACGCGGTTGTACCACGAGTACCACCTGACTCGGACCTCTCGATATGACAGGCCGTGGCTCTCTCACTGCGCCAACGACGCCCCTTGTGTAAGTAAATGTTTATCTGGTCAGTTGGGAAAATATTTGGTTTCCAGTCCTCAACTTGACGCTGATCGACCTGCCGGGGCTGACAAAGGTCCCGATCGGGGACCAGCCCGTCGACATCGAGCAGCAGATCAAGGGGATGATCTTCCAGTTCATCCGCCGCGAGTCCTGCCTCATCCTCGCCGTGACGCCGGCCAACACCGACTTGGCCAACAGCGATGCCCTCAAACTTGCCAAAGAAGTCGACCCTCAAGGTAAAAAATAATAATTCTTTATTTGTTTCTTCACTAAAAGCAAAGGTTAAAAATAGTTAAATAACAAGACAAATCGCAAAGCAAATAAATAAGGTTCAAAACAGTAAATAGCTGCTACAGTAACTTTCCAATAACAATAATAAAATCATACTTAGAATTGGTCACTTAAGTACCTAACCTACCTAGAATACATTAAATAGCCTAAAACCGTCGTCAAGAATTAGGCTAACAGAAGCAAAAAAATTTTTTTTTAAATCCGACTAGAGATTAGCGTGTTCAAACAAAAAAGCAAACCCTCCAGCTCTATATATTAGTATAGATTTCCTTATATTACCAAACTAGGCTAGACGCAAGTCTGTATCTCAGCTTTTCATTTATTTTAATAAGTGAACAACATCATATTCCCGGCCGCCACCGTACTTGCCGATTGTAAGTCTAAAAGCTTGTATTTGCAGGTCTGCGCACGATCGGCGTGATAACGAAGCTGGATCTCATGGACGAGGGCACGGACGCTCGCGATGTGCTCGAGAACAAGCTGCTGCCGCTGCGGCGCGGCTACATCGGCGTCGTCAACCGCTCGCAGAAGGACATCGAGGGCCGCAAGGACATCAGCGCCGCGCTCGCCGCCGAGAGGAAGTTCTTCCTCAGGTATTGTTCAGTTCCAGACATAACGCATGGAGGGGAGTCGCCATGCTCACGCGTTCCCCTCTGCCAAAAAGCACAAGATCTTAAGAAATGGTTATGAATATGTGGTTCAATTTATCACCTACTAGCTGTTGTCCGCGGCTTCGCCCGCATGGGATAAGTACCTATAAACCATCCGGAAGAAATTATCCGAATGAGATGAAAATCCGTTGCTTAGTTTAAAAATCTAGCGTACAGACACGGGAAGCGACTTTGCTTTATTTATACTAGGTATATAGTGATGGTGCTTGATTGATGATGATGATGATATATTGATGATTGATTGCAGCCACCCTTCGTACCGCCACCTGGCGGACCGGCTGGGCACGCCGTACCTGCAGCGCGTGCTCAACCAGCAGCTGACGAACCACATCCGCGACACGCTGCCGGGCCTGCGCGACAAGCTGCAGAAGCAGCTCCTCACGCTCGAGAAGGACGTCGACCAGTACAAACACTTCCGCCCCGACGACCCCTCCATAAAGACCAAGGCGATGTTGCAGTGAGTCCAATATTCACCTTTAATATAGTCCCCGTAGAATTTTTTGGCGACTGAAAGAATATAGTCACAAATTGTTTGCACAATGCTGACAGTGTTTATAGTCTATGTGTGCGCAAGGAAAATAGTGTCTAAATAGAGATGTCCAAAAACTTAAAAGTTTGATTCGGTTCATCGAATCAAAGAACCATTACTTGAAATTTAATTAGCGTCTCTCTATTGAACCCCGCACAGCTCCTCTTTGACATCTCATATTAGTTATTGCGCAGAAATCAGCCAACTTCACAAGACCGCCAAAAAACTCTACGTAATCTCTTGTAATGGGCTTAATTCACTGACCACACATGCACACACACTCAAACACACAATACACTCGGAAACACCCATGCTAAGGCTTCAAGCAGCAAAACAGCCCTGCACCTCACGGGTGTAGCACTGTGCTGGCGACCTCTTCACATCTACAGCATCACCAATATTTTGAAGTAAGGTTACTCTGGTTTTTAGAGATGAGGTCTAATAACTGGACTGGCTGGTGCGTCTCACGGCCAACTAAAGCGTTTTTCAAAATAAATTGCCACTTCCGGCCGTCTAGACACTTTCTAAATTGTTTGCAGTTGTCTAGTAAATTTAGGTTATAAATATCGACGGTGGAAAGGCAGAAGGGGTCAACCGCCAATAGTGGTTGACCCCTTTTGCCTCGACGGTGGCATGGCAAAAGGTGGATCTGACCCCTTCTACCTTTCCACTGTCGATATTATTATGTTACTCCTTGCTGTCATTCTCCTTTCTCAACAAAAACCCCATGCGCATGTTACAGTCGTTATTTGTATAAAGCGGAACACAGACAGGGCGGCGGCGGTGCGAAAGCGTTGCGGTAATTTTTTGTAATGTTGGAAATAGTATGAAGCCCTTTACATCAAAGCGGCGCGGCAGCGGTGCGGCGCGGAGGCGGTGCGACGGCGAAAGCGACAAAACCGCGCGAACAGATTTGACGTTTTGATTTGACAGATTTGCGCAGACAGGCGTTGCGGAGCGGCGGCGGCGCGTTGTATTTCTTTGTAGTGTATGAGAACCCCTACACAGAGCGGCGGCGGCGCGGCGCGGTGCGGAGCGTTCTTCATACAAACCGCCGCCGCGCCGCCGCCGCTAACGGTATTCCTGTATGAAGGGCTCCGCTTTATATTCGCTTTCCGCAGATTCGCCGCCGCAACGCTTTCGCAACGCCGCCGCGCTGTGTGTGTTACGCTTAAATACAAACAAAGCATCGCTAGAAGTAAGTCTTACCTCATTAATGGGTTCATTTATTTGCAGAATGATCCAGCAACTGCAGACTGACTTCGAGCGCACCATCGAGGGCTCGGGCTCCGCCCAGATCAACACCAACGAGTTGTCCGGCGGCGCTAAGATCAACCGGCTGTTCCACGAACGGTTCCCCTTCGAGATCGTCAAAATGGAGTTCGATGAGAAAGAGCTGCGCAGGGAGATCGCCTTCGCTATCCGGAACATCCATGGTATTAGGGTGCGTAGCAGTTGATTTTTTTCTACAAATCTTAGGTCCATATTTAGATATAAATGCAAACTCAACTCTGGATTAGATTGAGTGAATGATGTATTAGGACGCATCTCCTGGTAGATGGATTGAGGACCTGAAAACTTCGATCCGTTTTTAAAGTCGATGTATGTAAATCATAGATAATATTATGGAAAGTCATAATGTAAAGTATTATGATAAAATCTGGTTTTTGATCAAAATGCTAGGATCCAAAAGAACCATTCTATTCTTGATTTTGTTATGTTTATAGGTGGGCCTATTCACCCCTGACATGGCGTTCGAGGCGATAGTAAAGAAGCAAATAGCCCGGCTAAAGGAGCCGAGCCTTAAATGCGTGGATCTGGTCGTTCAGGAGCTCTCCAATGTAGTTCGCTTCTGCACTGAAAGAGTAAGTCTTCTTTTTGTTAAATTTATATTATAGTCTTTATTCTTAACTGTTTGTTTCCCGCGACTTCGCCCGCGTTTTATAAGTTATTTCTGACCGCGGATGCGGTCTGTACACGTTGCCGAGCGCTACGTACTAGCGCAATAAAGTGCGGTCCACTAATTTAACCAAATTAATAAGTCTTAGGGCCTCTTACACCGCTTGCTGATAAAGTCCCAGATACCCTATCTGTATTTTATCTGACAGATAGCCTGTTTTTTTGGTTTCGCAGGTATCTGATTGCCTATATCTTATATATTTTATATAGTCTATCACACAGATTTATCTGATAGATTAGTTTATCTCTAAGATTACTATCTGTAACAATATCAGGAAGTGGTGAAAGAAGCCCTTAACTTTATAAATACGTATCGTATCGAAGTGAAATGAAAACTATAATTGTCTTCGAGATCTCTAATTGTATATGATAAAATGAACATCTCAGCGCTAAAAGTAAATAAAATATTTTGACTTTGAACCTTTTTTTGCGCTTCCACGCTCATTGTTAGTTTCCCATTGACAGATGTCCCGATACCCTCGCCTGCGCGAGGAGACGGAGCGCATCATCATGTCGCACGTGCGCTCGCGCGAGCAGCAGTGCAAGGACCAGCTGGTGCTGCTCATAGACTGCGAGCTCGCGTACATGAACACCAACCACGAGGACTTCATCGGATTTGCCAAGTAAGATCTTCCTAAAGGCGTGTCTCCTGCGCCTGTTTTTTCGAAACATTACACAGAAAACATGAAACAAAATTATTTGTTTTCATACACCAGCTCTCTCCTGCTATTGAGATAAATGTTTCAGGTTAAAAGAAAACACTCTGTGTAGATGTAGAACCAAGGAAGTGCGCGGTTCGGCAGTCGTAAAAAAATTGTACAAACCTTTCCCCTCTCTACCCGCACGGGGAATGTTTTCAGTCTGTCTGGGAAAACAAAAACATTGTATAAGCGTACACAAATGTGTTTAGCTACGCCCCAATGTTTCGATGTATTGTGTAATGTTTCAAAAAAACAGCGCAGGAGACATGGCTTAATGATAAAAACATTTTAGTTCTAGAACACTTGACTTTTGGGTCTCTTCTAAAGTTATCGACGCGGAATCAATTGCGAGTGTCTCCCTGTGCCGCCCTCTTTTATCTTGAAGAGTATACATCAGTATCGTGGAGCTTACCTTGATCGCACCCAACTTATTTGTCAAAGACCATTCCTTATACGTATATGGTTACCTGGACAAATTAGCCCCTCCACTGGTAGCTTTATACGATAAAGCTTTACCTCCTGCGTCCCATTGACTTCCTTGGGTCACATTCTATGTTGACCTTGATTTTCTCGATTGGAAATCAAGCTCAACATAGGAATTCAAAAGAACCCCACTGGAGAATTTCAAACTCGGACTAATAATTGCCGAAAATTCTTAGTGGCTCATGTCTACCGATGCTTCGAAACTCTCTGACGAGGGTTGTGTCAGAGCTGCATTTTGCGTGCCTCCTTGGTTAATTCTGGGGACGTTATAGCTATCTCGAAGCTGTGTTCCATCTCAAACAGACACTAGTCTTAACTCACCTACGAAGCTACCTACATGCCCTATTATCTAACCAGTTATGGTGCTAAGTTTCCCTCCATTCTCAAGCTTAAGAGAGCTCTTTTCGTCTGCCACCTCGAGGGACTCCAAAACGTTCGGACCTGTTTTGAACAATCTAGTATCCAGAAAAATGAAACTGTTGACATGCTGGCTAAATAAAGATGCTACCCAAAATGGGTTTTAAACGCTACATCACTTACACTCATGACCTTTCTCCTATAGCCAGCACAAACATGATATACCCTTGGGAAGGAATGCGGGAAGCATCCAAGCTAATAAAAGGTAAATATTATGCCGGCATTCAAGACAATATCCCTAACAAGCCTTGGTTGTTCCGCTACCGAGAGGCCAGCAAACAGATCACTTCCACCGTCGTCTCCGGCTTGTGTGCACTTGTATTCACCTGGCAAAACTTAGAATCGAAGACACTTCTATCTGCGAGTGTGGTCTTGACGAATGGACCACTAACCATATTTTTTACTGCCCCCTCTCTACCTATGATGTCCTTCGTAATTCCACGTCCCATTGATTTTAAGTCTGCTATTTTAAGTATGTGCTTCCCTTTTATCAACTTTATGTGCACTAACAAAATCAAATTATAATTATTGTATTATTCTTTAATAACATTTCCATATTTTTTATAACCAATACGAAACAACAATGTTTTATTATGTATTTTGTATTGTCTAAATTGGATTACCATCTCGTTGGCGTAATGGATTGGTGATTACACTCGAGCGCAAAGGTCGTAAGTTCGATTCCCAATAGGGAGATACAACTTTATACAGTTTACTACAAGTTGGTCTTGGTCTGGATGTTAAATTCTAGTTTGGGATTAGGCATGTGTCTATTTTTATTTATTTATTATTGAATGTTATTTTGTAATTAATTTGGGTTTTATCTAGCCTGAAACAACATATTTTATTTAATTGTTACCTATTATACTTACTTGCAAATATTTATTATTATTAGATTTGTGCTGATATGAACTGAAGGCTCAATAAATTGCTTCTCACTCCCGTGACTGACTCGAGATTAGCAGAATTAGCAGAGGCCATTTCATTATAACTATAACATGACAAAAATCATGTCACACGTGGCTCTTTATTTCAGTTCATTTATAGCACCAGTGAAATCGATACCAATAGAACCAACAATTTTATTTCGTTTACATCTATTGTATCTGCCTTACGATTCTTGTGATAATTGATTGCTACACTTGCATTGTAGTGCCCAGAACCAGTCGGAAAATTCAACGAAATCAGGGAACCGTTCGCTCGGCAACCAGGTCATCAGAAAAGGATACATGTGCATACACAACTTGGGCATTATGAAAGGTAAACAGTTGTTTGTTTCTTTGCTTTTTTTCCGCGTAAAAATGTTGCAAAAACGGCAACGAATTTTATTGCCGCAGCTCAGTCAGTATCTCAACCTAACCTTCTTCTTTAAACAGTATGCCACGCCTTGTCTCGTATTATGGTGTTAAAAAGCCAGTTCATGGTCATTAGTTGTGAATGTATGTATGTGTGTGGTGCAGGCGGTTCCCGCGACTACTGGTTCGTGCTCACGTCGGAGAGCATCTCGTGGTTCAAGGACGAGGAGGAGCGCGAGAAGAAGTACATGCTGCCCCTGGACGGGCTCAAGCTGCGGGACCTCGAGCAGGGGTTCATGTCGCGCCGGCACATGTTCGCGCTCTTCAACCCGGAGGGCAGAAACGTTTATAAGGTCACATTATTGTTTACTAGCTGTTTCCCGACGCTTCGTCCGCGTAGATAAGGTTTTTCCCGCGGCGGGAAACTTTTCCCTAAGTTACAGCTATACCCCGTTATCAAGCGGGCAGTTTGGTGGCTACCTAACATTAGTGACTCAGCCAATGAAACTGAACAATTTTCACAAATAAAATTTTGGAATTCCCATACTGCACATCACTACTGTTATATTACTACTGTATATTATATATAAATTCACAATATGATTTACTTTTGTTTGCAGGATTACAAGCAACTAGAGCTGTCATGCGAGACTCAGGACGACGTAGACTCATGGAAGGCCTCCTTCCTGCGCGCAGGAGTGTACCCAGAGAAGACCTCTGAAGCCTCCAACGGCGACGAGGTAGGCATTGTATCTGTCCAACCCATGCGCTGCCTGTTCTATACTTTCCTAGCCTCTTACTACCCCTTTAATTAAACTATCTGTTGTCTTTTACTTACAACTTATATTTCCCTCCATAAAGGCTTATATAGTCAAGCAGTCTATTGCTTTCTAATGGTTTCCTAAATATTTACGTACACTTAATATTGCTGTGTATCTGTCAGTTTTATTTTACACATTAATATGTTATTTTGTCATGCGATACAGGGTGAAGGATCTGAGGTTTGTCGATGCAGGCTTTACGAATAGATATCATACGGACATACATGTAGATTCACACTTGCCTCCTCACATTTGTCTCTAACCCATCCAAGAAGTTAATAAAAAAATTCGCATAATTAATTTTTTTGTCTGATTTATTAATTTCTAATTCACTTCAATGTCATTGTAATATGCATTGTGTCGTTTTGTTGTTGTTTGTTACTTTAAAAAACTTTACCTACAAGTTTTAAGCTAACGTTTTATAAGATCGGCATTTAGGACCATTCTCGAAATGCGTAGCAGATTGACCGATTGATGGAATGATGCGTGGCATGGTTTTCATAGTGCTATTGTATGTGTAACCATCGATCTCTGTAATTTCAATTCAGACGATCCTAATTTCCTGCCAATTTTAGATTCCGCTAGATTTTTACGATTCAAATGTGTTCTAATTAACATGAACATATTATTATGAAAGTTGGCGCTTTATTTAATTCCAGTGTAACTGATGCAAAATGCTTGCAAATAAAATTATAATATTTCAGTTTAACGAAGTGACTATAATTGTTTAGGTAATCAATTTTACTTGAATATGAACTAAGTTTGCATTGAATTTATGAATTCGATGGTCAGTGTTAGTCTATGCACTTCGTATGTTCGCTCACCCTCGCTACTCATGATGTTATATTTATGTATAAGTATCACGTGTGTGTGTATCAAATATGAATTTATAAGTTGAGCAGATATCAAGACAACGATGACGATATAAACTCTTTTATTGTTCTGATATTCCGATGTAGTTGTTTTAGCATGTTTGTGTTTTTATTTTTAGTTATTTCCAACTTCGGGGTTGGGTGAAACTAAGTCAAGAGTAAGTGACTCTAATTTTCAAGCTTGGTTTGATGGATTTTGGATTTTTGTACAGCGGGGATTGATTGATTGATGCAGATTTACGTTTTAGTGCAGGGCTGAACCATCAAAATACCATAGTTCTCATTGCTGTGTTAGACATTAGATATCCATTGTATCATGCTGCTGCTCCATTGAAAATACCGTGAAAAATCGACCTGTTCCTCGTACATTACCAAATTACATTACCTGTAATGTACATTACCAAATTACATTACCAAATTACATTATACCTGTAATGTACGAGGAAAAAATATTCTTCATAGCAATGTCCACCGAATCTTTGTACAGTTACCTGTTTGTATCAAACTACTTATGCCAAAATCACAGGTTGTTTGCCCGAAATAAACGGATTACTTGCTTACTGACTTACTAATTTAACACATAGAACTACGTCTGGGCTATTTTCGCAACTTTCATGGATGCCGCGAGGATTGAAATTTATGTGTTCAGTGTAAAGTGTCTTAGTGCTTCAGTGCTTTCAGTAACCACCGTACCCAGCGCCATAAAAGACGCAGTTCTATGTTAAAATACGTCCAAGAATTGGAGCCCAATCCACCACTTATGAGCCGGCTCTCAACCCAACGTCGGTGGTTATGAAACCAACGCAATGTCGGTGGTGGTGGTAAATGTTTTATGATTCCCCGCACTTTTGAAACTATAAACGATATTTCCCATTTCATTGTACTTTCCATCCTTTTCTGATATTTTCCCCGGACTATACCTACCTTTACGTTTCTTTTTTTCGGTCTCAGAACATCGGTACCTAAGTGTTGCTGGTAACAAATGTCGCAGTAGACCTGGTTTTTTTGGCTCGATATTGTTGAGCGGCGTTATCAGTCGTTTTGGGGCACTAGAGGCACCTTTAAAGTGAATCCGGATGCATTGCAAAAAAATCGACTCAACCAAAGTTGATATGCATTATTGAAGCCTTGCCAAAAACGACTCGACTAATACGGAGTCGTTAGGCTAGTAGATAGCACAGCATTTGTTGAAGAGTTACGATTCACGTCATTACAGTTACTTTGCATGAATTGTTTTAGACTTACCTACCAAACTTACGAGTCTAACGTTTATTATTAGTATACATATGATTGAAATAAATAAGCAAACTTCGAGCACAAGACACAAGCTTAGGGAGTTTTGTCATTTTGGTTTTGGTTATATATCACTACTCTTTCATTCATCTAACAGCACGGAATTTGTAAATGTGTATTTTAAATTAATATAAGTAATGCGTTTTGGGATGTTGGTGAGTAATTTAGTTCCTAATCTGTAAGCAGATCATGATTGGTTTAATGTCAGATTTCTGGTGTATGTTTAAATAATCGGAATGCATTTTTTTTTCATTCACACTTCAAAACTTTAGCTTATAATAGCACAGACCTGGACAGGTCTGTGTTAAGTAGCCATTACTCAAGCTACTAAAATACGTATTTTTTTAAAAATAATTCTCTCATTGATTTTGTGCTTCAATATTTTAAGCTGAGAATGGCGACAGTGAATTGAAAATGCTTGTGTTTAAAATCGTTTTGTAAGTGCAACGTAGAAAATGACGTAGTGCAATATATTTTTGTAAATGCTACTATCGATTTACTTCAAAACAAAGCCTTCTCAAAGACACACTCTTTATACCATGATACAACTAACTTACAACTAAACTCAGTCACTTCAATCTTCACGAAATCATTTCTAAACACCACCATATAATCTTTTAATTGAGGGAATTCATTTATTGATGGTGTACATTTCTTGCAGAGCTCTGACAGCGCTGGCACGAGTAGCATGGACCCTCAGCTGGAGCGGCAGGTGGAGACTATCCGCAACCTGGTGGACTCGTACATGCGTATAGTGACGAAGACGACGCGGGACCTCGTGCCGAAGACAATCATGATGCTCATCATCAACAATGCCAAAGACTTTATCAACGGGGAGCTACTCGCACATTTGTACGCGTCCGGTGACCAGGTAATTGCAATGCATTTCAACTTAGACTATTCTAAAGATGATAGGTGTTTGTCACTTGAGTCGATAGGATCTTTTGGCTATCTATCTTTCTTTATATATTCTTTTTTTTATATACTTATTTTTGTCTACCATTCATATGCAGAAGGTACCGTAATCTCTTGACCGACAAACTCGTGACTAGCTTGTCGCGTATAGTCGGAAATGAACGTGCTACTCAGACCTGAAATAAATACCTGCATTTTTACCCAACCACGGAACGGAGAAGGTATGTGCGTTTAGGGTGAGAGGTTGTGTTTAGTAAAATCAAATTATTTACCGATGCACGAATTAAATTAATACATTCACAATTCACCAATTCTTGTGCAACTTTATGATGATAACAATCGCTTGTACATTTCACGTTTGATAACAATTATGGCTTCTCCCTGATTGTTATTAACCAAAGGTAAAAGGTAATGATAAGCGTTGAATGTCTAAAAGAAAGCGTCATTATAATCCGCAGGTCAATGATAATCGTAAAGCTTCTTGATCACATAAGCAAGAACTCTAACTTGAAGCCGTCTTGTTGTGGACTTGAGCAGACTACCACAAAAACTTACTAGACTTTTTCCATAGATTTTCCACGTTTCCATTCTTAATATTCATAATTCCAGAGCGGATCACCTTTAAGTAACGATGATCGTGGGATTGTATCTGCAATGCGACGTACAGTAAGCTGCATTGTTAGTGTACTTGTAACTGTAATAACTTTGAAGTTATTGTTTTAGATTGGGTTTAATTTCGCGGTAGAGACGTACCTCATCGGTAGTTGTATAGTATACGTACATATTTTGTGTAATTATGTTTCTTAAACAAGAATTTATTTTTATTGTTTAGTCTGCAGATTCTTTTTTGTAATTGTTTTAGTTTTTATTTTATTATTATTAGTTGTACATATTTAATTTTCAACTCTGATGACGATCCGTTGACGAATTTTAAAGAATTTAAATTTTTAAGAAAACCTATAATCAAAATAACTAGGCTCAAAGATTTTTGCGAGATAGCGCCCCTAGCTCGTCTCTTTTTGGGCAGCTTCCAAAATTTTACAGATAGGGGCGCGCGCACAATAAACGTCTAAATATTTTATTGCATATACACTGGGTTCGCTACCATCGCTTCCTAGGCTGAGAATAAATACGCCATGTGTTGTTTCAGTCGCAAATGATGGAGGAGTCGCCAGAGGAGGCGCAGAAGCGCGAGGAGATGCTGCGCATGTACCACGCGTGCAAGGAGGCGCTGCACATAATCGGCGACGTGTCCATGGCGACGGTGAGCACGCCGGTGCCGCCGCCCGTCAAGAACGACTGGCTCGAGAGCCGGCTCGACTCCAACCCGCGCCTCTCGCCGCCCTCGCCCGGCGGGCCCAGGCGCGCCGCGCCCGCGCAGCAAGGTACACCAGTCTTGTTAACTATCATTACTAATTTTAGGTGTCAAAAGGGTGCTGTGCACTAGAAACGCTCATTTAATTTCAAGAAATAGTTCATTCAATATCATATCAATGTTTTTGAACATCTCTACGCATCACATTATGTCAATTATAAACACTGTCGGCAATGTGCAATAAATCTGTGACTATATTCACTCAACCGCCAAAAAGATTTACGGGCACTATACCCATCCCGACAACGTGCACCTGAGTTTAGAATCAACTAGCAATGGGATAAATACATGGTCTGTCACAAACGTTGGTAATCATTTAATCACATCTATGATGTCTGTATACAGACTGTGAGACCTTATAGTCCGGAGGGGGCCTGTTAGGTATGGCGAGTTTTTATCGCATACAGTTTCGCTTTATTATTAATACTGGCAAGTCACTGTTAACTTGGTTACTATGCACAGGTGTTTATCTCTAAATGTAAACTGTACTTAATAACTAACAATTCTGTTTTAATACCGACAAGTGACTGTTACCTGGTCTGTCTACTGACTAGTACCGGTGGATGTCGCAGGCTCGCTGGGGCAGCGCGGCGCTCCGCCCCCGCCGGGCGCCGCCGCCGGCCGGCCCGCGCCGCCGTTGCCCTCGCGGCCCGGCGGCGCCGCGCCCCCCCCGCCCGCCGGCCGCCCGGTGCCCGGCGCAGGCCTGCCCGCGCCCCTCATACCCACGTGAGTACACCATTATACATAAACTATGAAGCAAACATATTATACGTATCTCACACACTCTCGACATCTACCATTCGTTCTCTGAATAGCCACCGTTAGATCGTTACGTCCAAATTGAAATTGGTCCAAAGTGAAAATACGGTTTAATTTTATAAAATGTATAATTTTATTCACGTCCTCTATGAAAAAATTGAAAATTTTAATTACATATAATAGGAAAGTGTACAATCTAAAAACCTACAAAAGGAAATATGTCTAAACGTAGAAGATGTGTAAGTACAAACAATTTGTACATAATCGTATCTATACAATCTCTACAAAATTTTTTTGAACTATTTTGAACAAAATTGAAATCTGCTATAAATAATTTCGGACCCAGTGCAATTTGGACACTGAATTCACTTTGGACTGCAATATTTTTGCCCATTTTCAAAATGGACGATAAGACACTAACCGAGTTAAATATTGTTTGGTTGTGTGTAGGGAATAAAGTGTTCAAAATGAACTGAGTAAGCCCATTTCAACCCGTGTGTTTGCTCCTTAGTTTGTATTCATAGTGCCTAAATTAAAATTTCCAAAGATTACAAATCTGTTTGCTTTTCTTATAGAAAAAATAATATGGTTGTCATTTACCAACTTTGAAGGAAAGGAAAATACATTTTTTTAAGCGCGTTCTATCTTTTACCCCTAGTATTTTCTGTTAGAAAACAAAATGCAAAGAGCTACGTAATATATCATAACTGTTTATTTGAGAAAAAAATATATTGTAAGTATGAGTGAGATTTGTAATCGTTCGAAGTTAAGGTCAAGATGAGAACTAATTAACACCAATTGGTGTCTATCAACTTCCCCCAAATCACAGGGGAACATAATACGTAATGGGGTAAATGTGTCATCATTTTCTTGTTATTGTTAATCTGATTTGTTTAAAACTATACAGTCGCAACCTTAACCATTCCTATAAAAATTATATTCAGATAGGTGCTACCTGAATATACTATACTATTAATTATAATAGTATATACTCGTAGATAGCCATTTCGTTTATCTGGTATCTTAGAAAAGTACCTATGTGAGCTTCCTAATAACACGACTTGGTAAATGAGCTTTGCTTTAACATAGACATTTGTGTGGGTGATGTAACAGCCATAATTTGCATTATGTTATTATTATGCTTTTATTATATTATCATAATTTTAAAAAATAACTATGTTTATGTCGGGAAATATGGTGGTATTTGTGGTACACATAAGGGTGGATTTACAATGCTAACCACGCGCTTAGCAACGCGCGTTGTGATTGGAATCTCTAATATGGCTGCCCGCGCCGATAAAAACTGTGCTGCATTGTGAATCCAGCTTATACAGAGATACTATCCCGCAGACAGTGTAATGTAGTGCTCTTGCTCGCTATTTGTCTCACTGACAGTCTGGAATAAAAAAATCCTTTAGGGAGGAAACTTATGAAATGAAATGAAAATAATATATAATATACAACGTGACCTTAGCCTCTGGACAAATAAAGAAACCCTGGATAAGAGTTATACTCAGCAATATCGTAAAATAGTTATATAGACGAGAAAACAAAAAAGTATAGACATACAGGCTGCTCCAAAGTGATAAATTGAAACCCGTTAGTTTTTCTGTAAATACTGGACCGATTGTTATGATACTTTGCAATTTGGTTTTAAATATCCTAATAAACCAGTAGCGTTCGTATTTTTCCACGGCTAGGGACACACTGTATAAGAACATACTGTAAATTAGATGTAGATAACAATTTCGTGAGTTCCATATGTCCTATCTAGGCATGCAAACATAGGTCCATAATTGGGTATTATTTGGGCAATTAATGGTTTCTGAATAGTAATAGTTACGCTCGTCACCCTCTACCACATCTTCTTTCTTCATTTCACGAGTGATGCGATTTCTGGTTTGTTCAAGGAAACAATATTGATCATAAAGTTTGTTGGTTCGTTTTTGCGTGTTTCCATTAACCTATCGTGCTGGTTAAATTGGTACTTCTATAAAAAGTTGAGTGTGTGGTTGTTTTCGCAGGCGGCGCTAAACTCGCGAGCTCGGCGCGAGCCCACTAACTAACTAACATAGGTTACGTACGAGTATAAGGTACTAACTGATGGCCTGTTAACTTAGTACAGTTGACATACGCTAAGCACGTGTGACTCGCTAACATCACGTATTTTCATAATAGAAAGTGTAATAACCAGAGATCGGAGAGGATTATCGCAAAACATTTGCAAGATGTAAGAGGTAAGAAGTCGTATTACATTGGTTAAGCTTTAATTATACTTTTAAATAGTATTTACAAGTTCAGAAAAGACTATAACTTACTTCTGATTAAATTTATGTACCTGATTTAAAATTGGTCTGTTATGCAACAGAAAGTACCGCGAAGTGTCAAAAGTAGCTGGTTGTTTATCTATGTTTAATGCAACCATACAGAATTAAGTAAAATGTTGATGGGAATATCCCACAACTTATCCCACAGTTTTGCGATGCCCTGGCCGATCTCTGGCAATAACTGTTGGCTAAAATTTTTAATAGTCAATCTAAGTCTTGGGAAGATAGTAAATTGAAGTTTTACACTGTATTTGTAGCTATGATAAATCGTAACAATTGGTTATCGGTGTGGTCTGAACTCTGAAGTCAATAATATTGCATTATAATCTGCTGAATGCTAATATTTTATTAGTATCTTACTTATGTCACTTTATGTCATTAGCAGTTTAATTCCGACAAAATGAAAGTGATATTATTAAAACTAAAATGTTTGTTTGATAAAACGTCTGTGCTAATTTAAAGGACAATCAATCGAATGCGAAAATCAATTGTAATAAGTTAACAAGTATCATGAAATTTATAAATAATTATACATATGTTATATACAATATTATTAGTTATGTAATTATCAATACTTATGATACGTCTAAAAGAATGTTGCTTCCAAAAAATAAATTATAATAGTGACTTTTATGATGTACTCGTAGAATACAAAAAAATATTTTTGCTTACTCATTCTCCTTTATGCAGCCGAACTTTAGCGAATATTTCGTATAATATTATGTCGAGTTTAAATAAATATATTGTATCCGACAATGGTATAATACTGTTAAACTTATATCATGATACGGAGGATACTTATACCTTACTGAGATATGTATGTAACAAAAGTCGAAATGGTTGTGGTTTCATCGAACACTAAATACAAAAATCGGCTGCATGCAGTGAGATGAAAGGTTTTGTTATCAAACAATAGTCCGCAATAGGTGTCTATGTAAATTCTACTTATAGACATTTCTACTTATAGTAAATCGGTGCGAAATAATCAACAGGCTAAGGCTAATAAAGTTTTTTTTTTTAATTTATTTTTGTAAGATTTTGTGTTAACATGTTTAACATGGGGATCAAAAATATAGTTGTATTATATGTTTAAATAATACATCTCTTCACTCAGGAATCAAAGCACTGCATGTCTAGTTAACACTTTTTGTGTGTGGTCTTCAATTTTCTCTGTAGTGGTATTTCTATGCAATAATATTTATTGATACTTTTCTAGGTATTTTGAATTCAAAACGGCACGATATTTTACTGTAAATTTATATTTCAAATTTAGTTATATGATCCAATCGGTTCACAGTTCCCCTGTAAGAATTATTTGTATTATACATATTAATATATTTATTGCTGATATTCTTAATATTAATTATGGCGGTTACATTACTCCAGAAATGTCTTACAGAGAAGCTGTGGGGGACATCTTTAGTTTCCCCATACATAGTATAACGTCACATATTTACAGTCTTAAGACTGGATGGAACTAGTAATAGTTCCGCCACGGAGCTAGTGGGGAACACAGGACAATAACTAGTATGTGAATGAAAACCGTAGGCGGCCGGGAGGCGGGGGTGCCCCCGCGGCGGCGGCCAGCGCGTACAACCAGATGCCGCCGCACATGCGCCAGCAGGTCAACCAGGCCGTCGGCCAGGCCGTCACCAACGCCGCCATCAACGAACTCAGCTCGGCGTTCGCCAGATTCAAGTAAACTATGCACTTTGTCCGTAACGCACACATTCCGTGACTTTGTTATAACCGCGGCTGCAGTTAAATTTCATGTGATTGAAATGCGGGGGTTGCTTCAGATCTACAATAAAAAGGGCAGTAAGGTTCCACTGGACACACATATTAAATTGCATTGCACTGTTCGGATATGTTATTCTAAATACCTATGTATTTTAGCTTTATAGTTGCACTCTACCTACCTAGGTATTCACGCCACACAACGTATATGTCAACTTATTGCTTTTGTAAATTTTTTCATTCACATGCCCGAACTGAAAATTCCATCAACAAAGCTGAACTTGGTTTTTAAGTACCAAGTCTAAAAAACATACCATATGGTGTTATGGTACGGTCGACCGTACGTCAGTGGAAACAAAACCAGTATAAACTGGTCTCTCCTAGTATTGAAACTCCGTAATAGGCTAGGCCAGCTCAAGGTCAAAGTGTTACCACTGACGTGCGGTCGACGGTACAACGATTTTAATGGTTTTCTGTACATCCTCCATCATATTACATTCAAATTTGTGCAATTTAATTATTTGTATTTGCGGTCGTAAAATTTAACAATCTTAATAAATAACAATCTTGAAATTTAATTGCAGTTGTCTTATAGGTATCATTATAGCTTGGCAAGTTAAAATAAACATGGAAAGAGAAGCAGTCTGTATATTTGGAGATTTCATATCAATTAAAGTGATAAATCTTTTGTTTTTGGCGTGACGCGTTCTGCCCCAAAATTTTTTTAAATGAATTTTTTAAGAGCTCTCTCTGTTAACTGGTCAAGCTACACAATTGTCGTCATTTAGACGTGTAACTAATGTAAGTGATTTTATTCGGGATAATGACGCCGAAATTCTGTGTCTTGTAACCATTTATGTGTTTGGATAGTTGATTAATTACATTTTTATATGTTAGTAACAAGGTTATGAGAGGCAGGATGAATCTCGCTGATAAATAAATGTGTGACGCGTGTGTCTATGACGCATTTGTGGGTGTGTTTATTGCTAAATGTGTAACACTAACACATAAATTGCTTTTTGTTCTTGTAATCGATGTTCTATGAAAGTTCGATTCAAAGCGTTGTATAAATCTCAAGTCCTTGCTGTTGAAGTGATGTAATAACTAAATAACCTTTACTGCGATATCTTCTATTTTGGTTAGGTTAGTATTGTGGCTTTAGATCTTCAATACGGATAAAAACTGACCCCTAACCAGATGAAACTGGACAAGTCAAAAGTGATAAGTTGACTTTTGTTAGTGACTTGACTATTTTTGTAACATTAACATGATATGCCGTGCCTATGTAACATGTTTTTTAATGCATAAAACAAACGAAATACCGCTTGTGATACATAACATCCAATGTTACCGTAGTGTATTAAAATTATATTAATACTATTAATGTTTTGCTTAGTATTAAATTACTTGTGATACAAATTCAACTAAAATGTTTCTTTTGGCTCAAAAACTAGAGCAATAAAGTTTTGCTCAAAACACTAATATACGTAACAAAACAGCTAATGGTCTGAAGATCACACACATTAGGTACCTATTCTGGCCGAAATCTGGACGAAACTAGGGCCCACTCATTATAAAAACAAGTATGTATTGCTTTTAAAAAGTTTAGCAAATTACAGGGTAAGTAAATTATTTTGTCTTAAAATTATTTGTAAGAGAGAAAGAAAACTGTATATTTCTTGTTATTGCACTAGTTTTGTCTAGTGACGGCTAGCAATTTCCGATCCTAAATTGAGAAGTACATATTTCAGTATTATCTGCAAATGAAATGAAATTATTGTTCATAGTGCTTTATAATGACGTATTTAATCCGTATAACATACGGGTTATGTGTTTAACTTTGATTATTGTAACAGTTAATGGGGTTATGTAATCTTTGTGTTATTATAATTAATTGTAAATGTTACATTCAGTGGCTTAAGATAGGTGTACATTAATTATGCAGTACAGTTCGTTCGCGGTTGGCATTGCAGGCTCCTGGGCTATGATATAGAGTCAGGAGGCCAAACGAGCATATCAATATATTCTTTTGTCTGTAAATGTGCTATAGTGGTATTGTACGTGCACATAATGTAAATAAGTTAATTTGTTAATGTTGGCGCACTTGGCATTTCGTCGCGTAGATGTAGATGCGTACACGCATATAGCGGACGTTGCAACGTGTCCTCACGTCGGTGTCTAGGTGTTCCAGTAGCTATGGAACTGGGTCCTTTGTCCAGTTTCGCTCTTCCGTCTCCATTAGGATGCAACGTCACTGTTTAATGCATTTACTCGATAAAAATATATCCCAGCTTGATTATTTTGTATATTTACAACTGATGCGGTATTATATGGTCTTAATGAAAGCAGTGATGTGACTCGGAGAGTTCATGAACTATGCCTGAAGTTTGAATGTAAAAAGTTATTGTACTTATAATTATAATCATGGCGAAGACCAAAGCAGTTGTCTCCTATATTGTCGCTGTTAGCAATACCTTTGGTCAATTATTAGGATGTTTTACTACGGTGATACAATATGGATTCGTTGATAAATGCTACATTTAAAATTTATGCGCATTTTCATGTTTTAAATAATAATCATTATAATGTAGGCGCTGCGTTAATACTCTCAATCATTGCGATCATGTTTATAGTTCCGATTAATATAAAAAACTATAGTTTAGTCGGTCAGCATCACATGCATACTCGTTAGATACAGATAGAAATTTTGACATACGTAGATTATGTAGTTGGAAAACTATTTTTTTATTTAATGAAATTTGAAATACTGGTCCTGGACCAGTACTCGCAGCGTACCGTAGGTCTACAGAGCATAAGTAAACCGTGTTCCTACTCACCACTCAATGACATTTTTGACGCTCTGTAACCGCCTCATCAATATTAGCAAAAATAATATTTAAAAAATCAGTCGTCACGTTTTGCTCTCTCTCGTCTCTTTCTTGTTAATAGCGTTAGTACCATCGAAAAAGGTATAGGCAGTGATTGTTGGATTTGATATAGTTTATGAATATTGTTAATCTTATGCTGTATAAATAGAGTAATTAAATGCTATATGTGTACTGAGATGTTTAATTTATTCCAGTAGTTGCAAATATATCATTATACCATTGGCTTCGTATCCTACTACTAACATAATTGGATATAATAAGTCGCGCAGGATGTTTAGGTAAGCAGAGTTTTAATTTTGGTAGAAAATAGTTATATTTCAATAAGAATTTTTAATTTATATTTCCTTTGATTTTGACTTTGTACATATTTATAAGGTTTGAATTAGGTTCTTATTGAAATAGTGTATGTTGGAATGCGGATTGCTTGCATCATAGATGTGTAGTGTGTGAGATAGATTTGCATGTGTTTCGCATTATTATAGCTAATAGTACGTATCAATTAGGTCCAAATACTATATGTTTGAATCATTTAAGGCATGTAAAAAGTAATAAATTAAATATATAGGTAGCAGCTAAACTAAATAAGTATGACAAATTAAAATTTAAAATGGACTGTTTTGCGTATGTAACTAGATATCGTTGCATTTAATATTATTATACGTATATGCATGTTTAGACATAATTAATGTAGTGATCGTATGGACATTAGCTTGTTACTAATTTTCGTAACTCATACGAATAAGGAAGTACTTTTTCTCATTTATTTAACATTAACAAACTTCAGATAATGCAAACTTTTAAAAGTAGTATTCAATGATTATTCGTTCCTAACTACGAAAGTTACGAAAAATTACGTTTTACAACATTGGTAACCAGTCATGAAACGAGAAAAATATGTCCATATTCGTAGGAGTTACGAATAATATAATTAGCTGAATTTAGGAACTGACGCACCTAACTTGACATTACTTTGACTAAACTCATTTCAGTCTAGATAGTTAATTTCTCATGCCAACAAGAGACTGTACTGTTCTCTTTATTGAAGAAGAATCCTTATTTCATTAGTATCTCGAAACAAATTTTCATTTTGGGATTCTTTTGAATTTGATTAAATTTCCTAAAATGGAAAGTTTTGTAAAATACAAGCAACGCCTACGAAGTGTCTATTATATATTCGTGTCAATTCAGATGTCGGACGCTTTAACTAAATTTTATTCTCTTGTGCTCTCTTATAACTTTAAAAATAAGAAAGAGATGGCATGAATTTTAGAACTGTCAAAATAGTTTGGTTTTGTCAGTTATGAAGGAATTTTTTAGGAATTTTAATCGCAATGTTTCAAATTGCTATAGAAACATTTTCTTGTGTCTAACAGGACTAAACTAATGTGACAGTTCTAAAATTCATGCCATCTCTTTCTTATTTTTAAAGTTAAAAGAGAGCACAAGACAATAAAATTTAGTTAAAGCCACCATCAGAATCCACATTATTATAGCTCAAGCTTCTTCAATACCTTATCTTGTAAATATTTAGTGCATCTTTAGTGTTCACTGTATATTATTCACTATATATTTTCTAATGAATGCGTATTAATGTTTGACTTTTGTTTGTGTAGCCGGCCGATGCCCAACCCGCCGCCCAAGCTGCCGGAGCGGCCGCAGAACGGCCGGCCATATTGAACGTGCCCTCGCCTCGCCGTCTTGTGATACGCTGCCCTGTAAATATTCAAAATATATCCCTTTGTATATTGCTTTATATTAGTAATATTTAATGCTTAGCATTAATATACATTACAATTTCACCTCTAGCCTCAGTGTTTGAAGCAAGGCTCTGTAATTCGGTTAGGGTTGATCGGCGTTATAATGGCACTCATTGAGTGATCCTTCCATGGTATTTTCCACTTAGTAACTAACTAGTCTATTATGTTTTTGTAAATGTGTCGATAAATATCAAACTCAAGTATGTCCACGCAGACACCATTAAAAATGCTCCATCATACTGCTTTGAAAATGGTTCTAATTGCCTTTTCATTTATCAAGGACATGTAACAGGGGTTTGTAGTTTATCGACACAATTATCATGGATTAAAAACTTGTTTTAGTGTAACATGTATGACAGTAACGCCAAACTCTTTTGCCAAGCTGTAAGTACTTCTGCTCTATGATCTGCACCTACTATGTACATAGCCCGACATCACTGACCGAACTACAGAAGAAGTCTCAGCACTTCGGTTGTAGAAAGAAACCCGAACGCAGCTGGGACTGGAGGCAATTTTATGGTACCTATTTATATTTTTGGTCGTATTTAAGTGATCGAAAATTGTAATTTACGGTTTATTTATGAAGTTACCTGAAGCTGAGTTTCAACACCTGATCACAATTAGGCTTGAATATAAAATAAATAAGAAATCCGGTAACTTCATGACACAGATTTAGAGTCAAACTTTATAAAATTAAAATTCGTAAGGCCTTGCTAAATCCTTCCGGCCATATTCGCAACTAGAAGAAGTACTTTTCATTGTTCGGAACTAGTTGCGAAAGAAGAATTTTATTTCTTTATTCGCATCTAGTAATTATTCGCAACTAGTTGCGAACAAAGAAAAGCACTTCTTCTACGGCAACTGGTTACAAAACATGGTTGCGAATATGGCCGGAAGGTGCTAAATGAGCACATGAGTAAATAAGTAACGAATTTTATGATATAATTACATTAGTACCTGTCCAATGAATACTTATATGTGTAGTAAAATTCATTGATTGGTAGCTTTTATAGGATATAGATTGTTTCACAGTTAACACTAGCCGTTTTATAAATTATTCAAATGAATCATTAAAGCGTGTTTGTAATAAATTACTATAAAAATGTAATATTGTTATTGTGACAATAGCTAATGAAATTAACGTTGTTGTACCTATTGTATTTATACGAAAATATAATCGTTAAATGTAGTTTAAGTAAAGTAGATTCACTGTATGTTCACCTATATTATTATCGATTTGTCGAAGACAATTAGGTTATGAATTAACGAAGCTTTTAGGAGATAAGGACTATACAGTAATAATGAAAACGCCGGTTGAAATGTGATTCCTTTTTTACCCAACTACGGCAATGCCAAAAAGAGGGTAATGTAATAACGCATGTATGTCTCCCACCATCTACATCGTTAAAGATTCAATTCAAAGTTTTAACAGATTCTAAATAAAATAAAGTCTAAAATAACCTCCAAGACATCCTTTGCGAAGTACTTAACTTGGAACATAGTGACGTGTCAGGCTGATTTGTGAGAACAAATGAAATATAAGTCATACAAAAGGGCAAGTAAAACTGCCACTGCTCGTTTCTAGGCGGCCTCAATAGCGGATAGAGTAAACAAATATATTGTTCTCGCTCTCTGCCTGAAAAAATGCTAACAATACCTAATAAATTTCTTACAAATATCTAGATTTACTTCTCTAGATCTTTCTTTTAGTCCGACCTTTTTTCTACATTCTGAGGAAGTGCCACAATGTTTACTACATACGCTAGTGGCGCCATCTGAGTTGAGCTTTTAGTAAACCTGCCATTGTGACAGATATAGACAATACCAACTACCAAGCCATTGTGACATAGACACTTAGAAAGTAGCAAACTCTCCTCTTTTTACTTGTTCCAAACTTGTCTATTAATATACCTCACTGAATATTTTACGAATTAGTTATAGGCATGGTGAGTTTCAAGAAAGTAGTCATTTTCGACTGATATTACAATAAATAGAATTGGAATGCTTGTGATAGATGAGGGTGCTTCAAACAGGAAGAAGTTAACTTAAAAAAGATGCGCCTTCGTTTAGAGATTGTACTAGTAGTACCTAATGTTTGTTACTGTGGCATTTAGTATTACCTTCTGGACCGTGAATACGGAGGCGTACAATCCACCACATAGAGATTCTAAAACGAGATGTTTGGCAGGCAAAGTTGTACCTACGTAGTATTTACATTTGTTACGCGAATTTTTTGTAAATAATTTAAAGTGCTCTTACAATAGTTACAATTTAAGTAAATAAAGTTAAAAACATGGCTCGTAAGCACTGACTCGATTATGGTGATAATCATAGTCTTAACTTTGAGGAAGTTGTGTCGAGTTGGTTCCGAGGACTGCTGCATGTAGCAGATTTCTTCTATGTGTTTGGACTGTACCCTCATGATTATCAGTGAATGACGCTATCGTGACGGTTTGTTAAGTTTATAGGCGATTTCAATATAGGTTTTTCTGTTACCGAGTTTTTTCAAAGTGTCAGCGGGAAACCTTTGCTAGGAATTCCTTTTTTTTTACTCTACATGCCTACTTACAAATCGAGGCACGAGAATCCATGTTTAGGATATTCTATGTTATGCGTAAGTACCTACATTTATTTATGAATTTCCAAGAGTCGAGAACATAATTTGCTTGTTTACAACTTCCCTACTAGAGATTTCCTGCTGATACGCTTACCTAATAAAGGTGACACTTATTATTTTCATACATTCCCTTCGTCTCTTGTTCGCGGCCCAGAAATTTATTATTGTGTATATAGATGTAAAAACCTATGGACCTGTTTATACTTTGTGTACTGTTGTATACAATTGTAATAAATGTGTAAATAAAATATTCAGTGTTTTCTTTACAAACCATTACAATAAATCAGTTTTATGGGATTAATAACAGTAATAATAAAATTATATTAAAAGTAGGTAAGTGCGTACAAGAAAGGGTTTTCAATAGTTTATGTACTCATTCAATGGCTGAAGTTTGGTAATAAAATATAACAATATTGCTATTGATGGTTATATTAAACCGATAACTAGATTGTGTAGCGATCTAATACGCGTTTCGTCTAAATCGCAGTTGGTATAGGTATGGGAGAATATTTGAATTACTGTACCTATTTTAAAATTTGTAACTAACTAAGGGTGGTATTATAGTGACCGACGGCGAATTTTGTATGGGATTTAGCCGCTGTAATACTGTCCAAAAGATGCATCATCGACAAATGATCTTCTGTCTCGAACACCATTAACGTCTTTTTTAGGCATGTTACTTTGTGTATAATATTTTTTGCAAACTAAGTCTTAAAAAACTTACAAAAAAGTACATTAAAATATATGGAGCATTTCAGCAAGATAATAAAGTGCCTAATAAATAATTGTCCTAAATTGAAATTTAAATCAATTTGACAGAAATGGAGGCCTTTGTCCAGCAGTGGACGTCTACAGGCTGATATGATGAACAAAAATGGTACTTTTCGGTTGCCAAAACGTCTGTTATCGATCAGTGTTGCCACTCGAAGTTGAGGTTGGGTTGGCTGACGTGTGTTCCTCCTCATACACCCCACAGCTTGATATTAATACATCATAAAACGTAGTGAAGGATTTTTTATATATTTATGAATCAGTTTTCGAGTAGGCAATTAAATTTTCATAAGCCAACTTAATTTTGATCGTTCCCACCGGAGCGAGCCCGCATTGGCCGCTAATCGTCGAATCGCATGACGGGGCGCGTGTCTAACTACGTGAAAACGTTTCCGAAAACAAGCTAGTTTTCTTAACAAATTAGCTGACTCGAATAATAAACTAAAGAATGGAAAGCTTTTCGTGGACGAGCTCTCTCCTTTATATTAAAATATCAAAATTAATTGCCTTTACTTAATTGCTTTTAAATGGGAGTCGAAAATAATAATTTTTCAAGCGAATGAATAGAATATATAATATATATAGAAGCGAAAAACCTATATAATAAAATCCTCCATCTTTTAGGGTTCCGAACCTCAAAAGAGGAAAAATGGAACCCTTATAGGATCACTCGGTCGTCCGTCTGTCTGTCCGTCTGTCAATACCATTTTCTCAGGAACGCGTGGAGGTATCAAGTTGAAATTAATATCAAATACTCAGGTCTGCAGTCCCTTGCTGTCGTGAAAAAATCAGACTTCTAAGTCATCGCAGTTAAAAGATATTGCCGATTTCGCCGCATTTTTGAGTATCTTGGTAACCAAAACCTATGGGGTACTTCCCGTTCACCTAGAATCTTGAAATTTGGCAAGAAGCAAGGTCTTATAGCACAAGTAAAGGAAAAAATCCGAAAACCGTAAATTTGTATTTACATCACAAAAATTTTTTTGTACAAAAGTACCAACAAACTTAACTTTGCGTATGAGCAAGCCACCCTTATAAATTAGTACAATGACGTAATTAGTACTGAAGAAAATAGAAATTTCATCATTACAAATCTATATTAAATAATTTCGTAGGATTTTTCAAATTATACTAAAGGTCTATCTAGGTCTGGAAAAATCACTTAAAATATGAATAACATATTTTGACCATTAACGTGATTTAGCATTTGACTTTTTTTTAATGGTTTAACGGCCAATTGGAAACTAGTAGGTTAATACACGCTTTTATTTAACTATCCCGCACAATATACAGTTTAATAGGCACATAATTGTTGTATATAAAACTATCACAGATACACACCAAAACTTACAATATACATTTTTTAGGAAAACTAAATAAAATAGACAACCATCTCCGACAAAATCCCGCCAAAAATTCTTTTTTGCACAGGACTTATGTAATTTTTTTTTCATTCGCTTTATTTGTCCCTTACGGGAAAGACAAAGGAAATTATCCATACAGCCAAGTCAGAGGTTATGAAAATTGATATGGGAGCTCGCCAATTCGTTCTTTTAATAACGATTTTCGAAATAATTGTTTAATTAAGTTTGTACGGAATCCTCAGGGCGCGAGTTCCACTCGCACTTGTCTGGTTTTATTTTATGTACCCAGTGACACTCGCGCAATCAAGACGAATCTAATGACTTAACAATAACATTTATCAACTGGTAATATTACCAATGCTTTGAATATTAGGCGGAATAAACTACCTAAGATGAACATACTATATAGAAAGAAGAAGATAAGAAGTAGATTCTAATAAAGGCATACAACAATTTACAATAGACATAGGTACAATTTTATTGGACTTTCCATACAAATTGATCAACTTGATTTTGTTTAAACTAAAACAGTTCTAGTTGCTCACAGATCGAACAGTTTTTAGTTTGCATCAAAGGGTTTAGTTTTCGTTTATCATTTTAATCTATAAATACCTGCATATATTTATATTCATTAGCATGTACATTACAGTACATTAGGGTATGTTATCATTTTGTTACATTACCTACGACCACGCCTCAGTGACAAAAAGTGTCCATTATTACAATTTAATGAAGAGAGAAAGCCATTACGGGCTGCGACTTGATTAAATCGTCGGGGAGCAATTGTCGGATCCTGCAGCGGCGCCCTCAGCCGTCGGCGCAGGACCGGCGACAGGAATGTTAAACCCCCTTCTGTGATTGATTTTCTGACCCCATTGACATAAGGCAAGGTTGCTTTACCCTATTATTCACTGTGTGTGTCACTCGGTGGCTCCACTGAAAACCAGCACGCAGATCCTGCAGCATTTGCTGAAATGGAGTCGCTTTTGACGCTGCACGGCAACACTCCTTCATGTCGAAAAATTATATATTTCTGTTCTGTGTTGTGTTGCTCTTGTGTGCTTCAAATATATAATTTCATTTTATTATATGCGACAGAAAATCGCAATCCAATTATTATTTAACTTCGTCAATCAACACTATAAGAAGTTCATTGCTGGACCATCTCTTTCACCAAATAATTTGAGGTTTATGCTCTACGTATACTAAAATAAACTGGAAAGGCCAGTTGGTAATCATTTAAAAACGTCCTGGTTACGGCACCAAAAACGCTAGTCCTAGAGTGCCATGCCAAGTGATTCTGATTTTCAACTTCAAAATCAAACGAGATCCAAGGCACAAGGTGATTCTTTCAACTTGAAACGTCTGTAACTTCGGCTACATCTACATGTTGAGAAACTAAGAAATAAAGCGTTACCAATAGTTTCGTGACCGTAATTTTATTGTCTCTAAGCTTTTCGTACAGCAGCACCAGCACTGCCATAAAATGCAAGCAGGAGAAACGAGCGGCAAAAAAAACACCAGCGGCTATACCGACCACAGCCTAAGTTTGTTTAATTGAAATGTCAAATCTATTACTGCATCTCGCTTACTGTATGGCCTGGTAGGAACTACAGGTGTGCGCCTGTCTGCGGCCCTGTGCACGCGGGCGCCTAATCGCACCGACACGATTCTGATTACGTGTGATTGTTGTATCAATCATTTCCCCTATCAAATTATTCAGTGGCCGGTAATTGTATCGCTTGTCCGACGTCTGTCCACCGTAATGGCGGCGGAGACGAGACCAGCGGAAACATTCGGCAGCACTTAGTCTCGGTTTGTTACTCGATGGATTGTAATTTATATGCTATTAAAACTAAAGTAGGAGTATTCTTAGGTAGGTACTTTTATATCCGACTATATTTATACTACTATTATATTTGTCGCCTCCGTAGCCCAGTTGGTAGTGACTCTGCCTGCTCGGAGTCCCGGGTTCGAATCCCGGCCGGGGCAAGCATTTATCTGACCGATAAATACTTTATTTCGGGTCTCGGATGTTTGCGATTGTGTTTGTATGTGTCTATGCCACGACCGCGAAACAGGGAGGAGGGAACCCTACCAAATACATGAGTGTGTCGCGTTCATTTATTTTTACCGACTTCCAAAAAAGGAGGAGGTAGGTACTATGTTTTTAACTATAGTAGGTACGTACAATCTCTTGAGGTTTATATTAAATTAAATGTCACCATCAAAACAGACTTACAACAATTATAGTCATGCCGGTAGCCCAATGCACACAAACAAATAAAGGACCTATTACCTACAACCAGAAATCGAACTCGGGTCTCGCTACGCCGCAGTAGACATGCACAATGCTACCTCAGAAATATGTGAGAAACAGGGTTGACAAAAACGCTTAAGAAAAAAAGCAAAAAAGCTTAGAAAAGATCGTGTAATTAACGTTAAACAACGTTAACATTGGCAAGGTATTGTGAAGAGAATGATGAAACTCAACGAAGAGAGGCGTTCAGGATCGCGTTATTTGGCGCTCCGTTCTCTCTTGCCTACTCCGAAGATATGTACTCGTATGTCTTTTTAAAATAATTTTAATAATAATAAATGTTTGGACAAATTTACACACGGCTGTTTTAGTCCCAAACTAAGCCGAAGCTTGTAAATGGGTACTCAGCAACTGATAAACATACTTAAATAAATTAATTACTTAAATTACTAATAATAATAAATTAAATACCTACTTTTAAATAAATACTTAAATTAAATACAAACACCCAGAATCTGAAAAACCAACGAGCATAACTGTTAACACACAAATGTTGGTCCCGGGTGGGAATCGAAACACACGACCTTTGCGCAGTAGGCAGGGTCACTACCACTACGCCAACAGGCCAATCAATGTGTATAAATGAATAAAGAATGACATGTGGCCTAGGTACATGTTAGTTATATTAACACAGGTATAGGGTTAGGTATAAGACACTCGTGTTGTAGGTACTAATATAGTTCCAGTTCGGCAATTCATTGAAACATTATGTTGTACTCGTACGCAATAATTCTCACTAGCGCCATAAATTGGCTCGTTTAGGGCTAATAAATGTAGTGGGTACAGTCACGAACGTAAATCATTGCACAGCATATTGCCCTTATCGCGACCCGCCTGTAACTGCGTCCATTAGCTATGCAAATCTGATAAATTTACGCGGAGTGCTAAACGCTGCGATGCGATACCGGGTGACATGGCGTCGTCTAATACCATGGACGTACAAAATACAGAATTGTCCTGATAGGTACTCGAAGCTTTATTTTGCAACGAATATTATTTTATTTTGGTAGTGATAGGAAACGCATATAGGAAGGGTTTTCATTTTGTCTAGAATAGGGTCTTACTAAGATAATAAATAAAATAGAATAATAAATAGAATAGAATAGAATAGAATAGAATAGATAATAAATTATCTAAACCATTGGAGCAATATATGTAATTACAAACAAGGGGGTGTTATCTAAAAATGAAAACATGTTACCTAAGTTTAATATGAGACGTACATTAAATAAATCTTAGCTTAAGTATACTTAATAGCGAAACATATTTAACCATTTTTAACCATTTAACCATATTTAACAATTTTGAAACCTTATTTTAGCTGCAGAAAGTAAACTTTCCAGGTAGGACGTACCTTACCTACTTAAAATAGTTAAAGATGGTACAGTAAACACTATGTAAGACCTCAATAACCGCTCTAAACAAGTACCTATACTAAAGAAATAAAGGTATCTAGGGCACCTCACCAAAAGGTACATAAATAAAATAAGGTGCGTTAGGTATAATTTTTTCCCCTATTGTCGTCCTCATAAAAAAAGGTCTAAAAAGGTATCAGTGAACTGATTATTATTTATTTTATTATTATATAGAACCTGTCTCTTGTTTTAAGAATGTTGTCTAAAATCCATAAATCCATATTATGGACATAATAAAGTATAACAGTAGGTACTATTAAATAAACTCACTTTACTATTTCCCAAGCCAAGTGTGTAACAACTTTTAATTACGGGAAAATAGCTCATTTCTTGTAACAATTTGATTTACTAAATCACTCCCTTTATTCTTTGAGCGGTAGAAAAAAAGTGCTATAATTCATAGATAAACAGCCCTAATTAGAAACTAGCGCGAGTGACAGGTACGGTAGCCCTCGAATTAGCTGGAACAAAAATCGTTAGGTTGATATAATGTACCTACGAGTAATATAATTAAACAGTTGTCTAATTTAATTGGCAATCGGCGCGTTCCCACAAGTCGGAAAGTCACCCCAGCTCATTACGGGCTCCGAATTTTCCCAACAATTAACATGCGAGGCTCGGTATACGCGGAGGTCGGTAATTGCAGGTGTGTGTGCCGCGCGGTAAACGGCGCGGCTCAATCACGCCACTCGCACTGCCGGGGACAGCTGCATCTACTTACATCATTGATTCATTGTTTTTTATTGCGACTATTCTATCCTCCCGAGTCCTGGGAGAAGTGAACGAATTTTTATATGTTTTACGTTTTGTTTTGTTTTTAATTGTCCCCAAGAGAAGTGAACGTCAAAAAATACAGTTATTATGATTAATTTTTTTATTGTGTTTTACGTTATGTTTTATTTTATATTTTATGTCCTCAAGCGAGACCGGGGCACAGATTAGATAATAGTTCCTACCGGGGTCCCAGGGCTATAGGAGTGAAGGAAGTATATTTGTCCAAATTAATCTCGTTTTTGATGAAAACCTATTGAACTAAGTATTACTTACTTTATATAAAAGAATAAAAAAGAAAGTAAAAATCGATTCGTGGGTTCTAACTTTGAAATTATGTACCCTTGGGTATTTACCCAGGGTAGGCTGTATTCCCAAAACGATGTCCCATCCAAAATATGAAATTCCCTAATTGAACGAATCCCACAAAATTTCTAGAAAATTTAGATTGAAGCAAACTTAATTGACATTTTCTTTTTTAGGTAGAGTTTTCTTTGTATAGGTACGGATTACTTATTTTTACACTTAATTTGACTACCTAAGTTACAAATATAAAGCAACAATTTACTTTCAAAACAATTAAGTAGGAAATTCTTCAGGTTAAATACATTTCGGTACGGTACTTGGGTAGACACTTTAACCAACTTGAAATAGAAAACTTTCATTAATTTCTCATTTACCTCCCATTAGGATGACGCTCGCTGCGGCCTGGCGACGTCGACGACTCCTAATCACAATTATTATTCAAGTCACAACAATTACTTGGTTTCGACGGGTAATTGAAAAACTTTTCTATCGATACGGTCGGCAAACAGCCGAAAATTACGCTTTCCTTCACATTTTGCCTGTCGTCAGATTCCTATCGGGATTCCTTAGCGGTTATTACTATTTGAACTTTTAATAATGAGTTGCCCAAATGTGACGTGGCATATTACATTGTAACTCGCTGAAAGTGTAATTTATGCTGTACTTTGTTATAGTATTGTGTTTTAGGCCATTAAATCCTAATACAGGTAACTTAAATCTCTTTGTATGTTATAATTTTAGTCAACGCAAAATATTAAGATCTCCGGGAGCACTGGGGACCACATTGACGTCAGTACTCATACATAGGTCGTTTACTATAACCTATTAAGTACCTATAGGCTATACTCTTAACCTATATATATTTAATCGAACAAGGTTTGGCTGTAAACATATCTTTATTGCTTTATAGCAATAGGTAGGTAGGTGTAGGATAAGAGTTTATACTCACCTGTGTAAGGCCATACAGCCTCTCATCGCTCAGAAACAAAATATGTTCGCGTGTTTTTATTGGACCCATTTTATCTATTCTGTGCCCATATTTGACCACTTATTAAATGTTTCACATTTTTGGTACAGTCGACCGCACGTCAGTGGAAACAAGTTGACATTGAGCTGACGTAGCCAATTAGGGAGTTTCAATACTAGGAGATACCAGTTTATACTGGTTTTGTTTATAGGTACTGGTTGTCGTGCGGTCGACCTAACTTACCTATGCCCTAGGTCATCTCTATCTCTAAAATGTATGTCGTAGGTAATCTACTTTTCAAATGTGACATTATATATAATGAAGATTTTATTTATTTTTATTTTATTCTTCGCGATGGGTATTTATTTTGTACTAGTTATATTGACCGTGACTGTACTAAAATAAAAACAGTCATTTTGAGAATCCAACATTTTAAGATTCAACATTTTGAGAATTCAACATTTTGAGAAATCAATTTATAAGAATTCAACATTATGAGAATTCAACATTTTGAGATTCAACATTTTGAGAATCCAACATTTTGAGAATTCAACATTATGAGAATTCAACATTTAGCGAAAAACTCGACTGTAAACAGTCAGCGAGCGCGTGAATACTCGAGGAGCGTTTTAACTTTTTGTTAAAGTGCAACACTTTCCCAGCCCCCGCCGAGTGAGTGCCCTTCAAAACGCCGTGCTGCGTTTAGACAAATGAACAGCGTTTCACCCTCCGTTCGTGGCACACGCCACGCGACCAACGTATCTGAATACTGGAAGGGACCATTCTATGAGCGTGGTCCGCAAGGTTGTCTGGCAGAAATCGCTTAAGCGATAAGACAGCTGAGATGTAATAATGAAACTAAGCTACTGTATTATTGTATGTTTTAAAAGTTATTGCGCAATTATGAGAATTGAATTGATTATTTTACAAAGCGAATATTTGTCCAAAAAATTATTTGATATTACGTATAAGTCATAAACTTATAACTTATTGTCTTTTATCAATAAGACATAGGTACCTACGAAAACCTAATGAGTAATATAAGTATTTAAAAGTGCAACCCGCCAAAAAATTGTAGCTACAAAACAAATGTAGTTTTTATGAACTTGTTCCGCTGACTACACAGTACTCTTAACTCTCTATAAAACTGCATCAATGTATAAACTGTCTCGCGGATATCCAATTTTAAGAGAACACGCAGACGACATGCACATGCAGAGCAATCAAATGAAACATTTGAATATGCCGTTTCCAGTCAGAAGCGACTCTACAAACCGAGTACTACACAAACCTCGCCACAAAATGGCGGAACTCGTGGAGTACAATAAATCAATTGGAGTGGGTGGTTGACTTTTCACTCAAATGTGTGGTTAATTGTAACCGAAAATGACTGTTGATCGAGCTACACTTAATTTGAGTGGTGCTTTAGCGTTGTATTGTAGGGGTTGCGTTTTGTAGCGATGGGGTGGAAAGTAAGTAATGGTTCGGTTGGTTTTGTGATTATTTCATATTTATTTGTACTAGTTTCGTGTGCCGGAACTAGTGCACCAATTATACGTAGATTTAGGGCACGTATTATTGATGGGTTTAAAATAACTTTAACGTAACACTGTCTCTGCAAAGAGTATAGTTTGTAACAATTATTTTTACGATTGTCACTTACCCGATGGGTCAGTTGTGATATGAGCACTAGCGTGGAGTATTTCTGATAGCCACACCTCTGCGGCAGTCAGAGGATTTGGCTTCATAGTATTCTCTCCAATACTATACTCTGTACAGTATTCCGGCACACGTAAACTAGTAAAAATAAATATGTAATAATCATAACTTGTCTTACTTTCCACCCCACTACTAATAAAATGCAAACCCTTTAAAATACAACACTAAAGCACCACTCACATTAAGTGTAGCTCGATCAACAAGAATTTTCAGTTACAAATAACTACACATTTGAGTGAAGTCAACCACCAACTTCAACCACTGACTCATACCACCAGCCGATGATACCACCACTGGCCATCCAAATACCTAATCGCCACTTATTTCTTATTAGGTAAAAGTAATTACCTACTCCAAGGTTTAAATTGAACTGGTTTAAACGAAATCAATTCTAGAACTGCAATACCTACCGATCGATGACCATCAATGTAGTGTAGCAGTGTACTTTAGGGTTGCAGTTCTAGAAATAATTTGTTTTTTTTTCGTCTCGGAAAAGGTCATGTAGCTATACAGTGGCGGAACAAATAGTGCAAAACAATATTCATCTTCAGTTGCACTTCAATGTAGTTAAATAGTAAGTATACAAAAGGTAGGTACCTATCTATACATATAATAAAATCGTAAAGGCCAAAAAGTCTGTACATTGAATATATTCGAAAAAAAACCAACCAGGGCGACTTAAAATGAGTAACTGAACATGTTAGAACAGTTTTTAAAATTTTTGTCTGTCTGTCTGTTTGTTTGAACGCGCATCACGCCTAAACCGCTGAACGGATTTTGACGAAACTTTGTATAGTGACAGTGTATATCCCGGAATAACATTATAAATCACAAAAATCTCGAAAATTTGCCGAGAAATAACAACCAGCAATAAAAAACTCTCATTTGCTAAAATTTGTATGAACTTAAAGGTCAGAGTAGCCTGGTTATTATAGAAAGTGTTACAAGTGAGCCCAGTTCAAAGTATAGGGCTACTCTGCAAACTACCATAGGTTTTTTATTATAAACCCTGACTGACTGACATACAGGATGTAACAAAATCCTTATATTGACCGGTTACAGGGGCTCTCGGTATCGAATACCTACTGATTTGTTTTCTACAGTGACTGGCCGTTGGCTTAGTTGATGGTGAGTGGTAACCACGAGTGGTGACCCTGCCTACTGAGCTAAAGGTTTTGGGTTCATTCCCACCCGGGGCCAACATTTGTGTTCGCGCGTTTGGTTGGTTGGTTATTTGGTTGGTTTGTTCGCGCGTTTCGCGCGTTTGTTCGCGCATTTGTTTGCGCGTTTGGTTGGTTTTGGTTATTTGGTTGGTTTGTTCGCGGGTTTCGCGTTTGTTCGCGCGTTTCGCGCGTTAGTGCGCGCGTTTGTGTGCGCCTTTGGTTTGTTGGTTGGTTATTTGGTTGGTTTGTTCGCGGGTTTCGCGTTTGTTCGCGCGTTTGTTCGCGCGTTTCGCGCGTTTGTTCGCGCGTTTCGCGCGTTTGTGCGCGCGTTTGTGTGCGCCTTTGGTTTGTTGGTTGGTTATTTGGTTAGTTTGTTCGCGCGTTTCGCGTTTGTTCGCGCGTTTCGCGCGTTTGTTCGCGCGTTTTGCGCGTTTGATCGCGCGTTTCTTTGCGCATTTCGCGCGTTTATTCGTGCGTTATGCGCGTTTAATCGCTTGGTAGGTTAGTTGGTTTGTTCGCGCGTTTGTGTGCGCCTTTGGTTTGTTGGTTGGTTATTTGGTTGGTTTGTGCGCGCGTTTCGTGCGTTTGTTCGCGCGTATCGCGCGTTTGATCGCTTGGTAGGTTAGTTGGTTTGTTCGCGCGTTTCGCGCGTTTGTTTGCGCCTTTGGTTTGTTGGTTGGTTATTTGGTTGGTTTGTTCGCGGGTTTCGTGTTTGTTCGCGCGTTTGTTCGCGCGTTTCGCGCGTTTCGCGCGTTTGTGCGCGCGTTTGTGTGCGCCTTTGGTTTGTTGGTTGGTTATTTGGTTAGTTTGTTCGCGCGTTTCGCGTTTGTTCGCGCGTTTCGCGCGTTTGTTCGCGCGTTTTGCGCGTTTGATCGCGCGTTTGTTCGCGCGTTTCGCGCGTTTCGCGTTTGTTCGCGCGTTTCGCGCGTTTGTTCGCGCGTTTTGCGCGTTTGATCGCGCGTTTGTTCGCGCGTTTCGCGCGTTTGTTTACACGTTTCGCGCGTTTGATCGCTTGGTAGGTTAGGTGGTTTGTTCGCGCGTTTCGCGCGTTTGTTGTAACTAGACGCTGTCTGAGTATAGGAGAGACAGCTATACCTACTTCCAAAATCCACGCATACGAAGTTGCGGGCAACAGCTAGTACTTAAATAAGATTATAAAATTAATTTTTTTAAAATTTTTTAGACAATCTTCACCGATATAAATGCTCGTAGAGATAAGTTTTTATCGAAAGATAATATATCTAAATACATAAATATGGTTAGGACGCATAAAGTCCCACTCGCAGAATGTCCCTCCACCAAAATTACGTCCCATTCGCAAAACGTCTTCTATGCAAATGGTCCCTTATGTAAAATACCCCATTCGCAAAAAATGTGTAGGTACAGAAATACTCATTTAGCTATTTAATAATTCTAATAATTATGAATGCTAATAATAGTAATAATAATTTTGAATGCATGTATCTCGGGACAAGGTAAAGTAGGTCTTACACAAGATCAGGAACCAAACCTGGCTGCTACCAGGTCTTCTCAATTGAGTTATCGCGTCGATACTAGAAGCCAGTTGCAAGTTACTTCAGCCACCCTTCTCGTAGCACCCGCCACTAAACAAAATTACACAATAATTGACCATTTACGTCATTTGACTTCGTCGATGATCAATTTTAACTCCACCAATTACTGTTTAAAAATAATTACTTACTCCATTATTTCTTAATCACATTTGTACTGATATTTTTGTACGTTTCTCGTAGGTAGGGACGCCTAATAAATAATAACAATTTATTCCCTACCCGTTGGTGGAATGCTTCTAAGAATTTCTTCTTCGGCGTATGCAGGTTTCCCCACGATGTTTTCCTTCACCGTTTGAGAATAGTCAGTAAATGTAAACTGTAAGTTTCGAGAAAAACCCATTGGTACTCGGACCTCTCGACATGATAGGCCGCTTCTTCCCCACGAGTATGAAGTGCTCCAGCCCGCACTGGGCTAACGTGGTGGACTGTAGCCCAACGATCTCGTTGAATCCCCTGCAGTGGGGATGATGACGATTCCCTACCTGACTACGGCGAAGCCAAGGGGAGGATTTTGATTTTAGCAGTCTGTGTAATGAATCAATACGCTGTAATTTTCTGAGCGACACTCGGCGATCGTCAATACTATAATGATCGCAGGCGACACTTCATATAAATGTCTTCACCAAGCAACCTTATGTTTATTTATTTTTATCCTCCCGTGCCAACCCTACCAGAATAGATACAAATTTTGCACGCTCTTTTGAAAGCTTCTCTGTTCCGTTTGTCTACTCATGTGGTGAAAAAATTAACTTGATCTGTATCAAAAAAATGTATTAGTTTATTCAATCATCCTAAGACATTTAGTAAAAACTTAAAAACAAGGGGAGTTTTATCCTTACTATGATGATGTTGATAATTATAAATTAGTTACATAGAAATTAATATAGGTATGTACACCAAACGTGGTCATATGAACATCACTCCCGACTGTACCTATCCATAGCGGACATTTTACAGACTGCCGAATTGATGACTAATGCTTCGATCATTAATTACCCATATCAGTGATTAAATAGTGGTACAACAAAATAGTGCTTAAATATACTCTAAGCATTGTTTTATAATCGTGCTGCGTGCGCGATTCGAGATTTGACCTAGGTACATGAAATAAATCAAGAATCAAATCAAGTGCACTATGTAGATTTTCTAAATGAATCCAAACGATTAGGATTACTGTCGTAATTAAAAGCAATTTGTATAATATTAATAAGTTTAAGTCAAGACACATATTTTACTTGAATATATGTAAAGTGTTTTACCATAACTATTATAGTCCTCTGTGGTTTTACCCAGGTAGGTATATATGATCGAAAATTGGTACGAGAATGTCTGGAGTCTTAAGACTCGGTCTCCGGCCAGTAAGACTCTATCAGCTTCTTGATGTGTTCGCTCTGCTCCTTTTTGAGAGGTTCCTTGCTCATGAGGAACACGAACTTCTCGTTACAATCCATCATAGCGAGGTACTGGTCTTCCACGACCTTCAGCTGCATAGGGTACAAATGGTATTCGCTACGAGTCACTGCTGTAAAAGTTATTGATTATCAATACTTTAGAAGAAACCCAAAAGAGGAAGACGTTAAAGTGTCCCTAAACGATCATGCTTGCATGACATGCAACGTTTACGTGAATGTCATGCTGCATTATGGACCATCATGCTTGCTATCAATCAATACAGTGAAGCAACGGCCAGCCCGTAGTTTGCATGTCATGCACGTCAATCACTATAGCTAGACGATCATGCATGAGTGTCAGCACATAATGCATGTCATGCCGAATGATCGTTTAGGGAGCCCATTAGGGCCGTTAGACGTTACTGTATAGGTGTTTACGAGCTATAATGGCCATAACCTACCACCAGGTGGCCAATTTGCCCATTTGTCACTTTAGACATTAAAGTTCCAAAAAACCCTCCAGAAACAAAGAAATCTAAAGATCTTGGAAACTACTAAACCGATTTTATCCGAGTATGGCTAAGAACCTTTCTCCCAGTTTAGTCTATATGTCAAATACTGATGTCAAAGTCATAAGACCCGACCTTTCGTTGAGGGTTAAAAAAGTAAATGTCTCTAACCTGTCGGCGCAGACTTTTGAAGGGTCCTGTATGACCCGTTGCTTTGGATTTTCTCAACGTAATAGACACGGGTTTTGTTAGAGTGGGCTACGTCACACGGAATTTGCATCTTCATAGTAAGGCGTTCCCATTTGAGACCCTTCACTAAATCCTTCAATTGATTCGAGAGGTCCTTTCGTTCCTGTAAATATAAATCTTATAAATAGGCTGCCCCTAAATTTAACGTCAACCCTCCAAGAGGTATAATAGGAGTCTAATAAGAATCAACTGGCCTGTTGACATAGTGGTAGTTGCCCTGCCTACTGCGTCAAAGGCCGTGAGTTCGATTCCCACCCGCGGACCAACATTAGTGTGATGAGCATAACTGTTGGTTTTCGGATTCTTGGTGTTTGTATGTATTTAAGTATTTATTTAAAAGTGTCTATGTCATGTATGTTTATCAGTTGTCGAGTACTAATTTACAAGCTTCGGCTTAGTTTGGGACTAAACAGCCGTGTGTAAATTTGTCCAAACATAATTATTATATTATTATTAATAAATGACAATAATTTAAACACTAACATAATAATATACGGTTTGTATAGGCGATTTGAAATTCAAATACAAAATTTCATTCAAATCGCACACATACACACCAATAAACACTTTTAGTATCGACTTTTTCCGACTCTACGTGTAATACCTACAATCGACTTTCATCAAAAACGCGATGTTTTACGCGATCACACAATGTAATTCGAAAACGTAAAAACAATTATCATTTCTGATCATTTCGTTACTTACCTGATCATCGACCATTGTGAACTGAATGCAGCGTAAGTCTTGAGACGTAGGGGAAAACAGTTTGTGATCGAGAAGGTGCCACGTGCCGATGGCCTGGCTGTCGTTAAAGGTCACACCCTCGGAGAACTCCTTGCAGCTCGGTTTACTCAGGATTTTGGATGTTGCGTGGCTCATGGCCACGGTTGTCACTACAATTATAATTATATTAATATCATGACGGTGACAATATGCTAATATTATGTTTGTAAGACAGAATCTGTCTTTAGTTAACTTATACAATAATGCATAACTTTAATCCTAGAAATAAGAACGAAATACAGATACATCATTCCAGATTAACTAAGATCAATAAACCTTTTGTGGCACTCTGTCTACGTTACTACAATAAGATCCCGGAAGAAATTATCAACTTATCTGAGAACAAATTTATGTCTTCAGTAAAATCTAACTTGTGCAAAAAGACTACCTAAATGATAAAATTCCACGGAGTGCCTGATGGCTCAACAAATATTGAAATGAATAAGCTATATTCATGAATGAAAGCAGGGCCCTGTGCTGTTGGGTTTGTTGCTGTTTCTTCCCTACGGCGACATACAGGTAGTTTTAGACAGAATTGATGTCCAAAAGAGAAAATTGTATTCCAATTTTGAATAAACGAATTTTCATTTCATTATATTTAATACTATCTGTTTCCCGCGACTTAGCCCGCGTTTCATAAGTTATTTGTGAGTTTTTTTAATAAGGAAAGAAGAATCTATATATTAGTATAAAGATTATTCCTTGAACGCCATGTTGGCGTTAGAACATAATTAAAATAATAAAAATTAGACATACCCAAAATAAAAATATTGAATGTTAGCGACATGTTGACAGAAAACCGTTCTCAACTGCGATCTGTTCAGTTCAGAGTTGGTGCTCATACACGAAATCAACAAGATTAGATCACAGTAGTTACTGAAGATTAAGAAATATTATAGTAGCCCACGTTACATGGAGGAGGTAGTTTTGATTTCATTTGAATCTCTGTGGTTCTTCTCATATTGTTTGTTTTTAGTAGCTTGAAACAAAGATTGATTTATATGATTGATAACCCGTCACAAATCCCAATCACTATTCTCACGATAGGTACACGTGACATACATTCGGCAGATTACGCGGTTGTGTGTGCTTCCTACCAAGTTTCGTCCATTTCGGATAGTTCGGGTCCGAAAGCATCCCTTGTTTGTCGCACTGTAACATTTAAACTAGGTAAGTAATACACCACACATACACCCTAAGAGTCATGGATGCATTGATAAAGTCACTTTATATCCGGTTCGAAGGACCAAAAAGTTGTATGAGTTCTTGCTGTACTCATTGATTTACTCTATATAATGTGAGTTACATATTACCGCCGTATATGTACTGAATTGGGTTTGCTTAGTGCGTATAAATTATAATATTATAAACAATATAATGTAAAATGCCTAGTTACCGTACATACTGCCGAGCGAGAAAAGATGAGTACACAGAAACATAAAAAATACATACTCGTACCTATAAAAAAGGAATCGGACATACATATTATACAATTTATTCTATGCGTGATTAATTCAAAAAATATTTATAGCTCGTGTTAACTTTTGTTTGTATTGCATTTTTGTTTCACATATTTTTAATATTTAGAATCAAAGATGTCCGCTCCACATGTTACTGCTTTGGTGTTCATAAACGGTAAACAGAATAAACGACCGTATCCTGTCCACATGTCCTTTGCAAATTGACTATAATACATGAATGTACAAAATAGGCCATCGCTAAGGTCTGAACAACATACGTACACATCATTATTTTTATTTGATAAATAAAACCAGTACTTATAGGTAAGCACTTATATTATATTATTATTAACTAGCTTTTTCCCGCGGCTTCGCCCGCGTAGAATACCTAATAGTTTTTCCCGTGAACATTGTGAAACAGCGCCCTCTATGTAGGCGTTTTGATACTTAGGGGGTATTAGCGTGCGCCTCGCGACTTTGTACGCGTTAAAAAGTAGCCTATATGTTATTCCAGGATATAAGCCATCACTGTGCCAAGTTTCATCAAAATCTATTCGGTAGTTTTTGCGTGAAAGAGTAACAAACATGCATCCTCACATCTTCACATCCTCACATCCTTACAAACTTTCGCCTTTATAATATTAGTAGGAGTAGGATATTTTAAGTACTTATAAATATATTGTATAAATATATAGATTTTTTATTTGTTTTTGGCATGATGCTTCAATACGATCTTTTATAAGTACCTACCTACTTATCCAAACAATTGATATTGAGCCGATATACCTACGTAGTCTAAGAAACAATCCTGTAATATAACCGTTGAACCGCAGGGTTTTCAAAAACGTCCTGTGTGGTTAAACACAAAACGAACGCGTGTCCTTTGTTCTTAATACGAGTAAGTATCGAATGCGTGCGATTTCTTATTTCTTTCCATTATTTTAGACTACACGGAGAAGCTCAAATAGCCGCTGTGAAGTTAACTTTAAAAGCTGTTTTAGTGCAAAAGTTGTAATTGTTATTCTTCTTTGCAACGCGTGGGGTTGCGGTTTTCTGCGCACACGTTTTCCTTGTAATAATGCTTGATAGCTACTTTCTTTGTTACAAGCAAGGTCCTGGCTACACTCTACATTGTGATTCTTGCAAGAAAACTGATTCCTGCCGACTTAAAATCATTAAAATCAGTCTGTTTTCATGTCGAGTTTATAAAATGCTCTACACTTAAATTTTGAGATACTTATCTTAGGTTTTTTTTAGTATAGCCGAAATCTGTGGCCGATATATTATCTGTCTTTTAAAATTCAAATTAAGACCCAAAATTATTGATGTAAAAGACACGGCTCGATGTATGGGAAAAGCTTTAACATAGTTCTTGTATGTGTATCTATGTACTTAGCATATAGTCTCTACAAACGCTACAACATTTTAGGAAAACGGATATTTCAGGCCTGAGCCAACTAGCTACCCAATTTAAAAGGAGCTTCGCTGATTGCTGATGCTAACAGTATTATGTGTGCGCAGGGCCTAATCACCAAGTCTGATGAGACCTGCCCTTTCTTTCATGACAAGCCATTTGCCTTGTTGTGAGCTAAAGAATAATCGGAACCCGGCAATGAAAATACTTAATATAAAATTTATTTATATTTTTATCATTATAGTTTTTGTTTCTAACTAATTTATATTAATTAAACGTTTGTTATTTAATTCTTTTTATCTACTTTTAAATGCTGGACGTTCTCATTTCGAATCATTTCCAACTCGTCTCGCGTAGGTACCTACTTGAATTCGAATATTTCTAAATAGGAAAACTTTAGACTACCGTAACTTATTTACTCACTTACTATTGTACTTTAGACTACTATGTAAACAGATGAACTTTTCAAAAATAGTGTTGTTATGAATGATTTCGACTGTAGTTTACGGTCGTAGTGTTTCAACAATTTTATATTTATTTTATGTCTTAAAAAAATTAAGTATACATACAAATAATAATACCTATGTTAACAGGATAATCGGTTAGAGTTCAACAATTTCGTTTCGCTGGGCCCTGACTCCCATACCAACTTTGAATTCAAATATCTAGATGAGTAGACAAAAAACCCTCATAAAGAAACCCTGAGCCCTCTATCTGTCTAATGTCAGCTTTTGGTTTGAAGACGAGGATTTTTAGAAAGCTGAGTTTGTTGAAAGACTTTACATTGTGAACTACATGGTGTATAAACATTTGGGTATGCACCAGAAATGGATCAGCCCTTATAATATACCTACGTTTGTCTAGTTTATGTGTCGCACGTATCGGTGGAGATTAGATTGGAGTGGAGCCCGATGTATATCACCCACGCCCATTGCCCACCACAGACTGCGAATTAAACTTTATTTGGTGTACTCTACAACTATAGTATTACTGCCCGGGTATGTCTGTGTATTATTAAACATAATATGCACGGCGGAATCGTTAAGTGTGTCCAGCTGATTATTTCGTAATATAATAGAAAACTTTAAACTAATATAGAAAATTGTTTAACGCGTAATATGTCAGAAATACCGAAAAATTAACGCCATATGTTCTAAATTTGTACTTTTGCAGCTCCCATACATTAATGCCCATTATAATAAAGAGTGCTGCTATGCAAAAAGTTTTAAATCGAAAGTCCCCGGTCTGTAACGCTTTTCTTCTAGGTACTATAAGTTTCTTGATACCTATCATTACTTAGGAAATTGTTCTGAGTTCCAAAAGTATCTATCCTATTCTGATTTTCGACGGATACTTACTAAAATTTATTTTAAAAATTAGAATCTTGCTTGGACTCGACGTCCCACCTGCCACTGCGAAGAATTATAGCAAGATATTCCATACCGAGAATCATTTGCGTTCACTTTGATGAGTTTAGCGGTTTGATGCGCGCACGCAGCTTTGTTCCAGACTTCCCGGCGTGGTATTAATTACTGCCGGCCGAATGCGTTAATGTAATCAAAGCTCGATACATCATACTCGCGCTATCTCCGCCTCGGTTTGATTAATAATTCTAATGAGCGGCGGTGCCAAACGAGTTAATTAACCGTTCCTTTTTTACCGGCCGGTGCCACCGCGCCGGTAAACGGGCGCATCAATCACCGCTTTGTGCCCGCCGCCGAATTTCTTAATGATTGAAATGACGGCTGACTTGAACCGATGCACTCTCAGGGTATCCTTCACTCTGACCGGACTGGCCGAGCCTGGCCAGGGCCGACCAGGCTAGAAATTATGTAAAAGCCTATATATGTATAGTAGTAAGTATAGCCAGTGAAGCTTTCATAACATCAGTGTGACATTCGTTTTGAATGATACTAAATAGGGGTGATTTTAAGACCACTTAAAAACGATCATCGGTCATATACGCTCGAGACAGATAGGCAGACAGACGGACAAAAAGTATGTAGGTAAGGCCATCTCAACAAAAAGTTGAACTTACATACAATAATTACATAATTTACGTACAGTAAATTTTTACAGTAAACTTTTTGTTGAGATAGATACTATCTATATCTATATGTATTCACTTGTAATTAAAGGCTGTATGTAAAAAGAAGTCCGATTACATAGTAATTTAGTATACAAATTAGTCAAAAATAATGATAAATATAGCCTCTTCCATTTTTTTTTACAAAATTGATATCCGGTTGATAAGTAATTCATACACACAAAACTGGTAGCAGGTAAGCATTATTTATAGTGAAAGCCTGCGGCTATGTCCAGCTACCGATGCCGATGGCCAAGTAGAAGTATGAAAAAATTCGAATCTAACTTGATAAATTATTTTATATAAGTATAGGGGTACTGTATTAAAGAAATCTATGTGGATCTTAGATGAAAGCAAAGGAGGAAGTACGGTACTCTCATACATACATTACTACTTGCTGACACAGCGCTTGGACTTTGCGGTGCGACCACGTGGACTGAGTTCTAAATATATCAACGTCGCGTTTTCAGAATTACCAGTAATTGACGTACAGAGTTTTCCATTATAAACGGCAATATAAAGGGCCGCAATTATAAAGGGCCGCATTGTCATATTTACAAATGTAATTAACAATAATAGTACATTGTTATCCAAGGGGTGAAAGTAACTTATTTAAGTCCCGAGACGGGGTTTGGCGCCCGACGCGTAGCGAGGGCGCCAATAGTTCGAGGGACCTCTAAATAAGTCTTGAACCCGAGGGAAACACTGTGCTTTTCATTAAGAATACACTGAAAGTAAAAACAAAAACATAAAATGAGTGTTAATACAAATCTCTGCTATACGGAAGTATAAACAAAACTGTACAACTCGAAAAAACAAATGAAGATCGGATTGCCGCTTTCCCGACTATTTTGTTATTTTTCTGTGGCCGGCCAGCTATTCTGCCATTATTTTTCATTTCATTGAAAAAATGGTAAATATTTTGCCCAAATCTATGTTATTTTAAAGAAATACTTGACAGTAATAATTATAAAGTCATTTAAAAATATATATTCTATAATTATTACTTAACTTTATGTTATTTCAATTTTACATCGCGCTGTAATTGAGTGGCTGTATAGACAGTTGGAACATGGTCCAATAGAAATGTCAATATAGTACTAGTTTTTTTTAAAATAATTTGACAGCTGTCAGTTGAAAACGATTCTCCCTAGGGCTGAGATGTATTACTTTCAACCCGCTACTCAGATAACTTCAGAGCTACTTTCAGAGTATGAGTAATGAAAAGATTTTTATTATTATTTTATAATAGTGGGCGAATGTAAATTATACGCAGTTTTACATTCGCTCGACATAACGACTACCGTTACGTCACTGTGCAAAATAAAGTATTTGGTAGGTAATGGTTTGGTAGATTATGTACCTATATCTTACCTACTTGATTTTGTTGGAGCATTTTTAGTAAGTTCGTAGTAACGTAGGCACGTATACCTAACCTATTACCTACCAAATATTTGGTTTTGTACTCTTTTTGGTCATCTACGATATTGGATACATTTTACCAAGAAGTTTCAAACCTCTTTTGTCGCGCGCGCGCTCCCTGTGGAGATCGCATCTTGCAAATTTAGTATGGGAAACATGGGAAACGATGAAAAATTCTGTGTCAAAATCAGGGGTGCGGACAAATGAAGCGGATTAGCGGGAGGAAATTGCTCATACAAATTTATATGGAGTTTGAAAATGAGAATGTGTGAGTGAGTATCAATTTCGATATACATTTGGCACGATTTTGGCATCCCCTAAAATGATTTTGTTACTCATCCATATGGGAGTAGCTTTTTTTTTAAATTCATGCATTTTACCAAATCAAGGTTTTACAGCATTCTACATTATATGCAATATATTTATTAAACTACTCGATGTATACCATCCGAATGTAGGTACCTAAATACCTACATAATATTTTCAGATTCCTCAGTGCCCCAGATTTTTAAATTCTTTCCTCTTAAAATATGTATATCAAAAAAAGTTTATTGTAGGTAGGTATATATTTTATTTATCTAATACGATTCAGAATTAGTTAAAATCACAAAATTATAGAAAGTTATGGTTAAAATATTTCATCAATCATAGGATTTAAGGATACGCTTTTAGAAAGACAAAACTTTTTCAAATAGCAATGCTGCGAGACAAATGGCAATGATTAGTGTGAATCACAACAGTTTAATCTGTAAAACTATTGGGACCGTCTCGTCAAACATTATCAATCACTGTGCGAGCGCGGCCGCGGGCAGAATTGCTTTAATTTGATAAAACGCAATTAGCTACCATAAAGAAATCTAATCTGTAGAGGCGGCTTCAACTTTTTTGGCAGCCATCTTTATGTTTTTTGAACGTATTCCACTTTAGACCGTTGAAAGAATGGAAAATGAAAATTCGTTTATTCAAAATTGGAATACAATACAATATTCTCTTTTTAATAATAAAAGAAATAATTATAGTAAAAATTTCTACTTATCTTTATTAGTATAATAGTACAATGATACAAGTGAGCTAAGTTGGTCATTACACTCGAGGCTGGAATGTACACACGAGGCTTGCCGAGTGTGTATTAAAGCCAAGTAGTGTAAGACCAACGCTCACGCGTATCGTACGACGGTTTTCAACACACTTTTTAGCGAGGAAAAAAAATCATAAATTTATTTCCTTTCAATATGCTTAAATTTAATTTGACTAAAGGGATAATGATGTTCAAGAAACTACCTAGTTTCCATTTGTTGCGTTTTCCAGAAGTCGAAAAACAAAAAGTGCCAAGAGTTAAAGTGCTTCTTGATTCCTGGATCTGGGTTGTGTAGATCGTATTTAATGTTGCTATGTTAATTAAGTGGTACGGCTATTAAAATTGCTCAACCCATGCATACAATTAAAAGGTTTTAAAATTTTAATTACCTGTAAGAAATGGCACATTAAATGTTAAGCACAATTTTTGTATTTTTTTACATAAATGTATCACACTCCAGTACATGTCTAAATTATTTAATGGCCAGTGCAGTGGCAGCACCAGTCACCCATAGTTAATTAAGTTATACGATACTAAATACAAGCTATATTGTAACTTTACTTGGGTTTGTTAAAAAAATGACATACCTGCTTGATGACATTTTCCGGATAGTCATTCCGGTGGCAGTTGCGGTATCAAGTGGAACGCAGCGGGGTTCGATGTCTAATTCACTGCGCTACCAACAGGTGGCAGCAGCGCGGCCTTTCAAATCTGACAGACGCCATTGCCTTTACGTCAGAAAGCCGCGAATAAAATTAATGATGTTCGCGCCTTAATGACGTTTCACGACGCCGCTCCATTGTGTCCGTAATACAACAATTATTGAGATCATTTATTAAGTTTATTGATCTTTTAACTTAATCTTTTATTTCGTAATTTAGCTCCGTGCGAGCGCGCGAACTCTGAAAAAAATATCTCATATGCGGAGGCATTTTTTGGACTATTTTTGTCATTATACGCCGTGATGTGAGCGGGGCTTTGAATGTAGAGGCAATTACTGCCCCGCATGTGGTTTGATTATGTAGAGTTCCATTCCATCTAGCGGTGACGGTGAGGATATAAAACGCCGGTAAAAACATTACTAAAACCTTTTGTCGGTGGTAGTTTTCGAGCTTCCGTTGCTAAATTGGCGTTGATATTACCAACTTTTGTTATAATACAGGTCCGTATGTGAAGATACTAATGATATGAGATGCAGATTAAGGAAAATATCATCTAGCTTCACGAATATGATTTGGCGCTTTATGCTACCAAGATAATGTTGTGCTTAGAGCGTGCGACATCTTGTGGGTTAATGTATAGCGCTCGTTAGACAGTTATCCGATGTCGAGGAAGTTGTTGGTAGTTTGCAGCGAACGTAGGTAATTACCAGTTAGTCAGTTAGGACCCTTTGATGTTGAGTAACTCTAAAGCTTAGCGTCTTACTGCAATCAGAAACTCCGCCTGCATCCTAATTGCTAGTTTCCAGTGCGAAGGTTTTACTTTAATAGAGAAGCGCTTGTTACAAACAAATTGAGGCACGGAAAACACGTCTAGGAAAATCATATCTAACAATACACTAAGATTACCGACGTGATATAATTTTCTCGACAAGGGCCGATTTCTCAATAATTCTGAAGAATTATAATTTCAAAAGTGGTTTCATGAACAAAAGCCAGTAGTTGTTAGAGTCTGCGTTTCACTATTGTACATGCGGATATCATCTTTATATAGAGGAGACATTATCTATTATGGCGTACAGTGTTCTTATAGCTGGGTTATCGTGTCATCTATATTGGCGACTCTACATAGATATATTTATCGGTAATTCCTCGTGTTCAGCCACGACCGTCGGGAACCAGCGCAATTAGATGCAATCGTGTCGGAATTATTGTAATAACCGAAAAGAATCGATGCTCTAACGACGTTCGAATTTCGATCGGCGCTTTGCGATTGGCGCAGCGCTCACCAATGCGCGGGCGCACGATCGCCGGTCGTTGGGCGATCTGCGGACGATAAGCTAATTATACCACTATAGCCGGACGTTGATCGTTATTGTACTACCTATTGGACTCTATTTTTCAGTTGTTAAGCTTTTGTAAGATATTTTAATCGCAACAAATAAAGGAGTTCCCAACGTTGTTATTAAAATGTCGAAATGAAACCAATAGTTATATATTCATCCAAATCTTGTTATTAAGTAAGATTATGATAACAACGTATGAACCGGTTACGTATGTGTGTTTGTTTACACTAGTTTGGTACATAACTACATGGGGGTAATACATACTAGTAAGTAATCATACATCTACTAAAATTTTAAGTGGGTGCTATGCCCCTCATCCATCAAGTTTTTATTAGAAAGTAAAGTCACCTAACACTTAAAAAGAACAAAGTGAATGTCACATTTCCTCAGGAAAAGGACATGTCACTATCTTAGACCATATCCGTGTCTAACCTCTAGTATTATCTGCGATCGCAGGCACCGTGGTCACGTGCGCCCGTCGCGACGCCTGCGCACCTCAATTCTGTTCATTTGCCCGTACGTGTCGCACGTAAGTATACAGGGTGGAAAAGACAAACGCTACCTAGAAGGAAAGTACTTTAATATTGAAGACAGGAAATTTTACCTAAAAGATACTTTATTTTATCTAAAAATATGTATATCAAATACTGTTTTCATAGATTAAAAAAAAGTCACGTGACTGAGAATTGAACCAATACAAAGAGCATTCTGTATTTTCATGGCACCAAATCAAATGAATGTCTGAGTCAAAATTAATGTAACACTTACAAAATATTTCTTAAAAAAGCCCTTTATATTACAAAAATTCAAGACTTTTTTTGTTTTTATAAAGTTTATGAATGGTGTCTTTCTTAGTTTTAAAAACAGAAAAGGTCTCGTTTGAGTTAAATTTGCCTTATTGTACCCTCCCTTTTTCCCACTCTGTATATACGTGTGAGAAGCTTCGAGGGCAGAAATTAAGCTCGTCATGTGCAGGCGCTGTTATTATTCCTACACAAAGCTATGTAAGGTATATAGGTACCCTTGGTACACTTGAGAAATCTAAAATATTTTTGTGATGTAACTACAAATTTACGGTTTTCGGATTTTCCTCTTTATTTGTGCTTTAAGTAATCTAGTGCTTTTTAAATGTGAAAGCTTGTCATTGGCGTTTAGTTTTTAAGTTCATTGCTCACTTTATAATGTAAGCTCCCCAAAGTCATAAAATAAAATAAAATATACGTATCGAAACGCAAAAACTAACAAAATTTATTTCAAAAACCACTCGGGAAAGCGGAAAAGCGCTTTTTTCTTGCCAGCTTGTTACGCTGGCTACAGTAATATAATGAATGATGTAGTGAAAGGATTTGAATGACTTAATGAGTGTAAACATTCACACGCGTTGGACGGTTCCAATTAGTGTTAATTTGATCTTTTAATTAGATGTTAAACTGTCTCTTACCTAAGAGACTCCTTACAATAATTTAACATGTACGTAAGAAACACATTTTCAATAGGCACTCAAGTAGAGCCTAAGGCAACGCCGGCTTCTGTGGCCACTTCATGCCAAATGGCACATCCTTGACAGTACTTAATGAGAGCTGTTGGAGTCAACCGCATGCCATTTGAGTGTAGTTTCCCCTCAACAAGGCAAACCCTAATTGTTTGCGGTCTACCCGCCCTTAAATGCTTACCAAAACGCGCCCAAGCACTTTGGCAATGTACCTATTTAAAGCAGATAAACTAGCTTCAACGACGTGCGGCTAATTTGTGTAATTATGTCAATTGCAGAGTCACCCGGAAGAACGATCAGAGTCACAAAATCCATAGAGTTTAAATTACATTGCCACAAAACTGGTGCAATTTGGTTATGGAGCTTATTATTTTGTGGATAATCTGATCGTTCTTCCCGTGTACTTAGTCTCATTCTAACTAAAAATGATAGTATAAAAATCTGAAAAACGCATGATGTGAGGCGTACTTACATAACTCTGTAAGAGTTTTCTTCCAGTATATACATATATACATTTGGATGAAAGAGACCAGTGAAACAGGCAGACATAGCATACATTATCACTAACATAAATAATATTAATTAATACAATAATTAATCAAATTCTGTATTAAACTATAATTTTACATTTAATTTTATTTCATTAATAGGGAGAATCGATACGGAATGTTAGAACTAATAATTAACATAGCCTTAGTGTACCTATAAATTGGAGATTCAAATTGAGTTGCTACAACGTACCTACGTATAGACGAACAAAGAGCCTCATTTTGGCGTGTAACCATTTTTGTTGACAAGGTCAAAGTGTGTCAAATGTTTCTCTGGATTATTGCGATACATAACACTAACACACGTAACCATTATTGAAAATGTGACATTACTTAAAATAATCACGATTTAACACAAAATATTGCGAGAGCTCGTGGTACCACGCGCGACGTCTTGTGACGACCTGTCATTCAAAAAGGGTTATTGCCAACTAATCATATGATTCGTTCGGGGTTGCATCTGATCACACAAAAAGTTCCCATCGGATCACATGATCCGATGCAACTAAATTGTTAAATAAAATAGGTTACAATAACCTTGAGTTCGTTTTCTCTTTCTTTCTTCATTTTATATGTTTTTCTCACTTGCACACTTTGTTCGTTTATGCGCTTGTATATTCTAAGTTTATGGTTGCTACTGTCTGATTCACCAGCTCATCCCTGAGTGGAGTGTGAATGGACTGATTGTATTTCCATGTCGTTTAGAAGCTATTACTACGTTAGGCCAGACGTAGTCGCCTGTCGCCGGCCATCGGCGCAGGCGCAGGGCGTGGGCGGCGACATGTATAGGCCATTTGTTCCGATGACGACCGATGTCGGTTTTATTATAATTCGTTTATCGTGTTTATAATATAAACTTTATACAAACAAATAAAAATAATTGTGAAAGTATGATTTCTCTTCTCGAGATTTTGTTTTAAGATATATAAAAAAGAAGATCTAAGAATCTAGGTACCTATCTATTCGAAATCTGACCCCACTAGCCTTTACATAGAAACATGTTTCGTAAATTCGTATTAATCAATTGATTTGAAAGTTTTTATATATTTTGTGCGTTGAATAGCAAAATAAAGTCTATCTCATGCTTATTTAAACTTTGTAACTTTGTTTGCAAACACATACCTTGTAAACAATGATACTTACTTATTTCATTAAATTTTTTAACTTGAAAAGGACCGTACCTTGAGGTAAGTGCGGTCACCGCTGTCCAAAACACCCCAAATGATATTTTGGAATTATTATTTTTATAAACAGTTGGCTTTAAATACAAAACCGGAGCAATGTATATTCTGTGTCCATGTCTCGAATTCGGATTTCACTGTACGAAAAACGATGTCTGGAAGAAATCGCTCTTAGCGATAAGACCGCCTAGTAGTACCTTCTAAATCTATTGTAATATTGTGTTCTAATTTATTTTTCGTGCAATAAAAAGTATTGAATTGAATTGAAATAGACTTTTAAAAATGATTATCGGACCATGTTTCTAACGATTTTGAAATAAATTCTGTAGAATGAATTAGTTTTAAATGCACCTATATCTAATTCAGATAACTACAATATAATTCAGATACATAGTATTGTTGTATGTCATGCCATAAGCTAAATAAAATTAAATAATAAGCTAAATTAAAAGCTAAATAATATTGCTAAATGGTAATCAAGATCTGTAATTACGGTTACGTTGCGTGTAATTTTCTAAGTGTTATAAAATTTAATACACTTGGTGTGGAAGTAAAAATTGCGTTTCTTTGTTGTTCCTGCTCACCCACGGGAAATAATTGGCGTATGAAAAAATACAGGAAGTCATTAGTGGCAAAACGAGCGGCATCTATTTCACGAGAACCGCCAGTTTTATACTCACATCCGCTTGTCACACCGAAGCATAACTTTAAACTAGAAGAAGCTTAATAAATACATAGGTACATATTACTAGTAGTTCCGTGAGAACAGTAGACCTCGCCAGCCCTTATAAACCAAACCTAAAAGAAACCAACAAAAGTCAACTTTGGAAACAGAAAAAGTACCTACTAAAGTGACAAAAATTAGCACTTTAAAGCTTAATATTTCGCAAACGGATCCCTGAATCGAAAAATGTTTATCACACACCCGCGATATTTTTGAAAGACCCATCCAACGATAACCCACACCATGGATATCACGCGGAAAAAAATAATTTTCCATTTTACGTATGCAGTTCTATGAACATAATTTATTTTTGCAACTTTCTTAAGTCGATCCACTATTACTCAAAAACTAATAGAACCTACTTAGCCGTAATAGTTTTCCTTGTAACTACGTTATATATGCTACTGCCATGAATTTTTTCACATTTCCAGAAGCAACCGTTTAGCTGGCAGGGGGGGGGGACACGTGACTCTAACAAAAATTACCGCTTTAAAGCTTAATATTTCGCCAACGGATCCCTAAATCGAAAAAATGGTATTCACACACCAGCAATATTTTTGAAAGACCTATCCAACGATATCCCACACTATGGGATTCACAAGAAAAAAAAAGTTCACTCCCACTTTGCGAGTATGGTAGGTACTCTAAAAAAAATGTTTTTCAAAATTTTATTCTACTCATTTTGTAGGTTTAATTAATTTATACATATGCCAAATTTTCGTCAAAATCGGTTGAAAAATGCGACCTGTAGAGAATTACAGACAGACAGACAGACAGACAGACAGACAGACAGACAGACAGACAGACAGACAGCCGGACAAGAGCATTTTTGGCCAGTCTCGAAACGTAGACGCTTCGCTCGCTTCGCTCGCTCGGTCAATTATGTACATACATAGGTACAGATAGATTAATAAGAAATATAATTCTATCGTTCACTTTACTAGTTTAAAAAGTCAAACTCTTGCTCCCTTAATTGTATTGAGCAGTAATATGTATAACAACATGTATTGTTATAGGTACTTACTTACTTAGGTAGAATGCAGCACCTAACAAATCTGCATTCTGCCATTCGGAAATAGAATTACAGACACGATAATTCCATTATAAATTCTTCTTACGAGTAAAAGATGTAACAAAACTGCTCATGATTACAATTTTAAATACCTACTGAAAAATTAAAAACATGAAACTCGTCTGATAGTACGTATCATCAATCCATAGACTTAAATTTTTTTCGCTACATTCTAAATAAAGGTAATTATGTTGTTATCATTCTAATGTACAGCCAAAGATAGCCGCTGTTAATAAGCCGTGTGTCCTCGTAATTCAGTCATTTTAATTCACTTTTAATTCGCCTTATGAATAGCGCTTTTACGTGGTTTGTACATCATTGTGTGTTCATTAATATAATATTAATGTGGCTCGTTATGTGTGGGCAGAGAGTGGGAAGGCCGTTAGCGATATGTGTCAACCAGGCACCAGGCACCATTCTCGACCGGTTCTCTACGTTTTGAGCGAAGTAAAGCTTTATTCGTATCGTTGCTTGACGAATTTGTAATTTGGGCGAGCAGAAAACAGTTAGAATTTGCTACAATAAATGCTTTATTAGAGCGTATCTCAATTTATATCATTAGTCGTCGAGAATTTCTCGAACCAGATCTGCGGTGATAGGTTCATATTATCCCTTTTTGTTGTGTCCGTCCTAAATATACGATGGGGTATTTTATAGTACCGGAACGGAAGGGACAACGTGGGACTTGCAAATAGCCAGAAGTTTCTGCGGATTAATTACTCTGTGACGGAAGTAGATGGCAGGGTGTAGTGGTATGTCCAAAGGGTTTGTCAAAGATATGCTAATAATTTATAGAGAACTTATGCGTACATAGACAAATACTTCAAACATCATCAACAATGTTGTTTGTTGTCGACCAATACTTTACCACACCTCACAATGGAAACTGATGGAACTTTATCTAATGTAAGATATTGAAAAGACAAAAGAATTCTATAATTTCTCAATTACAGTCAGAAATTATGCTGAATAACTTTGCAAGGAAGCTGAGCCATTAAGAGACTGTTTTGTTTAAAATGGTGCTATCGCTATTGGTGTGCTATGCTACGCTAAACGTGTTTGATTACGTACGACGACGTAAAAGTTTGTCAGTATAACTTAAATTGCTCAGAGGCATAGAGTTAAGTGAGTTCGGCTCAAAATGTTCAAGAACCACTAAAATAAAGGCCATAAAATTCATAGACAAGTCAGATTCTTTGCTAATGATGGTTTTAAATTGACTGTTGCGTAAACAAAATTCGACGTTATGTAGGAAAAAGCGTGTGTCATCATAAAGCGAGTATTCAGAAACGACACACCCATAAAAGCCTTATGATTAGTCAAACCGCTAGAGGACGATTCATTATGGCCCATTATGCGTCGTGTTTATCGACTTACCCTCTACAAGCCAATAAAATAACGAACGACCAAGATAAGAGCCGGACAGTCCTCTAATCTCCGGAACAAGGGACACTAATTCGATTGTGGTTTTGGTCGAGCCTTTTTGGGGTTTACGGCACAAATTGAAGTGTTAAAAAAACTACAAATTGGCCTTTTCGTGGGCCATTCATTAGTTTGACGCCATTGAGCGTCGCTTGTGTCGTTTTCGCTCAATTAGTTAAACGGAAATTCGAGACCGGCCGTAGCGGGCCGCTGGCACACGGCGCGGGCTCCATATACTCCCGACACCAACAAATAAACTACGGCGATACTGTTTAAAAGAATTAGCATCGCCATTTGGATAAGCTCACCAATTATATTATTGCGTAAACACTTATATTTTAGGAGCAGTCACTCAGAGAGATTTACGATTCTTTTATTAGGTAATGATTTTTATTGGTCACACTAAGTAATAAATTTTTAATTGGTATTACACCTGACTAAATTCTACAAGCGCCGTTATTATTGGTCTTGTTTTATATTTAAGTACCTAGGGTCCTTTGTGTAAATTATTAATTATTAATGTTTGCGTGTAAATACCTACCTATATGTAGGTATACCAGCAATTTAAGAGAAGCATTTATTTTAGGGTCAAATAAACATCTCCCAAAATCACACAAAATGTAGCTGAGCAGGCAGACCTTTCGTGATCACAATTTACGAAGTTAAATCATTTACCCTTTCGGATCCACAATGACAATTTATTATTTATTCAAATAAAACTAATATAAATATAATCTAATGAACGTGAAGATCTAGGTACTAGTAAAGTAGGTTATTTATTAGTATATTACAATTAGTAAGTAGGTAGTTGTAGATTTTTATTTATCTTAGAGTATGTCTGTGATTTTATACTTTCGTTAATTTTTTAATGACCTATTGTTAACATCGATCTTGCTTAATCATAGGCAGAGAATGATTCAATTTTCTTGTCAATTTCTGTTTCATAAAATATACGGCTATACCTACGCACATGTTACAACTCACATTCTTTAACAGTAAAAAACCCACAATAAGGTGATTTTAACACATTTAGCGTATCGCTCGTATAGTTAAAAGCTGTATAATAGCGTTATCGCAGGGCCGGCACTAAATTGGGATGTCTCGGCGAGGCGTGGCGGGCCCTTATCAGTTTTGTCGTGTTCATCTTGAGTTGTGTTAGGCTTTACTCGGGATATTTACGTCGCCCCACGCCTGGGGTGGCGACTCGGCCTGGCTTGGCGGGCCTACGCGACAATGTCGGAAACTTATTGCCTGTGTATTCAGCGCTATTTTGATATCATAAGTTTCTTTTGGCTTTTGAACTGTTATGAATAGCCTAATATTTATCAAAAAGTTGAAAAGGTGGGGTTTGCTAGATGGCATTTCGTACATACCTACCAGTATCATCGTTTCATTATAACACTTATATCAATCACAACGTTTTCTTATTTGGGTTCCGGACAATCATTGCAAAATTGATAAGATGATACGTTTAATGGGTCCCTTTAATAAATTAGGAGTCTGAGTCATTGCACCTAAATGCATTAGTAAAACAAAGGCTCATATAATTATTTTTATCATACGAGAATGGAAAGATAAATCCATTGAAGTGACAATGTAGGTAACGTACGATCGTCACCGATACCGATTACCGCCTAAGCGACAACCCTTGCCGGACGCATCGATTTGATGAAGCGCTTTTTTGATACTTTTTCTCTTTTTTTTCGTCTTATTGTCCGTGGTCCATTGATAAACGGACAGGTATACGTAGGTACTCAGACAGGCGCCAACATTCCTCGCTCCGACCTCACACTTACTCGAAGGCTTTTATAAAAACGGGCACACTTTTTTATATTAGCACTTTTTGGACTTATTTGCCTTCTTTTGTGTGTGTCGTGGCTGTTTGTTTTGGTTATTAGCGCGGCTGTAGGAAGTGGACGCGATAAACCTATTGGGTTAAGCGTTTTATTGTAGCAGTTTTGGATATCCGTTTTCACTTTACATTTAAACACCGAACTTCTAAGTCAGACTGCAACAGGTCGGACCTTGTTGATTTATTGATGAGTCCTATTGATAAATACGTGCGCTTTATAACTCCATTAGCGCAATATTATGGAGCAAAAACTCTAGACAAGTAAATAAGAGTTTTCGCCATTTGTTTTTTTTAGCAATAAATGGTATGTTTAACCACATACTCGTAATCAGGTTCGACGACCTCGAGCTATAAATTTAGCAAAAACGGAACTAGTCGTATTAGCATTTTATGAATGGACAGACTAAAAGCGTGTCGGTGACATTGGAAAGTAGTGATGTCACCGGCCCGAGCGGAGGACAGCGGTTTCAATACATTGAATGTACCTACAATTAATTTGATTTTTTAGTAAAACGCATTTTTCCTTTGAAGTATTTTCCTCCCTCTGTTTTGGACCGTTTGGTTTGTTTGGTGGTTTTGCACTGTTTTATTAAAAAAATAAATCAAATACATTACAAAACTATCGAATACTTGTTCGTCCGTCTTGTCATTCTGTTTGCCTGGCTTATATTTCAGAAACGACTGGACCATAGGTAGCTTTTTCTGTGTTCTGTGGACTGGACCAATTAAGCTGAAAAAAACGTACGAGTAAGTAAAAATAGTTGCCCGGCGATGTCGGCCAAATTATGGATGTTTCGGCGGAACCCGCACATTGTGTACGACGTACAATTTGCTGACTTTTATCTGTCCGAATGGACCTTACAAGTCTTCGAACCGTAAGTTATCGTATTATGTGTAGAAATATTTATGGTGAAGATTTTATGAATGAACCGGCCGATCTGTGCCCCGAGCGATACGGTGAACCTCAGCTTGGCTAGGTTGCGGTAAAATTGGCGAATTAGGCAAAATTACTAATACCTGTCTCTGCCTCGTCATTTTCGTCAAACTAATGAGCGGCTCGCCGTCGTCGGCCCCTTTGCGGCCTTCGCGTAATAGCTGCGTTTAGTGCCGTGCAATTTTGATTTATTTAACGAAGGGATCATTTCCGGTATTAAATGACAATTTAGCGTTCAGTTCATTCATGGTTTTTTGTTTGGTGATGATGGAGAATAAGTGTTAGCTAAGACCTTTAGATCTACTGTTTTTATATGTAGGTAATTTGTACTGTGGCGGAATAAACAATGTGTACAATATTGTACACTAACACTTCAATTTCCCGTAAAAGTTATAAAGAGTATGAAGTCTAGTAATTCTATATATATATACGAAAATATGAAGATTGTCTATACAAATATAGCCTATAAGATTGTCTATAGAAACAAAATATTTTTTGAAAATTAAAACAAGGTAAGCACGATATTAAAGCATTTTAAAATTACTATCAAATGTTCATATAATATCTGCATGCACGTCTCACAAACGCAATTGTCCATGCAATTACTCATTACAAATTGCAAAACAATCTAAATGCTCATTGTAATCATTTTCGCATGATTACACAAACTGCAGAACCAATTATTTGTTATTAGGAATCAAGTCAACCACACATACTTAAGTATTGCTGTGTATTTATTCTACTGCGGAAACGTGTCTTCAATGTAATAAATAATTATAATTGAAAATACGATTTGAACTTTGCGCAAAATGAATATTATCTTATTTTCATAAGTTTAAATAGCTATAGTATAGGATTAAAGAGCTTGTAATGGGAAAGAGCGGTTGTAATTAGAGGCAGATCACAATAAAATATAAACAGTAAGAAAAAAACAAGTGCGAGTGGGACTCGCGCCCTGAGGGTTCCGTACAGACGTAAAGAAAAACATCGAAAATCGTTAATTTGTAGTTTTATATCACATTTGGATTTGTACATATGTAAAATTAAGTTTCGTACCATAAAAGAGTGTATGTACAAGAACGGATGTCTACAAATGTTGCGATTTGTGAAGATGATTAATATTTACAAGTTGTAATGCACATAATGTGGTCGCTAAAGACCCAGAGGCTACCTTAAATAATAATAATAATAAAAATTAGGTTTGTTGGTAATAGAATTTTGTTTGTACATGTTGACATAGGACGCGCCGCTATTTGATACGTGGCGTCCGATCCAAAGTAAATATTTTATTAGTTTTGTTTCTTTGGGTGCTGACGTTAAATCGGCAGGGTCTGGCTATTTACATGGGACCCGGGGTTTTCCTCAACTTTGACACCCGCTCGCAGAATTTCGAGGCAAACTGTTCCTTTTGATACGTTTAATGGAATGACAAATAATATGGATACGGTATAAGTATAAACTTTTATCGGGCACTGAGCAAAAAAACCTATAGGTACATACTTAAAAAAAATCTTACTTAATGAGAATATTAAGCAACGTGACAGTGGGCAGACCAATCCACCTGTCGAATCCACGACCTATAGACGAGTTGTAGAGTGATCTTATTGGACAAAACCCTCAGTAATTGAAGTTTGAAGAAAAAAAAATTTTCGTTAAATTGATTACAGGAGATTTAAGTTTTATTTTTCCGAGATATTAGAGAAACAAAAACATTAATATGTGTACAACGTACACTTTGCTGACTTTTAAAACTTAAAAGTATCTTAGTAGCGCTGGAAAGTAATATTTTAAACGACCCGTGCCCGTAGCACTGGCTCTCATTACTCAACTCTGTAAAGCTATGTCACCAAAAACCTTTGATATTGAATTATCCTTATCTCTTTATTTCCATGCTGTGATGTCATTCTGCCATCGAGCAGGTATCAATAAGTCCATTTACCATATTTTAAGATACATCAAATGATATAGTTTTTGAATAAGATATGTTTTAACTCCTTTAAATAAGGTGTAGTTTTGTATGACAGATAGTTTTACTGATGTTAGGAATTGCTTGACCGTCTTATCTCTTACCCGTTCTGAGCCAGCTCGAACTGTGTCGTTAGAAATACTAATGTATACGTACGTATGAGTATGTCTTCTTCTTAATATAATAGTAGACCACAGAAGATGCCTATAGATCTCAGCTTTGTATGTTTTTGTATGAGTTATATAAGAAAAACAATTAAAAAAACATTACGTAAATATTTGTCAAAAGCATGAAGCTCCAATCAATGTACGAAGAACAAGCGTTATATTTACCTACTTAAAAAATGTCTGGTATTATTATAATAATCTAAACCTCAAAGAATCACTGATCTATTTTCAGTTTCTGTATAAAAACTGCCCAATTTAAATTGTATTTTCAATGTAATTATAATGTAATTTTCTTTTATAAGAATTATATACATCTAAGTATCTAAGTATACAATCTTTCAATATTTCTACGCGTCATAAAATTTATTTGGCTTAGCAAAAGGCAGATAAGTAGGTACCTAACTAGTTTAATTTATTTGGGTCTGATAAATAATTATTATAATTTTTTAATTTAAAAAATCCCAATAAAGGAATTACAATTCAGAATATTTTTATCGGCCCCAGATCAAGATAGTACATACATATAGGTATGTGTACATTCCAACACGGGCAGTGTATCAAAAAATTCTCACAGAATGGAACATTTAATAATACGAATGGGCATAATGCGATTCAAACGATTTATATTCCATGTAAGCACGTCACGTACGGTCTAAATGATTGGTTGAGAGCCGAAAAATACACCGAAATCGCTCCTATTAACCTACGATCGGATCGTTCGATACAATCGTAAGAAATCGATTCGAATCGAGAATAAACACTACAATTAAGCTGGCTGCAGCTGTTAGATATGCGATCGGCATCATCCACTAAAATAATATGACACAGCCATTTCTGAATCTTCTTCACGTACACAAAAAGAAAAACTATTGATATAAGTATATGTATAATTATGTACATTTGTGTAGAGACTGCAACGAAGATTTTCCAATTTATAATTTTAAATTTTTTGTAGGTTACAGGTACTAGTAGAATTTTCCTGTCGCTGCTTAGTTTACATTAATTCCTTAAAATACAAGGAGAATTCAACAATAAACATTTTCTTTTACAATTGAATTCTTGTTACGTTTGAGGAGTTAGTACAAACCTGGTACAAACCAATATTCAAACAGAGCTAAGTATTGATGTACGCACTATGCTTTAACTTGAAAACGGTTAAAAATATTAGTTCTTTAGGAACAACTTGTTACAAAGTCAACAAAATCTGTCATTTTCAGGGATGTGGGTCGTTGTGTCCCACGGTCCCACCCCTTAGATGTGACAAAGTACAGAGGCTGTGTTGCTGACTCTCCACGCAGGGATCGACGGCGGACACTATAAGTGGTTACTCATGCTTTCAGAGCCTATAATTTGACAATATTTTGTGTCATTTGGGCTTTATTATTACTTATGCCATTACACGTCTGTGGATATAACGTTAATACACGAACATCGCAGCCGCGGGGGCGATTAAGGGCGCACTAACCACAGGGTCCCCTAATTCAATATTAAAAGCATCCCACGACGTGATCGGCAACTAATAATAGTCTAATTTAAAGAAATGTCCCTGAGAAAACGTCGGAATGTCATCCTATTCCTTATAAGTTTTTTCTAATACGTAAAATGAAATCGTTTTGGATTACTGTGTTTACGGACACTACTTTTGTTTAATATTGGAAATAATGTTCTTTAATGGCTCATAAATACTGTACTATGGGTCATTTATAGGTTCTTAACATCAGTGTTCGCTCATAAAAAAGGTCAGCAAAGCGTACGTTCTAGAGAAATGTGCGGGGGATCCGTAAGTATGTTTTTCTGCGACATATTTTGAAAAATATTCCTTTTATCACAAATTTCCATAATTTTATCATCAATGAAAGTGTGAAGTGTGGCAGACAACAGACGGATGAAATATCTTCGCTACAGGATAGTCGATTCTTAAAAAGATGAGTAGGTACCTATGTAAAGGTACGAATTGTTTCATTTTATTAGAACTAAGTACAATGATGAAAACACGTAGGTAATAAAATCAAAATTAAGTCTGGCTTCTGGGGAGTCAATCTAGCCATCTGTAAATAGGAGTATCATCGTTTCGTGTAGAGCTGTGGCTGGCCCGGCGGACAGGTATGTAATCAGGAAGATGACTTCAGCCGCTCTCGGTATCTTCAGAAGTCATACCACAGAGCGTTGGACAAAAAATACTACCTACTTCGCAGAACTAAGTAATTTTTTTTATTAGAAGAAAAACAAAAATTGTGAGGAAAAAACAGTCGAGGAAAAATGTGATAAGATGAAACAAGATACGGGGAAAAACACGACTGTGTAAATAAGCTGCTGAGAAAAAAGTCCTGATAATATCGCGTTTGGGAAAAAATTCGAAAAGTAAAGTTTCAAAAGAAAAATGCAATTGGGAAAATTATGTAACAATCTCCCGAACAAGGCCCCGGCTACGTACCTGCCGCAGCTCATAATGCAGCAGGGCCCGGGCAGGGCGTGCGCTCCCAGCCCATGCATACTAACGCGAGTCGTAATAAGTAGCCTGATTCCATGTTTATCCCTCTCCAGTCCCTTCCCGACCCCATGGGCTCTACGTGCCTATTCCACTGTCGAGACACTATAAATATGATGCGACATTCGGTCAGGCGGGAATTCCCCTTAGCCGCTTTTGGTTCATTACTTTTGAGTATTTATTTGTTTTAACTCATTGTGCTATGTACTGATTTGTTTGAAGTCGGTGCCCAGCCGGTAGTAGGCTAAGGGCCTCTTACACCCGTTGCTGATAAAGTCCTAGATAATATGCAGGTTATCTACCACATACCCGTTATGAACCACAGACCATGAGAGCAGAAGTCTGCTTCGCTTCGTTATACGCAATAAACCTAGGTATTTTTTATATTTTATTCTCAAGGATAATTACCAAAAAACGGACTCAATAATGTACTTTCTGTATTTTATACATAAATATGATAATTTATGGGTATTTATGAATACTTTTTTAAATAAAATTTAATCTTTTTAATATATAAAACAAAGTCGTGTTAGTTATACCACTTATAACTGAAGAACGGCTACACGGCTTTTAAAATAGTTTTGAGGGTCGAACCAAGTGGAATTCAATGATCCTCGTGGCCCGACAGTCGAACCAAGTGGAATTTTAAAAATCCACTTGGTCCGATGGTCGAACCAAGTGGAATATCAAATTCCTGATGGTCCGACATGTCGACCCACGAGGAATTAAAATTCCACTTGGTTCGACTGTCGGACCACGTTGTCGAACCACGTGGACGCACCGCATTTTACACTAATCCACCGGTCAATCAGCTCGCGGATGTATTATATTGGAGTGTAATTAAAAGTGGAAATACATCCATTTGACCCGTGGATTAGAGTGGAATTTAATAGAGCAATTTTACAGGTGTTTTGAAGTTCATTTGTTTGTACTTAATATAATCTCTGCCGGTAAAAAAAACTAAACTAATATCGTGCATGTGTATCTGTTATGCTTAATATTTTTTAATCTTGTTTATAATTTAATGAGTGCTGTTGATTTTCCTAAATAAAATAATAAAAATCATAAATATGATAGAGTATGTTCGCATAATTGTCGGGCAATCACGCCATACCTGCTTAATCGAGTTGGATGAAACTGGACGGCACAGTAATTATTAGTATTCTTGGATTAACATATCTCGGAGTGTTATGTAGTTTTTATGGTGCAGCATAAATTACGTCCGCGCGGCCGAAGTCGCGGTAATCTCCAGTCAACAATAAAAACAATTACACCAGAAAGTTTTCCAACAATAGGACATAAATTCACGTTATTTAATGAAAGGCGGATGTTTATCGTTCTAATGTACAAATAAATATTGTCATTAAAAAAACGTAACATAACAAAACGGTCGTACTAGGCAATTTTTTTGCCGATAAAATAACATTTAATGTGCATTTGATGCTGAATTAAGTTCCTATTGTCGTTGTGGGTCATTATTATATTAATAGCATTATAAATGGAGTTGGATTGTCATAGGAGCGGATAATGAGCAGGTTTTTGTCATCTGTCCTTTGCTATTACGTCATTACATGTGGCCCTGTGGCGAGGCCTCCCCCCCACACCGCCACCGCCACGCTCACTGAACTACAGCCAATCACGAGATACTATTCTGGAGACAATTTTGGAAAATATACGTGTTTTGATAGCTTTTTATTAGGTAACAGCCATTCTTAGAAATGCTTGCGACCACTAATGGGCGATACGTAGACAGTAATAATAGCTTGCGTTGGGAAGGTAGACTTCGGTATGTTCTGTTGAGCTATCTGATATGAAAACAGCATGAGAAATTATTATTTACGTTTGAGATGTCCCTTACATCCCTATGTGCCTACACTGTATATGTTTCTTTTTTAATAATTTTACTTACATACGATTTTCTCCTATCTTACTACGGGTCAAGGATATTATTAACATACAGATTATGACAACTGCTAACATAAAGTTTCATTTCATTTCAAAGATGGTTCAAGTAGTTGCTTGTAGTAGGTAAGGTTATGGAGTATTTTCCTCGTGGTTCGACTGTCGGACCACGTTGTCGAACCACGTGGCCACAGCGTTATATTCTCTTTGTGTAAGGTAGGTATACTTACTTGAGTTAGTGACAGTTTTTGACATGAAACGTGTGTAGCATCGGACATGTAGAGAAACTTAAAAAATGAAAAGCATTACATGAGACTCGGGTTTTGCAACTACTGTTTACATAATATGAACAAAACAAATTATAGCATTTTACTTTAATTAGGGAAATAATAGCATTTATTTCATATACAATATTAATCAAAAAGCACAGGTGTTTTTTAAGCTATGTGGACCTAAAAGCGGAGCAAGAGTGTTGAAAAATGACTTCTTGATACAGAAGTCATTGCAGTACAGTTTGATGAAACCCTTTGTTTTTTAACACAGGCGGTGCCCGTGATACAACCGCTTTGTTCAAGATTTAGCGTATCAAGCTAAATCTTGCTGGGGTAGATATTCATACTGGTGTGGTATTTACGGCTAAGCGACAATCGCTCGCAGACGCTCGCTGCGCAGTCCGCCAGCTGAGCGCGCGCGCAGCGTTGCGTAAAAAGCACTAAGCCGAGAGCCGGCCGCTACTTAATGTAGATAATGAGACCATCATCGTTTACAGAAGTAAGTTTAATTAACGTAAAAAAGCGCGTTTACTCTAACCGCCGCGCGGCTTATCGCGCCCATCTCGCCACTTATAATGACTTTTGTTCATTATTTTGTTGCGCGCTGTACGCGTCTGAGCCGTTTCCGGCCGCGCGGTGCCTCTAAACACCAATTTTATGGTTATGTGACTATTTGATTTTATATACGCGGTCATGAATATGAGTTACAATTCGAAAATCAGATTAATTAATTTAAACACAGATGTGTGTTGTTAGATAACGTCGTGTGGAAATTGGGATAAAATTATAATTAGTGTAATTAGTCTAAAACTGTACGGATTTTACTTCGTTAATTGGTATAAAAATCTAGGTCAAACAACTCAAATAAGTATTTTTCGTTATGATGAAGACAAATATAATTATGTATTATTTAAGGATATTTTTTATAAATAACATGTAATAATAAAAATATTCCTAACAAAGATAAAATTTTGACAAAAATGCCCCCGCGAATCGTACCTGGCTCAAAGGTACCCATGACGCCGGCTGCATTGCCACGTTGAACTCGGCCCCCTACTATTTTTATAATCATTTCCAAATGTGTAAACTTGACACAAATATTAAAAACCATGTAAACACAATTTTCGATGTTTTCCAGTTCAGGTAATAATTACTGATTTAACGTGGGACAGAGAAGATCGAGAATCTCTTGAGTTTTACTCTAATTAAGTAATTAAACTAACCAACAGAGAAAGGTCGTTTTAGGGTTCCCTCGAAGAAATCAAAATCTGTTTTGTTAATAATTTCCTTTGTACGACCTACCTAATAGTTGATTCATAGTTGATCCAAACCATAACCAAAAACGTTATGCTTGTACAAGTTTGGCAAACCTTTACTAACGCAAAGCACACCCGTGCTCCACACGTTTGCGTTTGTAAAGGTTTGCCAAACGTATACATGTTTTTAACATAACGTTTTTGGATATGGTTTGGATTTGGCAATACCGTTCAGAACTAGCGCGCAGCATTGACGGAATTACTAAACGGTAGCCTCGAGATACAATGTAGTCATGTCACGACGTTATTTATCTTCATATATAATGTAACGTTACATAATGTCATCATACGGATCCAAAACACACAGTAAATGAAAGCAATTACCGCGGCGCACGGTCCGCGGGCGCGGTATGCACATTACACTGCTGCCATTATATTTTCACGGTTGAAGACGAGTCATTGCTCAACTTTACCGAACTTTTGTTCCTGGCTCTGTTCACATTGTGCGGCTTTCCTTACATATATAAGTACATACGTACTTTCTAAACATCGTGGTGGGATCGATGCAGATAATTACTTCACTATTAGTCTCATACCTACACCAATTCAAATCAACAGCCTGTAAATGTACCTACTGCTGGGGCTCCCTCTTAACGAGAGCGTTCAATCTATAGTCCACCACGCTAGCCCAGTGCGGGTTGGTGGATTTCACATGCGCCTAAGAATTTCTTCTCCGGCCTATGCAGGTTTCCTCACGATGTTTTCCTTTACCGTTTGAGAGAGTCATTAAATGTACCTAAGTTTCGAGATAAAACCCATTAGTATATGGCCCAGCGCTGTCAGTTCTACGAGCGATGTGCCCTGCCCACTGCCACTACTTACATATTCTCATACATTTAATAGGTACCTACATAAATATATATTTAACAGATTTGTTTTACCGGCTATTTCAGATTTGGATCACAATTTTTCGTTATTTTCCGAATTTGCGTTACTTACCGTCTAAAAATAAATGGCATTATGTTAATTCGTTAATACTGCGGAAAAGATAAACTCACGTTCATACAATAATCTTCTCTGTATGGCGCAATAAGTTCTCCGCTTACTAAGTTTACGAGAATGCCGTACAGATAGAGCACACTAACAAGAAAATCTGATTAAACTACCATCACGCGAACTCTCGCTCACATGCGCAATAGAGTATTTAGAGTAAGTACCTCAGTATAAAGTTTTTACTCGTCAGGAGATAACTTGCATAATGATCAAATCAGTTTAGTGTCGCTCTTACTAATGTTACGAGCGGATCTGTTTGTTTATCATTCAGATTTTGATAAAATTTTGTGCAGCGAAGCTTAGGTACTCTACTTAGGTATATGCGTATGTAGGTAACCTCTTTTAACTTAAGTACGAGTATAAATATTTCATCAAGTATATTGGACTTGTTTAATACCAAGGATTTTGTCCTGGACTATGGGAAAGAGTTTTAGACAAAAATGACATCAAAAAGAGAATATTGTATTCCAATTTTGAGTAAACGAATTTTGAATTTGAATGAAATTATATATCCCACAGACGGGGTCGCGGGCAGAACTTAGTATAGACGCCAGACTAGTGCTAGATATACCCACGGTTGCGTCACCCACCTAATAATCTAGGTGGAACAAAGAGACAAGCAATTATAAGTATTTGTTAAGCTGACTTCGAGTAAAAACGCTCGCTAAATTAATGTGCGCCTGCTTCCTGATAATGAGTAATTATTGCAATTAGAGTACGGTCAGCGCGTAAGCTGTCATATAATAATGCATTTGGATGCTTTGTTTAATTAATTATAATTACTAGATTCATGTTATTAGACGCTATGGGTAACTTATTTTATTAATTATTACGGAAGGTAGGTATTTCCAGATAATTACAGTGATTATAAAGGTATAATATAAAATGTATTAAGTAAAATTCCAGACCACAAGCAAAGCACAGTTTATCGTTGAATTTTAACTAGATTATGAAGTGAGGTAACTTCAGTTATACATTGCTATTACAGTTTTTATCTAAAATATAAACTGTTGTATATTTTTTATTTCACGTTTTTATTTATTAAGATCTGTTTGAATGATAGCTATTATTTATAAATTAACGGCTGAAATATTTTCCTACATGAAAAGGCGAAAAATTAGCCTTTTCATCTAGGAAAATAGATTTTTGTAGTGTGGAATTACTTAAAAAAGTTCAACAAAATAAAAGCTTGTTTTTAATAAGTATTAGTTATTTTTTATGTTTTTGGAGTCTGTCTCTTCCAAATGAACCCTAATTAAGGAATCTCATTTGCTGTCGTTACTCAAGTGTACGGCGGGGGTGAGGCGTGGAGCGGAGCACAATGTGCATTGCGCGTCACAATTATGTCATCCAGCACATCGATTACGTGGGAAATTAGATCTTCACGTCTAGTCTGTCAATTGGTTCCCTAGTGCCTCGTCACGTCACTTGCTAGCATACGGGAAGTGTCACTAATCTATTTGATTTTAAGGCAGTATGGTGCTTGAATAACTACAGTACCTACATTGGAAGATATTCTAGACATATAATTTTATTTCTATTATTTTTAATACGTAATTATTTCCAGAGCATCGGTGGCGTAGTGGGGAAGACGCGGCCTATCATGTCGAGAGGTTCGAATTCGACCCCCGGTCCATGTAGGTACTTACCAATGGGATTTTCTCGAAACTTAAGTACATTTAATGACTGCTCTCAAACGGTGAATGAAAACATCGTGAATAAACCTGCTTATCTACTTGCACACAGAAGAAAGAATTCTTAGGCACGTCTGAAGTATTGGGCTACTAGCGTGAGTAGACTATATTGTTGAGAGGGGGGTATAGGCCTGTGCCCTAACAGTGTGGACATATTCACAGACAATTGAATTGATCAACATACTATTGTGATTATTTAATGCGACCATCATGATATCGCGAGTACAGTACCTCCTATATCCGGAGTTGATATATTTAGCGGAAATTTTGGAGTTTAATGAGCTAGAAACATCAAAAATACCGCTCCGGAAGCTCAACAAAAAATAAAACAGTAGTTTTAATTATAAATAACAATTCTTTAGAAATCGATACTTTATCAAAAAACGCGGCGCGCTACCGAGAACGGAAGCGTTCGTTAAACGATCTAGTTAACTCAGCTAACTAATAAATTATTATAATTTAAAATTATCATATTTGTGATATAAATGGCAAGTGCTCGTCATTAAAGAGGTACGATTAGAGTTTTTCAACGCCGAGCGGAGGCGGTGAGCGTGAAATTACCGCGAACGCGCATTTATAGGCGTAAGCGTTTTTGTTCTGCAAGACCGTATATTCTGCGAATTGTTCAGTGTGGCCACAGGTGTCGACCTAAGTAGACATAGGTAACTATAAATTTTTCCAAATAAATAAAACTGACTACTTATTGGTGATACCTATATTTTTTTCCGATGGTTATGGGATTACCTACCCTCGAAATATAGCCTATAATAATAATAAAAATCATTAACAATCGGCGAAGATATCGCGTAACATATGTACTTACTACACACACAAAAAAACAGAATTTCCTCGTTTTTGATGTCGGTTAAAAAAATGATTATATTATTATAGAATAGTAGAAGCAATAAATTGGAAAACAAAAGTGCGACCAGTCGATTATTTCATATTTTTTATATCCATAAATATCGAATATGATCTAGCTACAGGATCTATTATGTACTTACTAGTAATAATAAACAAGTAGGTAAAGTAAAATATGCATGGATATATCTAGAGGATAATATCTAATGTTGGATCTCCTACAGTCGATTGGCGGATTGATGGACTGGATCACATTATCGTCAATCCAAAGTGATTGACGCCTGATTGATGCCGGATTTATCTTGTGAGCGCTTTCAATCAGTCATCGCTCGACAGCAATGAAACCCCACGCAATATCAACGTCTATTTCCAAGAATTGACCAAAACACGCATCTTTCATACGATACCTAACTACTTGCGCAGTCTTCATCTTCCCATATGTTCTTTAATTTATTCAACAGGTTCGTATGCGAGTACCTATATATCTTTCTGCAGCTACTGTTTAGTCGACATGCTCTTTTTCACAGGTTTTTTTATATGTAGGTAAATCATTAATATTGCCACACAAGTTTTGATTTTATTCATTGTTTTTTCGAGGAATGTACGAGTATGCAATTCCAAAGGCGTTCTTGAGAAGACTGATAGTCAATCTGATTGACCGTGTAACCTCGTCTTTCAATCCATCAATCCGCTAACAATCGCATTACCAGATTGATGGATTGACCAGGTAACATCCGTTTAAGAAAAGATTTTTGAAATTCCATGTAAACGAAGTCGCGAGAAACTACTTAATTTACAATTAACAGTTGGGAGAACTCGTAATGTTAAAAAGCCTTGCTGCCGATTAAGGGTGCATGCGAGCGTGAAATGAAAATCAAGATGCAACGAGCACTCCTTGGTTAGCCGAGGTTTTTCATCATCATAACTTTTAATGGATCTCTTGACCTACGTTTACTTAAACTAACACTCCGCGGTATCTTTCGCACCAACATTTTTTTTTCTGATAAGACAATCATAAAATTATCATAAGTTTGTAAGCCTGCCCGAAATTCATCAGGTATTTTGTGACTCATTATTTAAGATTTTTTCTTCATCATATTATGTCTTAACATTCATATTATATTTTTAGTTATAGTTAAGACATTATATTTATGGGTATAATATTAACACGGCACATGTAACGAATAAATAAATTGTAGATCATATGAAATGTTTTAGCATAGAGTAAGATGTATTCTACTCACACATATTTTTTTGTTTGAAAATAAATCAGAATCACAGATTTAAATACGAGTAGGTACAGGGGATGTGTAAATTGGTATATATTACCTGCAATAATTAATGGTCGATTTTGAGTAATGTGTACATTTAAAATATTAGATACTTAATAGGTAACATGTGCTCGCGACATGCAAAGGAAAGAATTTGAAAACCAAATAAATTTTTATTCGGCAACTGCACCTAATATAAATAATGACAGGTGGAAATTATCCGGTGTAGGTACATCTCTATTAAAGTTGCTATTACTTTAGTAAAGATGTAAACCTTAATGCAAATCGCGAAGTATATTGACTTTATTTATTAAAAACCTACCTTAAAAAATGGCTTAAAGCCAAATCCCTCTTTAAAATAGAGAGATAAATAATTGACCGAGCGAGCGAAGCGAGCGAAGCGTCTACGTTTCGAGACTGGCCAAAAATGCTCTTGTCCGGCTGTCTGTCTGTCTGTCTGTCTGTAATTCTCTACAGGTCGCATTTTTCAACCGATTTTGACGAAAATTTGGCATATGTATAAATTAATTAAACCTACAAAATGAGTAGAATAAAATTTTGAAAAACATTTTTTTTAGAGTACCTACCATACTCGCAAAGTGGGAGTGAACTTTTTTTTTCTTGTGAATCCCATAATGTGGGATATCGTTGGATAGGTCTTTCAAAAATATTGCTGGTGTGTGAATACCATTTTTCGATTTAGGGATCCGTTGGCGAAATATTAAGCTTTAAAGCGGTAATTTTTGTTAGAGTCACGTGTCCCCCCCCCCTGCCAGCTAAACGGTTGCTTCTGGAAATGTGAAAAAATTCATGGCAGTAGCATATATAACGTAGTTACAAGGAAAACTATTACAGCTAAGTAGGTTTTATTAGTTTTTGAGTAATAGTGGATCGACTTAAGAAAGTTGAAAAAATAAATTATGTTCATAGAACTGCATACGTAAAACGGAAAATTATTTTTTTCCGCGTGATATTCATGGTGGGGGGTATCGTTGGATGGGTCTTTCAAAAATATCGCGGGTGTGTGATAAACATTTTTCGATTCAGGGATCCGTTTGCGAAATATTAAGCTTTAAAGTGCTAATTTTTGTCACTTTAGTAGGTACTTTTTCTGTTTCCAAAGTTGACTTTTGTTGGTTTCTTTTAGGTTTGGTTTATAAGGGCTGGCGAGGTCTACTGTTCTCACGGAACTACTAGTTTTAGACTTTTCAATTAAAGATTGTTCAGTATATAGGTAATACGAGGTACAAATTTATAAACTCTAAGTTGAGTCAAATTATTAATTTCCAAACTTGTAAAGAACAACGCGAAGTGCATAACATAATGTAATTGTTTTATCATCGGTGGGTGCAAGCGTGTGCGCCCGAGCCGCGGCCGCTCTACTGTGACCTAAGTAACAGTAATTGCACCACTTAATTCAGTTTTTGCCTTCAGCCATTAGTCGTATTTACGAGCTGCACTGAGCATGCACCAACCGCACGATATTGCATTTAAACTTTTATTACCTTTCCTTATTATTTCATTTTCCGAGTTCGATGAAAACATGATTGTTTTTAGGGTACCGTCTCAACCGTCTCAACGTACTTATTAAAGTTCGCTGGCGATAAGTCGCATGTCATACTCGACTTCCAAGTCGCACGACGTCGATTTTCAACATTTTTGATTCGCTCGAGTTCGGTGTTGCCAACAATATTAGAAATGTAGAAATTTATCCGTTTCACGCAGAAAATATAAAAATGCTTATGGTGGAAACCATAAAGACTGTATATGAAATTATATTTGCCCTTTGTTAGAAAAAAGTAAACTATCATGTCAGTGGTCGTTGTCTCTTTTCTTTTGACATTTGGTTCATCAACAGCCTATTAATCTCCCCACTGCTGGGGCTCAGACCTACCCTCTCAACGAGGGCGTTCGGGCTATAGTCCACCACGCTAGCCCAGTGCGGGTTGGTGGACTTCACATACGCCTAAGAATTTCTTCTTCGGCGTATGCAGGTTTCCTCACGATGTTTTCTTTCACCGTTTGAGAGCAGTCAGCACATGTACTTAAGTTTCGAGAAAAAACCCATTGGTACATGGCCCAGCCGGGGATCGAACCTCGGACCTTTCAATATGATAGGTCACGTCTTATCCCCGAGGCCACTGACGCTCTGACATTTGGTATTTAACGTTTATTCTACCGCTCGATCCAAGCGACGATTGGTCGATACCACTCGTTGCCGTTCGAGCAATTCAAAAATGTGGAGTCGATGGAAAATTAGTAGAATGGAACGCTGGAAGCGAGGAGAGCGATTCAAAAATAGAGCTTCAGCTCTCCGTTGGTCATCTCAAAGAAGCATCAAAATCTCACGACCTTCGCCTAGTTTTCTCAGCCAAAGCTTACATATTAAGTCCTATGATTATTGAAAAGGGAAGATTGGTGACAATTTTTTGCGAATGGCCCTACAAAACCAAGTGCCGAGACTTGGTTATCTCAGTCAGCACGAAATGACCGCTTGAATGTGTGTCATTTAGCATACTTACGCTAATAATTAAGCTGTTTTTAGAGAAAATAACAACGTAAGTATCAAAATGCCTCCATTTTATGTTTTAAGATTCAAAAAACAATCATGGGATTACTTTATGTAAAATTTAATTACCCCATAGGTATATACTTACCCACATTATATTATAGGTACCTACCTGACTGATGAAGTTTGATGAATTTAAATAGTAAGTACCTATTTTACATTATTGCAGTGACCGCGGCCGGCAACATAGGCATTGATGGACGATCGTGTAAATGTTGGCGAAGTCTATGAAGAACATTTTGTTTGATACATACATTATACAAACATTTTGGCGGCAACAAGCTTTCTATTAGGTACGGCACTTACCTTCTCTTGAATTTCAAGTGGCATCAAGGTATGTTCATCCACAACTGACTTTCTTCGCTTTAACTCATTATGTCAAATTAAATCAACAATTATTAAATTCCAAAATCAATGACGAACAACAATAATTTTCACGCGCCTAAATGTTATTTTGTTTTTTTTTGTCATTGCCTAGCTTTCTATTTGCAAAGCCAGTTCGAAATTTAAATAGGTACTTTTGACAAGTTACCTCCGTGTTTGCCATGTTTCGGAGTAAAAAGATTATTCCATGTTCAAATTAAACGGCAGTTATGAGTTTTCGTAGTAATTTATTCGGCCGCATATCACGACAGATATGGATTTTCATACAATTTTGCCGTCCGCTGCGAGCATGTATTTGACCAAAACAGCGTCTCAGCTACTAATCTCGAAGAAGGTTGTCAAAATAATGCTCAAAATCGCATTTTTTTAAAATTTATTACAATTAACACCTAATAACCTACATAGTTTGGGTATACCAAAAATTTCAGAAAGAAAACAGAATAGATAGACCATCGGAGGCAACAAATATACAAGTACCTATAATAAATAAATGAAAAGAACTTTATTTATATTTCCAGTCTGGAATCCAGAATTGACAAAGCTGTGTGCACTACTGTAGCGTCAATTTGGCGAGCGTGAACCAATTATGAGAGTACAGTGTCGCCAACTTTCAGTAAAACGCTATCATAAAGTGCGATATCCCGCTGCGAGAACGTTTTATTTTCCTATAAAAGCGTTTTATCCACGTATAAAAGCTTAAATCCGCGCGGAGCTTTCCCCGGCGGCGAGTCGGCAAAAAGAGCATTAGCGCGCCCCGCACCAACATGGCAGCGGCACGCCCCGTCGCGGGCGTCCCGCGCCCCGCCACACCGCCGCGCCCCGGCCCGCCCCGCCCCGCCCGCACCACCATTGGCCGGCGCCGCCTCCTGCCCACCGCGCGCCCAGCGATCAGTCGCCGCCGAGACCTCGCACCGACCGACAGACGTGCGCACGCACAGCCTTACCGCGATATAACATCGACACTATTATTTTTCAACGGAACATTAACAGAAAAGTGAACTTTCAAAACAGTGGCAACTTTTTATCTAACCCTACCGAAGTGTTCAAAACTTGCATACGGGATCGTCGACTGCGTTAAAAAAATTCCGCATAATAAATATTATACCAGTCGCGTAACCGCAGAAACGCGAGGTGCACATGACTGAGTAATTAAACAATAAAGTGGGTTAACAATAGAGGTGGTGCGGAAGCAGGGAGCCGGCGGCGATGCGCGTGCGGAAGAGACTCTGTAGTCGCGCGACAGAGTCGCTCGCAGTGTGATTCGGTCGGTGGATGATGTGCCGGGTGCGGTGACCGGCGCTGTCGGCGGTCGCGGCGAGCTGGGGGCGAGCGAGGTGGTGCGCGCGGTGGCGGCGACGCGGGGGTGGCGCGCCCCCGCGCTGGATGCGCTAGGCGGAGCGGCGGGAGCGGCGGGCGCGGCGGGGGCGGCGGGCGCGGCGGGCGCCGGCGGCGCGCTGGCGATGACGGTGCAGCGCGACGAGCGCGAGGCGCGCGCGCCGCGCACGCGGTTCATGATCACGGACATCCTGGACGCCGCGCCCAGGGACCTCAGCGCGCACCGGGACTCCGACTCCGACAGGTCCGCCACCGACTCGCCAGGTCAGTAACACGAGCAAGATATACACTTGTTGGTGGCCGCCGCCCGCGCCGCCCCTATATAGAGAAAGCCTGAATACGGTTGCTAGGTGCCCGCTCCATTAGAAAGGCCTTTTGTTATTTGTATGTGCTGTTGGTCTGTTGCTGTATCTTCCCCTCGACTATACAGATGGAAACAGAGTAGTTTTAAATAGTCAGAATTGACGTCAAAAAGAGAATATTGTATTCCAATTCTGAGTAAACATATTATAATTGAAGCTTATCTTCAATTATTCAAAAGTTTAAACCTAGGTTACAGACTCAGCTACAACGTGGCTATTAAGGTTTCTCATCTACATGTAACTTGTACTGTTATTGGCCGTAAGATACGAAAACGGAACATTTAATGAATTTCAATCTACTTGAATGTTTCTTACTAACGGCAGTGTCGTTACTACGAGGAACTCGATTTGTTAGGAGACTCTAAGGGTCGAGACTCTCTCTAAAACGGTCGCTAGAAATATGCCGCCGCCGTACGCGTGCCGCGACATGTAAATTTGATTTGTAAATTTTTGTTCCCATACAAACCATAACATCCATTTTCACCCCTTTAGGGTTAAAATTTAAAAAAATCCTAGTTCGCTAGATTTTAAGGCAGCACCACATGCTTTTAAACAAAAAAACTGGTTCAAATCGGACCAGTAGTTTAGCGTAATGCGGGTTCAAACAGACAAACAAGAATTTTTTTGAAAGGTGTTTTGGAGTCAGGCCTTAATAACATATTCCAATAGTTTTTTAATCCCTTCAATGTATAGTAATACTCACGTTACAATTTAACAAACGTTAATTTTGTTGATATCATCAAAGAGCAATTTTGCTACGAAAGTTTCGTAGCGTCTTAGAAAAGACATCAACGACACCGTCGACTTCTGTATCTACTAAATTATATTCTTTGCGTAGATATTTGTTTAGGTAATGTAGTCTTGTATGACGTCAAATAAGCTTAAATATACCTATAAATGCAATGCTATTTAATATAACTATTAGGTACTTACATAGGTAGGTATAATAATTAAAATTGTTTTTCAGTTAATGATCAGCGACTTATCCAATCAAATCAATCACTCAATTCAAATCAATCCAATTTTTAAAAAAAATTTTACTTAGACATCAGACAAATTATGGCAACTGGAGTCACTGACAATTCGGCCACACAATATTCGTACACTTGTCCGAATTGTGCATTTTAATTACCTTATTTTTTGCGACAATTCGGACACAATGTACTTGGACTTGTTTGTGTCCGTATTGTCGCATTTTAATTTTAATATTTTCTTTGTGACAATTCGGACACTATGAAAAAGTTGCTGTTTTGTACAGTCAGAAAAAAAACTGAGTTGGCAAGTTGAATACTACTTACTGAGTATGTGATGTGATGTTATGATTTAATAGCGTAGCGGATACAGAACGAGGTAGGAATATATGGTTCACTTTTGCACGAGAATAAATAAATACCTCTTAAACAGGTACATAGCGTAGCTATTTACAAGTAAACAGGGTTTTCTGAGCGTCAGTGGCGTAGGGGATAAGACGCGGCCTATCATAAGGTCCGGAGTTCGATCCCCAGCTGGACCATGTACCAATGGGTTTTTTCTCGAAACTTAAGTACATTTACTGACTGCTCTCAAACGGTGAAGGAAAACATCGTGAGGAAACCTGCACACGCCGAAGAAGAAATTCTTAGGCGCATGTGAAGTCCACCAACCCGCACTGGGCTAGCGTGGTGGACTATAGCCCGAACACCCTCGTTAAGAGGGTAGACCTGAGCCCCAGCAGTGGGGACATTAATAGGCTGTTGATGAAACAGGGTTTTATACATACATACATATCTTCACGCTATGTCCCTTTCTTGCATTAAACAGGGTTTTATGCAAGATATTACAAAAAAAATATATACCCGTTTAGTTTTGTCTATAATTAACTGTCTAGATATACTTATCTTTAAAAATGAATAAAGTTTAATGTAGCTAAATAAATTAATCACAGAGTTTTATTTTAAAATAAGACTAATAAAAAGACATGGCAGAAACCTGTCCAAATACATATTAATATTTTAACCTTGTCGCCGGCCGGGTCAGGCCTCACAGGTGTGGCGGAGGCTGTGATCCGTTCCCAAAGGCTCTTCACTGTCACGTGACAATATTTTTTAAGCTTTAATTGAACAGAAGGCATTTTGAGTTGGATGTCCTTTTTACTTTCAAATGATTATTATTATGGAAGTTTTGCATTCGTTAAATAAAATCGCCGTTTTGATGAAATCCGTTTGTATTACACCTGCAGAGTCTAAAACAGTCGAGTGTGTGTGTGTCCATCACCTAGTATAATAGCGTCTAAACTAGTGAAGCGATTTGATTAAAATGTTGTAAGTACCTATACCTATTTGGGAGTATGTATTTAGTAAATATGTCCAGGCTACTTATCTTTAATTAATCACAGCACAAAAATCGTAATAAAAAAGTCATAGATTGATTAAATTTCTACAAGCAAAAAAAAGATTTCACGTATTGCAAATTTAAAAAGAAACTTATAAAACAAATAAATACAACGTCTGATCATCTTTTAAACATTTTATTATTGAAACTTACAGCCGATTCAACAAATTTACGTGAGCTATTCAACGAAATTGTACCTACAAAGAAAGTCTTTGAACATCATTGGGATGACAGAAACGTGATGACTTATAGGTACATAGGTACTTTGCTAACAACCCGCTCTATATTTTACAGTGAAAACTGTATTATAATCTGACCAGCTATTAGCTAAATATAAAATATGCTTTAAATATTGTAATTGCTTCCAGCATGTGATAATTTTCGTAAATAAAAAACAATAAATAATTTCACAAAATTATCAGTTTAGAAAGTCATGTTAAAAATAGGTAAGACCTACATGTACGAGTAGGTATGTACGCATCGGCGACGTCGCTTTAAGCGCGCTGCATATGATTTTAATTTAATTTAAGGCGAGCGTGTAATCTTTGCTTATTATAATTCCTCATTAATTTTGTAATAGCTTAGAATTATTCACGTGGGCCCGAACTAATTAGTGTATCTAAGACAAACGTTCTTTATCAAGATTAAATTTACAACACGCATAACTTAGTTGCCTTAAGGGTTTGGACAACTGTTAATAATACTTATTATCAGTTTAGATAGCTTACTCGTACATTATATAAATTCTAGAGTTGCTGGTTTTGTTATATAAAGATATATTTTGATTCTACTCATTTAGGTATATGTAATATGCTCATATTAAGTATAAAGAAATAAGTACATTTTCGAATTTAAGTAGGGATAGCTCTGAACTAATACAATATTATATTAATGTATTTATACAAGTAGGTACAACATCTTACACATAAATAAATTACCTACACCTTTAAATTTTTAAGTCATAGTTGATTGAAATGAAAACACTACATTTACAGATTGAAAATATTTAATTAAATTACGGCCAGATTTATAAATCTAAATTATGTTTGTGTTCCAATCGCATTATCCCTTCGACGATTTAATAGACAAGCCGATAAGCGCAAAGTGTTAAATAAATTAAATAATAAAACGTATAATGGGTGCGATAAATACAACCCGTTCCCAACACTCCGCGCCGAGATAAGTAAGCCCTTATAAAACGGTTCGAATTAATCCTGGCTGAAAGGACTCTCCACTCTATACCTACAGGGAAAAAAGAAAAAAACTGACGTCATAATCAGCTTTTTGTCAAACGTCAAGCTACGTTCGCTTTTTAAAATTTTAAATAGCTCACCGAAATCTACCACCGGGGCAGTGTCGTAGATGGATCCGTACAGTCGAGCGCACAACTTATTATAATTCTCCGCCACGACAACTACATTGTAAGAAATAAAATATAATCACTGCACGTAGGCACCTAACATGTATGCCATTGTCGGGCAAAAACACCATAAGGCTATTATTTTTTCTTTACCTTATACGTTATCTTATAAATTTACTTCCCAATTACTGTCTTTAACGTCCGCTGGCAGCAATTAAACGTCTCATGGAACTGTAAACACAAAACTTCTCGCATCGTAATTTGAAAAACCCACTTGTAATTCCTTCCGAGAATGTGAAAAAATACAACGTTTATTGCAATTAGTGTCTATACAAGCCCGGCTGACAATTTAACAAAGTAATTTATCTATGGTAAATAACAGGGTATGCAGTCACACCAAGAAACTACATAATTGTTCACAATTAAAAACCTTTTAATTGCATAGGTCTTCCACTAAACTGGATGTGATTTTTTTTCAGAAATCATTCATTAATATTTCATTATATCAAATAAAAAAAAGCAATAAAAATTGAATTCATTAACACAATAAATAAAAAATAATTTCATTTAGACACAATTTTTATCGTGGTTCATCTTTTCAATATTTTATTGAGTTATCTATACTGTTAAATGACAGATTAAATACGGTTCTCGTCGTCTGTATCCCTAGCATCCGATGCCAAGTCACCAGTTCTCCACCGCCGGTCTCGTTACACGAAACGTCAAACCAAACCTCAAAAGCGCTCCGTCGGTTTAAGCTGCTTATCATACCTCGCACGATTCTTACCTGTGCCGCACTTACGGCTAACAAAATAAAGTCCAAATTCGTGCACAAATATATCTAGACGTGACTTTTGGCATCGCGATAAGAAGGAGAAGGTGACAATTCTTTCATCGTACGAACTCGATAACATCGAAACTTTTATTGTGACAATAAATAGATTACCATTGGTATAAATAGGGCCAGTTGGAGTTCTCATAATACGGCTCCCATTCGCGGCTTTATGTCGCTTTTGACAGGCGATGCGAGCTGTGAAATTGAGTTCGATTTAAAATATAAAGGTTCGTCTCAAGACTTTGTGATTAAAGCTTTTTTTGAGGGGATTATTTACAGTTTGTTTAGTTGTTACTAATGTTGGTACTGTCAAGCGAGTAGTTTGATAATTTAAGTGAGAGACTTAATCCAAGATTGTCGTGAGCCTATCAGCACTGTAACATAATTACCTACTGTTTAAATACTAAGTGATTTTAATTAGTAATAAAAAAATAATGATCAATGTGTGTAATATTTATTTTCTATAGCAATCGAATCGTCTTTATCAATGCTATCCTAAATATCTTTATAGGAAAAATTAAGAACAAATTACTTTCCGCACTGTATTCCTCATAAATAACGTACCTACCTATAGTTACTTCTTATACTCGAACTAACGTCACTCTATTTATAAAAAGCAAAATGTGTGTGAAGGCACCGTGAAATGGGCTCTGAGCGTCTATTTGTATCAAGAAAAATATCGGAAAATGCATAATTTTTCAACCGATTTCACATGGATGTGCCCAATAGTATCGCGACGCGACATCGCTTTGACGTTGTTTATTTATCGATACGTTTAATATCGACCCACTACTTACTTATAAAGTCAACTTTGTCTTCACATCACAGACTGAAGAACCATTTCACGTTTCTTTTTCGTACTTTCATAAAAGCACATGTAGATACATAAAAGCACATGTAGATTAAAATGTGCTTTATCAAAGTTAAATATGTAGGTATGCATAGAGTTTCGAAAATACGGCCCTTGAAATATGTATGAGTAGTTTTACACAATTATTGATATTCCAATTTTCCTAAATTGGATTCCATTGGCAAAAGAATTTGTCTTCGTCTGGTTCTAAATTAGATTGCACTTTCGGAAGTTTTCTTTGCAATAATATGCCTGTGTTTTACTTGACCGCAATCTTGTAGCATTGAATGCAATGTTACATGTAATTACCATTAAACTCTGAGTTTTATAAGATCTTTATTAGACCAAACTGATCTGATCAAACGATAAGTTTTCTGTACGTAATTAATGTTTATGATCGCTTTATTGAAACTCGTTAGGCGTATTTAAGTGCGCAAGCAATCAATTGTTTTACCACGATACTAATTACTAGAAAAGCTATGTTACTCAGGGCTATTTGCACAATAGATTGCATTAGCAGAGATTAAGTTGAACTATTAGAATAATATAAAAAGTTTTTGTTGTTGTTCCTTCAAAACATCCTATGTGCTTTTTATGCGCATTCAAAATTCTAATTCAGTCCAAAAGATGCTGAACTATCATCCCATCATCCTCATAAAACTGCACATAAGACGTATTTTAGAAGCACTGACATAGTAGATAGCTAAAAATTTATGTGCGATTGTGCATCAACTTTCAGAATATAATTTTTAGCATTCAGAAAGTTCAGATAAATTAATTAGCACGTTAAACTTGTCACAAGCGGTCAAATTGATTTAGTATAAATTTAAAAAAATAATTTTTCGACTTCTGGCGTCATGACGTGTATTAAATACGTATTTGACATTGACTATTGAGTATTTATACATTTTATTTTTATTTTTTGACATGTAATTGATTAATTACCATAGAATGATTATGATTTGTAGTGTTTCAAATATCATGATAGCTACTTCTAGGTTACAATGTATCCTACAAGTGTAATTACTGTACAATAATGATGACATAAAATACAATTATAAAATACCTAGGTTTTCCAAGTAATTTGTGTTGAGTTAGCGAGACGGCCCATTCGTGCTATAAATTACTTGTAATATTAACTGTATAGGTAAGAAGGACATGGGCGGGCGAGGTATAAATTGAAAAATAATAAAAAATTAAAGATATGCTTTTGTGATGGCCGCCTATGATGTACCAAAAAAATAAATATGCTATAGGTATTGTATTGTCTTCAAAACCAAAGGTGGGTGCTAAATTTGAGCATAATCGGATATCGGGAAGTGGTCGAGAAATCGATCGCAAGATTCCAGACAAACAAGCAGAAAACTTGATTTTATAATATAATTATATTATAACATAATTATTATTATTATAATTATAAAATCTTGTACCTAAAATGACGGAGAGCGCACGGACTTCGTGATTTGACTCGAAGAGACGGACCTTCGGCCAATCTAGGCTCGTTCCGGATTGACCCTGTGTCCGATATGAAAATCCTGTCATTTTTCGCGGGGGAACCACCAAGGAATACTATCTAATTAATATTACTACGTACCACACCCTGTTTATTTTAGCGACCTAGAACCGAGAAAGAGCGGTCGCACGTGATTAGCTAGAGATAAGCCGCTAAGACCGCATGCACAATGCGAGTTATATAATTATAGTTTATCAGTCGGCTCTGCGGGCTGCGTACCTGTCGACGCGTGCTTTCATATACGTACTTTGAATGACTTACCTGTGACCTGACTAACAATAAGTCAGGAAGAAGATATCAGTCCATTTAAAAGTAATGTAAATGGACTGATATCTTTTTACTGTGTGAATGTAATCTACCTGTGATTAATGGTTTTTGACGACTTCGTATAGAAAGGACTTGTTGTAAATTGTGTATTTGTGTCAAAGTTTCGTAAAAATGATAGACAATACGTCAGAGTATGCCATCGGCTATCACAGATTAGTGATATAGTGTCTTCGACTCGGCTATCACTAAAAGGAAATGACGCTACTATATCGTAAAAAAGTTGATACATCATATTAAGTACGGTGTCAAATCACATTAGAAGGTCGTCAATAATATTTATCACCTTGCTATGGATATTGTCTCTCCTGACATGTCAAAGTCAGTTCAATCACACTTGTAATTAGATCGCACGTCCATTTTGGTCTTAGTACATAGGTATTACCTATGTAAGTTACCCAGAACAATTACATGCTTTGACAATGAAACACTTTTAGCAATTAGCTTTATTAACCGAGTGAGCGAAGCGTCTAAGTTTCGAGATTGGCCAAAAATGCTACTCGCAAAGTGGGAGTGAATTTTTTTTTCTTGTGAATTCCATAGTGTATCGTTGGATAGGTCTTTCAAAAATATAGCGGGTTTGTGAAAACCATTTTTCGATTTAGGGATCCGTTGGCGAAGCTTTGAAGCGGTAATTTTATTATTATTATTAATAACCAATACATTTAAATTACATCAAATTTGTTCATACCGTCCTACTTAAACCACTGGGTTTATCCGTAGGATGGTTGGTCGCTACTGTTATTATTAAATGTTCGTTAGGTAATACCTTTTCACAGTACTTTTAACTTTCCGCGCATTGCCCCCCAATATGTTAGAGTCACGTGTGTCCCCCCCCCCCTGCCAGCTAAACGGTTGCTTCTGGATATGTGAAAAAATTCATGTCAGTAGCATATATATAACGTAGTTAAAAGGAAAACTATGAAAGCTAAGCAGGTTCTATTAATTTTTGAGTAATAGTCGATCAACTTATGAAAATCGAAAAAGTAAATTATGTTCATAGAACTGCATACGTAAAATGGGAATGATTTTTTTTCCGCGTGAATTCCACGGTGTGTTGTATTGTTGGATAGGTCTTTCAAAAATATTGCTGGTGTGTGGAAAACATTTTTCGATTCAGGGATCCGTTTGCAAATTTTTGTCACATTAGTACTTAATCTGTCTCCAACTGCAAACTTGACTTCTGTTCGTTTCTTTTAGGTTTGGTTTATAAGGGCTGGCGAGGTCTACTGTTCTCACGGAACTACTAGTAAGTAGTTAATACTGATCGCAGTTAATTTGAATTTCACGCAAAAAGTCTATGTATTTTCCCGATGTAAAATGAGTCCAGGATTTCAACTAGATAGTTTAGGTGCATATGTAAGAAAAGAACTAATCACCCATTGAGGCTAAATTAAATACGAGCAAAATTCGTTATTGTGCCTAACTGGGGAAAAACGCCAAAACTTGTACCATACTGATGTTGTAAAGTTCCATTTTTATTTTGTAAGATAATTAAATTAGCCCATGTCATCGAACACTTTGCGTATTTATTGAAAAGGAATAATAAAAAGTAACATTACAATCAAATTTGATTATGTGTAACATCTAAAACTAATTTTATATTAGACAGGAAGGTTTTTGGCGTTTTTCCCACTCTACAGAAATATATGCTGTTGCGATAGAAAGATATGACTATATTAATACCATAAGTTCTAACTTTAATCCATAGTTAACTCTACTCTAAACGTTTGTGCACAACAATTTAAATAAACGTAAAATCAATCATGCCGTCTTAAGCAACTTTAATATTCAATTATCAGCTTAACTTTTGCTATTAGTGGCGTTGTCCTTTGCCTAGTTACGATCGGTACACATGTCTATTCTGAGTTTCGATTTTGTAATATTATATTACACTTTTAATTTTACACATATTACCTATATTATCCATACATCTATCTAAATTAAATAAGTATATCAAATAACTTACGTAGCGAAGCATTAATATTCTATTTATAAAATATATTAGAAACTACCTACTATACGATGTCCAGAGTTGTTATTTATTTTAATACACTTCATCCTGAGTTTCTCTAAGAAAACAAAAATCTGTTCTGTTTCTGTGTAGGTATCTATGTAAAATTATTTCTGGTTTGTGTGTTAAGATCTTTATTTTCATTAGGAATTTCACAATTCACTTATATGAAAACAACTATTTATGCTTAACCTAAGAATGTAAGCAAAATAATAAGCGTACAGATTATAAGTATTATTTTACAATAGGTGCACTATTATCCATGCTATTAATTATTAGAAAACTATGTGGGTACACAAATACAAATACACGGCTACCTCAGCCAGTTTCACTCATACATACCTACATACGAATCTTCAAGCTGTGTCCCTGACGGGGTAGGTAGAGCGCCAAGTCACAGCCAAGTATCACGACACTTTCGCTTCGCTCAGTCAGTCTCATCATTCTCTTCGCATACGCCTCCAAAATTTGGCTACGAAACGGTCCGAAGGACTCGCCCCGGGACGCGAGTCCCTTTACGTGTCCGTCTGTGAGCACCCGCTCAAGCTGATCCTCGTATGTCAGTCTAGGTCATCCCCGGCTCCTGTTCAATCATATTCGCTCGATATATTGGTTTCATTTAAGTATCATGAAATCGACAAATGCCGCTGGCACTGTGTGAAATAGGCCTTAATGCAAAGAGACAGTCACACGGCGGCGAGGCCGCGAACAGTACACGATTTCAATTATAAACACATTAGCACTCCGGCGCACCTACGCGGTAACACTTCTTATTTACATTTAACACAAGGGTCATATCGGATGTTATTATCAAGTACTTTGACGACAAAAAAACATAATCATACTTTGTATAATGCAAGAGTTTATTTCCTATCTAAAACATGTTATTAAAAGTTATAATTAATTATCATTTATTATTTCAATGCATTGTTTTGGAATTCACCAACAAAGCTCAATATAAACGCGATATAAGTCCATTGTTATGTATTGATGGTGGGAAAAGGAAAATTGACGGAATCTTAATTCTGGTTAAGTATTCATTAGATACAATAATGTGTGTTCAGTTTAATATGGCGGAAGAGGGGGGTGATGGTCACATGACCTTCTACTTATATCCTGTCCAAGAGTACGTACGTATTACGGGGACAATGGGGCTAGGGCAGGAAGGGAAATAATCGTATCCCAAAAGCTTGTCTGGAAATAAGTAAAACTTATGCTATTAAAATGTGACCTATGTGTTTTGAATTTGTACAAATAAAAATATACATAGCTTTATCATTGAATTGAATAATTTGCATTTACATTTTTTTAAACTAAGGTACTTTATTAGGTACATATAAAAAATGCATTTCATTGACTTTTGTGCAGCACCAGTCCATTACATTGTTTCTTTATTGCAAAGAATTGCATTGATATGATAACATTAGAAACAGCAGTAAAACAGTACTTCAAAACATGCGGTTTAATAGCTCCGCTTACAAACACAGCAGACCGGCGCTGTGTTACATGGCCAAAGGTCGTTTATCATAGTAGCTTGTGGCGTAATCGATTCGAAGCACTTGGCTGATTTCTACTAATTGATTTGTTAAAGTACGGTCGACCACAGCTTAAAGTTCTCCAAACCGTATTTCAATGTAGCCAATATTATAACCGCTACAAGGTATTTTCTGGACGTGTGGTCGACTGTACCTCGTCATTTGTAAATATTTTGTCTAACATCATGTATTCGCTTTTGTAGGAACATAGCTCGAACGATAACGAAATTCACTCTTACATTCCAATTATTCGGCTTTTTGCAATCGTCCTAGGATTTTCGCAAAGATTCTATTTTTTCGATTATCCTACGACATAGGTAAATAATACCATTCAGTATCCCTTTCACGATGTAAAAGTGTCTCCAAACGATCTTGCTTGCATGACATGCAACGTTTACGTGAATGTCATCCTGCATGATGGACCATCACGCTTGCTATCAATCAATATAGTGCAGCAACGGCCAGCACGTAGTTTGCATGTCATGCACGTATTGCAAGTCATGCCGCATGATCGTGCATGGAGCCTTTAAAGGAGCATTTATTCTCATGAATGAGTAAGACTCTAGCACTAAAATAATAATGTATGATCGTATGTTCAAATTAATAGGTAGATACAAAATATGACCCGGTGTCTCGTTTCTAGGGTTTCCTCATGTGGTCACTTCTCTACACATCACAAACTGTCCCTGATTCGGATTCCCAGAATGGCAATCCGTATAAACGCAGTGGCATTACTTTAAAAAAGGTTTGTTGGCAGTGGAACGCAACTTTGTGATCGTAGGTACATTATTGTGCGCTAATGATAATAATTTTCACGGTCCGATGAGTGCAGTCGGCAGTTGGACCTTATTATAATAAATTAACGGCGGCGTGCCCTAATGGGCCGGTGGGATCATAATTACACTCAGTATTACAAACTGCTAAAGGGTCGGTGAAAAAAATCACCGGGCTGCCTCCTGTGGTAGGTACCTAGTAATTATTTATGGTCAAGGTTGTCATAGTACAACCTGTTGGCAGTGACAGCGCCGAACTTTCCTTCCATAGACTATTCCAAAATGTTCTGCTGACTATTCTACCAGTAGAACGATTTGGACAACTGTGTCCTGGCTCATACAAGATAGTCTCTTTCAAATTTTTGAATGCCGTAGGTACCTACTCTTATTTTGGAAAATAAAGAAATGTTCCTTTCAATAAAATTTGATACCTGTAGGGAAAGTATCCAAAATATTCGTTTGGTTCACATGTATATATAGTAAGTATACTTAGGGCCTCTATCACCGCTTGCTGATATTGTTACAGATACTAAACTGACAGATAAACTATCTATCAGATAAATCTGTCTGATAATATTTTCGTGTTTCACACCTCAAGTCTCTATTAATATATCTGACAGATAAAAAACTAACAGCCACTGATCTAGCTGTTAGTTTATCTGACAGATAAGGCAATCGGATACCTGTGAAACAAAAAAAAATTGGGTAACTGTCCGATAATCTGTAGATAGGGTATCTGGTACTTTATCAGCAAGCGGTGAAAGAAGCCCTTAGTATATTAACATGGTACATATTAAATGTTTTATTCCGGCTGTAGGTACAGTGGGCACCGGTTCGGTCGCCGCACACGGCCGACAAACCGCAACCGTGGCTCCTTCACTCCACTGCACTAATTCCTTGCACATTACACTTTAATACTTTGCTTCACCACTAGCTTCTTAATCGCTTCCAATTCGTAAATTGATGATTCTTATCTTAATTATTTTAGCAGATAAAAGTGAACGTGCATACATCAGATAAATGTTGTTAAGTCTATCTTAGTGGTCTCAGGCGACTTAGGGCCTCTTACACCGCTTGCTGATAAAGTCCCAGATACCCTATCTGCAGGTTATCTGACAGATAGCCTATTTTTTTGGTTTCACAGGTATCTGATTGCCTATATCTTATATATTTTATATAGTCTATCACACAGATTTATCTGATAGATTAGTTTATCACTAACATTACTATCTGTAACAATATCAGGAAGTGGTGAAAGAAGCCCTTAATCTTCGGATTTAACCAATTAATTTTTAACTTGGAAACCAGCGCTTGTCTTGTTTCATGTAGAAATAGTTACTCACAGGAGGGATTTAGCAAAGCACGTTGATGTGTAAATAGCTTACACAAAATCTGGTACGAACGGTTGTTAATCGTGAATCAAAAAATTTAGCCACTCCCATATGGATCAGTAATAAAAGCATTCTATGGGTGTCAAAATCGTGTCGAATGTATAACAATACTTATACTCACTCACACATTCTCATTTTCAAACTCCATATAAATTTGTATTAGCAACCTCCTCCCGCTACTCCGCTTTCTTTGTCCGCACCCCCCCTGTAAGTGACACCATCCGTTCCCATACTAAATATGCAAGATGCGATCTCCACAGGGAGCGCGCGCGCCACCAAAGAGATTCGAAACTTCTTGATTTAAATGATTCGTCTTTAAAATGATAAAATGGAGTTTATTGGATAATGCTGTTCATAGTCTTCCATTATATGTAGGTACTTACACCGACATACATAATTTACGTTTCCATTTGCCCGTGTCCGTTACTTAACTGTTACGTAAACCTGTGCGCGTAAGTCGCTTACACTGGACTAAGTTACTAATAAGGCAAGTGGTGTCGAAGGAAGTGTGGCGAGCCTCGCTCACCGCAGAAGCCTTACGAGCCACGGCTTCGCAGGTTTCGAGGGCAGCGAGCTCCGACTCGGCGCGCGATCAGGAACACGATTAAAGGCTAAGGCATACCACGTGTGCATGGCAGCTCGGTTTGTAATGCATGAAACTGTATGGGTAACGTCACACCAGCGCGTGCCAGCTGATGCACTTAGAGCTGGAACGGTCCAGCTCCACTCGTACGGATCCGGTGTGCTACAGCCTAAAGGCTAAGCAAGCTACTTTAAAGCTTATTTTTAAACTTTGCTACTTTGGAGTCGAAAGATAGATGGAAGGATGCATCCTTCCATCTATCTTTCGACTCAAAAGTAGCATGGATCATGTTAATTGTGCCATTTATTGGTTTTTGATATTTGATAAGTGCCGATTATGTAATGCCAATATCTCAAAGAAATGAATAAAGAATTTGTATTATTTCTTTAAGTATTTGTAACAAGAGTTAAATACCCGTTAATTTCTCTTCAAACAGGAGTAAAAGACGACTCCGACGACGTATCAAGCAAGAGTTGCGGCGGAGACGCATCAGCGCTCTCCAAGAAGCAAAGAAAAGCGCGGACGGCGTTCACGGACCACCAGCTGCAGACCCTGGAGAAGTCCTTCGAGCGGCAGAAGTACCTCAGCGTCCAGGACCGGATGGAGCTGGCCGCCAAGCTAGGGCTGACGGACACTCAGGTCAAGACCTGGTATCAGAACAGACGGTAAGTTTATTTGCAATTTTTATTAACTATATCATGTCCACCATCCTAGGTCCACCGTCCACGTGGCGGTAAGTTGGGGTGTTATTCGTGGACCAACTGCAATTAGGTATTAAATGTAGGTACCCATTATTTTATGTAGAGTCAATACAGTTTGCCAAGAAAAGAATACTTGTTCGTCATCTCGCTCTAACGAACACCTACCTAATACCATTTACCTAATAGAAACCGACATTTTTTTGTAGGCAGATAGGCGTTATAAGTATAGTTTATAGGTATTTAGATGTAGGTACAATAAATCTTCTTATAAGAAAATTCAAAAGCAGCAAACATTAGTTTCCCACAAGAGCAAAGTTATTTTCATCTTGTATGTTTGAAACCCTCGCTATGTTTAGGATTCTATTTTAGAATTCACAAACGAACCTTCGCTTGCTCTGGATTCAAAATTAGCACTCGCGACAAAATCCTTTTTTGATGTCTTGTTAGACAAATAACTACTAAACATACATTGTATAGTTAAATGTACAATAAGGTAAGTATGCCTAAGATTTGTTTTTTTTCTTTTCTTATTTAATAAAAAACGAAAATAAATTTCATTATCAATTTTCATGCCGAGGTGTTCTTTACTGCGTTTTTAATTGTTTGATTATAATCATGATTTAATGTTCATTTGCTGAAATTCTCTATCCAAAGGACAATCGGTGTCAGATTGCTTTAGCTCTTCAGAGTAGCGTCACAACCGATCGCTTGTTATTTTCGGACGTTATTTGTGCCGGTAAATATCAAACCAGTATGTTCTTGTTATGTGAAAAAGAGTTAAGAACCATATTCAAAGCAGTATTAAGAAGCATTTTCAAATGTTGTCTTCGTTGGACATACTGGCGTTTAATGATAATCGACACATTTATATGTGATAGTAGAGGTGATCCGTGAGATGTTCGGCGCCGGCGCATCACAAAGAGATGCTGAGTCAGGGGTACTGTCGAGTTGTTACTGCTACTGTTTAAACACCCACCGTTGCCTATAAACAAAACGACTTAAAAGCAACGTTGATAAAATTTAATCTATTTTGTTACTAAATTAAGTATTAACTATGAACAGCTGTTCAAGGACCGGAAGACATTTAGGTACCTACTTTATTCTAAATTGTAAAAATATATTTAACATATTACTAATTAAATCTCTGAGCATATAGGTAGGTATTCAATTTGTTCACAGCGGACAAGCCGCAACTCGTTCCCGTTAAAAGTAAACCTAAGATATCACTGTACCAAGTTTCTCTGTTTTTCATTTAAGCCTAAGACTCGTCGTGTTAGAATTTTAGAAATATAAAGTTAAAAATATTTTTTAAGCTACCAATTCAGTCGGTGACTGTACCGGACTAGAGCGGCTATTTCAAAAACAAACGCTTGTAATTAGGCCTTTGCCGCGCCGCCGCCCCGCCCCCCGCCCGCCCGCCCGCACGCCGCACCTTGCCACAAAAACTAGTAGCCAAAAACAATCTACTTATATTTAAATGCGTACATTATAAGTATCTACCTATACTCGTATTAATTGTCTATTGGCTTACATAATAGCTTTTTTAATCTGTGCTACATTCATTAGATGATTATTTTATGTCGCGTCATCGTAACCGTTTTGTTACATTGATGATGTTAAAAATGAATTGGTTACTATTACTATGATACTTGGTTATTCATGCATTAAAAATTAAAATAATTATGAAATAATATTTAATATTGTGGTGGGAGGGGTTAAATTCCAACCAATTCTAGTACTAAATGTTCACAAACTATATTTGCAACCCCCTAATGGGCTCCCTAAACGATCATGCGGCATGTCATGCATTACGTGCTGTCACATATGCATGACCGTCTAGCTGTAGTGATTGACGTGCATGAAATGCAAACTACGTGCATGACATGCAAACTACGTGCTAGCCGTTGCTTTACTGTATTGATTGATAGCAAGCATGATGTCCATCATGCAGCATGACATTCACGTAAACGTGGCATGTCATGCAAGCATGATCGTTTAGGGACACTTCTAGATGAAACCAAAGGAAGGGATGCGGTAGGTACTCTAACATTGCAAATGAAAGTTCCGGTGAAATTCGCCAGTAGACCACGTTGTCGAACCACGTGGACGCACCCGTATTTACGTACAGAATTTAAACATAAAACACTTTTAACGAACTAATGTCATGAAATGACACATGACAATGAACGGGCCTGATTGGACGTTGATTGGTTGCACAAAACTCCCGTTTCGTGGAGTCGGTGCAAGGACTGCCAGTAAGTCTAAGAATAAGAATAAGACGTTGATTGGACGTCTCGCGTCATTCCCATCCCACCTACTTATATCTCTAGGACTACGTAACTCATCATCATCATCATCATATCAGCCTGTAGACGTCCACTGCTGGACAAAGGCCTCCCCCAAGGATCTCCCGCGACCTTCACCAGATCGTCGGTCCACCTTGTGGGAGGCCTGCCTACGCTGCGTCTTCCGATACGTGGTCGCCACTCGAGAACCTTTCTGCCCCAACGGCCGTCAGTTCTACGAGCGATGTGCCCAGCCCACTGCCACTTCAGCTTCGCAATTCTTTGAGCTATGTCGGTGACCTTGGTTCTCCTGCGGATCTCCTCATTTCTGATTCGATCTCACGTATATCTCACGATCGTACGTATGTTCATCATTTTGGTTTCTTATAATAGTTTGCGCCTAAGTAAATATTTACAAATTTTAATTGATTTCGACAATCTACTCCACAAATGTCGCAAATCTATGTCGAATGGTTTTCCAAATCACACATTTACTTCAGTGGAGTTTCATTACTATAAGAAACGAGTATATACTGGTTTTGTTTCCACTGAAGTGAGGTCGACCGTATACCTAAGTAATATCGAGCCAGCCATTTTTTTTTTCAAAATTTGAAATCTAAGACATTGTATCCTCTATAGGTTTGTGCCCCAGCATTGGGGACATATATAGACTGTTGATGATGATCCTCTATTGTTAGTATTTATAATAAAGTGTCATCGAACCACTGCCCAAGCAGAGGTCTAACGTCCCGTGACGCGTCGCCGATGCGCAAGCGCACAGGCGCCGCACACGGCGACGCCCGCCCCGTCTGCTTTTTCAATAGCCAAGACTTTTTGTCACGCTTTTTGTTGATTTTCTATAATTTCGGTAAACTAATGTTTGGGCTTAGATTTTTCGGTTCGTGAAAGGGTGTGAAATCGGAGTTAATTGGAGGATGTAATGGCTTTTGTGTGCGGTCACTTTCTTCAGTTTTTGTGGCTTATTCGTCATTTGCCCGAACGAAACTCGCCCGTTCGGGCGACTTGGCACCTTTCGACTTTATTTATTGTGCCGAGACCCAGACGTTGCAGGAGGTTGGGCCCTATCTACTATTGGTTTTGTGGGTTAATCAATAACTAGACACGCAGATCTGGACGCATGTGTGTCCAGTTAGTGAAACTCGAAATAAGTAACATTTGTTATTTCGTCAACTCGACAAACAACGAGTTTGGCGCGTGTCCAGATAGTGAAATTTAAAATAATTTTTTTTTGTTTAGTTTAACTGGACACGAGTTGGAATTTGATCTAAATTCGTCTGTCCGTGTGTGAATGTAGTCGCATCGACCCTAGTTTTCGTTTATGCAATGCAAAAGCATACTGTATTTTCTTACTTTGGTGAGTTTGGTGTCATCTAAGTAGGTAGGTATTGTGTACTTTGTCAGAGCTTCACTAGAGAAAGTTTTTGTATGAATTTAGAGTAAATACCCACCCAACGCGGATATGTAATTGTTTTGTTATTGTTACATAAAACAAAAACTAAGTTAACTCCACAACCAAAGTGTAGTTAATTCGTTTTAATTGCCCAGACACGCCGTTTGCCTTTTGGGTCATTATAAACGAAAATTAATTGCATACAAAAGTTTTATTACGTATTTAATTAGTGATTGTACTCTGCAAACAATTTAAATTTAGGCCATTTGCATATCATTACTATAAGTTTGATGAATGGTTTAACATCTTAACTTATATCTGCACTTAGGTAGGTACGTTATCATTTAATAACGTAAACTCATTAGCCTATAATTACAACCAAAAATAACCCAACTTACGTATACTTAAGGTGTAAATGGCGATGGCGGTGTTTAAATAAGTTTTTACCGTCACTTTGGTCTAGTGGATTGGCCGTTATAGACTGATGGTATGCCAGAGGCGTCGTAGGTTCGGTTCCCAGTAACACAGACCACTTTGTGCAATTTGATACTGGTCTGGGTGTTATAATATTTGTGAATTAATCTCCCTTGAGAAAATCGAGTACCTATGTAAACTCAATTGAAAAATACCTCGACAATAAACATTATTACCTCTTATTACGCTTGGGTAAAATAAAAGCGCCCGCCATGAACTCCGGACTAAGGTCTGGTGGGGTAAGAAGAACACTGGGGAAAGAGGAATGCCCAGACCAGATAGACTCTGAACGTCTAGAGTTTAACTCTATAGTTTATTAGATATGGTCTTCTAGTCCTTCTTTCCCCAATGTCCCTCTTACCCCATCTGATATTTCTATTTCCGATTACTTGTTATTCAGGTTAGTCAACTCTGTCTACTTATCATATTATATGTACCTGTTTCCCCCGCTTCGCCCGCGACGAAAAGTTTTCCTTCGGGAACAGCTTTTCCCCGGGGTATCTATAGCCTATGTGTTTATTCTGAGATATAATTCTGTATTACTGTAAACTTTCATTATAATCTGTTCCGTAGTTTTTGCGTGAAAGAGTAACAAACATCCAAACACATTAATTACAAACTTTCGCGTTCATTATATTAGTAGACGTCATGAATACTCATGAGTCCCTATCGTATAATCCTTATCGCTATCAAAGCATTGACTAAGAAGGGAAGACAAAGACGTGTGAACGTCAGCGCGACGGCGCGGGCGGCGGCTGATCGGTGATCTAAAGGGCACAGCGTGCAAGTCACGGCCGCGCCGGCGCCGGCTCCAGCCCCAACCTCTCATTATGTGTGGGGCTTCCGCCGACACTTTACAATTTGGCTCGTTTGACACTGTCATTTATTAAGTATTAAGCGTTGTGTTTATTTATGTGCCCACTAAGTATTGCCAGCGGCAAAATGTGCGGTCGTCCGTTTTGCTGGAATTTACACCGTCGTTTGGTGGTTTCTACACTAAAACCTTAACTGCACCAAGTCTAAGGCGCGTCCTAACACGACGCGACTATAAGCGATGCCATCATCGCCCGATCCCAAATAAAATCGATGTAATCGCGCGAATGTCAATTAGGATACCTATTCCGACACCGCAGTATGTTTGATAGCGCTCTCATATGAACAAAGTGAAGGAAGAAGACTCTACTAACTACCTACTCTTTTCTTGAGTTATAAGGCCGGAGCAAACGCTAGTGTAAGTTATGTGATAGTCAGAGATCAATAACTAAGGTTCGCTTTGACAGCACTGTAAGGTAAGAAAAAAAAGCAACTAAGGGAATAAAGTTAAAATTTACATTTTAAAATTTGTTAGCTACATAGTTACTAACATAAATTATTACTTAAAATCTGCTCTACACATGCTATCAATTTGAACATCCGTTATCCATGTCTAGTGATAGTGTAGGTGATAGTACCACAGTGATACTATCGCGCCAGTGATTGTAATGTCAACTGGCACATAAAATGAAATATTTTTGTTTGTTAAATAAGTACCTACTCGTGTGGCAATAAATTTTATTTCTTATTTCTTTCAATATCATAAAGCAGCGAATAAATGTGACGTGTGATTCGAAAGAATCATTAAAAAGTAAATTCGTTTTGTGCGACTGTCTGTCCGCCGCGCTCATAAACTGTGGTACAGTCGGGAACGAAGGTAGCTTACACTGTGTAATCTTATTGCACAGGAATAAGGTTCAGTGCGACTTTGGTTGCTGGCTGTCCCTAATCGTTCGGGGGCTGATGGACGCCGTTTATCGGCGTTTAGTCGCCAGCGACGTGTAATCCGTTGCAATTACCTAATGACACACGAACCGACCGATCTACCTACCTATACAATACTAACGTGCATGTCCAGTAGTGTTTCCTTTAGTTTAGAGAAACTCATTTCAATAAAGTTCAAACAAGCAATAAGTATTTTAGACTTTCGTTTATTTATAGGCATGACCTAAAAGCATATTGTCCTAAAAGTATAGCAGATCGTCCTAAAAATTATATAAAAAATATGTATATAATAAAGAGTACCTAATTTAAATAAACATAACATTGCATAGGTATGGGTGTGTACGTACATTTACACATAAATAATAATTCAAAACAATAAATAAAAGCTAGGGAAATTATTATTATTTCCCCACATTGTACCAATTTTTAGCGTTTACTCAATCAAATATTTATAGTGCACCGCCATCCATTCATTCGCGAAGTTGCAATTCAATACAACATTAAATTCTTTATTTTATTCCAATCGCATTGTTACATAAAGCCTACCGCGTAAAAAAAATCTGAAAAATCTTAGATAAGTCGTGAATATTATTTACTGTTCGGAAAATTAAATTGAAATATTTTTTCAGATCTAGCCACATTACGTTCCAGCAATATGATGTTCCAGAGCCGTAAAGCCTAGTTTAAAAAAAAAAGCAATATGATGTAGAGATATTCTAAACTGATAACTGAAACGGACACGTTACTGTAAATTACTTATCGATAGTGACTAAACGGTTGCGGGTTACCGTCTCGCGTAAAATCGTATCATTTGTGTAAACGGCACGGCTACTCTACACAAGTAGACACACCGCGGCGCTGTCCACACTATGCGAAATCACAGCGGTAATTAAACGCAAACTGTTGATCCTAGGCACTGACCTCTAAAAGGAGTGCTGTCAAACTATTAATGCGTGTTTTCTTGGTTTCCGCCATTTTGGCGCTAAAAGCTGCGACTATGCGTCAAGAGAGAATCAATAGAGGACGCACTAAAATAACAATAATAATCAGAGAGGGACACTTATTACGTGGTAAGAGTAAGCAAGACAGATATAAAATCTTCTATCTCTATCTACGTATGTGAATTTTTTGTTGGGGGGCAAACAACAGCCCGACTAAAATAGGTAGTGTTTGTTCAGTTTGACTTCGCCAATATGTAAGAAGCGTCTTCTCAAATTATTGGGGTAAAAGACTATTGCTATTTCATGCTATACGCTGATTGCAAATCTATGGTTACTATACTAAATCTATGCGACTAGGTGACGAGTGTCCTCAGCGAGTGTCTATCGAACTAAACATTTTGAACTATTTTGGGGCTGACATAAACATCAAAATTAGTTCGCGGGACGCTCGCGGGTGGCGCTTCAGATTGGCACACAAATGTAGCTGTCTTTTGAATGAGACCGTCTGTCCAGTGTAATGTTAGAGAGGTCAGGGATCGTAGGGTAGTGTTGGTACCCATTTAGACTATGACCAATATTATAGACAGGCGCAGCTTTTTATGTGAAAAGCTTTGTTGCCGCATAAGTCATTCATTATTAAATTTAAACCGATTTTATCATTTTTCGTTTGTTCATTGGGAACCTAAGAAGTAATAGGAGCTCATGCGTGACTAATTAGAATCCAGAATATATCTCATTAATTGACCTCAGGAAAAAGTTGTTAGTTTTCGAGATCTTCACACGAGCTGGTTTTTCAATAACTTAAAAAATATATATAAAATCAGGCATAGTAATTTTTTTTACCTAAAGCACTCCTCGTTTTGTTTTGAGCTGTGGTCAGTAGCAGGGTTATTAAGGATAACGCGACAGAAATTCGAAACTTAAAATAGATACCTATGGATACTGATCTAAGGCGTGGACTTTCCCTAAATTCATAAAATTTGCACTTTTACTAGTGCTATTTACATAAAGGTGGAAAAGCATGGGTAAGTACAGTCAAGAACTTGTTAAGATATACGGTGATAGGTAAGCTTAGCGCGATCAAAATAAAGTTGACATTCCCAAAAAATTGTAGGTATAGCTTGACGTGAGCTTGACTATATTATTTGAATAGATACTTAAAACAAAGACTGCAATACAAAAAATGGTCTTGACAGACGGACGGACAGACAGACAGACAACGGAGTGATCCTAGCGTTCCTTTTTTCCTCTGTTGAGGTACGGAACCCTAAAAAACATAACTACCTATAGTACCTATATAAATAAAAATTGTTGTGATGATGAAGCTATAGCAAATGCAGCCTTATCATTTTGAGAGATTTCTTCCACCTACAACGGGGAAGTGAGATAGCAATGAAAAATATTAAAAACCCGTACGTGTGCGCGCACAGCTCTAATGACATAATGCGTGGGCTCCGGCGGGGTCCGAGAACCAGAGTTAATCGGTTATAGCGAACCCTGCCAAATTACACCTCCAGAGACACGGGAATCGAACCAAGGACGCTCAGGTCGCCTGGCTTATCATTTAAACCACTAATCATTATATTGCAAATGCCATTTCGGTTTCGGACGGGTTTTAATAATCGGACTGGCAATCCGATTAGGCATTCGTACTTTATAATTTAGATTTCTAACTTTAGATCGTGACGCAAAACTGTTTGAGAACGGTATAATTATGTATGACTAAATATAATAGTAGTTAATAATTGTTAAATAAACAAAAAAACTTACCGCATACATTTAGGTAACAAGTGTAGGTATGTCCAGTAGAAAATACTAGTGCACGCCCCGCTATAAAATGTATTCTACGTAGGTATATTAAAATGTCCTAAGTTTCATAAAAAATGCCGTTAAGGCGTGTTTGTTTGTACCACAAACAAATATCCACACTTCGCATTTATAATATGTATTAATTAATACGAACATTTAATACGAACTTATCTCAATCCATAAGTTACCAAATTGAAGCAAGTAAGTACCTAGTTGGGTGACATATTATAATATCGCTGTGCGTCATATTGGGCAAACGTAATACACCCCCATTACAATAATGGTGCACAAACTTCAAACAATTCCCATAAGAACACTCGCACAAACAAGTTACTGCAACTTTCTAAGCAGCGTATAAATAACATTCGAACAAAGCTCAAATTGGGCCGCTCGTTTCCAAACTACAACGCCGTAAGCGCACGCTGTAGCAAACAGTTCGGATCGATGAAAGCACTCTTTGTTCGCCGGATACACAAGCCGAATTCGCATCACGTCGTCCAAAAACCCAAATCGAGATAAACAACCTCCCCCTCGGAGAGGCCGTAAGTGGGATCGTTTTACCGGCCGATTTTCGTCTTTAACTTGAACGGTTAAGGCGCTATTTCGGACGAGTGTCCTCCAACAACAATTGAATCAGTTCACGCAGCATCAAATCACTAAACCACTGGGCGGAGCGAACGCAGACTCCGCCGGGGGAGCGCGGGACAGAGAAAGAGCAAACCTGCTCCTACGAGACTCTATTCGAGTTGAAAAGAGAGAATCGTATAGTCTGTTGAGAGATCTTGAGATGGCAGTTCAAATTTAAGTGCTCCGAGAGAGCTTTTTGTTCGTAGCCCGCGGCGTTAACAAAAAGAATAGTGTCACTGAGCAGATTGCCTCTTATTCAGCACTTGACAATTAAATAAGTGCTCTTGAACGGCCTTCTTTATGAACAGTCCGTCATAATAATATGATTAATGCGAGCACGGACGCTTTCTATCGATCAATTGTCAGCTACTGATAATTAAGAGTGCTACATATTTAAATTATCTCAACATTAACTCTCTTCAGAATCTCGGCGCACGCAGATATAAAGTAATTACACGAATATAATTATGTTAATTTTCAAAAGTTGGTTGATGATAAAGAGTAAAAACTTTTAATGACCTAATTGATAAATGGCATAAAATAATTCATCCTACGAATGACGACTAACAAAACATCTGAACTCCCCCTAATTTACATTTAATAAAATTAAATGATGCATTTAGAGAAATTAATTAATGAGGTAACCAGTGAAGCGTTCGCTAACAACCGCAACCCCACGGCGGCGATGCCTCTACAACAATGAATGCCGTGGTTAATAATAGCAGTATGATAATGCACGTCGCAATAATACTCCCTTCGGATTAATATAAACCTCACTCGATGACAATAACCAACCACTTCGGAACTAATTGAGAACTAGAACGAAATTAAATTAATTTTTTAGCATCGGGGGAGGTTTTGTTCTGTTTCATTATTCGCAATAAAAATATAAATTCATACAAATTTTAAATTTGTGTGTAGGTATAGCGAGTACTTCGGTGCAATAAACGATAGATAAACATCAAAGTAAATGTCACCTGCGCGTCGTAAAAATAACGAATGCTCACCGACCTTTTCAATTTGATTGCTTACCTACCACATTACAAGCTTAATTTTATTGCTCTTATTCCTAAGAAATACGAAGGGAAATAAATGTACCTAAGATGCATTACAGAGTTTAGTGATTATTAAACTTTCTGCTGAATCGGTACTTCGAATTGACAGATAGAGCGGTAAAAAGTCAGTACCATCCCCTTGGCAATAATGCGTAATTTATATGAGTTCGGTACACCCTTTCCCAACTGAATCAAATAAATCAAATTAAAGCACTCGACCACGCTCCGGCGAACACACCAGAGCCCAAGACGTTTTGTCAAATTTATTATTTTATTTATATTTTTTTATTACTCATTTTCATTGCGATATGTTCATTGTGCTCTGGAGTGGTCTGTGACAAATTTGATGACGATTGGGGTCACAATCACAAACGCACTGTAGGGTTAAAGTGATCTATTGGTTTTGGGGTCCGTAAACGACAGTTTAGATAATTTTAGACTCGATTTAAAGTTGTAATGTGGCATAAATCGTTTTTGTGTAATTTCTTGTGGGATTCGCACAACGGTCCCAGTCGATTTATTTGATTTGTTAATGGACTGTGAACGCTTTGTCAAAATCTTTGTAAAAATATCACACTGAGACGTTTGTAGATCATAGAAATATCAAAAAGTACTCACAGTACTAATAATATGAGCACTTGCGCGATTAAGTTTCTACCAATTTTCTTAAATTCTTATTTATAATAGTAGTGTTTGTTTTTACTATTATTGTAGGGTTGCTTTACGCTCCTCACGTAAGCAATCAAGCTTCTCTCTGTAAAGAAAGTTGAATAACCGCATGTAGGTAATAAATAAGTAAGAAAATCAAAAAACTGTCGCATCTTAAAATCACGTATGTGTGAAAGGCGGGTAACGTATAACGACGTATGTTCTTTTGTTCTCAGGACAAAATGGAAGCGGCAAACGGCGGTTGGGCTAGAGTTGCTAGCAGAAGCCGGTAACTACGCGGCGTTCCAGCGGCTGTACGGCGGGTACTGGGCGGGGGTGCCGGCGTACCCCGCCCAGCCGGCGCCGGCCGCCGCCGACCTCTACTACCGGCAGGCGGCCGCGTCTGCCGCTGCCGCTGCGTCGGCCAGCGCCAACACCTTACAAAAACCTTTGCCATATCGGTGAGTTTGAAGACTCCTCACTCGGTAAATCTGAGCCTGCTGGCACAAGATATACCAGATTCGATTTCATCATCATCATCAGCATGGACTAGCTGGACGTATTACGTTGCAATCACTAATTCCTTGGCCAGTTTTCGATATGACTGGAACTAATTATGTTGTAAATAATGTCTCCATTCGACCTTTCTATCATTGATTGATTGTGACGTCAACTGAATAACTAATTCGTAATGGTTATAGATTATATCAATTGAGTGCTTTCTTGTTTGACAGGAGTAGGTAGCAGTATATTATATTGGGCAATTATAAGAAAATATTTATTGTTGTAGGGTTCAGTTGAACAGTATGCAATAGTTTGGTTTTTGCAAACAAAGCTGTGTTGTATGTACTACTACTGGGACTTTTGGGTACCTATCTAAAGTTCAATCATAAAGAATAATATAACTGATAAGAAACATAGTCTCAGTAATACAATCAAATGCACTCATACTCAATTCCCACCCGGGACCAACATTGTGTGATGAGCATATCTGTTGGTTTTCGGATTCTGGGTGCTTGTACATATTATGTATTTAAGTATCTATTTAAAAGTATATATGTAGGTTTACCAGTTTGTTGAGTACCTACCAATTTACAAGCTTCGGCTTAGTTTGGGACTAAACAGCCGTGTGTCAATTTGTCCAGAGAGACTTCTACAGAGATCGGACCTACTTTCAGAACTAAAATTATCGTAATCTACAACAGGTTATACCCCGGTTCGCCACTAGCTGGCGTACCACCTCTCGGGCTTGGTCTGCCGGGTCCCTCGGCGCATCTGGGGTCCCTCGGGGGCCCGGCCTTAGGGGCTCTGGGGTACTACGCGCAGGCTCGACGTACCCCGTCCCCTGACGTGGACCCCGGCAGCCCCGCGCCGCCCCACCGCTCCCCGCGGGAACCCTCCGTCGAGAGACGTACCGACGACGAAGATGATGACGAACCTATACACGTTTAATGGAAGTGCGGGTCACAGTGATAACAACTTTGTGAAAGAAGCAATGTGTGACAATGAAGCTATATTTACAATGTGGTCAAACTTCTCTTGGTAAGTTTGCTTGACTCTTTTTGAAAACGTTCCTGCGTAGGACTTGATTTATTGAAAGTGACAGAGGACATGAACAATTCAATCAAATGTGCTAGTAATTCGGATTTTTTCGTGAATAGTGACTTTTACAGATGAGATTTGTATGTATAGTGAGCTGTAAAGAGCTAAATACGTGAGAATCAGTGGAAAAACAATGCTAAATAATCACTTTCGTACAAACAAAATGTGAAGAAGCCACTTAGAAGCCATTAAGTTTTGGTAATCTTTTGTTACCTAACGTTTGTTGTAATATATGGTTTCCACAGTGTTGACTTTCAGTTATTCTTCGGTTGCACTAAAAACATTTTGCACTTCAATATTCGAAAAACATTGCTTATCGATAGTTCAAACATTTTTGAGAAATTTTCGTGAAATAAGGACAGTGGAATGTCCAAATATGTGATATTATAAGCCCTCGATGTAAGAACTTATGTATAGTATGAAATTGATGTCGTGTTACTAATAATAAATATAGATATACCTTGCTTCATAAGTAAATAAGATCATAATGGAAATTAATACATTCCATTATTGACTATTAATTTAATATTTAGCGATACTTTCCATGTGTGTTAAGCTGAGAACTTGGTATCACCATTCTAACATTACCTAAAGACATGGGAGAAATAATGAAATAGATTGATTTATACACCTACTTAATTCATAATACAGCTATTTGTCCTATATTCGATGTTCAAACAATATACTAACTCATCCATCACACAGATAATATAGATGTACCAAGTTATCTGTGAAGTGGCAGAATCAGGAACTACGCAGAATGTCATTCGGCCGTCAGCACAAATTGTATAGAATGACGGGCATGGAACGATGGCAGAGCCACCCTTCAGTTCACAGATAACTTGGTAAGTCTATATCTTAAATTTCCAACCGTGTGTGTCGCAATAGTAGTTGAATAAGGGCTTCTTTCACCACTTCCTGATATTGTTACAGATAATAATCTTAGTGATAAACTAATCTATCAGATAAATCTGTGTGATAGACTATATAAAATATATAAGATATAGGCAATCAGATACCTGTGAAACCAAAAAAACAGGCTATCTGTCAGATAACCTACAGATAGGGTATCTGGGACTTTATCAGCAAGCGGTGTAAGAGGCCCTATCTCTTATTGTCAAGCGAGTGTGGTCAGCATAGAAAAAAATCCATAATATAGTTTGGATAGGAATTCCAGGGTAATGTTAAAATTCAGTCAAATCTACATTGTAATTTACTCGATACAGGTGTATTTCGCGCAGCAAATATTATGTTCTCGCTTTAGCTATTGTCTGGCGTGAAACATACTTACTATAAATTCGTCTTATATTATCTGTATTTGTATCTCAGTCTATTAAATGCTGACAATCCTACGATACATTTGTCTCTTATTCCAAAGTCAAACATTAAAACTATGCGGTGATACCAATTGTGAAAAAAATAATTAGTGATTGAATGTTGATTTTCCGATAACAAACCATTCACGTGCAAGAAGCTGTAAAATATTATATAAATATATAATTATATCCATATGTACGTATTGTTAGTATAAAATACACAACTTGAAGTATTAAATGTATGTAAAGTACCTAAAGCTATTATAGTTATGGCAACGTACATAAGCAATCAGAAAAATGACATTTTATGTCCAATAGATTTTGTGGTGTTTTGTAATTAAAATGTTGTCAATTAAAACATACAGTGTTTTTTCTTTCCCTTTTTAATCTTTACATATATCCAGAAAGAATAAGTACCTACGTAAAGCTCAAAGGTATTATAGTTGCTCAAATTATTGAAGTATTGTAACCATGAATTTTAAAAAAAGCTACTCCTATAAAGATTAATATACTACATATTAAATCCATGGAATGAGTAACAAAAGCATTTTAGGGGGTGCCAAAATAGTGTCAAACGTATCACAAAATTTTGACTCACTCACACATTCTCATTTTCAAACTCCATATAAATTTGTATCGTTTCCCATACTAAATTTGCAAGATGCGATCTCCACAGGGAGCGCGCGCGCGACCAAAGAGGTTCGAATCTTCTTGATTGTACATTTCACACATGCCTATAACATCCAAAAATCTAAAATAACGTATAAAAAGAGATACTCACTAAGTTAACATTCCCTCAAAACTATGCATTGAAATAAGTTACTTCCGGTCCGATAAGACCGGATAACTAACTGACCCATAAAATACCACGCATGCTCTACTCGTAACACTATACATGGTGTTGCAAAATGAAGATCGCACACGCAATTTAAGCCTATTAAGCTAGTTTGTAGTATACGCAGAAATGGCGTGACCGAGCGGAGTTAGCACAGCAATGCTACCGGTGCCGGCGGTGTAAAAGTACCAGATATCGTTACAGCTGTTTAAGTGCTCACACGAATGGTTGGATGGATTTTTATGTAATGTAGATATCTTACACTAGTATAACGCCCCATTGCAAAGACCGTTAGAGGCCAACAGCCTTAAAAACAACGGACAAGTGCGAGTAGGACCCGCGCCCTGAGGGTTTCGTACAAACTAGGACTAGATCGGATTTTTTGCATAACTTGTGCTGTGAGACCATGCTTCTTACCAAATTTCAATGTGATTCTTGATTCTAACCTTATAGGTTTTGATTTGTGTGCGAGCATCAAAATATGAACGTAAACCGTATTATTTGATTGCGTTGACTTCAACTGTTTTTAATAAATTAAAGCTTTGTGTATCTTATAATTTTGTTTTTTCCTTTAGGGTGAAGATGGTAGGTATACATGGCAATGTAATTCAATTGGCCGCCATCAAACGTACATAACTCAAAGTAAATTGAATGATAGGGAGATGGGATATTTTAGAGAGATCAATTTTGAGAGTGTCCTTCATAAATTAACTGACTGCTCTGGTTAAGTAATGTAGGCACTTACTGAGTTGTTTGTTACATACTTACTCATTGTATGTACTTGATGTTTGAACAAGCTTCACAAAGAAAAGTATTAAATAATCAATGAAAATGTAGTTAGAGCAAACATGTTCATGCTGAAAAGTCACGGTCGCCGGGTCCGTGTTCTATAAAACAACTTGTCCTCGCTCGCGTTTACACAATCGTCCCTCACGAAACTTCTTTCTGTGATTTCCTTCGAAACATTTTTAGTGCGCATAAAACCTATTTAAAAAGCAATCAGTCAGCGGTCGCTGATTGCCCGCGGAGCACGCCACTGGCCGTGTTCACAAAACGGAGCAATTAACAACAACCCCTCCACCCCACCCCACCACAAACCACCCCGCTCGCTGCCGATCTAATCGCAAAACGACCGTTTTCTGGAATCGCCTCTACAAACCATTGCGTGTGTTATCGTACGGGGCTGGCGTGATGGTCAGATTGCGTTGCTGCTTAACATCGGTTCAAAAAAGTGCGATTTGCCTAATACCCGAATCCTAATGTGCCTAACTAATGATCTTACTCCATGCTGTGGTATCCGTGCTCTCGGGCTTTTGGGGTTCCCTGTGGTAGTTAAAAATCACTTTCAGTTATAAACATAACATTTCAAATGTCATGTTTTTGGTCCTTTAAGTAGTCGGGGTGTTGAAGAAGCATCCATTATATGTATTACATAGATTATAGTTAGAGATACATGTAATAGGTACAGCTTCATCACGTGACTTACATCACTAAGGAATACAATAACGATTACTGTTGATACAAAACGTGCATTTAATTCTTTGCAATACCGGCAATGGTCAGTAATTAGAAAGTAGTCGGGTTTTCGTCAGGCACATAGCCAGGGAGGGGTTCAAACCCCCTACCAAACTCCATACCTCAGACAACATACTGATATTGCATCGTATCGTGTATGACATGTTTCACGCTCTTACTGTTTTACTGCGCCCTCAGCGTAATATTTCTAGCTAGTGAAAATAAACAGTTCAAAAGTAATTTATTAGCAGATTTTACAACCAAGGTGATTATTAGGATGTTGTTTTTAAATGTAATCAAATCAATGTCAAGCAGGCTACTTCATAAATGTACTTAGGTTTTTTAACCTACTTGTAGTTTCAAATTAACACAATTCTAGGATGACTGAGTATTGTACCAATTTACGGATAATAGCATTCCATTAGTTGGAAGGTAAATATGCAGTTAGCACGCTAAACATGAATGAATATTTATGCTGTTTAAACGTCTCTAATCACGAGCATCACGAAGGCTTTTTGTAGTGTGCTCACTGAAATGTACGTTATTTGAGTTTGTTACTAATACCTGTACGGTCGACCGCACGAAACAAAACCAGTATAAACTGGTCTCTCACAGTACTGAAACTCCTAATAGGCTAGGCCAGCTCAAGGTCAAAGTGTTACCATTGACGTGCGGTCGACTGTACCTACTCTACATAATAATGTATTACGTTGTAACTTGCCTCTAGAGAACCCTATAGGATATTTTTTTGTTATCAACATTTGTGATCTCATTTTTAATTTAAACTCATTTCACGTCTCGATCTTTAAAGTATGTGGCAGGAACATTGGGAATAAAGGACATTGACACCGATGTATCGGATTTTTAAAACTCGAGTAGATACTTTAGGTACCTACCTAAGTATGGTAAGCTGATGGTAAGTAAGAGACAGAAAGCTAAAAATCCTAACAGAAGCTAGTTTTAAAAATATGTATACATGAGGAATATTAAGCGTGTAATTAATAAGTGTTTAGCACTAAATCAATGGCCACCATCTACCCCCTCTCCGCTCGTTCCCGGCGCGTTGTAGATCCCTATCTGTTTCCGTCGGCGCCGGCGACTGCTCATAATTACTCATTACAAGCGAGTTTAGGCGTATTGTCCACTCCACCACGGCCGGCGACCGCTGCCGAGCAAAATAACAACAATAACAGTATACAACACACCAAAGAGTTTGGAATACAACTTAGGTAGCCGCATTCTGCGCTCTGTGGTAACACAGTCATGACGCTTGCTTATTCACAATTTTCTATGGATTTCGTATTTCGATGTATTTATCGTTTTTACGTTACCTACGTGATGCGAAATGAAAAACTGTAAATAAATACCCGTTTACACGTCAATCTGCGCTACGACACAGAATGCTACGACTGAATGTCTGCAATCTTGTTGTCCATCAACCCACAGAACACGGAAAAAGCTCGTGGTTTATGTAATCTATGCATCAACCTCACATGTAAAACATATTCTTGTTTTTCTTTCTATAGATTGTTCTTCTATTGATTATTAAAAACCACTCATCCACCTGCGTACCATAAATCATATAGAAGTACGCTTTTAATGAAAATAACAGACTTAATTACTCTTTCAAATATAGTACGTAAGATAAGGACACTGACTTGTGAATTACCCCGACAAATTCGATACTTAATTTAATAATTACTATTTAAATTCATGCGATATGGAAAGCGTTAAACGAACAAGGAATAGAAGAAACGTACATCGAAATACTCAAAAACATATACATAAATAGCACGGCTGCGATAAAACTAGAAAGATTGGGAAATACATTTAAAATTGAAAAAGGGGTCAGACAAGGAGATCCGATATCAGCTAAACTCTTTATCGCAGTACTGGAATATGTTATGCGGACACTAAATTGGGAAACAAAAGGAGTTGATATAGACGGACTAAAATTGAACCATTTGAGATTCGCAGATGATATTGTACTAATAAGTGAAAACCCCAAAGAAATAGAAGATATGCTCAATCAACTAAAAAAAGCAAGTGAAGAAGTTGGATTAGAGATAAACAGAGAAAAAACAAAAATAATGACAAATACTGAAAAAGTAAATATTTACATTGACAACAAAAGATTGGAATACGTTGATGAATATATCTATCTAGGACAATTAACATCTTTCGAAGACAAAACATCAAAGGAAATAGACATAAGAATCACACGTACGTGGAACAGATATTGGAGCTTGAAAGAAGTACTAAAAAATAAACGGATACCTATAAGTATGAAACGAAAAGTGGTGGACTCGGTTTTGTTACCCTGTATGACGTACGGTTGTCAGACTTGGTCTAACACAAAATACCAAACAACAAAAATAGGTGTTTGTCAAAGAAATATAGAAAGAAGCATACTGAATATAAAAAAGATAGAAAAAGTAAAGAACGAAAAAATAAGAGAAAAAACTAAAATAATAGATGCCGAAGAATTTATACACAAACAAAAATGGAGATGGGCAGGTCACGTAATGAGAACGCTAGACGAGAGATGGACAAGGAGAACAACGGAGTGGTATCCCAGGGGAGACAGAAGGACACAAGGAAGACCAAAGAAAAGATGGCTAGATGACATCGAAAAGGAAGAAGGAGTAACGTGGAGCAGAAAAACGAAGAACAGGAAGGAGTGGGAGAAATTGGGGGAGGCCTTTGCCCGAAAAAGGGCAGATAGAAATACAATAGAAAATATAAATAAATAAATAAATTTAATAATAATGATAATAATAAATATAAATTAAAATTGCATGGAAAAAATGTATACTATCGATAATAAAGGCTATTTTTATTTTATTTTATTTTTATTTAAATTCATTTAATTAACTTCACCTAGGAGTAGTCGCTATATGAGAGTATAACAAAACACCTTTAGTGATCGGTTAAAGCGGCCCTCTGATTAAGATTATGGTTGAATGAGAACTTAATTATATTTTAAGTTAAACTTTTTATCTTTAGTCGAAATGGTCAACAAAATAGGGGTTCGTTTGTCGGTGTGTATTGCCGGAGGTGGGGGTGGGGGTAGACGCGCAGCGGAGCGAGTGATATCCAGCGATTTTATCGCTGCCACTGGGTAATTAGTCGTTTCATTTTAGTCGCCTAACGTCGCGATAATCTACTGCACGCTATGTATGCACTTTGTAATTAATTTCTTTGTATCGATTGATTCGATTTACGTAAAAGTAGGTTACACTATCGATTACAGTGAAATGAAAAATGCTGCGCTTTATACACCTTCTTTTCAATTATATTTTTTATACAAGTAGTAGTTTAAAAGTTGGAAAACGTCATGACCTGTGTCTAGTTTTCGTTTGCAATGTAAGAGAGTACCGTATCCTCCCCCTAAGCATACTATTAAAACTTATATACGTAATTTACGTCAAAAGCCAATGTAATTTTAGGTTACCTGCCTTTATTTATTACCAACTGTCATACTGTGCGCTCGCGCAGTGTTTTTGACAGGCAAATTGGATAATGCGCGGGAGCTGTGCGCGTCGCATTGTTCTGCCGCAGCATGATAGCGCGTCGCGTCGTCGCGCCGAGTCGCTCGATTGTCAGCGCTTTTCGGATTTTAATCTGCCATTTTGTGAAATTATGGAAATGAAATGGATGTTTCGCGGTTAGCTGCCTCCATTGCCCGCCGTGTGTAGAGCCATTTTGTAATTTTATTGTTCTTCTGACATTGAATTAGGAATATGTAGAGCAATGGAACTGAGTTGACGACCATAACGGGTTCTTTTTGACTGTCGGTATCTAATTTGGGAGTTTTAGTTTATGTGTGTCAGTTAGAACGCTGTTTTAGATGCTGTTGCGATATGCGATCGTAGCAGAGGCTGATCCGATAACTTCTCGTGAAGTGACCTATGGTATGGTAAGGTTAATTTTATACAAACTAACAATTTATTATAATGTAACCGTTGTGGAATTCCAACACTGAGGTCTAGTTAAAGTCTCTGTCCAAAAGTGAGGTTTGACTGATTTGAATTTATACTGGTCTAGCATGCACTTTCTCGTAAATATTCCTCGTGGCTATTTGCGCTGGGGTGGGTAGCAGTAATAAGCCCGCGATATCGGGCGTTTTGTAGCGCGTAATCGCGATGCTATCGCGCCCCCTCGCGCGCCCGCCCGCCTCCACCCCCCTGCCACCGGACCGTAGCCCCCTATAAGGCTCTCGCACCACTGGTCAACTGCTCATTTAGCTCGGACTTGTCACTCTTATTGCTTACAGTTCTCTTGAAATGAAAAGGTGCGATCAAAATATTTTATTACTTATTGGCACACTGGGTACATTTATACCTACACGTCAATTTTGTATCTACTACAGTTCCCTGTTAGTACTAACTGAGAAGAAGTGGAGTTTCAGACGAGGCACAAGGTATATTATGACGTAGGTTGGCCGGGATTGTAACATAAGTTGTTTAAAGAGGATATGTTGACTTTATGACTATGCTGCAATTTGATTTACTTGATAATTGACATGTTCGTGGATACAAAATGACGAGTTTGTAAAACGACGTGGATAATACCATACAAAGGTTTACCCAGACAAATAATGTAACTGTAGTACATATTTAGTGTTTAAAAACAAAGTCCTAAGACGCAGTGTGACGACTCTGTAAGCCCATCGTCGATACCCCGCCAGTTGACACAGTGTCGTGTAGGTAGGTATATGAAGGAATTCATATCAAGAATCAATACTTGGTGTTTTTGTATTGAAAAAGTAAGTGATATTGGATCTTAGACACAATAAATCCAATTGTCATTTCAGTTTGTATATAAAAAAAGTTTAATCTTCTGCAAATATGCGAAATGAAAAATGGAAAATGTATAGTGTAATTAACGTTACCAATAATACCTTAATTTTTTATTCACTTAAGCTTCGTGGAGATCTGGCCTGGTGACCTGAAGCCTATAGGTTTTACAAACTTTAGTCATTTCAGTCTCCACGAAACAAGTTTGAGCTGTATTAATTTTATAATACTATCCATGTTGTGTAAAATTGAATAACGATAACTATGTATGGTCGACCGCACGTCAGTGGAAACACAACCAGTATAAACTGGTCTCTCATAGTATTGAAACTCCCAAATATACTAGGCCAGCTCAAGGTCAAATTATTTCCATTGACGTGCGGTCGACTGTACCAACTTAAATAACAACTTCATTGCAAGTTGTCAGCTTAGAGCTTTTAATATAAAAAGTCCCGTAGATTATACTCGAAGAGCACTGTTACTGGAGCACAAGTCTTTAACTGGCGCATTACATTACCATTTAATTAATCGAAGCAATTATGCTCCGCGATAGGAATGAAAATGTCTCTTTTGTTAGATGTTTTCTCACGTGATAATTGGAATGTCTGCAAGCTGAATTGCGGCTCATAATGTAGAGTCAAGGTATTATATTGGGTTCATTGTATAGGAAAAATGGCATACTGCTTACCTGTTATTGAACTAGCTTTAATATAGGTAAGTAAGTAAGCTATATGTTATATATCTAAGCAGGTTTGTTAAGTGTGCCTAAATGTTATACTAAACCTAAGGGTGCTTTGTTTGTTTTTTTTACAATCTTGAAAAAGAAAACATTAGAAAAACTGGACATTCCGTAGTCGTTTTCTTTCTAGATTTGTTTTTTTTATATAGATCAGAACGTGACATACAATAACTAAAAAAGATTTCATACTCTTGAAATAAAGTATCTTCTTTAAAAATAAAATAACTACGTTTTTTAAAAGTTTTTTTTCAATTTAAAGTAAAACTGGTTTTACAACTCTAGTATACGGCCTCAACAAACCAGTGCCCTTAATACCTTGGGTTAGGTCCAGCGTGACCCTAGCTCACATTTGTAGTGTGTGTGTATGTGTGTGTGGCTAATTGCCGCGTCCGGCGGAAGTGGCCGGTTCCGAGGCTGGTGTCAGGTGACCGGGCCCACCTGTGTGAGTCCGCCCGCACACTAGCCGACCTGCTTTCCTACACCGATACTCTGACACGGTGTTTTAATACAGTCGTTCAATAAAAGGTTCCGTCAAAATGTAAACGATCCCGGAGATGGTCAATATTTCCTAAGTTTCAATTTATCGACAATAAAGCTCAAATTCAATGCGGTCATTCGCGTACGTCTAATTCGTTTTCAATTTTCAACACACTCGTAAAGTGGCTCTTATTGCACCGGTTTTAGGGTCATAAAGCAGCTTATTAAATACACGTGCTTATTTCTTAACCATTACCGCAATTGTGTTTTAACTTTCCAGTTTTTTTAAATTCTTAGCAAAGAGTTTTTATGTCTACCTGTACCAACAGTTTTTGTGAATGAATAAATTGTGTTAATTCAAATATTATGAATAAACATTTTACATAAACATTTCATTTCATCAAATCTTTTATTTTTGTCAACTAATTAATATTATTAAGTCTACCTAATAAATACGATTAATTTAACAGTTTATTATATTATGCTGTTCTTTTTTGTGCTGTTAAAAAAGAAAATCACGTGAATATTGTCAATCGCAATTGATAATCCCCGGGACCCTTTATCTTACAACAATGTCTGAAATTCTGATATATGTGTTAAAAGGAGTATACACAATCCTCCAGGTCGGGGCAGTAAATGATATGTGACCACACTTTGCTACTCAAAATATATTGGCAAACTAAAACTACACACACACATTTAAATGCACTTCAACCGTTTTACAATAGACGTTCCACTCTCCACGATGACGTTCGGTCTCAGACAGAATGCCGCAACTCGCTCGTGTCGTTGTTCGAATGGCCTCACCACCCCCACTCCTGCTTGTGGCGCCATCGTGGCGGCATGAGGAACCGCATCGAAACTGGCGGCACCGGATGTAGTGGTAGACAATAGACTATCTTTTTACAAATTATACATTTATATTACGGTATTAAGTTTTAATTAATAAAAGAATTAATATAATTTGGAAAAACTGCTAACATATGAATACCTATTATGTATTTTTTTCATACCTATAGCTTATTTATTTATTTTGCGTATGCATATTTCATATACGTTTAATTCAAATATAAGATTTGTCGTACGTTTAAAGTTTAAATGAATCATATTTCCGTATTCATTCCATTGGAAAGCGTTTGTGACGCTGACTGTACGTACACGTGTCAAGCGGCCGCCACACATGCACAGATTGTATGTGTGCTTAACTAATTAACTAGTCATTGATTTTACGATTACAACTACATACAATTAACTTTTACATTATTTTTATAACAAGTTAGAGTCAGCCAGAGGATTTGGTTGAATAAATGTATAGTGTCTCGTACTTAGTAAATACAAAAATTAAACAGTGATAGGACAGATCAGAAATAATCAGTAGAACAGAAACGAATAAATAGAATTTTAGGACAAATTGAAGGTGAAAAATACTTCCCCTGAAAAAAAAACCTGTAGATTTGTATTATTACACTGCCTAAGCCATTACCCTCTTTAAACTATGATAAAGTCAAAGATATGATATCACAGAGGTAGGTATTATAACTTTTAAAACACAGCAACCCACCCGACTTGAAAGAAAGAAATAGAAAGAAAGATATAAAATTTATTGCCATTGAAACGAGTAGGACTTACATCAAACACAAAAATAATTTAAAAAATCATGAAACTGATACACAAATCAAATCAAAAAAAGTACAGGTTGGCAATTGACTTACGCTTCCTTGTATTATTGCAACGTAAGTAGGTACTTAATTATTATAAAATGAATGATCGATAATTTTTTACAGTGTGAGTAATGTCGCACACAAGTCGTGAGAACGTGCATAACAAGGAAACGATATGGCTGGATGAAACACTACGATGAGGCGGAAAGATTAAGATAATTCCCAAGATATGAATTAATATTCTCAACAAAAAGGGTCTTAGAAACTTTCCAACGATTATGCAAAAATTTAACTTCATACATGTAACAATTAATAGAAAATATTGGTGTAAAACAGTTACTAAAGACCTAATATAGTCTTTTGTGTGCTGCAATAGCTGTTAATGCAGGTAAGTAGTCTTTTGTTAGGCTGTAGTAGTAAGATAAAATATTGTAAACTTTGGACTTCAGAAAATATAAAATATGTATACAGGACTTTGCTCAAAATCCGAATCAAATGCAATCAAAATAATGACAGATTAATGGAGAAAATCATGAAGCTGGGATCTTTTTGGTGGGCGCCCCCGCCGTAGCTAAATTCGATCCTTCCTGGAGAAAATAGAAATAAATTTGGAATTTATTGTGTATGTATTTAATTATTTAAAAAGTATAATATATATACGTATGTTTATCAGTTGTTGAGTACCCATTTATAAGCTTCGGTTTACTTTAGTACTATACAGCCGTGTATAAATTTGTCCAAACTTTATTTCAACTTTAAAATTTAAATTTAAAATGCCAGTTTTAAGTATAGCGGCTTACAAACAATAGGAATTCCTCTTTCAATGTAACCGAGTCAACACATCTGCCTAAGTATAGAAGGCCACGTATGCATCGGAGTTACAATTAAGTTTATCGAACAGAAATCGAACTGTAATTACCTTACAATGCAATGTAGTAATGCAGTAGGTATCTATCGATATCATGCTAATTGTATTATGTACATACTTCCTATAGATTATGTCCTTCCTATACAGTCCTAATAGTCGTATATAGACTGGCCTGTTGGCGTAGTTGGTAGTGACCCTGCCTACTGCGCCAGAGGTCGCAGGCTCGATTTCCACCCGGGACCAACATTGGCGTGATGAGCATATATGTTGGTTTTCATATTCTGGGTGTTTGTATGTATTTATTTAAAAAATATATATATGTATGTTTATGAGTTGTTGAGTATATGGTGATCGAAGGTACCCATTTACAAGCTTCGGCTTAGTTTGGGACTAAACAGCCGTGTGTAAATTTGTCCAAACATTTATTATTATTAATAGAGATGTTAGTAGTTACTCCTTGAAACCTATAGTAAGGGGATGTCAAAATTGTACTAAGCGTAATATACAATTTAAAAATACTACAAAGCGCGTTTTTTGACACTCTTGTCAAAAAACTTTGGTTCTAAGAAATCTTTGTTGGAACAATTATATGATTTCTAAGTTCATAACCTAACCTACAATAATTTAAAACCAAATAAAACATCAGAGTCGTACGGTATAACCATGGAGTGATTTATGAGTGGGGGCCGAGTTGGGAATTTTTCGTAGGTATTATTTCTTGGGGGCCGAGATGGGACTAAACCATAAAATATACTTGAAATATTAAATGCGAAATGTCTAAAGATGCTGTCAAATAACTTTCCCCCTACCCTCACGTCTAATAACTTTCTTCACTAAAGTCAATGATCATTACAGTCACATTTTAAACCCCCCATGACTTTCAATTTGCGGAAAAAAACGTTACGATCAAGAAATGTCGTGGGCTAATGTGTCGGCCGCGCGGAATGCTCGCCATTTTGTTTTTTCTGCTCCCCCCGTAATTACGTAATTAGTGCCGATGAATTGGAAGTGCATTTACGTTGTGGGTCCTTTTGTTCGCGCTCGTCCTGCGCCTGCGCCGACGACTTTTGTTTAATGGATACAACAGCTGTTCTATGCGTGGCAGAGGCAGGCTTGAAACTTTCGCGCTTGACAATTGCTGCCTGAATTAGGTACTCGCGTATGTAATTTATAATATAATATAATATTATAAGCAGGTTTTGTCTGAACTATTAAGGGCAGGTGTAATTATTTTATTTGACTCTATCTCCCTAAAACTAAATAAATTGTTTGGATAAATTGTTTTAAGATATTCCCTCAATTTTCTTTTCGTCTTCTATAACAGCTATCATATACCTACGTGTTGCATTTTGTTCGACTATTTTGCAGAGTTCACGTTTTCGGAAGTTATCGAGGTGATTTATGCGAGACATACAATCATTCGGCAGATATAAAACATATGGTTGTACTTAGAATCCATACCTACTCTATATTTCTATGTATACAAAGTTTCGTCCATTTTGAAGAGTTCGGGTCTGCAAGCTTCACTTGTCGTCCGATGTGTTTTTAGTTTGTTGCACAAACATAGTTCTAATTTCCCTGGGTTCGGGCATTCCGTCAGCTCGCAACAGTAGGCCGATCTGACACGCTCGCTCTGTTATGTTGAAGGGTTGCGTCGACATTTGGCGCGCACCGCGCAGTTGGTCTGCGGTCACACGCAGTTTAGTGGCCAGCCACGTTGTTGTTAATTATGTAGGTATAGCTGTGATGAACGTAAGTAACCTTCATATTTACTACTTAAACAAAAATCGGACCGCTCTGTAAAAAGTTATGCGTGTTCATACATAAAAAATTATATACGGGTCGACTTGAGAACTTTCTCCTTTTATTTTTTCGTCGGTTGAAAATAAGGGCCACCATGTTCACACTTCTGGAAAAATTAAAAGTTTTATTTTTAATTTTCAACCGACGAAAAAAAAAGGAGGAGATTCTCAATTCGACCCGTATAATATATATATCAATCAAATAATTATTACCTATTTCGGACCTGCCATCATCACTTGGTAATTCTTATGTTTACCGGTAAGTCTTGTGATCCTTTTACAGTAACATAATATTTGATTGAATTAATTGATTTTTGCTTGAAATTTGTATGTAATAAATATAATAAAAAAACATAATTATAATAAAATAATACATAATAACAACTGTAATAGTTACAAGATAGCTGAGCCTCCCCCCACAAGCAATTACTTGCTCAAAGGAAGGTTCCTTAACCTGTAAAACTTTTTCTAATTAAGTTAGTGATATAAATTTATTTTGAAATTCTTTTTTTAATTTTTTTGAACATACATTCTATATTAGATTGTCTGTGAATGGCTTTATTCCAATTCTACCATAGAGATCGAAGTATGATTTAGTAGTTTAGAAGAATCCCATTTGATTTACAACGGTAAACTGCTTTGGAATATAAGAATGAACCTCGAAGGACTATAATACGCCCCAGTTTGTATTAGATTTATAGCAGGACGATGATAATAATTCCTTTTCAATTAGCACTCAATGTATGGGTATGGTAGTTGCGTCGCGTTCGAGCGGTTGCTCCATTCGACACGCAATATCGACGCGCGAACAACACCCGATGGTTCCATTCATCATTATTATAAATGTGCCACACTCGCTTATTTACGGAAATCGATATTTTTTTCGGTGTCGACTCTGAATGCTCGGTTTCGACACGTCGATAAACGTCACGCTATTGTCGGCGATGACCCCAGCATTGTTGGCGGCTGCGCGGGCGCGGGCGGCCCGCTGAGCGGCCGGCGTCATTGACTCCCAACTCCGCCACTGTTACACTACCGCACCATTAGTTCCGCCTCTAGATAATATAATTTTGTAATTATTGATTATACCGGGTCACGGTTATTGGTGAATATCGATTTTGAATTTAAAACAGACGGACTTAATTAATGATCGTATAGGTCTTTGTTAAGGTTATGATTGCTTTAATTACCTATCAGTAACGAAATCTATGACAAATTGAAGTTAATATTTCATCTGATGTGTTTAATTTCATAGACACAATTTCTACAAACAACCTCGATGCATACATCAATTGACACTCACTCACTCTTTGTATCATCAATTGACTAGGTAATTGGCGAGAATGTTGGCAGTCTGATTGGCCGTACCTAAATGATTTAAGCACGCGTAAATAGTGCAATGAAATGGTTACGGTTTACCTCCTTCATTTCATTTATATACCTATTGAGTGGCGCAGAAAAATATTAAAAACTAAATTTAAGTAAGTAACCTACTGGAAAATCGCTCGATCGAGTAAGTGGTTAGTGATGCTAGATAGGAAGGTAGGTAACTGAAATATTGATAAACGTCGGTGGGCAATCAGCAGCCGGGCAATTTGCGGGCGATTGTCCGCGGCGAGACGCGAACACACGCAAATTGGACACGAGCTGGGCACAAAACGGACCTAGTTACAGCTTGTATTGTAATACCAAGCTCCATTACAATACAAATAACATTTTGCTAATAGAAACCGCTTAACATGATTTTGAAATACAATAAGCAAGAACACAAAATTGACTCTGTTTCAGATCTATTTCCTTACTGTTGTATGCACAAGCAAAGGCGATCGTGAACAAGAAGCGAGGACGGCTCTCACGGCGGGGTCACACATAAATATCTAATAAGAAATACGATTGCACAAGAAAATGATATCGATATCAATTCGATATTCGTTCCGAGGCAATCACGAAAACAAATTTGCGTTCATTTCCTTTCCTTTGGAACAAACGGATAGCGAATCCGGCGTAGTAATATCTTTTATAAGGCGGTAGATCGTAATGGAAACCATTTCTCATCAATTTTCTAAATAAAGGCGCACAGAAGCCAGCGGATAAAACAAAGCGCCAGCGCTCACGACATAGATTGAGCTGAATTATCGCTTTACCGCAGAACACAATCTACATCTACCCTATGACTGTACTCGCTTACCTATGTATAGCCGTATCGAGTGGTATCGCAAGCCCGCTGTCGAACGAGCCGCCTCGTGCACTTAGCTCGGGATGAGATAACACGTGTGAATAATGTTAAATCTAAGTAGTTTTTCTTTCTTTTATCAGTTTACTGCGTTAACAGCGTTTGAGTCTGATTAAATTTAAATTATGGGTATCATATTTCGTTTACAAATCATCTATACATAGCCATTGATAGTGTAAGTTCATCTATTTAATATTTGAGGGTACAGGATTTTAGCTTTAAATTATTATTAATCTTGTATGTTATGATATGTAATTGCGTAGGTACGTCCTCAAATTACTAAAATTGGGATATTTTTCTGTCACACATATACACAACATGCATTAATGTAAATAAAAGAATTACTGGCAATTTCGGCGGCGGGGCAATCATTCCATTACAAAACCAGCAAATTGGGCGAAAGTGTGACGTTAATATTCGTGCACATGACAAATGGCCGCCATCTTGCGCTTAATATCTGCCGCGAATAATGAGCCCGAATCAAATGCTCAACAAACGTAATTCGCATGTCACAAGTTCCATTATGTTTGTGCGTGCTGGGGCCCATTAATAGCCTAAAATGCCACGCCCGTCTGTCAAGCCTCGTAAAGAAAATAAACGTGAAAAAATCAACGTGTTACGCAATCACTGACTTTTCTAATAAACCCTTCATCACCACAATATGCAAAACATCATTGACTTTCAGCTAATAATCATCTAAGTTACATTTTAGTTTCCTAGAAGAACCACGAAGTTATTTATGTGTAGTTATTCTGATGGATCTATATTGAGAGTGCGAATCTATAACCTAGGTATTATGAATATGTAAAATTTACCGTAACATAGGTACTTATCTGAAAGTTAATATCTACCACTTAGATGAGTAAAGCAGTAGGTACTCAGTGAACCTTGCTTAACGTATAATGTTCTGTGTGTTACGACATCTTACGGAGAAAACGGAAGCGCTCCTAACGCAATCACGGAAACACGAATAAATGCACAATAATAACGCAAATATGTAGTCTTTAACTATGATTGCTGCGTTGTGTGCAGCGTGTGATAGTTATTAATAATACTACGTAACTCTGTGTATAGAGAGCCAATGAATTTGTTGCCCATACTAAGATAACTACGTCAGTACATAAATCTCTTTGTGTAACTATTTATATAGGATCTCCTCTATGAAAAGTTAAATAGAACAAATGTAATAGATAGTTGAAACATGAGCTGGACCAGTCTCTAGCAAAGATAACTGACTATTAACTAATACCTAAACCTGAGTGTTCAAATTGGTTTCGAAAAAATCTGAAAAAAGCGAAATATTGTTTTGATGCCTTATTTTGGTATGCACCAAACTCATCAAATGATACTGCCATGTGCTCTGATATTTCAGTGTAATTATTTTCTTTCTTGTAGCTATAATCTTCCAACATTAAATTAGTTCTTTAGAACATTTTAGTAGAGTGGAATCCACCCCCGTTTTTTGAGCCTTCATATATATTTATATGAGATATGCATATGGCTAATGCAAGTACGTACGTAGGTATACTAGTAAATAGTTACATGAAATGCAGCATCACTATTCATCACAGTTACCCACTTATTCGTAAGAAGCTTACGTTCTAACCGCGTAACCGGTTCCTATAGTTGCATCGCATCGGTTTTCTTCGCGTCATTTGTCCGTAAGAAATGTTATCGTATGTCTAGTCTACCTCTCTCTGATTTTGACATAGAAGATACAATAAGTACAATTCAGTATTTATTTCATAACAATAATTAAATATACAAAATGCACACAATTTTATAAAACTTGTCAAATACGGCTTTTACAGGTAGCGTCAATTTGTGACCATCTCATTTATTATAGATAAACAGTAATCTAACTGGGTTCTTAGTAGCATTTATCAAGAATTCTACTTTAGCTAAATAGGTATATTATAAGGCAGATTTTTTTCAGGGTTTTATATTTTAGGACTGATGGGGACTAGTCAGACTGCGGTTCGTTTTTGTATGTAACAAATCAATGGGACAGTATCACAGATTAGTAGTATTATAGACATAAGACTGATTTGACTACTATTTGATAAATCAACAGCCTATTAATAATGTTCCCACTGTTGGAGCACAGGCCTACTCTCTCAAGGAGGGCGTATGATTAAAAGTAAATAAATACTAGAAAAGAAACTTTCCATGTCTTATTCCGCCCAAGTCTCGTTTATTCAAGTCGCATTTCGTTCAACTATTAGTATAAATATCTGAATTTGTACGTTAGTTATGCAATAACGCCTTATTGACTGAACTGATTATTAGTTACTTAGGTAAAATATAATTTTCTGCAGGAAAATCGAAAAAAAGAAATCGGGTAGCACCGCGTGTTAGTATAGTATACATAAGAGTGTGTATAATGTTATTAGATCTAATCCTGCCATTACTGTGGACAAACCCGAGCTAACCGCCGTCTACTGTCACAGTAGCGTGTCTAACGCGACACCTGCGCCTGCGCCGGTAATGGGTTCTAATGGGCCTGGCTCTGTCTTACGCCAACACCATGACAGATTCGAGTTATTCTCGCCCTTACGCGCTTACCGCACTTACGTATGCAGGATAGGGTTGCTTGAAACTACCACTTTAATATAATTTCATTAGCATCGTTGGCCTGGGTTTGTAAAACCGGACGTTTCCCTTTTTTCAAAGAGTTCATCATCATCAGTCTGAACAGTTCACAGCTGAACATAGGCACGCCACTGAACCCGATGTTCAGTTCTCGCCGCTTCCAGTAACTGCCCAGCCGCCTTACCACAGAATATATAATAGTGCCTTACACAAATTCTAGCCGGGGGAAGTCCCACGCGTGGTCTCCACTCGAGAACTCGTCTATCCCAGCGGTTATCAGTTCTCCGACAGATGTGACCAGCCCACTGCTACTTCAAAACTTTTGCGATAAGTCGAAGACTTTAGTCCTCTGGCGGATCGCTCGAACAGCGTACGAAGCTTTCGGCAACTTGGTAGAACTTTCATATAACAAAGTTTCTAACGCTAATGCTCGTTGCAACCCTAAGTACCTAGCTATTACGGACCATCAGCTTGTCGTTTGTCAACTAGATATTTGTAGTGGTTACATAAAGTTTTCATTTTACATGGATAGAAAAAAGCGACGCCCCGTAACTTAGTCCAAAAGTATGACTAGTCACTCGGCACATAACACTTGCAGGACACCTCAGCCGGCATATTCCACTCAACGGTTCTAGACCACCAGGTCATGCGCGGTATATGTCTACGATAAAATAAGAATGTGTTGTTTATGAGTGCTTGTAACGTGTGACTACGGATCCCTTTCTTTTTTATTTAATTTTATGTCCAGACACGGCGATCGTGAATACCCAGATAATATTAATTCTTGATAGTAGAGGCTGGAGGACTGACCGTTTACTTACGTCGTGCTCCATTGTCCAGACTGTCTAGAGCTTCCAAACCATTAAAGTAAATAGGAGTCAAATCTATAGATACTAATATAATCAAGCAATAAACTTGACTTGTAAAATACTTTACTAAATAAAATATTGACTGATTGTACTTCTACTTTCCTGGTTCACTGTACTGAAGAATCTTTTCACACGAAAAGATCTCGCAGTTGTCAACATGAAGTCCGGCTGAGCGTGATGGAGAACATACCGAAACCTTTACACTAAAAGGACCAACATAAAAACTTGTATATTCCCATTAAAAATGTAATCTCCCGACGAACCGCTCAGTGTAATCATCGAATATTCCGTATCTAACTACAACTTTATACCGCGCGTTATCACCGGCCGTATAATGAGTTATACGCGTCCATTGCTCGTTTTGTGTGTGTCAGTATCGCGAAGGGCGTCATCCATCATCCTCGGGGACTAATTGCCTGCTACCTTGCGGCTCTCTTATCCTTTTAATTCGTCCTCTGTCGACCTATACGACGAGAGGTGAGCTGTTACCAATAATTGCCTTCACCAACATATGAGCGCAGAAATAAACTTGGCAACAAAAAGTGCGGCTAATTTGTTGCTTCATGAATGTGGTATATGCATATTTATTTCGACTTATGTAGTACCAAAAGATAGCAAGTTAGTGTCAGTGGTCTATTATATGATGTAAGGAATTATGAAGATAAAAATGAAGGGGCTCACCTACACTTTTATTTTTGTTTCTTATGATGAACCAATAACTTGAGGTAGACGAGTAGAGGCCACGACTGAGCAAGTCCAGTGTGGGACGCCCCCCGGCTAGATGGAGCAACGATCATAAGGCGGCTGGCAGCGACTGAATGAGGAAATCCGAAGATGATCTGGTATAATGTCCAGCAGTGAATTTTACAAATTGGTATAGGCTATTGGTGGTGACTGATGAGATGACTGATGATGGATTCAAGATACGTAAGTCTAGTTATTTGAATCATCATGAGACTTCAATTTAAACGTTGTAACATTTCCACGCAATACTAAAATCGTGCTCCACCAAATCATACAACAAACTACTCGTTTATATATATACAACGAGCGGTGGCTAGGGTAGGGATTTCATATGATCGGGTTTTAAAGGATTATTCCTATGTAAAACTTGCAGCAATCAAAAAATGCAATGAGCTAAATATGGATTTACCTAAAATTCATAAGAGTGCGAATATCTAGAAAACGTACTACTTTTTACTGAGTATAATTATATACTTATAGTTACAGTTATAAATATAGGAGCTGTCTGGAAGAAATCGCTTAAAACGATAAACCAGTCTAAATTGCACCGTATGGACTTGTCGAAAAAATAATCAGGTTTTTAAATATCATCCTAGGCTTATTCATTATATTTGTTCTGATGAAAGTCAAATTAAGCATTTATAGGATCCTAAGCCTAACAATGTAAAGCTTGCAAAGTTAATAGTTTTATAGCAACATGTTCTAGATTGTTTGTAGAGAGCAACCCTGGCTGTGGCTAGTTTTATAGTGACTAGTCACGAGCGCGAGTCCATTCTGCGTTGGCAAATAAAAGTGAGCTGCTGAAAAGAACGCTCCATCAAATAGCGGGATACACACGGTGCGATTTGGTTTAAACAGACTTAGGGCCTCTTACACCGCTTGCTGATAAAGTCCCAGATACCCTATCTGCAGGTTATCTGACAGATAGCCTGTTTTTTTGGTTTCACAGGTATCTGATTGCCTATATCTTATATATTTTATATAGTCTATCACACAGACTGATATCTATTAGATTTATCTGATAGATTAGTTTATCACTAAGATTACTATCTGTAACAATATCAGGAAGTGGTGAAAGAAGCCCTTAAAGTCAGAAAAATCTTGTTTTTTTACATTCTGAATCAGCAAATAGACTCCTGCCACCTATGACACGTGATCTCATTCTCCACATGCAGTCTTGGTGAACTTAGTGTCAGCCCATACTTCACGGTAAACTTCTCAAGTAATTTTATGCTTTACAACTTTATTATAAGTATAATTACGGTTTATTTTACAGCAGCATAGCTGATCAGCTGAGATTAGCGATCAGTTCATGTTTTAAACTAGAATACTATCCATTCAATTCAACCGTTCTGGAAACTCAGGTTCCCAGTCCGTTTGATTTTGGTTGCCTGTCAAATAATTTCGGTTAATCGAATTTTTACGTTGGTTTCTAACTGGAACTGAACCAGAATATTCTTATATTGGAAAAAATTTCACTTGGAGGTTGGGAGATCAAGGGGTAGATTAGATGGGTCAAGCTTGGACGGTTGTAGGCATAGAGTTAGTATACTAGCCAGTATACTTGCTCTGAGGTTGTAGGCTAGTACGTACAAATAACATAAAGTTGAATTTACATTAACAGTATAAACTACTTGAGCCGTTTTCCCCCAGGTCTGCGCTTACCTTTACTGAAGGAACGGTCGGAGAGTGTGGTGCAGTGACGTCAGACCGACCAAACCCATCAAACCAAATCCGTCCGACCAGATCTCACAGTGTGTAGCGCCCAAAAGGGGTAGCTCGATTAAGTGTCGGTTTGAGTTTTATTTGCGGCATGGGGCGAGAGGGAGGGCGGCGGGCAGGGAGGGGTGGAGGGGACGTGTGAGCGCGGCGCCGCATTAATCATTAACACAGCCTGCCTAATGACACCGCCGAAATGGGCCGCGTAGGGATGTGCTGCGATGTCGTCGATGATTGTCTAATTGATTTGTTCAATTTTTATTATAAGTAACCTTGTAAGGCATTTTTTATAGAAGTGTCTATTAGTAGGAAAACACTGTAAGAAAAATATAGACGTTTGTAGGTAGTTTTTATGTATTAGAATATGATGTTAATAAATTTTATATGTGCAGGCGCCGAAGAAAGTATTTGACAACTCTAAGCCGAGATGGGAAGATGATTTAATCAAACTAAAATGTTCAGGTTCGTGTACTTACAAGTATAAAATATGTAAGTACTAGTTAATTAAAAAGGTTAAGGGCTTCTTTCACCACTTCCTGATATTGTTACAGATAGTAATCTTAGTGATAAACTAATCTATCAGATAAATCTGTGTGATAGACTATATAAAATATATAAGATATAGGCAATCAGATACCTGTGAAAACAAAAAAAACAGGCTATCTGTCAGATGACCTGCAGATAGGGTATCTGGGACTTTATCAGCAAGCGGTGTAAGAGGCCCTAACAATTTTATCGCAAAATATATAAGTAGGTGTTCAGTTCATACAAAAGACATCAACGAGCGCGGCGTACTACGGTATCAACTGTATATTTCGTAATGAGAGGTTTTCTTATTAATCTGCGGGTATGAAATTAAAAGCCACAGATTTAAAAGAAAACCCTTCATTCAAGTTAGAATATTGTTTTCAAACAAGATTTTCAGAAGTGCTCGAAGTATCGATACCAAACATCGAGCATTCCCCGACACTCCAACCGATATTAGATGTCGCTATTAACTCCGCAAAACGTAATTAATCGAATAAGTTTATGATTGATATAACCAGTTTGTGGGGCGCTTAATTCACTTTCCCAATTCCTAAGGCCCCGGCCGCTTTTATAAAGTTATCCTTTAAGGAAATTAATTGATTGGTTCTATCGCAACTCAACTGATTCTGTAATGATTCAATTCAATTATGAATTATATATACCCTTACCGACTGAGTGTAGCGTTCGAGGAAGCGTTCATAACGAGGCAAATTAAATGAAAGGAATTTATAACAATGTTATTTCCGTCTTACGTAGATATACCTATAATACCTACGTCCTTGTATACAAAGGCAATATATACATGGTGGTACAGAACGATTCACTATCCAAATAGGGTCGTATTACATTGTGAGCAATCGTAATAATGGTTAGATTTTTCTTTAATTTTTCTTTAATTTTTCATTAAATGATTTCATGTAATTTCCATTTCTAATCGTTTCTTTTATTTTTAGTCGCTTAGTATTTTACAGTGTCATTGACCCCGATCAGCTCGTTAAGGTTAAATTTTTTCATTAAATATCTTAAACTTTGATGAGTTTCAAAAATGTTAAAAATATTTAACATTCGGGCGAAAAATTTGTGCAAACTTTAAACGGCCGTAGTGGTATAAATATGGCAGTTTCAAGAAAGTCGGTCGTTGTATCCCACCTGGTGTAACTACATCTTACGATTTGTTGTAATTGTGATAAATTGAGAAGTACCCTTATTTTGTCGTAGAATGTTTGTAAGTAGTATTCACCATTATATGACTTAGTTCTTATTTTAACTCAATTTTCACTTTTATCTCCCACTAGCTAAATATTATTCTAATATCAGAAAAAAAGAGTTACATTGGATTCAATGGGATTTCTTTGAACGACTTTTACACTAATTCCTAAAAATAAAAAATGTCAAACATCAAACCCTGTACCTATAGTAAGCCGACACTGTGTTAATTTAACACATTGATGCGCGAGCCCCCGATGGAGTAGCATGAAAAAGGCGAAGTAAAAAGCGAGGGTGGTTCAGGGGGAGTGAGGGGGAGAGGTGGGGGACGCAATTTGTAATATTTCACGAGCCAGTAGACGCTTATTAACTAGGCGCGCAAAAAATCGACGCCACGGCAGTGGTTCGCAACACTGCGTGCTCTCGGATCAAAATAAACATGCTGTTATAATTACATCGTCATGGAAATTCGAATGTATGATTGAAGAAAACACGCTCTCGTTGGAGGATAAGGTGTGTGTCAATAAGTGAGTCCCTATAATCTCTATATGTGTCGGCATATATCAAACCCACGGAATGAAATCAATGAATAAGTGATTGATACAAAAACGTCATTTTAGCAAAGAACACTTTTTATAGGTAAATAAGCATCAATTTTGAAAAAAAACTTAATTTGATTCATTTTTTGAAGCAAACCTTGAATTTTTTATGAGAATCAAGGTGGATGTTGTGAACTGACTAAATAAAAACATATTAGAAAGACTGAAGATTTAAGAAATTTAAAAATGTCTAACACCCCTGACTAATGCACGACGTCCTGTCTAGCCAGAAGCCAGCCCTCTTGGGCGGAAAATTTACAGAGTCGAAATGATGCGATGCGTTCTTTCAAATTAGAAGTAAGACTAACAAATTTGACTAACCGCATAATGCCTAAAACCATAATTTTAGGAAAACTTTTAATGACCTATTAAACGCAAATGTGAAGTCCACCAACCCGCATTGGGCTAGCGTAGTGGACTATAGCCCGAACGCCCTCGTTGCGAGGGTAGGCCTGAGCCCCAGCAGTGGGGACATATTAATAGGCTGTTGATGAAACGCAAAATGACCTAACAACTCATATCGACATACGCGACACCAATCAATGCAAATTGTACAACTTTAAAATATGTATGTATTTACTGGCCAACCAGAAAGATGTAGGTACCGACCGAATGACAATGTTCGAGAACACAAAACATGTTTGATAAAATAAATTAAATTAGAGTTTTTTATACTTTTGATGCCTGATGATGCACTACTCTGTTGAATTTTCATATCAACCCATTTTATATCCATACAATTCACCAGAATCCACAGTCCGTCCCTGTTTCCATCACTTTAGCGAGAGTCTTAGATGAAACCAAAGTAGAAAGATACGTTGCTTTCTTACACTGCATAAACGAAAACTAGGCTCCGTGCACACACTCACTCAGCTGAAATCAAGGTTGCGTTCTTAAAATCATCAACAGTTAACAAGCGAATATAAATGACTCAAGAATGAGTGAATGTAATGATGTCTTTCGTTTCGTGCTGGACTGAACAATACCAAGTCTTGAACCATTTTCAGAAAGTAAGTAACTATCTTCCTCTTTTTGGTTTCATCTAAGGTGCGAGGTTATTAATCGCGTCCCTGGGGAGGGAGGGGGTGAGGCACGCGGTGTGGGGGCGACACTTAGCCGGCGGGTGCCCACTCAATAAATAGCGCTTTCAGCTCTGCAATGAGCCGGGTTTACCAGCCAAATCGACTGCTCGCCGGCTAATGGAACATAATACGACGTGGTAATATGAGCATTATGAAAATACGCCTGTTTTTTCAAAGCTACGTATTTTGTAAGCATTTTTGGATGAGTCCTGATGTTTGTTTTTACACGGTCTCGTTTACAGAAATAGGGACTAACATACATCTTAACTATTCTTAACATAGCCGTTCGTAGAACTGACACGGCCGTTGGCTCTCGAGAGATATAGTGCAAAGATATTCTCTGACCCAATGGAACAGTGAATCAAGTTAAAATTTTGACCTCTATAGTTAGCATTAGCAAACGGTTTGATTAAGGGGATTTAGATTATGTAAGGCATCGAAATTTTCCTCTTACAAATGAACAGGAATTCTGACCCTAAAGTAAATAATAAGTCATTCCATGTATAATATTCTAAGCCCTGTGTATTAACAAAGTTTAAATTTTCCATAATCCACAGTAAAAGTAGGTACAAAATGTAAAAGAGAAACGCCCTGCTCAATAATAGGTAGACTAACCGTTTAAACTATACGTAGAGACATTAGCTTACCTTACGAAGACAAGGTTCTACGTGGAGCAGTGCAACTTGCACCAGTTTCAGCTGTGCGTGTATGGGGTTAGAGTTTGTTTTGGTAGTGCGGGGTGGGGTGTTGTCGCATTGAAGTGCGTAGGGCGGGCCGCCCAAACGTTTAGCGAGCGTTTAACGAAAGCTTTGAGGTGGTCGGGACACACCCCACGAGGGCGACGCAGGCTTCTAATGTTTTTGATATCACATGGCTTTACATAACAATACTGTAGCCACCTTATAACGTACAACATGACTTTAAGACCACTTGAAAATGCTCTTTTTCGAACCGTAAAATGGTGTTCGGACACTTTAAGTCGTATTTTTTGCGTTTCGTTATTGTATCAAGTAGCAGAATATAGAAATAAAGCGGTGGGAAACATATGTAATTGATTCGCACTTTTATGAGGAAAGTTCACACTTTTGAGACTACAAATTTCCATATTTTAAGAATCTAATTCCTGTAACGCTATCATGTATAACCTGCTACTGACTATTACCCAAAACAAAGCTAGTACCAACTCATTGTTAGTGAAAATATTTTCCCAAAGTGCGAATATCTCGAAACCAACTACATTTTACTAAGGTCTTATATTAAGCTATTTAAATTAGTAATGTCATGCATGACTCATGTCCAAACTCTTGAAGAGTTCTCGAATTTTGGGAGTGCATTTTTTGCATACAGGTTGTATGTAAAAATTTGAAACTGCGAGCAATCCAATTTGGGAATAAAATAAATAAGTGCACAAGTTTATTATTTTGGCTATTTATTATTAAAACGCAACTTTAAGGGCTTCTTACACCAGTTGCTGATAAAGCCCCAGATACCCTATATGCAGGTTATCTACCAGATACCCGTTTTTTTCGTTTTCACAGGTATCTGATTGCCTTATCTGTCCGATATACCGTCTTATAAACTTACAGCCAGATCAAGGGGCTGTTATTTCTTTATCTGTCGGATATGGATTGTTTTTTTTTCGAATTTAACGCGGTAATAATTCAGTTTTGTGTTAACTTTTTATGATATATGGATTTATCACTGTTTCATTTATAAATAGTACATTACTGCCGCGGCCCGCAACAGAGGCATTGATGGATGAGCGTGTGAATGTAGGCCGAGGCGAAGCCGAGGCATACATACGTGAGTCCATCAATGCCTGGTTGAGGCCAAGGCTTGTATAATGCTATTCTCAAATAATGCGCGGAAATCCAAAAAATATCAAGTTTTATTAAAATTGTGAACCGTCTGCACTGAACGATCACGACATAGGGTTGTCACAATACTATCGGCAAATCAAAATACTTTTGGCCATATCTCCGGAACGGCTAGTGCTAGAACCACGTTCATGTACTCAAATGAAAGGGCTCGACGAGATCTAGTTGAATATAATATAAAATAAAATCACCCTGTATATACAATTTTATATGAATATACAGGATGTTTTTTTAAATATTACATTCAGATAGATCTCGTCGAGCCTTTTCATTTGAGTACAAACACGAGGGGTCTAGTACTAGCCGTTCCGGAGATATGGCCAAAAGAGTGTTTTTTTTTTCATTTGGCCATATCTCCGGAACGGCTAGTGCTAGACCCCTCGTGTTTGTACTCAAATGAAAGGGCTCGACGAGATCTATCTGAATATAATATAAAAAAACACCCTGTATATTCATATAAAATTGTATATACAGGGTGTTTTTATATTATATTCAACTAGATCTCGTCGAGACCTTTCATTTGAGTACAAACACGAGGGGTCTAGTATTAGCCGTTCCGGAGATATGGCCAAATGAAAAAAAAACACTCTTTTGGCCATATCTCCGGAACAGCTGGTGCTAGACCCTTGTTCATGGTACTCAAATGAAAGGGCTCGATGAGATCTATCTGAATATAATATAAAAAAAACATCCTGTATATATAATTTTTTATTCAACAATTTCCGCGCATTATTTGAGAAAAGTGCTATACAAGCCTGCAATCAATGTAATTTCATGCATCATTCGAAATTTAAATAAAACTTTTGCTATGTTACCTCCGTGGTTGCCATGGTTACACGACAGATATGAATTAATATGGTCATTATTTGACCGCTAGGTACGACAGATATGGATTAAATAGAAACGCAACAATGAATTGAACTGAAGAACTGAATTGAATGAACGGAATGTTCCAACTCCCCGGTAAATCGATGACAGTTTAGCTGCCCGATATTTTAACAGAGACTTGAGTGGTGAAAACGGAAAATATTATCCGACAGCTTTATCCGATAGATTACGTTATCTGTCCGTTTTCTATCTGTAACAATATCAGCAACTGGTGTAAGAAGCCCTAAATATTTAAAGTATTTTATGCTATTTGGTATTCCGCATGCAGTAAGGTCTCACGTGCACTCCCAGATGTGACTAGTCCCAATTTAAAATGTCATTTATTTGTGCGAGTGTCGCCGCACTGCTACCCACACCTTGCATGAACTGCGGTCGACACTTCTTGGTGTTTAGATCTAGAAATCTAGATTTTTTATTATTATTTTCACCGACTTGTTGGTCTAGAGGCAGCCAACCAAACCAAACTAACGACCAACGTTAGACGGGAAGGACACTCGAGTGCCAGGTCGTGGGTCCGACCCACGACCTGGCACTCGGGTGTCCTTCCCAATTCCCAAACTTACAATTACAATTTGTACAAGATTGTTCATAACCTCTATATTTTTGAAATCTATCCTATATATCCTATATCTAATTTCCATAGTATACAGAAGAAAGGTTCTTACACATTCCTACATTTTTAGCGTAGGTGTTTATAATACAATTCCGCATTTATTTTTCTTTTTTATATATTTTTTGTACTGGTTTAATTGACCGAGCGAGCGAAGCGTCTAAGTTTCGAGATTGGCCAAAAATGCTATTGTCCTTCTGTCTTTCTGTCTGTCTGTAATTCTCTACAGGTCGCATTTTTCAAACGATTTTGACGAAAATTTGGCATGGGTATAAATTAATTAAGCCAACAAAATGAGTAGAATAAAATCATTAAAAACATTTTTTTAGAGTACGTACCAAAGTGGGAGTGACCTTTTTTTGTTCTTGTGATTACCATAGTGTGGGGTATCGTTGGATAGGTCTTTCAAAAATATTGCTGGTGTGTGGAAACAATTTTTTCGATTTAGGGATCCGTTGGCGAAATATTAAGCTTTAAAGCGGTAATTTTTGTTAGAGTCACGTGTCCCCCCCACCCCTGCCAGCTAAACGGTTGCTTCTGGAAATGTGAAAAAATTCACGATAGTAGCATTATATAACGTAGTTAAAAGGAAAACTATGGCAGCTAAGTAGGTTCTATTAGTTTTTGAGTAATAGTCGATTAACTTAAGAAAGTCGAAAAATTAAATTATGTTCATAGAACTGCTTAACAAAAATCATTCGCATTTTGCGAATGATTTTTGTTTCGCGTGAATTCCATGGTGTTGGGTATCGTTGGATAGGTCTTTCAAAAATATCGCGGGTGTGTGGAAAACATTTTTCGATTTAGGGATTCGTTTGCGAAATATTAAGCTTTATTGTTTTTTATGCTAATTTTTGTCACTTTAGTACACAATCTCCAACTGCAAAGTTGACTTCTGTTCGTTTCTTTTAGGTTTGGTTTATAAAAGGGCTGGCGAGGTCTACTATTCTCACAGAACCACTAGTTTATACATACCTATGTGTTTGTGCTGTTAGTGTTGGCACATTTTTTTAAAGTTAGGTTTATTTTAGTTTGATTTTATGAATATAATATAGGTAAGAGTTGTTTGGAAGACGCCCACTCTCTTTACTTATGGTTTCTTCAATTAAAATGCGTCAACTACCAAGATTTTGAAATCGCCGTACTGTAGGGTGACGTAGCGAGTAACGAAGACGCGTTTGATATGTTAATTCTGGTAATTCCTACCTTTTCACTGCTTTTAAAAGTCTTCATGCGTCTTCTAGATGTATTTTATTTACGTACAAGTAAGACGGACACGTAAAGAGCACTCGCGTCCCACGGCGAGCGTGTATGAAGAGAATGAGCGAAGCGAAAGAGGTGTGTCAGGATCGCGATACTTGGCGCTCCGTTCTTCCTGCCGGGTAGGCATAGCGTGAAGATATGTATGTATGTATGTACAAGTAAGATAATTTTAAAACAAACGGATAACTCAAATAGAGTGTCTCATTGGCTTATTTGTGATATTTACGGTGGGTTAATATACTCGTACCTTCGATACGTTTATTTTAGGTAGCTACATGGAAAAATTGAGACACGGGGGCACGGTTATTCTTTGTTTATTTCTTGTTATTAGATTCTAGGTAGACCGATTATAAAATCGTACCAAGAGGTTTATTGTTTTATTTAAAAGAATAGACCTAAGGATCGTTGAAGTACCTACTTCTCAATTTAAAGTAAATGTAATTAACCAGAAGGGGAGTTTTTGTTGCTGTAAATATTAAATTTTTCCTTTTATTTGATGATTATTAATAGTAAAGAAACTCGAACAAGAATTATAACTTTCCCTATAGTCGCAGAGGCACTGTCATCAGTGCGTTGATCACCCTATTATGGACGGAAAATTTCCGTCTACTGTGGCATTACGACTAATGCAGAATGAATATCAAAGCACGCGTTTGTACATATTACTTAGGTTCGAAGTGTAAAGCAGTTAGAATCAATTTGCAACACCTCTCTCGATATAATAATCAAATTTTAATATTTAAAAGTGACAACATTAAGCCCAGTGCTCGCTCGTCTTCGCTGCCATGTTCTTTGCATGTTCTGAATACGAAATCACATCGTTCCCGCGCGAAAAGGCGGCCATATTGCTTTTAGCACCCTTTAAAATATAACACCCTGATTAAAGTGTAAATGAGGTGAATTGATATTTTAGACAGTGCTTTCTTGGGGATGTTATCCTCTAATACCTACTGAATGTACCTACACATTCTGTTACACATTCGGCACAGAAAATGGTTCGTCAGAAACGAACTGAAATCGAAAACGTGAAACGACACCCCTAGAATAGTTTTTTTAAATTATAATTATGAATTTAATTTAATAATATTCAAGAACGTTGCATATTCGAAGGATCATCGTCCTTTTACGATAAAAGATTTGACCGTATGCATATAATCGTAATCCAATTCGTTTTATATCAAGATTTTGTTTAAGAAAAATTAAGTAGGTACCTAAGTAATGTAAGATTGCAAAGCAACGTCGTCACAAGTCAGGAAAAGTGCTGAATTATCTGGCAAAAATTATTTTGCCCTAGAAATTTCATAATTTTCCCATATCGTTGCCAGACAATTTTACAATAATTTATGTTTAAAATTCGCTGAACAAATTTTAGTTTTCAAGTTTGCTCAATCGGTCTTGTAGTTTTCGAGTTATCCAGGAGACAGCCGGACAGACGTACAAAATATCTTCGCTGTACAGGTTTTGAAGAAAAGCTAAAAGAAGTTATTTCTTATCTTTGTAATTTTATCAGATTTCTTCAAAGCAAAGCCAGCGAATGCGTGTTACAAATCCCCAATTAGCGAGCATACAGCTCAGTTTATGCCGGCGTTTAAATTCGTTAGGCGCGGGCAACGTGTATCCACTCGCGGCTCGCTCATAGATAACACAACCACCCCACCATCAGACTGGTCACTTCTTATCGAGATAGTCGAGTCGCTAGAGTGGTTGACCATTTCGAAAGCGTAAGGCGTATCACACACGCGTTCTGCGGTGGCGGTCTACCGCAGGCCGCAGCTTCAATATGAAAACGCAGGCCGCGCGTGTCTGAAGTCTCACATACATTGCATAGGGAAGACAACAGGCCGCCACCGCCACAGCAGACCGCGCGTGTGTCTGTGATACGCCTTAATTGCGTGCAGGCTAACACCACGCAGCCCACAGAGCGCTGTGCTGCACGTCATTTTGTCGTAAAATCGATCGCTTTCTTTGGAGATGGTACATAAAGTAAATAACAACAAAATATTATTAATATTCCTTCAATCATCGCAGAATGTCCAATGCATCAGAAATTTAGGAATTAATTTTTCATTGTTTCAATTTTTTCACGTGAAATTTTCTCGTGATTCTGACTCTACATTCCGGATCACAAATGTTATAAATAAAGATCTAAGGTCAGTTGGGTGATTACTTATTATCATAGCTAGAAATTAATGTAGCACCGATCGTTAAATTACAACATTAATTGATGAGTAAAAAATGGTTACTTCGAAACAAACTTTTTTGTAGACGTCTTCATCAAAATTATTCATAACAAGTTTAGAACGAAACATGACTTATTCAATAATAATACCTATAGGTACAGTTATAGATAGAATATAGAGGATATTACACACAGTTATTCCACTAAGTAGTCTAGATACTCACCTAAGAACCAGAATAATAGTTAACAGAACATTGGCAAGTCTAGCATAGAGCAACATAATCTATGGCCCTGCCATCAATTGCGTATGTGAGCTGCGTAGCCCGCTAAGTGGATCTCCATTTTAACTCCTGAAACAAGCCGGTTGAGGCTTTCAGTCGGATCTCCGAATTTGCATGATTGGCATTACGCTGATTACCTCCCCGCCCGGCCTACTACCCCCTCGTGCCCCGCGCCCCTTGGTTACTCGTGCCTACTACAGAAAGCGGCGTAAACGTATGCAAATTGACGTTTTAGTTTCGACGAAAGAGATTTATATGATACCAACCTACCAACCATATTGCAACTGTCATTTTTCAATCAACTTCAAAAAACGAAGAGGTTCTCAATTCGACTGTATGTTTTAATCAAACAAAGTCATCAATAAAACGGAGAGATTAACTGCTCAGTGGTCGCACACAACGTGCGGAATCCGTTTAAAAATTCTTAATTTTCATAGTTTTCCCATTACTGTCCCGGATACCAACAACAGACAAAATAAACATCGGTAACTGATGGTCACCATCTCCTAAAAACCTACAACACTATCTGAAAACATTACCGTGAAAAATTACTAAGTTTATTTTATGTATAGTACTTACTGCCTCTAATTTTCAAAATGTACACTTGTTCAAACTGAATAACTCATTCAAAACTAGGTTTATCTAGCATTTTATTACTTAGGGCTGTGAAAAGGAAAAGCAGTGGGCACTGAGAGTGGCATTTAAGGAAACGTTTCAGTTACCTTACCCCAGATAAGTGCCTGCCTTTGCAGTCATTTCAGGATTTTAATAGCTCCTCCCCCTCCTCGCCCCCCTACCCCCCTCCCCCGCCCCGCTGAAAGTGCTCCAGAAAGTGTCGTTTATGTACTCAAAGCATATGCAAATGGATGTTTTAAAATTTTAGGGAGCGAATGCCGCTTTAGTCCCAGAAGCACTTGGGAACATCAAAATGTAAATTTACCCTTTTATGTCTGCAAATCTTGTAAATGAAAGCGTTCATTTTATTGACATTAGCTTAGCAAATATTGACACGAGAATTTCTAGAGTAAAATTAATAGCATATGATTATAATTTTTATATCTACTTTCATTTCCGTGGTTAATTGTTAATTAAATCATACTACGAGTAATTATAAAGGCGAAAGTGTACATTTGTTTGTTTGTTGCTCAATCACGCAATAACCGCCGAACGGATTTTGATGAAACTTGGTACAGTGATAGCTTAATCCTGGATTAATATAAATGACACTTTTTACTGCAGAGGAAGTCTTGGGGGGTCCGCTATAGTATCGAATAAGACTAATTCGTCTAAGCCTAAGCCGAACAGCTGTCTATAATCCTGTTTTCTGTAAGTCCGATCGGATCACGTGATCCGCTGGTAACTTTTTGCATGATTAGATGCAACCAAGAACAGGGGGCCAATCGCGGTTTCAGAACGATATAACCAAATGCAAACCTTTACAAACGCAAGCCAAACCCGTGCATCGCACGTTTGCGTTTGTAAAGGTTTGCCAAGGCCGTATTCGCAACCACGTTTCGTGACCAGTTGCCGTGGAAGAAGTACTTTTCTTTTTTCACAACTAGTAGCAGTATGAAAGAAGAATTTTATTTCTTTATTCGCATCTAGTAATAGTTTCCCCCATAACTTTCCCACGCAACCAGATACGAGCAAAGAGATTAAATTCTTCTTTCGCAACTAGTTGCGAACAAAGAAAAGTACTTCTTCTACGGCAGATGGTTACGAAACGTGGTTGCGAATAAGGCCGGAAGGCGTTTTTGGGCCCACTGATCACGCGATCCGTTGAGAACACAGAATTGAGAATAATCTTCCGTAGAGAGTATGGCGTTCGATAGCCGAAGCTATTAGAATCACCACTTATGCAACAATGTGTTAGATTACGCTGGTTACGATTTATCAATCTCCGTTTACTGAAAGTAACTGAGAAGTAGGAAAAGTGTCGCTCGCCGCGGTGCGTGCGCCCGCGCCGCGCCGCGCGCCGCCGCGCTCTCAGAGGATTGTGTTACTCGTGTTCAGGGGCAGCTATGCCAACCGCGCGGACAACACGCCGCTCGCTCGCGGCAACGCTGTGAGAAAACCTACCAGCAATGGTACTGATAACTATGCTAATTATACTACTTACTTATTCTATATAAAATAAGGGCCACCTCAGTTGTTTAAATTTTTGAAACAACGCCTATGTTTACTTCATTTTAATGTCGAACAAATGGGCTTAACAATTTTTATCAAAACATTTTTTAATTTAATTTTAATTGAATGTTACTAGAAATCTTGTAATTTTTTCAGAAGTGTAAACAAATGCTCGTTTGTTATGTATACTATTTTGTTGTGTCTATCTTGTCTAGTCCTATCTTATCTAGTCTAGTAGTAGACAAGATGTTAACCAGCACTGCACCGCGAATACGTGGCTAATGTTTTCGACAGGAACTTTTTCTTTCAAGAAGAAAAATGAAGCATATGCAAATTACTTCCTTATTACCATAGCATAGATAAATAGTTTCATTAATTCTATACATTGGAATAAATAGAGTGAACTGCTATCTCGTAGCCGTCTGTACCTGCGTGGAGGTGTTGGTTACCGATTGTCATATTTTTCGTTCGTTTAAACTTGTCAGTGACCAGTGGGGCGAGAAACGCGCGTCATACTGCATGGTTATGTGTGACGATACCTTACTATACAGACATATAACAACTATAACTACACGGAGGGTATCAATTTTTCAAGAAAGAATCAAGAAAAGATTTTTTCATTTTCAGTTCAATAATCTTCATTTTTATGTGCGCGCAGTTTACCATCATCAACCCATAAAATCCAGGTGAGGGTGCCGCTAACGTTCTGAGTTGGCATTGATAAATGATTTTAATGTCTTCAGTCTATAGTTCGACCTTCAATCACGTCGTATTAAATAACCCAGCCTTTTTACAAAATCAACACGACTGCCGCTGCAGACGCAACGCGATCAGTGACCATTGACCACAGAACCAGTTGTCCACCCTTATCTGTGTCAACTTGAGTCTCAACATGTCCGTCGTCAAGCCAATGAGTTCAGAACCCGCTTGGCTTCCTTACATATAATACAGTATGTACATTTAGTCACCAGCAATAATTATCTGGACATTCTGAACAATGTAGATATGTTAACTAAGAAAATAAATACCGTAATTTTGAAGTTTTATTAAACTCGGTGTGGCGTCAAACTACGGCGCGCGGGGAATAGGGTTGAAAAGCAGTTTGTTAATCGTAAGATGAAAATCTTCTCTATTTATAAACTAAAACAGCCTAAAATAACCTAAAACTATTCACTAAAATAAAATAAAAATCCCACTACAAATAAAGAACTACAGATGAAAATTAGATTTAAATACTAATAATAATAAAAGATCATTGAATAGTACATTGTTACCCCAGGGGTGAAAGTAACTTATTTAGTCCCGAGGCGAATAGTTCTAGGGATAAGTCTTGAACCCGAGGGATACACTGTGCTTTTCATTACGAATACAATGAAAGTAAAAATAAATACATAAAATGAGTGTTAATACAAATCTCTGCTATACGGAAGTAATAACAAAACTCTACGACTCGAAAAAACAAATGAAGATCGGATTGCCGCTTTCCCGTCTATTTTGTTTTTTTTCTGTGGCCGGCCAGCTATTCTGCCATTATTTTTCATTTCCATCACTGAAAAAATGGTAAATATTTTGCCCAAATCTATATTATTTTAAAGAAATAGTTGTCAGTACTAATTATAATAAAGTCATTTATAAAAATATATTATTTATTTACTACTTATCTTCATATATTTCAATTTTACATCGAGCTATAATTGAGTGGCTATATAGAAAGTTGGAACATGGTCCAATAGAAATGTCAAAATAGTACTAGTTTTTTTTAAATAAATTGACAGCTGTCAGTGAAAACGATTATCCCTAGGGCTGAGACGTATTACTTTCAACCCGCTACTCAGGCAACTTCAGACCTACTTTCAGAGTATGAGTAATGAAATTATTTTTTGTGGTCTTAACACCCAAAATCATTATTTAATTATTGCAGCTTATTAAATATACATTCTGTATAATATCAGTCCGATATCATGTTCACATACTCTATTAAACACGTTTGTATCTCGATGGATTGTATATTGACCACAGTTTTTGTATCACGGCAACGTTCTTATAAGCTAGCTGTAGGCCGAGGCTTCGGCCGTGTGGAATAACTATTTTCGCAGCGGGAATTTTGAACTGTTTCCCGTGATAAAACTAAGCCAATGTCTCCTTTCGTCTCCAACTTTCGCTCATGGTGACAAACAAACTCACCATCTATCGGATTTATGGTATTATTTAATGGCCGTATAGTTTCTTGTTAGGCATGAGATTTATTAAAAGTGTTTCCTTCGGTCAGAGGTAATTGTGCAGACGAATTTTTAAATCACCCGAATTTTTATTCTTTTAGGTGCAAAATTACCTCCCAAAATTAGTTTCAACAAGTTTGCGTACGTAACTAATTTATGTTATGAATATGTGATCATATACGAATTATGTATAGAAACCCCTTACATATATGAGAAACTATGTATAAATCTCTGTAGTCTAGAATTAATGCGTTCGTGCTCAGCCTGATCAAACAATGAAAGTGCATCGAATCAATGCAATAGCTCGTACTTACACGAGATACCTTACGTATGAGGTACGAATGCGTAATTCAATCAATCATACATGCAATTCTTAATTAGATATGTTTGCTCAACGCTAGTTTCATAGACAGTAGGTAGTCGCAGGTAAAGCGACTGATTACACATTGCTTGCAAAGTCTAATAAGAAAATTGTTTTCAGAATTAATTATAATTGGGTTAAAAGTACTTGCCGCAGCCTCGCGATAATTCCCGCGGTGACTTTTATTTTCCCGTGCTGGACTGACGTCTCATGCATGACCAAACACACTCATATTTCGCACGAACTATACTTCGCACAAGCGTGTGTCGCACTCCAGTAATAATCCCGGATTGGCGGTATAACGAATAGAGTCATCGTCATCTAGTGCAAGTGTTGCATGCATTTTTGTACTCTTATGTATCGCTGTAATAGAATATGAGTAGTTGTCAGCTATAAATATTTATTTGTTTTAGAATTGTATATATTTTTAATCATCTGGAAATGTATTGTGACTTTAAAAACTGATGATTTTTGTTCATGTAAGTCACTAAAATTAATGTGAATTACCTATACATAGGGTTTAGGCAACTTATGTAAGACTGGAAAGAATGGGTTAAAGGCAGCGAACTTTAATACTTATTAAAGTTTGCTGGTTAAAGGCCAATGAACAAAAATAGAAATTAAAGGTCAATCTTTGAGGTCAATCAAAAAATTATACGTAAGAATCCACCAGATAGATTTCGATAAGTTTCCTCAAACAAAAGCTACCTAAGGTAGCTCTAATAACCATGTTGCAATTTAGTCAATTTACAAATTCTACAATACACTATACGGTTACAACATGAAGAGTGTTGTGAGTATACCGGCGCGTGTGTGCGTGCGGCCGCTTGCGGTCACCGCGACTCGATCGGTAAACGAACAGTAATCTCGACTAAACACTGGTCGACTGCTGTTTTACCTCAGTGTACTGTGATGCAGCTACTGCCCACAGTGGTTTGAGGTTCGATTTTTGGAAAACATACATAAACGAAATTACCCATGTGACATAATGAACACCATAACCAAATGTCCCCACTGTTGGACTTAGGTACTAGGGCTACCTTTTCCGCCACTCTAGCATAGTGCGGGTTGGTGGACTTCATTATATGCGCCTTAGAATTCCTTCTTCGGGTTTCCACAATGTTTTCCTTCATCGTTTGAGAGCAGTCAGTAAATGTAGATTAGATACCTAAGTATACTTAAGTTTCGAGAAAAGCCGTTGGGTATATGGCACGGCCGGAGATCTAACTCGGACCTCTGGACAAGGTAGGACTAGGCCGCGTCTTCCCCATTACGCCACTGACGCTCAAGTACTAAACACTAATAATATGACAAAAGTGAAGCTACGTTAACAAGGCGATCGTAAATGGATACGACGACGTTAAACTATTGGTTAACGTATCGATGTCGTGTAAGGCGAGACGCCGTGCGGGTTCGTCCAAGTACCTACACTACATACCTTGATGAACTTTAGGTATGCGAGCGAGTACTACCTACTAAGATAACTTATACGTAGCACAAAAGAGACTTGTAAAGTAGGATACCTTATCTTACATACGAGATACTTAGCCATTAATGTAATTACTCAAAATGTATATTATACCTAAACTAAATATATTGACAGTCTTTTACAAATATCATCAGAATATCATTTCGTCCACCCCCAAACCTACTCAACTGTAGGTACGGTAGTCCATAACTTTAACTATAGTCGTTGGTCACATATAGGTACGCTGATTTTGTAGTTTCAGCTATTATATTCATGGTATTTTTTATTATTTTGGGTACAACTGTAGTAGTTTGCTACTAGACTGGACCGGAATTTTCTTTTTTTGGAAAAATTTCCCTCGGAGTTGGGGCAGTTTAAGGGTTAGGTAGCTGTCAAACTCGGACATTTGAGTGGTTATTCAAGGGTTATTCCTCTGGTTATTCCTTAGGGTTATTCAGTCCGCTACAAGCAGGAAGGTTCGAATTTAGCTAATATAATGGCGCGGGCGCTCCTAGCTTCATGGATATAAAACTCCATGAAGGCTCAGGTGTCAAGTAGGTACTAAAAGTCATCCAATCGTGACATTATTCGAGTGATTCTCTATAATAGCCAACTCGTTATTCTTCCAGCATGTCATTTGTTTTTCCCGCACGTCTATTGGCCCCTCCGCCGCTCCGTGATGAGTTTAGCGTTCGTTAGTGTGAGAGCTTGCCGTTAATTCGCTCATGAATAATAACAAGCGGCCCCCGCTCGCAAAGCATTAATAGCTTGTGTTTTTGCCACCTACACTATGATTACTTCTTGTAAAACGGTTGTTTCTTGCTATTATTCAGTGTTTTGCGAGGTAAGTGTTCCAACTTATCTAGTTTTTCATTCTGAGTCGGTTTCCGCATCATTAGGCGCCGCGTCGCGCCCGATACCTATACGCAGAATATATTCTTATCATAATTTCTTGGTAATATTTATAGTTGCCAACTAACTCATTTTATGTCTAAGATGATGTAGGTTTCTTCACACTTCTATTGCCATTAATAGATTTTGCCTCCAAATTAATTTTCTTTCAGTAGGTTTATGCAGGAAATTGTCACCAGTTTCTTCCTAATGAGTTTATTTAAATAAATAATTTTCGAACTTTTCGAAAATCGGCCTCCAGCAGACTGAGCGTATAATTAATACAACTTATTTACTTTTATTTATTTTGTAATACATGTATCCGACTAAAAAATAATCTTACTATTGCGAAAGTGTGGATTTGTTTGTAAATCGAACCTATTTTGCGTTTTTCTTTTTGAACATCACTAGATAATGAGAATGGAATGTTGTCTATGGTCTGATTTAAAACTTATGATAAGTACCTACTTATTTGTTACTCCTGGAAAATACTGTGTATTCTATGGGAAATTCGACAAAGTGGTGGTAACATGGTGGATTGTGAAGCCTCCTTCTAGAAGGTATCAAGTAGCCGCTTCGAGCAGATTATAAGACGATCCGTTGCCTCGACCGACGTTACAATATAATTGATAACGTTTCTCATTCACTCAATTATATTAAATGGAGTGAATGTTGGCTGTTTCCCGCTTTGGAACAATAACGATTATCTGACGGCAACATCTCGCGAACAATGACACTGCGCCTTTACTAAGGTCGCCATGACTTTTGATGGAAATTACTCATTAAAATACATAAGAAGAGCATTTTAACAAACGAATACATAATATTCTTGCACTACATTAAATGTAAGTTCTTTCTATGGACTCAGAATCAACAGAACACACGAATGCATGGGTTCTGTTGAAAAAACGCACTCAAGCCGTGTAATAAATCTGCTCAGCAATTTATAAACGCAGTAAGACACTTTACTGCGTTTATAATTTTATTACATATTTGACATCGTTGTGATGAGATCTTTCAGAAACAAAGACCAGTTTTTCGCTACGTGTAATAGAAGTGAGAGAAACAAAAACTTTATACACCAAACCACCATACAACTCAACGTACAATCAAACTTTCAAACGCGTTTTACTCAAAACTGACAAATTGTCCTTACTGCATTTATAAATTGCACGGCAGAAATATTGTACGGTGTTTCAGCTTAGTATTTTTGGCTTCGCTTACAAATGAAGTAGGCCGCGAAGAGATAGGTATAGTTTTCTTTTGTGTGATTCTGACACGGAGGAGAGATTCTGAAACTAGATAAAGGGAACACTATTTCCTAATTTTATGTAAGTACTATAGTCACGAAGGAAAAAGAAATCTCCCATGCGGGCGCCCACCAAAGAGATCCTAACTCTATGACTTTAGTGCACGGCCTCATACAGTCTTTTATGCAGTATTTTTTTTATATATTATATTTATTTCATACAGTATTAACTAGATCAGGTTTATAGGTATAGATAGAATCTAAATATGTTCAGTTAATGATAATGTCAGTGGCCCTGGGGATAAGACGCGGCCTATCATATCGAAAGGTCCGGAGTTCGATCCCCGGTTGGGTCATGTACCAATGGGTTTTTCTCGAAACTTAAGTACATTTACTGACTGCTCTCAAACGGTGAAGGAAAACATCGTGAGGAAACCTGCATACGCCGAAGAAGAAATTCTTAGGCGCATGTGAAGTCTACCAACCCGCACTGGGCTAGCGTGGTGGACTATAGCCCGAACACCCTTGTTGAGAGGGTAGGCCTGAGCCGCAGCAGTGGGGAGATTAATAGGCTGTTGATTGATTGATAATGTTACTTGCGTATACCCTTGAATCAAAAAAATTTGGGTGCCGCGAGAACCCACTAAAGAGATCTTAACTCTATGCGTATACCAGTCCACACTAAAGCCAATCCACATTAATTATTATTGAATTTAAAGAGAAAATGTCCTAAATCAACTGAAAGCGCGGTTAACACAAGCTTTTAACCGACTTCTCACGGCGCTGTTACTGTTAACCTAACTGCCTTTAAGCGGTGCACTCATAATAATTAAAAATTAAAAGTTATTGTTGTATGAAACGTGTGAGAATGTTTAATTAAATAAGTGGGATAAACGGAACTAAGTACACATTATACCCAATGAAAGTGACGACACACACGCCGCTGTGGCTCCGAAATGAGCCTAATAATGCGATTATGATGTTTAGTGCGGTTCTCAAGCTGATTAGGAACTGGGATTTAATTAAACAAAGCCACATTGCGAGTACACGGGTTGGTTAGGAACATTATTCAGCGTTTGAAAATTAAATGGTGTAATCTACCCTATATTATGGTATTTACATTGTGGCATGAGTCCGAAGGCGGTCAACGTTATTGCCCGCAACAAACTATGTTAGGTAGGTACTTAATTACTAATATGATTGCATTCAGATGTCTATCATATGAAAAGAATTCTGAAACCTTTTTTTATTTATATAGGTAGCACAGCCGACGCATCACGGATGGACTGCTGGTTCCTGTCGCCGAATATTTCTTTCTACTGTTTTTTTTGCGGCTAAGGAAGGATGTAAAATAGTTGTTTAGTATGTCAACTTTATAGTAGGTATACCATACCTATGTTTGAATATATTATAAGGGATATTAATTACATAGGATTCATACAATTTAAGTATGGACTGATTAGTTTACAGCCTTAGCCGAGCATATCATTCATTTAGGCTTATGCAATGGCTAGGCATCCAAGGACCTATGTCGAAAAAAATATTAATCAGCTATCGGCAACACAAACAGAGATTAGTTCCACTTCATTTGACGTGTATCCTGAACTCATCGAAAATTAGTTTCGGCCAAGTTTCACGTGGGCCCGCCCCTCCGGCGCGGCGTCATGTGCGGAGGCTCGAGCACTCATTAATGAGTTGGGCTGCAGCAAAAAATGTGTTCGTCTACTCCACACAATACGGCGCATGACTCGCCGCTCCGCGATCAATTATTAATAAAAAGCGGGCCGCTTCATTGAAAGGGCGATTAGCTCAATATTTATATGGAATATTCGGTATCAACGGCGCTTTGTGCTCATAATTCGGTGGGTCGTGACGAGGCGCGTTTGACTCGCCGCCGCCGCCCAACGCATAGACCAACTGCGCGGCTCGCCGCACAGAAGACTAACTCAAGTTACCGGATTACTCGATTTAACACAAGCATATCTATCAATCACAACAATACGCCATGAAGTAAGCGCATTTCCATTACGTCGATCCGATGGATCAATGAACCGAAGTAAAACTGCTGCTGACTGGGGACTGTATTTTTGGTGTCCGGTTTGTCATTTATTTTATACACAAACTAAGTCATACTCGAAGTAAACTGTAACGGCATTATGTGCACATCTTGGTATGTCGTGCACATCTTGCTTACCTAACACTCCAACTAAGTGTCCAGACTCTGAGAGAACAATCAAATGTAGGTAAAATCCAACCTTACTCTGCACATCTTCGGTATACGGACGGATATAGCTCGGGGCCACCAAGCTCGGCACGCATTGTACTACCGAATTGACTCGCCGACTCTTTGAAAAGAATTCTCCGCCGTGAAAGCAGCTACTATGTCGGCATAAATTTATTTAATCTGATACATTTCCTCGTACATCAATCACTGAGCTCACGTACTGACTCGCTGGGTAGCGAATTATAGGCGAAAATTAATGTTATCTCCCATTGTGATACCGCTACTGGATTAAATTTACTTTATATCTAAGCTACACGTGTGGAAAAATAGCCATTACGGCCGGTACGGCAGGCACGCTTCTTGGGTTTAATTTAAAAATGATAGCCAAGCTCTTAAAATGATTATAAAAAGTTTAGAAGCGTTAACAAAATGAACAAATTGAATTTGTATTAAGAGAAAGGCAATAAAAAGAAATCATTTACAATATCTATGCGTTATAGTCGATTCATTTAATAACATTTTCGTATCGAAATAGGATTTCCAGACCTACTCGTGCACCCCTTGCAAACGACATCTACGCTAAAGTCTACGATTCTCGTAGCAGTCAGTGGACAGAATAAGTCACGTCCCGAACAATAAATGATCAAAGACGTCTACAGACAACTGTTTTCGAGGAGAGGAGGTCGTATCATACTAATAGCATTATATGTATACCTAGACTGCGTCTAAGGTTTCACTACACCTATTCTTCACGTACCTGCGTTCAAAGTTAGGGATCCAATAACATCCAATGTAGGGAAGGTCACACATAAAGTAAGATTAATTAAACTATCCTGCCCTTTAGGTTTTATAAATATATATGTGTACTGTGGATGTAATATAGTTCCTAGAGGAAAAAAAACAAATCTCTTTTGTTAATATTATGTCTATCACCCAGTAAATTTTACATAACAGCTCACAACAGTAAGATGATTCGCTTTGCCGATTCACATAGCATTTTTGGCAGAACGATTTTTCAGTAGAGCTGATGCTAATGAAAAGGCATTTTCACGAGCTTTGGCGCCGGCCGGCATGCAAATGTGCCGGTTAATGACGCGAGAAGCCTCGCTCGCAACAACTGTAGTTTAAATAATATACATACATCGAATAAGCTTTGTATGTTGTACAGTAACTTACCATCTACTGCCGATAAGATCTTTGATATTAAAATTTAACCGCAATTATATGATTCAGAGTATTCCATCACAAGAGATCTTAACATTTGCAAATGTCACGATGAAGTCATCCAAGACTGTGTTCGCAAAGAAAAGCCCCTCAACCTTTAAAAGGCCGCAGATTACAGCATGAAAGCGTCTCACAATACTCTTTTAATTTGTCATTATGCAGCAATAAAAACATCATAAATGAGAACGACAAAAAACTCTGACAAAAACCGCGGGTTGGGGCGAAATTCGCAAATCATCCCGCCATCGCCGTAATGACGGCCGCTTGAAAAAAATTTAAATATCAAAAGGCCGGACGGGGCACGGTAATGGTTTAAAATCATTTTTCATTCGAGTCACTCGTGAGTCAGAAATGAAAACGGTAGCTGGCCCCGCTTACATTAACTCGAACCTCGCGACTAGAATTTTGGAAGAGATCCATCTTAAATTCGTTACCTCCTTCAGAACGAACAATCTCAATAAATTATGGATTTTTAAAGAAACTAATGTTGCCCTAAAATATTTTATTTACATATAAAAAAATTCAACTTACAAAAAGTAAAGTACTTTCATTTATTCTTTCTCTTCTTTTTAGTAGAATTGGCCATTGGGGCCAATCCGCTATCGAACTCACTGGCGGTGTGCATTGAGGTCTGTTTATTCATCATCCTTCCGCCAAACGAACCCACCTTCACTTTTGGGAACCTATAAATAAATAGGTTTATAAGAAACACGAACCATTAACCTCGCCGCGTTACTATCTCAAACACATCTCTACGCCACAAGTTTTAATATAAACATTAGCACCAAAATAAAGTTTATATTATTTTTGATTGTGACACATGTAGACATCTGGTTAAGATAGTAAGGCGACGAAATGTCGCTAAGAGAACAATTGGATAGGATTACAAACAAATAATTGAGGCGTTTGTTTTCACTGATAAGATTTTTTATGAATATTATTAATATTCTAATTTTATCTAAAAATTGTTTGAGCACATAGTATATTATATATTTTGTACAATTTCCTTCCAGCAATTTCAACCATTTCTGCAATATATATTTACAACACTATTCGCTGGTTTACTCACCCAGGCCTTTTTCTTTCCTCCTCCTCATGTATGGTGAGCTTGTTTACTGGCTTATCTTTCTTCAGGTCGGGGTCGGACTTCGCCCTCCGCGCGAGGGCCCCCGGGGTGTCCCTCAGAGCGAACGCCTTGGCCGCATGCCCCAGGTGCAAATTTCTCGCGTCCAGCCACTGTCGCACGTCGCGCGGGTAGCCAGAGTAAAAACGCACCCATGATGTGTACGCTACGAAGAACGAACACGTTTTTACTGTTAGAAGTTTGAACCCTCGGCCATATTCGGCCAATTTCGGCTCGGAGGGTAGACGCCGCGCCATCGGCGCCTTATTGTGATGTGAAAATTCAGGCACTCTTAGGGGAACGTGGGGAGGGGGATTCACGCAAACATTTACAGGTTTGTACTGTCGCTACGAAACAAATAAGTAATAAATTGAAGAAATAAGCACATTCATAGTCATAGTACCCATGTACACATTTCGACACGGCTTATGACCGAAAGGGGAACGCCTGAGTATGTCGGCTCCCCTCTATGAGCTGCTCTATGGTCTAAACTAAGCTTTAGACTCTAAACTAACTAATAGACAGCCCTTAATTAAAGCAACACTAAAGGTAGTCACCATACTCAGTGTTCCTCTCTACCAAAGTTACAAGACCATCTGGACCTTGCCATGTGCGGTATAAATGCACCTATATGAATGTGTGGATACATGTATTTAGTACAAGCGTACAGGTGTGCATGTGCGCATAGATATCCATATATGTCCACTGATAAGAACTGAAGCGAAATTTGAGAATGCTCCGCCCAGCCTCGTTGAGTGGTGGTTGGAGCAGAAATCAGCTCTGAAAATTCGTCCCGCGTCCTTACGCTATTTGATCCTAGCCTTAGACTGTAGAACTCACCTCTACTGGCGCGAGCCAGCCACTCCCTGTTGGTGTGGGCGACGTGCTCCAGCCGCGTCTGCACGGCGATGGCGGCGCGCGCGGCGCTCGCGGCCGCCGGCGCGACCGTCCGCAGCGCTTCCAGAGCCGTCGACTCGTCCGACTGACGGAGTCTACCACACGCAACAAATATAGGCAATAACATAAAGGGTACAAGGGAAGAACGATGAGAGCATATTACAACATTCATCATCATCATCATATCAGCCTGTAGACGTCCACTGCTGGACAAAGGGCTCCCCCAAGGATCTCCGCGACGACCGAACCTGCGCTAACCTCATCCAGCTGGGTCTCGCGCACAGATCGTCGGTCCACCGTGTGGGAGGCCTGCATACGCTGCGTCTTCCGATACGTGAATCGCCACTCGAGAACCTTTCTGCCCCAATGGCCGTCAGTTCTACGAGCGATGTGCCCAGCTCACTGCCACTTCAGCTTCGCAATTGTTTGAGCTATGTCGGTGACCTTGGTTCTCCTGCGGATCTCCAACAACATTATGAGATACTTATTTGATTGATTGTGCATTTTGAACATAATGGAAGTGAGACGTTTAATAATAGAGTTGAGTAGAGGCAATGGGTAAATTACCTGATACGCTTCTGTTCGAGATGCCTCACGAACTCTGCCTCGCTGGGCAGCAGGAAGAGCACGGCGGCGCCCACCTGCGTCGCGCGTCCCGTCCGCCCCACCCTACATACAAATCAAATCACCAGCCTATTAATATGTCACCACTGTTGAGGCTCAGAAGCTCTATTTTTGAATCGCTCTCCTCGCTTCGAGCGGTCGATTCTACTGATTTTTGTATCGGATGTCGAAGGAAAATCAGTTCAATCGAGCGCTCGAAGCGAGGAGAGCGATTCAAAAATAGAGCTCCGGGCCTAACCTCTCAACGAGGGCGTTAGGGCTGTCCACCACGCTAGCCCAGTGCGGGTTGGTGGACTTCACATGCGCCTAAGAATTTATTCTTCGGCGTATGCAGGTTTGCTCACGATGTTTTCCTTCACCGTTTGAGAGCGTCAGTAAATGTACTTAAGTTTAGAGAAAAACCCATTGATACATGGCACGGCCGGGGATCGAACTTGGACTTGTCGACATGACAATCCGCGTCTTCCCCATTACGCCACTGACGCTCTACATACACACATACATACAACATCACATTTAACCAGTATATGCCGCACTGTTGGCCAGACGCCTACCCTATGATGAGGGCGTAGGGTAGCTTAACAACTTAGCCCTTATTTGGCGAATGCGAGTTTTCTTACAATATATCATCAGCCTGCACTAGTCCACTGCTGGACCTAGGCCTCCCCCATGACGCGCCATTGAACCCGATCATCGGTTCTCCGCATCCAGTCACTGCCAGCCGTCTCACGCAGATCGTCGCTCCATCTAGCCGGGGGGCGTCCCACACTACGCTTGCCCACACGTGGTCTCCACTAGATAACACCACAGCGATTATCGGTTCTCCGGCAAATGTGATGTGACCAGCAAACTGTCACTTCAAAGTACTAACTTTTTGAGTCATGACTTTTATCTTTTTTTTATATCTCACAATATCGATAACCTGTGGTGTGTCAAATAAAAAGTAGGTACTTAAATACCCAATAAATTTAAACACTCAACTAGCAGAAATATCATTTTACACGATATTGATAGGAATATTTCCAAACCTGTGAACGTAATCAGTAGCTGAGGCCGGGGCGCAGTATTGCAGGACAAGGTCCACGCGTGGGACGTCCAGCCCCCGCGCCGCCACGTCCTGTTTCAAAGCATAACGTTCCAGATAAGTTTCATCCAACAACACGTGTTATAATAATCAATACAATACCTATCATTTTTACAATTGCCACTCGAAAAGAGACATTTTGGTTCAATGTTAGCGTGAATACTGAGAATGATCCATAAAAACGCTCTTTTCCTCACGAGTGAGAGATAACGTTTTGAATTTGAAACAAGCGGGACGGGAATATACGAATTATATTGAAAAAGCCTGATACAAGAACCCTGAAAGTCTCACCCTTGTATAACCCTGCTGAAAATAGTTACAATTGACCTCATTTGATATTCACCAAAAACTATCATCCTTGCTTCTAAACCCTTCTTGATACGGAAAACCCTTAACAGATAACAGTTACCAACTCACTAGAATAAATTGACTTAATTAAGTTATAATATTATCATATTTACACAAATGATATTAACAATTTGAATAACTTAAACGGAGCTCACTAATATAACAATCATGATTACGAACTTTAGGTGTTACTCGAAGTTAGTCTGGAATTTTTATTTCTGTTACTGCATCTCCCTCCGCAATCACTTGATTACGTAATTTAATACATGTACCTACAAAATTTTTCAGAGAGCAATGTACGGTGCGAGTGTGATGTGAAGAGAACAGAAGCTTTATTAAGTGCGCATTAGAGCCGTAATGCGAGGTAAGGGCTAGTTCAGACCGAGCGCACGGAAGCGGATCGTCCGGTCCGGTGAACTTTTTCTTACGAAATTTGACTGAAAGTAGAGTGGACTGTTCGCAGGCGGCCGTAGATGGTCGCAGCGGCATTTTGAATAAACTGTACGGCGGCACCGCACTAAACTTTCTCGCCATTTAAAAAGAAAGAGTAAACTCATACAGCCTCGTCATTTTATTTACATTGTTACAACAACTACACTAATTAACATAGGTACCGATCAGCATACTTCTAATCTAAGCCGGAGTTATAACATCATGCAGTTTCATATAAAACCTCATTAATGTATTATTATTTTTTTGTTGAATTCGTCAAATGATGGACAGGCAAAAGTCATAGACCAACAGCCAAGTCATATTTTGTTTGTTTTTCTTCAAAAACCGGCGGGCACAACTATATTAGTCAGCGATTTTCAATAAAACCGCAGCACGGTCTCCACGAAAGCACAACAGTGCCATTCGGTGATCCACACTGCAGTTCACGTCCGCATTAAACTGATAGTAAGTTTAATGAAGATTTAACAAGGGACATTTTGGAACGATCTGGTAGAACCATTTACGCGCTTTTATTTATCTATACCGCACAATATACACTTTAATAGGCACTTGTTGCATATAAAACTATCACAGATATACACCAAAACCTACAATATACATTTTTTAGGAAAACTAAATAAAAAGACAACCGTCTCCGACAAAATCCCGCCAAAAAGCCCTCATTGACGTAAACTAACACACACTATTTTGAAATCTGAGCGGTGATAGTACTGAGTGTGTGGCTGTCTGTTGAAAGTAGTTGGTAGTAGGTATATACAATTTTCTTGTACCGGCTAATCATACTGGCCAGTTGACTTTTTGAAATGTTTTCTTTTTATTTAAAGAAATTTGAAAACAATGCTTTGTTCCAATTCTTGTTCAATTGTTTCTATTTACTTCTTTAGTATTTTTTAGGTGTTTTTTAACATAAAAGGCGGCAATCTTTTTCAATTTTTTAACTTTCTTCTCATGCAATCAAGATTAAGAACTCGATTATTAACATGAATTCATGTTGTAGGACCATATATGAAATACCGACTTATTCGTAATGCATGACAATTCAATAGCTCCAACCATTTGTGAGTAAATCGCAAGTTTCAATTTCAGTTGTAGGGGAACCATACAAACTAGATTTTTCCCAGACCAATGGGTATTACTATGTTATAGACAAACATAAGCAACTACGACGTGCAAAGTTTCATCAAAATCATCAAAGTTTCATCAAAAGTGTCGTTTTTAAGAAGAAAAATAATCACTTTTTGTTGTATGACAGCTACTCATCGGTTTAAAGGTACGAAGAAGCTGTTGATAATCCTTCGATAAAATAAATTTAAACTCAGTTCCAAATTTGGTCCCAATCGGACCAAAGATTTAGCCTCCAGAGCCAAGCGTGAGGGACGACGGACGGAATTGAGCTACTCGGTTTTTCGGTATGTGTTATCGCTAAAGAACACATTTTCGCGAAAATTGGAAAAAATTTTTTTCGCGATGACAATACTTCCTCTACCCTTAGTACATTATGGTACTAGGTGCGAGAAAGTAAAAACGTATATCGACACCTTTAACCAGTAGCGACTGAATCGAGTCGTGGTAGCACGCATTGGGAAAGGCATGCTGTGGACATCAACGGGCTGATAATGATGATGTAGAGATCACAGTTAAAAATAAATGAACTCTCTGTCTGTTCCACTACCTCCGTGCGCAGTCGGTCGGTCTGAAATAGGCCTAAGTCGGCGGGCGGTGGTGGTAGCGACCGCCCGCCGCGAGCAAGATTGGTCGATACCATCTCTGCTCCTATTGATTATTATCTTTTACAATAAAGGACAAGATATTACAGTTTTGCTGTAATTACCTTTCATACTAATTGTAGCAAAGTACTTAGGTGAAATTGTAATTATAAATCCTAATCCAAAATGTAATGATAAAGATATAGACTGTTGGTTTATGATACGTTTCTCTGTCACTATGCTTTAAAAACTCTGTATTCATGTTTTTATGGCGATAATTCGTCTGCGACTTCGAGTAACATACATAAAGCTACTTTTTGCCAAGGGAATACTTGAATATTTGGTAAGTCTTTGTCATTTAATAAAGTTCGCTGCATAAATTAGTCAATTATGTTGCCTTGACAACCCGTTTCATAAGTTAGAAAAACATGAACACTAACCGAAATACAACAGCATAGCTGCCTGTGTTACAATTTAAATTATTTCTACTTCTATTGAAGCAAGAGTAGCGGCGGCATCGGCGCTTACAGTTGTAATAAATACAGATAATGGTAGTTAATCGACGCGTATTAGAAGAAGCGCGCCTGTAGAAGCCGACACGGCGGCCCGTGAATGGCCAACTATACCTCTCCGACAATTAACTGTACTATATATACAAAGATAAGCGGTGGCGGCAATCTGGCCATTGTTGCTGGATTAAGAACGTGATGATACACGATCTGTAGGTGGCGTGATGTTTCGATGATATATTACATTGTTCTGATTAATATCTTTGTATTGACACGAGAGAAACAAGATGCTTATACTGTGTAATGGAACGTTATGCGAATTCTAGATTTGTTTTAAGTAGCATTTTAGATAATATCACGTTGAAATCGTAACGGCAACAAAAACATAGTTTTGATGACACATAAAATAATAAAGGAAAGGTCCAATATTAAAATAACCTTTATAGAAATAAAGGGTACGTCAAATTCAAATTCTATGTAAAATGTAATAAACAACAAACAAAAATACGCACGAATCTAAGAACAAGGATCCCATAGAACAGCTGCTAAAATAACAATAATAATCAGAGAGGGACACACTTATTACAAAAGTGGTAAGGTAAGCAAGACAGATATAAAATCTTCTATCTCTATCTATATATGTGAATTTTTTGTTGGGGGGCAGTTGGTACATACCTACAACAAACAACAGCCCGACTAAAATAGTGTTTGTTCAGTTTGACCACGCCATATAAGAAGCGTCTTCACAAATTATACGGGTAAAAGACTATTGCTATTTCATGCTATACGCTGATTACGGTTCTATGGTGGTTCATTCTTTTTCTAAGGCACGAATATAATCCTTCTTTCACTCCGATAGAATAGTCGTTCGAAAGTAAAAATTACAAGAAAAAAAAAAACACTGTAAAAACAAAAAACAAAAGAACACAGATAGTACACAAGACAACACAACTATCACATAATAGGCGGACCTCAGACCACGCCTGCGACGTTACAGAAGGGCGAGGGGTACGGGACGAGGCGACTGGGGGATATCGCGGGGAGTGCGCGGCTGGGCCTGCCCGCTAACTCCCCGCGAGATCCCCTTAGTCGCCCCGCCCCGCGCCCTTGTACCGCGCAGGCGTAGTCTGAGTGAAACTATAACAACAGTTAAATTAATACTATCCTTGGGTGGGCCCGGCCGCCCACCAAAGAGATCTATGAATATTACAAAAACGTGCAAGTTATGTATATCGAAATTCCAACCCGGTCCGTTAATTAACGGAACCTGGGTATTCTAAACACTTTTAATCATCAAGTTACTCACCGTACAAATAAGTACTCCGCATCTGGCAGTCCGGAACTGCTTGAAGACCTCCATCCTCTGCTCGTGCGGCATGGAGCCGTGCAAGCTGAACATCTCCAGGGAAACCGGCACTACTCCGCCCTCTGGCGGCGCCTGGTAGTCCACCTCGAACTCAGAGTCAGAGCCCCCCGACGATTCTGGTCTATCCTAGTTACAAATAAGGGCAATTAATTTTTTTTCCGTCTATTGTCTAATTCCGTATCTGTAATTCCGTATAGTATATCTAATAAACAGACCCTCGAAGTCTTACGAAAGCGGAACAAGCTGGCTGGATGAGGAAGGCATATGAATATTTCGTCCTAAAAATTGCAAATGGTATATGTATTTATTTCATGAAATTGTCTTACCTCATCGTCACTGCTATCACTATTTTTCTTTTTCTTTGATTTCAACTTTTTCTTTTGAGCGTCTTTTTTCTTAACTTTAACATCTTTCGCTGTCAATACAGTTTCTATCAACTCGGCATGGTAATCCACCATTTCTAAAGTTGCCATGAATACTATCATTTTACCGCCCTTCTTATTCAAAACGCAATGTTCTACGATGAGGGAGCAAAGTGTCACTAATCTCAATTTCATTGGCACAACAAGGAATGTCTGGTTCACAGTCGCTGGCAGTACTAGTTCATCTTCAACAATAGCTATTTTCACAGCATCTTTAAAAGTATCACCAACAACAGATGGTTTCAAATCTTCCTTAATGTTCTCAACTTCAATAGTTTTTGCTTCTAGCTCTTTTTGTACTTTGAAATATTCATAGTCTGAATCACTATCACTTTCCTCATTTGATTGTTTAGCTTTAGATATATGTTCTCCTTCCGAACCATGTTTTATGAACAAATTGGAATGTTTTAATCCATTAAATGCTTTCAAACCTGTAATAATAAATTAATGTGGGATAGTTCCTTAGACTTAACTTTCCTGCATGCATCTCTGTTACTTTAGAAATAGAAAAAAAGTTACCTCTTCTTGTCTCCTCTTTATTTTCATCGTTTTGTTTAGTAATTGATTCTCTGTTATTTTCTGTAGATTGCTCATTGTTCTCTTCATGGTTATCAACTTTCACTTTAGTTGCTTGATTAGTTACTTTGTCATTTTCCAGTGGTTTAAGTGAATCAGCAACAACTGCTCTACCTTCAGAGGTATCTACAAATACAGGATCCATCATGGTGATTCCCGCCAAATTTTCAACAGCCTAAGAAAGAAACATATTCATTACCTATCAAATTTCTTACCATTAGTCAAAATTTCCTCACATATTTTTAAAAATATGATCACCTACCTTAGTCAATGTCGCTGATAGCAAAACTGTTTGTCTCTCTTTGGACAACAATACTTCAGTCAAGTGGTGTTTAGCAACAGTTTTTTGCTCGTCAGCACCCTGTTCTTCAGCCTGGGCTGGTTCGTCATCATCAGAAATTTTCTTGATCACAGTTTGCTTTACCAGAGCCATAGGATCATATGTTGCTGCCTTCTTATGGTCTTCAATTGCTTTTACAATAGCAGCTACATCCTTTTCATACCCCATGTCTAACAAGCGGTCTGCTTCATCCAGAACTAGACAACTACAATAATATTAATTTTATAATAACAGAAACAACAGAATAAGTAGGTGATACATATTATTTAAAAATAATAACAGGCAATAGTGACAATTATTCTGTTATGTACATGATGGAAAATAGACGCCATGGTTGGAGTGAAAGTTTCCTAAATATTGATGATAGATAACAAATGTTACTGGAATGTGTAAGGAAACATTCCTTTATTAAATTGAATTAAGAATTGCGTCTTGTTTAGCAGTTCACCAAACTTACCCAGTTTTAGCAAAATTCAGTGATTGAGTATGCCTCAAGTGATCATTGATTCGGCCTGGTGTACCAACCATAATATTTAGTCCTTTTCTAAGGATAGCTTTCTCCGCTTTCCGCTTTTGGCCTCCACTCAATATTCCAGGGACGAGCCAAGTGAATGGCTAAAATAAATAAAATACTGTTTGTATTACAAATGCAAACAGAAAATAGTAGACAACGAAACCTAAGTCACCATATGTAAGATTTCTTTTAAAAAATAACTAACAAATTTATTAACTACATAATTTTTTAAATATTATTTTTATTTGCTGTGCTTTTGTTAGCAAGAACTAAATCTTACCTTGACCAATTTAACAAACAACTCATACGTCTGCACAGCCAACTCTCTGGTTGGAACTACAACAACAGCTCTGACACCATCGTGTCTGTTGATTTTCGGTCTGATCGCCTGTAGACCTTCAATGATTGGCAAGGCGTAGGCCAAAGTTTTGCCAGAACCAGTCTGAGATCTATGGTAGTGAATAAAACAAGCAGAAAAGTAAAATATTTGTACAAAAAATAGTCATATTTATTTTTAATTGAGGAGGGCCGAAGTTCAATTTCACACACAATTTTGTAAAAAATTTATTATGTAAAATAGACAATAATTTGATTGACAAAATACTTGATGTTACGACCGTCAGTCATGCTAGATCTTTACAAACAATTGATGCAATCTTTAGAAAATGCTTAACACCTTGGAAGAGGTGGTAGATAAAAATTGACGTGATATGTAATAAACTTCTTTCACTTTGACTTATTTATAAAAGAGTTACAAATATTGTACAAAATTTCATGCAATATATCTATGTAAAAGTAACTTTTTATCTAAGGTTAAAAAATTTCAAATCAACAGTAAGTCCTATATATGTTCCACTGTGGGCCAGAGACTGCAATAAGCTGGCCCAATGCTGGAAAATAGGCTACACACGAGCTAATCTGTTAACTTCCTCGCTCTCAGCCTGCCACTGTTATAAAGGTTACATCCCCACCCTTGTTATCATGTGAGATAAAATAGTGCAAACATATTTTATTTGAAACAACTTACCGAATCAGAACATCTCGACCTTGTAATAAAACGGGAATAGTGTTTTGTTGAACAGTCATTAGATCTTTAATGCCTAAATTTTGCTGCAAATTTGCTACACAATGAGGGTGTAAATCTAAATCAGAGAATGTTCTGCCGGCAAACACTTTCTCTACAATCGGTTTGACAGCTCGCTGCCCCATGCGAGGAATGTCTGGATTGTTTTTAAATAAAGAGGAAATCCAACCCCCACTTCTTGGCTTTTGTTTCACTTGTATGTCGTCACTGAGATCTTGGTAGTTTTTTCCATGGTATTTACCTCTGTTTTGACTTAAATCTTGCAAATTTGTAGCCAAATCTCGTGTTTTTGTCGGAGGAGAAATAGATAGCTTGGGGACTTTGTTTTGAGGCTCCCCTTCACTCTTTCTGAACGATATATCCTTTTGAGTCAAACTTTGAGGTCTCTTCCTTGCTATCGTTTTGCCGGTAAAGTTTGGTTTATTTATAAATTTGTACTGTGAAACATTTTTCTCGGAGCCAGCGACTTTCTTCGTAATCTACGAAATTTAAGGAAAAATTTTACATACAAATACTCGAAACACCGATACTCGCAAATAAAGAAATTGCTTACGTACCTTTTTAGAAACAGATATATTTAACTGCAAATCGTCCATTTCTACAAAAAAATATCTTATTTATTATGATTTGAGGTTATGCTGGCTGGCTGGCTGCGCATTGCATTTTCAGGCAATGTGAGCTGTCAGTTTGTTATGTCAGTCAGTCATGTCAACGTGACACTGACATAATTATATGGAAGACGAAGGAATCAAGATGGTACAGCCTTATATGTAACGTATTAGATTTTAATAGATACGCATTTATTTAAACCTAGGAATTGAAAATTTAAAATCTCACTTAAGTTTCATTAATAAAATGTATGTATTTTAATTTGTATATACATTAAAAATTTGTTGCACTTTGAGTGCGGGAAAGCTTTTTGGTTGATTAATGCGATTATAATCCTTTGAAAGTTTAGTTATTTTTTGTGAATTTACTTAATACACCCTAAATCGTTATAAAATATGACATTACCTATTTGTGTAGTATAATTTCTTTCATAGAGTTCTGTGAGCGAGGACACGCGCTACGGATACAAAATTTCAGAGGAAACACGTGTCGGCGCGTGGCGACGAAATTATGGCGCTATGGGGTGGAATAAACAGTTGTATATGTAGGTACTTCAAAAGCAACATTTACTTATAACTTGTAAGCCCCTATTGGTTATAAATACAGTTAGGTATTTAAACATTTCAGTTATGCTCTTAAACATGGGCAGAGACTTAGAGAGAGAAGAAATAACTTAGTATCTACAAGTGTAAGTTAATTAAATACAGGGTGGCACATTGAGATGGGTCAGTATGGGGAAGTCTGAAACTATAAGCAACAGAAAAATAAAAGAAAAATCTTATGCCTACTTTTGGACTTCTCCACACTGACCCATCTCGATGTGTCACCCTGATCAGTGAACGCCCCAGTTTTATTATGATATGTATCACACATACATTGAGTTTGAAATTAGAATCGTAGCTTGTATAGTCCCCGCGGAGTTTAATGGCGGCTGTGTCAAGTTGGCTAATTTCTGCACAATTTAGGTGTCAAAGGGGGAGCTGTGCGGGGTTCACTAGAGACGCTCATTCAATTTCAAGAAATGGTTCATTGATTCGATCAACCGAATCAAACTTTCAAGATTTTGGACATCTCTTTGTAGCACACTTGTGACTATATATTTATTCGGCCGTCAAGAAATTACGTGGGGTTTTAAAAAAGTTACCATTTGAATAAAATCGCAAAAGGAATAGCCCCTCGGAGTACCTAATCTGATTACTCCGAGTATAGCCCATCCATTCTGATATTGAACGGATATATGTATCTACACTGAATCACTGACCACACTGAGAGTGCCGCTACGCGCGCCCGAGGGACGACTGTAGACACTAGTATAGGTATATACCTACTTATCTGTGGGACGTCGGAGGTGTGAGGGCGCGACGAGATTACTGGCGTCCAACCGGGACGACCCCGCGCCCTTCACAGGGAAAAGGGCCAGCCACATAATGCAAACACGTAGGTACCTACTCGTATAAAACGTGACTTTAAATAATAAAGGCGCCTAATAATATTATGGTAGGTAGGTATATATGTTGTAGGATAATTGAAAAAATCTGATCTTTGCTAAGACCCTACAAAGATTGCCAAAAGCCGCTTAATTGGAATCTAAGAGTGAAATTCGTTATCATTCGAGCTATTTTCAGGATCTTTGCAAAAAATCGAGTTTGTTTAGGATGATTGGAAATTTAAACGCTGATTGGTTATACTATGAGTCGATTTATAACATCTCGCATCTGTACAATGCGCAGCGTTCAAATTAGGCAGACAATCAGCGCTCATGACTTACGAAACGTGAGCCGTTTTTCGATAGTATTCTAAAATACGCCGGAAGATCCTGAAAATAGCTCAGATGATAACGAAATTTATTCTTACATTTCAATTATCCGGCTTTTTGCAATCTTCCTAGGATTTCCGCAAAGATCCGAATTTTCCGATTAACCTATGACATATACAGGATGGAAAATAATGTACGCTAAGTAGAAGAAAGGTTAATATTAAACGTAACACTGTTCACTCGAATAAGTATTACCTTTGAAAATATGAAATAAAATATTATATTTTTTACATTCGGTTGTAAAAATATCACTAATCTGTGGTTGTATTTGCTATCTTCGATGGGCTTCTTCATGTTCGTATTGAATCTATAGAAAACTGATAGTAAAGTAGGTACTTACCTATACTTATATGTTACATTTGATGATGATCTTTCCATAATTTATGAACAACGTTATAATTACAAAAAGATTCTAATTATTTACCCTATTCCAATTGGTGCTGTAAAAATACAGGCTAATTTTTCTGGCTTTGTGTGTGTGTCGGTTCGATTCCGGCGCGGGCAAGCGACTGTTTTAAATTATGTGAAAGCAGTCCTACTATCCTTCTAATTATAAAGGCGAAAGTTGTTAAGGATGTTTGTAAGCATGTTTCTTACCTACCTACTCTTTCACGCAAAAACTACGGAACAGATGTTGATAAAACGTTACAGTAATAAAGATTATATATACATCAGAATAATACATGGCTATAGATACCTCGGGAACAGCTGTTCCCGCGGGAAAAACTTTTCTATTGCGGCAAACAGCAGGTATTTCATACTTTGAAAAATAAACTTAGTCTACCTACTTTGACGTTTTTGTTGGTAGATTACCTTTTTCGTGACCAAATTTTTATCGTGTGACGTAGGTACCTACCTACATTTGTCAAATTAGATAACAGCACAATTCCTAATAAGTACTTTAATAAATACTATCTTGATACTACGTAAGTAGCAGGTGATTCGGCATTACATAAAAATAGACCATCAAGTTAATTTTAAATTCTTCATGTTAATAAGGTGGGTACATAGACCCAAAATTTCTAACAAGTTCCATCTTCCTACAGGTTCCTGATACTATATTAGAAATGGCGATTAAACCTATGACCTGTAAAGAAGCTATAGCGCTGTGGGAGAAGGCAAAGGGGGAGAATGCAGCTGACGCCAAGGTGGTGGAAATGCAGTTTCAATGGCCGCCCATAGAGAAAATGGACGGGGCTCTCTCCACGCTTACAAATTGCGAGTAAGTAGCACATTCAAATCTTCATAGTCAAATAATATTTCTTAAAATATCTCAAGAAATATTTTTATATTCCTGAATTTTTTCGTGATTCTCCTATTGGTAGGCAATTGTACTTGGAAGTTCCGAGTTTCAGCTCATTCGGTTTAGTAGTTTTCTGTACAAGCGGAGAAACATTGTAAATAAGTTGGTAGATTACTAATATACGTTTAACTTATTATAAATCTCAACTAATATTCATAAAGCATTTCTTTTGAAAAAATGATGTTCAACGTGTTCAACCCACTATCATATTTTCAGAAAACTTAGCATGTCTTCCAATATGATAGATAAAATAGCAGGCATTGCCGGCATGAGAAACCTCAAGATTTTATCGCTGGGACGAAACTATATCAAGTCCTTAGCTGGAATTGTAAGTAATCTCACTCACTCACTCACTTTTTTACATCTTGACTCCTCAATCTTCGAAAATAAGAAAAAAACGGACAAGAAGGTAATGGCAAAGTAACACATTTAGAGCATTATGTGAAAAATAATAATATGTTAAAAAATTCCGTACTTACTCGAACTTATTGCACTAAATTGATATAAACATGCTAGGAAACCGTGGCAGACTCCCTTGAACAGCTGTGGATCAGTTACAATCCCATAGACAAAATGAAAGGGATTGGAGCCTTGAAGAAGCTTGAGGTCCTCTACATGTCCAACTGCCTGATCAAGGAGTGGGTCGAATTCAACAGGCTGCAGGTAAATAAATTTTCGCTCCCGGGTTGAGTACGTAGAGGTACTTACGTAAGGCTGAAATATTGCAGTCTGAAAGTGGTTAATAGTTACATTCATAACTAAATATTTTAAAACGTTCGTTCTGGCACAAACGATTAGATAATTTGACTGGTGGTCTGGCTGGAGAAAATGATTTTTATCTAAAATTTTTGCCAAGTACGAAAAATTTAAAGATATTTTTTCAACTAGCTGGGCACCCATCTAGCGTTATTCAACCCGCAAGATTTAGAAACCACCTTAAAAAAACACCTCAAAAACAGACGTACCATAAAACGGATGATTCTAAATATTTGTAATTGCAGGAATGTCCAGCTCTTCGAGACCTGGTATTCATCGGGAACCCTATCGTTGAATCGCAGGCGGACGCGGAGACTTGGCGTACTCAGGCCTCCAACCGACTCCAGCAGATCAACAAGCTGGACGGCATACCCATCCTCAGGGATACAGATTAATGCCAATAGGGTCGTATTTTTCCTGTCTTTCATCCGGTCGGTGCCACTCCAATTTAGAAAAGATGAAGTTAACAAACAAACAAACAAACAAACAAACAAACAAACAAACAAACAAACAAACAAACAAACAAACAAACAAACAAACAAACAAACAAACAAACAAACAAACAAACAAACAAACAAACAAACAAACAAATAACATCTAACGCCAAACGCATATACCGCCTCCGTTCCGTTCCCTCCGCCGTGGCACAGAGAAATTAATGTCGTGGGTAAAAAGAGGAAGTACCTACGTTACTTAAACCACAGAGGAATTAAATGCTTAAACCACTGCAAATTGTACCACATAACCAAGTATCATGGTACTTGACATTAAAGTTTGCATGTCATTTACTTTCACTCATTATTATATACGTACTATTTTAGTGGAAAAGCCTTACGTATACCTAATACTGATGTATGTGTAAGGATTTTTGTTACTTTTTCACGCTGTAACGGCTGAACGGATTTTGTTGAAACGGTAAGTAGGTACAGTGATAGCTTATTCAAATTCAAATAATTTATTTCAGACTTCAGCTTATATCCTGAAATAACATTTTAGCTATTTTTTCGCGGGCCAAGCCGCCAGCAACGCCTAGCCTAAAATATATTTGATATTGAAATGACGATAATTTGAAATAATAGACGCAACGCAAGTCGCAACGCACCGCATTTTTCTGGCATCACTAATAATAACTAACGCACACGCTATCTATCTATTAGACACGAGTTACACATAAGCGGCAGTTAAGATTCTATTAATATCATATAATATAATTTACTATTAATTGAAGATTACGGTACATTTCATTTGGCGATAAATTGGATTTTTAATACACCAAGTAGTTAATAATGACCGTCGAATAAATTATTCAATAACGATACTTACTAACCAAGTGACGTTTCTACAACTGAAATTGAAACTTGGTATCTATTTACAAATAGTTGGAACATTGAATTGTCGTTTATTACGAAGTAAGTATGTATTTGGTCATACAACATGACTTCATCAGTACCATTTGTATAATTTAAAAAAAAACATACAAAATTGTATGAAAAAAAAATGTTAGGAAAATGACGAAGCATGTGTTTACGCCTTTTTTTCTTTAAAAAATAAAATAAAAAAAGAATCGTCGAGAAATTTTAGTGCAGACCGACCGCCATACAATTTATTTTGGTGTTATTTACTATTATTGATGGTCAGTTAAACATGAGCCTAATTTCATTTCGTGATTATAATTTGTGCCAAAAACCTAACAATGGAAAAAAGAGGTCTAAAGTCTAACAAGAACATCTAATATTCCGGAATCGACATTAAAGCAGCTTTTTCTATTTCAATAGACTAAATCTTTATGAATGTGCTATTGTCCGTTCAGCTTTATGATTCGTCATACGTCTCATAGGCAACTTAATAGCCTGATTAATTCGCCCAAAAGGAAATACGAAATTGGCGAGGGACGCCATTGCCGGCGGAAAAGTCCCTCAGTATAGACGCGCGAATGGCCCCGCCATTGTGTTGCCACTAATAAAATTTAATGATGTAAACGGATAGCGCGAATTTATCTAACTTCGAAACGCGGGAGTCGCTCGCTGAGGGGAAATCAATTAACGACAATATATCAGTCGCAGGACAAATTAAATTATAGCTGCTACATGATATTCTTGAAGGAGAGCTATAAATGATTTGAGATAAGCTTTTGTGTTTGTTTAAATGCAGGTTTTACAATTGAACTCAAAAAGGTATTTGTTTGAGATATATCTTTAGTTTCTGTATGTTTCTAACAACTATTCTGTAGGACTGAATCTTAGACGTTAGCTTTTAAGCAAACAAAAGCATAAATCATTTAAAGCTCTTCTTCATAACTAGGTACCTAAGTTTTCCTTTTATTTTGTAGCAATTTAAATACTTCTCTCGTAATGAAAACCTCGTAATTAGTTGTGACAATATATTAATTGTGAATATTAAAAATCAAAGTTCGATCTAGTAGGCAAGGTACGTTAAAGTAGTGGTACCTACCTACTTAATCATTCAAAAGCAATTAATTTCGTAAATTACAATAAAAGTATCTGGTCGCGTTGTCGAAGCATCACAATATATAGGTACAATCGACACGACGCGAACGGTGACATTTGAATTGTATTCAATAATTTAATGGAAAGCCGGTCATTGTGTACTCTGGTTAATGGACCGATAATTGTCCATCCAAACAGAAGTAACTCTGTTAATCACAATGAGGCTCGCACCTTCCCTCTACGCATACAGACCACATTCCCTCGTTAATGCGCGCACACGCCACGGCCCATCATTATTTAATTATTAACACTACAATCGACCTAATTTTGATTTCTATTTGACATTTCGATTACGCGCCACTACCGCGCCACGTAGCCGCCGGCGAGCGGCCATTTTGTGACATCTGTCCTCGAATGTGTTACGAACTATAAAATTCAATTTCCCCAATCGGCTGGCTCGCCACATTTATTATTCATAGACCGGTACATAGATGCTCAGCCGCTAACAGATGCGATCTTTTACGTGAAGAAAAATCAAAAGGATGACATCGATTCGATATAAAGAGCAGTCATCGAAAGGGACATGAATATAATATTGGCTTATTGGAATCCAATTTGTCGGGACTTGAGGTCCGGCTGCAGTGACGCAAACCAAAAGGTTCAGATAATAAAAAGCCGTTCATTCGAATCGCGTGACGAGCAGGTGCAGTACTCGGAAAAGTTTCCATTTCAGTTATTGGAAATGTCGTGGGGTTGGTTCTGATCCATCAATTTTGTACGGTCTCACAACTGGTTGGAAGCATATAGCCATTAGGTCACGATACTGATATCAATTTCTGTAATGACTAAATCGCCCCAGCTGTTTCCCACTTCGGATTTTTTAATGTAAGTAGGTACTATCAGGATGGGCTGTTTACTCGAACTAACCAATAAATCAATCCATGTCGTCGGTAATGCACAATCCATTAGCTCGTATGTAGCCTAATTGCTGTTAGCACCGCCCAATAGCCACATTAGGCTGAAACCCTCCCCCCTCCCCATGCAATCGCCGCCCGCCCCTGTGAGCCCACACGAGCCGGCTATTCGACTGTAATGGCTGATTTTCTAGCTCACGAGACGTAGCCGCGGCAAACGGGCGCGCTTACGCCACTCAAAGGCGGAGAAAATGGCTTAAGTGCTTTCTCTATTATGGTTAAGGTCGTTCGTGAAAAGGATAATTTTCAACTCTCCAGCGCCCCGCCCAGACCGGACGTTAGGAATTGTATGGATAAGTTTGAGCGGTTTATTATGTTCTTTACGTATTTTTAATTGTAAAGAGAGCGACAATATTTTTGAATTATTTTATGTAAGTTAGTGCTACGTGTTACCGCAGTTTGTCGTAGGTAGTCAGTTTTTCTCCTGAAGATTCGTAGCCATATACAAAGCGTACCTAATTATAATTTCAGATTATTTTAAATTAATAACTTAGTAATTTATTAGTATACCTACTTAGTTTCGATAGTGACTGGCCTGTTGGCGTAGTGGTATATAGTGACCCTGCCTACTGCGCCAAAGGTCGTGGGTTCGATTCCCACCCGGGACCCAACATTTGTGTGATGAGCATAACTGTTGGTTTTCGGATTCTGGGCGTTTGTATGTATTTAAGTATTTATTTTAATAGTATTTAAGTATACTTATCAGTTGTTGAGTACCCATTTACAAGCTTCGGCTTAGTTTGGGACTAAACAGCCGTGTGTAAATTTGTCGAAACATTATTATTATTATTGAAATACTTCTTTCAACTCTTTTTATATACCTACTCATGTCGGCACGATCGAACCATACCATGCCTAACTTAATACTAATTGTAACATGAGACCGCAAGGCAGGTTCACAATTTTCCAACGCAACGCGAGATAATATATTTTTAAGTTGGGTAACCTATTGTCGCGGCAAGCGGCGAGGGTCGCGAAATAAAGCTTTTCCAACAAACAATAGTTCCGGCCCTTTGTCGCGCTCCGAGCAAAGTAAACATTAGTAGTTGAGGCCATTGTGAGACCTCCGGCCGCCGGATCGGGACCGCGGCCTAAGAGGTTACGGCCAGATTACCCCCACTTACCCCCCGTTACCCTTTGTTCGTTTGATATATTTTTGTCTTTGTTAAAAGTTAAAGGAAGGTCTATACATACGAGTATTTACATTTTAACGACAAATTCTAATCCTCAAAATAAGATATGTAGGTACATCTATAAATACGTTTGTAAACGAAATTAACAGTTTTTTTCTAGAATTTCTGTTCAGGAATTTTCGTTGCATCGAACCAATACATCCCCCCTACTTACTAGGTACTAGATGTGTTGCTGTCACGCTATGTAATACCTATAAAACGCCTGAACGGATTTTGATGAAACAGTGATAGTTTAATCCTTCATTAACACAATAGGTATAATATTAAGTATGATATTTCGGACGAAGTCGCGGGGCGTCCGAGCGTTTCATAATTATTTCATCAACATATCAGTTACCTAATCCCAACTAGGATTTTCTCCCATAATATTGGCATTAAACAAGTCTATAGGACAATTCACAAAATATAACATCCAGACCAGACCGGGACCAACTGGTATAATAACTGTACAAAGTTGTACTCGTACGTATGTCTCCAGAGGAAACTAACCCACGGCCCTAGCGCTCGAGCCCAATGACCAAGCCACTAAGCCAACGAGGCGCGGTCAAATCATTACACAGAAATATATACTACCTGTCCACTATTAAATTAAACTAACAAAAATATGTTTTTACCCCAATTACATAGGAAGCCATGAAAAAACACGGAAGTCACGATTCTACCATAAATAACTGTTTCAACATTAACACCTACTTTCCATAATAGCCGATAAACCAAATTTAGTTTTCATGTTACGCACCCTTCGCAGCTACTTATAATAAGCAATGATCAATGGAGAATAATCCCATTGTGTCGTACGCACACAAAAACCCATATCTGAATTATTCCGCCACGGTCCCGTGTTAATATCTCCATTACATTAGTGCGAGTCCTCATTGTTAGCTCTCTATCTACATGCAAAGGATTACGCGACTAAATGTTGACAGTTGTCGAGGAGACAAAGAAAAGTGCATGCATTCCGGAGTAGGCAGAAAGACACCCACACACCGGCGCGGCGCGGCGCGGTCAGTTAACATAATCCTCCGCTGAACATGTTACTCTGTTGGGTCCACTTTTTGCTAAAAGAACATTTTGATGAAGTCGTGGGGAAAAAAAGATCTCGACGAGATCTACCATTCCTCTTTAGAAACTAGTAGAGTAGGATCAATAGTTTGCGAGTTACACCGGTTTGAAATTTGACAGCTGTCATCCGAAATGAAAATCACTGGAATAATTAATTCAGTCAAAGTCAAAACTATTTTATTGCATGTAAGTACACTGGGTACATTTATACAACGTCAATTTTTTATCTACCACCGCTTCCAAGGTGTTATATAGAGCTGGGAAGAAGAAGCAGTCAAGTGCGATCCTTAACAATATAGTGTGACCACGAGTAAAAGAAATTACTCGTGGATACACTGATGTATCAAAACGGTGTACCTCCACGAGTCTGCACCCAGAAAAATTTGTGAAATATTGAACAGTTAGTAGTTTAAGAAATTAGTTTTTGTTCAGGCACTTGACGCTGCCGGTACCTATATGGAGGACCCATACACAGACGCGGTGGCAGTCAGTACAAATTTTGTCCGCGAGCCGTTAGCGCAACGCCACCGCGCCAGTGTGTGGGGTGGCTTTATGGTTTGTATTTATTTAATTTAAGTCACACTGGCAACATAGAATAATGGCGTGTTTTCGCCGGCAGCGCTCTCCGAGTTGAGCCGGAGCGCCTCAGGGCAATAAAATTAATGAAGCGTGGAGATGGGACCATTTTACTTGTATTATTCGTCTCTTGCGGGCTGAGACTGGAGCGAATGTCCATTAGTTCTGTTTTAACATGTTAGCGAGGTTGAAACGTTGTAAATGCGATTTACTTTACAGAGAGGGTGGAAAAGTAGCCGGGGAGATGCGGCCGCGATCAATAGTCGAGCGATCGGAAGTGATCTAAAATATTAAACTCGCTACTTACGTAGGTACCTAGCTACTCTACTTACCAATATTTAAAATCCCGATCCTGATTTGGCAACAAATTTTGTGGACTATTTTTGTGATAGATATATAGACTCTAGGATAGAGTAGGCTCGTTTTAGAGGGGAGTATAGTAAATTTTTTTGTTCTTGTTGTACGTCATATAAGCACGATTATACGCCCTGAACGGACAATGGGCGCATTACAACGCATTAGCGGTTAACTGATAGATGATCAGCGCGAGTGCGGCGCGCGCGGCTGCATCGCCTCAAATTCGCTGCGATAACATCTTAATCTGCGAATTTCACTCGCTCGCCCCTACACTGTCGAGTGGAGACCACTCCATTTTACACTGAGTAATAAGTAGGTAAACGTTTATTGGAAATAATCCACCGCACCTATTATACGAGTCTATGGAGTCTAAGTAAACATATAGTTCCCCTGGTGATCCTGAAATATGTTACACCGATTTGACCGGATGCGCGCGCATTATACCCAAATTCTATTTTTTCTCGGAAAAAATAATTAAAACTAATCTCGGTTTTTTATGATTTTTTTAAAGTTCAGCGCGCTATTAGTTGTCACAACCAAGGAGTTCGCACGTATAAAAAGTTACAACTTTTGTAGTAAAAACTCTTTGATATTTTCATCGATTTGTTATATTCGTCGGATTCAGTCCATTACAAATACAAATATGTAATCTTTATTTACTCCACAACTGACTTAATGTTAGTTTTTGGAGGCCGAAGCCTGAGACTAGGCACCAGGCCCCACCGACGGACCAGTGGCATTGGACATACATATTTTGTGGTTAACAATATGAAAAATTTTTTGGATTGGAGTAGTATTATAGTTAAAAGAGCTCTTCCGAGCATATTTATTTTTCTTTTGCTAAACTAAGTGGCAAATGGGCAGACTGGCTCCTGATGGTTACCCAGCCCCAACCAGGTCACCTCAACGCAAATGCAAGTTTTCTTTCTTGAGCAGTGCCACCAACGCTAAGATTTTTTTACTAACAATTTTTTTAAAGTTCCGTCAAAACTTTTCGAAGATAGCGCGAGCGCTCCATATAATGAGCATAATAATTTATCTCCCGTCTTCACCTACCACTAAGAACTAAAAAAGCCTTCTCAACAAGTAACGTATGGCAGGCAGGCGCTAAACCGTCGCACGCTCATTACACGAACATTTGCTACCACTATTAGCATATCAAGTGCCCTTATCAGATGTAACGGCCGCCGGCGCTGCACTCCACCGCTGCATTTAGTGCTAATGCTCCGCGACTAGTGTCCGACAGAAGATTCGACTGCCGACCATAGGGTCTCAGAGTCTCAGATCACAAAAACAGGGAGTCGGACAAGCCGCCTAGTTTCTATGGAGTCAGACAGTCGCACGCTTGAACTGACGCACTCAACGCAGCAGTAAATTTCAGTAGGTAGGTATATTACGGCTGGTCTCAGAGTCTCAGATCACAAAAACAGGGAGTCGGACAAGCCGCTTAGTTTCTATGGAGTCAGACAGTCGCACGCTTGAACTGACGCACTCAACGCAGCAGTAAATTTCAGTAGGTAGGTATATTACGGCTCTCGGTAACATTGTAAGTTTATCTAGTTACATTTATATCATCTTTCGAGACGTTAAAAGTACGAGTTTCGGTTTCGGAGTTTCGGTCGAATTAAAAACACATTTCGGTAGGACTCTAGCTCCACGTCGGACAATAACACGATTAGTGAAATAAATACAGTAACAAGAGCGCAGAACAAGGGATTGGCGGAATTTGTTGATGGTTATCGCGCGTTTGTGATTCCTATCTATATAAGCCCTATTTTACGAGTATATCTATACCTACATGTTGGGTGGCTGAAGTAATCACTGTAAAATTTAAGTAAGTAAGTGCTCCCGGCGAAGCGAATTTTTTTTTCTATTTAACCCTAGAGCGCATTTATAACTTTACCTCTATAAAAAAAACTGCGATCTATATATGTCGTATTTTTCCAAGCTCAGATATTTTCGTTTTCTGCACATTCGCTATCTAAAAAGTAGGTAAATACGTATATAGAAACCATTTACTTGCAAAAACATCCAAATTCGTTTTACATCCGAATGATAAACTTTTATGGGGCTGTTTCGTAACAACAATAGGCGGAGAGAGCTCGCCCGAGCCCGGGGTTTAGTGCGTCCGATTTCCATACAAAAACTTCTATTTCCCGGGCTAAATGGCACGTGAGAGCACATAAAACTGCGGGAAAACTTCATACAGCCGCGTTGCCATGCCAGTGCTTACCCGTTGTATAGGTAAGGTACCTACATACATTTTTCTTTATTGTTCCTACCCTTTTGCGTAATAAGTTGGTAACGAAAAACAAAACATGATAATTAAATACTTTGATTTTGCAGACTTTCGTCAAAAGCTTAACCTCTTAACCCTTAAAAATCCGCGCGTTCCCACTACTTCAGTTAACCGTTCAGTTGACTAAATCGAGATATGTCCGTTTTGAATTTGATTGACAGCTGTCATCTGAAATGAAGACTGCATCGTAACCTTTCCAGAAAGATACAGCTACAACTACTTATTCCAGGATCAAAGTTAGATCCATGCATAACAAACTCTAATAAAATGTGTAGGGGTGCCTACAAACATTTATTAGTGACTGTATCAAAGCGTAATACCAAGTAGCGAATTTGACGAATTAAGGCATTGACAAAAATACCTAGGCGTTGATGAATCACAAGCTTTTGACCATAGAGTAACTTATATAGCTTTTGACGTGTGTCTGCTAAATCAATGCTGTAGGTAATGGCTTTTGAGAACGTTGAAGATAATTTTGTAAAAAAAAATACTTAAATTTAAATGTGAAGAAAAATTAAATGTGAAGAAAAATTAAGAAATCGCTTAAACTGATAAGACCGCCTAAATTGTAATATCTATAAATTGTAAAATACATTTTTTTTAACTTGGGATAGGTACCCTAAGTCTGGGTAAGTCCATCTAGTCTAGTTCTACTATCAGTTCTATGATGGAACAAAATTGGACAAAAAAATCCAGACATTTCTAATTGCATACCTACCTGTATAAGATAAATAAATAGATTCAAAAACTCGAGGACCATCACAATTTAATTTAAGGGTCTATACTTAGTTTAACTAGTAATGGGAAGAGAAGTTGAAATGATAGCAGTCTCCAGCACTCCGCCCTGACTAAACCAAAGGCCGCAGAATCTGTGAAAACTTGAGGGAGCCATGTAGGTATTTACCACACGTCAAACGAACTCAAGCTTAGCGACTCGTGCCATCTCCCGAGGAAGCGATTTGTCAGGGCCGCCCCCTCTCGATTGAATAATTCAAATAATCGAGGTATTTATATGTAAATAGCGGTCCACATCTCCATACGAAAGGGCCGATCGGTACATAAATTTGGCAAGACGACGACGACGCGAAAACTGCGACGCGCCACCGAGCGATCTGATTTATTCGGCAAGTTTTGGAAAAAGTGGCGCGCGTCAGGAAATGTTTGTCTAATCGCGTTTATTGCCCGGCCCCGGGCTTTGCGCGCCAAGGCACATTCGGGCCGTAGAAGCACACACAAAAACAACTTTATTCATATCCGTAAAATGTTTATACGATTCCAACTAAAAGTACTTACTACCACAAGTACCTACCTAATGATTTTTGTAACAAGACATATATAATACAACAATACAATACAAATACAAATCATTAATGAGTTTCCCAGTATACCTACTAAGGGATAGTGTTTCATAAGCATTAAAAGATTGTGTTCAAATGTTAATAAAAATGATGTTATTATTGTCCACCAAATTGCAACGATTATTATTGTGATGTCATTGATATAGTTTTTCAGATTTCTTACCGTGGCGTTAAAATCAATTGATATTGGAAATGAAATATGTATAGGTAGGTATAATACGGTACGGCCGCATGTCAGTGGAAACAAAACCAGTATAAACGTCTCTCGTAGTATTGAAACTGCTTAATAGGCTAGGCTAGCTCAAGGTGTTTCCATTAACATGCGGTCGACTGTACTTAGGTAAATAAATAAATACCTGCATAAGGTATCACCTACCCACTTTCCTTTTATTTACTTACGATTTTAACAAACACTACTAATGGGATTAGAACTTATATGTAAGTAGGTATATAATATGTGTATTCGTACACTAATGGTATCGTATTAGAGGTGTTTCGGCGCGGCTGGCATTTGGTAACAAATATCATATGTTTGCGGCACTCTATTACTCATTGGGCGCGTCGAGCGCGAGCCGAGCGGGGTAAGCTCATCAATCATCCACCGCTTGGCGGCCGCGAGAGCCGGGTAAAGTGTTAATAATCGCCGCCACCACTATTGTTCATTATTTAGAGCGCGACTCACATACGAATATGTTACTACCGTCGCATCATAAGGTATGTATGTACCTAATATAATATCTAGGTAGGTACACCAATCCTGCTAATACTTAATAAATGCGAAAGTGTGGCTATGGCTATTGTTTGTTTGTTGATCAATCGTGCTTTATCGACTGAACTGAAATTGATGAATCTTGTCCTGATACAGCGATAATAGGTACCTTTTAAGGCCCGTTGTTCACTATGCGATGCAACAGGAAAGCGACTCGCGACCGACATCGATGCAACAAAAATCAACCAATCTTCAAAAACAAGTTCAAACAACAACAAAAAACCAAGTCGTTCACTATGCGATGCAACAGCAAGGCGACATCGATGCAACAAAAATCAACTAATCAAAATCAATGCATGCGATACATGACCTGATGATGATGACATGACATGATTTTGATTGGTTGATTTTCGTTGCATCGATGTCGCGTTGCTGTTGCATCGCATAGTGAACGAGTACCTACGACGAGGCATTACGGTAGGGACTATTAGGTATCTAATATGTGATTACGTGGAAGAAGTCGCGTGGCATCCACTAGTTAAATAAAATGTAGATGAAGTGCGAATAAATAGTCGAATTAGAAACTAATATAATCCTACCTAAGAAATCTTAATGTACTAGCCTATTTCAAGATTTTATAATTTTGGTTTGGTAGGTAGGTAAGGTATTCTTATTCTCGTTTTAGAGCTAGAGGCCTCCGACCGTCAGAATTGGCTCAGTAATTAGGGCTCCATTGGACTCTTCGGACAAGTAGGTATAGATAAGTGAGATCAGAGCGAAGTTTTCACAAAAATAATAGAATTGTGTGTCGAGGAGAAATAAGTAAGTGAGCAACAAAACGCACTTTATCAGGTGGCGGCCGCTTTATCCCGCTAATGACCAACCCCTCTAGAGTAATAAAAGTCGATATCAGCCTTCACGCGGTTAGGAACAGTCTTGATATTTGCCATTTTACAAAAAATATATTTCCTTTTTTTGTAAGTATTGGCATGGTAACGAGACTAATAATATTTATTTACTTAATCAGTTTTCTGTAAAATATTTTAATTTATACGTATGTACTCACTTCATCTTAAGACAATTTAATCGTAAGACAAATTCATCAATAAATATTTAAAGTAATTATATTCTAAGCTCTAAAAGCACCGCACCACCATAAATTAGACAAATCATCGTTTCACTTTAGGACATCGTTACCTGCCTATCAGTTACCATGCAAATGTTGCCGTATTTTCCCAAACAATCCCGAAGACTTTCCTTAATCCTGCACCTTTAGGTCCGATAATAAATAGACTGATATGATAATATCATGCAGATGATGAAGATGAAGTCAACAAGGGTAGAAACACCACTTATAGTGCCCTGCGACCCAAATGGTTAAAACATAATTACACCCTAGCCTGGGAAATAACCGAAGGACCAAGATATCTTCTATGCAGTGTATGTTCAGCGAAGCGCGGCTGAGAATTAGCGGCGGCGGGAAAGAAAAATGATTGTGACAGTCCGGCGACCACCGCTAATGGAGTCTGCGTCTGCGAAATGTTACCACTTACAGCAGTAGCCCAGTGTGGACACGCCTTATTATTCCCTTTACACAAAAAGCGTTCTATATTAGGTACCTTTTAGAGAAGCTGCCAAACTAGTGCTTAATTGAACAGCCAAAATATAGGTCTTCCCCGCTTATCAGGAGGATTCAGTAGCATTAGGTTAAATACCCGCATGTGGTAAAATATAGAATTTGGTATACATAAGAAGAAAAACTTGTGTTTGGCACAGAGTACATAATAATACCTACCACGTATGATATTGGGACCACATGCTTATTGACAAATCGCGTATTGGACCAACTGCTACTAAATCATCGGGAGCAATGTTCGTGCAGGTGTCGTTAACGTTTGTTCAAGTTTGCGTTTGCAAGCCGTCGCTGGTACATCGCAATGATGCTTTTAGTGGTTTTACCACCAGCGTCTTGTCTGATAACTAGCATTAGCAGTGCACCGCGCACATGAGTTTGGTATTTGGGGCAATGTTTGTGCGCCATACATCCCTGGACACCCGAACGAACGCGAACTACAGTCTACAAACGAGGACTGAACTTTTGCTTTTATCTTAAAACTATAACACTATACCATTAATCCAAAAATGATCAACCGATAACACTATAAAGGGCCCATAATAGGTACTATCTGATGTGTGTATCTACTTAAATTCAAATTGCCATTGTAATATGGAGGGCAATTTGAAACAAGTTGGAAGCTCGCAGCAACAACGGGCTCCACCCCTACAATACACTCCCCTCACAAATTAAGTGTAAAACAAACCTAATGAAATTTAAATATCTCCCGGGCGGCGGCGGCGATGCAATAACTGCACAAAATAAAATCATGTCGCGGGGGAGAGTAATCGCTTCCATTGTGTACACATTGTACCGAATTACACCACTCGGGTGTTTGGCAACTTTGTCGCAGTGAGACGCCACTCATCTCGCCTATTGATCGCCGGGTGGGTGCGCTCGTTGCGAGTGCGACACGGTGGCAAGGCTCTGGGACGACATAAGAAGGGGCGGGCTTGCTCTTCACAGTAATAGGCTCTAGGGGTGATAGGAAAACCTCTCATTGTTGGCTCGTTAGTAGATAATTCGCAGTAACGCGTTTAGCGGTGTGTGTGGAAAGGAAATCTGGTTCCTTATGTCTCTTAGTAATTATTTTCGAAATAGCATTTATGTAATTTGTTTGCACGCTTTTGATTGTTTTGTAATGTAATGTTTTACACTATTATAACGATTTATTTTACGTAAATGGGGTGTCGGTGTTATTACATAAAAAAACAAGGCGTGTGTCGGTTTCCGTCAACGGATTCTGAAAAATATAGATATAATTTTTACACAATACAGACAGTACAAAACTAATTACCAATGTATACTAGATAAGTACTTACCGGCTGAAATACTCATAGTTATATCTTTTCCCACCCAACATTGAGGTGCGGAAACATTATTATTCTACCACATTAAGCAAAAGATTCGAATCTTTAAAAGAAATTGTCCCCGCCCGCCCTCAAAGGGAAGGATACTAATTTTCTTCCAAGTTTAAAAGAAGCTTCCTTTCAAGAAGTGGAAAAAAGTTACAATCGAAAAGGAAATTTGCGTTTTAAATCCTCTAATGAAGCTGAGAAGTTTGTAATGGAGGGGCGAAAGGCTGCGGGCAAATTGAGGAAAAAACTTGAGACGAGTGCCCACCTACTTCAGCGCAGCGGCAGCGGTGGCCAGAGGAGGGATATATTTAGGGTATTTATTTTATACGTAGGCATTATGTATGAAGCCGTATCGTACTACCGATACAAATGCTGAAGTTTGGACGTTTTTGTTTAATCTCGCTATAACAACTGAACGAATTTCGATGAAACTCGATACATTTTATACCCTGGATTAACATAATGGGTACTTTTTAACGACTAGTAATATAACTTCAGGTTAGCACGCCTAGCATTTGTTTTTCCTAATTGTCTGTTCTTAAATACGTTCATTTATGTTTCTTTAATTAAAGTAGTAAGAGCGTTAGTGGCCTCGGGGATAAGACGCGACCTATGATATCGAAAGGTCCGAGGTTCGATCCCCGGTTGGGCCATGTACCAATGGGTTTTTTCTCGAAACTTAAGTACATGTACTGACTGCTCTCAAACGGTGAAGGAAAACATCGTGAGGAAACCTGCATACGCCGAAGAAGAAATGCACCGCACTGGGCTAGCGTGGTGGACTATAGCCCGCACGCCCTCGTTGAGAGGGTAGGCCTGAGCCCCAGCAGTGGGGAGATTAATAGGCTGTTGATGATGATGATGAATTAAAGTAGATGCTCAGCCCAGGATTTAAGGTGTTACTGTGCCAAGTTTCATCAAAATCCGTTCAGCCGTTATGGAGTGAGTCAGCAAATAACAAATATCAACACTTTCGCATTTACAATATTAGTATTAGTTTTGCTCTAGAATTATATTTACTTTATGAATTTAAGTATGTAGGTACTACGTTTCGAAATTTATAAAACATATATTAACTAATATACTAATTAATCAAAATACATGTCGTTTTGTAACAAAATTTATTAAAGTAGGTATATAAATATAAGTAAATAATTACTAATTTTACAGGTTTAAATTGTCTAGCACAGATTACGGATAAATTAATAATTCAAATGACACTTGAATAGAGCACCAACAGTTATTCAATCATTATTTTAAATGTAAAAATACCATTATAGGCGTCGTTCAGTATGCGATGCAATAGCGACGAGACATCGATACAACAAAAATCAATCAATCAAAATCATGTATGCGATGTGATGTGATTGGTGGACTTTTGTCGCATTGATATACCTCGCTGTTGCATCGCATAATGAACGAAAGGCCTAAAGGCAGCTGGCAGAAATACGCCAATTTGCCATCTTTTTCTGTGAAATATCAGTTTTGTTGTCGGTATTTTGACGGAACTTTAATTACATTTTATGCTTTTTCTGGAGTAAGTTCCACAAATTTAGGAAATAAAACACAATTTGTTTAAAATTTGGGATATTACCAGTAAGGACATGCATTTCTTTATATAATTTGACTAGTGTATAATTTAAATTTAAAAACAAATTATAATAAAGAAATTCGAGAACGTTACAAGATTGCAAAACATTTTTAAAAAGACACAAACGAAGATACCTACTGGAATCCGTGCACAACAAGTTTCTTATTTTTTCATAATACTTTTTTTATAACATGCGTAATGTAAGGCGTACTCCTATTTTTATAAAGATTCATGAAATATTTTGCAGTAAAACGAGACCTAATAACAGAATAACCACAAAACTATGTACATTTCATTACATACGTACAAATTCATATTGTGTTTAAAAAATTCTGGAAATTAAAAATATTCATTGAGGCTCTCATCCTGATCATCAATGTAAAAATATAAAACCACTATACAGAAATATAATAAGCTAGCTTTTTCAGTTTTCTGTGACTATCTACCATACAACACGGAAATACACTACTGTTAGCGTGAATATGGGTCGAGTGTTTAGGGACTTTGCGTCCAAATTGAATATTAAACATGTCTTGATATCTGGTCCAACAGCAACCCTAAATTATTTTAGCCTAATAAAATGTCAGAGTAATCATACACGAGTTACACGACGACGCAGGTTGATTGGGCGCCCCGATAGGGGTTAAAAGATGATGAAAAATAAAGGTAACGAACATTTAGAGTATCCAGTAGCGCGTCTCGTCTACTGCAGCACGGCCGCGTTGGCGATGATCGAAGGCGAGTTGATGGTCTCCCCGAGACTCTCCAGCAGTTCTTTTCGATAGTCATCGAAGTCGCCGTCCACCTGAACATACGAATATTTTAAGACAAATAATAGTACATTGTGCAATAAGGGCAGTAAGTAGGATATATAAGTAGAATATGTAATACCCTTACTACCCGTCATGCACACAATGTTTTTCATCACATTTGCGAGGAAATAAGTCAAGTTTAGTCAAGTTAAGTCAAGTTTAGTCTAGTTTAGTCAAGTTAACTACTCAATTTAACTTAATTAATTTAATAAACCATATCAGTACAACCAGCTACACATTACAGCCCCTAGGGGTATAATATTGTACTGATTTTCATTAGATAGATAGATAGACATTTATTCATTGACACAACACAAACTCACAAACAATTAACAGATGTACAATAGACTAGCTTAAATTAACCTGAACGCTTCGGTTACTCCCGCGGGTGTATAATATAGGCCATTGTGTTTCTGTATGCATGCATATAATATGACCATTTACGAGCAAGTTTGATGAAAAATTACTTGTCAATATCCCTATAATAAGCTGGATGCTGAGCGTGCACGCGGTCTCGCGGATGAACAGACAATACGAGTGTAGGTACCTCGTTGATGGTCTGGTCCTCGATGACGTAGAGCGTGCACGCGGTCTCGCGGATGAGCCGCTCGTCGTGGGACACGATCACCACGCCGCCCTTGTACAGGTTGATGGCCTCGCCCAGCGCGTCTATGCTCTCGATGTCCAGGTTGTTCGTCGGCTCGTCCTAACACACAAACAACATTAACATGGAAATAAGTATTACATATAAATGAACTTTAAAAATAATGGAGCCCACAGTAAAAAGCATAGCTTTAAAGTTAAAGGTTTGCACTTCAATTTTAATACTTCTGGCGTTAAAATTTGTTTTCCTCAAAAATAATTATTTAGGCAATGTTTTAGTATTTGGTTAACGCCATTTTGGCTCTAAAGACTAAGGTGGCTAGTGACGAGTGAACTATTTTGGCGCTGACTTCCTTATAAAAACCAATAAATATTGGCAAAAATGTTTACTCAAAAATGCTTGTAATGTGATCATTATTTTGACAACCTTCTTTGAGCAAAGTCCACCCTTCCACGCTACTTGAATAGGCGCCAGCAAAGTTGTATGGATTTTCTTTGCTGGTGAGTTGTAGCCACGAGATCCTTTGAAAACGCATTATTGTCGAGTTTTGTTTCAAAAATAGTCAGATGCAAAAAGATTCTATTCAGATTTGGCGTTATAGGTACGTACAGGCAGTACAATCAACATTGCCTAATTTTTTAAAAATAAAAGCGCGGTGAAAATTATTGCAATTCTCCATATTGTTTCGCGTTTCTCGTATTATCTGAGTAAAGCACAATACAAGCCTTGGCCTACTGCGCCAGAGGTTGTGGGTTTTATTCCCACCAAGGACCAACATTTGTGTGATGAGCATATCTGCTGGTTTTCGGATTATGGGTATTTGTATGTATTTATTTAAAAAGTATTATTATGTATGTTTATCAGTTGCTGAGTACCCATCCACAAGCTTCGGCTTAGTTTGGAACTGAGCAGCCGTGTGTAAATTTGTCCAAACATTATTATTATACTTGGTCCGCAATGACTGCGTTGCAGGCCACGCTATGCTAGCCTCGAGCTTAGCTTAGCTACGCTCTCGGCCTTCAAGCTTGGTCACCATTGCAGCCCTCGCTGTCCTCGCTATTATTCCAGCTCTTCCATGAAGGGCTGCAATGCTGACCGCGCTGTGTTGGCCTGGAGCTGCGCTTTCGGCCATCATCAGCGCTACCAGCAACGTACTCATTACAGACCGCGGCAGTAGTGTACAATTACAAATCTAATTGAAGTAAAGAAATGTAATGTGTAGTGTAAAACTCTGTTATACGCCCCACTTGACAAAACGCCCCACTCACCTAGCACGCACACTAACAAAGCTACGCAGCACACGATTAGAAACGCAAGTAGCCATACAACGTAGTAGACAACATGTCGGGCGACTGATGGCTACTTGCGTTTCTATTCGTGTGCTGCGTAGCTTTGTTAGTGTGCGTGCTAGGTGAGTGGGGCGTTTTGTCAAGTGGGGCGTATTACCGAGTTTTACCCTAATAAATATTACCAGTATAACAACATCTGGCGCCATGAGCGTCAACTCGGCGAGCGCCACCCTGGCCTTCTGCCCGCCGCTGAGGTCCTTCATCTTGATGGTGTGCGCGTGGCTGGCCAGCCCGAACGTGCCGAGCTGCTTGCGAGCCTTCTCGTACTGCAGCCCGAACAGCCGCTGCAGGTACTCCACGGGCGTCTCCTCCGCGGTCAGGTGCTCGCCGGAGTGCTGGTCGAAGCGCCCTATCCGCTGCAAAGTACATTGTTTTTTTAAATATGTTATTATGTTATTGAACATGATTCGAGCACAGACACAATCTATTTTTTAATAATAGAGTATTAAACATTTTAACGGGATAGAATATTTTAACGGAACCCTAAAACAGTATGGGTAAAAAAGCTTGTCTTTGGAATATTGGAAAGGGAGCACTATGAAAAAAAAAAAATTAAGTCCACTGCTGGACATAGCCATTTCCCAGTGAACCCGGTTCTCCGTCAGCATTGAGCCCCTTCCGACCACCGTCTTTAGGTCGACGACGGTCCACTTAACGGCGGCGCGGGCGTCCCACGCTCCCTTCCTCCAGAACTCGTATATCCCATCGGACGTCAGTTCCGCGACAGATGTGCCCTTTTCACTGTCACTTCAGCTTGCTTGTCCTTTCGGCTATGTCGGTAACCTTATAAAATATCTCCTATCTTATAACTCCTCATAAAATAATTAAACTCACCAGTCTGTGGTTCCTAATAAGTTCGCCTCTGATCGGGCTCAGTTCGCCGACGAGCAGCTTCAGGAAGGTGGACTTGCCGACACCGTTGGGGCCGACGATGGCAATACGGGAGTTCAGATCGATACCGAAGTCCACTGTGATGAACAGGGGCTTCTGGCCGGAGAAATTGAAGTCCACATCTAAAAAAACTTATTATAAAAAAAGATACCCAGACTGACTGAATACCGCTGCTGGGGCTAGAATATTTACAATAACTTGATGAAATATTACATTAGAGTTTCATATGTCATAGGCAATCAGGAATCATTAACAAAGACTGTTTTTATTCAACGTTAATCGTCTTCTGACTGTTGTTCATAAAAATACGAGATACGACTGATAACGCAATTTTTTATGCAATTATCTGTCAACACCCAACAGGCACACAATAGGTGTGAGAAAGACAACCGTACGGTAAAGGAAATGACATTTCTTTCTCTTGTCCAGACATTGTGTGTGTGACATTGACAGTTATTTGCATTTAGGGAAACGATAATTATATAAATTGACGGTGGTAGATAAAAAATTGACGTTGTATAAATGTACCCAGTGTACTTACATGCAATAAAATACTTTTGAATTTAAATTGAATTGACGTTAGATAAATGTACCCAGTGTACTAAGAAAAAAGGAAGACTGTACGCCTTGGGCCGTTATGTTTACGCTGCAGCGAGGGCACCGTGACGGGCCGTCCTCCTCCTCGCGCTGCGACTTGCTGCGGTTCCTTTCCTACTCATTACATCTGTTTCCCCTTCCTACGTTCACCATCCCCCGAGAGTATCAACAAACCGTACTGTGCAGGCCGAGGATGGGCGGCTGCAGCGGCGGCGGGTCGGGGAACGCGAACTTGACGACGTACTCCTTGGGCCGCTGCAACAAGGTCACCGGCGACGGGCCGTCCTCCTCCTCGCGCTGCGACTTGCTCTTGTTCTTCTCCTGCTTGCGGGTCAGGCTCTCCTTCTGTTTCTTTTCCTGTTATAGGGAACATAGGTTTCAGAGGAATCATTCGATGGATATTGGATAGAGTACAGTAGAGTCGCTGTTTAGCATTATTATTATTTTTACTAAGCGTTACTTACTGCTTGTTTCTTCGACTGTCCATGCGCTTTCAAATCCTTCAATCTTTTTTCTTGTTTCTCGTATTCCTTTATCATCTCCTTCCTTTTCTGTGCGTACATTTTCTTGAACATAGAATAGTTGCCCTTGTAGTAAAACAGTTTCTGTTGGTCCAAGTGGATAATCTCATTGCATACATTGTCTAAGAACGACTGGTCGTGGGATACCACCAGCAGCGTCTTCTTCCAGCCTTGGAGGTAACTGAAATAAATAATAATAATAAGTAATATCATATAACGTCTTTTAAAATTAACTACACAAATTTTCAAAATTAACTAGGTAAGTACACAAATCTTTAAAAATAAACTTATACTTACTTGTCTAACCAAATTACGGCATTGAGATCTAAGTGATTTGTAGGTTCATCGAGCAATAATAATGTCGGTTCTATGTAGAGAGCCCTGTGAACAAATATAAGTTGGTAAAATCCCATGGACTTTCCACAGGATAGCAATAGTAGAACAAACACAGGTAAGAAAACAAAATAACTTCATCAACATAATTTCAAACTATGAAAAACATCACAATATACAAATACATATAAAGGCCGGAACACACCGGATGCGTGTGGCCACTTTCTATCTATCTATCTAATATGTACCTGGCGAGCGAAACTCTCATACGCCATCCACCGGAGAAGTTCTTCGTGGCTCGGTTTTGCATTTCGCGATTGAAGCCCAGACCGGCGAGGATGCGGCGAGCGCGCGGCTCCGCGGAGTCCGCGCCTATTGCCTTCAACTCCGCGTATACCTACAGCCACCAAAATACCATAAATACTTCAAATCAAAACAAAAAAATAACTTCCTAAAGTAAACCCGGCAGACATAAAATATGTAGTTGTGCTAAGAATTATCCGAGCACATTTCTACAAATTTTCGTCGATTTCGGAGATTTTAAGTTCGGAAGTTCCCGAGGTGATTCATCCGAGACAGACAAACATTCAGTAGACGTAAAATACGTTGTTATGCTCAGAATTACCCGCTCTACATTACGGGGAGTTCGGCTCCGAAAGATTCCCTTATTAGTCGTAAAAGAAATTTTGCCATAAATACAGCTCGTTTTGACACGGCTTCCGTCCTCGAAAAGCCTGCGATATCCGTAGCAGACGTCAGCCTTAAAAATAGTCTAAAAGGCCTCACCTCATTCAACTTGTCTTGCAATTTCATGTTTCCCTTCTCGATGGCAGTTTCCAACTCCTTGCACTCTTTGAGCAATTCTGCAACAGAATGTTTAAAATTCAACTCAAATTCATGAGGCGTACCCATGGAACAAATACATAGGTATACTAACTATATAGGTATATTAAATAACGTAGTAATTATTTTAAATTAAGTATAGTGGTTATATATTAATTATTCATACGGGGGTGACATAGTCAACCATCTCATATGACTAAACCCCCTAAAATATTATAGATAATAATAAAAAAATACAGCCGTGGGCGTACCTATTAATATTTTTCGGTAAATCAGATCCTGGGTGGATGTATTAACGCTAAACAGAAATGTTCTATTCATGACGCCAACACTTACCAGTTCTCTTTACATCTGACTCGAGGAGAGTGTCGACAGCGCTCATGTCGCTGGCTGTAACCTCTTGCTCGCACAGCAGTATGTCTATATGCGGTGGGAGAGGGAACGCGCGCTGCGCCAGGTGCCTCAGCAGCGTCGTCTTGCCGTGCCCGTTGGGGCCGACCAAGCCGTACCGGCGGCCGTTCGCGATCAACAAGTTTGCGTTCACGAACAGATCTTTGCCTTTCGCGCTTATCGTGAAATTCTCCACTTTTATATCAACCGCATTTTCTAGCGCTGCCATTTGACCTGTTGATGGACGAGTGAACAGTTTCAGAATTGATTTTAAAGTACTCAATGCTAAAACTTAAAATAACAATAGGGAAACTAGGCCTAAGCGAAACAATGGTGAAACAATAAAAACATGAGCAGTAGAATGTGTACGAAGAAGCTCGTATGTTCGATATACCCCGCAGTTGCGAGTGAGACTAACATAGCCATGCGAATCAATCACTCCAATAGAACAGGATATGCATCGGCAATTAAACAATCTACCAAAAACCATGAAGTAACATCATATTCAGAACTAAGTAGTCACGTATTGACCACCGCACCGTAGTGCAAGCCTCACTCCAAAGCGGTGCTGCAGTTGCCAGCTTGAGCGTGTTCAGTTAGCGCTATATCTAAGTTTCACAAGACCATGACTGACCAGCAGACTTCTGCGCCTGGCTGACGGTGAAGTTAGAATCGAGGTCGCTGTGGCCCTGCCCCCCCTTCTTGGTCAACAGTTCCACTTGCTTGTCGTACTCCTGCTGCTTTTTCAGTTTCTTCTTCTCTTTGTGACTTAACTTCTTCTCCGCTGGCTCGGATTTCTCCGTATCAAGGAGATCAGTTACCTAAAATTTACAAAAATATTGCTCTCACAGTTAATTCAAGAGTTGCGCCATCCAAGAGTCGTCTGCCAACTTGCTTTCAACAACTACGCGATACTATAAAAACTGGAAAGCAGAAGGGCTATGAAATAATATATATATATCATCTCTTTGCATAAATAAACTACTTTTTGAGGAAAAATATATCGTGATGTCATGTCACACAAATGCTTCTTTGTTTCTTTGTCCTTTTTGGTAAAAGTGTTTACACTTTAGCATCTGACTGTAAATCGTAGGTTGCAAAACAAACCACGTAGTTGGCGAATAGCTCATAAGTTGGCGAAACGCGTCTGAGGGCGAAGTGAGGTGGCAGATAGCTCGTACTCAAATAAGTCGGTCAACAGTTGATGACATTAATGAATAGATAACATAACTTTACCTCATCATCTGCCTCCCTTAATGTGTCATCATCTGAAAAACCACCTTCGCCTGTAGTTTCAGGTTGGCTTTTCTTCTTCTTGTCCTGAACAATACCAAGAGAGAGTTTGTATTTAAAAGTAACGACACATAGACACATTTCTAACTAAGATTATTTATTTTCTATATCTCGCTATAGTGAGAAAAAGTCCTAATTCTCTCACTATAGTGAGATCGATAATTTCATGTTCAAGGCTGTGGCAGGACAAGGGAAGTGTCCACCAGCTGGCAAAAACTGAGGAAAATTTTCATAGGAAAAAGAGTCTATTTTATGCAACGATTACGAAGTGTGCGTCGTCGGTAACCTTCGGTTATCGTAATATTTACGATTAACAATGATACGGGGTAAGAATGATGGGCAATTCCTGGAATGGAGAACCAGAGCCAATACGCGAGGCAGCAGAGGACGACCGCCCATGCGCTGGGCGGACGCCCCATAAGACGACACCTATGTCTATTATTAGATCAACCAAAGCCCAAGATGATAATTTAAAAATATATAGGAAGGTATATAGAAGCAGGAGGATGACATTCCAATGTAATACAATCTACCTCCATGCTGTTGGACGATGGATTATTTTTGTCTTAAACAACATACCGTAACTTTCTTGGGTTTTTCCTCTTCTTCAGGTTCATTTATGGTAAATTTCTTGATTTCCTCCTCAATATTATCAATGTTGTTCTTCTTTCTATGTTTGACTGCAATTCAAAGTCATTGCAAATATTAACTCAAATTAGATTAAAATTGTGTATAATGCTGTGAATTTTGTGAAAATAAATTCTATGGTTCAAATTAACGCTAGCATTGGCTACCCTGAAAACTTAAAATAATATGTACTTACAATTATTATTTTTAAATGCAAAACAAAATCTTAAGACAAACTTACAGTAACTAAATAATTTCATACAAGTAAGCAACTACATATTTACAAAAATATACCTTTACTCTTGACCACAGGAACCAGTTCCTCTTCAGCATCAGATGCTTCCATTTTCAATTCCTTGTCACTTTCCTCATCAGGCCAATCATCTTTATTTCCTTTACCTATCATAAAATAAATCACATTGGCAATTAGAATTATCAAAAACAAAATGTTTTTGTTATTGCTAAACTAGACAGTGCAAAACTACATAATTCAAATATAAAAAAGCATTTAGTGTACAATACAAACCTTTCTTGCTCTTGGATTTGGCTGGTTGTTTAGCAGCATTACTAGACACATTGCTAACTACTGATTTGGAATCGTCATGGTCATCCTCTTCACCAGAAGATTCAGCTGCTTTATTTTTCTTTTTATTTTTTGCTGCAACAGCAAAGTCAATAATAATAAAATTAAATCAAAACTCCGTGAATCTATAATTATTAATAAAAGTAGTAAAGTATTATTTCGGAATAAAGAAAAAAGAAAATTAAATCATTAAAGTTTTTTTAATAACTTGGTGAATTATGATAATTGGACTTACTTTTCTTTTTAGAAACAGGTTTGGCAACTTCGTCTTCTGAAACTTCTTTCAGTTCCACATCACTGCCTTCATCAGACCATTCACCATCTTTCTTACCTTTACCTGTCAAGTTATTTTTTAAATAAACTTACATAATTAATCCTATCCATTTTATGCATTTTAGTGTAAGAATATTTATTTGAACTTACCAAGAACTTACACTTAATAACATCTACTTTTTTTTATTCTCTGTATAGTCATAGGCTATAAGAAATTTCTACATAGAATTAAGCCTTTGCCTTTTTTTTTGCCATTTTTTGAAAATATTTAAAACAATTTAAGATTATATGGTTTTCCTTTCATTCAATTTATCAAGTTTGTTAGAGAGATTTCATCCTTATAATTGATGCAATAAAAGTGCAGGGTGTAATTTTTACAGATTTTAGTCGGTTCGATACCCGGGTGAGGCAAGCGAATTTTCGAAAATCTTTGAATGCAGTTTTCTTTCCTTTCAAAAATAAAGTAATGTCTCCTTTAAGTAAAATGAGCCAGCATAAGGATTTAAGGTAGTTTCCCTTCAGGGCCCGACTTAACTTTCCACCATGTATAATATGTTTAATAAAATAAAGTTCAAACCTTTCTTTTTTTTTGTTTTAGAAGTGGATTTAGAAGCCGTACTTGTAGCGTTGCTTAATGTCGATTTGGTATCATCTTGCTCATCATCTGACAACTCAGCTTCTTTCTTTTTGTTCTTTCCTGGAAGTACTAATAGTTAGGATCTCAGGATATTGCAGAGAAGTGAAAGACTATTTCATTTTCTGTTACTGCCGTAAATAACCAATTTAGCCACAATTAAATAATACATCTGTTAATAGAAAATTACTCAATTCCTATCAAATATATATAGTGTAATAAATTTACTACACTAAGTCTACCTCTCTTCTGCGACTTCTTCACAGCCGGTTTAGGCACGTCATCATCTTCATGTGCCTGAGTCGTCTTCGGCATTTCCACCTCATCGTTCTCACTGCCGTCGTCCCCTTTGCCTTTCTTCTTGCTTTTCCCTTTCTTTGAGGTTATATCATGAGTGTCGATCTTTTTCTGCTCGAAGTCGTCATCGAAATCTCGCTTCTCTTTAGTGCCCCTTTTCTTCGACATGATTGTGTAGGTATTGTATATTTTTTAAACAAAAATAAAATTGATAAATGCCAACTCAATACGCAATAGGCCAAGGCTAACCAACCAACACAAGCAAAACCATGAACCAACCAGCTGATCCAGGAGCCGTAGGTAGGAGCGAGCGGAGTGATCAGCGATTGGTCAATGCCAAGTTTTAAATTAGTTTTACGACTCTGGAAACAAACTTTTTTAAAGATTGACTGCCAACTGCCAATATATATTTTTAATTTAGTATTACGGCTTTGGAACCAAATAATTATAAAGCAAGCTTATAGTATTTAGAAGTATTTTAGTTTCTAGTAGAAGTATTTCAGTTTCTTTAGGACACATCGCGGCATGCAGCCTGCGTCTACATGCACGTCCGCTGTAGCGATCTGCGAGTCTCTTCGTATTTTCAAAGCTACTAGAATATACACTCGGGGTAGGTAATTAATTAGGTACTTAATTAGATTAAGAAGTCAGCGTTGTGGGACCTTGGTAGGACCCAAGTTCTAAATTATCGGTATGTAGGTTCTATACATGTAGGTAACCAATTCCCGGAATGCTAACTCAATGCGTCTTCTGTTTGCGTCACAAAAAATACTGGCAGCATGCATGTGTGCTATTATGTGAAGTTCAAAACGAAAAGAAATTGAAATATGATAGAAGCGAAAAAAGAATTGAAAAATTTACTTCCTAGCTAAATTCAATGATATTGTTGTACAATTTAATAATGATGAAAAACAAATTAATTCTCTTATTGGTTGTGCTTTTATCTGGATTTATGAACATTTGCGCTAGTGAAAATGTAAAGAAGAGCATTGACGACAACAGAGACGATAATGGCGACGCGAACGACGAATCCAAAGACGAGTCCCTAGATATCCCCATTGAAAACGAATCGGTGAATAACTTGACTTGCACAAGAAGACTCAATAGCCAGATGCATGAAATACGTTTAGCGCAACATAAACAGTTCCCTTTTATGGCGGCCGTTGTATCTCACCAGAATGAATACTTGTGCTCTGGTGCTGTCGTCTCCAACGGGATAGTACTTACTACAGCTAAATGTACTACGCAGCCTATTAGCTACATTCTCTTGAATGCTACAAAAGCTGTAAAAGGTGAAACTACAGCTATGTTACATGTTATTAAGACTGAAAAGTTTCCTACATACACTGGGAGCGAATCTCTGAAGGACGTTGGACTCATTTACACTGAGAAACACAACAACTCTATTGCTACAAAAATAAAACTGAGTAATTTCACATCCGCTCGCAACATGGCTGACTTAGAGGGACTTGGTTTCGGTTTGAACGCAGAAACCGGCCAACACAAGGAGCTGCAGTTCATAGGCATGGAGCTCCGATCGCCTTTAGAAGGAGACATTCTGAAGGCATACTTTGATTGCGTGGATACAAAAGAATCCACTTGTTTCAAAGACACAGGAGGTCCAGTAATATATGACAATGAATTGGTCGGCATCGTTATTAAAGGTCAAGAAGATTGTACTAGAGAAATATCGTCTACTTACGCTATTAACAAAAAGATGGCTGATATTTTGCCCACCTTCACTTTCAAGGCTTGGTTAGATGAAAAGATCAAAAAGAATGAAGAACAAGATGAAAATCCTTTGTCAACGTATCCATCGAAACCTAATGTGGCTCTGCGTCAATTTGTTCACGACTTGTCGGCGGGCAATCATTTACAAGCTATCCCTATAAATATTTTAATTTTATTATGTTCAATTCCTGCATTTTATTAGGGTACCTAGTATTCAATTTTGTTTTTAAATTTAGATACCTACCTATGTCTTCTAGATGTGTGTCGAAATTTTAGGGGTAGATACATAATAAAAACGCCCTTTTGAAAATATTTGATTTATCTTGTCGCTAAGAAAAAGAAAAGTAAAAAAACTAGTTGTATTGAAAATGCCTGGTTGTGTCCAAGGCGCCTTCCGCCACATTGGTACAATTTCCGTATTTGTACAAATCCAGAATTGTATATTGCTTTTCTCAAATAATGCGCGGAAATTCTAAGTAGTACGTTGCGGTCGATACATTATACTTAAGTACATTTTAGCGGCAACAGGTTTTCTATTACTTGCTGCTTGCTCTACTATCAGTTAAGTGCTGTGTGAGCTGCAATGTGGATCACCGACCGAATGGCACTGCCTTGGAGGCCGACAGTCCTGATGCGTTTTTATGTATTCGTGTTCTATAAACTACGATTACTATGCTCGCAGCGTAGGCAGGCCTCCCACAAGGTGGACCGACGATCTGGTGAAGGTCGCGGGACCCAGCTGGATGAGGTTAGCGCAGGACTGGTCGTCGTGGATATCCTTGGGGGAGGCCTTTGTCCAGCAGTGGACGTCTACAGGCTGATATGATGATGATGAAACTACGATTTAGCCTTTAAGGACTTGTTTCCAATTGGCCGTAAAACTATATTTAAACAAAAAAAAGAATAATTTGTAAGCATAGAAGTGATACAAATATGACTTGGCTGTATAGTCTGACGACTTTCGCCTGTCCATCATTTGACGAATCACGAAATCAACAAAAAAAAATCAAGTGAAGAATTATAAATTAGAGCCCTAATTTGCGAATTGCGATTTGCCAAAGTTGGTTGGTTCTGGTGAATTGGTTTGGTGATTGCAGTAAACGGCTATTAAAAGCGACACCTTTTCCTGTCGCCATACGAACGAAACTAATGAATAATAGCTACAAATCCAAGGTAAATATACCTCCCCCCCCCTCCCCATTAATACAGATTTGCATTCTCTTCTCTTCACTTATCTCAAAGTTTTTACAGAACAGGGGTGTTTCGATCACACCATCTGCAAGACCAGGGATACACGATCACAACGACCGCCCATTCGAAAGCGGGAGAGTGATGGTACGGTATGGTGTTGACATACCTAGAACCAAAGAACATGGCACCCACATTGATCAGGGAACTGATGAAGTTGACAATGTCTTGAGGTAAGCATGCTAAAACTAAAATACACTCTTATACATCTAATTGTTTAGTATAGTAATGTGGTAGAAGATACAGTTAACTTTATTGCTCCATGTTGCGTGTGGGTCTGAGGCGCACGGGATTGTTAAGTTTGTATGGAGATGGTCAAAGGAATTGACATATTATATCCATTGTGTAGGAGCAAGTTTATTATATTGAATATCCACTGGCTATTCCCTGATACCAGGGGGAAGGGTTGTGGGTGGTTAGTAGAAGGGGTAAGTGAAAACCATGAAACATCCCTATCACTCTTATTCCATGCTAATCTAATACTAAATTAGTTTAGCTTTTTCATTATTACCCTGGATTATGATGAAATTGAGTCTTCATTTGATCATAATCCAGTTTCTGGATCCAGTACTATGATTTTGATCAAACACCTGATATCACCATAAACTGCTGACATAATATTCATATGACAAAGAGAAATAAATTATGTGTAACTCCATGCCTATGAATCACAACTTGTAGCATTTCAGTTAACTGTAAAATTCAAAGATCAATGTGGGGAATTCCCCCACTGTTTATTACCTATAAGAACTGAACTAAGTGGTCACATTAAATATGACCAGTCATACTATATTATGTTATTATTATTATGTATATTAATATACCAATCTTGTACTGCACTTGTACATTATATAAAATTTAACAATGGTTTTAACATTGTCACTACATAATTTGCATCCAATATACATGCTCTATGTCACTTGCACAATCTGGTATTTCCCCAAAAAATATATTTATGTCGATTTGGTAACTCTGTTGCTATCAATTAGATAAACTTGATCACAATTTGTGGCTGAATACTTATCTATCATTCATTGTAGATAACAAAAGTTGTCAATAAATATTATGTATGTCTCTATCCATGTCCATTCTCTTTGATTTGTGATTGTAATTATTGTAAAGCAATCTAGTCAGTGATACTAGCGAACTGGGTGCTCCTTTACTGTCAATTTCAAGTATTTTCAATGAAATACTATGGATTGCACAGAACACCCTCTTTTAAGGGAGTCAGTGCATGGACTGCCACCCCTTTCTAACAATAAGGACTCCTTGGATACTGGTGAAAATTCTAATCAATTTGTGTAAGACAACTAAAATGTTATAGTGATTATTGATTTTAAGTTAAACTTACCTCAAGCCGACTACATGAGTGCTGGGGAATAACCATAGCAATTAGAAACTTAGCATATGGAGAAAAATCATTAACTGGTTGGTACGGTTATTCCCCAGCCTTTATGCAACAAGCTGTATAATAGCTATATTCATTTTTACACAGTAATTTATTTCCTATTATTACAGTAAACTTGCTCTTCGTGGCTCAAGTCCAGTGCTAATTCTGCCCAAAGATAAAAGACGAAACTCCTATGATTCACCGAGCCCCCAAAACACAGATGATTCTACTGATGAGTGAGTTGCGATATACTTTGCTTCAATAATTATGTATGACTATACATAATTTATGCAAACATTACCATCTCATATCATGTAACTTGAATAAATGATTAATTTAGAGCCAATTTTTTTATGTATTCAGAAAAGTACAATATATTACACTACCTCAGAAATCTAGCTTTATTTAATTTAATTTTGTCAATGCACACCTTAAACAGGTAATACCATAAAGCTACTATTGGCACTCAGGTTCCGTTGTAGTAATTATATATATCTATTGTAGTTTATGTATACAAAACTAGATACAAATTGAATAGTTTTATTTATGCCATAGATAGGTACATTCAGAGGAATTTATAGACATATACCTATTCAATAAGTTAACATCATCAATCATCCATCCATCATTTTGCTTATATGAACTAATGCTTTTGTATAAAATGTATTGAATGTTAATTAGTTTTTGTACTCGACTAAATGTGAGCTGGTAATGTGTGTTTTATTGCAGCAATTTGTTTGCAAAATCTTTACCTGCATATCTTCGATCAAATTCACATTGCAGCGATGAGATCGGTAACTCTCCAGCGGGTCTCAACAATTCCACAGGATCAAGTGGGAGTTCATTCTACCACACGACAGTGAATCATGATACAAGTAATAATATAAGTTCTCCTCACTTGCCTGTGAATAAAAGCAACAGCATATACACAAGTTGTGCATTGATGGTGCTAGGCGTTGCAGCAATAGTAGGAGGACTATGGCATGGTGAATACCATACGAACAATTATGATGAGCCTAGGTTTTACAACGAATTAAATGATATAGGAGAGAAATATGGCATTAATGAAAATTCTATACTACAAGTACAAACAGGTACCTAGATGTTTATAAGTAAGTACCTACATACTTATTCTGATTTATTTGCTTGATTTCTGAATTTTTTACAGGAATTGCTACAATATTTGATAAACAAGACACTGGTTCATTCATATTTGTATACAACAGCAGAAACCATTTTGGTCAAAATATGTTCGATAATTTTATGGACGCTGTCGCGACTGCATCCGCCAGATATTTACGTAAGATTTTATTCATACAAAAATTTTTTCCTCAATTTAATCACATTTAATTATGAACGACTAGCTACTATTCATAAAATGTTCTGTACTTAAAAGTAAATGTAGGTAACAATTATAGTTATTGTCTTGTTCTTAAAAATATATATACCTATTTGCAAGATAAACTTTACCCTATGAATAATAGGACAAGTCGCTTACTAGTAACTAACAGTTCAGTTGAGAACCAGGATATGTTCATGGTTTATTTTCACAAATTACAAGCCACTGATTGTAAAGCCTACTCTGATGGTACGACGTTTACATTAAAACTTTTGCTTTTTGTTTTAGGTAATGACAGCGCATCAGTACATCACGTAGTAGTTGATATGATTAATTTCTTAGAGATGCAGAGTGACAGTGAGCTTATCAATAATTACCGTGAAGATGTCACTAGAACTGGCGTTATGCTAGTCAAAGAACTAGATAGAGTACCGTCAAACCTCGCTATGGCCTTCCATTACTACTGCGACGAGTATAATCCACTGGTCAAGAAAAGTGCTATATTTTTCACTCTAGATATGGCCAAATGTTCAACAACTTCCGGTGAGTTTTAAACAATAAATTACGTTATACTCCGCTAAATACAAATTATTGACAATACATTTGTTTTTAGACACAACACAACCAACCCACTCCTACATAGAAGAGTGCCTTGCAAAGAAATGGAAAGGTTTACCTGTAGACAACATTGGACCGTTGCTGACTAGAGTTGTGGGCATAATTGTTAATCTTACCAGTGTTTAAATATTCAGTATTACGGGTTACGGGAGGGTGTGCAAAAAGCTGGGGGAATGTCTGCCAATACATAAATAGTTGATAAGCTATGAGAGCGTTTTAAAAACCTAATAGAATTTGGAAGTGACAAACATCGTCGTGGGTTTTGAAATCGAATACAATCGGAAAGGTTAGTGCCTCCTAAATACCCAACCCAGGGCTGTATCAAACTATACCTACAGAGTGTAACAAAATACCTACCTCGAAAGCAAGAAAAGCGGCTATATAACCAGTGAATTTTTTCCTATTACCTACTCTTTTTTGTAACTTTAATCTAAAGTATTCAAATCACGTACAGTTTCGTTAACTTAAGTTGTTATTTAATATTTTACTTTACTATATTATGTAATGTATTAATTTCCAGTCTATGTACACATTTTAGTAAGATCTTCCTTACTACCCCTTGCGGCCACCATCGCAGCTGTGTTTCGTTACCAGTTGCGATAGATGAACAACTTTTCCTTATACGAAAACAGTTGCCAACTAAGAATACTTTGTTAGCGTCATCCTGACAAATTCAAGTGCACAATCGAAAATCAGCAGCTCGCTATGTGATGTGGTTTCCAAGATATCCAGGTAGCCATGCCAGAATGACGTCATCCTGGCCCCTGTTACTTTTAAACAGGAATTTTCGAATCGGACACCCACCAAAGAGATCCTAACTCTATGCTTTTAAACGGCGGACCGACAAATGCAACACGACAAAGGCGGAAATCCAGTTTTTTGCGACAAAATTCGACGAATACTTTCGCTGCTTTCGAAACTCGCCGTCGGAACTTTCCCTTCACATTTAATTAATTAGTAATTAAATAATTACGATATGAAATCCTGTTCTGGTGGGGTGGGGAAACCCACTTTGTTCAGGTGGGATTCCCCTTGAAGAAAAAAATCATCTACCGTAACAAACGTATTCTTATTTGACAACTGGTTTCGGAAAAGTTCCTCCATCGCGGAAGAATTCCTCCATCGCAATGGGTTATATTAGTTGCGATGGCGCCGGAAAGAACCATGCTCCAAGTAGCACGACTACCTGCGATCATGACGACTACACTTGTCTAAGAAGTAGTTAGTCTAGACAATTTAATGTCTATGAACAAAAAAAGACTGAAAATTGTTTTTATGTATTTATTTATTGTTTGCATCATGTTCAAATATTTTATTATTTAGAATACAATTAAGTATGTAAGATTTCAATTTACTTAATTTTTTTATTATTATTAAAATTAAATTTCTATAAAAATAATGTTATTGCAACTTTAATTTTGAACCCATTGGTAATTTGAAGTTTTATTCAGGTCCGTTAATGAGATGGTTTCCATGGCTTTTGGTAATGATATTAATGTAAAAGTGTACAGCATTTCTGAGCATCAAATGCATATGCACACTTTGTATTAGAAATTATGCCTAATGAGCCTTTCTAAATTATGTACCTATCTACAGAGAAACCAAATACTTAAAAATAGGTACTAAATAACAAAATCACACAAAATAGGTCCATAATAAGACAAATTAGTGTTTTTTACTTAATACCTACATGTTCCCCAAATTAGAACATTTATAGGTAAGGGAACATGTAAATAAAATAAAACGTGTATTATGGAACATGTAATTAGTAAAAAACACTAATTTGCAAACTAGTAAGTTTACACAAGTAGGTTCATGGGGAATAAATTCGTAAATGAATTCCCTATGGCACAACTAGCCAAGCAGTAGGTCCATGAGGGAAAACGTGATATTTATAATAACAATATACGTTTACGAAACACTTCATTTGTTATGCATCAGATTTTTAAAAATACTTAGGTAACATAATAAATGCTAGTGAGTGACAGACAAAACAATGCAACTTCTCTCAAGCCAATAATGTCCAATGTTGGACAAAGCAAAGTAATCTAGATGGGGCTACACAAAGAATGACAGAATTTAGCGAATAGTATTACACTAGCTTGATGGGGGCCAGGTTCATCCAGCAACCCTAAAATGTATGTTATGGTTTCATATCCATGATTGTACGTACCATATAGTTTCGTCTTTCACATAGGGTCTAAGCATTTGGGCCGAATAATTGGTGAATTTGTTCCATACAAATAGAAGATTGTACACAATAAATATGAAGTTCAACTCCACATCATTCTTTGTAAAGCCACAGAATAGATAATTGGACAAGTCGTAAAGCTGACTTTGCCATAGTCTAAACTATTGTAAAGAAAAAATACCGCTCTGGTCAGATGTATTAAGTCCTATTGGATCATTGAGGTCATCTAGACTGTCTGGCTCCTGATCGTTGTTATTCCTAGCCGGGGAGTATGACGTCCGCAGCTCTTCCTCCTCATCCTCGTCGTGAGACTCTTCCGATTCATCAGATTCATCATTACCTGGGATAATGCAACAAGTAGTGGTCAGTGTGGGTTTGTTAAAGATTCACAAATATAGATGTTTATAGTTATTGATTGTTTTTGCCATAACTGAAAATGTGTAGACTTTTATGTGGATTTGTCATTTGACTGAGCCGATTTTGATGACACTAAAGAGCACATGGCAGCTAACAAACCTTGAATAGAGTACTCCATTATGTTTTCAACATCACAGAAATATAGCAATCAAATCTCACCTTCTTCCTCATCAGTATCTGCTTCATCCTCCATAGGTTCTGGGTCGGTCTTGCCGAGAGGTGCTCGCTTCATATATTGTTGTCCAATTGAACCTAACTGGAAAGTGCAAACAAGGGATCATTTTGGATAAAAATTGGGTTGGTTTAATCTTTTTCTGGACAAGGGGATTAGCTTAGAAGGATAAATTCAGTAGAAAGCATAGGTGTTGTGAAGACTAAATTGTGCCTGCTCCCACTCGCTCCTTACCCATTGTTGGTTAGCTTGTTCCAAAGCCGTTAGTTCTGCTTCTTCGTCACATGGATTATCAGCATTAAACCATTTCGAATCAATAAGACGTGGGGTTAACACGGGAAATGGTATATTCATTTTATTAAAGCTAAAAGCAATGACCACATAACAAGGCCGAGGTTATTTCTCCGTAAGCAATATAAAGAGGAGATAAAACCTACGGAGAGGAGACTGACTATAAGTTTACAAATTTTACATAAACAAGGTCAAGATTTGGTTCGTTTTGTTTTATTGGCTGCATTGAATGTCATTTTGTTTTATTGGTTGCATTGAGTGTCATTTTGTTTAGTTGGCTGCATTGAGTATCATTTTGTTTTGTTGGCTGCATTGAATATCATTTTGTTTTGTTGGCTGCATTGAGTGTCATTTTGGTTTGTTGGCTGCATTGAGTGTCATTTTGTTTAGTTGGCTGCATTGAGTGACATTTTGTTTTGTTGGCTGCATTGAGTGTCATTTTGGTTTGTTGGCTGCATTGCATGTCATTTTGGTTTCTTGGCTACATTTAAAGCATTTTTTTAGATAAAGGTATCTATACCATACAGCCAAATTCGATCCGTTCCGCTAGTCCCTTATGACGTTTGTACACTATACGTTTCCGATTTACATTCAAATACGTGAAAAAGTTTCGAGAAAAACCCATTGGGCCAATGGGTTTTTCCTCGAAACTTAAGTACATTTACTGACTGTCTCGTTTGAGGGCTCGTTTCCAAAGCCGTAAAACCATTTAAAAAAACAAAATGCTTCATCCGTGAAAAAACGAATTGAAGGTGAATCGGAAACGTATTAATAGTGCACAAACGCCCTTAGTGTCCCGGTTCTTTTTCGTTCTTTCATTGACGCTCGGTTTTGACGGTTACGCGGTCAGTTTTGTATTAGCCCGATCCATCAGTCTTGTAAGATTGACGCGAAACTGGCCATCTAACCCACGGACTGATAGATTGGATATATAGCTGAATATTATATAAATAAATACAACCCTAGCTAGTAGTGATCGTTCAGTTCAAACAGTTCGAAATTTTAATAAAATTTGATATTTTTTAATTTATGCGCATTATTTGAGAAAAGTGCTATACAAATCTTGACCACAACCAGGCATTGATTTCATCCCTCATCAGCAATCAATGCAATTTCATGCATCATTCGAAATTTAAATTATACTTTTGACATTATATATTCTGTGCTTTTGTTAAGTTACCTTCGTGTTACAGAGTAATATCCTTCTATTTTTAAATTACACGATAAAGTTATGAGTTTTCATAGTAATTAATTCGACCGCTAAGCACGACAGATATGGATTTTCATGCAACATTGCCGGCCGCCTGCTCTCATGTATTTGACTAGTACAGCATTGTCGATTTATCTCGAAGGTTGTCAAAATAATGCTCACATTTCCAAGCATGAGAAAGTAATCTTTCCTTGAGCGTGTACCTACACAAGTACGACGATGTGAGGCGTTTTTGTACGGAACCTGGTTTACCACCCACCAACCTATTAACTTGTGAATTGTGACAAACCAATAAAAAATTCTTGTAAAGTAGAAAAAGTTCGAACCTACGGCGGCTAATCTCAATTAACTGTATTTACGGCGTTAAACGGGTCTATTCAAGTCAATCAAATCAACAGCCTAATAATATTTTGTCCCCACTGTTGGGACCTACCTACCCTCTCAACGAAAGTGCTATTGCTATAGTCCACCACGCTAGCCCAGTGGAGTTGGTGGACTTCACAAGTGCATGCACATCCTTCACCGTTTGAGAGCACATGCAGTCAGTAATTGTAGGTACTTAATGTTTCGATAAAAACCCACATGACTGACACACGCGGGGATCGAACTCGGACCTCCCGACATGACAGACCGCGTTTTCCCCCACTACGCCACTGACGCTATGGGCCTATTAGTACTGTTAAATTGAGTCTTTTTCATTGGAAACGCCCTTATTCCTTTCATGCAATTCGTTTCACAAATGCTAGCACATTGTTGTGACTGACTGGGGTCAAATGGGCTCGACTCGACGATCCTAAAAGGCATTCTTGTCGGACTACTGAGCCCTCAAAACTTGCAAATCTGCGGACATTTACCAAATATGAAAAAATGGTTTCTTCGGCTTGGCTTTGTAGTATAATTAGTGTAGTGGTAAACTATTTTGAAAGAAGAAAAATTAAGTTCAAATTAATAAAACCTAGTGAACATCACAGCGAGCGCTAGAACTCAGTTAAATCTTATCGCAATCACAAACAAAATTTTAACGAGCGTTTGTTCATTGTTAATTCCATACACTAACGAGATAGGTACGTGCTGTTTGATGAGAGAGTTAACTACCAATCATTCATCCGTGAAATTAAATCCGCCTAAAGTGTACACTAACATAACTATTTAGTGTATATTCTTTAAAAATACATCAGCATGTTTTCAGGGTTAGACTATAGGATATCTGTTATTTTACTATGGGTATGTATGGTATATATTTTTATATTAAATTTTGTCTAGTAAGTTAAATACCTACCTCTGTTACAGAAGTATGGCTATGATTCTATGAACTATGATTAATTTCATTGCAATCTATTTGCAGATTCACATTGTAAGTTCCATGTCGTTAATAAATAAGCACTCATATTTTATGGATAATGGCGGCTCAGATAGTGAAGTTGCAGATTTTATTGTAACTAAAGGATATTTACCAAATGAGAGAGATTTACCTAAAACATCAATCGTGAAGAATGTCGGTAAGTAGTACTATGACTGTGATCTTATTAATATCGCCAACATGTCGGTCCCAGCCTGGCTAGATAAATGATAATATTAGCGGACAAATAAAATAGACCCGCTGCTTTATGGGGCCACTGATCACCAACCACAGCACACACAACTATTTCATTTTCAACCGACGAAAAAAAAAGGAGGTTCTCAATTCGACCCGTATATTTGATATATTTTTTTTTTTATGTATGACCACGCATAACTTTTTACAGAGCAGTCCGATTTTGATAATTCTTTTTCTATTGGATAGGGTCTACTTCGAAGTTGGTCCCATTTAAATTTGAAGAAAAAATTTCTACCCTAAGGGTAGAAAATTAGGGGATGACTGATTAAATTCCTACTAAATTTTCATATTTAAACCAATTCTGTTAAAACTAGGCACAAATAAGTAGTTCTAATGACCCTACAATATGACGGAGACCTGAACTTGATCTGATGACGGAGACGGAAGACAGTTGAGGGAACTCTTCAACGTTGTACAGCAGCTAACTCGTATTTGGGCTTATTCATTCATCTTAATGAGAACTTTAAACCTAACTTATGATTTATTCGATTACGACTACCATCTATGGGTGAAGATGGAGACGGAAGGCTGTCGAGGGAATGAATTAGTATATTTTAGTCACAAAAAAGTAAAAAATAAAAACTTTTTAACAAAAAAATTAAACCGTCGAAAAAAAGTAACTGAAAAGCGAAAAATAATAACAAGTTACCTTGTTAGTCTATATCTACGCTCCTACACTAATGTAAACCTAAGTAATTTTGAGTCGGCGCCTAACAAACAAGCAAATTAATTAAAGTTGATACGTAAAGTGAAATGATGGCAGCCAAGTTTACGTAAAGTGGAATGATACAAGCAATCAATGAGAAGATCATCAAAGTAAGTACGAAAAACGTAATAGTAAGTAATAAAAATAAAAGAAATTAATTTGTATGTGTGTTGGGCGCCGACTCAAAATTACTTAGGTTTACATTAGTGTAGGAGCGTAGTTATAGACTAACAAGGTAACTTGTTATTATTTTTCGCTTTTCAGTTACTTTTTTTCGACGGTTTAATTTTTTTGTTAAAAAGTTTTTATTTAAAATAAGTACCTAACTTCTCATATAATGGTTGACGACACGCACGACGTACGTAACTATCAAATGTAACTTGTATTAAGAATATAATATAAATATTAATTTTTTGAATTCCAAAAGTCGTTGAAAGCGAGGAGTGCGCATTGGCGGGTGTAATAATTTATTTGTGATAGCTATAGACAGCAACCCAATTAAGGCCTACGGTCAACAGTAGATGTTGACAGGCTGATATCAAGGATACATCGGTAGGTCTAAGTGACTCATTCCATCGCCATCACCGCCCCATACATCGACGAAAAGCTTTTAAAAAATGCAGTTTCTATTGATTTGATTATGTAGGTGTACAATTTGGTTGTGCTAGGTACTACTTATACTAAAATCCTACAACATTAAATTCTAGATAACGACGTGACTTATTTATTATCAAAATTATCTGACGAGGAACTCATAAAGTTGTTGAACGATCAGCCCAAAAAGAACATTTACGATCTCAATGATATTGTAAAGGCAGCTGTTGGATCAAAACCATTCCAGGAAAATAAAATGCTGATTAATTTAGAACAAAATAAACCGCAAGATAATTTCAATTTTTTTGATAATAAAAAGAGATTCCGAACTGTTTCTGAAAATGATAAGCCTCATGCTTATTTTAGGCTAGATGACAAACAAGTCGATCCATACAGCGTGAAAAACGACGCCGATCCCAATTATACTGCTCTCCAGAAAATAAATAATCTATTGTACAGTCGACCCTTTGAAGAAACACAAGAGAAGAGCACGGAGGAGGATGAAAAAAGAGAATTGCTATTTGATGTTCTCGTCAGTCAATTAAAAACCCTTTGCTGCAAAAGAAATAAACCAGAAAAACCTCGAGGCGCCACGAAATTCCAATATAAATCGTTGTTGAATGAACTTATTCCCCAACAAGATAACGAGTACGCCCAAGTAACAAACGATAGGAAGCCCAATGAATTCATGTTTTTGATAATAAATGATGAAATAAAAAGTAATGCCAGCGACGAGATAATATCAGTAGATCCTGAAAGTCTTGAGAAGAACAGCAGCGTCCTTCTACTCGGGCCAATATCAACGCCGTTGACTGATGTTCAGTTAAAATCAGTGGTAAGTAATTTAAACTACCTACTACTTACATACAGTCACGCAGGTAAGTACCTACCCAAATATGTAGGGTTAAATTTAAAAGCCGGGGTTGGAGGGAAAGTACTCGTATCTACCCTAAATACTAGTGAAAGAAAAAAATAGCAAACACTGAAAGGAAACATTCCTTTATTTTCTAAAATAAGTAGGTAGCACTGTATTTTACGGACCACGTTGGATTTGAATAATAACATTCGAACAGGTTCGATTCTGCCATTGCCTTTATGACGTTATGATGGGCCTGTAACTTAATTGGTTTTTTTTCAGATGAATCGTATTTCGAGCGAATTATCAAAGCCAGACTATTTACCACTTCTGCATCAATTGTCTGAAGGAACGCTAAGCGGTAACAAAATAAGATTGATGAAGAGCCTGGTCACCGGTCCGCAGACGAGGCGGTACATCAAGCCTCACCGGTGCAATCACCAGTCGCCCCTTGCTAAAGTATACGGTGGACCGAAGTGGATCATCTGCACTGGCTATCTTAATTTAAATACACCAAGTTTATATGATCGCTAAATATTGAAAATCGCTTGTGTACATGTACCTTTAGGATACTTAAGTAGGTACATAAAACTAGTTACACTAGAATAGTAAATCAAAATGACCAATCAGATCGCCAGCGCCACGCGTGGGCTGAGCGGGACGCGGCTGCGGAACAGGAACTCTGAAACATAGATTTAAAAAATCGAGGTGGGTAGAAGTTGGCATACTACCGCTATTTTTTTCGTGAATTCGATTGATATTTTTTTGCCATAAAATACAGATGACAATCAAATACAGCTGTTTCATTAGTTCCATCCAATCCTGGATCGCAGGTTCCAATCTCATTTTTAGCGTTTACTCCCGCTATAAAACGGCATCGCGGGGTTGGAGGGGAGGGCCAAGTACATAATAATATTATTACTTTATCGATCCCAGTACCGCTAGTAGGTAGGTAGGCTAATATGGGTAGAAAAGTATTGAAATCGGTAAAAAAAGTTTTTCAAATTTTCGCAAAAATGTGTTCTATAGCGATAACACATATCCGAAAAAACGAATCTTTTCCGTCCGTCCGTCGTCGTCGGTCCGTCCGTCAGTCGGTTCGCGAGCGTGTGAACGCACCATCGGAAACGTCAAAACTCAATAGAACGAAATGGTCAAAAACGTCGTTCGTATTGTCGTCGACGATGACGAGACTGCAGCTCTATTTTTGAATCGCTCTCGTCGCTTCGAGCGGTCGATTCTACTGATTTTGTATCGGATGTCGAAGGAAAATCAGTAGAATCTACCTTAATGTCAAATGTCATTAACACGCGTTATTTACCTGAGCAAGCTCAGATTAGGTATTTAATCTGAGTGAGCAAGACAAGAAAAAAAAACAAGGATTGACGAACTACAAGAAAAGACAAATAAGAATTGGCTTCGGCCTTATAATAATCAAATTAATAAAAGTGATACAAATATGACTTGGCTGTATGGTCTGACGACTTTCGCCTGTCCATCATTGGACGAAATCAACAAAAAATGGTGGTCCCGAAGTATCGATAGTTTGACTATCGATCTTTAAATTTATTTACTGATAGGACTAGATATAGATAATATTGTCACATGGCAATACTGAGAGAAAAATACTAAGTAACTATACTTAAAAAGAAAAAATCGGACTGCTCTGTAAAAAGTTATAGGTATCTACTTAAAAAATATTATATACGGTTCGACTTGAGTATCGATAGTTTGACTATCGATCTTTAAATTTATTTACTGATAGGACTAGATATAGATAGTATTGTCACATGGCAATACTGAGAGAAAAATACTAAGTAACTATACTTAAAAAGAAAAAATCGGACTGCTCTGTAAAAAGTTATAGGTATCTACTTAAAAAATATTATATACGGTTCGACTTGAGAACCTCCCCCTCTTTTGTTTTTGTCGGTTGAAAAGGAACAAGGGTGAACTATCCCGAAGTATCGATAGTTTGACTATCGATCTTTAAATTTATTTACTGATAGGACTCGATATAGATAGTATTGTCACATGGCAATACTAAGAAAAAAATACTGAGTAACTTGTAGGATGGTTATGTCCTATCTTTCTTATGTTGTGCCGAGAGTAAAACTATTACGATTTTCAGTTAGGAAGTTATATTCAGTAACTAGAGAATACAGGTAGATAATACAGTAACAATGCGTCTGACCGTGTCGGCCATCTCTTAGTCTATCCCTCTCTCACTCTCTCATTCAGTGAAGTGAGGCGCCGCGCGCATGCGCGGCGCGGCGGTACTACTAGTACTCGCCACACCACCCCCCTACGAAGAATTTAGGTGCAACCTAAATTAAAAAAAAAAACAGTAAATTACAAATCCAAGATATCCTTAAATTTAACCCTACGACCAGAACGAGTGACGACAGGGGCAGGCGCAGAAGCAGCAGCAGGTAAGTTGTCACTATTGGTGTGTGGCTTGAGAATGCCAGGTGTAGTAGGAGTCCGGACGGGTGCTGGCAAAGACTTAGGTGCGATCTTTGGCGGCGCAGGTATAGTAGGAACGTCTGCTGTAGGTGAAACGTTCTGCTTTTGAGGGCAAGAAGAGTCTGCAGCTTCTATAAACGCAGGCTTGACTCTGTCGATTGATACCTCCACTTCCTTGCCTTTGATGTCAAGAGTCAATGTTTTGTCGTTCCTCCGCAAGATCTTGTAAGGACCATTATACGGGTGTTGTAGAGGACGTCGGACGCTGTCTTCGCGCAGTAGAACGTGGGTAGCTGTTGCCAACTCCTTGAAAACAAAAGTTGAGGGGTTCGCATTACGGGATGCTGGAGTAGGTCGTAGGAGTGACATTTTGGTCCTCAATTGTGCGACAAAATCTCCAATGCTGTCCTCAGGCTGTTGAGCTGGTATTACGAACTCGCCGGGCAGCCTGAGAGTTTCCCCATAGACGATTTCAGCTGCTGAGCAACCGAGTCCTTCTTTGAGAGATGTGCGCATTCCTAGCAGCACCACAGGGAGCGCCTGGGACCATGAAGTGTCGTGGCACATAAGTGCAGCTTTCATCTGTCGATGTACGCGTTCGATCATCCCATTTGCTTGAGGGTGGTATGCTGTTGTCCGTGTCCGTTTGGTAGCGCAGGTGTTCATGAGTCTCTGAAATAGAGCAGACTCAAATTGGCGGCCTTGATCGGTAGTGATGAGATGCGGCACGCCAAAACGCGAAATCCAGCCGTCGAAAAACTTCTGTGCGACTTCCTCTGCAGTCATTGTAACCATTGGCCACACTTCAGGCCACCGCGAGAATCTATCAACAGCGGTGAGGCAGTAAGAAAATCCATTTGAGATCGGCAATGGGCCGACAATGTCAATATGAACATGTCTGAAACGTGCAGATGGAGTAGCGAATTCACCGAGCGGAGCTGAAACATGTCGCGTGACTTTGCTCTTCTGGCAATTGATGCAAGACTGTGCCCATTTGCGGCAGTCCTATTTCATTTTAGGCCAGCAATATCGCTCAGACACCAGGCGTACGGTTGCGCGCACGCCAGGGTGGCTGAGGTTGTGAAGCTTGTTGAAAACCGCTCGTCGGAAGTTCGGCGTGAGGAAAGGTCGTGGTCGGCCAGTGGAAACGTCACAAATGATGGTAGTATCGGTACCTGGAATCAAGGTAGGAGTAAGTTTGAGCGATGAGCTGTCTCGGAGAGAATGAAGCTCTTCGTCTTTCTCCTGGTCCTTAGCTAACGCCTCATAATCGCCGTCAAATGAGATTGCCTCGATACGTGACATGGCGTCAGCAACCACGTTGTCTGCACCTTTAATGTGCTGTATGTCAGTTGTGAACTGACTAATAAATGTCAGTTGGTTGAGTTGCGGTGGAGGCAACTTTTCACGTCTCTGTACGAAAGCGTACAGCAGCGGCTTGTGATCAGTGTAGATCGTAGCAGACTGGACCTCAAGAATATGCCGGAAATGCTGTACACTTTCGTACACAGCAAGCAGTTCCCGGTAGTAGGTAGGGAGAACAACCTGCTTGGTGGTCAGCTTTTTGCTGAAGAAGGCAAGAGGTTGCCACTGTCCGTCTACGAGCTGTTGTAAGCAGGAACCAATCTGCAAGCTGGAAGCGTCTGTGAACAGACCTAATTGCGCGCCTGAGACGGGATGGGCTAAAAGAGTAGCAGTGGATAAATGCTCCTTGCAGGCTTGGAAGCAGGTTTCCAACTCTGGGGTCCACGGATATGGTTTAGCACCCTTTCCTTTCGTCGCGGCCATGGCGTTGACCAGCGGAGCTTGTTCTTCAGCTGCCTTGGGTATAAAACGCCGATAGTAGTTTAGCATGCCAAGAAAACGTTGCATACCTTGGATCGTCTTAGGTGGTGGGTAGTTCTTCAGCGCCTCAATGCGGTCTTCCGGGGGGTACGTGCCATTGGCATCAATGTGGTATCCTAGAAAAGTTACTTTGGGTGCTCCAAAGACACACTTATCTGGATTGATTACAACCCCGTACTTGTCTAACCTCTGAAACAGAGTCCGCAGGTGTTCAGCGTGCTGTGTGGCATCCTGCGAGTACACCAGAATGTCATCAACGTATGTAAAACAGAACTCAAGGCCACGCACCACTTCGTCGATAAAGCGTTGGAACGTTTGGCCAGCGTTGCGAAGACCAAACGTCATATAAGGAAACTCGTACAGTCCAAATGGCGTGATGATTGCGGTTTTGCTAATATCGCCTGGATTAACCGGAATTTGTTGATAGGCTTTTACGAGGTCAACGACTCTAAAGATAGTAGCGCCTGCCAGGTTGTTACTAAAGTCTCCTATATGCCTTACCGGATAGCGGTCCGGGATTGTACGTGCATTGAGTGCACGGTAGTCTCCACATGGACGCCATGTTAAATCCTTTTTTGGAGTCATATGTAGCGGTGAGACCATGCGCTCTCCGAAGGACGCGCGGTACCAGCATTCACCATTTCTGTGAACTCTCTCTGAGCGGCCTTCAGTTTCTCAGGAGCGAGCCGACGCGGACGAGACGCAACAGGAGGGCCGTCTGTTGTCCTGATAAAGTGCAGTGTGTCATGCTTGATGTTGCGGTGCATACTTGGTGGTTTCGTAATTCCAGGAAAATCTGACAAAATTTTTTGGAAAGGAGAGTCACCTGTGTAATTCACAACTTTGACACTGACTTGTTCGGCTGTATCTTCAATAGCTTTAGTATAAAGACCAGTGATACCATCCACTAAGCGATTGCGTGCGCAATCTGGCATTAAATCATAAAAGGCTAAAAAATCGGAACCGATGATCGGACAGTCCACGTCGGCCACTACGAAATTCCAGTGGAAACTACGACGAAGACCAAAATCGAGATTCAATGAGAATAAACCATATGTTTTAATGGAGGTACCATTTGCAGCGTTCAATTTAAAAGATGTAGCTTTGAGTCGACCTTGTAGTGTTTGCTTCGGAAAGCAGCAGATGTCAGATCCTGTGTCGACTAAGAATCGACGTTTGGAGGATCGGTCAGTAACAAATAAGCGACGACTTCCTATGGCAGAGCAGGCAGTAGTCGCCTCTACTGTCTGCTTGAGCCGTTTCCCTGTTGGGTGGCTGGCTCGGATTTCCACTCACATGGTGACAAGCATTTCGTTGCTTTTTCAGCGAAGCGATGGTGGTACCAACACAATGGCTTCCTGGATCGTGAGCGCGAATTTGAGCTGGAATTGTTGCGGCTCCTGGAACGTGAACGTCCCCGTGTCTCATTCGTTGTAAGGCTAGCGACAGCTTGGGTAAGTGAGTTTATCTGGCGTTCCAGAGCTGATAATCTTTGCGATTGAGGATCAGAAACGGTAGACTTACTTGCGATGGAGTGTACATCGGTTGCACCAGGTTTAAAAACCAGGTACAGCTTGTCAGCGAGCTCTCCGATCTCTTCGAGTGATGCACTGGTCTGCGCGATGAGCACACTCTGGACCTGTCCGGGTAACCGGTCCATCCATAAGGTCTTGAGTAGGCGCTCCTGGCAGTCATCCCCGGCTAAAGTCCGGAGGTGACGTAGAAAGGACGAAGGCTTCCTGTCGCCTATGTCTTCTTTTTCGAGCAATCTTTTGATCTTCTCCTCGTAAGAAGCTGAGAAGCGTTGTATAAGAGTGTCTTTTAAAATTGTATAAGGCTGCGTAGCAGGAGGACGTGTAATGAGTTCCTCGACTTCCACTGCTGTCTGTGTGTCAAGATTGGAAATGGCATAATAATATTTTGTGGTCTCCACAGTTATTGCGTTGAGGTGAAATTGTGCCTCGAGTGTAGCGAACCACAGGGCAGGCCGTTCCCGCCAGAAAGGTGGAACCCGCACGGACACTCTACCTACACCAACATTCATGCTAGGACTCGGAGCCTCTGCAGGTGTCTTGAGCTCACCTGCCACTTCCCCGGCACCCGCATCTGTGTCATTCTCGGCCATGTCTTTTAACTACACACACACAGAATTAAAAATATAAAAATCACGTCGGGGTCACCAATGTAGGATGGTTATGTCCTATCTTTCTTATGTTGTGCCGAGAGTAAAACTATTACGATTTTCAGTTAGGAAGTTATATTCAGTAACTAGAGAATACAGGTAGATAATACAGTAACAATGCGTCTGACTGTGTCGGCCATCTCTTAGTCTATCCCTCTCTCACTCTCTCATTCAGTGAAGTGAGGCGCCGCGCGCATGCGCGGCGCGGCGGTACTACTAGTACTCGCCACAAACTATTCTAAAAAAGAAAAATCGGACTGCTCTGTAAAAAGTTACAGGTACCTTCTTAAAAAATATTATATACGGTTCGACTTGAGAACCTCCCCCTCTTTTATTTTTCGTCGGTTGAAAAGGAACAAGGGTAAACTGTTCGATACGAATGTACCTAGTTGCTCTTGACTAAGTGCTACACTATCGACAGTATCGCTGCAAATTTTTCAATAACATTGCTACTATCGATAGTTTAATTAAATTACTGTTAACAATACTTTACATTAGTATCAATACTATCGATAGCGTAGACCGATATTAATCTTGTTTAGTTTGGTATTGCATGTCTACCGATAGTTAGTCTACTATCGACCGATCGGCAACACTACTGTTGCTCGGTCGATCTCGCTCTCGCCGTGCGCGCTCGTTCGGCTCTGTCACTTTTTGCCCGCCCTCCCTCGTTTGCTGTGGTGGTGCTTTCTTAATAACCTATCTTCCACGTTTTCAATCTCACAATGGCTGATCAACGCGAAAGAACTTTCATCATGATAAAACCCGACGGTGTCCAACGTGGGCTCGTTGGTACCATCATCGAGCGCTTTGAGAAGAAAGGCTTCAAGTTGGTAGCTCTAAAGTTTATGTGGCCATCAGAAGAGCTGTTACAGAAGCATTACAGTGACCTGGCATCTCGTCCATTCTTCCCTGGTCTCGTGAAGTACATGAGCTCCGGACCGGTCGTGCCCATGGTGTGGGAGGGCCTCAACGCCGTGAAGACAGGACGTCAAATGCTGGGCGCCACCAACCCCGCCGACTCGCTGCCCGGCACCATCCGCGGCGACCTCTGCATCCAAGTCGGTCGTAACATCATCCACGGCTCCGACGCCGTAGAGTCAGCCAAGAAGGAAATCGATCTCTGGTTTACTGAAAAGGAAGTTGTGGGCTGGACCCCGGCTGCTGTGGACTGGGTTTATGAATAAATACTTCAATAATTTGTTAGTATAAGCGTAACGTAATATTCCAAGCCACACCTGTTTTAAATAAATTATTCAAAATCCATTTCATCTTTTTCTTTGGTGTCCTCATGGAAGGAAGTGGGTGATAAAGTTACTGGTATTCTAGAAATTATACCTATTTTAGTCCAGAATTACATTCTGCAATAACTGTTGAGACGAATTTTTTTACTTTTACCAGTGGGTCATTGCCCTGGGACCAGGAGTCTGGGGTGGTTTTTCCTATTTGAACAACCACCATGTCCTGCCCAAGTGGTTCTTGTCTAAAATATACCTACCTCACCACTCAGTGGTTCAAGTGTTTGACTCTTGAACACATGGGTGACTTGTTCACTGCAGAACAATTAGGTATTACAGTTACCTAGGAGAAGCTAAACTTGTTAGTTCTTTAGATTACCAAATGTGTGAATAGCCATACGATAAATAAGTTCTTTAGATACCTGCATCAGAAATATTGTCGTTTTTTACAATTTACCTTGCTCCTGGCTTTGAAATACAGTTTTAGGTAGGTACCTACCTAAGTTCAGTTTATGAGGAGCAGTCATTATTAGGTATACCTACTATATATATCTCAGTGCTACCTGTGAAATCGAAACTTCTCTCTCTGTTCCTGTTTGATGTTAGCTTTAAGCAAAAAAGATTTTTTAAAGTATATAAAAAAAACAATGTTTTGTTTGTAGACATTTTTTACTAATTACAATTAATCCGTAATTAAAAATTCTAACTTACAAAATGCATCACCTTGATGCAAGTGTCTGGATGAGTTGCACTTACACTAATTCTCAATTAAGATAAATACCTACTACAACTATATTGCATACTAGCTGTTGCCCGCGACTTCGTCCGCGTGGATTTTGGAAGTAGGTACCTATCTCTGCTATGTACAGACATACATCGTCTAGTTATAATTTTCCAATGGTAAAATGGATCATTCTAAGTACGTTCACCATAATTTAAGGTATACCATACCTTCAGGAACAAACTGTGAACACCGTATCCAATTTGGTGAAGACAGATAAAAATTTTAAAAATTGTTGTTTTCACTTCTATTGCTCATAAGACTTCTCATATCAATTTTTATTATACATGTGTATTTTTTAACTAATACAGTATGGGCAAAACCAAAACCATAGGAGATACAGGGAAACTGTCTTAGGAACCTTTAGGTATTTTTTCGTGATAACAATTTTGACATAGTAATCGGAGCAGCTGGAGTTCGGGTGGCATGCATGAATAAGTAGTAAGTTCCTAAGTACATTGCACAGTCTGTTTTATAAGAAAACATTTTATTAAATTTGACTAACTTCTGCTGCTTGGATTTTTTTCTTCCTATACAATAAAATGATTCTAACATGAAACTAAGTCGATACGAATTTTTTAAAAATAATAAAAATTATTTTTCACTGGCGTTCTATGAGAAAACATTTTATTGAATTTGACTAACTTCTGCTGCTCAGATTTTTTTCTTCCGATATAATGAAGTGATCCCTACATGAAACTGAGTCGAACCGCATTAAAAAAAATATGTGCAAATTGTCTCATTTTTATGGACAACACACGCTTGACCAAAAAATTTCTATGTCATAAGACACTTTCCCTGCATCTCCTATGGTTTCGGACTTGCCTATACTGTCCCAGTTAAAAAAAACACTGATATCTCCTATGTCTATGACATCGTCTTGTTACGTTAAATGATTTATCTGTAAATGACGATAACTTTTTTCGCTGTCATCCGATTTCAATGAAACAAAGCCTATAAGTTGCGCCAGGCTGTGCTTAATCTACCTGTGAAAACCGCAAGAAAATCCGTTCAGTAGTTTCGGAGATTAGCGATTACAGACAGACAGAAAGACAGAAAGACAGACAGACAGAAAGACAGAAAGACAGAAAGACAAAAAAATTTAAAAACGCTTTTTTGTGTTCTGTTACTCTTTTTTTATCGTCCACACTCATTTTTTTATAAATTTATTCAAAGTACAGACACACGGTTTCTACAGATTTATTATAAGTATAGATAACCTTCCACAAATATTAAGAACATATTGGTATTATGGAGCAATAATATTTCGCAAGTTCATCCCATCCATTTGTGACGTTCCCCCCATCAAAGGGACCAGTTGTTTAGTTTATTTAATATTTACAACAGTGAAATGATTGATGGCTGACAATTTAAAAACATAATATAGTTTATGTAGGATTTCCGCTTTTCTAGGAGCAGAAATAAATTATATTCTCACTTATTAACAACAAATTGCCTGGGTAGCCATGATTGACAGACAAAATTAAAATAGAAGTGTAGAAAAATTCAACTGGCGGGAATCAAACCGCTCCGTACACTTAATTAAGCGTATTCTATTGAAATGGCAACCAGCAGCCCCTTCTAATATGAAACAATAATATTTCAAATATAAATAAGTCAAATTACAAGCCGTTGGATATGCTAAAATATACTAAATCACATATAGGCTTCTACCTTCCACTTCTGAACAATGTAATTTATTTACAAATATGAGATTAGGTACATACAACAGTTTGCTTAATTTTCATAAGTACTCAAAATAACATTGTTGTAAAAATTTTGCTAACCACAGCCAATTCCGATTCATATAAAACTGGGAAACTATCAATCACATAATATAATCGATGTCGCTTGATAAAAATAGTTGTAGAATATTGCGAGGTACTTGTGATAAATTAACATAGACAATTACAAAACCAATATTAGTTTAGATTAAAAATCCAAAAAATTGTTGCTCTATAACGGTCATAGATCGCAAGAGTGCTGTGAATTCTTGAATTTTACAATTTTTTTTACTATGTATTTACATTTAAGTACTATGTTTAATTAAAGTATTTACATTAGCACTATTTTTTATTAAAACAACAACTCGAGCGTGCTTTTCCCAGGCATGAAAAAAATTAAAAGTAAATCGTTATCTAGGTAATCTTCATCTATTTGTGGGTAGTCTCAACATTAATGGATGGACCACACAGTTAATTATAACTCAATTAACATGTTATGATCTATTTACCAGTGCGAGGTTATCATTATCAGCACTGATACGATTATTTTGCATCTCATCGCCAACAAACAGCCCTGATTCAACTTCATGCATTCCCACAATGCAGGTATAAGGATGAAAAATTCCCGAAACGGAAAGTGGTTAGTTTAATTAAATAGTAAAAATAAAATAATCGAGTTGCGAAGCAAGAATGATTTTAAAGCAGTCTTGCTTTCTTTGTAACTAGTTACGATGGAAGATTTATAATATCTTCATTTGTAACCTATTTGTAATTCTTTGTATGGAACTCGGTTACAAACGAGGACATTATAAATTTTCCAAAAATACCTCCATGAAATCATTGTGTAGCAACTCAAAAGCAAGAAAACTTTGTTTGATAAAAAACAAAAAAAAACCTGGTTACGAAACTCAGAAACAGGAGCCGTTGGGCAGCCCGGTTTGTAATGTATGAAACTGTTTGGAAGACGTCACACCACCGTTGCGTTGCGTGCGCAGCGCGTAGCAGCAGTCTTACTAGAAGCTGGCGCGCACACGCATCCGGTGTGACCCGGCCTTATGTAACATTAACGTAAGGACCTGATTATAAATATGCATTGTATATGGCATCATCTCTCGCACTATATTTAAGTAGGTACTCGAATCAAGGCTTATTTGCTCTATTTTCCAACATTAAGACTTTAAACGTGTTTGGTACTTATAAAAAATAAATGAGATATACTGTAATATTATAAGAATTCTGTTGACATACTTTGTAAAACAACTACACACTTCTGTGAAAACCATTGTCTTCTCATACTGTAAGAGGCAATAATTCTTAATTATAAGTAGGATGGCTGAAAATAATATAATATTGATTGAGCTAGTCAATTGGCCTAAATCTCTAACCTAGAAAATATTTTTTGTACAAAAATATACATTTATGGTCTCAACACTATGTAATACGAGTATTACGCATAGCAAGCTAATATCTACTTCCGTATTTTACATATCTATATTAATTTGACTTCTGGCGATCTTTCGAAGAGTCGTAACTTCGGTTTTAATATTTATGGCAATCGCTTACTTTTTTACGGTTTAAAACGATTTTGGTTTCACGTTGGCGAAAGATAACAGATAGATAGAGATAATAAAAAGGGGGTTAGTCGCTCTAGCCCCCTTTCGTTAGTTTTTCGAAAACACTTTCCAAACTGGATAATAAATATGGTCCGTCTTTGCAACCAATTTGATTAGTTTCAAAAATAGAGTCAAACAATCCAGTTTCGTAACTGATTTCTAAAATTAACATAAGTAATCCAGACTCGTATTCAGTTTCCAAAATGGCTGATTACTAACTTTTTGGAAACTATTTACGGGCTCTCTAACCAGCCGCGGTGACCAGCTGTATGATGTGAAAGCCTACCATTTGAGTGAAAATTCAGCCATCTTACTTATCAATGCATTGTCAATTTTCAGTGATTACCACGTTGGCAGTGTCATCGTCTTACGCACCGGTAAGTCGTTTTTGATGGCTCATTTACACATGCGTGCAGAAACCCTATTTTTGAATCACTCTCCTCGCTTCGAGCGGTCGATTCTACTGATTTTCCTTCGACATCCGATTCAAAAATCTGTAGAATCGACCGCTCGAAGCGAGGAGATATTCAAAAATACATCTCCAGGTCGCGCGGCGAACGCGAACACGATCACAATCACAACTACAGTTCACACACTCAGTGTTAAATTACTTTACAATGACCACATCGAAATTGTATTCATTGTTAAAAACACAGGTGTATCAGGATCGCGATACTTCTGCCTACCCAGTCCGTCAGGGATATAGCGGGAAGATTATGTATGTATATACAGTCGACCGCACGTCAGTGGAAACACCTTGACTTTGAGCTGACCTAGTCTATTAGGTTTTAATACTAAGAGACCAGTTTACACTGGTTCGTTACCACTGACGTGCGGTCGACCGTACATCGAGATTGTTAGTACGTCTGTGTCACCTTGCCTATCGTTGACTTCGGCGCACTCGCGCGTGTGTAAACGGACCATACAATACAAAAGCTATTAGCCTAGGAGCTCTACAATATTTACACTTCTCGATTCCGTTGTGCTTACTAAAATTATTTAGGGTAATTATTAGAAGAGTGAAAATTCCAAAGGCTGTAAGTGGCAAATGCAACAGTTTATTTTTAAATTATCCAAGTTTAGTAACATAGGACAAGGAAAATAAAGAGGAACAGAAAAAGATTCCGTTGCAATTGACCCTTACACTCTGGTGGCATTTCCACTCTCAATTTATGCTATTGTATGTATGTAATACATTATTATTATGTATTAATTTGCGCGCTTGCCATGCACGTGACTTGATATAAATAAAGTTCCAACTGTTTCTGCAGTTCTGAAACCACGACGCTCGGATGTAAAAGACTTATACATAGACGAGGGGTTCAATAGAAAGAATTGCGCTTATTCAATTGCATCGTTCACGATTTGACACTAAAAACCAGTAAGGCCCGTCTCGTTCGCTCGCGATCGACAAGGAGCTGACAATTGTCCGTTCGGACAGGCACATTTTTCAGCCGAAAACCCTCGTCAATACAGGGTGAAAACAAAAAGTGATCTCGCTCGATTATTCCTATTAACTGACACGAATAAAAATAGGATAAAACCTTATCATAGTAACTATTCTGGTTCCTGTCGGATAATATAAAAAAAAACTATACAAGATATTGTAGAACTTTGTACTGATATTGAAACTACGTCGCTAGCAGAACATATAGCTTCATAAATTGGATTTAATTACTATCTGACAAAGAAACTGGATATGGTCAAATTTTGATTTTTACTACTCTCATACATTAACTATTATTTTATTAATAACCATTGTATTAAGCTAGTGACATAATATCAGTAAAAAAAAAGATTAACAATATCTTGTGCAGTTCAGGAACAATTGAGTGACTTATCACTTTCACCTTGTATATATTAAGTATTTGGATGTGACTAAACAACTCAAAAGAAGCCCTAGATTCAGAGAGACTGGTCCCCATGTTCCACTTCTATGGGGTCTTGTGCATTCTCATTGCTCTGCTGACCGACAACTTGCGAATCCTGCGAGTTCTGTTGTATTCTCGAAGGGAGCGGTGCAGTTTGACCTGCGTGGGAAGAGATAATCATACTTTTGTAATAATTCTGATAAGTTATTGATCATTATTAAAAACGAGTTGTATATTATCAAAGGCGGCATCTGTCATTAAAAATCAGATTACTGCCTTTGATATTAAACAACTCAAATAAGGCTGATTTCACAGCTGTGTGTCCGCGTACGGAACAACTTCACATGCGCCTAGGATTTTCTTCTTCGGCGTATGCAGATTTCCTCACGATGTTTTCCTTCACCGTTTGAGAGCAGTCAGTAAATGTACATAAGTTTCGAGAAAAAAACCATTGGTACATGGCCCAGCCAGGGATCGAACTTCGGACTTTTCGATATGGTAGGCCGCGTCTTATCCCCACTGACGCTCTCCCGACGCCACTGACGGTGTATCACGTTAGACCGCGCTCGTTGACAACATCATCTGACATATTACCTGGCGGATAACAATGGTTTGTAATAGCCCTATATCGATCCGGCAGGTATCTAGAGGGTAAACACTCACTCACCATACTTATCGTGGATGCCCCTGTGTCGCTTGAGCGCGAACCGGTCCGCGAAGGCGGCGGTGCAGATGTCGCACTTGAACGGCTTCTCGCCCGAGTGCACCTTCGCGTGGTTCTTCAGGTGCGCCGCTTGGCTGAACGCCGAGCCGCACGTGTCGCACCTGTTCGCAACCATGCTATGAGCTTGGGAACGGGATTTTTATTTGATTTTTTTCAACTTAAAATATGACATTTAATTTTTTTCCCCTAACACAACAAATTGCTTTACAATAAGATTTGTGAAAATTATTCCGTCTATTTTTTCGTTTCGATGAAAATGATTTTTTTTTTCACTTTTCCTATGCATATTACAAACATCACAAGGATGAGGGGTTTGAAATTACACTTCCATGTACTTAAATAGGCTTATAAATACCAGCACTGCTAATGTCAGTAAAAGTGTAATTTTAAATCCACAGCTTACTTGTATGGCTTCTCTCCCGTATGGATCCGCCGGTGGTTCCACAACGTCGCATGCCTCGCAAAGCCTTTGTCGCACACCTGTGTAGTACAATATTTAATTAATGTCTTACAGTTATATTGATTTGATTTGCGGGGCCAGATTTCGGTTCTCAGCTGAGCATTGTAAGTATTTAAACTAAAAGTCGTGAAAAACACCAGACAATAGAACCGTCAGACTGGAACTGTTTAGTTGTAGCGTAGCTGTATTGAGGTATATGCTATATTGGGTAAGAAACACTGTCAGTGTCATAGGACAATGTTCCAAATTCGATATTCGACGAGGCACAACCCCCGGATTCTCTTCCAGCTGTCAAGTATAGTAATACTTATATGTAGTAACAAACGAAGGCCCTTCAAGGTTGCATTGCTGGACGTAGACCTTCCCCAGTGAACGACATCCATTCAGCGACCTCCGGCCACCATCTTCAGGTGGGCCGTCGGTTTCGCGACAGATGTGACCTGCCCACTGCCACTTCAGCTTGCTAATACTTTCGGCTATGTCGGTAACCTTATTCCAAAATGCAAATGCTGCGATCATAGTATTGACGATCGCCGTGCAAATGAATCAGCATACTAGTATAATTAATCACATTATTCTTAAGCACTTTTGCTACATGCTGAACCTAAAGTAAATTGTAGATAAATACTAATACTACTAGTCTGCCAGATACGAAGCTTTACTTACTTCACAAACGTAGGGCTTCTCCCCTGAGTGGGTCCTCTCATGATTTTTTAGATGCGGCGACTGCGAGAACTGCATACCGCAAGTATTACATCTGTCAAAGAGTAAAGAATGTCATACCTTATTATTATTGTATTTCGTGTAAATAAATTTCGTCATCATATTATTTAATCAGCTTGAGATTGAGTTTGTAAATCTTGGAGTCATGGAATCGAATTGTGCCTGTCTAGCAAATGATAGTCTAGTATATTCTTCCACGCCGGCAAAGCTGATGCAGTTCTTATCTTAATCAATGAAAAATAACATACCTATAAGGTTTCTCTCCTGTATGAATTCTAGAATGGTTTTTGAGATAGACCGCCTTAGCGAAAGCGATGCCGCAAATGCCACACTTGAAGTTCTTCTCGCCCGAATGGAGCTTTTTGTGAGACCACAGTGAGGAGTATCGCGAGAAAGAGCCTCCACAAATGTTGCAGTGAAAGGGCTTGTCCGCATTAGACTGGTTTAGTTTATTTTTGTTTCCTCCAATAAAGATTATGCCTGAGCCATTGCAGTTCTGACATTTGGTTACGGATGCTAAACTTCTCTTTTTCACAGGATGATGACCAGCTACTGTAAAAGAAATGTTTCTTAAATCACAAACAAAAGTACAAAGGGACCACAGGTACAAAGGGTTGATAGGCTACCGCTTTTTCCCTCCCATTCTACTGTTAATGTATAGTATTTATATCTTCCGCAAACAAGGTGTTCGGCGCATCCAATAATAGTACAATGAAATAGAATTATGTGAGACAACCAAGATTGTTTTAAGCGTGTTGCAGTCTTAGAGAGGAGTGGGCTCGTACATTCTTGGGGATTCCAATCTGTGCCCGTTCCCGTACCAAAGACGAGAAAAACATCGCGAGGAAAGCTGCATACGCCACATGTGAATTTCACCAACCCCCAGTTGAGGTAATTACACACGTTGTATCCACAAGTGGTGTTTAATGACTGGCCTGTTGGCTTAGTTGGTATTACCCTGCCTTCTACGCCAACGTCAGTGGGCTCTATTCCCACCCGGGAGTCCGGGACCAACATTTGTGTAATGAGCATATCTGTTGGTCTTCGGATTCTGAGTGCATTTATTTTAAAATATATGATATGCATGTTTATCAGTAAGTTGTTGAATACCTATAGGCACAAGCTTTGGCTTAATTTGGGACTAAACAGCTGTCTATGAATTTGTCCAAAACATTATTACAATTGCCAGGACGGTTATAAAACCGTAAAACCGTTACCTAAGTACTTTGAACATTTTATACTACGATTGGCCTTGGACTTTGTTTCCAATTGGCCGTAAAACCATTTTTAAAAAATGATAGCTTACAAGGTTTCTGCTGCTGTTGCTGCTGCTGCTGTGGCTGCGGTTGCTCGTTGCTCTGCGCGGTCGCGAGCGGGTCGCGCTGGATGCCGCTCACCCCGCTCACCTCGAACTTTACGTTAACGTTATCCTCCGACGCGACGAAGATTTGCGTCGCGTTCACTGGAAAATAGACATTAGGGACGAGGAATAAGCAATAAAATATAAGCATGGCAACTTGATCTCACAGTGTAGTAAAGTAATATCAATAGTAATATAATAAAGTTTGTTTCAACGCGCTAAACTCTGGAACTACCAGTCGGATTAAAAAAAATCGTTTTGCTTTTTTGATAGGACCAATTCTTGAGGGAGGTTATATATATAGGCTATTAAACATTACGATACGACCCATAAAGGCCAAGCAAAAAGAAAACAATGAAAAGTTACAAAGAACGCTAAGCAATAGCGCGGGCGGGCGAACGACCGATCACTACTGAAAAGAGCCGAACGGCGGGTGAAACCGCGGGGCACAGCTAGTTCGATTTCGATTTGACTAAAATCCAATAAAAAATCAACATTTAATTAAGTATTGTTGTATTTTCATTTTAAAGTTTAAGGTCTATACTGCAAAAGGAGTGACTAGTATAAATGTCCATGAGTATAAAAGTATATTGTACAAACATACAGCGACATACTCACTCTGATTATTTCTCTGATCAACTGAGTCTTGTGCAATGCAGTTCTCACATCGAATTAGTTTCGGTCCTTTTCTTTTAGGATTCGTTGGGATAGGACCACCACATGTGATGCATTTCTGAACTTTGTCTAGGATTATTGGTTTTGCTGAAATCACAAAAATAAATAATGTCAATTGTCTGACAAATAATACACACGAAGGACATTTTGAGGACATAATAGACCTAGACGCCATAGATTATTCCCATTGAACACAAATTTGGTAGAAATAATATTTTTATTTTAATGCAAGAGTTTGACTAGCTCTTTGAGCACACTTACTGTCTTGTAACTGTACATGATGCTGTTGCTGGTCATTGGGGTCAGAGGAGAGGATCTGTATGTGGGGATTCATATTGACTTCATTGCTGGCGCCAACGCCCGTTGCCACTACTGTTATGTTGCTATCTGAAAAAAATATAAAAAATTTGTAACACTATAGTATTTCAAATATTTTTTATCTAATTAGATATATTATCTGAAATCCTAGATATATTTAGCAGAACCAGTATTTAAAGAAGTACCTAAATAAAATGTCAGACATAGGCACATATTTCATAAAAAATAACACAAATTATAGTTACCGGTATCTTGAGCATGTATCCTTTTATGAGCATTAAGTAAAGTAAGGTGACCAAACATAAGACCACAAACATCACATTTGAAGCTGATATTTGATATTGCGTTCTGGATGCCATTGGGTGCGATTTGCATTTGATTCACAAGTGCATAGTTATAGGAGAAAGGTTGTGCTATGTAGCAGGTCTTGTCATCGCTTGTGGTTAGCTGAGCTATGTTCACTCCGCCGGTCACGCCTCCCGCCCCTCCGGCACCTCCGGTGCCTATCTTTCCGATCATGTTGACATTGGTTGTGTAGCAGAAAGCAGGAAACTCCTACAATGCAAATAAATTATCACCATAACATTCTAATAAGCTTAAGTCAACAAACTTAGATATTAGGTTAGCAATGAATTGAAAGCATGTTATAGACAAATAATGGATGAATGCGAGTGGAGCTGTGATCTCGGCATGCCTATTCCACTAACAGACTTCTGGAATACAAAACTATAGTGTTATAGGAGGCTATGCCTGCCTAGGTCTTATGACACTGTCAGATTGACAAACATTTGAAACTGCATTTACCTGCTCCTGTTGCTGCGTTTGCTGGTTCTGAGCGTTGCCTTTACGCTGTACATTTACGATGGTGTTCGCTTGTGCGATTTCTGTTTTTTGATTAGAATGCTCCTGGTACTGCAGAGTGGGCACAGTGCCGGTTTGAACAGCGCTTGCGGTGAACATTCTATACAAGTCACTTATTCATTACAAGAACTCCTTTATTCAGCTATACAATATATACACCGAACTGCAATATAACAAAATGCACCGTTTTATACAATTTGTGAACATTTCGATGATGATAAAGTCCAAAAGCGCGGCTAAAATGCACACGAAAGAGAAACTCCAAAACATCCAAGTGCGAAGGTAACGGGGAATATTTTCTTATCAGTCTCCTCTACTCGTAAAAAGATGATTAGATGAAAGCCGTGTCTCAGTGAATAGTCGATATGATATGTGTAAGAAAAGGATGACGGACTATCTACAAACGCGCCCAACAAAACCGACGCCATTGTTTGACAAAGACAGACGCCGAGATCACAGAAATGTACAGCCTGGACAGGATTATGATTGTATGAAGCTATACAGAATTACTCACTGTTTCTAATTTTATTACAACAGTTTTACATAATTTTGTTGTGTCCAAAAGTAACGAATAAATCAAGATTATTTATTTCTATCTCACTTTATGAAACGTTCTCCATCTCACGAAAGAAACGAAATGGCGATACAAACAAAATGGCGACTGCTTGCTTGCGTTAAAGCAATGTTGCCCTGAATAAAAAAATGCAGTAGAAAAACGATTGACAACTGATAAAATTCAACCATTGCAACACTACACTACTTACGACACGCACGATCCAGGCCCCGATCGGTAGGATCCCTACCAATCGGCATGTCAGTAGGCAAGTTGGCTGGTAGGGTCACCCCGACTCCCAACTTCACAGATCGGCCCTACCTAGAAATCGGCCGGATTGGATCGGTAGGGCCGCACTCATTTACGCGCCAATCTGTAGTAAAGTACTTTAAAAAAAAATTTGAGCGTGCTAATCTACGTCCAGCAGAGGGATCTTGAACGGCTGTACAGCGTGGCTTGATGGTGCGTAAATCGTGCGGGTTGCCCGCCGCCCCACTCGGTCGACCGACTGCGGACCGCGTGTTGGACCGTATTGTGCGCGGCGGCCGCGGGAGGGCGCCAGCGGCGGCGCACTCCAACTTCCAATGTAAATAAACAAATTTGTGTTTTCCAAACACTCGCGCCACAGTATTTTACATAGGAAGTCTCAGATTTAATCTGAGTAAGAAGTCGGTTATAAATTGGTGATCGCAGGTTATAAACAACATATTATAAACTATTTTGGTAGGCTAAACAGATGGCGCTGTTTCACAATGTCAATTTTGTATCCTATACTACCTCAGAATAAGGACTAATAAGGCTTGTAATTGTTCTGAGTATACTACCGAAGTATTATTAATCCAATAGGCTATGGTGCATAGATACGATAACGGGAAAAGCTGTTCCTGCGGGAAAAAACTTTACTACGCGGGCGAAGCCGCGGGAAACAGCTAGTACTTATATACATAATATAAATATATAAACACCCAGAATCCGAAAACCCAACAGGTATTATCATCACACAAATGTTGGTCCCGGGAGGGAAAGGGAATCTAACCCACGACCTCTGGCTTAGTTGGCAGGGTTACTATCAACTAAGTCAACAGTCCAATCAATATCAGTAAAATCCTGAAAGGTAGCAACTCTATGGTAAAACTATAAATACACAAACTGTAAAAATGTATTTTTGTTACATATTTGTTACATAAATGCCTAACTTTACATAGAACTTTTTATGCTATAGATATAGATACTAATTAAACAAAATTAGAAGCCGCTTCATACCAACTAACTCTCAATAGCTAGTTCAAACACGTGGCTTCAGAACTCAAAATCATTATAAATCTTACTTACATACATCTTTGGAAACTTTTAAGACACAGTCGCCAACCTCAGAATGTAAATAATTTAAGGCACACACAATTTTAATTAGTATATCCCAGACAGATAGGTTCTGTACCTACTGGTGATATAAATCAAGGTATATAATCTGGCTCAGGAAGACCCAAAGTAATTCTTGACACTAAAAGACGCCAGTGCTGGAACAAGGTGAATGAAGGAAATACAGGAGATAAATGGTGGTTGAACCGAGTCATCAGCTCGTTTAATCGGTCAGGTTTTGCGGGCTTGGTCATCTGGAGATGATGAAAGAATTGTGCAGTAATAGAGCGCATATTTGCTTGCGTACCTATAGATGGCGAAACACAATATGCGGAGGTTCGGTTTCTGTTCTGTGTTCAGCGCGAGGTTTAATGCGATTACTGCTGAGTAAAGTACTGCAACAGTATCTGAGGATTGTCCTTGCTTTTCTGTTCTATTTCATCGATTATGAAAGACAACCGATTACTCCAATTTCGGCAGGTGTCTTTCTTAATTGTGTCTTTAATTAGATTTGTTTCTGGACACCAAAAATTTTTAATCTCGCCTACTGCTAGTGAGTCTCTCAGTTTTTTCAGCATGTATATCAATAAACATGACAAGGAGTTCTTTTTCCAGAAGTCGTGATTTTTAATTTTTGCTTCCCACAAAAATATTGTTTTAATATAATAGCTGGACAGTTGAGTAAAACCTTGTACATCGCGCAACAGTTTCAACAATTTCACTGTACTTTTTAAATTATTCTTTTTATAAATATAGAACCTTTCCTGAATCGGGAAACTGATTCTCCAACTGAATTCATTATCTGATGGTTTCGGCACAACATAATATTGATACAGTTTCGTACATTCAGCGTTTTGAAAAAGAACTTTCGAGTTGATTGGCTTTTTGGGTAGTTTGAATTCAAAAGTGGGCACTAGATCTATGTCAATAACATTGTTCCTGTCACTTCCAGTCATGATGGTTAAACAGTATGCTGGGCCCGACATTTTCGTGTATATTTGGCAGCACTTGTTGTTTACGCTAATAATCGGTTGACCGCCGCCGCTGCGCAGCGATATGTTGCCGAGTGCGGCATCTATCACCTTTTGCATCCAAGAGCGAACTTTCTTCACAGACAAACGGTACTGAGTGTCGCACCACATATTGGTCTTCAGAGATCCTCCATTTGGAGTCTTTGATAAACGTCGAAATTCTGATGGCATTATAACGCTTGTATAGTCGTCAATCGACATTGTTGCATCCAATGTAATTTTTTTATAGTTCACAGGCATTTTAAGTATGACATTAATGTCGTACTCACTTGGATGCCCGACGCGAAGCCCGTCAAAGTAGCTGCCCAAGTAGTCAAGCTTCGGTCTCATGCTGCGGAACAACTCGTCGCAACTTTGCATTGTCGCGAGGAGTTCCTCCAGCACTGCAAACAGCAGTTCGTTGTTGATTTTTCTGTCTTTCTTCTTAATTTTCACGTAATCTCGGTTGATCTCTTTTAAAACATCTTCCGGTGTTCTTTTTCGTGGTTTGGAATTGCTTTTATGTGTTTGTTTCATTTCCTGAAAGAAGTGCGGGAATAAATATTAGAAAATTAAGTTGTCAACCTACTGTACTGACTGATCAATTTCTGATTAGTTTCTATTTTTATTTACGTAATGGCCATTAGTTTAGTATGAAGGATGTCAAGCACAAATGTTTTTCGGGGAAACCCCGTAAAGGGGAAAGCGCACTAGAGCGCGTTCCAGGGGCCGTACGCACGCACGGTTCTAAACGAGGCTCTCGCGCGCCTGATCGCGCCGTCCGCATCGAACGCGCCGAATCACCATTTTTTCGGCTGCATTCGTCAACCATCAGCATTTTTACTGAAACACGGCGCGTACGAAATAAAAATCTGTCGGTTCGGCTGGGCTATCCAGTTTTAGTGTAGGTAGGTGACATTGTTCTTAACATATTTCGAACTTAGAAAAAAAATTTCAATACGCGTGAATTTCACGCTCATGGACGGACATAGATATTAGTTTTAATGACCAACTTGTACCTATTTGAAATTGTATACAATGTTGTCTGTCCTCAGTGGATATCGACTTGCTAAGCTGTGGTTTTATTAGATCCTCCTATAAAATCTCAATCTACGACAAAATCTGGGGGACTTATCGCAGGATTCTGCTAATTCTGGTCACACTGAAGCGCCAGATAATTCCAAACTCGCCCAGCCTTTGTTTCACTTTAGACATAAAGACGGTTACTGCCGAAAATACTCCATCATAATTAAAATAAAAAGAGATTTCGCCACTGTCAAACTCGGTCTCACCTCAAGAGATTAAATATAATACCAGCAGTTAGGTGCAGTAATTACCTCATCCATTTCTTTTATGATGATGATGAGTGTGCAAGTTCAGAATTTGAATCATTAGATTTTTTTAAGTCAACTGAAACTTTAGCATTTTTGTTGAATTCGTTTTTGAATTTATCAAGGGCATCTTCTAAGGAAGCAAAATTAATCATTTCTATATCATCCTCTGATTGTTGCAACTCAGCTTTAAGGTATTGCTCTGTAACAAAAAGTTGGGTAGTTATATTATAATTGTTATTCAAATGTACGGAACATTAATGAATTCAAAATTTATAAAACACTAATAAATTACCTTCATGTTTAAGGCAATTAAGATTAGTCAAAAACAATATAATAATTATGTACTCAATTTCTTACAATGATATTTGCTATTATTAAAAACGGAATGTTTGTAGGATGTTGTGAGTTTGGTTTGATGTTTGTTACTCTTTCATACAACAGGACGACGAAGACAAAGGAAGCGGAGTAGCGGGAGGAGGTTGCTAATACAAATATATATGGAGCTTGAAATTGAGAATGTGTGAGTGAGTTACAATATTGTAATCCATTTGACACGATTTTGACACCCATAGGATGCTTTTATTACTCATCCATATAAGAATGGCAATTTTTATTTATTCATGATTAAATGTATTAGACAATAATAATAAAAACCCAGGAAAAGCTTATCCTGTGGGAATTTTTTCACGCGGGCGAAGCAGCGGGTAACAGCTAGTAGTACTATAATAAAATATACAACTACTCAATCTTACCATCACCTTCCTTTGGTGTAACATAAGCATGCTGCATTGTGAGCAGTTTCCTTGTTTTTTTAAGGTATTTAAGACTTCTCTCAGGCAATTTGTCAAATAATGGATCTGAGCATTGTGGCGAGGGGTCCTCTTCAAAGAACATGTATGTACCCAGCGGATTCTTAAATTCACCTAAAAATCACAAAGTGGCTAAGTATAGATAACTGAACCTACATCCATGCAGTATTTTGTGTGATATAACTACAAATTCATGGCTTTCAGATTTTTCCCTATATTTGTGCTCTATGAAGGTCAGTGTAGGGTTCTTCCTGTTGACCTAGAATTATGAAATTTGGCATGAAGTAGGGCCTACAGGTTTTGAATCCCGTGCGAGTGTCAAAATATGAAGCATAAATGGCTGTATCTTTTGACTGCGATTTAACACAGCTCCAAGGGATTGCAGACCTGAGTATTTGATATGAACTTCAACTTGATACCTTCACACGTTCCTGAGAAAAAGGGTTGACAGACAGATGGACAAGATGATCCATTAGGCATTCCTTTTTTCTTTTCGACGTTTGAAACCCTAAAAATACACTTTTACGGAATATAACATACTATGCATGGTAAGTGGTATAGGTACCTATACAGAAGAAGCCTAATTGTATATTTACCAGTAAAAAATGTGTCATCCATTTGAATAATAGGATTTCTTTCGTTTATACCCAGAACATGTATACTTCTGTAGTTTTCTATGTTCACACTATCTTCGAACTCTGCATAGATGAGAATCTCTTCTTCAGAATCTGAATTATGATCGTTCATGTTTGTAGGTACTTATTTCACTGCTTCATTTGTTACTATTCGCTGTATGAACGTATCCACAGTCGTCAACCCAATCTTGCTTGACTTGAATGAAGTTCAATCAAATCACAGAACACTAGACAGGCAGGTACTCATGGAGAGCCCAATATTGTTGATGATCCCATCATAATGCGCGTGGCAGGCCGGTGCGGAGGACCACAGATTAGTGATATAGTGTCTACGACACGGAGGACGAACGAAGACCCATTCTTCGTGCTGCCTGAGCGTGAGCGAAGGTACTTGTTCTGTGAATGGTATATAAGTTACTCTATGAATGGAGCCAAAGCCAAGTTGGAGCCGAGCGAGCCTCGAACGAAGACACTATCACAGGTTGGCTGGTCTATAGCACAAACTAGGGATGTTAAAAAGTATACGCTGCGCTGCTGAGTGAGTCCATATTTAGATAGAGTCCACAAAATATTTTGTTATTGTTGTTGATTTGTCCTCTATTGAGGACGGGCAATGGAAGCTTCGTCCATACAGCCCTGTCTTATTTAAAGTGTTATTTCTTATATTTATTTAAACCGGCGGATACAGCACGGCCTCCACAAAAACAGAGCACGACTAGAGTTAGTCGGCGATCTTCAATAAAACCGCAGCACGGCCTCCACGAGGGCACAACAGTGCCATTCGGTGATCCACACTGTAGGTTCATGTCCGCATTAAATAGTAGGTTTAATGAAGAACAACAAGGGACATTTTGGAACGATCCGGTAGAGTCGTTACACGCTTTTATTTAACTATCCCGCACAAAATACAAGTTTTTTTTGAAAACTAAACAAAAACGACAACCATCTCTGCAGAATCCCGCCAAAAAGCCCAAATTTTTTTGTTGAATTCGTCCAATGATGGACAGACAAAAGTCATAGACCGTATCAGCCAAGTCATATTTTGTTTGTTTTTCTTCAAAAACCGGCGGTTAAAGCACGGCCTCCACAAAACAGAGCACGACGACTATAATAATAGTCGACAATTTTCAATAAAACCGCAGCACGGCCTCCACGAAAGCACAACTAGTGCCATTCGGTGATTCACACTACAGTTCACGTCCGCATTAAACTGATAGTAGGTTTAATGAAGATTTAGCAAGGACATTTAGGAACTAAACTATCACAGATATACACCAAAACCTACAATATACCGTTTCATAAACTATCACAGTTAAATACCATTTAAGTCCTCTATACATGGGCGTATTCGGGCGATTATGGCAAATACGCTACACCAAATGAAGTGCCGGCATCAGATTTTTACAGACCCGACACGACACATCGTACCGTAAAAAAATTGACTTCGGACCACTCTCGCACGTAGTATACTTAATAGCTTAGGCCTTAGGTATACTCTGAGCGTGGATCCGACTCACACAAAAGTGTATCCGAACCTGGCTGTCACAACACCGATCGACATTTCTTTGTCAGTGTTGCCAGTTTCATTTATGTAGGTATGATAGTGATGTCCAGTGTCCACAAGTCTCGTATTTTGTGTTGTTATCATAACGGAAATATTTCTTTCGAATGTGTGGGAGGTAAGAAAATGAATTCGTCGAAATTAGCATGGAGAGGAGAAGGTAAGGTAGAAAAGAAGACTAGGAAGTAGGTACTTGGGTTGGTGGAGTGCCAGATAAACCCATCAATAAATCTTCCGCATTTAAAAATTTAAAAATAAATTCATAATTACCGTGACGTTTTTGACGTTTCTTTGTCTGGCATACGCATGGAACTAATATGTACTACGTAAGTATATAATAGTTCCATGGGCATACGTTATGATAACTTATCTCTAAATTGCGCCCTATTGTGTGCGTGCAAGCACGAGCAGAAATTCTTGTAAAAAAAACCCAATCCGCAGGATCCTGTAGATCCAGTATTTTTGAGAAACCAGTGACTTATATTTAGCAGCAAAATATGTCTGATTGGGACACAGTCACGATTCTTCGCAAGAAACCACCAAAAGCATCTGCATTGAAGACTGAACAAGCTGTGAATGCAGCACGCCGTCAAGGCGTACCAGTTGACACGCAACAAAAATATGGTGCAGGAACCAATAAACAACATGTTACTACTAAAAATACAGCGAAACTCGATAGAGAGACTGAAGAATTACGACATGAAAAGGTACCTTTGGACTTAGGGAAGCTGATAATGCAAGGAAGACAGTCTAAAGGCATGAGCCAAAAAGATTTGGCTACTAAAATTTGTGAGAAGCCACAGATTGTCAACGACTACGAAGCTGGTCGTGGTATTCCAAACAATATTGTTCTTGGTAAAATTGAAAGGGCAATTGGAATAAAACTCCGTGGAAAAGAAAGGGGCCAAGCCCTGCAGCCTCCTGGAGGAAAGAAATAACGGATTCCCTGGGAGGCAAGGACTATTCTCCGATAAATTTTCTTTATTGCATAATAATACATAATTCTATCTCATTTTTGCTGTTGGATGTGTTCTTGTATACTTACTAATAGTTTGGGTAAAAATAAGATAAGCATTTGTTTTCCTCTGTAATCTGGAATGTTCTGTCTGTGATGTGTTACCACCATGAAAAAGTTCCAATAAGTTCAACATTTGAGGAATTTAGATGCAATAAACATAGTTAATTGATTTTAAATTTTGTCTGTATTATTTACATTACCATAGTTTAAATTACACTATCAGATCTACTGACTGATATAATGCACAGCAGTTTGATTGCCGGGTGTAGAAAACTCGCATGCTTCTTAGAGGCATTGAATGTTTTTGGCTTATGCAGCCGGGGACGGTTTGGACAGCAGGCAGAATTTTAAAACTTGAGCACAAGCTAGTGTGTTCTGAATTATATATAATCATGAAGAGGACTTAGCCCAAGCATGTTTGTATGATTATACTGAAGAAGGCAAGAAGTGGATCTGTACTTGAAGTAGGTATGTATTTTGTTAGGTACTACCCTGTGTGGGAAGTACCATTGACATTTGTATAAATAGTACACAACACAAATAGTAGGTATAAGGCAGCCTTTATTTTTATCTCAGATTTTTAATAGCACCACAATCAGCTAGACATGTCTTGTTTCTTTAACCACAAGTCTGTTAATTTTCTGATATATACATACATATCTTCACACTATATCCCTGGCGGGGATAGGCAGAGAATGAAACGCCCGATAGAGATAGAAAAGAAAAAATGCGTTCGAGAAAACAATCTAAAATCATATGATTTGGAATTTGTCACGACCACGACCTTAATTTTGCATGTACTGTATGTTTATGATACCCTTGCCATAATAAAAAGTTTATTGATACAGTGTTGATATCATAGAAAAAGAATTAAGAATGCTTTCTGGTTTCTGGTCAAAGCTCACCCTACACGTCGACAGTGCCAACGCCAACAAGCAAGAAGTGCCTATTAAAGTGTCTTGTATTTGTAACAACTCTACCGGATTGTTCCAAATTTTCCCTTGTTAAATCGACATTAAACCTACTATCAGTTTAGTGCGGTGTTAGCTGCAGTGTGGATCATCGAGTGGCACTTGTTGTGGCCCTGGAGGCCGTGCTGCGGTTTTATGTATTCGTCATTTTAACTACGATTTGGCCTATAACGACTTGTTTCCAACGAGCCGTAAAACTAAAAAAAAAAAAACAACAGCTGTTTTGTTTGCGTACACTTTGCATAGTTTGCGGATAAATTTAATTCTGTGCTTTTTCGTGCCGACCTGCCGTGCATAAATACCTACCTAAAATAGTTTTCTTATTTCTACCGGCCTTAATAGAAAATTAAATCATAGGTAGTTTAAAATAGCCAATATCACTAACACTCCCCAGACAGGGAAGGGAAACTGGTTAACTCGATCGAATACATAACTACTTACTCCACAAACTATATACTTACTCTGTGACTTAACACCGTAAACATGTCCTTTTCTTTTGGATCTAATACTACTCCTCAAAATTCCGTTTTCGGGTCCGCCACTGCTTCAAAACGTAAGTAAAAAACCTCTCGATTACTTCTCTATAATCGAGCGTAGTTATAGTGGAATTTAATATATTGGTACCTAGTATATATTGGTATTATAATTAACCTATATAATCATATCCTAATAATATTATACTTCTTAATATAGATAGCTATATATAAGGTTGTAAGACACCATTTTCGCTTTTTCTCGCTGACACTCCATCATTAAGATGATGGATTAATCTTTTGATATTGATGACACCTTATAAAGTGCCATATAGCCCCGATTCTTCTCAGATTCATTAAATCTATGTTTATATAAAAACTAAGTATTGGTACCTAGTTAGTGAAACCGAATTTTACACTGTTGGGCTCTGCCATATTAATAGGAATTCGGATATAGGAAATTCGGTTGGAGTGGTGAAAAGGGGGCACTGAGGAATTTTTTTTATAGGTGATAATGTGTGGCAGTTAGCAATCGGAGCACCCCGAAGCTCAGAATATATAATTGCCCGAAGGTTAGGTTCGTTAGGTTACTGGTGACCCTTGGAGCAAGTGAAGCGAGTGACAGTACTCCAAAAAAGTGGAATTTTTTAAAGTCTTTTTCCATTGCGCCCCTTTTTGTCCACACTGATTGACAATTCAGAATTCTATAGTTAGTAGTTATGCAATTAGCAAATATTTATTTAAATACATATTTTCATTCACTGTTTCAGCATCTTTTTCCTTTGGCAGCACAAACACTGCAACCACAAGTACCGCAGGATTTGGTGGATTTGGAACAAATACATCTTCCTCAGGATTTGGAGGATTCGGAACTACAACCAGTACAGGTAATGTTAATTGTGTGTTATTTCTTTATCAACTTGCTGTTTCCTGCGAGCGCGCGCGTGTTTTTATGGAATTTTTCAAAACTTAAAAATTTTTTTTTTGGTAGTTCTGGAGATTAGCATATTCAAACAAATAAAAACAAACTCTTCAGGTTTATTATATTAGTATAGATTACCAATGTCCACTGCTGGACTCATGTGGAGAATGAGAAGATGTGTTGACCATCACCATAGTCTATTTCAAGTACATGTAGTTTCTATAAATTACAATATAAAATAAATAAATAGATTCTATATAAAAAATGAATCCCTATTTCCCTTGGTCGCGCTATAATTTGAGAACAAGTACCGATTTCATTCGCTTTTTTTTTTTGAAAATTTTCTGATACTTTGTAAAAGGTTCTTACAAAAAGAAAAATTCAGAAAATACATTTCACCGCGGACGTAGTCGCGGGGCGTCAGCTAGTTTATTTTTAAGGAATAGTACACAAATTTATAAAAATGATGATCCAGGATGGATTGATTCAATTGATGACATGAAGATCCAATTATGCTAGCAATTTAATCATATGACGGGAAAATTATGAAAATTTCAGGAAAGAGTACATTTTCAGAGGTATTAAATTAAAAACATTAAAATAATTTAATTGACAGATGCTTCACTAATTACACAAAACTCCCTCTTTCGTGGAGTCGGTGCAGGGACTGCCACCCCCGTATAAGAATAAGGATTCTTCAATTTGTGTCACACTGCTGACTTTTATTAATTTGACTTTTATTAATTTGTCCAATTCAGCGGCACCATTTGGTGGGCTGGGAACAACACAAACATCCGCAGCGCCTTCACTGTTTGGAGGGGGTGGTTTTGGAAACTCTGCTGCGAAACCCACTACAGGTATTACATGACATGCTACAATACTTGATACTTACCTAGGTATCTAATTTAAATTTTTTAATTAATTCATCACTATCCATCCTTACTGGAAATTTCTATGTATGATGGTTTTGTTGCTCTTTAACATATATGCAACAACTTTTATTTTATTTTGCATTAATTTGCAGGCTTTGGAGCCGGTGGCTTTGGTACAAACACATTTGGTGCAGGCACTTCAACATTTGGCAACACCGCACCAACATTTGGCAACAACACATTTGGCACAAGCACATTTAGCACTGCAAATTTTGGTGCTGGGTCTACATTTGCTCCTAAACCGGCCACGACTAGTTTCGGCGGTTTTTCATCTGGTCTTGGAACATTTGGACAACAGCCACAGGTAAAAAAAGAAGTGAATACTAGTTACTTATTAGATAATGCTATGTTATGTCACAGAATATATAATAGTTATGTATGCCTAATTGATAGTTGTAGACTATTCAACATCACGCTACGACCCTTAGATAGTCAGAAATACGTTATAAAACGCGGACGAGTCCGTGGAAAACAGCTATTATTAAAAATGAAACTGGCCAAGTGTACTTTGTATCCATTGCCGTAAAACCCATAATAAAAAAAACACGTATGACCACCAGCAGCAGCAGCAGCAGCAGCAGCCGGTGGGGCCGGCGTCCGCGCAGGAGGCGCTCGTCGCGGCCGTGTTCAACTGCTGCGTGTACGGGGACGAGCGTGACCAGGTGCTCGCCAAGTGGAACCTCTTGCAGGCCCAGTGGGGCACTGGTGAGACTTCTTGTCTTCGCTGTCACGGTCACTGATGATACATAAATCACTTAGTGCCTATTAAAAATAAACTTATACCTATGACGGGGATGAAAGGTTGTCTGGAAGAAATCTGGAAGCGATAAGACCGCCTAGACGAACATTGATGGTTGATCGATTGATTGAATGTTTTAAATGTGCAATAAATTAATTGAATTGATGATTTCCTGAAAGTATTGATTGAAGAAAGAAGCAAGTAAAACACGCTATGACAATAATGTGACAGGAAAATAAAATTCAAAGAAAAAACATTTAAGTGTAGCGCCACACCTGCCGAAGATTCGGCGCGAAACTTTCGGCGGCTGAACTATCGGTCGTAGTTTGGTCGCGTGGATCCTGCCGCAGGAGTGTCATAGGTAACTTGAAATACACTGAGAGCGTATTCAGCCAAACCTTGCGCAGGTGTGGTGCTACACCAAGGAAAATATGCGAATCAAAAATAAAACATCTGGAAATAGATCTAACAACTCTGATAAATGAATAGTTGTTGCTTTTTTTTTTTTCAGGCAAAGCGTTTTACGGCCGCAACGCGCCGCCTTTGGAGTTGAATGAGCAGAACCCTCTGTGTAGGTTCAAGGCCGTCGGGTACTCGCGGGTCGGCGGGCGCGACGACAAGGACGGCCACGTCGCTATGCTGTTCAACAAGCCAGAGCAGGACATTAAGTATGTATTCTATTAACAACCGAAACCCAACGACTCGATATTGTGCCAGCAAGGATTACCTTTATTAGTCGCCGGATAATAAGATCATTAACACTCACGTCGCGTATTTTATGTCAAATGTCGTTTGCTATGTTTTGCCTGAACAGAATAGATAATATTATGTCATGTCATATCTGTGTATCATTAAACACATTACTCAGAGAGCGTCAGTGGCATCGGGGTTAATACGCGGCCTATCATCTCGAAAGGTCCGAAGTTCAATCGCCGGCTGGGCCATGTACCAATGGGGTTTTCTCGAAACTTAAGTACATTTTACAGACTGCTCTCAAACGGTGAAGGAAAACATTGTGAGGAAATATGCATACCCGAACGAAGAAGAAATTCTTAGGCGCATGTGAAGTCCACCAACCCTCACTGGGCTAGCGTGGTGGATTATAGCCCGAACGCCCTCGTTGAGAGGGTAGGCCTGAGCCCCAGCAGTGGGGACATGTTAATAGGCTGTTGATATTCATTATTACCGTCAGTCCGACAACGATTTTTATTGGTCAACTGGTTCGCTGTCAGTCTTTTTTAGTGATAATATCAGATGTGACCTTAGCTCTTATCTTGTTATGGGGCAGGGAATACCCGTCGACACATCGACCCTACATATCTGTTAAGCCAAACCCCCGGCCACAAACGGTGCCCGTCCGTTTTTTGGTGGACTTCACATACGGCTTAGAAACAACTTTTTCATATGCAGGTTTCCTCACGATGATTTCCTTCGTCGAAAAGCCTTGCCTTAGATTATATACTCCGGTGTGACTGACGCGAAATACGGCCGAGTTTTAAAGTTTATGCGCTCTGGGCCTCGGATTTCGAAAGGTTAATTTTGTTTGTTGAACAGACTGATAAAATTCTTTTTTTTTCTTTATATGTAGAGTGTAAATTCTATGTAGAGTTTAAATTCTTTAGTGTAATATATTTGTATTAGAATTTTGTTGTTTCATTAACAAATAGGATTGTTTTATTAATTTTTATTGCAAATAAGATTAACAAAGAAAGTCAATAACATTAAATTAAATTAAAATAACCAACTATTTATGTAATATATATTTGTTTTATTTGTATATTAGTTTATTTTTATAAGAGAACTCATTTTTGTAAACTTGCAGGAACAATCAACAGGCTTTAACGACATCTCTGTTGGGACTCATTGGGAACAAACCAAACTTGGTGGTCAATATTGATGCCGTGAAACCCATATCAGAAAACAAAACTCAGGTACAATGTTTTTCTTAATGGTGTTGTGTTTTAATTAACGGAAAAATTACAAGTTTTCTTAAACAAATCTATAAAAATAAAGTTAAACCTTTTGCACATTTGATCGAGACAAAAAATATTTGATCGAATAGGAATTTTTTTTGGATAGCCGTGTTTTTTGTATTATGAATACCTATTTAAAACTACGACTGGCCTAGAGGCAGGGTTCAAAGTGATAATTATATCGTTAATTATACATTGATTATTTAATATGTGTACGCATCGAAATTATTTTCCCTTGTGTTCATTTGTTTTCTGACTTTTTCCCAGTACCAATGACTGAGGTTATTTTTCTTCTTATTTATTTGACCCTTAATAGTTTTAATTATGTTATAATTTTCAAATAATACAACAATTTATAATTATAAATATCTCTATGCGTATATTAGTATTATCATTTCTACTCAAAAACATGGATCTTAATAATTTCTAACCTTGCCTAAAGCACATTGATTCCAGGGCCGCAAAACCCAATAAAAAACCTAATAAAGAAGTGTGTGTTTGCAGGTGGTGGTCCACGTGGTGGACAAGAGCGCGGGCGGGTCTGCCGTGCCGGCGGCGGAACTGGCCGCGTTCCTGGGCGCGGGTGGCGCGAGCGCGGCGCTCGCCGGCGCTGGGTGCTCCGCCGTCACGCCCATCGCACGCCCCGCGCCCCACGCCCTCGCGCAGTACCTGCAGCACCCGCCGCCTGGTACATACACACTATCATAATCATATAGTCTTATTTCTCGTACAAAACAAAGTTATACAAGGTGATTTTATAATAACTACCTATAACCAGTACCTCTTCTAGGAGGAATAATAATTGTATTGTTCTTCGTAGAAAAATCATTTTCTATTTTGTTTCCTCGCAATCGAACTGAAAAGTATAGTATTTCACTCGAGACTAATAGCCATGACACTGGCACTATATTGCCTGGAACTGTATAAAAGTTAGTAAGGATTTGAGGATGTTTGGATGTGTGTGATTTACTATAAATTAGCATAGCAGGCTCTGACCAGGCCAGTCTTAGGTTTCTGATATCGTTTGAACACAGTATTAGTGAGCATTGCAGATAGTTGATAAATGTATTGTTGTCCTAGGGATGGATCTGCGGCTATGGAAACAGGCGCAGGCGGACAACCCCGACCCAGACAACTATATACCGGTGCCCATCATTGGATTTTCTGAAGTAAGTTGCAGGGGTTATTATTATAAATAATAATAATAGTTATAAAATACATATTAAATACTTGCATTTTTTTTCAATACATAGAAACGGGATGCAATTAAGTTATAGATATCTACCCTAATACACTGCCGGGAGAGGTGTGTGTCGCGTCTTGACGTAGTAATAGTTAGCATTCTGACGCGACTCTTAATCCCATCCTTAACGTCTTAAGGAAGCCTCAAGCAGATCGTCGCTCCATCTAGCTGGGGGGCGTCCCACTACGCCTGCCCAGTCGAACTCGTCTACACCAGCGGTTATCGGTTTTCCAACACATGTGATCAACCCACTGATACAACCCACTGATTGGATACGTACAATCAGGTACGATGCTGAATTGTGTCAAGAACTATCGTCGAACGAAAAGTCCGACCTTTGCTGATCACTAATCAGCTACCACAATGTAGACCCGGCTGGATGAGGTTAGCGCGGGACCGGTCGTCGTGGAGATCTCTGGGGGAGGCGTATGTCCGCAGTGGACGTCTTTCGGATGATATGATGATGAATCAGCTACTGCTCTCTTTGTGTGCCTTATCATGTATGGTGTCGGTCTGTTTAGATAAAGTTGAGGGCGCGATGCCAGGCGGAGGAGGCGGGCCTGCAGGCGGGGTTCCTGCGGCGCGCGGGCGACACGCTGGGCGAGCTGCGCACGCGCCGCGCCGCCTCCGCCGCCAGCCTCGCGCAGCTCGCCGCGCGGCTCGCCGCACTCAGACACACGCTGCTGCAGGTACTCACTACTATCTTGTTGACATCTACTACTACATCTACTTGACTTAGCTTTAAACAAAATAAATACGCACCGAGATAAAAGGAGGTACCGGCAAATAACTGGGATGCTCTCAAGTTTAAGAGCCAGACTAAAAACTGGTTCTGTGGGATTATCTGAAAATTTAAAATATTATACGTAGGTGTAGGTCTGGTGTACGTACATATTTTATGGAAAAGCTCAGAATACAGAACTAATACCAAACCAACTATTAACTAGCCAAGCTTTCATGCTCCAAATTAGGAATGTTCGTTTTGTTTTTGGCTACAACTCCTACGTGGCGTACAAATATACAGGTATCATTCTGTTCTAGGTTTTGAAGAGTTAGTACATACCATTGGAGCCTGTTCAGCCAAAACATCCTAAGCGACACACACAAAATATTCTTAAATGCGTGTTTCCTTTGATTTTTTTGGCGCTTACGATACTTACGTTACGATTGGTCGCTCGAGTAATTGAATATAACGCGCAACTGTTTCTAGTTCGGACGCCTATGAGGGCGGACCCGAAGTCCATTGATTATATGTTGATGGGTTTAGTTAGCTAAATTAATTTGCAGGTGATAGCCCGACAGCAGGTGGTGGGGCGCACGGGCGCCGCGCTCTCTCCCGAGGAGGAGGCGTCGCGCGCGCGCCTCTACGAGCTCGCCTCGCAGCTCGCCGCGCCACCACTCTACAATGTGAGCACTTTCTTCAATTCAATTCTCTTTATTGCACAATAAAAATAAAACACTAACACAGTAGCATACAATAAAAACATCAAGGCGGTCTTATCGCTTTATTTTCTTCTAACTCATAAGCAGCCTGTTGGTATTCTTATACGCTTTCCCTAATACGCTCTGTCACGCCCGGTCATCCACCTTCCTTTTTTTTAAAACGGGCAAATGCAACTACTGAAACCCCACGATGGACATTACTATCCGGTGAGGCTGTGACGGACGTCGTGGCCAACAGCATAGTCAGTTAGAAAAAAAAAGGTGGCCATTATCTACGTACAAATCGAGGGACACGGCACCGGCTGCATACTCTGGAGTTCCTCTGTCTCGGGGGGAGACAAGTTGCTCCGTCGCGATGCGTGCAAAAGCAGGAGGCCACCCCGTTCTGCCGCCATCTTCGGTGACGCTTGGATAGGTGCACAGAGCCCCCTCTATATGCACCCCTAAGGCCTCTATTAGTCGCCTTGTTCTTCACCTTCCTGATGCAACTGCTTCCAACCATCTGTTTCATTCCGTGTGCCTACTCGGTAAGAACTCGTCTGTTTATTTTTACATTAGCTGCATAAACTGCGCGACCTGTTTTCGTTCTGTCTGTCTGAATTGACGTTGCATAGGCGCTCTCGCAGTAAAATGCATGTTAGGACTTTTTATGTCCAAATCAGGTTTTTTGTTTGTACTTTTCAGATTTACATATTGTAACCCTATGTATATGAGGATAAATGACTATTGTGTCTAGCCGTGACGTCATCCGAGGGCCAGACAGACTGGCCGGAGGTGATTGCTTATCTTACATCAATGCGGAGTTGATAGCGTGATAGCGCGCGACCTTGTCTGCCCCGAATTGCATCACGCGCCCTACGCGTGCTATAAACAACACATATACTATACTAGTAGTCCAGGAGAAAATAATAAGTTGTTTTAAGAAGTCCAACGCCAAAATTTTATTCTGATATCCGTTTCCTATAGACAAAAATTGGTTAAAATAAAAACCATTAGGATAATATAGGTGAATACTTATATGTAACATACATACATACGTATAAAGAATATATATTAAACTACATATGTATATTTACCTATAATTTTATTGGCAATAAATTAAATAAAATTTCATCATCATCATCAGCCTTTACCAGTCCACTGCTGGACATAGGCCTCCCCCAAGGCGCGCCACTGAACCCGGTCTCAGTTCTCCGCATCCAGTCACTGCTAGCCAACAAAATATCATTTGTGAATTAGGACATTAAGCGACTAGACCGAATTTTCCATTTTCAAAAATATTAGGTATTTTTTGTGTAGTCATGTAGCCCTTGAAGGAAAAAATTTAGCTACTTAGGGGGCGCGCGCGTCCACCAAAGAGACCCTAGCTCTATGTCTTAACCCATTAACTTGATCTTATTTGAAAAAAAAAGTTTTTAGTTTAATTAAATTAAATAAGGATTATGCATTCTTTATTTTTTTATAATTGTTTCGTTGTTGTTGCAAGTTTGCGTTTCTGAAATAAGGACCGTTGACTAAAAAATAAAATCAAAGGACAATACAACCCGTGGGCTGACCCAAATGTGGGCCGGGTTGACTGTGGAGCCAAATTCAAGACCTCGCATGCTAAAACCATATGCATTGGTGAATATAAGGTTTAAATTATATTGAAGATGCCACATTTGGCGCGCAATCGGCCAAAAGTGAAGGTTTTCACAGAACCTTATCTATTACTAACACCAATCTCTTATCTCCAGACAGAGTTAGCACAGTACGTGTGGCGCAGATAGTAATGTGTATAATATTATGGTGATACTGATGATAACATTCTTAGGTTGTTGCGCGCAAGTCATGAATTCGTGATAATCCAATTCCCAGGGCATTAATATTGGTATATCTATCTTAATACATTCCAATCAAGCTGTTGCCCGCTACTTCGTTCGCTTGGACAATAGATATTTGTTATGCAAGGCTGGAAAGTTGATTATTATTGCGCGAGTACTTGTATTGAAACCTGAGCGTAGCGAGTGATTCAAAGGTACGAAACCCAAAATCACTTTGCTGCCGAGCGAAACACTCAATTTTTCACCTCACTACAGCGAAAAAATTACTAGGTGAATTGAATAGAAGAATTTTTAATAGTTTGTTTCAGCGTCAATGGCTTCGTGGATTAAGCACGGCCTATCATATCGAAAGGTCTGAAATTCGATCCCCGGTTGGGACATTTACCAATGGGTTTTTCTCGAAACTTAAGTACGTTTACTGACTGCTCTTAAACGGTGAAGGAATACATTGTGAGGAAACCTGCATACGGCGAAGAAGAAATTCTTAGGCGTATGTGACGTCCACCAACCCGCACTGGACTTTAGCCCGAACGCCCCCGTTGAGAGGGTAGGCCTGAGCCCCAGCAGTGGAGACATATTATTCTAAACAAGCTGTTGCCCGCGACTTCGTTCACTTGGACAAAGTAAGTTACTCGATACCGAGAGCCTCTCTGATCGGTCACTACAGGTATTTTGTTAAACCTGTATGTCAGTCAGTCAGGGCTTTATTTTATAACTAGCTGTTGCCCGCGACTTCGTCCGCGTGGATTTTGGAAGTAGGTACCTATCTCTGCTATGTACAGACATCGTCTAGTTATAATTTTCCAATGATAAAATCGCCATATTTTAAGGTATACCTTCAGGAACAAACTATGAACACCGTATCCAATTTGGTGAAGACAGATAAAAATTAAAATATTTGTTATTTTCACTTCTATTGCTCATAATAAGCTTCTCATATCAATTTTTATTAATTATTATTGTGTGTTTTTTTTACTGGGACAGTTAGGGCAAAACCAAAACCATAGGAGATACAGGGAAACTGTCTTAGGAACATTTACGTATTTTTTCGTGATAACAATTTTGACATAGTAATCGGAGCAGCAGGAGTTCAGGTGGCATGCATGAATAAGTAGTAAGTACTTTGCACGGTCTGTTTTATAAGAAAACATTTTATTAAATTTGAGTAACTTCTGCTGCTTGGATTTTTTTCTTCCGATATAATGAAGTGATCCTTACATGAAACTGAGTCGAACCGCATTAAATTAAAAATTTTTTTGTACAAATTGTCCCATTTTTATGGCCAACACACGCTTGACCAAAAAAAATTCTATATCATAAAACACTTTCCCTGCATCTCCTATGGTTTCGGACTTGCCTATACTGTCCCAGTTAAAAAAACACTGTATCTCCTATGTCTATGACATCGTCTTGTTACGTTAAATGATTTATCTGTAAATGACGATAACTCTTTTCGCTGTCATCCGATTTCAATAAAACAAAGCCTATAAGTTGCTCCAGGCTGTGCTTAATCTACCTGTGTAAACCGCAAGAAAATCCGTTCAGTGGTTTCGGAGATTAGCGATTACATACAGACGGACAGAAAGACAAAAAAATTAAAAAAAACTTTTTTGTGTACTGTTACTTTTTTTTTATCGCCCACATTCATTTTTTTATAAATTTGTTCAAAGTACAGACACACGATTTCTACTCCTTTATTATAAGTATAGATAAGGCACCTATAGACTATCTTTTATTCTGTCTATAGGTAGATTAGTCCTATTTTTTGAACTGAAAGCACCTTTAGCATTTTCAATAACCACCTTTGAACTGCAAGTTCATACATTTGTATGAATTCCTGACATTTGTTAGGAAATGAGAGATTTTTTATTGCTGTTTGCCATTTCTTGGCCAATTTTCAAGATGTTTGATATACACTATCAATGCCAGTACTCACAGGGGTATAAGGTCTCGTTACAATCCTAAGTTACTCTAGTTTGTTGTTAGGTATTTGTACGCTTTGATGGCTCGTCAAATCAAGCGATCTCCATAAAATTTTGCAAATACATAGTTTGTATCAATTTGGATGAATATAGGCCCACTTTACCCTGGGAAAATGGTAAATAACTATCTACGCGAGCGAAGCCGCGGGCAATAGCTAGTAACAAGTACTCCCCTAAGTCTATAAAAACTTATTTACATAACATACGAAATAAAACGATTATTCCACAATACTCTTTCTAAAGAGTGTTATCATATTATCAAGCTTGTGAATCCAGTTTTATCTGGTAACGTACAATTATAGTACACCACGAATCTGCCTCTGAGTGTATCATGCGGGAAGCGAATGTGCAGGTGCTGACGGTATCACTTGAAACTTTAATATCATGCTACATCATGATAATTTGAGTTGCCGAGGATAAAATTAGATTAATATTTAATGTAGTTTTTAAGATGGTATTTCAATGACCTTTCACTAATAAAAAAGAACAATAAATCTGATGTAACTAAGGCTGATTTCACTGACCCGTCCTGGGCTCCCGGAACGGGGACACAAGTCAGGCGCTAGAAGTTTGTTTCACAGCGACCCGGAGCGTGCCCCGTACTGAACAATCCGGGTCGCTATGAAACCGTATTCTAGCGCCTCACGTGTGTCTCCTCCCCGGGATCCCGTATAGCTGTGAAACCAGCCTAAACTAGAATAAACGTTTCTGTTGTAAAGAACACGCTCATAATAAGTTTGGATTTTTATTTATTTAATATTAATTGATTGATTTTTGATTTGAGAAGATGTCCTAAAGCAATCTTTATAGGTTTATCTATAAACCCGGTTGTATAGCCGGTTCGTCACGTGACCACGAGTAAGGATGTCCGTGATTTGTGGACTTCGGAACAAACATTATGAACTTGCTTATTAGACATTGTACTATGTGTAACAGGTATGGGCGATAATATGACCAATTGTTCAATGTATGATTAAATCAATTGGTGGATTAATAATAGGTGCCCACCTTAGAGCATACATAAGTACCGGTCGTTTGAGCAATATCACCTACAGTTAGATAAGATACATCATTGGTGTTCTGTTTATTCTTCCGGTAAGGATGTCCGTGATCGGTGGAGCCATTACATTAGATTTAGCTAATATCTTAACAGATCTTAACATGCCTATCACAAGATGGACTGACATCTGGTCAAAGTCGCGGGAACTAACTGGTTGTGTACAGCACAGGACCGGTCGTTATAGAGATCTTTCGGGGAGGCCATTGATCAATATTGGACGTCTTCCGGCTGATATGATGAAACAGTCTTTCGATGTGTCCGGTTTTGGATGATCGATTGACCGCTTCTTTGGCTCAGTCGCGTGGGCGTTAAACTCGAATACCACCGGCCGTGGGTTTTGTATAATTTTTACAAGTTGATCTGCAATTTTTATGTATTGTACTCACTAAAATACAAGAAAACAAAATATAGAAAGTGAAATCTGTGGAAACTGTTACTGTCTATGTTTTATTATTTGCCTAGTATTTTCTGTGTTACACTGTGACTTTTTGAATAAATAAAAAATATATACAAAAACTTTCTGTTTGATGTCGTAGGGTCGGCTGAACGAGTTGCTGTGCGCCGTTCGGCTGCAGCGCAGCGCGAGCGCGGGCGCGCCGCACGAGCGGTACCTTCTCGACCCGGGTAAGTCGCTTTTCTTTCACACTACAGCCGTTTACGAGCAGTTTAGTAATCAATCAATCAATCATCGTCATCAATTCTCGGATTTTTCATCGCACGGTAAGCCGAAAGAAAACTATGGAGTCGATATTAACATTAAAACCTATTTCAACTTAGTTACGTGGGTACCTAATGTGTGCTTAGGTGACAATCCTAGTTTAAGATTAGACAAATCTAATCAATTATAATTATTTTATTTACTCGGTGCCTGTTTTGAAGTTTAACATTAAATTATTTTGTACATACGTCGTAAAAAGAATATAATGTTATCGGCTGAGCTCTTTTTTAATCTCATGACAATGTAATAATCAATCAAATATTATATGTGTACCTACATGACCTACAATGTATAAGTTTTCGCTGTCTCTCTTATTTTATGTTCTTATCGAACTGTATTTATTGGATATTAAAAGCTTTTGTGAAGCCTCCAGCTGACTAATCTCAACACATCAGCGAAATATACAATGATTAAACATTTTGTTAGCTGTTATCATTTCCGTGAAATTATCATAGGATTTATATCTAGGGCCAAAAATTATCATTTAAAAATGAATTTCTATCGCAATGTTAGCATTTTTCTGAAATATGTCGAAATTAGGATTTGACAAAAAGAAACTGAATGTGGCGAAGTCAAACGAACGGGGATAATTTTTTTTGGAATATCCAAAAATAAGGGGTATTCAAAGACGTCAATAAGACGCCTTTAGTAAGGTAATTAAAGGCTAAAATGTTATTCTAAGGTGCCCAAGAGGATGTGAAGCAATTCCTGTCGCTGCAGCAACGTGGCATGGCCCACCTGATGCAGACAGTGAAGAAGGACCTCGCGGCTCTCAACACCATCGCCGAGGGCATGGCCCGACTCGTTCGGGCGTAGGACTCTACAGTACGTGGTCATACTTATGTATTATGGCGCACAGAATTAAAAATTGAAATGATTTTGTGAGTATATTTTGTTGAATAAAATTAATTATCGTGAAAAATTCAATGTTTATTATAATTATCATATTAGGCAAAAGAATGAGACAAGTTCTTCTCTCCTGTCTTACGAAAGCAAACGTATTTGCGGTTACATTACAAAATATACAATAGATAATGTTCCTATATTTTTGCTGCTAGAGTCGCACATGTTGACAAAATGTCCTTCGTTTTCTGGTATAGATACTTCGGTACCGGGTACTGGGTAGGTACTTCGTTTTCTGAATCCTAGTAGCAACTTAACAATTTCAATGAGTTTTTTTCGAGATCTCTTCTGGAATCTCTTGTTTTAAGTCACCCCACACTAACGCGGTGACAATGGCGACTTGGGGGCAAGGAACGAATCTTACCATAGCAAACTGCTTTCAACCCTTTCGCTGCGCGCCGCCGAGCGCGTCGCCGCCCTCTCGCTTCTGACCGTTTCCCCGCGATCGCATAGAATAGCTACGGTTGAATTTTAATAATTATACAAAAATAGACTTCAAAATTAAGGATTTTATATTACATTTGTCATTTGTCAGAATAGCCCAGTTAATTATTGCTTTAAAGATTACGATTGAGCTGAGCGATTTGAGTCCATAATATACACAAAATTGACATCTCATCTAAGGAAAAAAAATGCGAAAATACTGTCATCAATACAACTACATAGACGTGAATTTTCCACATATCGTCTTTGGTATCAGATAAGGCACATTAGTCTTATTATTTGTAGCAGGTTTGCATTTCTAAACTGTTTGTCATGACGCCTTGTGTGAACTTTGATAATAATATGCTGAATGCAATGAACGAAGCATTCAGGCAGAGCACACGCTTTTAAGGTGTGAATGAGAACGCTCAATGGTGTTAAGGAGGAGTACTTACGATTGTTTTTTAAACGAAAACTAAATTTGTTAATCAAAGTAGGATATTAATGCTTTCGGCCACCGCGCCATCGCAGCTGTGTTTCACAACCAGTTGTCTATGAGGAATTTGTAGTATGTTATGGCAACCAGTTGTGATAGAAGATTTTTTTTTGGGATGTAGTAAACAGCAAATAATAAACATGGCACCTAATAATTCAAATTCAAGGTATCTAACCTACCTAACCTACCCAGTTCAATATTTTAGGTGCCACTTTCAGAATTTTTACGTGCCTGGATTATTATTTGCCAATTTTTTATTTAGCCGACTAATTTTTGATTTATATAAATGCGGAACATGTTGTTGGGATGTATAGACCTGTTAACTTAATTTATACATTACCGTTTATGTTCCTGAAATTTCAAAAATAAAAATAAATAAATTTTATTCTTGGCAACCTACTATGGTTGTGAACAAAGAACATTAACTCTTCAACTATAGGCTTTTTCAGATTTTCCTTGGTGGCAACTGGTTGCGTAACAAGAATAACATTTCTTCTATAACAACTGGTTGCCATAAAATACTAAAAAATCCTTGTAGACAACTGGTTCTCAACACAGTTGCGATGACGACTTATTATTGAGCGTCATTAATTAAAATAATTTAGAACATGTGAGTTGGTGTCATTATGTGATTGAATTCAGTAAAATGTCTCCAAATATTCAATTTTTAATGGCGCTGGCCGAATGAGAGAATATTTTATTCACCCAGTGTCTTAGGGATAAAAATAAAAATATAACAATAAACAATATAAATAGAACTTTATTTGTATAAAAATACTTAACTTTTGGTACTTAAATCTAATGGCAAGTCTGTTCGTCTGACTAGTTCTTCAATAGGTCTGCATTCCAGGCGCTTAGCGCATATAAGGTTCAAAGGCATCTCCTCCATGACATAGCTGTCAGTATTATCATCAGTTACATTAACTTCTTCCATAGTGATGTCTTCGAGCCTGTGATTATCTTCATATGTGATTGCTTTCTCTATAACCGTGGGCCTCAATACTGGGTAGTTGATACTGCTAGTATAGTAATTCCTGTAAGTGTGTTCGTACATTTGTGTGTACTCTAAATACGACATTTCGTGATTGGGAACTCGCAGTGGATACATTGGTTCCATAGACCTCAAATATGTGATTCGGTCTACACGTGGGTATCCCATTGGCAACGAATGATCTGCCAAAGGTAAAATTGGATTGTAGGGCGGTATTGTCGGCGACGTCGCGGCTGTGGTTGCAGGGCTGTAGACTAGACGAGGTTGTGACATCGAATCCATATTTGTGAATGAAGAGCCGCTATCCCGCATCGGCGAGATGGTTTCCGGACTCTGGGTGTCGTCTGACGATTCCCGTTTCGTAGACTCTTCAGTGGCGAAGTGTTTGTAGGTTTTGACGTGTTTTCTGAGGCTCGAGGGGTCGGTGTACCGTTTGTTGCAGCCGGGTACCTTGCAGGCGTAGGGCTTGTCGACAGTGTGCGTTCTCGTGTGCTTGAAGCGATCGCTTGAATTGGAATACGCCTTACCGCAGCCCTGTTGAAATAGTGACATCAAATTAGTAATTTTCTCAAATTTCGGGGTTTTTCAATACATTTCCGTGGTTAAAATTTATTCTGTGTATTAGGTATTCAAAGATATGTGTTGCAAATATCAATAGATATCCTAGCTAAGAATACCACCCTTTTGTCTTAATTAGGTTTATACTTCGACTAAACTCCTTTAATTAAGCGCCAATAAATTATTTGGTGAACAGTTTTAGACTTACCTCATAGGGGCAAACATAGGGTTTCTCTCCAGAATGTGAACGGAGATGGATTTTGAGGTTCTCAGCTCTTGAAAAGCTCTTGTGGCACTGGTTGCAGGTGTGTGGGCGCTCGTTGGTGTGTGTACGCACGTGCACTAACATCTTGTACCTGTTGACAAAACAAAACTAGTAAATATATTTGTAGAATTCTCTTTGAGTTGTACCTAGTCCTAGTGTTCCGCCTTTGATGGCTGTTGTTTACATAGATTTAAAAAATTAAATTTGATAGGTATTTTTATTCACGAACTGAAATACTGCCCGCCCTCGCTATTACTTCGTTTTCGCTTAGCGTTCTTTTTTTCTTTTTGCTGTGCTTCTAAGGGTCTTAGCGTGATGTTAAATAGCCTATAACCTTCCTCAAGAATTGAGCTATCAAATGCAAAAAGATTTTTCATGATCCGACTGGTAGTTCCAGAGGTTTTCGTTCAAACTCTTCAACTTTATTATATTAGTAGATTCTATGTTCTGTAGAGAAACAAATGAAGTTAATTAGCTACTGACCGTGCGTTGAATCCCCTGTGCGGCCGCGCGCACGCTCGCCACCCGCAGTAGAACAGCCCGTCGCTGTGGACGTGCGCGTGCGCGCGCGCCACGTGCGCCGACAGCCGCGCCACGCTCGGGAAGCGCACGCCGCACCCCCGCCACCCGCACTCCGCGACCTCACCCCCCTCCGCGCCAGACTCGTTCCGTTCAGGGGATGAACCGCCTGATGACTCCTCATCTTCTATCTGTAATGTGTAGTTATTAGTACCTATTGATGTTGGGTCAATGGTGTATCTTGGAATAATTGGTCACATTAAATTTTTAAATACCACTACCATTTACTAATGGAAGGACAAACGAGCGTAATTACGTGGGTTCTTGTGAGTCGCGTTTTATTATTAGCGTAATTCGGTTTCATTATGTCCAGTTCATTTTGCGTCATCGTGTGGCAAAAGCTGGACTTCTTTTGAAAGTATGAAACCGAATGCAGCGTAAATGACGCGACTCACAAAATTACGCTCGTTTGGCTGGTGCCAACGATTCGAACCATAGAAAACTAATTAAAAATAAACATAATTTTTTACGAAAAATAAAGTTAAGAACTTTATTTTTTCGTTTAAAAATAGTTTTTTTGTACCCCGACGACTTATTGATCCCCTAATTTTTTAAAATTTCTACCCTTACTGGTGAAATATATTTTTCCAATTGAAATTTCTATTCAATAAAAAAAGAATAATTCAAATCGGTTCACAATCGCGTATGTTACACGCACAAAAAAAAACAGTCGAATTGAGTACTTTCTGCTTTTTGAAGTGTCGGTTGAAAACTTTTAATATTTTTGATTGGTGTTACTAATTTAAGAGGAAACAGTATTCAATTCACACCTGCGGCGGCAGAGGTGGTAGCACCACAGGCCTGGCGAGGTACGGTGCGAATCTCTCCGCCGGTACCCATCGCTGCAGCCTGCAACCCCCGCCCGGTAGCTCCGGCCTCCATTGCGGAAATACCAACATTGCTGCACTATTGCACTAAAATGTACACTGAACCGAGTGACTGTGTGATGCGGTCACCGCGCGGTCGCAACGGACAATGATGGCTGGAACTCGCGTCGCCTACTTATAAAACGTCTCCAAATGACAAGGCACTGATAAGCGGACGAACTCCCCCGCGAACAAACTGTTTTGTACTTACATTAAGTGAGGTTTTTTAATACAGAAACTGATGAAATTTTACTTCTCTCCTTTGTTTCGTCATTGAGTTTCTGTTAATAGTTTTTTTCTACCGACATCATTCGTTGGGGATACAATTTTCCTACATTTCCCATTCTTTTCCAAACCCATTATTATTTTTAGTCAACTTAATTTTTCTCGAATAATTCACGGATTCGTGTCGATTAGGTTCAAATTGCTAGTGCTGTCTGATACGGCATTTCGCGCGCGTGTGTGTGTGTGGACAGTCGTTATCATAAGCCGCCTGTCGCGGCCGTCAACCAGTTATTACCGGTGCGATAGGCCGCGGTTCAATAGGTGACTGATAGGCCGCTGGTACGTAGCGACCCCTTACTAGTTCTCAGTACGATTCTAGGAACTTCGAGGGCTTTTTTCTGTCTAGATTTTAAGAAAGAGATATACAGAGAAAAATACGTTGGATGAAGAACATTTCGTGACTTGAAACAGCAGTTCAGAAATTACAAGAGCCAAAAATATTTATAAATTACTTTACCTAACCAAAACAAGAGATATAGTTGCGAATGTTGATACTGTAGGTAGTTTTTATGTATGTAATATACGGCTCTATGACCTTGTGTGGGGTTTCGCTGTGTTTCTGCAGTCGCCACAGGCCGGTTTCACGTTGTCAGTTTTCTTGTAGGTGGTAACTCCGCGAGCTGTGTTGTACCAAAGAGTTGTCATATTATCATCATATCACGACGATTTTTCGACTCTTTCAGAAGGCCAGTTTTTGAGCGTCCTTTTGATCGCCGACGGTGATATTTCGCGGGCGTAAGCCGTAATCGCGTTGTGAATTACATTATGTACAGTAATCAAAGTCCACTCGAGGTAGTTTAACTACTTGTAAATCAAAGTCCTTACTACCCGGATGTCTAAAGATAGCCAGATAAGCATCGATGTTTAAACTGATAACAACTACCTGCGCAATTAATTTTAACTTGCTGCTATTTTTATCCGGCTATGTCTACGCCCAAAAGAAGTCTTTATTAGGTATTTTCATTCGCGTGCATTTTAACGATTTAAACATTAGGTGTGATTCCATTTGGTCAGCAACGGGGATCTTTACAGGATAGAGTTTTGACTTTGTTTTATCTCTCCATCTCCTTTTTAATGTCGGAAAACAAAACGACGTGAGAAACTCCAATGTTGTTGCTTGTGAATTCATTGTCGCATCTATATTACCTAATGCATTTTTTTTGTGCCGCACGCAAGTATATCCTCGGACAGGCAGTCAGTGATATTGTTGGAATGTTGTTTGCTTTTCTACTACAATTTCTCTAAAGCCATGTGTGCTGCTAGAATATTCGTACACATAATATAAGTACAATATACCATATTTCTTAACAAAACGGGACCTTTTTAGGAAACGGCATACATGCAGAGTTTGTTTCTGAAATCTGTGAGAAGGAGACCTTTGCGAAAGAAACCTTTTCAGCAACGGGACCTTATGCGTTTAGCCATAAAAATATTTTTTGAAATTCAATATTTAGTTCGTATAGAACGTTATGTACCTTTTGAGTTTCATGGATTCCTACTTAAAATGTCGTTATTTCCGGACATATTCATTATTTTCTATGATAGGGCATAGCCTTCCCATCACCTAATAAAGCCCTTCAGGCGACAGCCGTACACTTTAGCTTTCAGTAAAGTCTATTCAGGAAGATAACGTAATTTAGCAAACGCTACGCTTTTTTTTGAGGATTTCGTCACTTACTATAGTAATAAGTATACGAAGGCAAATCGAGGACGCTGTTATCAGTGTCGTGCGTGTGTGGGTGGGAGGCGCGTGTGCGCACACGGTTCGTGAGGCTGTGTGCGGCGGCGGGCGCTCGGCCCCCTGCGGCCGGCGCGCGCGCCGCTTTCAGCCGGTTCGCTTATCTGCACAGCTTGTTGTCGTCTACGCGGCCGCGGGATTCTCAGCACTCACAATAATAAAATTAATGACTGCCAGAATTAAACAAATGGCACAGTTATTCTTGATGAGTTGACACATTGGATTAATGTTAAGTTAACGGCTCTGTGCTGGCTTGTTGTCTCCTGCATAGAGTGTGAGGCGTTTGACCTTAAAATAGCTTGATTTTATAATAAAGTTATTCGAAACATCAGCGATATCCTAATGTTTCGATTTCTGTAAATTGTCTTGAAATGGAAAATACCTGTCGGACTTATATGAAACCAAACGAGTAAGATACGAAGTTCTCTGACATCCATATTATCCGGTAAATATTATCTGACAAGAATCAGAGTACCTAAGACCTTGTCTTAGTACGTAAGTAAAACTTTCAATTAATTTACTTTATCAGGGCTCTGTGATTTGTCTGAACTTTGTATGAACAAGGAATAATGAGAGTCTTACATGAGTAAGAATCAAGGTTTTGTCCTATTGTCGGATAATTTGACTAGTTTGTTTTGTCACTGTATTCGCCATCTGTTTACTGCCTGGCCGGCTATCGCAGTCCGGCGGGGGCATGCGGACAGTTCATCGGCGCTGGTCCGAACCGGTTACCGGTTATCGGGATGCTGCTCGTATACATGGACAACACCCATCTATTTCATCATCCTATTTACGATTCACTAGCTAAAATCAAAAATTTATAGTTTTGTTCAAAAACTAGCAGACGATCCGCTTTTGAAAATTCTTCAGACAAAGTATCCCGCGCAGAACCAAGCTATCGAATAGTAAACACCTGATTTGAATAGATTCAGTGGTTCATTCATTTGGAGGGAAAGTAGTTAACAACACGAAAAGCAACTCTAAATAGTGATGAGTTTTGTCGATTGCAAACGGACGTCCGCATGTTCGAGAATATTCGAATATAGGAATTACCTAGGTAACTCTTTTGGAGGGAGCGAAGTGTCATGGTCGTCTCTTCTATTTTCATCATCATCATCAACAGCCTATTAATCTCCCCACTGCTGGGGCTCAGGCCTACCCTCTCAACAAGGACGTGCGGGCTATAGTCCACCACGCTAGCCCAGTGCGGGTTGGTGGACTTCACATGCGCCTAAGAATTTCTTCTTCGGCGTATGCAGGTTTCCTCACGATGTTTTCCTTCACCGTTTGAGAGCAGTCAATACATGTACTTAAGTTTCGAGAAAAAACCCATTGGTACATGGCCCAGCCGGGGATCGAACCTCGGACCTTTCGATATTATAGGTCGCGTCTTATCCCCGAGGCCACTGACGCTCTCCTCTTCTATTTTATTTTGAGGATATTATGAGGATATGAACCGTAGTGAAAATCGCCGACTCACTCTAGTCACAGTAGACAGTCCTTTTCTGTCAAAAGCTATTATTTTATTAATATTTATAATATTATTAATATTTATTGATCAATAGTAATATTTATTATGTCGATGCAAGGCGATTTTATTAATTGAAACCATTTGGTTTATAACGACTTTTTTCTTTTAAAACCATTTAATCAAAGTCGCCGGTTTAGTTAGATTAGAATGGTTTTCGATGTTTTTTTCCGGAGGTAGAAACTCAATACTTACCTATGTCTTCTTCCCAGCGCTAACACCTTGGAAGCGGTGGTATATAAAAAATTGACGTTGTGTAAATGTACCCAGTGTACTTACATACAATAAAATAGTTTTGACTTTTGAATAGGTGAACAATGGGCTACAATGGGCATTTTGACATAACTAGGTAGAGTTATTGCCTCCGACGATATCGTTTTTGATTTTTTAAAATAATACCTTGATTGTCGTCATTGTTTGATTGAATTCACGGTAGTTGTCTACAATCTACAATATTTTGTTAATATAATGGAGATGGACAGTCTCAATATAGATCAAGCCAGTTGATATTGCGCAATTGTGATAATTTTGATTACGCTAATCTGTCTGTCTAGACGGTGTCACGTCATTGTTATCGAGGATCGATCGATAAGTATAATATTGTATTCATTCAAAGGTGAAATTGTAGGTGACTTTGGGATTTAATAAGCCCTATATTTTTCCGTGACTCGACAGGCATACCAAAAGGAAACGCTTCGTCTACATATGAGTCGTATAATATCAAAGGCGGCATATCTGTCGTTTGGCCATAAATGAGTAGGTATTGAGTCTTGATGTCATTACGTCAAGTCAAGACTCAATGAGTCTTGACGTCAAGACTCAAAACTCATATATTGGCCAAACAACAGATTGCTGCTTCTCATTAGAAGAAAAGTTTACAGTTCAATTACAGCTGAAAATGAGATTGCCGCCTTTGTTTGAGTAAAAAAATCGTTTAAGTACATTATTTGAAATAAAAAAGGCCGATGACGACATAGACCAGTGGAGTTCAAAAATATATGTCTGTACGAACGATCTAATCTTAGAAACTATATACCTAGGTGACAAAATTTGACGGGGTAGGTAGCTTAGGGTAGGTATACAAAATCTGAGGCCAATCGCGCTAATTCTGAACGATATTGCCAAATCCAAACCATAAGCAAAAACGTTATGCTGCATTTACACGTTTAACGTGTGGAGCAAAGGTTTGCCAAACGTGTAAGTACATGCAGCATAACGTTTTTGGTTATGGTTTGATAATATCGTTCAGAATTAGCGCGATTGGCCCCCATAGTAAATATATTATCTCGATTCGATTGTCTGGGAGCCAGAACATGAGCTCTGATTTCCCAATATTTGTATGAATTTGTAGTTCGTTGATTTGTCATTGCAAAGGTTATAAATTGTCCTAGATCCGTGTAGACGTCGACAATTCGGTTTAATTACGTGATAAGAGTAATCCTTAGTCTGTCTGTAAGTACATATGCATGATGGTCACACCGCAGACACGTGTAAAACCCCCCGCACTAGCTTAACACTAATTATAGGGCGGGGGTTGGGACACAACGTCCCACTTTCCTGAAATTGACAGTTGTGTTACCTTTGTACCAATTTCACAGAGGATGTAATATGCCAATATGTCATCTAATAATATAATAGGTATAGACTTACCAAGTTATCTATAAACTGAAGGGTGACTCTGCCATCGTTCCATGCCCGTCATTCTATACAACTTGTGCTGACGGCCGAATGACATTCCGATTCTGCCACTTCACAGATAACTTGGTATATCTATAGGTAACGACTCTTTCGGGAAAGTTTTGTTCTAACCATGTAGGTATAACCAGAACGTTTTACAAAAAAACATAACCCTGCTGACACGCAGTCGGGTAAAAATGAAGTGAAGTGCAGAAAAATAACAGTCATACGAATCTTGGAGACTGCTGAACATAATTTAACGGAGTTTAAACTCATTAGCTTAGGGTTTGAGATAGGTACATGATCTATCAGTTTTAAATCTCGACACGATGTCAGGGAGCTTGCCCACAGAGTATGAGCCCTCTTACCTAAACCACCCTAAACTAGTTGTAATTGAAAGTCCTCCAGTTAGTCCACGCGAAGTTATTTCGCTGAACGACGCGAACCAGACGCGGACGTAGTCGCGGGCAACAACTAGTTTGAACTATTTCTCTATTGGTACATAACACTAGTATTTTTCAAAGTAAATCCAATGAGGATTACGGACTAGATTTAGCACTAAATTGGCGGAATTTTCGAATGATTATTTTCTTAATTTAAATAAAGCTAGGATGCTTATTCGCGCTTGTTCCAAATTAAAAATGCATTAGGTATGTCACTCATTGTCAGTAAAGGAAAGAGCGTTTTTTCTGCTGGCAATTGGAGCACCAAATGCCCGTTTTGGAGTGACAATGGCAAAAAATCTAATCTTAGTACTGATTTCAATGACTTACCATTATTAATATGGCTTCGTTTTACGTTGCACTTCAAATTTTTTAAATTAGCCGGTTCAATACAATAGCGGCTGCAGTGATGGCAATCACCGTCCGCTGTGACCACATTGTGACGTAGTTGCCGCCAAAAGATCATGCCGGGTTCGACCACACGCGAACTACGCCAAAATAAAATCTCTAAAATAGCCGGCGCGATTATAGTACTGTAGCCAGCGGAACAAACTATGTAATTACAAATAAATGATCGTAAAAAATGTTTTATTTACACACGTACCTACTAAAATATAAAGACATCTAACTGTTTTGATTGTTGAGAGCGCCTGAATTGTAATATGTATCTGCAAAGTAGGTACCTACGTAAGTAAAGTGGTAAGTACCGACTTATTTATTTTATTCATTTAATGATTTATTGTACACACAGAAATAAAATAAAAACAATACAAAACAACAGAAAATTATACAAAGGGTCAAGCTTATTTCAACGAAATCTCTCCCAGCTAACTCGCGGTTGAGAATATACCTAATCCTACACAAAGAAATCGGTGTACGTACCTAATTGTTTTTAATTTTATTTGCGCAATAAAGTATATATTGTATCGTCTTAAAAGAAAAACCGACGAAACCTTATATTAGCTACAAGGTTGACACTTTAAAAAAGCTTTAAATGGTCACCGCGATTTTTATTATTATTTTTAGGTTCTACTACTTGGTAAGTACAACAATGAAAAGCGCCACTTGAAAAAGCCAAATTCATGTAGGTAGGTACTTAAAAATTTAAAAGAAACGGTAACGGCGCAGAGCGTTGCAACGCAGCGCGTTGCGTAGCACGTCACACTGGCCAGTCGTCGCGACGTGCTGTGCCGCAACGCGCCGTGCCGCAACGCGCTGTGCTGCAACGCAACGCACTGCGCTACGGTCTGGACCGCAATTTCTCCAAATAATAGCCTAGGCCGAGAATTAAAGTCACATAAAGACCGTTTTTAATTATATTTCCATATTTCTTATCAATTTTTATTTAATTTCCACATAAATTTTTGTATTGAAACACAAATGACGTTTCCGTTCTGCACGCGCGGTGTCGCACAGCGCGCGGTGTGACGTCATCTAGTAAGTTACTGTATGTCAACTAGTGAGAGACATACGCGTGCTGCGTGCGTTCGTGCGCTCGAGTTGTCTCTGCGTGTCTTGATGCACGGATACGCGCGTAGCTGCGCACGCTGTGCAGCATCGGGCGTTTTCTGTGTCCTCTCCCATAATAAATATAATAATATTCCATACACTACAACGTCATAAGCCGTGCTGCGCTGTGCTGTGCCGTGCTGCATCATTTTTAAAGGTGTTTAAGCTAAAATAAGGTTTAGGCGGGTTTCCTATTAGATACTAAAATTATTTGTTTCCCTGTCGCACAGTATTATGATTAAAAGGACGGCACAAATGTTGTCAAATTTTAACTTTGTGCCTTCAGAATCGGGCTTGTTCTGTAAATAAATCAATTTTTTGAATAATATCTTCCCTTTTCTTTTGTAATTAGCTTGTTCCGCTGGCTATAGTACTATTATACCGCGGTGCGGTGAAATTAAAATAGTCATACACACGTTGTCTGTCCGAATGACGTTTGTGATCCCAGCTTTCCCCCCAACAGAGTTTTCATCGGTCACATACATCTTGCGTTTATAAACGCGAAAGGTTGTAAGGATATTTGGATGTATGCGTTTGCTTTTCTCTATTGCGCAAAAACTACGGAACAGATTTTAATGAAACTTTACAGTAGTAATATAGATAGGTATTATAATACAGAATAACACATATAATAAGGGAAAAGCTGTTCCCGCGGGAAAAACTTTACTACGCGGGCGAAGCCGCAGGGAACTGTTGAGGTGCCAGTCCGTAGCCGACCGCACGCAGCACCAGCAGGCGACACTGTCGTCGCGACACTACTGTCTATGTAATTGTATGAAATACGTTCCGTAGCCAGCGACAGTGTCGCCTGCCGCGACAGTCCGAGCGGCAGCGACACTGTCGCCCGACCGCAGACCAGGAGATCTATTTTTGAATCGCTCTCCTCGCTTCGAGTGGTAATTTCTACTAATTTTCCTTCGACATCCGATACAAAAATCAGTAGAATCGACCGAGAATCGACCGTTTGAAATTCGAATCGACTGGCATAATACGCTGCTGCCGCATGCGGTCGGGTACGGACTTAGAAAAATCACATGCAATCACGCACGACCGCAGCGACACTGTCGCCGGGCGACACGTCGCGACGACAGTGTCTCCTGCTGCTGCGTGTAGTCGGCTACGGACTTGCACCTTTAGTTACGTACTTACGTTACTTACTATCCCGTGATACTTCTTTGTAGGGTTCCCACCTGCCCGCTCTTCTTGATTTATGGGTTACCAGCATAAAAAATACGGCTTTTAGATTCTTTTACGAAAGATAATTAGAACAGCATTTGTAGATGAAGATACTAGATACCAGGGATGTTAGATACCAACCCAGAAATTATGAGCGGCCTGATATTGCAGAAAAAACTATGATGATAAAATTTTTGGCGGGTAATTTTTTATTGAAATTTACACTAAAATTTGATACGAACACCCTAACCAACCACTCAAACGTTAGTCCACAGGGGGGCGGGCGGGCCGTAGGTGGTCGCCCGCCCGGCCCCATAATCATTTTTTACTTTTATTTACTAAACTACTGTATCTATATCGAAGAAAAATATTGTCTAGAGAGGTAATAGTATACAGCATTAGACTGTGTAAAAGGAGAACTATACAATTAAAAAAAAGTTGAAGCCGCCGCACCGCCGCCGATACCATTAAATTTTCGAAAGCACTCCGAAACAGTGGTGACTGTACATAAATTGAAGGTACATGTTCTTAACATTAAATACTACAATACTATTATAGTCCTCTGTGATTACGGGTTTCTGCATAACGCTGTATTATCCTAGCCTGAAAAACGGGGTAACCCGTAAAAAAGACATCGGGCAATCCTATTAATTCTACCTACATGTTAGAACTATTAAACTATTTCTAACTCATAATAATTAATATATCAATTATCATAGGTAGGTATAGTCTAACACATATATAGATATAGAAGAGCGTCAGTGGCGTCGGGGATAAGACGCGGCCTATCATATCGAAAAGTCCGAAGTTCGATCCCCGACTGGGCTATGTACCATGGTTTTTTTTCTCGAAACTTAAGTACATTTTACTGACTGTTCTCAAACGGTGAAGGAAAAACATCGTGAGGAAACCTGCATACGCCGAAGAAGAAATTCTTAGGCGCAAGTGAAGTGCACCAACCCGCACTGGGCTAGCGTGGTGGACTATAGCCCGAACGCCCCCGTTGAGAGGGTAGGCCTGAGCCCCAGCAGTGGGGGCATTTTAATAGACTGTTGATGATGATGACTGTATAGATTCATCAAAATCTGTTCTATAGGGACAAAGTTGTTTCATTTCGTCTAATAATTTATCAGTCATATCCAGGCAGAAAAAGTAACGTACATCACACTATGATTTTATTATATTATTTAAATAGATATCAAATTTTAAACGTGATTTGCTTTTGTATTTATTATTATTTGTGTGTTACTTTCGACCATTGTTGATCTATTGTGATCGTTTAGTGATATCTTTGCATCCGTTAGGAACACCAGTACGCTGCACGTGCTTCGCTTTGAGGCAAATTAAATAAAACATTGGTTTCAAAAATCAGCCAGTTTATTTCCACTATCAATAGGTAAGTACAAAAGATATGTCAAGTAAATAGAGGTCATTTAATTCCAATGAACATTGTACGAATAATAACAGAGGTAGGTAACGTTGGGTGTAACAAAATCGCTTGCAACACCCGTGCACGTTTAAAACAGTGGCATTATTTGCGTCTAGTCTTTTTCGCATAAAATGGTGCGCTCCAGAACACCTTACAAACACAAAGGAGGACTTAGATCGTGCCTCAGAGCCTTCACAGGGAACCCTATTATTTACACAATAGGCATGATGACACTAACTAAACACAATAAATAAGTGTAATTCTAATGAAACTTGAATAGTGGATTACAAAACATGTAGGTAGTTATTTTTTTATTATGAGGTCGATAATTATTTTAATAAAATTAAACTACAAATTACGACAATCCGCCATGGTAGTATTATGCTGAACACCAATCCACCAATCACAGGAAATTACGTCACATTTGATTATACAAAAGCGAAGTACGAGTTTTTTGAACGTGACGTCACAAGCGACGCCATGACACCGGAAGCGTTTTGGTGTGAATTTTAAGTTTGAAAATTATAAAATGTCCGTTTCTTTTACTAAACCTTTATTTTTCGCGGTAATATTTTTTATTTATTTCTTTATTATTGCTACGGGGGCAACAAGCAGGCGGGCCTCCTGATGATAAGAGGTCGCCGCCGCCCATAGACATCTGCCACACCCGGTTGTAAATAGTATTAATTTCCGAACATTAAACAATAGTTTTTCAAAATTATTGTCATCATGCCTAATAAATTGTTATTTTGACTGCGCAAGCTTCTTTTCGCGATGTACACAATTAGTACCGCTGTCGGATTGGTCACGACTGAAGGAAGCTCGAACGTGGTATTACAATTTTCATTTTCAGACACAGTTCCGCCCGTACCGGTCGGAATAGTACCTGTCAAAAGATATGAGAGGTAATGAATGAGCCGGAGAGAAATATGGACAATAAAATGTTCACCAAATGAATAGGAAAGTTTAATAAACTCTGGAGAAAAGTCCAGTGAAATAAATAAGATTTGCTCCTAACGTAGATTAATTTAAGTAGCTATGAATACTAATGGGAAAATTGTTTTAAGTACCGATTAAGTACAAAGTTGTCATTATTTGATTAATCTTACACTTTCGATGTTCGAACACATTAACGTAGGCTTAAGTTTAAGTACAGACACTAAAATTGAGCTATCGAAATTACTTATCACGCGATTTACTAAGTCGTGGAAGGACCATTTTAAATAAACCATTACTTTATATATCTTATTATAGAAAAATGCTGAAGCGAAACAATGTACTGTAATAATACGAAGGTTATAATAATACAAAAAAGTAAAATACTATAAAAAAGCAGCATACTTATAATGTATAAATAGTAAGTACGTACGAACTTCACGTCGCTAATTGCTAAGTTACACTAATAAATGTATGTAATGAATAAGACTCAATACACTTTAAAAAATTAAACTACTTAGAGAAAACCGCTCCTAAGCGAAATATAAAAGGACATCACAATAACGTGAAATGCCATAACTGGGGAATGATAAGTTTTCGAGTCTTACACATCTGTTCCAACACAAATGGCACACGAAAACACGCATTTAATCCTAATAACCAATAGATGGTGGACTGCAAAGACAGCGCGGTAAAACAAACTTGTTTTTGCTGTTAGTATCCCTTTCATGTACTAGTATTTTGCTTCCGAGACGCAAATAGCGTTTGGTTTCGTGTGCCATTTAATTTGTAATGGAATTTAGAAATCTTATCTTTTTAAGTATGTCGCTGGCTTTTGGGCTTATACAATGTTTAAGTAGAACCACCTCATAATTATATAATTATTTATGGGTCTTACACACGAAATAGTTTTATTTACCTTGCCCGACGTTTCGACCAGGTTACACTGGCCGTGGTCAATATGATATGAATACAAAGCGCGAAAGTCTAAAATGTACTAGAACCACCTCCTTAAAAAACATCAAATAGGATTTTAATTTCTCAAAATCTCCTACTTTGTAATATTTAAATGAAGCCTTGCATTAAAGGCTACTTAGATTGAAATTAAAACCAAGCTTTTAGTAAAGCTTAATTCTTAATTTGTTGGATAAATGCGATTTTTTTTAGGATGTCATACCAGTGTAAGTTAAACTTTTGTTTATAAATTGCAATGCACGAGGTGTAAGGTATAATCTCTCATAATAAGTTCATTGAAAATTTAACTTACTATGAAAGGGTTTTTTTCTATCATGATTCGTGTCGGTAATACCTATAGTTTGGACGACTTTTCTCGTTTTTGCAGCCCTCAATAATGCAACTTGTCAGTACTCTTATTGTTGTACATAGGTAGGTACCATAAATAGGCAAATTGTAAGTACCATTAAGTAAATACCAATAAGTTTAAGTACATTATGTTCTGCTCCCAGATTGGAGGATCTATTGATTGAAAATTTTCAATAAGCTCAAAATAAAAAAAATGTGTTATAGTTAAGTTTTAAATCAATTTCCAATCCAATTGAGGAGTCGATCTAGATATTACATTAACCTTTCGAAACCCGAGGCCCAGAGCGCAATACCTTGCTGGCTCGATATTTAGCCGGCGGGTTTCCAGAGGTTAATGACCGAATTAAGAGGAAGTCCGTCAGGGTGCTGTATGGCGTCGCTCGAGCGGTTCCTTGTGGGCCGCACGCTTGCCCGCGGCGTGTCCTAGTCACGCGTACGTCTCCTTGAAACGTTTCTGGAGGTGGTGGGCGGCGTTCAGCAGGCGGTGGTGCAGGGTGAGGTGGGGCGGGACGAAGATGGGCGGCGCGGGGGGCTCCGCGCGCAGCGGCAGCGTCGGCAGCGTCGCCGCGTTATCGGGGTGGCAGAAGAACGCGACGCAGTGCCGGCCGCACGCGCGCGCGTACGCGCCCTCTGGCACCACCACGCGGTGCATCTGCAACACACACACTGTACTTAGAATATACTATTGTAGACGAACTAAGTGTGCAAGCGAGAAAAAACATATCGCATGATAAACTTAGAATATACTATTGTAGACGAACTAAGTGTGCAAGTGAGAAAAAACATATCGCATGATAAACTTAGAATATACTATTGTAGACGAACTAAGTGTGCAAGTGAGAAAAAACATATCGCATGATAAACTTAGAATATACTATTGTAGACGAACTAAGTGTGCAAGCGAGAAAAAAACATATCGCATGATAAACTAAGAATATACTATTGTAGACGAACTAAGTGTGCAAGCGAGAAAAAACATATCCCATGATAAACTTAGAATATACTATTGTAGGCGAACTAAGTGTGAAAGCGAGAAAAAACATATCGCATGAACCAAAAATCTTTATTTACTCCACAACTGGGTAAGTTAGTTTAAGCAGTGTGGTGCCTGAGACGAGGCTATAAAGAAACCTGTAAATACAGGGCCCCACCATCTGACCATTCAAATTTCAAATAGTGGCTACAATAAGAAGAAAAACGTATCGTATGCCAATTTGAAGCTCCGCGAGTGTCGCGAGAACAAATTTTGACGTTTAAAGTTGGAAGTCAGCGCCAAAAATAGTTTAAGATTTTTAGTTCCATGGACACTCGTCAAAGAAACTAGAAATAAGTTCAACCTTTTGTATAATTTTCTATGCTTTGTGTTGTATAATTTTTTTAGTTTGTACCATAATTTCAATTCATCATCAATATCATATCAGCCGAAAGACGTCCACTGCTGGACAAAGGCCTCCCCCAGGAATACCCCAGGAACACGACCGGTTCCACACTAAGCCAATCCGGCATGGTCCCGCGACCTTCACCAGAAATTTAAATTATAATAAAATTAGATATAGTCGCCAGGTGTCCCTGAGAGGATTAGATAACGCTGACTTACAAGGGCTGGAAGGAGGTCGGTAGTCCAGGAAGCCAGCAGCTCGCCGGTCTGCACGAGGATGGCGCCGGGGAGGTGACCCACCGCCTGCCACTTCTCGCTGCCGTTCAACTTCACCTGGAATGCATAACATTTTACCGTTGTTGTTTTAATATAGACAAAGACAAGAAGTCATACAGCCAAGTCAATTAGGATTTTTTTTGCCACGTTCCAACCTACCTCAGGTTGGTTAATGGGAATGTAAAATTTGTATTTACACCTACCTATATATTTGTTTATATAATATTTAATGCAAAATGATTTATGTTGCCAGGAGCGCTGCCAAAACTCAGAACCAAATTGTACCAAAAAACGAGTTTTGCGATGTACTTAGTCATTTTGTGATGTACTGTAGTTATATACTACATCCATCACAAAAAGGATGTTGTCACTCTGATACCAACTCGCTTATTGCATAGGTTGTGATGCTTAAGATTAGCAGCATGCGGTGTAAACTGTGGAGTGACACAGGCCTATGAGATAACATTTAATACTTAATTTAACGCGCATAAAAACATTATCCTGTTCATAGCCTAGTTTTAGATTAGACTTCGCCGTAATCGTATCAAATCACTATCGACGCTACGCAACCGACGAGCATAGGTATTTTAGCGATTTCATAACCTTTCAAAACTGTTGATAACATATTTTGTAACACTAACATTATTTGGATAACATATTGGATTGATACAGCACACTATTGGCTATCGAAACATACCTAAACCACCTGAACAGTGAGTGGTAATACTATGAAAGTTCGCTGGTGGTAAGGAACGTGATTTATTAACAAATCAGAATAGGACAGTTCCATTTTAAAATGACTTTACTATGACAGAACCTTGTCGCAGAATCGCTATCACAAAACAGCGGCAGTAAGCTCATTGACAATTGAACATTTCCCCTGATTCTCCCTGGGGTGGTGACCCTAACGGCGTCTCCCCTCCGAGCCGACACTAAGTTGCACTAAGGGGCCTTCATTACTTACGTAAGGACGATTTAGACCCAAGCCCCCATGATACCTTTTAGGTCGAATTTCGACCAAATTCGTAAAACATCACGTAAGAATGATTTTGGAGAAGTAAGGTCCTCCCTACGGCGCTTAAGATGCTGGCAGCTCAAGACACGTAGCTGCGTTGCGGTCTCACCTCGAGCCCCCCCTCGGCGTCCTGCGCGAGCAGCGTGAAGGTGCCGTAGTCGGAGTGCGCGCCGCAGCGGGTGACGGGCTGCGCGCCGGCGGCCTGGCAGCACGGGTCCTCGTCCTCGGGCGGCACCGGCGGGTAGTACAGCAGACGCATCGCCGACGGGTTGCTGCCGTCGCTCTTCAGCATGCCCGCGTGACACTCCAGCAGCGTCGTAGGAGCCAAGCCTGAAAATACACACAGACATTTTATTATTTTATTGTTCGACTAGCCGATGCCCCGCGACTTCATCCGCGTGTATACTATTTAAATGTTATTCAACATTTTTTTACCCGTTATAATCATGCCAGTTTCTTAGTTTTAAAGTTTGTCAATAGATGGCGTTAGGTGTATTTTACACCCCGCTATCATTTGGTTCATCGTAAGATATACCTATAAGATAAGATCGGGTATGCATAACGCATTTCCCCACGTTAAAAAAGGGGGTGCTCACCGAAGGCGTATGCGAGCGCCTGCAGCAGCACGCGCGACAGGTTGGTGAGGTCGTGCGCGAGCGGCACCATGTGCTGCGTGAAGTCTGGCACCTCCTCCGGCGCGGGCATGGCCGCCGCCGACAGCGTCGTGATGTTGAACGAGTGACGCAGCTCCTGCAATACAAACAATACGCAGCTATTAGTATCACCTTGCGACTTGCTGCCTGCTTCCTCGTACATCAACAACATTAAAAAAAACTTTATTTCAAAAGTAGTATGCCAGTAGTAGCCCGACTTCTACCATAGATTTAGAATGTAAGCGAAAAATTTTAAGTCTATGACTTCTACTCACTTCGATTTTTAAACCGTATTCAAGTTACAGTTCGTATCTACCTTCTTGGAGGCGTCGAACTGCTCCATCCCCGGTTTCACATAGCCGTGGTTGCTGACTGGGTTGCGCAGGTACTGAGCCTGGCAGCCCTCTGGCAGCGCGCAGAAGTTGTCCAGGTCACCGTACACTGCCTTCAGCTGCAAAACCATTCACGAAGTAATATTAAGCTTCGATCTTATAGGTTTTATCCAGAAACCGCATCAGAGCTTAAATAGTGGCAACAAAACAGTGCTTATTTACACCTGAGCATTTTTTTGTAATCTGTATATGCAACTGGATCCACACTCGCAAGGTTCTTAGTCAGTCACATAGGATATAATAGTTACTATAGTGTACAGTTTAAGTTCTTGCCTGTTCTCGCATTCTCTACTCCTTTGTCCCGAGCTAAAAACCGGAGAACAAGACGAGAGTATCGCGGGAAAGCGAGAACGACTCGAGAATCGTTTCCACATTCACATTTCTTGTGTAGGTAGTTCTCGCTGTCTCGCGACCGAGAGTGTAGAGCGGTCTCCTATGGAATAGTAGTTCGGATTTCAAAGGGTTTTTTTTTGCTACGTGGGCAATAAGCAGGCGGGCCTCCTGATGTTAAGAGGCCAACGCCGCGCATAGACACCTGCAACACCCGGGGGCTGCTGGTGCGTTGCCAGCCTTGGCTGAACGGCTCTTTTGACTTGAAGGACCCTATCGTAGCGCAAAGTAAAAATAATGTAGGAACCTTCTCCTCTGCGATGCCGTGGTTGACGAGCATGGCGAGGCCTTTAGTGCTGAGGGCTGCGTGCAGCTGCTGCCCGATGCGCCGCACCACCGACTTCATGGGGCACACGTCCGTGCCTGAAAAACACACAATGTACGCCCTATAAGTCTGTACCAGAACGTAACAAATTATTTATTATTTAAGATGGGTGGGTCTTACAGGCTTGCATCACTGCGATCATATTACTACATTACTACCTAGTAATCGAACAAACAAAGTTGCGCCCTCACGGAATGTACCGGAGTTGCTTTGCGTTCAACAAAAACAATCAACAATATTTTTTCTATTGAATAATTAGTATGATTTAAATCTTAATAAGGAACTTCACGCTCTTGGCACTGATTTGTTTAACTTCATCAGGTTGAAGTTTACGCATGCAGTGGGTGGGCCACACTCGCACAGAAGGTGCAATGGTGTTTCCTCTACTTCCTGGCAGTCTGCCCACGCTGCGCTGCCAGTGTTAGAGTAACAGTAACTGACCAATGAAAAATAGCATGCAACAATGTTCATTGTTACATCGTTTTTCGGCGATACGATTGATGATTGAGGTCGTGCTCTAACCGCCGCCGGTTTAATAGATAGGAAATATGAATTTTATATAAGACTAGTTGTTTCCCGCGGCTTCGCCCGCATGGGATAAGTACCTAAACCACCCGGAAAAAAATCTGAATGATAGTGAAAAGCGGCATAAGAACCCGTTGAGTAGTTTATAGAGCTAAGCGTAAACAGAGGGACAGACGTGGGAAGCGACTTTGTTTTATACTAAGAAAGGATAAGAATTTGGCTTCAATATCTTAGTAACTAAGCCAAAACCTACTTTAAAATAAGAAAGAAATGAGGTGTTTGATGTCACGCTGCCCGCCAGCTCACCTCGCCTTGGACAAGTAGTAGATAGTATGAATTTAAAATATACTGCTCGTTCCGAGTTAGTTGAAGGTCCGCCCGTGACACCATTCCCTCGATGGCATATTCTGCATATTTCGGTGTCGTTGTAAAAATTACGTTTGCCTCGTGATTTCATTACATAAAAGTGCCCTAAGTGTAAATGTTTGTTTATTGATCAGTAAAATAACGGCTGAACGTATTTTGATAAAACATGGTACAATGATCTTAAAGTATCCATATACTACCTTTTAAATCGTATGCGCGAGACGCTGACGTCTGTGTTGGTATTCATACGATTTTGTTTTTTAGGCTATATAGTGATATGGTTCATTTAACAATGACGTCAAAAAGTGCACAGGCATTTTTCCGCTTGGTCTGTGCATTCTCTATGCAGCTAGAACCCTTTTCTGCTCTCGGAATCCAACTTAGTCCCTCCAAGGAAATTCCCTTTTTTCTCATATTATGTTGTATGATTTATCACACTATACGGTTAACATTACCGTTATTCCAAGATGACGTCAGAGCGGCCACTCGCGTCAACTCGCATGGTTATCGCATCATGACATAACATAACTGTCACCACCAATCCATTCCCGAACATAAATCACTTTCGTGATTTGGCCATAAATAAACTCCATTAGCAGTAATTTTATTTATTGTGCCTTTATGAGCCATTGGCGTCATTAGTTGTCTTTTCTTTTACTATTCAAATGAATAGTTATACTTACTTACTATATTGCCTTGATTTATAGGGTAATAGCAGAGTAAAATAATATACAGGGTAATAGTATTTCTAAAGCAAGGGCACGAAATTTCCATGCTCCCTTATGTGATAGAAAACTCAAAACTGACTAATGAAACGCACTCAGACTTCTGGTTGGCATCATATTCAGGACACTACAACCTGAACAAACACACACGCACAACTGGGCAGCACAGACAGTCCCCAGAGCAGGGGCTGCATGCAGGAGAGCAAGCCTCGTGAATTCAGATCCAAAACGGCGCTAAGGCTGACCTCTCGTCAACGAGCAACCTGCAACAGTGCCGCCGTGGGCCAGAAGCTCTGCTCTACTATTCAAGGAGTTGGGATGGCTGGACTGACGGCCCCGGGGGGAATTGCACGAAACTCCCGCATTCGTTGATTCAGTGCCCCCCATTGTAAAATATGTTTTCCGTTAAAATGATTAGGTACCTAGGGCGGACAGACTTTCTCAGTCGTTTTGTCTAAACGCCTTGAGTTATACCCCGTCATTCTTTAAGTTTTCTAAAGGGAACTCCCTTATTTTCCTTAGAAAAAGTAGTAGCTTATGTAACATTAAAATTTATTACTTCCCGGCTCATAAACTTTGCTACCAGGGCCATACGGAAAACAAACCACATAGGTAGGTAATGAGATTAAATTATCAGATTAAATAGTTTCCATAATAATAATAAATTGTACTATTTTTGCAACTACTCGGTTGGCAATTGGCATCCATCTATTAACCAGATCCCTTGCTATACATTTTATAGCGCTCAATAAACACAATAATAAATTACGGAAGAGTAGGTAGTGATCTCATTTCGGGCATATTAACCCAGTGACCGTAATGTCTTAGTTGGAACTGCTTAATGTTGGGGATTATGCACTTAAATCTTATGACAAAAAATTTATTATACTTACATTACATGGTTCTGTACACAGACTAATACATTTTTAATTTAGCATTTCCGGGTTGATCTCAAAATCCCAGCACTGCCGAATAGCAATAGGAAGAAATAATTAAAAAAAAGAATTTTATACCTACCTATAGAATTACTGAAAATCATCTTAGACTTGCATCCTTTTAAGAAGTCAAGCAATGCTTTAGTTTCGGCGTATAGGCACAGTCAAGACCCGTCAAGCCATAGGTTTAAGCCTTAGCGCGATCAAAATAAAGTTGACATGGCCACAAAGTGTACAGCTTATATATAATCTTAGCTATCTCATACATATATAATATACTCTAAGGTGTACAGCTTGACGTGAACTTGACTGTACCTACTAGTACGTACATTGGAATTGAAACAACAGTTGATGCATATTGATGGGATACCTAGTTAGATAGAGTGAGTCCTGTCAGGTCGATCGTACGTAGGTTCAATCTTGCTCGCGCGCCTATATTTGCAATCAAATCGTACGATCGTTTTTGGCGGTGACCGTCCGTCAGTGGTATTGACCTAATCAGGGGTCGATGCAATGAATGACACGTACGCGCTATATCATTAGCCTAAAGTTTGGATTATCTATAACACAATTGCACAGTTATTCGTTATCTGTTCAGCGTTCGGTCGGACACCGGCCAAGGATGTTGGTCGTCAACTTGTCACATGCGAATATTACTCAATGTCGTTGCTATTCAGCCTAGCGATCAGCGAAGCGTCACAGAATATAAAAGAGTACAGAACAGAAGGTTCACTTCACACGTCACACGCAAGCCACGATCATTCACTCTGTGCGCGCGAGAGAACAATTAGTGAATTGTATTGTATGGAACTAGGCAGGAACTAGGTTTTTGACGTGAAATCGATACGAATAAGATTAGAAACATTGACTCGAAACTTTTTACATAGCGGTATACTCAGTATTTGTATATGAAGAAATCGAATAAGGTTGAAAGTGTTTCACGCGAACGCTACCGTTGTTATACCGAATATAGCCTACACAATATTTTTTCCAAGCGACTTTGTCACAACAACAATCAAATTTTGTTTGTAATAATTAGGCTCCACCAGATGATGAGTGGAGTGCAGATGTTGTTTAACTCATTTCGGGAATGCAATAGCTTACTAGCAGGCCTTAGGCTTTCATGCATGATTCGATTAAGGTAAGCCCGGAATTACTGTATTCTCTTTAGTTTTTTATGGGTTACTAAAAACCGTTTTAACGCGCCTTAAGACTGATATGATAAATATTGATAACTAAGTAATTATGTGTAGTTAGTTTTTTATGAATCTACTGGACTCTGAAGCTGTTTCTCATGAATATCAAGTTCCAAGTAATTCTTATACCTACATGCTTAAGTACCTATTAGTTTGTAAGAACGTTCGCAGTGCTTCCTTATACGTAGATTAATTATTTACCTACACATGAGGATTCCTAATATAATGAAATAGATTAGATGTATTAAATATGAGCGAAATATAGCAGGTTTTAGATATTTGTAATGCATTTAGATTTATTTTACATCCTTGACATTGGTGGCCGTGATATACCGCCGTTTTTTGTATTATGAATAAAGTATGTTAAAAACTACGATTGGCCTAAAATGACATTGTTTCCAGGGCTGTAAAATCCATTAAAAATGGCGATGGGCGGCAGAATCGTCTTTGTAATCAATTGTCGATACATCTGCTCATTGATTGCGTGTCCATATTAATATGTGATTAGAATACAAATGGAAAATAAAGAATAGAAATTATTTAATAAAATTTTTTTTGTGCAGTCAATCAGATAACATGTATTTGCATATCAACTAGGTAGATACCTAACTAAAAAACCTTCATACTCGTATTACGCGCACAGTATACTAAGAATATGACACGGAAGTTCATGTGATTGGTTGAAAAATTAACGTATGTAGGTATCTGGTACAAACAATACTACCTACCTCACATAGGCTTACTACCACCGCCGCTGACGAAGCATTGAAGGTCGATGATTGAATATTTGATCCATCAGTCTAGCACCGAGCTGATTGATTTGCAATTCGCAAGTTCAAGAGTTGTAATATCGGAAAGGTTCTTCAGTTTTAAAATTCTATCCTTTACCTATACATGCCGCGAGCTTAAACAATAATCACAATATCTTGAAATTAAATCATTAAGCCGCCGTATTGAGGATAGGGGAAATGCAAAAATACGTATGCTTTTACATAATCTCCTTACTTATTCGTAGTTCTTTTCGGTCTAAGTAGTAAGTCAAATGTTGGCAATGGCTGGTACAAGCAAAAATAGACTTTAATGACGATAACCTTTTCGATCCGCGACTGTACTTTCGGCGCAAAGTACGTGGACGCTGATGCGGTGGGTCTGATCCAAGATTAAGGTCGCTCAGAGAGCTGCAGAGAGGGAAGTGGACATCGACCATAAGGATTAGCAAGCTGAAGTGGCAGTGAGCAGGGCACATTATGTCGCAGCACCGGCTGCCGTTGGGGCAGGTTCTGAAGTGGAGACCGCGGACCACCACCAGGTGAACCGGCAACCTGAAGAAGGTGGCCAGAAGCAGCTGGAACCTGAAGAAAGAAGACCTATGTCCAGCAGGACGTCAAGGGCTGATACGAGGTGATGATGATGAATTACCTAGTTAGGTTATGGACCTAAAAGTTTTGCCTTTCAAGGCGAAGCAATAATTTAAATTCTGTTCAAATGGTTGTATTAGTGAAATAATTTTGTGTGTTCGTTCGTTCAGGGCCTAACTCGTTTGGTTCTTTATTCGGAAAAATTTGAAAGAGGAATTTAATTAATCTTATTTCCTGTAAATTAGCTGTATTCTAAGACGAACTAACGTGGAAACAACTAATTGAAACTCAAACTTTCTAACTGCTCTCTGAATTGTAGTTGCTAATTGTGTAGCTATGAAAACTGTTGCATAATTTAAAAGTAACCTAACTAGGTGCTATACTGGTGCTATATTACAATGCATTAACTGCTTTCACTTATCTTTTACATCTGTATATGGGATTCACTTTCGATATAATAGGGTAAATAAACTGACGAGCAAAAATAAATAAATAGGTATAGTCATTTATTTTGGTATTTAGATGTTAGAGAATTTGTCATTATTCATGAGAAGTTGGCATTGCAAAGCTGATATTTCGAGAAGTTAGTTTTTGCGTCCGGTTAATATTATTATAATATGAGCTAAAACGTCAGTGGCGTAGGGGATAAGACGCGGCCTATCATATCGAAAGGTCCGGAGTTCGATCCCCAGCTGGGCCATGTATGTACCAATGGATTTTTTCTCGAAACTTAAGTACATTTACTGACTGCTCTCAAACGGTGAAGGAAAACATCGTGAGGAAACCTGCATACGCCGAAGAAGAAATTCTTAGGCGTATGTGAAGTCCACCAACCTGCACTGGGCTAGCGTGGTGGACTATAGCCCGCACGCCCTCATGGAGAGGGTAGGCCTGAGCCCCAGCAGTGGGGACATTAATAGACTGTTGATGATGAGCTAAAACGGCATAAATGACGATATTTCCTAGTTTTACTCAGTCCAGCACGAAACGAACGTCATGATTGCATGTCATTTACTTACATTCGCTCGTTTTAAAGTATTTTTAGTGAAAAACAGACGGACAGACAGACGGACAACAAAGTGATCCTATTTTTTCCTCTTTTGAGGTAGGTACAGAACCCTAATAATGTGCGTATAAAACTGCTGAGTGTACGACCGCAACTATATGATTCAGCTGTGTGTTGTGTGAATGTAGTCGTGCATCGAGCCTAGATTTCGTTTATGCAATGTAAGAGAGTACCGTATCTTCCGCCTTTGTTTTCATATATAGTAGTTATGCACCCAGTTGTCTTTATACTGTGTTTTCACAAATAAAGATTCACGTTTAACCGATGAGAGGTAACAAGGAAAACGTTCGAAGAAAATCGTGTTCTCGAACTTATAAGGAAAAGTGGAGCTAGAAACCTCGGACTGCAGCTCTTGGGTCTTTATAGAGTGGGTTTACCCACAATTTTCTAATAAATGAATAGGTTATTACGGAAGTGCTGCATATACATACGAGTAGGTAAGATATGCGGTTTATATGATCTCGTTCTAATTAAATAGTGGTAAAACCAACACACAATTTTTTTTTCCTCAAGCACTCAAGACTCTAAATGCCATGTTTATGAACCTTATTCAGTTGAATATCTATCTCGAAAGTATCTTACCATGGAATTCAAGCATTGTGTAAAAAAGTATTATATACGGCGATGTTACGAAAAAAAACCTAGTACCTATATTATTTGATCAATGATCACCTAGGCATCCTCTATTGATATAGGTAATTGGTTTCAGATTACGACACCACTTTTGTTAAATTCATGTGTCGACCGCGGACCCACCAATCTTCAAGTTCAACCCCTCTTGTAAATGATCCCCTCCTCCCCCAAATTGAGAGCCGGGCGCGCCTGGATGAGTGGATGTATGTAATCACTTATATGTATACTCTAAGGTATCATCAAACCGAATGAAACTTTCTGCTACTATTCACACGACGAATATTTGTTTACACTTGGCTAGTTTTACGACAGGCGCACGTGCACTGCACACGACGCGTGATCCTTTATCGGTATAAGAACGAACAACTTCGCTCATTTACTCTATTTCCTTTTTTAAACGTATGAATTTGAATGTTTGAAAACAATTTGTACTATACATTTGTGGAATCAAAATGACCCTTTCGAGCCGAGCAAATGGAAAAAAAGTCAGAAATAAGAAGAAACTGTCTGTGAAGTAAACTCCGTGTACCAAATCCAGGAAATTTGCGCGAGCGAAGCTATAGTCATCAACATTTGCCAAAGAGAACCAAAGTTCGCAAATGTCACCAACTGCCCCGCGGCGCCCCCTCGATGCCCGCGCATGTGCATTCTGTGCTCTGTGATTATTACAGTATTTTCAACTAAAACAATTGACAAACGAAAGTAAATGTCATGCCTAATTGGTAGGTATGTACGCGGTTTTGTAGTAAAATTTTTAGCAAATAAATAACGTAACTTATAGTTAGGTACTCTTTTAACATGGCCACTATACAGAAAATCAAGAAGTTTCAAATCTCTTTGGTCGCGCGCGCGCTCCCTGTGGAGATCGCATCTTGCATATTTAGTATCGGAATCTATGGTGCCATTTACAGGGGGGGGGGGGGGTGCGGACAAAGGAAGCGGAGTAGCGGGAGGAGGTGGAAATATCTTTTTACTATTGAAATTGAAAATGAGAATGTGTGAGTGGGTCATAATTTTGTGATTATTCTGACACGATTTTGACACCCATAGAATGCTTTTACTACTCATCCTTACGGGAGTGGCTAAGTTTTTTGATTCATGCATAAAGTAGTCGATTGTGCTACAATTAGTTAACTGCGTTTAACTATTAATAGTACTAAGTAACTAAAGAGAATTGTAATTAATACGGTCTCTGGTTAGGTATACTATTTTTATAGCAAGACAGAGAAGAAATACCCACAACTTAAAAATTACTTCGAATTAAATAGTTAAAAATAAAGCTACAATAGTTAAGTCATTGAGCAAACAAGATATTTTTATCTTCGCTCACAAGAAATCAAACCAAGCTCTAATTCAGCAAAAACTTATGTCGCAATCGATAAGGCTTTTCACGGAAAAACCCGCCTGTAAGAAAACAATACCCAGTACCTTGGTATATAAAAAAAAGCATTGGAGTTGTATAAATACGGATTCTTTTTCATTACAAAGTCATTTTGTAAGTTGTGGATAAATAAGAGTTATATTTTTAACAAAGGGTTACAAGGAAACTCATTTACGAGACATCCTTACTCACGATTTGATGACAATTTGACAAACTAAACAAGTCAGGAAAATTGTTGTTAGTTCGCTGCATGAACAAAGTCATCCTTCAGGAATATGCAGAAACATTTTGAAAGTAAGGAATGTCGCAACCGGTGACGTGGCTGGCACACGTTGAAGTCTTTTGTATATAAACAATGACAGGGTAATCTATAGCAAGATATAAAGCGGATGCTATGAAAGAAAACTTCAGTATGGCACAGAATACTTTAAAAAAATATACAATACTAAAATAAAAAAAGCACACATTTTTGGACATATTTATATGTCCGTTAAATGTCAGCATAACGTTTTTAGTTATGGTTTGGATTTGGTAATGTCGTTCAGAATTAACGCGATTGCCCCCCTGGACTGAGAGCAGCAACTTCACCGCACGCAGTTGTGTCAGCTGTAAATGGTCATGTCAGCCCAGGCAAGACGTAGAGAGACCTCCGGCGGCGCGGAGGACAGACGCAAACTGACCCGGAATCCATTACAGATTTTTATGATTGACCTAATTACAGGTATGGAGATTATATTATATACTAAAATCACACAACAAATTACTAGGAGGTGTCAGATCGTGTCTCATGAGCCTTTGCTTGGCACCCGAGACGAGGACATTTAACTTTTTAGCTAATTTTAAAGACAGTTTTATTGAAATCAACTCAATCAAAAATACCTAATAATATAGGTATTTCATGTGCATTATTATTTCATTTGACCAACTAAGTTTTTAGTTTATTTTACAAAATTTATACAATATATTCAAATACTTACTATTAAAATATATTATTTACAAAATTTATATAATGTATTTTACAAATTTTGTCAAATGAAATAATAATGCAATAATATTTTTGTATTTTTGACTTTATTGTTTTCGATAAATTTGAACTATTAAACTAACATTGAGGGCCTTAAATATGCACCCACATAACTTTTTTTGCTTTAACTTATTGAGTTTGTGTTTCGACAGGGAATCCCAGACCGTGTTGAACCTAAACTTTTTTCAAACAAATCTTTTCCTCATAAGATTTGAATATTGATGTAAGTGGTTATAAGCTGAACGATGATTCATTCAATTTGAGGAAATCTACACATTATATTAATGACGTTAATAAAAGAGGTCAAATTTGTGACTTGTCTTGAGGAAATCTCCTAAATTACTGAACCGATTATAAAACCTATTTTACTGTTGGAATGGTGTCTATAAGATAGGTATAGGAAAGGTTATTAAACCCCAGGAGAATAACCGGATGAAAAAATTCTTTCGCAATAAATTGTATGACATTTTAGTCATGCATGATAATTTAATTATTTTCCTGTTGATTTGATTGAGATAAGCGACATCTGTAAAATATTTAATTAGTCAGACACTTGGAAAACAAAGTACTTAAGTAGGTAGTTGATTTAGGGCTGGTAGAGATCTTTATAAAAGTAGGTATTTGTCATTTTCCTAACTATGCAAACAAAGCAGGGGAATGTTTTTATTTACAGTTATTTGTAACAAAATTCATATAAAATTGCAATTAAGTATTAGAAGCCATACATTAATTTTTACAATCCACTTAAATATTGACACTGTATTAATTCTGACATTTTTGTTTCTATTTTGACATTGTACGATAAAATTTTATTTTTATTATATACGAACGATGAATTGTATCACAATATTGACGAGTATGTTCAGTACAAATAACTGAATATGAATAATTTACTTAGCACGATGCTATTTCAATTCTCGTATACTATTGACTCCAAAATGACCATATTGAATCTTGATCATACTCGTAGGCCTGTCAGTGTCCACTCTTGGGACATAGGACATCTCGAATGCGAGCCATACACATGATGATGATAGCTCGTACAAATTGTACAGAGTTCCATGTCCTTAGTCGGAACCGAACCCAGAACCTGGGAGACAAACGCCCGAACACTAAGCCAAAGAGGCGCTCGACGTTATCGCAGGACAAACTGTGACACCTCATGCCATTCTTATTTGTTATTGACATTGTCTGATTACGATTTTATTGTTTTATGGTTTGATCAAATCCATCAAACTTTATCAACTTACTGAATTGATAAAGATAAAAAACATGTGATATAATTATTCAATTATGTATTGCAATTGAATTGTAATATGACTAAATCAATATCGGTTTTAGCTTTATTTGGTTCAATTTACTTAAGTCACTTTTACTTTTTTTTTTACATTGCAATTTACGACGACCCCCTTTTAATAATCAACTATTCAATTGGCATTGGCATTTAATGACACTAATTTAGTAATTGATTCAAATTCCTAATATTATAATGCGTACGTAGTAAATATTAGGTAATCAATTAGTGATAGACATACATTATATATTAGTACCAACCGATTTCAGCGTTGCACGCAGCATTCGTGGCAATTTGCGGGGGGGTCTAGCCTCGGGGGACATTTATGTATGTCTGTCAGTTTGTCACCAGTCAGGTCACATCATTCAGTTAAAAATAGCGGGTATTGTTTTAAAATACTGTCTATTTATTGATCCTTGCAAACTTACTAGACAGGTCGCGAAAACTCTACCGTAACTTTCTTGTGTTGTTGGTAAATGCTAATTTTAGCATCCGCCTCTAAGTGGTTTGCAGCTGATTCGCACGACAGAGGTGTAGCCCAAGATGTTTGACATTTCAACAACTAAACGAGTTTCTCTTCGTTTCCAAGTAGTCAGCTAATAATAGCAGCCATTTGAATAGACTGTCTGGGTGTTGCTAACTCACTGAGGGTTTTTTTCGGTAAATCAATTATAGTTACATTTCGTAGACGGGATAATAGAATTAATAAGATACGCTGTAATTTGCCGATTTTTCGGTGCTGGAGGTCGTTGATGTTATAATTCTGCCATTCTGCTATATTCGGTCGAGTGAAATAACACTTATATTGCAATGAAATAATCCTGCTATACGACTACTACTTTTTTATGCGAAATGTTCTGTTTGTGAGTGTTTTATGTTTGTTGCTCAACCACGTTTATTGGCTTAACCGTATGCATTGTGCATGATAGCTTATATCTCGGAATACCATTTAATAGAATACTCTTTAATGCGGACTAAAGTTAAATAAAGAAAACACTCATCTCATCGTATAAAAATCACCTAGGTATTGCGTGTTTACGGATTTTAGGTATTTTATGAAATGACTAACTTCTGACTGCGGTCTGCGACACACCAAAATAGAAAACCCATTTAAAGCCTGGTATATAAGTAGAATAAAAATGTTTTATAGAGTGCTTGGTAAAAAATAGTCAAGGTGACACGGCAAGGATAGAAAGTGAAATCTATGAGAAGTGCCGTTCACTGATTGCATTTCTGTTTTGGTCTCTTTGTTGTACTGTTTGTGATGTTTATTTTGGTAAACCGCTATTTATACTGATAAATGTAGTCGGTCAATCGACAATAGACAAGATATTCCATGATTAGAAATGTTTTTAGTTGTCTACCTACTTTTGGGGCTAGTTCTATTTTTGCGCAATTTATTTTAGTCTGGTAACTTATAAAAGGGATAATAATTAACTCCTGAAGTATTAGAGACTATGTAGTAGGTACGTAAAGTCTCAACAATTGATTTATATTTCTACGAATTATTTTGTAAGTAAACAAATTTTCGAAGTATTGCACAAAAGTTTTGGCAACTCAGTTTTTTAGAGCAATCCCCAATTAGGACGGTCCGTCACAGATTCTGCTCGCGTGTGATTTTTAAAAAGAAATAATAGCGTTACCACAGCTTTACCAAGAGTCGTTGCCTTCATTAGATGTATCTAGTAGTACCTAGTGCCTTCTGTTGGCGATAAGTGTTTTGTTGAGACAAGAGCTTGACCCAGGCGACAAACGGTGTCCCTAACGGTGATTTGTCTAGTTTGCCTGCAGATCGAAACATGGTCGACTAAATGCGTAATTTGCCTACTTTAATGTGATGATCATTGAGGCTAACCACCCCCTCTGGCCACCGGAAAGGTCTGGGATCAAAGGCATGAAAATAAGCTTCATCAATCGAGGATAATGTACCTATTCTTTCCAACAAATAGCCATCTATACAGTATTTATTACAAGTCTCAATGAAAGTAAGGTGATATAGAGGGGATACAGAATATATATGAGACTAACTAATGTCGCGCAGTGGGCGTTTACACCGGTCGCGGTCCCTGCCTATTGAGTCGGACATATAAATTATACCTAACTGTAATAATTATATTCTGTAAGACACTATCTCTAACTGATAAATTAAATCCTAAGGATAAGGAAAATTATTGTCTTTGACACCTTTACGCTAACCGTAAACCGAAGTTATGGCAAACATCATTATTTTATATTGCCTATTGTGTAGATGATTTTATTGTTTTCTTTGATATGAAAGCAGGAAATGTAGCCACAATAAGAGATATACATACACACGCGGTCTAAGGGAATTGCGTGCATGCAATGGGTCGACTGACACAGTTCGATTGTCAGACTATGTTAACTTCTTTTTCCTGATCGTTCGATTAATCGAACTACATTATGGTCGTCGTGGTTCGACTATGGACTGGGACTATTTGTTACAAGGTGCTTATAGATCAGGAAACCCTCCTATAGTCCGCCGAACTAACTAATATGTAGTCGAACTTCGTGGCCAGTATATATGTATTTAAATAAGACTAACGCAATTACTTTAAAAGAAAACATAAAGTTATGAGCGTAACCAACCAAATATTAGAACATTGCGCAAACCGCAGGATCTTAGAAAGTTGGAGAATTTCGTCTCGGCATGCACTGCACAATAAATTAAGTTTAATTTGTTTTAGGGTGCCATATTTGGCACGTTACTTTTTTCGTGTCTTTTAATCTACTTTATCATTTTAAGGCAGTTAAGAGCCGTGGTAGCTTAGTTGGTTGTGCACTCGCCTCACGTTCATGAGGTCGTGGGTTCGATCCTGGCCCGTACCAATGAGTTTTTCGAAAACTTAAGTACGGTTAATTATAATACCACAGGTTTTTCGGTGAAGGAAAACATCGTGAGGAAACCTGCATACGCCAAAAGACTGGTATTTAACTATTCTAAGGCGTATGTGAAGTCCACCAAAAACGGATTGGGGCACCGTTTGGCGGACAGGGGTTTGGCACAACAGATCCCATAGGGTCCAAGTGTCGCCAGGTATTCCTGGCCCCCTCAGAAGATAAGATAAGATATAAGGCAGTCAACTGGATGAGACTCTATGGCCTAGTGGTTAATATGGGTTTGTAACAAATGTATGAATTCAGCTTTAAGCTGTTGGGTTTGAAACTTTCTAACAACCTACCTACTACTTCTAGACAACGAGTAACAATATATTTTTAACAAAAGGTCTACATCAGTTTATTAATGAACGAAAAAAAACTGCTCTGCTGATTGTATGACCCAAGTAGCACGGATACATAAGAATAAGGTCGATAAGAGATTAATATTACCATGGCCATACAATAGCGATAGGAGGGTGGTTTAAGAGGTCTTTAGCATTAACAAAAGTAGCGGATAAGGGATCCCGCATAAACGCGCGATGCAAAAAGTCGTCGTGGGCGATGGCCCAAATAAGTTGTACCTACGTAATATAGGAAGCATACATTACAATTGACGTCAAAAACTTATATTAATAGACGTAAGGACCTTATTAATTGAGGCTTGTTGACAGTTGGCAGTGAGTGAGAAGGTTGACACACATATACATGCCAATGCGAACGGCAAATTTGGTGTACACAGATGGCGAGGAGACAATGGATGACAAACGTGACACGTCAGTAGGATGTTCAGCATTTTAGTGGAGGACAATGGCTGGCCAACCCGAGGCGATATGGAGCTCTATTTTTGAATCGCTCTCCTCGCTTCAAGCGATCGATTCTACTGTTTTTCCTTTGACATCCGATACAAAAATCAGTAGAGTGGACCGCTCGAAGCGAGGCGAGCGATTCAAAAATAGAGCTCCTGGTGTGCTTTGAGTTCTACAAATATGGAAGCGTAGTCAAGAGAGGTATTTACTCAAATGACTGCTAGGCTAGAACTAGTGTTGCAAAGTTAGATGAAACCAAAAAGAGAAAGGTATCAGTATTGAGTACCTATCCACAAGCTTCGGCAAAATTTGGGACTAAACAACCGTGTGTGAGTGAATTTGTCCAAAAACTTTATTATTATTATTAAGTATAGTTTTTTTCTTACAGGAAGGCCTAATTGAAAATACCCAGGTACCTATTTATTTTTATATTTTAGGTTTTGCAGCACATTACCCTATTTATGGCAAGTGCAATATTTGTTAATTCAGAAGATAAAATATGATGATTCTTGTTTGCGTCGTTTTTTCCCCTTAATAATCTTATCATTTTCTAAACACTATAAAGTAGGTTTGATTCTTTTGGTACGGTTAGCAACAGAAGTAGTAACAATTAAGGCTATAATCTACAATCCTTATTACAATGGTGGTAAGGTTTAAAATCTGGGGTTTCCCCTGCGTATCGTAATGCCGACAATAACGGCCCAGTCACCAAGTTGGATCATTTCAAACATGTTGCCAACCGAAACATAAAAAAGGAACGAGTCCACCAAGTTCGCGGAAGTAGCGGCACTTGTTACGGTTTTCGAAAAAGCCGTGGCGTGGCCTTTGTCTGGACCCGGGATATTTGCTACATAAATTAATGCGGAAGTTAGTATTTCGAAGTAGTTTAATGAGTTTTACATGGTTTTACAGCTTGGCGAGTATTGAAGTAGGTACTGACAGTTATCGCACTGTAATAAACGAGTGTGGTTACCATTTTACCGTATCTATATTATATTTTCCTCGAATTTTTATTTCCATTCCTCTTTTTCCCATGTTTTAAAAATACCTAATCCAATTTTATCTCGATCATTTATTTTCTTACTGCCTTAAAATTTAATTCCCCCCTTATTACATAAGGTACAAATATTTGTGTAATGTATTTAGTTAATAATAGAAATACACGTGTATACAAATAACAATAGAATAAAAGCACCAAACATTTCTGCGAATAGATAACAAAATTATAAGGACTTTATAGGGAATTCAATGTGTGACGTCATTTCATTGCTTTACTAATTTCGACATACTGAGTTTGCCTTTCGACTTCGAGTTATCACACTAGTATAAAATAAAACAAAATCGCTTCCCGCGTCTGTTCCTCTATACGCTTAGATCTTTTAAACTACACAACGGATTTTGATGCGGTTTTCACTATCATTCAGATAATTTATTCCGGGTGGTTTATAGGTACTTATCTCATGCGGGCGAAGCCGCGGGCAACAGCTAGTAGAATATAAATAGGTATTGTATTAATTGGGAAATAATACTTTGTTCGAGTTATAAAGAGTCAAAATAATTCGAGATACCGCTTATTTATGGCTTTTTCTTCGTCTTACGATCTAAAGAGGTTCGAGTTATCCAGATTCCACCCACTGTACCTAGTTATAAAAGCAACTAACTCTGACCAACAATTATTATAATTTTAAGTAATCTTTAGTGTGTAGATTCTATTTAAGTTTCTGAGAATGCGGCGTTTACATTTATGATAAGGTTTTGTCCCACGGAACTCTGAGCGAGCCTATGCCTAGCCTTCGAGATGATTGTGATTTAAACATGCAAGACTGAGAAGAAAAACGTGATATCTGACGTTGCAGCTCGCACGGTGGAATCATTCATCATTGCATTTACACAGTAAGTACATTACATACATAACTATATGTACATAATCTGTTTACTACAAAACACTGACTGTATGTTTATTACTCGCTTACTTACGCCTCTATCACGTTGCCTTCCATAATATAAGTTAACTTCATTAAACTTTATTAATTAAAATAGTCAAGACATTATCATTACAGGTCAATTCCCAATTCAATAATGTCAAACATTACAATTTTACAATTAGAATATACTTACATAACTACAGATAAACATGTCAACAACTTAATAGGCTATAAATACAATTTCATTTGTCAAACTTACATAAATAATTTAGGACTATGTTTGTGAACCCCGCCCACAGATTTATAAACCTTTGTGACCCCGCCAGTGTACAGTTATACAAATCAATTTTTGGCTAATTTCATTTAGTATCCTTAACGCTGTCGGTAGAGGAGCGTATTTAAGCAAATTGGTCCTGCTCTTTGTACTACTACTTTGTAGTACTTACTTACCTAGTTGACATAGTTTAATAGATGCGATTCAAATAATTTGAGTAGCATCATAGCTTTATGCAGAAAATGTCGCGGGCGTAGCTTAATGTTCTTTATGCAGTCTAAATGTATCACAAAATTTACAGATGATGGATGAATGAACCCGAAAGTGTGTCAGTGGTCGAGATCGTGCCAGACGAGTTTTGCGTGTGTGGCTGTGGCACACCAATTAACACAGCGTGTGAAAAGGAAAACGCCACAGCGAAGTCGCTTATTTATAAAGATCTTAAGAATAAAAGTTTTTTATTACTAATTTATTAACGCAGAGAGCGTAACACACATGTTTAGGGATTTAGATAAACTATCTATCGAAATAATTTTGTTTTGAATTTTTGTGCCCGTGTACAACTACCTACAACAGGGGATTTGCTCATCTAATATTTTGATAATGGAATGTTCCGTAACAAGTAATCTGAATTTATCTTATCATCAGTTTTGTTTCTATTCTAACTTTCATTGGTTGATATGACGATGGCAAGTCGAGAAATATTGGAGTCTTTAATTGTTTATATCTAAGTAGGTATATGAGTTTGATCTTTTCCAAAATAACATAACTTTAACGCATAATATCGACAAATACCTAAGAGGACAGAGATATTGAGAGAAAGATAATTGCAACCTGTTAAGATTTATAAAAATAAAATAAATTAGGTACCTATTAAAAGTCGCTTTAACATCTAAGGTCAGATTAGCGACACGTTTACTTCTATTGGAACTGTATGGATTGACTTGACTAATTTTAAGAATTTAATTACATGTGGGTAAGTAACCCTTTTGTAGTAGTCTACTACGAAGTTAAGTTTACCTACCAGGTGATACCTAGTACCTATGTAACTACTTTACCTTTTAAAATTATTTACGAGAAATACTCGTTTTCTCTTTTTTTGTCTTTAATTTTTAAATGTGCAATAAAGTGTATTGAATTGAATTTAACGTTATTGCGCTTCTGATATTCGTCAGGATCACATCAAATTTAAGTAGGTATTTAATGGTGGAGATGTTAATAAATCTACTACTGCCGTAAGTAAATGTAAGATAAGCAGTGAAACGATGTAAATAAAACAAAGAGAGTCACGCAAGAGCGGGGTGGATGCACAGAATAAATAATATAGTGGATGGAAGGGAAGGAAAGGGACGCTGTGGCAGTTGTTCGAAGCCCTACAAAGGACCGGCCGGCCGTTGGCCTCGCTCACATAAGCTCCTTGTTTGAATGTCTACTCCATTTAAATTAGATCAATCATTCTCAAAACGTACGACGAAAATTAACATATTGACAGAGATCGATTTTATACGTCACGATAGCGCAAATTAGCCTCTAATCTGTTTACTTTACTTCAACGACATATTTATTTTATCAAATTGATTGATTGATACGAGTTCGAAGTAATGAACTAATGAGTTATCAGCATACCTATATCAGTTATTTTTAATAAATCGCAGTTTATTTTAGAATCTGAGCAATGTGAATTTGAAGAGAAAAAGTCTAATCATCTAAATATTAACTTTTAGAATACGCATCTATAGGTACGTAATACGTACATTTTAAGTTTATCTGTACGTAGGTCATTTCGATTTCTTCTGGTACCTAAACATACTTAGATATCTTTGGATCTGTTCCATTTCTTAGGTCGATGACGATTAGATTACCCGCCTGCAATGACTCATTCCATACCTAACTAAATTGGTTTCCGACTAAGTGTTACTCATCCTTTCAGTGATTTCAGTCTCTCTTTGTTGACGTTTCACATTCATAAAATTAAATAGGTACCTATACCTACCTATGTCCTGTATATTAAACTAACAATACCTACAGATTGATTGATTGTTTGTATTTGAATTCAATAATTAAACATTGAGTATGTACCTATACCGACGAAGCTTTATAAGTGGAAATAGGTGGATGAACTGGCATTGAACGGTTAGGGTCTAGCGAGGTCTACGAACTCCTCCGAGAGCGGGATGGATGCAAGATTGTGTTTAATGACAACAAATAAAGCATTGCTTGCAGCACAGCTGTCGCGGGCACAGAGCGGCACGCAAGCGCCGAGGGTCTCACTTTATTGGGGATGCGCGCGCAGGTAAGTATACTTAAATAGGTATTATGAGAATTTGGGACAGACCGTTACCTATTTAAAAGTGTGAATTGTGTACAGGTAAGTAATGGGAGGGCGATAGGTGTGTATGAATGAAGCGTGAATGAGGCAAGTAAGATGTGGGGGGACTCACCAATGTGCGCGAGGTCGATGATGGGGATCTCGCAGCGCGAGAGCAGGGTCTCCTCGTGGGGGGCCGCCATCGCCGCCGCCTGCCGTCGCCGCTGTGACACTCACTCGCCCACACCCCTACAGCTGACTTCTTATCACTCGACTTCCACAGTAATTAGCAATTAGCGATCGCGACACCGAACGATAATAAAGAAATAATATAGATAAGCACTAAAACACCGTACCGAACAAACCTACGTTAAAGTTTATTGAAGTTGTGAATGGTCTTTTGATTACCCCTGGTATAGAAGCGTTCAGAACTCATTTGCATAACCTTGTAGTTCCTGCTCGAGGCGTTCTGCGATCTGACGTAGCAGCAGTAAGCTATACTGACTTGACACATTAAAAATTGGTTTCCGTTGCTCACTCACAGAAGTTGGTGTGGAAAACGCTACTCTACTCCCGCGTGCGACCCGACGGCGTCGCGCCCCCCCGTCCCAGCTGGCGAGTTCCGAATGTCTCTCGCGAAACGAACTGGCTCACCGTGTGCGATGAGCGGACAGGCGTAGTGTGGGCTCTCACTTGTATATCATCGCGCAGACTTTCGCAACCGAGTAGCGTGTCGAAACAGCTCTGCCTTGAGCACGGGCGGTGTGGTGGCAGCGTGGAGAAAGCGGACGGCGCTAGCGGGTGCGCGGATAGCTCTACGGTCGGAGTGGTACTGACGCGGCGCGGCGGCGGGCGGGCGACGGGCGGCGGCGGCGCTCGGGCACCAAAGTTCACCACACCACCACTGACTCATGCGACCGCTTGCTTGCCGCTTGCGGCTCACTTCACGTCCCTTGTTGCGTGCCGCGATGTTGTAGTGTGGCCTCGTGTCCTCGCGTGCCACTTAAATCACGCAACATGCAATGTATAATCATTCCATCTCTCGATGTCGGTCATGTTAGATTGAGTGTTCCCTGATATGAAATTCTGTGAATTGTTAGATAACATGTGGTGCCATCTTTGTGTTACTTCTTGCATTTACATTAAGTTACTATGTCCAACAGCGCCATCTATCACTTTGTATAGTACAAAGATAATATCTTATCTGGTTTTGGGTTTGAACCACATTCTACATTAATGAAAATGGCTTCATTTGACAAAAAATATATTACATGATTTAATCAAATACTTAGAATTGAGATTATTTTATTTATATAGAGGGTTGGTATAATTAATTTACAGTTGAGTGTGAGTTCATTTGAGGCACCGTTCGAAGTATGAGGAGCCAACGTAGCCTCCGCGCATGGCCCGTTGCACGTGCTGCTCGAACAATCTCCGGTTGCTTTGGAGCTCGTCTGCCGCTTCCTTGTTCAGGGGATCTTCGGGGTTTGGTTCCTGGAGAATGATTAAACGTTTGATAGCGGCACTTCAAATTCTGAATCATATTCAGAGCGTATGTTAGTGGTGGAAGAATTGTCTAGCTAGTTTAGGAATTAATTGTGCAAATGGAAATGATTGAGCCACAAGCCATAGTGGTATTCTGATCACAGTATGCTGCTGCTCTACACACACTGGGACACATACACATTAATAAATACATACATAGTTACTGTCCGTTGTCCGTTACATTTTATCGTAATTGAAAGCAGGAAACCCTCCTTTCCATTGTTGAATAACAATCAAACAAGAACCTAGTGAGGTACACCACATAATAACAATTTTTTTCCTTATAAATTGAGTACCTATGTATCAGTTATGGTCAGCTGCTTTGCCCTTCAATAGTAGATCTTCTCTGGGAAATTTGGGAAAATTGGTCTCAGAATACATAATAGTAAATTTTTTTAAAATCATTTTGGTAGAGATTACTTCGATTGTGCACACAAAACTTTACCTTTTTATAACACCAGTTTAGCTAACTTATGACAGACAGGATACTAACCAAGAATAAATACTGTAGTCCGTACACTATAGAGTTGACAGTGAGCACTGGTTTCCAGTCTTCTCTGAGTATGTTGAGGCACACGTTGCCCTCCAAGTCTATGTTTGGATGGTATACAGCCGTTTCACATTTTACTTTGGGTGGTTCATGGGGATAGTTTGGTCCTACCTGTTGAAATAAAAATCGTTATTATTGGTACTCCCCTCACGTTCTTTCGGGTGAGGGTTGAAACCTAGGTCCGCACCAATGCGTGTTTCGGAAGCTTTCAGTGAAGGAAAACGTGATCAAAACCATGATGAAAGCCTCTGTCCAATAGTGGGGTGTTTATTGATTTGGGCCTGTCTACTGCTAGGCTGCTCTGTCTGCTGGAACACTCTCGCTCAAGGTGGCCAAGACCAGGTTTGAGTGGAGGAAGCTGGAGGAGGCCTATGTGTCAACAGGACACGCTGATGCGGCTAACTGATGTGCGTAAATTTTAAATATTGTAAATTTTGCAATAAAGGCTTTTGAATTTGAAACTTCCAGACAGGCATTCCCTTCACAATTATTAAACAAGCGGGGAGATATGTTGGTAATTGCAGTTCAAGGCTTTGATTTAACTGTACTTGATTGATACTTAATGAGTTCTAATGGCAAGTAATATAAATTTATCAATAAAGACTCGTATACTTAGACGGGTTGTTCGCAGTTTGTCTTGTTCGCAATTTATCTGGCAGACAAACTGCGAATTTTTATTCTATGACAAGTTTCTATCGTTGTAGTATAATTTTTGTTTTAAAATCGTGTCAATAGCCATAAAAAGGAAATTTGAGTTGCTGATCCATCTAACGTGATAAAAATAGCAGAAAAATGTAGGATGAGAAAATACATAAATTGCTGTAGTCAGACCACCACAGTCAGAGCCAACTATAAATATAATTAAGAACAAACTGAGTCACTGAACACACAGCCCAAACCGCTGAGCCTAGAGACTGAAAATTTTGCACAAAGGTTCCTCATATAGCTAAGAAAGGGTTTTCCTGCGGGAAAATCTTTTATACTCTGGCAAAGCTGCGAGAAACAGCTAGTTGGCAAAATTACAATGTTCCAAGTTTTCCACTTTGACAATGTTCCTGTGACACATTAATAGGGACGAAAATATTTAGTAATATTTAATATGTTTCTTACTTTAAAACTAAATACAAATCGTCCTCCTCTGTAGAATCCTTCATCAGGGCAGATAATTAATTTAAAATTAAGTAAGTCATCTTGATCTGGAAATTCTGTACTGCAAGTCTTGGGCAGATTCAATTCATTCAAATCTGAAAAAATATATATAATAACCGTTTTATTAAAATACTAGCTGACCCGTGCCCACTTTGTTGGGCGGTAAACATTTTTATTTGTCTTTTCATTTTTCGGGTTAATATATAGCCTATGATGACACTCAGAAATAACATGGCTTTATATTGGTAAAAGAATTTTCAAAATCGATTCAGTAGATACAGAGATTACCCGCTACAACCTCACAAACATTATCTCTTTATAATATTATTAGTATAGATGTAGTGTATGTCGGAATGGTCAGTGTAATGGCCCGTTTCATATTTGTGGATGAATATTTAGTACTAGTGTATTCAAAATAGAGTTATGACTCTAAGCAAAATGTCAGAGTAGATACAGGACACCAAAACATCGGCAAAACAACCAACTTTTCACCGCCGTATACTGCATAGGAAAATTTTGTAAGTAAACAACATTATGCTAGTGCCCACTCATCCAGAAATAGAAGACTTGACTCTCACTAAAAGTTTGGATTTATTTTAAATTGAGTTTTGATGTTGGTACCCCCAAATAAACAGACAGAAATCCCTCCTGATGGTAAGAGATCACCTATAAACTTGCCACCTTAAAGCCACATGTGCCTTGCCACCCAAAAGGACTGTTAAAACGCAATTATAATCACACTGGCACTCCGTAAGTGAACATCACAATGCTAGAATTGCTGTTTGGCACCAGAAACAGACAAGATAGTGGTGACCATTTAGATACAAATAATCTTTATTTACTCCACAACTGACTTAAAGTTAGTTTGTGGAGTCTGGAGCCTGAGACTAGGCTATTTACGTAGCCTGTAGATATAGGACGCAGATGGATCCTCTACTAGATTCTACCATGAAGTGGATTCATAATTCTTATTTTATTTATTGCGTCATGTGGAACATACTTAAAGATCTTAATATTAAAATTTGTAACAGACACATAAACCATGTTGGGGGCACTGCAACTTTTTAAATTTTTTATAAATTTATTTAAAAATAATTACATAAAAATTTTAAAATTAATAATTTTAATAATGTCAAGAATTGTTACTTAGAAACTCAAGGTCAAGTTTAGTATAGGTTGAAGCCATTTAGTATCATTGACTCAAGATCTTAAATAGGCCATAGAAGTGACACCAGCCCTGTTAAGTGAAACTTGGTTCATATTCCTCGTGAGTCAATGTCTCTACGAATTTTCCTCCAAAAGTAGAAATCAACTGAGACTAATAAACATGTAATCATCTTGAAATCTATTTGTAATTTATTCTTTGTTTGTATACAATCCATCAATCTGTTGAAAAGCCAATCCCCACATGAAAAAGTACATAATTCAGTGCAAGGTACTTTGCCTGCGTGGTTACTTTCAGGATCAAAGCTTTTCGAAATGTAACAGAGTATGTTTTGATTGAATACTGGTAGGTAAGTTATGTTGAAAGTGTTACACGAATACAAACAGTGTGATTTGTAATATTATGTAGACGATAAATTAAGATTTCGTTCTATTCTAGCAGTGAAAGATATGAAACTGAAGTTATTTTGAAAGTGGGAAATGCCAGTCAATAAATTTTTTTACGTACCTTTAGTGATTCGCAACTGCGCTGCTGAGGCTTTTTTTTGTGATCCTCCTGCTCTCGCCGTACCTTCTTCATCTTTTTTTTGTTGTTTTAGAGAAAATAGTTTTATCATTGTATTAATCTAATCGATAGAAATATGAATTAGTAGGTATGATTTGGAGAAAATTACAATTTATTTTGACAGTTTTTTTTTTGTTGTTGTTGATTTGTCCTCTATTGAGGACGGGCAAGGGAAGCTTCATCCATACAGCCCTGTCTTATTTTAAGTATTATTTCATTTATTTAAACTGGCGGTTACAGCACGGCCTCCACAAAAACAGAGCACGACTAGAGATATCGGCGATTTTCAATTAAACCGCAGCTCTACGACGGCAGAACTAGCGCCATTCCGTGATCCACACTGCATGTTCATGTCCTCATTAATACGATAGTAGGTATAATGAAGATTTAATAAGGGACATTTTGGAACGATCCGAGTCGTTACACGCTTTTATTTAACTATCTCGCACAATATACACTTTAATAGGCACTTGTTGCTTAAAAAACTATCACTAATATACACCACAATATACATTTTTTGGAAAACTAAACAAAAACGACAACCATCTCTGACAAAATCCCGCCAAATAGCCCCCTTTTTTATATTTGTAGGTACGGTCGACCGCACGTCAGTGGAAACAAAACCAGTATAAACTGGTCTCTCCTAGTATTGAAACTCCGTAATAGGCTAGGCCAGCTCAAGGTCAAAGTGTTACCACTGACGTGCGGTCGACTGTACCTATATATTTTCTGGCTTGAATATTAGACCAATTTATTGGTATCCAACTTTGGTCCGATAGGCAAGGGTTGTAGATCATACAGCCTGGTCCATTACAACGAGATTATATTAGCATTCACTTCTAAATGCAATGAACATTCTATTTTGTTCTAATACCGGGTCCACACGTTTGCTGCAAACCTCCGCAAACGCAAACGCCAATGCAAATGCAGGCCAACGCAAACCTTCCCAAACCCCTAGTCCACACGTTTGCCGCAAACGCTCCAGTGTTGCCAACCCCTTTGGATGTCTGCGCACTAAACAAAGCTCAAAATAAAACCGGCAAGTGCGAGTCGGACTCGCCCACGGAGGTTTCCGTTTCGTCAGCCACACTAATTATATATGCTATCACTGTACCAAGTTTCATCAAAATTAAATATATTTCCCGAGGGAAAACTTTACCGCGGTAAAAAGTAGCCTATATGTCATCCCAGGATTTATGATGTCACTGTGCCAGTTTCATCAAAATTAAATATTTTTCCCGCGGGAAAAGTTTACCGCGGTAAAAAGTTGCCTATATGTTATTCCAGGATATAAACTATCACTTTTAGGTTAGGTTAGGTTAAGGTAGGTTAGGATATAAATAAGCTATAACTGTAAGGAGTTTCATCAAAATCTGTCGAGCCGTTCTTGAGTTATAAATGGTGTTTAGATTTTGTTGTAACGGTCTCTATAAATATTAGTAGTGGTAGGTAGCTTTATAAAGAGAGACAGAGTAGGTCCTATGACAGCCTGAGAACATGAATGATGTAACATCAATGCTATCGAGTAAAAGACATTTTAATATTATGATAGTCCTTTATTTAATACCTAATTAGTGACTATTCATACATGGTGTCAGAAGTGTTAAGTACCCACTCGTTTTATCAAAAAAAGAAACAATGGCGATGGACTTCACCTCAATTTTGTCAACGCAAAATGAAATTTTAAAAGCAATACAACAACAACTACAAAACATTCAGAATAAGGAGAATCCTCCTGCTCAGCCGCCGGAGAGAGGCCGTGTGAGTGTACCCTGGCCAGCGCCCTTAGACATCGAAGCGCCAGATGTAGCTGAAACCTACGAAAGCTTCAAAAACTCGTGGCTCAACTACGTGTCCGCCACAGGCATCTCTTCTTGGGGACCCGACAAAGAAGAACAAAGGGCCAGCCTACTCATAAGTGCCATAGGCCAAGCAGCATTGAAGAAATACAATGAATTCGACATGACTCCAAAAGACAAGAAAAGTGAGGTTATCATATTTCAGAAACTAGAAGCAAAGTTATCAAAGAAAAGGAATATTATTTACTGTAGATTCTTATTCAATTCAAGAATACAAACTGTGAACGAAACTTTTGATGCTTATCTATTGGAGCTGCGAAAATTAATCAAGTCATGTGAGTATGCCCAATTTGAAGAAGATCTCCTTAGAGACAAAATAGTTACAGGCATATTCAATAATGATTTAAAAAAAGAATTGCTTCGCCTGGATAAACTGGATCTAGATACAGCCATAAATATGTGTCGATCAGCAGAAGCCGCAAGTGAGCAGGTAAAACAGCTCGAGGCCACATCCCCGACTCAGCTCGAGGTCAACAAACTTACTAAATCGAACAAAGTGGACAAACAAAAGAAGACAGGCACTATAAAAAAAGAAGGAACATGTAAATTCTGTGGAAATAAACATATATTTGATAAACGTAAATGTCCAGCGTATGGAACAAGATGTGAAGGTTGTAATGGCCGTAATCATCTTTTAAAGGTGTGCAGAAAGACAGGAAATGTTAAAGAATTGCTCCGAGAAGAGTCTGAAGACAATGAAAGTGACAGTAGTGTCTATATATCTAAAATCAGGACAAACCGATCAACTGGTCACACCGAAGCAGAACTTAGCATGTGGTTGGGTAAAGAATGGAAAAAAGTTTTCTGTGCATTGGACACAGGCGCTCATGTTTGTGTGATTGGAATTGAACAATTTAAGAAACTAGTCAATGACTCCAAACCGAAGCTGCAACCATCAAACCTAAAATTGAAATGCTTCAATGGCTCAGAAATAATATCGATGGGTCAGACAGAGATAAAATGTCTTCATAACAATAAAACATACCATATCACCTTCCACATTGTGGATGTAGAACATGAGCCGTTGCTTTCGGAGAAAGTTTGTTTACGGCTAGGCCTAGTTAAATACTGTAATGCTGTAAAAATTACTAACCCATCCGATTATGCTGCAACACAGGAAATCATTAACAAATACTCAGATGTTTTCGAGGGCTATGGCTTGCTTCCAGGTGAAGTGGATCTAGAAATAGACAACAGTGTTCCCCCACGTATTCAGCCAGCACGAAGGGTACCACTAGCTTTACGTCAACAGCTGAAGGAGGAGCTCGATCAATTGGAAAAAGATGGGATTATCAAGAAAGAAATGGCTCACACGCAATGGGTAAATAATATTTTAATAGTACGAAGAAAGGAAAAGTTCAGAATATGTTTAGACCCTATTCCATTAAACAAAGCCCTAAAAAGACCCAATTTCCAATTTACAACTTTGGATGAGGTGCTTCCAGAACTAGGGAAGGCCAAAGTATTTAGTACAGTTGATGCTAAAAAGGGATTTTGGCATTTATTATTATCTGAAGATGCAAGTAAACTCACTACCTTTTGGACCCCCTTTGGCAGGTATCGATGGCTCCGTATGCCTTTTGGTATCAGTTCAGCACCCGAAATTTTTCAACAAAGGTTGCTATCAGTGCTACAGGGTCTGAAAGGCATAGAAGTCATGGCTGATGATATTTTAATCTATGGAGTAGGTGACACAATGGAGAAGGCAATTCAGGATCATAATAATAATTTGGAGAATTTGTTTATTCGACTACAGAAAAATAATTGCAAACTTAACAAGGAAAAATTGAAACTTTTACAGACGGAAGTGAAATTCTACGGGCACGTGCTAACAACCGAGGGTTTGAAAGTCGATGAAGAGAAAATCTCAGCTATAAAGAACCTGCCTGTACCTACATGTACCAAAGATGTAGCAAGATTTCTGGGAATGGTAACGTATCTCAGCAAATTTATAGAGAATTTGAGTAGCCAGGTAGACAATCTGAGAAAGTTAACTAGAAAAGAAACATCATGGCAATGGACAGATAAGGAGCAGACAGAATTCGAGAATATAATCAAGCGCATAAGCAACTTACCCACCCTGAAATATTATGATTTAAACAAAGCCATTACCATCGAATGCGATGCCAGTGGGTATGGGCTCGGAGCTGCCATATATCAGGATGGTGAAGTTATAGCTTTTGCATCCAGAACTCTATCTGCTACTGAGAAACGATATGCCCAAATAGAAAAAGAGATGCTGGCTGTGGTGTTCGCCTGCTCAAGATTTAATCAATATATTGTAGCTAACGCAAATGTAACTGTGAAGACAGATCACAAACCCCTGGTCAATATTTTCAGGAAACCACTGGTAGAGGCCCCGAAGAGACTGCAGCTGATGTTGATGATTCTGCAGAAATATAACTTGCAAGTAGAATTCATAACAGGTAAATCTAATCACGTCGCCGACACTCTATCAAGAACTCCTGAAAATCAAAACCAACACAATAAACACAATATTGACCAAATGTCGGCAGAAAATCAAATATTTGAATTAATAAGTAAAGTGTCAAACATACGATATCTAAAAGTTACCGACAAAGTAATAGAACAAATTAGAGAGGAAACCTCCAAAGATGTGACATTACAGCAGCTGATATCATACATCACTACTGGATTTCCTGATTATGCCTCAGACATTCATGAAAGCCTGAGATGGACTAAAAAATTCGCTCATGAACTATCCACATCAGAGGGGTTGATATTCAGAAATAGTCAAATCTTGATTCCACTGACTATGAGAAAACTTATGCTTTCCAAAATTCATAAAAGCCATAATGGTATAGCTAGTACTATACGTCTAGCCCGACAAAATATTTTCTGGCCAAGCATGTCATCTGACATTAAGAACCATGTGGAGAAATGTGACATTTGTATAAAATACTCGGCATCTCAAGAAAGATTTCCAATGTTGAGTCATGATGTTCCTGTATACCCTTTCCAATATGTCTCTATGGATGTTTTTAATGTTAAAACTAAGGAAAAATCTGAAAATTACCTTATAACGGTAGACCACTATTCAAACTTCTATGAGCTAGATAAGATCAAAGATTTTACAGCAAAAGATGTGATACAGATTTGCAAGAAAAACTTTTCAAGGTATGGTATCCCACAGCGAGTATGTACAGATGGCGCGACAAACTTTGTTAACAAAGACTTTAGTGCCTTCTCGCAACAGTGGAACTTTGAGCATGTCACATCCTCCCCGCACTACCCTCAGTCTAATGGAAAGGCGGAAGCAACTGTGAAGATCGCAAAGAAACTGATTCTCAAGGCTAGCGCAGCTAACGAAGACGTGTGGTACAGCTTACTTCTCCAAAGGAATACGCCCACAGATACCGATAATGCAAGTCCAGCACAGAAACTTCTATGTAAAATAACAAGAACTGGTATACCTTGCAAAGAAGAACAGTTAAAGCATAAAGTAGTTGAAGATCTACCTCATCTTCTCAAGGAGAGAAAGGAAAAGCATAAAGTTCAATATGATAAAAGATGTAAACAGTATACAGATTTGACAGTTGGACAATCAGTAGCAGTACAATTACGGCCTGAGATTGACAAAACATGGAGAGTGGGAGTAGTAACAGAAAGACTAAATGAGAGAACATTTAGAATTAATGTAAATGGTGTTATATACCGAAGAAACAGAGTGCATATAAAACCCTTCAAAGGCTCCCTCCAACCAGAAGCTGCAAGTCCTACGTCTTCTCAGCCACACGCAACCAACCCGGACTATGGGTATGAAATAAAAGTTAGAGACGTGGTAGAGCCAACTAACTCATCTTCACCGATGGTACACCAAACTCCTGAGTACACATCTAGGCCACCAAGAACCAGAAATATGCCAACTAGGCTCGCTGATTACCAGTTGTATTAATGTATATGTACTTAATTATCGTAATGTTATTAATTAATATTGATGAGAAATCTTTTAACTTAAATCAGTACAAAGGAGATGTTGTAACGGTCTCTATAAATATTAGTAGTGGTAGGTAGCTTTATAAAGAGACAAAGAGTAGGTCCTATGACAGCCTGAGAACATGAATGATGTAACATCAATGCTATCGAGTAAAAGACATTTTAATATTATGATAGTCCTTTATTTAATACCTAATTAGTGACTATTCATACAGATTTGACATTTCTTCAAGTTTTTGACTGTATCTTTTTGGGTTTTGACATTTTTAGTATTTGTTGTTATGAACGGTATGTGGGCGCGTATTGTGTGAAAATTTCAAACGTATAGGTGCTACCGTTAGGTAGATACAGCCCGAAATGTCGTATTATGTTGGTTTTTGGCCCCCCCCACCCCTCCTTGATTTTGACTTTTTTAAATTTTGAGTATTTTTCGTTGGATGCGCCGCAGGTACGCGTCTTTTGTGAAAATTTCAGCTCGGACAGATAGATGGACGGACAGATAGACGGACGGACAGACGGACGGCGTAGCGACAGCAATAGGTTTGCGTTGGCGAGCTTGCGCTCGGGAACGGAAACCTAAAAAGCACCAGATTTACAGGTTTTTTTCTAAGTCGTATAAAATAAAAATGCAACAATACAACAGATAAAGTGTAATAGCACTAAGCACTAGAGCTGGATTTTAAGCGCTAAAATCTATAAAAATGCACTAGATTTAGTCCGAAAGTAATAGGTTGGCCACACTGATAAACGTGCGCAAACTTCCTTTGATTGTGTGCCTAAAAACCTACGCAAACCAACGCAACACCACACGTTTGCGTTTGCAATTGCATTGGTTTGCCGAAAGTTTGCCAAACGTGTGGACGCAATAAAATTAAAAACTGTAGACGAACGAACGAGAACCACACGAGAACGAACGACTGAACTGACTACTAACACAGATGGATTTGCTAAATAAGTTCAGTGATTGATTGGGAATCCTGAAAATTATTGAATTTGTTGGCTTTTGGTCCTTACTATTTCATATTTTATTGGATATATTATATTGTGTGACATTAAAGTCCAGACAATGTCCGTGTTTCAAGTATAGTTACAATTTTGATAATTATTTGTAGAGAACTTCTGCGAAATGGCAAGTGGTTCAACATCAGACGTCATAGAGTTGGTGTCTTCCGATGAAGAAACTGAACCGGCACCGAAGAAGGTATGATGCTTTTAGCGTAGGTAATTGTTCTGTTTTGTTTATCATAAATCACAATTAAACTGATCTTTCTGATGTGTTTTAGATTAAGCCTGGGAAAAATGCAATGGTACATATTCCAGATGGAGTCACAATAAAGTCGTCCAAAACAAAACCAACGCCGCCTATTATTCGGGAGGTCGTGAGGAGAGGCGTCACACTTACTAAAGTAGATAAATTGGTACAAAAACCAAATGCAAACACAAACAAAGCTAATGGAAGACAGGTACAAATACCTATAGTAATTAGACCTAAATTTATTTCGAAACCTTTGCCGAATCCTGTACCAGTTCAAGGAGTTAATCCATTAAGTCTGATGAAAAAGTTACATAACTCTCAAATTATGATAAATAAAGTTACTGCAAATAAAAATGTTTTGAAGCCACCAATGAAGAAAGTAGCTCAAAAACCAATTCAGAAAGCAACAGTAAACAATTTGCCTCCCAGTATCACAGTCACAAGAACTTCAGGTGGTCTAAAACGTCCGATCATTGCTAATGTATCAAATTTTCAAAAGAAGAAACTAAAAGTGAATCCAAAACCAAATGTTGCGCAAGGTGAGATTTTAACCGTGGAACTAGATGATGATGAAGTTGCAGCATCATCTACAGCTAACCCACAGTGGTACTTGAGGCCAGAACAACAACCAGAGACCATTCTAGAGCTCAAGAACAATACAGAACCAGAGCCTTCTAATTTAATTGAAATAACAATAGATGACAGTCCTGTCAAACCAGCTCTATCTAAACAAACTTGTGATGTTGGAACTACATTAGCAATTACCGTAGAAGATAGTCCTGCCAAACCTGTTCCACACAAAACTGCTTCTGTTGGTAGTGACAGTGAACATACTACACGAAACGATGTGCCAAGCAGTAAAAAGAAACTTGAATATCCAAATGAGAATGTGATAGAGTTTAGAGGTGATACTATTGAAATAGAAATAGAACCAATTGCAGTAACAAATTCAATTAAAGAAAACGATAAAAAGGTGAATGAAGAAATTGTGAAAACTGTTTGTGAAACTATAGAAATAGAGGAATCGCCTTTAAAGAAGATAGATGTACAGCAAGCAAGTACACCAAAGAAAAGTGAAGTGATTAGGTGCCAGCCGAAATCAATTGATATAGAAGAAACAACTCAGAGGGTTGAAGAAGATGGTGAATTTCACCCTGTCTATCAAAACTTCATTGATTTATGTTTAAAATTGGAATATTCTGATGATATGAAAAAGATTGTGGAGAAAAAAATTAAAGCATATTATAGACAAGTTCCAAAAGAATATACAGAATCTGAGAACTTCATAGATATGGTTTCAAATAAAATGATTTCAATGAAGGCTGGTCCTGAAAAAATGTATTTGTACATTAAAGACATAGTTGATGAATTAAATCTTCAACGAAAAATGGTGAAGTCACAAGTAACTTCAGAAACTAGAAACACTGGTAAGTGACTAAATAGTGTGTATTCAAGGGTAAAATAATAAATTCTCCCTCTGGTGCCAACAATGAGGTCTTAAGGTTGCTATCTAAAATGGACCACTCTCTCGGCTTAACAGCATCTATTGGCATTAGGTCTGTCCGTCAGGTAATGACTGCCAGTTTGCTGAAGTAATCACCAGCAGATGTATGTCCCTGTCATTGCTGCCATCAGAGACAGCCAGCGGCGGCCGTTGTGGATACAGCGCGGCATGCATGAGTGCCATTAATAATGTCCGATGCCGTCAAACGTGGATTACTATTATACGAGATGAACGCAAAATATTCCCATTGACGATCGAAGTAGTACAAGTGGTCGGCTACGTATTTTCTTATTACCCGAAACTACTAGCAGATGCTAGTTCAAAGATTGAATGTTTAAGTAACTGGTCACTGCTGATCAGGAAATATGAAATACTGCAAAGTTCTAAATCCAATATTATTTTTAAAAACATACAAAATTTTCAGAACCAGAGGCATTCTTATATGGAGAAGACAGTGAATTCGACTCTAAACGCCAGAGGCAAATCCGCAAGTTAGAGAAAACTCTCAAGAAATTGCATAGGGCTATACAAAAGCTTGAGGAGCAGGAAGTTGACTTTGATGATGAAGAAGATTCTGTGTATTTATTAACTGAAAGGTAAATATTCAGAAAGTTATAACTTAAGGTCAAGAACCAAAACGATTTTTATCGTGTTAGTCTGTCCAAGTGTCCATAATATTAACCTGGGGCATAACTAAATAGTTACTGCACCAATGGAACTTAAATATAGATGGGTAAAATGTGAAATTCTCTATTGGGAAAATAATAGAAAATACAAATTACAGGACATAATACAATCTAAAAATATTTCTAATGAAAGACTATGGAAAGTAAAATGTTAATTATAATTTGTACTAGATAAATAAGGCACATTATTGGGAGGTCTCCATCATATTAATTTACCTATTCGAGTGAGGGACATAGGTATTAGTTTGATCATATGTTGCAGTGCCATTTCATACTTTTTCTATTTTACATGCGGCTTGAATGAAATAAATCACTTTGTTTAAATACAGTGACGATGGCAGTGCTTCTCATAAAGACATTGGTAAAACATCTGAGGAAAAGCGTAAAGTATTATTGAAAAGGTGTGTTGGTGAGGATTTATTGAAAAATGTTATAGTTTTTTTATCTGGCTTTTATTTAACCACTTAAATTAAAATTGGAGTTTTGTTATTTTAATATATTTTTTAATTTCACCTTTATTTCATTATAGAATAATATTATTCATTTCAATTCAATACACTTTATTGCACATTCAAAAATTACGGACAAACGAAAAAACAGATACAATATTGTACCTCTAGGCGGTCTTATCGCTAAGAGCGATTTCTTCCAGACAACCTTTTATATTATACAGAATAGAATCCTACTAATATTATAAAGGCGAAAGTTTGTAAGGATGTGAGGATGTTTGTTACTCTTTCACGCAAAAACTACCGAACAGATTTTGATGAAACTTGGTACATTGATAGCTTATATCTTGGAATAACATACACAGGCGCGGTCAACGTCGCGGGGCCTCCGCTAATACTCCCTAAGTAACAAAACACCTACATAGAGGGCGCTGTTTCACAATGTACACGGAAAAACTTATCGGGCGAAACATAAACGGGCGAAACCGCGAGAAAAAGCTAGTATGTAATAAATACAGTACTGAGTTTGATTGTCTTCACCAGTACTGAACAAATGGACACATCTCATTTTCAAGCATGCATTATGTATGATTATTTATTTTTTAAATTATGTATTTACATATAAGTTATAACTTATACTTCAATGCCTTATTTGTCTAGTACTTTGTTGTCGTCTTTATGAAATTATGCATTTTAGTTGCCAGTCCAATCAGAGATGCCTGTCTGTATATTCTAAATTTAATTATTTTTCAGGTATAAGGAAAGAATGGTTCGTGTACACGCCAAGTTTTGTCAACTAACTAATACAAAAATGCCTTCGGAACCCCGAGTTCAGATCGACGCCAGACCGGGCCAGCCGAAAGGGGCAGCAAAACGGCTTGAAAAGTGGATCAACAGAAAGGTTCCGATAGGAACGCTACTTCCCTTCCCGGACTTTCACGATGTACTTCGCTGTGTAAGGGAGGCCAACGAAGAAGATAAAATAGGCTGGAATGAGGCTGACATCATGGAAGAAGGTGCTTTTTAATACTAAATACTACGAAACCACTGCGTGAAAAAAAAACGCGCCCATAACAAACCCAAGTTTAATCCTACCATAAAATGGCATTACGTGGCAGGCAGCTACAGTGTGGCTTGTCCGTGTTTCACAGTTGGGTTTCTTTATACAAACATTTAACAAGTAATTTAATACGTTTGTCTTTTCAGCTCGCGATTTATTTACGAGATGTGGTAAGAAACTTCAAAGGCGTCGGCAAGAAAATGAATGGCGCTTAGCCGCTTCTAGAATATCGCAAGATATAGATCCTGCAGATGGTAATGAAAGTCTCAAGAAAAGATTAGAAGAGAACAAGCTGTTAGCAAATAAAATGGAGACTGAAGTTTTTAATAAGTAAATATGTTATTTCCTGTAACGGTTCTACATTAATTGGTTTAATGTAATAAAAATGTTTATGACTTATTTAATTTTTCAGATATGCTGACAGGCAAAATCAATTGAAGTTAGAAGCTCAAGAGATAGGAGATAAGGAGGCTGAAGAATCTCCTGTTGAAAGTGAAGATGAAGAACCAAATGAAGAAAATCTACAAAATAAAGAAAAGAGGAAAGAGAGACTGAGGAGACTAATACAAGAGAAATCCAAAAAGCCAGTGGATGGTAAGGTTGAAACAGAGGAACCTGAAAAGATCCAAAGTGATAACGAAATGGTATTAGACGGGGATAATAAAACTGAAAGTAATGAAAATGAGTCTGAGAAAAAAGAAGTAGAGTCACAACATAAAGCAATCGATACAGCCAATGCGGTTAGTAATGAAAATGATTTCAAACCTAAGACATTTGAAAAAGTGCATTCTATTAGTGATGATAGCAACCAAGTTGATTCTGATATAGACGAACTCCACCTTTTACAAAAATTACATTCTGAAAATGATGCCAATACTTCAACTGTTGATTCTTCCGATACCGACACTCCTATTGACATATCTGATACACTGCATTCGAGTAGTGATAATAAGGGAAAAGCAACGAGTGGTGTTATTAGTATTGAAAATTCAAGTTATTCCGAATCCGAAGTTATTGAAGATCAAAATAATTCGAAAGATGATGTAATAGATTGTCATGCAACGGGACACGGGTCAGAACTTGCTGAGAAGTCAGCTGATCCTGATTTAGAAATTGAGTTTGAGCCTATGGATAATGTTGAAATGAAAACTGCTCAAACAAACAATGATGAATATACCGATTCTGTTGGAAATATACTTCTTGCTTCGTCTGAAGATGAAGATAACGAGTGTAAAGACGAAAGTCCAAGAAGTGATAGCATGTGTATAAATTTGAAAGATGACACCATATCTATTGGCGACACAAAAATTCAAGATGATAATCTCGAGAAAGATAAAATGAATACTAAAAATAAACAAAGCCAAAGTTCTGGAAGTGTTGACGTTGGTGCAAATTCAAAGGATTCAAATACGACATTATCTATTGGCGACACAGCAATTCAAAAACACGATCGCAAGACAGATAAAATGGACACTAAAATCAATGAGGCGGTTGATGTTCAAAACAAAACTACAAGTAGTGTTGATATTAGTGTGAATCCTGAGAATAATGCCTTACCTATTGGTGACACTAAAACCCAAAAAGTTGAGTTCAAAAAACATAGAATTGACACTGAAAATAATGATGAGACTAGTTCAGTCGTCAACACAAAAGATGATGACACCAAATCAATTGAGATTAATTCTACTAAAAAGGACAGTGTTGCTTCTATAAAAACAGCTGATGCATTGAACATAGAAAAACCTGAAGAAACAAAGGACTTCGAAGTTAAAGATGTCCATATGTCAATAAACAGCCCTGTATCATTGCCGGGAGAAAGGAATGCCAGTCGTGAAGTTCAGGAATCATGTAGTCCCAAAATAACAGAGACTGTAACGTCAGTAGCTGAAAAACTTGTAGAAGAAAAGCTTGAAGAAGCAAAAAGTACTAAGAACAAAGACAGTCTCGATACTAGTACATTATCAAGCGATATTTCTAAATCCCGCCCTGGCGATGAAACTGATCTTGTAGAGCCTGTCAGTAGAGGAATGATTAATCCGGACGAATCAAGTAAATCCCTCGAGACTATAAAAAATGACGTAATTAATAATTCAATAGAATCTGTAGCCGATGTGGTAAAAAATGCCACATCTGATAAAATTGATGATTTGCTTACATTAGACAGTAGAAACAGCGTTGATCAAAGTGATAGCTTGGAAAAGGTATTAGAGGATCTTCAATCAAATTTGCAATCAAATGAACCATCAGCAATTGTCGAATCTGTAAAAAATACTGCATAAACATGAAATGTGTTAAGAGTCGATGGTATGTCAGCTCAAATTCAAATTTCCCCCCCGCATGCCTCTCCCACCGCCGCCGTCAGCGCACCTATCTCACTCGCACTATTTATGTAGGGTAAGCTACACAATATTGACCGTCCAAGATGGTTCTTAATAAAAAAAACACTATGTATTAATAATTTATTTACAGTCAATGTCAACATACTTTATAGCATAGGAGACCACATCACCAAGTAACATTAATATCAGGCGTCTTTGTCATTCAAAGAATCGTCTATTTTATAATAACAAATTGTTACATAATGTGATTTTTAAACTTTGTGTGCTTCATATTCAAGATAGATATATATATCTCTTGGTAGTTTGTACGATAGTGAAACCCTCATCATCCATCCGGACATCACCAGCAGGCGGCTGTGGTTTTACAGCGGGTTTACTTAAACAAAATATTCTCAAATCTATATTGACTGCATACGGTTAGTATATTTATTTCTTTAAACTTTTCTCTTAATGACTACAACGCAGATTATAGATCGAGCTAATACCTAGCTCTCTTTCGCAAAATAAAAATGGTCACTATATCTGCTGCTCGACCCCACAGTAAGATGCCTTATGCCATGTTACTGTGGCAGTAGCTGAAATATACTAATTTTGCGATAGCAATATCAGTAATTGTCAAATTTTTCTAACGGCATAGGCGGCCGAACTTAGTATGCCAGCTAGTGAAGCTATGTGGGGCCCCCATTGAAAAGATGAATCTATAGTTATACCAAGGAACACAATACTTTTAATAAATTCTAGTCTATATGTACCTAAAGTCATATTATTTTCTACATGTCTTACATTTGGTAAGCAAAATTTAATACATTTAGGCCGGTTTTCCTGTCACGCGTGTTTGCGCCCGCGTCCTGGTCCGCAACTTTTCCCGCTGGAAAAATATTTAATTTTGATGAAACTGATTTTATTGAGAGAGAACAATCATATATGGACGAGTGTTGTTGCCTTGCCTTACGACACAGTCAAAGTCAAAGTCAAAAATATTTTATTGCATGTAAGTACACTGGGTACATTTATACAACGTCAATTTTTTTTATCTACCACCGCCTAGAAGTCTACCTATCAGCCGTGTTATGTTATTAGTACTCATAAATTGGATAATCCCGAAATCGAAATGTTGCTTCAGAACTTACTTTTCCATGTTGTTATATATGTTAACATCTGTTTTATTCGGAGCATTCTCCTTGTCAGAGCCATGGTTATTTTCGGATGCCCCTGATCGTCGTAATCTAATTTGAGAAAGATAAGTACATTTATGATTACGTATAATAATTTAACCCGATGTGAATTTTCTTTACCAAATAAATTATACTCACTTTAGTGCTTTACTCAAGTTTTTGCCTTTTTTTTTACGCCAACCAAGTCTTTTCTTTTTTTTGTTACCTTGGTTTCCCATTTTAAAAAATTCGTTATTATACTAAACGGTCGGGAAATTATTAAGAAAGATATTGGAAAATAAATATTATCTTCAGAAAATTTCTTTTGTAGTCTTCTGTCTACACGTCGTCGTCTATTTTTGTTCTGTCAAGTCAAACAACCAAGTATCGAAACAAATTACAAACAAACATCCAGTCATTTTTCAGTCAAGGAGACTGTACTCCAAAAAACACTAGGATAGCAACAAAGATGCTACCCTATTTCAAAATATAATTTGAATAAATGACGTGTGACGGGAGTGACAGCTGGATGGCGGCGAGCGACACGTGTTCCCCGTGCCACTGGCAGAGCGGGACTGACGCGGGGTAGGGAGATGCCATGCGGCTCAAGTTGGGCTGGCTCAAAAACGCTTAGATTTAGGTTTTTCCTTTTTTTGCCGAAAGTTATGTGTATTTTGTAAATTCAAATGTTATGTGATCTGCATATTAGTAAGTACAGTTAGTACTCAAAATATGGTGATTGTACGTAGCTTTATTACATAAAAGTAGCGAAAATAAATTCTTAAAATGGTTAACTTTGGAATTTTTTTTAATTGAGAAAATTTTAACGAACTGTGTTTTCGAAATCGTGAATAACTAGTAAAAGTCTTCTACTTTACTGCATATTTATTACAAAATGAATGATACAGTATTGTTGAAATAGCGACGGATCATCCGACCCGCTGTGAGATATCATAGCCCCTTAATGATGCTTATAATAAAAATAGTATTAGTACAGTCCATATAAAAGTACTGGATTATATTGTTATAATTTAAGCTGACTATAACGTAATGTATTATCTCTTTTCCGAAAGAGAAAAAATATCAATGAAACTTTTGACACTGACCTTGATCAGAAAATCAGTTTCTGCTGAATTTCTGTCGGTATCAAACAATAGGTAAGAACTTTATTTCTCGGTACCAAATTTGTCTAACGTAAGTAATGCAGTTTCCGTGCAACTGCATGAATGTAGGTTTAGTGATTTTTATACTTATATAAAAGTTGTATTATGTATACCCGGCTGACTAGTTGAACGAATTTAAGTTTAGGGAATGTTGCATTTAGTTTAACTATGTTATTCAGAGTGAATCATTGTCTAGGCCTAACATGCATTTTTTAAATGTTAAAGTTGTAATTGTCGTTTCAAAAGCATATTTAATGCATTTTTCTAGTCTCATAGCCAGGAACTACTATAAAACGTACGATAAATAATTTTGTGGGTGACGATAAATTCTTCTAAAGCTTTTTCTTTAATTTTTCTTTGCAACCCAGATAATTGGAATAGCTTATAGCGTTTTATATAGTTTATATAGGCTAGAGGTCTCGGATAGACAGAGTTGACTCAATAAGGCTCCATTTGGCCCTTCGGGTACGGAGCCCTAAGAGTGGTTGGGTGCCGGTCACTTGCGCTGTTTGTGTAATTTAATTAAACAGTAAGTATATTAATAAAAAATAATTTCTGACGGGAGCAGGATGCAGCATTCAACCTGAAGGTATTTTACTACATAAACCTGATACGCATCAATAAATCCTTCTATAGTTTATTAACAGCCGTACTTTCATTTTTGAAATTGATGAAATGCATTCGCGTCATAACCAATCAAATTAAATTATTTTTGTTTCAATTTGCTCCAAATTAGTTTGGTGAATAAAAACCTCACAAGTACCGTTTGTAATAGACATAACAAGACTATTAAAAAGACATATGTAACTATAAAATTATTTCTTTTTATCACAGTACTAAAGGAAAATGGATGTAACTAATTTAAAGAGTTTAAGTGGTATAATTAATTATCTGCCCTATTATTTTGTTATTTTGCTAATTTCACAAGATTTAATTTAAAAGTTCAGTTTAGGGAGTAACTATTATTATCACATTTTATTATGTCGTTAGTAACTCGTCCCATTCGCAGCTCGTTCCTATTCGCAGCTTGTCCCATTCGCTGCTCGTCCCATTTGCATCTCAATCCATTTTCAACTGCTCCCGTTGGCAACTCGTCTCGTTCAATAGGTTACCCTTAATTGCGAATGGCTAACGACACCTTTAAAATAATCTGTAGGTATACATATGTGTCCTTGTTCTCAAAATGTATGTACAGGTAGTTAAGGTAGGGCGGAGAATGAACTGGCGCGAACTTTAATTCGCAATTATTCTATGATTTAAACAATGTTAGATAATATACTATAGGTACTCGTATTGTTTTTGTAAGAAAGCATATTATGTTTTTGTCTGGTTCATAATAGTTTAGGAATTTTGTTTTAATATATGTAGTAGAAATTAAGTTTTTTTTGTCTGCAACATTGACTTAAGTATGTAGGTACTAGTAATTTAATTGTATGATATTGAAGATTAGACATATTGATTAAAATAAATTTTGTATTTTACCAATGCGATTTCTATGGACCTAACAAATAAGAATAAAGGGTAAATTAAAACACCTGGTTTAACTCTTGGATGAAGTGGAATCGCTGATAGTATAATTAGTTATACTATAGGATACGTACCAAATAACCTCTTCTTATTTGTTAGGAGGTTAAACACTGACGGGCATATGAGTCGTATTACGTATAATATCAAATGCGGCAATCGGTCGTTAAACCAAAAATAAGTTCTTGGTTTTGGTACAATGAGAAGAAAGTCGAACATTCTGAGTCAGATTGCCGCCTTTGATTACTACTATTTAATGAAACTGAGTTTTTCTACAATAGCACATACCTAATAAAGTCTTGGTTCTATAACAAATCAGGGTATCTAAAAATGAGGAGGTCCAGAGCGCCTATTTTATCAAGCCTTTCCCATTTGATTTCCAAATTCTGCTGTTTATGTAGGCAATTGGCAACAACCAAGGATATGTCCGTCAGTTTATGAAAATCTTCATAATACGCTATTTTATTTACTATAGGTGTTGTACACATTGCTCGAATGGGGTGATATTTATGACATTATCTGCTTTAGAAGTTTTAAATAAATACAAGCATAAGACATGATTAATTTTTTTTCATTCAAAGGGTATTTGCATTAGATCCTTAGTATACCGGAATATCAGTAGGCGTCATGCTGGCACCATTGCAAACTGCAATTCCGAATACATAGCCAAAGGGTTTGTTGGTGGCATGCCAGGCTGACGTGATTCCGGCATAGACCGCGTAAGCAGCTTGAAAACTCAGTTTATTATGCATGCGTTTTATAAGCTACTAGCTGTTTCCCGCGGTCTCGCCCTCGTTTACTGACTTTTTTCTCGGCCCCTAATGCTCGTAGCGTGGTGTTAAATAGCCTATAGAACGCTATGGCCGTCTTACCTCTGAGTTAAGCCGACGGCCCCGTATTGCATAAGTTGAGCGCTGTGCATTTACATTTTAAAAGGCAAATCAGCATAAAGATGGAATTAGGCGCATGTAAAGTCCGCCTACCCGCACTGGGCTAGCGTGGTGGGGGACTATAGCTCGTACGACCTCCTTAAGAGGGTAGGCCTTTGCCCCATTAATGGGGACAAATAGCCTGTTGATTTTGATTTGATTTTCGGCAGGTTTCTGATGAAGTAACGAACGGGTGATAATAAAATGGAAGTTTACGAGTCGTCACAACATTTATTTACAATATTTACAAAGGTCTTAAGTACGTAAACTATCCTTATTTACAGCTGCTGATGAACTATTGTCACGTGAAACAAACCGGTCCAACGGTGAACGCGAACTGGTGATCCGCCTCGCTAAATGTTAGCGGCTGGAAGTCGCTTATGGGCATTCTGTCTGTCCTAGACGTTTTGACCTCCAGTATAACTTCGCCTAATCCTTCCTGGAAATGGTGAGCATTTTTATGAATTGTATTTTAAAATGATCAGCAAGATGCGTCAGTTTTAGTTTTTCTGATATATCTCGTTTTATTGTGCCTAAAACCATAATGATCCTTTCGTGCCAGGTAATTAAACCGACTTCAAAAAGGAGAAGATTCTCAGTTCGATTTTACTTTCAGGGTTCCATACTTCAAAAGAGGAAAAAGGAACCCTTACAGCATCACTTGTCCGTTTGTCTGTCTGTCAAGGCCCTTTTTCTCGCGATCGCGTGGAGGAAAAATCCGATATTCGTAAATTTGTAATTACATCACAAAAAAAAGTGTCTATATGACCAACAATCTTAACTTTGCGTACGAACAAATCATCCAAACAAGTTGGTACTTTATACCAACCATATCTTTGTGATATAACTACATATTAATAATCAGTGTAACCTGGTCGAAACGTCAGGCAAGGTAAATAAAACTTATTCGTGTGTAAGACCCGTAAATAATTATATAATTATGAATACAAAGCGCGAAAGTCTAAAATGTACTATAACTACTTTTATTAACGATTTTCGAATTATTTCTTTAACAAGCGATATTTTCGATATTTTCGCCGTTTGTAAACTGATTTGAATGATTCTTTTTATATTGAATAGGCTATATTTTTTCTATGTCCCAAGTGGACATTGGCAGGCTGAAATGCGAGTGTTGAGCTTATTACTGAGTTTTATGTTTTCATAGACTTTAAATATTACCTTGCAATCGTCTTTAATTAACTGAGGTTCTTTGAACTCGGCGGCATTGGCTCCGATTAGCTTGATACTGTTTAATCGTGTCAAATCTGGTGGTATGTCGGATCTGAAATATTAATTGACATTTATAATTCGCTAGCTAACACCCGCGACATTGCACGCATGCAAAGTTTATAGGCGAAAGGGGCCGCGCAACATAACAATCCTATTACAGCCATGGGTTTAAAGATTTTGGCATACATGTCCCCTATTTATTTTCTTCAAAATGTCGGCCAAGGTTAATTCTTATAAAAATTACCTAATAGCTAACGTCAATACAACAAGAAATATTTGACAAAAGATCGAAAGTGCCACGTAGGTATAGGTGTCGAAGATGTTAAAGCTTACGGTTTACTTACGACATTTACTTATTTTAGTCGTTCTAAAGTAAATAATGAGTAAAAGTGTTCTCCGTTGAGTAAGTACGAATTATTTTTCATTTTTCAAAAAGATTAACAAAGAAGTACTTTTCTTTGTTCGCAATTAGTTGAGAAAGAAGAATTTTATTTCTTATTCGTATCTAGTAATAGTTCCCCCATATTTTTCCCACGCAACTAGATGCGAATAAAGAAAAATATTTCTTCTACGGCAACTGGTTACGAAACGTGGTTGCGAATATGGCCGGAAGGGAATATTTATTGTTTGTATTTTACGTTAGCAACCAATTTTTATAATATTAATAAAATAAACGCTTGGAAAAGCGCTGTTCAAGTGGTCTATAAAATCGTGTCCCTTTCCGTTGGCAACAGTACATACTTCTATTAATTTACCTTTGAGAACCTTTAGTATCGATGCATGAGTACGTGAAATTTTGTTTGGCCGCATTAGAGAGTAATCTCAGAAATCGAAGTTGTATTGAACCGGATCCTTGGGCGTCATAGGAAATCTGAAAAGAAATAAGTATAGGTATACCAAGTTATATATACTACCCTCCAGTTATATGAGTAATTATTTGAAAGTTTGAGTTAAAATCTGAAATAGATTTCACTTGCGAATTTAACAACTAATTTTCAAGTAGACAAGAATATATCGTAAAGTTTGTAAATGAAAATAAATTGTTCACCATTTCCACCAATAAAGCGCTTTGACGCCATGTTCATCTTAACGTCGAATTTCGAATACCGAGACTAATCTATCTGCATATTATTTGTGTTCATAACTTCAGATTCCATGTATTTTGTTGCAACTATTGTTAATCGTATAGATAAAATATTAAATGCACTGTTTCATAATTACGTGGGTGTTTCACTACACGTGAGTACTAGATACACAGAGTAAGTAATAGTGCTAGATATCTATTGTGAAACTCGTTCACTACGCTCATTTCACAAACTACCACTCGTGTTGAAATGCCCTTAATTGTGAAACAGTTGCTTATAACTAATTTTACTGACCCTGTATCCATTGTCGAGTTGTGAGAACTTTTGTGCATTCCCGCCTGTGCTAAAAACCGTCCCTGGATCTCTCATGTCTGGGTAAAGACACGTGCTATGGCCTTTGCAGTGGACGCGGATTGGGCGCCCCGCACCACCGCCGCGTGCGTCTATCCAGTACTCCCCTACAGGTCAAACACAAAACCACTGTTCAATTAGTAAGAGCGTCAGTGGCCTCAGGGATAAGACGCGACCTATCATATCGAAAGGTCCGAGGTTCGATCCCCGGTTGTGCCATTACCAATGGGTTTTTTCTCGAAACTTAAGTACAATATGTACTGACTGCTCTCAAACGGTGAAGGAAAACATCGTGAGGAAACCTGCATACGCCGAAGAAGAAATTCTTAGGCGCATGTGAAGTCCACCAACCCGCACTGGGCTAGCGTGGTGGACTAATAGCCCGCACGCCCTCGTTGAGAGGGTAGGCCTGAGCCCCAGCAGTGGGGAGATTAATATGCTGTTGATGATGATGAATTAGTAAAGATTCAAAATAGCAAAACTAGCACTATATCTGTGTTTATTATGGCGAACTTATTTGTCTGTTCACATTTCTTACTAAATTTGCAATAAATCCAACGGTTTATTTTATAGTGAGCTAAAAAAACTCAAAATCAAAGTAATTAGATACTACGAACGTATTGTTTATTTTGAAAAATCGGCAAATAGGTTTCCTGACCTGTTTCTACAGGTTGATTGACCTGATTCTGATTCATGAAGGAAGTATTGACCTCTATATGACTTATTGGTCTTATTTTAACTAATTTTTCATTTTTATCTCCTAATGGAAAGAAGTTATAAAAAAACCGGGGAAATTACCTACTTTTTATAAAACTAAAATTAGATTCAAAATCAGATTAAAATAATTGCCGTTGAATTCATTCGATTTGTTCGAACAGGTCCTGTTTTTTTTACTACCTAGCCAACCATACCACGTAGTCTCTCAAGAGAGTCGTTCCATGTTTCTTTTTATAAAATGACCACGATCTTCTGTGATTAGGGACACTAGAACTAAGCATGTTGGTTGTCCGACGATCTGGTCAAAGACGCGGGAACTACATAACTGGATGTGTGTCGGCGAAGGACCGCTCTTTGTGGAGCGCTGAGGGAAGCCTTTGTTCAACAGTGGACGTCTTCCGGCTGATATGATGATGAAGATGTAATCATAATCAAATTTATTGGTAATACGTATTACAAGTCAGAGGGTTAAACATAATCATAATATAATGTGTAATTTAATAATGTCAATAATTTAAATAATTAATAATAACAATGTCAAAATTACTTTATAACGTCTTTGTCATTTATAAACTCGTTGAGCGAGTAATACGACTTAGAAATAAGCCATTTCTTCAATTTACATTTAAATGCGTTGGTGGAAGCTGCATTCTTAACATCTCGCGGTAAACGATTATATACGCGGTAACGATGTAAGTTTTACCGTCAGTTAGGTTTGCATGAGCAGTGCGAAGATCCCGGCACGAGAGCGCAGGGTTGGTCTGCGTCCCTGTCGGTCGCCGAGCAGCCTCCAGCGCAGTGCGCGCCGCCAGCACTCCGCTCATGACCTCTTGTGTCCATTGCACTTCTTCGTCTAGTTAGGAGAGCGAACGCATGAATGAAGTACAAGCATAAGAATATCTTGAAACACGTCATACTATGGCTATGCCAAGACGATGGTTATGATTTCAGCAATCTATGTATATTTTTTATGTATGTATAAAGCAAGATATCATTGAATTCGTCTTAGTTTCGCAAATGTCCTAGGATACCTTTATTCTTTTAAATTTATAATTAATTTTTGGAAATACAAAATTACCTAAAGGACCTAAAATACGAAATACCCCGTGGAAATACCTATCTAATCTAATCTCTTGACGAGTTACTACTTCCTTTAATGCTAACTAGATGTCGCTGTTACGTATCTACTTGACGGAAGAGCTTCTCGAGCGGGAATCATGACGTGTGTAATTTGAACGCTGGTGGAGCATAGATACCAAAACGAAATAAGTTGTGACTTTGAATGCATAACATCTACTTGTGCAACAAGTAAATAATATGGCAATTTATATTAAACATGCTAAATATTAGGTAAAGGCATAAGTACCTTCTTCTAATGTATATTCAGTCGCAGACTCCATTGACTCCACATCTACACTGCGACGTCGTCTATACGATGTGAAGAGTTCTGGCGGAAGTTGTGGCGCAGGCGCAGGAGGCCCCGGAGGACCTGGAGTGCCTGGAGGCCCTGGTTGGCCGGGCCTGCCTTCAGGGCCTGGTGAACCTTTGGGCCCAAGTAGACCTTCGGGTCCCGGAGCGCCGACTTGCCCTGTTTCACCTTTCATACCAGCAGGCCCGATAGCACCCTACGATCACACATTATTACCAAAATAATGTAAAGTGAACATTAGCTTACTTGTATGTACCTAAGTACCTAATGATTAATTCTTACCATATCTCCTTTAGGTCCAAGTGGTCCAATTGAACCGGATGATCCTTGCTTTCCTAATTCTCCTTGGTCTCCTTTTAGTCCCATCGGTCCTGTGTCCCCAATATGTCCCTTCGGTCCTCTATTGCCTTTTTCACCTCTCGGTCCAGTTGACCCAGGTGGTCCAGCTTTTCCAGGCGGGCCAGTAAGTCCTGCAGCACCCGGTGCTCCTACTTCACCCTGAAAAATAATACGATTAGTTAAAGTAGGAATTACTTATTAGCAATAAAATATTATTCACAAAAGAGTAATATTTACAATTGGTCCAGGAGGACCGCGTACTCCTCGCTGACCCTCTTCACCTGGGGGGCCAGATGGTCCCATTGGCCCTTGTTCACCGGCAATCCCGTTGGAGCCACTGTCACCCTTTTCACCCGGTAAACCAGGGCTACCTTGGGTTCCCGCTTGGCCCTCTGTGCCCTGGAAAAATTGTGACATTTAAGACCTTAAAAGTTTGAGAATTTTAAAATATGTTGCAACATAGTGTGTATATAGTTACTTACTGGTTTTCCAGGCATTCCTGTTTCACCTGGTTTTCCTGGAGGGCCAGTTGAACCGCTAGGTCCTGTTGGACCTGTACTTCCTTCGGGGCCATCTCCTCCGGTGTCTCCCTTAATGCCCTGAGTTCCAGGCTCTCCTCTTTCTCCAGGAAACCCTGCTGGTCCAGTGTCGCCCTTAGCGCCCTCTGGCCCTTGAGGCCCTTTTGATCCAGGTTCTCCTTGTAATCCTGGTAGCCCGTCGTCCCCTTTTGGCCCAACAAGACCCCTAGGCCCCTATAAAATAATAAGGTTCTATTATTAAGTTGTCAGTTTGTACCCGCCGCCGTGCCTTTATACACGGAATGTTTTATTAAGAGAGGTTAAATTTTCTGATTTTTGAATTTTTTCACTCTTTATCTTTTTGTATACATAAAACCCTATTATGTAATATAAAACATGTTTATAAAATACCAATTTTCCTTCGGGTCCCAAAGGTCCCGGTGGGCCCGTTGCACCTGGGTTGCCAACTTCTCCCTGCTGTCCTTCGGCACCTCGGGGACCTGGCTCTCCTTGAACTCCTTTAGGACCCCGCCTTCCCGGAAGACCATTTGATCCAACAGGTCCTGTCGGGCCTGTCATCAAGGTATTTTTATAGAGATACCTAGCTTCTTTATGAGTATAACACACATAAAAAATTAGAAACTATTCTTAGTTAGGTGCAATTTCATTATATATAGTTCTGTTTCAATAATGTAGGTGAGGTAGAAAGACATAAATTATTTATCTATACATATAATAAAATCGTAAAGGCCAAAAAGTCTGTACATTGAATATATTCGGAAAAAAACCAACCAGGGCGACTTAAAATGAGCAACTGAACATGTTAGAACAGTTTTTAAAATTATTGTCTGTCTGTTTGTTTGTTTGTTTGTTTGAACGCGCATCACGCCTAAACCACTGAACGGATTTTGACGAAACTTTGTATAGTGACAGTGTATATACCGGAATAACATCAAATAAAACAAAAATCTCAAAAAGTGACATGGAAAGATCAACCAGCAATAAAAATCTCTCATTTCCTAACATTTGTATGAACTTATAGGTCAGGGTAGCCTGGTTAACTTTGAAAATGTTTTGTTTTCTTCAGTAGACTGGCTGTTGGCTTAGTTAGTGGTGAGTGGTGACCCTGCCTACTGAGCTAAAGGTCGTGGGTTCGATTCCCACCCGGGGCCAACATTTTGTGTGATGAGCATATCTGTTGGTTTTCGGATTCTGGGTGTTTGTATGTATTTGAGTATTTATTTATAAGTATTATACAGGGTGGAAATTATGGACCGTAGTTGGAGGGAAAGTATTCTAAATACTGAAGATAGCACATTTTACTCAAAGGATTCCTTTATTTTCAAAATTAAATACTTAAAACTGCATTTAAAGATTTTTGAAACGTCACTTGCCTCAGCCGGGAATCGAACCGGACAAAATTTTTAAAAAAGCGTATTTATAAGACACCAATCGAAAGGGTCAATCATCAGAATCAATTCCTTCTAAGTAACATAGTATCTTATATTAAAAGAAGACCACGAAATTTTACATTTATATAAATAAAAACTATTAGGTCTTCCTTAAAAGTTTATGTAAAAATAATAATAAATTTCCATGAACAATTTTTTAGCGCAAATAGCAATTTTAAAGCAGTAGAAAACTGTGTTTCTGTACATTGAATAAATTTATCAAAAAATGAGTATGGGCCACGGAATAAGGTGTGGGCGATATAAAAAAGTAACAGAACACAAAAATGCATTTTTAAATTTTTTTTGTCTATCTGTCTGTATGTAATCACTAATCTCCGAAACCACTGAACGGATTTTCTTACGGTTTTCACAGGTAGATTAATTTGTTTCATTGAAATCGGATGACAGCGAAAAAAGTTATCGTCATTTACAGATAAATCATTTAACGTAACTAAAACAGGAGATATTTAAGAAAAAAATATATGGGATTTTTTATTATGAGCAATAGAAGCCAAAACAATAATTTTTAGAGTTTCTGTCCGTCTGTCTGTCTATATTATGTTTATTCCGGCATCACGCAAATTCGGCATCAGGTAACTACTTCACCAAATTGGATACGGTTTTCACAGTTGTGTTCCTGACGGTTTAACTTAAAATCTGGTGATTTTACCATAGGAAAGATAGGATAGCAGAGATAGGTACCTACTTCCAAAACCCACGCTGACGAAGTTGCGGGCAACAGCTAGTATAAAATAAAATATGAGATAGTCATCATACCTAAAGGACCGACGTCTCCGGTGTCACCCTTCAGTCCTTGTTGGCCCTTCTCTCCGCCTAGGCCAGTAGGTCCAGCAGGTCCAGGAGGACCTCGCGATCCATCTGCCCCGTTGGAACCCGGAAGACCTGGGTCCCCTTGAGGACCTTTCTCTCCAGGCAAACCCACGGAACCCGATTCTCCTCGAAGACCTTGTATACCGGCTGATCCTGGTGGGCCCTATAATATTTAATACCGGTGTGTAAAACAATTTTGTAGGTAGTAAATAAAATATGGCGCTATTTGTAAGTCTACTAACGGACTCCCCTGCCGCTCCTTTAAAACCCTTTTCTCCAGGTGGCCCAGCTTCTCCCTTGTCGCCATCTTCACCAGGTGGCCCAACAGGACCCGGAGCGCCAGATAAGCCTCTTGGTCCGGGGAGACCGTCTCGACCAATGGGACCTTAAATTTTTTAAGTACAATTAGAAGGTTATTACTTCCTTGTTAAAATGTTTTAATGTAGATTTAAGTATTAGATTTTATTTATTTAACTTTGAGTACCTGAAGGCCCAGGTTCTCCTATTTCTCCTTTTTGGCCACCTGGTCCTGGAGATCCTCGTGGACCGTCACGTCCCTGTGGTCCTTGTGACCCCTCATGACCAGGTTCCCCTTGTTCTCCCTTGTCACCTCTTAAGCCCGATGGTCCTGGTGGACCAACGTCCCCTTTCGTTCCTGGGTTTCCCTAATGTTAAAAGAATAAATTTTAAAAATACTTGCCTTGTTGATAATGTGACATATTTATATGAAAAACCTTACAGATACTCCTGACAATCCAGATTCTCCAAGTCTGCCAGGTGGTCCAGTAGAGCCAACTGGCCCGGGTTTGCCTTCTGGCCCCGGAAGTCCGGGTGGGCCTTCTTTTCCTACTTCGCCTGGGGCACCAATATCGCCCGGTGATCCAGGTATTCCAGATGATCCTTGTGGTCCAGGTGGCCCTGGTTCGCCATTTGGTCCTTGTGGCCCAGTAGGACCAGGAGGACCACTTTGTCCAATCGCACCGGGTACACCCTGATTATAAATTTTAATAAATTATCATCTATTAGATTTAACTTTAAAAAATAATTAAGTAAAGTAGTGTACCGTAGGGCCACGTTCTCCTAGTGGTCCAGGCAGACCAGGTTTTCCATCCGGTCCTGGAGGTCCGATAGCTCCGGTAAATCCGCGGACACCTTCAATACCCTGTGGGCCTCGTTCCCCAGTAGATCCGGGCGGACCTGGTTGTCCTGTGTCACCCTTCGGGCCTGGTGATCCATCCGAGCCGCGACGGCCGCGTGGTCCTCTATAACCCTATATTATGAGGTAATGATTTACGGTATGAATATATTTGTTGAATTTCAGTAGTTAAATATCACTGGTAAAAACATAAGTCTATTACTTACCCTAGGTCCACTTTCTCCGCGATCTCCTGGTGTCCCTGCGAGACCCTATGGAAGTTGACAACTTGATAATCATAGATAATTCCTATATTGAACTAAATAGTTAAATACATTACTTAACTGTAATATCAGCTTCTTTGACCAACATTTTATTATCAACGTTAGTTATTACAAAATCGAAAATAAATCGCACTTCACTGATAAAAAAATATTTACGTTTTTATTTCTGATTTTTTATGTATGAAGAATTAATTACCATAACGCCTTTAGCGCCTCTCCTTCCTCGTCTTCCTGAAGCACCTTTGTCTCCCTTCTCTCCTTGAGACCCTGGGTAACCTGACGGACCCTGAGGTCCAGTAGCACCCTTTTCGCCGGCCGGACCTACAGATCCAGTTTCTCCTCTGGGTCCTTCTGTACCCTTATGTAAAGAAAAAAATGTAAGAACCAAATGATGTCAATAAAATAACCAACATATAAACCAAATATTTTAAATGAAAATATAAATTAAAGGTCTCACCTTCTGGCCTTCAGGTCCCTCGATACCAGGAGGTCCAGATTCGCCAGGTAGGCCTCGTTCTCCTTTTAGACCCATTTCACCTTTTTCGCCTTCAATGCCTGTAAAAAAAAAAAAAAATTATTACCACTTATACGAGTAGATACTGTGTACTTACTTAACAAACAAAAAATATTAATTAAGAAGTTAATGAAAGTGGTACACAAGGGGGTAGTAATTAAAATCTTTAAACATGTGTACCAGCACTAACGAAAAAATAACGTAACGTAATTGTGACATGTGACTTTTTGTTAATTGGTTTGGTACCTCTTATTCCTTTGTCTCCCTTATCTCCAGGAAGACCTCGAGGTCCGTCATCTCCTTTTAGGCCACGAGTTCCAGGAAATCCCAGCATTCCCTAACATTGTCGTGAAATATAATAGTTTAGTGATTATTTCTAATTAATCTATCATTAAATTTATTGAAAAAATAAAAACTTATTAACGCGATGGTTACCTGTGGTCCTTGTGGCCCTACGTCGCCTGGTGAACCCTGTTGTCCTGGGTTACCTGGAGTTCCTGGAAAACCTTCTGGCCCTGGAAGACCTGATATACCTTGTTTACCTTGAGGACCCTGTAAATTTAAAGACCGTAAAATTTTATTTCATTTTTCTATGAGTTTCATAGAATATCACCTATGAGTTTCATATTTCGGTGCCGTTAATTTAATAATAAATAATAAATTCATTAATTTCGAAAAACAAGTTTCATAGATTTCGACAAATTAAATTAAATTAAAATTTAATACACAGAAGAACTGATTAAGTGAACTGAAAGTGATTGCATCATTTTACCTGTGATCCAGGAGCACCAATAGGTCCTTGTGGCCCTGGTGAACCCATTGGGCCCATTGATCCCGTTTGTCCTTGTAGCCCAGGCGGGCCTGGTTGACCAGAAGCGCCTTTTGCACCCTGTGGGCCTTCAATTCCAGGTATTCCGGGATAACCAATTAAACCTGGAAATCCTCGAGGTCCCATAAAACCTCTTGGCCCCTAGAATTAAAATATAGCGATTTGATTAGAAGTACATAAATTATGATTGCTATAATGCCAGGGCGGTAGATAAAAATTGACGTGTTTATGTATCCAGTGTACTCGCAATAAATATTTTGACTTTGACTAATTGTAAGGATATATTTTCCATTAATTGGTCCAAACTTACTAGATCTCCAGCGAGGCCCGGTGGTCCTGTGGGTCCGTCATCTCCTGGCGGTCCGTCTTGGCCAGGTGCGCCGGACTCACCTTGCAGTCCTGGGGCACCTCTCTCTCCTTTGTCGCCAGGCATCCCTAGCAATCCATGGTAGCCCTGTTCACCTTTGACTCCAGGCGCGCCAGTTGAACCTCTCTCTCCATCCCTGCCTGCATGCCCACGTCGCCCAACTCTGCCTGGAGGGCCTTGTACCCCCCGGGAACCTGGTGGACCCTGAGTATAAAACAGGTTATTTATAATTTTCGGTGTAATATGTACAGTCAGCATAAAAAGTAGCTTAATAATTGAATTTTTGAGAAGAATTGCAATGTTAGTTCCTCATATCAGAAATTTTCTATACCTAGTATTTTTCAGTCTACTTATTTTCATATTAGATACTGTACTGTTGTACGAGTATGTATGTCTGAGCGAATAAAATATTACCGGTTCCCCTTGGTCTCCTTGTTCTCCCTTAGGACCTTCGGTCCCCACTTCGCCCTCTGGGCCAGAAGGACCGGTTAGACCCATAGGTCCTTCAGCACCTCGCATCGCGGCCTGAAAAATTATAAATACGTATCTTCAAATCATACCAGTTAATGTATAATTAAAAGGCTAAAACAATACAATTAATCAAACTTTTTTGGCACAAGGGTTAATTTAGACTCCGGCACTAGGCATCGCAAGACATAATAATATTAATAATTTGTCTCTGTCATAAATCAATCATCATACTCATATCATACCATGTGTTGAGTTAGCATTTGACGAAGTGCTTCAGACTGTGCGTCGGGTCCTTTGTCGTTTCCCGAATGGTGTAACTGAAATTGCGGAATTATAATTATATTTATTACTTTGGTGCAGTAGTTAGTTCAAAACATGTTAGCGTCAGCCAGAGCAGTTGCGTTCACGAGGACGTGATGGGAAAATAGGGGGGTATCGGTCCAGGAAAAATGAAAGGGGAATCGTGTATACATGTGTAGGAGTTATACTTTTTCTCTACTTTTTCTAGACTAATATTATGTCTGACTTTCCTGTGTAAGCAAAGTGACTGACCGGAACAACAAATACGTGTCCAGGAGCGCCTTGGAATCCCTGAATGCCTTCTGCCCCGGGTTTTCCCGGTTCTCCTTTTGGTCCTCTTGGCCCCTGAGGTCCCGGCGGGCCTGGATATCCCCTTGGACCCATATACGTTCCGGAACTTCCGTAATCATAGTATATGTCGGTGTCATATATAGAGGAGTTGCCCTGAAACATTTTGTTTTGATTATTTTCTTGCAGTAAGTATGCTTAATATTATTTAGGATGGTATTTTATAGCAAGTCGCCCTAGTTATATAACTTTGTAAGTTCCATGGAATTAATAATACTACGTTAGTACATATTAATTCCATGGTAAGTTCACAGCAAAATGGCAGTTTCTATGACACATATCCGCCCATCACCATCCACGACAACACGTTAGCTCCGCGAAAAGTTTCTTTTCGAGAACAGAAAATCGCACTATAAAGTCTGAAACGGCAGGCAATAATTAACTTCTTTAAACTGTATTGATTTTCACGGAACTAATATTAAACGTGTTGTCATGATGGCATCTAATACCAAATTATTTTTTGGACCATTGTAAATGGGCCATTCTGTACTTATTCATAAAAAGAATCTTTTATTTAAAAACAATTAGTTTTTTTTTGCAATAAATATTTATTGCCTCGTCCACCATATTTCTACATAATACACAATATAAAATTAAAATTAACTTTTTATTTAAAACATGTTATCTCACCTGAGCCATATCCGGAGGGTGCGTGAGCCAATCTGTGTCTTCTGTGGTTGTCATAGGCGAGTACGAGGCTTCGGTGGTGACGAGCGTTACAATTTCCGCCTCATCATCATCCCCTCGCTTCGACTGCGAATGGATAAAACGAAAAATAACACGTACTTTACCGCAGAATACACTTTACTAAAAAACCGACCGAGTGTGTGTCGAACCACGCATAGGTAGGGTTCCGTGGTAATTTATAGTTTACAGTTTCCCTTCTTAGCTCGAAATGTGCTGCGCACTGTACCAGATTCATAAACAAAGCCATTAAAAAAAAAATTTCATTTTGAGTAAAAGTGATTTTGAGATTTAATAATTTAATGGGGGTGGGATCGTGGGGGCACATTGTTAAAACGACTTTGGCGGGATTATATGTCGCAAAATCGTACGGCAGATAAAAATATGTAGTATGGAAACTGGGTATCGTTAAATATGTATTTTTAAATGAGTAAAAATACATATTTAACGATACCCAACGAAAGGAGGTGCGCCTAAAAAAAAATTCAGCTCCCTTTACATGCTTTTATGACGTTTTGAAAACATCGAAAGTATCCTTGTACAAATTGTCATACATTTCGGTTATTAACTGTGAAAGTAGTGATTGGGACGGAAGAACTGGACGGTCTTATAAGGGTTCGTTGCCGGACTACGGAACCCTACGTAAAGGATTATCTGCACGGAAATTGGAGGTACCTATCACTTGCTTTAATTTGAAAGGCGTTTTCTTTCCCACGCCCGCCGCCGGCGCCGTGCAGGGGAAGGTATAAAATATTCATTCGAGTAATTCATCTTTTTCAGGCGTTTTTATTGAATACCTGTAATTATTATTTAATAATGCGTACCTAGTTACTTAGGTATTTCAAACAAACAATTATTAATGCGCGTTTAAAAGTGAGTCACCCAAATACTGATCCCAAATTAGGATTTTCTTACTATGGGAGTTATACCTATTAGACAAGGATACTACAATTCACAAATAGAATATCCAGATCAGGACCATCTTGTACAAAGGTCTGTCCCTAGAAGGGATCGAACCTACGACCTCAGGCTATCGAGTCTAACGACTAAGGCGGTGATGCTTAGGTAGATACGCGTATGAGAATAGACAGATCGACTGACAGACTTACCCTAAATGTAGACAGATCCGGGTGCTCACGAGGAGTAGTAACTGCTGGTGGGGGTGGAGTCAATAATTCACTATCTTCCGTAAAACTACCGAAGATACTATTTTCATCTGAAAACAAAAATAAATTGGAAACGGCGCCGGCCGCCGGAATCAACTCAAAACAATATTAGAAGGAACCACAGATTCTAAGAACTATTCTGCATAGTACAGTCGACCGCACGTCAGTGGAATCACTTTGACCTTGAGCTAACCTAGCCTATTAGAGAGTTTCAATACTATGAGAGGCCAGTTTATACTGGGTTTGTTTCCACTGACGTGCGGTCGATCGTACAACGGTTCCAAACGAAACAATATAATTCGAATGGTCGTTTTTTTTGCCTTTCGTTAAATAGTATATGCGTATATTTCGTATAATAGTATATAGTAGTGGCCTAGTTGAAAAATACACATTTAGGTTCATGCCGACAAGTGGTATCGTTGGAATCGGCGTAGTGTACCTACTGATTTTCAGTCTTGCGAAAATATCGTAAATATGCGTATTTCTATAATTGGTGGTTAATTTGTACCAAGCACAGATTTCATAATAGCATATAGTATCAGTTTAATTGAACTTAAAAATATAGAAATAATCCGGGAAACATTTTAAACTTTTTAGTGTCTATGCGCAACATATCGCTTTACGTTATTTAAAAAATTTAACTCACATTGTTGGGTCTTACCAGAGTCAGTAGAAGTTGGATAATGTTGATATTGTGCGGTAACGCTGATGGAATTGGCTAACTGCCACCCCGAACGGGTCGTCAGCTCGCTGTTTCCAGCTGCCCAATGGATATCTGACCGGTTCCTCTGAGCACCTCGGTTTCTACCGAAATGTTGCCTCCTTCTAATGTCGTCTGCATTCAAGGTGTACAAGTTAGGGATAACTGTAGTTGCCTCAGGGTAGCTAGCTTGAACAATGTTGCCAGCTGCCATTCCCCTGCTGCCTCTGTTTGAGCCAGATCCGTAGCAGTTCGGAGCTATTGTTAGACACATGTCGTATGCCGTGTCAGGTTTGTTTGTGAATTGGAGAAGCTCGATGTCGCCCTGTATGGGATAAAAGTTAGTTTTTGGTAAAGTTGTTGGAAAATAACAGATTCATGAACTGAGGTATTTTTATGGGCTCTAGTAATAGGTACGTAGGTGTACCTACTTATTAAATTAAAAGTTTGGAATTAGTTATACAACTATCCATAGACACAAGACACCCGATAACCACAAGACTATGTTTTGTTCCTATTTACCCGGGGTCACGCTTTACCCACTGAGCTATCTTATTCGTACCGGGTTACGAACATAAATAAATTCCAGAATATCTCCCATAATAATTCTTTCTCAAAGTTTTCCTATAATTTGGGTATTTTACACGCTATACAGCTGTGTGATTCTGTAAAGTACGAATTAAAACTCGACCATCACATCGCAAGTCACTTACTTCACTCCGCATCCGATCACTAAAGATCTTGATGTCGCATTGTGTAAACAAATACAAGCTACACAATAAACACTTCACTTGCGAAGTAAAGTGAGTATTGAGCTGTGAATCATTGAGTTAGAGACCCATCTCACTGCGGATTCAGGATCGAGTTGCACAAATACGCTTACAGAATAGCAGGGCAGAACGCTTAAAGTTATTGTATTACTAACTTCGTAGTACTGGTCCGGTGTGACCTGGGCGCCGACCACGAGCGCCCCGGCCAGGTTGAAGGCGCTCCCGGGCTTGCGGTCCAGCGGCAGGGTGCCGCGCACCACGCAGTCCACCAGCAGCGTCACCGAGTCACCCTTCACGCTCAGTGCTATTCGATGCCAACTGTGTAACACATAATCATACTCCGGTTTTTCCCCAAATCAAATCGAACTAGGTACCTCGTGGGGGATTTCAGGAAAACAGATCCCGGATACATAGATATCTTCTTCTATGTCTCTGACGCCAAGAATCGCGATCCTGGCACACTCTTTCGCTTCGCTCAGTCTCATCATCTACTTAACATCTATCCTGGTCCACGTGAGCAATGCCGCGGGCGAAAGCTAGTGTCAAATATTAGGAATATATTCAATTTAGTGCATATTTTTAATTCAAAGCATTTTCTTGCTAACTGTACTCAGACTACTCATAATTGGCGAAATAAACTGACTTCTAACGACGAATAGAAATAATATTAAATTTGGATTTCGCTGTTACGTCCCATTTGGGACATTCGGAAGTGGGGTGTAACGACGAAGGACTCCCTCTTCATAATACGTTCGCCGCGGGACGCGAGTATTATCTTTGGTATAAATATCGCAATCAAAGTATTCTTGCGCAAAATTTTTCAATATTAATGACCGACACGAACTAACCCGGACCGGTACCTTCAAGCGCCCGCGAATTTAAGATGTTTTAAAAAGATATCTCACGAAATAATTACTTAGGTATTATACCTAGAGTACAAACTAGCTTAACTAAACTATTTACCGACACATTATATCAAAACACAAATACGATACCAGTAATACAGTACCAGCCAAGACCCAAAACCCCCGGTATTCACACTGTCTAACAAACAGTCATCAAATTCAGGATCCTTTGGGTCAAAGAAACTCAACTAAGCGTCACGTACAGCTGATATAGATCTATATCTGTGGCGTCACGTCACGTCTCAAAATAAAATCTTAATGTAACTTGTAAAATGGATCATAAAAGTTTGATATTCCTTTGGTATTTCAAGGACTCGTATAATAAATAATCCCTCCACCTACCACCTACATGTTGTTGAGGTGGTGCAAAACACTTTTAAGCTTTTAACGATAAGTGTAGGTTGGGATCGAGGGTTCTTGTATATTCGGTGGATTGGAAATGGATTGGTCTTTCGTTGAAAATGTCTCGCTTGAGCATTGTCTACCGTTTTGTGCTCATACGAATACTTATGGACTGTTAAATCATACACAAGTTGCACATCATATTTATACGTAGTACATGGTAAGTAGTCGCTGAAGTAAGAATTAATATCTTCCACTACAGTAGTGTGAAAAATACTTTCGCTGAAAGGTAAATAAAACCTCTGAAACATTAGTTTACTTTTAAAATTTGAAAGTAGCAAACAATATCGGCAAAATCAGTTTTCCTTTACAATTAGGTAGGTATGTTCATTGACACGATCAATATTTTAAGAACCTTTGAGATACCTACTCAAAGGAAAAACGAACTCGATGTAATAAAATAAGAAGTACGGCAAATTAGGACAGTGATTCCTGATTACCCAAGTTAAATAAAAGATGTTCTTTGACCAATCAATGATAAAGAAGTTCCGTTTGTTGAGATTAGATTAGGAGCATAACAGACACGTAGCTGGTTTAGTTGCGGCTATATACATTCTTTACTTCATTGCACGTATATCCCACAGACCGTATTCGGGATTGATCTTTATCCCAGATAACTCATTTGAATAGCCACGTAGCCAGGGACTCAACGAGTATGGAATCGCCGACCTTAAATTGAATTAGGCCATTACCTATGAAGTTGCCGTTTATTTCTTACATTTAATTTTGCATGTAATTTCCATAAAACATAGCTACTAAAAAAATTGTGTCAAAAATAGACTATTTATTAACTGTAGTATTTGATTTACTGTAGTAATTTTATCTTATTTAAGTATTTGTATTTCATGTTTCTAAATGAAGTTGAAAACATAGCATTTATAGTCTCACCGGATTGATTGCTTCATTTCATCGTCCTATCAGAAATAAACAGATGGTTTCTGTTTTTGAGAAATTAAGACATGCGATACTTATAGCTAAGTATCTGAAGTCCTATTATTTTTTCAGAAATAGAAACCACCGTGATAAGACGATGAAATGAAGCAATCAATCCGAACTCTAAATGCACTGTTTTCAACCTTCATTTATAAACATGAAGTGCATATACAAAATATCACTTATTTCGGATTCGTTAATAAAAAAATATTTAAGCAAAATAATTTGTATGAGTAATGCAATCTTAACTTTCTTCATACAAACCGGCAATTTCATAGATAAGGACCCAATATCTGGCGCGTAGGTACTACTTACTCTCCATCAGCGACGTTGACCCTATAGGTGAGTAGCTCGTTGTCTGGTGGATCGCCTCGCGTGTCCTCGTAGTAGAGCTCTATCAGCTCTCCCACCACCAGCTGCAGCTGTTCGTCGCCAGCGTCAGAGTACAGCACGAATATTGGGTTTTGATCCTTGCCTTAAACGTTAAGAAATTCGTTGAGCATTCAATAGGATTTTCTTAGTTTCTTCTGACTTTGTAGGTATACCTACGTAGGTACTTGTAAGGTCTAGGTTCTAGGCACCCACCATAGAGATCCTAGCTCCATGTTTCTATGTTAGTATGTAGTACTTCGATATTTCAGTTACATTTGTAAAACAAACAAGAAAGCGAATTAATAAAAATGTGTTATTTATAAAGGTATCCCTGTTTTCAAATCCCCTCGCCTAAATGTCGAACATACTTACTGAAATTTACACCTGTTCTACTATAGTTTGTAAAAATAGATTCACGCCAAGCGAATGCTTCCCAAGTCCAAACTCAATCACGGCATCGTCTCCTTTGGGATTTATTTGTTAACCACAAGGTTGAGAAATAGGTTGTTGGGTAGGTGAGTCCACTTCACTTGGATTTTGTAATTAAATCCGATCACTAGAGACAGCTCCGGTGGAGACATTGGAGATGAAGTGATCGATATTCGATAGGAAGATAGGGTTGTATGCAAACAGCCCCAATATATACGACCCACTTTACTGAAAACGATGGGTTTGGTGTTACCTTTGTAATATTTTTTTCATGAAGGAACTATTCCGTTAATATTTTTACCGGTTTTCAAGTTAAGTAAAGCTCGTCAAAGTTTAAGATATGTAATATAAAATCATCCTCATTATTTAATAACTTAAGTAATACGACTCTTTCAGGTAAGTGGACCGTTCAGTCCCACCCTGTATACGTAAATATTGTAATTTGTAATTGTGGTCTATGTTTATTGATTTAGGAGTAGGTAGTATTGTCTTAACAATTACCTTAGTAAGTATAACCACATTTAGTCCCTTTAAATGTTTAGTAACAATAGCAGAATTACCCGGAAAGGCCATACGATAATAATGGGGTAAAAGTAGCACTGAATTAGTAATCAGTTCCGTACTAACAATTCGATTCCCCCTCCATATACAATGACGTATTTGCTTGACTCCTACCTACCTTAATTTATTGAACGAAGATTTATTACACAAATTGCGTAATTTTTGACAATAGAGATTGGTAACCATTGTTAAAATTTAATCAGTAAAAGATTTTGTATGTTTTCTGCACATCCATTAAAATGAGTTCAGTATTTTTTTTCGGAATTCCTTAGTGGAGATTTTCAACATATTTTTTCATCTTTAGCAAAATCGTAGGATTAAATCAGGAATGTAGGGGGCGCGAGCACCCACCAAAGAGATCCTATCTCTATGGGTATAACCAAAAGAGGAGATTTTATATTCCTGAAACGATATTCTAATAGCAGTTCGAAATTGCAGATGTTTTTGGGATCTAAAGAACGAAAAAGTGACAAAATGTGAAGCCAATTAGGTCAATTCAGACAGATCGAAAAAATGCTCCCACAGTTTATTACGCATAATTTAAAAACTTCCAATTTGTATTGTAGCTCAAGAAAATAGAAAAACGCCAGCCTTTTGAGCCAGCAGTTTTGAACCACTCATTACTGAAGAAACACAAATAGTTTATTTTTACACCAGCGGTTTTCCCGTTCAGTCTGAATTGACCATGTTTTGTTTTTACTCGTTCGTTACCTGGCAGTCTAACTACAGCCAACACGGAGAAGTCTTCAGGGAAAGTGTTGTAGAACATGCCGGCAGCGAGCTGGTGCAGGGTTGCATTCTCATTGAGGGTGAATGCTGACCAGTCAGCAGCATCGGTGCTAGTGGCCGATTGGCACCGGCCACTCGCGCGGGACACCCCATCAGGCAAAATGCCCTCGCGCACCGCCGAAAGCACGTCGAAGGTTTCAAGCTTATCTGAAAAGATTTGATATTTTGTATATAAGGATCGTCATCGTGACGATCCTGATCCTACTGGATCAAGCACAATATATATAATAGTATCACGTAACTGACGTTTACCTTGACTATTTTAGCCAGGAAGGTTCGAATTTCCCCCTACAAAGAGATCCTAACTCTATGATTTTAGCCATCAACTCTGTACTGTCTCTACGGGCACGGAAGAGGGTAGGGTAGGTAAGTATACTGGGAATAATCTGACGATTAAAATTTAAGTGCGCAAAAGAATTTAATTGTTTTATCGATTACTATAGTGCGTGATTAGTAGAGTGCTTCAAATCAATTACAATTTTCGTAAACATTCTCCTTTATTCTAAAATATTTATAGTTTTTAGGAATTTAATCTATTTTTAAAAAATACTTCCACATCCAAGAAACTTTGATTTTATTTTATAACTCATCGTGAAGTCTGGAAAGGTCACTATTATATGGCTCCTATTTACACGTTCTACATAAGTTAAGATAAAACAGTGCAGTAACAATTACAATTTAAACTAAGCACTATCAGGAGACCAGCGAGATGGTAGGTAAGGCACAGTTACTACGAACGTTGTGGAATATCTACTGACTGGCATTTTGCACACTTCTCCTCAATGTTTTCCAGTAAATATAAATATTTTGTTTGTATAAACAGTTTATTTAACTCATCCATTACACTGGATTTATACATCTCAAATGATGCTGAACTTGTGTATTTAAGTTCGCATATTATAATTAGGTGTGTATAAATCACGAAGATAGAGACAATTGGCAAGACAACTTATACAAAAGTATGAAATTGGTAGTTCAGCAAAAAACTTATTTCATAGAGTTGAGAGAGTAAAATATATGCGAATAAAAGAGGCTTAACTTATGATAATTTTATGATAAGTCACCCACATTCACCTGTACGAAATATAGGATAGAGAATGAAAACATTTTATAAAAATATACGAGAAAGGCGAAAATTATTCCAAGAAAACGGTTGTGTTTGCTTCAGGGCAGTCTGTTGCGTGTCAAAAACTGACGTGTTTATTATTTCTGCGTATTTCTGAAAGTTACGTCGTATACATTGTATCAACTCCACATCCCTCCAACACTTAGGCAATACATTTACCAAAATCCATTTACCCTGGAGTTTTTGATACAGCCATTCTCCCAAAGATATGCGTGGCCATGCGTCTGCGTCTCGAAAATTAAAAGGTATTTTAAATAAAACAAACAATATTTACTCACCATCCCCGCTTCCACCGTTGAGTAGGCAAAACAATAAAAGAAGAAATCGTCCTCTCATCTGGAGAGCCATCGCGGCCCGAGTAAATATTTTGGGGGATTATGTTTACATTAGGTCCCATCCCTGTCGTCACATAGAGGGAGTTGTGAGTTGGATGGAGGCTGCGCGAGGGACGGCCCCGCTCCCTTAGAGGCCTGCGGGACGAGAGCGCATGCCGGCGTCCCGGGGGCCGGCGACGATACTGCCGCCGCCGCCACTTCACCACATCGCCTCTTCGCCATTAGCATGGTTACTGTATTGGTGTCACAATAATAAACATCAATGATGAGCCAGGGATACTACATCGGGAGCAAGCAAGCACTTGTGTGTATAAATTAGACGTTTTTCAGTTTGGACATTATTCAGCAGGTTGGACATTTTTCAGTTCGGGCATGGTCGTTGGACATTTTTCAAATTCGACATTATTACAGTACATCACAGTATTATCGTCGTTCGGTCACTGTTTTTTTTTCAAGTTTAGGCCCGACTTTTTGTACGACGTGTGCGTTGCGTTGTGGTGGTTGCAAAGGAATTCATATGTTCAGAGCAATTCCCAATATTATAAATTGCAGGTTCAAACTAAATCAGCCTATATAGAGTCAATATTATACTTACTTTATGTCAGTATTTCATATTTAAGCACAATACTTAGTACGATAACGATAAAGTACACACCCTAAATAAATCTTTAATCAGGGTTTGGTTTGAGTAGGTTATTCGGAATAGAATTTGGCGCTTGGCAACTTAAATGGTACAGTCAGCATCAAAAGAAATATATAAAAAAGCGTTGTAAGAAATAAATAAACAATCTTAAACCATAAAAGTAGTTGAACAAAAAAACTGCCAAAACTACTGTTCCAAATTTCATAATAACCTGACTTACTTATACTTATTTCATAAGTCAAAGTCATAAAATCGAAAGCTTTTTCAGCTGCAGTTTTTCATTTATAACAAGCAGGCAAGTAGGTTACGTGTTTGACAGTTCAAATGATATGTTTAGTTAACGTCAATGTCAGCTCAGCACAATTCAATTACTTTTCACTCTCGACATTACAAAACGAATGAGTGAAATCAGTTAATTTGAAACTTTTTGTATTCGTGTAGGTAGAAAACTTTTGCTGTCGGATAGTCTGAGTTATTTTTATCATTGAAAATTAATACTAAGCTACTTTTGAAGCAGACTGTACTAAAGTTGAACTTTTGAATTGTTGATCAAACTGCGTTTCCTGATTTGTTTATTTTAGTAAAGGTTGGCGTCATCTGACTCATTTGTATCGATTAAATCCAATCGACACGGCTCGTCGCGAGTAATCTAGTCACTTGTCGGCTCAAGAAAACTAGACAATAGGCTTTGAGACGCTCGCTCGCTCCAGTGCCCTCAGCGAAAATGTTTTCGCAGACACTTTTGTTATCTGTGGCACTCCTATGACTTTGTCGGAAAAATGCTGCCAAATAAAAAGGACTTAATTGAATTTAGACCAAATAATACAACAGAATTGACTCATCAGCATCAAGTACCTACTTCAAATGACAATTCCACTCAACAATTCAGACAATTCAACTGGACAAGCGCATGTCCAGAGCCTCGTGTCCATTTGGTGAATAACTCGTCTTACCAAGAACAATAGACATCTGAAGCTGTATACACCTATTGTTATGTACGTGTACAAAGGCATTTCAAGAGCTAAAGTTTTACTTCTTATAGGAGAAGCGCTTGAAAGTTCTGAGATAACTTTCCCAAGACAAAGAGATGTTAAATCTATCTACATCTTAAACTTTCTACACATTACGATCAAACACAAATACCTACCTACAATGATGAATGTACTTTTGTTATTATTTTCTAATGATTTGAGAAAAATCAGGCACTCGTTAAGCACCGTATAAAGTTTGCTGCATCATAGCTTTTATTTTTAAACGACACTGCTGAAACAATGTGCGACGTCTAGCCTAATCCCAAACTAAGTTAGTATCTGTATACCCTGCACCTCTACTGCATGTCTCGTTGAATGCCCAAGGAACGGTTCATTCATTACATTAGTATAGAATCAGGTGAGAATCGAACCCAAAATCTCTGGCTTTCGCGGTTACCGCACGAACCATAATTAAGATAGCTAATGTCAGCAAAAAAAACTTTAATTAAAAGTAAACACGGCTAACAAACCAAGCAGTACCTTACGTAAAAAGTTGTCAAGAACTCTCAAGTACCAATTATTAATGTACTTAAACATACCTAATACCCTTGAGTCTTCAAAACTGGATGGAGTCACGTAATCACGTTTGCATTCCGAAAGGTTCTACCCATCTTTGTGCCTTAATTTGCCTAGTACGTTGGAAGCGAGGGTGCTCGTCAAAGGTCGCGTACGGGATGTGTGACGGAACTTGCTAAGGGCTCGATTTTCTTATGAAGCATACCTTTATAAGAGTCACGTACCCCTTATTATTAAAACGTGTACGTCATCCCCTCGTTTTCATATAGCTACCTTACATACCTTACCTACATATATATTTTTTGATCTCGTATACGGTAATTTGCAAAACAGTGCATACACCCTTGCATATTGGGTTTATCATACCATTTGTTTTAGCTATCCACAGTGGGCAGCGATTGGTTCGCGGTACAGATCCGAACACAGGCGCGGGGCACGTTTTCCGTCATGAATTTTCAAATGGAAGGTATAAAAAAAACAGCATTCGTGTTTTAATATCATTCACTATGAGACAGTTGAAAATAACTATGACTTAGGTATATAAAAATAAATTACTTAATAATTATTAAACGAATATACTGTTTGCCGGTCTGACGACATTAAGATTTTAATATGCTGGTATACCACAGTAGACGTCTACTGGTACATACTAAGAAATCACATTATTATCCGCGATTCGTCTAGACACTACGCCACATCGCAAAATGCCACGAATTACGATCTAGGTACTTTCACATTTCCATTCGACTCTGAGCTAACACATAAAACATGGGCACCATATAATTGCAGCTGCGACCTAAATAATACTCGTGGGTAATTAAGATTTATGGATGCACCATACACGCAACTGTGTGTAGATACTTATTAGACATTCTTAGAAGGTTAGGTCAGACTTTGACTATTAGGCTGCTATATGTAGCAGGATGACAGCTCTAGTTATTCCGTCGGGTATTTTTAATGTATTTCACATTATATATAAACAGGGTGGAAACGATAAGTGTCTCCAGCCGATTATTTCGTTAATTTAAAATATTACTGACCACTATTTTATTTAAACTTTAAACTGATGTAGAAATTAATGCGTAAAATGTTAAAAACAGTTTTGTGATAATACAGCTGTTGTACCTATTAATAAAATAATCAGTTGGTCGCACTTATCGTTTCTATCCTCTGTTATAAATCATACTTATAACGAGATATGGAAATGGATTTTATTGTTCCTAGTCACTGTAATTTCCGTTGCTTTAAACGGTCCCTTAGTTATAGGTATTGTGAAGGGACACAAGTTTCCCGAATGGGCAAACTTGGGGCATTAGTTCTCATTGCCATGCCACGCGTCCCTGCTGTTGCTTGGACTGTTTGATTTGATTAAACTTTAAGTAGCACTTAATTCAACATTAAAGCTACAATAATACAATATCTCTCTCTCTCGCACGAGTCTGCTGGTAGAATTCGCTATGACAGATAAGTTCGCTCTTTGTATAGGTCCTTAAGTTTATATTTCAATTATCACTTTATATTTAAAAGGGTGTCCGTTGAACTCTAAGAACAGTTTAATGCAATATGTAAGTTCATACCCTAACCACCACGCTTTGGTAGGTGGGTTAGTGATCGCAGTATATAGTTAAAGGCACAGACGATTGGTGTGTGTAAGTAAGTGTAATGAGTTATTATTCGACTATCACATTGAGAAAACACACGTGCTTCGTCTTAAACTTTTCAGAAGTGGTTCGATATTGAGTACCTACTTAGGTAGTTCCGCTTTAACTAGGGCAACCTTGACTCACTAACTGGAACGAATGGGTACATTCGAATAAATCTCACAAACTAGTTTACCTATACTAGGTGCACCACATAACTTGCAACTCACAAGTTTCGAAGTCATATAGTTTGAACTGCAGAAGAATAAAATAGTTTTAAAAAAGCCATAAAAATGTTCTTGCTAATATAAACTGGGATGCAAAGAAGTTTTTGTTAATTTGCCTTCTTCTGTATTGCCTATGCTATGATGACGGGTACAACATTGCTATCTCGTTTAATTTATTCTGATTAACAGCGAGAATGATTTATGCGCCGAATATTATGCGTATATATTTGCAGATATCAAACTTATTAAGTAAGGTATCAACATAGCCTTGGAATCCGCTTTATGGAGATTTGCAAAATTTACTCGTATGTCGTCAGGGGAAAAAATCAATCACCATAAAATGTGATGGCAGGTTTTATTTTATATTTTACTCATTGGCTTGCGGGTCTTGGGATGCGTTTCTTCGAATATTTTCTCTTTACACAATTTCTCGTACAATTTAGAAACTGTCGGATACCTGCTTATGTCCAGTTCGAGCCTGAAACAAGAAAAAAAATTCACAATTTAAAGTCTATAAGACACTGTCAGAAAAGTTTTGTCGGGCGTGAAAATTACCTATTCAGAAAGCAACGAAAGTAAATTGTTTTTTTTTTGTAGAGAAATTGTGAAAATCGGCAAAAAAATAGCTTTTGCAATTTCATAAAAGAATGAAAAAGAGTGAAGCAGATACGTTAAAGTACTTATAATTATGTAAATCATACTAAAATATACAGGGTGACTTTTTGAACGTAAAGCACGATGATTTCGACTCTGTATAATAATTGTGATGATAAACTCAGCATTGGCCCTGTTAAGAAATAGTGACACATTGCAATGTTTAAAATTTAAATTTTTTTATAAAAAGAAAACAATCTTATATGGACACCCTCTGGACACCCCCACTGCATGGAACTTGCATCACACGTCTACGTCATACATATATTTAGGTACATAATGCCTAGCCATCTGTCACTGAATGTTCAGTTATTATCTAAACAAAGTAATTATTAATTAGTTTATTAAAATTACCGCCGCAGTGAGGCCTAGAAAATGGGACTTAATTAAAATATAACATATAATGTTTCATATTAATTACCAAGGCAAGAATGATCAAAAGACGTTACCATTATTGGTTGAATGTGAAATCATCATTATGCACGCTCAAAAAGTCACCCTGTATATAATGACTCCCAAGACGACTTCCGATAGAATGACGTGGTGGCGATATGCTGTCATGCTCTCTGATGTGTGGTCGATTAAGTATAAAAAAAATATTTTTACTTTGGGCGCTAAAATAGGTATATTAAGTGTCTCATAGTTTGTGATGGGTATACAGCGAATGGAATTTCATTGGGAGCCGAAACGAAGGAAGACAGACATGTAGGTAGGTACACATTTATTATTTAATTAATTCCTATGGGAGTTAGCAAGCGTCTCAAAACCGATAGGTCTGTCTATATAAATAGGCATATAAGTACGTACTGAGGGCCAACCCACATTAATATCCTTTTATTTACGTGGGGGTACGTACTTACTATAGGAGAGGGCTAGACTCGCAGTTTCTTCGAAGGACATTTCATATATTCATTTATTTAGTATTAATCATACTTCGATATCCGCTAAGATATCCTATATACATATCCGCTATGAGGAGATCCGAAGAAGAAAAGGTCACCAACCCGGAAAATATCAGGCTAAATATTTGCTAACACCAACACAAGTCATAACCCAAAATTACATAACCTCCACATACACGTACCTACATACACCCACACATACACAACGTAATTCACAACACGACTTTTTAAAATAATATTTTAGCATTTTTATTGAATGTACTTTATTAGAATACATATTTTCTTGCACAAATAAAAATTAAAAATAATAAGGTACAATTCGCGGATAATACGATTTAGACGGTCATATCGTTTTAAGCAATTTCTTCCAGACAACCTTGGGGTAGAAGATGTTATGTTAGATAAAGTTATATAGTTTATTTTTTAATTTGTGAAACTCATACCGACAATAAGTACTCACTGATTTATTGACGTAGGTAACTAGCTTGACAAACTTGGTTGGAAAGTAGGTACATACCTATTAACAGCATTGTAGACCTGCGGAACTAAACAGAGGTCTGCCATAGAGAGCTGGTCACCAACGCAGTAACTGCCAGCTGACTTTTGTAACAAGTTCTCGAGTGTCTGCAGGCCTCGGTCGGCGAAGTACTTGGTGAAGCGTTGGTAGTTCTCCTTGTCAAACTGCGGCTTCAAGCCGATGTTCTGCAGCGGCTGGATTCCTGACACTATTATCTGAGTAAAATAATAATAATTTTAAATTTTCGAATTAGAATATTATTTCATGGTAATGTTAGAAGCAGGTTAGAAGGAATTGATTCATATGATCGACTCTTTCGAACGGTACACCGAGTATTGAGTGGTCTTTGAATCTGTATCATAAAAAAAAGTGTTTTTCCACACAATTGTGTTTTGTGTTTTTGTTGTTTTTTGTGTTTTCCATTGTTTTTTTGTCTGGTTCGTTTCCTCTGAAACAAGTGATTTCTTAAAAATATTTGAATGCAGTTCTACTTATTTTTTTAATAAAGGAATGTTTCCTTTTAGTAAAATTTGCTATCATTAATATCAGCCAGTATAATTATACCAACCTCGCAGATCTCTCTCATGCGAGCTTTGGGCAGCGGAGCGCGGGGGCTCAGGGTCGGCTCCGGACGAGTGTCTTCTAGGTACTGAAGTATCGCCATTGATTCCACCACGGTCTCTCCATCTAGGGAACAGCAAGAAGTAATCCTTTACTATCACAACGTCTTACTCTACTCTACTCTGTCAAAGAGTACATGAATATAAAATCCTAATTTCCAATTGTAACATTGACATGATATTTATTCCTTGTTTTATATACATTATTTTATTATTAATGATCATACACAAGTTGTGTAAAATTGACATTTTGTATTGGCTTTGACATCTTGTATTCTATTTTTATTTTGTTTCTTTGACGATCACATTAACTTTGACCTTTTACGTAAGTTACACTATGTATTAATATTTGTAATGTGTGATAAATAAATCTAATCTAATCTAATCTTATAGACTTCCACGTGTTCTCCGTACTACCTACTGCTTGTAACTAAGTAGTTTTGTGCAACGGGGAATTTATTCCCAATGGCACAACTAGTTGTGTAAACTTTAAATTCATATAAGTATTTATATTTATTTATATTTATTTCAGAGTTGCAAATGTCAGACATCTAACAACACACTCAGAGTAGATTACTCAGACATAACATCAAAAACGCAAGTCGTAACCAAATAGCAAAATGTCAAATGAATGTGACAGTCTGAAATACAAATCGTGGGCAGTGTTCATTATATTGCCTAATAGACGTTCTGATACTAAAGGGAAATATTTAGAAATAATAATTAATAAATAAATAATTAATAATCTGTGAAAACATATTCGCAAAACAAGAGTTTTATGTTTTATTTATATCCTCCCAGATAGGTAGGTACTCGGTGTTGCGCCCTTTGCAAGTTGGAAAAATGAACACTATCTGCTATCTATAGGTATGTAAGAAACATATTAAAGTACTACTAGTATATACTATAGGTATATTATGAGAAGATAAGTTTATTTTTAACCTTCAGTCGAGAGCGCAGGTGTATGGAACTAAAACCTATCCTTTATGAACTAATATGAATGCTTTGATCACTGTCCCGAGAACACATCGTATCGAAGCTCGTATTAGACGTACGTCAGATAAATCATGAGAAACGCAACCTTCGACAGTGATAATACCAAAGATAATATCTAAGTACTCACTGGCTCCGCCTCGTTGGATTAGTGGATTGTTCATTGAACTCGAGCGCTAGGGGCTGTGGGTTCGATTCCCACTAGGGACAGACAACTTTGTACAGTAAGCAACACGACAAACAGTAGTACAGGCAGCGTCAAAAGTAGCTGGCCACTTTAGTACCTTGTCAATCAAGTGACCAGCTACTATTCGCTCTTGACGTTAGAGTGACAAGGTACTAACGTGCTATACTTGACGCTACTTGATTGAGTGAGCTACTTTTGAAACTGACTGTACAACACAGACTTACAAGTACTTACGTCTGTACAAGTCATCAAGTGTAAGTCAGTACAAGACCGCGTGCAGGTCCCTCGTGCAGGTCATTCCAACCGCACACCTCAGCACTTTGACAGAATTGGGCATTATTCATTTATTAGTCGACGACCGACATAAGATGAGATGAGATAAGATGGACTGAACAGACCGGTATAGAAAGCAAATACCTGTTACTCAGCATGATGAATACAGTCCTCACTTGAACAAAGCGATCGCAATCAGATCTGATGACGATGACTTTCAATTGAGTTCTTTAAAATAAATCTTCACAAGATTTATGATCTATTAAACGGTCTGATTTGCAGAAATTCGACACAATTTTCGAATTTGTACAAGCACTCTCATCTCACTCAATTGAATGTTGGAGAAATATATTCACACGTGTTGTGTCTCGTGATACGATACGATGACCCAAATAATTCCCCATTTAAGTATCACTTTTTCTATGTGTGCATAGTTTTGTATGGATAACAGACGCAGTCGTTAAATAGTAATAGTGATGTTATTGACCGATTTATTTAGACAAAACGTTTGAGTGCTTCGTCCATTAAACAATAATTCCGTAGATCAACGTACGCAAAATTTAAATGACCTCACAAAGACCCGGCTTCTCTTAGTAACGATACAATTGGAATTTAAAAGGTGTTATATTCTTTAAAACGTCGGAGGATAACCAATAAGTCGAGGGACATAGACAAAATACAACATCCTGCAAAAATTGCCAATTTCAACACAACCGATCGGCGTCCTCCTCATATCTGACCTGTTTTTATAGGCTTTACGACAGAAATAACCAATATTGAGAAGAAAAGCTTGAGTCTGTGCCTACACCCTAGCCTCTACCTGCTCTATGCATCTCTCCAGCAACAGTGGGAGTTGTATAATAATAATATATTGGTTGTTGGTTTTGATTTGATTTAAACTTTGTTGGATTTACATGGAATAATTTGTCTGCTTGAGCAGGCTGGACCTGACCCTTAAACTTAGTGGTCAAGCCTTCGTCGCTCGCCCCCATGAATAGAGAGATCGGCACTTACACAAGTTCAGAAATTAGTAAGAAGTGGGTAACATAGAACCGCTTTGTGCTATTTAGAAGTCTGACATTTTGCTACTCTGACGACTTGCCTACCTTGACATTTTGCTTAGGTATTAGATACGGAAGGTATAGAATATACTTTGATCTCACTTTTATTCATTTACCTTTTACACTATTTGTAGTACCTACCTACCTACCTAAAGTAGTAAATACCATTTTAAACTGTTTTTAGTTATCTATAAATGATAGCCAACTTTTATATTTTTTTGCCTATTTTTTTGTTCTTTTTCATGTGGGATTGTATTTACAAGTAGGTACTAGGTATTGCAAGAGATTATTCTCTGAACATTTTATTGATCTAAATTCTGATTACTAATCAGAAATGCTTAAATGACTAAGCTTATATTTATTGTTTTGAAATACTTGATACAAATTCCTTCCTCATTTCCACCTTGAGTGTTTTTTTCCAACTTTCGTGTTTGTTGTTAGTTTTACGCCTAGCGGAGATGAATAAATTTATACCGGGTATAAAAATTTTCATCTCTGAGTATAGGAGGGTCGGCGGTACATCAAACTAATATGCATAATAATATAGTTCCTATTCTTTATTCTTGCAAGAAGATGGCCGGAAGCGACTGAATGCGGAGGACGGAGGACCGTGTGTGGTGGTGTTCATTGGGGCAGGCCAAGGTATGTATCTAGCAGTGGACGCTAAAAGGCTATAATATGATTATAAGTAGCATACAGAAAAATACAACAAACGGGAAAAGAATTAAGTAGGGAAACAAACATATAAAAAACAAACTTTATCGTTGTTCATAAAACCGAGTTTCGTTTTGCGTTGTTACTCTACTCTCTAAGACCAGTGAGTGGATTCGAATTTTCGTCGTTGGATAGCTATATGGTTCTTCGACAAGGCTAAGTGCGAAACTTATTTAACCCGGGCGGAGCCGCGGTGCGTTTGCTAGTCTCTAACAAGAGATATCATTGAAGAACAGTGAGTATTCAAGGAAATAGTGCTCCCACCAAACAGATTGGAGCTCCATGGTCCAACATCTGCTGTGTGAATGCGATGCACTAGCCGCAAGGCGTATGAGTGTCCTGGGTGTGGCTTACCCTGAACCCGAGGACTACAGGCTCCTACCCCTCAGCTGCACAATAGCACTCTTGGGGAGGAGAGCGCCAGGTAAACACAGGGGCCGACACAATAGATCCCATAGGGTCGCAGTGTCGCCGGGTATGCCCGGCCCCCTTCTATAAGATAAGATGGTCCTTAACCATCCTGATTTTCAGACGCCTGTATACTATTTTTCGGACCACAACTTTACTAACGTATTTAACACTTTTGAACCATATCGCAGTGAAATAAGGTTAAAATCTGTTCAAAAACTCTCGTAACCGTATGTATATTGATTATGATACACGTGGATACGCAGTGAAATGTGAATCAAAGCTGATGGTTCCGTAGGGAAATAAACCCGTCATTTCTTGCTTTGTTTGCAAGAAAATCAGAATAAATATGAAGATATTATTATAGAGGCTTCCTGTTCATTTATCATAAAAAGGGAGGCAACTTACCTATAGGTATGAGTCCAGATTATAGTCAGTAAGAAATAATTAGCACGACACGCGACGAACTATTTGTAGGTACTATCACAACCAAATACAAACCTAAAGTTTGTGGTAGACTCGAGGTACTCGAGGTCAGGGGTTCAAACCCGTGCTGGTAATTGTAATATAGGCTGGTATACCAATACGTTTTCTTAAGTTAGGGACTGATTTTTTCACATAAGTATACTTTTTAGTAAAGGCAAATGTCGTGAGAAAACTCCGCATAGCCTTTATATTTATTGTCCTTAGATTTTTGTTTTTCACAACACAAATTGATAGCTTTAAGACTCGTCTCCGCCGAAAGCGTTCGCTATCGAGCATTCTAGAGCGAAAATTCGGGTGGTGTAAATGCTCGTTTGCAATCCAAATATTTTGTTTGTAAGCAGAACTAGAAAAAGTTTGAGAAGCTACTGTACCTAGGTACTTATTCATTCTCGTGAAAATGTTCATTTGTTCTGATGCGACTTGCATATTTAATTAGGTACTTACCTAACATTTATTTGCCTATTAAACCGGAAAAGGAAGTAGGTGTTTTTGTTGTGACTCAAAATACTCATTGCTCGAATTGCATTAAAGCGTATTGGTCCGACCCACTACCAATTATGGAAACTACACATTTCGACTTCCTGCTCGGGTTAATGCTTTGACCGCAAGTGACTCGGTCGACAAACTCTAGGGTGTTGTTCAAATTCGATATACACCGGTAACTTTGAACCACCTCTGTGTGGTTTATAGCCCATTAACTGGCTCTTTCATGTGGCTTATCCTATTCGGCTCAGATTGGTATAAAATGAGGCTTTTATACAAAGAAATCTTTTTGCTCCTAAAGCCTAGCATAAAGGTATGAATAACGTCACATTTCCACTCGTTTAACCGAGCGGATATTGGCAGGTATTGAAGCTTTTCTGATATACGGATACCAGTACGGTTTCTTAACTAATATCGGTGTCATTGACTTTGTGCACAAATATCTGCTCTAAAAAGTACTCGTTAGTATCAGATGATACTAACGAGTATTTCTTCTAATTAGAATATTATACAGACGTGTGTGAATTTGTTCAAAACATTTTTATTATTATATTTCTATCTAATCTAATCACATTTTCAAACAAACAGTTTGTCATTATAGTAGTTGAAGAAATCTGACGTGCGAGCCAAGTTCAAAACTACTATTATGTATAGTTATCCTAAGCACTACCTACCTACATCATTGTTTTTTTAATTTTGAAACTCACTAGGCTTCTTGGGATGGGTCCATTACTTAGTGAAAGCACTACCAAACTCCCAGTTAAGATATATTTCAAACATCAATAGGAACCTTTTTAGAAATTGCCCAATTTTTGAAGGCAGGATGTTATTATATTCCCTTGCCTGAGGGAAATTACGTACCGATTCATTGTGAGGAAAGTAAATACACCCGAATACCTATCACGTGTGAGGGAAATGAAGCGGTAAGACATAAAGTACCTATATTATAAACAATTCTCAATGGGATTCACCATTGCCAACAAAAGCGAATGATCAATCGAATGTTTCATATTAGAGCGACGTGCGACTAAAACCTTTAAAGTACCTACCTACATAACTACATATCTATAGCCAGATTAGCCAGCGGAACGAGCTATTATATACATTAAAAACATTTAATTGCGAATTTCATGTTTTGTCGCTTGCAATGTTTTGTATTGACTGAACTTATCAATTACTCTTTCGCGTCAGTCAGACAACTGACAAATTGTCAGTGACAATATCACTCACAAAAACCGTTTTTCTGAAAGCTCAATTTTTGTTGGTCAACTGATTAGCTAAAAGTCTGTTTTGGTTTTCAAAGTGCGCTCTGGGCCTCGGGATTCGAATGGGGTTAACTAAGTCCTTACCAATAAGCAGAGCAGGGACCTTCTGCGCCGGATTGACTGCCCGGAACTGGTCAGTGAGCTGGTGCTTCCCCCGGACGATGTCCACCTCGCGCTCCTCGAAGGGCACGCCCTTCCAGCGCAGGGCGGCGCGCACGCGCCACGAGCAGGAAGACGTCCAAAAACCGTACAGCACGGCGCGGTTCTCACCCTTCGGGGTAAACTCTTATTACCATCAATTTCGCAAAATAAATAATGTAGGTAGTACTTACTCTTTAATTATAAAAGTTTATTTAACCCTTTACTTATATTTTGTTTATTCAATGTGATTTAAAAACCGGCCAAGTCGCGACTCGCGATATCGGCCCGATGAGTATTCAATAAAAATAAATTGTACTGCGGGTCGCCACCCGCACTAAACTTTCTCGCCATTTCTTTTAATTTTATTTTTTAAAGAAAGAAAGATCTTCGTAATTTTTGCCTAACATTTTTTTATATTTCTTTTACGAAAAAAAAGGTACTTAAACTGATGAATGTATGACCAATTATATACTTATTCGTAGTAGGTACCTACATGACAATTTAATAGCTCCAACCATTTATGAGTAAATTTCATGTTTCAAACTAGATTTTTCCCCGACCAATGGATATGTGTTAATATGTCATAGACAAACTTATCCAACTACGACGTGCAGTTTCGTCAAAATCGTAAGAGCCGTTTTTGAGAAGAAAAAAAAAACTTTTTTTGTTGTATGACAGCTACTCTTCGGTTTGACGGAACGAAGAAACCGTAGCTAATCCTTTGATAAAATAATTTGAAACTCTTAAGTTCCAAATTTTGTCCCAAATGGACTAAAGGCTTAGTCTCCAGAGCCAAGCGTGACGGAGCGGAGGGGACGGACGGACGGACGGACGGAATTGAGCTACCTACTTGGTTTTTTGGTATGTACATACCGATACAGAACACTTTTCGCGAAAATTGGAAAAACTTTTTTTTTCGCGATTACAAAACTTCCTTTACCCTTATCTAATAAGAAGTAAAAACACCTCACATAATCAATGAACGCCCCCTTCGGTACTTTTACGGTACAGCTGTTATAAGTGAATTTAATTAAAGGTACATTCCCCCATATTGTACCTAATCTCACTCATAAATTACTTACTCATAAACCAGAGGTACTTACCTATTTACCTAATAAGTCACGAGCTCAACAAAGTAGGCAAGAGATTACTAAAGTTATTACGGTAATTACTCACCCCCATCGTACTAAATCTTGATAAACTAATGTAAGAGAATTTGCGAAACATTTACTACAAGTACTACGTGAACCGTCTCTTGCTATTTATATTATGATGTTAGCTTATCAATGATTTGATAAAAAAAATAACCTCTTTACACTAATAGATTACTCGGATGTTTCTATTCTTACACACCGATTGATGGAGGTGGTTAGTAGTTCTCAATGTTTTACCAAGATGGCATTATTATCACTTTAAGATACTAAGGGCTTCTTACACCGGTTGCTGATATTGTTACAGATAGAAAACGGACAGATAACGTAATCTATCGGATAAAGCTGTCGGATTATATTTTCCGTTTTCACCACTCAAGTCTCTGCTAAAATATCGGGCAGCTAAACGGTCACCGATTTACCGGGGAGTCGGAACATTCCGTTCATTCAGTTCATTCTTCAGTTCAATTCATTGTTGCGTTTCTATTTAAGCATTTTTGAGCATCGAAAAGTATCATATTTATAAATTAATAACTTAAATTTTATTTTAAAAAAGTATTCATAAATACCAATAAATTATGTATTTATGTATAAAATACAGAAAACACAATTATGAGTCCGTTTTTTGTAATTTATCCTTTAAAATAAAATAAAAAGTAACCACGTTTATTGCGTATAACGAAGCGAAGCAGACTTCTGTTCTCATCGTCTGTGGTTCAACGTTTATTATTTTTTCTCAAACGTGCTTGGAAATGTGAACATTATTTTGACAACCTTCTTCGAGTTAAATTGTCAATGCTGTACTGGTCAAATAAATGAGAGCAGGCGGGCAAATAATTTGAATGAAAATCCATATCTGTCGTGCCTAGCGGTCAAATAATGACCATATTAATTCATATCTGTCGTGTAACCATGGCAACCACGGACCATAGCAAAAGAGGGTAACATAGCAAAAGTTTTATTTCAATTTCGAATGATGCATGAAATTACATTGATTGCAGGCTTGTATAGCACTTTTCTCAAATAATGCGCGGAAATTGTTTAATAAAAAAATATATATACATGGTGTTTATTTTTATATTATATTCAGATAGATCTCATCGAGCCCTTTCATTTGAGTACCATGAACAAGGGTCTAGCACCAGCCGTTCCGGAGATATGGCCAAAAGAGTGTTTTTTTTTTCATTTGGCCATATCTCCGGAACGGCTAGTGCTAGACCCCTCGTGTTTGTACTCAAATGAAAGGTCTCGACGAGATCTAGTTGAATATAATATAAAATAAAAACATCCTGTATATACAATTTTATATGAGTATACAGGGTGCTTTTTTTAAATATTATATTCAGATAGATCTCATCGAGCCCTTTCATTTGAGTACCATGAACAAGGGTCTAGCACCAGCCGTTCCGGAGATATGGCCAAAATAGTGTTTTTTTTTTCATTTGGCCATATCTCCGGAACGGCTAGTGCTAGACCCCTCGTGTTTGTACTCAAATGAAAGGTCTCGACGAGATCTAGTTGAATATAATATAAAATAAAAACAACCTGTATATACAATTTTATATGAGTATACAGGGTGTTTTTTTTTAATATTATATTCAGATAGATCTCATCGAGCCCTTTCATTTGAGTACCATGAACAAGGGTCTAGCACCAGCCGTTCCGGAGATATGGCCAAAATAGTGTTTTTTTTTTCATTTGGCCATATCTCCGGAACGGCTAGTGCTAGACCCCTCGTGTTTGTACTCAAATGAAAGGTCTCGACGAGATCTAGTTGAATATAATATAAAATAAAAACATCCTGTATATACAATTTTATATGAGTATACAGGGTGTTTTTTTTTATATTATATTCAGATAGATCTCGTCGAGCCCTTTCATTTGAGTACATGAACATGGTTCTAGCACTAGCCGTTCCGGAGATATGGCCAAAAGTATTTTGATTTGCCGATAGTATTGTGACAACCCTAACTCGTGATCGTTCAGTTCAGACGGTTCACAATTTTAATAAAACTTGATATTTTTTGGATTTCCGCGCATTATTTGAGAATAGCATTATACAAGCCTTGGCCCCAACCAGGCATTGATGGACTCACGTATGTGTGCCTCGGCTTCGCCTCGGCCTACATTCACACGCTCATCCATCAATGCCTCTGTTGCGGGCCGCGGCAGTAATGTACTATTTATAAATGAAACAGTGATAAATCCATATATCATAAAAAGTTAACACAAAACTGAAGTATTACCGCGTTAAATTCGAAAAAAAACAATCCATATCCGACAGATAAAGAAATAACAGCCCCTTGATCTGGCTGTAAGTTTATAAGGCGGTTTATCGGACAGATAAGACAATCAGATACCTGTGAAACCGAAAAAAACGGATATCTGGTAGATAACCTGCATATAGGGTATCTGGGGCTTTATCAGCAACTGGTGTAAGAAGCCCTTAAAGCGGTAAATTTGAAAGGTTGATTGAACAAAAAATACCCAATAAAGCTGATATACATTGTATTTATTTACAGATATATATAGAATATGTATTTAATTTATTATTACTTACTATTAAAGTTCATAAAATATCTATTTTTACTATGAAACGTTATAGACACAATAGGTCAGATATGGAAGTAAGAATATTTGAAATTCAAGCATACCTACATTTCCAAAATACATTAAGCATTTCAATGCACACGAGAACTTAACAGGTTAGTCAATATACATATAAATAATATAGTTATTATAAATCATAATATACTCATAATTATAATTATGTAAATTGTCATAATCTTACTACAATCTAAAGACAGTACCTATTGATGAGTTGGTCATTTAATATTTATTGTACTCTTCAGCTTGTTGCGATTCACCTACATTATAATAAATCAATTCAACATGTAAAAAAATAAATAAGCTAAAAAGAGGAAGATACGTTGTTTAATTACTAAAAATAGTCTTTAGTACTAAGTAGGTAAGTACCTAATACTCAGCAACTATAATGAGTCACTCCGCGTCTCACGCTTCCCCGTGCCCCTACGTCGCCCCGCCGTGATAGGTACAGAGTACAGAAACGATTGAGAAAGTATTGGGCGAAAGTATGGGAATTAATTAATATTTATTTATATTTTCAATAAAAAACAAAACATTGTGTAAAAAGCAGTCAGATAGGTATTTAAAAAAATCTATATCTCGATCAATCCTTCACGGAGAACCATGGCGTGACTTCGGTTGTATGAAAATCTTGCCCTGTTTATAACATCATTTGTTAATGACACGACGTCACCTATGCCCGACCTCTCACATTTTATTTATGCGAACGGTACTGTCGCGCTATGACGAGAGCGGGCGGGCGAGGTAGGGAAGCGGGAGGCGGAGGGAGGCCAAGGCCTAGTGGCTCGTTTCAGGTTGTCGGGTAGTACTTGATTTTTGTTAGATGGACCGATGAGCAGCGTAAGGCAGTTGGGAGTGACTGGATGCAAAGAATCGAAGATCGGGTACAGCGGCGCACCTTGAGGGAGGCCTATGTCCAGCAGTGGACTAGTGCAGACTGATGATGATAAATGTAGAGAGTACCTATCTTCCTCTTTTAGTCTCATCAAAGGAATAAGGATTATTTTCAGGAATAGGTTTCAGCCCCATCGTAGGGGCGAGCCTGGAGGTCTCATGAGGGTAGCTCTGGTCTCGGCGGTGAGGACGCCCCCTCCCCCGCCCCCGTCCGCCTCAGGGAAGCCGTAGAAAGCGTGCAGATGCCGCCGGTGAGGGAGATCGTGACCCTTATGCGAAAGACTTTGAAGTCTGCTCCAAAGAGAAAAGAGTCTTTTCTTGACCGCTTTCTTCCTACCCGTTGGATTATCGTCTGAAAAAGAAAATCATCTATCACTGTTCCGAAATGATCAGATAATCTACCCTAATCCATAAGACACCATTCGTCATCATAAGCATAGTATACATAGCAAACGCTTTGCACAAGAGTATTCAACTTAGTTTTCCTGTGTGTGGTGTTGAGATATTGAATACCAGCCTCCGCCCGCATTAAAAAGTAACCTATATGTCAAGGGTATAAGCTGTCCGTAGCAAGTTTCATTCAAATCTGTTCATCCGTTACGTTATGGTGTGAATGAGCAACAAACATAAACAAATATCCACTTTCTCAATTAAAATAATATAGTTTTATGGAACGGTGTAAAGTAGAATATATTGTTATTACGCGAACGAAGCCGAGTGCAAACATAACGTATACAAAGTACAAACATAATATTTATTCAGATAGAGAACTTGATGTTCCATTATCGTATAGATTTACCTGAAGTTACAGTGTCCTGGAATGGTGACTCTTCTCGTTTGACCTTGACAGCGGGGTTTATTTCATTCGTCAACAGTTTTTCTTCTTGACCTCTTTCTTGAACGTCATTTTCTGTTTGGAATGATAACTGGTCATATTTAGTAGGTCTTTTTATTCCATTACTCAAACAAGCTAAATGTATTTTAAGGATTAGAAGGGGGTTATTAGCCGCTACAACTGCATCATAAAAGTTATGCGCGCTGTCGCTACTGTCTAAAAGAAATTCGTTCGTTGTTATATCATCAATTCTGTCAGCAGTTGCTGGTGCATCATTAGTCTTTATGTTGTCTGGATCATCAAATTCTGAATGTTGTTTGACGTCAGAGGTTTCGTGCTCGAATAGATATTTGTGAAGACGGTCTAACTGCCTCGGATAGTTATGCCATTGTTCTTTCCGAAATCCTTTTCCATCATAGTTGTCTTCCTTATCAACGACGCCGTCAAAATCATCTTCTGCCCGATTGTTATTTGTGTTGATGTATTTTGATAATCGTTTTGGTGATTGCTCATTTTGAGTTGTACCAACGGGTACTTTATAAAATATATTGTTCAAAACATCTCTAATGTTGAATCTATTACTAAATATATTGTCATTATGTTGGCTATCGATGCCGAGTGTTTCCGACTCTTGTTGGATTGCGGACAGCATTGGAAGTACGTTACTTGACGAGAGCGCTGCAGTCGCGAGCAGCAGCACAGGAACAAGTGAATGTCGCATCTGAAACAAAAGAGGCATCTTAGTTCAGGTCCTTTTTTTCCAAATACAATTTTGTTTGCTGCAAGTAGCAAGACGGTCTTATTTGAAGAACTCGTTAATTGGAATCACCTCGTGAGTAGCTTACGATATCGAGTCGAAGTTTGTTAATTAATATTCAAATGTCACTTAATTTGCGTTTGCCTTGTTTAGAATATTCAGAGACGGTTTGCCTCCGTGGAGGTAGGGTACGTTGCCAGACCATGATTTGCATATCTTTTATCCATGCTCACGTTAGATAAAACTTGGGAATTTGTTAGTGGGGTTGATATTGATCTGATTTCAAAAGATTAATAATTGAAAATAATGAAATAAACCGCAGAAAACGTAGATACGTCAATCAATGAGTCTCAACTCAAAGATATTTATAAAAATTTCAGTACACCTCGCCTGTGACAGTAGAGACAAACTCTTCGAGTTCATAAAGTTGCAAAAGTTTGCTATACATTTTATTTTTGCTATATCATTGCAAAACCTATTAAAATCCACGTGAGCTACAAACTACTACACTAAAAGTTAACCGGCGATTAATAATAGCATAAGAATTGTATAATACCGAATCAAGTTGTCCAGAATTAGGAACTTGGACCTATAAAATCACTAGAGAATATCCTGCTCTCGTTACTGGAAAAGCTATTATCAGGTTTCTGAAAGGTGTATTTACCTACCTGATGTCGGATAACTGACTGTAACTGTTTTCAAGGTCCGTAGGGTTATTTATTATATTAAACTCTTTGACTGTTCTGTATTTAATTTATTGCTTGGCAGCCACAGACAATGCCAGTGAGAGATGGCAGACAATAAAGGTTATTGATGGCATCCCCACGAACTCGTAATTGCCGAGTAATGAGCTCTGACACTGACGTTTTTAACCTCGGAAAAAACTCTCTTGTTCTTAAAGTAGATACCATGAACATCAAGAACATAGAATTATTTGAAGTGAATTTGCCCTAGTAGGCACATCCTTCATGTCATGTCATGGCGATCTGTCTGTACTGATCAATAAAATAAGGCAATAGTAGATTGTAAGTACCTACTCGTATTGCAACAGAGCAAAATAATATATAGAAAAAAAAGGTAAGTAATCCGTTTATTTCAGGCACTAACGAGCTTTTTCCGGTGTTCTGTGAATTCAGGCTTAAAAAAAGAAAAAATACAACTATGAAATGCAAGTAAAGTATTGTGTAGCTGATAATCAAAAACTGTAACATTTTTAGGTATCTTAAGTCCATTTGTTGGCGTGAAAAGGGTCTCTCGACTCAGCTTGCTGGTTTTCTTTTGAGCGCGGTATGAAATGAAATATCCGCCCTCTATGAAAGGCTCTTGAAAAGATCTACTTTAAAAATTAATAGGCATTGCACATGGTGTCATTTAGACATCTCCGAACGTATTGATATATTTAACTCCCATTATATTGACCAATACGGCCTGCCAATAATGCTTGATATTCTGTGGTTATCGGTGCGGGGCGAGTGTACGGAAGTGGGTTGACGTGCGGCCGACTGTACTTACCGCATTGGGAATTGGGAACGTTATCGTTGTCTGTAGTGAGAGCCCTTCAACAAGGGTTGCTAGGCATGCGAATTTGTGCAATTTACAAAATGTTTTTGGATTCTTTGAATTTTTTATTTCTAAAGTACCTATTGGCATCTATATAAATGGCGACACCATGGGATCACTTGTGCCTCTTTTTTTGTGATTTCCTCACGATGATTTCCTTTACCGAAAAGCCTGTGTTATTATAAGAAACAAGAAACCTTCCTAAAACTCTCTCACATTCTCGGGCTATAAGGTTCAAGTATAACAAAGGTTCAAACCCACGACCTCAGGAACGTGAGGCGAGTGCACAACCAACTAGACTACCAGCGGCTCTCTAACTAAAGAATTAGTTTCATTTTAAATCTGGTAACCCTAACTTCGATAATGGGCCCGAAGCGATGCGAATGGTCTCGATGATTCGCTGATCAAACGAGGGTCGAACGTACTGACTGAAATAAGTACTATTAAGTATTTTGGGATCGGCTTTAATCTTGTCCCTCTCAATTCCCTTTTTTATGTTCTGACGACAACTTAGACGACAAGTTTGCCAATATCATTATGTTTGAAGAAGAACCTAAAGGAAACATTAAAGTATTCCGATTTTTATTAGGTACGGGTTTGGAAAACGCATAGCACTCTTCTAAAGAGACGTTTTTGACCCCATGATCAACAACATCCAAGTCGTAAAATGTCCGAAACGTTCAGGCTTGAAACAAGTCTAACCTTGCGTATTTGATTTATTTTTAAAGTATTAGGTTTTATACAGTCCTAAAATTGACTATAACTTTACGTTTGAGATTTAAAAATGGTTTATATATTTTTTATTTTGTAGATTTCTCAATTGAAGCAGGAAATCTCTGACGCGTTATTATTGATGATTGTTTGGTACACTGATCGAATCTGAGAGACGACTTCGGGAGTTTCACGGAGATTGTCCAATAGTCAATATATTTGTTGCGAGAGTTCGAAGTGGCTGCCAATATCCGTTATCGTCCTACGTCCAGCATTGGTCTAATGCGCGTTTAATCTGTTCCATAATAAATGATGACAGGGTTTGTAAGGGCGTATCAATGAGTGGTAGACGCTGTAAAGGTCTGATTTCATACATCTTTAAGTAACTAGGTAATTTTAAAAATATGATTCGTTAATTAAAACCTTGTGGTGAATATCGGTGGACATAGTTACGATTTTTCAATCACTACAATTAAACGGTCATGCATGAGTGACAGCACGTAACGCATGTCATACCGCATGATCGTATACAGACAGCATAACAGTCGTATTTTTATCTTTTACCGTTTTGGAGTAAAGTTATTCACCCTTTTGAATATGCATATGAGACGTATGCATATCAAAGGCGACAATGTCATTGTTTTGTCAATGAGTTCTTGGTCTTAGTACTTACACTAAGAAGAAAGTTCAATGACAAGAAATTACTGATTGCCGCCTTTGATAATATACGACTCTACTAACTATTTTTGATGGTGCCATACATTAAGAATCAATCAACCAATGCTTGTGAGTCTGAATAATTATCAATTGGCAAGCTGGTTCAATGAACTCATCATCATTATCAGTCCACTGTTGGACGACTGTTATGTTCTTTATTTATCAAAGAAAGAGAAACAGACATCAACAAATTGAACCAGCCCCCGCGCCGATCAGTCCGGGTTTGGCCTCAACCAACTGGACTATCGCATCAACTGCAATAATACTGATCCAAGTTTCCAGTGTAAATACCAGTCACCGTGTGCCAATAAGACATAATGAAAAAGTTTAGATCACTGAAGGAATTCCTAAAATAACCATCTAATAAAAAAAGTTTGTGTTTGCGCGCACTCAAGTTTGCGGGAATGTGGATTGGGGGAAGGATAAAATATCTTCTTGAGAAGAAAAGATTTCTTTATTTACAAGAGGTTTCAGGCACGTATGCGTTGCGAATTGTGACTTTGCAATTTGGGGAAATAATACAGCCAAGTTCATTATAGAAAAATATCAATTTATGGTTTACTTAAGAATGCGGCGGTCGCGATGTGTTTCGGTGGACCTCGAAACGGGCCTGCCGAGTGAGGACCGGGTGGTCTGTATATAATATAATACTGATACTGTATTAGACATTTTAAGGTTGTGTGAGTACACAACCTTAATATGTCTAATACAGTATCAGTATTATAGTGTTTAACGAAATGTTAATTAAATTTGTTTGTTTGAATTTGAATAAAAGAATTGAATTGAAAAATAGCAGGAAGGTTCGACAAGCGGGCGCCGCGCCAAAGAGATCCTAGCTCCATGAAAAATAGGCACAGAAGTAATAATATTACCAAGGTCTAGGTACTTAGGTATCTACATAACGTTAAAAAAAGAAAAACAATATAATAAAATAAAATACAGACTTATTAAAATCTATACCTAATCGTATTTAAGTAGTACTTACCAAAAAAATTAATCAGAATCCTACCAAAATCGTTTAAGTATATGAAAGTCTTTATTCTTTGAAGTTAAAAACATGAAAATTTGAGTTAAGTACTGAGTATAAATAATGACGCGTTTATTAGTGTTTTTCATTTTCACAGTTTAAGGGGGGAAAGGGAGGGTAAAAGTTGTATGGGTGTATCAGTTTTTAAAAGGTAGAAACAGACATGATTTCATTCTACCTTTTCAAAAACGAAACCTTTACAATAAGGCCATTTATTATTACGTATGAGTTATATACTTTACTTATATCGACATGTGGTCCACTGTACTTACGTTTATAACAAGTTACCCTTCACTAATTAAGAGCCTAGCGTGTCTAGCTAGCTGAGGCTTTTTCCGCTTCAATGAGCATAAAAGTGTTTTCACACACCACGATGTTATCACCGGATAACACTGCAACGATCGTCGATAAGTAAACGTAATAAAATTGTGTATTGACGTAATCGAGTGCCACTAAACGAGAAACGCAATATTTTTTACCATTCTTAAGACAAGTCGCAGAACCGACGAGTTCTAGAGTGGACCGCGAACCGCTACGCGCAGCGTGGGACGCCCCTCCGCCAGGTGGACCGACAACCTAAAGAAGGTGGCCGGAAGCGGCTTGATTCGGAGGGCGGAGGACCGGGTGTGGTGGCGTTCATTGGGGGAGGACCAGCAGTGGAGGTTAAAGGGCTGATATGATGATGATTTTTTTAGATAATTATTGCAAGCCCCAAGTACCTTGCACTAGTCCTACCTATTTCAGTCTTCGCTCCAAACAGCATGGATGCATCATCAACAGCCTATTACATGTCCCCACTGCTGGGGCTCGGGCCTACCCTCTTCACGCATCACTTCACGCATCACGCATCCACCACGCTAGCCCAGTGCGGGATGCTGCATGGACTTCACATGCGCCAAAGAATTTCTTCTTCGGCGTATGAGGTTTCCTCACGAATGCATGCTGTGTTCCAATTTTAGGTAAGAGCTAGTCGAGGCATTCTAACCGAGACCTACAGACCTGTTGCACGCCACAATCCCAGATCTACAGACTACAGGTGACTGGGCGATAGTGACCGCTTACCATCAAATACCTAAGCACTTTTTACAATTGCGATGAAAATTTTACGGTCTTCCTTTAAAAGAAACTATGTTTAGAATGGACTTCTTTGATCACCAAAAATAAAGTTTTTACACATTTGTCCAGATCTATTCCCGGCTCAGGCAGGTGATTTAAAAAAAACTGTGAATGGAGTTCTACTTATTTTTAGAAATCCCCTCCAACCTCGGTTTCGTTTTTCCATCCTGTATATTCTGCGTTCCTCGATATTATCCCTATGGGGTAAGTCGACCGATAATATCGTAGTGTATGATAGGTCCCTAACAACATGCACGCAATTCATTCTTGCAGCTAATTTGAGAGCTGACGTGGCGAGGTTTATGTGTAAATAGCGACCCGTCAGAAAACAGAAGGTTGATAAAAATTATTCACACGAGTACTATACCCAATAATAATAATAATAATGTTTTATTGCAGACATGAAGCCCATATCCAGTTATATAAAGCCCTAGATGAATGATTTTCTTTTAAGTATTTATTTAGAAGTTCTATTGTATTGTACCTACACTTAATCCCATTTTTTCAAGTTGTCAATATAATTAGTTTAAGTTATTGAATTATTTAAATGTTGAATAAATAAATAAATTAGGTACCTACGACTGAGACTAGAGAAGTGTAAGTACTTTGTTAAATAGATTATGTACGTCACATAGTATAGGGACAGCAGAGGGCGCCTTGACAGCGGAGTATTACCAAGGAACTACTGACAAAAATGTGAACATTATCCGTTCAAAGAAAGAGTCAAGATGAAGTTTCCATGAAAAGAAAACCCGATATCATGGTCTGCACCTACTCGCAAAACAAAGCAACTAAGTAAACTAACACACAGTTTAGCACCAACAATGGATACCTATCTCACGGAATTGTTTTACTTCCACCTATTTTGTTTCCTTATTGAAGACGGGAAGGCGTGATACAGAACGTCACGGACGGATCCAGGATTTCATTTGGGGAAAGACATGAATATATTTTTCCGAGTTAGAATTAGAGTAACGGTAAACTCCAAAACTCCATTCCTGTTAAAGGACAAAAACGACCAAATGTCGGTGCGTGTAGTGTGAGGTACGGTATAGACATTTTTATTTAAGCTTTTTTTACTCCCTATCTCGAAAAGTGTTCAGTTTTTCAAATAAAAGACTTACCTAAGACCGAAGTTCTAAATTCTAAACATTCGACATTGATACATCGATATAAGTGTTTTTCAAGATCTCTGGATGCGTCCTTGGTCCGCAGTAACTATAAACGGTGGACGTTGTCATAAAATAACACATAAAAATGGCACTTCACCACTTTCTTAGCTTGATCCTTGACAGTCCAGAGTGGCACTGTTTAGCCAGGTGCCAGGTGCGAAGGAGGATGTTGGATTTTTATTGATATTTTGTATGGAGGTCGTTTATAAGACAGGTTAACATACTCGTATAGCTATCCTACATGTCATTTTACAAGGGAATAGAAGTTACTGAGGACCGAGGACATAGGGCCAACTATTGTAATAATTTAGTATCACTTTTATTAAATAATAAGTATGGATGAGTGTTGATTTTAATTTGTCTATGGGATGAGATTACTTTTAACTTTTAAAGTTCAGAGCATTTTACAAACGTATGTTTATAATTAGAATTCTGCATTACCTAATTCCCAAACCATCAATACGAAAGTGCATCACATACCTATGTGAAATAAAAGCTCTCGTGGCTGAACTGAGCATTTACTCAGGGGAACTTAAGATATGAGTATTTCCACTCCGCCGAGCGGTCGTTGTGGCGGAGTGAAGCCAAGTGTGGCACATGCAAGAAAAGAGAAGTCAGCAAAGTGTTTCTCTGTCGTACACAATATGTGGTTTCCGTCATTGTTTACGAACATTATACTTAACTATGGTAAACCGGCAATGATGTATGGACATATATATGCATAAGTTCCAAATTTTAGTTCAATCAGTCCAGTTGATTTTGAGATATCTGCCGGACAGACTGATGCACAAATCAGCGTTGCTATCAGGAGAATCCGTTTTGAGGGATTCCCAGCACCAATAAGTGTCACCAATGTGTGTAAGGCTTCGATCACCATATAGTGATCGAAGGTCTAAGGTTACATTCGGTGACCCCATCCGGTATTTCAGTCAATTTTTGGTAAGTAAGTATTGTTTGAAAGGAAGCTGTTAATAATATCGCCGCTAATGTTTTAATCGAAGTTTGAAATACATTTTCCATGGGAGTATTTTCAGAGCCGGACAGTCATGCCATGAGTTAGTGCTGAAAAAGAAAGCGAGCAATTATAGTAGGTACATCTGTATTTATATTGTTTTTGTTATAATTGGTTTCGTTTTCAACATCTGGTGGTGAATAAGAAATTAAAGTCCTGATTCATCTAACGTGGTGAAACTCAGTAACGTAAAGTAACTCACGAAACAAGGGTTCTTTTTGGTCCGTAAGAAATTAAGTAGGTAATTTACAGGTCTAGTGTATATAATTGACTGTGTCTTTTTAATTTCATTCACATTTTATCGAAATTTACATCAATAGGGGAGAAAAGCTAAGCTAAGCTCTTGACTGCTTGCTCAGGACATAATAATAATTACCAGTTTGACCACAAGGTAAACACATAGTATTTTTACTTTGTTTGCTTTCGTACCGATAATTAAAAATATATGAAAGTCTGAGAACCGCGAAAATACTCAAACAAAGGTGTATTCTTCTTAGAAATGAATATACTCGTAAATCACTTAAATGCGACTCTAAACTTAATGAAAACACTCTATGATTGATGGTTCATTTCGGTCATTATTTTTTAAGACAGGATGATAAATTGTGAAGACCGATTACTTGTACCAGCCGCGGCGTCGGCATTTAATCCTAAAAGCTGAAAAGTTACTGCTAAATGCGCCGACATGTAGCAAATTGCTTTCCCCCTTTTTAATTTCGGTGTCGGTTCTGAAGACAACTTACGTCACTCCATTTTTCAATTCCCAGTAGGTACCTACTAGGTACCTTGACTTGAACCAAAGTTGTTCATAAACATGTTATAACCCTGAAAAGAATTTGTTGACAAGTGTTTTTTAACACTCAGTAGTACAGACGGAACGTCCTGATAATTTGCAAATTGTATAGGAACACACCACTAATTATTCTGCAAAGTCTATAGATTTTGAAAAGGCCCTGTCTGCCTATAAAATAATTATTATTACATACTTATTAGAATTTATCTCAAAAATTTCAAAAACATCATCAAGTTTTTGAAATAATCAAGGATTTTGTACTGGTTTTCTTGGTTTTATGTTTATCGTTCTCCGCGTCATAATATCTTGCAAATGGGAGAGATTATAAAAGATCACTTGTGCTGAACAATATCTATTAGTAGGCCAGCCAGGGTAATAAAAGATTTCTCATAAGTTCCTGTTCCTCGCATTTGATAGCTTTTGCTAGGCGTGCACGTGTTTTATAGTGTTACCGGCACAAATGGTACCCATTTCTATTTTTATAGTGATATAATAAAGTCTATATTATCAGACAGAAAATACAGGTGATAAAGTTTGTAAGCGTTTGTCTCTCGACACTTCGACGTCACGTAGCCAAAACATTAATGTACCTACAACACAGAGACACTGAGAAACTCTATATTGTGCAGAAAGTATGCGAAGTAGGTATGGATTTGAAGTACTTACCTATACATTTCAAGCTTATGAATCATAGGTTATGATGACTAAACAAACTGTAGCCTGCTTTTACCCCCAAATACTACGTATTGGTTTTTAATTGGCTGATGACTGTACAACAGATCGATTTAATTTTTTCAATTGTATTTTAATAACAGCGCCCCAAATGCTAAACAAAGTTATGTTAAAAACCTCTCGGTGCATTGCAGTGCAGCTGGTTTGAATTGCGGTATTGTCAGTCGAGGGGAAGTTTCATCTCGTTAGCAAGTTTCCCTCCTATTGTCAGCCGGGGCAAACGCCGCGCCGCCGGGCCGTCCGGTAGCTGTTGGCTGTTAGCAGCGGGGCGCGGCGCACAGTGTCGCCTGACAAAATTATTCTGACTGTACCTACTATACTCAGAAGTGGAATTCGCTGTCATCACAACACACACCAAATCCACTATTTTGTAAGGATGGTTGATGCTACGGTGGATTTTTGAAGATTCATTTAATTTGACTTTTGTATTTATTACTCATTTTGTGTTTATTTTATCATTATTATTAATTAGGCATTGTTATTGAATGTAATTGAATTTAAATTAATGACGTGTATCAAAAAATACGAATAAATATATGTCTATGTCTATTGTCTTTATTTTCTATACATTAAAGGTATCGATATAAATTCGATGCTTTGGTACCCCAATTTTTGATTGGGTCCTTAAAAATCTGCCGAATGACCTAAGTAAATGCAGAACATAATGAACATAATGAAAGCTGCCTTCTAACGCTGACCTCGCGATCTGCTATTGTAATTAAATTACCAAGATCATAAACAAAATTAATTTTTTTATGAATTGATATGAGTGAGAAGTCAGTTATCATAATGTACTTAAAAAAAGGAACCCTGTATAATATTTCTTCAAGCACACATATGCGAGGCTTTCCAAGCGAATCCTCGTAATAGCCTTTCTACTGTCACACGCAGCAATTACCTAAATCCCTCAGCCTTTGTGTAGTTAATTTTCAATGGCTTTTATATTTATATACTAGCTGTTGCCCGCGACTTCGTCCGCGTGGATTTTGGAAGTAGGTACCTATCTCTGCTATGTACAGACATACATCGTCTAGTTATAATTTTCCAATGGTAAAATGGATCATTCTAAGTACCTTCACCATAATTTAAGGTATACCATACCTTCAGGAACAAACTATGAACACCGTATCCAATTTGGTGAAGACAGATAAAAATTTAAAAAATTGTTGTTTTCACTTCTATTGCTCATAAGACTTCTCATATCAATTTTTATTATACGTGTGTATTTTTTAACTAATACAGTATGGGCAAAACCAAAACCATAGGAGATACAGGGAAACTGTCTTAGGAACCTTTAGGTATTTTTTCGTGATAACAATTTTGACATAGTAATCGGAGCAGCTGGAGTTCAGGTGGCATGCATGAATAAGTAGTAAGTTCCTAAGTACATTGCACAGTCTGTTTTATAGGAAAACATTTTATTAAATTTGACTAACTTCTGCTGCTTGGATTTTTTTCTTCCGATACAATAAAATGATTCTAACATGAAACTAAGTCGATACGCATTTTTTAAAAATAATAAAAATTATTTTTCACTGGCGTTCTATGAGAAAACATTTTATTGAATTTGACTAACTTCTGCTGCTCAGATTTTTTTCTTCCGATACAATGAAGTGATCCCTACATGAAACTGAGTCGAACCGCATAAAAAAAATATGTGCAAATTGTCTCATTTTTATGGACAACACACGCTTGACCAAAAAATTTCTATGTCATAAGACACTTTCCCTGCATCTCCTATGGTTTCGGACTTGCCTATACTGTCCCAGTTAAAAAAAACACTGATATCTCCTATGTCTATGACATCGTCTTGTTACGTTAAATGATTTATCTGTAAATGACGATAACTTTTTTCGCTGTCATCCGATTTCAATGAAACAAAGCCTATAAGTTGCGCCAGGCTGTGCTTAATCTACCTGTGAAAACCGCAAGAAAATCCGTTCAGTAGTTTCGGAGATTAGCGATTACAGACAGACAGAAAGACAGAAAGACAAAAAAATTTAAAAATGCTTTTTTGTGTTCTGTTACTCTTTTTTTATCGTCCACACTCATTTTTTTATAAATTTATTCAAAGTACAGACACACGGTTTCTACAGATTTATTATAAGTATAGATAAAAATGTCCAAAGGATATCTCTAACGGATTTACCGTGGCGAAGAAGCATGTCTTTCTTGGCATTTGACAAAAGTGATTTCCGTTCACTTCATACCATTGTATGGAGCTCTTCGTACATTTCCATGACACAGCCGTGGCGGGCTTGGCATTTCATCAATCATATTGCCTTTGAATGTTGATTCTAGCGAGATGAAAAATGTCCATAAAATTTTTATGCACTCATATGATACTTATATTATACTTTATGAATATTTTTGATACAATATAGTTTATTTAGTATATTAGTACACACTGTCTGCCCTAACACACATTTTTCCTGTCATTGGTAGGCTGGCAGAAATCTCATAAAGAGATAAGCCTCACCATTTGTACATGTTCTTTCTGTTTTGTTTTGTATCTTGTTAATGTTTTGTGTGTACAATAAATTGTTAAATAAATAAAATAAATAAATGAATGAATGTGATATTGTCCGGCACTCAATAGGTACTGCGATACCAAAGAGTTTTTTTTTTCATTTTCCCGCAATCAATATTAGGAAGAGTATATTATCACCCTTCCAAATGAGAAAAAATCCTTGAATAAATAAAACATAGGTAATAGAAGTTATAAATAATTTATCTGTAGCAAATAAAAAACATACAGTTAGACAGTATAGTGTAGTATACAGTTTTTTCTTCTTTAGGATTTATAACACGGGTCATAGTAGGTTAGTTCATAATCTTGAACTGCCTGTGTATACACTATACTAATACAAATATTAATATTTACTTACTGAAAGCATAGGATACGTCCTGTATTAACCACATTAAGATATGTTACTTAATTACCCGGAAAAGATGAGGGTAAAGGAAAACCTTAAATAATTCGAGTTACTTGACAGAACAAGCAGTGTAAGAGATATAAATATCTTAATACGGGTGCAAGCGACCGGTATTTGTTTACATGAGATTGCAGAGTATAACGGATTTGATTTCTACGTAAGATTAGTATCAAATTCATGTCACACGTAGTCAAATGGATAATGTAAGAGCGGGTAAGTACATGTCAAGTCCAGAACCAATTGGTTCATTGACTGAGCTTGACATCCACCATTGGACATAGCCTATAGTGAAGTGAGTACTTGCTATCAGCATATTTATATCCATATTGTTATTTAAGTTGTAATTAGTCTGTAAGGTACTCCTAAAAGTACATAAATAAATAAATAAAAAATTCTAAATAGCCTTTGTGTTATTCTGATGTATTATCGATATTACTGTAAAGTTTCATCAAAATCTGTTCCGTAGTTTTTGGGTTAAAGAGTAACAAACATCCAAACATACATTCAAACATCCTATATACCAACTTTCACGTTGATAATTTTAGTACGATTAGTAGGAAGTAGGATTTTCACATTTGTGCTCAACTGTCTTTTAGTGGTTGTTATAAGTATCTTCACTTCCCTATTATATCCGGAGATCGATGGTGGTAATTGAATAATTTTGGGATAAGTACATTTAGAAGCTATTGCGTTACATCACTAAAAGGATTCTCTGATGTGACGTTTTACGCCATATATTCACTTATTTAACTCCAATAATTTACTTACAGATTGTGCAAACGACGGGCTCTTTATTATTATAACAATGAACAATGCGCTTATATATCACGCTGTTTGTATAAATCACAACCAAAGCCCTCTATATTATTTTCGAGAAATTAAACGATTGTGTAAACTTGGGTTATATTGTTTGTGAAAAAGGTCGAGGTTGTCTAATTTTACTAGAGTAAATAAAAATAGAGAACCAAGTATGGATGAAAGAAAACTTTGTACACGAGACAGCAAGGAAAATTAAATGTTTTACGTCCGATTATTGAAGTGTTTCTTACATGGTATAATTGATGAAGTGAGTTTAAGATTTTCTGAGCTGAAAATGTTACTGAGACATTCAGATTATTTGTGTGATTCCGTAGAACGAGCATTCTTAGAGAGCACCACATCAAGGAAAATGTATACATAAAATATTTAAAGCTTCAAATTTTCAGAATTCTGAGAGCATCCTGCCAAACGATGATAAGAAAATGTTGAGGGTGCTCTATGATCGGCAAAAAAATTATTGGACTGGTCCCTAATAAAATTTGACGAAGCGAAAGATGTTCTCAAGCCGAACGTCACAAATTAATATGTTTTAAATTTTAATAAAACTTGAAAGTATAGAATGTTGGATAGTATACTTTAAATTAGAATATTTAATAATATTTGTGTCTTTAAGGTGTTACTACTTTAGACAGACTGCAAGTTTTTTTTTCCATGTAATTGGAAATAACGTGGCAGTTTCTTTTTCGAGATTACAATAATTACCTACTTCCTCTACCCTTCGTACGGGGGGCTAGAAAGTAAAAATGAACGGAATGCATCCGCTTTTACTGAAATTACAGTTTTTTGCAATTTAACCCAATACAAAATAGATCCCAATGACTAAGTACCAAGATTTAAATGTATATTCTAGAATTATTTTAACACCATTAGGGGAATTGTTTAACTCTGTTGTTCCTTTGAATAAACGCCTATTTATTATAATCAGATCTGATAAACTCGGCTTTACGACAAAAGCTGTTGATTTACTTTCCCATCATGTTGTAAGAGATTTTGTTAAGGCGTTCGTAATCTACGACGATTGGAGGGAATTTACATTCAAGATTAGAATGAATAATGGAAAAATCCGAAGCAACTGATAAAGGGATTGAATTTATTTTTAAATGGCATTATTGAGAATTTTGGTATTAGCGAAAGTCACGTAGTACATAACTTAGTTAAATTTATTTATTAGTGTTCATTTATTCCTCCCTCCTCCTATCTCCTAAGTTTACAAAGTGAAAATGTAAAATTTAATCTCATAGGTGTTATGTATAAATTATTACAGGAAAAATAAAAAGTCGTCTCCAAAAAAAATTGCACAGATTTTTAGAAAACAGAAAAAATCCTTGACAAACAAACTTAGTTATGAGGACTCAAAAATTACTTTAAATAATTAATTACTGATTTGTTAAGATTAAGGGAGTGTCTATAAAAACTTTTCACAGTCAAGACCTAATTTATTAGGAAATTAAACAATAAGTATTTATTCAAATGGGTAAAATAAATAAAAATGTTAATTAAATTTATTACATGTAGGTACTAGGTATATATTCAAGAGTACATTTTATTGGTAGGCCTATTTTCCAGACCATGGCATGTTCAACAAGTTAATATAGTCTTTGGAAACAATTGAAAACACAGAAAATGCGTAAAACAATGGAAACGCGCTTCGTTTTTGTAAGGCGAGGAAAACCGGGCCGTGCGCTACGCCGTAGCAAAGTGCGTAGCAATCGTCTGTAGCCGCTGTGAAAGTATCTGTTTTCAAGTTGTGTTTTCTTATTAGCCGTCATGGCAAGTAAGGCCAACCAAAGGGTTTTTGCAGTTTTGACGTGTCAAAAGTCTAAATATATTCATATAGGTAGGTAGGTATCTATAAAACTTGTGTCGACTAACTTTTGTGATATTTGATGGGTGACAAATACAGTAGCTGATCACGATTCAGCTTTTCCCTCTACTTTTCACTATGTAAGGAAGGGACCAGTTAAGCTTAGAAGCTACTCGGACTATACCGGTTGCCAGCTCGATTTTTTGTGCTAAGCATGTAGGTACGAGGGACGTATTATTTAAAACATTAAGACAGGGTCTGCTGAAATTTCAATCAAATTAGACGGTGACGTTGATATGGGTTAGCTGTTGTCCTGCATCGATAAACAAACACATATTGTAGTAGGCACATATTTTGTTGGGTAGATGATGTAAATGTTAATAGAATATGCAAAAGTGTAGGCAGCTGTGTTAAGACATGAAGGATTACCTTCTTTCTGCGTAGTGGCAAAGAGGGTAGTTGGCAAAAAAATCAATTATCATTATCGGAATATGTATTCGTTGCGTATTCCTATAATGATAATAATGTTAATCGAGTTTTATTGCCAACTACCCCGATCTAAATCAATTGAATATTATTATATTTATCTCTATTCTAGGTTAAGACCAAAGACCTGCAGCCCGCAGAGGACGTCAACGGACTGCTGATTATCATTATGATGAAATGATAATGATACTATTTATTTTATTTCGACCATTTTTAAAGGTCTGGATTTTTGCATATTTTATTTATTTGTTTTTTTTAACTATCTGTAATTGACTTTGAGACTTTAGGAAAAACGTCCTAAAAGAACCTAAGTATCTGCTCTCTTGAAGGGTAAAAGCTGCTATCAATATTAAGGACAAGTTTACCTAATATTTTCTTTTCAACCCTTTGGGATATTTTACTTCGGGACACATTGACTTGTGCCTTCGGGGCAGATATCATCTTAATCCGAACCCTGCATCGGTCGATTTCGCTGAATTCACATTGAGTCATAAAAATCGAGACAGCTTTTAGTACCCTTTACAATAAACCTTAAATGTTTCATGTTGTATGGTAAGCACACAAGAAAGAATTGAACGATTTTATTGTTCGATCAAAACATAAAGCAAAGAAGGCGGTTTTATTATTCTTCTACCTACTCTTAAACCTTTGACTCTGTCAAATATGTTCTATTAAAGTGTCCCTAAACGATCATGCAACGATTACGTGAATGTCATGCTGCATGATGGACCATCATGCTTGCTATCAATCAATACAGTGAAGCAACGGCCAGCACGTAGTTTGCATGTCATGCACGTAGTTTATGTCATGCACGTCAATCCCTAAAGCTAGACGATCATGCATGAGTGACAGCACGTAAGCATGACATGCCGCATGATCGTTTAGACCTTGAGTCCTTTTTACATTACAATAACCCTTTTTTCGCACACGGCTCTACTCTCGTGGTTTCGGAAGAACCTAGCCGATAACCACAATATAAGAAAGACACTTGAAAGTAATATCACACATTAGATAATAGTTTCTAAATATGAGAGTAATAGGTAAATAAAACAATTTTAAAAATGTGCGTGTTTATGTTGGGAAGCAACAAATATATCGAAGAAGGAGACTTTCCGTTTAATGATAGTAGGAATAATTAATAAGGTACATTCAGAGAGGCAACATTTAGAGAGAAAAACGATAATTCTGATAGGTAAATATCGTTTTATTTATTTATTCTTTCTGGGTCACCTTGCAAAACAGTTCTTTCAAACAAATATCTTCTATAATATTATAAAATAACGGGAGTATTTCTGTACATTGAAGAGATTTTAAAAAAACTATTGGAATAGGTACGTTAATTAGGCTTAACTGACCCCAAAACAGGTTTAAAATTTTTTTCGTCTGTCTGTGTGTTTGAACCCGCATCACGCTAAAACTACTGGTCCGATTTGAACCGTTTTTTTTAAATTGAAAGCATGTGGTCTGACTTAAAATTTAGTGTACTTGGATTTTTAAAATTCTAGCCCTAAAGAGGTGAAATGGGATATTAAGGTGGGAACAAAAATTTATAGATCAAATTTACATGCCGCGGGAAACAGCTAGTAGAAACATATACCTACAATACTTTTTAATGCGAACGAAGTCGCGGGGCATAAGCTAGTTATATATTATAATATAATACTTTAGACTTCGTGTCATGATGGTACCCTTACTTAGACTACAAACTTAAAATACCAAACTCCTATATAGTCGCAAAATACAAAGGCCATACAGGAATACACTTACGAGGGATTAGGTACAATAATAGCAATTAAATCAATTTCCAAGTTATTGCTTTTCAGCGTAGAAGGACCAGACTATCAAATATTAACGGATCAGACATTTCCTGCCTGTGGGACTCAACTCAACCTCACTTTGAAGAAATTCAATTTTCGTTTCAAGTGTCGATGTTGGGAGTGTTTAGATAATTATCACCAATCTGTTCGTCTCTCGATCTGCTTATTTATTCACTTTGACGACGTAAATCTTATTTAACGAAGTGTGAATCCGGAGCGCTGCTTATCTGGGACCTATCCTACAGGTGGAGGAACGACATGATAAGGTAGCGAATAGCCAATGAAGATGGCGGACGACTGGGCTTGATGGCAGGCTTGACAAAGGCCTATGTCCAACAGTGGACGGGAACGAAATCATATCATATGATATGACTCGTATAAAAGCAAAGGCAGCAATCTCACTTTCAATTGTCATTGATTTTTCAACTTTCTTCTCACATACCAAGGCCAAAAATTCAATTTTGGTAAATCGACAGATGGCCAATTGGCCACGTTTCATATTAGACGACTCATGTTATGACAATAGATGCTTAACCAATCTTAATAGATAAGCATTTTAATACTTAGGCATTCTACAATTCTGTACCTGAGAAGCATGAAACTGTAAGTGCCCGTGGTGTATACCTACTGGTATTACCTACTAAATCAGTAGGTATACACCACGGGCACTTACAGTTTCATGCTTTTCAGGTACAGAATTTAGACATTGATTTTAGGCATTTTGCTTTTTAGGCAAATTGCATTTTAGACGATATGATCATAACCGGATTAGTAAGTCAGGATTTATTTATTTTTTATTTTATCTCTATTTATTTTTTAATTACAATCACTTTAGTAGGTGAATATTGAATATTAGCAAATGATAAAGGTGATTTATCACTACACTGACTAATATTTTGCTCGTATACAGTGCAGGTTTCTGGTCAGAATTACCTCTATACAAACGTACAATAGTACATTGTTAACCTAGGGTGAAAGTAACTTATTTAGTCCTGAGACGGGGTTTGGCGCCCGACGCGCAGCGATATAATTAAGCGCAAAAAAGCGTGTTAGAATACTACCGTGCGAATTGGGCCTTAGGGTTCGAGATTCGAGACTCCTTGTGAGGCCAAATTCTTTATTTCAAAAACGTATTTGGAATGGTTTATTGCAAAAATGTATTTGAAAAGGCGGTATAAGTAGTAGCGTTTCTCTTGAAGAGTGTATTTAATGTCAAATCAATAAGCAACCAGCTCGGTGGTTGACCATCCGGTCAGCTGTAAAAATTTAATGCGTCCCTACACTATCGATCTCAGGCGTCCTGGAGCTCTATTTTTGAATCGCTCGCCTCGCTTCGAGCGGTTGATTCTACATATTTTCCTTCGACATCCGATACAAAAATCAGTAAAATCGACCGCTCGAAATGAAGCGAGCGATTCAAAAATAGGGCTCCTGGTCACATTCTACACCTGAAGGTTAGAGAACCCTATCTCAATTATAACCTTTTCTGGAACTTTTTAAATTAGGTAAGTACTGTATACTGTTTGATATCATCACCAATCAAATCATACGTCCAATAATGTGGAGAAAAACTTTTAATATAAATGTTTTAGTATAATATAACATGCAGGTAGGTATATTACAGTGTATATAACGTAGCTAGCCTTTCGACTTCTACTGCTATAAATACCTCAGTACATAAATATATTTCTCATCTTTTTGTTTTCAAGTTCAACGCATACCAAACTAAAATTCAATCCCAATAAATTACAATTGCATTGTACATATTTTGAATTAAACTTTCTAACATAGAGAATCTGTTACTAACAAAATATGGACATTTGTCTGAAATTAAAGTTTATTATTATTATTAAAGCTTTTATTGAATATCTACCTGCAATTATAAATGTTTCTTGCTTTCGAAAGATTTCAATCGAATGTTTTAATTATTAAAAAATCTTTAGAAATGTTGGTAAAATTAGCTATGTTTCGCCTCAGTGTAGAAGAACGGGAGATTTCACTTAGACGGGCCGAAGTGTTATACATGTCTGTAGTGACAAATACATAATATAATAGTAAATGTCTGGTTTCTTAGAAAGTTTATTTGCTTTCACAATCATATAATCGTTGATCACAATTAATTTAATAAAGCATAGTTTTACAATGTACGTTAAGATAACTTTATTTTTAAAGATTTTGAAAAAGTTACTGGCCTCAGCCGGTAAACGGACCGGCAAAATTGCGAAGAACGTGAAATCTAACTAACCACGGACGTACAGTCAGCGAGTGACAAGGTACTAAAGTGACCAGCTACTTTTGACGCTGACTGTACCGTACCTATATCTATAATAGTAGGGGGCCTCGAGCACCCACCAAAGAGATCCTATCTCTATGTTTAATGAAGATTAGAAATAAAAAAAATTAAATAAATAAAATAAAAACAAAACATAATTATGCATAAAGGAATGTTTCCAGGCCCGTTATCCATACGCGATGCAAAGCGATACCGTTGCAACAAAAATCAACCAATCAAAATCAAATCATACCTATATCGCAATCATGAATTTGGTCGGTTTATTTTTAATTCATCATAGGGATCTTAGAGTAAAATTTGCTACCTTTACATAATATTTAGGCTACTTTCTCTCCAGGTGACGTTCGATCTTTCCAACCCGTCTGTACCTTGAACGGTATCGTTCTATTCCCGATCTACCATCGCAAAATCACGTATTTAAACCAATGAACATCACCATTGCCATTTCGATTACTCCCTGATCCTCCGTTACAATGAATTTTAAAGGGACGCCTGCGTTTCGTTCCTGGTACGAACGTGATTTCATTTCTATATCCATCCCCAACGCCTATTGTACAGGCCCTTTGAGTTGATAGGATATCGGGCACGGATCGGCACTCAGCCCTCCCGACCCTTGGCGGTAATTTTGCCAAAATATACCGAAGGCTGGAGGTGAGGACCGGCGAAGGGCAGTTTATCAAAAAATCTTCGCTTTAATATAAACTCGTAATATCTAATTTAGGAAGTCAACTTGCGCCATTGATATTATTATAATAAGCTGTGGATTAATCTCGAACGCTTCGTGGCCTCGTGGTTGGTTGTTAGACTCGAAATCCATCAGGGATGTGGTTCGATTCTCACTAGGAGTACCTAACCCGCCTCAACATTTCTCCACGCCGCAATCGCATTTTCTCAGGTTTTGTAACCAGTAAAATAGGTGTCAAAAAAGCCGAAATCTCTTCTGTTCTTTTAGTTTAGGCAATCAAATGTGATTGTATATAGAAATAGGATTGTGCAGAAATGCGAATAGGAAAAAATTAATATTAATAATTTTTATATAAATAAATAAATTGAAATTGAATTAAATTTAATATTGCCTATTGCAAAGCAACGATATGACATTTGTTGATGTACATACTGTAAACGAACGTATTAAATTTTATTCATAAGATAAAATGTAAGTAGGTACTAATTATACAGTATTTATGTAATACATTTTTATGTAGATCAAACTTCTGTAAATTTCTCTGTAAATTAAGTGAATGCTGACCCTGTAACAGAAAAAAATAAACCTAATAATAGGGGGTAAAGTAGTCGAGCGGGCAACTGCACCAAATGCATTTAGTCGCAATCCCAACGTAATCAGGAGGCCGGCAAATTTCATTGCGCGATCTAGCTCATTTGCTCTTACCGCTCTCTTCCTCCAGGCACTTGAGAAAAACCAACCCAGTTTTATTTATCTGGCATTCTCCGTCGCTGTTTATATTTAATAAACAGAATTTCAATATCAAAGAAATTTATTTGCAATATCAGGTCGGTACACAGCCCCCTGGCACTACAAGCGAACAGATTTAATTACCTACTACTACTACTACTACCTACAGGAGCCATTGCTACGTTTGTCTGCGTGCGTAAAGTTGTAGGGCTATCAGTAATAAGCGTGCGAGCATAGCCTAACTTAGCTGATCTATCACACACATGCAGCGAAAGGCTAAACTGACGGGAGGAAGCGAAGGTAGCTCCTTTATAGTAATAAGTACCTAGTTAGTTTACTTGGCTGGCCTGTTAGCTAAGTTGGTAGTGAACTAGTGACGCATACAATGTGCAAGTTTCGTTTTTTTTTTCTTGAAATATCTCGTTAATAAAATGAATTTTACTTATTTTTGCCATCATCGCCTCAGGCCTACATGTTTGTTCACGGCTTTATCGGTCCAGAAGATTTCGAGGTATCCGGGGGAATTTTGCCTTTCTAACCAAGCGAGTTTGCTCGATTGTATTCGCAGAGATTCGCAGCAAGTGATAAAAAAATGGTATTGATAGACGGACAGATAGACAACAGAGTGATCCTATAAGGGTTCCTTTTTTCCTATTTTGACGTACGGAACCCTAATAATGCAAACTGGTTTATTTGTATTTCGTTCTGTAAATAAAAATGTTATTTTAGGATTTCGCGCGGTTGATGAATACAAAGTATAATCTCAAATTTAATTAACTCGGTCAGTTGCGATAAATGGCGTAAGTACTTTCATATATTGATAATTACATTTATGCCATAAAAACTATAATATACTAGCTTTTTCCCGCGGCTTCGCCCGCGTAGAAAAGTTTTTCCCGTGTAAATTGTGAATCAGCGCCCTCTATGTAGGCGTTTTGTTACTTAGGGGGTATAAGCGGACGCCCCGTGACTTTGTCCGCTTTAAAAAGTAGCGTATATGTTATTCCAGGATATAAGCTATCCCTGTACCAAGTTTCATCAAAATCTGTTCGGTAGTTTTTGCATGAAAGAGTAACAAACATCCTCACATCCAAACATCCTTACAAACTTTCGCCTTTATAATATTAGTAGGAAGGATTATGCGCCTTGCTTGCTGGCTCTCTCTTGCGCCTAAATACCCGGGAGCAAGAAAAGTTTACAATTTGGTTTTTAGTAAAAAGTAAAATCTTTTCATTTTGGTATTTCAGTCCATAAGAGACATGAATAATACACCATTGATTTTTGTTAATCATTATTCTCAGAATTAGGTGACTTTTACGGCAATATCAATTCAGTACAAACTACGAAGTATAAAGTAATATCGAAGACTTCGATTTTCCATTGAAAGAACAATGAACAGTAAAATTCGTTACAAAGACGAAGCCGTCGCAATTTTATTATGTTATTAACGAATTCATTAATAAAGTTGTTAATTGTTAGAAGTCTTTCTGCTGATACCTAATCTAGAGCAGAACTCGATTAACGCCATCTTCGATGAATTCCTTAAGTAGACCCAATTAGAAGGTAGGCACCCATAGGTTTGTATAGAGGTTCTAGCGATATTGCTTGAAAGAAATAAAACCGGTCAAGTGCGAGTCAGACTCGCGCCCGAATTGTAAAGAAATCTAGTGAAAATAATGAAACACTACTGTATTATTGTACGTATTTTATTGTGCACTAAATAGTAATGTTGTCATTCTAATAAGTGACCAAAAATCAGTTCAGGTTAAATATCTTTGAAATTCTTGCGGTTTGTGACATATTAAATAACTGGTTGTAATTATGCACCAGTAATCATTATTATCTGCATCAGGTAGCCTCACCAACAATCAATTAATTAAAGATTAGTAAGATCAAACTAACGTGAAAACGAAAGAGTTAAGTGTGATCGTCATCTCTGTCTATGTCATTTCTGTCTGCACGCAGTAGACAGCAATGACATAGCGTAGACAGAAATGACTAATAAGAACAAATAGTGCAACAGTTAATGTAACGGTTAATGAAAGAGATGTTGGTACAGATAAAGAAACAGACAATGAAAATGACATCGAATGAGATGTTAGTAAATATGATTATGCAACAGATAATCAAAAAATATAATAATGCTGATTAAATTTTATATTAATGCTATTTTGATCTCAATAAACCAAAAAAATAAACAGTTTTGTTAATTTTATAAATTCTTGTTTTTATTTTCCTCCCAGTACAATGACTCATTTAATTGAGAATGAACCACTGGAGATAATGTTCTGAGGTGTATTGTTGAAGTCCACCATCTATGCTCTGCGAGGCGTGATGAACAAGCCCAGGGCTATTACTTACTCTGTGCCCAGGAGTGGTAAACAATTAAATCCAGGCGTAGCAAAAGTGGCTATAGCCCACAATCCCTTCGTTGTACGACTTGTATAATGGTAAAGGCATGTGCCCAACAATGCAATAGATACAGTATAATTAAGCATTTTCTTTTATAGTTATATTTTCCTTAGTATTGGTTTTGAGCGTCAGTGGCGTCGGGGATAAGACGCGGCCTATCATATCGAAAGGTCCGGAGTTCGATCCCCGGCTGGGCCATGTACCAATGGGTTTTTCTCAAAACTTAAGTACATTTACTGACTGCTCTCAAACGGTGAAGGAAAACATCGTGAGGAAACCTGCATACGCCGGAAATTCTTAGGTGCATGTGAAGTCCACCAACCCGCACTGGGCTAGCGTGGTGGACTATAGCCCGAACACCCTCGTTGAGAGGGTAGGCCTGAGCCCCAGTAGTGGGGACATGTTAATAACCTGTTGATGATGATGATTGGTTTTGAGGAGTACGTCTATGCTAATGGAAGCATCAATGTGTTGAAGGACAAAACCATAAGAAACCTCAACGATATTGAATATTAAGCGAATAAACAAGACGTGAAGGAAACTCTACCTACTTACACAAATAAATGAAATTTTTTCATTCACTTGCCAAGGGAATTGCTTTTACGATAAAACCAAATAAGGGAAAATTGACACCTTGCGTGTTCACTCAACGTATTCTGTGTCGAAGCTAATGTTCTGTTGGAAGTTAGTTTAAGAGACAATACTTACAAAGTATTTGGTGGATCAATCGTAAAGGGATGGTAGAGTAGGTTATTCTGAATATGGGTAATTATTTATATAGTGTAGGTGTACACCATGCAACCCTGTAGGATATTCCGATTTTTTACAAAATCCAGACTAATTAACGTTGTTCTGACACTAATAACCACCCTAGACCGCTGATTGGATTAAAAATCAAATTAATAATACCTACCTATAAACATTAATATATGGGTAATACTTAAATAATTTAATTCCTCAAGTACTACTTAGATACTTATTAAATAACAAAAATAATAGTCATTGATTAATATTCAAGTTATCATTGTTATTAATTTATTTTATTTATAGACGGACATCTAGATAGCAATATTTAGCACTCGCGTCCCGCGGCAACGTGTGTAATGATGAGACTGAGCGATGCGAAAGAAGTTGTCAGGATCTCCGCTCTCTCTGCCTACCTCGTTAGAGACATTGCGTGAAGACATGTACACCAGTCCCTTCTAATTGTAATCGGATATTTCCACACTTCGTTGGACGACGACACAACAACAACCTACTATTATTATAGTCGTCTACTTGACCACGCCTCTCCCAAAATAATCAAAGTCAATAATCTCACATGCCATTTTCTAGCGAAATAGATATAGTACTAAATGCTTGTAATTTCATCACTGATCTTGGATCTACAAGTTAAAATAATTAAAGCACAAATGCCGTAAGGGTCTCCCGAACAAAATGAATGCAAATAAAATACTAAACGTCCCGTCGCAGACTGTGGGCGAAGCATTCGTGTAATTATGCGGAGGAATGTTTTCGATGTCCTCCCTTTGTTCATCAAATTAGGGAGGAGTCAACTCAGGCCATGCAAGATATTTTGCTTAGATTCTTCGTAAAATCATGCACACCGTGCGCGGGGAAGCTATTAAAATCAAGAAATTTGAAATTTTCTATAAGTACGTTGACATTAAATTGTCCTCGGCATGGAATCCAGTGATCGTTAGGGACTGCGCAAACGAAGCGGAACATTGCCCGCGCACTTTTTGACGTCATTGTCAAATGAACCATATCACTATAGCCTAAGGAATAAAATTGTTTAATGACTTCTGCACGTCGGCGTCGCCTTGCGCTCGAGGTCATTCATACGATTTTGTTCTTTAGGCTATAGTGATATAGTTCATTTGACAATGACGTCAAAAAATGAGCGGCCAAATTATCGCTTGGTTTGCCTTGACCCTTAAACTAAAATTTCGCGATTTGTCCTCGAACACACCCGCTGATACACCGTGAGTGTTGTATGCTCTCTCCTAACACAAGACCAAACTTTTCTTTCGTTTCTCCAACTATATACCTACCCACTGTTACAGTGGGTAGTTAGAGAAACTATTCGCAGCGTTCAACAGTAACAGCTCGCCTCTCCAGTGAGCTCGTGACCACGGCCAGTGTGACCGGTCGAAACGTCGGGCAGAGGTTCAGCAAAATTATTCGCGTGTAAGTACGTATAAATATAAGTAAGTATGAATACTCATACTTACCTATAAAGATTTTGGCGATTGCATACTTACTTACTTATTAGGTTAAATTGTATGAAACTTAATTTAAATCTAGCCACCGGGCGGACCACGAGCAGGGGCAAGCACCCACACAACCTTATTAGATTTGTAATAACTTCCACCGATCAAAGCTGAAGTGAATTGTTATTAATTCTATATTTAGTCAAGTAACCGGCCAATAATTTGACCGCCTCGTTGGTTTAGGGTCGGGGCAGACCAAGCGGAAATTTGCCCGCGCACTTTTTGACGTCATTGTCAAATGAACCATATCACTATTGCCTAAAGAACAAAATCGTATCAATGACCTCGAGCGCGAGGCGACGCCGACGTGCAGATGTCATTAAACAATTGACAATGACGTGAAGCTGAAGTGGCAGTGGGCTGGGCACATCGCTCGTAGAACTGACGGCCGTTGGGGCAGAAAGGTTCTCGAGTGGCGACCACGTATCGGAAGACGCAGTGTAGGCAGGCCTCCCACAAGGTGGACCGACGATCTGGTGAAGGTCGCGGGACCCAGCTGGATGAGGTTAGCGCAGGACCGGTCGTCGTGGAGATCCTTGGGGGAGGCCTTTGTCCAGCAGTGGACGTCTACAGGCTGATATGATGATGATGAATGACGTCAAAAAGTGCGCGGGCAAATTTCCGCTTGGTTTGCGCAGTCCCTTAGAATTCGAGCGCTTGCCTCATCATTTAAATGTAGCTCAAACCATCACCATCAATGGGTCTTCAGTCACGGCTACATCCATCGCGTCTATACGTCGTGGTCTAACTATTATGTCCAAGTAAACGCCCGAACTACAATAAAACCTAAGATTCACCAAGTGATGAGATCTGCTTATATGGCACCTGGCAGTGACATGCGGAGAACCGAAGATCGGGTTCAGTGGCGCTACTTGGAAAAGGCCTATGTCCAGTGGACTAGTGCAGGCTGATGAAGTGCAGGTAAACGTTGATGACAAATTACAATGTCCATTAATGTACTTCGTACTTTAGTCTTACCGTGTGATGAAATATCTTAACCTTCATCAAAAGGGCTTTGCTCCGTTCTGCGACTGATGTGGCATGCCCACTGCCGCTTCAGTTTAGTTTACCAGCTCGAATATCAATCTTAGATAATATTTTTAAGACTAATTTAAAATAATAATTATAATGATTTTTAAGTAATAATTTTAAAATGTTATCGCAGATTTTCTTAAAATTAATTTCATTTGAAATTTCCTGCATAATTAGATTAATTAGAGATTTAATGATATGAAAGATTTTTTATTTCAACAATTGAAAATAATCTCAAGACATTCCTAGGGGAACATGAAAGCTTTGACAATAATGTAACATAATGGTTTCTTTAAAGGCGACGCAATTTGGATGGATAAAGGCGAGTACATAGATATTATATAGGCACCTCGCGTTGTATTTTATGCCGGAGGCGTCTGGAATACGCCCCCAGTGTTACCAGTGTTTTGGAGTCATTTTCTTCATTTTTAGGGTTCTCATCCCGGCATGGTTTTGAGCACTACTACTACTACTAACTAAACTGACAGCTTTTAAACAGTAGGTAAGTTTTTGGGAGATTAGGGCAGGGAAGACGATAGCCTATGTCCAGCTTTGGACGTAACTTGGCTAATGAAATGTTATATAGCAGCAATGAGCGGAAACGCTATACCTACTTATAAAACTTTAGGCATTCCTCTAAAGTTACATAAGTGTCTATTCCATGTGTGCGTGAATCCCCATGCGGGACATGCCAGAATGTTTCGCATCAGAAGAAAACGCTATGGCGGCATGCATGAAATAGCGGTCATAACTCTGTAATGACTTTTATTTAGTAGGAAGAGGAAGGGAGGTTTTAACGATGAGTCTATAAATAGCACTCCTTAAATTTAAACGTGAACAGAAGCTCAAGTCACATTAACACTCCGGCGTCGGCGAGATAACACACGTAGCTACTGACAGTCAGTTTATAGCCCGATTACGAGCTCATTGCCGAGATTGAGACGTGCCAGCTATCTCGACACAAAGGCGGACTTTATGGACGTGTATTCCACGAGTGGCATCAATCTTGAAACAGTGAAACTATCCTACTTATTATAAAAGCAAAAGTTTATAAGGATGTTTGGATGTTTGTTGCTCTGTCACGCAAAAACTACCGAACAGATTTTGATGAATTTCATAATCATAACATAGTATAGAAAACTGTCGCTTCGTGTCTGTCCTTCTGTGTCCCTCTGTATGCTTGGATCTTTTAAACTACGCAACGGATTTTGATGCGGTTTTCACTACCGTTTAGATAATTTCTTCCGGATGGTTTATAGGTATATTTATCATATGCGGGCGAAGCCGCGGGCAACAGCTAGTTACAGTAATATAGATTATACATCACAATAACATAGACACATTCATAAAGATACTTCAGAAAAGTTAATATTGTTTCCGCGGGAAAAACTTTTCATCAAATACTAGTTTATGAATATAAACATAAAAATATACTTAATTGCTGTTTGAGAAATAAAATTGAAGTTTCTTACATATTCACAGTTCTAAACAGAACAAATGAGAATTACCCAAAGAAGGTACGAGTAAGCTATATAGGTGCTTACCGTAAGGCCACAGCTGCTGAGATATTAAAGCTTACAAATGATCTGTATTATTTTTTATTACTTTATGTTGCCGCACGGCCTTTGCCCTTCCATCTTTTTTGTTGTACGAGTATATTTTGTGACGCAGTAAAAAAGTAAAGCTGATTTTCCAATACGACGACGCGACGTAGTGATAGCATTATCGCTGCGATTTCATTTGAGATCCAGTATCAATTTTTTAAAGCTTGTTTCACCTTTCAACCACATCCCGACACTCAGCACAAGCGAAAAGATTTAACACACTACTACATACAGGTGACCCAATTTCATTTGTAGGGGAACCATAAAACTAGATTTTTCCCAGACCAATGGGTATTACTGTGTCATAGACAAACAAAAGCAACTACGACGTGCAAAGTTTCATCAATATCGTAAGCGCCGTTTTTGAGAAAATAAAAAATTACTTTTTGTTGTGTGACAGCTACTCTTCAGTTTGAAGGTACGAAGAAACTGTTGATAATCCTTCAATAAAATAAATTTTAACTTTTAAGTTCCAAATTTGGTCATAATTAGACCAAAGGTTTAGCCTCCAGAGCCAAGCGTGACGGACGGACGGACGGACGGAAATAAGCTCCTTGGTTTTTCGGTATGTGTTATCGAAAAATCAATATGGCAACCAATATGGCAATTTTCGCGAAAATTATAAAATTTTTTTTTTTTCGTGATTACAATACTTCCTCTTACCATTATGGTACTTGGGTGCGAGAAAGTAAAAAGGGTTTACGGATTAATTGACCTCTAGATAATAGGAATGCATGGAACTCTGCTCTACATAATAATTTATTTATAGTTGTCAGGCTCCATTTTCACGACAGTTTCAGGCTGTTTCAGGAGTAAGTTTCTCGTTAAATACCAATTTCTTATGATTTTGGTAGAATGATTCATTATTCAAAGCGTTAACAAAATAATGAACAAGAGTTAATGAATTAGAATTCGAAGCATTCCCTTTACAAATTTATAGCCGGTCGTTAGGGGTTTACTAATTGCCGGTTTTGGAATTTCCGGAGGATTCTCGAGAAGGCTTGAGGCCTCTCATTTAGTCGGTTGATGGACGCGACCGCGACGGCATTTGCCTGATGCTTCATTCATTTTACATCTAATTTGGCGCAGTCAAAGCGTAAGATGGTGCTAAAAATCACTTAATTTTACCTTCTTTTTGTTTACACGGGGTAGGTTTTTATTTATTTAGCGTAATATTAGTCGATGCCTATTAAACAAGTTTTCACGTTTGGGAAGCTGTATACAGAACCTTTCTAATTTCAATCTAGAATTTTCTCCTGTACTATGGAAATTAGGCAAAGGGCAAGACATTATATAAACATCACATAACATCCAGTCCGGGACTAACGTATAGTCTTTCATAATCTTTTTTTTTTCATTTATTTATTCAAAACTAATTATTGTATGCGATCTTAAAGTAATAAATAATTCATAAATTATACTGTACGATATGTCCCTATGTACCTAGATATGCGATCTTACTTAACCATACCATAAGCACGTTATACAAATGCAACTAAACATGGGTCTTGATAACGTATCACGCATTAACACAATTGTAACAGCTTTATGATATATTTCGAACATTTAGCTACATAGTGCAGATTGACCTATACAAGTTATCTTAACTTCTTAGGGGGCCTGAATAATACCTGGAATACCTGGCGACACGTCGACCCTATGGGATCCTTTGTGCCTAACCCATGTCCACCAACGGTGCCCAATACCTTTTTTACTGGACTTCACCTATGCCTTAGAATAAAAATTCTAATCTTTTACGTATAAGCAGATTTCCTCACGATGTTTTCCTTCACCGAAAAGCCTGTGGTATTAATAGAACGTACTAAAGTTCCGTATAACTCATTGGTACGGCCAAGGTTCGAACCCACGACTTCATAAACGTGGCGAGTGCACAACCAACTATACTAGGCTACCACGCCCGCAGATTGGCCTATATTGCAATGAAGCAATACACTCACGGCACAACATGACTGATTACAGTACAATAGTTAGAGTTAATTAAAGCATTAGTTTGTGGTACCCCTATAAGCACTTCAGGGGAATCCGTGTACAGTCGACCGAACGTCAGTGAAAATACTTTGTGGCCTCGCCTATTAAGGAGTTCGAATACGATGAGAGACCGGTTTTTACTGGCTTTGTTTCCAATGACGTGCGGTCGACCGTACTACCTGATCGTAGTTGTAACAAAGCTAATGAATTTAAATTATTCTTGTTATTCAGGTTTCTCGGAAGGAGAGAATGCACCTAATTCGTTTAGCTGATTGGTTTTATAATCGATCGTTCTAATGGCTCTTCTGGAGGGTTGGTTCTGATTCAGTTCTATGACGTAGCTCCCAAAGGGGCAATGACTAAAAATCGATTTGAGTAATAATTATAGTCTAGGAAAAAATAATTTAACCGTCATAATTAAATTCAACGGTTTATTTTACTAAGTATATAAACGCTATCTGTTTCCCTCGGCTTAGCCCGTGTAGAAAAGTTATTTTATTACCGCAATTTTTTTTAGTAACCCGACTTCTACCCACCTCGATTTTTATAGTTCATATTTAAACAAACTGCTGAACTGAAAAAACTGTTTGAACAGGGGAATAAAATTTGAAAATTTATCCAGTTTTTTTCGTGTATTTTTAAATACATGAAAAAAAAATATTTTTTTACAATGGTAACATTATCTTCTACAGATACCTATCAAAACAAATAATAGGCGTTGAATTTATTGCGATTTCTTCGAACTTCATTATTTTTTACTGGACTATTAATACGCAGGTGCGTCTGGTTCAGTCGCAATCAGATTGTGTCGCGTTTCCAATCGCAATAAGATATTAGGATCGCCATTCCAGATCTAATTGCGATTCGTTCGACACTTAGAGATTATGAGCCCTAAAAGAGCCGTTAGAAAAGAGAGCTCTGTCATACTCTGTTCAGCAATGAGTTCAAGTTTGAATTTTTCTGAATGTGAAGTAGGTAGTTAGGTAACTTATATTCAATTGTTTGTGTAATATACCTATACCTATATGTAAAAACTGTGTAAAAGTTGTGGCGTATTCGAACGCCACTCCTGTATCCGAATGTAAAACTTAATGTTTGAATGTTGGCAACACGTTTGCCGCGAGAATTAGATTGGTTAAGTTGGTACAACGAGAGAGACTTCTGGCTAAGCTCAAGTTACAACATGTAATTTCCTTGTGTGTTCAATAAAACTTTGTTATTCATCAAGAAGTATTTAATTTGTGCTCCGCTCCACAAGCAACGCAAAAGGGTCGTCAACCACTTTGGCGACCTCGCATTGGTGAGCCCGAGACTTCACATGTTATAATGTTATTTTCATCATGTCAAGTTGAACGAAATCAATTTGTGTAATGTTTCAATGAACATAGTAGGCATAGTAGGTGGTTTTATAAATGCCTTCATTTTACTTACCTGTTCGATTCATTTACCTCAATCAATTATATTATCAAAGCTAATGAATCGAGGGTAGATTGGAGAAAAGAAAGTCATCGCTTTATCAGGGAGTCGATTTACGTTAGGTAAAGGCGCTACAGACTTCCTATTTGATCTCATACCTAGATAGATAGCAATTTACGGGTACTTTAGGAGTAAAGAAAGTTTCAAAATGTTTATTACATAAAAGTCAACAAAAAGTTGTTGTTCATGTAATTTTCAAAATGATAAATCCGATTATTATACTAAGAATAAAAGTTTAGCTCTTATTTCTTAATTAAACCAAAAATATTTTTAAAATATCCTAAAATATATATTTTGCTTTTTTTTAAACTAGTAAATGGGTATAGTTACCTAAAATAAGCATACATGAGCGTTAGTATACGAGTAAAGTACTTAAAGGTACCACACAGTAAAAAAAATGGTCTTAAACTACGAGTAAGCTTATCGTAAAACCATGAAACAAATCATTAGATATTTTTGGATAGATTAGAAAGGTGTGTGGCGCCCTTTATAGCTTATTGAGCGAATTAGTGCAACCTACGTATAAAGTCAAGTAGGTAGGCATTTATAGGGCCTTTGATAATAGGGTTGCCCAAATTGGAGAGCGATCGCATATTTAGCTACCTAGTCAAGTAGAGTCTGGAGTGTTTATGTAGGAAAAAAAGTATGTAAGGTCAATAGGATAATTAATTGTAGTGTAGCTTAAACACCTTTTTCATGTGGTCTTAAAATCGTGGTAGTTACTTTACTTTAGTCTTTTTTTTGCGTTCCCTTATTAAATAACTAAGGCTATTATTTTATTTTCCCACACAAAATACACAACCACAAGCACTTATTGTTTAAAATACTACTAATACATTGATGAATAAATTTGACCAAATTGTATTAGTTTTTACACCGTATATAAATACTCGTATAACGTCGCGCGTTTAGTGTGACTTCCTTTTCCTCAAATTGTTCCGTGAAATTACTGAAATTTGTCATACTTTCCCATCGTTGCTAGGCAATTTTACGAATAAGTTTTAAAACAATATAAATAGTATAGTTTTTGAATTATCCGCAGCGGACAAACAGACAGGCGGACTTTGCTAAAACAAGAGTATCTGCTTTGACGGAGCAGTAAAAAAAACATAATTTATTATTCACCTGAATATTACTCTAATAAAACTGATATAAATTGAACAAAAATGTTCGTATCGTGTAATACCTAATGATAATCTGAGTTTTCGTACCCATATCTAAGCACGCCATGATAGCTGCTGTTATTATCTGATCGTAACTTGTTTTGTAGTAGACTATTATGTATTCTGTGGTAGTTGTTAGAACTGAAACTGTTCACCCGAATAATCTAAAAACTTCCCTTCTGACTCGGCATTATCTGGGACCTTGACACGATTTTCCGTGTGTGAAATTCCATCATTCTGCGCTTATACCATCCGATAAAATATGCACCCACGGGACTGTTCCAAGAGATATACATTCGTAGGTACTTATTTCGAGTTACAAAATGTTACGATGCGTGTATTTACGTTAGGGACATAGTAAGTTAAGCCACAAGAATAATGGCGGCACGCACGTGGGTACGGATACAGTGTAAAACTGACCTTTACATTATTATGGTTTTATTACAATGAATTTATTTATTTTACACACAAATATTTTCATAATGTGCAAATCACAAATAATACCTATCTACAGGGTGTAAATCTGCATGATTGCCATATTTTCAGAGACAATAGTAAGGAACGCTACAAATTAATCTATATAATTTAGAAACTCACATGTTTAAAATCTACAACAATTTTAAGGTAACATGGTCTTGGAGTGCAGATCGGAATAAACGAATTTTATTTTATTAGATTTCTGTGAGTTCAATTTTCACGATAAACCCAAAATTCAATTCCCAGACGAATAAAAATTTCGCCAAAAAAACAAATAAAAATTAGTCAAATTTTCGGACAATGTGTTTCTTATTTATTTGTGTTCAGTATGAGCAGTATATTTACCGCCGTGAATATGGCCAAGCATTCAGATTTACATCTTGTTTAAACCAATAACTCATACCGAGTACCTATTTGAGATTTTTGATTATTCACTAAATTGCTACATCTACGAAATTATGATTTTTTGACATTTTTGACAAACTTCAACGGTACCTAATGTATTTCGTTATATTAGGTCTTTATAGGGCTTACCTCTCAAAAGTCCGCATTTAAATATTCTGAAGAATATTGACGTCATAAAATACTACATCCAGTACTTTGAAATGAATGAAAAAAAAACGTAACGTTCTTAGGTACGTAAATAAGTAAAATATTCATTAATTTTTCAAATGCCTAATTATGACTGTTTCAACGTCGAAATCTCTAAGTCTTTTTAAAAAGTAATTGACATTCATTACCCATCTTAAAAAATTGGTGAACGCTTATAAGTCGACTCTAATAACAGAAAAAAGGAATTATATACACTCTGATATTTACTTTAAAAATAATTAATTTAATAGTCTACCTAAGTACCTCATCTTGTTTATATGTAAAAGTAAAAACATTCCTAATTTTTTATATACATTCATTACGTATTTTTTAATTCATTAGCGCTTTAATCACGCAGATCACATTACCTACATGTCATTCAGTACCTATAAAATAAATAAATACATTTTCATGAAATATTAAATACACTTACCTTTATAGAATAGCAGTCGACGTTATGCACATGAAAACTACTTTGACATTTACGAAGACACGTTCAAAAAAATTCTACACTGACGAAACTTTTTAAAAACTACTTGAAACTTTTTTTAAAACTAGGGCGATTATTGATGATATTGCTTAACAGCCTCACGGTTGCTACGATGTAGTTTTTTAAAGTTTTATGTCGAAGTTGCGTGGTTAGTGTGAGCTGGCGCGGTGGCGGAGGCTCTCATGGTGCTAGGCGGGCGGGAGTGCTGCCTGGGCGGCGGCGCGGCGCGGTCTGCCGACCGACGACTCACCAACTCTCCGCCCGCCCAACCAACTTGCATTTAGTACCAACTTTCTGGCGCAGGTATGCTTAACTTAAGTTATTTCAGATCTTAAATTCGGCTCCTTCTATCATCATCACAAACTGTGTGGTTATCCCAATGAATGAAACTTTTTCCTTTCTTCCAACGTAAGCTAAAGTACCTTTAAAGTCCTAAAATAAAACGTAAAAATATAAACCCTACTTATAGCATAGTCTTACAGTAAAAATATAAATATAAGTTTCTATTGATTTTTATTAGTTTAGTTTTTTTGTCAGTTTATATGAATTGAGTAGACTTTAAACTGTTTTACAAAAAGTATTTAAATTGGTTGGATGAAAGAAAACAATCCAGAGACTCAATATTCTAATTACTGGAAATTTTGATTCCCGGTTGTTAGACCAATCTTAACAAATAATAAGTAATTTAATGAGAACGGATTTTTTTCAACTGGAATTTGTTTGACTAGACGAACTTAAGTTAGAGACCAAAAACTTGTTACACTTGAGTCTAACAAATAACGGAATAGACTACAATTAATATTTGCTAAAATAAGCAGAGCTGTGATGTGACAGACCGACACGACGACGAAAGGAAGTTAGGGGTTCCTTTTTACCATTTTATAAAAAGACTATATGTTTAGGAATTAACATTTTTTACGCAAAGCCTTTGGGGTTATGGTTAGTGTTGCAAAAGACCCGAGGCCTCGGCCTCGAGTCCCAACTTTAAAGATTCGCCTCGATTATGAAGAACTCGGTGCGTTTATAGGCTCGAAGCCTTGAGTCGCGACGAGCGAGAGGCTTTCCATCGAGGCGTCTCGAGTTTTAAGCGTAACACACACTGAGTGGCGGCGTTGCGAAAGCGTTGCGGGTTTTTTTCTGTAATGTTCGAAATAGTATGAAGCCCTTTACATCAAAGCGGCGCGGCGGCCGTGCGGCGCGGCGGCGGTGCGACGGCGAAAGCGACTAAACCGCGCGCATAGATTTGACATTTTGATTTGACAGATTAGCGCAGACAGGCGTTGCGGAGCGGCGGCGGCGCGTTGTATTCCTTTGAACCCCTACACAGAGCGGCGGCGCGGCGGCGCGGCGCGGTGCGAAGCGTTCTTCATACAAACCGCCGCCGCGCCGCCGCCGCTAGCGGTATTCCTGTCTGAAGGGCTCCGCTTTTTATTCACCTTCCGCAGATTCGCCGCCGCAACGCTTTCGCAACGCCGCCGCGCTGTGTGTGTTACGCTTTAATGAAGACTCAAAGGATCGAGCCTGCAAATTCGTTTTCGTAAAAATTCGTTTCTACACTTAGTAAGTTTTCTGTTTTCGATATTACTTTGAAGAAATAATTACCTAAGGGACATTTAAAGCTAAGTATAGTTGTCTCAAAATTTCCCTTCCTATGTTAAGTACTTACCTAAGGGAAATTTCAAGGTTCCCGAGGTATCCGACACAGACAGACATTCGGCAGATATAAAATGTCGTTGTGCTTAGAATAACCAGCTCTACATACCTACAAAGTTTCGTCCATTTCAGAGAGTTCGAGTCCGAAAGCTTCCCTTGTTAGTACTAAATAATATAAAAAAACCATTTGTAGTTGCATTTGTACAATACTCGACAAACGAATGAGACTCCGCGCTCGAGCCCTGCTCGAAGGCTTGAGTCTTGTTAAAAAGTTGAGTCTCTTAATTTGACATCGAATCTGTGAGACTCGAAGACTCGAATCTTTGGCAACACTAGTCATGGTGGCTGGTGGAATGGAGTTAATGTGCGGGTAGTAATCCCTGCTTCCTACTGGACCCTTGCAGGTCGGCAAGAAAATTTAGGGTCGCAAAAATATATTGTTGCGAAAATTGCGTCCCCTTTCGCGGCAAATGTTTTTTGTAAATTATGCATAAGTTGTAGTGTGGGTGGGCCATTTGCTTTCTCAAAATTATGAAAGATCACTGATCTTAATTGCGTTTTTGTTATAGATAACATTTTGAAATTACTTACATTTTTTAATATGCAATAATTTAACAGGATATATTACAATGTTAGAACGGGAATATTTCTCGTTATACCTTGATAAATAATGGTTTAATGAATATTGTATCATATAATAATATACTTAGGGTATAAATATATGATCAAAACTCAATTCATCGCTAAAAGCAGGAAGGTTCGAATTTCTTTGGTGGCGCGCGGGAGTAGCAAACTTTTTTGATTCATGGCTAAAAGCATTCATCTACCCATTAGTTCTTAGTAAGTAGAGTTCTATATGCTCTAAATTTAAAATGTAATCTCCACAAATTACTTTAATTGTATATTCAATCACTTCTAATGACGCTGAACGACTAATTTCAGAGACAGAGGGATTATAACAGAGTGAGGTGAGGTAGCCAGCCGGCCGAGGCTATAATTACCATGTTTACATAATAAAACTTTAGAAAGTCGTAAAAATGTACTTTAGGTAAATTATTGGTACGGTCGGCCAATTTCATTTGTGACCCATCACCCATCCAAGTGTTTAGTCTCGTATTTCGACGACGTGAATGTGGTAAGTAAGTTTTTACAACCGTTGACGTTTTGTAAATCCGAGGCTAGGTAAGAGTTTATAATCGTCACTAGATTGGGAAAACTTTACTTACCTATCTTGTGACTTTTGCGGCAGAAGTTCATTTGGGCAATTTGCGCCTCCTCAACAATATCGGCTTATATTAACACTAGCTGTGCCCTCGACTCTACTCGGTAATCCTCGACCGCCGGCCCCCGACCGCCGCGTCGCATCCTCGCATCGCCCGCCCGCGCTATTACTTCGTTTTTATTAGCGTTCTTTCTGACTTTTATTTTTTTTCGGCTCCTACGGGTCGTAGCGTGATGTTAAATAGCATAACCTTCCTCAAGCATGGGCTATCAAATGCAAAAAATCCTATTTGCAGGTTATCTGACAGATACCGCATTTTCTTTGTTTCACAGGTATCTGATAGGCATATCTGTCAGATAAACTAACAGAAAGATCAAGCGGCTGTTATTTTTTATCTGTCAGATATTTTTACAGAGACTTGAGATGTGAAACACGAAAATTTTAGCAGACAGGATTTATCTGATAGATTAGATTATCTGTCAGCTTACTATCTGTAACAATATCAGCAAGCTGTGAAAGAGGCCCTTAAGCTTTTATTGTCTTAGTATTTCTTAATTGCTTTCTAACAATCCGATGGGCCTATAAAACCCAAAAAGAAAATTGGGTCGAAAAGTCAATGACTGATACCTAATTGATTGATTCATTCATTGTAATAGGTAACAAAATTCACTAATTCCCAACATGTGGACGTTTCCTTAATCGCCATCGACTCCCCTAAGACATTTCTATTTTTACGACAAATATAAAAATATTCCACCTTCCCTGAAGTAAGAACCATCCAGCATATCGATTTGGTTCCACAAATACATTTTGCTATCTTTGAGACAGTTTGAGCAAGGCTACATAATAAGTAGGTAGTTGTGTTTTTATTCTCTGAAGATTGTATTAAAAAAGTATCCACATTGGATTTTGGTTGTATTTGGGATATTTTGGGTTTCACCACCACACCGGTCCTCCACTTCTTTAAAGGTCGTCGTTTCACTGCACTCCTCGTATCCACACCCAACGGCCGTCGGTTCTGGTTACGGTATATTTATAGATTATTTTCTGTACACTCATATTGGTAAGTATTTTCACAGCAAAATATAAAACTACAAAGTTTTATGACAATGACGCGTTTCTGTATGCATGTGCAATGTTTTTTTTGTAACAAAATTAAGAAGCAAAGATATATTTATCATTTATCATTCATAAATAGATGAAAAAAAAGGTCAAAAACTCTTTCGTCTTACCACAGTAAATTACTTTTACTGACAATTTATACAATTCATTGTTTACTTTTATTTATTCACCTAATTTCGTATTAAACTCGACATCAAAATAACATACGTAACATTACAAAAACTTTTTGGTAGTAGTTAATCTTATTAGACAGTAGGTACCTGCATTGTAATGTAAAATGTAAAAAAAAAACTAAACAAATCGCACGGCGTACTAATCAACTTTCGAGGCATTTCGCTTGCTTCGAAAGTACACATTTTCGAGCAACTGTATTGAAAAAAGCTTTTATTTTCCTGGTAGCTACATCACCATGGCAACCAAAATGTCAGGCCTAATAGGTCAAAGGCTGGACTATCAATAGAGCTGGATCATTTTAGTTTCGACCTAGTTTCGACCCTTGACAGAAATTTTCCATGTTATTTTTAGTAAAATAAAGAAAGTTAACCATTAAATGCAGTATTATAAACTTTTTATTAGAAACCAACGTAAAAGTAAATATAAATCTTATATATTATATCTTACTGACTAGGTGCAAGTATTCGTAATTTGAAATTCTAAAAAAATATCAAACCGTATTTAGAATGACAGATGTCACCTTGGCAAATAGTCCCAAAATGCAAATAAATACCGGTATATTAGGCTATTAGGTAATACCGATATTAGGCGGTATTTTAATCCGGCAGTAAATTTTCATTATCAACTGTCTCTCTACCAGTCCTCTGCTGGACATAGACTTCTTATTTTTCTTTCAACTGTAAATATTGCCATTCGCTCAAAATATTAAAGCACATGGTGCGTATCACAAACGTTTTTGTGTTCAAAATACATTACCTAGGTTAATATTTTATTTTGGACAATAATTTTAACCAATTATATTAACATAATTAACTTTACTTAAAAGTTTGGCTGTATAGGCATGGTTACTCTTGCCTATATATTTGGACGGTATCTTGTGCCCCCTAACCATACTACCTCCCTTATTTTAAAGTAATCCGATCTTAAAATCCGACAGAACTCTCAATAGTGTAAGGTGTTCACTTTAAGGTTACACAGTTGCATCTTTCATTCCAATGAAACGAAGCTAAAGAAATGTAGTTAGTTGACTTGTCAAGTTGAAAGTCTTGCTTAAAATTATTACTTAGGTAAGTGTCAAGTCTAATGTAAGGCAAGTCTAGTGTGTGTAAGTGCGTGCGTGGACCAAACCAATGCTATTTAATGACTGATATTTACGGTACTTTCCCTCCGGGGGGCAATGGTTTATTCCATCCTGTGTACGGAGCAACAACTCACTGACCATCCACAGCGATAATTCAACAAGCACGTTGACAGCTTAAGTAGTACAGAATCTACGACGTACCTATTTAACAAGTCAAAACATTTCACAAATGCTTACGAATATCATGTATCAATAGATTCTTGAGATAATTATCGTCATCCGCAAAACATTCCACTATGTCGAAGTGATCCATCTGATCTTTAATCTCCAAGTACATGTTCTGCATGAGACACGTGTTGTGCAACAGTTCGTAGAACTCTCTCGATTGTTTTTTGAACGTTGGACTATCGTTTTGTCCAGCCAAAATATACAGTCGCACTCTTCTAGCTTGCAGGTGTGTGAAGCAATCAAACTGTGGGGAGAGCGAGGCGGCCCATTCGTGGGGCAGTTGCACCGAATCGTTTATGGACGTGTGAACCAATTCCCTTAAGTCGTAAACACCCGAGATGAGGAACGCGCCCTGTAGATGAATAGAACCAGGTGTGTTCTCGAAAAAGTCTGTGTTCGAAAGGAGTTTTGCCACCAGGTGAGCTCCAGCCGAGTGACCAGCGAAATAAACTCCTCTGTAAACAAAACAAAATACAATTTAATTTTCATGTAGGACTCGAAAACACTGCTAATAAATTAATCATCGGATCCAATTTGCTAAGCAGCTCTTAAATGTACACGAAAATGTTTTATGTAAATATTTGGTTCGTTTTCTAGAAAGCTTCTTGACGATGCCGTTAGCAGAGAACATAAGAATATTTGCTGAAACTTTCAAATAACGTGGCTCCATTTATTTATTGTAGCCTTATTTAGTGACATTCTAAATGAGAGAATTTAATGTGAGATCGTGTATGTTTCAGGATAACTTTATAGACAAAGCTTGAAACTTGTTCATTTGCCTAGCCAAGTATTAAAGTTATTTTGAAGCATAAAAGTAATTTGTAAACTGCGAACAAAAAAGTCTCGAATCCATGGACCTTTATTTTATATCTAATTATTATATTCTAAGAATAGATAAGGTAATGTATATAAACTTAACAAAACTTTCCGAAATAGAAAGGGTAACAAAGTTACTTTCAAAGAAAAAGAAATAATCGAGTCGTGTGATTTAATTCAAACTTTGGAAAGTTCAGGCTTTTTAACTAATGTTTCCCACTTTATTATAATTATAAAATAATTGGTGCCCAATGATCTTTCATATAAACAGGAGGTCAATGTTGGAGCCTGAAAAAAATTTCAATGGGACAAAGTGTAAGCAATATTTGATTTTAATTTTTACGGATGTTTCCTAAAATGTAATAAGTAAGTATCAACCTGCTGCTCCGACCGACTGTTTATATGGTATAGTAAGTTTTATTAAGTCCAACAGTATTTATGGCTCTTGAAACACAGTCCGAAGCGCACCGCCACTTCAGCTTGGCAATTCTTCAAGCTATTTCGGCTACTTTAATATTCCTGATTCGATCGTGCAGATAAACTCCTTGCATAAATAGCTCTATACATTGTATTTGCCCTTTGGGTGACCATTAGCTTTTTATGAGGTTCTTCTGTTGAATAAAATTTTGTAATTCACCTGGAGCCCATTTTTTCAGCATACTCGAACACGAAGGTAGCTGCACTCTGAATCTGGTTGAGTATCTCCGGGAGGGTGGCGGCGGGGCACAGGTCGTACCCAACTACTACCGTCTTCACGCGAGAGCGGTATAGCGGTAGCGCCGGATACCTTGAAGATTCCCGGCTCAACTCCTGCCAGTAACCGCCATGGACAAACACGAGAATTGGCGAATCTGGAAGGTGAGGCAGCAGAAACTCATTAATAAGTAAATGTAATCGTACCAAAACCACAGGGGTACTATTTATTTGATCTAGGTACTATTTAGGTACTATTTATTGGCACAACTAGCCCAGAATCTCTTATGTGTACGACAAGTGAACGGACACAGTATAACTTAAACCACAGAATTATACTAGTCCTATCTATCCTTCCTACTAATATTATAAAGGTGAAAGTTTGTAAGGATGTGATGATGTTTGGATGTGAAGATGTTTGTTACTTTTTCACGCAAAACTTGGTACAGTGATAGCCTGCGATCGTATTGACAATCGCCGGTGATAGCTTAAATCCTGTAATAACATATAGGCTACTTTTTAACGCGGAGAAGGTCGCGGGGCGTCCGCTAATACCCCCTAAGTAACAAAACGCCTACATAGAGGGCGCTGTTTCACAATGTCACGGGAAAAACTTTTCTACGCAAAAGCGGCGAAGCCGCGGGAAAAGCCTAGTAGATAATAGGATAAGCTTTGTAAGGTCGTTTGGAGGTTTGTTACTCATTCACGCAAAAACTACGGAACAGGTTTTTATGAAACTTCACAGTAATTATAGATTAAACATCAGATTATCACATAGGCTATAATGTAACGCGGGTGAAACTGCGGTCAACAGCCAGTAAAAAATAGTGTTGAGTTCGAGGTTTAAATACCTAATTCGTTAGCATTTCTTACACTACCAGGTATGGCCCGGGCCGGGTCGTGCGGACCCGGTTATTCGGTGTTTAGCACCAAAACAGAGTGATTATTTTTGCGGATTCGAAAGAATTTTAGATTTTTCGTCCGTACGCGTGTAAAAAAAAGGTAAACATTGTTTGAATTGAACCATTAGAATTAAATGATTTCTCCGGCGTAGCTAAGTAGGTACCTGGTTACGTATAATTTTATGATGATGACAAACGATGTTTACCATAATATATTAAGTAAGTACGTGTACGATATTTTCTTTCCTCGTAAAGTTAATCGGCCTTATTTATTTAAGTCTATATTAACGTTAAACACACCTCATTCGGTGCCTACGGCCGGCGCAGCGTCACGGAATTCAAACATTTCAGTTAAATGTAAATATAATTTCAATGCTGACGTATTATTGACCCAATTTCAATTTACGTTTCAACGTGTTTGTACATTTTATGAGTGTCATCGAAAAGTTGGTCGTTAATCAAACCATAGGCGTATGTGAAGATTTATCGATGCCAACCTGTTTTAAGAAAACTACGACATTTGATTAATATTTATTTAGTAATAAGTAGGTACCTCTATTAGGTATTGAGTGAGGAAAGAATATGTTGTAAAAATACATAAAATATACAGTTATAAGCTTTGTTAAAAGTGATTTAACCTAAACTTAATTTTACTCTGATTTTTTGGACTCATTCAGTATATTTGTTAAAAATTAGCTATTAGTAACACTGTTATAGTCCCCGTAGAGTTTCTTGGCGGCTGTGTCAACTTGGCTGTTTTCAGCACAATGCCTAATTTTAGGTGTCAAAAGGAGAGCAGTGCGGGGGTTCGCTAGAGCCGCTCTTTAATTTCAAGAAATAGTTAATTGATTCGATCAACCGAATCAAACTTTCAAGTTTTTGGACATCTCAATGTATCACACTATCTCGCATACGCACACATAGACGATGTGCAAACAATCTGTGACTATATTCAATCAGCCGCCAATAAACTCTACGGGGACTATAAGCTCTCTCAATAAAAAATAAAATGTCTTACCGTCTGGCAGATCTGTGCCAAAAATATCGAGCCTTTGACCGGGTGTTGAGCCATACTCGATCTCCAATTTATGCGGAACGCTATTGATCGACACCTCACTCGCTGAAAATTACAATTTAGATAATTACCTACTTAGACAATTAATAATATATTACAATTATCCACTTTATGTGTAGCTATAAATAAAATTTTTGAACCCCTGTCACCTCTTGACGCCAATTCCCTTTCTGATGATAACATGCAATGTTGGGGAGAATTATTGTTGGTGACGCCTTTATTATTTCTGGCATGGTCATTCGGCGATTGGCTTACAACAGCGGTATACAAAAAACATTATATTGTCCTTGGGTCTTAGAAGTTTGATCGAATCACGATCGAATGTTTATAGGTGTGTTTACGGATCCCATTTATTTCTAAAGCTTGCATTATTTCTAAAGTTTTATTTGGAAAATGAGAAAAGTTTAGGTACTTTATGTTTTTCTCTTTACATACGAGTATGTATAAAACTGTCCATAAAAATGGCTAAGTACTCACCTGTACAAAATATTAAATTAATGTACATTTTGTGATATGTTACATTTAGCCTATCAGTCATCATCATCATATCAGCTTGTAGACGTCCACTGCTGGACAATAGCCTCCCACAGGGATCTCCATGACGCCCAGTCCCGCACTAATCTCATCTAGCTGAGTACCGCGACCTGTCAGTCGCTTTAATGAAACCATAAACGCTATACAAATATATGTAGCTTCGATTATTTACAAGATTCTCACCTGCAGTGACGAACGTGACGTGATGGTGCAGCACCTCCTGTGACGAGGGGAACCGCAGCGACCACGCGCTCGGGGAGTACTCCCGCTCCAGGTCCATCCCTTCTGTGATTACAGACATTCTTGGCGGTTGGGGCACCTGGAAAATATATTTGGAGTTACGTCGTGAGACCTAAGATGTGCAGAATCTTGGGCAATTTCATAACGTCACGAGTATGACGTCGTAAGTCCAAATTTTTCAAAAACGGTGGACCAAATTTTTTTTGATCATAGAACGCTGAAACTTGAATCCGTGGTGTATTGGGGTCCCCTAAAGACCATAGTGATGGCGCCGTTTCCTTTTATTTATTAATTTTGCAGATTTGCCTTGTGTGAGAGATCAATATGGGATTCTGCTAATCTGGCATTTTGCTAATCTGGCATTTTGCTAATTTGACATTTTGCTAATCTGGTATAAAGCGTACAAACCCTTTAATCCTCTTTCGTATATATAACAAAACTTTGTCCTAAACTTTTAAAATGACGATGTGTACGAACCGTTTGTCAAAATGTAATGAACAATATCAAAGCGGCCGGAAGGGTTATCTGGGCAGGTGTGGAAGTACTCTTATGGGTACCTACGTACTTAAAAAATATATATTTTACCTGCGCCTGTAATTGCTAATAAAAATAATATAACATACCACTATCAATGTTTTATTAGCTGTTAATTTGCCATTGTTCGAAATGCAGACACGGCTAAAGAATAAATTAATTGTGTTTGCGAGCACTTTAAATTCGAACATGTTATAAATACCTAATATATAACACACCACGCCTTCTACGCGATTATTATCAACTGACAAAATTCTGTTCTTCACAATTCACCGACGAGCAAAAATAAGTACTTAGTCACCTAAATGACGATAGATTACTTGCTCAACTACATTATATACCTATAGTAAAAAAGGGGGTGTAGAGTGCGTGAGCAGGAACAAAAGCAATTTCTTGAGAAACGTGTCCAGGGTGCTTAGGGAGTGAACATACTAAAAGTCCTGACGTCTAGCGGGTGAGCCGGGAGAGGGGGAGGGGAAAGAAGGTCCCACTTTTAGGTATTTCGCTAAGATCTCAAAAACGGTGCGCCGTAGAGAAAAATTGTTTCCCACTAAATAAAAGCTCATAATATTCTACACCACTTTTGTTCTATACACATTTTTAAAATAAACAACAGTTTTTGAATTACACGCTCTAGAAAAGTGAAAATTTTAAAAAAAATTATTTTTACCTTACATTTTTTAACAAACTTTTCCCCCCACCTCTCTTTTCAAGGAGGTTCTCAATTCGACCCGTATATATATATTAACAAGCAAATTAATTAAAGTTGATACGTAAAGTGAAATGATGGCAGCCAAGTTTACGTAAAGTGGAATGATACAAGCAATCAATGAGAAGATCATCAAATTAAAGTACGAAAAACCTAATAGTAAGTAATAAAAATAAAAGAAATTAATTTGTATGTGTGTTGGGCGCCGACTCAAAATTACTTAGGTTTACATTAGTGTAGGAGCGTAGTTATAGACTAACAAGGTAACTTGTTATTATTTTTCGCTTTTCAGTTTCTTTTTTTCGACGGTTTAATTTTTTTGTTAAAAAGTTTTTATTGAGTCTCCGATCAATGCCTCTGACGAACGCCTTGGCCTCACTGCCCCACGTTTTAATTTAAAATAGTTTAATATAGTTTTAAATATGGATTCCTATGAATTGTATGTATTTTAATTAATTGAAGGGCGAAGCCCCAACCATTTCTAGATAGGCTATTACGTAATTTCAATAGCCTAGTATAGGCTAAGGTGCCCTTGTGTTTTATATGCATTTTGTGACCATGCACAATTAATTATTAAAAGACAGTGCAATTCAGTTCTTCAATTTTTATTATATGTTGAGCTCATAAAGCTTCGTACAGCTCACCGCGACTACTTAAAATAAGCTACTACGAAAAAGGTTTTAAAATGTGACGTACAACTCTTTAGGAAGCTATCTTGACTATTTAAAAAATCGTCAATTATGCAAGGGAATAGGTGGGTAGACTTATTTTTGCTCGTCAGCGTATCATACTAATAATATTGTTATCTAATCTTTATGATTCTCATTGAGAAGGTAATTTATTTCCACCTTGCCGCACTTGACTGTTTGCACAGAATTTACTATCACAGTTATAAAGCAAGGTGACAACCTTCATAACAATAATATTATCATCAAGTTATCGATGTCGTGCTGGCTATTGTTATTTTTCGCTATGCACGAGATTACTTTGTTGCATTTTAATCACCTTTGAAGGCAATGATGCTTAACTTTATTTCTTAGTATAGATTTATTTATTTGCTTGAATGGTGTTAATTTGAGCAGAAAGGTGTGATCAGACTCTAAAATTTAATAATGTTTAGTTTACCTTATACTTCCTGATCCAGCCAATTAAAAGTACTCCATAAATTAATTATAATTGTTACACTAAACACAGCCTTGAATAATATCTACCAACAGGTTTTTGTGAATACCTTATTACGCACTTAAATTAGGCTACATAAAATAAGATTATCACGTTTTTACATGACAATGACATGTGCGGTAACTCCCATTTGTTCTGTGGAACTGTGACGTCAAATAGAAATGTTGACACATTACCTCCCAGTTGGGAGAAAAAAAGTTTCAACAGTTCTACGACGTCACAGTTCCATAGAACAAATGGGAATTACCGGACATGTGGAATTATTGTGAACGGCGATCGGGAATATTGTTAACCACAAAATATGTATGTCCAATTGTGAATTATTGTGTGAGTGAAACAGGCTACCTACTTAAACTAAATCAACTTCAGTTGTTTTAGCAAACTGATTTAGCTGACCTAGGAATCAGACTCTCATAAGTACAATCGAAATAAAAAGAATGGACGTAACAATTAAACTACCTATAAAGTTTAATTAAATATATGTGTTGACAGGGAGGACTGTTTGGGCTGCGAGTTGTCGGACAATGTTTGAGTTCCTTCTAATTGCACTACTGACCCGTTGTTACGTAGACTACCTGAGTACATAAAGAACGACCCGGCCATCTAAATTATCACATCGTTGGTCAAAGACAAAATCCCTACTCACTTATGATACCCATATAAAATCGAATAGGAATTCGATTCCTGTATTTTTTTACCATTTACCCCAATTGCAAATGACATAAAAATATACATAAAACTGAATTACGAATCACTATAGACTTAAAATTTTTAGCTTTTCGATTTTCTTTTCTTAAAAAATAAATAAATTAAAACTCCATTGTTGATGAACCTGAACTTTTAGCATTTGACCCTCTACCTACCCCATTATTACCCCTGTTACAAAAAGGCTGTTACAAGATTGCCACATTATTGTGTGTCTGTTTATATTGTCGTTCCATAGCTCATCAACGAGTTTTAAATGCGACTTTGAAAAGTTTTTATGTTAATTTGGTCTGGTTAAAGCGCCTGCTAATTTCATATTCCGTTCTTTATTTATTTATGTAGATCTGTGTCGTATGACTAGATAACTAATGATTAATTCGTGTGCAACGGCTTAATTGGTTCTTAAAGTTAGGTTCGGTATTCACAAATAGCTACTCATTATCGCGACGGAATCAAACCTCTTATGGAATCTGAAACCGTTTTCTTTAAATGTCTTCATATAATAGTACCTACCTCATAGGTTCAAAAACATAGTACCTAGGTCATCTGGTCAATAGAGACAAATACTTGTTATTATAAAACAGTATTTATGTAATAATGAATCTATAAACTAAGTCATTATTCATCATTACGTCAAGTTAACTAACACAATCAATATAATACTTACAGTAATTGGGCAGCTGAATACGCTTGATAAGAGCAAAATAATCAATTCTTAAACTCAAAGGCTATCAAATGCCAAATATATAATGAGAATGTTTTGAATGCTATAGGACAACTATAATTGTTCTAACTATATTCGTATTAAATAAGTCATAAGTAATCAAACTTCAACATGGCTAAATATAAAAACTATTTATTCAAATTATAAAACTCCTTAGCGTATTTTAACTCAAATTGGAATCTATTTCAACTTATTTTTTTACCTTTTGTTTGATAATACTATACAGAGTAGATAATTTAACTTACCTACTAAATTCTAGCAACCACTAAAACGAGATTTTTACAAACTTCTGGAACGTAAAAAGTCGACTTTTAACATTAACGCGAGGCTTTCCGTTGTTTCATAATATAATTATAATGTTATGCTAGTTTATTTGAATTTGATATTTCGCTACACGAGAAAAGCTTTTTCTGTCCCTACTAAGCACAAGACAGCATGAGAAGGACAACAGGTAATAATTGAAGCAAATACTGAGCAAATCAATGTGTGAGTAACACTGGGTGGTAGGCTAATCTCGACTCAAGTTTCAGTCACCGACCGCAATGTGGATTCAATTTGACCGCACCCATAAGACATTCGATATGACAAGGCGGTCTAACCACGGTCTAACTAAGAAAGCAAAATAAACGTACACTACTGATTTCACTTTGCCGAATAACACAGCCTGCCAATTTAAATCAATGAGACATTAAAAAGAACAAGGTTATGGTTTTTTAAAATCAAAATCAATCAAATCAATATTAGGAAAAGGTGATTATGCTCGTAGATGTTTCATAGCTATGCCAAGTGAGTCTTTCAGAACGTCAAGGCAAATTTTTGTTGTCTTTCATACAACAGTCCAAGAACACACTAGATGCGTGTTTTAGCTTGTTAGGAAAGTAATTAATAAAAAAATAAATATTTTAATGCCACAAGCCGATCAAATTAAGGCAGCAGTCTTTTAAAGACTATGTACACTTTATAAAAATCTCGTAACTTTTGTGTCGGCACTTGTGTTGGCGGCGCACAAATTCTAAAACAAGCGTTGTTTTGTTTTGCTTTGCAGCTTTAATAAGCGTAGCGAGCTTTTTCCGATGTTCTGTGATGTTTTGTACCGACACAAAATTTACCGGTGTGTACGAGGCATTACAAGCATATTGCAAGGCTTCCTCAAAATCGTAGGGGAAGGCGAACCAGACTTAATATGGTTTCCTTAACATTCAAACCCAGGTTAATATACCTACTTAGTATTAAATTTGAAAATAAAATTTAAAAACTGGTAGGTTTTCTATTAGTATATAAATATTGGGGCTTTAGAAACCTACATACTTATTAGGTACCTATCATTCAGTCATTTTTGACGCTCCCTCATCAATTGAATTAAATTAAGTCTATCAGAAGGGTCGGACGGTACGTGAGTGGAGCCAATCAATGCCTTAACTCATTTAACTTATTACCACCTACGTCACAGAACTCAGAATCGCATAGAACACTAGAAATCGAAGTTTCCGCACAGGTGACGTATACTGACAGGGACGTTATGCGTATATTTTCCAATGACAAAAGAAACTCCTTACTGCGTAAGGAGGACATGTAAAAAAAGCGTGTATACTTTTACATTGGGAAATCATAAAATGGCCGACAATTTGCCTGGCACTACACTGTTTTATTGAACACTTTGACATGTTTCTTAATCGTCCATATCGCAATTATAGCAATTAAAGCCCAGAAAATATCACGATTCCCACTAAATTACATGAAAACACCTGTATTTCACTATAAACAGAATCGGCACGCTCAACAAATTAAAATATGTACCTATGTAGATGTTAAATAGGGCATCTCCTTAGTTTCTTAATCATTGATATTTTCGAGATCCTCTAATTGGGTTACTGTCAGCGCAGCACCGCACCCATCTAAAAACATTGATTTATGTATTTAAAATTCATAACTAAGTACCTACCTACCTCTACCTGTAATACTATACTGTTATTGCCACATAGATTGTCATTTAGCGACAACAAAACCAGGTGATTACAAAATTCTACAATACAAATTATCTAGATTATTAAGTACTTAACTTATTATATACTTAAGTAGTAAGTAGATAATAGTGGGTAATAAAATAAAAACTTATGTGAAAAACTTTTTAAACTCTCGTCAAAATAAAAATAAATCATATTAGCTAACTTAAGTAGGTATACGTGGTTCGTCAATTGCCGTGTTCAAAAGAATCTATAAAAATAGATGACCCAAATCTACATTAAATTAGCTGTACATTAAACGTCTTACATTCATTCAGATTCATACAAGTGAAAGATTTTCATCGACTAACAGCAACTCCTCTCCGCATGGTTCTTGGAAAATAAAATTAAACTACGACGCATGCAGATATGGGGGAATTAGGGTAAAATACGTAACAATGCAACTTACCTTTCAATATCCAATCCTAGTGGACAAACTAATTAATAATAACAAGAGAATCGAAGGTCATAAATGATCTACGTGTTTGTAAACAAAGAGGTATGACCGCACTGCGTACGCGCTGCTCGGGCGTCGAATCGCGTCGCTCGCTGTGGACTTGTGGCACAGACAGACTTGTGGCGCGCACTGCAACCGTACCTCGTAACTTATCTAATTATAACTCAAACTGGTCCGCTTGCTTGGCTGGCCGTCTGTTCGTCGCGGGCGCGCGTCGCTTGATAACAGCTATAATCAATTCACAGTAGCTTTATTAGAATTACATCTGTCACTAGTAACCTTAAAATGAACACATGGTGATGATTACGCGACTATGTACTTACTTTCGGTCGGATTACGGTTGTTCCTTCAGGTCTGTGGTTGTCCCACAAAACCACTTGAGTAACCACCCAATAAGCTATCCGACCGAAAGTAGAGCCGCATAATTCACCATATCTCTCAATGTAAGGTCACTATATTAAGGTTCATACGCGGTGAGAGCTGTCATTCAAATCAAGCTATTTTGAATATAGTTGTCTGGAAGAAATCGCTCTTAGCGATAAGGCCGCCTAGATGTACATTATTGTATCTGTTTTTTTTTGTCTGTAATTTTTGAATGTGCAATAAAATGTATTGAATTGAATAGTTTAGATGCGACACACCAAGACTATAAAGTACAATTTAAGTTTTTTCGTACTACTTTCCTAAAGTTTCTAACTCTATGGCGTACTTTGACGGTCATGCAAGGGTCATTCAATTTCATCAGTCATGACTGATGGTTGAATGATGAAAAAAATATAGTATATGCAGATTTTCATCCTTCAGTCACCGCCTGACTGTGGTAAACCCATGGTAAAACTAACTATTAAAGTCCTCTGTGGTAAAGAACTAGTGCTCTTTAAAGCACAGGTAAGGCCCCATATGGAGTATTGCTCTCATCTCTGGGCCGGTGCACCACAATATCAGCTTCTTCCACTTGACTCCGTTCAAAAACGTGCAGTTCGGGTCGTCGACGATTCCATACTCACAGGCGGGCTGGAGCCCCTTAGTCTGAGGAGAGACATCGGCTCCCTATGTGTTCTCTACCGCCTGTATAATGGGGAGTGTTCCGAGGAATTGTTCGATCTGGTGCCAGCCACCAGTTTTCGCCATCGCACCGCGCGCCGTCAGAATACGGTTCACCCACATTTGATAGATCCCTGGCGGACCAGCACTGTGCGCTTCTCGCGTTCTTTTCTGCTGCGCACGTGCAAAATGTGGAATGACCTTCCCTCTGACGTTTTTCCACAGCGCTACGATATGGGGTCTTTCAAGAAGAGAGTCAAAAGAGCTCTTCAACCAAGGCCGGCAACGCACCAGTACTCCCCGGGTGTTGCAGGTGTCTGGCGGTGACCTCTTAACATCAGGAGGCCCGCCTGCTTGTTGCCCCTGTAGCAATAAAAAAAAACTGACAGCAAAACTTACTGGGTAATGGGTCCCTATTGATGATCTTGTCACTTGTCAGCGTCCGTTGATGAGTATTACTTTGGTTGAGTCTATTTTAAACGCAGGCACGTAACCTTACTAAGAAATAGAGAAGTTATTTTTTGACCCTCGATTCAATAAGATTGTGTCAAAAACATTTGGAATCTGTTGATACGGGTGAAAGTCAACACCCGTCAAAAACGTATATCTTATGCGTCCATCTCAGTACCATACACTGATAAAAACTCATAAAATGAATGAATTTTTTACGGTTTTGTCTATTGAAGTGGGTGGGTAGCACAGATCTGTTAAAGTGTCCCTAAACGATCATGCTTGCATGACATGCAACGTTTACGTGAATGTCATGCTGCATGATGGACCATCATGCTTGCTATCAATCAGTACAGTGAAGCAACGATGTCATGCACGTAGTTTGCATGTCATGCACGTCAATCACTACAGCTAGACGTTCATGCATGAGTGACAGCAATGGCTGTACAGCAGCTCAGGTTAATTACAAAGCCATTGTAACGTAGGTAGCTACTTATTACCGCTGAGCAAGGCAGTATTATCATCAGCCTCTACTAGTCCACTGCTGGACATAGGCCTCCCCCAGAGCGCGCCACTGAACCAGAAGGTGTCGTATACCTGTTGTTGGACGTGTGGTCCACTGTACTATAAAAATCGTACACGTATCTTATCTCGTACATCTTATCTATTGTATTTTACACAATTTCTATTGGCACTTATTAAAAATCTCCAAAAATAAAATACTAGATGAATGGGAATAGAGTTTACAATCTTTTAACAAAACTTCATTTATCTTTCTTAAATAATGCTTTACTTTTTGATATTATCTTTTTCCTGTCCTGTATTTATCACTTTGTTTTGTTATTAAAACTTTTACTTCTTTCTAAATTGTAGATAAAACTCTTTCCTAATAGTATTGTAACTCTTCTTTATAAATAGTATTGTACTTAGATAAAGTGACAAAGAAAAAGAACAACAAATTAAATCACAACCGTCTAATATTTTATTCACAGATTAATATAGTGTCTTCGACAATTGTATTAATATCTAGTGTATTGAATTACCTACTTATTTTACGTTTCGTTCACTTCATGTACTTACACATTTAAGTACGACATAATATTGAAGCTTCATAGATATACAGGTATTAATTTAATTAGGTACCTAGACTTTATGCGTAGACTTTGTGCGGATTTAAACCAATTGCATTTTAAGCATAGGTGTCGAGAACAAAACGACATTCTAAGATAAATTTGATAAGGTTGAAAAATGCAACGTGAACAGAGAACCTATTAAGTGTTGAACCTGCAACTTTCGCACGAAGTTATCATGGAAGTTGTTGACTCGATATCTCAGTTGGTTATTTACGAAGTTATAACAAAACCTCGCAGGCTCATCCTGTCAACTTTTAAACTTTATGTTGTAGTTGTTTTAACACGCACCACGTAATATTATAGAGTAGGTAAATGTTATAAAAAGATAAGTATTTGAAGATTTTATTTGTTTACAGCGAATGTGTAATGAAGCGCATTTGCATTGCAATAACTCTAAACATTATTGGAGTAGTTGCCTGTCTACTCACTACCGTTCTACTCGTTCTTTGGTCACTTCGTAAGTATCCCGTCTCTACTTGCCTAACTCTCATCTTATAGATAAATTTAAGAATTGAACCTGTCACTTCTTGGCTGTCGGAATCGCTCTTACCAATGAAACTATTGGGCAAATTAGGTACTTCTATTTTTCAAATTAGTAAGAACAGTTTTTTGAATCAGTCAATATTATAACAACGTATTAACAATAACAATATTATAATAATATTATAACCTGCTCGCGTATTTTACGAAGTTATACGAAGATTTTATCTTTTTTCGATTTTCCCCAGAGCGTTTAGCTAGGCACCTCTACATGCATAATAAATTGTGGTAGAGGCGTAGTAGGTAAGTAGATATAAAACTAGGTACTTATACGAATATCACAAAAATACAACATCAGGATGATTGACTTGTCTCGATTTCTCGCTTCTGAAAACGAAGTTGCTAGAGCAGTTTTCTGTCAGAATTGATTTTATTTTATTGTATTGAAAGGATTTTGGTTCCGAAGAGTCGCTAATGGAAGCTTTACCGTTTACTGTGATCCAATTGACCTTTCAATGCAACGCATTATGAACCGTGATGAAATAAATTTACTATTTGTCCTTACCTATGAAGTTGCCGTTTTTTTCATTATTTAATTTTGAATGTAAGTAGATAGGTAACTAATTTTCATAAAACAATAGCTATTATTAAATAAATACAAATCTTCCAAATAGCGAGCTTTTTCTGTGTTCTATGCTTCATTTCATCGTATATCACGCCGATGGTTTCTGTTTTTGAGAAATTGAGACATGCGATACAAACTTGGATGTTATTAAGTCATACATACAAAAAATCGCTTCGCGGATTCGTTATAAAAAATATATAGCTAGGCAAAATAATTTGTATGATAAATGCAACCTTCATAATTTCATTTTCTTCATACACTTCGTAGGTAAGGACCGAATTTTGCGTGTGAGTTTTGACGGTCTTACAGTCGGCCAAAAAAGTGGTGTAAATAGGGGCAAATGTTCAGAGTGTTTATTCTAGTGGCTTTTGGATTAATATTTAAGCTTATACCTAGTTCCATAAAATAATATGATGGTACCCCTTGTTTTTGTCATTTACAGGTATAATCTTTGACGAGCCTGACATTTCACCGGCAATACTGCATTACACAACTAAGTTCCAAAACAAATCTATGAGAAGAAGAGAAGATTTTCATGATTTGTTCATTATGTTTATGGGTAGTTACTAAAATAAATTAAATGTTACTTACTATTAAACTTTTTCTTACTACCGATCTGAGTTGATCTTACCAAGGGAAATAAACAAACTCACTGATGAGTTTTGTAATGTTTCTACTAAGGTTATGCCCGCGGTTTCAGGCGCGTTAAATTTGAACTGTCCAATTTACATAATACCTATCTTTAAAGAGGTCCCTAAACGATCATAGTTTGCATGACATAAACGTTTACGTGAATTATCATGCTGCATGATGGAACATCATGCTTGCTATCAATCAGTACAGTGAAGCAACGGCCAGCACGTAGTTAGCATGTCATGCACGTCAATCACTACAACTAGACGGTCATGCATGAGTGACAGCACGTAATGCATGTCATGCCGCATGATCGTTTAGGGAGCCCATAAGAATAAAATTACGAGCTGTTTCCCGCTTCGCCCGCTTAGGAATGTTTTTTCCCGCGCGAGGTATTTAATAGCCTGTGTTATTTCTGATCTATATTACCTACTACAGTAAAAGTTTCTTCAAGTTCCGTAGTTTTAGCATGAAAGAGTAACAAACATCCAAACATCCTTACAAACTTTCGCTTGTATAAAGCCTGCGTTTTCAAGATGTACTTATAACCTATATTACTCTTAAAGTTTCATCAAAATATGTTCCGTAGTTTTTGCGTGAAAGAATAACAAACATCCAAACATCCTTACAAACTTTCGCGTTTATAATATTAGTAGGATGACGTCAGTGTTCAATCAATTCAATAGGTAGTCGACAAGGATTTTATCATCGGCATCCTCAACTTCCATAAATCTACGTATTGATCCGAAATGACACTCTTTGCCCCGTTGCTATCAATTTGTCAAAGTGGTGTTATCATGGAATCTGGATATTTATTGTGGTGAAATCCGCTAAATGGTGAAACAATAGTCACAGTATTTTGTGGATTCATACGCGTTGTCGGTTAACGAATTCATTATTTAATGACATGGATAAAATCTACCTATTTGTTGTTCTCCTAACGATCGTGGCTGGGAGTGAAGGTAAATATTTATGAGGAAACTACTATGATTCACATCAAACAAATTATTATATTTTGACCGCCGCAAACACATCCACACGCGTTTCTCTTCGCCATGTGCCGCAGCATATAAGGTAATAGGGGGTGCAACTGAGTCGCCACGGACTCCTTTCGACTAGTATGGTTGTTGCTAGCTTGCAGTTTTGGAAATACCTTGGTGGTAATGAAAGCGCTAGTCCAGTGATCGCAACCTTCCCCTACCTACCAAGTCCAAACCATAACGTTATGATGCATGTGCCAAACGCAAACCTTTACAAACGCAAAGTGTAAAACTCAGTAGGTAATTACCTACTAAGTAGGTAGGCACTAACTACATTGGAGTATTTGTTTTATTTGTTAGTTTGTTTATTATAACAGCCGAACTTTTATCGCTAATCTACCGCGTAGTTTTCCTTATAATGTACGTAGGTAGGTCGTCGCCTTAAACATGTCGTTTAAGGCTGACCGTAGAATGGCTAGATCGTGATATGCCTAGGCGTTTCATGATCCTCACACTTCACGCTATCCGTCTTTGGAACTCCTTACCTGTCCCGATCAGACACGCGAAATGCCTAAATGCGTTCAAGAGACAAGTTAAGCAACTGTTTCTCGCTACCTGATCATGCCACTCCCTTTTTCCTTTACATATTATTTAGAACCTTTGTTCAGTTGTCATCGTTATTGTTATTATGTATGTATGTATTTATGTATATATTATAGTGTATAGAGTTTTTAAAATACATAATTATATATATATTTTATCTAGCTGCACAACCTACCTTTCTCTTCTTTAATATCCTGTAACCAAAGGTTGTCTGGATAAAATCGCTTTGAGCGATAAGACCGCCTAGATGTACCTTCTTAGTCTACTGTATTATTTTGTTCTGTTTTTTTATTATTATTATGTGCAATAAAGAGTATTGAATTGAATTGATCCTCGAGAACCTTTCTGCCCCAACGGCCGGCCGTCAGTTCTACGAGCGGTGTGCCCGCCCACTGCCACTTCAGCTTCGCAATTTTTTGAGCTATGTCGGTGACCTTGGTTCTCCTTGTGGTGGAGTCTTTCCTATGCACGTACCTTTTACAGTAGGTACCTTCGTTGGGAATAACTCCTAATCTTTGTTAATAGGTTTGCAGTCAAATTGTCCGATGAATATAAAGCATTGCATGAGGAACTCCGCCCCAGATTACTCCAGCATCATGAGAAATATATTCAATATGTCAATAATGGCAATATCTGTGTGTTTTTTTATAGTTGTGGTGTTCGCAATTTGTGTTAAAATATATTGAATGGTATGAAAAATACAAATCATATTGTATTATTTGTCCTATATTTATCCTGTACATTTGTGAACATGTAATTTCATATTCTTATAATCTACTTCCCCCTATTGTCATGCATGATACATGATGATAATACACCATCGGGGCTACATAAACGACTGTGTTGAGTGACAAACAAAAAAGAATCAACAAATCCATAATTCGTATGGCGAAATAATTTCGTAACAAAAACACACAGTCGAATTTAAAAATTTCCCCCATTTTGAAGTCGGTTGAAACTTCATGAAAATATGTTAAAACGCAATTTGTGGTGTAAGTATAACAAACCAACACCACAAACAAATTACGTTTTATAAATTTTTGTCATTTCCTTGTTAAAATAGGTACGTTACATGTAAACAATTGAAACCATCCTCCATTTGTTGTTTGTAACTTTATTAATTTGAAACAAAAAAGACAATATTATGTTTGCAATAATAACGCTGGGCCGTGCTACAATCATCTACGGAGTAAAACTTCAACATTCTTACCCAATCGTAACTCTTATACTAATAAGGCTACCCTTAAATTCTACCGCTTCCATACCTAGATACAAGGTAATGGGCCAATTTATGCAGTTATTCATTTTACAGTTATTGCTCAGAAATTTATAAATTGATTTTGGGCCATCTCTCATTCAGCTAACTATGGCAGCTTATTTTTATTATAGTCACAGCAAAACTACGGATAGCATTAATGTTTTGTGATGGAAATTTTGATCACTTAGAGGTAGGATTTCATAGGAAGCCACCATAGAAGCGAATATAAAAAAACCGCCAAAAATAAAATACAAACCGATATAAACACTTTTATAAATCGCAATTTTGTAATTTGACTCACATTACTAAAATATACGAAATAAACATTTTTCATTAAAAAAAATTGTATAGTTTAATGTACACAATCAAAGGGAATCGAAACCACCACCTTTTACGTTCGATGCAAACGCGGGAATTCCTAATTCTATCCTACCACGGAAGAGTTTTTCCGTGTATCCTACCTTCCTCGTAGTTCTAAAATGTTGATACTGAATACACCTGAGCCAATATAGGCTGTGCTATAGCAGCGATCTACGAAAGCCTACTTTGAGGGACAATTTAGGGCTCCAGCAAACAGTACACTCCAAATATAAAGTTTAATTAGTTTAACAATCATATGCTGACTGACTTACACAGAATTAAAGTTTGGTCCAGCCAGTGGCACGGTGTCTGCGGCAGAAAAAAATGATTTCTGAGGTATGCTGGAACCCTAACGTAGAAATATCAAGTCGGTTTACTTTTGGCAGCTCCATGGTGAGACATGGTTTAGTTTAGAATGTACTACTCATACGTAATGCACCTCCTGAACTAGCGTTTTGTTATAACTATATTGCTTGACAGACAAACTGTCTGATATTGTATGATAGGAACATGTAACATTAATATCAATGTAAAAACCACAACATCAAAATATTAACACAAAATACAAAAATATGCACTTAAACGCTAAATTATAAAATTAATACATAAAACGTAATACAAAATTATAATTAACTTATCACACACAACATTAAAAAGAAATATATACACCACGAATGACAGCATGTGAAAACAGTATCAATAAACAAGCCTAAGCAAACTTTATTCGCGAATAAACACTTACAATATGTCGTGTATACCTTATGATATGCTAATGATATGATAAAAAATCTACACTGGGTCCAGCCAGCCACCAGAACATTTCAATATAAATAAATTATTATATATTCTTCGTAATATTCACTAACATGCAATTCAATAATAATTCTTACTATATCACTACCAGTATTTCGTTAAGGCATAACTGAATATATTATATTGTCCGATCTATCAGGAAGCATGTTATCTTAATTAGTAATTGATGGTTTTATTGACTTTAATTGTATTTTAATTTAAGCATAATTGTCAACTTGAGTGCACATGAACCCAGCATACTGTGTAAAACTAGTTAACACGTATTTCATCGTATGCTGTGTTCATGCATACACAACCAATATTAGCGCATTTACACTGGTCGATAACGGTGGTCAATACAAAACATGCAGGGAACGCATGCGGAGTAACAATTAATTCACCAGTCAATATAATTTTAGAAATCTCCCGCATCTTGAATGCGTTCTCTTTCGACCAATGTAAATACGTCATTTATCATATTGTATTACTTACTATAATAATAATAATATGGTATAAAGAGATGAAGTTAAATTAATATTACTTCAATTTTAATACATTAATAATAATTAGGTCCTTATTTTATATCCTTAGTAGGTATATGGTATTGTGGAAATGCAAGGTTGCAATTAACTTGAGATGACGCATGTGTTTCATTGCTAATCGTTTGTGTTATTTATAAGGTAATCAAAATGCAGACGCGTGTGTCGCTAACACAAAAATTACTGAGGTATGGGCTTATGTTATGGGCACGGGCTGGGAATCAAGTTACCATGACAACTAATACGACCCTACAGTACAAAATATCATGTTTTTATTTTCTACATTGATTTTTGGTATGTTAAGTTATATCAATGGAAAAATCGTTTTTATTTAAGCGTAACATACTATATTATATAAGTTATGTTTGGTTGAATACAGAGAGAGCAGCGATCTGTGTCACTAACAACTCAGTTCATTTGGAACCAACATTACCTATTTTATGATAAAAAATAATTGGCTGAGCTACAAAAAAATTTAAAAACATGATAACGAAATATGATTTCAATTCGACTATAATTAATATTTTTCAATTCCGTGTTTTCACTTTACAACAATATAGTAAGTACATGAACAGAAGGCTTCCGTTAGATTTAGTTTATTAATAAATTACCTAAATGCATTGTATATTGTATTATGTATCAATATGTTACATACATGTAATATCCGAGGCTACTAATACGTTACTATTATTTCCCTATTACCAATAATACAATACATTTCATAAGGTCTATTTGAATAATGAATAATATAGAACTTTGTAAGTTTGGTGACTAGCTACTGCCAACAACATTGCTTAATATAATATTGATAGCCTCGCTCGTGAAAATGTACTCTATAATCAAATCCCACTAGAATTGCAACAATTAATACGTACATTCAAATTTTATAAATTGTTTCAATCGATTATTAACTCTAGTTTTACTAGCTTACAATCAAGTGCACTTAAATCTCACTACATTATTAGTTCCATTTGTTCGTTTTATTATTAGCCTTTATCATTACTACTCCTACATAAATATAACAAGGTGGTCCACGTAAAACAGGTCAATAAACCTAATAATCTAACCATAAACCACATCCACTTTGCGTGAAACACCCCGTATATTGCATTTTCATTGACGTATACGCTTGTAGGCGTTATTGAAACAATTTAATTTACGATATGACACTGAGCACAATAATTTGACTCTTCAATTGTTAAAAAAATATGCAAAGCATACAAATATATTTAAGTTCGTTTCTGGAACGAATTTATAATAAACGACTAGTCACAATTAAAAAAGTTCGCGAATATGTAAGCAGCCGTGAACAAACCGTGGAGAAACATCGCATAATTATTAAAAGATAATTGCATAATTATTAAAAGATAATTATAATACTCTTTAAATAATGTCATTTCGGCGAAACAGAGTCAGTCCCAATGGATTTTACACATGTCTGTGCGGAATAGTCGACAACCCAAACAATGCGCTTTTAAACCAAGTGGAAGAAGCTGATATCATGAAGCAATCCAGAGACGGGAGCAATAAGTAAGTACTCCATGGGGGCCTTACTGTACCGATTAAAACAAATGAATTGAAAAAGAACCGAAGTATTTCATATCATCTTGCCATTCATATCATTGTCCCATAAATCTCTAGTCAAAGAGCGGCACTCGTACTTATACCTACGAGTAGCTAGGTACATACATAATCATACTTTCGGCTGTGTACTTTAAATTCTTTTCAGAATAATAATGGTTAAACAATTTTCAGAGGTGTATTATTAGGATAGTATTTTATCTCATGGACGGAGAATAATATTACTTTCCCGTTTTCTTCCCCTCCTATATTCCTAATAATTTTAATGTATATTATTAAGGGTATAAATTAGGTTTAAATTACCTACACCTAATACATTATTAAGTAATGCACAATTGATTTTATTGTGGTGTTTAATTTGGTGTCTTGAGTAGAGAAAATTGTATATAATAATATGTAATAACATACTTCTATTTATATAATGAAGATGGAAGTATTTGATTGTAACTTATTATAATCAGCAATGTTCGTTTAATATCATAGCACGACTATGGAGTACTTGTGTACCTTTTGACGAATGCATACACACGATAACTTAATTTATTGTGATGTACTTTCTCTTATACTACTTGATCTTACTAAAAAGCAAAGTTTGTACATCAACAATAAATTATGAGCTCAGACAATAACATTCCTGTACCTATGTCAAAAGTGTGTGGTGTACTTTTCAATATTTGAATAATTTATTATTATTTATAATCATTTAGGCGCCATCAAAACACACCTCTAAACAAGTTTAGATACAACGATACAAGTATCGTGGCTACAATGGAAGCATTAACAATTCGTCAATTCCGTGAGTGCTACAGGATTATTAAGTTTCTAAAGCTTAACAATTAAAATGCGTTAAATTGGAGAAATAGAAATTGCCTGATAATATTGAAACGCTCGATGCGTTCAAGGAGGTTCAAGCAATCTCCAGTTCTATCCTATCAATGGTCCATCTTTTACATTTTGATATAATAACACACATTCGGTGCTTTACACAACCTCAGCTCATTAAATATACGTATTTATTCGTTTCATATTCATTGGAGTCATTTACTAAAGCGCAAACATCCTAGAGAGCTAATAATCATTTGGAAGAATAAGAAAAATTCCTGAGAATACAATCAGTCTTGATAAAAATTCAATCAAATAAATAATAATAGTAAGAGGTTGGAATAATCAAAGTAAAAATAATATCATAAAGAAATTCTTAAAAAATATATGTGGAAACATTTTGTTAATAAATAAATAAAAAATACATTACTCTATCTTATAATTTATCTAAGATTGCGTTGTTAAGGAGCATTATGGGTACTACAATATACTATTATTGTTTTTGGTGTTGCAAATCAGCGTATAGCTGTCGAACTAATTACTTATAATACTGTAATGAACTCTCTATATTTAAGCATGTCTTGCAATAGCAATCCACCTTGACAATAACAACGAATTATCTGGAACACAAGAGCGATGTCTTGGAGACATTAAAATGAACAATATCAGCCAAAATAAAATAGTAGTTATTGTTTGTTAGGACAGCGCGATAGACATTAAAGTTAGGTAGGCAGGTTTTTTTATTCATCAATATCACGCTTCTTTGCATGTCATAAATAACTTCTTTAGCTAATATCTTCAATTGGCTATAGGCTAAACAGGGTCAGCCGATCTCGTCTCGTTAAGCATCACTTCCCGACCCAGTGTTACTCCTGTTAAAAAACTTTGAGCCTTCGGGCAAATTCATTTCACCTTTGAATTATTTCTACAATATAACAATGTTGATTCGAAGATGAAGTGAATCTTGACCGATTCAGGTATTGGATCCCACACCCAATGACTTCGATGCCGTCCCACTGTCCCATTCATATTCGGTTTATTCCACTAATACCGATTTAATAGTCGGACATGCTGCTAACCCCCACTACCCGATGTAAATCATTTCGAATATAAGTACCGTCGCGCCGTCTGTTGAGTATTTGAGTTTTCAATCACTGCTTGATAGAGTATTCTTCTAAAGGGTAGAATTCTTTACTTGCCATGTGAGTTGCATTGTGAGCCATTCGGTAGCCCCAGAGACTCATTGCCTCCTTGCACGCTATCTGAAATTAAAAGTAAAAAGATCTATACTTAGCACTTTAAATATGAATGAAAATGTCGAAACCCAAGCCATTTATTTTAGGGGCCAAGGGTGTTCATCTGGCGACACTTCGTCCTTCTTGGGATTTTTGTGCAAAACCCCTTGTCCACCAATGGTGTCCCAATCCGTTGTTTGGTGGACTTACAATTATAGCCAACCAACTAAGCTACCGCAGCTCTGTTAATCCAACATAATTTTATATATAAGCTTGTTTAATTTGTGTCGAGTAAGAACATATCTAAATGGTGTAGGTATTTAATTTATTCTCCTATCCCCAAATGCACGGAACAAAAGATTATTATTATTATTCAATATCAAAACAATACAAAGTAACTATGTGCGCGTTCTGTTTTTTGTTTTGTTTACCGTTGATATCTTCAAATTTTTATATTTTCATAACTTTCCCACCATTGCACATATGTTTAGAATATCGGCTCAATCTGGGTAAGCTGGCAGACAGACTGTCATACCAACGGATGTGTAAAGCAGCTTCCGCAGCAGCTTTATCAATTTTTACGGAACCCTAATCCGTATGTCAGTAAGTTTTTTTCACAATTTACACAAATAATAATTTATATTTGTACTGTTATATGCATTGCACACCTGTATATTATCAACATAGTCGTAGTCCAGGACATTCTTCCATCGAAAAGGCACGTCACGGGAGACCCTGAAGGTGGAGCTGACACCGCCAGCCTCATTGTTGGTGTGAGTGTGGAGGAAGTCCTCGATAGAGGGCATCACACCAAGGCGTAGGAACTTGAATAATCTGTGTGTTGTGCTGTTTGGACTCAATGCTAGTTCCTCATAACGAAGCACTCTGTAATATAACAGAAAGGGTGGATATAATTCATAATAAGAATAAAAAGTGCATCTTCCTGTCCCACAAGTGTCAAGTTAAAGAGCATTCAAAATGAAAAGAAATTTCTCTCAACCAATAAAGCAACAGTTTTAAAAGGTTTTTTCTCATGACAGTCTTGTCTATGACTTACATGAGTCTCTCAGGGTACTTTTCTAGCAATCGACTAGCAGCCACGTAGTCGCTGATCATGTCAGCGCACAGGAGTTCCGGCTGCCAGCAGTCGGCCGCGGGCTGGCAGAAGCTGCGGTGCTGCCGCGACTGCATCACGCCGCGCGGATCACGTATCAGCAGCACAATTTTCACATTTAGTCTGCAGTGGATAAAAATGTCACTATCAAATACACTATTGTAATTTAAAAAATAGAGTTAGTTCCAACTAGTTTATTTGCATGGCTTGCTTTCATTCAGGGGATAATGATTCTAGCCCAGCTCCCTGTCAAACAATTAGTTACTTGCATACATCAATTACACAGAATATTAATGAAATGGGAATAAATTGTGAGGCCTGCAATGTGAAGTCCACCAATCTATAATAATAATAAATAAATAAACTTGGTGCAATATGTAGAAGTTCATCCTGGGCCTGTTCTTGTGAATTGTTCAGTTTTTGTCTATTTCCCATAATACAAGAGAAAATCCAAGTTTGGGATTAGACATTTAAGTATGTTTGTACTTAATTAATATAGTTATTTATTAAATAAAAATTGCCAATAATAGGTATAATAATAATAGGTCTGGACACACCTAATGAAGCGAACTAACAAATAGGTATCCTGCGGCAATGATTCCCCATGTAAAGTAGATATTCATTTACTTATTACAAATATTCTTTTGTTGCTTTTGTATGAGTATTGCATAGTTTTTGGGCTCTTACAAAGACAGGAAGTAATGGCCTACTTTTATGTGTTGGATAAAGACATCAAGAATCATTTTATAATTTTCTGTATGTTAAGAACCACTTTAGATCATGGTGTATTTACATGTATAGTACTAGGTACATGTACAAGCGGGTGTTTGAATAGTTGGAATTTAAAATACATTACAATATTCTTTAAAGCACAAAAATAACAAGATACAAGAATTAAGCTTTCAATTAGTTGGGAGTTCTTTGTTTGTTCTTCTTCATTCAAATCATTTAATCACTGCAGTAGTTTAGGCGTTAGACGAAATTCTGTTATCATCAAAAATGTGAATTATTTTTTATTATTATGAAGTAAATTGGCAGTTTTATGATGTAACCCAATGTGATTTGAAATTAGCATGAAAAATTAAAACATGCACCACTTACTGTTTATCTTGCAATATCTCCTCTATGAGATGTAACCTGATGCGCACCACCTTCATACTCTGAAAGGGGAACAGCTTGCAAAACTTCGCTGTGAAATCAGGGTCAAAACACAACTCTTTCTTATATTTACAATGGTCCCATAGTCGTGTATTATGGCTGAATTGGTGCAAATGCAATTTTCCATACTCAAAATAATCCTCCATGTCATCATAATTACAATGAAACATGCTCTTAATAGTACTCAAGGCCTTCTCAGCTTGCGGGGGACCCCTTATTTGTATAATTTCATAATTCAGAAGAGGTTCATAGTGATAGAAGTTGCTAGGCATTGCATTTAAAACCTCACCAAGAAAGGTAGTTCCTGATCTCCATGTTGAAATTATCAAACTTCTCAGCGGGTGTCCTCCGTCTTCCAGAAGCAAGTCTTCCAGTTGATGGATACCAGAGTAAGTAAAGTTATAGTTCCACAACTCAAACTTTATTTTTGATCGAATTTTGTCCAATAATTTGTCGATATTTGGTGATCCGTCGTAGCGGCTCGTCGTAACTGATTGCATGAAACTGTCCTCCACATCTTCTAATCTTAGGAAGTTCTTGATGTTCCTGCGACTCTCGGAGGACGGGCGATAATTTGTGTTATCTGTATATCGACTTCCAGCAAGAATTAGGAGGACACTGAGACCGAACGCGAAACATATTGAATAAAAGTTGATTCGCCGCAACATCACTGAACTGACACAAGAAAAATTATTGCAGAGAAGTTATTTTTATTTTACGAAAACACTACCAAGTCACTTATAGAACATTTTTGATTTGTTTGTTATTTTTCAATCCATTTATAAACTTATTGTTAAGGTTTCATCGTAATTACAATGATTCCACCAATGCCGAGGTTATTTTTCGATCATAATTTCTCGCTTCGCGTTTCCGCGGAAACGCCGCATTGCACCTTCCCCGCCATTTTGAAAAAGTGACGTAACATATGTCAAAATTATTTCTGAAACTTCTCAATTTCTCTTAATGACAAAGGTTATTTGTTCATTATGCTTAGTCCATTGTATTAAACAGCTCTACGCGTGTTTTATAGCGTGTGTCTAGGTTACCAATGAACGGAATAAAATGAAATGAATGCCCCCTTCCCTCGCTTGCCTCGTTTATACTGATAGGTATATTTGTTGCTATGCTAAACATGAAGTTTTCTCTTGTTGGGAAGCTGGTAGAAAAAGGGTCAGATAAAATATAAGCTTCATACTTTTGTTTATTTATTTCAGGATTTTTTTATATACTGTTATATACTTAGTTTAATAATTAAACAGTGAGTAATATTTTAATTTCAGATTTGGTAATTAATTTCGTGGATAGCTCCGATAATGTTCTCATCGTATAAGTATTTAGGTACTTGTAAGGTCATGGCTTCAATTTTAGTACCTGTGTAGAACATCAACACTTCAATGTTATTGTCATCAAGCCACAGAATATTATTATGTATTATTAATTTTATGTTTTAAAGGTACTTACGTCCTCCTAATAAAAGTCAAGTACATAACTACATAAGAATTAAAGGTACCTACTTAACTACTACCAAAAAATGCAATATTCAACAAAAGAAAAACCATTTATTTCGGACGTACGTAATTGACAAGCAATTTTAAAAGTACCTAGGCAAATGTCAGGTTGATGTCAGGTATCTAACTAGGTAGGTACCTACCTAGGGGTACCTATAGGTCTAGACCTTATACCCAACAAAGCTCATTTTGCCAATGGTCTCTCCAAGAAAGAACCAAAGGCTGATTTCCAGACCAACCAGGAAGAGCAACAATGCTTGTTTCACAGTGATAAACCTGTAGCAGCCCGATTTCATGAAGTCCCTTATGAGAATTAGGTCTGATTTCAGTTTCTGCAATAGAGAAATTATGGAATATAAATGCATAGCTATCAACACCATAGTAAAGTCGATTACGAACCAACTGACGCCATGTTGGACAATAGCTTAAATAGTCATCACAGTTATTTATGTTCATATCTTTCGGACTGACGACGAGTGCATGGTTTTACTTCTAGAAATAGGTGTATTATGACTTATGATTAATAGGTACTACCTAATAAACAGCATTTTTCTTACTAGCGGACGCCCACGACTTCATCCGCGTTAATAAATTTCCTATAAATTATATATTCTGTGCTATAAGTAGGTACCTACCTATGTTATTCCAGGATATAAAGAATAGTGTAAAGAAAAAGCTGGCAGCTTAGGACTATTACCTACCTAGTTTGGAAAAAAAGGAAAACCATAGATAGTAGATACTTAGAGGTAAATTACTAGTTTAATCAACTAAACTTGTGGGAATAACCCTTAGAGTATAGCTTATCTATACTCTAAGGAATAACCGAATTATTATACTATAGTACCTACTATGCTAATTTTTTTAGAATTAAAAAATAGGTACATTAATTCATAGCAACCTGTAATTCCGCTGCACCAGGGGGAGCCATTTCCACGGTGTAAAATCCTTTGGCAACACGCATTTTCCTTGCCAATTCAGATTTGGCAGCTTTATCTGCTTTTTCTATAGAATAGGGTGGTTGTTAGATAATACTAAATCAAATTAATAAACTTATGAAATAGCAATAAATAACTTAAATTCTTTTCATGTGAGTAATTAACAACGCGATATCGTCTTCTACAGATAAACCTACCTATTAAGGTCTTCGCTAGAGGACTTAATTAAAATTAATCTGGTTTTGGAGTGGGAGTCGTCTACCAACTAGGTACCTACCTATAGCTCATTTCGCGAACTGGCGCGTTTCGCCAACTTGAGCCATTCGCCTATAACTGCGCTATTTAGATACTGTCACTATGTCTAAAGTATTTTTGCTGATTTCAGGTTGTTGAATCGGGTTTTAGTTTTTATTATAATTTTTCCCTGATAATAATTTAAACCTCTTATCAACCAACTATAATTATTTCACATTTTCGATTAGCAAATAACGGGAAATATACCGAACGTGTGCGCCACGTGACACATTGTATGAAACGTGTGCATCAGGAAACCTGAAGTACGATTACCTGATCCTGATCAGGAAACTATTCGTTAGGTCCAGGCCTTAGGGTTCCTTTTTCCCATTTTGGTCGGAACCCTGGAAAGTCAGTACTTAAAGTGTACCTAATACGTTTATATACTGATCTGGGTACCATAGTTTATTATATTTCTAATATCACGGTATACCAAGTAGAGTAAGTAGATCCCTCGATCTTTATACCTTTTATTAATTCAAGCAGCTTGTTTTTATTCCTGTTTATGGCTGGCTTATAAACATCAGCGACTTCGTAAAACAAAGGCAATCTGGTACCTGAAAGTCAAATCTCAGATTTCAAAATTACCAATAGGTACAGTCGCCGTCAGATATATTGCAGCAGACAAGGTGAGTTGTGTGTATAGACATTATTGACAAGCATCTGCTCAGATATAATTAATGCATAATATTCAATTATTATGAATTATAACTTTAGTTTATGAAACTTATTGAAAATTTAAATTATTCAGAAGTAGGTATTTGGTCACCTTGTCTGCTACAATATCTGACGGCGTCTGCACATAACTTTGGTAGAAAATGTAAATTATTGTAAATTACGGAATAAATTGATTGCAGTTTTCCTCAAGTTTATTCCCGTTGCCATATTTTCAGCTTTAGCAACGTTTCGTTTAAAACTAATGAAATAATGATAACATGAGCGTTAATTCACCCATTTTTGACAGTTTAAAGTTCCAAAATTTTTTGAAATTGATTTCTTTTTTTGTTTGTTTGTTGGTTTGTCCTTTATTGAGTACGGGCAAGGGAAGCTTTGTCCATACAGCCCTGTCTTATTTAAAGTATTATTTCTTATATTTATTTAAACCGGCGCGGGCGGTTACAGTACGGCCTCCACAAAAACAGAGCACGACTAGAGTTAGTCGGCGATTTTCAATTAAACCGCAGCGCGGCCTCCACGAGGGCACTTGTTAATATGAACTCTATGGGCAGGTGAATAAGCACGACCAAAAAGGTTGAACCTGTGGGTGTAACAATATTTGCAACGAAGTCTTTTATCGGGAGCCATACTAACAACGAGGGGCAGACCCTACTGCATGGAGTCAGCATCATGATCATTCTTAAGGATTGAGAATGAGAACATTATTAGAACATCTCTAGTTTTTATAATATTTTTCTCGTCGCCAATTAAAAAAAAATCTTTTCTAGTGAGTGAGGAACACAGATTAATGATTTAGTGTCTTTGACAGTGAGGTTTATAGCGATAGAAAAGAAACGGATAGAATCACTGAGCATTAGCAAACTGTTGTTTTTTGGGCCCAGGCAATTAGAGTGCTATGCCATTTAAATTCACAAATTATTTAAGTATACATATATTTTGACACCGCAGAAGTATCAAAAAAGTATACACGCAAACATTTTAAAGTTTTCTAATGCATGACATTTTAATAAAATTAAACTAATCACTCATTGGGTGTGAGGGTGTGAGAGATAAGATAGACATCCGATTGCAAATGAAATGTCCTTCTTTTGTTGGGTAAATAGAAAACCAGACGGTCAAAACGGGCTTCTTTTGATGTAGATACAAAATCTTCGGCTTCAAAAAGTATACTTTTTTATGTTGCAAATCTAAACTTGTTCTTTATTTGATCGTCATTATTTTCTCTGACTACATATGTACATATTGGATAAAATTTGGCTCAAAAGACAACGCTGATCACTTCTTTGGATCTGTCTTTTTTTTCGACGGGGCTCTTTTCTCTGGCTTCTTTTTCTTATCTACTTTTTTAGACTCTTCTTTAGGCTTTGCTTTAACCTCGGCAGCGGCCTTTTTTTCTGCTTCCTTTTTCAATTCCTCAGCTTTTTTGGCTTTTGCTGCTGCTGCTTTAATTTTTTTCTCCTCTTCCCTAGCCATAGCCTCAGCCTTTGCTTTTTCTTCTGCGGCCTTGATAGCAGCCTCCTTTTCCCTCTTCTTTCTTTCTACTTCCGCGTCCATGTCTCTTATTTGCTTTTGTATGCCACCCCTAACACCATCAGCTATCCCTGCAACTGTATTCTCTAGATTTTTCCCAACTGGACCATTAAAGAAATCAATCGTCATTGGAGGCACCATTTCAGTTTTAGCATAGTGCCATGTGGTTCCAGCTGCCGGTCTTATTACCTTAGCCACAGCTAAAATGTAAAAGACTTTATAAAATACATTTTTATACTAGCAAAGCAGAATTTGCTACCGATAAGTTGGTAATGCCGAACAATGATTTTAAATTTCAAACAAACATTATTGACTAATTCTAAAAAAATATTTTTGTTTAACACCATGGCCCATCCCCCCCAGTTTTAATTTTTTTTCTAACTTTTTCGAGTTCATTGACAAGGTATTTTTCTTCTTTTGGTAACATCGAGTCCCGGAGGGATTTTAATTTTGTTGTTATAAGTTCTGATATATTATCAAAACTCGACTCTATTTTAGTTACAACGGGACTGGCAATGAGTGCCTTTGCTTTAGTTTTTGATATTGCACTCTTAGAGATACCCCACAAGTTCGTTACAGCAGGTTTAGCTTTCCTCATAGAAACTGCAACAAACAAAACAATTAATAACATTTATGTAGGTACTTATTAACGGTTCTTTATTATAAGGTTTTCCATCTATCACATCACTTAAACAGACAATAAAATTTCCATTTTTGTTTTGTAAGGTACAGTTTCTTTGAGGCACTTAAATAGATACATCCATCACAGATTAGTGATACATACATAGGGCCACGTCACAAGCTATTCTAACAGCTCTAGCCATTTGAATATTTCTTTAATAAATCTGTATTTAACTCTATAGACTCTGAAACTTGATAAAATTTAAGCTAAAAATTTTTGATAATGCGTGACATTGTCACACTCAAATGATCTGTTATTTATCATGGATGACATTTGTCGCCAGCTATAATCATAGCCAATGAGGGTAGCGACCTACTTAAAATAATAAAAAGTACGGCCACACCGCACACTTTCTCATTCATTTACCAATCGACATATTATTAATAATTTGACGAACCTCAAAACCCTTGTAATGAGGGTAGGCCTCCGCCCCCACAGCATGATTACAAATGCGGATGCAGCCCAGACGGAGATTTTAAAAGGTGTACTTTATAACTAAAAAAAGTGGGATCTATATAATTTTAAAGTGCAAACCATTATTTTTAAAGTGCATCATTATAAGTTTGTTTTTGCAGAGCAAATACGAATAAACCCACGTTTAAATATTTTGCAATTGAAATGTGCGAGTGCGCCGAACAAATCACTGACCCAAATCAATTGTTTTGTGTGCACTTAATCATAAAATATTAGGTATACCTAAATGCATGTTTATTTGCACTTTAAACATACATATGTACATACCTAATGCACTGCCTACGCAATGTTTATAATTAATTAAAAACAAATCAACAGCCTATCATGTCTGCTGGCCTGTTGGGGCACAGGCGTGCGTATATAATATGTTGGCTAACCTACTATTTAAAAGTAAATTCGTCGGTTTTGCTTACAATTTTAATTGTTGTGTTTATCTTTGATGCGCACGGCGCAACAGAGCACCCGTATACCCTTGTTCTCATTTAAGGTGTTTACGTACATACCTACCATAGGTACCTAATAAAATATAGAAATGTTCTATTTTGCTATACCTATTCAAATGTTTTTATTACTAGTAGTTCCGTGAGAACAGTAGACCTCGCCAGCCCTTATAAACCAAACCTAAAAGAAACCAACAAAAGTCAACTTTGGAAACAGAAAAAGTACCTACTAAAGTGACAAAAATTAGCACTTTAAAGCTTAATATTTCGCAAACGGATCCCTGAATCGAAAAATGTTTATCACACACCCGCAATATTTTTGAAAGACCCATCCAACGATACCCCACACCATGGATATCACGCGGAAAAAAATAATTTTCCATTTTACGTATGCAGTTCTATGAACATAATTTATTTTTTCAACTTTCTTAAGTCGATCCACTATTACTCAAAAACTAATAGAACCTACTTAGCCGTAATAGTTTTCCTTGTAACTACGTTATATATGCTACTGCCATGAATTTTTTCACATTTCCAGAAGCAACCGTTTAGCTGGCAGGGGGGGGGGACACGTGACTCTAACAAAAATTACCGCTTTAAAGCTTAATATTTCGCCAACGGATCCCTAAATCGAAAAAATGGTATTCACACACCAGCAATATTTTTAAAAGACCTATCCAACGATATCCCACACTATGGGATTCACAAGAAAAAAAAAGTTCACTCCCACTTTGCGAGTATGGTAGGTACTCTAAAAAAAATGTTTTTCAAAATTTTATTCTACTCATTTTGTAGGTTTAATTAATTTATACATATGCCAAATTTTCGTCAAAATCGGTTGAAAAATGCGACCTGTAGAGAATTACAGACAGACAGACAGACAGACAGACAGCCGGACAAGAGCATTTTTGGCCAGTCTCGAAACGTAGACGCTTCGCTCGCTTCGCTCGCTCGGTCAATTATTGCTATACGGGGCAACAAGTAGGAGGGCCTCCTGATGTTAAGAGGTCACCGCCGCCCATAGACAGCTGCAACACCCGGGGGGTGCTGGTGCGTTGCCGGCCTTGGTTGATGGGCTCTTTTGACTCTCTTCTTGAAGGACTCCATATTGGCCGCCGGTAGAACCGATGGATGTAAAGTTTAGTGTAAGTAAGTACCTATACAATACTAAATACCTACTACCTATTTATTTATTACAAGGCCCATACCGCTTAACAGAAAAACGTTCTGTTCCGTTGCCGATACTGACATAACGTACGGTCAACCGCACGTTAGTGGAAACAAAACCAGTATAAACTGGTCTCTCATAGTATTGAAACTCCCTATAGGCTAGGCCAACTCAAGGTCAAAGTGTATCCATTGACGTGCGGTCGACTGTACATACCGAATACACTTAACGAACATGTGCGTGGTTCCCTGATAAAACCCTTCCCGATTTACCCGAACTAACGGATGAACTGATTTGACGCAAATAGATAGACACTCAATTATTACAGTTGATTAAATGTACAGCACCTATTTATGATTTATAATGGATGCCAATGGCGTGAACGGTGTCGTCACTCGTCATAACTCACAACGCACTAGCTCTAATTGTCTTGTCACAATCACAAGTATAGATAGCTCGCCAGTATGTAACACTTTCGCTTCGCTAGTCGCTAATAACACTAAAATTGTCCACACTAGTTACAACATACGTTACATCTTTCTGGAGTTCTTTCGAAACACAAAACCATATTGGTTTGGTATATGTCCTATACATTCGATGAATTATATATACATATTTCATACATACAGAGAGTCCCAAAACTCAACGCCAATACTTCAAGAGGCAATGGACGTCATTAGAATACCTAATAATAGTTAGTCGTTAGATAACTGATTTTAGTATAGTTATAATGTCAATGTGGAATGACCTTCTCTCTGACGCTTTTCCACAGCACTACGATATGGAGTCCTTCAAGAAGAGAGTCAAAAGAGCCCTTCAACCAAGGCCGTCATCGCACCAGCACCCTTTACCCGTCAGGAGGCCGGCCTGCTTGTTGCCCCCGTAGCAAAAAAAAGTGAGTTTTTATTTTTAATTCATGATTTCGACAAAAAAAATCCAAACGTAAAGCACTAGATACTTAGTACTAGTTTTGTATTAGATACCCCTTTGTTTAAGTACCTACGCTGCGCTGAAGAAGTGAAGAGTGAAGACCGCAGGATCCCCCGCCGCCAGATGAACCGATGACGACCTGAAGAAATGGCTGGACACACCCTCCGTATATCCAGCTAGTTTCTTCATAGCGTTCAATGAGTAAGGCAAGGTCCAGCAATGGACGTCGAAGGGGATAATATGATGAGGATTTCATATACATACCTATTTGATAAATCCCTTTTACATTATGGTGAAACAATTTGGAATAAAGTTGTAGGGAGCAAAGTAACCGACACATCGCCGGGAACTGCGAATGACAAACGTAACCTTTGGTGAGTTTTCCAATAGACCGCATACCTCTGTAATTAGCACGTTTAGTGTCGCTTCGGCTGTGTCCTAACGCGTTGTTAGTGTGTCCGTGTGAATAAAACAATGTGCTCATATTGCAAGTAAACAAACAGGTGAATCTGATGTCCAAAGCGACCACGACTGCCTTGCGGTTTGTGGTTGAGACCAATCTGTTAATAATAAATGTCTCCTAGAAATATGACCGAGCCGGTCGAACCCTTAGATGAAACCGAATAAAGGAAGATACGTTACTTTCTTACTGAAAATGGTCCAATGAAACCAAGTACTTTGCTCAATCCAGTTCAGCATGGAACAACGCGACGGCTTGCTTGATTGTATGTTATTTACGGAATAATAAGCAATAGAGGTTGAAAAATAAACTTTAGGTGTTTTAGTGAATAAACGTGGTGCACGGAGGATTGGTGGTGAGTAACCTCTTAATACTGCTGAAGGTTTCAGCTATGTGTTCGTGCATTGCAGTTTGCAGTCGTGCACCGAGCCTAGTTTTCGTATAAGCATGTAATAGTACATTATGATATAAGTGCGTGTAATTTTCAAAGCGCACGTATGTCATACGACGTTTTATAACATATTTGCGAGGAAATAAATAAAACTCGGAAAACGAATAAATGTTTAATTACTTGTTAAAGCAGTTATAATCACTACTTGACGACATTTTCAAATAAAAACAATACAGCGAAAAGAAAAAGCGCATGAAATTACATTGATTGCAGGCTTGTATAGCACTTTTCTCAAATAAGGCGCGGAAATGGTTTAATAAAAAATTATATATACAGGGTGTTTTTTTTATATTATATTCAGATAGATCTCGTCGAGCCCTTTCATTAGAGTACTATGAACAAGGGTCTAGCACCAGCCGTTCCGGAGATATGGCCAAAAGAGTGGTTTTTTTTTCATTTGGCCATATCTCCGGAACGGCTAGTGCCAGACCCCTCGTGTTTGTACTCAAATGAAAGGTCTCGACGAAATCTAGTTGAATATAATATAAAATAAAAACATTCTGTATATACAATTTTATATGAATATACAGGGTGTTTTTTTTTGTATTATATTAAGATAGATCTCGTCTAGCCCTTTCATTTGAGTACATGAACATGGTTCTAGCACTAGCCGTTCCGGAGATATGGCCAAAAGTATTTTGATTTGCCCAAAGTATTGTGACAACCCTAAGTCGTGATCGTTCAGTTCAGACGGTTCACAATTTTAATAAAACTTTTCATATTTTTGGATTTCCGCGCATTATTTGAGAAAAGCACTATACAAGCCTTGGCTTCAACCAGACATTGATGGCCTCACGTATCACCTTCACAAGCTCATCCATCAATGCCTCTGTTGCGGGCCGCGGCAGTAATGTACTATTGCTAATCGTTCGTTTTTAGACGGAGCATCTTGATAAACTGTGCGTTTTACTTTACATCACCGCACACGTGCGTTTTACTTTACATTACCGCACAAGTGCGTAATGAGATACAAAACGATATTGAAATTAGTAAAATAAGTGACCCTTTACGAGCAAATATGTTATTAAAGAGTTTTATCACGGTCAACTTGTTCACCAAATTGTCAAAAGGAATTTGACTAATTGTAAGCCACTCTCGGCACGTATCGCAGTCAGCCAAGGTGATTCAACCACGTTAGTCAGCATTTCGACAGTAACCCCGATCTCTCACTTTTTCCTTCCTCCAGATTGTTTTTGTGCCTTGTCCCAGTTCGCAGGTTCGTTGCCTTCGGCCGTTAACTGGACAGTTTTTTGCCGACTACGTCTCAATGACCACTCGATATGACATAGCGGTGAGGCGCCATAACATTATTTTTTCTAAGTGCTCGTTTTAATGTGGGCGTGGATTGGTAACGACATTTCTTGCTCGAGCACAGTACCGTGAGATGAGAAAACGGCGCCCGGGGCAAGTTATGTTTGGCGCACTGCATCAAGCACTGCGCTTGAAAGATAGGCCGTCGGAGGAATTTAATGCTAATAAGGAGAATACTATTAATATTATTAATATTTATTTATTAGTATTATTTATAAGTAAGTATTTACTACGTACTCATACCTAACTACTTTAGATTTTTTAATTTTATGCAGAAATGGATTTCTAGAAAACTCGATAGCTTCAAGAATAATCATGACATCACAAGATAATGAAGGAGGGTAAGTAAGAGAGGAAACAAGTTTCTAGCAAGTTAACACTTACCTAGATTGATGATTGTTGAATCCAGATCATGGATGCTACAATTGCCTTTTATCCGTCACGTCACGGCCTTACATGCACGTGACTACACTAAAAGTTACTCATTTAATTTTTTGTACCTACTCGTATAAGTAGAGTCACTTAAATGAGCGACCCTGCTCGATTTTATAATTACAACCACTTCCTATTCATGAATCGCATCAAAAGCAGCAGCACAAAGCAGTTCAATTTGGCAGGCAATGGCGAATTACCTTAACAAAGTCAGCACCAGGTAGTTAGATAGGAAATCTTCACAATTTAATTTGGCACATTCAGTATTACCATACAATGAGTCAATGGAACAGCGGTCAGTAGCCTATGCAAAAATAAATTATCTAAGTATGGCAAAAAAGGCTCGAGTCCTCGAGTCGTAATTTTGAAGACTTGAGTCCATTATTTAGACGGCATAGTTAGGCTTGAAGTGTCGAGTTTCTCGTCGCCTCGAATCTTAAAAAATCTTAAATAAGACTCGAGTCCTGCCTGCTCGATGATTGTAGAAATGATCGTAAATTTACATTATTATAGCATCGTTATAAAATAGCATGGGAAACTCGAATTTGCAAATATACTTTAATCTTTTCCCTACAAAATATACTATAGTTACCTACCCACTGGATGCTTCAAAACGTCCTTTAAACTAACCGTGGTCAATCAATTTCATTCACTTAATTACGTAATACGTTGGTTCTTCAACAACATGGTCTGATGGGCATAAAACGTGAGTATTCTATACAGGTGGTAACGTAAGGAAATAGTAAGGGGGTCATGGCAACGGGTGTTTTTTCAGAGGATTATGATTGGCAAAGTAATGACTTTGGCCTTCTATTTATTTATCAAAGGAAATAATTCATTCATGATAAATTCTAAGGTTAAATCGTAAGATAAAGTTTATTTTAAAATAAATATTATTAATTAGATAGAAAATTCAACGATAAAGACCAATTCATACAGAATTGAATAATTTGTCTACCGAGAAAATGAATGAAATGAATAACCCGGGTACTTACTTCAAATATTCATATCCATTTAAGATTGCATTCAAATACATTTACTAGGGAATACTTTACAAGGTGCGCCCCTTCGGTACCAAAATCCATACTTATAAATGCGAAGGTAAAACTCTGTTTGTTACGTTTTCACGCCTAAACCGCTGTGTGGAGACGATACCTGGGACAGGACATCGGCTACTTTTTACCGCAGTAAACCGGACGGATGTAGCCGCCAGCAACAGCTAGTGATTTATTAAGGTAGGTCATAAATGAGAGTGTTTCTCGCGTTGTTACTCTTCTCATCCAAACCCACTAAATGAATTCGAATACGGTTTTCATTGTTTGATACCTGGTAATTCGACAAGGAGGCTGCGCGTCAAACTTACTAGTGATTTATAAAAACTGGGCTGGTGATGCTTAGCTTGCTCCAAATAAAGCTGCCTGTAATCCAATCTCATTCGGCTACGTAATCCTGTGCTCAGCTTATCAGTATTTATACTCTAAGCGTGCGCACACACATCAAAGTGTATTATTAATCCCATTGATTGTTTAATCCAATTGATCCCCAACTTGAATATTGAGCGACCCATCCATTAGGTCGGATCAGTCAATTAAACCTATTGGTACCGGGTTTAACATACTAATTTCGGGTACCCACTTACTTACCTATTGTGTTCTGTGCTTGCGTCATTTTCGATGCAAAATGATTTCTGGTTTTGATCGTAAACGTATGGCTTCTTACTTAGTATCTATTTCAGTAGATTATTAAATTTGTTTTTTAAATATTCATTTATATAATTTATCGCGAGCGACTTTCTTGCTACGGCTTAGCGCTTTTAAAAACTCCGTGGGTAAAAGGGCGCGAGCACTCACCAAAGAGATCCTATCTCTATGGTTAAATGTATATTTGTCTCTTACAAATAATTCAAATTTCTAACACCGGCAGAATTTATTTAAGTTTCGGAGATTATCTAGCAAACTCACAAACTTTACCTATTTACCACATAAGTAATTATTTATCACAACATAAGTAATTTAAATTGAAACAGTATTTCCTTGGCATAAAGTTATTAATCAAAACAATGTACCTACGTAAATACTTAAAATATTATAGTTATATACAAAGGAGATTATATAAATGACTTCAAAAATCGTGACCGGGAAGACCATGGCAACTAGCCCTCTGACGTCACGCGGAGGTGGTGTTATCATCAAATCCTTGTGATGATCTCACACTCTATCAATGTCTAATTCATTCGTGATATTTTTTAACATTATGCCATTGATTCGTACACGCACAGACGCACACCCATTATGTAAATCGTTAAGTAAAGGAACCATTTGCAATATGCTACTGCTATTTTTTACCACACCAAAGAGCACAGAACGCGCATGCGCTGGCATCGCCGCGGGGCCTGCAGCGGCCGGTGACATTTTCAAACTCTTTGCCCCTTTAACTATAACGACGTGATTTTTATGCATTTATTATTAAGTATGTTATTCAGAAGACGTTTGTCCTCATCCGGCTCGAAGGATCACACATACCTGTACCTGCAATATTTTTATAGCTTCTTATAATACACCTGCTATGAACAAGATTTTCTACGTGTTAATGATGATTCGTGCATGATCTCACTCGCTTCACGATTTTAAACTGATAATAAGATATAAATAGAAACAATTTTATAAAACTGGTCAGTCAGTGATCCTGTTTCGAACCGAGGGTTCTCCTATGTATTTATCTATCCTTTAGGATTTTTGGATTCAAAGAATTGTTTCACAGAGATCACTTAAAAATATTATAACTCGATCCTTAATACTTGTTTAATCCCAATTAAGGACTTTACTACCTACACTTTTAAAAATTTGAATTTTCCATTCTGCGCCAGGCGGTTATGCAGAGTTGAATGAATGACTGCTTTTAGTTTAAATATTCGCGACGTATATTTGATTTTGTATAATGTATTGAATTGTAAGTATATTAACTTGACTTGTAAATACTTTAACCAACAAAATATTGATTGATTGAGTCTCTACTAGGTCGATTGTTACATTGCAACACTGTGCCCTAATTATAATTTGGATTTCCACTTTATATTCTACTGTATATTACTAACAAAACCCATAAAATTTACTTTATCTTTACACTGTTCTAATATCGTAAAATCTGCGGGTAAACAAGCGGAACCACGTTGTTTGCGGTAGTGAGCCATGCGGTGACGTGACGTCATATCCTTGCCTGTTTCAGTAAAAAGCACTGGGTTGAATATTCGCATAATTTAAAATGCTACGATAGCATTTCGTAATGTAATGACTATGAATAGGTAGGTACTCTTTAATTTTCTTCACGGAATGAACTCGTTTTTATGGGTTATGACCACATACGCAGGTCTTGCGTTAGACTTTCGATTCTAGTAATTCCTTCTAAAACATTTATAATAGGATAGAGTTGATATGGTTATATTTTATACCTAGAGGTCAAGAAGGCTAGGTATTTGTTACTCTGGACATGTTGTTTGAATCATCCAGCTAGAACAAAAGAGACAGAATCATAATTACTTCCTCACGAGCAGGACTTCGAGCAATGCTTTAAAAAAACTATAAAAAAAAACCATTTTAAGCAACACATTCTTTTCCGACGCTTTAAAAGCTGCCTCGTAATCGTAAATCATTTAGTCATCACTAGGCAAGTACATACATTGTTATCATATATAATTAAAATAGTATAGTGTGTGGGATATACACAGGGTTGGATGGGACGACCCACTTTCCCGTAAGGATCATTGAGTTAGTAATGGTTTCAATTTTTATTTATTCTAAAAGTTGAATTTTATACTCGTTACAGTATTTTGTAGGATCATTGACCCCGATCAGCTGGCATATAGGGTTGAAATTTCACATTAAATATCCGAGCTGTACCTAACTTGAAAACGGTTAAAAATGTTAACATAGGTAGTTCCATTTGATAAAAGTTAGTACAATGGCAACCCAATCTCATATTTTCAGGAAAGAGGGTCGTATGTGTCTAACTTTATATATAAACGTACTTTAAAAATAATGGATTTCACTTTAAACAGCTTAGCTTTAGAATTAATGGTTTGAACATTAAATTTTTATACTTCTAGTTTTATTTGTGTAAGACAATTTTGTATTCCTGAATAATATTGTGAACATGGAGTGAACACAGAAAATATTTAAAGGGCATTGAAGTTTTTAAATAAAGGTCAAATGACATATGCAACCACTAACTACTAGTAGTTCCGTGAGAACAGTAGACCTCGCCAGCCCTTATAAACCAAACCTAAAAGAAACCAACAAAAGTCAACTTTGGAAACAGAAAAAGTACCTACTAAAGTGACAAAAATTAGCACTTTAAAGCTTAATATTTCGCAAACGGATCCCTGAATCGAAAAATGTTTATCACACACCCGCGATATTTTTGAAAGACCCATCCAACGATACCCCACACCATGGATATCACGCGGAAAAAAATAATTTTCCATTTTACGTATGCAGTTCTATGAACATAATTTATTTTTTCAACTTTCTTAAGTCGATCCACTATTACTCAAAAACTAATAGAACCTACTTAGCCGTAATAGTTTTCCTTGTAACTACGTTATATATGCTACTGCCATGAATTTTTTCACATTTCCAGAAGCAACCGTTTAGCTGGCAGGGGGGGGGGACACGTGACTCTAACAAAAATTACCGCTTTAAAGCTTAATATTTCGCCAACGGATCCCTAAATCGAAAAAATGGTATTCACACACCAGCAATATTTTTGAAAGACCTATCCAACGATATCCCACACTATGGGATTCACAAGAAAAAAAAAGTTCACTCCCACTTTGCGAGTATGGTAGGTACTCTAAAAAAAATGTTTTTCAAAATTTTATTCTACTCATTTTGTAGGTTTAATTAATTTATACATATGCCAAATTTTCGTCAAAATCGGTTGAAAAATGCGACCTGTAGAGAATTACAGACAGACAGACAGACAGACAGACAGACAGACAGACAGACAGACAGACAGACAGACAGACAGCCGGACAAGAGCATTTTTGGCCAGTCTCGAAACGTAGACGCTTCGCTCGCTTCGCTCGCTCGGTCAATAAGAAAGGAGCTAAGTATATAATCTTCGATGACAGGGTGATCACATGCATTTTATACGTTTTTAGAAATAATCATTTTATATTTAATGTACACGTACCCCTAAATAGCAACAAATCGTTATACCAGTCTTTTGTTTTGTTAGTAGACTCAAGGCGAGATGTGTCAATTAGCCACCGGACGAGGTAAGGTTCTTTTTGTTAACAGCTTATCTCTACAAATGGCCACTGTTGGCCTTAGGGGCAGAGGTCATGTCACACATAAAGTAACACAAGACACAAGCATTTGAGGAAGAAATTACAAACAATTCAGTGTTTGATAGTAAGTATAACATTTGTGAGATTCAATAAGTTCTATATGAATTCCGAAATATCCGTTAGCCGATGATCTGGCTTACTTCAATTTGAAGCGAATATACAGACAGAAAGACGATTCGATTTACAATGTTATTAATTAATATAATACTTCCGGGAGCAAGCTGCCGGGTTGCGCTAGGAAGCCATGTGTGATAGTAGAAAATGTATTACACAATTTCCTAGTCAGGGAGTTTGCGTAGGATCAAATGTGCTTTCACATTTAACAAGAATGATAATTATACTCCGTAGTAATCGGTTCCAGTTCCAGGGGCAACCTTCCGGGTTGAACCTTCTGATGAAAAACATCCGAAAATCGAAAACAAGTTTTTAAAAGAACACTATACACACATTGGTAAAACGCATTATCTGTGGCATTACATACTAATCCTTTCCGTTACCTACTCTAAAAGTCGACTGGAAGATGAAGAATAAGTGGGGTAAGTCTGCCTTTGTATAGTTTTAATTTTTAATCCTATTTGTGATTGCTTCTGAAAGTTTTAGTACGTCTACGTACCTACAATAAAGTGTTTACATACATACGAGTGAATATTATAAAATGGTACATTTACGTTATACATTATTAAACTCATAATTAAACAACCAGTAAAAATAGTGAATGGTTTTTTCCAATCACTGAACACTAAACTCAACCTGATTCTTGTTTCAATGCAACAACAAAAAAATCCAGACTCATGGGGATGAGTCTGTTTTTTTTTCCATATTTTTGCATATACTATATTTTACTCGTATGTCGGTCTGACATCGTATATAAACTGTAAACTCCAAATATTTGTGTTGCGCGCATTATCACATGGATTTATTTGCTTTTGTAACAACTATCAGCTTCTGGAGAACATCTTACATTCAGGTCAAAATACCTGTACTACTAAATGTAGGTTAGTGGACTGTATAGTTTGTTAACATATTTCAATAAGAAGCATAGAATAGAATAAAACTTTAATTGATACACAAGGCAGCATTATTATTTTTCGTGCATTAATCTATACCTCTGCACTTTCGTGCTGCGTTTTTGTTACGCATAACTAAGATGTGGCTAAGATGCCAAATTTCAGATTTGTAACTTCACTGATATTACAACAAATTTCCAGTCCTCGGTTAATAAACAATTATCGACCGACAACGGCTATGCTCGTTCAGTTCAAATTTCAATGAATTCAGTCGGACGGGCGGCGGGCGGGCATGTTGCTAATCTGGACTGGACAAAAAACGTTGTCGGGTTCGCGGCCCTATGCCTATCACAGTCCCTCGTTGCAGGCAGGCATGAGGCAGGCTCATGGCATCCCAGTCCACCCACTGTAGCTTCCGATCCGAAGCACACACACAACTTCACACAAGTGCGACCACGACCGTCCGGTCCGTCAGCCAGCCAGCTCAGTTCGTCTCGCGCTAGCATCGGGGGCGCCTGTGCTGCCACCACATCCGTGCATTACAATACAATACTTGCCTCATCGCAAGTTGCAAGAATTAAGTGCATTACTGAAAGATATTTCGTGCATTTACGGAGTGTCACCAACCACGCCGCGTAAGACACCGCTCCCGTGCAACCTGGCTCGCGATACGCGCAAATGCGGGTTTGGAACATTTGCGCCAGGGAAAACAAACATAGCACCCCGGTGAGTTTATTTAAGTAATTGGTGATTTATTTTAAAAGGTTTTGTTTTCACTTTCATCATATTTTATAGTCATACGGGATTCAACTGGCCTGAATGATGCAGAGAATCAGCGATAGGAAAACCGTTTCAACTAGTTATGTTAATTAACTCCACTAATCTTGTTTTCGATTCGATCTTATTAGGAATAGGTCTTAGTTATGTCTGGGGAAAGCAAAATCTCTTCATTTTACTAATTTTAGGGAGGTACGTACTATTGCTATATAGTGCTGATTAGGTAGGTAGGTGCCACAGTTTCGTAGGTATACTTATACCTAATTAATTAGTTATAGTAGGTAGTTTCATTTTATGTATGTCATTACTTTCCAGAATTTGACCTTTAATAGCGACACTATCGGATAGTGCAAAATACAGCATGTGTATTTTTTTTCAAAATCATTATATTCGGTTCCAGAATTATTTTTTCAAAAATGTAATGTTGCAGTTTTAGTTTATAACGACCCAAGAGGTTTAATTGAAATATATTAACAGAAAATATAAATTAACAATATAATAGCGTGTTTCAGATAAATCTTGTCTGTTATTATGGGAATCAAATTACAGATTGTTAACAACACGAAGAATGAATCATTGACCATGTTTAATTTAAAACAAACTTCTTCGTAACTTACCTACCTACTTAATATATATATGAAACGTTGTAAAATATACATTTTAAACATTTTGTAAACTTCATTCTTTGATGTTTGGCCCAGTGATTCTGTCTTTTTGCATCAAGCGTTAGATTAAAAGGCGTAGGCTCGTCGATTCCGTCTGCGGACATTATAAGGCTAGGTACTTACCTACCTACCATACAACCACGTTAGTGGTAGCACTTTGACCTTGAGCTAGCCTACCCTATTAGGGAGTTTCAATACTATGAGTGAGAGACCAGTTATAGTAATGCTTTTGTTTCCACTGATCTGCTGTCGACCGTACCGTACACGATGTCCTGGTTGATATTATACCTATCTACCTATGTGTCTGTACTCTACCTACCTATGTATTTATATTATCTGCTTCCCATATAGCTAAGGAGAAGAAATTGAAATAGATTTACTATTTGAATTAGATATGAATTCGTTACATCAAGTAACTTACTTAATCCAGACATTTTGAATTTAAACTAAACTAAAACATCTACTAAAACTAAATAAAAATTACAGCGTCTAATAAAGTAAAATAAAGTAGTTATTACCGGAATTGTAGTTATTACTGGACGAACAGTTATAACACCTACAATGTCTCAAATAAAATAAGTAACACCTAGAATTACTCTTAATATCAAAAACGAATAACTCCAAATACGCTGGATGCCAATGTGATGCCTCTGGTGTTGTTGTGGCATGTTCAATAGAGTGTTTTACATACAGAGTTAACAGATAATACACATCATTACATCTGTCTCTGATAATGGTACCTAGGTACTCTTTATTCACCATAATATTTTATACCTACCTACTTATTACCTATATAATATAGTTCCAATACAATAAAATTTTATTAAGAAACACAGCCATAGAGAGATTGTGTACTAATTTTTGCGCATCTTTTCAAAAGACATAGAGGTGTTTCGTTTTCTACGATTTTCAGATTGTACAGTACCACAGATTAGTGATGTACAGTCAATTTAATTTGGATTAGACGCATCGTAATTCATTGGACGTAAGTAAATAAAATTGTACGTCTTCCTTTCGAACGTAATTTAAATTCCCTGTGGGCGAATTTTTCACTTTGGACCAATTTCAATGTGGACGTACACTAAACGCTAGTATTTCATTGCACCCGTTGGCGACATTGTTTGCTTGTCAAGCCAAATCGCGCCAGACGTAGCAACGCTCGTTGCATGCATGCTATACAGCCACCTATTGCGATACGGTTGAATCACTCCCCTCTGTCGCCGGCTTCAAATCAATAGACCGGCACACGGTGGACCAGCCAGTCTGTCTACTCTCTACACATTGTGATGGGACGTAGGTTTATATGGATTTAAATATGAAGACAGCAAGTCATCGTGAGCATGACTATCTACTTGTCATTAAAGTAGGTACACCTAGAATTAGATGTGTAGGCATGCGGGTCAATTCGTGTTCACCAAACTACGGAAAAAGGGGTGTGGAAGAAATAATAGTAATTAGGTAAATGGATACGAAATAATGACCTCAAAACCCCTTTCTGGTTGAAAAAGAATCCAGTACTATACCTACTTACTTACAATATTCTAGTATTTTTCATTGATGTGATCTGTATAATGAGGTAATCCGTAGAAGACCTAAGGTTACCGACATAGCCAGACAGCAAGTTGAAGTGGCAGTGGGTAAGTCACATATGATCGGGTGTGGTGGCTTTATTGAGAAGGCCTGTGTTGCAAAAGTCGTGCATGAATAATACACAGAGATAAAATTTTCCCTCTACTTATAAATTCCAGTGTACCTATGGAAATAGGTAAAATATGAGGATACTAGGTACATTAATTAAACAACTTTTAGTAACAATAATATTTTATCAGCTTTAATTTCCGTTTGAATTGTTATTTTAGTAATTAATTTAATTGAAACTAACTATACTTTTACTCAGTGTAGTATAAAACTCAATTTAGGTAGGTTACATTGAAACGACATTCTCACTGTTCGATAATAGAATTTACTCTGTCAGTGCCATGTCACCTATTCGTCAAAACATTGTTTAAAAAGCACGGTTTAAGAAACTTTAAAGTTTAAAAGGAAGTAACTATAGAATGAAATAGCATGCTTGTTGCACATCCAAGCGTGACAATTCGCACAATTACCGTCGTGGGTGCTATTCTTATTGGTCCGAGCAAAACGCCGGCTCTATTCATTTCTCAGTGGACTGAAAAGGCCAGTTTGATATGGCCTTTCAGTTAGCTGCGAAGTCTTTAAATATCACTTGGATTGGGAGATCATGTTAGGCTGGCGACAAGGAACCCTTTCCCCCAGACAAACAGATGATTACACAACGAGGGCCGTGAACGTTCTTCAAGTAGGTAGCCGCCGCTATAATGTCCCTCAGACAGACGTTATTTATTTATGGAACATCTAAATCGCACAATAAGCGGATATAATAATTTGAATGTTGTTGTCATGTGCGAGTAAGTATACTAAGTATAGTAAGTATACGTACTTTACCTAAGGATGTAATTATTTTACCGTCTAAATCTAAAGGGTCAAACCGTTAAACCGACACAGAACGAAGCGCCCTGAAGACCAATTTTTAGCAATGAAAATTGTAAATGGAATGATCTGTATAATGTTACAGGCTGTAACAAAAACCATTAATGAATGTATTATTTTTCTATGTTTTCTATGAAATCACTCATGTGCTTATGGTAAGAGGCTGGGGATCACCCTAGACGCGATTCTGAGCAATGTATATACATTGCTCAGAATTTTTTTATTTTTCAATAAAAAACTTTTCAAAAAGTAATAGGTAAGACCTAAAAATAAAAGTTTATTTTTGTTAATTTTATTAAAATTCAACGTTGAAACGCTGTTTGATTATGACAAAAATAGAGATTTTAGTTTTTTCACCAAATGTTACTAAATCTACACCTGTAATACTTTTTTGATTGCGTCAGTCATATTATCAAGTATCTTGACAAGCTTTTAGACACGTAATATCCTTTTGAATACAAAGTAGTTGTACAAACAAACATTGTTAGTACAGTTAGCAACAAAAGTCCATGAACACAAATCCTTTACAAAACACCTTGCACACTATAAATTTTCACATGTTACTGAACAGTGTTGTACAAAATATTTGTAAACTGAGAATTCATTTTTCCATATTGCTGAACATTTCTAACTAAGAAATTGTAGTGTTCAGCGTTTATTTACCCACGCCTTAGAATATATTTGCATATGCAGGTTTCTTGACGATATATGTTTATAAACGCCTATTATGTAATATAAAAAGTATCTGAAAAAAGTCATTGGTATTTACGGGCCAAAGTCACTATATGCCCCGCGACCTTATGAACGGGAGGCGAGTGCAAATCCAGCAATCCATAGGCTACCACGGCTCTTTATGGACTGCAGGCACTAACTTTTGTAAGGCTATTGTGTTTCGCGACTTTTGACGTGGACTGTACATAGCCTGAGAAACCCACCCAATGAAAACAGCTTGCAGCAGCCCATGCAGTTAGCGCTTAGGTGATTAGACGCAGCTATGGCAGTATTTAGTGGTGGCCCCAGCGAGCGGCCGCTATTTAGATAACTGACCACAATGCGGCCCAGCTGCATTCCACGCCTCCTTGTGAAACTGGGAATTAGCCATAACTTATTTAAGAACCATTCCAACACGAGGGCCACACATCGGCGCATATTATGTTTCGAAAAGGCCAATGGCACGTCAAGTCTGTTCCAACACAAATGGCATACGAAAACGGGTTACCCACGTACTGAACACACGGATCTGGAAACATTGTGTCTAGTTAACGAAACCCGAAGTAAGTAATAAATGGCCCCCAGCCTTAGGGGGATTGATAACCCGAGGGTTTGCACAAAACCCACTTTCGCGGTGTCAGGGACGTGCAGGGACCGCCACTAATCATTGTTTTTGCTTCAACGACATAGATTTCAGAAACTATATACACTTGTACCTATTTCAAAAGTTAAGTTTTTTTTTCCATTAGGGTGTACCAAAAAATAATATCGTTTTACAAAATTTAAATGGTCTTTATATTCACCCCTATTCGTAGTGTACGTTTGTGCACTTTAACGTGGCATACACTGTATTGCACCGGGCGTGACCACTTTCGACTGGAGATATTTCTTCAATACATGTGGCCACCTCCACGCCTTCCGTCAGAGAGAGAAGTGGAGAGTTTCTACATCTATGACCCAGGGAGGAATATGTCTGTTTCACCGTGTGTTTGCAGTTTCAGCATGTCATAGTAAAACTACCCAGTCTGAGATGCTCCTGAGATGTTAATCAATGTGCGTACCAATCACATGGTTCTAACGTTACACAGCATTTGTACAACAAAAGGCTAATGGTTTAGAAGCATTGTTAAGAAATTCTTAGAGGTTATAAAAGGTCTGGCATTTCCTTTCACGCCTACTACGGGCTTCGTTAGCTTGAGTAATTAGTTGAGATTATAAACTGACTGAAGTAGGTACTTTTTGGGATTGTATTTATGACAGATAATTTACATCATCAACAAACCTTGTATCGATGCAATTTTGACAAAAAAAATATCTTTAAGTAAATTTTTTTTTTGGAGCCTCGATGGTTTTTTTTATTTATAATTTATTTATAGTTTTATAATAAGTTATTTTAGTCCTTTATAGTTATTTAATGAAATAAATTGGTTTTTATGAATTAAAAAAAAGTTAATTATTTATAAATAGGGCTGCCTAAGAGCGTCAGTGGCGTAGGGGATAAGACGCGGCCTATCATATCGAAAGGTACGGAGTTCGATCCCCAGCTGGGCCATGTACCAATGGGTTTTTTCTCGAAACTTAAGTACATTTACTGACTGCTCTCTAACGGTGAAGGAAAACATCGTGAGGAAACCTGCATACGCCGAAGAAGAAATTCTTAGGCGTATGTGAAGTCCACCAACCCGCACTGGGCTAGCGTGGTGGACTATAGCCCGAACGCCCTCGTGGGGAGGGTAGGCCTGAGCCCCAGCAGTGGGGACATTAATAGGCTGTTGATGAGGGCTGCCTAAATTATATGGTCGGTCGGTCTGTATCTGACCGCCCACACAGAACTAGTGAAAAAACCTTGCAACTACAGTCTACAGGAACTACCATGAGTTACATCAAACAATACTCGCTAGCGACTTTACTAAATTGTTTGTATAGAATTCCGTAAAGCCCTCCTGGCGGTTCGACAAGGAACTTGCGGCTACGGGACGCCTAAAAACAACTGCAATTACAATAAAGGAATAGTATAATTGTATGCCTGCGTTACTTTTCTCATTAATGAGACAAGCATCCTCCGCAACACAGATCATCCTTATGTGGAGATGTAGTAGAGATTAGGAACGTAATAAAATATTTCTCTATAATTATTATCTTCAATATCCCTGAGCCTAAAAACAAACATAAAAATAAATCCCGCAACATGCATCAAACACCCAAATCCTTCGTCTGATCCTATTTTATTTATTCTGTGGTCTGATACATCGAGTGAACATAATAATTTAGAGACAAATTGTGTTGATTCAGTAACACGAGTAGGTAAAGGTATTATATGTGGCGAGGTTCGAGTTACACTAACACGACATTTTATGACGCAAGTGTGGACACTCCTTAAACATCACACTTCGTTAATTTTACCTTATTAACCTGTAAGTTACCTAATTAAACCATTACAAGATGAATTTTATTTACCTGGGGAGGTATACACTTTAACTAAAATGTGAATTAATACTGACTGACTGATGGGTGCGGCTCCAATTTTAATTTTAGTTTCATATAAAGAAACAAATGTATTTCTACGAAACCGGTTACGTGTGAAGAAAAAAGTATTTGTAGGAAACTGGTTACGTAGAGCGGGTTTCGTAGGCGGCCGAATGGTAATAATAGAGGATAATATAAAGTTGATTTGAACCCGAATGCTCGTGTTTAACCTAACCTATTAAAATGGCATACGTTTTAGTATTTTCCCTGATGATTAGGTACCTACATAATAACTCTCGCTTATCCCTGCATCGCGGTTTACTGTATTGGCTATGTTATAATGATTTAAATCTGAAAAATGGCCAATCTGGCTGGTTTCAGACAAAAATATTACACTAAAGGACTTAGACACTTTGGTACAGAACCTTATTAGGTACTTTATACTATTACTTTATACCTTCAATGATAAAAGGCATCTTTAGGGCAATAAAGTAGAGAACTCCGATAATAGGCTGACGGACATTGCACATTGCAGCCAGACTAATTGCTTTGCTTCTAGATACTTTCGGTAATGGAACCTTTATGTTATTGAAAAACTTGAGTTGATGGGGTACTTTCAAAGAGATATGTGGTAACGGGATTCCTCGGGGCGGGATGCCGGGTAGCATTCCAGTACGGGTACATACGCTTCGGTGCCACCGTGGCGCCACGCGACGACCCGACCGTCTAAAAATAAGTTACTTCACTTATCTCACAAAAACACACACATTTTATTTATAAATAAATATATATCTATCACTGAATGCCTTTTAGAAGGAATTCTTTAACCACTTTCTTGTTCTGAGAGTTTTGTTCAGCGGGTTGTATATTTTTTAAGGATAAAGTATACTATCCCTCCTATTCGTGTGCAGTTTATGACGGGGCATCCTGTATATAATAAATAGTCCCCAGTGCTGTAAATGCACCGCGTTGATGTTTATTGCTTGAGGCGACCGCTGTCATTCAAGTGTCAGAAAATTGAATAGAAATTATGAGAAACAAGTTCTTAACTTGTTCTGTGACTCATCTGAACACTCTTAACAGGGTATTTGCAATACCTAGCGGCAATAGCGACGGCTCAGTTGGTTAAATAAAGAGTTTGCCCCAGGCATAATCCTAAGTGGGTATTATTTATCGAGCAAAAGAAAATTAGCCGTGCAACAAGTGTCTTATCCAACACCCAGCCAGGTTTATGATGTCAAGTTCTAGGATATTGCAAACTACAATACTATAGGCTGTTACCCACTACTTCGTCCTTATGGAACATAGATTTATGCATAGGTTTCCTTAAGATAATCCTTTCTTTTATTATCCTTGCGGATCAGTCAGTCAGCATATCAACTAATGTAACAAGTGGAGAAAACGAACGCTATATACCTACATACCTGTGTTAGAGCTTTTTCGATTTGTATCAGAACGATATACAGCTCGGGTGAGCGAAGTTTTAAAAATCTATGAATGTAGAATTAGGTACATAAGTACCTATTTTTAAAAAATCTCTCCAGGTAGCGTTCAATTTTTCCACTTTGTATGTCAGTAAATGATAGAGTCTATAGCAATTCAATGCGTGCAAGATTTATCGCGACAAGATCGAGAATTCGAGGCTGAGACTCAGTTAGCACGAATGTCATTGAATTTTTGCTGTCGAGTATTCTTGGCCGTAAGCCAACCAGACTAGGGATTTTACTCCAAACAGTTAGTTCCATTAAATGGCCACGTGAGAACACAATGGGCCAAGCCAGGCCACCCGCATCCGAAGGTATAAGTTCAGCGCAGTTCCTTGTCGGCCTGCGGAACCCTAACAACACATTGTAATTCATTCATAACTTTTATACATCGATACAATTCGATACCTAAGAATATTGGGTTGGTGGAGCTCAACCCAGTGGTCAGACAGTACCAGGATTTAATACGCGGTCTGCAATACAAAGGTAAACTAAAAACATAAAATATTCGCATGTAATGCCGTAAGAAATTGCAGCACGCAGTCAAATATGCCGCTTTAGTTTATGACGTGACGGATCGGCACCCGTGCTATTTTTGAAGTTCAATAGGTAGTAGGTACTTATCTGATAGTGTTTGATGTCGTTCTTGTGAAGAAATCAAGTGGAATGTATCATAAAGTCATTATTATTTATTTTTGTTTGTCTTTAACTACCTTGCACAATTACATTACATAGAAACTCTAGTAAATCTGGAGTTTTTAACTAGTTACCATGTAGTATGGATGTATCCATTGTCCAACCTTTATGTACCTACTCCGATTACTGTTAACAACCTATGGAACAGAAATTGAAATAAAGTACCTAGTTATAATAATGTAAAAATCATTCAATACTCAAATAAAATGTTTTATCATGCATTTCCCGAGTGGCTACAGATAAGGCAAATGGTCACATAAAATGAGTTTCCTCTTTCGACACTATTCAAAATCACAGAGCTGAGCATCATTCATTGTTTTGCTACGTTCTTAGTAATGAAGATTAAAACTTACGAATAATTACCATTCACAAACTCAGGGGCCAACTGTGAATTGTCAGGTATTGTCAAATCAAAACTGTCAGCTAAATATACCCTGGAAAACACATTCATTACAAAATTGACTCAAAGAAGAATGTGTCTGTGACCCCGCTGAATGAATGAGAAGAGATTGGAATTTCGGAAAGCTAGAGGAATCTGTAAGAATGACAAGACAATATTACCCAACCCCTACATGACAGAGCACATTGGTAGATAATTATTGAGGACCTACTTGAATAAATCCATACAATATCGCAATGTAGATTCTATGAATTAAATAATAGATAGAACTAAGCTTTCGTAATGACCATTTTGAAATCATTATAGAATAAGTTATTTTATACCCTTGATGATAAGCATCATCGCGTAGAATACTGAATATTACCACTATGTCGTAATATCCGTTACTAATATTTCATACATAGGTATAGGTATGCATCCTAATAAATTATGAATCCGAAAGTGAGTTTGTTTGTCACGCTTCCACGGTTCGACAACCCAACTCCATGAAATTTTGCATACCTACCATAGCCTGTTTAATGGAAATGATCATAGGATGTTTTTATACTATCACGGGAAAATCTGTTTGTGTGGAAGAAAAAACATTGTCCGCCGCGAAGCCGCGGGCAACAGCTGGTATGGGATAATGATGACAATTTGTGTTGAAATAGCTCACCGAACATAACGATCATAAAGATTATTATCTGTGACAATCCAAATGTCGCGAGTTACAGCCAGTCGCTGATTGCCATACAAACTGATACAATCAAGCACTCCAATAGACAATGACATTCAATAATGTGAATGTACTGAACAGTACAAGGGCATCAAGACCCATTTATGAATTTGATGGAGATGAATAAGATAATTTGCACTTGGAAATACCACAACTAGATTGATTTAGCAATAATGAAACCTTGCATAAAATTATTTACAGACTAATATAATCTATCAACGCGGCTCTAAAACTTCAAATTGTGGATGTTGGTAGGGTAAAGCTTTCTCAATCGATCTATGTCGGACGTTGAGTCGTTGTCCGTTGGTAATACATATTTTTTTTCCCCTTTTATTTTTACAATCTGTCACTTTTTTTTTGGACATTCAGTAAAACGTGTGACATATTCTAATATGTCTTGCTAGGTATACGCACATTGGCGCATCCCGATTGGCTAACTAGAGTCATGTGTGAGTAGGATCTCTAGCAGCATTGTCTTGGGGAATAACTTGGGTAATACATCTATAGTTAAGTACATTAATTATAACTCATTCCTTATTCACCGTACCAGCGTGGTTGCTGTGGACATCACTCCAACATGAGGGAAAGCCTAAGTCCGACAGCGGACGCCGACAGACTATATTGGTGATTAAAAATAAATATATGATTTCAACTTGTCGTTTGTCATTATTATTTTCATAATATCGAGGTCGTTTTAATGTGCTACAGTGTATCGGGTAATACATATTTAACTTTGACTATTGCTTGATTCCTTTGCCAACAAAAAGGTACACCGGCACTTTATACCAGCTTACGAATAATGTCACTAGAGTTCGAAGCTTTTACTGAAAAAAGCGGCTTTGAAAAATCTTACGCTTGTAACCTTAAATAAATCGGATGTCTCTCTAACACCAATTGTATAACTTTAACAGTTATGCCCATTTCAGTATAAAACGGACTACTTATAAACAAACTTTAAAATAGCACATGGCAACCATCCAAGATCAAAATGTATGTATTGTTTGTCTTTACTTCATTCCATGCAACTGCAAAATGCCAGACACAATCGAGCCACGACAGAATGTTTGGATCAGGGCCAATAGTGAGGGTTTAGACTAGAATACAGTATTGTCTGATCGGCGACTCGCAATGACATCCGGACCAATTTCGATTTCGGACGAAAGGTGAAGAGATCTCTCACTCGATAAAAGCGTCCCAGAGTTGACACAACAAATAATGTATCGGTAAACAAACAAACTGCCTTAAGACAAAAAAACCGCGTTCGTACAATAATATCTTTTCGTGTTTTTTTAGTTCAAAACTTCAAACGCATTTGAGCGCAAATTTAAAGTGCAATTTATTAGGTCGATGATTTTAACACTTTCATTCAATACCTGAAATAAATAGTTACCTACGTAAAGTACGTTCGATGTTGTAAATAGGTGTAAATTGGTTAATAAGACATATGTGTGCAAGATACGCATGCATTCTTATTTCATCACAGAGTTGTATGATTTCTTCATTCTACTGGACGGTATATGTAGACCATCACTGTCTAAAAAATTTGACTTTTGAAAATAATACGAGGTTAGGTCAAAATTGCTTTTCGTCTAAATACATTTACATATAGGTACATAATTCGACCCTGTCTTGTTTGAAAAACGTCGTAACCGATACAAATAAAATATTCAATTTCACACCTATGTAATGACTATATATAGGCGTATTTCATATTTAAAAAAAATGTTTTTTAATTTCGTCGATCGATAAAAACCCTTCGATTTATCTGAATACGCTGAGTCACCACGTTTAAACACACTTTATTAATTAACCGCCCAATTACCCTGACCTATATTACAACTTATTGGTCCAATCTGTTTCATAGACTAATAGAAATCGGCCAATAAGTCTGTCGTGTCGTGTCTCCATTAATTATTGTCATTGTCAAGCTATAAACAGTCACACCTAACTATACACCGTCAAGCGGCTTCGGCCGCGATAAATGCCGTTACAAATCAATTGGCATAGGAAAACAATCTCATTTGACGGTCCAAAAATAACAATAGATGGTTTTTCGAAGTGAACGACAAAGTTTACATGGTAATTATAAATCTGGCATGTTGTTACTGCTCGGGCAACTATATTTTATTCTATTAAACTAGGAAGTTCGATTTTAACTTGGAACAATCCAAGTTAGATAACAAGTTTAAAAAAAGAAAAAAATCTGAAAAAAATATTTGACGGAAAAAATTGTTCATCAAGACTTTTTAGCAAGAAGTTTCAAATCTCTTTGGTCGCGCGCGCGCTCCCTGTGGAGATCGCATCTTACATATTTAGTATCAGAACTTATGGTGCCATTTCCCGGGGAGGTGCTGACAAAGGAAGCGGAGTAGCGGGAGGAGGTTGCTAATACAAGTAGAGTTTGAAAATGAGAATGTGTGAGTGAGTTACAATATTGTAATCCATTTGATGACGATCGCCGATTTGACACGATTTTGACACCCATAGGATGCTTTTATTACTCATCCATATGGGAGTGGCAAAATTTTTTGATTGATGCCTATTTATTACCGCGCGAATACTCCAAATTTAATTGCTGTTGTTTTGATCTGCCTTGATTGCGATAAAAATCATCAATCAATCAAGTTTCCCGGATAAAAAGTAGAAATAATGAAACGACGACGTCATATCGGCCATTGGCTACTCTCTCAATACCTTTGCATTCTCTTCATATACCTACCTAATAAGTAGGGTACGATATTGCGCTCAGGAACAAAATGTAGAATTCTCATAATGTTGGATTCTCAAAATGTTGAATCTCAAAATGTTGAATCTCAAAATGTTGAATAATAATTCTCATAATGTTGAATTTACTGTTTATGTAGTGATACTACAGACACAGAGCTGTGTTCGTGACTTTACCACAGAGTATATAATACTTTACTGCGCTAATAATTACATGTATCTACCTAAAAGTTACAGTATACATACAGTCACATTCATATCAATTGAAATAAAAAATACATCTAAAATGTAATCAGCGGTTCTTACGACGATATGTAAGCGCTCTGCTGTGCTTCACGCCATGAGCCCCAGCGGATCACAGTAAAAAGACAAAAAATACGGATTTTTTTCCAATCCGTAGCATACGTAAAACAATGCTAATTTAATCACATCTAAAGTAATCATGACAACTTTTAAGGTTTTTATAAGTTTTCTTGGAAACAGAAGCAGGTATCTCACTATTCATTAGGTGAGTTTGTGTATGTATTATGTCAAATTGTATTTTTATCTTGTAATTTATGTAGGTATCTGTGTTTTAGATTATTTTTGTTAGCATTACTTGTAGTGTTTATACTAGACATATTTTACAAATGAAACTGACAGCATGTGTGGCTTGTTTGACGCACAACGAATTAACAATAATGGGTAGACATATTAGGTGTATCTTACTATTGTTCTTTACCGCTGTATTTTTTTTTTGTTGAAGTAACATTTTAATTTTTTTAGAAGGACATCTTTTACCTCTTTTTGCAACGTATTTTGTTAATAATTATTCAGTCATAAATGCACCTTGTCTTCTGACTGTCCAATAACCCCCAAGATACCAAGAATTTTAAGTTAATCGTTGTACAGATGACTCACTGTGCTGAAGGTCGTCGGCCCGTGTCCGTTTTAAGGCTTAAAGCGATACCGCGGCAAATTGGCGCCTCTTGAAGGAACTTCCCAGAACCACAATAAGTTACAAAAAAGTCTTTGCCAACCCAACATCACGATTTCAATCATGGAAAGGCGAAATGCGGTTTTTGTTTAAAATTAAAATAATACTTCGCATTGCGTTAACACCGACTTTCATGATTAGGACATTTTTGGAAAGGTTTACCAATATTAGACATGTGCTTACAAAGCCAAAATGCACAACGCAAAATCCAAAAGTTTGAAAATAAATCTTTCCAGCAGTTTTGAGGTCCGTTAAATTTAAATGACAAGACACGCGCACATTAGTGATCAAATGATAACAACCGCAGGATATAATAATGCAGCAATTGAGTGCGCGTGGGCAGCAAATTACAACCTGCGACCTTAGCTATGAAGTGGCACGCGCTTTCTGTTATAAAGCGCTTTGCGGGTCTCTGTTACACCGACGACTGTCGCATTGACTTTATAAAGAAGTAGTTTATATATTATATTGTCAAATGTGTGTCTGTCTGTACATTCATGCCAACATCCGGTCCTCCGCGCATTCCGGCGTTTTATCATTACTGCCATATTTATTTTATTAGTAATTTTTTTGTGTAGCCGTCTGTACCTAAAAATTATTTGAACTATGTAAACAACGATCATAGTAAGTGTAAAATTGTCCATTATGAAGATAGTGCCAGTGCCATACATAGTTTATTTTTAATAACATTCAGTCAGACGTCAAATACTTAGGTAAGTACCTAAGTACTTATAAAAAAAACTTTTTTTTCTTTGTTTTCCATCGATTCCGTCTCTGATTTAATGGGTTATTATTATTCACAGTGTATAACTGTGAATAATTTTACCTATCCTGTAAAAAAACAATGGTATATTCACGAATTATGTGAATAATGGGTAAACGTGATTCGTTTAGCCGTAGCGGTTGCGGTAAAACAACAATGCGATGCGTCTAATTTGTGCTATTTAGTTTCGCGATTCATACAAATGACGTAGTTTATGCCTCATGCCCTTGCTTGTGGTTACTTCGGGAAATACCACTCAGCAGAAACTTGCTCGAACACCTCACCTTTGATCTTTTCAAACGTGAATCCTCGCCGGACCATTCATGAATCGAGTTTCGGCTGGCATTAATTTTTTTTATAATCAGAATGAAGGAATAGGTAAGTACTTTTTGCCATGAATTCATTATTAGATATACCATTTCATAATAAACAAATAAAACATATAAGTTGTAAAAATCGGTTGAAAAACATGAGAGTTTTTAATACTGATTCTGACAAAAATAAACATCACAGTCTCAGACTCTGTAAATTGTCTAAACAATTGTTTTACTGAAGCATCAGCACCGAGTACAGCCTACCCCATTTTTAGAAATAATTACTACCCGGGCTGCTTTACATTAATCGTATCCCAGACACACGCGGCCTGCGGTGGCTGTGCGCGGTGGCGATGGCGGGCGGCCTGTTGTATTCCCAATGCAATGTATGTGAGACCACAGGCCATAATTTGCATATTGAGGCTGCGGCCTGCGATAGGCCGCCACCGCAGGCTGCGTGTGTCTGGGATACGCTTTACACAGCAGGCAGACATTCTGCCATTCTACCGATGGAGCTAAACGTTCCGTAATTTAATAAAATATGACGTGTAATAGGAACCTATCATCTGTATTATTTATCTCGATGCTGTTATTAGACGTTCACTTCAGTTACAGTTATGCTCTACCCGTATTTAAAGTGTCGGAAGTCATTTTGGTAGAGCGCAACGCAACGGTTCGTTCGATAAGATTGATTGCTCACGACTACGTGATCCATTTCGGTATTCGATCTCGACATTTCATCTGTCTCAATTCGGTTACCACTTATATTATAGTTGACTGACCGCCTATGCATATCAGTTTAGTCCGATGACAGGCAAAAACTATGTGAGTCAATGTTAAGTGGCAAGTCAAGGTACCTATTACAATATTATTACTTTCTTCTTCATTCATAGATTTCTTTCAATTTTTGTATTGGCCTATCGCAGCTTATACTCGATGTATACATATAGTCTTATAGCTATTAGACTACTTATTTCAAATCACTATCATTTCATAAAGTTTAATAAATTATAGCGTATAGCCGCACGCAGAGCTCATTGGTGTGTGACAATTTTGATACATCATACTGCATACACCAATCGGCGTTGTATTGAAATTGGAAATTTCTACAGGACGCTGTACGGCGTCGTCGATAATGTCCTTCAACACGTAAGCACCAACTTACATTGTTAAAATTAATCGCTGGACTTTAAATTGATCAATGATTACGACGATTGAAGATTTTTCGTGTATATTTGAATAGTAACACGGCAAATACTCTTTAACTGAAAGTAAATGCCTCAATCAGATAAATGGGTACAAAGGTTTAATATGTTTGTTGTTTCACTACTGGTACAGAGTCGCCTGTGGCCGTAAGTGTAATATGATGTAAAAACACGTTAACTGCGTACATCCTTAGTCCGACAATAAGCCGTCCTCGCGTATGTACATAGCTCAGGTTTCTTTCCATCGTGTCATTCAGTGTAGGTAACTGCATTCAGGGTGACCAACCTTCCTGTTATTGTATTACAGTCAACTTATCAATTGTCATCCCGCGGCTTGCTTCAATGTGTAAAAACGGATGCGATTTAAAGAGAAATATCAAATAAATCAAACAACTAATTTATTAGAAACCTTACAACTCTTTACCACCAAATCGTATAGTGTTCAGGCTCTACCTAATTACACACATATTTTAGGTCTTAAACTTCTGTAGTTTTGTATGACAAATCTGTGTTTATCTGTCAAAGTAACGTATGGATATGAGAGAAACAATTGTAAAAGAACTGTAATCTTCCTCTCTTTTCTACCCATTGACAGATTATCAGACATTATTCGAATCAACTAGATCGTCAGTCAATTTCCGAGCTGTCTTGCTCTGAACTTGTGCCAGTAGTTAACTGTCATGCTTTATACTCGTGACGTTGTCTTGACCTCCGTCGCATTGTCCATGCGGACCACGTGCGCGGGCGCCGCTTCCTGTTAATGAGCGCCGACTGTCCATTCCATACGCCGAGACTCTATTGGGAAATAATATTATATATATAGACTAGCTTTTACCTGCGGCTTCGCCTGCGTGGTTTCAAGGATGTTTCAGATTGCTTAGCTTAGCAATCGAAAGTTCCACGACGACCGAAATGTAGGTACTAATGCGTAATCAGTACCTACTTTTTTCTGTTCTAAAAACAAGACCTAGTAGTGTAGAGTACACCTGCCTAATGCCTAAATAAAGGAAGTCAGGCGGTGGGCGAATTGTTTGCGTGTAAGAGAGATAATTAAAAACTCTGAAAAGACCTGTCTCATTCGTATTCAAGCTAATGCCGCAATGCGCTGAAAGCCATAATTGTTCAGCTTTAACGGTACAATACCTAAGCATATTTTCAAGCACATTATTCTATTGTGATAATAGTACTACACAACCACATTTTTATATTTAATCAACATCAGGCTAAGAAAAGTTAGTGTCATAGATATTACGCATCATAAACAAAATTAATCTCATAATTTATGTATAACACTTAGGTAGGTAGGTACTTACTACTTCAAATGCAAAAATTTTCTTATGCTGATTCATCTATACCTGACTATACCTACTATAAAAATTACTATGATTATATAAACTAAACGTATCAATTTATTTATTCATACAAGTCTGTTTATACTAAACTGTATAATAATGTATTGATTTTAAAGAGGCGATACAGCTAACATAGGTCATTGATTAAATTTTATTTTTACGCAAGAGCACAAGTTACATCATTTATTCGAAAGTCACACAAAACAACGAACCTACTCTTAAGTGTGAAATGGAGTAAATTGTTTAGATAAATAAAGCACCTAGACACCGTGTCTGTTTAGGTAGAGCATTTGTGTAGTTAAATATAAGGAAAATAAAGTGTAATCCCAACAGCGCGACTACCTAACATAAGTTAGCTTACGTTAACGTAAAGCTGGTAAAATACGGAGATAAAATGATAAAATAACTTAAGGCATAGGTTTCACAAAGTACCTTACCTACTAAGTCAATGTACTTATTTTGCATTAAAATACAACTTTAACATTTGATATTTGAAAGCCAATTCTAGGTATTCCCAGTATAATATTAAATAGATATCTTACTTTGGTTGGATACCTTAGGATGCGTAACACAAAACTGTGTTTTTTTATTTCGTACTTGTACAATCTCTCAATTATGAAGGACTATTAGAGTTTCATCAACTTGGGGTGAAATTATTTCCTGGGAACAACGACACTGACATCCGCTTGCGCCTATAAAAGATTAGTGATTACACACCCAGCATATTGCCTAAGTAAACCTTCAGACGAAACTACAATGATTAACATAATTGGCATCGTATTATATAAATTAGCTTTCTATACAAGTATATACATACGAATGAGGTATAATGAATTGTATTGCGCCATTAGAGCGCTTGCCTCCTACTGCCATAGTTTGGTTTAGCAACAAGTTGCCGACATCTGCCTTTGTGGCACCTGAATGCGATCACAGCCCTGACATTTCCGAAATAATTTGGAATATATTACGATTTAATAAGCAAGTAGATAGGTAACTATAAATCCAAATGAAATTAAGCTTGTTCAAAGCCTTAGTGCCTTTATTCGTGCAATTTTTGATTGCACACGACTTATTTCAAACATGGATTTTTATTTGTCATATATATTTCATACCAAAAGCTATTTAGAAAAGACTATACACACTAGTAGTTCCGTGAGAACAGTAGACCTCGCCAGCCCTTATAAACCAAACCTAAAAGAAACCAACAAAAGTCAACTTTGGAAACAGAAAAAGTACCTACTAAAGTGACAAAAATTAGCACTTTAAAGCTTAATATTTCGCAAACGGATCCCTGAATCGAAAAATGTTTATCACACACTCGCGATATTTTTGAAAGACCCATCCAACGATACCCCACACCATGGATATCACGCGGAAAAAAATTATTTTCCATTTTACGTATGCAGTTCTATGAACATAATTTATTTTTTCAACTTTCTTAAGTCGATCCACTATTACTCAAAAACTAATAGAACCTACTTAGCCGTAATAGTTTTCCTTGTAACTACGTTAAATATGCTACTGCCATGAATTTTTTCACATTTCCAGAAGCAACCGTTTAGCTGGCAGGGGGGGGGGACACGTGACTCTAACAAAAATTACCGCTTTAAAGCTTAATATTTCGCCAACGGATCCCTAAATCGAAAAAATGGTATTCACACACCAGAAATATTTTTGAAAGACCTATCCAACGATATCCCACACTATGGGATTCACAAGAAAAAAAAAGTTCACTCCCACTTTGCGAGTATGGTAGGTACTCTAAAAAAAATGTTTTTCAAAATTTTATTCTACTCATTTTGTAGGTTTAATTAATTTATACATATGCCAAATTTTCGTCAAAATCGGTTGAAAAATGCGACCTGTAGAGAATTACAGACAGACAGACAGACAGACAGACAGACAGACAGACAGACAGACAGACAGCCGGACAAGAGCATTTTTGGCCAGTCTCGAAACGTAGACGTACCTACGTTAAATACTGTAATAAGTAATAACACATTAATATTTATACAATCTTTGCAAGTTCCTTCCTCTTTGAATAATTTTAGACATGGAAACAGTCAGTGACTGACAAATTAACCTGTCTTGGGTTGACCGTGACCAGTATTTTATATTCGGGACTTGAAGGCTTGTCAGCTCGTTAACATCGGCTTTTAAGGAATCTTACCAAACTGTTAGCATTGAAAATTCACACCGCGTGCAATGGCAGAGTTAACTATAATCCGTTTAAAGTGAAACACTTTCCCCACCGAAGGTCGCTCAGTGTGCTTTGAATGTTACGTCAACGGTAGCGCGTGCGCCGATGCCGTAACTGTTCACAAATACTATGAATATAGAATAACCGAGACGGATGAGTACACAAGTAGTTAGCGAAATTAGATAGTTTTGTCTGGTAGGTAATGTTACTACATGTACGTATCTTTGATACCTTAGCGTCTGCTAAGATAGATTACTTTCCAGACGTTTATCAATCACCATCGCGTACTTTAAAACAATATTTTTGCATAAAATCTTCCCGGTGAAATGTTACACCTTTACCTATTGGTATAATAAAAATATGAAGGAAGAGTTTCCGTAATTGACCGAGCGAGCGAAGCGGCTATGTTTCGAGATTGGCCAAAAATGCTATTGTCCGTCTGTCCTTCTGTCTTTCTGTCTGTAATTGTCTACAGGTCGCATTTTTCAACCGATTTTGACGAAAATTTGGCATGGGTATAAATTAGTTAAGCCAACAAAATGAGTAGAATAAAATATTGTAAAACATTTTTTTTAGAGTACCTACCATACTCGCAAAGTGGGAGTGAACTTTTTTTTTCTTGTGAATCCCGTGGGGTATCGTTGGATAGGTCTTTCAAAAATATTGCTGGTGTGGGAAAACCGTTTTTTCGATTTAGGGATCCGTTGGCGAAATATTAAGCTTTAAAGCGGTAATTTTTGTCACTTTAGTACTGAATCTCCAACTGCAAAGTTGACTTCTGTTCGTTTCTTTTAGGTTTGGTTTATAAGGGCTGGCGAGGTCTACTGTTCTCGCAGAACCACTAGTTAGATATTCTGCATCAACAATTTTTTAAACACTGTTTCTTAAGCGGTGACTTAAGAAACCTATGTCAGTCACCTATGGGACAATTTACCGTGGTGTAAAGTTCATGCGATTTCTAGTGCCTATTTATTCCGAGTTCTTAAGGTACTTCCATATTTACTTATTACCACTTGAGTAGTACCTAATTTAGTTTTAAGGAAGTTGCTTACGATCGAAAAGCGCATTTGTGATTCTAAAATTGCTGCATAAAGTAGGTAGGTACTTACGTAATCGTATAAATTATCAATCATACACTGTCAGAGTTAAACGGACATACCTAATGGAAAGAGCTTATTTTATAATTTCCAAGGCCTTACAGGTAACTTTAGTATTTAGAATGAACCGAACCGAGAGCGATCTGATAGTATCTTTGCATAACTCGATTCTTGCTAAAAATTCAGCGAGGTTTACTATTGATGAGACTGTATGAGAGCGTCAGTGTCAGTGGGATAAGACGCGGCCTATCATATCGAAAGGTCCTAAGTTCAATCCCCGGCTGCGCCATGTACCAATGGGTTTTTTCTCAAAACATAAGTACATTTACTGACTGCTCTCAAACGGTGAAGGAAAACATCGTGAGTTAACCTGCATACGCCGAAAAAGGAATTCTTAGGCGCATGTGAAGTCCACCAACACGCACTGGGACAGCGTGGTGAACTATAGCCCGAACGCAATCGTTGTGAGGGTAGGCCTGAGCTCCAGCAGTGGGGACATATTAATAGGCTGTTGATTTTGAGGTTTACTGTTAATTTTTCTTAGACCTTTAACATTCCAGTCATCATAAAATTACAAGAACCAAATAATAACAACCATTTTACCTTAACATTCCAGTCATCATAAAATTACAGAATTGTCCAACCGATTGGTTGCATTTCCTGGGAGCAATCTCATTAGCATTTATACGAAAGTTATATAGTCATTAGTAGCTACTCTGTGGTTACTTCACATACATTATAATAAACACAGTAAACCTGGGGCTTTCCAATACTGTAATTTCACCTGCCACCTGATGGATGTGCCACTTTCAACCGCAAGCGTTTTACTCCTTAGGAATTTGTTGAGAAAACTGAATATTTAAATTCACTGGAGGAAATTTCATGGTTCTCTGTCATCCAGGCATAGTACCGCAGCTAGGGTCTAGCGATACACCACGTACTACCGAAAGGGCGCTATCTTTCTTGTGGCACAATCGGAGGTGTAATTCTAAGTATTGACTAGGTTATTGAGTGTACTTATAGTAATTGGGTATGTACTTAAACCAGGTTTAGTTTTAGTCACAATTAATCATTGCAAAGATTTTAAATAGGGCACTAAGACCACTAAAAAATAAAATAAACAAAAGTTTAAAAAAATCAATTTTTTTGTATTTTGCTATGTAAAAATGGAGTGCCCTACATGAAATTGTGTACATTGGTCCGAATCGCCCAGTTATTTATTGCAGTATACTTGTTTATGTGTAGCTATGCATGTATGTGGCACAAAACCAAAATCTAACCCTGGACTGGGCGCCAGTGACCCTAACTACGCCACTGGCTATGAAGTTACGAGCTATTGTGTCGATCATTGACGACGACAAGGTAATGCAGGAACGATCGAGTAGGAACGCCTATTTATTTACCTGATGTATACAAAATAGACGATTGTTGGAAAATGTCGTGCCCATAGCTATAATAATAAAAACTTATTGGACCGTAGCAGTAATAGACTGCTTGGTACTCATAGTTTATTTAAATCGCCTGGCTGGAGACCACACACGAAATGATATGTTGTTATTACATATATCTACATAGTATATAATATTATTATTTTATATTAATTGTTTACTTTTCCTTCATTTATAGTTAGTATTAATAGTACATTGTTAACCTAGGGGTGAAAGTAACTTATTTAAGTCCCGAGACGGGGTTCCACTCATCATCGAGGGACCTCTAAATAAGTCTTGAACCCGAGGGAAACACTGTGCTTTTCATTACGAATACACTGAAAGTAAAAACAAATTCATAAAATGAGTGTTAATACAAATCTCTGCTATACGGAAGTATAAACAAAACTCTACAACTCGAAAAAACAAATGAATATCGGATTGCCGCTTTCCCGACTATTTTGTTTTTTTTCTGTGGCCGGCCAGCTATTTTGTCATTATTTTTCATTTCCATCATTGAAAAAATGGTAAATATTTCGCCCAAATCTATGTTATTTTGAAGAAATAGTTTTCAGTAATAATTATAATAAAGTCATTTAAAATATATTATATTCTTTAATTATTAGATAACTTTATGTTATTTCAATTTTACATCGCACTGTAATTGAGTGGCTGTATAGACAGTTGGAACATGGTCCAATAGAAATATCAAAATAGTACTAGTTTTTTTTTATAATTTGACAGCTGTCAGTTGAAAGCGATTCTCCCTAGGGCTGAGATGTATTACTTTCAACCCGCTACTCAGGCAACTTCAAACCTACTTTCAGAGTATGAGTAATGAAAAGTACATATTATATTCATGTAACATAAAATTAAACAAGTAAATAAATACAATGTATCCAATATGTCTTTCAAGTTACAAAAAGTTTTGTTTATTAGGTACCCAGAACGCAACAGTAGGGTATAAATTGAAGTTAAAATGGAAGCAGTCATTTTTAACGAGCTTTATGTACGCATTCGTATCTACTTATAAGTTTTTCTAGTGTTTTAAAAATTAAATAACAACACCAAACTAAAAAATTCTGCGAAGCGTACGTGTATCAAGTGCAGGATCCGACCATTTGTGTAACCATAAAATATCTCCCAGTTTAATTATTTTCCAAAATTGTCCGGTCTGTCTGTGTGATCCAAGTTTTAGCTCAATCGGTCCAGTAGTTTTCGAGATATCCGTCGGACTGACAAACGGACAGACAAACAAAATATCTTCACATCAAAAACGGGTGCTGTTAAATCCACCGCAACATTTCAAATGATGCAAATCGACGAGTTAGATTACCGCGCGTTTGCAATATTGTAACGTAAGTAACAGCCACCTTGCGGTCATCTAATCTAATAAATAACTATTAGGTATAGTGGGACTTACTTTACGGTTGACTGGTGTTACCACTCGAGTCAAGGCCAGTGGTTAAGTATCTTACTATTATTATTGTAGCCTGTCTCGTATCGGATTCGCGTGCAAAGTCAATATTTTAAATTTTCTATTTCCATCATTATATTAAAGGCTGGGACACAACGACCACTCTCCCGAAAATGTCGCACACATTCACATTGCATAGATCCCTGGGGGACCAGCACTGTGCGTTTCACGCTTTATTCTTTGATGCGTACGTGCAAAATGTGAAATGACCTTCCCTCTGACGCTTTTCCACAGCGCTACGATATGGGCTCCTTCAAGAAGAGAGTCAAAAGAGCCGTTCAACCAAGGCCGGCAACGCACCAGCACCCCCTGGGTGTTGCAGGTGTCTATAGGCGGCGCGGTGACCTCTTAACATCAGGAGGCCCGCCTGCTTGTTGCCCAGTAGCATTAAGAATTAAAATAATAAAAATGTCAGATTGCGAAGCCTTTGTGCAAAATTTAAAAAAAAGAATTATGTTAATATTTGAAACCGATTTCAAGATACAACTCGTCAAAGTTTACGTTAATTAACGTAAAATTTCAACCCTAACCAGCTGACCGGGGTCAATGAGACTGTAAAATACTGTAATGATTAAAAACGATTACAAATTTAAACTATTCAAAATTGAGCTAAAAATTTTAAGAAATATGAGTACTTCCCTATAATTAAATTTTCAAAAATTTTTAAAAAGATTACATAAGTATTTACAACGTAACTAATTGACCGAGCGAGCGAAGCGAGCGAAGCGTCTACGTTTCGAGACTGGCCAAAAATGCTCTTGTCCGGCTGTCTGTCTGTCTGTCTGTCTGTCTGTCTGTCTGTCTGTCTGTCTGTAATTCTCTACAGGTCGCATTTTTCAACCGATTTTGACGAAAATTTGGCATATGTATAAATTAATTAAACCTACAAAATGAGTAGAATAAAATTTTGAAAAACATTTTTTTTAGAGTACCTACCATACTCGCAAAGTGGGAGTGAACTTTTTTTTTCTTGTGAATCCCATAGTGTGGGATATCGTTGGATAGGTCTTTCAAAAATATTGCTGGTGTGTGAATACCATTTTTTCGATTTAGGGATCCGTTGGCGAAATATTAAGCTTTAAAGCGGTAATTTTTGTTAGAGTCACGTGTCCCCCCCCCCCTGCCAGCTAAACGGTTGCTTCTGGAAATGTGAAAAAATTCATGGCAGTAGCATATATAACGTAGTTACAAGGAAAACTATTACGGCTAAGTAGGTTCTATTAGTTTTTGAGTAATAGTGGATCGACTTAAGAAAGTTGAAAAAATAAATTATGTTCATAGAACTGCATACGTAAAATGGAAAATTATTTTTTTCCGCGTGATATCCATGGTGTGGGGTATCGTTGGATGGGTCTTTCAAAAATATCGCGGGTGTGTGAAAAACATTTTTCGATTCAGGGATCCGTTTGCGAAATATTAAGCTTTAAAGTGCTAATTTTTGTCACTTTAGTAGGTACTTTTTCTGTCTCCAACTCCAAAGTTGACTTTTGTTGGTTTCTTTTAGGTTTGGTTTATAAGGGCTGGCGAGGTCTACTGTTCTCACGGAACTACTAGTATAATACGACTTTTTGGGAACACAGTATGCGTCATCCAGGTTATCAGGGTCATCAGGGTTAGTCCAAATAGTCATATACTAAATACTAGATACCATTTTGTACGGCAGAATGGACATAAAAAGGCCACGTAGATATTATGTGAATAGTAATTATCGTAAGACGTAATGAAGATAAATGATATAATTTATGGCTGCGGCATTAACCGCGTGATCAAATCGACGGCTCTAAAGTAAGTCTGGTAAGTAAAACTTAATTAATTATAGTATAGGTACTTAATTTATGTACACGCTTTGTCTGCCATTCTTATAAAATATGTCTTCGTATAGGTTTACTGGAAGAAATCTTAATGAGAGTCAAGTTCTCCCTTTGTACTTAAGTTTCACTTTGATAATGTATTGCAATGTTTTTGTCTGTGTGTGTGCAGCAATATGTATTATATAGATAATGGATAACCAGTTTTTTTTTCTTCCTTTTATTTTTTATTTTATGAGAGTTATATCACAGAACTGGTGATGGATCTTTTCATGACCTACAGAATATGACAAAATGACCTTAGTAAGATAAAACTTTATATGGGTTAGGACCACTATAAAAATACACAAGTCTGTTATTTTTTCATGTTTTCAAACATATAAACGCAAAAAATAACTTACATTTTGCTTCAACTTATCTCTCAAAACAAATTAGAGGCTTTTTTAAGACTTTGAAGGTCGATTACTCATACTAATACATTGAATACGTGCAGCTACGAAAAAAATACACGGTGTCAATTAATTTAGTACTCTACAACATAACTATAAATCTATACATGTAATAAAATCGTAAGCATACTTTAAAAAAAAAGTTAGTGCAATGTATTAATTTATTATACCCCAAAACAGCTGTTTTTAAAATTTTTGTCTATTTGTTTGTTCAAGCATCACGCCAAAACCACTGAATGAATTTTGATGAAACTTAGTATAGTGATAGTGTATATCCCTGGTCAACATATAGGCTATAGAAGAACATTCTCGAAAATTGGCCGAAAAATTTAACCAGCAATAATAATCTCTCATTTCCTAACATTTGTATGAACTTGCAGTTCAGAGTACACTGGTTGTTGTTGAAAATGCTACAGATGCTTTCAGTCCAGAAATAATTTGTCATATTTATTTATCCACGCGGACGAAGTCGCGGGCAACAGCTAGTACCTATATATTATTTAAGTAACAAGCAGAAATTTCGAACCATCACCCCAATGACGCAACACTGTACGAGTATGCTTAATTCACAAGCCAAGGCCACGGCGACCTAAAAGTAGTCCACCATGTCATTATGGATAATTTCCCTAGACTCCGGCACTAGTCAAATGAAAAGACTTTTTAATAAAGTAAACCAACCACACCCTAAAACTGTTTGTATAGGTCCTTCAAATGAACTACACAACCTTTGAGGAATTCGTATAGGTATATAATATTGTAAATTATTACTAAATCTATGGTCAAATAATGCAATGTCACCGTGTACTTTATTTTAATACCTACGTAACTGAATGGCAAAGACGTACCTATATAAAATGCTAATAGAGAACATTCTGGTAGACAGGATAAACCAGTATACTGAACACAAATTATTGTGATTATAAGAATTATTGGAATATGAATGAAAGAGTAGAAATAGTTGTTAAGAAGTTAATGTAAAGTATTAATAGTATTAATTACTTTACTCTTTTTGATTTTATTTAATTACAATATAATAATATGTATACCTAATCTTCTAATCAAATAAGTACTACATAGTGTATACCTATGCAGAACATAAACACTAAAGACTCACACTTTTTTTAGATTAGGTAGGTATGTCTCTAAAAAACTAAACCTGTAATGGCTCTAAAACAATTTATTTAAACGAATTATAATGCTAATATATTATTATGGTGTATTTAATAGCGTTTAATTAAAGTGCTGGCAAGCTTAATAATTGTCTATCCTTTCTAATTAATGGACGAACAATTATTAAATAGCTGGCTAATGCATGCGAATACTTGGAAATATTTCCTCCAGGCTGGGTTGTTATTAGTTTGATATATGTAACTAGCTATTACCTGCATACATACAAGTCAAGTGCAAGTTAATGATATTATGCATATCGTTTGTTGCAGGATCGCAATCCGCGCGCGGCGCCGGCGCGCCGCCCGTCTCCGCACGCCTGCTGATGACACAATAAATTGTGATGCTGACACGAACAGGACCTTACAGGAAACTGCGTCCCAGAGGACGACGAAGGACGTTCTAACAACCGAATTACTAGTTTTATAAGTGAAAGTGCCTAAATCTAAAATAATGTTGGCTAATCGCCGTAACCTAATTTTTAGAGTGAGTATTGTGATCAACATCGCCGTGCTGTTGTACGCGGCGATGCACCTCTCCGGGAACGGCTCCCCGACCGGCGAGTGGGTGCCGGTCACGGTGGACGGCTCCGAGCGGATGCCCGCCGAGCTGCGTCTGCAGCTGGCCCGCGAGGAGTATCGCAACGAGACCGCGCCCGCCGACCTCAGGAGCTTCGAGGAGTCCACCTCGTCGAAGACGCCGTCGACGATGCCTACCGCCGCAAACAAGACTGCCTCGAGCACGGCGTCCATACTGGAACTGAACAGAAATAAGTCAATCATGGTCCCATCGGAACCTGACGCAACGAACGAGACGACATTCGAAACAGTTGATGAGAACGTGGTGTCGGAGGCGGCTCTTGGTCGGCTGCAAGTGTTGCTGGGGTGCAACACGAGAGACTTCCTGTCCCAGACGGTGCAGCGCGGCGAGTTCTGGGTGCTGAAGAACTACGTGCGCGCGGAGCACGGGCCCATCACGTGCCACCAGACCGTCACGTACACCACCCATGCCGGGTTCGAGTTCCTCGACAACATCCCGCCTCTCGTCGACCGGTGAGTCCTTATTGCGTTTGATTGACTTAAAATCCTAGGTTCAACACCGGCCGCGAAATACATAAACTTCAAACTTTTCTATATTTCTATTGCGTTACTTAGACGATCCTGTGGGAGGATCCGCAGGAGATCCAAGGTCACCGACATAGGTCAAAGAATTGCGAAGCTGAAGTGGCAGTGGGCTGGGCACATCGCTCGTAGAGCTGACGGCCATTGGGGCAGAAAGGTTCTCGAGTGGCGACCACGTATCGGAAGACGCAGCGTAGGCAGGCCTCCCACAAGGTGGACCGACGATCTGGTGAAGGTCGCAGGACCCAGCTGGATGAGGTCAGCGCAGGACCGGTCGTCGTGGAGGTCCTTGGGGGAGGCTTTTGTCCAGCTGTGGACGTCTACAGGCTGATATGATGATGATGACTTAGACGATCGATTTAAAAACAAAAACATGTAGCCCAACATCCAAGTTGTTAGAGAGTTATTTAGATGATACAATGCAATGCAAACTCACTTATCAGTTGCTCGTTGCGCCATCCTTCACAATGTCTGTTTGCGATGGAATCAAGATTGAATCTTAGCGGAGATATAACGCTCGTTTCGTCGTACTGACGTCTGCACAAATAGTCTACAATTAGCAGTGTCGTCACAGCCTCACGACTTATTTTGCAACTAGCTCGTGTTTGCGATATAAAGTAACTGGGGTGAGTTACTTTAATTGTCCGAGTCAGTCTTAATTAAAACAATGCCGTGCCAAATTAATAACGAAACCTACCATTAAATACACATACGATACATGGGTAACTAGATTTGTCAGTTGGGTAATATTTATTAGAGACATCATTCAAACAGACAGATCGACGAACGAACGCTCTTGCGATACCCGACTTGTTTAAACAATACCCTGCCATTATTAAAACAATGCAATATTAACTATTATAGTCCTCTGTGGCAATATGACTGACCAAATTAAAAACAATAGGATCTATAACGACCCCTTTTCATTCTTTATACCTATATCTACTATGTTTCACATGGCTTCACACTGTGTTGTTAATCGTTATGAATCAATGGTAATAAGTACTGCTAACTATACAGAAGATTGACAATAAGTAAGTACCAGGTATAATGTACATATTATTAGCTACACTTAATAGCTGTAATGACCACCTCGTTGGCTTAGTGGCTTGGTCATTGAACTCGAACGCCAGCAGTTGTGGGTTCGATTCAAAGTTGATTCGAATTCGGTCCCGGTCTGGATGTTATAATTCAAATCCGACGGGTTACCTGTATGGTTATCTAAATCACTAATTCACATACTCAACGAAAAAGACAAATATCACAAACGATGGAAGTTGTCGGGGAACCAGCGAGACCATGACGCGTTCTCTCTTTTATGGATGAAATAGGGTAAATGTTTGTAAAGCAACCATTTTATGATAATTTCCTTTTTTAAACTGGATGGTAATTTTCCATTTAAAAGATTGCTATTTGACACGGAATAGAAGTTTGGCCCGCGGACCACTTTCATTTGCTATCTTGACAAACAACTTTTATGGATCGATATTTTCACTGATTCCGTCCGATCAATCGAGGGCAACATTTCCATTAAATTAAATAATATTACCTATTCAGTAATCTATGGCAAAGGTATCTCTTATCGCTAAAGTCAAATCTTTGATGTACGTACCTGCTTTTATTTTTTTAAGTAGCCGAATATTCCGGCCCAGAGAATGATTTCGGTATACCATTTTCGGTATACCATTTCAATTTCTGATAGTGGTTATGAAAACAAAGATCCGGAGGAGAAACTGAGTAGGTATAGGTACCTTCATATAGTAATTTCAATTGGTAAGTAATTTCATGTAAAATAGTTGTTGATTATACAATAGTACATAATAGCATAGTGTCAAGGCATGTTACTGCGCCTATGTAGGCGCACGTCACACGACATTCAACAACAATGGGTACATGCAAGACCTGGCAAGTAGGTATTTTGTAATTGATGAAATCACAAGGCTCCTCAATAGATATGCTGCAAAAAGGATTTTGAGTTTTACAACTTTTTTGGTAGGCAGTAGCTAAGGCGGAAGCTGTGATCTCCATGCCAATTAAGAGGCCGTAAGATATAAGTAGAAGGTTAAGGGCTTCTTACACCGGTTGCTGATATTGTTACAGATAGAAAACGGACAGATAACGTAATCTATCGGATAACACTGTCGGATAATATTTTCCGTTTTCACCACTCAAGTCTCTGTTAAAATAACGGGCAGCTAAACTGTCAGCAATTTACCGGGGAGTCGGAACATTCCGTTCATTCAGTTCATTCTTCAGTTCAGTTCATTTGTTGCGTTTCTATTTATGCATTTTTGGGAATCGAAAAATATCATATTTGTAAATTAATATCTTAAATTTTATTTAAAAAAAGTATTCATAAATACCCATAGATTATGTATTTATGTTAAAATACAGAAAGTACATTATTGAGTCCGTTTTTTTGTAATTATTCTTGAGAATAAAATAAAAAATACCTACGTTTATTGCGTATAACGAAGCGAAGCAGACTTCTGTATATATCGGATTATACCGTCTGTGGTTCATGTTTATTGTATTTGTGGTGTATAGCGAAGCTTTTATATGGATTTTAGTGGTTATTTAATGATTGTACAAGTATTTGAAGTGTTTTATAAAAATACTGGGGGCATCCGCAGGCAGGATGGCTTATTATGACGGTCATTGGTGTCCATATCGGAAGTCAAGTTTCGGAGCCAGATGCCTGGTCGGTGGAGCAGTCCTCATATACCCACCCCTCTCTCTTCGTGCTGATTGATGGTCTAGTGGTGGATGGTCAGGGACATGTGGCATTCCCATTTAGACAAAGTGATTGGGAGAATAGAAAAAGACGGTGAGAAAATAAATTTCGCATCATGCGATTGTTTCCCTATCAAAAGTAACAAACAATAAGATAATAATTATGTAGGACGGCGGGTACAAACTGGCATAGGTATTTAATTTCAGTTTCTACAGTGATTCAAGCTTGCCAGGGGTTCTGGGTTCTATCGATGGCACCCATGTAATCAATGTTTTTTTTGTATTCACAATTCATTTTGAATGCAAATGTAGGTATGACATGTAATTAATAAATTTAGCATGTTTTTGTTTTTGTAGATGTGCAATTTTGATATAAATATCATGGACGAGTAGTCAAGTCTGTTAACCATGATCAACACATGATAGTAAAGTGTGGAGACAACCTGTTGAAAGGTGTCATTGAGATGCTGTATAAAGAGAACCAAAGAAGATCCGAGTGTGGTGTCAGTGAAATATTCTACATGGGATGGGTACCTAACATTGCAATAAAGAAAAATAACAAAACACATTTAAAAACATTTTCATTTATATTATTGTATGTACTTATTCTATTTCACATTTTCCCTGTGGAACTACTGCTTGGCACAGCATTTTAATAATCTTCGTCCTCGGAAAACGATGGCTGTAATAAAATAATAGTAATATAGTATTAAAATAGATATTAGAGGACTGGGTGTGGTGATGTTCATTGGGGAATTCCTATGTCCAACAGTCGATGTTGAAGGGCTGGCATGATGAAGTATTGGAGTGGGAAGATTGTGTTAAAGAGAACCAAAGCCTTTGACATAGCTCAAAAAGTTAGTAGGTTGAAATGGCAATGGGCTGGTGATATTTGTCAGAACCGATAACCGCTGGTAGATGAGTCCGACTACTGGGCAAGTGTAGTGTGGGACGCCCCCCGGGTTGATGGACGATCTGCATAAGACGACTGGCAGCAGTGACTGTAAAGGTAGCATTTGGATCGGATCTGATGCAGGCGGCCGGGCAGCGCGGCACAGCCGCCTGCATCGGACGGTTCTCCATACAAATCCATATAGAGACGTACGGCCGTCACTGCTCGGCCGCGACTGCCGGGCAGCGACTGCTCAAATCCGAATGCTACCTTAACATGTAAATAAAATGTATGGTATGATCAATTTATTAATTTTTTAATTTATTTTTATATGGCTGCACTGTTGATGCACAGGCCCACCATTAGACAAGGGTGTAGGGCTCATAGTCCACCGAGCAGACCCAGAGTGGGTTGGTGGACCATATGCATGTTTCCTTCACCTCAAAGCCAAATACATATAGGTACTAACTTTGTCCCTCTCTCTAAGGAATCTGACGAAAAGTGGTCTCAGGTTTTGCTATGCTTCGGACACTTGATATAATTCTAGATGCTGACGCTGTGCCTACACCACTCAGATCTCCGGCTGAAGTCAGAAACGATCCAGTCGCATAATAGCGCAATGTTTGGTAACAGTAATCTATTCATTGGAGATATTGCAGCGTTACTGAAACAATGAAGTAACAATATAACTTTAAAAAATCGCTAGTGTGGGCCCATTACTTGATCAAAGTATATGTGATTGGTACTTACATATTGGTACAGTATTGGTTGTTGTTATTATGCCATCTTCTGTGTAAGAAAGCAGATAATTAACTGCTTTTTTTGTTAGCCCATATCTATCCCTAAACGCCCCATCACTATATTTTGTAAAATTATCTTCTCTGTCCCTGACTGCGGGACGTGTCCGTGGGCGCGATAAACGGTCATGAAATTCTTCGAATTTGTCTTCTAAATAGTCAGATAAGTCAATTTTTTTAAAAAAAACAGTGATAAATCCATAAATAAAATAAAATTAACACAAAACTGAAGTATTACCGCGTCAAATTCGAAAAAAAAACAATCCATATCCGACAGATATAGAAATAACAGCCCCTTGATCTGGCTGTAAGTTTATAAGGCGGTTTACCGGACAGATAAGGCAATCAGATACCTGTGAAAAAGAAAAAATCGGATATCTGGTAGATAACCTTCATATAGGGTATCTGGGACTTTATCAGCAACTGGTGTAAGAAGCCCTAACAATCGTATGCCATTAGCTAAGAGAATTCCATTATATTTGATCAGATAATGACAATGTTGGCTTTTGTTTTTATAGCCGCACCGCGCAAGTCACAATTTACAAACATTACTCGTACGTAAGTACGAGTTTCCCAGTTGAAACTTCAAATTTCCTTCAAGTTCAAGTCAGGGTATTACTTTTAAAAACACCGCAAAATTTTATGAAAATGGCGCGTTTCTGTCACAAATTATATAATCTTTACATAGAATACGTTTTCTGTACTCTTGCGCAGGTTTTTTTCAGTGTAACAAAATTGTCAGGCGAATGAGCAGGCGAAGATCTTATAGATAGAGCCTTAAAGTTTTTTTTTTTGTTAAAATCTCTTTAGACAAGTCAAACGATTTTTACTTGTTCCAAAGAGATGTTGCTGCCAGTTTTTACCTAGACTTACATTTTTGATACCATGACTCTGACGACGGAAACTCCCGCTCCCTTGTTGCTTTAAGTTAAGAATCGCCTGTAGATTAATTGCGGAATTGACAAACGGTCCATACAGTACGTACAGTACTGCCCTTGCGATTGATATCGCCGGATATGACCGCGGCTGGTTCGCGATATCGGCGCGAATTGGGCTCACTTCCATGCGCGGACGCATTTGCCCCATTTCCATGCTGCGATGAACACACAGACAGTATGGATTTACGAATGAATGAACACGGGAACACAAGTTAGATTACACAATAACGACGTTTGGTCAAAAAATACTCATGACAAAGTAACCGTAACGTTATGCTGCATGTACACGTTTGGCAAACCTTTACAAACGCAAACGTGTGGAGCAGGGGTTTGGCTTACATTTGTAAAGGTTTGCCTAACGTGTACAGTCGACGGCACAAGTGGTAACACATTTTGTTTCCACTGACGTGCGCCCCCTGGAGCTCAATTTTTTAAATCGCTCTACTCGCTTCGAGCGGTCGATTCTACTGATTAATGTATCGGATGTCGAAAGAAAATTTGTAGATTCGACCGCTCGAAGCGAGGAGAGCGATTCAAAAATTGAGCTTCAGGTCTGAAATCCGTTCACCGGTCTGAAACGTCTAGCAACAGGTGGAAAGAAAGACGGGTTAGTCCACTCTGTACTATTAGTAGAACAAAACAGTAAAATCACAAAAATCTCGCGTTGGTAATTTCTAAGCACGTATATGTGTACAAAGAGCGAAAGCTTTATAATAATGTATACACCTACGATGACGTTAGTCGTTTTTAAATCTAATGTTAGACGTTCATTTCACATTCTGAGGAAAAATAAATAATAATAATAAAACGCCATTATCGGACAACAGACATATTCAAAAGTGAAATGATTTATCTAAAAAATAAATCTTTTACATATTTCTTGATGATTTTGTTTTACGATGATGCAGGTAGGTTACTTAGAGTAGGACTTACTTAGAGTTAGAATATGTATACCTAACTTGAATTATTTTAAAATACATATAGATCGATGTATTTTACATTTTTATAGCACATAAAATTTTTATTACATATTCCCCTTCCTATTCTAAACCATCAATAATTGAAACTTTTTCGTGCAATTGTTTCCTATAAACTTATATTTACCTACGGATTATAGGTATTACCTATACCCCTGACAGGTTAGACACTCTTGGTCTTATATTCACACTATGCTATAATGGACTCCCTAAACGATCATGCGGCATGACATGCATTACGTGCTGTCACTCATGCATGACCGTCTAGCTGTAGTGATTGACGTGCATGACATGCAAACTACGTGCCGGCCGTTGCTTCACTGTATTGATTGATAGCAAGCATGATGGTCCATCATGCAGTATGACATTCACGTAAACGTTGCATGTCATGCAAGCATGATCGTTTAGGGACACTTTAGGGTCGCACGTTATAGACTTCGTATTAACATTGTAATAGGTGTTTGAAATCATTCAGTTTTAAATTGATTGCCTTTGCCTGCCTAATAATAAGTAGTCACGTAAAAGTTGATTAGTTAAAATGCGTTTAGCCGAGTCCGAGTGCTCTTAATGTAATTATAGCCGGTGGAATGGGGGAGAGGCACGCGACGGAATTGTCTTTGTCGTCTAGCAACTAAGTTGCTCAACTAAACCGGTCCCGTCTCAATGCTCTCATCTAAACTCGGTTTCCACAGAGAAAAGTGAAAATGCGTGGATCGAGGCGCCTTGTGATGACTACGTTACGAATACACATAGTAGCTGTATCTAATACAAATGTTGGCAGATTGCAAAGGGTTATAATTTGTAAACAAAAACCTGAGCACCTATCTATTTTCGGAGTATGCATTGAAGTCACTGAACCCTTTCGGCCGCTTATACGATCTTTTTTTTCATATGGCCACATTTGTGACGTCATACATACTGATTCCACTATTTTGGAAAGCGACAACGTGCATTTTGACAATCAGTTGACTACGCTGATTCCAACGATACCACGTTTTCAGTCCTGCTGAAATTACTATTCTTCAGCTTGGCTTATTTCACCAAGCTTACGGTAGTATCTCTAACTACTACGGTTGTTTTCGAAATAAGTGATTCAATTCAATTAAAGGTATTATAAGGCACTGGTTTCCTTGTTTGAGTCACATTCATTTCATTAGTGTGATGTTCGTTAGATTTTTCAATACTTTTATTCTCCAATAACAATGGATAACAATGTTCTAAACATTTTTTAATTTTGATAAATACCTAATGAACAGTTTGGCTGTTCTTTATCTGGATATTCTTATCTATAGGTACCCACGCAGCTATACGCTTACTCTGTTTTACTTTTCGCATTTGATTTTAGTAGGCACACAATATGGTGTTGTAATTACAATCGTAATTGTACACATTAAAGCTGTATTTTCTTTAAATTGGTAGGCAGTTGTGGGCGCCGCACGTGGCGTGGGTCTGAGTGGAAACTAAAACCTGTTTCATACCGCTGGCCTAGCCACGTGGGCTCTCGACTCGAGATTTATGATTTTGGTCCATATACCAATTGCCATTTTAAGTAAGCAATCAATACAAGCAATATATACAATAAACTCGTAATTCAAAGTCTTGTGTAGGTATACTGTATAAAATTGTTAAAAACTAACAAGGAAATAGTACCCGGCTCTGATCTGGTTCATTCTATTACTATGTTGTAGAGCAGGTACTGAAAAAAAATTAACTTATTTTTTTGGAAATCTCTCCATCTAGCTTGAAGAGGTTTACAAAAAAATACGTGTCAATTATTGACACGTATTATTGTTGGAAAGATTTTTTGAAGCAAGATACACATTTTAAATTATTTTTGAAAAAATAACAGACCCATGTTTTTATCGTACGTCCTCACTCATATGAGTATTTACGTGATTATTTATTTGAATAGTTTAAATGTTTGGAAGTACTGTTCATTTTACTTCATCCATGGGGTTTAGGTTTGCCGGTGCACCGATTTGATTTCGGTCCTGGGTTTGACTGGGCTTCGGCCTTTGGTCACAACATATTGATCAAATACTACATAGGGTTAGGTACCTGGGTAGTCTGAGCACCCCTGCATGTAAACGGTACCTAGCATAAAGAACTGTAGATTATTTTGTTACTCGTGCTGTGAGAAGAGAGAGAAGATAGAGCTAAGGAGGGGTTTGCGTGCGCTCCGACGACATTGAATAATGAGAGTAGGCGAGATGGCACGAAATTGTAGTTTTATTTTTTAATAAACTAAATGTGGGCCAACCGTTGTTGTTGGGAGTGCATGTCTGGTATAATATGTATACCTATCTAATGATGCAACGCAATATTGGTAATATATTTGCTTGATTGATTTCCGAATGTTGGCTGTTAACGTTTTTATTTTAATTCATCGAGCTGCCTAATTTAATGATGAAGTGTTGTTAAATGCCGTGTCTAAAAAATTACTCGTTTGAGGTCAAAGATAATTTGTATGGTGCTTGTTACCAGGAAGCACATGATAAAAACAATCACAACAGGTTTTATAACATCACTACTGGTAGATATAGTTATTATGTAAATAGGTATATTGCGTAGGAATGATTATTCACAAGCACCGACAACTATAGCTGTAAATAGGTACTTTCACAACAACTTAACAAGTCTTATTCTCTGGTAAATTAAATAATTGACAGCACACATTCTTAGGTCAAATCACTATTAAACTAAGTGCAAAAAAACATATTTAGAAAACAGTTACAAATTCATACAAATGTATCACGTATCGCGGAAACGGGAATTTGAGTCCCTTCCAATATTGAGTTCACTGGTTGGTGACGTCAGTGTGATAGGGAATTCCTGTATTGCACTGAATAAGTAGGATTTACTGTAATAATGTCTAATCTGAAAAATCATCATCTCAGCCTTTTAGCGTCCACTGCTGGACATAGGCCTTCCCTAACGAACGCCACCACACCCGTTCCTCCGCTCTCCGCACCCAGTCGCTTCCGGCCATCTTCTTTAGGTCGTCAGTCCACCTGGCGGAGGGGCGACTCCAGAACCCGTCTGCCCCAACGGCCGTCGGTTCTGCGACAGAAGTGACCTGCCCATTGCCACTTCAGTTTGCTAATCCTTTCGGCTATGTCGGTAACCTTGGTTCTCCGTCGGATCTCCTCATTACGGATCATGTCCTTCAAAGAAACTCCGAGCATAGCCCTCTCCATAGCTCGCTGAGCGATCTTAAACTTATGGATCAGGCCCACCGTCAGTGTCCACGTTTCTGTGCCGTAGGTCATGACTGGCAGGAAGCACTGGTTAAAAACTTTCGTCTTTAACGATTGTGGGATAGGCGACGTGAAGACTTGACGCAGTTTTCCAAATGCTGTCCAGCCCAACTGGATTCTTCTGTCAGCTTCCCTATCGAAGTTGTTCCTACCCAACTGTATTGTCTGTCCTAGGTAGACGTACTCCTGAACAAATTTGATATCGACATTGAAAACTGACCAAACAGAATAATTTCCCATCTGAAAAGAGTCCAATGTGAAAAACATAGAAAAACGTCCAATCTGAAAAATGTATGAACTTCATTTAGTCGTCCAATCAAACTGTCTGTTTGACCATTTCAGCATGCTTCAGCATAGATAGCGGGTAAAGTAGAATACGTAGTATATATTTAGCCGAGTCCACAGCCGCTTACAAGAAAACATTTTGCTACCTGATTCAGTTCTTGTGTTCCTTCAAGAGTTTACTAGATCGTCGTCGACATTAATACCTACATAGAAGTTGCATTAGCGAACAGGTGATCTCGTATGCGAGTACGTAGACCGGGCTGCGTATTTACAATGCGGATGCCATACAACACCCATAGTAGGTACGAGTATATGCTGAAGCGTCGTGTGTACGTCGCACAACTCCATACTCAGCTGCAATACACCGATGATACATTTTCTGGGGCCATCCAGCAACTTAACTGAACTAAACCTAAAAAATTGCATTGGCGACATACTTATACAATTATTTCAAAGTCTGTAGTGTAATAGAGTTTATTTTCGTATATTGTATCTGTACGCGGCATTGTTTCTCTCCTTCTGCCCCTTCCAACCTTGCGGTTATGAGGGCGAAATCTCACGAGAGTGCATCGGTATACCTACTCGCCAGAAGCTCTTTCCCGAAAGCACTCCATTTTTTTTTGCTTTTTCTCCTATCACTTCTCCCCCTTCTAGGGCGTGCATTCAAACAACAGTTTTGGCGCCGCCGGGCAGCTGTATGTGTCTTCGTTTTTGGTACCAAATATGGCAACATGGCGAGTGGCGACCACGCACCAGAAGACTGCTATAGACAATTCACAGAGATGGACCAACGACGGTCAAAGTCGTGAGAACTGTCTTCCGGCCGGTCATATTTGGGGGAGGCCTTTGTCCATCTGTGGACGTCTTCCGGCTGATATCATGATGGGGTATTGCAGAGCAGTTTTCTGTCTGTGCTGCATCCGCATTTGTAATCACTTGGCTTGCGTGAGGCCTTGCGGTCAACCCAGATGAGCCACGGCCGCGGCGCGGGCGGCGGCGGCGGCGGCGGCACCGCTGCCGAGAGCCAAGTGCAGTTCTCCCATTACGGCATCACAGTCTCTGTACTGTTATCCGCATAGTTGCGGTCACACATGTAGGTCGAACACTTGAACGTGAAATTAAATTTATGGGCGGTAAGAACTCCATTACTAATTGCGCCTGTGTGTTTTTTTTTATAAAAAATAACTTCGAGCTTGACCTGAATTCCGGTTGTTGGTTAGAGATCGCTGATGAAACGCTCATGCGTACCTTCCTTCATACCTTCAAAAAGATCGAGATTTAGATTATTATAATTTCTCAATAATATTTCTCTCCTGTACTGCGGGAATTAGACAAGGATAAGACAATTTACAAGTATAATATCCAGACCAGGACCAAATATTACAAAATTATTTGTCCCTAGAGGAAATCGAACCCACGACCTCAGGAGCTCGAGTCTAACGACCAAGCCACTACCAAACATAGGCAGTCAAATTGCAAAATGAATCTACGGCGAACTTTTTTTTGTTTTGTTTATGAAATCAACGAACTTCTCTCCAGTCGATATACGCCGTCTCCTAATCGCTGGTTGTTTTTAGTTAACTTGACTTTATTATATCGTACGTTCTTTCACACCGCCTTCGCCAAGTCTATCGAAAGTGAAACCCTGCTAAGCGACTGGTTTAGTCGCGTCGAGCACCCCGTGACGAAGTTTAGCAGCAGCTGGTTACATGAAGCGATTTCAATGGCCATTTGTAGCTATTGAAGTACCAAATCTTTTAACAATATGTGGCGTTCCAAATGTGACAAGGGGACCGTGCGACGGAAATGAATTGTCCACAGGGCAGAAAACAGCTTGGACATTTTTCAGATTGGACATTTTTCCGATTGGACGTTTTTCAGACTGGACATTTTTCAGATTGGACATTTTCAGATTAGACATTCTTCAGTTTGAATATTTTTCAGATTGGACATTATTCAGTTTGGTCATTTTTCAGTTCGAGCATGGTCGTTGGACATTTTTCAGATTGGACATTATTACAGTAAATCGGCTGATCCAAGAACCAATCTCCTAGCATATTTTGTAGTGACCCAATCGTGTCGTGTCGTTGTTTGAGTCATTTGACAAAACTTTAATTATCTCGAAAACTAAATCCCGCCATTAAGTCCCTTTTGATTTGGAACGCCACATGTGCTGTACAATAATCATGAAATTCGTTAGCATGATTTGGTGGAGGTGCAGAAGTTTATCTCTTTTATTCTCTATGGAGATTTTTCCCCTAGTTCTCGACAGCTACTTTAACCTTAATACATTCGTATGTGACACTGAATAGAAATCTCCATAGAACGATCGTCGTTGGAGCGCCTTTCTCTCACATACTGAGTTGTGATTGCAATAAGATACAACATCTGGCCTCGGACATTGTTATAGGAGCTCGATACACAATGCGCCTGAATGCAACAAGACCCACCTACTAACATATAAACACCTATTGTGTTTCGCTGATTTTATTACATAAATGGATGACACAAACTATCAATCCATCACAAAGGGAATTACTCGTTGAACATTACACAGCCAGATAAAATCAACAGCCTATTAATATGTCCCCACTATTGGAGCGGCCTTCCATCTCAACGAGGGCTTTTAGGACTAATAGTCCAGAACGCTATAGGCCCAGTGCAAGTTTAATAAAAATTCCTTATTCCTGTTTTCTTCACTGTTTGAGAGCAGTCGTCAGTCCATTGGTCCGGTCGACCGCACGTCATAAGTGGAAACAAACCAGTACCAGTATAAGCAAAATTCTCATAGTATTGAAACTCCCTAATACCATTGACGTGCGGTCGACTGTACAAGGTATGACCGGGGATCGTACTCGAATCTCTCGTTAAGCAAGACAGACCGCGTGAGCTAAGCGTGACACACACTGGGCGGCGGCGTTGCGAAAGCGTTGCGGCGGCGAAGGTTTGTATGAAGAACCCGCCGCGCCGCCGCTTTGATTTTACTATTTCGAACATTGCAGAAAAGAAGTCGGTAAAAACCGCAACGCTTTCGCAACGCCGCCGCTCTGTGTGTGTCACGCTTTAACATAGGTACACATAGCAATTAAATTGTTTAAGATTAATTTGGTATCTACTAAGCTATTCGATACAGATTTTCGGAAAACAACCCCACATTAACCGTGTAACCAAATGTCACGTGACTACACCTGTGAAGTTCGTGACCTGATAAATGCGTTTTCCACCCCTCGGTGCCTTTTTGTGCGGCAGAACCATTAATAACGACGAGTCAGGTCAAAGTTATAACTTATCAGGAAAACCTTCTTAATTGGCACGGTTCTTGTATTTAAAGCAATAGTAGTGACTGGCGTTTTACCGTCAAAGTTTAATTATATTCCACTGGGAGCCTATTATACTGGTGTAAATCAAAATGCATCAATTATATGCAATATATGTTTTACGAGGCAATTATTATAATTATGTTAAGTATAGTACAAGTTACAAGAGGGACCTCATTATTTTACTTTATCTAACGCATTAGCTCGTAACGATCTTCGTATCTGGACCATTTAATTAAGTTCATTAATAGGATTACTACCTCGCTACGAGTAACAAATTGCTTTTGCACTTGAGCAACTGGTTGTTTAGTTGTGGCGGTGTGGTATCTATAGTCGCGTGATGTCCGATCAAACTATGTGACAGAGGGAGCCGTAAAATGTAGTCGGTCACGCGAACTTCCCCCAGCTTTTCCATATTGATTAAATAGCTACCGTGCTTTCAAGCTGAACCGCACTTAAATAATTTCGTGGATTGATCAGTGATAGTTGATCTTTGGCGCCCCGCTGCCTGGCGGAGGACCGATGACTTGAAGAAAGTGACTGGGTGTGGTGGCGGTCATTGAGGAAGACAGTCCAGCAGTGGACGTTGCAGGGCTGATATGGTGACGATGATGCATCAAGAGGTTAAATGAGTTTTTTAATGATTAATGGAACGCATCAAGGGGATTCACGTACAATGGTACTAGGTTAATGAACCTAGTTTGACACCATCCATTGACAATTCAGTATCCGGACGTAGCTCGTAGGTAGATGTTTTAATTAATTGGAATTGATTATTTCACAGAACTCAGGATGAATATAGGTAGGCACTAAAATGGAATCAATCGTAGAAACTACGACTGACGAAACGAGTTTTCGCAATTAAATATATATAGGTATTTTTACTTACTAACTGGTGGCTTGTACGTCACCTGTGCGATGGTAACAGCACCGTGGGTATGGAATTTCCAAAGACTGTTTATCTGTTTTTCTTTATCTGTGTTTTTATTGTGCATTTTAATGAGTAGTTTTTTTTGAGTAATTTAATAAGTAATTAATTTAATTCTGTGCTCAGATGGATGGGTCCTGTGAGCCTGGCCATCCACGCGCCCGGAGCCGACTTCGAGCCGACGGTGAACAGCATCAGGTATCTGCGCGACTGCCTCGCCAACGACCTCATCCGGGAATATGTCACGTTCCATCTCTTTTTCTCTTACAAACACATACCTAGCAAGGTTAGTATTTACATTATGTATATCGATTCATGTATGTTATAAAAAGGAAATAATTTAAATTATCGTCAGTCTTACTAATGAAAGCTGCAGAATATAGTTAATTGAGCATGAGCAACAACCGCATCATCATATTAGCCTGTAGACGTCCACTGCTGGACAAAGGCCTCCCCCAGTTTTGTTATAGATATACGTTACTTCGCATTAGTTTTACAATGTACCTACTTAATGTTTATTTTTAGATTGCCAACCCAGATAGCTTCCTGTCAACGCCCTACAACTGCAGTAACAAGCCACCATACGTCGTCAATGCATCTACGACTTACATGAAGGAGAAAAGCTTGCTATATCCTGTCAATGTGGCGAGAAACATTGCCAGAGATGCAGCGCTCACACACTTCATACTACCATCCGATATAGAGCTGTATCCCAGCCCTTATCTCATACCCAAGTTCCTGAATTTGATCGCCAGAAACGAGGGACCTTTAAGCTCTTCCACTAAGCCCAGGGTCTTCCCAATTAGCATTTTTGAAGTTGAAGCCAAAGTTCAAGTAAGTTTTAGATTTTCATTCTTATTTTAATTAGTTAAGGTAAGGTGACGTGACGTGCTTGGGTTACTGAATAATAATAAAAAGTTTATTTCGAAAAATACAAAAGTTTTTGTTTTTTTTATATTAAATGATTTTGTTTTATATATGGCTATGTTATATATATCAAGGAATCACGTATTTTTCTGAAAAAAGTGGTTTAAGGCAAAAATTGATTTATTTTATTAAACCTATTGTTTATTTGATTTATTTTATTTTAAGTAACATTCATTTTATTACCATTCTAACGGCAATAAACAAGTGCAAAGCAGAGCTGACCTCATGCTATTTTAACTTCAGGTGCCATCGACGAAGACGGAACTCCGAGCGATGTTGGCAAACAAGTCGGCCATACCATTCCACAAGTTCGTGTGTCCCCAGTGCCACAACATACCTCAAGGCAAGCAATGGATCAGTGCCCAAGAGACCAATCGTGAGTACAGTCGTCCTTGTTTTTGGACATTTCCAATTTTTGCACAGTATAAAAAGCAGCAGGTTGTGTCAGAGCAGAGATTTAACCGAAAAGTCTTTGAATGTATCAGCATTACAAGTCGAAAAATTAATGAAAATTCGCTCTAAGGGGCTTGGTCCCGGAGCTGTAAAATATTTCTAAAATAAATCTGCTAATAGCACAGAGTAAGTAATTGCTAATGGCCACAGACTACAGTGATACTAGGCGCCGCGAAGACGACGGCGCATTTACTTACGAAGTCAATTTTTTATTCGGATCAATTAGCATTAATCACAATCATAATCTATCAGAAATCAAATTTGAAAAAAGTTTTACCGGAAGTGACGTTCTGAACAGGCCCCATAATGAGTTGCGAATCAACTTCAAAGAACTTAGATAGGAACCCACGAAATCGACTATTTATGTATTTTTCCTATTCATAAAAAAATATTTTTATCGCGGAGGTGATAGCGATGCAACAGCAAATTAATCCGTGGGGTATTTATGGCATCTGCAGTGGCGTGGCCGTCGTATGGGGCATTCTAATTGCGTATTATGGTTCAATGACCGCGCCCTACACGGGCTCTGACGTCTTTCGCCAATTTGCAAAATTGGAAACTTTGGTTCAGTCTGTCCACGTAACTCTACGCATGTACGTCCCGCTCTGTCCGTCCGCCGTCCCCCGCCGCCGCACAATACTAGCTAGGGTTTAGCTAAGGTTAATAGATAAATAAATTACGTTGTATAAATGTATCCAGTGTACTTACATGCAATAAAATATTTTTGATTTTAATAATGTAAACAAAAATAAGTATATATGTAGATATTTATTGATTTGAAATGTATCTGTACATTTTTTCAGAATTACGAGTATCTAGTATATTGCAGGTGACTAAATGTATATTCGTACAATAATAGTTTTTAGGGATCCGTACCTCAAAAGGAAAAAGGAACCCTTATAGGATTATTTCGTTGTCCGTCTGCCTGTCTGTGCATCTGTCTGTCAACCCTTTTTCTCAGGAACGCGTGGAGGTATCAAGTTGAAATTAATATCAATACTTAGGCAATCACTTGGAGCTGTGAAAAAATCAAATTTCTAAGTCAACGCAGTGAAAAGATATGGCCGTTTTTGCCTCATTTTGGAGTATTTTGGTAATCAAAAGTAATGGGGTACTTCCGGTTGGCCTAGTATTTTGAAATTTGGCAAGAAGCAATGTCTTATAGCACAAGTAATGGAAAAAATCCGAAAACAGTAAATTTTTAGTTATATTATACGAAAAAGTAATTTACCAACAAACTTAATTTTGTGTATATGGTTATACACAAAATTAAGTTTGTTGGTAAATTCATGTAAAGAAAAAATTTAAAATTAAGTTTGTACGGAACCCTTAGGGCGCGAGTGCTACTCGCACTTGTCCTGTTTTTTATGTTATCTATCATGTAATCTGTTCCAGAGATGGACGTGTTCCACGTGGGCAAGCGGCACGGCAAGTTCGTGCACTGGGAGCCGATCTTCATCGGGACTCACCAGGACCCGTACTACGACGAGCGGCTCAGCTGGGAGGGCAAGAAGGACAAGATGACACAGGCGAGTGACACCAATCATGATAAAATATCCGCTCATTCATAATAACTGTTTCACTAGTTCTGATAGAGAAGACTTCTTAGAGTAATTTCTCTAGCAAGAAATCTTTTAAATAACAATTTTTATTATGAATGTTTTTTATAACTTGGTATAAAGTAGCTTCATGAAGAAATTTACACAAAAGCTAACGATGACCCCGTTGCAATTAAAAAGCGATATTTCCAATAGTATACTTACAGGATATTTTGAGAATTAATAAAGAACGAAATATTTTTAGTAAAAGACGAATTCGTTTATGTAGGTACTACGCTTTGTAGTAATTGTAACTTTTATTTCAGGGCTACATCCTCTGCGTCAAGGACTACGACTTCATGATACTGAACAATGCTTTCATCATCCACAAGCCTGGCATCAAGAAGTTCGTGAGGAACCAGAAGAGGGACAGCATCGCCTCCCGGCAGGGCGCCTTCGTCAGTAAGCACATCATGCCGGAACTGAAGAAACTCTACGGGACGAGAGGTGGTTGCGAACTGTGACGACTTAAATCGTCCAAAAAAATACCTTAAACTGCACAAACAATAATGAAAATGATATCTATGATGTTCTCCAAAGAAAAATCGGGCTCATACAAGGAATACTATGCTAGTGTGTTAAATTATCTCTTTTGCATGTTTTGACCAATGTCTCCCAGTTAAAAGGATTGTATACAATAATGCCAGGTTTGCTTAGTTTCAATTGAAAAAGTTAAAACATTAATGTGTACTAGTAAAAAAATATACCTACTAGTAATTATTAATTATACTAGTAAAAATACCTCTTTAGTCTATTATTGCAGGTAAAGTCTATTTTTGGCAAGTAGGTATATACAGTTAACTGCCAAGACGACACAAAAGGTGGTTTCCTTCTATTTTCCAACCTATGTATGTATCACTTTAAAATGGACTTCAATTAGTATAGCTAGCCTACTAATTAGCCTGACAGGGTGTAATCCGCCTGGCCTTTTAAAACTTTACAAGTAGAAAGTTTTTAAAATGAAACATATCATAAATGAATTGATAAAAACAAGACAAACAGGGTAAGGATGTTTACTCCGCTGTAAGTTTAAAATGATGTAGACTGTAAAAACGGCTCAGCCAACCAGCACTTAAGTACAAAAAAATCGGTTTATTACGATCCAACAATATAGGAACATCCTAGAAAGGTTTACAAGAAATGTATTGTAACTTTCAATAACATATCACCTACCATTGTATCACACATTAGTAAATTATTGTGTCTACGAGCATCGTATGTTAAACTAGACTGTAATATTGAATCTTCAAAGTAAAATTGACGTCCGTAAGTCTAAGTCAAAAATGTTTTATATTTTGTTTTCCTTTTTATATTACCTATATGTTTAGGTAAAATATAAAAAACACAAAGATCATTTTGAAACACCAAATAAGTACCTATATTTTTAATATTATTATCACTAACTCAAAATGCCCAAAACATAAAATGTTTTCCAAACGAGAAGAAATCTCCTCCTTCGTATATTATAATAATTAAAGGCTAAAAGCCCAGGAAAATGCCTTCAACTAAATAAGTGAATTGAATGTAAATAAGTTTCTTCGTATGTTTAAGTTAGTAACAACGTTTAGGTATTAACGTGATATTGTAAATTCACGTTACATTTTGGTGTAAGTTAAGAAGGTGCTTGACTCATTATGTATTTAAGGACTTCTTTGCATGCGCCGTTCAATGTTTCTAAATCATTATTTCTAAGTTTCTAGATCTGAGTTCGTTTCTATTTTACCTATTGTTAGGTAGGCAATTTATTTCTTTATTCTTTTGCTTAGTGAATTTTGTGTAGGCACACAAAATCTTAGATTGTCTATTTTATTTTATTACATCATTTTCTAAAATGAAATGTGCGAGTCAATACATATCCGTAGATAAATACTGTCATTGATAATTTAGATTCCTATGATGCATTTTTATGTATACGGAAATGAGCCTGTAATATATAGAATACGCGCTAGTTTTTTAACTTATTATACTCATATTACTTATTAGTTACATTATTATTAACGGAAGTACTCGAATTGTCAGTTAACAGATGTAAATTTTTTAATTGTAACATTTAAGACGACCACGATGTCGATTTAATAATATCTGGTAATCGAGCTGGTATCCGAAATACTTGTAGGTAACGGTGACCAATATTTATGTAGGTAACCGAAAACCATTTGAAATACTCCAACACCCGTAAAACATTACGTGTACGTTAATAGTAACTACTTAATGAATATTTTGTGTAATGGATGGGCACTTATAATTTTTCTTATATTTTTCATCTTTATTTTTATATCGAATTGACATCTCTAAAATAAATTCGATTGTTCATAATACTTTTGAAGCAATGTGAATAAAGCAAAGATAGTTGATGTTCAGTGATCACTCAACATGCAGCCAACAAAAATTATATACACCCTCCCTTGACGTCTGGAAATGTATAAAACTAAAGTATAAAATGAATTAATACTTTATTACATTAATATGTGAATGCCTTATTATTATAGTAATAGTATCTTACAAAGCCAATGGGCAATGAGGATAATGATATCAATGTAGAAGTACATAATTATAATTATTCTAAACTAAAAAGTGATTAAACTCACCACGTTCGAACTTAGTTTTAATTTTAAAATAAGTATTCTAAGTAAAATGTATTTTACCATATTATTATCTTTGAAACAGTGATCAGATGCCAATCTTTGTGTATAATGTTGTTATACAAGACGCTGCTTTTCTATCGTTTCTTCACTGACATTTTTTTTGAAATAATGTTAGGTAGGTACAAAAACACGGCGTAACGGAATATGTACAAGAATTAATTATCATTTTGCTGTGTTTTTCCGTAGCATATTAGTTGTAATTTTTTTTTGTAATTTGAAAAATCTTTTTGTTTTACACAAATCTTAAAAGTTTCTAAGTCAAGAGCAAATCCTTGAAAAAATAGGTATAGGCACGTAAAATTCATACCTAAATAAAATAGAGTATAGTAAGTATACCAAGTCAATAACCCGGGTTTAATATTCTGTTACTTCTGGTTTATTTCTTAATATTATAAGGTTTATATTTGTAAAGGGTTTTGGTCAGGGAAAACGCATGTGGTGAGTTTTCACTAAAACGGCGTGAAGTGCCTCATAGTTTGTAAGCGCAATATACTACAAAATAAAAGTCTATGAATGTGATCATTTACGAATGTGTATTTATCGATAGGTATTGTATGTTATCTAAGTACTTTACCTTTTATAAACAATTTCATATGAATCTAAAATATCGTGTAATCGGTCTAAGAATCGAATAAAAGAATCTTTTGATTTAGTAATTTAATTTCAACTACATATGTCACATCACCATCCATCCTAATTACCACCACGTCAGTGAAAATAAAACCAGTATAAGCTGGTCTCTCATAGCATTGAAACTCCATAGGCTAGGCCAGCTCAATGTCAAAGTGTGTCCACTGACGTGCGGTCGACTGTACCTTGCAGCACGTTATCAGCACAGTTGGACAGTCTTAAAGAATTAACGTCTAAAATGGACCTAGACAAACACAGACTCCAGCTGCCCTCAAAACTAAGACATTTTGTCAATTTGGTTTCAGCGATACAGTAATATTCAACTTTAACTCTAGATACTTTAAATCCATTACATAAACGAAGCATGTAATTGAAGTATCTAAGTAGTCTCAGCTAATTAAATATAGTACATACTAGAGTAGTAGATAGGTCTATAGGTAGTAATATTTAACGTTACAGATAGGTAGTAAAATTCTCTATCCCCCACGTAAGGGTCGTAGTACATACAACGTGTGTTCTATACTTTTTTTAGTTTTTCTTTATTAGGTAAGTAGGTACCTATCTCAAAAGTAACTTACAAAAGTAATTTTACCAACTCTTTTTAAAGATAATTTAGAGGGATCACAAATATCCCAAGTCAGCTCCAAACAATATACCTACTTGATTATACGAGTAAATAAACAACGCAGAAATTCCAAAATTATGCCAAAATCCCAGACGAGGGTGTCGGTCGTGGAATACTAATCAGGAGTTTGCTGCGAGATAAGGAAGTGACGCTGAAGGCGCTACGTGCCCTGCATGCACCTAATGGTACTATGGGTTTCCCCCGTTCCCCATTTAACATGTAGTTAATTTACTCCCGTTTTTTAAACGTAGGTTTTGGCTTTGTTACTACACCTACTTATAAGCCGTACGCCGGAAAGTACATTAAATATTGAATATAGGATATTTTACTGAAAGAAGACATAGTTTTACTTTTAATGATAAGTAGAACTGCATTCACAGATTTTTAAAAAATCGCATGCCTCTACCCCATGTATATTTATGATAACGGTCGCAAGGATTATTTTCTCCTAATAACATAGGATCTTAAATGAAAGGAAGATCATGAAATTAAAAATTCCAAAGTTACTTGACATTATTTTTTTAATAATTGCTGAACATTTCTCACTACATAGGTAATTAATTAGATGATTTAAAAACATTGATTCGTACCTTTGTTTCGCAGCTTTAATACTATGGACATATGATGTCTTGTCTAGTAACTTTTGTAACTTAACAAATGAATATTATCAAAAAAATCTCTCTTAAAGTAGTTTCCAGTTCATCTGAAAAATCTCTTAAAAGGTTTTTATATTTTGGAGCCAGTTGGAACGACCCTCAAGACGACCCTTGACTAGAAAAGTAAAAGAATTACAATTTTGGGCGCAGAAGGCTAGACCTTTATATTCAAAAACATTATCTCGATGCTTCTGATCAATCATTTAACATGTCTGGTGTAACACAAGATGCGGCAGATGACGTCGTGTTTCTTCACCGGGCGTGGCCCCAAGGTCGCGGGCGCTTGCGCATCGCCATACATTGGATTTGCAAGGTACGACGGTTAACTTCGAGATTAATAGAACTCTATCTAGAAATTTAAGACCACACATAGCGCATGTGTCTAATGCCTACTGATTTGATCTGTTAAACCTCTGGGTCGCTCCCTATATAAGATCTTTAGAGACGCAAACAAGATAAAATTAGTACCGAGTTATTGTTTTTATATTGTCGGGGTAACTTTTATATATTGGCCCAATGATTAGATTCCAAATCGGCAGTGAACACACAGCAACGCAATGAGTGAGCGTGAGGTTGCAATCACTCGAGAGACCCCTGCCGGGCTTGAGCTACCTTCCAATTGCAAAGTATCCCTTTGACCTTAGAAATTAGAAACTCAACAACTTTTTTGGACTTTTAAGGTTTTTTGTTCGACGCTATTAATAATAATAATAAATCTTTATTCGCCTTAACCGACCTACTAAGTCTCACTTGGTTTGGTCTCAGCAGTTAGGTTGTACGGACAACCGCACGTCAGTGTAAACCCATCGACCTTTCAATATTATAAGAGACCAGTTTATACTGGTTTTGTTTCCACTGACGTGCAGTCGACCGTACAAAGGAACCGAACTACCGACAAGAACCGGCCAAACAACAAAGCTGCTGAGACTAGAGAGTTCTTCAGATGTAAAAGTCAAATTTTAAGGAAGTCTTCGGTTTCAAAAGTTTGTTTGGAACTCGCTGTACCTACTAAATAGTAAGTTAGTGTATTGGCCTTAGTTTATGGCGCAGATACCACTACGTCGATGAGTCTGTCTGGTCAATCAGTTAACAAGTGCTGGTGTAACACAGGTGTGGCGGAGATGAGCCCATGTTTCTTAACCGGCGTGTCCCCAAGGTCGAGCAAATTGGGGACTTGCGCTGTGCCATTCATTGGGCGCTCAAAGCTCGTGCGAACGAACGTGTTGCATACTTTACATATCTAACGTACATCGTTGCGGATATGGGGAAGGTTTTTGTGATTTTGGCGTGCGTGTGCGCCGTCGGTGAGTGATTTATTATCCATAACATCTATTTAGTGCTGTGTCGCCTAGTGAAAGTCTTTAAGGTCTGATAGTGCCTGAAGGGCATTAGATGTAGAGGCGACTAAAAAATATAAGATATATTTTGGCAACATATACCAACCTTTAATTACCTATACTATTCCTAACTGCGTGACCCAACTCGCCATTTGTATATAATTGCGTTAAATAAAGTTTTCAATAAATTAATAAATAAAGTAGGATTTTCTACCGTATTATGGGCATCAAACAGAATGTTCACAAATATAAATTATATCATTTCAACATCCGGACCGTGACAAACTTGTCTGTCTCCAGTAGAATCGAACCCACGACCCCTGGCACTAGTACTAAGCCCATGGCCTCACGTCTAGTTAATTCTAAGGAATGACTTGATTAAATGAATTATGTATGACCGCGTCAACTCATTGTGTTTGTAATTAATTCCTAATTAGCGGCTGCTAAACAAAAGCTTTGACACAGTGTACGTAAGCTATTTACTGATAGTAGGTAAAGTTTCTGCCATTTTACTTTAAACATAGGTATAGATATTATGATATATTAAATAATTATGAGTTTATAAAATAGACACTCTAGAGCTAGCGTCGAGCTGGTGACGTATTTTGGCGTTTTTTGGACGTCTTTTGTGACCTTTTCATTTTTTGTTTTGGTGCTTTCTTAAATTAATTACGTTTTTAAAAACAGCTTTTACGTAGGAACGATCTTTCACCATATTTTGATGCTAACAAATAACTTAACTTAAAGAAGGTAGGTCAGTACCTTAATAGATAGGTAGTAGTTAAATTATTGTTATCATGTAACATACCATCCACAGTGTTTGTATAAGTGGGAACGTTGCAAATAACTCTACTGTGTCTTCACGGATCACCAATGCAAAACAATAGAATCATTTAACTTTTCCAACGTAATTTGACAACATACTTAATTGCATTGCATAAGTCGGTAATACTCGTACATACTTAATGAAAATCCCAGATTTTTAAAATTACGCTATGATATGAAGGAATAGGAATAGGAATAAGGAGTTAGGATGAGTAACATCAGATGCCTTTTCTGGAATGTCATAAAATGTAAATAATAAAATACCTGTTTGTGGTATAAAAATCAAATGCAATACCTATGCGTCGCGTGCGACCTCCATCTTAAAGGACATCAAGAAATTTACATAGGTACATCATCATCATAATAATACATAATTTATTTTTATATTTACGTCAACATGCGCAGAGAGTGAATATAATTATTCGAGAAATATTTTGACGAAGTTTTTCAAAATGTTTTTAAAAAATAAAAGTAATCTAACTTCAGAAATATTTCACTAAAATAAAGTAAGTTTATACTCGTTTATAGTGTCACTAAAAATAAATTATCGTTTGTTAATCAGATGTATTAAATTTATTGTCCAAACAGCGTATGGCCAGTTCGGAAATTCACAATTCGGGCAGAACTCGGGAGCATTTGGAAACTCTCGATTTCAAAATCAACAAACTTCACGCCCTTCACAATACCAACAGAGTCAGCAAAATCAGTACCAACAGAATCAGCAAAATCAGTATCAGCAGAACCAATTTCAGCAAAACCAGTACCAGCAGCAATCAGCGCCGAGAGCACAGAGTGCCGGATCCTGCCGAGAGAGCAATGAACGATCACCGGTATCTGGGAGCTGTGACAGATACATTGAATGTATTGTAAGTATAGTTATAGTTTTTTTTTTCAATATTTATATTAATTTATAGTCAGATTAAAACAACTCATCATCTGGATTTATCGACGTGTACCACCGAGAATACCTACTGGGAGTAGTGCCTTGACAACCATATGGGATAAAAATTAAATAAAAATAAACTGTTCATTAAAATGCAGCGACACCTACCTAATTCACATGCAACTAAATAATGCATACGTTCTCCATAATATACAATACATCATTGCCAACTGTGACACGACTCCATATTATATATTAAAGACTTCAAAGCACAATCCTACCACTTAAAAAAACTGCTTAGCGCTACTTTTTGTTGTGCAGATTTCTAACAAAAGACTTCAACGCGCTAACTTTTCGGTTCCGCTTATTTCGTACAAAAGACATCAACGCGCGTACTCCTATAACTTTGTGACAGGATTAAAATTGAGCGTAATTAATTAATTTCGAAATATAGGTATATACTAAGAAAATTTAATAATTTTGCGTAATTTAATTAAAATTCAGTAATAATATTAATATTACCTATGTTTATTTTAACACAGAATGGAACAGCCGAGGAAAAGTTGTGTCCCGATGGTCTTCGTTTCAACCCCAATGTGAAGTTTAACGTGTACCCATGCCAGTATCCCAACGACGTACCTTGCTTAGAACGCTCTTCACTACGTAAGTATACAAGATCCACAATAATATACAGGAATCATCATCAACAGCTTATTAACATGTCCCCACTGCTGGGGCTCAGGCCTACCCTCTCAACGAGGGTGTTCGGGCTATAGTCTACCACGTTGCCCAGTGCGGGTTGGTGGACTTCACATGCGCCTAAGAATTTTTTCTTAGGCGTATGCAGGTTTCCTCACGATGTTTTCCTTCACCGTTTGCGAGCAGTCAGTAAATGTACTTAAGTTTCGAGAAAAAACCCATTATTTGGCCCAGCCGGGGATCGAACTCCGGACCTTTGATGACGATATGATGGGCCGCGACTTATCCCCGACGCCACTGATGCTGACTAAATACCACAGGAATAAATTAACATAATTTTTTTTGAGAAAAGGTCACGGGTAATGTCGTGTTTTGTTGAACTTGAGACGAGGACAACGCTTAGGGAAATGTTAAAAAAACATCTAAAAATAATGCTATTTACAGATGGTTTAATAATCATGTAGACCCGCTGCCTTTACCTGCACGTTTGTACCTGCGTGAATTTTGGGTCCGTCCATATAAGGCTATACATATAGCGCAATAAACATTGACCTTTATTTGGATTACCAAACGTAGTGATTATTAATATATGCCGATAAACGATCGCATCACTGCTCTTTACATTTAAGAATCGGCATAAACATACGTTAGAATATTCTTAATCTGATTACAAATAATTAATCTAAGTAAAGCATAACCTATATTTTTTAAATTTTAACATGCACAACTTTAGATCTCCCGTAATGTTTACTCTTTCTAACAGTGAGGGTTGGCAGGAAGAGATCTCTTGTAGAGATAAGTCCTCCTTTGTATACATACTTCTTGTTTGTTTTTCTTCGTAAATTTATTTTGTGCAATAAAGAATATAAACCACTTGAGCTAAGTACTAACTTAGTATACTACTTATCTTAATGTATGATATTTGCCTGAATGTTCTATAGTATAGCTTACAGTAAGTAGGTCAAGAAAGTGTATCAGTTTTGACATGTTTTCAGTCGTCAAATAATTGCAAAACGAATTTCAACCTTAGGGTGGTTCACCACTTTTTTGGCCGACTGTAAACAGTTTTCGGGTTTATTATTATGTGGGTTATTAGGTATAGGTTATTAGGCTTACCCAGCCTTGTATCACTGCCACCATTGCTGATCTCTTGTAATCGCCGCCTTACTATGACTTACTCGTAGTCCAGTTATAAGCTTTGTATCTGTTAGGAACTCCAGCACTCTTTTGTCCCTGATTTGTTTTACTTCAGCGGATTGAAGTGAGTATAGTTGCCCAAATGGGTGTTTCTTTGCACATCAGTGGCCCTCACTCGCACAGAAGGTGCGATGGTGTTTCCTGTGCCTCCTGGCAGAGTCTGCACACTTTAGCCTTTCGGAGTTTCACGAACTTGCAACGTTTCTTGCAGAGCCTCCCCAGCCGACGGCGGACTGCGAACACCAGTTCGGTTACTACAGGCTGGGGGACGCTCGTAACTGCAGCGGGTTCAGGAACTGCGTGAATGGCGTGGCGCATGACTTCACGTGTCCCGAGGGCCTGGCCTTCAGCTCGGAGTCCTACCGCTGCGAGTGGCCAGATGAGGTCGCCGATTGTGACGCCGAAGGTAATAGTCCAGTAACAATAAATGAAGTTGTTCGACGAAATCGCATTAAACGTCTTGTACATATTTATCTAGATCTATGACCCTACTACTGGCCTAGGCTATTAGGGAGTTTCAATACTGTGAGAGATCATGTTTATACTGGTTTTGTTACCACTGACGTGCGGTCGACCGTACCTAACTTTTTGTAGTTCCTGATAAGTTATTCTAACAATACTTAATTTACAATTTGAAACGATTTACTGTAGATAATAATGTCCAATCTGAAAAATGTCCAACCGTTGAAAAACGTCCAATCTGAAAATTTACCTGTCTGAAAAATGCCTAATCTGACGTCCAATCCGACCTTACCTACTAAAATATATCGCTGCTAGTTACTGTTTTTAAATCCTATACCCTTAATTCTTTCAGCATTTCTTGGCTTCCGATGCCCAGACATACCGATATCAAAGGAGCTTGGTCCACCTGCCGGTTACAGGTTTTACAGGTACGTTTATCTATAGCATTAGCTTATTAAGTTGTAGTTAGATCTATAAACTTCTATGCTAGGTACTGAATTTGTAAAGAGTTCTAACTTATTCTTTTAAAATCACATTTTGAAAATGGCTAAATGCTTATACAATACTTATGGAGAAAAGGTCGAGCGAACAAAGAGGATCTATGGATGTAAAAGTGCTAGGTTACACGATCTTAGTGACCTACCAACCAATATAGTAAAGAAAAATTTCAATAATTGGTACACTATGAAATACCTGGGTAGGTACCTAAATTATGTCAAAATTTTATATAGCAATTGGCAACTCAAAGCAAACAATGCCTGATAAATGTTTACATCAAAGTGCCGAGAACAGGTTGCCTAATGGAGTAATGGCCGACCGGTCACTGGTCAGGCCACCTAAATGTATACATACCACCTAGTAAGTACTAAATGTCAGCTGATGAGCGGCGACCTTGCGGTTACATAACCTCGTTAATAGAAATACTAGCGGTTTGCATAACTCGGTTTGTGTGCATGTGCTGCTTTATTATCCTGTCCTACTTTCTGAAGTTGTTGGGTTCCTGACATTTACGAAAGCTTACATAAAATATGAATCATGAATTTTCTATGCTGATAAATTAATTTTGCGTTTAACCAAATCATCCATGTTTATTACTATTGACGATTTTTTTTAAATTAAATTTGTACGGAACCCACAGGGCGCGAGTCCTACTAGTACTTGTCCGGTTTTAAGTTACCGAGAGGACTATGTCAACAAGGCATCAAACAACCAACTTGGATGACAATTTACAGATCCGACGCCAACTGTCAGAAATACTTTATCTGCATCGAGGGCCGTCCTCGGGTGTTGGGCTGCGGGGGTGACTCCGCCTTCGACGAGCTCACTTCTACCTGCGTCTCCGCCGACGAGGTGTCAGCGTGCCCCGCGGACCTGCGGGCGGCCGCCGCTCGCTCCAGGGACGAGGAGAGGCAACGGATTGCCAAGCAGGCTGAACTTGACGCGATACCGTTCAAGCAGAGAAGGAGATTGTAGCTTTTAGTAGTTTGGTTTTTTAAACCAGCTAAGAGCGGTTCGGACCACGCATTGTGTTGGTTTCCATAATACATTGTTTTATATTCATATTATTTAGTGTTCATCACAGGACACCCTAAATAGTTTCAAATCCTTAACATCAATGCAAACAACCTATTGATGACAGCCATACCCGCGAATCACTTAGGTCAATAATTTAGTCTTTCCATAACATAGTGATGAATCCGAGTTCTCTTTATCGTAATTAAAGCTCAGATGTCACTCTTAGCTCTGTGTTACTTAGGGTAACATTTTATAATCAAAATGTTAAATTAAAACGAAGGCCACGCACAATGAGGACGTGAATTTATAAAACATGTTTTACTATTCTAGTCCAATCTTATCATTATCAAGATCATGTCATTTTTTGTATCGTCTTATGTGCACAAAATATGAATTTTGAATGTAAATAGATCTGTTAGTCCGGTACTTAATTGTCGGTACTGAGTATTTTTTGTCTTGATAAAATCAAGGTAGGTGCCTACCTTGTATGTAGGGTATATATATAAAGCTCTAAAAGCACTGAGTTGGTATGTGATTCTCTTTTACACATCATACAGGGTGACTATTTGAACATCATGCACGACTATTGTTTTCGACTAACTTCGACTCTCACGTGTGACGTGATGATAATCTCACCATTGACTTTGTTATAAAATTGCGACACATGGCATTTTTTCTTTTTTTATAAAATAACAATGAACTACCAACCCATTGAATGAACCTTGGATAGGTACCTAACGCGCAAGTGTTTTAACGTCATGCATGAAAAAAATGAAATGAAAATGAAAAAAAAATGAAGTTGTTAGTGCCATCGTAGATTATTATGTAACTGATTGATATCAATAAGAGGCTTAGAAAATGGTAAGTACATACGTTACCTTAGGAATTTGAAATCATCGCCATTCGTTGCGTTCAAAAAGTCACGCTGTATAGTTCCGATTTGTTACATTTTATTTAATTTTTTGATATCTCAGACACGTAAATCCCCTAAACCTACCAGAATACCTCATTACTTTCCTATAAGTTTACATTATATTACCTATACTCACTAAAAGTTGTGTATAAAGCATCTAGAAATTGTGCAGTTCTTACGACTGTCTATATGTCCTAAGTTTAGATCACGTGTATTATATTATATTATACCTAGAAATATCTAGGTAACAGTGAACGTTCGTGCATTCCAATAAAGTCTCCATAATTCACTTTTCAATTAGTTTATTTGTAAAGTAATTACCTACTAAACCACATCAATAAGTACCTTTTAATATAGATCATTGAGGAATGATGACAAATTAAGTATAAAATGAAATTGCAACTATTTTCTATTATCATTCGGGCAAGAGAGAGCAAAAAGAAATAATCTTTAAAATGTTCCAATATTTTCCTCTGGTAGTGTTACTTGGAGTCATATGTAAGTATACCTAATAACTCAGGGGTCGGACAAAAAGTGCGGGTGACATGAAACCACTTAGAGCATGATTTCAAATAGTATTTTAGATTTTCATAAACAATTATTACTTAGCATTTATCAACCTCTTTATTAAACGATATCGCCACTTGAAATCAGTAAGTAGGTTTTTGACTGTCACTCTGTCAATCAGATGAACAATAAATTGACTTCGTTATTGTTTATCTATTGTATCTTCACGATTATATTTAGCTAAAATTTATATTTACTAATGTATAAAAAAACGCTGTTCGTTACTACATGTCACACGGAAGTTTAAATACAAAAACATCATCCTGTGTGCAAGTTTACGTAATTGTTACGTCACGCGCACTTTTTTTCCGACCCCTATTACTTACTCTGTGCCTCTGCTAATAAATTTTAAATAACAAACGTACCTCTATCGCATGCTGTAGGTACCTACCTAACTGTTTCAGCATATATTTTATTAGGATTTTATATGAAATTTATACGAAAATTTTATACACTAAGGGCTTCTTTCACCACTTGCTGATAAAGTCCCAGATACCCTATATGAAGGTTATCTACCAGGTATCCTTTTTTCTCTGTTTCACAGGTATCTGATTGTCTATATCTTATATATTTTATATAGTCTATAACACAGATTATCTGATAGATTAGTTTATCACTAAGATTACTATCTGTAACAATATCAGGAAGTGGTGAAAGAAGCCCTTAGTTTCATATTATTTGCGACAATATAAGCTTATAAATAACTTGATCTGTAACTCCTTGATTTGGTTTAATTATTAACTTTACCTAATTTCATTTTCCTTTGGATCGCAAGAATAGTAATTGAATAGTTCGATTACGGCCTACCTTAATACAATCGAAACTATGTTTTTAGTAGCTACAATAGTTTTTAGAATCCTTAGCTATAAATTATACAATATCTAATTAAGTTTCTTTGTTTATGTATAACAAGAGAGTAAACTCGTTTTATAGGTGTTGGCAAAGCAGCTGAGGATCTGGGCCGGAGTTCTCTCTGCTCGCATCGGAATGGCTACTATTCGGTAGATGGAAGCTGTGACATGTACATCGAATGCAGAGTAAGTAATATGCATCGGGACGTTTTACTGAAATGCAAGGGATTATTTTAGGTAGAAGTCATAGCCAGACGAATAATCTACGTTTCCACAGACTATTTGTTTTTAGGAGTAAATAATACTACCTATATACCTATAAAATATATATTGGAAGCCGATCGACTCTCTCCACACTCAATTGAATTTTGACGTGAGAGCCGATCAGCTTTCCTAACTAAAACGAATATACCTATTTTAATATGGCCAATGAATGACAACTACATATATAGAACCGTAGGTCGCTAAAAGAAGGATGTAGAGGGTTTTAATGTCTCGTTACACAATGATCTGGTTGTTGGCAGGACTATGCAGCCAGCCAGATGCTCTGCCCGGATGGTCTGCACTACAACCCGCAGGCTCCGTGGCCAGCCTACCCTTGCGGCTACCCGGCTGACGTGCAGTGTCTAGGCCGCGGATCGCCACGTACGTGAAAATTACCTTTTTAGCACTATAGATTTGCCCGCGACTTCGGACGCGTGGACTTTGGCTTTGAAGGCTACATTTAATCTTTTTTTTAAGGTTAGTTTCCATATACTTAAACCTACATTGCACCGTGAACAATTTACTAACCCTTTAATGTCACGCAGTGCCACGGAGGAGATATACAGGCATTGCATTAAAAATTAGAGATTTTTTGTGGATGTACAACATATCAAAAGTGTTTTGAATGGCTGGCTACGATTAATTATGTTTAGGTACTTCCTTAAACTTTTCTCTTGATCACTCTCTACAACGCAGATTAACTCTAATAAATCCTCTAAATAGCCCTTTGCTGCAACATAAAAACGGTCCCTATTTCGGCTGCTTGACCACAGCAGGCACTTGGAGAAGTTCCTACATTATAATACAAACGCAATGAATGTAAAACTAAACGAAAATACCACATACTTCACGTTCGTTCTGTCTTCATTTATTTCTGTGGTTCCAACTATGCTGCCTGGTAGCAGCTGCCGTGACATTCTTGTTTAATAATATTTCAGAGGAAGCGCGCCCGACGGCGGAGTGCCCGCACCAGTACGGGTTCTACCCGTCCTCGCTGTCGTCCACCAGCGACTGCGGCCAGTACAAGATGTGCGTCGAGGGGCGCGCCATCGACATGCTCTGTCCTCCCGGGCTGGCCTTCAACCCGGACAGGGCGCAGTGCGACTGGCCGGACCTAGTGCCCACTTGCAGTTCTGAAGGTAACAAACATTAATTTAATCAATACCAGGTGGGAAAGGACACAACGGTCCATTACCCTAAAATTATAGATGGTGTTGTTTTACTATTTTTATGCGGTGAACGATCAAAGAAAGAAAGTTACAGCTCTTCAACTTTGCAAATTGGTTCTGGTTTGGGTGGTTCGGTATTTGTGAATGGCCCTTGTCTAATTCCCATAGAACAAACAGGAGACAATCCTAGTTGGGGAAATTTTCCGAAACACTTTTCCTGGAATAGAAAAGTGTTTTGTTCATGGGATAATAGAAATTACCACTTGCTACAGAATTTTAAAAGATCAAACATAGACATGTGGCAGCCCAATTAAATGTAGCAGTATTGTTCTGGTTTTGACTTTACTTACACGTAAGATTTAATTATATTTAAACCCGGCAAAACATAGCATAAGTAAACAAACTTACATTTCAGCTTTCCTCGGTTTCACGTGCCCGCCAGTTCCACTCGGGGATGATGGAGAGCCAATTCAAGCTGTTGTGAACTACAGGTAATTCAATATCTTCGCGATTAGCTAGAACCCTTTTACGGACTTCCTAACAAAATACGTTCCCTCATTTGAAATTCACTAATTCACGGCAGTGACTCTGCATCAAAGACACCCATTCCCAGGCAGGATCCTTAGTAAAAGCAACTAACTTTGTGAGCTTTGTCGCATAAATAATAATAATGGTTACACAAATTTACACACGATTGTCTATTCCGAAACTAAGCCGAAGCTTGTAAATGGGTACCTACACCTGACAAACATACATGATAAACATACATAGGTATTTATACTTTAAATTCTTTAAAATGTACGGTCGGACGCATGTCAGTGGAAACAAAACCAGTATAAACTGGTCTCTCATAGTATAGAAACTCCCTAATACCTTAGGCCAGCTCAAGGTCTTTCCACAGACGTGCGGACCACTGTACTTACCAATTTCCAAAATTTCAGATACGAGGGCAACTGCTACGCGTTCTTCTCGTGCCAGGGCGGGCGGGCGCGGCTGCTGACCTGCGACACTGGCTATGCCTTCGACCCGACCACCGGCCGCTGCGAGGACTCGGACCGAGTCGTCTGCGATGTGCCCCTCATGGCAGCCGCGCCTCGTCAAGTGCAGTAGACAGGCACAATGTTATAAGTACATTAGATGCTCTAAAACCTTCTAATAAAAGTATATTTGAATTAATACTGCGCTTAATTTATTCTACATAATAATATTTATCCTGTGTTTTTCCTTCCTTAACCGATATAAAAATCTGAGTGACAACAAGATATGTACCAACTTCGTAATTTTTACGCTTAAAATGCGGATAGGTACGGAAAATGAGTACAAATAGAGTGAAAAAATGTGCAACTTGTTCAATTCAATGCAATAGGTACGCTTTATTGCATATTTGCTTATTTAAAAATTACAGACCAAAAAGAAGAAAAAAAAGATACAATAATGTACATAAAGAAATAAAAAAAAGAGTATACTTACTTTATTGACACCATTGCATCATCTAAAACTAATCAACAGTGCCAAAAGGACGCTGCCTCAGCTTTTTGCCGCAGAGTAATCTGCTACACTGATTTTCAGGCAGAACCTTAGATTTGTTTACATCTAGGCGGTCTTATCACAACCTTGTTCAGATTTTAATGATGTAATTAACCATTAAAAACTATAATAATGAGTGATGGATGCATCATTGATGGCATCACAGATCATTATAAAACCTAGCGAGCTTTTTCCGTGTTCTGTGGATGGCATCATGAAGTGAGAATGAGATGTAAACAGACGAACAGAACTATCGAACAGAACCGCTGAACAAAACCAACAAAACAGACCAATAACCCTGCTCTTGGCTTCCCCGTATTAGGGTAAAAAAATAGACGAACAAAACTGATCAACACACAGATGAACAAAGTAAACGAACTAAAAAAAACAGACCAACAAAAATATCACAAGAAACTGCCATACAATACAGGCGTAAGTATGTACAACACAGCCGAACAAAGCCGTTGCGCTGAAAAGTATAAATTTAATCGAACAAAACTGACTAAGTACCAAAATTGCCGATCTGCCGAATAATAGAGGAGGGTAGATTGACCATCGCGTCGATAGCTACACACGCACCCCATTTCATCAGCTCTTAAATAATTTCCTGAAAACAATAATTAAAATGCAAGAAATCGGATTATGTCGATTACAAAATCTCGAACTATTACATTGAAAAGGCCATAATAAACAGCCGAAATTTAAAGTCTAAAAGAAGAACTTTCCCATAGCAAAATAAGGTCTTCGTCGTTTTAAATAGCAAAAAATATACTAGGTATAATAATTTGGAATTTACGAGTAGGTACCATGGAATAAATATAAGAATACAAACGTAACTACCTAACATATATCCATATATTTTATGACTTTGATATGAACGGATTTATCTTGGATGATGTTAGGCGTCTGCGGCTGCGGTAAATCCTTGGTGTACCCATGATTCTCGTAACTTACCACTCGCGATAGAACTACTGAGCAATCGAATGACGAAACACATTCTAAGCAATACCTGATACCTACGCAAGACCTAAACGGCATAATCAGAATTTATGAACTACAGGCAAATCGAACAAAAACTTGCAACGATTGGACTATAACTAAGTATATTCTATGACCTAAACGCATGCATCACAAAAACCTGGCTTGCAAAAGGGAAACAGAATGACCTACTAACCTAATACACCCTACTTCCTAATTACTTTATACTGGCTAAATAGTGGGAGATAGTGGCTTATAAGCTCCTTAATTTTTTATCGGTAGTGCATGATAAAAAAATATCTTATTTACGGAAGATTTGTGAACATGTTAGTTAAATCTAAACAAACTAGAAATCTAGTAGATCGTTAAGTTTCAACTTTCAAAAGCTGTATAAATGTAGGTACCCACTACAATTTTATCCAAAAAAACCCCATCATGGACTTAATTGGAGCTCAGTGGGGGACGGGGCTCCTCAATGGTTATTTCAGGATTAACCCGTTTCTCACGTATCTTCAACTTTTTGGTTTGGAACATTTAAATTTTTCACCGTGCACGTTAATGGAAACAAAACCAGTATAAACTGATGTCTCAATACTATTATTGAAACTCCACAATAAATAGACTAGGCCAGCTCAAGGTCAAAGTGTTTCCACTGACGTGCGGTCTACTGTACGTACCACCGTTCGTTTATCTAAAATTATTGTAAATAGGTACGAGTAGGTACTATCACAATAATAGGACAATTTGACGTAGAGATAACAAAATAGTTTGGAAAACCATTACTGTTACTTACCGCAAAATTTTACTTAAATTTCAATTTGTTGATTACTAATAATATTAACTGTATCTCCGTGCCGTATATAAAAATAAAACACATTTGATACAAAAGTAAAGTGTCGTGTTACCGTCAAGTATATCGAGTCATCTTTGTTTTTGTGTCTGTATAAAATGCGTTTAAATTTTTTGTTACTTTTTATACCGCTGCTTGCTAATGGTAAGATCAGAAACAATGTCAAATCTCACTTTGTATTCTTTTTAGCACACCATACCATCGTGACCCCGAAATAGTCGCAATAAATATCGGTAATGTACATTATTGTTCTTTTGAGAAAAAAACCTAATGTACTATTATATAATACCGATAGTGTCGTGCGTGTCAATATCTAGCGCATACATAAAATATGCAGCGCAACACTATCAATACTATCGCAAACTTCAATTTATCAACAGTGACCATCATATCAGCCTTTTAGCGTCCACTGCTGGACATAGACCTTCCCGAATAAACGCCATACCACACGCGGTCGAGGAGCGTCCTATGAAGCTCGTATACCGGTCCGGGGTGTCAGAACTCGTCTGCCCCAACGGCCGTCGGATCTGCTTCTTATAATCGTACTTCCAAATCTGATTCAAAAATTGATTTGTGTCGCTTACGATAAATCGGAGGCGGTTAGGGCTTTTTACTTCTTTTGACTAACACAGAATACATAAATGGTACTAACTTTATTTTCTACCTATCTTCAAATTCCAGTTAAATCCGAAGCTCGAGCTCAATCTGGAGATGCAGATAATAAAAGACACTATAATACATGGGACGACAGAATCTCGCACCCGAGTCACAAAATACCGAGACCTATACCAAGACCATCATTAATTGAAACTTTGAAACCGCAGACGACCACCGTTGCGTCTGAAACCTGGAGCACTATACACCCCTTTGAATCTATTACTATCACGCAACCGTTGGTTCCCGAACCTTCAATTAAGCCTGAAGAGGCTGTGTTCCCGCCTAAACCATCACCCTCTAATCCACTTCGTCCTCCTATAAAACCATTACCACATACCACTCATAAACCAGTATCACCGATCCGACCTAACAACCCCTACCATCAAAGACCTCTTTTACCAAAAAGACCTATTCCTCGACCGATTTCTAGACCTGTTCCCATAGATACTACAACAATTATAGAACATCCTACTTGGGGAACTGAAGTAACTAAACCTGAGCCAGTCATTGTAGTGTCCGAGCACACGCCAGCTATAAGACCATCCCTCAATCGTCCTGGGTATCACCCCAATCTTGGACCAATAAGACCATCGAGACCAATTCCCAGGCCAACCATATCCTCAGGACCCACCCTGGTACCATCAGAAACCGTAAGGCCGGCAATCGTTATACCTGAAACTCCAACCGATAAAGGATCAGCTGTAATAGGAACAGTGGATTCATCCGAACACAATTCAAATGGATTGAAAACAGTGCCAGAAGAAGAGCCAGAGCCAAGTAAGCCAGGTTATGGTCAAGACTTAATTGAACCTGAACCAAAACCGACTCTTTCAGCATCAACAACAACGGTGGCTTCAATGATAAAACCAGCCCCAGAACCACCAATGAGAGAAACCGTTGTTCCTCCGATTCCCACCAGAGTACCTATTTATATCACACACCCGACACCTGTTCCTCCGACGGTGGCCATACCTACAATAATAAATCATCCTATTCCTATACTTCCCCACAAGATTGACGAAAATAAACAGATTCTAATGGATTATAACTGCAAACAAATTAATGCTTATTACGCATTTGCAAATGAATGTGATACGTACGTCGAATGCAAGGTAAGATACAAAAGATTAATTTTCCCGCGCAGCCTTACCGAAGTACCTACTAAGCTACCTTTAACCAACAAAGAAAACACCATTATATAAATAATCTATTCAATGGTTTTAAGGAGAAGAGTAACAACGTGGAAAGCTACTCTCGTTTATACTTAATAGTGATGAATTGATGATAGAGATAAACATGGGTATAAGCAGAAAATAAGTATTGAAAATACATTATAACTACGAGTTATTTTTCAGAAAAACATTGCCGTCAGATATTTGTGTCCAGACGGTCTTCATTTCAATCCTAATGCCTTGTGGCCAGAATATCCATGTGCATATCCTACAGAAGTGAGATGCGACAGCAGATCTGTCATACGTAAGTGATTCTACCCATCTCGATGAACAACGTGTAAAATTTTGAACTAAGTAAGTTAGTTACCTCCTAACCTCATTAACAAAATCACATTAAAATTTTCAGAAAACCCTCAGCCTACATCACAGTGCCCCCGTCAGTTTGGATATTTCCCAATGGCCGATGGGGATTGCGGTCGATACCTGATGTGCCAAGAAGGGTTGGCCAAGGTCATGAGCTGCCCGCGCGGTCTCGCCTTCAACCCCGATAAAAGCAGCTGCGATTGGCCAGAAAATGTGCCATCTTGCAATTTAAATGGTAAGTAGGTACTCGTACATAAACTGAATTAGTTAAAAGCCCAATATATTTAATACTAGCTGTTTCCCGCGGCTTCGCCCGTGTAGAAAAGTTTTCCCGATGTATCTATCGTCTATAGTGTTATTCTGATGTTTAATCTGTATTTCAAAATCAAATCAAATAGTCATTTATTTTCTCCCACAAACTTACAGTAACAGGGTACAAACAAAGGTAGGTACTTGTACAATTTTAGATTACGTAAGAGATTGCAGGAGACTGGTGCCCGAACTAAATCGCGAGCGATTTGTGGGTCAAGTCACCAGTTATTTAATTACTACTTGTAATTACTTACTGTAAAGTTTCATCAAAAATCTGTTCCGCAGTTTTTGCGTGAAAAAGTAACAAACGTCCATCCAATCGCTAAAATTTCTTACAAACTTTCACGTTTATAATATTAGTAGACAGGGAAGGACAAAAATCAAAAATATTTTATTGCATGTAAGTACAGTGGGTACATATATACAACGTCAATTTTTTATCTTCCACCGCTTCCGAGGTGTTAGCACTGGGAAGAAGAGCGGCGCAACAAACTTTCGCAACACATAGGTACCTATAATAAAATCAAGTTTAGTACAACATTTTTGTAAAGTTTGTATGACAGGATGCAAACGACCTAGGTATTATTTTTAAAAATCGAACAAGTTTAGTGGGTATTTTCCAGGATCTTAACTCTATGGTATTTTCGAGGGGCCTATATCTGTGGGCCTGGTCCAGCTGCAGTGACCTGCAGCTGTTTGTTGATTGAAAACTTGAAAACATATTGGTTAGGTAGAAACTACTAACAATTTTCGTACTTATTATTAAATAAAAATTCGTTTTAATAACTTAAAATACAGATCTAAGTATATTCTAAGAATAATATTTAAATTATCGTATTTTTACACAAATAGTTATTTATTATCTGTAATATGACTATGCCTTGGTATGTTTGGTATGTATACTGTAAACATTACATAAGCTGTAAATAAATTGAATTTAAATTTATTTATTTTCAGTGTTTCAAGGTTTAACTTGTCCTGCACCGCCTTTAGATGAAGATGGTCTACCTTCTGATGAGATCTTGAAGTACAGGTAAAATTACCCATCATCTTGTTTTTTAATCATTTTAGAAGTCCGTAGTCGGACAACGAACCCCTAAATAAGATCGTCCAGCGTCCAGCCAGTCCATCCGTCCGTTTGTAGCATAATGAGAACTAGGTTTTCTTATTTTTTAAAGAGCATGATGTTTGAAATATCTACCTGACTAAACTAACTAAAGTGATGGATTGACCTACGCCTCCTCTCGTGTCTAAGGAAACTCATTTAATTTTTGTTTCTTTCAACCGCTAGATATGGAAAGAGCTGCAAGGAATATGTGGCGTGTCAACGAGGACATCCCAGGCTGCTGAGCTGCGATCCAGGACTATATTTTGATGAAGCTTCCCAAGTTTGTGTAGATTCAGATTATGTGAATGATTGTAAAGCCTTCATAAATTAGGTACAGTGGACCACACGCTACATACCATTTGTCAAATTTGCACTATCTAAAATGGATCTTGACAAGTTTAAGATAAGGTTCATTTGAGACTGAATTTTATACAAAAGGATTGGCAACGCAAAAGTTATCGGCGCTCTTAACGACAAAGAAGCTGTGAGAGGCTTAAAAATTGTGGAGAGTGTGGCGGTGTGAGTGTGACATTTTGGTTATCTTTCACTTTTGAATTTCCTTACGAATGAACAAATAGGTAAGCGATTTTTGGCTGCAAGGGGTGCTGGTGAGAATCTTTGCGTCGCCAATAGGTTAACCCGAGGCCGACTGTACATAAACCACAATAAAATTCTGTCTAAATAAAGTTTTATTTTACCAATCTCATTGGATATTTTAATTCCTTTTTTTTGCATGTTTTTTCAACTATTATTTTATTTTTAACTAGGTATTTAGGTAAGTACTTCTTATTTTATTCGTTATGTATCGACTCTACCGGATTGTTCCAAATTGTATCTTGTTAAATCGACATTAAACCTACTATCAGTTTAGTGCGGTGTTAGCTGCAGTGTGGATCACCGAATGGCCTTAGTTGTGCTCTGGAGGCCATGCTGCGGTTTTAAATATTCGTGAAAAAAACTACGATTTGGCCTGGCCTTTAAGGCGTCCACTAGACGCTCATGCAACCGTCAGTAAAGTATGCAGATTTTCATCACTCGGCGCACTAAACGTATCCCAGACACACGCGGCCTGCGGTGGCCACCTAGCGCAGACTGCAGCCTCATTCATTATGCAAACGCAGGGCGCGTGTCTGAAGTCTCACTTAATTGCATACGGAATACAACAGGCCGCCACCGCCACCGCAGGCCGCGTGTGACTGTGATATCACAGACTACTTTACACGATCATTCATCCGCAAGTCACCGCCTGACTGTGGTAAAAACCGTGGTAAAACTGACAGCTAAACCTACCGTGTAATGGGGGCCTAAGGAATGGTTTCCAACTGGCCGTAAAACTATTTAAAAAAACTAATATTACTTTGAAGAGACTTTGAATGATATAGCGCGATAAATTTGGAGCTACTGTAAATTCGAATTCAAAATGTCCTTTTTCTCTGTTGTTCTAAGTTTTCTTTCATTTGTATTGTTTGAAATGGTTTGAAAAGCCATAGCAAATATGTTTGCGAATGTGCTGTACGTTTATATGGGTGTTGTGAGTTCGTTGGCGCGGCGAACGCGCTGAAGGAGGCGGTGACGGCGGGACATTCCTTTAGCGCAGCCCTAGCGGACATCGCCCCAGTTGCCCCTTCGGATCGAACGGTTGCGTAGTCACCACGCAAGATCATAGCCTCCAAGATTTATTTGAAAAGCAATAATTAGACTGAATTGTGAAGAAGAAACCTTGAAACGTAGAAAACTTATCTACCTAAAGTAATAGCGAGACTTGTAACTGCCTCTAGAACGACTTTGTTTCAATTCAATGCTAAACTGTGCACAAAATGGAAGACTCCTTCATTATCGCCAACTTCCACACGCTGTGTCGACTTTGCCTGAACAAAAGTACTCTCATGGTATCTATTTTCGGGGCTGCACCAGACGACGAGACGAATGTCTCTCTAACCTCCAAAATAGCAGAATGTTTCGAGCTGCAGGTAAAGTTTTCCTTTTCCTCTGTTTTTTTCGAACAAATATTTAACATGCATTGCATTATGCACCTACCTAATTATTTAAAAATATGGGTAGTACCTAACCGGCAATATTATGTTAAAAACAATGTTACTTTTGTTATAGATTGACCCTAATGATGGATTGCCAGGAAGAATTTGTTACAAGTGCTTGTTCAAAGTTGATAAGTGCTCCAAGTTTAGACTGGAGTGCGTTCAAAATGAGAGCAGACTGAGACAGATTACAAGCCGTGTAGGTGAACTAGACAACTCTAACTCATCAGAACTAAGCGGCTACAACTACAACTCCCAAGAACTACGTAAACCAAAGCCTGAAGACTACATTGTTGAGGATAGTGTTGTGATGGTAGTTGATCCAAGCCTCGATTATGACTCATCAGATGAATCTGAAGCTACAGAAAGAGTGGAACAAGATGTGACTGAAAGAGACAATACTCCTGAGGGAGAAGCAACACCAGAATCATTCTTTAAAAATGTATTTATGTGTCAGTTTTGTGACAAAGCTTTTATTTCTCAAGAAAAGTGCAAGGAACATGAACACCAGTATCACGATCCAAACTTGCCGTATAGATGCATTGAGTGCAGTTTAGTTTTTGCAGAGCGCACACAGTATGTGCAGCATACAAAATTAGTCCATGGTAATGACAAACCCTATAACTGTCCTGAATGTGAAAAATGCTTTGGTAGACGCTCAGATTTACGGAAACATTCTATTGTCCATACTGGTATTAGACCTTATCAATGCCACTATTGCCTGAAAAGCTTTTCTCGTAACACTAACTTGAGTAAACACCTCCGAATACATGCAGGACACAAGCCCCATGTTTGCCCTCTATGTCCGAGAAGCTTTGTGGCTAAAGCAGATTTACAACGTCATGTGTTGGTTCATTCGGGTATGAAACCTTATGCTTGTCGTAAGTGCCCATTGACGTTTGGACGTAGAGACAAACTTCTTAAGCATGAAGCTCGTCATGGACCTATTAGCCCTGAGCATAGAACAAATGATTATGAAAATTATCAGGATAATGACATGGTTGTTAATGTTAACCCTTTTAACAACCTGTTGCCTGATTCTTCAAATCCTGATTATGATCTACCTCGAATTCCAGATCATATTTCTGGAGAATGCAGTTTTATTAGTCAGGCTCAGGTGAGAAAAAATACATCAACTTCCGGCAAATTGCAAAACTCCCCTCCAAAGCAGAGAAGATCTTCAACTAACAAAAATAAGCCTAAAAATATAAAATGTCATCAATGTCCTAAAAGATTTTCCTCATTGGATGCTTACAAAACACATGTGTCTATGGCACACATTGGATCAAGAGTTTTTCAATCTACTTTTCAGTGTAAAGTGTGTTTTAAAAAGTTTCCACGAAAGAGGGAGCTAGATCGACATGCAGCTCTTCACTCTGGAATGAAACCATTCTCTTGCAGTCAATGTGATAAAAAGTTTACAAGAAAAGATAAACTTGATGTACATGAGCAAACTCATGAATGCCTGGTTGTGAACATGCCTTGCATAGAATGTGGTGCCACATTTGAAAAGAAAGCTGATTTAGTAGCACACATTAAGTCTCACTTTACTGATCATTATGATGAAAAAAATGCTGAAACTGAAATAAAAAAGGAAGATGATCAACCAGATTTTCCTCTAGATGAAAATTTTTATGATTTAGAAACTTGAGATTTAGTTAAAATGGCAATGATATGCCGTAATTTTTAAGAGGTCATTGTATTTAAGTATGTAATTAAGTGCATCATATTATTATGCAACTATACGGTGTTTGGGGTCCTATCCTACCTATTTTATATGCTGTAGAGTATGTAGAAAGTAAATACTCCATATTCAATTTTTCCATAATAGCATACTAGGCCCAATTCTAAAGGTACACATTTAAATGCTGACAGCACTAAAATTAGCTTTATCCATAACATTATAATACTGTGCGACAGCTATGTGATAGAAATATTTATAGTGTTGTCAAATGTTAACTGTGCCTTCAGAATGGTGCCTAATGTGTAATGTAACTGCTTCCTAATATTTGATGGTCTATACTAAATTAAAGACCATATTCTGAAGACGCACATCTAAAATTTGCCAACACTAAAATTAGCTGTAAATTTTAAATGCAGTAAGGCTCCATGGGATAGGATAGGTGGACCCTTTATGCTGCAACCAGACAATCAGCCACGCTGGCCGAGCATGGCACCCACGCCAAGATTGTGGCGATCATTGCGCCGCAGGTGTCCACACCATCGGCGAACATCGCGCGTCCCACAGTTCTTGATTGTCACTTTTGATGTTTGTCGGAAAAATCGCCACCACGGCGATTGCTTGCAAGCGTTGACAATCTTCGGCGACGACAAGCTTCGTGGGCCAGGCTGGCCGATTGTCGGGGGGGCCATTAGATACTACCTCAATTAAAAATAAATATATGAAACTAATTATTTGTGATAAAGCTCCTAATATATGGGTAGTGATATATTGTGTGGAGGCTTGCTGGTGGAAGCAGACGAAAGGCACAGGTAGCTTAACGTGATGGGTTTGCGGTGGATGTAGCCTCGAAAGAATGTCACGAGCACGACTGAACCTGCCGCGCCGCAAACCCATTCAAACTAATATTTTTATGCATTTCTTACCAGTTTATAAGGTTTTAAACAAATAATAAATAGCATACCTTCAATTCGTATAACTTATATCGTAAATTACAGATATTGTCCTTTCACTCTGCTTTCAATGTTTTACACTACTAAATAAATGCAACAATAGGCACATCATGATATTATATTCAGTGCATCATTGTTGATGTCATTTTTTTTATAATAAATAATGCAGAAACTGACAAAAACAATGTAAAAATAAGAGTGTATATTATTTATTTACTGAAAATTGAATAGAAATTTGTTTTTAATTATGACCAATAAAAGTTAATTACACAAAATCTTATACATTTTAATGTAACATCACTATCAATAATAAATTGTATACAATAACCATTACATTCATTAAGTAATCTATCCCCTTGTTGGCTTGGGAGTCTGTCTCTCCAGTGGTCATGGATCTAATTTTCACAGGGAACTGAAATCTTAACAAGTTGGTCCTGTCCCCAGTGCTGTTATTATATATTTTATCAGTTGTTCTATCCTTGCCTAATTCCCACAGTACAAGAAATCTTTATTATGGATTAGATTTGACACTAGATTAGATTTTATTCATTATTCTTATGAATGCAATTTTTTCAGCCAGCTAATGGATTTGCATGTATAGTTACTGAAGTAATCCTTGCTTCAGTTAGTGGTTTAAATGTTTTGGGATTAACTGGCATCTTTTCCAAATCATCAAGTGATTCAAATCCATCTATAATCCTGAAATATTAATAAATCCTCTATATTACACTGGACTGGCTGCTGCCAAACTTTTGTCACAACATGATTTCTGCCATTTTTGTGCTGAAGGTTATGGCAACTAAGGCGCGGGACAAACTCATGCGGCGCGGCGCGGGCGAGGCGCCCTCTCATTCTTGTTTCATATGAATTGCACCCCTCTCTCATGCACCCCGCCCGCGCCACGCCGCTTGTATATGTCCTGCGCCTCAGTGTTCATAGAATTCGTTTTGGCAGTATCTATTACACTAGACAGGCTGATCCATACAACTGACAGCTAATTATTACAGATTTGAAGTACCTACCACACCTGTGGACTGTGAAGTAGGTTTATTCCCCATCATTGCCCAAATAAATAGGTATATTATTTTTTGATTATCTCAAGTACTATTCTAAATAAATATTTGTTTATTCAATTTATTTTTACTCTTTATGATAATAATAAAGTTATGTACTAACCTTCCGAAAATGGTATATTTGAGATCTAAATGAGGTTGTTCTGCATATGTGAAGAAAAATTGGCTACCATTTGTATTTGGCCCATTATTTGCCATGCTTACAGTGCCTCTTGCATTGTGCTGTAAAACAGAATGAAAGTAAATATAATTCAAAACTAGCCTGCATATAATATACAATAATCAAAACTAGCCTACTTTTAATAAAACCACAATAAAACTAATGTATGTAAAGCGCGCGTTAATGTAGGTATGTGTTATGTCCCTTCCGTACAAACCTTCAGTTCTTCGTTGAATTCGTCCTCAAATTTTTTGCCCCAGATTGATGTTCCTCCTTTCCCTGTACCAGTTGGGTCACCAGTTTGTACAATGAATCCCTGCAAGGAATAAAATCTATTCAACATAACCTTCATTACTGACTAATATAGTATCAAATGATTTATCAGTGCATTTACATTGTACGTAATGGTAACAGTTAATGTTCTAAGTGGATTGTTCAATTTCTTTGGAAATTACAATTACCTACCTTGATATTTCTATGGAACAGACAGCCGTTATAGTAGTCGCGAGCACACAACGCCAAAAAATTTTCGCACGCCTTTGGGCATTGTTCACAAAATAACTCCACTTTGATATCCCCGACATCTGTATGCAATGTTACAGACATTTTTAAAGAAAAAATTTAGCAAACTCGCAAAGTTTACAAACAAAACAATTTTAGCTAGCTTTGAGGTTATGTACGTACGATTGTCGAAATGACATTTGTTTGTTTTTTTCTGTCAAAGCAAAGGCATTTATAACTATACAGTATATTCTATCATCCATGGTAATTGAGATGGAGGATTGCTTCAGTAGCCAGGATACCAATTTATTCATATTTCATGCCCAACGATTCCGCCCACACCTTGTAGGTACTACAATTGGAACTTATATGTGCGGTTTTACGGTTTGTACCACGGTTTTAGCTTTTAAGTTAATACCTATTTATCAATGTTCCAAGAAATAAATTAATAATGAAACAAAAAAAAACTTAAACACTATTTTATTTGAGATCAAATCACTACAAGTACAAGTCTATTCACTACCACCAGCTCGTTCGTTTTGTCCCGCGTGTGGTTCATGTGTATTCTCGTCCATGCCTATGTCCCCGTAGTTACCTAGCAACCGCTGGCCTGTGGCATCAAATGGCGATTTCAAGTGCAAAGCCGTTCTGTACCTGTGTCCCATTACTTCTAACTCGTATGTACCGTCGTTTAAGTAACTCTTAGTGACCTCTGCACCTCGGTTGCTCAAGTAGCCAATACCTATGGGCTTGTCGAGGTGGTATCCGTAGTCTCCTCTTCGCAGAAAGCCTACGGGCTCGCCATTCCTATATATTGCTTCTTGACCAAACAATGGAACCTGGAAAACAGCAAAGAATAGGTGATAAAAGATTATCTCTTTCCACGAGATCCCAGGAATTTTATCTTATTTATTACTAATCTATGGTGGTTACTGACTGGGGAAGCCGGCACGGTAGGGACTGGGTTACTAATGTTACTATACGGTGAATCTGGTTCTACGACAAATCTAAATCCTTCCAATCCTCTTAAAGCAATAACTCAGATCAACCAACTAACCTGTTCCTCCATAGTGAAGTATGCATACTTCTTCGTGACACCATATTTCCTCGCCCTGCTCACTTGCTCGTTGCCGATGTAGTCGCCATCCTTTCTACACGTGAATCCTAAATTAGCTTCTATTGGGTTATCGTTGGGCCTCAAATCAGCGTTCCATAAATGGTATCCTGAAAAAAAAAAAGGTTTTTAAATTCTGTTTATTGAAAATAAAGGCAACATGGAAATTCGTTGATTACCAAGAAGCTTGAGAACTTGACAATGAGCTTGGGAACGTTTTCTTTGTATTTTAAATAGGCAAGTTTCAACTTCAAATATGACATTTCATTTATATTTTTAGCGCTTCAAGTAGGTAGTTTCACAATATTTTTTCATAGATTTGTGAAAATTAAACATTGCAATTTTTTTATCTTCGGCCAGTGTGACGTCATCGTTATTTTATCTTGTAAATGTGTTTGCTGTCTTGACAGACGGATGGACAACAAAGTGCACCGAGCAGGCCCCATCAACCAAAGCGAATAATTAACATAATATTGAGACGGATATTTGGCGCTCCGTTCTTTCTGCCTACCCCGCCAGGAACATAGCGTGAAGATATGTATGTATGTATATTGAGACGGAGTTTGAGCGCGAGATAGACAATCCCTCGGAGATTATCAGTCTCTTGTACATGAAAAAACCCTTCAGGGGAATGTACCCGTGTATTGAAGTCATCAGCGTAAGAGTCGACGCAAACAGAACGGAAAAAAATGCTCGAGCGCTTTTTGATGGCATTGACCATAGCCTAAAGTACAAAAAAACTGTCTGCTTTGACTCATAAGGAACGGTTTTTTAGCAAACCGGATTGCATGAATACACGAGTACATTTCTACTGAGTGTTTAATAGTAATATATAAATAAATAAATGTTTTTTAATTCAGGCAATAAACCCATATTAGCACAATATACAAAATAAAAAATAAATTTAAACACTCAACTACCTTTCTCAGCGCTGAGCGATGTGAGCGCCCTCCACCCGGCGTTCTTGAGCCCCTTGGCGCTGTTGAGCGCCTTGTAGACCTGCACCGCGTTGGCGGAGGGCACGTGCAGCTCCCAGCCCAGCTCGCCGGTCCAGCTGACGCGCAGCGCGCGGCACGTGTACGTCTTGTTCTCGGGCGTGTTGGGCGCACGCGACACGTGGATGCTGCGGTGCGTGTTCAGGGGGAACGCGTCGTTGGACAGCCCGGCGTTCGTGTAGCGCTGCAGGATCCTTTGACTGGAATATTCAAAATGAATAAAGCGTAAAGCGCGGCCAGTTGTATTCGTTTGCAATGTATGTGAGACTTCAATCACGCGCGGCCATAATTTGCATATTAAGGCTGCGACGTGCGGTAGACCGCCACCGCAGGCCGCGTGTGTCTGGGATACGCTTAAATATTACTAAGCGTCTTTGGCACTTTTGTTAGCGGTCAAATCCAATGCAAAATTTTTCACGTTTATATTTTGCTACTAGGTTTTGCGTAATTACATTTGGCATAGTTGGACGTGATTTGGACGTTTTGGTACTAGTACGTTTGGACTGACCTAATACCAACCCGATTTAGTTACCTGAAATAAATAAACGATGCAAAGAATTTTGAGCGCTGATACCACTCAAAGTTGTCCAAGGCTCATTTGCAACAAGTCGTGCCCTGTTTTTGTGGAGGCCGTGCTGTAACCGCCGGTTTAATAGATATAAGAAATATGACTTTAAATTTAAGCAAGATATGGCTTAAAGAAATCAGAAATAAGGAGATCCGCAGGAGAACCAAGGTCACCTAGGTCAATAACTTTTACTTTCTTTGACATAGGTCAAAGAATTGCGAAGCTTAAGTGGCAGTGGGCTGGGCACATCGCTCGTAGAACTGACGGCCGTTGGGGCTGAAAGGTTCTCGAGGGGCGACCACGTATCGGAAGACGCAGTGTAGGCAGGCCTCCCACGAGGTGGACCGACGATCTGGTGCAGGTCGCGGGACCCAGCTGGATGAGGTTAGCGTAGGACCGGTCGTCGTGGAGATCTTTGGGGGAGGCCTTTGTCCAGCAGTGGACGTCTACAGGCTGATATGATGATGATGATGATGGCTTATAGGTCTCGTTAACCAAGCCAAAACGTAATTTACAAAAAGCTTTTACCTGTCGGGCCCTTGTACGCTGAGGATGCAAAGCTGCTTGGTGACGTCAGTGATGGTGGCTCTCAGCTTGTGGGACTGCACGATGCGTCTCAAGTGGGCGAGCGTGTGCATCGCGCTGAAGCCACTCGTCACCACGTAGTAGCCGCGACCCTTACGCCATAACATAACTATTTTAAATTGATTGTTCAGTTTTTTCACCTTTCAGAAAAGTATTGATTGAGTGCCCAGAATATAGAGTTGGTTTAATACAATTAAATGTTTTCTTTGACAGTTTTATTGTCAAAGAAAACAATTAATGACTTGATGTCATTTGAGACAAACTTAAGTCTCAGGTCAAGTTACCCAAATGACATCAAGTATAATGAAGGAATAGGTAGAATTTCCAGTCATCCTATAAGGGGCCGTTCATTAAATACGTAAGGTCGACTTAGGCTATTTTAACACCCCCATCCGTGCAAGACCCAGATTTATCCATCCATCTTACACAAGGTTTTACCTAGAGTTTCATATTAGCGTAAATTAAATAGTGCAATTTAAAAAGGTTGTTTTACACTAAAACAGATTATTATTTGACATACACCAAAGATTTTTTCAAATAATTATTGTCTTTGGAATTTTGAAAATTTACTTAGGAGTTTTTACCAAAAATGCGTCTCTTGTACTAAGTATGACTTACTTTGAAAATAGGTTCGTGTAATTGTCCACTGCCACCGTCAAGAATACTGACAGTAACGTCCGCCTCCACGCCTCCCTTCTCGTTCAGAAGCAACGAGTACACCACCCTAAAATAACACCATTCACTCTTAAAAATAAAAACAATATTTTAAAAAGCCTTTTATTATTATTTAGGTGTACCAGTCACACGTCGGTGGAAATACCTTGAGCTAGCCTAGCCTATTACGGAGTTTCAATACTATGAGTGACCAGTTTATACTGGATTTATTTCCAGTGACGAGGGGTCGACCATACAAAGTAAAAATTAAAACATATAATGTAGTATTTTGTTTCGGGCGCCGCGCCGTCGCGTGGCGTTGTATGTAATGTATGGAGACGTCGTACCGGCTGCGTGGCGTGTGCGGTGAGCGGCAACAGACTCCGGTATGACTTCACGCATACAGTTTCATAGATTACAACGGAGCTGCCACGTGACGCGCCTCACACGGCACGTATGCACGCACGTTCCGGCTTTAAACTGTGAGTAACTACTAGTTATTTCTCGTCAATGTATTATATTTTATTGTGATTGTGTTACCTGTCATCTTTCCTCGATAAATCAGCTGTGAAAGCTAGTTCCGCAGTACGCTGCGCATCCGGCCCGGTTAGGTAGAACTTTCCATAGTACGACATGTTGAACAACGCCGCGGAATTTCGACACGCCAAGGCCTCATGGCCGATCTAGAAGCAACAATATAAAATAGGTAAACTTTTAAACAGGTAAACTTTACGTTTGTCATTGGTGTTTCATTATAACAGAACAGCCAGTTTGTTTTATTAGAAATTTCCTTGGACGAAGGTACACATAATATGAAACTGCTATTGTTGCACTCTTGCGTAATGGAACTATTCGGGTGGTTATAACAATGAAACTGGTTTATAGCTGGCTTTATAACGGTTATGTGAAGATAGAAGTTTACTCACAAGTTCATGGTGTTTCGAGAAGTCGAAGGTGTGGTCACCTTTCACAACGTCCTCGTAACGCCGGTCGAGGTTCCTCGGGTAGTCGGGGGTGCCGCCCCAGTCGTACTGCTGAACCCTAATCTGCAATATCGTATGACCATTATAATAATATAGACTTTAGATTTATAGACTTTTTGATATATTATGTATCAACTAATAGAATAAAACTTAAGTTTTTTTTGTTTGAGCGCGCTAAGCTGTGGAAGCACCGAGCGGATTTGAAAAATTCTTTTTGCATTTGATAACCCAATTCTCGAAGTTTAATTACATTTACTGACTGCTCGCAAACGGTGAAGGAAAACATCGTGATCAAACCTGCATACGCCGAAGAAGAAATTCTTAGGCGCATGTGAAGTCCACCAACCCGCATTGGGCTAGCGTGGTGGACTATTAACCCGAACGCCCTCGTTGAGAGGGTAGGCCTGAGCCCCAGCAGTGGGGACATGTTAATAGGCTGTTGATGAACCCAATTCTTGAGGAAGGTTCTAGACTTTTTTTAACATAACGCTACGACACTTAAGAGTCAAATAGAAATAGCTTATAAAACGCGGGCTAAGCCAAGTATAACCTAGTAGGAGTAACCTATTTATATGAGGTGCGACACTTCGTTCCACTTTCTTGACCCATATGATGTTGTTCGCCCTTTAAAAATTCAAGTAAGTCAAGGACTTACCTTTTCGCCTTCCATGAAGAAGGCGGGCCGTTCCCAGCCCGCCCTGGCCTGCATGACGGCCCCGTTGTCCACCAGCTCCTGGTGCAGCGCGTCGTGGCTCGCGTCGCGGCCGGCGAACGGCTCGTCGTGTGGGAACGCGATGTTGTAGTTGCGCACGTACGCCTCGTGGCTGCTCTCGCGCACCCAGTGCGCGCGCGACAGCTGCCCCGGCGTGAACCGACGTATGTCGAATGTGAACATGTTGTAATGTGGTCTGGAACACGTTATCAGCTCTTTTAACAGGTGGAAAGAGTAAGTAGTGTTAGACAAAATTGACGTCAAAAAGAGAGTATTTTTTATCGAATTTTTTATTATTATTATTAGAGCGAGACAAACGCACACGCGTTTGGTTCGAATCCCACTGGGGAGACTTTGTACAATCGACCGCACTTATGTGGAATAATCACTTTGACCTTGAGCTAGCCTAGCCTATTAGGGAGTTTCAATATCAAGAGAGACTAGTTAAAAATGGGTTTTTTTTTTCACTAGTGCGGTCGATCGTACAAATTGTGTAAACTGGTTCTTGAACACCACCAGCGATTATTGCGAGCTGGATAATAGATACAAAACAAGACCTAGACCACAGAGTAAGTAATAGTCTTCAACACGCATAGCGTCGGGTTACGTATTTTAAAGGTCACTCTATGACTCAAAAGTGTTCATTACAGTATACTAAAATATTTTTTATTGATAGTTCCCACCATTGCCATAAATGTCATTTTTTATAAAACTGAAAATCGAAAGTACAACTACTAAGTAGTACAACTTTGCGACTGATGCTGTAGAAATCATATCCAAATCAATTTGTAAAGTTCATAAACATAAAAGGTCAGATAAAAATATATATATACAGAGTTCTGACTCTGTATATATTTTTTATCTGAATTTTTTTAAACTATCTCTAGTTATTAGTTTTGCTTTGTTTAACATAACTGTCAACAACAGCGACAGAGTAGAGATGACTATTAATAACATCTACTTAGTCTTTGTTTACTTAATTAATCGACAACAAGAGTGGTCAACAACTTAATGAATATCAACAAATAATAAAAAGCTGATAAAACGGCACTTACATCATTCATTTCAGATTATAAATTATACTTACCAGTTCAGAGGCACGATGCGTTACGATAACCTTCACCTCTGGATGGATCGCCGATAATAAAATAAACGAACGGAAATAGTTTACAAATAGATCACCGTCACGTTCTTAAGGTCTATGAATTTCTTTTTACAAAATTTCAATAGCGTCAGTGGCGTCGGGGATATGACACCGGCCTATCATATCGAAAGGTCCGAAGTTCGATCCCCAGCTGGGACATGTACCAATGGGTTTTTCTCGAAACTTAAGTATATTAACTGACTACCCTCAATCGATGAAGGAAAACATCGTGAGGAAACCTGCTTACGCCGATGAAGAAATTCTTAGGCGCATGTGAAGTCCATCAACCCGCACTGGCTAGCGTGGTGGTCTATACGAATGCCCTCGTTGAGGATAGGCCTGAGCCTCAGCAGTGGGGACATGTTGATAGGCTGTTGAATGCATGAAAAAAACGGAACAAATAAAACTAAGAGCCAAGAGCATTAGCTTACCTCCCACTGACGATCCACTCAGCCATTTGTATCGCACATCCAGCTGAGTACATCATTCCAGCCGAGTTGTATCCACAGTTGTGATACAGTCCTAAAACATATCATTTTTATGTAAATAAGAGAAAAAACTACCACATCGTACGTAAAATGTATAGGGGAAAAACAGTCAACGTCTCAAAATCCATAGTTTAAATAACATTGTTACAAAATACGAGTATATGGGAGTATAGAATGGACAGAACTTACAGTATTGAATTTATCTCCGCAAATTTTTAAAATTATTTTGATTTATTTTGTAATTAAATTATTAGTAATTTAATTTAACTTAATTTGTAAAATTTAACATATTTGGGATGATACCTATGCTATGAGCGCGCAATGAGATTTTGCCAAGGGAAAATATTTGTTTGTCTGACGTCCCCTGTCGATATGCAGTCTCCAGATTGGCCGCGCGAATTAAAAAAACTCACAAAAGAAAGTTTAGGTATCCCCACGGAGTAGGTATCCCACGCTTCCTACTAAAATGTTCTAACCCTTTTCCAAGCATGTTTAAGAAAGAAACATTAACGTACCAAAGACATTGGGGTCCTCCCCCATCAGCGGTTTATGATCAGGAGTGAATGATTCCGGTCCGCAGACACTGCTCTTGATGCCGATGTTGTTTAGCTTGGGGCACAGCGCCGTGGCGTGGTTCATGTGCACCCCAAACACGTCCCAGTCCAACTCGTAAAGGTGGAACTGCAGGTTGTCTGGTACCTACGACAGCCCACCATTACCAACAGCGATCTAGGCAATTTTAGGGGACGACAAAGGACATTAAGACTTACTGTGGTTTCATAAGCAGTTACGACAGGGGGCAAGTAGTGACAAATTAGAAAGAACATTACGTTTGAGTATGGCGTCGGGGATAAGACGCGGCCTATCATATCGGAAGGTCCGAAGTTCGATCCCCGGCTGGGGTTTCCTCGAAACTTAAGTACATTTCCTGACTGCTCTCAAACGGTGAAAGAAAACATCGTGAGGAAACCTGCATACGCCGAAGAAGAAATTCTTAGGCGCATGTGAAGTCCACCAACCCGCACTGGGCTAGCGTGGTGGACCATAGCCCGAACGCCCTCGTTGAGGCCTGAGCCCCAGAAGTGGGAATATGTTAAAGGCTGTTGATGATAATGATGGTTCTCTATGCAGTTCTGACAGATGGAAACTGCCTACACTTTTGAGAAGTATGATCTTGCCTGTCACAGCTAAAGCACAATTTAGAGTAGAATATAATATAGCATGAATTTATCGCTTACGTCATTTTTGATTCACGTATGTGACGAACAGTGCCCCTCCCATGAGTTTACAACGTCGATACTCTCATTGCTGTCTCTTTCCAACTAATTACAAAAGACAGAGAGGTATAGATATAGTTTTAGCGTTGTCGCTAGCGAGTATCGAGGTTGTAAACTTATGGTAGGGGTACTGTATTTAATACTTGTGAAGTTAAAAGTGTATAGAATACATATTTCATTCAAAACTTAACAGAAACATAGTTTGTATTCTTTACTAAGTAAATACACACCTGATCCAGCATATGCGGGTTATTCTCATACCCCCCAATATGGCAGCTTTCACCCTGAACTTTAATGTACAAATTGACGTCGTGGTCTCTGACGTTCGGGCAGTTGCGGACCTCGGGAATGCTGTCGGTTATCACGTACGCGTGCTTGAATGGTATGAGAGGTAGCGCCGGAACGCCGGCGAACCTTGCCACGCGTGCGCCCCAGGCTCCTGGAAGTTAATAATTATAGACACGTGAAGCAGTGATCGAAAGTAGTGTTGCTGATCGATAGGCCACTATCGATAGTCGACCAATAGTCGCAATCTATCGATAGTATTGATAAGACTCCATAGTATCGAAAGTATTAACCGTTAGTAGTATCTGAGAGTCTCATCAATAGTATCAATAGTGTTATCGATAATCAATAGTGGCTGATTTTAACTATTGCATATCGATCCCACTACTAATAATGCGAAAGTTTGGATGTGTGTTGCTTAATTACGCCATAACGGCTTAAAGGATTGTGATGAAACTTGGTACAGTGATAGCTTATTATATCCTGGAATAACACATAGGATACTTTATATAGCGGACGAATTCGCGGGGCGTTCGCTAGTAAAAAACACTAGCTAGTAGAAAACACATGAAGTAACTCTTTAGTTACTCTAGAAAAAAGAAGGAATACCTTCTACCTGTATTTGTCTTGAGAGTTGTTTGATTTTGATGTTTGTACAAGCCCGATATAATTACCTCCACAATTGACCACGCATTTGGTCCTTATGAACCCTCTGTCGGTACGAACGCCTGTCACCTCTTTATTTCCCAGCAGGTTGTGCGCGTAGTGGATATCCAATACCGGACAGTATTCGTACACCTGCAATTAAATATTGAAGGATTTTCAATGAGATAAATAATGAAGACATTTAATCCAAGAAATGTGAGAGAAATATCCATTACTTCAGAAAAGGGTCTGAGAGTCTTAGACTTAAAATGTTCACAAGTTCGTGAATATCTCCAATATAAAAAGAACAACCCTATCTCGTTAATATATTTTTTATATTCTGCGGTGGTGACCTAATAACATCTATCTGCCAGTTTACTCCTATCTAAAAAAACACCTGTAACGAATGTAAAAGTAGTACTTACACTAGCTCCATTCTTAGTTGAAGCTTTAATCAGCGCATTGCAGGCCATGGTGGGATCTATAGTCCCGTCTTCAGGAGAATACAGCGCCATTTTGAACACGGATGGGTCTAATATTGGCAGCAATTTCGCCGCTTCTTTAGGATCCAGAATTTCACTGGGGACCCCCAATGCCTTCCCCAGTGTGTGTAGCCGCATGTATTCTTGTGTCCTGACCTAAATAAAAGTTTTAATTGACAATTTTAATCACTTTGACCAAGTCGTACAGGGCTGGGGGTTATGATAGAAGAATATAATATGATTTAGGAAGATAAAAGTTAATAATTAGAAAATAAAAACTGTAACAATATTGAATATTTCCTTCAACCAATCTACAACGAAATAAGGGTATTACCTAATTTATAATTATTTTTTTATGAATATATTTCTATTTAACAGCACAAAAAACGGGGGATAAGTGCAACATGACTTTGTTATGATACTGTCAATGACCAATGTTAAGATAAAACAGAAAAATAAACTACGATTTCCATACAATTTAGACAAAGTTTATAATACTGTGACATTGTTTGCCATTTGGGTATGAATTAAGCCTAAAGCAACACTTTACCTTACTACGGGATATAAACATGCCGCCATTGTTAATCCACCCTCCATAATCGCCGCTATCCTGTTCCAAGTTACTGTATACTGTTTTCGAGTCCCTCAGCAAGTTGACCTCCAAATCACATGGTGTGAGTGACCATACCAATCCTAAATCACAGAATTAAATTCAATTTAATCATATAATAATTATACTTCTCTGTACCGTTTCTATCATAGTTTTCGTTGGCAATGCTTGTTCATAACAAGGTCTGACCTAATAGTATATTGGTCATCAGATCCAATTTCAAATATACGACAGGACCGCCGCCGCCGTCGGTAGACGAGCAATTGGCCAGCATAAAGGCCACGTACTAAAACATGAAAATCTTCCAGAACCATATCTTTAATTAACCATCTAATTAATACCATCTATAATTTTAATAAATTCTGTTTTATTTCACCTTTTTGGGGTAAGTAGGTAATACAAAATGTAATAATTTAAATTTGCAAAAAATGTTTTGTGATTCCTTAAAGAAGTGTGTGGCTGGTGTCTTCTAAAGAATTGGCTAACTACTAAGAAAGCACTCGCGTATTATTTTTATACACCAAAAAATTTTCCCTATAAAGAGCTAAAGACAATTCGAGGAAAGCCCTAAATGTCCTTTACCAGAGAGTTGTTAGTATACATAGAGCGCGCGTTAGCAAGTCTGAACTGTAAGGACAGGTCTGAACAGTCTCGAATTGTTCGGGGCGACGCTACTAGTCACAACACGTCAGTAGCGCTGATTGTTGCTCTCGCCGGTATTTATTTAGATTTGGAGTAATCATGGTGAAATGTGCAGCGCCAAGCTGTAAACACGATTCATGGAAAAGAACGATCTAGAAAAAATCTATATGGAAGCGTCCATAGAACACCTGCTTACACTTGGCACAATGGGCAATGAGCGATGCGCGCGCTCTATAGCTAGTATACTAACTCTATGTTCTTTACTATAAATAACTGTAAATTTTAATTAAAGAAATAATCTCAATAATAAAAAATCTCAAAAATACTTTTGAACAGAAATAGTCAAGTTCTACTGCTCGATAAGACTTAATTGTTACAAAATAAATATAAATAGTTGTGTCCATCTAAAAGCGAGAAGGGACGTGACAGGACTGTAGCACTGAGTGGCATTAGTAGAAAAAAAATCTCTACAGCTCTGGAGCGTAATATTAAAGCAATTTGCGAAATGTCGCGCGGCCGTCCTACGCACAACAGCGGCCCTGTGCCGACATCCGATAGGCGGCTAGGTAGCATCGGCAATTGATATTAACGAGACGCAACTCGGCCTAATTGTGGCCGTAGTAGGGCCGCGTGTGATGCTTTATAGTATTACAGAATTGAAGCGGATTGATCAGACATCGGAAAGTACAAACAGGAAACCAAGTTAAATAAGAGCTTACAATATTTTTTAAAAAACTACTTGCCAGCTGTGTGCCATGTCGTCCCACTAGTCAGCTTCGCTCTCTCCAACAGAACTGCGCTCACGCCGCGTTTCGACAGCTGATACAGTGTGTTGCATCCAGCAATACCTCCTCCTGCAATTAAACATTGTTTTCATTTTCATATGTGTATTTAATGAAAGATCTAGATAAGCAAATAGGTACATAATGAAGGTCATAATAACACTTACCAATAATAACAACATCTGCCGAAGACACGATCTCCTGATTTGTTGCAAGCAATCTCTTTTCATATCTGAAGTTTTTCAAATAATTAGCTGCTTTACTTCTTACACCCCCATCTCTTATAACTTTAAACATTTTAAAAAAATACTATAAAAATAATACAGATATATATGATGCGTCTTCCTCCACAGTCGAATGATGAATGATAGTCTAGCGGCTAGTCATAGTGAGGCAAACATCGACGCAAACGCAACTGGTACAGTGTTGATAGCTGTACTTACTTATATTGTCTCAAACCCCTATCAGTCAAAGTTCAACTTACGATTTGTGGAATCATCAACTCTCGTTGTTTATTTGTGCTACGTAATTATAAACCAAACTAAAGTCATACTTACATTATCTTTTAACGGGTTCTAGCCAGTGTTTGTTGAGTCGTAATCGTTTTATCGTTAAGGGGGCAAGTGACGTTGCGGATTACAAGAAAAGGTAGTGCTCCTGCTTCATCTCATCATCATCATCATGATACTGGCGTACTTTTACAGGTGTAACAAATACCTGTTACCGGGCACTCAGTATCAGTACTCAATAACTGGAAATTAGATATTTAAAAAAAGTATTCCATAATCCGCATTGATCATCATTTTGGGGAATATGATAATTGTTTTTTGTTGTCCACTAAAAGTTGTTTAGTACTTACTGACACTATGTAACTAGTCACTGTAATCACTACCGATATTTTGTTACACTTGTAAATAAACAAAATATTGGCATACATAGATTCAATTCAATTCAATACTCTTTATTGCACATAATAACAAAAAACAGAACAAAATAATACAGTAGACTAAGAAGGTACATCCAGGCGGTCAATACTTAATTCTCAAACTTTCGCAAAAAAATCTAATTCCCGTCTGGCTTTAATTACTTAAATACAAGAAAAATAACCTAAGTATAGGTATTGAATTACTTATCTTCAATTCCATTTTTTTGCAAATGTGCGATATTTTAATTGACCTTTTTGTGCCAATATTTTACGAAGAATGTGTCGTACTAAATTTTGTATGAATCCTACTAATAGTGCACAAAATCAAAAAAATGTAGAACATAATTATCCCCTTAAATTAAGATTAATTTTAACACAAATCAAAACAAACTCATTCGATATAAAAAATTACGCATTTAATAATCGTATATTTACAATATATAGGTATATACAATAGATTAACTAATAAAATGTGATAAAACGGACTTTTAATCAGACAACTGGTAAATAAAATATGATCACATGTCATGACGTCAATAATACTCCGGAAGCCTTTCTCAGCGGGTCATTTATATAACTTTTTTTTCTGTCCGCCATACGCGAATTTTTCAGAATGGCCGACGGTAGGTATGCCAAAGAGGTTAGATGTCCTTTCATAAATCTCATTCCCTTATTGCATGAATAAAACCAAATGTAAGTGGTAGGTACCTTAAAAATTTCTTTCTAGTTCAGCAACAGATAATGAATAAAAATGTACACACAGACAATATTCAAGCTCCGCTAATTCTACCCAAAGTAACTAAGTTACATCAAGAAAGCAGAATCCAGGACCCTAAGAATCCAGAGCCACTTCAAAATAAGTCACGAATGAGCCCATCAATGGTCGTCAGACTTCAGTACTCTCGCACTTAACTCCGCATCAAAAAAGCGTACAAATCACGTCTATACTATGACGTAAATGACCTTTTTAGATTGGCCCCCGGACTATTAGCTCAGTGCAGTAATGTGGGGCAATAGAGGACAAGGAGTCACGCCGAACCAACTATATCGTTATTCTCCCACGCTTATCGATGATCGTTAATGAGCGAGTTTCTAATAGGTATCTAATAACTTTTTGTTGCTAAAGTTGACAATAGGTGGCGTTGCATTATCCCACCTATCATTGTCAATCAAAAACTTCATGGACTACGACCAAAAACTTCATGGACTACGACTGGTCGGTCTTTTATGGCCTTGCTTCCGGCCCTTTGCAAGCATTCTCGCCAACGTCGACTTTTTAAAATTAGTTGTACTTTTTTATTTTAAATAAAAAAGAGGTATTGGACAATTGCTCATTGATATATAGCGTCCCAACTCCCAGTCCACCATTCCCTAACGATAGTATTACTTAGTTACTTTCATATACCGTCCATAATTAGCATTATCGATAAAGAGTTACCTAATGGGCCCAATTCTGAAGCAGAAATTTTACAACCCTAAAATTATTTCTATCTGTGTCAAACAATAGATATAGACAACAATCTTAGTGCTGCCACAATTTAAATATTTTTCTTTTTGTCTTCAGAATCGGTCCTATTAAAGATGTTTAAGAAGTCAGAGTATACCACAATCTGGCATGGATCGATGTGAAACTCCTTACGGCCAATTTTAAGAAACAAATCAACAGTTATGATAAGTCTTAATGTATATTGGGTCACGAACCGCAGGTCACGTGATTTAACAATCAGTCACGTTACTAAATAGATAAATTATTAATGTGTGATAGCCGGTCCGATGATTATGTCATTGTCTAAAAAAAATTAAGAGGGATAGCCAACTCGTCACCCAAACTTTAAATTCTAATAATATATTTAAAATGTAATATTCCATAACATTTACACTGTAAAGATGGCTTAAATGGACTTAGAAGTTTTACATGTTTAGCCGACGATATCTATAAAATTCTAATTGAACTTTAATCTAAAAACCATAGCACGTAATCACCGCGCAAGCGCGGGCATTGCTCTGCGGCGGGCAGCGGCGATTCCAAGCTCAAAAAGTGCAAAAAAATAAAAGCGTGTAACAATTCTTTCAGTACGTTCCAAAATTGACAGTTTCATTGCAAATCTCCATAGCTTCTATCCTAAGCTTCTATCAATTCAGGGAGTAAGCCTTAGTAGAAATCGCCAACTAGCTGTAGTTGTGCTGTATTTTATAAATTATGAAATATTACTTTAATTTTAAATAAGACATGGAATAAAAGTCTAGTAACCAAGCCAAAACGTACTTTAAAAAAGATATTAGAATTCATTAAACGTTTGTATGGGAGTTAGAATGTACGCATGCTTTTCCTGAAAAATTAGAAAACAGAAAGCAATTCAATATGTATGTCTAACCTATTAAATTAAGTAAGTATGTACTTTCTAAAAAAACATTTACTTAAGTTAGAATAGTAAATATATTAATACTTTCATTATCTGATTTGTTCACCTCAGTCAATTCAAACAATGATAACGCTTATCTTACAATATATTTATTTTTGGGGTCCCTAAGTTATAGATAACTTAATAATGTTACAGTCAAGGTCCGACGCGTGGTCAAACCTAGGCTTGACCATTCACACTTGAGGTCCGACGGGACCTAATAGTCTAAACCCCGACATTCGACTGGCATGTTTTGCTTTATTATTAAAAAAACTGTCAGGGCCATCCAAGTCTTACTATTAGGTCTTTGTCTAGTCAATCCTAGATGTGGTCGAACGGATCAGAACCCGGAACCGAGCACCGAAAATTTGCTAATTTGAACTAATAACATGCTTCCAAAAGTCAAAGAAGTATGTAGAAGGGGCGAATCATCTGCATGATGATCCATCATACACATTCGCCCTTTCTACAAAATACTCTAATAATACCGACGATATATTAAAGTAATCTAAGGTGCGCAGGCAATCCTAGGTAGGCCTAGGATTACCATTACCACATGTCACCTGCGGGTAAAGTCCCAAATCCATACAAATAGGAAGACATCTGATAATTCAAACTGGATTTGTTTGATTTAGGTTAAACTTTGGCAAGCTAGCTCGCCCATTTCGTTTACGCGCCCGCAATATTGCGTAAACCTGCAGCCCTATTTTTGAATCGCTCGCCTCTTCTAATTTTCCTTCTACATCCGATACAGAATCTATACGAAATTAGTAGAATCGAACGCTCGACGCGAGGCGAGCGATTCAAAAATAGAGCTCCTGAAGTTTATCCGGATGATACTAGTTTTACAACACAAATACTAGGTACGATTCAGAAGGCACATTTCTTTTGACATCACTAAAATTAGTGTCATAGTAAGTGTGACATGGATAGAAACAATTTTAATACAGGCTAATTTTAATTTTGTGCCTTCAGAATCGGACTTATTAAGGCTATATATATGTATTTACACATTTATATAGATAATATTTTCAATCAAATTTAAATGATAATATTCAAACTATAAACTAGAACTATATGCTTATGTATTTATATTTTAACATTTAGACGGAAATATAATTACTATAATAATATAATAAAAATTTAATTTCTAAATAAATGCGCAGAAATCATTCACGTAAGGTGTTTAATGCCACTGATGCAATCAAAATATATTTGTATAGCTATAATAAAAACCATAACCTACATTTGTGGTGATTTTCGTATATTCGTATATGTTAATATTCTGGACATATTAATAAATAAATTCAAATTTGTTAATGGCAGCAATGGAACTCAGTTTAATTATGGAAGTGCTCACTTGCGTTAAGTTAATAATGTACTTAACCAGTCAAATCTATACGAAGACAACCTTTGCTTTGGTAATTGTAGGAAATATAGTTATCTCTTTCCAGAAAAACTTAATTCATATACCATAAACAATTAAACATCCAATTTAAACAAACCACAGACTGGTGTGACTGGCAAATTTACCACAGTCTACATTCCAATATACATTTAGCAGATAAATGCGAGCCTATAGAAGCGCATCCTGGCCTTCCAGCAAAAATATAATGTAACATATTATTCGCGTTATTATCTGTTTTCTGTGATATTATGTCATATTTAATTCTGAGTGACGGTATGTCCTGACTATAGAATTTGAGAGTATCCCGTGTGAAAATTGCCTTGTTAGTCGCCAACTAGTTAAAAGGCACATTAAGTTCACAATGTGACATCGCGAGCGAATGCGAGTTCGTTTGTTACGAAATTGCAGCCTTTAGCCCCCCGGGATAGAACTAGCGGGAGCGGAGAAGTTGCTTCAATGCGTATCTATCAGCAAAAGTTTCGCATTAGGGTTAATTCAGACTAGGCGGAAAGATACCCGAGCACTTTCATGCAGCTAAAGTAAACACAACTGTATTCCACTTGTAATTATAGCTTTTAACGGAAAACTGCGCGCGCATGCTCGAGACCACGAGACCGCGCGAACAAACGCGAGGAATTTTCGGTTGTAAATTTATAACACAAATGTAATAAGTACTTACAGTTTTTTATTTATTTTATACATTGAAGTGCTCGAGCATTTTCCCGCCTAGTCTGAATTGACCCTTACCGATCAGGCTCAGGCTGACCTGCCCGACCGGCATGATACAGTTGTTTTAGGTGGCCGGCACTCTCAGTTTTGAGCCCAAAATGACTACCTAATCCTTTAATTTAAATCGGGGGCCTCGTGCTCGTCGCTTGCACTGAATTTTTTTTTCAAAATGACCAGGCGTAATTTTGGCTGCCAGTAGTTTATAACAATGAAACAGTGCGAGTGGGTTATCTCACACGTGGTGCGGGCTGGCGACGCGCGGCGGCGTGAGCCCCAGCCGGTGCTGGCGCGCGGCGTGGTCGCCCGCCGCCGCCGCCGCGGCCGCCTCCAGCTGAGCGCGCAGCGCCACCAGCTCGCGTGTCCGTTGGAATATAGGGTCCTGCAATAACATTGGTTTGAGCAGTTATTGGATAAATAATAATAAATAAGGTACCTTTTTATTATATTTTTTAGAAAATGTAGGCCATTCTAACCACTCGAAGCTGATAGAAGATGTCGAGCTACAAATTATACATTTGTTATCTACCGGATAATAATTTTCAATTTCATATCTAGTGGAAGGCAACGTGTACTTCCAAATATAACTAATATTATAAAGGCGAATGTTTGTGAAGATGTTTTTTACTCTTTCACTCTACAACGGCTGAACGGATATTGATGAAACTTGGTACAGTGATAGCATCCTGGAATAACATATAGGCTACTTTTTACCGCGTAAACTGTTCCCGCGGGAAAAATTTTACTCCACACGTGCAAAGCCGCGGGCAACAGCTAGTATATAATAATGAATACAAAGCGCGAAAGTCTAAAATGTACTACAGCACCAACCTGCTGCCTCATGGTAGGATTCCACCGGCAGTAGAGTGCTTTCCACAGCTTGATGACCCTGAGCGAGGCGACGGGCACGAGCACGAACTGCGGGCGCGCGTACGGCGCGGGCGGCGAGTTGGGGTGGAATGACGACGGGCCCCAGTACAGAGGGTTCAGGTACAAGTCCTGGCGACTGTTGATGTACGACCACAAGGATACACACTTGGCTTTCACTTCTGTAACAAAGATATTATATCAAGGGATACTAATTATTAATAACCCTCTCACGTTCAGTGTTGAACAGGAACGGAAAGATGGTGATGAACTAGTCATAGGTGAACTCGAACGCGGTGAAAACTGTTCCTCTAACACGCCAATCCGTGCGTTAACGTTCTTTTACCATCTCGTGTTCAGTGTTAAACAGGAACGGGTACAAATGGTGATGAACTGTCCTAGGTGAACTCAAACGTGGGGCAAACTATTGCAGTAACACTCAAATTACACTCTTTTACCCTCTTGCATTTAGTGTTAAACAGGAACGGGTACAGGCGGTGATGAACTGGTCCTAGGTGAACTCAAACGTGGGGCAAACTATTGCAGTAACACTCAAATTACACTCTTTTACCCTCTTGCGTTCAGTGTTAAACAGGAACGGGTACAGTTGGTGCGGAACTAGTCCTAGGTGAACTAGAACGCGGGGCAAACTCGCTGTAACACTCAACTCACCCTCTTTGACCCTCTCGCGTTCAGTGTTGAACAGGAACGTGCCGAACCGGCACGAGTAAAGGTGGTCGACGACGGTGATGAGCAGACGCTCGGTGAACTCGAACGCGGTGGGGAACTGTTGCTGCAGCTGCCACACGCAGTCCACCCATTGGACGAACACGGGAGAACGGTCCGCGTCAGAGTGACGCTCGTCGCCGTGGCCTATACGCTGTAAAAACAAAATACGTTACATAATCTCACTTTACACCTACGAGATTTATACAAGAAGGGCAGCTAGAGCAAATAATAAAGATACAATGAATGAGATATTTGTGTGCCTCGAATTACATGTTAAAAGAAAATGCAAGCAAAATGTTCTTACCAGTTGGAACTTATGTCCAAACGAGAGCCACTCCTTCTCTATGAGTACTTCGAAGCCTCTCAGGGTGCGGTAGTACGGGTCCAACATCAGCATGGCCAGCGCGGTGAGCTGCGCCGTGCGATCCCAACCGTCAGAGCAATGGACCAGCACTGACGTTTTGTGATTCTCAACCTAATTAAATGATTTTAAATATAAAAAAGCCTAAATATAAAAAACAAAATTTGAGATCATTTGGACACCGGGAAGTGGTTCAAATCTTGCTTGCAGGATTTGAAATAAACATACATTATATTATTACAGTAAACCATATATATACCTACATATACATAGGTGAACGGATAATCGGGGCGTGATCTGATGACGGTCATAGAGAGAGTAGATGGAGGACATTTAGATCGTTACAGATATCCAACTGATCAGATGAGCCGTTTGGAAACAGCATCGTCATGATTCAGTGACTTAAAAAGTTTCATACATTTTTATGTTATTTTGCGTGTTTTTTTCATTTGTGACGATGCTGCTTCCAGACGGCTCATATGATCAGTTGGATATCTTTAAGGATCTAAAAGTCCTACATCTACTCTCTCGATGACCGTCATCAGATCATGCCTCGATCAAGCCTTCACGGACAACCACGGCATCGAAGTGACCTTGATTGTATGAAAATCTTGCCCTGTTTCTAATTATCCGTCCACCTATGTATATATATGTATACCTATATATATGTATGTATACCTATGTATATGATGTGACGTTAAATATAAGCTTGTAATACGATGTGTAAAGAACTCCTTATCTTAAAAGGAGGACTTCTTAGGGAGGAGAGGTCAAAATTCAGACCTACCTTGTCAACAATGCGCACAGCTCCTGCTAGTATGCACTTGATATGTTTCAACCAACAGCTAGCTTCTATTCCGCTAAACCACCTGAAAATGGAACAGAACTGTGATCTTTATTCTGTCTCTTCCATGAAGCAGAAAGAAAGGGACAGAGTATGAATGGGCACCCCCCGTGGTCTCTTCTTATATTTTGTCGGACTTAATCGTTGTTCAAATAAAAGCGAAATACATTAAATAAAGTTTACCTGGTCTGATCAATCTGTGGGAAGCAAAGTTCTTTCAGTTTCCGTAAGCTCTCCCTCATCACGTGAATGTTGTGGATGTCCAAGAATACGAGCTCAGCGTTCTGGTACGCGTCCTCAGACTCATAGCTGCAGTCAATTAAAGAACATTACATGAAGCAAACAACAGGCTGTCACTTGCAATAATTAACTGGGCTATTTTGACTCAATGTACATTACATATCAATAAACCAAAATAAACTTCGATTTATTAATCGTTAGAGAAAATTAGCATTGAACAATTTTTAGTTGTCAAAGCACTCCAAACTACGGTAGCGGGAGAAAGTCCACGCACGCATGTTCACTTGCGTCAAAATAAATTTATTTTTAAAACTATGTTGGTTTTTCATGGCATAGTCTATTTCTTTTATAAAACAATCAACAAAAACTAAACAAACAATTGTAACAACAAAGTCAACAAACAATTACAACAAGAAACTCAACAAACAATAAGAACGTTTTAAGAACTGTACGCGAGTGTATTTATTCGGGAGCAAGCGGGACGTGGACAGGGTGCGGGAGGCAGGGCAAGGCAAGGCGGCTGATCTACCAATCGCGGCGTGATACGACACTCTCCTGCCCGTCGATCCCTGCACCCCTCCACCCAATGTCATTAAATTAATGTATTATAAATGTCATTATTCAAGTAGTTTGCCGAGTATTATACCTATCTTCACGCTATGTCCCTGACTGAGTGAACGGAGTGCCAAGTATCGCGATACAACATAAAAATTCAATTCTTTCTTATTCCGCTACTAAAAGGGACTTACCCCCCTCCCTTGGCCATATTGGCGATAGCATTGGCGCTGGGCCGAGCGTCCATGATGAACAGTTTGTGCGCCTGCGCGTTCGCGTCCATTATCAGCTGGATGTAGCGCTCGTCCTGCCGGCTGCGCTTACTGCTCACCTGCAACGTTCAATGAGCGATTTAAGCACTAACTTCAATTGCTAAAATTGGCAATAAGATGGCGTTGCATTGTTTTCAACTGTCAGTACAGTAGGACAAAAATAAAATTGTATGAAATAATATGTTATTTATTTATTTAGTGAATCGACTCGAAAAACTTCCAAGGACAACTTTTCTACTTGCCTGAGATTTTTTCTTACAATTTTATGGCCTAGCTTCACGAGCTTTTGCAAGCATTTTGGCATTTGACGGAGATACATTCTGCCACCTACCGAGATTTATAGAGCTGAGATATTAGAAAATTGCTCATTCATTTTAAAATATTTTGAAATAACTAATAAAATTCCCGGTTCAAATCCCGGCTCAAACAGAAGATTTTTTAAAAATCTTTGAATGCAGTTCTATTTGTTTTAAAAAATAAAGGAATGTTTCCTTTGAGTAAAATTTGCTTTAATTTAGAGTAAGAGGGAGCGCCTCCAGGTATACGCTTCGAAAATTCCACCCTATTTATTTTATTGTATAATATTTCAAAGAGTGAAGTGAATGTACCCCAACGAGCGGCTGGCTGCACCTGGTGATGGTGGCCTGCGAGCTGGGGTGTATCCACGCGAGCACCGGCAGCCGGCCGCGTGAGCGGAACGCCGCCACGGCGCGCAGCAGGTCGTCGTTGGCCGCGGCCGGCACGGCCCACACGCCCGGGTAGCTGTCGCACACCTCGTACTTGTCGTTGATGCGAGTTATACGCCACATGTCATTGTTCACGCCCTGCATTGGAACAAATGTTAACCTCTCGAAACCCGCCGCCGGCTCGCGGGTCCGCGGAGGCAGCCTCAGTCGGATAATTTTCGTGCCCGAGGCTTCCGCGCGCGGCAGTCCCGAGCCATCTTGTTTGTTTGCTCAGTTGAGAGAGTGGGAGAATGTAAATAAGTTTAATGGCCCGACTACATGCTCAATCTTGCTAGCGCAAATTCTAGGTTTACACAGGCAAGCATGTACGGAGAAGACGGCGAAACGCTACGTTAATATGAGCAAAACGGTACCTGCTGGTTTGTGCAAACCTGGAATTTGCGCAAGCAAGATTGAGTGAGTGTGTAGCCGGGCCTTCAAGGCTCTTAAATGCATAATTCATATTTGTCGCTTGCGATGTTTTGCCTGAACAGGGTTGATATATCGCTGCAGTTGGTGGTAGTGCGCTCGCCTCACGTTCGTGAATTTAGAATATGCATGCGAATACACTTACAGTTCCATAAGTACACAGAAAATTTATAAATAACAATGATTTTGTTTACACCTTAATTAAAAAATATAAGAGACATTTCATGTGCTTAAAATATTGCTGCTGGTATACTTAATGAAGCTTATTGAAATACCCGTACTATAAACACAAGATCAATGCTGGGACAGTAATATTGTTATTATTATCAATGAGGTTTACGGTTTACCAGACTTCTATGTGAAGCAAAACATTGTTAGGAAACCAATAAGAAATTCTAAGACGCATATGAAGTGCACGAAGCCACGGAAAGCCTTCGTTGAGAGGGTAGGCATGTGCCCTAAACAGTAATTATATGTTATTAAGACTGTTAATTTGTTTTCATTGTATATATTTTTCAGTAGTACATACCATTCTCTTCAGTTCAGCAATAGGCTCATACACATGCCAGCCATCTTCTGGAAAGCTCTCAGAGTAGCTGAAGGCAAACAGAGGTTGCCTGTGTGACAGTGGGAAAGCTAGCTGCTGTAACTTCTCAAATATACCGCGTCTCGAGTGGTTCTCTTGCTTGTGGGCAAAACGTAAGTTTCGCATATCCTACAACATAAAAATAAATTATTATACTATTACATTCTAGGCAGAAATGGTATTTTTTTTACATGCTCTTTAGGGGAAATAACAATTTAATATTTTTACATTCGCGGCCTGAATCAAACAAAATACAAAATAATTTATTTTTCATATTTCAGAGTTTTAGCATTATCCATCTTACCTTACAAAATACTTCAATTCCATAGGAATTCTCCCCTTTTGAAGAAGCTCCACCAACCTTTTCAATGCGAGACACCTGTAATAAAATATTAAGCAAGTCATAGACACAACTGTGTGTACGGATAATTAGTAAAATAAATTATTAAAACTAAATCCTCCAGAATATTTCCATATATAGAATCTATAAAAATGGTTTCAAACATGATTGTATAATGTATAAAGGAAAACATGTCAGTCTGGCTGGCAATAATGATAAAAATATGGAAATTCCAGTAAAAAAAGTACAGATTTTATTCAACACAACTAACATTCACAGATTCCTGAAAATGTGGCTTTGCTGTCTTTTTTTTTCTTTTAAATATAATAAAATTGGAATGAATGGGAATCAAATTCCTATAGTGGTGAATGAATTAAAAATTCGTTTATTCAAAATTGGAATATTCTCTTTTTGACGTCAATTCTGTCTAAAACTATTGTTTCCACCTGTATAGCTGAGAGGAAGAAACAGCAACAAACCCAATTAAATGAATGTACTAAAACAATGACTGACTGCTCTCAAATGGTGAAGGAAAACATTGTGAGGAAACCTGCATATGCCAAAGAAGAAATTCTTAGGCGCATGTGAAGTCCACCAACCCGCACTGGGCTAGTGTGGTGGACTATAGCCCGAACATCCTCATTGAGAGGGTAGGCCTGAGCCCCAGCAGTGATGACTAAAAGAATGAATCCAAGTAAATGACTCTTTTTTTAAATTCCAAATCAATTCATTTTTGCAGAAAGAGATTACTTACAACACCGAGTGGCACACATAATGTGCCTTGCAATGCAGCTGCATCCGTAGGTCGGAAATGTAGCTGGTAATTCGTCACTTTAAGTACTCCTCGTGATGGCCCGCTGTACGGACACAGATATGTCACATCACGAGCCACACCTGTCACCTTCTCACCTTCTAGTAACTGAATGTCTCCCAACACATGAGGCTGAAATAGGACAAAGAAATTAAAATAAAATAATTATAATCTCAATGGATAGATAATAAAAACAATAAGACCAATCTTCTTGGTTCCAACTTAGCCTACTTTGATTTATGAAAAATCTAGAAATGACAAAAACTTTTATTAGACTGGGTGGGGGTCAGTGTGGACAAAAGGGGGTGCAATGAAAAATACTTAGAAAAAATTCACTTTTTTGGAGTCGGACCAAGTCGGACGATGCCCTGGCATTATATTAAATGGGTTAAGTGGAGCAGTATCAAACTAATGTTTTAAATATTGTTTTGAATATGAGTAGGTACCTGTGATAGACCATCATCACGGTGCCTTTGAATATGATTAACAAAAACGCATACATGGGCAGTTTTACACATGTTCATGTTCACGATGAATCGTATCTCACAGCTACAGTGTAAATTGTTACTGTCACCAGAAGTCAATAGTGACTGATCCTAATGACTAATCCCAAACTAAAGGAAATAGTCAAACCGTTATAGCAATCGATATGAATAAATTATACCATTTAGGAAACTTACGGAGTCTTGTCCGTGTTTAGAATTCAGTGAACTTGATTTAGAGTCAGAATCTAGTGAGTCGGAACTGGCGTTTTTGGATAGTGAAAAATCTGAATTCAGTAACTCTGAACTATTGTGTTTATCCATAGTAAATCCAGTGGTATGATATTATGATAATATTTAGCAATTGGTTTATATACAACAAATTATATAGGTAGGAACTGAACTCAGACAGATCAGAATCAAAGAAAAACACAACCAAACCCCAAAGCAAACAAAAGATTGCCTGCCTGTGCTTTTCACGCTCGTTTACAGCGCTTTTTCTGTCTGCTTGACGTCATATTATACCATAGAGTAACTTAAATACTGATATATACTATGCTGCTGCCTCGTTCCAAAGAAATGAAAATTTCGATTTCTTTGCCTCGTTCTATCTACGTGCTGCTTTGCTCGGTGAGCTGCATGTTCTCTTTCTGAAATATCATTCAACTCCCAACCGTCCATAAAAAACGCATACGTCAATAAAAAAAATACTTTTTTTTATAAGGCTATGGAAAAAATTATTTTATGCCCATCATGGTTTTATGGCGGCGCTACATATTTGGCAAACCTAAAACGCAAGCGTGTTGATTAAAGACACTTATTGCAAAAAATGCAACTATTCTCTGACGAGATACCGCCAAAAATCTATAATCTATGGCTCTTGCTTGTGTGTGATACCAATGTCGAAATTATAAATACCCCAAAGTTATCCACTTTCTGAAGCACTTGCCTGTCTAAACATAAGCGGTAGGTAAATAAAAATAAAATAACCATACAATACAATATTCAAAAATAAACGGTAGGTACGGTCACACTGCAAAACTTTGTCACTCACTAACCGATTAAATCATTTTTCCAAAAAAGAAGAGTTAAATTACCCAACATCTCATTCATAATTATTCGCGTAGGTACCTACCTATTTTACTTAAATCCTAATAATCTGATCCTTTACTCTTAGGCTACTAATCTTACATAAAATTATAAAGGCCAAATTTTATAGGGACGTTTGTGAGTATGTTTGTTACTCTTTCATGCTGTAACGGCTGAACTTTGTTTTTTTTAACGGGCTGATTTTAATGAAACTTAGTACTTACAGTGATAGCTTATATCCTGGAATCACATATACTTAGGCTACTTTTTACAGCGGTTTACACACTGCTTACTGTTTACTGCATTTACTGTTTAGTCCCAAACTAAGCCGAAGCTAAATGGCGAAGGCGAAGTAATGGATAGGTACCTACTCAATAACTGATAAATATACATAAATACTTCAATACATACAAACACCCAGAATTCGAAAACCAACAGTTATGCCATCACTCAAATGTTGGTCCTGGGTGAGAATCGAACCCACGACCTTTGGCACAGTAGACAGGGTACCACTACGCCAACAGGCCAGTCAAAGTAAATCAATATAAATTCATTGTCACCTTTCGTTCACATAGTACCTAACCCTTGTCACATGTCTACACTACTATTGTCCGAACATTAGTAACCATGGATACACTTACGCGTTTAATCTATATGTCGGTTTCGATTATCCATTGCAACAGATATATACAATAAATAAACAAGTACCTAGGACCACAAAGTGTTTAACAGAAACTAATTATGACGCTACCTGAAAGCATTAGTTCAAGTAGTATGTTGGCTTATAGGCCAACAAGCAGTTTAGAATCAAAACGAAGAATAAAATCCGAGAATTTTGATTGGGATTTTAATCACCCAAAGTCACTAATTTGCTTGTGTATTGAAAAACTAAGTGATAAATGGATGAGTGAGTTTATTTAATAGTATTTTTATCAATGTGTCTGGATAAATTGTTTCGATAAAATAAAAAATAAAAAATAGGTACCTACATACCTACCTTTAAATTGTAGATGACAGCTTAGAACAAATATCTATCACAAATTAGACACGGACCAGCCACAAGTCTTCTATAAAGTTTAAATAAATATACTTTCTAGAAAAACCCAAAAATTCACGGGCGCGGAACAGCAGTTACACTTGACTGTTATTTATTTTTACAATTGAACCACTTTTGTTTTAAACGTTCTCTATTTGAAATAACATTACAGGTACACCAAAATTAGAAGAATTGATTGCCAAAGATAGAGAATTTTTCTTACAAGTACTAAACATCAATGTGCCACTTCAAATTTTGGTAGACAATATAAAAAGTGACATATTTTGGAAGAGGTGTTACAGTTCAAAATGGATAGATTCACCTGTAGTTACAAATGGGAAAGGATGGATTAATCTTTTTATGGAGCGACATTATGCTGATATCCTAGAAAATATGAATCCACGGCAATATGATCCAGAGAAAGTATGTTGCGAATAATAAAGCATTTTGTCGTTTAAAAAAATATATTTTGCAGTGTTTAATATTGTGTAAACTAGGTACTTAACACTATATCTTTATCTGTTAAGGTAACTGCTTTAGTAAGACTCTGCGGTCCATATATACAAACTTTGTCCATCCGAAGTTTAGTTCCATCAGATATTCCCGTACAAAGAATGACTTCACCGGAAATGGCTGACTTAATCACAAGTCAGCAACAAAATGGAAATAAATCGCAATTGAAAAGTAATGAACCCATAACTAGAGGCAAGTAAATAATTCACTAATAATTTGCTTGTATCAACATTTATAATTGAATCGCTTAGATCGAAAACAACCCACGTGCAGAGTTTTAAATTTTAAAGGAAACGAAATAAACTTCATAACTTTAGGTAAGAAGTTTTTGGAGCATTTAATGCAAACAAATTGACAGAAGTGATTTTTATTTATATATTTTTTTGGACTACTATTAAATACCTACTATAGTACCTACTTAAGTGGTAAGTGGACTAGTGTAATAGGTAATGGGATGTTAAATTTGTAGGTAAGTTAAGGCTTTGGTGAAATTTGTATGTTGATTCTTTTAGAATAAGTTTATTTATAAAATATTTTATTATTATTATTGCAAGTTTAGGTATATTAAATAGGATTTGCACCATAGGTTTTGCAATACTGCAATATATTTGTAATATTTAGTAGCATAGTACGACGTTGCGTGCGGTGCACAGACAAATAATCAAGTCTGGTTTTTGTTGCACCGTAATATTTTTCATTGTATTAACTTGTGATTAATATATATAAATATAAAAAAAAAAGCGAAATACAAATAAAAAGTGAAATTTACAAAATATGAAAACTTTGGTTGTTTTCGAAAAAAGCAATTCAATTTACTAACTGTTGCCATATGTTTCCTTATTTACGTAATAGGATAGGTACTACCTTCCTACTAAATCCGTTTTCGTTACTTTCAGATCATATATCGTTACATGCTGTTTTGGGAAGTTTAACAAATTTAGTGGAACTGCACGTTACCTACCAATTAAAAGGTATAGGCATAGAATATCGTAAAGACCAATTTCAGTTTACTAATAACGATGCTAAAAATCTCGCACGTGGCTTAGAAAAATGCGGCCAGTTAAAGATATTAAGGTACCTTTTGCTACTTAATGATTTAAATATTTTTAAACTCCAAATGACCAAATCAATAAAACAATGATATTATGTCAAACATGTCAAATTCAAATTCAAATATAAATAATAATGCACCTACTTAAATAGGTATACCCTAATTAATCCCTAACTATAGTTATTAATTACCTAGTTTTATTGAATTATATTCGACAACATTATTTTCAGAATAACGAGAAGCGATTTGAATTGCCAAAGAGTCAAATATATTCTTCGTGGTCTGTCAGATAACAGGTGTTTGGAAACTTTAGATTTTAGTCACGGTAAAATAGGAGATGAAGGTGCAGCGTCTGTAGCGAAATATATTTCTAGACATGATAATTTACGGAACCTCATTTTAACGGATAATATTTTTGGTAATCAAGAATTATGAAGTGTAAATTGTATCATTCTATTACTAGGTAGGTACCTAATAAGTTAATAACATTTTTAATTATTATTCTGGTTTAAGGACCGGCTGGTGCGGAATATATATCACACGGACTTAATCATCCAAGTTGTTGTTTAAAAAATTTGGATTTGAGGCTGAATAATAAACTAGGTTCTGAGGGCATTGCCTTTGTGGCTGTGTCTATAGCAAGAGGCTGTAACTTAACGTCGTAAGTACCCACATAAATAAACTTAAACAACCTCTAATATTTCCTTCATATAAAACAATATCTAAAATGAAGATTTATTGAACAAGATTAACACGAAAACTAACAAATTATTATGTTTTGCTACTAATTAGTTTGAATATCTCTGGCTGTGGAATAAAACCAGGGCCGTTAACAAAAACTCCAGCTGGTGTATGGTCTGCTACAACTGCCGAAAACCCACCAACCTGTGGAGATCTCATAGCACGAGCGATTGGATTAGTCAAAACGCCATTAAGATCTTTGGATATAAGTGTTAATGATATTGGTTCGGTATGTATGTATTATGTATTATTACCTACCTACATAATCACTTCAAATTTAGGTGTCGTTAATTATAGGATTGATAAATTATCTAAGTTCTAAATTATTATTTTAGCCCGGCGACAATACTTTGTCTAATGCAATATGTCTTAGTTACTTGGTAGATATAAATTTAAAGAGATCTGGAATGGGATCGATGGCTATAGCTATTGCAGAATCTGCAGCTTCTGCACAAAGACTTAGAAGGGAGGCTGAAAAAGGAGTAAGATTTCGGAGAAGTGCTGGCAGAGTTGTACAGGCTCGGAGGGTCGCAAAATGTCTAAATATTGGTGCGTACGACCATTCACTTTTACAGATTTTTTGGGTTCCTTAATTAGTAAAAACAAGGAACCCTTATAGTTTCGCCATGTCCGTCCGTCTGTCCGTCCGTGACTTAGCTCAGAGATATTAGTAGTACTAGAAATCTGTAATTTGGCATGGTGTGATTAATATGTATACTTACATATTAATCACACCGACAAAGTGGTAAAATAAAATCTGGAATTTTTTAAAAGCAATTACGCCCCATTGTAAAGATTCTGCGCGTGGCCCGACATGCACTTGGCCGGTTTTATGAAAGACTGTAGACGTTTTTAACTAATTTCGAATTATTTTTTTAGATGCTGATCCCGTACTCTTAGCTCAACAATTATCTGCTCGGCCATCTATTGTATCTGTTGCTTCAGAGGAAGGCACTTACAGCATTCAAACACAGCCTTTACCATCAGATTTTGGTTTTGTACCAGCTTTAAAAGTATGTTCGAAATTTATATTGTTATTAGCCTAGTGATAACGGATTGTACACTACATAAATATGCAGCTTTTTTTTAGAACTAGATGTGTAAGTGTTAAATTGTTTACGTTGCAGAGTCCTTTACCGTCTTCACGTGCTTCATCTATAACGGGACCACCGACATCTAGGAGATCAAGTCATCATATGGTTTTAGAACCAGTTAAGGTGGTTATTTGTTGAAGATGAATATCAAGCTAATGCACATAATATCGTAATTATATAGTATATTATGTATTATGTTTTATAGAAGATTTACATATTTTTGATTATTACAGGAAATACGGCGAACTGCATTAGTACGTCGGGGATCAGATGGTTCTTTATTGCAACCTCGAAGTGCCAACACTGAACGACATATAAAAATAACGGTGTCAAATGAATTTTACGACCCAGATGATATTTGAACATACGGTGCGAGTGCAAAAATATAATGTTAGTATTTATCTTAGAAATAACATACTTAGCTATCTATATCTATCCATACTATTATTATAGAGTTAAAAAATTATGGATAGTCGCACGCTTCTTGGGAAGAATTAAACCTCGTGCCATCTGTTGACTTTTCACAGGGGAGAAACGGGGTGAAAGTTTGAAAATAATAAATAAAGGATAGTACATTTTAGACTTTCGCGCTTTGTATTCATAATTATATAATTATATACGGGTCTCACACACGATCAACTTTTATTTACCTTTGCCCGACGTTTCGACCACGTTATATACACTGGCCGTGGTCACGAGTAAAAAAAAACGAGCCAATAAAGTATACTTTAATAACGCGGATGAATTCGCGGGGCATCGGCTACGTAATGAGAAAATAAACTTGTAATTGCTTATCAGCATATATTCATTTTTAAAAATTTAAGTAACTTTTTATTTTAGCTAACTCGTGGATTATAGAGTTATTAATCGCTATGCGGTCTCGGTATCGGTACCCGGCCGGAAACCCGGCGGCGATGGCGCCGGCACGGCTTATTAGTCCACCATTTTACCAAATTTGTTGCAATTTCTTGTCGTGTTGGCTACACCGCAATGGGCAATTTACTGACAATATTTTTTTTAAGAAAGACTAAGGTATTCTAATTATACTGTCTAGATGCACAAAAATGTGTCAATACAATGGAACTCGCAATGAAAGTACCGTGTGACAAAAAATCACACTAATTTTGGAACCAAAAATATATTTAATGTATTTTTCGAGATTTTCTCAAAATAACGATTGACAAACAAATCAAGAGAAGGACTTATATATAATCTGTGGCGAAGGTAGAGTTCTACATGCCAATAACTGAATTGATATTGTGATTTATGGAACTAATATTTATTGTTATAGATAGGTATTCATATTATATAACCCACTAATAAACTGGGCAAAGACGTTCCATTGCTTGCCTTTTCCCGATTTCTGTGCCCATTCTTATTTAAAACTAGGAAGCAAGCTTCCATTCATAGATTTGACGCAGTCTGTCCTTTGATAATTGATAAAGGCAATGAATAAAGAAACTGAGTGAGGAGTTTCTTTTGTCATTGGATAAAAGTACTTCAACTGCAAGTACTGCAACTGATCACTAAAAATATAATCCTTGAGTTTTCATTTCATGAAATATTGGTATTAATTTAATACATTAAGTATTACCACAGAGAGAGGTATTAATAGCAAGGTATTACGCGAGGGCGAACTAGTAACTATAACGTTATTACTTATAACGTTACTTCGTATCTGTTACAGTACGTTCTCTCGAATACCACACACGTCTCTACTTTTAACAGTGAAGTCGTCGAACGAAGTCCGCTCGTTGTCTATCGTGTTCAATTTAGTTTGTGGTCGCGTTCGTCTCGTTCGTTGCCCGCCCGAGCTCGACCGGCACCTGCAGGCCGAACAAACATCTCCGTTGTGTTGTGTTGGTTGTGTCAAATCGTTCGTTTTTATGTTCTGCTGCCTGCCTGCTGTCATGTCAGTCAGCCATGTTTATTTCAATGGAATGTGTTTGAAATGAAATGGTGGTTAGTGAGAAAAAATAATTTACTGGTGAAAATATTTTCACATCAATAACTGTGCTAGTGGAGCATTTCAATGTGTTTTTTGTGTAAGTGAGGTGATACACTGCGCCGTGAAAATGAATTGGGGTACAGATCTTTGGGTAAGTGCATGATCATGAAACTTACGAATTCTGTTTTTTTATATATTTAGTTGCTAAAAACTGTAATGTAGGTTCTTGCTGCTTTATTGTGTAACTTACTAGTTACCGTTTTACACATAGACCCGCTGCCCGTATAGTTTTTCAATAGTGAAGTTTCATAGAAAGTCTTGACTGGACAATAACAGTAGAAAGGCAAGACAAGAACTTTACTGAAATTTATATTGTAGTCATATTAGTTACTATCTACAAATGGTTGTATAAGTTACCTACGCGTATTTTAAAGATTAGGTTACCTATATATTTTTTCTCTGTACTCCAATATATTTATTTCCTCAAGCAAAACATTGAAAATTGAAGACTACCCTTGGGTCAGTGTGGACAAAAGGGGGGCGCGAAAATTACCCTATGACACACATCGCTTTTCCTTGTTACCTCCATCCAGGTACTGTTGCTCCCTACAAGGGTCACCAGTAACCTAACGAACCTAACCTTCGGGTACTCCGCTGGACTATTTTCAATTTTTTTCCCTCAGCGCCCCCTTTTCTCCACTCCAAGTACTCCAACCCTTGTTTTGGCCAGAAGAAGCTAAAATTAAAACAATTAGGATATTTCAATTGTTTTCAAGGTTTTATAATGCAAAAATAGCTAAAACACTTGTTCGTATAGCATATCACACAGGCTGCTGGTGATGTCATGCAATTATTAGCTATGTGTTGTCTAGATTCACTATCTGCATTTTGTTTGTAAATCACTTATCTGTATCATTAGTTTGTTTACAAAGCCTTTAATATTATTAATGTTTTGGACAAATTCACACATGCCTGTTTAGTCCCCAATAAAGCCAAAGCTTGTCCTATGGGTACTCAACGACTGATAAACATTATGCATTACTTTTAAATTAATACTTAAATACATACAAACACCCAGCATCCGAAAACCAACAGATATGCTCATCACACAAATGTTGGTCCTGGGTGGGATCAAACCCACGACCTCTGGCTTAGAAGGCAGTGTCAACAGGCCAACATGCCTATGACATAGCTAAACTGACAACAATCAAAAATAAGGCTCCCATGCTGACAGCAAATAATTAGAATTCCAGATCAACATTTTAGACTTACTGTATTGACCCTAAGTTACGAAACTATGTAATGAGAATCAATTCACTGAACTAAATTATAACTAGCTGACGAAAAATAGATAAATGATGAGTAATTAATGCCTGATATACCTACATAGATAGTATAGATAGGTGTACATCTATTATGAGTGCAATGATTAGTAAGCAGTGCACAGACATTTAGATTTATGTCTGTGAAGCAGTGCATCAATAATCTGTGGTTATAGCAATATTTACGGTTTATAAATATGATTGCTTTTGCACAATGCATTATTAATTATATAAATAATGTGGAAGGGAACGCATGCATATATAAGACTGGCTCTATAAACCGATTATCCAAAGCATAAAAAATGCAGCCTTTTGCTACTACACGTATATAGCCGTAAGTCTTTTGCTGATTTAGATGATTGTTTTATTGAATATGCCACATTTTCATTGGAATTTAATAAATAAATATATTTTAAAATTAATTGTTGCATCCCTAGTACCTCATTATTCAATCACTCAACAGCCTAATATGTCCCCACTGCTGGGGCTCAGGCCTACCATCTCAACGTGGGTGTTCGGGCTATAGTCCACCACACTAGCCCAGTGGGGGTTGGTGTACTTCACATGCGCCTAAGAATTTCTTCTTCGGCGTATGATATTTTCTCACGATGTTTTCCTTCACTGTTTTGAGAGCAGTTTTTTTGTTTCCTAAAATAAAAAATAAAAGTAGAATTTGAAATACATGTAATACATTATTTACAAAAACTGATTTATGACTGTACTTACATGCGATAGATGTATTTAGTCGGTATTTCTTGTGACTGTTTGATTAGTTTTTTTATATTCGTTTTTATTTTGCTGTCAAACTGAAAAAACATTAGTTTTCACTTTTTATTCAGAGTGACTAATGTCATATATCTGACCTCGTCAACTTTTTATAGAGAAACCAGGATTAACATTGGTTTTATAGACTTTAGAATACAGAATAGTGAATCTGACTCTTGAATTCATCTTCATTCTATCAACATAATTTATTGTCATCTCATCACTGCATCTAGTGAATAGTGTCACTCAGTAGCTGGGTCCCACTATTTAAAATTACTAATCAAATTAACATGAACATTCTCATTATACTCAAAATGCTCACTTGAGTAAACAATGGCCCCGTTTAGTAGAAGGGACGAATATAGAAAATTCGCCCATTCTACAAATCACCTACGATATTATAACAGGCTTTTCGGAAAAGGCAAACCGAATATGAAACTTTTACAGAAAAAAAAAACAAAAAAAAAATAATATACGGGTCGAATTGAGAACCTCCTTTTTTTTTCGTCGGTTGAAAAATGGAACCAACTTTGTAAAAATTTATGACTCTTGTACATGACTTATTCATCCCATACGATTAAATTTTCCACCTTTTAGATGTTTAATATCTTTTTCCAATGGAAATGGAAATATACCTAGCCTATTCAATAAAAAAAGAATCATCCTAATCGGTGCACAAATCGCGTAACATACAAAAAAAAAGACAAATTTACAACCTCTTCATTTTTGAAGTCGGTTGTTAGATGCAGTCTATGTGAAGTATTTAGGTAAGTCCAACAAGCAGCACTGTGATAAGGCCCGAGTCCCGACACTACGTATAATTGTATAAATCTGTGCCCAATGGTGGGAACTTGGGTAAGTATACTAAATATTACATTAAAGTGTGAATTGGTCTTCCTTCTTGAACTATAAAGACTAAAATCAATTGCTTTAAATTTGCTGTTCACTATGTGTGAAGGCCTAATATTTAAAACTTGTAGGTATACCAGAACGGAATGGTATCTTAACACATTTTTAGTGACTCTATATCATGAACTTTCATTTCACTCAAGAGTATTATTGAAGGTGGAACATCATCCTTTCTGTCACATTACGGAGCTATGTCGGTCGACCTACTGTGCTGTCCTGGAGAAGAGTTTATCATTTATCACTTTGCCATCCCTGCTCTTGTCTTATACTATTTTCACAGAGTAGAATTTTTCCTTGTACACTCTCACCCGAATAATATATAGGGACCAGGAATACCAGGCGACACTTGGGGATCTTTTGTGCCAAACCCCTGTCCACCAACGGTGCCCCAATCCCTTTATTGGTGGACTTCACATACTCCTTAGAATAGAAAATCTAATTAACATAATGCTGATTTCCTCACGCTGGTTTCCTTCACCGATAAGTCTGGTATAAAGTTAACCTTACTCAAGTTCCGAAATTCTCTTTGGTGACTACGGCTCGAACTTGAACCCACAACCTCATGAACGTGAGGCGAATGAACAACCAAGTAGGCTAGTTGCCACGGCTCTAGTAGCAGTAAGAAATCGCTGTACATATGTTTTTTAAATGAAATTCCATAATTATATTCTGGGGGGATTTGCACAAAACTCCCACTTTCGTGGAGTCAGTGCAGGGACCGCCACCCCGTCTAAGATGAATATAGATATTAACTATTTATTGATTTTCTTAAAAGCGGCAATATAGGTAGGTACCAACAGAGGCCTCGTGCTCACTCGCGTGAGAGTGCTGAGTGTTTTACACTAGACAATCGCGAGTCACCTAGTGGAAATGGCTAAACTGGACCAAGTAGGTCAATAACACAAGTTGAAATTTAACGTTCTATTTAAGAGTTTGCTAGGCTCCTTTTTTTTAATATCACATCAATGAAGATAACCAACGAATGTGTAATCATAACATTTGACTAGAGAGGCAGCGGTCATCGCCCTGTATACACGCACATAACCGCTTGTATCGCTATAGTGTCCATTTGGATCTAGAAGTGTGCGAGAGTGGTCAACGTTGGCAAGCTGCAAGGCCGGTGGCCGGCCCGCATTCCGCACTCGACTGGCCAGTTGTGAAATAAGCCCATTTGTTAACTCTAACTCATTTACATGCTTATTGCCAAAACAAATCACTCTACTTTTTGAATTGTAACCGTTGCGATAACGTCGTTACAACAAACAACGATATTTAAAAAAAACCTGGGAATCTGTCAGATGTGACGTTTAGAATGCGTTGTAGATCGTTGCAACAATCGGACGAGCAAGATATAATTGGCAAAATGGGCTGGCCATGCATGACAATCAAATCCCATAGATTGTGAAGATTACGAGATTCTACTGTTCTATCCGCTTGAAGATTAACCAATACTATGTTATTAGGTGTTACATGCCTAACAATCAAATGCTTTCATCTACCTAATTGAATGTTAAGTTGTTTTAAGTATAAGAGCAGGTGTTACTCAATTCAATTATCAAGTTTTGTCCCTGAACTAGTTCACTAAGCATTTTGCAACTTTCGACCTGGATAGCAGCCGTTAGCTGATAGGTAGGTAGATATTATGGTGGTGAATGAGTATGAGCTGAGCCAATATTTCAGCCATCATAGCGCCACGAACTTTTCGTGCATAATATTCTGACTAGTCTAGGTTACAGGTGACGATCTTGCTTAACATGATTAGACTCCGATATTTCGCATTAGGAACGTGAATAACTTTTCTAATGACAATATTTTCTGGTCTGATTTAAAAATATCATATTGCTGATTTATGGTGACATTTTCTTATATTGGCTGTCATTTGTAATATCAAATCTCATGCACTTGTCCGTCGTGGAACCATTTGGGTGAACCTTGATATTGGCTATCCATCCAGTCAGAATATGGATGGTCAAACATAAAATACTTATTCCAGCTAATATTCAGCGCAAAAAACTGGTTGATTAGAGAAGTTCAAACAAACCTTCAATATTGTTTCAAATTAATTTGAATTTGCTGGGCCAATGGCCATAGAACGAGGTCAATCTGTGAAATTAGTTGGTTGAGCCACCTGGCCACTCAGCAGTATCAATCACAGAACCACAGAGCACGCCCTTGCCTACATTTAACTCGTTTTAAAATGTGAGAGTATCACTACAGTTACGTTGATTACTTTTTTCGAACCTATAACCTTTTAACTATTAACTAATGCTTCTATACTATTTTTGGACCACAGTTATGTTTTACAGCCTTCATAAGATCGAAGTGTGCATTGAGTGCACTCAATCCTAAGACTCAGCTTTTCCAATTTATGTACGCTACACATTTATCGTAGCGTGACAGTTCATACACAAATCCTCAAGAAACTTTCTTAGAGATACAAAATATTGCATTTAATACATGGCAAGGTTTTCCGAGCAACCAGCCAGACCTACATATGACATGGTTAGGTTATACATTTAGTGAATTAAGTGATTATAAAACAAAAACCTAATACATCCTTGCTTCAAGTCGAAGTAACCAATTTTTTTCTTCAAATTAACTGCCAAATTTCATTTTGAGGCATGCTATGCTTGGCTCTTTAAAACCCACGTCTTAAAATGTGGGCTGACCAGAATTATGAAAGGACTGACCTATTATGGTTTCCTCGTACCACACTGGACTGGACGATGATCTCATCACTAAAATAAAATGTTGTCTTATTGTTATGGCGGTCCAACTTTTGCTAATCTGTTTTTTATTGTTAACCGTTTTTTTCTGGCCGTTGTTGTTTAGTAGCATAGGAATGGTATACTTGGTATGTTATACTTTTATAGTTTTATGTATGTAGGTACTGTACTTAGTACTCAAAATCAAGCATGGATACATACTACGTACGTATTGCAGACCTTAATGATGAGCGAAACTACTCCGCAATTAAAGGGCGTGGTCTCAGAGTGCTCTGTATAATTGGTTTAGTTTCAGATTACTACTAAGCTAAGGGTGACCTTTAGCTAACTTACCCTAATATCTTGATGGCTGCCCGCCACACCCGCCCACTTTATTACATTAATGTATCCACGTAGGCTCCAATCCATAGACCTTATTAGATATCGTTCTTTGATCATATCGATAGAAAGTTTGCAATTTCCGTCACCAGTTTGCCGTCAATCCAGCACAAGTTGCTATTATTTGCAATGTAGACGCGCGCCTCATTTGGCGAGTAGCAGGTCCAGTCGCAGGCTCCAGCCACCAGCGGATAACCGGTCCGACCAGATTACACGCAGGGCCCCGAGCGGCGAGCGCAGCGGGCAACATTCAATTCTATTTGCCCATTCATAAGGTTTTGGACCACCGCGTTAAAATATACGTGGTTTTAGTTTGGGGTACTTTAAGTGCCCTAAACGCTTTTACGACTTTTAATGATAGGTACATTACATACCTATATCACACCTCGCGGCACTCAATACAACCGAACAGATGTAATTTAACCTACTACTACCTACAGGTATATACCAGCCTGTCCGCACACGTTTGTGTGTGTACGTAAATATAAAGGGCTATCAGAAGCGAGCACGGCCGATAGCCGAACCACACGTCCACGCAATGAATGTCGGCATTTAGTAGTTGCGCACCATCCATCGTGTTATGCACTTGCTTGCAGGCACGATAAACTGGCGTGTGTGTGTGTCTTAATAGTTGTTTGTAATAATTTAGTATTCTTTGCCTATTTAGTATAATAATATAGTAGGTAGGTGTTGTACATTCTCTCTCAGCACTCTGCACTTTGAGTATTTAATTTAATACTCAAAGACTCTGCACCACACATAACTCTATACTTACACCACAGAACACGGAAAAAGCTCGCTACGCTCCCGCTCGCTACGTTTTATATTTCTATGACTTACACACATGAAAGAATATGTTCGCGATTTTGTCATGTCGGATGACGATTTTTGTTTTATGTTTTAAATAAGGTTTTTGTTCTTTGTGTTTATTCAATTATTGCACCATAAAATTAATTACAATAACATTGATAGTTATTTTGTTTACTGTCTGTCAGCGTTAGTTGCTGCTGGCCCGCTGTCATAGGGTTTCCCATTATCCTTGATGTGACCTTGCTTTTGTTAATTAATCTTTTTTTTGGCCACCTTTGTTTTATTTGGGTAATATTTATTTAAATTGTAGGAAATAATGTATGATGTGCTACAAGCATGAAAAAGCGCTTTTGTCTAAAACTTGCTATGGAGTACGTCATCTGGGTATTGTTACATTCATCCACAGTTATAGATATCTATGTCTGTCGATTCATCGTGTCAGCCGAAAGACGTCCACTGTTAGACAAAGGCCTCTGCCGAATAAGCTTATGTATACTCTAAGTAGTATAATATAGTTATAGTATATATAAGCTTAGCTTATGTATACTCTAAGGTTTTTTTCAAAAACGCGGTTTTTTTCACGAATAAAAAGCTTCCTTTTAGTATAGTCGTTTGAAAGTAAAAACCCACGGAAAAGAAAAAATAAAAAAGCCGTAAACAACACAACGTAGTACAGCATTTTGGTTGGCATAACCACCATACCTACTCATACTGTAGGCGATATAAAACAAGCGATTTACATAAAGAACAGTACTGCTAGGGTATTACTATTATCATCCTTCCTTGCCAATGAAACCCGATTAAAATACTATGACCGTTCTGTAATTTGCTGTACGGTTGCTGTCGCTAATATTGCCAATTGACTATGTTTGTTATTCTGTACTGCGAAAGTTAAATAAAACACGTAAGTATACTATGTGCACAAAGAGAAAGTGTGTCCAACCGTATGAAGCATCGACGACGTCGTCGGTCATCGGTTCTTTGGAGATGAGAAGGGGATGTTCCCGCATTCAAATGACCGTAAAGTGGTGGTGACAATATTGACTGTTGGGGATTTTTGATTGGGATTACCGCGCTCTTACATTCCTGTTATCACCAATCCCCAAACCTCATTTTGTAACCAGCTCTTGATATATTACCTTAATTAATTTAATGCAATTAAAAATGAGAAAAACCTCGTGTGTTCACGTAACAAACGAAAACGTGAGTTTCAAAACATTCCCACACAATTAATTTGGCACGAATCGAAACTACTACCTGCGTTGTCGGCGCGATGGGACCCTGAGAAAATACCGCGGGCCCGGCATGAGGTCTCTGATGGACGTGAGGCGCTCGAGCAATTATATGTATGGGCAATTAGTTGATCCGGAGCGCGCGCGCTGGTTAATGGCGGCGTTCGTAGACTCGCGTACGTTCACACGAAATCACTTCTCTGTTACATGAATGCTTAGCACAGAATATATAGCGAAATGTGTTTAAAAAAGAGTCAAGGGTGTAAATACAACTAGTTGGACTAAACCAATAAATGAACGTACCTAACCTATACTATTTATTGGTCAGTTGCGTGCGCACCCTCTTTCATGAAAAAGAGTATGTTGTCTAACATTTTCATTGCATAATAAATATAATATCTTACAATTTTCCACAAATTTTTCTCGTATCTTTCTTGCTTGAAAACCTTTTTTTAAAGGGGTTTGAAAAGAGTACCTATGTTTTCTAACATTTCATTATAAATTATCTAGATTACAATTTTCCACAAGATTAAAATTTTCGTGTATATTTCTTGATTCAAAGTACAGCTTACATAATCCTTGATGCTCAAATCTCGGAATTCTTAAAGTGCCGTGTGAAAGTTCCGCATTTTCACCTGAGATGTATGTCGATGTAAATTTTGATAAACTTTTAAGCTATAGTTTAGTAGGTAAGTTCATGTCGAAGAATCTGGATGTTTTTTTACCTTACTGAGGTAGGTACCTAACCTACTTAATACGAGTAACTGCTGAGTTAATGACGTTGTTGTTATTTGAATTATGATTTCTGGTTATCTTAAGTGCAGCGAACTTCAACTTATTAAAGTTCGCTGATTAAGTTAAATACTATCGTAAAATGTTGTAATACTATTAATAGAGTGTAAAAGTCATTCATTGTTTCATTGCATAATTATTATAATTAGTGTGATCAAAAGCGGAACATTTGTTGATGTCTCCTTGAAAGTTGATTTCGTGGACATTATATGCCTCTGTGTTGTCGTTTTATTAATTGCCTCGGGACGATGATAAATTATATAAATTGAATCATTTCAAAGCGGATACCAGCTTCTCATTAAAATATAGTTAGGTGTAACAGTTCGTTATGTGATATGATAACAGCTGTTATAATGTTTATTTACTACCTTCATTCGCATATTGAATCTCTTCGTCACTTTCATTTGCCTACATTTGCATATTTTTGTCCCTGAGTTCTGAGTTAATTGTTTCATAATGCTTATATTTAATTTTGTCGTCTTTTCGAACATCGATTTTTTATTATATTGCAATACAAAAAAAAGAGTAAGTAATATTGCCCAAAACTCTAAATTGACCAATATTTGACATCAGATACTCACCACACAAAATGGAATCACGAGGGATACATGCAGTACTTGCAAGTACCTATTAAAAATATGAAAGGCTATACGTATTGACCTGCCTCAATTAAAGAATTAACGGAACCTTGGCACTATGTAAAGCAGTCCTTGTGAAACCGTTAGTAAGCATCGCATTAGTGGGGTATAAGACGTCGACAAGCTCAGTTTAATCGTACTGGATATATGTCTGGGGATTTATCTGCGATCCCATAACGCTGTCATCTCACAAGACAGATCGAGTTGCTTCCCTGTACGCGATGGTGCCAGCGGATAGCTGCCTGCGGTTTCTTAGTGTAGGCACTACAGTTTGTTATGTACGTCCACTAAACGATGTAAAAAGTCGATTAAAAGTTCAAAGTAACAACGCGAGTCGTTTCATGATCGTAAAATCTTGAGGTTGTTATTAAATTGACTAGTAGAAAATTATGTGAAATGAAAGCACTAAATGTGATTGCTAATACAAATAAAGCACTCAAATATATTTGAATATTATTATTAATCTCGTAAATCCATAAAAATGAAAATAGAGATGTTAGTTTTTTATAGTATTTATCTCTGGAATTATTTTTGTCCTTACACGCACATAATACACCTGTATGTTATGTTTTAGGAGTATTTATTCATATGTATTTTATTCGTTACAACTCTTTGTCATATAATTAAGTAAAATAAACAATGTATATTATATTGGTCGGCCATTGAAGATCGGAAGTGGTACATCGTTTCGTGGCTAATGGATTTTCATGGGCCAGAACGTGCTTCTGTTTACTTACATACACCGGTTACTTCACTGTTAAGTTCGAGGCTATTTGCGTCGTAGACTTGAGACTAATGAAATGTTGAGTATGAATCGATTAGTAATGAAATGAATGATTCGTTTTTTAACCTTACAAATTCGCAGTTGGTTTCCTATCGGCAGTTGTGAACAGAATTTTCCACTTCGCTAATTGGTGTTCGTACGCTAACACTATGCCTAATTAATGTGATCGTTTGTTTTGGTTTCAGGTGAGTAGCCGTTACGTAAGCTGTTGTATGCAATTCTTTAGTAGGTAACGTTTCATTTTCAATGTAAATCTGATCTAAACCTGCTATTAATATTTCAATACATTTTGTTGGACCTTATATTTAAACATTGTTATAACTCTTTATCCTACATGTAGTAATAAAGTAGTCGTTAGATAATGTTCAATGTCTCAACATATTGATTGTTGTAAGAAACCTTGACGACCAACTAAACTAGATACTTGTTTAAGTGATATCGACGGTATCGATCGATCATAGGTCGAAGCTGAGGGCTGGCCGTCTTGCATCCGTCTCTCCGTGTTTACACAGCCATTAGCCTCTGGCATTACATCGATTTCCTGTTGCTTCACTCTGATACGATCGGTATCTTTACCATTGATAATAGGTTTTACCTGCAACTTCGTCTGAGTTTTATTCGGTTACCTATAGGCGGAAGGCGGCGCGCATCATTATTACTAGCTAGGTTATAACCACCTTAAAATAAATTATTTGCGCTATTGATTTCCCCTATGAACCATTTATGTTTCGGTGATAAAATATCCAATGTATTTTTCAGGATATAGGTGCTATCATGGTAGGTATAGTATAGGGTTTAAGGCGTGATTCTGCATATATATAGGGGATATTTACACAAATAACTTCCATTAAACAAGCAATCAAACAAAATCGAGACGTTTACATTTATAACACACCAGCGGCATAAAGTATTGATTGTAATAATGAATTGATAATGATTGAATAATGCCTTCAGTTTGGCTGTATATGTGTATACTTAAATTCAAAAGACAAACAGTAGAGTCTCTCTGTATCTGAAAGATACGTTGGGTATTGATTTAGCCGATTTTCTCCCCGGCAGCTTGCGGCAACATAAGTTCGTATTTTTTTATAGACGTCAGAGTTTGAACGTGGACATAAACCATATTATATCATTGTAGAGTACCTATATATTTTAGAATATTGTAGAGAAAACTTTTGATTGTCTACGCCTAAACTCTAAGTATATATTATCGTTATCTGTATTATGAGGAAGGTAATTAACATTATGAATAACAAGTCGTTATACGATTACTTCTTGAGATTTGATAGATCGTGAGAATATTTGTCCGATAAGCTGCAATTGTCCATGATTAGATTACTAAACTTATTGATTTCAGTCACGTGTCCTTAGTCCATAAAACATCATGTCTCGTAGTTGTGTTTACATAATTAATTTATTACATTACACTAGGAGCTACACTCGCACAGTTCACATGGCATTATGTTAGCTGTTTCTTCACATACGCCGTGATGTGGCAATGGGTTAAAGGCAGAAGACCAGTTTGAATGGTTAGCGGCAGCCAGCCGATTTGTGTCGTAACGACAGATACACGCTGCGCCGCCGTTTGTATTGTTTACGTTGGCACAGAGATAGATTACGCATCAAAATCTAAACATTATTTGGACACAATGCCAAGATATCAAACAAAACCACATTAGCTTGGTAATAATTGATGTCCTGTATATTCTATTGTTTTAATAATAGCTTTGAGGATCGTAATCCCATAGTAGAGTCTAACACATAAGGCAAGTAGGAGGTAAGTTTAATTATTAAGTTTAATCCCATACCCAGAGAAAATGGAAAAGGGATAAACTAATACATTAAATCGTTCGAATATTGGTGGCTATTATCCTTTGGTGTATTATGTCTAGGTGTGGAGCTGTTTGGGTATTTTACCAAATTACCCAGAAGTTGCCACGGTATTTTATTTAGCATAATATTTAATACTCCGATACTCTTAATAGTATGCAAACTTTAATGTTGAGGTGGTAGGTAAACTTGTTAACATTTAATTACATAAACATTAACCTTTTTTTACTCTAGTATATTCCATTACTGACGCGTAAAAGACACCTCAGATTAGTCACAACTGTCTGTTGGGATTTGTAACAGCATCAGTTGCGAAGATATTATCTTTATGAATGCCGTTGAGTGTGCTGATCTTATCCGAGGTTCACACTGCGGCAGGTTTAGAGACTGTGTTTTACAATTACAAGTACTTTTGTCTAACTTGAAAGTATACGAAGTAGATTCAAACCTTTTTCGGCTCGCGTTCATCAATTCAACTGTATGGCATGTATGTACTAGTAATAATTGTACTGGTATTTGCGAGTTTGTAATAAGTATCATTATGTATTATGGTGAGTAGCGAAAGTGCTGGTTAGTGCAGCGAGGCCGGACCTCTTTGCAAGTGGGTGATGTGTCGCGCTTCACTCGTTTGCTCGCCTCTTCCGCGCGCAGATGAGGCGCTTTCGAGGAATTTCTCATATTCTCGATCAACGCGCTTATGTGGCCGTGATATCAAGCAAGATTAGCCACCTACTTACTCGTCACGCTTTGTTAGCTACGTTCTTTGTCGAAAAGAAACAGAAACGTGGTTAATTCACATGTATGAACTCACGTCATGCTCGACGCTTCAGTGAAAGGTTCCGTCATTGGGGAGAAGACAACTGTAAAACCCGACAATAAAATCAATCAAACATCGTGACGTGACGTTCGTGTTTCGTACAGTATATCGGTGTAGGCACTCGAATGCGAAACGTATGTATTTTTTGCCTTTTATTCTTTGTATTGGTGAATAAAGTAGCATCTACTTTGCATTATAGAATTAAATTAGTCAGTTCTGTATACTATATAAAAATGAGTTTACACAGAAGCATGTTTTCCCTCGCTTTAGTAAACAATAGCACATGTGTTGAGCTTCGTGGCTACGTGTATGTATGAGTAGCGGGAATTCCTCGTAAGGTTATATGATTGCGGGCTTTTCGCGTGAGAATTTGCCTTTGAACGATGCTTTGCGCGCAACTTTATAATATGTTCGTTCGCGCAGCTGCTAACGAGATTATATTTCAAGGTTTCGCTGTGAAAGGCACTACAGTCAGACCGATACGACTGATTTGTCACATGCATCAAATCTAACAATGTATACTTTAGAAAAGTCTTATATTGTACGTATACGTTCTCAGGTGTAGTGATGTGATGTTATTTTTAAATATAGCCTTACCAAAATGAATACAAGTGCAGGTGTAGAATTTGCTTCGTTTCAACACACGTCTGAAGTCTGTATGCGTCACCTGTTAGTTACCAGAGAGCATGTGTTTGGTTTTGTGATTCAGCCGTTTGAATGAATGGGCTGTGCAGCGCCGGTTGATTCAGGCACGTTGCACATTGATTTTTTTTTATCTATTCAAGGTATTCACGAGTATTGCGGTGTAGATTTAAAATACGTTTACATACTAGTGTTATTTTATACGATTATTAAACAAGGCACCAGCACAAAACGATAGTGAAACAAAATAATATAGATAGGTACATAATATCAAAATATCTCACACAGTACAATTACCTATGTAAAAATGTGGTAAATATGACCGTTGCACAAACACCAAACCAATGAATTTTTTTGTCATTAATTTATTGTCTTGGTAATGAAATGACGCGATTTGTGGTGGTTCCATGAACATTAATGATGTTAATGGAATGTGTTATACTCTTAGTCATTTTGTAGGTAGAAAACAATAGTAAAGTAATGCATTTCTGAAAGAACTGATATTGAAACAATTTAGTGGCACGCGCATTATATTCGTTGACAACGATTGTGGTCGCGTGCCACGCCCGGTATAGAATAGCCCACCGGGTTGAGGGTCCCCTCTTTACAACCACATGTTACGATACAAACGACCTCGTGATTATGTTTTGCTGTGGTAGTGAAACATCAATTGCCCATACAAACAATAAGGGGAACGTTCTTCGGTCACAACTCCAATAGTTTGGGACGAATTACCTACTATATCTCTAAATAAATTCCACGTTTTACGCTGTGCTCGCACCGGGAACCAGCGCGTGGGTACACATTTAGTCCACGGTATTGTGATTGAACAGCGTCCGTGGGTTATTGCACTCTGGTCATCCGTTCAACTGTGTAATCTTCCGGGTCGTTTTCATTGAGTTTATCAATCCTGCAATTTTAGCTGTCAAGTGTCAACCGTTCTTCGTTCCTCTTGGGAACTTTCAGTACTTTGCATACATATACGAGTACTACATTGTTTTTCAAATGCATTTTTTGTACCTAGATAATTACGTTTTAATGTGTGGGTTCAATGTCTAGTGGAAACTATTGGCGGAAAAGAAAGCCCCAAAAGTAAAACGTATGTTTCTTTACTAATTAATGTTTGAGATGTCCATGGTTGTTTTTATGCTACGTTTTGAACTTCCAGTAGTTTAATTTTAGACATTTGATTGTTCATTAGTCGTGCTACTCTGGGCACTTGAAATACCAAACGTTTTTGCCAGTTCAGTCATATAAGCGCCGCTCTGGACCGAAATAGCTGCTCGGGAGAGTTTTCGGCAAATGTTGACGTCAGACAGGGGGCCATTTGGACAATGTAAAATGTTCTCAAATTCTACCTACCTCTTCTTGTATGAATGTCTTGTATGAAAATCTACCAAATGTGTAAAAATGAACATATTATATAAGGTATTATAATTGCATAAATTTAAAACAGACAATACAATACCAAATTTTTTTATTTTGTAAAATGAATAACCTGACTTAGCTATACATCTATACAAGGAATGACTACACTTGTTGCGCAAAAACGGAATTATTTTGTCAGTAATGAATGGATCTTATTTTATTCAGCTAATTTGCCGACGTCATGACGTCAAGAGTTGTGCCATCAACGGGACTTGTACGAAGTACTCTTGCGTTCTTGGAGTATTGAGTTAGTCATAAATATGGCAGCTTACAGTACAGTACCGGATGGAAGCGTCTAACCACTGGTAACTATGAACGGTGGGCGACGAGTCGCTACACCTGCTACGGTCGCCAGACCCCTCTGACCGGTCCCGCGTTCGCTCGACTGTGAAATTATACGCATCTGCTGTTCACAACCTTTGCGCTGCAGTTCATACAGTCATTTTTATTGCTTTACGTCGAGCTAGTAAATAAACTAGCGAGTTCAACAGCAAATGTTACTGAATTCAAGGTCGTCTCGAACGATAATCACTGGCTGGAGGCTCCGAGTCTCCTACGACGTGCCTACGACGCAGAAACAATTGCGCACCTAACTTTCGTTAACCTTCAGCCGAGAGAAGTCAACCCAATTGGGTTAATCGATTTGTTTGTCAAATATTTTTTCATCGCCCCAATTGTTGTATGGCGCAGCGCGGAGTCGTATTTCTTTCGAGATCGGTTCATTTGTAAGAATTGTACCGTGTAGTACGGAGGTCGTGGTTGATCGACCGGGTAATGTAATGGCTGTGTGCGCACCGAGATGTCAAGAACAGTGGGCTCTTGTGAACGGAGCGCGGCCGGGCGCCAGCCTGCCGGCCAGCCTCGCGGCACACTCGCGTCGGCTAGCCAATCCCTATAAGTAAACATGAACTAGGTTACTAAAATAGTTTACTACCGTATCACAGTACTAGGTCTCCCAACTGCACCGGCAGCAGTGCTCTGCCCATGGTTACGCCTCGTGCCTTGACGGTGCTAGATAATTTCAGGTCAATTAGTTATGACGTGCGATGTACTTCAAACCGGCGCATACGTTTACTTTCTAGCAATGCGTTTGCATTTTTCCACGTGAAAGCGGAAACGCGCGTGTCGCAACAATGGCCCGAGACTCGTGCTGTTCGAGCCACATTCTGCACCTCTATTGTATGTATTCCTAGAAGTGGAAATACCTAGCGATAACCAAACTCGCAACCATGCGACAATCGGACGCTATGTCGGCTGCGCAAGCATTTTATTAAACAATCTGGTGAATATTATGTAAGCAAGCACATGATAAGAAGGCTTCTTTTAAATTTATTAAAACAAAGCTAAAGGTACGTAGACAACAGTCTTTGTTTTGCGATATTCGTGAAGAGCACTTGACAGACGCGACGTCGTAGTCGAAAACGTTCAAGCAATTCGATTCAAACAGCATTGTCTATAGACTATTGTATACTATAATATTTAATGACATACTACGTAGAACCGATTCGACTTCGACGTAATAATGAATGATACTTGCACCACTTCAAAATACATTTCTTGTATTCTTATATACCCAGTTGTAATATCAAAAATTTATGAATGTTAGGTAAGTAATGGTTCAAGATCCATTCAATACCTCTATGTGCCACCCCTCACGGAGGGATAACTTATCTTAGGGTAGCTAATCCAATCACAGATCCCTTTCTAAGGGTGATGGTATTGACTTTTATCCGTGTGAATTGCTACTTAATAAATAGTCTATGTGATACTGTACCAAGTTTACGGACAGTTAATAACCAGAGTTCAAGACATGTTCGCACATAAGTTACACTATTTTAATGTTTTAAGTATGACTTAATAACAGGAAACATGCCCTTTGTGTTTAACAATGAGCAATAGAACGACAAAAGTTTTTTAGTAACCGGCCGCCCGCCCGGCCTGAACACAATGCGCCCGCGCTTGCATTCGCCTGTCTTCCCACGTACGACGACGCGACGGCGGCCTACAATAATACTGGGTTATTGTGTAGGGTACATTATAGAAATACGAACATCATAATCTAAACCTCAGAATGCGCATCTTACAATTCTTTTCCCAACAGTACATTTTTTCAGTTTGAACCTTAGCTGCCCAGATAAATTTTGTGTTAAATCTTTGAATCTCTAGTGTCTTACTCTAATTTGAAAACATGCGGACGGTTAAATCTATAAAATGACGCCATCCTTAAAACCAAGGTAAGGTATGCTTGTGGAAACAGGATCAGGTTACTGCTGACCGCAACACATATTTGAAGGGGAACTCCCTGAACCTGATAATAGTCCTATTCCTCATTGTTCGCTTTTCGACTTGTATGAATTAACGTCCTAGCTAATGCAGTGCCTCTGCACTGCTCAATGTTGACCCTCAGCTGCGTCTGCGTTTGGCCACTTGCCAAGCGAATCAGCTCCTAAACGTACGAAGGCTTTTTGTCAAACCAGTTGATCAAACACCGAAAAAAAAATTGCCGTAGGTTATTTAACTCCAAAACCAAGTTGTAAAGTGAAAATCGTACGTAGTTAGATAGTTTTCTAAACAGGTAATGCAAGTTTACGGGATCAACGTCCGTGCTAAAAATAAAAATATTTTCAGCATAAAAGTGCACGTTTCCTGCCCGCGGGATGCCCGGCGGCGTGCTGCGAATGCACTCTCGTTAGTCGAGCATTCGTTACTCGCACAAGTTTAACGAGTTGAGTATTAACCCTCTACCCACCAGACTAGTTATTACTACAGAATGCAATAAAATCAACTTTAGCTCTACTACAGCAACTTTGAAGCCGTTTTGCCAACAGGCTCTCATTAGCATACCTTTTTAACAAGTAGTTTTACTGTCCACAGTCTATATATCTCTCTTACTTATCTGATCAAAAAATCCGATGAAACGATTCACGAATGCAAATATGGGGAAATCTGTGGATATTTTATTAGGCAGGCAAAACTATTTTAAGACTATCATTCATTAGGAAGGTCGGTGCTTCTGACCAGGAAAGAAACGCCGACCCAGTACAGCAGTTAACTAATTAAATGATTGAATGTAGGTAGCCACTGTGGTACTAATTGGACCTGTAAACTGGTACTAAATCTGGGCTGTAGAGGCGCGGCGTTGGCGTCGGTGCCCGAAGCGCAAATTGTGCAACGAAACGGTCTTGCTTTATGTAACAGCCAGCTATGTATGGCACAGATTTCGTACTAGCGGGGTTGTATACATCTCGTATAGTCTCTTGGTAGCTAATTTTATTAATATTTTTTGTATAGATACATAGGTACACGGTGTCCCACAGCTATGGGACACGGAGGGAAAGTACTTGAATTATTGATGGTAAGAAATTTTAGTTAACGAAGATTTTTTTTTAATAAGAAGAACTGCATTCAAAGATTTTTGGGAAGTCTAAGCCGAAACTCGAACCAGACGCAAATGAAAAAAAAATCATTCTTTACGATTTTTAATTTCCAACCTATGTAAAGTTGTTTGTAGCAATACAGCCATAGCTCCTACTAAGCACTAGTAAGTAATTAATGATAATAAGATTAGGTTTATCAATGACGGAAATTTATTAAGTACAGCGAAGAGTGTTACAATATTAGACACAAGACATTATATTACGTGACACGTATATTTAATTAATGAATATGTTAAATGTCGTCATGTCACGTCACTTTCTATGACACTCGAGAGCGACTTTCCACGCCGCGGCTGCAGACAGATCGAGGCCCTTTCACGGAGCAGAAACAAAGTTATTTGTTTCAATATGGACATAAAAGGCAGTATCTTTTGGTTTGACATATATATAGAAGCTTGTTTTTTTTACACCTCCAAGGGACCGTAGTCCTTAGTATTTGTTGAAACTTTAAACCTTCCAGGGAAAGGGTCTTGACAGACTGCACTGACACTGACTGCACTGACAGCGAAGTATAGATGTTCGGTTTTTTTTGAGGTAAGGAACCCTAATAATAAATCTGAAGTAGAGATAGCATACCGGTACCGATAGGCGCTGGGAACGCTCCCTGCCAAACCCTAAAAGGTAGCTGGAACTGGCTGGAAGCAGTTGGACCACGAATATTGACCGTTTGTGGTAACGCTCGTTAGGGAAGGCCTATGAACCGAGGATGTCAACAGCAGACCGATGAAGGTGAAAGTCAATGGCTAAATCCCTTCTATATAAACCAAAAGAGACTATTAGCCAAGCCCATAAATTGACACCAACGGCATGTCTGAACCATTGTGATGAAATAATGTGAATTGTTTACCGCATAAACGTGCAGAGAACAAAAGTAATGTAGCGTAGAAAGTATGTACGTAGACAGAGTTTGTAATGTGTACGTGCCCAAGAGATTTGACTCTAACTTCCTACCTACTTACTTGATAAATGTGACAGCACGTTTCAAGTTGTAATGGCTCACTTAAACTTTAAGAACTTTATAAAGTTTTTGTTGTTTAGCTAAAAAGGAGGCCACCTTTCATATAAAAATTCAACGAAATATTTATTTTCAACTCAAAAAAAGGAGGAGGTTCTCAATTCGACTGTATGTTCTATTTCTTTTGACATTGTCTTTGATGTTCAACATTGAGAAACATGACAGAATTCTGATTATTCTGCAATTAAAAATGAAAGTAGAATTGTTACTTAAATAGGGAGCTAAACGTGCAGTGCATTTATGTTTTGAAAGTGACCAAGAAAGTGATCACATGTAGCTACTATGTAATTTATTTATCGGTACATAAATACGATATAAATCAACTCAATAGGTAGTTAATGTAATGACCGCATACTTAACAGTCTCAGTTATAATATGTGTCTTTTGTGATAAGGATTAGTAAATCCACAAGTAAAGAACGAAAAGAGGCTGACCGGTCTAATTACATTATTACAGTTTTGAGGAAGTTCAATCTCAAGAATTTTAACATGAATTCGTCCTTGTCTAAGAAGGGGTTGTTTCCAACGGATCACGTGATTTCGTGGTTGCATCTGATCACGCTAAAAGTTTCCATCGGATCGCGTTAACCGATGCAAAAGAACCAACTAGATCGAAATACCTGTGTCACTTTTAGGTATCAAATTATTTGTATTTGTCTGAGCGACCGGTCGAGTCGGCGGCGGGGGCGGCGAGGTCAGGGGAGGGTAGACGTTGAGTCACACGGGGCGGGTGACGCAGGCTGGGGGTGCTGCGCCCCGGGCACCCCGTGACGTCACGCCGTCGTATGACTCACGCCTACCGAATTCGATTTTGAAGTACATGTACTTACCAACGCAACCGATCTGTTCTGAACAAACGGTGATTTGGGAGCCAGTTTTGGTATTAACGTCAGAGGAACAGCATTCTTGATAGAGGAAGAACTGCCTATGCTCAGTAGACAATTAGATATACACTGCTGCGCGCTATAGTTGGAGATAATATTTTGTTAATTCCAATGTAGGTGAATCCATTAATTTACGCACCGATGGGATCGCTTTTCACAGATAAATACTGAAAATACTGTTTATTGGTGCGTTGCGTATACGTGCGTTCGTGCGACACCTTAGAAAGAAACTGGGCTTGTCCGATCTCTCTGTTTCTGTGATCTAGGTTAATACCTCGACACTGTCACAGAATAGGTAGGCAATAGTACACTATAGATGATTAATACTTTATAATCTATAGTTATATATATATTTGCAGCAATACCTGTTTACATTTGAAAGTATACATAACCAGTGTAGGTACCTTCCTATTTGTTACCGCGGTCGTTTTAACAAAATCTATTCTCACATTAAAAACGCGTTTCCACATCATAAAACATTAACATTACTACATCTCTTCAGACTTAGATAAAATAACGATTGTCTATCGTTAACCTCACTTACGAAATACTTTGTTTGGCTATTGCTATTACCTTACCTATCGCCATAAACGATTAAGGCAAACGTCGTAATAATGATGCATGTACAATTAGAATATAAAGATTGTTCCAAGTATTGCGTTGGTTGTGGATGATATCAAAATGTATTGTAGAATCAAGAAGATAACGATATAAATAAATCGTTCATAGATATGCATTTCTACATAATTATAAACAAGTATTTGATTTACATACTTTTTATTTAATTTTGTCAAGTGGTATTGGAAAGTGTGTACACTTTGTTAGCGATAACGAAAAGCGTAAGCCCGTCGCGGCTGGGTTGACCGGTATTATCGACAATTAAATTATGTCACCTGTGTTGTGTAAGTAGCAAGATATTACATAAAGTGAGAGTAGAACTTGTATGGGTTCCATACAGGTCACACACACCACGCACGAAACACGCACGCACGCCCCGTCCGTCCCGTGCCGCCAATATGTATAATATGGGCTGATTGATCAAGAGTTTTTGCATTGCGATTGCGAGCACCCAAAGTACATAGAAGGATATTTTTACTTACTCGGTGAAATCATGTTCACATTGCCACTAATATTTGGTCACTTGGTCATCCTTTTGTTTCTTACGAGTAACACGATTTACACGTAATAAACAATGTTATTGTAATGATGTGACGACACAGAGTGAGAAAATAGGTAGGGATGTCGCGAGTGCACTCCTCGGTTCTCAAGTGTATTTCTTGCAATCTAAATTAGATGAACACTTATATTTCAATTGTACTTGAAACTTGACTTGAAACGAGATCTGATTCTTGTTATTCAAGTCTGTTACGCAAAAGCAACCCACTGTCGAAATTATATAAGGAGTAGTATGAAGCGATTCGATATTCTGAATCCGGTACCACGATCGATGATACCATCGATCATTCAATGTACATTGAATTAAATTCTATTTTCGCTCAGTGTCGCCTGTTCTGATAAATTCACTTGTGTTTGCTTTATAACGTGTCTGTTATTGATTCTGTTAACATAATCTTATCAAAGTCAAGGTGGATAGCTGTTATTGTCTGTGGATGACTAATGGAATGAGTGCTAATTAGTCAAAGGCCGGTCAGGGCGTTCCTCCAGCGTGACTCAGCGACGAGTCGATGCGAGCGATTGCCTCCATCCGCCGCGGCAATGTTCCTGTATGACGATTTGCATCGATTTCGAGATGCAACGGAAGTGGACATCATCGTGCCAACTGCGTGCGAAACGTTGCAGACAAAGACTCCATTGAATGCATGCAGATTGCATATCTTGTGTTTTGCTGTGGATTTTACATAGGAATGTACGGTGCTACGTACGAACGTTGCGAAATGAGTTTGGTTAGAGGTCGATATTATGCGAGAAGCAAGGGCTAATAAATATTAATGTGTTCAACTTTGACCTTGTTATAGAGATAAGAGACATACCCCGCGTATACCGCTAAGCTGACTTAAGAGCCTTAAGACGATATCTCTGATAACAATCTGTGCTACTTGTTATACTTAGGTGCTGCTGTTGTTGCGTCGATTCAACGTAGGTATATGTGTTGTATGGCATTGGCATTCAAGTGAGACATTCTGATCGTTACCTAGATTGCAAGGTCATTTGCAATACTTGCTCGTAATGTAATCACATACAGCACCACAACCGACACGTTATACTACCTCGTAGATATTTATGTACACACAATAATTGAGTAACAGTAAAGTACGTACAAAATTATGCTAATCTAGTTTTTGGAATGCCATAGATCGCCAATGTTCGTCTTAACACGTGTGAAATTTTCATATTTTTAAATATTTATGTATACCTTTCTTTATTCTCTTGATAGCATAACGGAACTAACTATAAACCTTAAAAGAAAGTGTTCCGGCAGTGTTTGACCAAGTTGGACATTGTTGCTAGACAGGTAAGTTTTATCGCTAATGTTTGGTTATCGCGGGCCAGTCGCGACATGTGGCAATTACCGGCGATTGACGGCGTCAGTCGGCGCGCGGCGCGGCGGGGCGGGTATGTCAACAGCACACTGCAATGACAGGTTCAATGACATACCTGACACATAGAGGTACCAAATATGGCATATCAGTATCTAAATGGCTAGCAGTTAACCAGCAATTTGTAACGAGTCCAAAGTTTTATGACGCAAAAATAAATTTACATTGGTTCAAGTGAGTAAACTTTTTGTTATAGCGTCCAGTAAGCTTATTTGAAACCTTTTCAATGTGTACCCAGCGATATATTCCATGCCTAGTTGGTTACATGTCAATCGTCGAAATGTTATTCCAATAATTAGCCAAGGTAACCAGGAGCTGAACACGTGTCGGTAACCGCGCTTGGTGTGCTCTGCATACTGAATAGCATAGCAGTCAGAACATTGCGTGTGCGCATTCCTTAGCTAGGCGCCGCCCACAACCGTCTTTTTAACCGACATCAGCGACGCGACATCGACTTACGCTAAAAGAGTTAACCTGACTAATTTATTAAATGATTTTCCTTATGTTTATGATTTATGTGTTTACTTTTATGATGTTAGTTGACCATAGCTTCCATGTCTATAGTGTTTAGGTATATGTGGCGTTTCTCATTGGGCGTTCTAAATCCAAAGGGAGATAATTAAAATTTTGTAAAATGACTCAAATGACGACACGACTCGATTGGATCACTAAAAATAACCATGGGCTAGGCTAGGAGGTTGGTTCTTGGTTCTATGGCTAGGTATATTTAAGTAGTTTTCGGTCCCACAAGGTCCCGTTTGATTTGGAACTTTAATTTTTTTTGTGAATTCATATTAAAAAGGAACTTGTATAAACGGTCAAACAATTTTATCGTTATAAAGTACACAGCTGTCAACACTAATTTAAATCTACTCGAACTTATTCCATACTAATTGACTAGAGAATTCTTGAAGAATGGAAATCGTTCCAGTTTTAATAATTCTGCGAAGTTATGTTTAATCAGTTCGTACGTACTCTTACATTATGTTGGAGTTGTCACCAATCCAGTTCTCCCACATCCACTTGAACACTCTCCCATTGGCGACATGCCTCGTAGCCCCAGCAGTCAGGTTAACGAACCGGACTCCACCATTATTCAGCTCATGATAGGTGTTATTAACATTGTAATTTTTTTGAACTTTCTCTGCTAGACCCTACAACATTCATAACTGTAAATCTCTACATTATGGTCTTAAATTAAAATTCTATGATAGGAAAAATGGTGGTAACTTTTAAACCATCGATGTCCTAAACCTACAAATAAATTGTAGTTTCTCCGCCACGATATTTTAAGCCGGTTTGCGGCTCTTTTCTACCTGAGCATTTTTTCCTCGTTCAGTTTGGTGTTCGATGATGGTTAATTTTGGGCAAAAATATAGTAGGTATGATTACATAATTATAAACCTGTTGGGAACCATGGATACACCTAATAAATGGTTGAATATTACAACGTCCTCTCCTATATGACGTTACATATTCTGCTAGTTTACAACCATTCACATTTGACGTTCAATTATAAATATTATTACTATACGAAAGAAATACTCTAATAATGACCTGTCGTGAAGCCATAAGTACGGTACAATGGTGGACTCCTATGGCGAAGAATAATGAACGATTTACTGGTATGTAGCACTCAAGCATTGGGGACATAAACGGTACATACTCTATGATAAAGCACTAAATGCCGCTTACAATACGTTCAATTCCAAGTTTAGTACTAGACTGACACTATAGCCCACATTTTGAGACTACCACGACAAGAAAACGATCTCATAAAAAATTATAATATTATTTTTAGTATTTAATTAAGGGGAGGGAAAACCACGTTTTGGCCTCTACGTTTCACGTAAAACGCCTGCGCCTATACCGAATACGGCCTACCCAATTTTTAAATGTATCTGTACAAAAACTTGCTCAAAAAGTAGCCGGTATTTGTTTCACCTGTATGCCGATTGGGGTCGCCCTATTCTTTGGACTGGGAGGTTGCTCCCAGTGATTTTTAAATTACAACCAGTTTACTCTGAACAAACAAATGTTATTAAATGAGAGATCTGGACAAGTCCCCCTGACATCGTAACGAGATAATTTCAAAAATCTATTTTTTAAAATTTATTTTTTGATTCTACTGCAAAAGCAGTACTTAAAAAAGTAACTTGGGAATTTTTACTGTTTTATTCTAAAGAGTCTAAATAATCAAATATGCCTAGTTTTGACAGAAGTGACAGTAGATAAGGTTTGATTCAGTTGAATCGGACCGGACATTAAAAGTATTTAAGATCATAATAAATAATATATTCTAGTCCATTCAGACATTGTTAAAAGCACTTAGGTATGATTTCTTACTTTGGTATCCAAGAGAGCGATGAATACAATTCTGTGTAACCTACTATTGTTACCGAATTCGAATCCGTGTCTTCTGCCTGACACAAATAGTTTGTGAAACCTGTCGACATTCCGACGGCTCATAATCATAATATATCCATAGTATTTGTAGGCTCCAATCAACTACTTCACTATTGATCTATTGACTTTAATGACGCCCAGACTGAATGAATCGCTATCAAGTCCATAGATATTGTATTAATTTAATAATCTGTGTTTGAAAAGTTTGTAACAATACTGTCTCCGTTAGTTTCTTTTTGATTCAAAGTTATACATGTACAATGTCATATTTTTATTCATCGAATACGTCCATTCATATTTAGATATTTAAATTGAATTTTTTACGTTGCGGCTCGTATTAAAGTTGTTTATATCTAGTCTCATGTGTGCCGTCGTCATGTCTAAAAATATTTCATTCATATTACTAATTGTCCGGCCTCAGCCGCTGATGTTGCACTGGTCCGGGTGTGGACGCGCAATGCATTTAATTAATGTTATTAGCTGTTATACGACGTTCTTCCGTACCGAAATGTTTTTGTCAATTGAAGTCTAGGCAAATTAGATAAACTGGCGTCCGCTTTATTGTATTTCTACAAGTCAGTTAGAACTCTTGTTAAGGTTTTGCCGCTCTCTCTTTGCCGCTTCAATCCAAGGTTATGGCCTCTACAATCTTCTTCCACTGTTCGACGACTCGTATCCATTGTAGTTTAACTACATGTGGTTGAAAAATTACAATATTAACTAGTGTAATTGCAACTATACTGTAGTTTGTAACTTAAACTTCAAAAGTAGATAACTATGCGCCCATTCTGCCTCCATGTAATCATAATAATATTTTCAACTGATGAGACGTATTGTTTCGATGGGAAATATTAAACCGGAGGCGCAATGTGTCGTTGCACTCTGAACACCTTGCCGAGAGTCAAGGGCGGCGCGCGCGCACGCCCTAAGACAGGAGCGAGCGTTCGTCGCGGGCGCATCTCTGCACGCAATCTACATTCCCGCGGCGCGCGGGTCGATCGCCAGCGATGGCAGTGGGAAACTATACGTTTGGGACCATTACACTTAAAGCTTAGTTAGCCATAATTTTGGAATTTAAAAATTCCTATTAATTTTTTTGGTATTTTTCATTTAGATCTGATAGTCGCAGGTGTGACATGAGATCTCTGTATTTTTTATAGCACAATTGATTGATAATATTAATAATTAAATTAATTATATACAAAAAATCTGGGGTCGCCACATTTGAAACCAGTTTCTTCAAAAGTAATACCTTCGAACCATAATCAATCTAGGAATAAATAAGTATAGTCATAAATTATATTTCAACTATGTGAACAGAATTTATTGTATTTAATTATATACCGTCCAATTAAGTCATATTTAACGGTGCATTTTGAGATATTGCTGGCTTATCGCCCGTGTGAGGATAGGTATGTTTAGTATGTATCTCTTTATTATATGTCTAAAGTAATTATACGTTGAAAGAGTTAATTGTAGTGCTATATACGTTATCGGCGCTGACGCGTCAGTTTCCCGCCGAGATGACCTCGTATCGCGCCCGCTTCCTCTGTCTTCGATGACCACATAGCATGGGTGCATGCAACACACAATAAACATATTTATTTATATTCCGCATTTGGTTTTAAACGAGTGTTCTCTTTGTTCACAGGATCAGTATGATAACTTGGCTGCCCACACACAGAAAGGAATTGAATTTCTAGACAAATATGGCAACTTCGTCAAGGAGAGATGCGCGATAGAATTAGAATATGCAGGAAAACTCAGGTAATTTATTGAAACAACTAAATCTTGTTTTTAGTTCGATAGATATTCAAGAGATTGATTTTTTTATACTGGATTTTAAAAATAGACAGATTATGCAAATTTCTGATAAGCTGCGCGAGTCGTCTAACTGAACCAGTGGCACAAGTTTCATACGTGGAATGTTCACTTTCACTGGGGTTGTATAGCTTATCGAATATCTAATGATGAATTTAAAGCCTAGTCAATTATGTGACTGTATCTCTGTCGCTGTTTATTTATTTATTGCGTATTTTATTACATCTATCGTAGTAGTGATAAGTTTAGTATTGGAATGTATGACCGCCTCGTTGACTTAGTGATTCGTTCAAACACCCGAGATGTGGGTTCGGTGTCCACTGGGCATGAGCACAATGCCAAAGTCAATGGTGGCTGGGCACAATTTGGTTTTGATTTGAGTGTTATATTTTTAAATTGGCCTGTCCTTGTAAAATTTATATATCTCGATTTGTCTCTTTCTTACAGGAGGCTCGTTAAAAATTATCAACCAAAAAGAAAAGAGGAAGACGAGTACCAGTAAGTATTTCTGCAGAACTTTACCATTTTAACTCATTATCATTGCAATCTTGGCTTTGATAAGTTTTTGATAAGGAGTTTTTCAGGGAACAATACGCTGTTAATTGCCATTTACTGCCCACGATACCATACTCGGTTAGGTGATTTCTGCAGGTCACCTTTTTATTTTGTCATACATAACAATTGGTATAGGCAGATAACGAAAAACTATCTTATCATTTATCGACATATTCGATCATGGGTCCTATTTAAAAATACGTAATTCCTAGCTATACATATGAACTCAGTCAGACATTGTAAAATCCCATTTATCCACTTTAAAGCTATTCTATGGAGAGTCTGGCTGTCATGATTCAGTATAGCGTTGTTGGCTTCAATCCAACGTTGAAGGCTTCCATTTTACTTTACAATTTTGGTTCGGAACCCTAAAAATGAATCACCTCACCACTAAATATTAAAGTACTTCTCATTATTACAGATATACAGCGTGTAAAGCATTTAGACTGTTATTACAAGAACTGGGCGACTTCGCGGGGCAGCGAGAGGTTGTCGCGGAGAATTTACAGTCCAATGTCGTGAGAGAGCTGCACCTACTCGCCAAGGAGTTGCGAGAGGAGAGGAAGGTAACTGCGCTTTTATTTGCTGTCTTGTTCGTCTAATGGTTCGGGCGTTTTATTCTTAACGCCAGACGTCACAAGATCATTGGGGGGGGGGTTGTCTGTGCCGTCTTTGGGGAATTTTTGTACAAGTTGGTCTCATCCTGTGTTGTTTTTGTGAATTGTTTGCGATTAAGCAAGTGAATACGCTGTGAGGATTTAAATATATGTTCATGTTTTATATTACGCGTCTATAAGTTTAGTACTATAAGGTGCATTTCCGAAAAGTCGGAACTTATTTCGTAAAAATTAATGTGACATTACCGTATAATCCGACCGGATGTCCTGGTGTCATCAGATAAATAATAAAATATATGTTACTCCGCCACCAGGACGTATTAAAGAACTAATGATGGTGGTCTAACACAATATCTGCAACCTCTGATGTATTTAAGGTGTTTTATTATAATTCCAGCAACATTTGAACGAAGGCGCGAAACAGATGGCGCTGCTGAATTCAGCTATAGGTGGGCTGGAGCGAGCGCGGAGAGCGTACGAGAGAGCTGCGAGGGAATCGGAGCGGGCGCTCGACGCCTTCCAGAGGGCAGACGCTGACCTCAATCTAAGGTACGAGCTCTCGGCCTATAACACACTAGAAAACTGTCTAGAATATTTTGTTCTTTCTTCGGCAGTGCGCGACAAGTCGACAACCTTCACTGTTAACTTGCTAGATAAAATTTGACATTTTGCAATTTTCAATAGGTAATCTATCATTGAATAGTGGTCGGAAGCGGCTGGATGCATAGGACGGAAGACAGAGTTTAGTCGCGTGGCCTATGTCCAGCAGTGGATGTTGAAGGACTGATTTGATGATGAATCATTGAATAAATATATTATTCTAACAACTCAAAATTAGCAACAAAAAATAACGACGTATGATAAGATTAATTAGGCACAGTTGTGTTATCTGTCCGGAATACTTCGCCAGCGGTTGTAAGAACTAGAGCAACTCGCCCATAAAATCTGTCTGCTGATGAAATTGTACGTGGTCTCTCTTACAATCGCGTGTTGCAATTATATACGCCGTGCAAAATTATACGGTGTTTTCGGATCAATGGCACGCAACGCGCGGTGTCATAATTTGAGAACGCAGTAACGCGCAATGCGTTTACCTATTCGCTGCCTTTCGAACAGTGTGTAATTTGGCTTGGGTAGGATTCTCACGGTCTTGGATGGCCAACTGCACCACTCAAGAAGGGTTAACGTATACTTTTTTCTTTCAAAACTAATTTAAATAAAACTTTTAAGCCAAAGACGTTATTAACCTAATTGTTATTTATTTCTGTCTTTATTATATATTTGATCCATTTGTATTTCATTTTCTCACATAAATTGTTTGAAATAACTTTGATTGATTGCAGCCGCGCGGAGGTGGAAAAACAAAAGGCGAACATGAAGATTCGAAGTCAAGCGTGCGAAGATGCGAAACACGAGTATGCGGACCAACTGCGGAAAACCAACGAGGCGCAGCGGCAACACTACGAGCAGAGGCTGCCCCACGTCTTCAAACAGCTACAGGTAAACATGAACACAGACAATCAATTCTTTATTGAGCAATACAATTGCTCACAAAGATAATATTATCTATACTATCTAGATACTAATATAATAAAGCTGAAGAGTTTGTTTTGTTTGTTTGTTGTTTGTTTGAACGCGCTAATCTCTGGAACTAACAGTCTGATTTGAAAAAAACTTTTGTGCTTTTGATAGCCCAATTCTGGCCCTATTCTCGCAATAAGTTCGCATTTCAGTTTTACAAGTACATTTAAGACAGTAATATTATGTGCTTTGCTATTGTATTTCTTACAAAGGTCTCATCAATTTTTATTGTTGCCATGTTGTAACTAATAAAAAGTAACAAATAACCAATAGCAACAGAAACTATAATTAGTAGAGCATTATTTATCATCATCATTGTCGAAGGGAGGATATGATGTTTTGATTTATCCATTTATAAAATGATTTGGGCACCGAGATAAATGGGTAGGTACCAATGGTAGGTACCTACCAATCTCTGTCTACATAACAAAAGACCCTAACTGTGAGAACTGAGAATAAGTTGAGTCATTCTTTCTGAAAATCCAATTAACAATTTATCCATTAAATATGTTCAAATGTGCTATTCACCACTTACGTAAAGGGTACTTACCTATGACAATAATGCGTAGGTACGCAATTTTATGTTTTCCTTGATTACTCAACGGACGTAAACTTTCTCTGCTGGCATTTACATGAATCATGTGAATTTTAAAACAATTCTAAGAAATGTTTCCCTCTCGGCTCGGAGAGTGCAGCCGGCATTCTGGCGCCCTGCCAACCGGGTCGATGGGAGACCACAAATTGTAAAATCTCTTCTATTTTAGTAAAATAGCATTCTGTCATTGAAACTTTTATGTAGTAATTAAATTTTAACCTAATATGTTCTGAATTTTGCAGGATTTAGACGAGAAACGGATAAAGAATATAAAGAACTTCATGTTGAGTTCAGTGGACGTCGAAAGGAAGGTTTTTCCAATTATAATGCAGTGCCTAGATGGAATGGAACAAGCAGCCAATAGTATTAATGAAAAAGAGGTAATTGCCTTTAATTAAAGTTTTTTAGCACTCAAAATTTTTTGCATTGTTTAATTATTGCAGGTGACTAAATGTACATTCTGTATTATAGAGTCTGTAAGTAGATAAGTTAGTATGGGCAACTACCTACTTCAACCTGATGAAGTAAAACAAATCAGTGCCAAAAGCGTGCTGAAGTTCCTAACTGACGCAAAGCTTAGCACTCAACTATATAGTAAGGCGGCTATCACAATTGATCAGCAATGGTCGCAGTGATACAAGGCTGGATAAGCCTTGGAAGAGACCCACCACAAAAAAGTAATAATAGTATTTATTACATGTGTGTTCAATAAATATATTGACCAAAATTATAGAAAGTCAAAGCCGTAAAATAAATTTAAAATTGTAATATGTTGTAACTGGCAACCCTGCCCTTTTTTCTCTCTACTGCTACGCTGGCCACGGGCAAGTGCATTTTCTTAATTAATTTAAAAGTAATTCAATAAATTACGCTACAACTCGTATTTTATCATGTTTCATTAAACAATGTGTAAAACTGTACATTACAGGACACCCAGTTGGTGATAGAGAGGTACAAATCGGGGTTCGTGCCGCCCGAGGACTTCCCGTTCGAGGAGCAGCGCGGCGGCACGGACAGCACGGACTCGGCGGCCGCGCACCACCCCCACAACCACCTCACCGCCGCGCGCGGCACTGTCTCCGGCAACCGCGTCAAGAAGCGCGGCGGACTACTCTCCATATTCAGCTCTAATAAGGTGAGAACTATATTATATACATCTTGTATTATGGCGATAGATACGTAGATACTTAGATATTATACTGCACTTACGGACACAATTTACGGACAGGGACCTTTTTATTTCTTCCGAGATAATTTTGAGCCCTTGGATTTCCGCCTGGATATTGATTAGGGTGAGATCTGATGGTGGCTCCGAAGTACGGGTGGAGGAAAATCAGAGAGCCATTCACCTAACTGATCAGACAAACCGTTTTCACCATAGTCTAGACAGAATCCTGCGTATGCGTATTTCCAAATATATATTTTTAAATCTGACTAGTCTATGGTGAAAACGGCTTCCCTGATCAGTTAGGTGTGTATGGCTCTCTGTACCTCTATCCGTAATATGGACCTCCACCATCAGATCTCACCCAAATCATGCCCAGGCGTAGATCCAAAGACTCAAAATGATCTGAAATGCATGAAAAAGGGGTCCTCTTCCGTTATTTGAGTCCGTAAGTGTTTATTGAATATTGTATTTTTTTTTAATTGTATTTTTATTTATTTCCAATATGAATAGTACAGTACAATTATTTTCAAGGACTCCGTACTAAGTTTAGAAACTTATATTACAGTAGTCCGCATCCGGGTTACGACTATTTTGAACAATTTCTTACAATATACAGATGTAAAGAAATTACAATATACAGATATATTATACATAAGATTTCCATGAACAAGTAACTCTTCTTGGTTTTTATCTAAGTGTGAAAGGATGAATTCATGGCTTTGAGGGTGAAAATTTGTTTAGTGCGCCGCCTCGTCTATGGAGGTAGCAACAGCATAAGTAAATTTGGCGGGTGGGCAATATTATTGCCGTTGCTAATAGTACTATAGCCAGCGGAACAAGTTAATTCCAAAAAGGGTTCGCTATTCTTTAAAAATGTTTCATTTACATTAGTAAACTGCAGCTTAGACACTTTTAAAAAAAATGGTTACCGTGTATTAACTTAATAGCGTTAATTAGCTTTTTCCGCTGGCTACAACACTAAGGAAATAACACGTATTACTGAGCTGGGAATGTCCTACTTAGCAACGGCAACCGCGTCCATGCTTCCTCCAACCTAACTTTTACCTTCATAGTTCTGTGTGTATCTGTAGGTGGGTTAACAATCAAAGAATCTCCAGTTACAGTAGTTAGATTTATTAATTATTTACAATATTCTATTATGTCTTATTTATAAAACAATATTATTTCATAGTAGAATTATTAAGTAGATTAAATTTTATGTCTGCATTTTTATAAGGCTGCTGGGACTACATGCTACCTTAATTAGGCTTCGTAAAGCTTAATTTTATGTTATGTATGAATTATTATAGGAAGTTTCCTGCTTGAATATATTTCATGCATGGATATATTTTACATATTACTCAAGTAATAATTATTGTTATTTCTTTATTATTAGTTTTTAATGTTTACTCAACTGGCTTGTAGTCAAGGTTACAAAAATCAATGTCGTATCGTACGTTTTGTATGACTAAACGACGCCGTTGAGGTTTGCATTGTTATTTATTTGGAGGTACTAATTTTTTTTATCTGTTACCCCCCCATTACCCCTACCTAACACGGGTTCACATACATCCAAATGATATTATTGGTTGGCGGCGCCTGGTGCCTAATCTCATGGAAAAAGTAAGTCGACCCGCGGTGGTGGGGATGTAAGTCATATAAGCATGTGTCACGCACGTAGCGATTCACATTCATGATTTATTGTTGATTTAACATTACACATCTTATAATTTAACACTGAAGACTTTCGTTTCATGAAACCTGTTTACCTTCTCATTGTTTTTCTGTGATCACTTGAAGAGATTTTGTTGCGTGTAACTAGCTTCAGACATCGCCCGTGGAGTGGCGTCGTGTCCGATACGTTTCCTTGTTCTGTTCTGTCGTTAATGTTGTTTGTTTGCCTTCCCCGCCCCCCGCTCGCCGCTAACGCTTGGCCATCTACAGAAGATTGTCGAGGCGTGCAACTCGATCAAGGTCAGTGCCGCGTGAATCAAGCGGTCTTACAATATGACAACATTTATTGGTCACACGCGCGAAATTTAGATAGTTAAATCGTCGGGCTAAATTGTACTCTTTAGAAATAAAATGTAATATTATTATTATAGTTCCTTCTTACAAAGTATTGATTACTTAAAATCGGATTCTTTATTTAACTTTTAGTCCCTAAAACGTCTTCTATTCGTAAACGTAGTAAAACAGTATTTTGATTGGTAAATTTTAAGTAGTAATCCTCGTAAGTCAATCCTTTTCTTACAACAGTATTTTTATTTCCGCATAAAATGGCAACACAGTAAATGTTTACTAATAAAGACCAGAGCCGTAAAGCCTAGTTTTAAAAAAAATACTAATAAAGAACCCGACTTAAGGTTTAAACTTAAGGCGTAGTTAAACGTTTATAGAAATTCGGTAACAGATTCCTTAGCTCATTAGCCGCTGTGTAAGACGTTCCTAATTGGGTTATGAATTCTATATTGGAATCCGTCACTAGTTTAATATCGTACCTAGTCTATTATCTAGTTTACATGTCTAGTATTATTAGTATTGAACAGCAAAGTAAGGTTGCTTTAATAATAAGTAAGTAAATGTTGTCATACATTGTAAGAACCCATTCTTGTGGCTTGGTATTGCTTGGTGTAACAATAATAACTTTCATGCATCCACTGCTTACTTTGTTTTTCAGCGCACCTTTCATGTCGGGTGTAAGGTTTTAAAGAGTGTATTTATCTGCTGTCAGTTTATTTTGTTGTATCTACTAAACTATTTACATTTAACTCAATAATGTAAAGTGTGTCAAGTTTGAGACTGTATTTGGTAGAGTAGACAATCGAAATTAAAAGGTTATTTAAATTATATCAACTGGGGCAAATGCGCCAGTTGTGGCTATTGCGACAAAATGAAATTGCTCAGTAAAGAGACAACTAGTACCTTCTCTCTAGTATCATCGTTTAAAAATGGAATTAGTGTTCGTCGTATAAAGATTTTCAAATAGATGTTTTTCCAATTGACTTAATTTCACTTTGTCGCATTCGCCCCAGGTTAATTGATAATTTTTGTGCAAGTTTTACAATAATGCCCATGTAAACAAATAGTGATGGGCTGTATCAGATATTTAGTTGTATTTCTGGATTCTAATTCAGTACTAGTACAATACGTTGAACCATTTTTATATCTATATACGTTGAAACATGTTTTAAACTAAATCCTAATGTTTAATATATTATATTAATATTATAATAATTAGGATTCAGTTCACAAATGCGCGATTTTAACGTCGATCAATGTAAATCAATAGTCATTCAAGTCCAAATAAACGTACTTTTACTGAAATAAGTAGGTAGTTGAGGGTGATTGTTAGTGACGTTTGCACTGTAAGGTAATATGAACGAAGGCGTTCAATAGTGCGGTTGCTTTTCAGAATAACATGTCTATGGATGGAAAGGAGGATTATTCAGATCTGCCACCGAATCAAAAGAAAAAGAAACTACAAGCCAAGGTGCACGAGTTAAACAAACAGGTGCGTGTGCTCTTTTTAGTTTTTAATTTAAGTTTATTTCTTTTTCCTGTCTTGATTTTATACGCGAGTATCGCGAATTATGTTTTAGACCTAGTATCCTAGTTGGTTCAGTGACTTAGTCTTAAGTCGCGGGTTCGATTCTTACAAGAGAAAATACATTTTTGTACAAGCTGGTCCGGTACAATACTTCTCAAATGTAATATACATTTGTGAATTATTGTCCTATCCTTGTCTAACTCCCATAGTGCAGGAGAAAATGCTAGTTTATGATTAGAAGATGTATGATGATATTAATGTATGAAATTTTATTTATTATAATTATTTATAACCTTTATCATTAAATCCTCTAAAAGCCAATATAAATATGTACAAAAAGCCCGTAAAGCTCAAATAGTCTTATTTTTTTCTGCTGTTTTGTAGGAAAACGTTCGCCTTGCGCCGATAGATACATCTATGTTAATCTGTTTATATGTTCGTAGGTTGCACAGGAACAAGCGGCCATGGAAGGTCTGATGAAAATGAAGGGCGTATACGAAACAAATCCCACCCTGGGAGATCCCATGACCGTTGAAGGTAAGAGTGCGCACTCGATGCTTCATGCTGTGGGTGGTGGTTCGATTGTCCAGGAGTAAGAAAGAATCATAGAATGTATCATACATTTTGATCTGTCTTAGTTATTTCGTTCACGTAACATTTTTTAAATACCTATTTTAAAATGTCACAACTCAATGTCAAATTAAAAACGTATACGCTTGTTATTGGCAGTACATAAATAACCATGTTTAAATAATAATAAATTCTCACATTTTTCCTAACTGAGGACCGCGAGTATAAAAATAGTGTATGAACTCAAAGGCAAAGACCAATTTTTTTCGAATATAACGCAGAAATACTTCAGTTTTGTATAAGTTTTCTCAGTGTTTTATTTAAAGTGGATATATTTATTTTTTACGATTTTCTTGACCGTATATATAAAAGTAGATAAATGATTTTTGTTATATATTATTATTATTATTTCTGCTTCTTATTATCTAATTCAATTTTTAATAATTCTATTTTCAGCAACATTTGCTGTTGTTCTAACATAAATAGCTCTTTTTTTTGTGCAATTTCTTCCTGCAGTAACTGCTTTCGTAATTTGTTTTCTTCTATTTCCTCTTCAATAATTTTTTTTTGCATTTTATTTTCTGCTGACTTGTCTAAAGGTCGTTTAACTTTTGGTTTACCTGTAAAATAAATCATATTAAAATTTTGTAGATTATGATTTCATTCTTTATAACTCATAAAAATAACATATATTTTTTATTTAATTGTATATGCTCATGTTTTTATTTATTTATTATTGTAGTAATTTTAGATGTTACTAGGTTTTTTTGCTAATAAAATAAATATACATATTAGTGGAAGAAATAGGCTGGTTCATTTCTACTCGACCAGGAATCACATGTCAATACACTAATTATTATAAGGCAAATATTCTAAACAACTTTCGTTTAAATTTTATGGACAATACTCACATAAAGCAGGGTTTTCCTTAGATTTTAAAGAAACAGGTTTCCACTGGACCCATTTTTTGCACGGTACTTCTTTAGATGTGCTGGCTACAGCATCTGTCCCTGGCTCAAGACATATTTCCTTTGAGTTAGGCTCGTCTTCTATTTCCAAAATTATCTCTGAAAGGCAGACAGTAGAGATACCTATATATGTATAATTACCTACCACTACCTATTATTATGTAGGTACCTACAGTGGTGGACAGCTAATTAGAAACACAGTGTGATAGCTTTTAGTTTCAATTAAATAAATAATGTTTTAAATATCAGAGAGGGCTAATATTATATCTAATGTACCCACTCTTTATCGTGTTGATTCGCTGGGTGTTCAAATACCAAACTACACTTGTGTGTTAGAATAATTTATGAAACATTATGCAAGAAGTCGACATTTTACAGTACATCATGGTGGACAACTAATTAGAAACAGAAAAATATTGGACAAAACATGAACAAATTTTATATTAACAAGAAATAATATGGTTAGTTAATACAAATTCTTTATCCACAGACGATTAGTACTTGGTTGGATAACCGCTGTTTTTGATTACAGCTCTACACCGACGTGGCATTGATTCTATTAATTTTCCACACCTTTCCACAGGAATACATCTCCAAGCTTCTGCAAAAGTGTCTTAAAGTTCATGAATATTGGTGATACGTTCATCTGACATTGTTTTCTTTCACAGTGTGTCACAAATTCTCAATTGGATTGAGATCCGGACTATTTACTAGCCATTCTAACACAGACACCAATTGATCTCTAAGAAAATGCTTTAACACTATTAGCTGTGTGCTTCGGATCATTATCCTGTTGAAATATCCAAGTAACTGGTAAATGTTTGTCAGTGTATGGAATCGTCATCACCAATATATTTTTGTACTGAAACTGATCCAACATGCCTTCAATCATTCTCACAGGACCAACCCCCCGTGTCCAGAAAAACACCCCCAATACTTTAACATTTCCACCGCCATGTTTAACTGTCTTTTTTGTGTACTTGTTATTTAATGCGTTATAGATTGGGCGAAGTAGGTACCTTTTGCCATCAGAATTTATCAAATTAATCTTAGTTTCGTCAGAAAACTTTTTTTTTCCATTGGCGGACTGTTCAACTGCTATACTTTCTAGCGAATGTTTGTTTGTTTGAATTTCCCTATGTTCCCTAGTAAGATGTGGCACCTTCCTAGCAATAGCAACTCTTCCAAACAAATTTGCTTCTAGCAGCCGCCTGCGGACTAGCCTTGCAGATACGTTGCAAAGATCATGTCGACAAAAAACTTCCTTTCGAATTTCATTTGAGCCTTTTAAAGGGTCTGCCTTAGCTAAACGAATCATAAGTCTGTCCTCACGAGACGTGGTCTTCCTTGGCCGTAAAATTCTAGGTACGTTGTTCGTTGTCCCTTGTTGTTTGTAATGTGCAATGGCATTAAAACTATCTTCCCGGCACACTCCAAATGATTGGCGATCTTTCTGTACGTCCAATTTCGATTGCAATGCAAATTCACTATAATTTTTCTGGTCGATGCATCACAACTCTTGCTTTTACCCATTTTAACAATAAAATTAGGCGAAATAATTTAAAAACGGCGACAAAACTCCTAATATACAGCTAACTGAGCTATAATGTTGAGCTAAGGAGTCATTTTATTTTAAATTTCAACTTTATAACATTAACCATTCTCTGTTTCTAATTAGTTGTCCAGCGGCCAGTACTAAGGAAATTGGTATTTGTTGAGATGTACAGGCTTTTTTATTTTAAATATTAAATGATCATCATAAAATGTGGTTTGTTGTAAAACTAAGAACATGTAGTACATTGTGACGAAAGAAATAGTCCATGATCTCTGATGAATTGCAGTAGAAATATTGATTACATTTACAACATACTTAGTCGTGCTATCTGTTTCTAATTAGCTGTCCACCACTGTATATATGTATAGGGGTGGCTAGTAGATTACCGAATGCCGATGCGGGTTGGTGATCGCAGTTTATGGTAGTTCTTGCACAGAGGACGCTGCACTGCAACCCGTTCTCTGTTCATCATAATTTCAACCCATTACACGGTTCTCTGTTAGAAGTCGCCTCGTATGACACAATATTATGGTGTTCTGCCGTCACCACACGGCATTTATTTATAAAGGAAACATGAATTGTGGACAATTAACAATTGTGTTGGAATTATCTTAATAATTACATATTCTAGGAAATACTTATATTACATTAACGTACCTACCTATTATTCAATACACAAATAATGGTAAAATCACAACATAATGTCCAACAAAGAGAGAATAGGTACATTAAATGCCAAATATCTAAAATCGTCTCTTTCTAGACGGTCATAGAAGCACTCCCCCACCAAAAGAGCCTTAACTTTTGACTTGAAGCTGACCAGCGTGATATCCCCTTTGAGCTCTAACGGTAGCTCGTTACTACAAGCTTTTCCTGTCATGCGCGCCACCCGCTTGCCACCCGCGGCGTGTGGCGCGCATGACAGGAAAGGTTTGTATGAAGGGACGGATGCGGGCGGCGCGCATGCGCGCCATACCAGGACGCGGGCGCAAACACGCGTAACAGGAAAACCGCCCTTAAACAAGCCTATTCGCGCACCTCATTGTAGCGCGCGCTGTGTTGAACCACGCACAGCTGCGACGCCGGCTTAGACTGCGACGCCGACGCGTGCCGATCCTTAACTCTCTATCATTCTCTGTCTGTACTATGTATACAGTAGGAAAAAAAAATACACTCACCAGGTTGATCTGAGTCGTAAACACTGTCTTCCCCTTCGACAGACAATAAAATCATCTCTTTGACCTTCTGCTCCACTGGTGTCAAAGGAGGGGCTGTACTGGTACCGCCACCAGCTTTATAGCGTTCTGCACGTACAATACGGGCTTTTTTCCTGGTATCTCTTTTGAGAGCTTCAAATTTCAATTTAAGATGTTTTGCATCTCTGAAAATCCCAACTGCGGAGCTATTGAATTCTCCCTCAACAGCCTTCCATGCCGTTTCTTTATCCTTCCAGGTCGTAGCGTCACTTTTTTTATTTTCAATTATATGTATTTTCGACTCCACAAGCGAAATTAGTTTTTCGGTCTCCTCGCGAGTAAAGTTAACATTTCGTTCGCGTTTCTTGCCCTTATCCATTTTAGTGTTTTTAAGAACAGTTTCATACACTTGTACACGTAATTTGGATATAGGTAGAGAATCACTTTAATCCGTAAAAAAGCTTTGTTATACACCACACTAGTTTTTATGTAAACAATGCTTGACTTGACTAATCGAAACGATGAGCATTGTTAGAAGAAAGCATGAACTTTGCTTCGCTTCGTTAAAAAACCTAGTTTTTTATTTATTTTAAAGGATAAATTACAAAAACGGATTCAATATGGTATTTTCTTATTTTGTACAGAAATACATAATTTAAGGCTATATGTATACTTTTTCACTAAAATTTAGGATATTAATTTAATAATATGATACTCCTCGATGCCCAAAACTGCTTAAATAGAAACGCAACAATGAACGTTGCCGTTGCGACTCCCTGATAAGGCGCTGATAGCATAACTGATAGTTAGCTGACATATATGTTATCAGAGACTTGAGGTGCGAAACACGAAAACATTATCGGACAGGTTTATCTGATAGATTAGTTTATCTGTTAGATCAACTATCTGTATCAATATCAGCAATTGGTGAAAGAAGGCATAAGTACTATTAATTTTTAACAACGAGTAAACTGTAGCTCGCCGCACATCAGACATAATAAATCATAATCATTGTTGCAACACTGTGGCTTTAACTCTTTGACTATCAGCCTGCTACATGTAGTAGGATGACAGCTATCTAGTTATTCCGCCGGGTAATATGTCATATTATTCAGTTCGCAGTCACTCAGATTTGTCATACATTGACTTGACCAATTAAATCGTGGTTACGTTTCAAATTGATAGTTTTTTTGAGTGACAATGTCAGGGTGTATGAGTGACGTGATATACGTCCGAGTTGAAAAGGTATTGCGCTCTGAATCCTGCGAGTCAAAGGGTTAATTAGTATGACGTCAATTGCAGGTCAGTTGAATGAGTGCTGCGACAAGCTGAAGAAGCTCCGCGCGCAGCTAAGGAAGTTCGAGGAGCTGCTCGCGGAGGCCAACAACCAGGTGTGCGCGCCGCCGCCACACCCCGCCGCGCGGACCAACGGCGCGCCGCCCACGCAGGCCACCAGGTACACACACACTATACGCTACCAACTAGATATAAAGGCATTTATTTACTGCCTTACAGCACACACAGTAAGCAGAAGCAGGTACAACGATAAAATAATAAGGTTAATAAAAGGTAATTTTTTACAAGAACAAAAAATTCGTGTTTTTGTGACCGATCAGTTTACCAAAAGTTGTCAAAATCAAAACAAGACACATATTTTGGGATTTGACACAGCATATCCTGTATAAGGTCGAAGTGTCACCAGATATTTCTGACTCCCCTAATAAGATAACACAAAATGTTCGTTCAATGTTTTCATTTTTTGAGATAATAAGTAAATTAAATATAGGTTTACAAGTACATTACTGTTAAATTTTCCCAACAACCAGTCATATTATGTCAATAGCCAGCTGGCCACGGCTTTTTGATTTCCACCCCGTATATATGTCCGTTGTTTTATTTGCAGCATCGGATCGAACAGTGAATCCCTGTCGCGGTCCGCGTCCGAGTCGTCGGTGAGCACGGGCGCGGGCGCGGGCGGCGGGTCGACGTGCGGCGCGCCCGCGGGCCGCGCGGCCGGCGGCTCGCCCGAGTCGGGGCTCGGCGGCGAGCTGGCCGCCACCGCCACCGCCAACGGCGACCACGACCCGGACCACGACCGCGACCACGACAACGAGTCCGATTTCGACTACTACTACGAGCCCGATTTGCAACCGCTCGGCTACTGTAAAGCGCTGTATCCATTTGAAGGTGATTGCCTCATAATTAAACGGCAAATTGTTGAGGACATTTCTGTCAATTTTGTATCTATGCCGCATAATTCTTATGTAATATAAATGCGTTGCCACCCTGGAGACGGATTCAAGTCGCGATTTGTCCAACTGCGAAAAGAACTGAACAACTAATTTAAAATGCCCTAACCCCAAAATGCATGTTATCAACGTTTTTTCCTAATCTATAGAGTAATTCTGATTGAGAGCTATGATGATATATGACTATATACCAAGAGCCAAGCAAAAAGAAAAAAAATGTCAGAAATAACTTTAAAAACGCGGGCGGGACACGGCTAGTTGTTTATATGTGTGTTGTATGATTGCATGTTTAGCAAACGGCACAGGTTCGACGATGCGCATGGAGTCCGGCGAGCGGCTGCTGGTGCTGGAGACGGACGCGGGCGACGGGTGGACGCGCGTGCGCCGGCACCACACGCGCGAGGAGGGCTTCGTGCCCACCACCTACATCGCCACCACGCTGTACGCGGACACGCACCAGTAGCCGGCGTGACCGGCACCGCACCGCACCGGTGAGTCGGCATGTCGAAACCATACGAGTACATTATCGTAGAGGCCCGTAAAGTAGGGGATTGTCTGGCGATGAGCCCTGGTGAGTCAGGCAATCCCCGTTTTCGCCGAGGCAGTGTTTTTCTCAAACAATGTTGAGTAATAAAGAATGCAAAAGAATAAATATCTTTAAAGGTATAATAATATCTATACTAATACAATAAAGCTGCAGAGTTTTTTGGTTTGAACGCGCTAATCTCTGGAACTACCAGTGGATTTGAAAAATTCTTTTTGCATTTGATGGCCCAATACTTGAGGAAGGTTATATGCTATTTAACATCAAGCTACGATACATAATAGGAGCCGAACAAAAGGACAATAAAGTCACAAATAACTTATAAAACACAGGCGAAGCCGCGGGAAACATAGTATAATATAAAAGTACCTATAAAAGTAACTTGTTGGTATTCTTAGTACAGTTGAAAGTCAGATTGCCGCCGTTGATATATACTTTAGTGTGTGATATTGTTTCAGGTATGGTAGCAACTAGCGTGCGTGCTGGTGACGGCTAATGCGTGCGGCCTGAAGGAGGTCGTCGAGCCGGTGCTGTGAGCGGTGCGCGCGACCCGCCCGTGTCGTGAACTGTGCGTGACCCATACATTCGGACTGGGACCTGTGCCCTTGTGTGCAATCGTGCGTCGCCGCACACATTCACTACAACTTCTTGTGGCCTATAATATAACCAGTATTTTTGCTATAATTTATCGTAATGGGAAAGTTAAGCATTATTTTTGTATCGTGTCCTTTCTATTCCGATTATTTTGGCGAGGGCCATAGAGGAACAAAAAGATGAAATCATAATAACATTCCATGATCTTATTTATTGTGTATATTGTTGGTTGTATGACATACATATTTTCATGTATGCCGTATGCCGTTATAGATGTAATGTTAATTGTAATATTGTGTAACTCATCTAGATCTTCATTGTGCCAGCTGTTTATGTAAGGTTTTTTCGTACTTATGATAGTTGTTATTCTCTTGCTTTTATGTGATTCTGCCATTGAGTATTTCAAATTATAGCAAAAATAGATAGTAAACTCTTGTAGTAATTATGAAATGTAAAATATGTAAACATAAATTTATCTCGAATTAAAATAATAGACTCCATACATTTGACATGTATAGATTGAATAACGTAATGGAATATTGTATCCAAAATATCACACAATGTATTATAAAATATACTTATGTTTATTGAATCTTACATAGGAATTAATTAATATTAATGCTAGCTAAATGTCTTTAATTAGCCAATGCTATTTTCTGAATATTTGCTGTACGCAATAACGGATAATGTATTTATATTGTGTACAGTGTGGAAAGTTTAGGCGTTTGTAGGCAATCATGTTTTTTTACTTCAAAGTGCAATCCGTATTGTATTGTGTTACCTAATGTAGGTATGTACTGAATATGTACAAACAATAACTTGCTAAATAACTTGTGTTCGTTAGCAAAACTATTTTTTTATATCTTAAATGAGTTTTGTAAAATGCATAAAATATTTTAAACAAAATGTGCGTTATCTAACTTGAAAATATATTTCGAAATAAACCTAATTAAAATAACTCTTGTATGAAATGTTATCTGCGAACGCCTATATATTCCAGTCTGTGCAGTGAGAAGACGAATGAACGTGCGCATTTGATTTTATATATATATAGAAATAAAAGTATATGATGACATATAAAAATGTGTTTGATTTGAGGGCTGTATTAAAATGAGCAGCGTTACTGCTGCGGCAGGCGGCGACGCCGCTGCTCTGAGTTTTGACAAGCCGCGCCGCTGCCTAAACGAATAATTCGTCCCATACAAACTTATGTAATCTCGTACAGAACGGGGCGGTGCCGCTCTTTAACAGCGCTTACGAGTGCGGTTCGCATACGAGTGAAGTTTGTTGCTTTGGAGATCCCCACCGCGTTGCCTCACCAGCTTTTCTTCGCAATTCACCAGATTCGAATTCTTGAAAATTAAATTAATTTGGTAGTGAGATTGTTTGGTATTTTAAAAATAACATTTTTCATGTAACTAATTTCTAATATGCAGTTATAATACTACAATGCAAATGCAAACTTTAATAAGTATAATGTTTGGGGCACAGGCCTACTATCTCTAGAAGTCTGTACGGTACAGTTCACCACGCTGCCCAGTTCGTGTTGGTGGACTTCACACCGACAGTGGTCTGAGTGAGCTCACCTCTAATATTGCGAGCATATATATGCTCGTGGGGCATATTAATAGGCAATTGATAGATTCGATGTGAAGCAATCTGATGTTTAATACATTGTTGTATTTAATGGCAGTTAAATTTTCAATTAATTTCGAGCACAACCCTGGCGAGCTGTGCGCTTGCGCAAGATCCTTGTCACACATCCTCAGATGCAGTACTTTCAAGGCTTTGCCTTCACTCATGCGTGTGACTGCTTGAAAGCTACACGTAGGGGAGTCGCCACACACACACACAAAGCTACATCGGCCAAGACTTCTTTAGTTTTAACTAGGCATGAAAAGTGCGAAATAGTTTTTAAAAATAGAACAAGAAATAAAATAATCTGTTCGCCGTGTTTCTGAGCTCCTCTCCGCTAAGGGTAGGCTAAATTAAATATTACCTACATATAAACTTAAATACCGAAGTGTGGTTAATTGTTGTTTGTTTTCATGCCAATAAACGGTTGAAGGTATTTTGATGAAACTCGGTGTGAGTGATAGATATAGATCCTGTAATAACGTACTTTGACGAAGTCGCGGGCATACAACTAGTGTGGTATAAATACTACATATACTTGGGTGGGACACGATTACTCTCACGACTTCAGAGACGTGATATAACTTCAACTTCACTTTTAAAGATAACGAGTTTGTTACATGTCGCAAATACCTATAGCTAGGACTTTGTATATGATCTGAGTCAGTCGACTTATAATACATGGAAGGTGATGAAAGGACCCACCCACCTAAATTGTTGGCGGACACTGGATCTGCGCGAAATAAGTACTTTTTTTTAAAAAAATGAACGAAGTTTTGCTGCCACTTACCCGATATACACTAATTGGAAGTATACCACGGGTGTTTTTTTTACCGCCCGCTACCAACCAGTCTGGAGCCTTATTTTTGAATTGCTCTCCTCGCTTCGAGCGGTCGATTCTATTAATTTTCCTTCGACATCCGATACAAAAATCTGTACATTTTTGGGAACTGTATGTTGTAGCTCAGCTCGTCGTTCCCGAACGAGCTGGTAGGCGTGACGTGGAAGGAAAACTCGGTGGAAAGGATATTGTATATATTAGGTACTGTATAATTAAATAGCACAGCAAAATCCAAAAGCTCTTGAGTGACAGAGCCAAAAGAAAAGAACCATGTGTAACTATCCTGTCATCCTATAAAAAACCTAAGCCGCCTGCCAGCATTAGAGCATGCAACCTCTGAGGCGAACTAATCGCCACACATTCAACCTCTCGAAGCGAGGAGAGCTATTCAAAAATAGAGCTCCTGGTAACGGCGTCGTGACTCCTCTAAGACCACGAGAGATATTTTTTTCCCATTTTACTACAAATTTAATATTTTAAATTATGAGAACATAGATTTCAATTTAATGTGATATAATTATTACATACGAAATTTTTATCTTACATTTTTATTAATTACTGACTTCGAAAAAAGGAGGAGATTCTATGTTCGGCTGTATGTATGGTTTTTTTTAAATATATTTAATAGGTAGGTAGTAGGCAAGTCGCGAAGTTCGTGACCATCACGGTTTGTACTCTGCTGATGCCAAGAAGAGAGGTCGTAAGTAGTTCTTTATAGACGTCAACCGCTCTGTACAATAGGCGGGCCTGGCCTTCTGCTTCGTCCACCCTTTCCTTTTAAACTCCCGGTAATCAATTAGGTAATCAAATTAAAAGGTAAAAATATTTGACTTATCGCATAATTTCTAACTAGCATGCTGCATTTATGTTGCGCAGTGCTCCATTGGCCGAGTGCAGCGCCTTCCGCGTCTTGCCACGCAACAGTTGCATAACGTACTCACTGCACCGCACAAGCGCTCGACAGTTACTACAACGTACATTACTTCACCAGCTACCATATATTTACACTGCACTGCAATGCACTGTTCGGTGTACAGCGCTACCGCGGACCGTGCGAAAGTACTGCACCGCAAAGTTATACGATAATCTAAATCCCAGCTAAAACTAGTTTTGCGGGAACTGTGGATACGCCATCCCGAGGTCGAAGATTGCGCAAATATTTAAATGGTTTTCCTGCTCCGGCTGGGATAGTTATAGCTCTTGCATAACACGTGCAATCCTGCGGTGGTTAGCGGAGAAAAATTGTGAGCACCTCTTAAATCTTGCGGCCTATTATTTAATCTGTGCTTGCGGTCATATAACAAGTGCGATCTACTCGTAATGCGATGATGAAGACACTTAGGTAGATTAGCTAGCGGGCTCTATTGAGGTCAAAATTAGATAAATGCCTCGGATACTCCAACATACCAACGAGACATCATAATAAGCATTATGTAAGTTTCGCTAACAAAAGTCTATGGCCCAAAGAATAACATATACCGTGCGTATACCAACCTAGATATGTGGGTTAAATATAGCCATTGGAAGAAATTATCGTAAAACTGGAGGCAGTGGGTCGTTTATGTGAGAGTTAGCACTGTACGACGTCGGCGGCAATCTAACGAACAATAAAATCAAAGTGGAAGTTATGAAGTATTCTCATAAGAATAGGTAAGTATACCTACCTATATAATAATTAGATATTATTATAGCCTCTGTTCATCGTAGATACAGCTATAAGAAAGTTAGGTTCGCACGATGGATGGGTTATTATTAGATAAGAACCTTAATAGTACCACCTACCTATCTAAATAATACCACAAATGGCCATGATAAATACATGGAGTAGGTACTTACGATATCTAGTCACAGTACAGATCGAGATGGTAGCCATAGTCGTGTTTGGAGGAGGTTTAATGCTAATATAATTATTGAATAGGTAGGGATTTTTACATAGGTAATGTATTTACTTTTAACCGTTTCTATAAAAGAGAACCTTACCTACTGCTATAATTTGAATGGGTTATTCCCAACGAATCATGTGATCAGTTCCTGCTTGCATCTTGTTAATTTAAATATAACTGAGAGTTTTCGTGTTTGTTTATTGGATGTCAAATATGGAGTGATTGCAAAAACAAAGGTTGCCTAGGATACATAATTCTATGATGTTCCAACTTTGAACACATCTGATCACGCCAATTGCATGTTTTGTGCATTATTTACTATTAGTACTGATAATTACTTACTTGCTAATACCTACCTGTTGCTAAGTATGCTACAAGACATCTAATTTAACCCAATAACAATTTTCTGCGTTTTATTTTCAGACACATCTTTGATTGAAGAAGATTTAAATAAAAAGAAGAAGAAAAATCATTTATTCAACTTACGACAAGAAATACTTATAATATCGAACCCTAACTGCCGACATAATATAACGTAAGTGACCAGAAAATTTTATCGCAATTTTAATTATTTTTTTGTCGCTTACGATAACGCAACGTAGTCGGCCGGTAGGGTTCGATATGAATAAAATGACACTCAAGGATCTCGAAACGTAGGTACGAATTTTGAAATTTCCATGTGTCAACTCGAAAGCCTCTGGTTAACATGTGGAAAACATTTGTTGTATCATGCTTGACATGGATATTCTCGCAACGTCTGCCGGTCTATCGATCTATGTCAGCAGCGGGATGAAATATCCAAATAACTATTACTTCCATGTCGCTTAATAGGGGAGGGAATTGGGGTATGACGTATTCGTAGGTGCGATCGGACTGTGAGATAAGAACTAGACGCCTTGATAAAGCTTATGAGAATAGTGTTTGATTCGCAGTGGTATAGGTATAGTTTCTATAGTCAAGCCATACACTTTTGTGGCAATATCAACTTTATTCTGATCGCGGTAAGGCTACTGTCTGTACTAGACTGTACATTTTGGAGATTTTTCGAATGAGCCGTACACTACTACCGTATACTACAAATATTAGTAGGATTATCAGTGGGAATTGAACCAACGACCGTAAGTATATTTGGGCAAACATACTTACGGTCGTTGGTTCAATTCCCACTGATAATCCTACTAATATTATAAATGTGAAAGTTTGTAAATATGTTTGGATGTTTGTGAGTTTAGATGGATGAATGTTACTCTTTCACGCAAAACTACGGAACAGATTTTTATGAAACTGTACAGTAGGTAATATCTACACGGGCGAAGCCGCGGGAAACGGCTTGTGTTATAATATTATGAGACCGACTGGGGAGCTATGGGGTCAAATAATTTTGAAGTATATTGGTATACTTATTTTGTGTGTTTGTGATGTCCTGTTTGTTCATTCTTAATAGAGTAAATAAGTACATTATGGATGTAATCAAGAATTGAATTACCTATAATATTATTTCGTACAGAATCTTTATATAACACTATGCAGCTATAGGTATATTTCAGCAGGTAGGATTCAGCGGCAAACATTACAAAACAAGAGAGAAAATACCAAAGTGGAAATTCGCGTGACTGGAATTTTTCCCTTTGTACTAAATCTATGCACGTTTCGTCTGACAAAACCGCCGCCGCGCGCCGTCAGGATAAGGGCAGAATTAGCTCCCCTTTGTCAGGAAAAAGGTTGCACCTGAGCTTAACATACATACATACATACCTTCTACAGCGGTAGAAAACTTGCTATTTGTACGGTCGGCACGGAAAATGGTTCATCAATAATAAATAATAGTGTAATTTGGAAAATACCCCGCATTAGAGAACTAATTTTCAATACAGTTAAGTATCACTATCAATAATATGTCATTATTACCCATAAATTATTCAAAATCATTGCATTTCATCATCATCATTTATCAACAGCCTATTAATGTCCCCACTGCTGGGGCTCAGGTCTACCCTCTTAACGAGGGCGATCGGGCTATAGTCCACCACGCTAGCCCAGTGCGGGTTGGTGGACATCATTGCATTTAATTGGAGTCAATTACTTTAAAACGGATCGCTGGATGATTACGATAGATAGAAAGTGTTGACCTCTCGACACTTTATACTTACTTAAACATATAGCCAGACAATGTGTCTGAATTGCATACGACTGTCGTCCTTATAAAAGTAGGAACTACCTTTCGGGCAGACTGTACCTACGTATGCGGAGTTTTAGGAATAATTAAATGTTTCGGAAATGTCTTATTTATTTATTTATTTAACAATTTATTGTACACACAAAACATTAACAAGATACAAAACAAAACAGAAAGAACATGTACAAATGGTGAGGCTTATCTTTTTATGAGATTTCTGCCAGCCTACCAGTGACAGGAAAAATGTGTGTTAGGGCAGACAGTGTGTACTAATATACTAAATAAACTATATTATAACAAAAATATTCATAAAGTATAATACATACAAATATTATCGTACATACTTACATACATAATGGATACATAAATATATACAAACATATGTATAATATATATATATATATGCGGATCAAGTCATTCATAATTGATCCAATTATTGACATCTTCATCTTTTTCTGCTATTGAACTAGCTACACTCACTAATCCTGACAATGATTATTAATGACTTACCTGCAAACAAAAATGTTGATAACGGCTACTGTTTTATAATAAGGCAATTCGTTACGTATTTAGGCAGATGTGTCGGAATAGCGGATTTAGTTAAAACCAAGGAGATTCGAACCTCTTTTGTCGCGCGCGCGCTCCCTGTAGAGATCGCATCTTGCAAATTTAGATGGGAAACGATGAAAAATTCTGTGTCAAAATCAGGGGGGGTGCGGACAAATGAAGCGGATTAGCGGGAGGAAGTTGCTCATACAAATTTATATGGAGTTTGAAAATGAGAATGTGTGAGTCAGTATCAATTTCGATATACATTTGCCACGATTTTGGCACCCCCTAAAATGATTTTGTTACTCATCCATATGGGAGTAGCTTTTTTTTAAATTCATGGTTAAAACACCGTCTACTTGTGAAGATTTATTTTTGTGTGTCGTTCCTTCTTGAAAAAAATGAGATATTTTCTTGAATACAATGTCCTCGTGGAACTATAACCAGTTGGAATGGTGAATGGATAATTTCCATTTTTTCCATACAATAGAACATGACGTCACATAACAAAATTATACCTACTTACTATTTTATAGGAGGACCGGTCGTCGTGGAAATGCCTTTGTCCAGCAGTGGACGTCTACAGGCTGATATGAGGATGATGATGGGAGGTCTTGTCCGGCACTGGACGTCTTTCGGCTGGTATGATGTTCCTAATACCACAGAATAGATAATAGTTAATACTTACATAATAGAACAAATGGAATTTTCTTCAAGAATTGTTACATAGAATAAACATTAGTCGTTCCAAGAGCAGTCGTTTATAGCAGAGTTTTTGTGCCATAAAACCCCATGGAACAAATTTGGGAAAAAATTTCATTCAATGACGTCACTGACAAATTAAGCTTTTCTAAAAATCGCTATTAGGTACATCAATTCTAGAAATATGTATTTTATTTTCCGTTATTTTGTAAAGCTGATTTCATAAATCGATTAATATTGTTATTTCCCGAAATAGATGTTTATTATGTTTTGCCTAACGCGAAAAGTGAACAAGGCCAAAATGAAGAGTGCGAAAGCAGTCAAGATTTTGTCAAGGTTGCTTTGAGAAACAGACAATTTATAGTAGGCACTCGTCCTCGCAATTTTTATTTCCTCTTCAAAGTAGGTTAGGTATCTATCTATGTGGAAGGGTGTCATTATGGATGATGTCAATGGTGCCATGTCCAATATGCCGTTCTAATGCGGCTCTGCTCTCGACGGCGACGGGGAATACTAAGCGCATGTAATTTGTCAGGACCCGAAATATTGGGGGCTTGCGTCATATCGTCGTGCTTCTTTGTTATTCTACGCCGCTCCCACCGTTAATGAAACTTCTGTGACGTTCAATTAATTGAGACTAAATAAAGGGTAGGGAAGGGGGGGGCTATTTTTTAAATTAGGGTTGACACCAACGTGGCAACTGACAGGTGATAGCCGATAGCAGACGTTAAGGCGTTTTCACAGGCCATAGTCACAATACACAAAGAATGACCGCGCGTGTTTGAATATTACTCACATACATTGCAAGGGCATACAACTGGCCGCCACCGCCACATACAGGCCACGCGTCTGTCTGGGATACACATAAAAGATTGTTGATCATATGCTTGAATGAAAAAAATGGGGGCCGCGAGAACCCACCAAAGAGATCATATCTCTATGATCATAATAATATGATTCATATGATAATCTATTATTTCGTTAAGTCAACAATAGTCCAAATTTAAATCCAATACCCCTGATATAAAATAATTCAAAGGCTAAAGCTCCAAGTTGGTGATTGCTTTGACTTGAAGATTATTCCACTAAAGATGGTACTTATTTCACTATAAAAACTGTATCCAATTTTCATGGAGTTGTGAAGAAACGCAGTATCTATCTATCTATGGTATCTCCGTATCCGAAGCCCACACCCAGTCTTCATGTGTAGTCGTGACTATTGGTTGGTGGTTGTGTTATCTTGAGGCCTATTGTTCTTGTTGTTCAGTAGGATCTGTTGTTTTAATTTTTTAACTTTCAAAGTAATATTTTCACACCAGTGTACGTTTTGCCAACCCTTAATAATTACAAGGAACAAGTTAAAACCTGATTTTGTACAATAAAGGCAACAGAGGGAATCGAAGGTTGGAAAACTGATTTGGATTTAGAGGGACGGTGGTCGTCTGAGGCTCCCCTGTTTGTTCGTCTGTTTTTTATGGTTAGCTCGGTGTTGATGTTGACATAATAAGCGGCAAATGTTAAGGCACAGCCAGGTAAGTGATATTAATCCGTTGCAGCATACTTTCATACCGGTCTGTTCGGCGGAGGAGAGCGCGCGCAGTGTCCGCACGACCGCCGACTCTTGCGCAGCACCGAGCGCAGCAATCCCCCGCGACTCACAATACCAACTATACCTATTGACGACTCCGCATTTCGAGTCAGTTTCCGTAACACAACTGTTTAGGTAAAACTATAGGTACTACGAAAAGACAGTGAAAGCTTCCAAGTGGTTTCTTGATTGTATTTACCTAGCATCAACATTCTTGGGATCGGAAAGCTCCTAAAAAGGTATGTACTTTATGTAATTTGTTTATTTGTACTAAGTAAATATTTAATATTTTTCCAAGAAAATTATCTTATGGAAATTCATTAACTTAATATCTCATTATTGATGGATAGGTAAGTTAATTTTTTCGGCTACTCTTAAACCTCAGCAGCATCACAATGATTGATGACGCTTTCTGTAAATATTCATTGAATAATTTTATAACGGTCAATGCAAAAATTAAAATAAAAAAAATTACTAGATCTATCAGGAAAATGCGTGATGCTGAAAGTATTAACTCTATCCCTATTTTGTAAACTGACGAAACAAGCAATTATATTTTTATACTTGCCTAGAAATTGAACAATAGAATCTAGTGATTCTTTTGAAACGTGACCGTAATGTTGATCAACATTTATTACAGCATTATACGTAATTTCATTACTTAATAGGTAGGTATAGGTGGTACAACATTTCTATTTACCTACTAAAATTATAAATATTGTTTCACAACTGAAACGAATCGTCAATAAAACAAGATAATTACTGAATCTAACAAATCTATTTCAAACAATACAAAACTCATTACAATAACAATGTGAATGACACGGCTACAGCCAAAGCGAATAGTAAGTAGGTGTTTATTAATTATTATGTAACGCAACCAATTTGTACGTCTAGACAATAATTTGTTAGTTAACTTTCCTACTGTGCCGCAATCGACAGCTAATTGTTTGTGGGAATACACACAGATGAATCTCGGCAAACAATATCTTTCAAAATCGGTTGGCTGACCTACGACTCATCGATCGGTCGAAGCGCATTATTGTGTGTCGACACACAATTGGTCAACGATGAAATATTTCTGCGAGCCAGGATTGGCACACAAAATGCACATAGCTAAAAAGTAGGTAGTATTCATCATAACTGCGTTAATCAGCGCGGAATTCAGGCACATTATTGCGTCGATCAGTTGCGTAAAGTAGTGCGAAAAGAACCGGTCATGAGTTGCCGCTCCATTTCAGACGAGCCGCCGCGGATCGGTCCACCCACTAGGAAAGTGGAAAACGCGAAAACAAATTCGATTACACATCCGGTCGGGTGTTTCGTCAAAGCACGCGATTTCGTAAAGGTACCTATTGACATTTAAACAGTTGGCGAAATATCGATGTTCAGTCATCTCTCCCGGCCGACAAGACGCCGCCGCCCGCGCCGCCGCCGGCTCTGGCCCGGTGTATGAACTTTCACCATTTGTTGGTTTTGCCTCCGACTAGGATGTCACGTTGCGTCACATCATTTTATGCCACTAACAAGGCATTTACGCATTTTTATGTAAGACTATTGACTATGAAGACTATGTATTATTGGTCAACTTCAAATGGTTTAATGTGATTAGTTATGCGATTTGATTAGCTATCATTTGTTTGATTAACATTTGCGTAAGTAGGTAAATAACATTGCATTACACTTCACTAAGCAAGAGTAGATACCTAATAAGGCATCAAAGGGAGTGGCTATTGCGTGAGTGATGAACACCATTATCGGCAGCGAGGGCTATGGCGAGGGTCCCCGGCCCCGCAATGAATCACCCCATTACGCTGCCTCGTTTGTTTGATCGCGATGTAACCTACCATTCAGCACAGTTCTGCCCGCAAGGGGCCTATCGACATCGACCCACTTTTCACCATCCCTAATTGCAAAAGAAAATTGCCCTCAAATATTATTCGCCGAAATTCTATAAACAAATACAAACAACAAGTACCTACTTCCACCTGTCGTTTCGTTTGACGTTTAATTCCACATTATGAATGCGTTATGGGATTGTTTATTTATAATTCATACTTACCTGGGGAAATCTGCACCAGTGTGACAGTTTTTATATGTGTTTTATCTGCACGCGGGCAATTCGTGAGGCTTTTAGCAAGTTCATAGAATATTTAGCATCAATTTTAGCAGTTTCCTTTTCGCCGAATGCTTTACGACTCGCTAGCGGTACTTACATCTATTGTATTTGCTTGTCATATCCAAGAAAAAATGGAAAGTTAAAAGTATTATATTAGCAGAAAAGAAAGCTAACCTTAGCCCCTTCCTATCATTTGCAAAGTATTAGAGAAAGTAGCACAGGTGTTAAATCGCCCCCAACCCAAACGTTATAAATAGGTATATTAAGTGTTTATAAACTTCCTCTTGGCCCCTTGGCAGCTGTAAATCAAATGTAGAAATACAAAATAATTTGCAAGTTGTAATATTTATGTAGGTATATCTTACTCTCAACAAGCTCAGCCCGTATCTTGAATTTTAGCAAGCTACGCACATGAGCAAGATGATGGATCGTTTCTAACTTTAAAATTGATCAAGAAATGATTTCTCATTACAGACTCAGAAGCCAATCACTTATAGATTATATTGGTATTTGACTCCTCTTATCAACCTAAGTACACCTACCTAAATAAATAAATGTTTTAACTCTGATTATTGCTGAGAGGTCAGCGCTAATTTTGTCATTCTTTCGCTAAAAGGGAGCGCTAGGATACGAAGTTGTAATAGTTACCTACTCGTAATTATTCTGTGACTAATTTAGCACCTAAATTGTAATATCTACAAATCGTACGTACCTGTTTTTTTCACTTGTGCCATAATATTGTATTGTATGGCTAACAATTCCGCACAGGTATTATAAATAGTTACCTAACTTTGCAGACCTGTTTTAAGTATGTAGATAGTAATAAAACTGGGGCTTAGTGTGATGGGATGGTTTGAGAGACGCGAGCGTTTGTGTTGTGTAGGCTGCAAGTAATCAACTTATTAGCAGTCTTTTGTTATCTCGTTCCGCCAGCCAGTACGTCCATGAAAGTACTTAGCAGGCTGATACCGTGGCCGTGGGGTTCTATTTATTTTCTCGAAGCGGCCTTTGCTGAGAACGAGATTTGACAATGATGGTAAAATTTTCCTTCTGATGAAATATTTAATTTAGTATTGCAGTAGATTTAGTAGAGCATTGGTGAAAATCTTTGCTCCGATTACAGTGTGATATCTATACTTAATAAAATGAGCCGTGGTAGCCTAGTTGGTTGTGCACTCGCCTCACGTTCATGAGGTCCTGGGTTCGATCCTGGCCCGTACCAATGAGATTTTCGAAACTTAAGTACCTACGGTTTATTATAATACCACAGGTTTTTTGGTGAAGGAAAACATCGTGAGGAAACCTGCATACGCCAAAGACTGGTATTTACTATTCTAAGGCGCATGTGAAGTCCAACAAAATAACGGATTGGGGCACCGTTGGCGGACAGGGGTGCCAAACAGCAGATCCCATAGGGTCGAAGTGTCGCCAGGTATTCCTGGCCCCCTAAGAAGATAAGATAAGACAAGACAAGACAAGATATACTTATTAAATATAATTTCAAACCAAGAGGAGTTAAAGAAGAGTTTTAAATGCAGCAGACTAGAAGCGATTTAACCGCGCTGGCTGCGTCTGTTGCTGGCTACGTAACATTTTATTTGTTTTCAACCGACTAAAGCTAATTTCCGACTGTGTTGCTTTGAAAGAAAAGAAACATAGGAAACAAAAGTTCTGACTTATTTTCATTATTTAGCACGTAACCTGCCTGCGCCAGCTCCAAGATTTGTGGACCTGTTTTCACAATACCTTCTTAATATTACATGTCATGAAGGCTCAAGGGGAAACGCAATATATTCCCTTTGTTACCTGAAACTTCTGAAACCTTTTTGGCTAGGTATTCTTTGCAGCCGACACGAAATGGTAGGTACCATTTTCGACAAAATTTATCAAACTAAGATAAGTATAAAATTATACTATAGGTAGGTTTACATACCTTCAGTAATTATCAAAGCAATGTTAATAAACAATCAATGTAGGTAATTATACTAGTCATCATCATCAGCCTGCACTAGTCCACTGCTATCCACTGCTGGACATAGGCCTCCCCCAAGGCGCGCCAATACACTAGTACTAAAATATACTAGTATAAAATTATAATTATGTATGACTTTGACTTTCTAGGAAGACCCACACAGAAAGAGTAGGTCAATCTAGAAAGAGTAGGTACTTACCTACTCATTCCATTTTACAATTCGCTAGTAAGTACCTATCTTAGTGAATAATTGATATTTTGGGCTGCTTATTTTGGGAAATAACTATAAGTTTAAATTATTTTTACAATTGTTTTAACAGCTCGCGATTTCGGGAAAAAATTCATACTTGGACCATTTTTTTTTCGTTTTTCTTTACTCGAAATTAAAAAATGAGAAATGTTTTCATATTCGTAATTTCTGTAAATGTTTGAGCGCAAAAAATGTCCCGTTTATAAGAATGACTCTGTATACTGCGTCTCCATAACATACAACAACCTAAGTATTTTTAAAATAAATATTCCACCTTTATCATAGCTGTAGCATCATAACTTTAGACGACTAAGGCTAAACGTACACTAAGTTTACGTGCCATGTTTACGCTTGACCGTAAATATCTAGAATCGCGAAATAATTAGTGGATATATTCAAGCTTCATTTCACTTGAATACCGAGCGATAAGTTGGCCAACCGGCCAGCGTGCGTGCCTGCGGCGGCGGGGGTGGCGGTGGTGCGGAAAGCGTGTCATCCGCGACAATCAGGTCGCAATGTACTTTATATTGACGCCCCTGGCCAGAGCTGAAATCCAATTTGCGCACCTTCGCAAAACCGTAGATCTTGTGGTCAAGCCTAATAATGCTAGTGTTAACAATCGAAAACAAAATTTTCATACAGTTTTCACTGTTATTTATTGAACGGGGACCGAATCAACGATTAACAATTTACAACACTTTTTCGTGAGCATAGCCGCGAGTAAATGCTAGTCAAGTGTTACCACCACATATTTCAGAACAAAAATCTGTGGTTATACCACCTTATTTTGTCTGCTTTTAGCGCCCCTCAAATATTCCGTGGCCTCTACTCTTGAGCTGCCTAGCGCCGATGCTGGCCACTTGTCATCCACAGTCCAACAAACCGCACTGTCGAAACATCATGAAACCGCAATACCTATTATAGTTTTTATACTTACCTGTATATTATACCTATGAATTTCAGCTATCAATCGAAAGTATCGAAACATCGAAATCTACACAACGCAATCTCGTGTCGAATTGCTTTTGATATAGGTATAGAATGTTACTAATATTTTTTTCTTGTGAAGTCGAATATTCAATACCATAATTTTTCGTTTGATCCTGATGGAGTGTAAAATGTTTTTGGATCATCAAAGGAATTGTGGCACCTACCGTGTATTTTTAGACTAAAAGTAGCTAGTAGGTATTATTTATGTTTAAAAGATGAACACCATATATTTCCAAGCAAGTATTTGCAGCGGGTACAGTTTTTCCTGTTCCCGAAAAGGTCTGATCTACAGTTTATGTGTTATTCTTATTATTTAAAGTGTCATCAAAATCTATTTCGTGTTTTCTGCGTGAAGGATTATCAAACATTCCAAACAAACTTTTGAGTTTTTAATTGTATTAGTAAGTTAAGTATACTATATTAAAAGGGATTGTAATTTGTATTCTGAAATAAACACGCGAAAGTCACTATTCAATGTATAATTTATCATTTCGTGAAAATAATGAAATAATTTTATGTCAGTTTACCGTGCTAGTTTGGTAATTAAATTCATGAAATCGACATTTGAATATAAAATATCTACCCTACTCTAGAAGTGAACTCACTGAAACTGATTGCCCTAAAGAAGAGTTCAATGCACAACATGGTCGTTATAATTTCGGTTATCTAATTCTAATTATAACCTATCTTTAATTAAGAACACGTTATCATAACAATGAGCACGTACACCAAGAATTCAACAGACTATAATCAAGGTAGTACCTACTCATTTGAATAGCCGGGTGTGTTACATAAGTTAAATTAAAGGCATATCTTACTGAATTCAAACCAAGCCGCGCTGGGCGGATTGTTTTATTAATTTAATTTTGAGCAAAGCTCTGTGCAATGACCTAAATGTGCCGTGTTTTATTTAAATTTCGTATCACGTATTCACGGAGCCCGTGTTTGAATTAAAAAGCTAACCTATTTTTCAATACGGAATAAATTGTCTTTTCTCTTGAATAGCTTTTGTGCTGCTAATTAAGGCACCTCAGTGCTATTATACTCTTCTGTTTGTGTTATGCCGAATTTCTACCGTCATTACTTATTAATCAAATGCAACAAAGGTTCATTTTCAACGCCGCCATTATCTCCGTTATTATTTTGGGTTTATGCTTGGCAGCTGTTGCGATATTTTCTTTGCGTCTCATCTCTTTCAAGTAAAATATGGACTTACACATTAGTAGAGAGGCCACTACAGAAATACTCTTATTTACGATTTCCGTAGGACTGAAAGGTTTATGCCGACAAGTGGTATCGTTGGAATCGGCGTAGCGTGGGTACTGATTCTCAAAATGCATGTTGTCGCTTTCTAAAATGGTGGAAGAAAAGAATAGTACAATATATCGGTGTTTATGTAGGTATTAAATCAAAAATATTTTATTGCATGTAGTACACTGGGTACATTTAGGATTATACACACTCATAAGTTGTAAATAAGTTTGGTTTTTTTGTATAATTTGTTTGAAAAGTTTGAAAATCTATTATTATCTAGGCCACTCTACTACATAAAGTTATTATACTATAACTTTTATTTGTATTATCCTAATGTTTCAATACAAAAATCAACCTACTTCAAAATTCAAAACACACGAAGTAAAAATTGTTAAATCGATTAGCGAGTGGTGAGAAAGTTGTACGGCGAGGCCGTACATTTTATTTTGTTAAAAAGTTATTGTCTAGGTACGTGCTATAATTCCTCTGTGGTGCTTGGTAGATTAGAGCAACCAACTTTGAAGGTCTGCGGCCGACTGACTACCAAAGAGGAGAAAATATTCCGAATTAAGTAGAGCATCAGTGGCGTCGGTGATAAGACGCGGCCTATTATATCGAAAGGTCCGAAGTTCGATCCCCGGCTGGGCCATGTACCAATCGGTTTTTCTCGAAACTTAAGTACATTAACTTATACTGCTCTTAAACGGTGAAGGAAAACATCGTGAGGAAACCGGCATACGCCGAAGAAGAAACTCTTAGGTGCATGTGAAGTCCACCAACCCGCACTGGGCTAGCGTGGTGGACTATAGCCCGAACGCCTTCGTTGAGAGGGTAGGCCTGAGCCCCAGCAGTGGGGACATAATTATAGGCTTTTGATTTGATTTGAAGTAGTAAACTGGGACAGAAAGCGAAAGAACGGTTACTGATACTGATAATGTTTTATCAGAGAGATTCCGAAGAGGGGAAACCGTTAAACCACGTTTATCGATTTATGCGTAAATGCCAACGCGGACACTTAATTCGATTAGGAAAATTAAATTACAAAAAGCCCAGAGGCGCGGCTAGCGGCTATGGGGTTTGTTTATACAAAATTAATTTAATAATACGATTATTCTAAAAACATGACTGGGAATTAACAAAGAAGTGGGTCATTTGGACATGCCTACACATTGGCGCGCGAGGTTGACGTTTAGCTCTAAATTGTGCACATAACAATTTAATATAAATACTGCAACTAAAAGTCTCACAAAAAGCGGAACTTTTCATCCAATTTTGTACAGTCGGGCCAAAAAGTGGTTCGTGAGTCTTATGCCGGCGACCCGGGGGGCGGCGGGCGCGGGCGCGGCACTCGTCTCGACCTGTCTGAAGGTCGCAGTTTCTGACTAATCCATGAAGCAAATACAAAGGACTAATCATAATACCTATAGGGAATAAACCCGTAGATTTGTAATGAAAATATATTCCCTATATAACGTGTTTCAAAGTTACATTCCCTAATATTTTCCCGGAAGTCACTCAATTTGAATTTTTTTTTCACGTGCCGACCGTACCTACCAGTAAATTTGCATACGTTGGTAAAGTAATGGGTGTATTATCATCATCATGTCAGCCCTTCAACGTCCACTGCTGGACATAGGCCTTCCCCAATGAACGCCACACAATTTCATATAACATGTTCCATAGAATTGTGAACAAGCAACTTTTTTGTACCTGCTAGTCTATTTTTGGAATAACTTTCTTCTATAGTTAGAAAGTGCAAAATTTGACTGTAAATATCAACATGCTGAGTAACGACTAAACGCACAGTCATTCAGCGCTTAGGTACGGTCCACCGCACATCATTCAGTGGAAACAAAACCAGTATAAACTGGTCTCTCATAGTATTGAAAGGTTAAAGTGTTCCACTGACGTGCGGTTGACTTTACTTGCCTACTTGAAAAAATTTAGTCTCATTCAAATCCACAAACCGTTTTTTAGGGTTCCGTACCTCAAAAGAGGAAAAAAGGAACCCTTAAAGGATCACTTTGATGTCCATCTGTTTGTCTGTCCGTCTGTCAAGACCATTTTTCTCAGGAACGCGTGGAGGTATCAAGTTGAAATTAATATCAAATACTTAGGTCTGCAGTCCCTTGGAGCCGTGAAAAAATCAGACTTCTAAGTCATCGCAGTCAAAAGATATGGCCATTTTTGCTTCATTCTTGAGTATCTTGGTAATCAAAACCTATGAGGTACTTCCGGTTGAGAATCTTGAAGTTTGGCAAGAAGCAAGGTTTTATAGCACAAGTAAAGGAAAAAATCCGAAAACCGTAAATTTATAGTGACATCACAAAAATTTTTTATTATTTCTATAATTAAATTTGTACGGAACCCTCAGGGCGCGAGTCCTACTCGCACTTGTCTTTATACATTCCTTAATTAACTATGCAATTGTTTTGTTTCAGGTATTCGAAGCACCAAATTATGGCTGTAAATTCGTGACCATCTCCCACGGACCTGCAGTTGATTGGATTATAAAAATAACAATGCTCGATTGAACTTTACGAAATGTGTTCGGCGAAAGTTGTAAGTGACTGCTGCGCGATGTTCGTCGTGACAATGTTAGTGCTAGTGAGTGTGGTGGGTGCCAATGTGAACTCTACGTCAGAGGCGACGTCACTTGGAGCTGGTGGGAAGTCGAGGATGGCATGGCTCAGGGGACTGTTCGATCACCACGACTGGTTCCAGCTTCTAAACGACACAGCCTTGCCCCCACAGTGTGCGGTGGACCTAAGGCTTTACGTCTCAGCACTCAACGACGGCCAGATATGGGCTTCCAAAAGTAAGTAAATTCTAATCCTAATAGGATTGATGTAATTTTGCATACTACACAATAAGCATGTATCATGGAGGCGAATATAAGCTAATAAACGAAATTGATCAGTTCAGCACTTCTGTAATTATTGGATTTTATAGGTGTATTTTTCAAGAACCTTTTTATTAGAGACGAGATATATCATATTCATTCTTACGCAAGGGCTCTCTATTTTGCGGTAAGGTAAACCCTAATAAATTCCATCAATATCAAAACCACATTACGGCATTGTATTATTATAGGTGTTATAATTGAAGGATCTGAAGGGAATTATTTACTTCTTTATAATCTAAGTTAAATATAAACTAACCTACGTGCTTAAGGTGAATTTAAACGTGTGAGGCCCTGCCGAAACCCCGACCGAAATGGTCGATACAAAATATACTTGACTGAAGAAAGGTTGAGAGCGCAGACTGTGGAGCCGAGAAGTAGTCGCGCGGTACTTCACACTACACTCCTCGGCTATGATCGCTCTCAAGTAGGGCGAAGCTTGGCAGAATATTTTTCTCTTTTTACTTTTTCATACCACAGAACAGGCATATTTTATGGTGCAGAAAACACCTAACCACTCAAACGTCCTGGGATCTCATTACGGTCTAGCTTTTGTCTTTTGCCCTGTCAGATAATTTTGGTTAATCGAAGTTATTACGTTGATTTTGTATAGTTATAGAAAGAAGTTTTAAACCTCTTTGGTCACGCGCGCGCTCCCTGTGGAGATCGCATCTTGCATAATTTAGTATGGGAAACGAAGAAAAATTTGGTGTCAAAATCCGGGGGGGTGCGGACAAAGGAAGCGGAGCGGCGGGAGGAGATTGCTAATACAAATTTATATGGAGTTTGAAAATGAGAATGTGTGAGTGAGTATCAATTTTGATATACATTTGGCACGATTTTGGCACCCCCTAAAATCCTTTTGTTACTCATCCATATGGGAGTAGCTTTTTTTTTTAATTCATGAGTTAAAGCGACGAAATATATACAAATTGTATATTTGTATATAACCTTGTACATATTACTGTAATAAATTTTATCATCTAATAATAAATGCATATAATATGTATATAATAGTTATTAACATCACTCTGATAAATGTATTAGCGACGAAATTAGATGTAAGTTTCCTGAGTTTCAGCCATTTATGCATATTAAAATTATTTTGGGTATAGTACTGATTAGTATAATTTGCTAGATAATGAAAATTTGCTTGTTTAAAATTGGAATACTATAAAAAATTGAAATACTTGAATTATATAAATAATTAATAAATAATTGAATTATTGAAATACTATAAGAATACTATAAATGAGAATAATCTCTTTTGACGTAAATTCTGTCTAAAACTAAAACTACTCTGTTTCCACCACTATGTTAGTTATCAGGTTCCTAATTATTGCAACTGGACCGGAATAATATTGTAATTTAAAAAAAAATAACTTGGGGGTGGGGGAGGTCTAGAGGTAGCTGGGTTGTCAACCTCGAATATAAAAATAATTTAGGAAATAGGTTTATTATACGGATTTCCTTTTTCAGTTAAGAGGTCACCGGCGCCTATAGATACTATACTTAGCCGTAGATATGCTTGTTTTTTATCTAAATCCCGCGTAATTTACATTGTATTGTATATAGGATCATGCAAAATAATTAACATGAGAAAACCATTATACTAATAATTTTAAGCCGCGTTAAAACTGTATTCTATTCTCCAAAAAACTGAAAATTTAGTTCGCAAGTTACGTCATTTACTTCCACTTCATTATTTAATTTTTCTTTTCCAACAGTAAATAAACCTTTAAACATATTTTTTAACCACGACTTATATGACCGTGCACAAAACATCCAACACCGTATCCTTATTGTAAACCACACAGCGTAGGAAATTGGAAAGACAAACTGCCTCAACCCCGCTCATGGCGAGGGGAATATGGGAATAAACTCCCCGTCTCACCGGACGCGGACATGCAGATGACAGGTAAACTTTACCCTAAATATTTAAACCGAAGTGAATTTTGAAATTGGTTCTGACGAATTTGTCCGGTAAATTGAAATTCTGTGTTTGTTGGGACATTTTCAAACGGAAACATTATTACAAAACTTTTTGGTACAAAGCCTTTAAAAAGGTATATTTTTACCCAAATCACTCGCTGCGACTGATTTGGGTACAGTACTGTACGTACTTGGTGACTGTAATTAGAGATTAGTCGCGTAAATCACCAAAGTCGTGCGAGAATTGAAAACCGTATCACACTGTGCTACGGTCCGTATTATTAGAAATTTTATCCGTTATTTTCTTTGATCTCGGAAACTTAAACGAAGCTCTCTAGGAAGTGAATGGAAAAATAACAGATGTGGCTGTAAGTATAAAGGTAAATCAGTATACCTACAGTTTACGATCAAGATAAGAATAGGTAAAATGCCAAGCAAGACCGATCTAGTCTTGAATCAAGTCAGTTTCTTCACTTTATAAGGTATTTAGATGCTGTTTCCCGCGGCTTCGCCCGCATAGAAAAGTTTTTTTCCGCGGGAACAGTTTTCCCGGGGTATCTATAGCCTATGTGTTATTCTGATGTTCTATATTGCTGTATATAGTCTCATCAAATTCGTAGTTTTTGAGTGAAAGAGTAACAAACATCCTTAAAACTTTCGCGTTTTTTAATAGTAGGATGTAATTTTACCAAAAAGACTTTATTCATCACACACTGGCACTTTCCTTCATAGAAAAATGTTAAAGCCACGCGCGATGTTAAAAAGAAATGTTTTGTTCGTTTTATTATTTGGCATTGCAAATCTTTTTTTCTGCATAAATGGTCAGTACTACCTAAAGTTATTGTTAAGTACCAATAAGATTTTATTCCGTTCAGACACTGGCATTTTGTTAAAGAAAATTTTTGAAAGCCTGTCTTAATTAAAATGAAATAATATTTTTTCTTTTATCTATTAATGGCCATGCGAGATTTTTTTCTGCATAAATGGCCAGTATTGAATGTAAACTTAGTAGGGAGTAAAAACTCTTTGAATAGGTTTTTAAAATTATTATTATTATTATTGTTCAATACATAGGTAATAATACAATTGTACATTAGTGCGTGCTAAAAAAACCTTTACAGGTTTATACATGGCACACAATAGAAATAACGCTTGCGTTATAGTATATTTTGTTAACAATTACAGTTCCATTCACCAATTTATTAGGTAATCAATCTTTTCTTTTTTTCGCATTTCTATTCATCTTGATCTAATTATAAGTAGTATATTATTTGATCTTTTCTTACAAATATAATGAGATGTTATAAAACTTTTGGAAACTGAATGTATCGAATCTTCTTGTGTTAGTACTCTTTGCTAATTAACTCTTTGTTAAATAGAGTCTTCTTTTTACATGAAATCTTTTTTTTATTATGGAATGACAGTAATTGCCGATTTGCGTCAAGTTCAATTTCTTTGATTTGCGTACATTTTGGTTGCTATGGAGATATTTTTTGATATTTTGAATAGTGCTTAATTAATTTATTTGTTATAAGAAATACGTGTTTATTAATTTTGCACCTATTAGTTCTCGATTCAATATTTGTATATTTTTTACTGAACAATTTGGTATACAAAACATTCAAAGTTACGATTTCAAATGTCAACTTACGAACGCCTAACGTCCTGATGAATTCCTGAAATATTCGCCGACTTACTACACTTTAATACATTTTGTGGCCGCTCCTTTTTATAAAACCTAATACCAAATAGTCTATGTTCACACACACAGTATTAACTATCCAACAGCGAAAGAATTATTGAGATCGGTTCTGTAGTTACAAAGATTAGTTCTAACATACATCCAAACTTTACCTCTTTATTATTAGTAATGGAAGATATAGATTTATTTACTTAGATACATAAAGTGTGGAACAGACAATATTATAGAGATATGCAGAGAAAGGAGGTAAAAATTCTGTTACGCGACACGTTTCGTCGTTGAAATGAATTACCTAAATGGTATTAAAGCACTAAAGGATTTACTGTAATGAAATTTTTAAGTCTGTAGCCAATTTCGTCATTACTCCTGGGTGGTGACGGCCGCACGACAACACACAAGTCGAAGCTACTTGTGGTGCAATTTTACACCGGGGATTTTCCCAAGAAAAGACTACTAAAGCCTTAACTTGACATTAAACTATCTACCTACTATTGTTTTATCCTGCACCTTTATTCTACAAAATGTTCTAAAACTGATGCTCATTTCTCTGGCCGCAATAGAAAGATTATAATGTACGTATAGTCACGTCACGGTATAAAAATAATTGCATTATGTAGGTAAATAACATTCAAAGATCCTTACAAACAACATCTACATTTTTTCTCATTTATTTATTTGTTACACTTTTTCTAAGCAACTAGCACCTGGCCGTAAGTGTTATTTATTTGACTGGCTTGTTGGCTTAGTTGGTAGTGCCCTGCCTTTTAGGTACGCCAGAGGTTCGATTCCCACTTGTGACCAACATTTGTGTCATCATCATCAATCATCAACAGCCGATTAATATGTCCCCACTGCTGGGGCTCAGGCCTACCCTCTCAACGAGGGCGTTCGGGCTATAGTCCACCACGCTAGCCCAGTGCGGGTTGGCGGACTTCACATGCGCCTAAGAATTTCTTCATCGGCGTATGCAGGTTTCCTCACGATGTTTTCCTTCACCGTTTGAGAGCAGTCAGAAAATGTACTTAAGTTTCGAGAAAAAACCCATTTGTACATGGCCCAGCTGGGGATCGAACTCCGGACCTTTCGATATGATAGGCCGCGCCTTATCCCCTACGCCACTGACGCTCAACATTTGTGTGGTGAGCATAAATATCTGTTCGTTTTCGGATTCTGGGTGTTTGTATGTATTTAATTATTTATTACCATAGGACCATAGGACAGCTTCGGCTTAATTTTTGACTAAACAGCCGTATGTAAATTTGTTAAAAACATTAAACAACAGATTATTTGCCTACTGTAGTAGGTACACGTAACAAACATTGTAAAACAGAAGTTTCTAAAGAAGTTTATTGGAATTGCTTTTGATAAGCAATAAAGACCCACATGCAAAAACTTTTAACAGAATGCAGGAGTGAAAATGATAAGGCTGAGAATACGTTACTTTACGACCCATAAATCAAATATTTCTTACCTTTATTTTCCGCGACGTCGCTTGTTTATCTTTCAAATATTTCACTTCATGAATCATGGACGTGATTTGACGTGAGTTTGAGTGTTCCGAAGTTTGCGGGACCACCTGGCCTCGCAATCCTCTCGGGAAATTCTAAACTTGTGACATAGAACTTTGCTGGCTCTGGCATGCTTTTAGCTCAACCATCGATCATGAAAATGTTTGCCTTTATTTGGAGTTTCACCCGGTGGCTTTCACCGTGATATTGATGAATTCTAGAGATGAATCTTCAATTTTAAAATTATCCGAAAAATGTTGTTGTGATTATGACGTGAATAATAAAGTTAGTATGCAGCAAAACTTATCAAACTGTTATATTTCGTTTTAACGCGATTTAATTTCTCATTTAAATGCTTGGTATTCTTCGCACGTTTCTAATCAAATAATGCTTTGAATATGCAAATGCACAAATGAAAACACCAGACAATTCTACGTGCTTCTCATTTCATTGGTTAACGCGTGGTGAACGATAAAAGTCATTGAATAAAATAAATCTAAACCAATGATAAATCTTGAAACACGAAACCGTGTTTAGCCGTGAACAGTGTTTTTGACTTAAAGTTATTTCCGCAGTTTTACTTTCATGCACAAAATGGAGTACGTTCTAATAAATATTATAAACTCCTAAAAATAAAATTAAATATGTAACTTGCTAAATCCTACCCTGGGTCTAAGCTCTTCAACGCCGCAAGTTTGTTTCAGTGCAGTGTTTGTGTAATCCCATTATTCGTGTTTGCACCCCAAGACACACCCGTCGGAGCTCCACTCGGCTGGCCGTGCATCACCGTATAATTTATTTAATGTCGACCTCTGTCGGGCACGGAGCCAGGAGCTGTGAAGGGGATCAGGTCCTATCAAAATAAATATACCACGTATACCTATATTTATCAGGCCGTACTTAAATCTTCATAACTATAAGAAAAAAATATTCGCATGTGAATTAGGAAAGTATGGTCAACTTGGGTAGATGCGTTCCTGGGGCAAATGCAACAAAATGATATTAGGTACTCAGTAGAGAGTTGGTAAGGGACCTAGTTAAAAATCAAGATACAAGAATATAGTAAGTAGTATACAAAAAGGTCTAAATTTACATTAATTAGTAATATTCAATTAATAAACACCAATACAAATTTTATTATTGTAAAAATTCTATTTGTCGGACCTCCTTTTTAGAAAAATAAGGTCAACGTACCTGTGCTAACCCTTTCTGTTTCGTTACGAGTAGTTATCATCAACTGGTCACCCTTATTTACAACCGCGAGAGACCATTTCAGCACCACATGAAATGGCGTTTTGAATTTTACTGGCAAAAGTTGTTGACAATTTTAAAATTATTACCAACATGCAGCGATTTTGCTTCTTGTCCATTCTTTACATGGTTATAGAGGGTAAGCAATAGGTTATAGGTACCAGTTGGTCAACTCTCAATAAATTTAACAACTTATATTTACTTTGGCTGACAACGTGAGAATATCCTTTACATCACTTGCTTTAAATGTGGTAATTTTTGCATACTTACCTAGTGCGAAACAAGTTTCCAAGACACTTTCCACTCGACACATTGCTATGTGAAATGGGTAGGAGTAACTCATTGCGTCACAGTCTTTTACTGAACAGAACTAGTTTTTGGCCTACTTTTTAATGAATGAATATGTCTATAGGTATTCTTCTTGAGTTTACAACTTGGTGACAAAATGAGAATTTGATTCAAAGTAGAGACGATCAAGTGTGTCCAGTTTTTAATTAGAGAAATAAAAGGTGTTGGGTATTTTCGAGGCCTTTGTCCAGCAGTGGCCGTCTACAGGCTGATATGATGAAGGTGTTAAGTATGTGCATTTAATTTATTCCAAAAAGTTACTGTACTTCTGGGCTGATTATTTAGAAGAAGACTTCCGTTCGCGTTCTCTTAAAAAGCTATCTAATATCATTTGCTTATAAGTCTTTTGAAATCTTTGGCTGATCATATTTTTTTATATGAATCAGAATTTGGGAATCTAAATTACATAATGTGAACGCGATCATCAGATAAACATTAGGTCTATGAGGAAAATAAGCTACCTTTGATTAACGCATCCTGCTATAAGGAGCAGAAACGTGGTTTAACTGACTCTCTAAGCCTGATCCGCCATCCAGTTTGAAATTGCTCCGCGAGTTAAGGAGTTACCAATAGATACTCGTATTTTCTTTGGAAAATGTAAGAGTTCCGACGAAGAACTGATACCTAATGGATTAACGACCGAAAAGAAGAGAATGAACAGGGTAGGTTAAATGGCTATATTTAATAATAATTCATTATAATAAGTACTATTAATATAAATTTTTTTACTACTTGGTTATTAGGGATTTGTAGAGTACTTGGAATAATCCATCAATCCACGTTTGCTTCACTGTAATAATACTAACGATAATGCTGAAACGAGAGCCATTATGTTCCCGATTACACGTTCAAATTGAACAGCCGTGCGATCCACACCCGCAGGTAGACACGTGATTGTCTAATCAAAGCGCAATGCCGTTGGAAATTTAGCGTTTACGAGTGACAATTTATCACGTGAGCGTCCGTTTGAAAAGTTTCGCATTTTGTTTATCAAAATTAAAACTTAAATTGTTTTAACGCGCTAATCTCAGGAACATTTTTCCATTCTCTTTTCTCTCCCATTCTTTTTGCATTTGATAGCCCAATTCTTGAGGAAGGTTTAAGGCTATTTAATGTAACGCTATGACCCTTAAGAGCCGAACAAATAGTTTACTGCTTCACAAGAAGAAAATACTGAGTCACAAGAATAATTATAATTAATGTTTGTTTACACCCTGTACATGTAAATGCAAATCCTCGAGCCGGCGCGGCAGTGACAGAGTGCACTGCAGTGCAATGGCGTGCCTCTGCATCTCTCCAGCGCCTCAAGTGCCTGAATAATACAACGTCAACGCTTCATCGGTTTTGCATTAGGCAACGGTTCAAAAATCGTACTCTAAAGAAAATCTTAATACTCAGCTCTGTGCTATGTGTGCGAGTACACTACATAGTGATACCGGCGGTATTCTTTCATTTCGCAGATTTTAATTTACTTGAATTTATTTCCGAAAAAGGTATACGATTACGAGAGCGGCAAAATACAATTTCGGTGAAATGAAATTTCTACCAAACGAATTTTACTTTCGAATTTCGATTAATAATTTCGGTTCTCGTTTAATAGGTATTCCGAGTGGGAAGTCACCTTCATACGAACGGAAGTAGGACACGACTAATAGTTAAAATTTGTAAAATTGTTTGTATAGGACAGTAAATGGGAAATTCTACTGATTTTTCTACGTTATGTGTTCGCATTTATAATATTCTGCTGAACCGCGAATAATCCTGAAATTGTAAAATTATATTAATCAGTAAAATACTGTAATTTTAACAACGGTAATTAAAACAAATTATAATCTCCCATTAACCTTAAACTATGTAAATGTAATTAAAACCGTAATAATTAACCCACATGCCACTAATTGTAAGAGAATAAGCAATACTCATACCTACCTACAGTTCTAAGAAAGTGTACCTACTCATCTAATTGGGTGATAAAATATTTTCTGTTTTGCCTTGTAAAGTCTGCATTAACAAACATTTCCTGTTACGACCATTGGACACAGATTTTTTTCTTTTTAGACAAATTTGAGCAAGCAAACGATTATTGGGCAACGTCGCGCAGTGGCCTGTGAGATAACTGACCGGTGCGCGCGCGCAGCTCGGCGCGTGATTGTGCTTTGTGCTTCACTTGCGCAAATTGCTTGCACGTGTAAATCCCAATTTCATAACCTGTGAAAGCAAGCGATTCATTCATTTCGCTCGCTCGTGCTGTGAGAACGATTTCTTGTTAAACACAGCGCCAGCGATGGTCAAACACGGATTATTTGTTTACATTCTCCGATTATGTTTGACCGATACTATTTTGCTTCATTCTTCATTTAAACGCTTTACCCCATTTCGACCCCATTTCCAATTTAAAAAAGATCTTTCTTTTTCAATAGAGTTGGACAAACGTGAGAGACCATCTCATTAATAATTTTAGTTTTAGGAACAGATATTTGTAGACTATGTATGATACAACTATTATGCTGTGACTGATACGAGTGTGCCGGTCCCTATTCCACATATCCTCCCTTACTACGTCATACATTCATATGCATTTCCCTACATTTACTTCAACAAACCATAGCGCGTTGCAGAAGCAATCAATGCATTGCAACACGCGTCGCCGCCGCCGCTAAATTACTCGTTTAACAATGCGAGGAAATTGGCATAACGAAGTGTGCCTACATTTCCAAACAGTGTTAATTTGCTACCAGCTGCAGTAGTTTATTTATGTTGCCATCACATTAACCATCCTAGCCACATTCATGGTACAGCGTTCCCGCAACTGAGTCTATCTACATATACGGAGTTAGGTGGAGAGATATTGTATAGGACCCTGACCAACGAATAGGACTAAGTAGGTACATAAGAACAAAAGTTACCTAAACATAAATAGCTAAAGAGAAAACAAGGATAGGCAATCAATCTGGCAGATGTATATTTAGTCACTGCCAATAATTAAACAATGCAAAGAATTTTGAATGCTAAGAACGCATGCTTTGATTTGAATGCATTTTGAGCTAAGGACATTATGCAATGGGCGAAACGAAAACAAATTAACTAACATCGTCCTCATCGGCAGTTGTATTATTTTAAATAATGGCTAAATTTATTCAACTAAAAGCGAGATTGACCAATAAGTGGGTCGCTGCCCGACCGTGACTGTATACACCGACACTCGTCAGCCGACCTCCAGCCGTGACCCAGGGGCGAATCTAGGGGAACTTAAGAGGGTTACGAACGTCCCGTGCAGTGAAATATGCATATCGCTGGATGAATATTGGTTAACCCTTCATCTGATGTCAATCTCAGTTGCGAATCCACATTATCTGTTGCGACACTCATTCCGCAGAATCTGTGTCATCTTCCATGAACTAGACTGTATTAGCACATCAACAACCACAAAGTGTCAACAACAACAGTTTTCAACAAAAAAGTTTGTTTTAATGAGCAACAACTAACTGTTGTTGCTCATTAAAACTTTTAACTAAAATAAATTATTTAATGTTATAGCTTTAGGTATAAGCTTTAGGTTTTAAGTTTTCTGCTACTAACAAAATTGGATCATAGTAATCTGAATAATGAATTTAATTATTATAATTATTATTCATTACAGCTTGCCGCAGCTACCTTCCCCATTTTTATGCAATATTGATTTATTTTACTCGCAAGTGACCCCCTCTAAAACTAAACCCTAGGTATGCCCCTGTGTGGTGTCCGCGAGTCAGTGACGTCTGTGGCGAACGACTCGCTTAATTACTCCATTATGAAATAAAAACAGCCTTAAAATACCGCCTGTTTTTCCATCTTTGAAGATGTAACCGACATTGACAAGGGTTTATAAAATACTAACGGTTAGTCGCTTCTTTCGTTCGCGTTGCATTTAAAAACAAAATGATTTTGTTTGCGGTAGCTCTCTTACGCAACAGCGTAATAATAATGTATACCTATACCGCAGATTTTACCTTGAGCCACATAACTGTAAAAGTCTCATCTAAATCCTTCCATTACTGTTGCGTGATTAATGCGTGCTCATCAGCTACGTATGTATAGACAAAAAATTGTTATGTTGACAAATCTGTGTCATACCAATATGTCATAGGTACTTTACATAGATTTATACATTTAATCACAGATTACATAATAGTTCCTAGCGGATGTAATAGTAAAATTTATTGTACTTTAATATAATTGATGTGCGTACATTAATAAGTGTAAAAAAACCTTTTTATTTAATACACTTAGATTCAAATGTGTAGCTTACATTTCCAAACGGATTGAAGGTTTCTGGACCTCAATAAAAGATTACTGTAAAAGGTTGGGTTGTTTGTAGACAGAAATATAAATCACTCCTCCTTTGTAATAGGTAGGTAGGTACCTATGCTATGCTATTCGTGTAAGTATAATGCCTTTTTGTGTAGGTGAACAGCGTGAAACCGATTAAACTAGAATGAAAGCTCTCAGGATTATTTGAAAAAAGAAAATTTAGGTATTGTGTATTCTTCATTCTGAAATTTTAGAAACATCGCGTAATGTCCTTACAAACATACTAGACCACCTATATGTAATATTAAAAACCATATGTTTTTTCTACGAGAGTGTAAATCCCAATAGTGCAAATTGCAATAGAGTCTATTTTTAAAATAACCAAATCCAACAACATAATAGACAAATGAAAAGAAAGACGAACAACAATAGACTCTTCTTCAACTGGCTGACTGGCACTTACACTGTTTGGAATTTCCACACTTCATACATAATAATATTCTATACTAATAGAGGTACCTAAAGTTTAGTTTAATGGATATGTGTTTGAATTAATCTTTGTAACAACTAAACCGATTTCAATAATTATTTCGCTGTTGGGTTAGGTGATACTCTCTTTAGGAACATATATAGTATAGTAGTCATAGTTTTGACAAGAAGGTACTACGTCTCAATCATTAGATCTATTCTTTTATGAACAATTTTACAGCCGTTTCCTCTTATTAATGCAATATGTAGGTATTTTAAAATTCCTCAAGTATTGAATTTCATTCCATTTTAACCATTTTTAATAAACCTAACATTTTTTTTAAAGTACCCACTACCGATACGTAAATAAATAAAAATGTCGCAGGAAATTTTATTACACGATGTTTGTGTTTCGGGAGTGATTTACTTTAAGATGCTCTTTAGCCCTACAAGACAGCCCGGGGCACATTATTCAATATTTCTTTGAGCTCCGCCGTCTTTCTAACATAAAAGTTTTATATCTCGTACCTATAGTTACTTAGTATATTTTCTTTGTAACAATACTCGTAGGAGACATGTTTTTATTTCACCTGTATAATATCGTCTGAAAGCTCCACACAATTTGTCTTTGTAGACAGGCAAATCTTTTTCATCAAACCGTTCCTGTTTACCTTTTTTCAAAATTTTACAGACCACCTCACCCAACCACAGAGTTAAAAATTGGCGGCACTAAAATTGTTTCTATACCTGTCACACATGACTACGAAGGGTAAAAACTCGAAACTAATTTTAGTGCTGTCAAATGTTGAATGTGTGCCTTCAGAATCGGGCCTATCTATATCTTTTAAAGCCTTAACAAACTGATAAAATGTATGAAGGCGAGGGCGCGTCTTGAAAACGTAATATTTCACTTGAATTAATAAAATGCGGTGCGCAATAAATCTGCGGAATTGTGCAGCCTCCGCGTGGGGTCTCTCTATCAACCTGTGTACACTACACACTATGAGATCTGGTCTAACAGATCTCGTCGGATGGATTTAGTCTGATGTCTTTAGCACCTCTATCTCATCTCTATCTCACCTCTATCTCGTCTCTCTGGTCACACAGTGCACCGAAAATAAGATTCTAGATTTATTATGAACTCGATCGATTCTCGAATAAACCATCGTCGCGGACCCGGCCTCAGACTTAAACATATTTAAACAGTATGTGATAGGCCCGTCCCACACTAACGTCAGACTCCGTTTAACGAGTGCATTTTACCCCAAGGCACACCAATTAAGTGCACTGGTGGGAATTTAAGTGTTACATAAACATACACCTGTTTGTTTGACATCATCCATCCGACAATCGCATCGAATGTAGCCCGGATACCTGCCGGTTTTTCATCCGCGCTTCGCGTTCGCCTGCCTTGTGTAATGTATCGAGAGCGAGGGAATTTTACGCGGAGTATCTGTTTTTAGGGTTCCGCACCTCATAAGAAAAAAACGAAACCTTTGTTCCGTCCGTCTGACCGCCTAATAACACACTTACATGGATGATGTGATGAACTATCTCTAATAGGGTTTCCTCGTGGTCCCACTAGTAGGACAAATTAGTAGGACCACAAGGAAACGGGTGTATTAAGTTTGTAAGGAACCCTCAGGGCGCGAGTCCTACTTGTCCGGTTTTAATAACGTTCTCTCTCTAAAAATACTCAGTCTTTATGAACCTTGGAAACAAAGGCGTAGTCGTACTTCAAGAATGCCGTCGCTTTAAATTTAAAAAAAAATTCAAAATTCGTTTCAAAATTGGAATATTCTCTTTTTGACGTCAATTCTGTCTAAAACTAAAACTACTCCGTTTCCACCTGTAGTGCTATTCTGTAAGCGTATTTATACAACTCGATCCTGAATCCGCAGTGAGATTACAAATTGGCATTCTATAAAATTCAACAATAATCGAGTTCTACGTCAGCGCTACAGTTGCGTGCGTGGCGGCGAGTTGAACTACAGCCAGGTGAGATTTTGACGTTTGTTAGTATGGTATGACGTTTAAAGTGGAATTCTGTAAGGGAATCCCGCGCTCACTTCGACCAACACTACGCACTTCATATTCGAATTAATCTGTCAAAAGTGCTATTCTGTAAGCGTATTTGTACATCGATTTCGACCTCGACCTCGATTTCTACAACAGCGCCGCCGTTGCGCGCGTGGCGGCGAGTTGAACTACAGCAGGTGAGATTTTGACGTTTGTTAGTAAGGTATGACGTTTATAGTGGCATTCTGTAGTGGAATTCTGCGCTCACTTCGACCATCACTACGCACTTCTATCTCGAATGTATCTGTCAAATTAAAAGTTAGTGTTTTGTAAGCGAGATCATTGTCGAGACGTGAATTTTTTTTTAAAATGCAAGTTTTGTGGCTTTCTAAGCTTTTAGCAAACCTAAAGTAAGTATTATACGTGTTTTTAAAATTGTTCTATTACCATTTTACCTACGGTTAGGTACAGGGTACAGTGTACCAGAGCCTAATAAAATCCTCTGTGCAAACAACCTTTTTACTCCTTTGGGTGGGTTTGCTATACTATCAAGAAGTTTCAAATCTCTTTGGTCGCGCGCGTGGGAATGGCAAAATTTTTTGATTCATGACTAGCATCTTAAAGGACAATAAATTTATGTAATGGTATTTTAAACTTCTTGTAGGTTGTTTTAAAATGTACTTATAATTTCAGGAACCAGAGCAGCTTGATGACCTAATATGACGGAAGACGCCTATATATAGCCAGGAGAGTGAATTAAAATTAAATAAAATTTGTAAATTTAAACTAGAATAGAATTAAAATAACAATATAGCCTATTAAAATTACAATATAGCAGATTAAGTTTTTGACATGTTTTATGTACCTACCTACTTAGCTTAGTTTTTTATATGACAGATTATTTTGTTTGACTGATTAATATACCTATTACTCAAAGTAATACTCCTGATTTTTTGTTGTTGCATTGATTTTTAGGGTTTCGTACCTCAAAAGAGAAAAAAGGTACCCTTACAGGATCACTTCGTTGTCCGTCTGTCAAGACCATTTTTCTCAGGAACGCTTGGAGGTATCAAGTTGAAATTAATATCAAATACTCAGGTCTGCAGTCCCTTAAAGCTGTGAAAAAATCAAACTTCTAAGTCAACGCATATGTCAGAAGATATGGCCGATTTTGCCGTATTCTTTAGAATCTTGGTCATCAAAACCTATGGGGTATTCCGGTTGACCTAGATTCTTGAAATTTAGCAATAAGCAAGGTCTTATAGCACAAGTAAAGGAAAAATTCGAAAACCATAAATTTGTCTAAAATCTTTTTTTCTTGTACCAACAAACGTAACTTTGCGTAGGTATGAAATTAACGATTTTCTAATTATTTCTTTAATTAAGTTTGTAGGGAACCCTCAGGGCGCGAGTCCTACTCGCGCGCGTCGGGTTTTTTAATTAGATTTCTACTAGGTAATAAATGCAAAACTCAAAATTGTTTGTTACTCAGCTCAGTCGACACTCAGTTACAATAAATTATAATAAATAAATGTATCAGACTATTGGCTAAACACTCTGTTTTTATTCTACTGCATGAGTGTGCAGTGCAGTCCAGTCAGTGGAGGCATCCACGGACTGCACTGCACACTCCTCGATACTGGTTTTCTATTATACTTATTCATAATACCTTACTGTACCTACCTTACTGTTGGTGAATCAAATAAATAAAAAAAAACAAATTATAAGTATGTGATCAATTGCAAAATATTAACTTATAATAAACTTTATTATAAAATTTTAACAAAAACATTATTTTTTACAAAATATTTCAATGTTTATTATACACACGCCATCATAATAGGTTAGGTACACAATCACCACTTTTTATATTTCTTTATCCCAATACTCTATGTACTATGCATCTAAAACGACCTTTTGAAACACCAATTGTACCTTCCACCGGGTCGAGTGTCTCTGATTATGAGATGCTTCTGGAGTGCAGTCTGCAGTATTTTCTTGGACATTTAGTTATTATAGGCGTCATGAGGAACACGCTCGCTGTGCATAGACCGAGGTAAAATGCCAAGAGTCACCTGAAAAATACATTGAACAGTTATAGTTAGGTGTAGTGCACAAAATATGTATTGTTTAACAGTGGTCACATACCTAGGTTATTGCAAGGAACTTTACCTTTATTCGAGTCGAAATTCCTTTGCTTCGACGTTCCATAGGTTTCAATAGAGGACTTATCATCTTTATATAGTGAATTAATCCTTGACATGATAATTTTTGCATTCCATCAGCTTGTCGGACGCATTTGGTAATTAACTAAAGCACGCTCCTTTTCTAATACAGATTTAATTAAAAACAACTGAGCATTAATTACACCAAAATCAAAGAATTAAAAGGAAAACTGATCAAAAAAACAAATGAAATCAAATTGGACTAGGTATGTTTGTTTATATTGTTTTTTTTTATTATTTTTAGGAGGCACAAGCTCTATGCTTGACATTACAATGATTACATTATTTACTGTTTAAAGTTAATTTGCACTATCATTTATCTAGACTAATAAGTTTTAAACAAAATAAAACATTTATTTTGAAGATCTATGCATTAATTTTTCGAAATTAAGCAGGAAAAGATAAAATCGATTCATCGATAACATAAATTCTGTAATGTGTCAGTCCCTACCGCAACGATTCACAATTCTACACCCACTTCACTTCGCAGTTGGCTTGTTTTGTTTACAGAATTCGGAATCAAGGTCTTTCATGATCGGATGCGAAGTGTAGTGACCAGTGACTTGCAGTGTTGCCATATCTGTAACCCGTAATTCTGTATTGGATAGTCTAAAAATCTGTATAAAATCCACTGAAATCTTCTAAAATCTGTATATTGATTTTTAAAAATCCAATGAATTAGTAGTAGTCTTTTGAAACGAACTTTTTTCGAACGAAGGCTTTTCATAGAAAAAAACGCCACCGGTTAGGATTGCCATAATAAAACAATTTAGTACCTACCCAAACAAATAATAAAAAAAACACCCCAAAACTAAAACGAATCCTTATTTCCAAATGTAAATCACCGTGTAATCCATGTATTCTATTCTTTACTTCTATTTTAACCATATCTAACATAGATTACGTTAAATTACAAAAATCTGTATAAAAGTAGGGCAAAATCTGGTATCTGTATCGGTAGTCGAAAATCTGTATAGATATAGATAAATCTGTATATATGGCAACACTGAATTGCAGATTTTCATCAATAACTGCATTAGACGATCATTCATCCGTCACTCACCGCCTAACCTTGATATAACTGACAGCATAACCTAGCGTGTACGGGGTGCCTACGCCGCCATCTTGACAAACAAAATGACAATGACAGCTGACAGACAGAAGTCAGCCATCTTGTCATTCGTTTTTTTTTAATGGTTTAACGGCCAGTTGGAAACAAGTCACTAAAGGCCATCGTAGTTTTAAACCACGAATACATTACACCGCAGTACGGCCTCCGGCAACTAGGGCCATTTGGTGATCCACACTGCAGCTAACGCCGCACTAAACTGATAGTAGGTGTTGTGTCGATTTAACAAGGGACTATTTGGAACAATTCGGTAGAGTCGTTACACGCTTTTATTTAACAAACCCGCACAATATACACTTTCAATATACATTTTTTGGAAAACTAAACAATAATGACAACCGTCTCCGACAAAATCCCGCCAAAAAGCCGCTAGGAAAATCTATGTTTTTTTTGCTTTTAGGCGGGATTTTGTCGGAGACTGTTGTCTTTTTATTTAGTTTTCCGAAAAAATGTATATTGTAGGTTTTGGTGTATATCTGTGATAGTTTTATATGCAACAAGTGCCTATTAAAATGTATATTGTGCGGGATAGTTAAATAAAAGCGTGTAAACGACTCTACCGGATCGTTTCAAAATGTCACTTGATAGACTTCATTAAACCTACTATCGGTTTAATGCGGACATGAACCTGCAGTGTGGATCACCGAATGGCATGCACTAGTTGTGCCCTCGTGGAGGCCGTGCTGCGGTTTTATTGAAAATCGCCTACTAACTCTAGTCGTGCTCTGTTTTTATGGAGGCCGTGCTGTAACCGCCGCTGGTTTAAATAAATATAAGAAATAATACTTTAAATAAGACAGGGCTGTATGGACGAAGCTTCCCTTGCCCGTCCTCAATAGAGGACAAACCAATGACAATATCTATGATTTTTGTTTTGTTTTTTTAAATTGGGAGGCAAGAGCTCTGCATTGCATTACATTCATGCTCATTTATCACATTATTTATTATTTGAAGTTGATTAAACACTATTTTATTCTAGACTAAGAAATTTTAATCAAAATGAAACATATATTTTGAAGTTTCACTCCATTATTTTACCAAATTATGCTGAAAAGATAAAATCGATTCATCGATAACCTAAATTCTCTAATGTGTCACTCACTATTCTTCTCTTCACAATTTGATACTCACTTCACTTCGCTAGTGGCTTGTACTTGTTTACAGAATACGAAATCAAGGTCTTTCACGATCGGGTGCGAAGTGTAGTGACTTGGCGATGTGATTATCGAGTTTTAACTGTTACTTTACAGAATTGCACTGCTGTACGTCACCGAAAGGAAGAAACAGCAACAAACCCAACAGCACAGGGCCCTGCTTTCATACATATAGCTTGTTCATTACAATATTTATCTGTGTTGAGCCATCAGACACTCCATGGAAGTTTATCATTTAGGTATTTAATAAATGATTGAATGTTTCAGTGTACGATGCGTCAGGGCAGTACAGCTCGAGTCTGCTGTACGGGAGCGACTACTGGCTGGGCTCCATGAACGCGTGCGACGACCTCAGGCTGGACAAGTACTACGCGCACACGCCGCCCTTCCGCACCGCCTTCTTCGTGGCAAAGTTCAACCTCACCGTGGACCACGAGCACTTGCCTCAAGTAATATAACAACTACTAATATAACAGCTACTTCACAAGGAGATATGACATAATGATGGAGTAAGTAGATAAGGCTGTTATTGCCTTTTTGCTTCTTAAGGGTAAAAGTGACGACTGAAGAAAAAGTAGATAGTCAACATGGGGCCGAAGCAGTTGAACTTTTAATGTGATGAGGAGAAATTTTCTCATTTCATCAAGACTCTGAACTAATTTTTTGCAAAACGACAGGTTGTCGCGACATTATTCAAATTAATAATCGCATATAAGAATAGTAAACTCTACCTGTAATTCTAAAAGGATATATGCTACGCTAAAATACCTATGCGATTTTTAAAGTCACGTTGATACGAGGTTTAATTAAATGTGTGTGAATGATCAAACTTACATTTTCCTGGAGCTTCCAAATGTCGTAAATGTAGGGTATGGTCAAATTAGCCTACCTTTTATTAATATTAGCCTACCTACGTTTAGTTAGTTACCTATGTAACCAAAATATTTCTTCCTAACTAAACTATTTGAAGAAGTTTGGTTGAATAAATTTGGTTCCCGGGATGAAGGTAATTAAATTACAATTTATGCCAGGCAGCTTTTAATAAATAACAATGTTAGGTTAATGTTACTAAGAAATTAAGATAATTCCTGCTTATCTAGAGGGTAATTTACCTAACATAATGTACACTAACCAATGTTTAAAAACATAACAGGTAAGTATACTTTTTAGCCTCTTTTTCATTAATATTTACCCGGTGTATGAACTTTGTAATTTGCATCAGATTTACATAAATTATCAGATTATGTTCTGGTTAGTGCTCTTTGGTGTTTTCTTTTTAGAAAAGAAAGCAAGTTTTATTTAGGTCACTACTAACGTGTAAGTAATGATGTCAATTATATAATAGGTAATGTTGTTTTGTTTACTCAGAGCAGGGTGATGCTGGTCGGCGAGTGCCTGCCGGCCGCGTGCGGCGTCAGCGGGCTGGAGGCCCTGCTGGCGGCGGCGGAGGCCGCGGCGGCCAGGCGGGCCTCCCCCGGCGGCCTGGCGGCTTCCATCCAGACGCTAGCGGTGCGCACCGTGCCCGGCGACTATAGCATACTGACCGACACCAAACTACACATACTCGGGTAAGCACGTCTCACTCACCTCAGCATTTCATTTAATATGTATCTCGATGCACTATACTAATCTTTTGAAGTGGGTACTTTTTGTTCGCACCTCGTAGATATATGGGTGACGTGTCAGAATTTGTCCGTCACTTTCGGAACCACTTTTTTTATCGAAAGGATAAATTTGGTTTCTGAGATTTACGTTTTTAATCGTTCATCATTTAATTTTGTTATTTAATCATGATTTATGTTAATACGGGTGCGGACTGTGACTTTTTTAAAATAATTTCACGGCTCCGGGATCAAGCCTTATAGTCAGTCTTCAATAATTTATCTTCATTTATTTTTCGACTTGCAATGCTGGTGCCAGGGCACATGCGGAGGCGACATACGAAATAATATGCATTTAAATAATTTACGTGTGTATATTTGACCAAACTTTGACACAGCCTGCTGCTTTTTGTTCTAACTAGAAAAGTTTCGCATGGAGTAGCAGTTAAGCCTATCAAGGGTTCAGATTCTATTTGTTAGACAAGCAACAAGAGTAGACCTTAGATATAAAATTGACTTACGAAGAGAATTCCACGTTTAGTAATCGTTAAATTCGGTCGAGGAATGCCTACCAGCATTTTCACTTCATTGTGCAAATATAAAATGATAATTTAAATTTTTTCCACCCTATTTCCGTTGCGGAATCATTGGGAATTTATTAGAGACAAAGACCTCAAACAAAGAATTCAAAGGAAAATGAGATACAAAATGGTTCTACATAAATAAGTACATTTTCAGATTTAACAAGCTTTACAGTAATGTATGTATAGAATTTTATATACCAGAGTAACACATTGTCTATGATAATTCATAAATATATATAAATTGGCTAATCCAAATTGAACGGGGTGAAACCGCTGGCAACAGCTAGTAATTATATATAATACAAGTTACTACTACAAAATTTGACTAATTAGGTAATTACCTATGATGATGATGATAATGTATGAACTAATAAGTATTTAATAACCTTAATATCCCAGTTATCGAACTTACATACATACTTAAGTGTGTTCATATCACTTTGCGCCGCATCGCAATGTTTCAACTTCATTTGTAACCACAGAGCATCATTCATTAATATTAATGAATGAAACGGAAGGTTGCGAGTTAATTTGACTTATAAAATATTAATACTTGATTGAAATTCAGACTCTTTTTAGGAATTAGACATACTACAACAAATACAACTTACTATTTTATTACATTATCTTGGTGGACTGCCTCGTTGGCTGCTTTATCTGTAGGAAGGTAAAGTTAGCTTGATAAGTTATAATAAATAAATAAATAATTTATTCTCCACAACTAAATAGCATATATAATGTTATAATACTTATGTTATAAAGTAAACCTACTTCCAAATTTCGGCTTTCTAGACTTACAACTTACAACCCCAACGACGAGGTAGGAATGTAGAGCTGGTGATTCTGAGCATAACCACTAACAAAAATACGAAAAAGTAAATACTCTAAATAGAATAATAATGTAAGTGTTATAATCATAACACGTACATTCCGTATGTGGCCAGGTATAGGATAGGTATGACCCTAAAACTGAATATTAATTTCCGACCCGGAATCTCTTCCGACGTTTCCCATTCTCATATAGCCTTGGGTTGGGCTTTAGTCTATTTGACTTGTATTATTAATATCGGCTTACATAATAGACTAACAAAGGGGTTTGCTTTCATATAAGGATTTAGGTATGTCTACTATAATTTAGGGAATCAAATATCATTAAGTAATTTTAGATACTCGTAAGGTAATCGATCGTCCTACTACTGTCAATAAAACGAATGTCGCCAATGGATTTAGGCTTTTTATTTCTTGCCGTTACTACCGTAGGTATTAAGAGTAGAGGAAGTATTGTAATCGCGAAAAACAAAGATTTTTTATTATAAATTGTTGACATAATTCTCATAATCTGGGCGGAAATGGGACTTAATGGGATGGTCTGAAATTTTAAAAGGCGTAACCGATCTGAAGCGACTGATAACGTCCGATAGATTTGTGCTAAGGTTAGTAAATCGAAAGCGTCCTCACGCTCGGATTAATGATTTATGATATCAGGTCGGCAGTGCTGATAGTGGGAACGCTGATGCTGACAGCCTCATTTTACGAGGGCTACCTGGAGCGGCGGTACCGGCTGACGACGAGCAAGCCAGACCTCGAGGTGGCGCACCGCGACACCGACCAAAAATCTGTTGGTACTTTCCCTTAAAATTTCACCTAATTAAGTAAGTCACAGTAAGTCCTGTAATAAACTCAAAGTAGGCTGTTAAAACAAGCATCTTTCACTTTATTGCACTTATCAAGATTCAAATTATGAAACTTTACTCTCTATAGAAAGTTTTCGTGTTATTCAGAGAGATTTTGCCGAAACAATTTTTTATCGACTAAACCATGTTTTGATCCCTTTTATTCTATATCCAGTTATAGGAACAAAATAATTATAGTCTGAGATGGGTTTAGCGGAACGTCTCTGAATAGCACTCTAATCGTAATAAGGTTAGAAAGATTTAAATTAAATAGAGTGCTTCTCTATTTTGTGTTTGCGAAAAGTGACTAAGGCTCAATCTATAGGTTCTTCCATGCTTTAAACAATTTAAATGTGTTTATGGATGTATATTGTTATACATTATTTTATTTACTCTTCCCCACTCATCACATCATCGTCAGAAGCGTAGGTAAAATAGAATGAAGCAAGCAATTGTATACCGCGATTACCAACAGCAGCTGCAGTGTGACTGCATAATTAATCAGGGTTAAAATGATTACCATTCTATTGTTTCCGTTCAATTTAACTGTTCGTGTAACAATATTTGCAGCTAAACAACAATGTGCCGCACGGTGATGGGAAGCCGGCCGAAGGAGACAATAGGGACAAGGACCTTCGCCGGGAGACCTGTGGTGAGTGATGCATGTGAGATGGTATAACAGAGTGGTTCAACTGATTGTGCCACTGGGATTTTTTCTCTCCCGATGGATATAGGGAATAGGGATAGCAGCTATGGTACAACTCGTTGTACTTAAGGGGAATTCCCGCCTGAACAGAATCCTACCTTTAGAACTAAAGTGTAATAATGACTTCTAGACAAGAAGGCCAGCCCCTTGAGACAGCGACCTTGCTTTTAACGAATTTAGAACAAGGATTTGGACTGGTCATTCATAATAAATTCATTTATTACATAACATACGAATGTTCTTAATAAAAACTGCGTGATCATGTGCATGATAAACAAATAAAATGTAAATCAACTTTTTACAGGAGTATGGTCGGAATTGTTACTGTCGTTCTCGGTTCTCTCAAATGGTCGAACGCTTCTGAGCACAGAGAAACCAAGTGATGGTGCCTTGACATGTCTACACGGGATAAGGTAGGGTAATCATTGTATCTTTGAATATATCGTCTATCTTTAAGATATTATGTATCTTCGTTGAAAACTGAGTACCGGTGTGCTCGGTGCATCTTTGAAGTGTATACTTCTTTATCGCATCTCGTATGGAAGGCCTGTTCAGCATTACCTCCAGAAATAATGTTATGGCTCCGAAATCAAGGACTTTATTTTATATCTCTATTATTTTTCGCATTCCAATGCCTGGTACCGGGGCGCATGCAGGAGCGTAAATAGGGTGCATATAAGAAGTATCCACTTAAATATTTTACGGTTATATTTTTGACACAACCCATTTCCTTTTCATTTAAAATACGTGATGTAAATTAAGGCTTGTTTCAGATTTTTGTCCGTGGTGTGGGTGATCATGGTACACACATACCTGACTGTGTTCTACGTCGCCGACAACAAGACCATGAGGGTGGTCATGGAGCGTACCTTCCTGTACCAAGCCGTCGGCAACGCGTCCTACTGCGTCGACACATTCTTCTTCATTGGGTCTGACACTTTTAACATTTTACACGAAATCATTTCCATTCTTTCATTTCTTACACTAGACTACACTTCTTGATGCATTCGGTTCGTTAGAACCCAGTCTCAGAATGCTTGATCTCAAATCGTTTTTTCTCTCGCATATAATTTGGCAACAGATGGTCGGTGGCAATAAATTATTTTTATTATTTCCAGTGGGTTACTCGTAACCGTTTTGTTCCTGAGAACCGAGGACAAGAAAGCATCTAGCAAAGCAAATAAAAATAAAAATGATAAACAGGACGTTAACAAAAATATAAATGGCTACACGAATTCCGCTCTGTCGGTTTCCGTTATAAGTCAGCAATCATTCTGCGAGGATTTGATTGATAAACCAAAGTCCAGAGCATACACCACGGCAGAAATCTTTTCAATGACAAAAACATTTTTTGTTCTCTTTTCCTATCGAGTGGTAAGGCTAACCCCTGCGTATGCGTTCGTGATCGGTCTGAATGAGGTCGCGCTCAGGTACACCCACTACAATTCGGTGTTCGAGTCGGCAGTCGGAGACCACATCACGTGCGACCTCTTCTGGTGGCGCAACCTTCTCTACATCAACAACCTGTACCCGCAGAGAGAGATGTGTATGGTGTGGTCGTGGTACATGGCAAACGACACACAGTTTTACGTCGTCGGGATAATACTTCTGTTGATATCTGTGAAGTAAGTCAGAATTCATAATTAAAGCAAGCTTTTCATAATATGGCTTTATTAGACCATAACCAGCAGGTCGGAATCTGCCCGTTATAAAAATAAATAAAATATCTTTATTGCAAGCAACATTAGGCTCATATAAAAAACAGTTTTCAAATGCATGTAGTCATCGCTGTGACACACATGCCGTAGCATGTCTGTCACAGCAATGACTAATATATTGGCAGTCGAGCCTGCCAGCTATCATGGCGAGGGCGGTGTTGGCGCTGCCGCGCACCCGGCGCACCAGCGAGGCGGCGCGCTTGCGCATCGTGGTGTGGAAACAGTCTGTGCGCGCCGCCGCGAACATGCCAGAGGCGCTGCAGTGGCGCGGCAGCCCCATCACCGCCCTAAACGCATTATTGAATTGAACACGGAGGGCGCTGTATGCCTTCCGAGTGTAGTTTGCCCACAGGCTGCACGTGTATAGAGAAGTGCAATATGCTCTAAACAGTGTTATTTTCACTTCCTTCGAGCACCGTGCAAACCTGCGGGCAATCATATTAGCTCTTATAGACAGCGCCCTCCGTTCCCGTTCGATGTCTACATCGTCTTTGAGGTCAGGCGTTAAGACGTGGCCCAGATATTTAAATTGTACCACCCTGTCCAGTGGAACCCCGTTTAGGCGGATGGCCGGCGGACTTAATATACGATCTCTTTTCCCGGCCTCAAAGACCATGTATTGGCTCTTGGCCACATTATACTTAAGCCCATGTTTTGCGGCATATAGCTCACATGTGTGGACAAGCTTTCTTATGCCACAGATCGACGCGCTCAGCAGGACCATGTCGTCTGCGTAGCTCAGGTTGTTGACGCAGACATTGTCTATATGACAGCCGACATGCTGACCGCTGAGCGCCTCGATCAGGGCGTTCATGTACAGGTTAAAGAGGGCGGGTGAGGTTAACCCCCCCTGCCTCACTACGCACTCCAGCCTGTACTGCTCCGACATTGTGCCCGCCCATCTGACGCTGTTGATCTGGCCTCTGTACCAATATTTAAACATGTTAAGTATTTCATGTGGTACTTTAATTCTTTCTAGTTTTTCCCATAATATGTCGTACGAGACCAGATCAAAAGCTTTGGACAAATCAAGGAACACTGCATACACGGGAGTTTTTCGATTCGTGTAGTATTTGACGGCATGCTTAAGACACAGTACGGCACTTTCGGTTGATAGTTTGGATCGAAAACCGAACTGATTGTCATGTAATGACAGGTTTTTATCCAACTGTGTGTTAAGCATGGCGTCAAACACTTTTGCGATTATCGTCGCTAGTGAGATTGTTGAGTTATTCCAGGGCCGCATTCATAAAGTATTGATACAGTGGACCCTCTGTCATTAGGTGTACCTACCTAAGAAAAATAAATCCAAAGAATTTTGTTAAAGCCTCAATCGAGGCCTAACAAAATTCTTGCGAATTAAAAGGATGATTCATTTGTCTCTTTATGTATCTGCAACTTTCAGTGTTCGTGTTGATAAGTTGGGTACCTACTTACTATTTCGATTTCTTTAAGGGTCCAAATCTGCAATTTAATGTGGACCTGAAATAACCGGCAGATTCCGACCGAACTTTGTTTTTATCCTGAAACCGCACTGTTGAGAATCATCCAGGGTTAAAGTGAGAATCTGTAATTGTATAAATATGGGGGGGGGGAAGCATTTGGTGTATATCGAATTTTAAATTTTTTTATAGAAGATAAATGTTTGCAGGCACCCGAAAGTGTCCATGGGGCTGCTGGGTCTGGTTATGGCCAGCTCCTGGGGGACCACAATCTACATCTCGGTATGGCACCAATACAAGGCTCGAATCCAGGAGCCGTTCGAAATGTTCGACCCGCTTTACGATAAGCCATGGTCTAGAATCGGCCCATATTTAGTAGGTGAGACAATTAAGATCTTATTCATAGTGTAATAAAACTAAACTCGTAAGTATAAAACCCTTTTAGATGGATCTTCTTCGATCCCTTTGAAAGTTTAGTTTGTACGTAAGTACGCACTCGATACCCTCTTTTGTAGGGTTTGTAGGTCAGTGAGCCCGCCCTAAAAGCGTCCGCAAAACGAAATGGTTCGATGAACAATTCCCGGTAACTTCTCGCGGTCTACCGCTCACTCGAGATAAAAATAAATGAATATTCTTACAATTTGCTTAGGTACTGTAAATTTTTCTGTTTGTGGGACTTATAAATCTTACAAATTAAATGGCTGCAGGTGGCTACCACTAACGTATTGAGAATTGTATTATTCATTCTTGGATTTAATATGGCTCCTGATTAGTCTCCTGATACACATCTCGAATTAGTCAAAATAAAAAACTATAAAATGCTGAATACTCTGCATTAATTTGTTTTTCCAGTAGAGATTTAGTACTTATATAGGTTCACTAAAGATCAGAAATTAGTAGTACCTAGGTAAATTACATAGGTACCTACTTAAACGACGATATTTGTTAAACCAGTCAAGACAGTTTCTTGATATAAAAATATATATTGAAAATAGTTTTATATCGCATATTAAAATTAGCAAGCGATGTTTTTATTAATGCATTTAAATATTCGTCAAGAAATAAAAGGCTTACATATGGATGGTGGTGCCTAGATTTGCAACTCAATATAAAGTAGGTGTCATGACATGTTTAATGTATGTTTGAAGGAATGGCGGTGGGCTGGTACCTCCATAAGACGAAGTGCCAAGTGAAGCTTCCGTACTGGCTGGTGGTGGTGGGGTGGCCGTGCTCGCTGGCGCTCATCGGCACTCTCATCTTCGGCATGGTCGACGGGTACTTCGAAGTGTGGCCGACTGCCTTCTACGTCAGCGTTGGACACACAGGTACGTGCTTGCATTTTATGTATTTATTCAACAAATACTTCACAGCGCAATTATATAAGGACAAAACAGATATCACAATAGAATAATTTGTAAATCACGTGATATAAAAGAAAGGAAAACAGAACTAAACTAAACTGTACGGCGGTCCGCACTAAACTTTCACAACAATTCTTTTTTATTTTATTTTTTAAAGAAAGAATGAGTAAACTCATGCAGCTTTTCCTTACAAACTGCGAAGTACCCAAAAAAATTCATGCAATTTTATAGTAGAGGGAGTGGTAGTCCTCCAAAACCAAAACCGTGCGAAACTAGGTATACTTTATTCAATGCGTGCCTTTAACAAAATGAACAGAGAAGCTTATCCGAAATATAATCCTAGCTAAATCCTAGCTACGTGCTCGTTGAAAATGACTAAAGTTTCAACTTAAACGCTAAGGGATTTTTATCTCCCTTAGCGCTTCACAGCGGCGTCGTCGTCTCCTTCTCAACGTATAATTTGTAGTTTAGTGGTCTGCGCGTAACTTCATAAATCACACTTAAGTACGTAAATCTTAATTCAGCTCAACGAAATAAAAATTCTTCTTTCTTCTAGAAAAAAGATGTAAAACAGACTTTTATCATAATTAGGAAAGATATCTATCTAGACTTTATATGAAAGAATGTCTATAAAAAAATAAAGTTCTACTTCACAGAAGCTAAGTAGGCAGAAAATAAGTAGTATTCTTTTAATAAAAAAAGTATAGAGTTTTGTAACACATATATTATTATTAATCACATGAAACTTGTTGTTTTCTTACTTTTAAAAGCTATTCACATCTTTATTATCACGAGTCACAAGGACATAAACATTACGCATATAATATTATATACTCCCTCGTTGAGAAGGTAGGCCTGGGCCTCAGCAGTGGTGACATGTTAATAGTCTGTTGATGATATATATACTCGATGTACCAGTACACTATTTATATATTGGTAGTAGGTAATTAAGTACGTAGGTTACAGTATCACGTGGCGTTACAGTTAATAAACTGTATAAACACGTCGCTGAACCGGTCATGTATGTTAATTTGTCTCCTGGGGACAGCGGTAGAGTTTCACAACTAAGTACGGGGTGCATTAATTAAAGTTATTTACGGCACTTATCTTGAGGTAGGACGAGTCGCGGTACCAGTGCTTTCGTAGGGATTAAAACTAAACTAATATACATGTCAATTAAGAAAGAAATGTAGCACCTACATAAATAAATTTTATAATTAATCAGTATAGCCTATATAATAAGAATAACCTTTTAAATCCTTCTTCGGTTTCCTCACGATGTTATCTAAACGTTTAACATCTCAGTATCAATTTAAAATTGACCTAACCTGTGTCCTGTCCTGTCGGTTGCTCGCTTCCTGCGATCATTAATACTAAATGATCGCAGGTCGCTTCGCTCGCTCCATAGAGATATAGGATCTCTTTGGTGGGTGCTCGCGCCCCCTAAATTCGAATATTCCTGTCTTGCTCCAAGGAAGTCAACCTAAACGTTTGATCTGCCGATACAATTTTTTGATAGGAGTGTATAAGGTACCAAAATTTACATCTAATTGTAAGTGTAGCGCCACATCACCTGCGGAGGTTTCGCGCGGAACATTCGGCTGAATACGCTCGCAGTATTTTCAAGTTACCTATGACATATCAGCCGAAAATAAGGCCTGACTAAACTACGACCGATAGTTCAGTCGCAGAAGGTTCCGCGCGGAACTTCCGCAGGTGTAACGCTACACTAAAAGGTTGAGATGTTACTATACGAAGGTAAAACGTTAAGGTGGTATACCACTTTTTGTCGGACTGTACAAGGTTGTGTGTGACAGCATGGGGCGTGGCCGTGGCGTGGGTGAGCATCGCGTGCTGCTGCGGGTACGGCGGCGTGGTGAACTCGGGGCTGTCGTACCGCGGCATGCTGCCGCTCAGTCGACTCACCTACTGCGCCTACCTCGTGCACCCCACCATCATGATGTACACCTCCGCGCTCATGGATGGACCGCTGCGCATGCAGAACTCCATGGTGGTAAGATTCAACACATCTCTTAAGAAATGCGCAGACCAAGCGGAAAATGCTCGCTCACTTTTTGACGTCATTGTCAAATGAACCATATCACAATAGCCTAAGGAACAAAATCGTATGAATGACCTCGAGCGCAAGGCAACGCCGACGTACAAAATCATTTATCATCCATCAATCATCGCCCGAGAGTGAAAACCACGTAAGTATACCTATGTGCATAAAGCACAATTTTTACAGAAGTGAAAAACTTTCGTAGAACTGCTAAGTCCATATACGAGACTCTATGTAAATAGCCGACGATATACTGAAAATAGTTCGTTCTCGTATTGCAAACAAAATAGACAGTGCGGCGCTTGGAATATCCGAATCAGAAGTCAGAAGGTGACTTTCGAGTTTTTCTTTCCAAATAAAACTTTAAAATGTTTATCGGTAACAATGTAGCATACGAGGAACGATATGTATTATTCCCAATTTCAATTGAATCGGCCCCCTAGTATCCGTCGCCGGACATCCATACAAACAGACTGATAAAACAACGGAACGCCGATTTAACGGAACTCTAAAAGGAATTCCATCTCTCGATTAAAATACATAGGATAAAGAGTACGTACAGTGTGTAGTAGGTTTAGATGTGTATGTGATTAATAAAACTGCAATACCCTCTCTTATTGCTGCTATAAATCACCCGCCCTCTAGGGCAGTGGTGGACGTAAACTTGAAAATTGCGAATAAACGTATAAACGAAAACATGCAAATGAGAGGTCGATTCCCTCGGAGGACGGACGTCCGGCGCCAACGGCCCGCGAAACTGTCAAACTATGTTAAACTACCTCTTATATTCGAGAAAAATAGGTTTAGATATTGGCGCAATATTATACCCTTTCACTTCATGTTCTGTTAGGGGTCTATGCATAGAACTTCCATGGAAGTTTTGACTGATGCTGTTTAAAATATCAACGAAAACATTAATAATTAGTAGGCACCTATCTATAGGTATATAAAAGTAAACAACCGCTAAGTCTAGAAACTTGAAATTTTCAAGGTTTCTCATGAAATTTGTAAGGTTTCTCATACAGCTCGTAGCTCAGGCATCCAACTAAGAAAGGGTTTTTTTTCTCAAAATTCAACCCTTTTAACTAGTTGAAAGTTGGTATGAAAGTCCGTCACTTTTACGTAACGTTTTTATGAAAATGTTGCTCTGAACCCAAACTTTTGGCCATCGGTAGTGTATAGTACTTTTAAAAGTACCTACATTAAAAACAGTCTTGGGAATTATTGATTCAAAGCTATGACTTTTGTTTTGCTCTCTCATTCATTTATTCAGTAGGTATTATAAACCTCATCCATATCGATATAAACCGTAAAAGGTTAAAGAATCGAAGCGTAACACTGTTATCAGAATATTGCAGTATTATTCCGGTGATCAGACCGCAATACTCGGCGGAGAATGGAGTTTATGGAGATGAGTGCGTATCTATTCAGTTCGACGATAGGCGCCGTTTTTCCCAACCTTCGCATTATCACATAGATGAATGTTTCATCGCCGTTTATTCGGAACGTACTCTGATTTTTATCCCACTTCAAAAATAGAGGAGATACTGAATCTGACGCAACTATATTATTTTCCCTGACTTTGCAAGATGATTCCAGGGGAAAATCGGAAATAAATAAAGTTTAAAAGACTTTCAGTACCTTTGTATATAGAAACATTGCAATAATAAAGGCGATGTTTTTGTTATCGGTACCTATAAATATTAAATACAAATATTTTCTGTTCACAGCTCATCATATACTCCGGCTACGCGGTGATGGCGTTTTTGTCATCATTTGCCATCTCACTGGCTTTCGAGGCTCCTGCTTTAAGACTCCTGAAGGTCATCAGCGGAGGCAACCAAAATAAAAGAATCATTAAGTAATTTATTGAATAATAATATTAAGAACAGGGATGTAATATACAGGGTTCGAGGGCAAAGACCCGATAGTCGAAGACCCTCGAAAACACAAACTCACATTTTAGTACGAACTTCTACCAAATGTTAGTTGCTGTTAACCGAACAATTCGCATCTTATTGCAATTAGTACCTCAATTAAGACTAGATTACCCACTAAGTGAGTACGGGAAATGTCTTTTGACGTCAGGTACGTTATGGCCACGCTATTTACATATTTATAGCTTTAATTTTACTATAATATATTATTATCTGAATTTGCTGAAGTTGCCATAATTTTACAAAGAAATATGAAATATAATGCCACTAATTCTATAAATTGAAATTGGTTGAATCTCACATAATTATCAGTTTTAAAAATCACATGGCCAGCTTTTTATATCTTAGTCTTAGCAGCTACTAGCTAGCTAGTTTCGCAGCAAAGCGAAACCATCTCTAAAAGAAGATAATTAATAGACTTACACATGAGTGCATATATGCCTATGTACTAGCTAGAGATATATAGCCTTCTGTACAGGTGATTGAACTGAACGCCTAAAGCGTGACATACACTGAGCGGCGGCGTTGCGAAAGCATTGCAGTTTTTTTCTGTAATGTTCGTAATAGTATGAAGCCCTTTACATCAAAGCGGCGGCGCCGCGGCGCGTTCTTCATACAAACCTTCGCCACCGCAACGCTTTCGTAACGCCGCCGCCCAGTGTGTGTCACGCTTTAATGGTAAGAGTGAAGAGTTTTTTTCACTTAGGGAAACCTCATTAAATTGCTCAAAAACATTATCATTATAATTATTAAACATCTCATAAACTTACTTCTATGCATAGATGAGATGAGACGTGTTTAGTACTGCATGTTTTTTTCTTAAATAAATGATAAATTAACTAAATTTACTGTTGATAAATGTATTCGGTTGTAACGTAATAAAATATTATTACATATGTACGTTACGATGCGTCATGATAAAATACGAGATGTGTATTATAGATTTTACTTGATGAAAGTAAGAAATAAAAAGAATTTTTTTATTTTCAAAGTAAAATTGATTAATTTACGCGCATAAAACTTATACTTTATATTGTACATCATGTAATTACGCCAATAACTCATTTTACACAGTATTATCGGATAATTATATATAATTAAATATTCATGATTCAAAGACTAGATACGTACGTATATCTACCTATATATATGTACACCAAATGAAATTTGAATACATAGAGCAATGTTGTAAAAATACAAATGTAAATGTTATATTTTTATTTAAATAATGTATTGTTTGTATCTTGTAAATATTTTAAAGATCTGCCTTTTGTAAATAAAACATCAATAGTTATATACTTCTAATCAAAATAAAAGGTTTTAAACTACCAACATGAACTTTTACATTTATTTGATAAAGTTCAACCCTGGACACCAACTTTAATAAAGATAGTGCACGCATAACATTCTGTGGCATAACTGGGGCTACTATACATGGTATATTTGTGGTTGTCAACTAAAAGTTGTTTGGTTGATAAATATTATGTATAGACCGTATAGATAATGTAAGTTAAGTACATTATTTTACTGTAAAAGCCCGAACTATGGCAAATCCTAATTCCTAGGATTTATCGATAAAACCTAAGATTTACGTATAGTTTTACGAGGGAAGCAGCAGGTTCACCCGGCGACACTGCGACCCTATGGGATCTATGTGTCAGCCCCTGTTTCCTACAGGAAGAACAGAAACTCAAGAGTAACAAAATAAAAACGGAATTTAAATTATAACGTAGGTACCTAAATTTGCCTGGGTATTTGGAAACTAATGTCAATGAGACCAGCCCACGACATCCACAGGCCGTCTTCGTAATGTTTAGCTGAAAAAGATTTTTTTTATTTTTTATTTTATTTACCAACATAACAATACAAGTAGTAATAATAAATAATAAAAGTAGATAGAAATGCTCGTAGGGATAAAAAAGATTTTTAACAATTCTGTAGATGACAATATAACAATAAACAATAATTATTATTCCTCCACTGTGCATAGAAGTTCGAAACGCACGACACTACCAATAGCCGAAACCACAAAGCCAAGGAGACGATCGATTAACGATAGCTGAAGGAACATGAGAACATACACTCATTAATAGATATTTGTTCAAATATCCATCTCTGTATTAAATGCCTCGGGCCGGGAGGATATTAAACATACTACGCAAACATACTTCCTGACTGTAACTATTGTATAGTGTTCGAGCTATCTGGGGAATAGTTAACTATTCCATAGTCAACTCAGCAACTCACAGCTAGTTCAGCCCGCCAGATGACTAGCTCCCAAATGGGCTACAGTTGACTACAAAAATGAATACTGACCGTAAATTTTTCCCGCGGGAACAGCTTTTCCCGACTATTATTTATAGCAGCTGTTTATTATTTAGCCTATGTGTTATTCTGATGTATAATCTATATTACTGTAAGTAAAGTTTCATCTAAAACTGTTCCGTAGTTTTTGTGTGAAAGAGCAACAAACATCCTTACAAACTCATAGATTTACAAAGTCAAAACTATTTTATTGCATGTAGGTAAGTACAGTGGGTACATTTATACAACGTAAATTTTTTATCTACCACCGCTTCCAAGGTGTTAGCACTGGGAGGAAGAAGCGGCGCAACAAACTTCCGCAACACATCTTTTAAAATCAAGTTTGTACATAACATTATTTTTGTAAAGGTTGTGCGAGACTGAAGTAACATTAACACCAGGCATCTTTGTCATTTAAATAATCGACTGTTTACCATCTGTAAACAATCGACTGTTTAATCGACATCCTTACAAACTTTCGCGTGTATAATTTATTAGTAGGAAGGAATGTAGGATTTTTGAAAGTTTCCCATCATTGCCGGGCGATTTTAACAAACCACGTAAATATCTCTATGTTTAAGTCGTTTTGGAGTAATCGGTCGACAAAGCAGACAGACAAAAACCTTCGCTATACTGTATGCGACAAGGTAGTTTAGTAATGAAGAGGTGAGGTTTGTAAAGACAGGCGATGAAAACCAGTGTCTTCTTCAGTTCGATATCACGCGATGTTCAGCTATCCAGGTGCGTAGTAATTGCAATAAGTTACTTTACAGAATGTCAAAAGTGACTTAACGTTTCGCGACGAGCTATACGACTCCTGTGACGTCGCCGGGTAATACTTTAGAATTTAATCAAGAGATTGTCGGGGTTTTGAATACCCGGATTAAGCATCTGGCTCGTCCGTTAACTCGGCAACTTTTCGTATACACGCCTTTGTGAACGAGCCCTCATAATATTGTATAAGCCGCCGGGGATACATTTTCTGATTAACTTTACTAGATTAAAAGGATCCCGTTCCTTATCACGTACATGTTAATATAAATAATATGTAGGAAGGGATCATTCGTGTGAATAGACATATATAAAAACCGAATTTCGTTTCCATAGTTGGGTAGATATAGCTGATGATCATCAATATTCCCGTCTAGTTTAATATACAACACCAAAAATTTTAGCGATATAGGCCCGTATCTGTTTTCGTTGACAAGTTACATCTTTTGCAATATGAAACGTAATATAGTTTTATTATTTGTCTCATTAAAATAACAGTCAAATAAGTACCTATAGAATTTTAGATCGTAAGGACTGCATTTGAAGTTTGAAGGATGGTTTTAAAACATATTTATTTTCTAATTAAAATTAAAAAGAGAAAAACACTATTTTATGGAATTCATTTGAAGTTCAATCACAGAGTAAGTAATTGGTTCAATACTACATACATCATTTAATACTAAATCCAGCATGATAATCTGCATTCTGCATTCAATTAAGAAATTCGTTGAAATTGAAAGTGTTGTTTTTGCAAAACACCCTGTAATTATTCTAAAAAGGCTCATATTGTCAATAAACACAACCACGAACCTCCTGAAAATAACAAAGTATTGTGTATCTGGCAGCTTTACACGGACCTTAGCTCTCGCTCCAAGAGTCTGCTAATTGCTTTACCGTTTCGTCTGAAAAAGTGCCCCAGCTGTTAATTAAAGACATTTTTGCCCTGTTAATGGGGGCAAGCCGTTTCATTACTGGCAAGGATCTCTCCTTGCAGTACACAGTCCGCTACAGCAGCCGGCTGCAGTCGACGGTGACCGATAACTTTCCACTTGTAAATTAACTTTCTTAATGAACTAGTTACAGTTAATTGAAAGTTGATTTTATAAATTTCAAATTTGATTTACCGTATGTATATTGTTTTGTTTCCCTATTTTTGTATAGCCCGTTTAGTGTATTGGAAATACTGTATGTAAGACTTATTTTATTACTGCTACATACCTGACCGTCACATTTTTAAACAGTGTTTAATAAGTGTAGAACAAATGGATACAGCGGACAGACAGATAACAACGACAATAATAATATTATATGTATAGGTGGTATGATAGGTACTTAGGTATAGGTATAACAAACGTTAATTTATTGAAATTTCAAAATCAATTATTTAATTGATAGCACGTACCTAACCTATTTATGTAGGTACCTATAATATGTTTTCGTTATATTTCTCAATAACATGTGTCGGTAATAATAAATTGAGAGTATAGAAGCATTGTCTTTGATAAGACAGGAGATGTTGAAATGGAATCACGTAGGTTATCGAATTAACCTACAACATGGCATCTTTTTGAAATGCGTGATGCCTAGGTGATTTCAGATTCACTCTATACACGGGAAAGTCGCCTGATAAATCTAGCCTTCAATATATCTCTTTATTTTATTAAGTTGTTTTCTAGGCCTCATTATTTATGGAGATACGAAAAGCTCGTAAAAACGAAGTTGATAAACTATTAATTTAATTTGTTGAGATGTCATCTATAGACTCAGTGACAGATAGATACTTGTAATGTAGGTTACATTACGTTAGTTAAGTTGTTTAAACATACATTGCCATGATTTATATCGAAAATCAATACCGAGATGATTTTTCCATATTACTTGAAAATAATAAATATCAACAACAAGCGCGCACAATTGTCACCCAAATACAAAGTTGTGTCATTGTACCATTAATGGTACTACTCAAGACACTTCGCGAAATTATTTACTCAGAAGTTGATACAAATTACATTCTAATACCTACTACGGTGTGTAAACTTTATGGAGTTCATTGTAAATTTAACGATTTTATTGCTGTCGTAAAGTAAATTGAAGCTAAAGCACTAAGAGGTAGATTATTCATTAGTACGACGAGGTACTAGCAATTTAAATTAAAACGAGGTGAGTGTAATTTAATTATCTTGAGCCAAGCCAAGGACGATTACTACTTATACATCTAATTGAACTTTATTCCAAATCTCTAAAAGAGGTGCAAAAGCAAAGGTGTTAAAAGCGACGACGTTGTGTACGGTGCGGGCCGCTCCGTACCACAGAATACATAATCCCGTACAGCTTATTTATTTTTAATAACATCGTAGGTAATCTAATTTTATTTGATTAACTCCAAAAGACAAAAAGTAATATGCTTTGTAGGTACATTTAAAAAAAACCTTCTGCTAAAATTTTCATTCTTTTTCTGAAAATGATTTGCTGTCTTATTTTAGTGAAAAAGCGCAATGACTTTTATATCTGTAGGCATGGAGCTAAAATCTCTTAGGTGGGCGCCTGTCGAACCTTCCTGACTGTAGGTAACAACATATTTGTCTTTCTTTTCGTAGATGTAGTATAAAGCACTATGTATAACTAATTTATTATGTAAATTACATTGTAAAAACTTATACACACCTCTGAAAACTTTCACCTAAATTTTTACATAAATATCTATTATTACATTTTTTCGTTTACAGACTTCCCCCTTAGGCTCCTGAAAAGAAGATTGCTTAATAAACAAGTACTTAAATAAATTACTTTGTTTCGAGGATTGTAGCCCAGAGGGGAGACTGGCATAGTCCTCCTTACTGGCACCTGTTCCAACCATTATTTGAAATGAATTCTTGATATTATTTTAAGTGTTATCTAAAAATCAATTGAAAAATATCTCCTCAATATTTCAATACAAACTGCACTCACTATAATTTTAATTACTTAATTATAACCTTAATAAGTGAAAATAAGATTGAGCGGAAATATTACGTAACTTTTATATGGTTATATATTTTTATACTAGTAGTTCCGTGAGAACAGTAGACCTCGCCAGCCCTTATAAACCAAACCTAAAAGAAACCAACAAAAGTCAACTTTGGAAACAGAAAAAGTACCTACTAAAGTGACAAAAATTAGCACTTTAAAACTTAATATTTCGCAAACGGATCCCTGAATCGAAAAATGTTTATCACACACCCGCGATATTTTTGAAAGACCCATCCAACGATACCCCACACCATGGATATCACGCGGAAAAAAATAATTTTCCATTTTACGTATGCAGTTCTATGAACATAATTTATTTTTTCAACTTTCTTAAGTCGATCCACTATTACTCAAAAACTAATAGAACCTACTTAGCCGTAATAGTTTTCCTTGTAACTACGTTATATATGCTACTGCCATGAATTTTTTCACATTTCCAGAAGCAACCGTTTAGCTGGCAGGGGGGGGGGACACGTGACTCTAACAAAAATTACCGCTTTAAAGCTTAATATTTCGCCAACGGATCCCTAAATCGAAAAAATGGTATTCACACACCAGCAATATTTTTGAAAGACCTATCCAACGATATCCCACACTATGGGATTCACAAGAAAAAAAAAGTTCACTCCCACTTTGCGAGTATGGTAGGTACTCTAAAAAAAATGTTTTTCAAAATTTTATTCTACTCATTTTGTAGGTTTAATTAATTTATACATATGCCAAATTTTCGTCAAAATCGGTTGAAAAATGCGACCTGTAGAGAATTACAGACAGACAGACAGACAGACAGACAGACAGACAGCCGGACAAGAGCATTTTTGGCCAGTCTCGAAACGTAGACGCTTCGCTCGCTTCGCTCGCTCGGTCAATTAAAGTTTATCATTAGATAATTATAGAAAGTTAATTTGTAACTCAATACAGAGTTTATACGTATACACGTAAGTATATACGTAGTTAGGTGAATATTATTAGCCGCTATTAGTGTAGTCGGCCGGCTTCCCGCCCGAACTAACAATGTGTGGACGTGACCTAACTCGGGCGATAAATTACGAAAACCATGGGGTTCGTTGTTACTGTTATTTGAACTCAGTTCGCAAAGAATGTGGCGATCCGTGGATACCTACAATATCGAGGATAACGCTCGTGGACCACGGCACTAACAGTACGACCACGATTAAGCATCCAAAATTAATTAACAATCTTGCGACTACTATTTGCTCGCGACTTTCTGTTTTAAAATGTGAATTTATTAGTTTTTTTTTCTTCTTAGGCAGTAGTTTAAATGTTATGCTTTTTATAAATACGTTTAATTTAATGAACTTGGTGCTACGGCGTAGCACGCGTAGTAGCAAGCTTTGCCATTATATTTACAAAAGCGACAAATCGTAAGCAGTCAGCAGTGCCTTGCCTCACCAGTAGCTGTTATGTAGTCTGATGATACTCCATCCATGTTAACAACAAGCTTTCTAGGTAAGGCGTGTTAACTGTTGATTGAAAAAGGCGTCCAGTCTTTCACATGCACTTCACGTCACTTTTTCTGTTTTTTGTTGGACTGTTTTAAATGGTTTATGTTTTGAGGTTTTATAATTTGCTCTTTTATTGTGACTAATAAGGTCGTCAAAATTAGGTAAGTCGTAATATCCCTTCAAGATTTAGCAGGTTTAATTTAAATGTACCTATAGTTAAGTTCTTACACAGTCTTCTCAATTAAATGTTTTTTAAACTCGTTGTTTTAAAATAATATATCCTAGAACCGAATCAAAGACGATGATAAACCTACCAGAGACAAAAGCGGACAGGTATACGGTCAACCGCACGTCTCAGTGGACACAAAACCGGTGTAAACTGGTCTCTCATAGTATTGAAATTCGATAAAAGACTAGGCCAGCTCACGGTCAAAGTGTTTTCACTGACGTGCGATGGACTGTACCTATACACTCAACAAACTTTCAGGATCACTTTAGTAAAAACACTGAACTAAAGATCCATTAAATATGCCGATTGTATCGAAGACGATAAAACTTGTTTTGGAACGAAATAAAGGGAAGCGGGCGAAGATATTACGAAATGACGGTAATGAAATGAGTTTCGAGTTTCGTCCGAATTGAACTCTCTATGTGTAGCTATCGGAAAAGTACGCGAAAGTTTGTTTTTTTCCACTAATATCCAACGGTTTAGTTTGCTACTTGCGTTTTTATAAGGATGAAACAACGGCGAAAGAAAAGATTTTCTTATAGACAAATGCTGATTGACAGTCATGAAGAGGTTTCAAAGTTCTTGGGTTTCGATACACAATCTATATGCTTATTTATATGCTGTCTATTTATATTTAGACTAGTTCCTCTGTGGTGTGGTATATACTTAGTAAATGTCTGTAGACGATTGGATATGAACAGGTTTATGTAAGTAACTGTTTATTTTCGAGTTTATTTTCATACGAATTACATTACTTTTTAAGTCTTAAAGAACCTCATTTTAGGTCTATTTATGTTTAATGAAACTCTAAATATTCCATACCTATTCATTTAGCTTATAGAAGGAAAAGATTAGGCAAAACTCGTTGTTATTTCACGAGGAATTCATTTTCTTTGTCCCTTTTTCGTCCAGCATCAAATCTTAAATTATTTTTTTTACGAGGGGCGAAGATAATTATTCGATTTAGAAGATTGATGATCTTATCTATACCTTATTAAAATGTAGGCTTTGGCCATGGCATGGGATTTGTGTGGGTAAGAAATAATATATACAGGCTGCAGACGTTTTCACGGTACATTAAGTTTTTATGGATTGAGTGGATTTATAGTGCCTTAAAGAACATGTTTTTGGCGTTAAGGCATCATTGCATTGAGGCAATTGTACCTTTAAATGACGTAAATGCTACTCTAATCAAATCAAGACCCAATGAATTTAAATCAGGTTTATGAAAGGCGAAGTACGCCATTAGAACGATTTTTCACCTCACTACGATGAAGGATGATATTAGCAGTCTATGTATGTGTGTATATTTATATGTATGTGTTGTGATCTAATTCCTTCGTAAAGCCTAAACTACTGGAACGATTTCAAAAAGCGAGGTATCATTGAATTAGTCAAAAACAAAATAGTAGCTGCAGGAGCCTAAATACCTACGATAAAATACTGAGTTCGCCGTTTCTTGACGAGTACCTATACTACTACTTCCAGTTGACTGAAGAGAACTAGATGTCGTTGTCACGTATCCACTTTGACAACTTTAAGAAACAAAATGTTTATAATACTCAGAATAAGGACTAAAAACATGTAATTGTTCTGAGTTACAATACCTACTTGCCGCAAATAAATAAAGATAACTTAAAAAACTAAAACCCGACTACGAATATAGAATTGACGTCAAAAAGAGAATATTGTATTCCAATTTTGAATAAACGAAATTTGAATTTGAAAAGATAAAAACTAGTTTTTTACCTTTGACTACCCACGCACAAACTACTGTGACGTATATCTTCGCGGATTGAGAGGTGTTAAAGAATCTCCTTTTATAGCACTCCTTGCGGTGTTTTACGAGTGCACAAGTGCCCAATAACATTCTATGAAACTGGGCCGAGCGAGGCAGTAAAAAGTGGATGGATACCCGTCCAAATTATTATTAGAACAATAAAACGTGATCGGATTTCTTTCCACAACACCTTTTTGGATGTTCTCAAAGGTTCTCTCGTACCTTTTATCGTGTTTGGAAATATTTATTTTTAGTGTAGTATGCCTTTTTGTCCTCTCCCGTTGTAGCTCAGTCTTTACCTAATATTATGTAGAATCAACAGATATATAGCTACCTAAAATATCTTCACTAGTGCTATATTTTATTCCTATTGCAAGCAATTCAGTAGGTATTGTTCAAATACTGGAAGTACCCTCACTTAAGTATGAAAGTTCCTGTGCGACTGCCTGAAGTTTCTAAACAACTTGTGCTCTGAGAATGTAAACTCCTACTAAAGGTGAGGGATTATTAGGTAGGTATACGGTTATGGATGTGGGGTGTTACTTCACTACCTCACATAGACATGTGATGCGAGGCACTGAGGCAGCGGCAGGAAGGCAGCGGGGCCGGGTGCAGCTCGTTGAGGCGTTTATCTGATGGTCCCTACTCCCTTGTCACCCCTCCACCCGCGCACCTCAGCCCGCACTCCTCGGCACACCTGGGTTAAAATTAGTTGTACATTTCACGTCAAATATTAAGCTTTTGCCTTTGAAAGCACGCGATTCCAACAATATATATTTTATGATCCGCGAAGTAAACACACTAAGCAACTTGCTAAACAACTTTCGGGACCACTTCGGGACTTAGTTTTTTTTTAATTTAATTATAGTTGCTGTTTTTATTAGTCCTTATTTATTAAACCGTAATAGATGTAAGGTGTAATAGTCTAAAGATGAATCCTGAGGCAAAAATATGTCGGTTTTTCAATTTGCGGCTGAAAGAAAAATAAACGATTCTCATATAGGGTAATTTAAACCGGTTATGATCATTCCGTCTAAAACGCAATTTGCCTATAAGACAAAATGCCTAATAGATTTGTTTTGCTGCTACAGTAGGTACCTTCATCGCGCATGTGGCCGTATAATCTTAAATACAGCAAATGAAAATTGTAAGTACCTACCTAACTTATTACGTCTTGCTAAAGTACATAATGAATAAAATATGACATGAAATTAGCCTAAAGTATGAATTTCCTCTCCTACGGACATCTTGGAAGGTACATTTCGGTTAATAATTAATAGTGTCTTCCACCACAAGGCGCCACGGTAATCTGGAATGGCTCGAGTGTCAGAATAAGCAAGCAATCCTAATTACATATAAGTACTTACCCACTATCAATTTATGTACGAATTGTTCCAATGTGTCTAAATTATATAATGTTCTGATCGGTTCAGTTGTAGGGGCGTGAAAACGAACTAACAGACCAACAAACAAATAGATCTTCATGTAGGTAGGTATCCCGTTTCCCGTCCCACTACTATATAATTATACCTAAATGTGAAAGTTTGGATGTTTTTTTAAACTATTTAAATAAATTATTAATTTTTGTACAAAACTATAATTACATCAACAACATTTATAAAAAATACATGACAAACTATACAAGCAATATATGTTAGCTAAACCTTTTTTAAAACAAGTTTTATCAAAAATTCTGTTGTACTAAAACGAATGTATGTTTGTGAGTTTGGATGTTTGTTGCTCATTTACGTCCTAACGGCTGAACGAATTTTGATGAGACATAGTAACGCGGACGAAGTCGCGGGACGTCCGCTTGTATATTTATGTCGTTAGGCTGATCGTAGAATTGGCCAGACCGTGAAATGCCTAGAGTAGGCATTTCATGATACGCCGCCATTTCATGATTTGAATGATGAATCATAAAATGGCGGCGTATCACGAAGTGCCTACAGGCATATCACGATCTGGCCAATTCTACGATCAGCCCACGATTACTTGTACTATTATATATTCTGTGCGACGATATATTATAATGTAAGAATGATCTTACTGTCATTGATGATGATATGATTGATTGGGTGCTTCTTATACCTTTATGTAGCAGGTGGGAGTCCCTTCCTATTAATGATTGGGATTTGTATAGGTAGGTAACATAACCGAGAATAAAAATAAATTTGACCTCTTACTTAATACTGTACAGAACTCTACTAATAAATTACTTCGTTGCCCCAAAATTGCGAGTCTATCATTCAAACGAGGAGGAATCTTGGTGTTGTCAGAGCGCCCATATCTGATGGGGCGATAATTCAGTCCAAGTACGCGCCCGCACCGCTTTAATAAAGGGAAAACTGGACGCGACAGGGGGTGAAGTGGGGGTGCGCGGATGGGATCCGGAAGGGGTTCGTTTTCTGCGACCGAAATTTTAGTGTAATTAGCAAGATTAATGGACAACGTATAAGTCAGGCCGTGTATTTTTTCTCGTTTTTGTGAGACAGCTTTATTAATTTCACATTTTGATGATTATTTTGCATGTTGTACTGAACCCCCCCTGAAAGACCCCTCCTATCCTATATACTCTATAAATACTATTAAACCTAAGATTACTATATGACCCTATCACACACCTAACTTTACATTACGCTCATGAAAACCATTCTACTTAGATATTGTTTCTTAATAATCTGGAATTGGCAAGTGATCGTTTAGTCTAGTGAAATGGACTCTACGCAGTGACCGTATAGAAGTAACCCTGACTCTTTTTATCGAAATGAGTGACCTAACAAAGATGTTCTGAGTTTAATAAACCTACATTAAATACCAATGACCTGCATTCATTTTCCTACTTAGTTATACGAATAATAGTTATAAAATCTAGTGCAAACATTGGAGTTTTATCACTCAAACCTTTCAGTAAGTATTATAAGCATATGATGCCTTACGCAAGCTAGAGATTTAATGTTTAATTGATACTAGTTGAAGATACGCACTTAATTAGTTGATAGATAATAGTTATTGATCTGAAATTAATCCTAAAATAATTCCTAGCATTTAAGAGTGTGTTTAAGTTAAAATTTAGAATCAATATTTATAAATAAGGAAGACATAAGTATTTATTGAAATTCCAAGAGTTTTATTCCGTATTTTATGCAAGCACCTCCTTCCCCACCCTTGCACCTGTCCACCCTTTTGATAATGGAACGCCAAGTCTTGGGGAGTTTCACATAAATACTAATGTCTGTCATTTGAATTTGAGGCCACTTGACTCAACAAAGTACAGACAGAAGTAAAGCAACTTTGCCTTTTTAGGCATGAAGGTACAAGAAGAACCTTCTTCGAGCTTGAAGGTACAAGAAGAACCTTCATATGAATACTTATATATTGATAAATTCCACTGCCTTCGTAGGCTTGTAAGATTGAAACACTACACGATATTACATACATGTTAATAAACTTTGGGATCCATCTCATAGTTAAATGACATGAAATAACAGGCTCTACCTAATAGTTTGATAAGTAGGATGTTACAGAAAAGCCTCAGGCAGCTGTCAGCTTGTAAATAACGATTAATTATTCGCACAGTTAACTTACATTCATAAAACAGTAGCATTTTGCTAGCGACTCAGCTTCAGCCCTTGAGCGTCAACCACTGAACTTTCTCAGTTGTCACAAGTTAATGACTGTAGGTCAAGCAGTTTAGAATAAAATACTTCAGCCCTTGAGCTTAGGTAAATATGTGAAGATTTGAATAATTAGCCAACTTTAGGCGATACTGTAAATCCTTATATGACTAGTAATATGATTGTATAACTTGATAAGACATTTTAGCTGTAATCCCAATGGTTATTTGGTATAATAAGTATATAATACTTTGATGGCATTCTTAAGATGATACATCTCGCATATATACTTGGTAATTTATATTAAATAAAAGTTTATTTACTTTGTTTTATTCACTAGGTACCATTGTACATGTCTCCTACAGAACCTAGTTTATTTGACTAGCTATTTTTGATACTATTTATTCTTACTAACATTTAGGAATGGACTGATCAATCATTATCTTAATACATGCGCAAATCCTATTCCAACAGTGGGCATAAGCAATCTTGCCACTGAGTTTTAGTCATGTCTTAACGCAAAGCAATTTCTATCTGAATTTAATGGACTTTAGAGCGCACAGACCTATTATCAAGTAGGAGCAAAAGCATTTACAAAGGCGGACCTATCCCACATAAGATTTCTCCCAGTCAACCCCAGAGCATCCTAAAGGGCTAGTTCATAATATCTAGTACAGAATTTAGTTTATTTTAGCATGGTTTATTATAGATAACTGACTGAATATGGAGTTTCGCATTTATGATTAAACACTAGCTAAAATATTATTGGCTATTCACTTTCCTAAAACACAGTCTATATTATAACACAAACAACACAGAAAATCACATGTAAATACACACGGTTATTGGTAACACACAAGAATACACACAATGAAATAAACACAATTTGATATAGTTATTCACACAAATTATACACATAAATTCCGATGGCAGTATTATCAGCTCTCCTGAAAACACGGTCATCTAACTCAAAGTTATAACATGGAACAGACTCACAGAAATCTCCTGTCAGCATCCTCTGCTGCTCACTGGTTCCCACCATGATGAGACACCTCTCACACCCGCATCCTACGGGCGGAGATATCTCATCAGCACACGCCGACCCGCAGTCTCCGACTCCAAGAACCCGTTGTCTCCAACTCCAAGAACCCGTTGTCTCGATGCTCCAAGAACCCGCTGTCTCGATGATGCTTCAGAGGACAGCTGTCCACGGCCAATTCAGCTTGCTAACCGCACTTGCATTGAATTTAATAAATAGACTTAGCTTTCGAGCTATTACTAAATGAATTTAGAAGCGCAATTTGAATTTAACACTGATTTTAATTTACTTTAACCTTTCATCTGAGGGGAAGTCATGTAACATGTCATGACTCCTCAGTAAACTAAATTTCATAGCAAACACAAATTGATATCAACACTGAATTTAATTTATTTTCAACAACACTTATTGAATATCGAAACAATACGGTTTAGCACTGGTTTTGGTTTGTATTCTCACTTCTGAAATACTTTATGCCCACAATTGGACGATATCACACTGCAATCCTCTTTGGCGCTCTGTATTTTGACTAAGTCCAAACGGTGGACATTAGAAGGGCGAATATAATTTATTTAATACTTTAGCGTATCACAATTCACTTGGTAAAATAAAATGAACTGATTAACTTGCAACGCGACGTGTCTCGAAATTCAACTTTCGTACGAGAACCTTTCAGCGCGACGTCGTATAATTCACTGTTTTGAAGTACGCAACCACTTCTATTTATGACATTTTTTCAAAAACGAGCGCCATACCAGTACGACTGGTGTTCGGCCAATCAAGCGTCTTAATACCAGAGCCATACCAGTGCCACTCGTTTTCGACCAATCAGAAAAACGTAAATCAATACCGATTTACAGGGTTGTAATCAGTCCTTCAGAAAATCTATTTAAGGAAAGTAAAACTCTACTGCTGTCTAGAATTAAACCACGCTTCGTTTCTCGTCGATATTGTTTTTAGTTGAAACAAAATTGCACTTGAAAGTGAAATTTTGTTTCTTTAACTTTTCCAGAAAATATTCGCAAATCCTTTGTTTTCGAACAAATTAATGAAATTGAGACTATGTCTACATTATCATCGATAAAATTATAGTATTTCCGAGTAATATACTGGCATTTCGACAATGTTACTACACATCATTAATTATTGTACAAATGGTTTAAATATATTACGAAATCCGGCCTAGTGGCCCTTTCTTTTTTTTCTTTCCCTTTCTTAATTATGACAAAGGTCATAATCATCATTAAGCCTAAGTTTCTCTCATATTAATCCAAAGTTGTACGGTTTTTCGATACTTTGTTTTGATTTAAAGATTAATTAATTTGGGAAAGTGACGAACTCCTTCACATTGAAGCCTGTTCCGTTACAGCCGCCCCCAAGAATTATTAAAGGTCCTTAATATATCAATATAATATAGAACCGGAGAGAATTCTTCCCTCTCATTATTTTCACAAATTAATTTACTTAGTTTGTTAACACTTTTCTCAGCTCGTTATTGTTGTGTGTTTTTAAACCAGTACGTATGGAAACGCATTGCAAAGGTTCGAAAACTTAGACCAGTCTCATCATTCATGAACAGACATTACCTCAACAAGGACATCCCAGCCTTTCCAGGGAAAAATGGTTGTGAGGCATTTTCATTCCTTTGAAAGATTCTTGATCTCATTCAACCCGTTCTTTAAAGGTATACGAATTCGATAAGAACCCCCTTCTCAGACTGAGATGACTTTAATAGCCTCGGCACTGCCTCCCCATGTTCGACTCAACTCAGATTCATAGATTCTTGCTTTACACTAAATTTCCATGTCCGGTGCTCGTAAGTTGTCGAGGAAAAATATAGCGGCTGCTGCGTGTGAGTACTGGAATTTCATTAAATACCCAGTAAACCTGGACTTTTGACAATTTGCCAAAAACTGACAAATTGACATACTAATACCTAACATCAACTTTTAAGGAAATCCCATTTGTAGAGTGTAATGTCAGCTGTATAAGTCAAATGTCAATAAACTAGTTCCTATGACTGCAGCAAACGTTAACCCGTTACGGTCCTGTTAATCCTAATTCCCTAAGAGATAGACTTACTGTCCTCATTCATTCGTATTACATAAATCATCAAGTCCTACTGTATTTAGTAACTGGTTCCATACATCATTCTCAATAAATTATCCTTCCTCAAACGCTATACCACGCTACCATAACAAGATACCGCCCCTACAGTCACAGAATTTTAGAACCAAAGTTCTAGAAATATTTAATTATCACAACGAATGGTAAGAACTCTCCCCGGTCTAACCTTTTTATTCGTTACCTTCTGTATAACCTTTACCACATCATTACCTGTTACCTGGAAAATACCAACACAACCCTGCATCCTTCCGTTGTGTTATACCAAAGACCATATCGTTTACCAACTAGTATTTAATCTTAAACTTATCCTTATTTCATGTCATTAACAATTAAAGTGAAATAATGTAAAGTATATTCATCACTCACTCCTTTTCCACTGCGTACTCATTAAATTTATCTAAAAGACCTGAAAACTTATAACTTGGTATTAGTTCCGTAAAATAATATTCAAATTAAGCATCACTTGATATGTTCTTATGGCCTCCGTACACCAATCTAGTCTCTAAATCAGAGAACGCTGTTTGAATTTAAAATTATTTGTAGTTCCCACGGGTTTTGCTAGAATACATCCGAATTTACCCCAATCAAACACGACAGTAAATAATCTTCGCTAATTTTAACTTAAATTTTTCATTATCTTTCCAAATATCTAATAAATTATAAACTCTGCATAAACAAAATCGGAAATTATTGGCTTCGCCATACTCCACTACTACAATCGAAATAAGAAACACGCATCAAAATACGCCCCCTTTCGCATTTACATAATTTAGTTAAAACTATTAAATCATTAAGCTAAAACTATTAAAACCATAAATCAAGTATTATCGCAAAAATCTAATTTAAGCAATGATTTTGATTTTTATATTCCCTGTAGCAATTGCTAATTTAATCTAACATGTTGGTTTGTGTTTAGTCTTAAACTCGAGAAAAGTATTTAACATTCTACACTAATTTGTCAAAAATTTTCATAGCAAGAACATGATTCATCAACAAATCATCAACTACAAGAAAACATAATAAACTTCAACAAAACATCAACATTTTAAAAACCCAATATTTAGTACTCCGCACATTCTATTAACCCAATACTTAAACTAGGCCGACCCTTATATTGTAACATATGGTTACCCTACTCATGATATTTAGAATGTAGGAAAAGAACATACATACTAACAAAATACTTAAATATATTTTATATTTTTTAAATTTAACTGGTAACCTTAGATAAATTACTTTTCTACTCCCATTCTCTAAAAATGATTGCTAGTTTATGGTCATAAACTTACAAATAACACGCTACAGCACAACCGAATGCATTGGGTCCATTTGGTAATTAAAACTTAGGACACCTTCTATATTGATCGGATCAATGACCTTTCCTTAAAAACGAAATTTTCATTTTATTTTATGTTAGTAGGTATCAAAATTAACTGAACTCAACTATCAAACTTCAATTAACAACTACCAACACACAACTAACAACATTTAACTAAACTATCCATCCGTACTTGAACCAAAATTAAATTGTTGTTATTAATTTTTAGCTAAGTAAGTAGGTTTATTTATTTAAGTAGGTACCTGACAGAGATAGATATGTAAACACTGAAATGCTTAATATACACTAAACAAAGTAGACAAACCGCTTGACCCATAAATATTAAAAGTATTTATTAATTTATTTATATCCAATCTCAACGTTTACCCAATATTATGAATTAGAATTAATATCAAATTAACTTCCTATAGTAAAATATTAACCCTAGGAATTGTGATTTCTGACTTACAGAATCCACAACGTCTCCGTTTAATCGCTTACATGCCGTGACTAGGTCACACAACGACTAGTTATACAACCGTAACTTATCATTCTCTATTTCTCCACTTCTTCCTCTAAGTTTTAGGCACACTAACCTACCGCTTTCCAAAACAATTCAAATACTTAATAGTTTATTTTTGAATAATTACAACTTTTCCTATCTGTTCGCAAGAAAAGTTGACTAAGTTATAAGAATGAATAAATAAATTGTACAAAACTTAGACTGCAGATAAACTTTAGACTTTGCATATATTATTACTACTTACTGCGCAATGGAATCACTGATCCTACATTAATAATTTAATTTACTTCATCTAGGCAGTAGATGCAGAGATACAAACTACCTAGTTATGATAATGTTTATGAAATCATGTCTTGGTCTAACTCCGCAAGACTACACGTCCAGTTCAGGTCGAGAACGAATGCCGACGAGTTAAGCTACCTACTACAGCAAAGTCCCCAAACTTTGTTGATTTATTGAATTTAGGCGATATGTGATTTGAACTCTAAATTGAACCGGCGCACACACAATTCAAAGTTCACGATATTGAACTATATACCTACCAGTTTATTGTCGTCACTAGCAACTACCACGATGATGGTAACCGACCATATCTTCGATTTGCCTACCTTTATCTTTCAAAAATACTAAGTTTAAGTTGTACATGCACATGTACATATTTTCACGCTACGTCCCTAGCGGGTTAGGCAGAAAGAACGGAGCGCCAAGCATCGCGACCCTGACACACCTCTTTCCCTTCGCTAAATCGTAACTATCCGAAAATCCAAGGCGTCACTAATTAATGTAATTTCACATACCAAATTCCGTTGTTGGTTTTCTGAGTAAACTACACTAAACCTACTCAATTTGCACATAGTTTCACCCGGAATAAAAGTCCTCTCATCCCCTATAAGCACATACATCACTTTTTCAAAACATTTTATCGCGACCGGCACCTTTTTATTTACAAACAAACATCGAAATCCACAAAAAAGTGTCGCGCGCTTTTCAGGTCCCTGACCTATCAATCCAATCATATGACACTCATCATGTCATTGCATCAATCCGATAAATTCTCAATCAGTGTCAAAATGACAACTTAACAAATAATACAGTACTATCATAAATTCGCAAGTACCAAAACAACCTGATACATTTTTTACAAATTCCTATTGTATGACTACATATACCTACATACCATAGGCCGTAAAATAACGTATTGTTACTTAGAACAAATATGTAGATACCTAATTTGCATTCTCATTGAATATCTAGAGACAACATGGTCAATTATACTAAGTTTCTAATTTCTAACTGTTAAACTTTCTAATGATAAACAAAGTGGAAGTTCAATACAAATTACGCTTTAATTCGATAACCTTGTAGCAAATTTCAAAAGTTGGCGCTATTAATACCGATGACGTATGCCATTTTAAAAAACCGAATAGTTCCGAATACTCCCGGCAGTTTTTCTCACGCTTAGACATAGAGCAAATGAGCGAGAGGTCCGACATAAATGGTAAAACTAGTACGAGAAACCCACACTTTCGCCCCCTGAGGATGGCGCGATTTCAATACCTTTCATTATTTTTAAATTTCGCATCCGACACACGTGATAGTTAGGATTATCTAATTACTTATTTAGTCGCCAGCTCACCCCTAGGAACCAAATAACAATAACATTATTTTATAGTTGCTAAATGAAATTTCTATTTTTAATTTATAGTACAACGCCCTCTAGCTCACTACGTAGGTAAATATCTAACAATTATAGTACAACGCCCCCTCGCGTTCAACATATAAGTCCTGGTAGCAAAGCTTTGACTAGACAGAAGAATAATCAAAGTTTTACAATAAATGGGTAGGTATACAACTTGAATCTATTAATTAATAAAATATTCACATTCCGAATTACTAAATTCATCGTGATTAGTGAGCGCGACATAATCCACAAATAAAGATAAACAAATTAATAAGTAGTGAATCTTTTATCGATTACTATTGATAAAATTCTACTTTTGTTTGCCCAAAATACTATACGCATACAGCCTAAGTCAAGATAGTAAAGTTTCAAGTTTAAATTAACACATTATAACAAAATCCATTAGTTTAAAGTTAACGGTTGACTTCTGATTGCGACCGATGCCCCTTCATTGATGAAGTTGACCGCTTGCTCTAACTGCGCCACAGCTGATTTCAGTTTAATGTAATTTTCGAATCTTCTATAGTTAGTAGGTGTAGGCTGATTTTAACTTTGGTTTTCATCATAACATCGCGGAACGGCTAGGTGCATCGTTCTTCAAATATTTTCTTCATTTCACTCAATATAACTTGCTGCCGATTTACGGTTTCGAATTTTCATGATAATTTCACTAATTCACTCAAACACTCGCGACTGCACTTTAAATTCCCGGTTGTTTTTATTGTTATTATTAGCCCCGTACGTATCCGTGTAAAAGTTTAAATGAACCGATTAAACCAAATTAAAACTATTTTACGGAAAAGTTGATTATTTTAAACAATTAAAACGTACTGGAAACTAAAGTTGGGTGGCTTAATCTCACTAGCTACCAAGCCGTAAAATATTTTGAACGACACAACGTCCGCTTTATTTTTTTTATCAGATGCAACAAACAATGATGCAAAACGGGACGCCCCCGTGTCATTCCCATATATCGCTCCTCTATCTGACTCGCTCTAACGTTATAAATCTACCAACATACCATAAACAAATAGTAACCTAGACGGTGTATTGATTTTGGTTCGATTGATCTATTTTTGATATGATCTCTATGGATCAATGTAAACTAAGTTGCCATTTTATAAAATTTCGCCATAATTTAAGTTTTATTTATCGCATAAAAAATTACGATTTAATATTAAATGTGCGCAGCAAATCTAATAACATAGCTATGAGTAAATACAACCACAATACAAGAAATGAAATGAATTTTCTAAGTTCCTTCTTTGTTTTTACAGGAAAAAGTAATTCAATGTTATTGTTTAATTCTAAAAATATAACTTCCAAAATTGTAAATTATTAAAAATAATTAATTTAGACAAACAGATTTTACAAAACAAATTCTGCCCAGCTGTAATTACAGTTTGTTGGGAGAAAGTGCCCTCATAATAGTTGGTAACACTAGAATAAAATAATTTGACATGTAACCATACGTCATATTTCCGGTTCCGGTCAATTAAGCGTCCGTTTATCACGTCAATCAAGCCAAAACAAACAAACACAAATTTGACGTCCATTTTGCATTTTGTATTAAATGTTTCAATTAAAAGATAAAACTACTGTGTACGGGAACCCGGGTTACTACTATAAGTGAAATACAAATGCCTATCGGTGGGTAATAAAGTTTTAATTCTACCGATAACGCAACTTTCTCGGATATCAAAACAATTATTCTAACCTATTTACTTAATTTTCAGAACAACAAGAAAATACCAAATCAACAAGTTATTAAAGCTTTAACTACGCTGAATATGCTCTGCAAAGCAGCAGAAGAATTTCGCAAGCAAATACAAGATAATTCTAACATTTTGAAGCCACCGGCGTTGGCATTATTATGAAAAGGTTAATTTGCCGAGTAGAATTATCTACATTGCATACAAGCCCGAATATTGTCTAAAACACCGAATAAAACCGAAAAGTTACGTGAAGTTTATTGGAAGAAATAATATCGTAATAAATAACATCAGAAGACAGAAGCTGTACCAAGAAATACATCAAGACCATCGTCATGCCGTCTATCTGTGAAAATCTAACCTCATTTCGAATATCCGTTTTAACAGCAACAAATTGTGCCAATAATAAATTATTGACACTAAAATCCAGATCAAAAGGAAACATAATCCAAGCGAGAATTGTAATTCATGACGCGAAATATAACCATAGTAACTCAAAGACATATCCTGGTCACGGCACCAAATTGTACTGAACCCCCCCTGAAAGACCCCTCCTATCCTATATACTCTATAAATACTATTAAACCTAAGATTACTATATGACCCTATCACACACCTAACTTTACATTACGCTCATGAAAACCATTCTACTTAGATATTGTTTCTTAATAATCTGGAATTGGCAAGTGATCGTTTAGTCTAGTGAAATGGACTCTACGCAGTGACCGTATAGAAGTAACCCTGACTCTTTTTATCGAAATGAGTGACCTAACAAAGATGTTCTGAGTTTAATAAACCTACATTAAATACCAATGACCTGCATTCATTTTCCTACTTAGTTATACGAATAATAGTTATAAAATCTAGTGCAAACATTGGAGTTTTATCACTCAAACCTTTCAGTAAGTATTATAAGCATATGATGCCTTACGCAAGCTAGAGATTTAATGTTTAATTGATACTAGTTGAAGATACGCACTTAATTAGTTGATAGATAATAGTTATTGATCTGAAATTAATCCTAAAATAATTCCTAGCATTTAAGAGTGTGTTTAAGTTAAAATTTAGAATCAATATTTATAAATAAGGAAGACATAAGTATTTATTGAAATTCCAAGAGTTTTATTCCGTATTTTATGCAAGCACCTCCTTCCCCACCCTTGCACCTGTCCACCCTTTTGATAATGGAACGCCAAGTCTTGGGGAGTTTCACATAAATACTAATGTCTGTCATTTGAATTTGAGGCCACTTGACTCAACAAAGTACAGACAGAAGTAAAGCAACTTTGCCTTTTTAGGCATGAAGGTACAAGAAGAACCTTCTTCGAGCTTGAAGGTACAAGAAGAACCTTCATATGAATACTTATATATTGATAAATTCCACTGCCTTCGTAGGCTTGTAAGATTGAAACACTACACGATATTACATACATGTTAATAAACTTTGGGATCCATCTCATAGTTAAATGACATGAAATAACAGGCTCTACCTAATAGTTTGATAAGTAGGATGTTACAGAAAAGCCTCAGGCAGCTGTCAGCTTGTAAATAACGATTAATTATTCGCACAGTTAACTTACATTCATAAAACAGTAGCATTTTGCTAGCGACTCAGCTTCAGCCCTTGAGCGTCAACCACTGAACTTTCTCAGTTGTCACAAGTTAATGACTGTAGGTCAAGCAGTTTAGAATAAAATACTTCAGCCCTTGAGCTTAGGTAAATATGTGAAGATTTGAATAATTAGCCAACTTTAGGCGATACTGTAAATCCTTATATGACTAGTAATATGATTGTATAACTTGATAAGACATTTTAGCTGTAATCCCAATGGTTATTTGGTATAATAAGTATATAATACTTTGATGGCATTCTTAAGATGATACATCTCGCATATATACTTGGTAATTTATATTAAATAAAAGTTTATTTACTTTGTTTTATTCACTAGGTACCATTGTACATGTCTCCTACAGAACCTAGTTTATTTGACTAGCTATTTTTGATACTATTTATTCTTACTAACATTTAGGAATGGACTGATCAATCATTATCTTAATACATGCGCAAATCCTATTCCAACAGTGGGCATAAGCAATCTTGCCACTGAGTTTTAGTCATGTCTTAACGCAAAGCAATTTCTATCTGAATTTAATGGACTTTAGAGCGCACAGACCTATTATCAAGTAGGAGCAAAAGCATTTACAAAGGCGGACCTATCCCACATAAGATTTCTCCCAGTCAACCCCAGAGCATCCTAAAGGGCTAGTTCATAATATCTAGTACAGAATTTAGTTTATTTTAGCATGGTTTATTATAGATAACTGACTGAATATGGAGTTTCGCATTTATGATTAAACACTAGCTAAAATATTATTGGCTATTCACTTTCCTAAAACACAGTCTATATTATAACACAAACAACACAGAAAATCACATGTAAATACACACGGTTATTGGTAACACACAAGAATACACACAATGAAATAAACACAATTTGATATAGTTATTCACACAAATTATACACATAAATTCCGATGGCAGTATTATCAGCTCTCCTGAAAACACGGTCATCTAACTCAAAGTTATAACATGGAACAGACTCACAGAAATCTCCTGTCAGCATCCTCTGCTGCTCACTGGTTCCCACCATGATGAGACACCTCTCACACCCGCATCCTACGGGCGGAGATATCTCATCAGCACACGCCGACCCGCAGTCTCCGACTCCAAGAACCCGTTGTCTCCAACTCCAAGAACCCGTTGTCTCGATGCTCCAAGAACCCGCTGTCTCGATGATGCTTCAGAGGACAGCTGTCCACGGCCAATTCAGCTTGCTAACCGCACTTGCATTGAATTTAATAAATAGACTTAGCTTTCGAGCTATTACTAAATGAATTTAGAAGCGCAATTTGAATTTAACACTGATTTTAATTTACTTTAACCTTTCATCTGAGGGGAAGTCATGTAACATGTCATGACTCCTCAGTAAACTAAATTTCATAGCAAACACAAATTGATATCAACACTGAATTTAATTTATTTTCAACAACACTTATTGAATATCGAAACAATACGGTTTAGCACTGGTTTTGGTTTGTATTCTCACTTCTGAAATACTTTATGCCCACAATTGGACGATATCACACTGCAATCCTCTTTGGCGCTCTGTATTTTGACTAAGTCCAAACGGTGGACATTAGAAGGGCGAATATAATTTATTTAATACTTTAGCGTATCACAATTCACTTGGTAAAATAAAATGAACTGATTAACTTGCAACGCGACGTGTCTCGAAATTCAACTTTCGTACGAGAACCTTTCAGCGCGACGTCGTATAATTCACTGTTTTGAAGTACGCAACCACTTCTATTTATGACATTTTTTCAAAAACGAGCGCCATACCAGTACGACTGGTGTTCGGCCAATCAAGCGTCTTAATACCAGAGCCATACCAGTGCCACTCGTTTTCGACCAATCAGAAAAACGTAAATCAATACCGATTTACAGGGTTGTAATCAGTCCTTCAGAAAATCTATTTAAGGAAAGTAAAACTCTACTGCTGTCTAGAATTAAACCACGCTTCGTTTCTCGTCGATATTGTTTTTAGTTGAAACAAAATTGCACTTGAAAGTGAAATTTTGTTTCTTTAACTTTTCCAGAAAATATTCGCAAATCCTTTGTTTTCGAACAAATTAATGAAATTGAGACTATGTCTACATTATCATCGATAAAATTATAGTATTTCCGAGTAATATACTGGCATTTCGACAATGTTACTACACATCATTAATTATTGTACAAATGGTTTAAATATATTACGAAATCCGGCCTAGTGGCCCTTTCTTTTTTTTCTTTCCCTTTCTTAATTATGACAAAGGTCATAATCATCATTAAGCCTAAGTTTCTCTCATATTAATCCAAAGTTGTACGGTTTTTCGATACTTTGTTTTGATTTAAAGATTAATTAATTTGGGAAAGTGACGAACTCCTTCACATTGAAGCCTGTTCCGTTACAATGTCCGTAGCTGGACACAAAAACTTTAAAATACGATTACCACTTTTAGCAAGAACTATGCGAAATCTGCAAAAACTCACTTTAAATAATGTACCTTTACTCAAACATGCTTGGAAATGTGAACATAATTTTGACAACCCTCTTCGAGTTAATCCATGCTTTACTGATCAAATACATGAGAGCAGGCGGCCAAATTAGTCGAATGAAAATCCGTGATTTGAAAATGGAACTATCTTTTTACTCCGAAACATGGCAACCACGGAGGTAACTTAACAAAAGTTTTATTTAAATTTCGAACTGCCTTGCAAATTGAAAGTGAAAAAAAAACAAATGAACATTTTGGCGCGGGGATAATTTTCCCCGCTAGGTAATAAACACGGGTAATAAATTATTACCTACCTATATTAAATTCCTAAATCAATGACGAACTACAATAATTTTCCCCGCGCCAATATGTTCATTCGTTTTTTTTTACATTAGACAGCTTTCAATTTGCAAGGCAGTTCGAAATTTAAGTTATTACTAATTATTGTTGGTATATTTTGACAAAATGAGTGTGATGTGAAGCGTTAAAGAACGTTGATGCATTGACGCCACTTCACTTCCATTTTAAGTGGAAATACCGTAATAGAAAATTTGTTGCTGCCAAAATGTAGGTATTTATGTATAAATGTATGACATAAAATGTTCTACATACATAGGTAATAATATGCTACTGCCATGAATTTTTTCACATTTCCAGAAGCAACCGTTTAGCTGGCAGGGGGGGGGGGGGACACGTGACTCTAACAAAAATTACCGCTTTAAAGCTTAATATTTCGCCAACGGATCCCTAAATCGAAAAAATGGTATTCACACACCAGCAATATTTTTGAAAGACCTATCCAACGATATCCCACACTATGGGATTCACAAGAAAAAAAAGTTCACTCCCACTTTGCGAGTATGGTAGGTACTCTAAAAAAAATGTTTTTCAAAATTTTATTCTACTCATTTTGTAGGTTTAATTAATTTATACATATGCCAAATTTTCGTCAAAATCGGTTGAAAAATGCGACCTGTAGAGAATTACAGACAGACAGACAGACAGACAGCCGGACAAGAGCATTTTTGGCCAGTCTCGAAACGTAGACGCTTCGCTCGCTTCGCTCGCTCGGTCAATTAATAGTTTGAATTTCCGCGCATTTATTTGCGAAAACTACTATACACGCCTTGGCCACAACCAGGCATTGATGGACTCGTATATGTTTATACACGTTCGTTCATCAACGCCTCAGTTGCGGGCCGCTGCAGTAAGTACTATATACCAGTACCCCAACTTCTTAGTGCCAGGCTTACCCTATACTTCTCAAACCTCATCCAGGCTCACGGCGAGAAATCTCAAGTGAGTGAGCGAGTATGAGTGTTTGTATGAGGCGGGAGCGAGAACGAGACGCCGAGAAACTATTCGCATTCACGTTTCTCGGGTGTTCTCGGGGCTTCTCGCCGTGAGTCTGGATGACGTATTAAAGTATCGTTGGTACTCAGGAATGTTCGAATTACCGGAATTACCGTGGGGGCTGCGAGCACCCACTAAAGAGATCCTATCTCTATGTTGGTACTATTATATATTCTGGTTAATTTTTAATGATATACTGATCGACACAGCACACCCCCAAATTATAGTGTGTTCTAAGTAATTGTAAATATATGTAGATAGGTGTATCTGTCGACGGTACCTTCCTCGTACACACATTTACCGGTCGGTATACTCGGTATATACCCTTGATGTACTAAATATTTTACACGGTGCGTCCTACTCGTGGATATATCAACGTGGAATATGCTTTCAGCTTCCCCTTTCCACGCCTACTCCAACCACTTTGAAGTGTGACGGCTTCATTCGGAGGCCAGTTCAATCTTTCACGAAAAAAATACCGTCAAGTGCGAGTGCAATTCGCTCGTCGAGAGTTTCAATAATATTCAAAACATGAACTTACGAGTAGGAACTCAGACATTTAATGTGTGCGAGTGAGAAAATAATATGTTACGGCGGTGTTACAAATAGGTACTAAGAAAGAAAAAATTAACACGCTCTCTATCAGCGAACTTTAATAAGTAAAAGTTCGCTGCTCTCTATATTATTTTCTCTCTCTGTACAAAGCATTTTAAGATAATGATTGCACTAAAGTTCATTTTGTACGACCTCGGAGGCTTGTTTCGGGTAAACAAGGTTCGCATTTTATTGAATGGACTATAACGTAACTTGAAACCACCCCGGTTCGAACAAAGGCTTGAGACTATTTGGAAAAGTTAGGTTGTTACCTACCGGTAATGGTTTGTGGTTATTATTTTTCGATATACAAGTAAGACTTGCCGCATTCTTATGATTATATTTACCCTGTATTGAAAAAAGTGAAACCAATAGCTCGTATGTTCGTATTTCAGGAAAAATTCGGCGGAACCCCTCTGTTACAAAAGTTTTTTATTCAATTTCTCGTGTGTTGTTCCTACGGTTAAATTGATTTCGCCGAACTTTAAAACTTGTGTAATACTTTTCGGTAGTGTAAGCACCTTTTAAACGAGTATATTACTCAGTTTTATCGCGCCCCTGATAAAAATTTGATACTGTGTTTCTCACACTTGGTGTTTCCGACCGATGTATACCATGTTTGTCACATAGTATGGTTATTTGATTATGGCATTCGAATGGATACATTATTATTTTGTAACATTGAAGTGAACATCTTTTTGTAGTCGACTGTACATATTGCAGATCTTGGGTGCAGATTGACTATACAATGAAACAAAGCAACTGAAAACTTTGTCACCTTATCTCGCAGGTGAGCAGACTTTTTCCTTGCTGATTTTCCTGACAAGTATGACTAAGTAGTTTTTAATAATTGACCGAGCAAGCGAAGCGTCTCCGTTTCGAGATTGGCCAAAAATGCTCTTGTCCGTCTGTCTTTCTGTCTGTCTGTCTGTAATTCTCTACAGGTCGCATTTTCCAACCGATTTTGACGAAAATTTCGCATGGGTTTAAATTAATCACGCCAACAAAATGAGTAGAATAAAATTTTGAAAAACATTTTTTTAGAGTACCTACCATACTCGCAAAGTGGGAGTGAACTTTTATTTTCTTGTGAATCCCATAGTGTGGGATATCGTTGGATAGGTCTTTCAAAAATATTGCTGGTGTGTGAAATCCACTTTTTCAATTTAGGGATCCGTTGGCGAAATATTAAGCTTTAAAGCGGTAATTTTTGTTAGAGTCACGTGTCCGTCCCCCCCCCCCCCCTGCCAGCTAAACGGTTGCTTCTGGAAATGTGGAAAAATTCACGGAAGTAGCTTATATAACGTAGTTAAAAGGAAAACTATGACAGCTAAGTAGGTTCTATTAGTTTTTGAGTAATAGTCAAATCTGAAGAAAGTCGAAAAATTAAATTACGAGTAGGTATGTTCATAGAACTGCATACGTAAAATAGGAATGATTTTTTTTTAGCGTGAATTCCATGGTGTTGGGTATCGTTGGATAGATTTTTCAAAAATATCACGGGTATGTGGAAAACATTTTTCGATTTAGGGATCCGTTTGCGAAATATTAAGCTTTATAGTGCTAATTTTTGTCACTTTAGTACCATATCTCCAACTGCAAAGTTATCTGTTCGTTTCCTTTTAGGTTTGGTTTATAAGGGCTGGCGAGGTCTACTGTTCTCACAGAACCACTAGTTTAATTTGGATGGACAACAGTGAGGTAGGCGTCAGTTAGGAGCACGCTAAAGGTCAACTTTAGCATTAATTAAAAGCTTTTGTAACGTGTATAGAACTTTTCGGACAACCTATCCTATGCAGAAGTTTGAACCATTTTGTGTAAAGTAGAGGCAGCGATAGCTTCATGAGCTTTATGTCGTTAATGTGTTTTTTCAATGAACTACTCGTACCGTCTCCACAGAGAAATTTACATTCAATATGTATGTACCTAGTTTTAGTCTTTTCATTTGTAAAGGAAGAAACTCCGCCATAAGGTACTCAACGGCTCTAGGTACATCTTAGACTTATCTACGACTATGTCTGCGCAACATGGTTGTAAGAGATATGTAGAAAATCTATTTCTCCAGAGTATAATACACTTTTAGGTCAGTGCCACATGTTATGAGATATTTCTAGTTTGTGCGATGGGTAATAAAAATATCTGACAGCATATTGGTATTGATTCTTTGGAAACGAGTCTGATACCTACTTCCATATTGTAAATGCAAAGTAAATATTTTACCTATGTATATTTAAATTATATATAGTATTTCTGTATATATATTAGTGTGTTAATTTTTTTTATGTATGTTTAAATAAATATTATATATTTAAGCTATTCGATTAAAACCAATGAAAAAAAAAAGATTACAATTAAATCCTATTATCAAAGGTTTAAATTTAACATTTGATTCGTCAAGGAAAATATACCCGTGGTATTGTAATAATGTAGAAGCGAGTTATGTTTTCTACTACAAACTAAACTGGTTTTGGTGAAGATGGTCTTTATTTGTGCAGAACATTATTTATATTTAATACTCCTATATGTTTTAGCTTGTGACTCTAATTACTGTTACCTAACGAATTTTTGGGTTTTTCCCCGTGGTCCCACCGCGCTCGAGATGGAATTTAAAAACAAAACTATCGTAGCATACTAGCTAAAATGTAGCGACGACTTTCGTCAAAACCTTGATTCGTCAAGTTTGATATTCGTTAAGGCAAAGTACAGATTATATAGAAGAAACGAAATCAAACAATAAAATTCTTCTGTTAAGTATTTTGCGCCTACCACGCATTATCTGTATGACCTAAAGGTAGAAGTTCGCTTTTTTTGTTTATAATGCGTGCAATAAATGTACGAGAATCATCCATTACATCTCCTGCTGTGATTTTTACATTTAATTCTGTAAATAATTAGAAAATATAAAAACCCTGTGCCTGGTTTCATAAGCAAAGCTATTATTTTGAACAATAATGAATAAGCTAATTTTCAGGGATGTGCGGCGATGCGTAATTATCCATTAGAGGGGTTTGGGAGAAATCGTCGTATTTGGAGCATGCAATGTCAGTAATTCACAAATAATGAGACTTTATTAAGACTAAAATACCTGTGTGTTTAGTAATATATCTATTTACATAATACTTTTGGCATTAATTTTCTTGCCAGATGAACCAGCGTCCTGAAAATAGGCAAAGAACAACAAGATGATGGAGGCGGACGACCTGGCGATCACCTAATTATCAGCGGATGCAGATGATGGTAGAAAAATTAGAATTATTTTAGCTTAATATCAGTGAAATAATAATAAAATATTTTTTTTAATTAAAAGTGAGATTAGCGGGGGGACCGGTCGTCGTCGAGACCCTTAGGCGGAGGCGTTTGTCCAGCAGTGGACGTCTTTCGGCTGATACGATGATTATAATACAACATTTTAGTCAAAGAATTATAATAAACTGTTGGGAAATTTGTATAATATGGGAGTAGATAAAATACCATATTTGAAATATGATTAAATAATAAAAGAACAGACTGTACTTACTGAAACACGGCACTTGTCTATATTACCTATACCTATCTCTAAATAGCGTTGTCAATACATACACCATGTGCCTAAGCACACTGTTGATTTACCGTCTATCTAAAGCAAGACTCATAAATTTTCTCGACGGAATCAATTTATTGAAAAATTCTCGGGTAATTGAATTTCCTCTGGAGAGGGTTCGTTATACCTCTACTCACTCATGTGTGCTCACAGACACGCCTTTGTGGATTTTCCCAGTTTTCAGGGGGAATACAAAAAATTAAAGATACGACCACACCGCACAACCTATCATTCATTCACCATTTTTTACCTGAAAAACGTCTATACTATTATAAAATTGTAACGGGAATATTTCTGTAAATTGAAGAGTTAAAAAAAACTATTGGAATAGGTACATACGTTATTTAGGTTTAAACATTTTAAAAAATTTCTTGTCTGTTTGAACCCGCATGACGCTAAAACTACTGGGCCAATTTGACCCGGGTTTTTCATTTATTTGAAAGCATGTGGTCTGACTTAAAATCTGGTGTATCTACTTGGATTTTTAAAATTCTAACCCTAAAGGAGTGAAAAGGGATAATAAGGTATGTACGGGAATAAAAATTTACAGATCATAATATTTACATGCCGCGGGCAACAGTTAGTTTAAGTAACATATACGATAGTTTTTGATGCTAACGAAGTCGCGGGGCATAAGCTAGTATTTAAAAAAGTTACTGATTTTTATCACGTATTTTGACATAAACCAATGACGTTATAAAATTCTATGTAAAATTGTATAAAATGACATACCTACTTACCTATTTAAAAAAATTACGACGATAGTTAAATTGCTTCAACCGTTTCTGAGTGAATCGCAATAGAAATATTTATTTTGTGTGGGTTAAAATAAAATCATTCTACTCGTATGTATATTTGCGATGCAATGACGAAAAAGATTTGAGATTTTCCTCTCTTGATCGTGGCTTAAGAGAGAAAGCCTTGCTGTCATTGTTACGGCAAAGGATTGGGCTGCCATCATCACAGTAATATTTCTTTCACGTTTACAGACGTGTCCGGACTCCGGACTCGAAACTTTATATACGGTAACATCGCTTCAATGTGATCGTAAATACCAGGATTTTTTCCTTCGCTATCATTGTCAACGGAAAACGCCCAATAAATCTATTTTGAATAGAGAACTTCGACAAGGTAATGATGATGATGAAATACCAGATTTAGACTTAAAATATTGGGTAATACAAAAGGGAAAATTTTAGTAGCTATGACTATTAAAAAGTATAGCCATTGGAACAAGCTAATTAATTCTAAAAGAAAGGGACAAGAACAAGAGGGACAACATAAAAATATTGACAAAAGCGGTAAGTATTTTAAACCTTTTTGTTGTGTCTCCTGTCTGTGCTGCAGGAGTATAGTTTTGAGATGGGGTAGTAAGTTGTAATTAAAGAGAAACGTTCTTAGGAGACTGTGCTTAACTTTTTGAGACATTTTGACCTGGATTCACAGATTTTGAAAATGTCAATCGACTTCTCCCATACAATTTGCAGGAAATGAGGAGACTCAGGGCTTCTTACACCAGTTGCTGATAAAGCCCCAGATACCCTATATGCAGGTTATCTACCAGATACCCGTTTTTTTCGTTTTCACAGGTATCTGATTGCCTTATCTGTCCGATATACCGTCTTATAAACTTACAGCCAGATCAAGGGGCTGTTATTTCTTTATCTGTCGGATATGGATTGTTTTTCTTCGAATTTAACGCGGTAATACTTCAGTTTTGTGTTAACTTTTTATGATATATGGATTTATCACTGTTTCATTTATAAATAGTACATTACTGCCGCGGCCCGCAACAGAGGCATTGATGGATGAGCGTGTGAATGTAGGCCGAGGCGAAGCTGAGGCACACATACGTGAGTCCATCAATGCCTGGTTGAGGCCAAGGCTTATATAATGCTATTCTCAAATAATGCGCGGAAATCCAAAAAATATCAAGTTTTATTAAAATTGTGAACCGTCTGCACTGAACGATCACGACATAGGGTTGTCACAATACTATCGGCAAATCAAAATACTTTTGGCCATATCTCCGGAACGGCTAGTGCTAGAACCATGTTCATGTACTCAAATGAAAGGGCTCGACGAGATCTAGTTGAATATAATATAAAATAAAATCACCCTGTATATACAATTTTATATGAATATACAGGATGTTTTTTTAAATATTATATTCAGATAGATCTCGTCGAGCCTTTTCATTTGAGTACAAACACGAGGGGTCTAGTACTAGCCGTTCCGGAGATATGGCCAAAAGAGTGTTTTTTTTTCATTTGGCCATATCTCCGGAACGGCTAGTGCTAGACCCCTCGTGTTTGTACTCAAATGAAAGGGCTCGACGAGATCTATCTGAATATAATATAAAAAAACACCCTGTATATTCATATAAAATTGTATATACAGGGTGTTTTTATATTATATTCAAATAGATCTCGTCGAGACCTTTCATTTGAGTACAAACACGAGGGGTCTAGTATTAGCCGTTCCGGAGATATGGCCAAATGAAAAAAAAACACTATTTTGGCCATATCTCCGGAACAGCTGGTGCTAGACCCTTGTTCATGGTACTCAAATGAAAGGGCTCGATGAGATCTATCTGAATATAATATAAAAAAAACACCCTGTATATATAATTTTTTATTCAACAATTTCCGCGCATTATTTGAGAAAAGTGCTATACAAGCCTGCAATCAATGTAATTTCATGCATCATTCGAAATTTAAATAAAACTTTTGCTATGTTAAACGCAACAATGAATTGAACTGAAGAACTGAATTGAATGAACGGAATGTTCCAACTCCCCGGTAAATCGATGACAGTTTAGCTGCCCGATATTTTAACAGAGACTTGAGTGGTGAAAACGGAAAATATTATCCGACAGCTTTATCCGATAGATTACGTTATCTGTCCGTTTTCTATCTGTAACAATATCAGCAACTGGTGTAAGAAGCCCTCAAACTTACTTTAATACCCAACAAAACTTTTTACAATGGGTAAGTATATGGCTGCTATACAAAGATTACTGGTCGAAATTAAAAATAAAAAATTTGAATTCCTATTTATGGTGTAAGAATATAAGGTGTCGAAGGGTTTCACTTCTAAATACCTACTTAAAAGGTGCATACATTTAGTATATTTTTTAAATCTATATTTTGTAATTACTTAGATATTTCACCTTGCTACAGTACTATCTAAAGGATGACACTGAATTGAGGACAAGGGGTGTCCTGTGCTTAGTCACAAATTTCAGAGGCACAGAAAATATCTTAATTCTTGGTAGCCTGTGTATGATTAATATCTTTGGAGAACTGTCGAGGGGCACTTCCGGAGCGTAGTCTTAAGAGCCCCGCAATTTTTGCAGAACCTGCTGTTCTTAAGATCTTCACGTTCGTGCTTAAAAGTCGAAGTTATGATAAGTTGAAGAAGGATAGAAGCAGGAGAACGGTCTACTAGTTGCATTGATATTTACTGTAGGTGATACATACCAAAAACAGTTTTTAAGATCATTTGTGAATACAAATAATTGAAATATAATTTCACAAGGTTATTTAAATAATATCTTAGACTGGATACGGAGAACCGATGAACTCTTACAGGCGGACAATGAATCTTATTTTAAATTTAATGTAAGTATATGTTGTATTTATGTAAACAAAACTTACCTTAATGTCTGTCTTGAGTTAGTAGACAAAGGTAGTAAAGTAATATAAAATGCTTCGAGTTGAGAGCCAAATAATCAGGTTAGAAGTGGTTTATTATTCTGATAATACTTTATTATTTTAATAATACACAGTTTTTCCAAATCTGTGAAAGTCCTATGTCAATCTAAATAGGTACTCGACGGTGGTACTATGTACCTAAAACAAGGCAGACATTAAATGTTTCCCATTTCCGAAGCAAGCGTCCCTCAACAATGGTACCTCTGAATGGTAAATGCGTGTGGATTTCCGCCTCATTGTGTAAATAACCCTTCGCGATTTCGACAGTATAGATTATTTACACCTACCCTTACCTGGATGATGCCGAAAAGCGGATTCCCATGCGTACCTTAAGAATTAGGGTACATTTATTCGAAGATCAAGTGCTATTCAAATACGTTGGACCTATCACAAATATTTTTATGCTGTTCGTGCATAATAAATAAAAGTTCGTTCTATAAATATAGAAGATCCAAATAAAAATACATAGAACCAACAACTTAACTTAATAACTTTATAAACTAGGTTTAAACTGCAATATAAGTATATTGCCGTTCGTTCACCGTTTGAGAGCAGTCAGTAAATGTAGGTACTTAATTACATGCTAAGGTAGGATTAATCTAGTTTAGAAAGTTCTTAAGCTAAGTTGTTGGTTCTATATATTTTTATTTGGATCCTCTATACTTATAGAACGAACTTTTATTTATTATGCACGAATAGCATAAAAAATATTTGTGATAGGTCCAATTGCACGTCTGTAAAGGAAACCTGCATACACAGAGGGAAGAATACTTAGGCGCATATGAAGTTTACCAGCAGCAGATATCTCTTGTCTTTGAGACTTTGGTTTGCATTGCACACATACCAACAGACGATATTTAAAAGACCGCAGGCACGGCCTGGGGCCCAAATGAAGACAGCATAGAGATGCTAGTATGTCCAAACGGCCAACGGTACTCTAATAAAGCTGATAAATAAACAAAGGTATTATACTATTGCATTGGTATAGTGATTCGATTCCCTGTCGCTACTAAAGTTCCTAACTAATATCATCATATCCCAGCCACTATTTATATTAATAAAAAGAAGAAAACATTCTACAGATAGAACGTTGGACGGAAGTTGCCTCTGGTCATCATTATGATTGATCGATCACCAAGAACTTTAGTCAATTACTTAGATACCTACCGTCGCAAATTGATTTCGTACAGTACCTATACGAAGTAATATATATAGGTGTCTATTATATATAAATAATAAGTAATATATATAAATTATTTCATAATACAATAATCTACTTAAATGGATTTTCACACAGGGATTTGAGATAGGTACAGATTATACAAAGTTGTCTGTCCCCGTGGGAATCAAACCCACAACCCCTGGCAACTGGGGTGCGGTAGTGAGAATCTTTGGATAGCCAAATATTATTGAAAGAAATTCTTGGAAATATCTTACAAATAAAAACGATTACATATCATACTGCACTATAGCTGAAAAAATAATAAAAAATATCTATCCAAAGTAAGGGCAAGCCTTTACCAATTCATTGAGCAGCAAGAGGGGTTTTATCGAGAACTCGCAGACCTATTTGTCAACAGTTCACTTTACTGAAAAATTGGACTCTTATACTCTTGGTAGGATCTGCGGGATTCAGGGTCAGTTCAATTTTTCCTATTTCCAATCCCTCTGCGCGACGTGACATGACATTGATATATGTGATACTGAGGATTTATAAAAGTCTAGATATTAGTATTTGTGCTAAACAAAAATTCTGCCAGTAATGTGTATTTTTGATAGGGCTATTCCAAACAGTTCTATAACAACACCCACTCGGAAAGAATAAAAGGGCTTGCTAATAGGATTTGTATGAAAACGGCCCGGTATTTTATTTAGAATTTCTAACATCACATCATTTCTTTTGATAACATACATAGGTACTTTCCGAATTTTTAGGGGACTCACTTTCTTTTGAAGTTGTTGTTTTAGTAATTTGACTTGGAGTTGTTAAAATATTCTCGTTCGCTAACTTCCTAAACACTTTCCCTCTGTCTTTTCCCCGGCCACGAATAAAAAGGAACACGAGAAAATTATTTCACAAAAGCTGGAGTAGTTAGAGAAGGCGCAGATGTTTGAGATATGTTTTACCGAGTTGCGGTGTTGAGACATGTGGTCAATGTGGACTTGTTCGCAGAGACTGTTACATATTGTGTTATTTGCGAACTCACATTAAAACACGCATAATTTGATCATCATCATCGTATGTCCACTGTTGCACAAAGGGCTCCCCCAGAAATCTCCACGATGACCGATTCCGCGCTAACCTCATCCAGCTGAGCCCGCGACCTTCACCAGATCGTCAGTCCACCTATGTGGGAGGCCTGCCTTTACGCTGCGCCTTCCGGTACGAGGTTCCACTCGAGAACATTTCTGCTCCAACGGCCGTCATTTTTACGAGCGATATGCGCCCCGCCCAAATGATACCCTATAGGTTTTTGTGGTTGACAGGCTAACGAGGGATGTAACATAGTTATAACTATATATTCACACAGATATATTCTTTTTATTCACATTTTATTGCACCAATTCTACAAAAGCTGGAAACTATTATATACCTAATTACCTACCTACTCTGTGACAAAAGTGTATTAATGGCTATGGTATTTTCTACTAGTACCTACCTAGATTATGTCTCTCGTATAAATATCCGCTCTGCTGGAATTATAAATTCTCTCCCACTAACACAAGTAAACACATGACAATATAAATAATAAATGTACATACTCGTATTTTCTCCATAGTTTGTTGGAATAGTTTCATATTATTGGACAACCTAATTGGAAGTTTGGCCGCAAGAATCTACTGCCTGAGGCTGTATTGGCCGAGAAACATTGAGAAAGTATGTAGGTTATCTACGTACCACGTAACCTTCGTAACCTTATGCCGTGATAGTTCACGACTAGACTGGTACGCACACACATAGAGAGAGATTAAACTTTCGGAAAGATTGTTCCCGCGGGAAAAAAAATATCCCGCCAGCGGCTCCTCGCTGGCAACAGTATACAGGTGCTCTATAAAGTGCACAAACGAAATGGAGGGATATACTAAGATACTTTAAACTCTAGTAAAAAAATCTAGATTTTTTGTGTTTCACCTCAATAACCCCGGTAGCGTCATGTCATGAGTTACAGCCATTTATTTATGTAGTAAGAAATAAAATAAAATAAAAAGCGGACAAGTGCGAGTAGGACTCTCGCTCTGAGGGTTCAGTACATACTTCATCATCAACAGCCTATTAATATGTCCCCACAGCTGGGGCTCAGACCTACCCTCTCAACGAGGGCGTTTAGGCTATAGTCCACCACGCTAGCCCAGTGCGGGTTGGTGGACTTCACATGCGCCTAAGAATTTCCTCACGATATTTTCCTTCACCGTTTGAGAACAGTCAGTAAATGTACTTAAGTTTCGAGGAAAAACCCATTGGTACATGGCCGGGCGGGGATCGAACTTCGGACCTTTCGATATGATAGGCCGTGTCTTATCCCCGAGGCCACCTGAAGTACATACTTAGTTATAGAAATAATTCCAATTTTTAAAATAAAAGTAGTAATATCACAATGAAATGATAAAGTAGGTACTTACTAACATATATGGATAAATTTTCCATACGCAAAATTAAGTTTGTTGGTCATAGAAAAATTACTTTTTTTGTGATGTAACTACAAATTTACTGTTTTCGGATTTTTTTCATTACTTGTGTGTGCTATAAGACATTGCTTCTTGCCAAATTTCAAAATTCTAATAAGGGTTCCTTTTCTCCTCTTTGGAGGTACAGAACCCTAAATACTGAAAAAAATCTAGAATATTTTATTTATTTTATATTTTGTGTTAAATTAAACACTATCCTTCGTTTGTGGATTTTACTATGGGGCATTCTGTATAATAAATTCTAAAATAAAATCCAGAGGTCCGTCTCTGTGATGTCACGTATCAGTCGGTAATACGAACGTCCGTTTCCGTTAGCTGCCGCCGATTCCGATGTTTCGTTGGTTCCGACAATAGTTATTTACTTACATGAATACTAGTAAATAGGAAAAAATATATGTACCTATTCGATTGACAGTCTGACCACTGGCACAGAATATTTATTAGAACAATGCTGGCTGACATTTACTGAATTACTGCGATTCGTATTCGATCACGAGAAAAATGTATAAAGGTCTAAAAATAGCCTGAACAAAATAAAGCAAGCGATAGAAGTTTGTTCGGCAATAAACACGTAGCATCCGCGTCGTTCCGCCGTCGACCGTAAAATGAGGTTGCCTCGCAGCCGCCAAAACAGCTTCTATATTTCATTGTCGACAAGCTGAGCTGAATCCCCAACTCAAAAGGATTACTCGCCTACAGCGCATTGTAATATTCCGTCTTTCTTTTCTAATTTCACGTCTCAGACCTTGTATTCTAATCTTTTTTTCTCATCAGGAGTCGAGGCTTAATACACCACTGACGAGCAAGTATAGTATAGTTAAGTTACCTAGGTGTAGTAGCAATAGTACATTGTTAACCTAGGTGTGAAAGTAACTTATTTAAGTCCCGAGACGAGGGCGCCAATAGTTCGAGGGACCTCTAAATAAGTCTTGAACCCGAGGGAAACACTGTGCTTTTCATTAAGAATACACTGAAAGTAAAAACAAATACATAAAATGAGTGTTAATACTAATCTCTGCTATACGGAAGTATAAACAAAACTCTACAACTCGAAAAAACAAATGAAGATCGGATTGCCGCTTTTACGTCTACTTTGTTTTTTTTTCTGTGACCGGCCAGCTATTCTGCCATTATTTTTAATTTCCATCATTGAAAAAATGGTAAATATTTTGCCCAAATCTATCTTATTTTAAAGAAATAGTTGACAGTAATAATTATATTAAAGTCATTTAAAAATATATATTCTCTAATTATTACATAACTTTATGTTATTTGAATTTTACATCGCGCTGTAAATGAGTGGCTGTATAGACAGTTGGAACATGGTCCAATAGAAATGTCAACATAGTACTAGTTTTTTTTAAAGTAATTTGACAGCTGTCAGTTGAAAGCGATTCTCCCTAGGGCTGAAATGTATTACTTTCAACCCGCTACTCAGGCAACTTCAGACCTACTTTCAGAGTATGAGTAATGAAAAAACATATAATTTCCTAACCTAGTGAAGACAGCTTCTTGAAATTAAAAGTATATTGGAAACAGTTTTATATTTCGATGCGATCATAACCGTTATATACGTACTGTTCAAAAGTATAGCTACCTATACTTAGGAAATAATCCCAACCCTCTTAATATGATATTCATAAGTCACAATACAATATAAACTCATAGAATCACTTGCACGTAAATATTCTGTAGACGTTTGATGGCACTGACTATTTCGTTCAAAGGTTAAACTAAACTAACTTACCTATAAGTAACAATTACAATCTGATTACGGAATGGGTAGAGGCGAGTTACCTGTCACAGGCGGGACACTTTAATTTCCTGCCGCGTAGACGCTCTGTATATACTAGAGAACTAGTCTTCGACATCTAGCAGAGTAGCTTTTGTCATTATATTCATATGTGGCACTTTACTTCGCACTTGGAAATAGAAACGCCTTACGCACACGCGTATGTACATTGAATATTATGTCGTAGACAGATCGTAGAATTGGCCAGATCGTGATATGCCTAGGCATTTCAGATACGCCGCCATTTCATTATTTGGCCATAGAACATCCGCCATATCGTTCGACGAACATCTTTCGACGGTAGGGTGTCCAAAGTTTATCAAATCAAAATAAACTAAAAATTGTAAATAATTCGTTTTACACGCTTGTAGTGACGTATGAAGCGGCGTGAAATGCAACTACTTAACGATATACCCAGTGATCAGCGGGGAATATCGATAATTGGTTTATTTCGTCGATCCACCCGACTTTCTATTAGGCTTATCGTGATATGGCCGGCCAATCATGAAATTGCGGCGTATCATGAAATGCCTAGGCATATCACGATCTGGCTAATTCTACGATCAGCCCACGACATCATATACATTACTTAACAACCACTCGCAGCACCAGCTCTTCCGAGATAAGTACCCAGTGTGGTTACTCAAGGATGTGAGGCTGTGGTGCCGTTATTATGGTGTGGTATCCAAACAAACAAACATTCACACTTTCGCTTATATTATAAGTTTGATAAGGACAAAGGGATGCTTATTTTATGATTGTAGTTGACTACAATAGATGCATACTCAAACAGAACATCTGCACCCTGGGTAAGCCTTGATACGATTTTTGTTTGTATGTAAGTTGGTATCTTAAGTCTTGAAAGGAAATTCTCCCATATGTATATATAGGCCCGGCTGGCTGATAGTAGGTAGATATCTACTCTACTGAGAGCTTAGAGACTGCGAAGTTTATTTTCACTTTGCACACACTAGTCTGCGTAGGGCTTTAGCAAACTAAACTTGACCTGTACCTACTTCAAAGTCGAGTCATTATTTTAGTTGAAGTTTCGTAGTTGGAAAGACGCGGGCTGTCACGTCGAGAGTACCGAGTTCGATCTCCGGTCATGCATGGGAATGTGGAAATTGTATGAATGTGTCCGAAGGCTTTCTCGAAACTTAAGTAGGTACCTACGTTTAGTTGGCTACTCTCAAACGATATAGATTTGGTAGGCTATCTATATAGCCCGCTACGCCCTCTTTGAGACTGTTAGGCCTATGCCCTAACAGTGATAGGCTGCTGATTCGTTTGAAGTGTATTGTTTAATAATATCTATATTGACTATACATATACCTACACACACACGCTGCGGTGAGGAAAGGTTTAACTAAAACACAAAATATAGCTTTTAAATGTTGTGGAGAGGCAGTTTATCTTATATTTTATTTTTCTATGTTGTTAAAGTAAATATAGTTCAAGTGATTCTGTACGGTGCGAATGACGACTACAATATACTAAATTATTATATCTTCTTCTCATGTAAGTGACGTTTGTCTTTTATGAGAATAAAGTATATTTAAACCTTAAATAAAAATACTCCTAAACGATACTTTCTACCAAATTAATGCTCTGTACCCATAGAGTTAGTATACTAGCTATAGAGTGCGCGCATCGCTCATTGCCCATTGTGCCAAGTGTAAGCAGGTGTTCTATGGACGCTTCAATATCGATTTTTTCTAGATCGTTTGTTTCTGTGAATCGTGTTTACAGCTTGGCACTGCAAATTTTACCATGATTACTCCAAATCTTAATAAATACCGGCGCGAGCAACAATCAGCGCTCCTGACGTTTTGTGACTAGTAGCGTCGCTCCGAAAATTTCGAGACTGTTCAAACTTGCTAACGCGCGCTCTATGTATACTAACAACTCTCTGTCTGTACCTGATCCGCTGGGCGAGGGGGGGGCCGGGGACGTTCGGGCGCTGAATTTGTTTAAAGTAAGGTACGCGAATTCTCTATCGGATTTAGTGCCGGCATTGGAGAGTTGAAGCGAGTTGGAATGTTCAGACCATTTCAGACCGCATTCCCGAGTACCTTCAGTCGCAAAGCTGATGAGCTTAACTTTATTGCATGAGACATTATGTGTGATATATACACAGTACAGATAATCATTGCAATGTCTAAATAGGTATTAGACAATGATTATCTTTGTAAGGACTCTTTATGTGTGCGGCTATATTTTTCGTATTTCCTCATTTCCTTGGAGTGACTTTATGTAGATAGCCAATTGGCTAACAGACATGTAACTCCAGCACTTCTTTAACTTTATCTCCAACTTCTGAGGTAGCAAATGATATCGATTTTTAATTCCTACTGAGGAGTTGCGAGCACTGAGCACTAACGTTTCAGTTTCATTATTAGAAGTAATCGTTCCCACGCATGCAGCTGGGTACCCAGCCTACTAGACAGGAATCTATCGACTATCGATGTACTCGCGATAAAGTTTGTGAAGTCTATCGGTAGGCCTATCGATAACTATATGATGATTATAGTGTCTGTAGTCTGGACCGAATTAATACTATCGATAGAATTGTCTTCAGCTATCTATGGTTTCGTTAGTATTCTATAGGTACAGTCAAGTCTGTGAATACAGTTTGGCAGTTTTTTTAATGTAAACTGTGTTAGTTACAAATAAATTATTTTATTATTATTATTAAGAAAACGAGAAAGTATAAGATAGGTAAGCAGGCACATTACAGGGCTATAGTAATGCTATGTGGTATAGTAATGTGCCTGCTTACCTGCCTTTTTCATTGAATGTTCTATACGTAATAATATTATAGATGTAGTATTGTGACGTCACAATAGCAGAAGGTATCGAATTTGATAATAATAATAATTGAAAATATTTATTTTTAAACATTTTACATTTATGTTATAAATATATACCTATTTCTGTTTCTATAAATAGTGCCTACAATATAAAATGTAATTTGGTTCTAGTCCAGGTGGCAGCTGTTGCCTAAGAAACCTAAGATAGGATTTTAACGTGCTATAAACACGAATGTTAAACATGGTCGTTGGTCGATATCTACCTAAGTTCTTATTTATATTTCATTTTGACTAAAAATTATCGAAACGCTAACCATCGACATTTTACAACACTTTCTGCACACATTTTAGGTTCGATATAACATACTTACTCCCCACACTTGTTTTCCATCATTAATCTTCATAATACGATATTGTTTCTAAATTGTTTTCCATATAATTTAATGCACTGATTTAACAACATCACAGTACCAATTGTTAATGTAATATACAATGTATAATAGCTTATTACATAAAATAAAATATATAAATTACTCATAAATTGACACCATTTGGTGGTACATTTTTTATGAAAGCTGAATAAAAGAGACAATCATCTCTGGCGAGATCCTGCCGATAAGTCTGTTGAGTTATATTAAGTAGTACATCGTGTTGTGTTTACCATCAACATTGTTTTACGGTTTTTAAGTAAAAAATAGTAGGTAAGTAAGTACTAGTACAATATTAATTTATCCCCTATTTATCCCGTGGACTAATATCACGTGAATGTTGGTTGTGACCTAATACATTTTTTTCTCCAGGAAAAGCTTCATAGCAAGATCAGCGAAGCGTTTTCGCGAAAAGGAAAGGACATTTTGGAGTGCTATGATTTATTGGGACTCAAATATTTGAGTGCTTGTATAGGTGCCTAAGTACGCCTTATCTAAAACGTTACATAAATATTACGTAGTATCGTCGTCGAAGTAAAAAAGCAATTGTAACGGCATTAGATAAATAGAAATAGGTTTATGTACTTTCAATGCGAGACTGAATTTATGAAGGAGGAATATACAATTTTAAAACCATACATGTAATTACTATATATTTTACTGCCTCATTGGATAGTCGTAGGTCGTCGGACTCGAGCGCCAGATGGGCAAGGCCCAAACCGAATTACATACACTGGGGACAGACATTTTGTGAATTGTCTTGTCTTGGTCTAAGCCCCATACTGAACCAGAAAATCTTAGTGTACCTATACACTTATATTTATTTAAACTTAATTGATCGATCGTGATCCCCTGCCGATGTTTGTCATTAGTTTTTTTACACACTTACAATGCGAGGAACGATGCCCACATCACAGAAAAGAGTTGCGTCCCTGGAGGATATGGTGTCCTCTGATTACGCTCCGATTCACCTTTCTGTCGCTCGGGGACGCCAGGCCGATCGATGATAAAAGTAATTTATACCTATAAATATAAAGTATATAAAATACGAAGCACGGTGTCAGCAATAGGTAGGTAACTGATATTCGTCTGTATAAAACCACTCCCACACAGGTTCGGCGGCGATGATATAGGGATTATGTTTAAGATTCTATACCACACTGATGCGGGCGAGGCGCGTCCTGCGTGCGGTGCAATTTTGTATGGAGCTTAGGTCGAGCATGCCCGCCTTTAAAATGATGTCAGATAAAACCCGGGAAAACATAAATAGCATAGTGTAAAATAAATAGCACAAAGTAAACATAAATTGGAAGATTTACAACGCCCATGATTTATTGATAACACTATATTTACAAACGACTGCGTAGGGTGCGTTTTCACAGAAACAGATCACTCTCAGCGGAAACGTGTATATATTGTTCAATACAAATTTACATATTAGTAGGATAATGCGCTTGCATATCTTTTACCATTTATTGTTCTCGGACCATAAACAAATACACAAATACCTATCTAAACATAGCGAATACCTGTTACTAAAATATAAGACAGATAAATAAACTGGTGTCTGACTAGTCAGTCTGTACCTACCTAGTAGGTACCTATTAATTGAATGAATCAACAGCAGTAGGTAGAAATGATAGAAGACTGATTGGACTTAGGTAATCGAGCAATAAAGACCAAAACAATGTCCAGTTCCCAACAAACAATGTTACAGCTTACATAAGTAATTAATCGTTCTCAATTCATCTTAAGTTTTGGAGATTAACGACCAATTTCTTAAAACATGGATTGGGATTTCCTAAAGAAATTAATGAAATTGAAAGTAGGCACGCCTTCTCCGTGTTGCTACATTCGGCAGCTTCGGCAAAGATGAGTCAACCATTAAAATAAAACGCGCTAACGCGCGATATCGTAAAACTGAAGTAGACTGCAAACGTAGTCGAGTAAAAATAATATTATAATGTTTATGTTTCTAATAGCGCTGTTGGCCTACACTCTCGCCTCATCGCATCGCTTGAAATGTTTTATAAATTCAAAATATTTTTATATTTTCTTAAACATTTTCTCTACAAATAATAATAATCTACTATAACATGGAAGTGAAAAGTATATACCTACTACCTGACTAATAATAATGGTTTGTTCGTTTCCTTGTCGGTTACGCTTTCACTGAAATTTCAATGAATTGCAAACGTGCAAATAGATTTTTACATTTGAGATCGTACCTATCAAATATTAAGAACGAGGTGTGGATTGTGAAAGGGGCCTTAGGACATTAAGGTCCAGCTTTGGAAGCGCTCTGTACATTAATTTTTAGAACGAGAAATCTTCGCGCTATCTCGTGGCGGTTGTTTTAAATGTATTTTCTAATACGTTAAATCCTAATAGGTACTTCGAAGTTTTATTGAGTTAAGAAGGCTAAGGTTTTTTTATCTACCTATACCTAAATGTTTGATCTGCTTTTTTAGTTCCAAACAGAAGTTGGCAAACTCAATTTGTCCTAACGATGAATTTGTACGAGTAAGTATAAGTTTGTATATAAAAATCATGCTTGAAACCATTAAACTTCTAAACTACGTACCTAATTGAAAAGTGCGTTACTATAAAATTTTATTTTAGAACAGCTTAACTAGCTTTTCAATACATAATATATAGCTTAAAGAAATTTATCAGAGACCATAGTCTGCAAGCGGCGCCCGTTAAACCATAATCAGTTGTGAAAACAATTTCAAACACGAAATTACAGCCAACGAGCCGCTTTGAAGTTAAGACCTACCTACGTAATTTCAGCGAACTGCGTTGACTTCAAACTTCCAGTTCAAAGCCTTATCTCACATTGCATAAAGTTTGTACTTACAGAAATTATATACCCTTACTAATGAAGAGAGATTGACAGAGTTTGAAGCTAACCGAAAAACTAAACAAATTTTTGATTAAATTAGCTTTGTGTATTTAACTTTTACTACATAGTAAAATTTCATTCTGTACATGTCATTGTCATTTCTCTAAGAGCTAGGATCCGAAACGAGGTGATCCACCAGAGAAGCATAGCCTTCGCATAGCTCAAAAGGTTAGTATCGTTGAAGTGGCAGTGGGCTGGTCACATCTGCCGGAGATCCGATAACCGCTGGGGTAGACGAGTTCTCGAGTGGAGGCCACGACTTGGCAAGCGTAGTGTGGGCGCTAGATAGAGCGGCTGGCAGTGACTGGATGCGGAGAACTGGGGATCGGGTTCAGTGGCGCGCCTTAGGTGAGGCCTATGTCAAGCAGTGGACTAGTACAGGATGATGACGACATGTCATTGTAATATGTAAAAAACGTCGTCAAATCATAAACTCACATATAAGTTTAAAAAAATTTAGTTAGTAACATTCAAAGTTCGGTGTTTCCTTACGATTGATTAAATATTTACAACTTGTTCCATAAGTTATGGACCATAACTCAATTTTCTTATTTTCAGTCTAGGTGATAGATGACCTAAATGCTATAATTTTATGATCTCAACTGTTTATGAATTCACGCATTATCCTTTACAACGCGAAGTGAGAGTGCTTTGGCCTAGCCCTTGGGGCCCATTTTCCAAAATTTATCTCAGGAACTGCAAGCCTATTCATGTGCTCGCGCCATTACGATTGTTATGGGTATAAAATCTACAAAGTATTTCATTTTCCGCGAAGATGAGAGCCCCATAACGGCTAAAAAAATAATTTCGTGTAGCATTTACAATGGAAACATAATGGATTCTACACGATTTATAACAGTTACCGTATAAATTTAAGCTATATTTTTCTTTTCTCTTTCAAGACGCACTTCTCCCTGTAAATGATTTTCTGTTACTTGGCCCAGTTGTTGAAAATACATGCCCATTCCGAAAGCTGACCCATTGTTGTGATTATGGCAGAATGCGTCGTTATAACGACTTTATTAAGGGTATTAAGTACATTATGAAGTAGGTACAGGTATTCCTTAGTATTAGTAGGTACAATTGGCAGTATACGCAACATTGACTTCTATAGTTCATGCCACCCTAAGGAAAATCGGAAAAATCGGATCTTTTCAATAAATCTATAAGTTTTTTGCAAAAAGCCGGAATGAATAATAATTGGAACATAGGAATGAATTTCTTTATCATCCGAGCTATTTTCAGGATCTATGCAAAAATCCGGCGTATATTAGGATAATAGCGAAAAACGGCTCACGTTTCGTAAGTCATGAGCGCTGATTGGCAGCTTTGAACGTTACGTAGGTATTTGACAAATGCGCGATGTTATAAATCGACTGATTGATGCCAATCAGCACTCAAATTGCCAAGCGTCCTAAACAAACTCTGATTTTTGCAAAGATCCTGAAAATAGCTCGGATGATAACGAAATTCATTCTTACATTCCAATTATCCGGCTTATTGCAAAAATCATAGGATTTTCGCAAAGATCCGAATTTTCCGATTATCCTACTACATCTAGTTAAATTTTTTTGAGATAAGTATTAGATACTTATTAGGTACTATCCCTACCAGACTATAACGTCAAATCACTATTCGCTATAGTCACACATCGAAACGGAAACGCGAATAACCTTGCTGTCAGTCAATTTGCGTTATTTTTGGCTACAGATCAAAAGATCATTCACCATCAAATCATTCATCTTAAAAGTGGGAAAGAAAAATAATTGCGACGTAACTGTAATAAATCGCTTAGAATCCATTACGTTCCCATTAAATCCGCTTGCCAAGGCGTGTCATGCTATTAAAACGTAAAAAGAAATGTGGTAGGCAAGTCTAATTGCTCAAGAAAATTACTTGTAAAACTGAATCGGCTTAAATAGTATACTTACCATCGTATAAGTACCTATACGATTTTAGTGTTTAAAGCAAAAAAACATTTGGAGACTCGGTAAAGTTACTTATAGTTCGGTATATAGTGTGCAACATGGAGGGGGGTTCTCAACTGCCGAATCTACAAGTTCACTGGACTATGCGGGTATAGAAATCTATCGATGACGTACGATAGCTTATGAATCAGCGAACTTTTTATGAATGTATTATTCGATTTATTACGTGTGTTTTGTAGCGACAGCGTACTGATGTACGTGTGTGCGTAGATCTCCCGCGAAAAATGGCAGGATAATGTATCGTATCAGAAGAAACCGCTATCAGGTAAACATGTTATATATGTATATTTTAAGAGGACTCTCCTCCTCCTGGTCGAGCCGCCGACCGAGTTGCTCTAAGCTCAGTTATATTCCCACCTACTTATACCTACATCTGCGTAAGTTTCTCGCGGATTGAAAAAGGGTTTGATTCGAGCCGAAACTGGAGTCAGTGGAGCGGGGGATGGGGCCGGTCGCCGTACTGTTGGAAATGCAGCGGGCAGCGACCGAGCCGGCAATGTTTCAGTTTCAGGCAACCGGCGGGCTCCGCTCTCCAGTTCACCGGCGGGACAGCTAAGGGACGCCCGCACCTCGCGAGCGGCCGCCGTTTCGATCCGCGACGAATTAATCGTGTCGTAACATCGAATACACATAGCTAGGCCTCCATAACTACAGAGCACAGTTTTTAGAATTATATCAGTTTTAGTTGCAAATGGCGAGTGTTGCATAGTGTGCATAGATAGAGCGTTGCACTGGTAGGTAAGTCTGAAATGAAATGCAAAGCATGCCAAAACCAGCTCAGTTCACTACTAAGTTGAATATCATTGTTACGTGCATTGTTCGATGCAGTTCACTTCATAGCCGATCCCTTGCAAGCTCCATGTTTGTCGCCACTGTAAAAATCCATAATTTGAATACTAAATTGTCCCCGGTTTTCTATTTTAATGTCTAGATAGGTAACACGGTCAGGCTATAGTTAGAGATGCGCTATGTAAGCGATTTGTACATAAACCTCACAAATGCAATAACCAACACGATTAAGCAAACGTTATTAATACGAAAAATATTTATAAATTAAAAGTACCTAATTACTTTGAAAATTAATCAAAACTTTGAAAGTCTCCCCCAGGAACTTAAACGATACTTATATTAGAAAGTTCTGGTATGGACTTTGAAATCTTCATTTATATTAATTGGAAAGTAAGTAGGTGATATGAAATTCAAGGACATTAGCATGAACAGTGAAAGTTTTACGATACTTAGGGCCTCTTACACCGCTTGCTGATAAAATCCCAGATACCCTATCTGTAGGTTATCTGACAGATAGCCTGTTTTTTTGGTTTCACAGGTATCTGATTGCATATAACATATATATTTTATATAGTCTATCACACAGATTTATCTGATAGATTAGTTTATCACTAAGATTACTATCTGTAACAATATCAGGAAGTGGTGAAAGAAGCCCTTAGTCCATCAAATAAAACAAATAATTATCTTAAATAAAATAAACTAAAATGAAGGCATTAAAATAGACATTAAAGAGAGAGATGAAAATATATTACAATAAAGTACTTACCTACAATTATTTAATTCTGCAGTTACGGCTGTTAGGAAGGTACTAAAAATTAAACTTATTTTTACGAGGGCTTCCGTATGAATAACTTAATAATCTGTGATAAAGTGTAACTTCTTAACTAAGGTATCGGCATGTTAACAGATACTTTTATTTAAATATATATACATGATTAATATAAAAATTAAAATTTTCTCCTGTACTTACAAATAGAGAATAATAGTGTCGATTCGGAGAGGTGCACGTTATAACTAAATTTTGGTCTCTTGTGCTCTATTTTTTATTTAAAATAAATAGAGATGGCATATAGTTTAGTCCTTAGACACAAGAAAATGTACCGGGTTTATACCCAAATTAAAAATATGGCGATTAAAATTCCCTCTGTCTGATAGGACCTCATCGTTCTGAGGATAGGACAAACTTTTTTTGACAGTTCTAAAATTCATGACATCTCTTTCTTATTTACTTATTTTTAAAGCAAGAGACTAAAATTTAGGACACGAATGAGTATTGACGTGAAGATCGGCGGGAGCAGTTTGTACAAATTCTACGTAAATATGTCTGTCCCTTCCCTAGTGGGAATCGAACCCCTGACGCTTGAGCTCAATCAATGACGTAACCCCAAGTCAATGAGACGGCTAATCAGCAATAATCAGCATCCAGTTAGCGTCCACCGTTTTGGACACAGCTCTCCCACCACACCCGCTCCGGTTTTTACACCAACCACTCAGGCTAAATTCAATTTGTTCGCGGAAATTGAGTTTTTGTAAAATCATCGGAGGTAATATATGTATATGTATATAATATGTCGATCTCCAGCCTACTATACATATACCTACGCATACCATATTTCTAGTACCAAACTCAATAGAATTACAGAGTCCAATCCTAAATATAGTCGTAACTATGTAGATATGTAAAGATTAATGTATTTTCGACAATGGCTGTAACACGTTGATAGACAGTCCCTAACCCGAAACTACTTTCAGCGACACCGAACACCCAAGCAAGCTTTTAACTTTCATTATAATATATTCCGAGAGGAGAGATCACGACTTACATAAGGCAGCGCAATAAAACGGCGGCGAGGGAAAATGTTTTTGTATTCTAATCTGTTCATCTACTTCAAAATGCTATAGAAAATACGGCCTACCAAATGTAGCGCCTTACTACAAAATTTAGTTCACTTAGTCAGTAGTAGTGCTTAACACTATTATACCTTGTGTACTACCTATACAGGGTGCCCTTCATAAGGTGCACAAACGAAATAGGTAGTACATTGTGCAATAAGGGTAGTAAGTAGGATATTACTAACGAGAGTCGGTTAGAAGCCCGACGCCGAAGGTGGAGGGATTAAAATGACTCGAGTTTGTAATACCGTTACTAGCCGTCATGCACACAATGTTTTTCATCACATTTGCGAGGAAATAAGTCAAGTTTAGTCAAGTTTAGACAAGTTAAGTTAAATCAAGTTAACTACTCAATTTAACTTAATTAATAAACCAGTTCAGTACAACCAGCTACACATTACAGCCCCTAGGGGTATAATATTGTACTGATTTTCATTACTCCCGCGGGTGAATAATATAGGCCATTGTGTTTCTGTATGCATCCATAGGTATAATATGACCATTTACGAGCAAGTTTGATGAAAAAAATTAAACCGACTTAATGTATATTTTTTCAAATCCGATTACATCAGATTACATGAAAGGACCAAAAATTGTCACGGGTTTCAAGTATTGGCAAATGAAAGAGGGGAAACGAGGCTATTTATACTCAATTCCAATTCCGTTATTATCTCCTTTTAGACAGAACTCCCTTGAATTGTCTGCAATTTAAGATTCAACAAAGACACCTAATCAGAGGAGGGGAAATTGATGAATATTTAACAGTTGTGCTCAATTTGTATTGTGGTAATGAATTGGCAGAAAATCTCTTAAAAAGTAGGTAAGTAATACAGTTTGTTACAAGAATTTCTTCCTACATACCCATGTTAAAACGTTCCATACGTTTGATCTAAATACGGCTTTCGGAAGCTCAGAAAAGTATTCACTATTCTAAGAATGTATAGGTATAAATTTGTTCTCTTAGGGGTGCGATAACTTCGGCCGGGATCGAAATCGGAGTTTCGTATCTGGGTAGTTATGAAGGAGGAATAAATGTTCCTCGTATGATACCGGTTTCGAAGAACGAATTAATTTTCCATTATACGTAATCGCGGTTTCGAGATTTACTCAACACTGCACTACCCACCGTATTACTATATAACATAATATATTAATTTTACATTTTTAGGGTCTGTATATCGCCTGTTTAGAAGATGAAATATTTAATTAATTATTAGCATCTCAAACAAAGATTTATGTTTATTTTTGTCGAAGTAAATTGGGTATTTTGCAAATTTTCGCAATTAAAATATTCGATTTACGATATTATGTTTGTTTCTACTGTAGAATTCCGATGAGTAAGTAAACTTTTTGTAGGTACTATATCTTAAGTTCCTTTCTCATACTATCTTTACTCTATATCCCTGACGGTTTAAGCAGAAAGAACGTTAAATTTTATGAAAGCAATTCATTGATTTACACTCTAGGTCCATAAATTCAGTATAACAACAGTACTTATGTCTAAACTGAATCCAGTACATGACATTGACTAAAGAAAACACATGTTACGCTTGTGATAAATGAGCAATTCATACCTATCCCTAATGCCTCTTATATACGCCCAATAAAATCCGACAGTGTTGGGTACGTGTAACAAAACTCGCCTACCGATGTCCAAAAATATTGACATTAATCCAGACCTTTCTGTCTCTGTGCAAAACAATTTACACTTGGACAACTGGATATTTTTGGGGTGGCTGGCTGTACACAAATTGTTTTGCTTATTTCAACTTTTCGTACAGCGTTTACCGTCTTTGTGTGAGATTCCCCTGGGAACTTATTTTTCTGTGAAAATAAAATATAGCATTGTCCGTCTCATAAATAACCTACATGTAACATTACATACAGATTCGTTGACATCTACCATGTCACCAGACACTTTCATATGATGAGTAGGTACAGGAAAAGAACAAAGATCTAAGTCACAAAATCAGTAAGCTCCATATACAAATTGCTATTACTCATTATTGGTACTAATTACTATTACTCGATAATGTTGTGGCAATTAATTTAAAACTCTGTGACTTAGACTCAGGGACTTTGTGACTTAGACCGATAATTACCTACCCTTTATTATTATCCGTTGATAAATATCCTGGTGGGTATAGAATTACGATCAAATCACAAAATTTTATTTTATTGTACTTACATGTGAAATGAAGCACCTGTCTAGCATACACTTCTTCATGCACAAGATCCCGTTTGCAAAAGGACCCGTTCGTAATAGTAGTACTTAAGTTAAGCCCTAATCATCCTATATTGTTTTAAAATAAACTTAAAATAGGTAAATGAAAATGTACTTTTTCAACCTCCGTATACTATTGATTATACGTCAAAGCATTAAAGTTATGTAGGTACCAACTTGTAGAAGGTCTGTAAAGTATTTGGAGGAATTCCATTTTACCCTGCGACAGCTGAAGATGCTCCTTTGGTAACCTTTTACAAATTGAAATTACCATTCAAGAGAGAGAGAGCATACCGAAGGAGTTCACAATCGATATCCGATAATTAATGACTAAGTTTACCGACAAGACCGAAATGAATCATTTGTGACAAGAAATTACCTTCACTTGGACGAACCGTTTGTTGACGCCATAAAAACAGAAAAGTACTTATCTATCATCGGTCGATCGCACATACCGTGAGCACGTGTAAATCCCGTTTGAGTATGATTTTTCTTTAATATTTATTTAAATAATACCCTATTTATTAGTGATAGTAAATGTTACTGAATGAAAGCAAACATTCATTTACTATTTAAATGAGTAGAAGCATTCAAAGATTATTAAGAAACCACCTATCTGAGCCAGTAAACGAACCAGATAGTTAGGTATACTATTCACGGAAGAAATCCTACTCGCTTTTTTTTATAAAATTTTTAGCCTGCCATGATAACGTATATAGGTATGTATACCTACCTAACCTACCGTAATTATGCTCGGTCAAAGGCAGATCTCATTATATTTTTAATGAAAAGCAAACAAGCCCAACATAAAATAAATTAAATGACGCACGTTAGGTATTATATGAAAAATGTAACTCACAATCAGATGTTAATTTAGATGACAAGGAAATATGTAACATTTTATGCTGTATGTAAGTATACGATAAAATTCATCAATCGAGAAAGTGAAAAAGTCGTGCATAGCGGGTTCTTCCTCTGGTTCAAAAAAATATTTTAAAGGTGTAAAAAAATACCCAACCATTTTTTTAAATCACAGAAGTAAGGTACTTCAGTGATTTTTTAAAAATAGTTGGGTATTAAACTTAGAAAAACAAAGTACTTACAGAGCTAATACAGAGCCAGAAACTATATGCTAGACTTTATAAAGTCTTTCGAGCTATGTATTAAAAAGTTTAAAATAAATCGCCAGAACGAAACACACCAGTACAATGTACAAAGCTGTGCAAGTAAACACTTTGTACATTACATTAAATTTAACATTGCCACGTTTTATATAGCAACAATTTGTTAAACTCTCCAGTTACTATAGTCATGTTTTGGCAATGCGCCAAAAAGGCGCCCTATTTAGTAGCTCTACATACAATTTTGCAGGCTGTTCATTAACTTTACGACGTCCACGCTCTCCTAGGATTTTTTTGAGTTTACTAATTTTAGAAACAATATGTGCACTACTGTTTGTGTCTTGCGGTTTTACCCCTTAACATACAAACAAGCCGATTTAACATTTATTTTTCAGCTGGTAAAAAGCCAGTTTAGTTTCATGTCTACTCGTATTTTCATGCACAATTTCGTGCATCCCATTAAAAGGCCTTTTAAAACACGAACAAAAAATCATGCTATTTGATAGTTTCAGTTATGAGCATAGTTAAATTTTGTTAATAAATAGTAGTTGATTGATTGAATAGAAATGGAGAGAGCAATACCTGTGTTATCGCCTCACCAGTTCTTACCTACTAAAATACTGCCCTAATGCAAAAGAAGGTTGTTAGAGAAAATGGCAAAAAAGGTGCCAAAGTGATTTTCTAGAATTTTAAGAAAATAAATTTTTTTCGCCAATTAAAGAATTTAATCAACAGCCTACATGACCGCCTGTTGGTGCACAGCAGGCCTACCCTTTCTAGGAGGCGGTACACTAGCCCAACCGAACTCTGACTTCTCGACATGACAGGCACGCCACCAACGCTCAAATTCATAGAAATCTAGAAAACCAGTTTGATACTTTTTCTCTTCAAATTTCCTTTTTAGCGCATTTTCCCCTATTTATCAAGGCGGAAAAAGGAACGGATATACCTACCTTGCGTTGTGTGATCTTTTATGTATAGTTCGTAGTTAACTACAGTATTTCACCAGATTGATCCATCCATCAGTCTGGCATTCAGTATTTCATCAGTCACCGTTATGGACTGACGGAATACTGATTTGGACTGACTGAAGAAATAAATATTTTTAATAATTTTCGTCACGTTGGACTTTTGGACTGACGAAAATTATCAAAAATATTTAAATTTTCATGAGTCCAGATCAATAATTTTTCTGGTTGTATTCAATATATAACTATGTAATGTGTGATGAATAAATTATCTTTTATTTTATTTTTTATTTCGTCAGTCATTCCCAGACTGATGGATCAAACTGATGAAATATGTACCTACTGACTGATCATGTAACGCCTCTCTTAGACGATGACGCGCACGAGCACGTCGGTCGACCCGCTGGGGCTGCTGGAGCGGCTGGCGACCGCGCCGCGCGCCCCCACCGCCGCCACCACCACCGTCGCCAACGTCAAGCCCAGCGCCAACGGCAGCAAGCGCCCCACGCCCATCATCATATACCCCACTGGTAAGACATAGCCAAATATGAAAACGCACCTACCTCTTGTGATGGTGTCGAAACTAGCTTACAATATCTGTCATTACAATCATAACATATGAAAGAAAGAGCACAAAACCAAGCGAGCGAAGCGCGGGTATATGTAGCTAATTAATAAAATATTAAAACAATAAAAAGTAGTTTTTCAACTGACGAAATAACAAAAGGAGGAGATACGGAGTAGGAGATTCTCATTGTGTTAAAACCTGTAGAATCCAAAAACATTTTTTTACCTTTTTTTTTGTCTCCACGCGAGCGAAGCCGGTGGCAACAGCTAGTATGTGAATAATACTTACTTAGTAATTAAAAACTTAAATTACCCAACCACCTCTTGAATTCCCAAATCAGTCTGTTATAAAGCAAATAAAGTATTTTATGCAAATGAAAAAACGTGAAAGGCTTATTTTTAAACCCGACCTAAAAATTTAAATTAAGGTCAGATTACTTTAAAGGCATTGTGCTTACTTAACGCCTCAAACTTTTCGTTGCGCCAACTGAAATTAATATCAGGTTTATTTTGCCGCCACACTCAATTTATTACAAAAGTTTAATACGAGTGTTACCTGCCCCTACCGGCAATCTGCGATCCATTGTACCTTATATAATAGTACTTATTAATAGTACATACAGGCGAAAACTTGAAACGGATTTCAAAAGTATGGTGGACTTGGTGACCTCGTAAGCAAACTGCAGCTAAAATAAAGCTTCGCCAGTTTTCATTTTTAAAATAGTAATTTGGTTTTTTATGTCTAATAAAATAAATAAAAATGTTTAGATAACGTCAACCGACTTCAAAAAAGGAGGAGGTTCTATTGAGAACCTCGAATTGTCGACTGTATGTTTTTGGTGTAGGTACCTACCTACCTATGTGTGAAGCATTAATGATAACTTTGTCATGTGAAAACAATATTTTGGATATATTTTTTTAAATTAAGAGATCAATAAGTCGTCGATGTACGTACAATATAAGTAATTACCATACCCCGTTATCAAGCGGGCTGTTTGGTGGTTAGTATGCGTCATATTAGCGGAGCCACGACCTATGATTTGAAATCTTACTATGCAGAAGAAATGTACAATATACAGGATGTAACATTTAGATGGGTCAGTATGGAGAAGTCCGAAACTATAAGAAATACGAAGATCTGTTCTCAGGAACCATGTCATCGATTTTAGTAATAAAAACTGCATTCATAGATTTTAAAAAAAGCTCATGCACTACTCGGGAATCGAACCTGGACATTTAAAAAAAAAACTTATATTATTTTATTATGGATATTGGTTGTGTAGGTTGTAAGCAGTAAATGTTGCTAAGAAACCTTGTATCTAAAATTATTAGAATGTGATGTAAATAATTATTTTATGCAATTCCGGAAAAAATGTATTGGTACAAACGGCCCCATCAAATGGTCCGCGAAATCACCCGATTTTACTCCACTAGATTATTTCATGTGGGGTTACGTTAAATATGAAGTCCACAACACAAGCTTGGACACCGCTGAACATCTAATAGCAGCCAGAGGCCATTCTAACACAATTACACACAAAACGCAATAACAAAATCGTTACCTATACGAGTTGATTAATTCGAGCATTTAGCTACGTAAATAATTAAAAGAATATTAAATAAAAGACATTCTATTAATTTTAGATACAAAGTTTCTTAGCAACATTTAGTCCTTACAACCTACACAATCAATAGCCATAATAAAATAACGTACTTACATAAGTTTTTTTTACAAAGTGTCCAGGTCACCGGGTTCGATTCCCGAGTAGTGTATGAGTTTTTTTTAAATGTCATTTTTCTTTTTACAAAAATCGATGACATGGTTCCTGAGAACAGAACTTGGTATCTCTTATAGTTTCGGACTTTCCTGTACTGACCTATCTAAATGTTACACCCTGTATACAGAAAATACTATAATTACCTACTTCACGTCGACGTCGCGGTGCACATACAAATCGAGTCTGGTTTTTGATGCACCGTATTATATATATTTTCATTGTATTATATTGTGATTAATAAATAAATACTATACTACTACTATACTACTTATATTTTTTGCAAAAAAGTCGGTTTTATTTTTTGAAAAAAAATTGGTTAACTACCTATTTGTAATTGAGCAGTTCCGCTGGCTACAGTAATAATTTATTACTTACATGGAGTAACGTGAGTAATTTACTCTTCTCGTAGGTTGATAGGGTTGACTATGACCTTTGTCCATGATTTGATACGAATACCAGCTCTATTACAATAACACAACGTGAGACAAGTTCGAGGCAACCTGTTCGACCGTAACATGATACGATAACTCAATTTGGTGGCTTTTATAAATGGGACACGTCTCAAACCCAACCCTTTTGTTTGCCATACGTCCTTCCAGCCTGACCTAGAATGGCAATTAATTCACCTAAATAAATACCGAACTTGCTTCCAATATACTTAAGTATAAGCGCCTGGTGTAACTTTCGATACAAAGTTTCACATCAAACTGATCCAACTAAAACTAAATGCGAAAGGGTGGACGTTTGTTGTTTTATAATCACGCCTTACAACCTACGTGGATAGCTTAAGCGAACACAAAAAGTACTATACTTACCTTTTTGTCACTTACCTAATCAATCACAGTAAATTTAGTAAACCACTTTAAAAATGTCACACTTTTAAAACGAACTTTTTAATTACTTGGTAGGTGTACTGTACTGGTAGTTTAGATTTTCAAGCTCTTGGAGTATAAGGTTTAATACCTCTGTCATTGTTGCGCCGCCAATCAATTGAAGAATAATAAAAAATCTTGTTTATACTTTCTTGTTTCAGTGACCCCAGAGTCAATTGTTGTGCCGATCGTGTCGTGCATATTTGGATTCCCACTGCTGGCGTTAACGGTCATTTGCTGCTTGAGGCGACGAGCTAAACTAGCCAGGTACCATTTTTAGTTTTTTTATCTATCTTTAATTCTTGGTTTCATCTTTTTCCTTTTTTCCTGATTGTTAAGAAAATGAGGAAAAACAAATAGCGCCAACATCTGTTTTCGTATAGGTACCTACCTACTTACTTATTATAACTTTGGATCCATATAAAGTTAGTGAATTAATTTTCACTTTCGATCAGGCACTCGTATAACATAGGTTTGAATGTTTTTTGTAAATTGGCCATCCTTGTTTAATGACACGAGAAAAATCCTTGTTTGGGATTACACAGTGGTAAATGCCAATGTTTATATGAAATATTTACTATTATTATTGAGACCAAGCATGCGCCCATCGTTATAAAAACCTTAAATTATACTCCCATGAGATACCACACGAAAACACTGTTCTCATGTAGACATGAGAGACTATATAGGGTACTTAATTTTGCAAGAAAAAATTTAAGTAAACACACCCAGCGCCATTCCTTAGAACATGCCTACGGAATTATTAGAGCAAATCGCTCTTTTAGTTATATAAATACTGTAAGGAGCTCATTGACTCGCGCCTCGCTACTCGTGCGTCAGTGAAGAAAGTGGGATTTATTGTGTAATAAATATTGTTCAACCCTTGCTCTTTACGCAATAAATGTAGGCTGTGACTCTTCTTTAAAAGTTCAAATCTCCATATCGTATATAATTATTTGTTTGAGGTCAGCAATTTTATAAAAGCTTTTCCCATGTTCATTGGTCGCTCACCTTGACGCCTCCAGGCTACGAGTTGACGTAACGCACCACTATGATTAACCAAACTAAACCCACTAATTGCTTGAATATCAGCTTAAACAAGCGTATAAACAGGAACCTTTGAATCCGTTTCAAGACTATTGCAAATAATGCAACTTTTCGATACAAAACAGGTAAAATAGAACGAGAATAAAAGGTAGGGCCCACGCCGCACAACTTTTGTCACTTTGGAGAGGAACATTCACAGATTTTCATTAAATGGGAAAATTAAATAAAGGTTATTCGACGCGGGTGTAGCCGCGGGGAACAGCTAGTCTTTTTATATATATGTTTGTTCCTCTTTCACTCCTCTTCAACTCAACCGCTTTCTGTGCAGGTTTTTAATTAAGAAGGAATTAATATGCGTACATTTCCACGGGAATACAACAATTTACCATAAGTACCCCTAAACCTGAACAACCGCGGCGTAGAAGCTACTTTAAATATAAAGCTAAGCTTAATACAATGTAAATGTTTCCGCTACCACTTGACAAACCATAGTTCATTTTGGAGTTTCCACTTTTATTAAAGTCCCAGGCCTTTGTACATGTATAATTTATTATATTCCGTCGTACGAAACTGCATAACTACATTTGTTGTCTAAGTTTGATTTTATTTTGTCAATAATTGTATTTAGTTAGTTTTGCGTCCAATATGATGATGCAGAGTGCCGTGTGGTGAAAAACTACAATTTGATTAAATGTACTTTTTAAATTCGTATCTCGTAGGGAGCGTGCGTCAGTGGCGTCGGGGATTATAATCGAAAGGTTCCAAGTTCGATCCCCGGCTAGGTCATGTACCAATGGGTTTTTTTCTCGAAAATTAAGTATACATTTACTGATTGCTCTCAAACGGTGAAGAAAAAACATCGTGAGGAAACCTGCATATGCCGAAGAAAAATTCTTAGGCGCATGTGAAGTCCACCAACCCGCACTGGGCTAGCGTGGTGGACTATAGCCCTAACGCCCTGGGGACGAGTTGATATGCTGTTGATTTTGATTTGAGGGAGCGTGCACGGAGACGCAACTGCGAGCTGGACCGCGGCGAGCTGTCTGTAGTGCGGCTGTCTCCGGCGAAGAGCCGCCCGCGCATCGTGAGCCTGGTGCGCTCCCCGCGCCCCCTGCCCTCCCTGGAGCTCGACACCGTGCTGGAGGAGCGCTCCGACCCCGAGCAGACCACGCTCTCACAAGTAAATACTTTGTCATTAAATCAATTTTAAGGATCATAAATAAGAACAGACCTTAGTAAAGCTTTTGCCTATCTGTCGGCGTCCGATTGCTACTCTACCGATTGACCTAAATTTAGAACATATTTGCCTGGCAATATTAATACTTCCTTTGTGAACAATGCGAAAATTTAAAATGTATATACTTACAAGAATTTAACTTCCTAAATAATATGAAACCCGTGTAAGTAGATTAATAGGTAATCCATTTTTGTTTACCCGGAACCCATACCCCAACTTTGTCCCGGAAAAAACAAGGCTTTGATCATCAATCAACTTGGAAGGGACGTTTACGACGCCTGGTAGCGATTCTTAGCTTTACAGTAATTCTGAGTAGGTTCAATGAACTACCGAAGTGGGTTCAATGAAGAACAAAAGAGAAAATTTACAGGTGAAAAGTTGTTGAGCCCTATTGAAAGTCAGTTCTATGGAAATATTCGAGTGATTACTCGTAACTTTCAATATTCGATGTGCCTCTTGTTAAAGCGAAGTACTTACCTAGATTCTCTTTGACTCTTTTTGTATAACGGTAAAATATGTACATAAATTGAGAATAAGTAGGTGTAACCTTTAATCTATTGTGGCGTTCCAAATCAAAAAGGACCATATTTAGTTTGTAACACGACACGATTGGGGTCAAAAATAATCATAAGGACTAGAGGTTGAATCTTCGATCTACGGTTAATGGTTAAGTACACCTATATATGTAGTTTTCAGTCCTGTATTAACTTATTTCCACTTCCACCACAAAGTCTCTTCGTATTTGCAACGCCACAATGTTACAAACGCCTCATTCGATCCGGTAGTTTTTTGTTACCCGACCCGGTGGACCCTATAGGTAGCCCCAGAGGAACTTAGGTATCTAAATATCCGGTTCGCTATGATTTCGAAACCCTTTTAATCATGCTCGAAACCCAAATAAGTCTAAGTACCGACACCGAACAAGCTCATCAGAAATTAAAATCTAAAACTTTTCTCTCAAGGTTGAAATCACACCGGACCGTGAAGTTGGTGCCATCTTACTGGGTGCCGTGGGAGCGATGGGCGCGGCGGCGGCGGCGGCGGGCTGCGGGCGGGACAGCTAGCGGCGCGGCTCGGCGCAGCTCGGCGCCCGCTCGCCGCTCTGGGCCGCGCTCACCAGCCAGCCGCTCGACGAGGACGACGCCGACGTCGACGCCGACGACGACACCACCGGGGACAGCTAACATCTCGACGAGCGCTCCGTCATAGACATCGGAGAGCGCATGAAACTGTTCTTGGACATTCCGCTCAGGTTTTAAAACAACGCCATGGCAGTGCGTGTGGGTTTCACAGACTTTCACAAACGACTTTCACGCTTCGCTAAACAATATGGAATCTATGAATGACCTTGCAGGCGCGACACTACTTTAACTCTGAACCCTAAGTCCCAGGGTTATATCGCTCCCGTTCGTTCATTCATTAAATAACTTGCTACTATATCTATAAGACAAAGATAAAACTAGATAAAAACGCACCACGTCGTTAATTTTTTGTCAAAAAAGAAAATACTATAACTTATTTTTATCTTCATAATTAAGTCTTTTTTTATCCCAAAAAATTGTATACTATGACGACACTTGCGATGCAAAACGAATTCAATGGATACCTCGCTTTTCGAAATCGATCGTGTATTAAAAGGCCGGTAAAGGTTACTATATAGGTAGGTATACCTAAGTTGCAAGTAATGACTTTGTAACCAGCAGCCGAATCTAGATATTATTGAGTTCCATAAAAAAGGTTGAGAATACGATTTGCACTTACTTATTCAGTTAAGTACTATCTCAAGAGTACATAACTGAAGTAGTTTTGAATATTTGATGAATAATAAACGGTTCATACAAGCAAAAATAAAAGTTTCGATCAATGGATTCGTAACATATTTTCTTGGGCCATGTAACAAAGTTATGTTACGTCAACAACGTTACAAGTCAGTGAGCACTCCGCAGTTACCTTTGCGTTGGGCCCCTCTTCTTCCCATAATTTAAATTTAAATCAAAATTATTTTATAAAAAAAATATGAGTAGGTAATATAAATCGTAACAATTCGACAGTTGCTCAGTGGCCATGGTGTTCCAAGGCCAATGCTAGTGAAATGAAAGTCGCCTGACGAAATGTTAAATGAATTTTTTTACATATATTTATGAATTTGATATGTAGAAAACTTTGTTGGTAACAACACTGCCAATTAGCCAATAGCTGTGTCAATTATCAATCACATGACCGGCGCTCGAATATGAAATTAATTATATACAACCGACGTAATAGCTCGGTTCGTAATATCAAGGCCCCGGTTAGGTGTGTCGCCGGTTCGAATCCTGCAAGAGTACGAATTAATCAACTTTGTAATATAATGGAGTGTGCTAATGCTAATACTTTTCTTAAAGAGATCGTTTGCGTAAGAAATTAGTAATGAACATGCATGTAAATAAATGACCAAGGAATGAAAATCAACGAAAAAGTAAAGAGGGTAGAGTAGGTAGTGTAATAAAACTACTTCAGTGACCAAAGCTCGCTAAAATATGTGTTAAAAACGTATTTGGGGGTTAAAAGACAACATTTGACAGCCGGAACCACAAGTTCTACTATCAACCTAGTTGACTGCTAACTATATTAGTCTAAGAAATGAAAAAGTTTTGGATCTTAGTCGTTTTGTATGAAACACCGAAAGTTTATTTTCATATGTTTGGCATATAAGGAGCAAACATTGTTCAGAATGTTATGCAGAAATCGTGGTTACAGTTTCGGAAGATGTCTTTCAATACCCCGTATTAAACTTAATTAGTGTATGCCTATTAGTCAAAGAAGCTTTAATATTTGTGATTGTGTTGTTATCTTAGATGGCTCCGTTAAACTGGACCATTGTAACAGATCGTTTGTATAGTCTTTTGTAATGTACTAAACTCTAGCACGGAGATTTAAATATGCACTGTTACGAATAGCTACATAAACTTGGTGTACCCAACGGAATTAATTTTAAACTATATTAAAGAGCTTTCGAGCGATCGTAGCAATCATAGGTACAGTCGATCACACGTCAGTAGTTTTAAACACTTTAAACCTTGAGCTGGCCTACCTAGCCTTTAAGGGAGTTTCTGAAACTGCAACATGCATGCAATATGCAGGTATATTTACGAATTTGAAAGACTTTACTGCTCCATGACGTGAATTTTGCCCTGAGAGTGGTTATATGTTCAATATTTATCTGTATACTAAATAGAAAATAGTACTAGTAGGTACACTGCCTATTACACTACACTTTAGTACCTATACGTAAGGTATAAAATACTCCCTCCACATCAGAAACCGAAGAAGGATTTAGCTATGGCGGCTACGCTAAACATTTTCCTCTGTAAGTAAAGGTAATTATATAGAAAATGTAACATGACACGACCAATATATAAAATATATATATAAGTAGGTACAATGTAAATAATAATTGTGTCAATAACATCGTGTTTCATTTGAATAATGTAGGTAGATAGTTGACATCGAGAGAGTATAATCTTTTTTTAATTATAGTTTAATATAGGTAGTTTTTTCTAAAAGAAATATGTTGTAAATAGAACTGCATCTGCCGTCTTTCTACTAAATATCAAAGCCAATGTCAATAACTTTGTAGAAAAATTTAGAACCTTTTGAAAAGTTACTAATGATAAACTTAAGTTATTTAAAAAGTAAGTACCTTCAATGTTACTTTTCTTGTAATATGTTGTTTGAAGTATGTCAATAAACCAAGAGAATAGGCATTTACCTATTTGTGTTTTGTTGTTATTAGCGGACTCTCGTCGAGGTGCTTATTATGTGCAGCCTCGGCCAGTTCTCATGTCAAGGTTGGCATTTGACACATCTAACTATACAAATTATGGTCACCCATCAACTAACTATAATTTCTATACCTACTAGGTTTTCCCACAATTTTAATTTTTTTTATTTTTATTTAGAAGAGTAAGTACCTACTACCTACCAAAGAGTTTGGAATACTTAGGTAGCCGCCGGCCGGCCGCCCCTAGGGTAGGGCCGCGTGGCGATGCCCGCGCATGCGCATTCTGTGCTCTGTGGAACCTACATAATATGTAGGTAGTGTAAGTAGTTATTTTGTGTTACTTATTGGATTCAATACTATCAAATTTATAACATTTGATTTAAAATACTTTTGCATCCAGGCGGTGTACCTTCGGTGAACGATATATCTACTTAGGTGTGTAATCTGTTCAAAATATTTAAACTTCTTAAAACTATTTATATGGCTCACATCACGTCTAGATATTTTATTTCAAATGTTGAATGCCACTGCAGGTACTTCTAACGGTAGCTACTTCATGCCTATTCAGACTGTAATCTTCATAATGTTCGTGAATTATTCTAAAAGGTAAAGGTAAGTTTTCTTATAATAAAATAGGCTTGCGAATTGTCAACAGATGACAGACAGCCAACTCGTCAGCTATCAGTTATTATTAATAAAGTTTTGCCGCAAAATGAGATGGAACCGTGACGGTCGGTGGCGTGGCGGCCATTAGGGCGAGGATAGGTACTTTATGTATACATACCTATATCTACCTACATAATTGCAATCGCATCGCGCTAAGGGAGCCCATTAACCCACTTTTCATAGATACCCATAGATAGTGAGCTAGCTCGTATAAATATCAGCATGTAATATGATTTTGTTTTATTTCAAGATTTCAATAGGATATCGGCAGTAAATAGGTACTTTAGGTCAACATGATATAATACAATTAGATATCTGTGCTCTATAGCTTACTTAAAGGTTAGCACCTAAAGAATGTTCAATATATTTTTAAGTTATTAAATAATTTAAAAATCATTGGAATAATTAAATAAAAAAATATCATATATTTTTTTAAATAATATTATCGAGGGTCAAATGGCGATCTACTCTATCCCAGATGGTAGAATGTCTGCCGTAAGGGTTCGATTCCCGACGGGGCGTGCGCGCTTAAACATCATGAAATCTGTCTACTTCTACTACGGGACTTAGGCCTTCTTATTATGCGAGAGTAAATACTTGCGTTGGCCGTTGCAGATAGGCCTCGTACCTATTGTCGTGTTGCTATTGTCTGTTAGCTAGAAAAGTACTCAGGTCCATCAGTAGTATAATTTATTGTACCCAGTTGTTTAGTGTTTGTATTTATTTTTTGGCACGACCAATACATTTGACGACATGGGCACTAACTCAGCTCGAATGGAGGTTATCTCGTTACTTAACAGCCTATACGAGAGTTTTACGAGATGTGTCAAACTTATACTGAAATGGTGTTTTGCTAAAACTTCCAAACATTTATTCGTGCAAGCAAAATAGATACGATCTATCGTACAAGTGAGATGGTAGGTATGTACATGATAGTAGATCAAATAAATACTGGGGGTAAAATGCCCAGCAAGTTCTCATATAATCATTAGGTACCTACAAGGCGCTAAAATTGTATTATACCTAATTACCCACCTAATGTACCTACAAAGAAAAACCGTACTCAGTAAAACTTTAAACTACTCTAAAATGGATACTGAATATAGCAATCTAATTAATTATTACCTATTTTATATTCCTTTATTGATTTGAAAAGAAATTACATATTATTTTTATTACATAAATTATTTGCGTAGTAAAAAACTTTTGCATCATTTACTAAAGCTGGCCTCAGTAAAACGTGGGTAAGGCTTGTTAGGTAGGATATTTGGATCTCATATCTGTTTCTGATAATAGTAGCTCCAATTGTACCCTGCTCAGATGATTTTATCAAGCGTCGCGGCCTTGTTACATGCGGGCTGTTACAAAAACTAGTCCGTCAACCTCTTTAGAGACATGGTGTAAATTGCTATTACACACCCAATGGGAGTTTGGTCTCGAAAATTAACAGCTTAAGGCTGTAAAACTGAAATTTTCTTAGCAAATTCACAAGAACACTTGAACAATGCTCTGCTCTTTGTAGTCGACTTGATAACTATAGATGTAGGTACATAAACATTTTGCCAATCAAAAGTAGGTACTGCCACAGAATACGTGTACTGCAAAAAAGTTTACGAAATATACTCCTTGAAGACAAGGTGTGCGCGTTGATGTCTTTTACTAGAGCTCTTTATTTTATAGTAGGTAGAGAGCTGGTAAAGAGGTAATTACACTATCGCTCCTCATCCAGTTGCTATTGTTTTATGGGTACATTTAATTAAAATATAAAGGATACCTACTCAATGTTTAGGTGAGGTACATATGTACAAACCTACAATTAATATCTGCGCTGTCTTTGACGTGGCGGGCAGGAAGAAAGGAGAAAACACAAAAACTACTGAAATGCGTTAAAAAGAGCGAAACCTTTGAATAAAGTATACATACACATAGGTGGACGGATAATTATAAACAGGGCAAGATTTTCATACAATCGAGGTCACTTTGAAGCCATGGTTCACCATGAAGGATTAACCGGGGCATGATGTGATGGCGGTCATCGAGAGAGTACATGGAGGAGTTTTAGATCGCTGTAGATATCCAACGCATCAGATAAGCCGTTTGGAAGCAGCATCGCCATGAAGAAAAAAAACCGCAAAATGGCATCAAAATGTATGAAAATCTTAAAGTTGAGTAATCATGACGATGCTGCTGCCAGACGGTTCATCTGATCAGTTGGATATCTACAGCGATCTAACAGTCCTCCACCTACTCTCTCGATGACCGTCATCAGATCATGCCTTGATCAATCCTTCACGGAGACCCATGGCTTCAGTGACCTCGATTGTGTGAAAATCTTGCCCTGTTTATAATTATCCGTCCACCTATGTATAACTGTGGGCCCGGTTGCATTTATACAATAAATCATTTATTTAATAATAATAAAACTGTTTTAGACGATAAAGATTTCTAGAATAAAATAAAAACATACTCGTTAAATAACGAGGGTGTACTAATATTTATTATGTAGTTGCTTAATGACGTCACTATAGCTTGAGTAATGTAAAAAGACGATCAAGTATGTCAAAGGTCAGAGGGTCCAAAATTGAATCGACGTAATAAATGGATTGGGTGCCAGAGTTAATGACGGCGGAGGTCCGACAAGCAAGGCCGATCGATCGCGACGTCTAGTGGCTTGGGTTGCGTGCGGCGACCGACCACGCGCGCAATGCACCGTGCGCTCCACCGCGCGAACATGCGCGTGCGTGTCTCGCGAAAAACGCACTTATAAAAAAAAACTTTTAATATATAGGCTCCAACCCAGCTAGTTTCAGTTAACATGCCTGTGTTGAATTTATGTAAACTTTCACGGACTAAACTGTAAGGTATTGATTGATCGAAAACGCTTTCAAAAAAGTTGATTTCAAATGTTTTAATAACAGTTTCGTTTTAACTCAAATTACACAAGCGTCCTGTTCATTTAATTAATAAGTGCTTTATGTGTTCAGGAATATTGAATTATTTTTAGTGTTATTTGCAAAGTTTCGTACATAATATAAATATTGGTAAGTACATTTTAGTAACAAAAATTTTGCAAGGTAAATAAAACTATTTCGTGTGTAAGACCCGTAAATAATTATATAATTAACAAAAAATTTATTAATAAAAGTGCACAGTTATTACCAGATAGTTAGATGACTATATCCAAGGACACCATTGGTCATAGGGTAGTGTCATATTTAGGTACAGATCATAGTCCACTACGACACTGAACTCTAATCGATGACTTCAACCTAAGTTTATTTAAACCATCGTTGCAGAGAGTCAAAGTAGTAAGGCCAGGAGGAAGCTCCCATTCTTCATTACTGTCTATGTTATATCTATTAAATTGTATTACAATGTAAACTGTGTTTCATAATGACAATAAACTATTCTTATTCTATTCCAATAACTTAATTCACGGATCATTCTCCATTGATAAAGTATACTTAATAGGATACAATCCGTGTATCCTATTAAGTATACTTTATCAATGGAGAGTTCATCAGTACTTAACACACTTCTGACAACTCTAATCTCTACTTTTTGTTGTTACCGGACCACTCTGTCAAAATATAGGTATTACCGAGCTACATTTTAAAATCCAAAAAAAAATTGGGTCGCTTTCAGCAGTCATAGGTAGGTGAACTTATCAAATCATATAGTCCCAAAATCGAACCCACGGCATCCGAAAACCAGCTCGACTTCCTTCTAACTAAACTTTTACGACTGACATTTCACTGCAAAACTGTTTCGTTTAGAATAACATTGATACCATTATTATGAATTACGATAGGCAAACAAACTAGGTCATTGACATTGTAGGTATTAGTATAATGTTAATGATGTTTTGTTCGAAGTTCGCCTCGGCACTTTTAGGCAACACCCATAAAATCTTATACCAAAACATTTCGTCTGAATGTTGCAACCAAAATAATATGATAAAGCGCACTTGCCGCATTCGACTTCTGCATTAAAAGATTATACATTACTAGCCATCTGCCCCGCGACTTTGCCCGCAGCTATTCAAGTTTCCCGCGAGAACGATTTTATACCGTGGCAAATTAAAATTACCGTATGCCCGAACGGAAAATGCAACAAATACCACAAGTAACAGAATTTTTCGAAATCGGTTCAATCACAGAAGCCTTAAATTGGAATACCTACATAAGAAATATATAATATATGTATGCAAAAACAATTAATTTGCTCATATCGTGGGTCATTCTGTTCCAGCCTGTATTATGTCTCAACTCATCTAAATGAGTAGGGCCAGTCGCATTCTCCGTTTTTGGTACAAAATGATAGCCCGCACAAAATTCCAGTTTCAAGATAACTAGTTATATTTCGCAACAATTAAGTAGCAACCAGTTCAACAACATATATGTCCATACAGTTTTGCAACCTTCTTCGTAAATCGTAAGGTAGGTATATTAACAGGCAATATATAACATACCTATGTATTGCAGGTCTACATGCTCGCTATGACGTAGGCTATAAAATACAGGGTGTTAGATAGACGGTTTGCCAAACGGAAAAGGTAGATAACGGTATGCCATGCACATGCATTTACAAAACTGAAATAACCTGTCAAAATTTGTGATAGGTAATTACAGGGATTTTACAGGGATTGCAAATTCAAACGTATTAAAATCTGGTATTAATATATCTTTTTTTAAACAAAAATATAAAAAAAACGGAATAAAATTGTCGTGTTGTATCCCAATAAATAACTTCAAATAACTTTTTTAAATAAAAAAATAATGCCTCCGTATTTTAATATGAAATCAATTCCATTTTGCAAATGTAAACAAAACTATTTTTGTCAGGAAAGCTTTGTAATTGCAAGTGGGAAGAACGCATGATACTAAATAACAGATCATAAGGACCAACTGTATTCCCACCATTTCCGTTTCGAGAACTCTATCAAACATCATGTATATAGTTAGTTATCCACTTAGAATTATTTTGTAAAGGTGACTGGGCCTACGGCCTGCGTAATATCCAAGCATCACATACGCGTTATAGCTAGATTTCGGTCATAGTACCTATAGTAGCCAATACCAAACAAAGGAACTTGAGGCGACGTTTTATTGTAACTTGTATAGGTTTAGGATATCTCGTAAACTTTATGGCAACATAAAAATTATACGACATTTCCTAAACCTACTCTAAACACAGCGGTGGTCAAAACTGGATGATTCATCCCTAGTTGTGCAGCTTTGCACCGTGTCGTCTAATTAAAAAAAAACTAGATACTTAATCCCAATAATAATAATAAAATAACAAGGATACATTTTTTTAGGATAATTTTGTTTTATAGGTAGTTATATTTAGGGTTTTAATGTTATTAAATTTATATGGGCTCCTTTATGCCAGGAGCGACAAGCGGAGGCCTAGTCTAATGTATAAGCAACAGCTATAGGGGGTAACAAAGGTTACCTTTAGTACAGATAATACTAAATTTATTTCTACCTATTTCTTCACCTAGGCACAGAATATATAGGCAAATAGTACAGGACTAGGACGTAATATTGCCAACCAGTAAAATTAAGATTTTACAAATTTAAAACAAAAATGACAATAGTTCATAATAATATACCTTAATGCATGCAGATTAATGAAATATTTCCAAATCATCAGATGTTCATAATTTCTTTATTATACATGGTGAAACAACTTTAGGTGTCAGACACAAATGGATATTATTTTAGTCTCGCTTATTTAATTGAAGATATCTTTATTGCAGTATACACATGTATGGTAGATAGGTAGGTATGTAAGTAATGTCGTAGGATAATTGGAAAATTCGGATCTTTGCGTAAATCCTAGGATTTTTGCAACAAACCGGATAATTGGAATGTAAGAATGAATTTCGTCATCATCCGAGTCCTAAATTCAATTATCCGGCTTTTTGCAAAATTTCTAGTATTTTCGCAAAAATCCGAATTTTTCGATTGTCCTTCGACATTATATATTATATAACCTGACTACAGTCTGTAGCGTGCGTGACGGTAGCGCATTGTATTTAGGTGCTAATGGATTCCCATTATTACGAGAATACACCGTGAAGGCAAAGTGTATCCCCAACATTTAATTATCCTTTACTATAAACATAATTTATGGTTGGATTTTATGTGTGTTTTATAGTTTTAGTGTACAGTCGAAAGGCAAGCCTTTTAAGCCTATCCGTTACAAGTAACTCATGAACTATTGAATCCCAATTCAACTCTGTAATACGATTAATTAAATTCCTATAAATTATGAAAAACCTTTGGTCAAACAAAAATATTTGATACTAGTAGTAGATATTTGAACACGATTCTTTTTTACTATATCAATTTTTAACCCCTGAGAAAAAATAATTACGCATTGACTTCCATAGTAACTAAGTATTCTGTGCTCTGTGCTTGGATTAGAAGATCGGATATATTTATTTGAGTGAATTGACATACAGACAGACATCAGAAGTCTCGTTACCATAAGGGTTTTTCTATTGTTACGTAGGTATCATTGTGGGACGAAACCCCAAAAACGAACCCCACATCGATACCCCTTGAGAACTATTAAAACACAAACTTATGAAATTTAAATACAATAGCGAATGGTGGACTATTTAGTTTATGATTACGCAAAATGTGTAGAGCAACAACAATCGCCTTCTATCTTACCAAGAATTCTCAGACACGTTTGATCTGGCCTTTTGTTGCTGTAATTCGTATATATCCTTCGTTTATTGGGTGACGGTCACTCGCATTTTGATTCTGATAAACTCTAAACTTAAATGCTTATGTTAAAATTGAACAAAGCTATTTATAATTAAAGTTATTCATACTAATATTTTAAATGCGGTATCAAAAAAACAGCAATTTTTTGACATATTACGTAGTAGGACTCCGGAATATTTTTGACTTCATACATAATTGACCGAGCGAACGAAGCGAGCGAAGCGTCTCCGTTTCGAGATTGGCCAAAAATGCTATTGTCCGTCTGTCTTTCTGTCTGTCTGTAATTCTCTACAGGTCGCATTTTTCAACCGATTTTGACGAAAATTTGGCATGGATAAGTAAGTAGAATAAAAATTTAAAAAACATTTTTTTAGAGTACCTACCATACTCGCAAAGTGGGAGTGAACATTTTTTTCTTGTGAACCCCATAGTGTGGGATATCGTTGGATAGGTCTTTCAAAAATATTGCTGGTGTGTGAAAACCATTTTTTCGATTTAGGGGTCCGTTGGCGAAATATTAAGCTTTAAAGCGGTAATTTTTGTTAGAGTCACGTGTCCCCCCCCCCCCCTGCCAGCTAAATGGTTGCTTCTGGAAATGTGAAAAAATTCACGGCAGTAGCATATATAACGTAGTATAAAGGAAAACTATGACAGCTAAGTAGGTTCTATTAGTTTTTGAGTAATAGTCGATTAACTTAAGAAAGTCGAAAAATTAAATTATGGTCGTAGAACTTTACTGCATACGTAAAATGGGAAAGTTTTTTTTCGCGTGAATTCCATGGTGTTGGGTATCGTTGGATAGGTTTTTCAAAAATATCGCGGGTGGGTGGAAAACATTTTTCGATTTAGGGATCCGTTTGCGAAATATTAAGCTTTATAGTGCAAAGTTTTGTCACTTTAGTACATAATATCCAACTGTAAAGTTGACTTCTGTTCGTTTCTTTTAGGTTTGGTTTATAAGGGCTGGCGAGGTCTACTGTTCTCACAGAACCACTAGTTATAGCTTTGACCACCTTGTAACGATTACAAATAGGTACTCTCAACATGATCATGTTGTGTTGCGGTGTGATTTGATTGACTGATCACTGATTAACTCAGGGACACGACATAAATGGTCATTTGTATTCAATAGAAATACGGCCACCTTGTGACAAAGAACGACCTTCGAATTCCTTTGTATATGTATGTAGGTATTACATTAACTTATATTACCTGCTCATGACGAAAAATGCAAAATAAGGGAGGAAGTTTTCGAATTGTTTCAGGAATGCTGGATATAAGAAAATAAAATGCGATGGATATGGATTTTCTGTTTCTTTTGTATCGTCACTGTAAACACACAAGTGGCGAGATTTTTCGACTTCTGGACTGACTTGTTCCGGCCCGTGCCTCGCAACCCCAAGGAAGGTTTTATACCCGATTACACTCCAGATGATCAGGAAGAGTTCGATTTCATTGTTATTGGGGCCGGATCGGCCGGTTGTGTGATTGCCAACCGATTAACCGAAATACCACAGTGGAAAGTGTTACTTTTAGAAGCTGGTGGCAATGAAAATTTCTTTTCCGATGTACCAATATTTTCTGCCTTTCTTTCAACAACTCCTATGAGTTGGGGCTATAATTCAGAACCAGAGCCGAAAGCATGCAAAGATTTGAGAGGAAAAGTATGTTTCATGCCGCGGGGCAAAGTTCTCGGAGGAAGCAGCGTCCTAAACTTTTTAATTTATCAACGCGGACACCCCGATGATTACAACGACTGGTCGAGAATGGGTAACGACGGCTGGAGCTACTCGGAAGTGCTCCCATACTTCAAGAAGTCAGAAAACATAAGAATAAGCCATTTAAGAAATTCCTCGTACCACGGCAAAGGCGGTTATTTAGATATAGAACATTCGTCATTTTGGTCTCCCCTGGAAAATGCTTTCAAAAAAGCGGGGAAGGAACTCGGCTACGAGTGGAGAGACCCCAATGGGGAGAAATTAATTGGATTCTCCAAGCCCCAAGCAACTATGAGGAAAGGTCGAAGATGTAGTACATCAAAAGCCTTCCTGGAGCCGGTTCGGTTCCGACAAAATTTAAAAGTCTCAAAATATTCCACTGCGACAAAAGTTTTAATAGATCCAAACACAAAAACCACATATGGTGTGGAATTCACAAAAGGAAAAATTAGGTAAACTTTTAAATAAACTACTCAGTAATTTATATAGTAACTAGCTTTTTCCCGCGGCTTCGCCCGCGCAGATAAGATTTTCCCGTGTACAATGTGAAACAGCGCCCTCTATGTAGCCGTTTTGTTACTTATGGGGTATTAGGCGGACGCTTCGCGACTTTGGCCGCTATATATTATCATAATCATAATGTTTATTGCATATCACATTGTAACATTGATGGTAAATTAGGAACAGTATCAAATGTGACACCCCGTTGGGGCACAATTATTCCAGGATATAAGCTATCACTGTACCAAGTTTCATCAAAATCTGTTCGGTAGTTTTTGCGTGAAATAGTAACAAACATCCTCACATCCTCACAAACTTTCGCCTTTATAATATTAGTAGGATAGGATGAAATCGGTGAACAATGAAATAGGTAGGTAGGTACAAAAAAAATATTTTGCAGGCGGCAGGTACGAGCTAGCCGTGAAGTGATTTTATCAGCCGGTGCCATCGGCTCTGCCCAGCTTCTGATGCTCTCAGGAGTAGGTCCTGAGGACCATCTGCGGGAAATGGGCATCGAGCCTCTAGTCAACCTCCCCGTAGGCTACAACTTCCAGGACCACGTCACATTTTCAGGGAACGCATTTATTGTCAACGATTCAAGACTCTGTGTGAATGACGTAAGTAGTAACGACGCAGTTTTATTAATATTAATAAAGTCAATTAATATTAATACGAAATATCTACCTATCTAACGAAACATTGCAATTCAACTCTCCGTAAATGAATGCCAATGGCATTGATCAAAATTACGGTGTTGTCATCCGTGCTCGTAATTAGTAATTAAATATCTACTAATAGTTATTTATGACTTATTTAAAACTGATTTATTTTTTTTGTTTCTTGTTTTTTTAAAATATTTAGTATGGCCTCAGAAATAACTTCGTTTCAAATGAAAAGCAAACCTTTCCGAGCATGTTTGATAAAATTGTCATTCCTAGATGACAGCTACGTCTCCAGGGGCTGTGGCAGCTTACATGAGGGGGCGCGGGCCCCTGACCCTGCCCGGCGGCGCGGCGGGACTCGCCTTCACTCGCACCAAGTTCGCGGGCGACGACCACGCGCCCACGCGGCCGGACGTCGAGCTCGTCATGGGGGCCGGCTCGCTCGCCGGGGACCGCATGGGAGTACTGCGCTCTTTACTCGGTAATACTAAGTACCTACCTACCCTACATATACATTCATCTGCAATAGTTACAGTTAAACAATGCAAAGAAATTTGAGTGCCTAAGACCACTAAAAATTGTTCAAGTTGTTCATTTTGTTACTTGACACACGCGGCCTGCGGGTGCGGTGGCGGTGGCGGCCTGTTGCATTACCTATGCAATGTTGGCGTAGTGGTAGTGACCCTGCCTACTGCGGCCGTGGGTTCGATTCCCACCCGGGACCCAACATTTTGTGTGATGAGCATAACCTGTTGGTTTTCGAATTTTGGGTGTTTGTATGTATTTCTGTATGTTTATCAGTTGTAGAGTACCCATTTACAAGCTTCGGCTTAGTTCCAAACTAAACAGCCGTGTGTAAATTTGTACAAACATTGTTATTAATATGAAATATTAATGTGTGTGACTTCAGACACGCGCGGCCTGCGTTTGCATATTGAGGCGTGGGTCTGGGATACGCTTTAATCAGTATTTAATAAAAGCTTCAGCGTATTTTGAGCTCCGGTGATGGGGAGATGCTTAAACTATTTGTGCAACATTTTTTCCAGGTGTAACAGACCAATGGTACATGCAAGTGTACGGCTCGCTGCCGCTGGAGGCGCGGCAACGCTCGTTCGCCATGAACCCGGTGCTGGTCCGGCCGCGGTCCGTGGGCCGCCTCACGCTGCGGAGCGGCAACCACACCGACCACCCGCGCATACAGCCCAACTACTTCCACCATCCCGACGACCTCAACGCGTTGGTGGAGGGCGTTCGTCTAGTATGTCACAGTTACGCTTTTCGGTTATCTCAATAATTTATCATAGACTTAAATGTACCTATGCATGGGAGTCATTGCAGTCAAAATTTTTGATATTTCTCGTTTTATTTTAAAAAAGTTGTATAGGTGTGTAATTTTTCTCAATAATAGGTAACTAACGTAGTACTTTCAATATCAGTTTATAGTTTTTTCATGTCACTTAAAAGTTATAACGCTTGTTTACACCCTGAATTTGAATGATAAATGTCGAAAAAAGTAATTTCGGTATTTTACTAAATAAAACTTTGGTTTAATCTACAACAGGTGCAAAAAGTAATTGGCACAAAAGCGTTCCAGCGGTACAGCACCAGGCTTCACGACACCCCCTTCCCCGGCTGCGAGCGCCTGGCCTTCGACTCCGATGAGTACTGGGAATGCGCCATCATGCAGACATCCATCACGTTGGACCATCAGGTGGGTAATATCTTGTTAGGAGTACATTTTAGACTTCCGCGCTTTGTATTCATATACTTAAATCTCGCGATTTATCGTCGAATACAACCGTGGATACCGTGAGTGTTGTGTGCCGGGACTTTTGGCGGTTTATTTGATTTTGATTTGATTATAGTCAGGCACATGCAAAATGGCGCCGACGGGGGACGCGTCCGGCGTGGTGTCCCCGCGGCTCGCGGTGCGCGGCGTGCGCGGGCTGCGCGTCGCGGACGCGTCGGTGATGCCGCGCATCCCGGCCGCGCACACGCACGCGCCCGTCGTCATGATCGCTGAGAAGGCCGCCGACATTGTCAAGCAACACTGGGGAAACCCCGAACACGCAGAGAGGCCAAATTTGGTTTAACTTTAACCACAGAATATATAATAAGTAGAAGTTAGCACAAAATTATCAAAATAAGCCTAGCGTTGGAGGATAATATGGATTGTTGGTAGGAATTGCAATACGCAACAAAGTCCACATACAGTATTGCAATTAAAGGTAACCATAAAGGAAAGTATACATTGAGATCATGAAAGTATGTATTTTACGTTAAGTGAGCATGTGACTGAAACTCATAATAAGGTCTGCAGCTGTTGGCATAAGATCTGTGTTAGACTTTTTAGTTTATAATTATTATTAATTAAGATTAATTATTATAAGCCCCACATGATCACTTCCCTAATCCTGCCACGGCCTTTATAAAACAATAGGTAGGTACCTATATTATTTTTTAACCTAACATGCTATATACACCCAAGACCACCTGGGTGAACAACGTATAGTTAAAGTGTACTTAATGCACCCAGGTAACTATTATGCTCTGTGCTCGGGTGCTCAAACTCAGGTGAATTAAGAATACTACGCCCAAATATTGAGTAATTTAATTAATTTGAAGCCTTGTCATCATTACTCCTCAATAATTGACATTAATGTCGAAACATTGTTTCCGTAAATCCATAGGAAGTAAGTGGTGATATTGAAGAAAGAGTTATTGCAAACAAATGTATCTTTGTACATATTAGTATTTAAAACTCGAGGATAAAATTATAGCCTAACCGAGGCTTAGGGTCAGTGCAGACCAAGCGGAAATTTGCCCGAGCACTTTTTGACGGCATTGTCAAATCAACCATATCACTATAGCCTAAAGAACATTTTGATCTATAAGCGTAAAACACACTGAGCGGCGGCGGCGTTGCGAAAGCGTTGCGGTTTTTTTCTGTAATGTTCGAAATAGTATGAAGCCCTTTACATCAAAGTGGCGGCGGCGCGGCGCGTTCTTCATACAAATCTTCGCCGCTGCAACGCTTCGCCGCCGCAGTGTGTGTCACGCTTTAGGGTATAGTGATATGGTTCATTTGACAATGACGTCAAAAAGTGCTCGGGCAAATTTCCGCTTGGTCTGAACCGACTCTTAGAGTTCACCTAGTCAATCATAGAATAGAATTAAGAAGACACATCAAAATAAAATTGATTTAGAAAATGAAATTAAATCCTTACAGCATCAGACGGCCGGTTCGACCCGTGTGGGCTACGCCATAGCGTTTTCTAAGCCACCGCAAGCCACAGCTTCAACGCATGTCTGAAGTCTCACATAGGGAATACATACAACAGACCGCCACCGCAGGCCGCATGTGAATGCAACATTGTATTTGTAACCAAATTATAATATAACATAAGCGTTATTTATATTGCGTGCCACGAATAAATCGATAAAGATTTCTGTTGGCATGCACGGGTATGTCAGTGTGTTGTTAAGTGATCAACAATAATAATAATAAAATAATAATAATGTGTCTGGGATCCCCTTTTTACGATGCGAAACATTGTCATTTTTCGCTAGGCGTCCCACGCACTCATGCCTACTTGTACGCTGTCGCTACGTAACACATCGTAAACAAATCAAGGAACACATTCATTCACAACATTTCGTTTCGATATCGCGTATGACGGGTGTGGTCTAGTAGCTTTGGCAGAGGGAAAAGCCTCAGTATGACGCATGTATGACGAGTCCCGCCCGCCCTCCTGTTTTATGCCTTAGTCTAGTCCCTATGTGGTCTAGTGAAATGATTAAAGATTGTTCACATTAAAAGCCCACCCGAGTTATTTGAATTAAATATATTGGTTTTGAAGGTTTTCTGTTTAACTAACTAATTTATCCATACTTAGCAACATACTATTTTTAATTAAAAACCTCATTAATCTGGAGATGGCCCTGTCTTCGTCTTCCGGTTAAGTTTCCTGTAAAGGAATGACAGGCGTCTCTCCAGGTCCTTCCATTTGGTCGGCCGTCTCTGAGGTGTACCGGTCTGTGCTCTCATCTTCTTTTTCCTTAGCAAAATCTAGAAAATGAACATAACATACTTTTATTATTTAAGTACCTAATAACTTAACATGCAGTTAATTTTTTCAATTCAATGTAATAAATCGTTAGTGGTTGTATGGTAGCAGTAATTTAGCTAATAAATGTATTACTTTCATGTAAATGTAAAAGTCATAAAGTACCTGTCAGTGTTTTGATATCAATGTAAGCTGAAGTATGAATTTTGCATGGTATTAAAATTATCCCAATTTCTAATGTTTTCCCCATTTTAATAAAGATCAATAAAACATAACAATACCACTTACATGATACTCATGCCCACTAACACCTTTGATCCACGAAGGAACTGTGTATAGTGTCTTCACTGGGTGTAGGTCACCAGGCCCTAGTATGTCAATGTAGTCATTTTGGCCAAATAACGCTCTGCGTTCTGTCCAAGCATTCGCAGGTCTGCAAACAAAAACTCGAGCTTAGAACTAGTACTTTAACTAGGCGCGGTCTAACATCGCGCCCGATATGCTTATCGGTGACAGAGCTCTGTTGGGTATAAAGCTTCAGAGCCTTGGTCACAGTCATAGAGTAGCCAGTCTATCTAATCAGTCTTTTATCAGATACAATTCCCCCATCCTCTTTCCATCACTGGCCTACCCAGCGCAACAAGGGAATGCAAATCATCATTCACTATGCGGATTGAGAAATGGATTTCTTTGCCAGCTCTGATTGAATGGGCAGCCTCATCTTCATTTTCCATCACGTAAGATAGAGGTCAAGCATAAGCCCAAAGTAATAAATCTTAAACCTGGTACTATAAACGCGAAAGTTTGTAAGGATGTTTGTTACTCTCTCATGCAAAAACTACGGAACAGGATTTTGATGAAATTTTACAGTAATATAGATTATACATCAGAATAACACTTAGGCTACCTCGGGAAAAGCTGTTAATGCGGGAAAACTTCTCTACGCGGGCGAAGCCACTGGAAACAGCTAGTCTAACATAAAAAAAACTTATTTTTGTCCCACACCATTTTTATGCAGGAGACAAATAGTTGCTTTTATTTAAAAAAGTTATAAAAATGTACTAAAAACAAATAAATATGTAATAAGTACAGCTTTAAATAAATAACCACATACATAAACAAATGTGTTTGAGTAACCCCAAAAATATCTGAGCTGTTAGAATGCTGGTAACCCCTGGAGCGAGCGAAGCTGGCGACAGGACCCAGGCTACTAAGGACGACCCAGAAATTGAGTCATGGTGTCCCATCGCAATCCAATGACCAATCGCAAACATAAATGTGAGGAGCGACCAAAGGAAGCAACAGGCGTTAGGTTGCTGGTTTCCCTTTGGTCTATCTGGCGGAAGGCGTTTAACGCTGCGCCCACTAGTACTTACTTACTTCAATATGATCTCAAAACCCATGGTAAGTTTCACGTTTAACATGGGTTTTTAAAAACATTTTTGATATAGATTATTATATGTTAGATTACATGCTGGTTTTATAATTTACCTGTATTCTGGTAAAGGTAACGGTCTTCCTTGGGTCCTCGGTAGTAACCCACCACACCAAATCTTTTCCTCATAGCCATATCTTCGCACCAGGCGACTTTTGTCCGCATGATACCTAGTTCTAAAATCAATATTATTTATTAGCTAGTAGCTAATGAATTAGAAAGATTCATGTTGTTGTTGCTAAAGTAGGTACAAAAATAGGTACTTTATATTCTAACCTTATCACATTAATGGTAGGTCTCCAAAATGTTTTCAAAACAGATGTGCTGAACCACTCCATAGGTACCGGCCGTCAAACTCAGGCTTAATTAGTTAAACACTAGATTATTTGTATAATATTGGTATCACAATCACAAATTAGTTGTTGTTTTTGAATTGTCCAATGATGGACACGGACAGGCAAAAGTCATAGACCATACAGCCAAGTCATATTTTGTTTGTTTTTCTTCAAATACCACGGCCTCCGCAAAAACAGGGCTCGACTAATAATAGTCGGCGATTTTCAATAAAACCGCAGCACAGCTTCCACGAAAGCACAACTAGTGCCATTCGGTGATCCACACAGCAGTTCACGTCCGCATTAAACTGATAGTAGGTTTAATGAAGATAACAAGGGACATTTTGGAACGACCTGGTAGAGTCTGGAGTTTACAAGCTTTTATTTATATATCCCGCACATTATACACTTTAATAGGCACTTGTTGCATATAAAACTATCACAGATATACACCACAGCCTAATATACATTTCATAGGAAAACTAAATAAAAAGACAACCGTCTCTGACCAAATCCCGCCAAAAAGCCTCACAAATTAGATACTATAGAATCTGAGATAAAGTACGTCCAATTTTTTTTTCTAAGTAGGTTTTGGCTTGGTAACAAGACGTTTAAGCCATATTTTACTACTTTACAATTTTAATACACACAGATTATAGAGGGATACAAACTAGCCGCATAGACCTAGAAAGTATAACTGGACATTGCAAGCGGCAATATTTTGGCTGATCAATTAGCACTCCCAACAAATCAATGACGAAACTATAGAATACGGCTTTCACAAAATTAGGGCACAAGTCGGCAAAACTAATGCACGCTGCAGCTCACGGCTCACATCCTTAGTCCTTACTAAACTGATACCTAGTAGTCAGCTTTGAAGTTTTTTGTAGAGGTGGTGCTGTAACTGCCGGTTTTTTGTATGTGATTATTTTAAAACTACGATGGGTCTAAAGAAAAAAGAGTGTGTCACGCCCCGTTCTTTCTGTCTACTCCGTCATGGGCCTGAAAAGACTTTGTTTGTAGGGCCGTAAATGCCATTATAAAAAAAACAACCAACCAACAAAACAAAATGGCCGATGTTCTTTGAATTGCAATAAATTTTTGAACAATTGTAAAACGAAAAATCATATAGTATGTTTTAGAACAATCCAATAGTTATTGTTTGTAGTTTCGTAAGTTATACAAGTAAGTAACAATATAAAAAACAGTAACTATGTTAGTTAACTAAAAATTTACAGAAAGATTACACAGTTCTTGTTTGTTTATACTCTCTTGTTTTACTTAAAAGTTCCTATCAAAATGTAAGTAATTTTCTAGGAAACGAAGCATTTATTAAGACTGATAGTTATGTAAATTTAAAATTCATTTCTATACATGCAATTGGTAAAGTAACCAGCGCACTTACTATTAGGCGCGCAATTTCGTTGTTTGTTTACTTTTCAGAGTTCTTCATGTGGAACGATTTTTGTTCAATACTTTATTTCTTTAATCAAATTAGTTATAATGATTATAAACCTATTTTTTGTTGTTTTCAGTCACGATAAAATATGTCTAAAAGAGACCAAAGTGATAGAAATGATAGGAAGTTGGAGACCAGTGATTACGAAAGCCTCCTCACTCAGCACAGTATATTTGAGTCTTCAAGATCAAAACATCAAGAATTGCCAAGTTTCCCTGGCTTTTCCAATGCAGAAACACAAACAAAATCTACTGACGTCAGAGGTCAGGCAGTGCAGTCTGGGTTGGGAGCGTGGCACTACAACCCTTGGTGGATGCTGGCCAGCACGTCTCGAAGTATTCCATCACAGGACGATTTCTCAGAGAGTAGCGAACAAACTAAAGTAAAACAGGAACCTGCTGGAGCTGGTACGCCAGATCATGATCCATTACACACAGATGCAGAACAGTATGCAACAACTGGTACTGCAACTCCTCCAGTGGGACTAGACTCATTCTGTGATGACTGTTCTGATCCTTTCTGTGACTCCAGCGCAGCTACTTGTCGAAAACTCTTTCATTGTCCACACTGCAGGAAAAGTTATCCCACTATCCTAGAATTTAATACACACCTGACTGGAGTACATCCTGCGCAGAAACCATTTAGGTGTCAAATCTGCTTGGAACCATTCCACAAGAAATCTTATCTACGACGGCATTTAGATGCTAATCACACTCGTAAAGATGTCAACAAGTGTTCTGTGTGTTCAAAATATATAAAGGATAAGAGCAACTTGCGTAAACACATGCAGGTCCACACGGGCCGCGTCCCCCAGAAGCAGTTCAAGTGTGACTTGTGCAACAACAAGCGCTACATGTCACTGGACCGACTCAATAACCACAAGGTGGTGTGCACAGGGGAGAAGGTGCTCAAGTACTGCGACATGTGCACAAAGGTGTTTGATAATTCAAGATCGTTGAACAGTCACAAGAAAGTCCACGCAAGAGAATTGAAGTGTGACAACTGTGGTGAACAACTTCGTTCATTAGAACAATTTTCAAATCATAAGATGATTTGCCAAGGGGCATCATCAGAGGCAGGAGCAAGTCACAGCGGCTCGGCAGGCGCTGCAGGCACTTCCATGAATCGTTGCTGTACGCAACCAGGATTATGTGAACATGATAAGCCAGCATACCTAAATATACCTGGCTATGCTGCAGGCAGAGTGCTAGATGCAACTTTATCATCTTTAAAATCTGAGCTAAACTGATGACGTGCATGCAAGAGGTTTACAAAGTGACTAATTGATTTCTGTTTTTACAAGATTACCAAATAGTTAAATCAATGACAGTAATAATTTTCACTTTTGAGAATTTCACAAGACTGATGCAAATATCCCGCCTCACGACTTGCTTTATTATTACCATTTATATTAAGGCTTTAGTTCATAGGCTAATATAGTTAGTATAAGCTGCATATAGCTGTTTGAACATGTTCTTGTGCCTATATGAATAACTAAATTTAGAAAATGGAAGAGTTCTTTACATGGATACTAAATTAAGTTGTGCATATACTTGAATGTGCTCAAATATGTAGTCTGCCTTTAATTTTATATCTTTATAAAAAAATTACATCCGTAATAATAAGTCTTTCACTAAAATAGCTTTACCGATAATATAATCAAGACCGACACATGCAATATTCATAAAGATATACATATAGTATATTTTTTGTTATTCAATTACAATATAAATAACAAAACCTTGACTGATTTAGAATAATATTAATGTGCAGTATTACATTAAACATTTTTTATTTTTCTATTTTGTAAAGTTATAAGAACTATATTATTTTTATAATTTTTAGATGTATTTTAGAAGTTTTTAGTTATATATATTAGGAGGCAGTCAATGGAGGCTGTACCATGAGCACATTCTTATTTTCCAGTGCTCTTATGTACTTCATACTCCAAAGACAAAGTTGTAAATGTAGTTTCATATTATGCATATATTGCATATATTATTAGGTGTATTCGAATATTTTCTAAAGACAATTTTACATGTGACTTTAGTTTCATGACACTAGAGTAAGCGAACTATGTAAAGTGCAATGAACCATTGGCTAAGCCTTGAGCATGTTACGGTTATGGGAAATATTTGTTGTGTTCTCCTTATCCAATATATTTATCCTTGAAGTGTTATACACTGAAAAATTATTGCTGCAATTTATAGAGTAGGATATCTTTATGTGTAATATTTTATAAAATGTATAAAAGTATGATGGTGTATTGTTTGTATGTACAGTACATACATCCTTATATTTTAAGATCACGAGGCTATGCAAGTTTTCGGCCTTTTTTAAATAGTTATTTTTGTGCTCTAAAAATTATCTTAAACAGTTTGTTTTAATATTTAGTTTCTTATTTATTTTATTCGTTACTATTTCAAATAAAAATTGTCTGGAGGCTTTTTATTCCTAATTATTAGTTGTTGCTATTTACAATTGTTTTTAATACATAGCATGGTTTATTTTTATAATGGTTAGATTTAGTTTAAATACTAGTTCATATTTCTGTATGTTATTGTAATTAAAAATTATGTTTTTGCAACCAAAAATGACGGTTACATATTTGGCTAAACAGACTATTAGGTAGGCAATTCGTTACAATTCCTCTTGTAGGTGAAGGTACTCATGAATATTTTACATCTGATATGCCTGTACGCATGTGACATTGTCCACCAATTTTAATACAGGCGATTTGAATCGTCTGAAAGCTTTAAACAGTTCATTGTTTACATCATTTTAGATAAAATCAACTTGGTTATATGCGTTCGTGGGGCAAATGCGACAAAATGAAATTACTCGGTACAGAGACATCTAGTTAAAAACTAGTGCGAGCGAGAGACAAAGTAATTTCGTTCAGAAACACATTTTGGCCTAGCGATTTAACTCATAGGCCCAATTTTTTTGTTATTTATTAAAATTATAGTACATTACTGCCGCGGCCCGCAACAGAGGCTTTGATGGATCAGCGTTGAATGTGGGCCGAGGCGAAGCCGACTCGCTCCGCTCGTGCCTCGGCACTCGCAGCAAAAAATAACTTTGCTCACTTGTTGCACAAATAACTATTTTTACTGAGTAATTTCATTTTGTTGCAGTTGCCCCACAGTCCCATATTCAGAACTTAAGTTCTGAGCACCTACATAACTAAGTTGAACGTTTTGTAGGACTTTTCGGAGTTCGTAAACAAATTTCAACTTCCAAATGTAGGGTACATTCGTGAACAAGCTTACACGGTTTTTTTGTATATCGTTGTATTCTGTTGTTATCCTGTATTCATCGTATCTGAAATTTTTTGACATTGGTGACAAGACACTCAAAATAAGTCTTGCAAAGCCAAATTACTAAGAAATAGAAATAATGATATCAGCCTTTAAAGTTACGGAATAGGTAACGTCTGTTAATGAGTACCACCGAATAAACTTATGATAAGTTTTGAGTCGCATTGTTTCTATTTTACCATTTGTCCGATCACATTTCGCAATAATCTTTATAATAGAGTATGTTTAAGTTTCACTAGTGATACATCAAAGAAATCATATGAGATAACCGTTAAGATGCAGAATGTCAATACCCAAAATGGCCCAACGGTCGCAGAACAAGTAATTCCGGAAATGTCCAATTTCCTTTGGTTAGAAATGTGAGATTTGGATTTTTTGCATCAACGATTGTAATATTTAATGTATCTCAATTTAAAGGGATACTTTTACTCTTGATGATATTTTTTTAATTCGCGCCCGTTCTGGAGCATTTTTTTTTGTTACATAACAATTTTCCCACAAATCTGCAACTGAAGGATATGACTATTTTGTGTACTGAACTACCTCATAATGTGGAATGTGTGGCTTCAATTCAGTTTTTTTTAAATCTTTATTTAAAGAGCTTATGGCTTCTATTCAATGCTTTGGCGGTTTCCAAAATTTTGTAGGTACTTTTATTTTTGAAAAAATCTTGTGTCTGTTATTTAAGTAATTATACTTAACACTTTATGAACTTCAAACAGTAAATTATAAACTTAACATTTTCTACAATATTCATATCTAATTAATAAACATCTATTAGGTTCCACCATATATTTTTATTGTCTCCCTAGTTATTTAGCATGGTGTGTAACTTTTTTATTGCACCTAGGATTAAGGAAAAATGTGTTCATATGAATTTAGTTACATAGAGTATAGTTTTTATCTATTAGTGCATTAGACTGTAAAACAGTGTAATTCCGGATGTACTCCTCAGAGGTACACAGTTCAAAGATTTGTTTTTCACAAAACACCAAACTAAGGAGAAAGAGCAACTATTGAAACAAATTTAAAAGCCTGCGCAATGGAACCTTTTTACGTGTTCATAACAAGGACATGGACTATTTCTACGACAAAATTATTTTAATTTTTTGTCAATTTGCAGCCCTATTTTTGAATGGCTCGCCTCGCTTCGAACGGTCGATTTTACTCATTTTCCTTCGTTCGACATCCGATACAGAATCCATACAAAATTAGTAGAATCGAACGCTCGAAGCGAGGCGAGCTATTCATAAATATAGCTCCAAGCACTGGAGCTCTATTTTTGAATAGCTCGCCTCTTGCGATGAGATTAAAACCACGCGAAAAAAAATTGCAATAATACAGCAGGTGTAACATTTGTTTACGGCAAGATACGGCTCAAATTGTTGTTTCTCTATCGGGCTTATTTATTCATGACGGGATTTCATATTTATTGACTTCCATTGCAAGATATCCAAAGCCAAATTATAAGTAAAAGACGAAAACCTTCACGGGAGCAAACAAAAATACAAGCTGCTACCTCTTTCTAACATAGTTTACATTTGTCTGCTTTGTTTACAGGAATAGGGCATAGCTACCGAACTAAAGTATTATAATGCGAAAATAGTTACACCTAATTATCAATCATTAATAAACGTTTCATTTCCGTTATCATGCTCTTTTAATTACAGCCGACTCCCAGTACAGCTGCCTGCTGCACAAGGGGTGCCGGGTTCGATTCCTGGCCGTGCCAATATTTGTGCAATATACTGAATTTTGTTTCACACCTTGTTGCTGTTCTGTGTGCTATCCTAGCAAAGAGGATCTATTTAGTATTCTACACTAAAACCCGTGCTTTGTTTACAGCCATAACGGTTGCGCTGATTTCAATAGGGATTTTGGAAACAAAATAGAATAAGAAAAGATGGCATACCTAGGTAGGTATACGTACTATACCATAAAAATATTTAAGACAAAATAAAATAAATATTCAACCGCTTGTGGCGCCGAACGGAAATTCAACTCAGCTTGCAAGTAGGTACCTCGTCGGGGTTAAGGCAAGTGCGCCACTTGAAAGCAAGCATTAAGATGTATTACTATAATCTTTGCCGCGCGTGTGGTTCTCTATAAAATTAGGTAACTAGTGTTGCCTGTCGTCACGAGGCTCTAACTAGACTGCTATCTATTTAATTTGTGGTTGAATGTCGCGAGCGTGTGAACCCAGCATAAAACTTGTGAGAGGTTGATATACGAGCTATATACAAATGGCCAAGAGGTGGCGCTACCTCTCGCTTTATTGACCGAGCGAGCGAAGCGTCTATGTTTCGAGATTGGCCAAAAATGCTATTGTCCGTCTGTCCTGTCTTTCTGTCTGTAATTCTCTACAGGTCGCATTTTTCAACCGATTTTGACGAAAATTTGGCATGGGTATAAATTAATTAAGCCAACAAAATGAGTAGAATAAAATTTTGAAAAACTTTTTTTTTAGAGTACCTACCATACTCGCAAAGTGGGAGTGAACTTTTTTTTTCTTGTGAATCTCATAGTGTGGGGTATCGTTGGATAGGTCTTTCATAAATATTGCTGGTGTGTGAAAACCATTTTTTCGATTTAGGGATCCGTTGGCGAAATATTAAGCTTTAAAGCGGTAATTTTTGTTAGAGTCACTTGTCCCCCCCCCCCCCCCCCCCTGCCAGCTAAACGGTTGCTTCTGCAAATGTGAAAAAATTCACGGCAGTAGCATATATAACGTAGTTAAAAGGAAAACTATAACAGTTAAGAAGGTTCTATTAGTTTTTGAGTAATAGTCGATTAACTTAATATGAGAAAGCATATTATTCCATCGCAGAGTTCTTAAACGATAAAAGCATAAGTAACTTTACTTATGCTTTTATCGTCGTAAAGATCGAGATCCGATTTGTTTCGTGGGTTCATTCATTAATGTATTACTTAGTATTAGATAATTTAATGACTAATTCTTTGACATTTTAATTATTTTATTTAGGTACGTAATTCTAATTGCATGCTTTATATGGCAGGTTATAGCTTGGACTTTAACACTATACCATAAAATTGTAAACCTATAACCAGCAATAAAACTATTTCATTTCAACTTAAGAAAGTCGAAAAATTAAATTATGTTCATAAAACTGCAAAGTAAAATGGGAATGTTTTTTTTTCGCGTGAATTCCATGGTGTTGGGTATCGTTGGATAGGTCTTTCAAAAATATCGCGGGTGTATGGAAAACATTTTTCGATTTATCGATCCGTTTGCGAAATATTAAACTTTATAGTGCTAATTTTTGTCACTTTAGTACTGAATCTCCAACTTAGAATACTTTTAATATGATACACTTCAATTACCTACTCTATTAAATAACATTTCATGTATAATTAATTAAACAATATATTAACTATGCATAATATAAACCTAAATATAAAATAATTCTTCCAGCGCGTCCCCGCGAGGCATGGTGCCCAGAAGGCCGGCAACGTTTCCCCTTTGGATAATGAGGCTTATCCTCTGGGAGAAATAGTTGCCGGCCTTGTTGTCGCCAGTGGCCTCGCGGAGACGAGCTGAAAGTGATCTCCAACTGCAAAGTTGACTTCTGTTCGTTTCTTTTAGGTTTGGTTTATAAGGGCTGGCGAGGTCTACTGTTCTCACAGAACCACTAGTAGTAAAAGTATCCATTTATTAAAACTTAAAGCGTTTAATTATTAGTTTAACTAGATACCAACCCAAAATATTGATGCAACATGAACAGACGGGATAAATTCAGTCTGCAGTTCTGACAGGTATCGGTGTATCTTCCATTCCAAATGAAATAGCAAACGAAAAAAACATACACCCACCCTCGGCACCTAACGTTAGATCAGAGAGTTGTTAGTATACTAACTCTATGCGTTAGATACACCTACCCTACCGCAGTTTCACCCTACCTACGGGCGAGCACTACCAGTAAAACAAGTTTGTAATAGTTAACTTTGTGAACAAGTTTACGCCTCATCGGCTCTCGAATTGCAGAGGTCGTAGGTTAGATTACCACTGAGAACAGACCATTGGCGCGAATTGCAGGGGTGGTAGGTTTGATTCCCACTGAGAATAGATGACTTCGTGGGGTATGCCCATTCAGAGGTATGTCGAAGAAGTGGGTGTTACATTTGTGAACGTTCTTTAGCGAATCTTTAAACCTTTTTTATCTTGTCCTACCCAAGTAGCTTTAACTTCAAATAAACTACAGTATGGCATATGTATATCCATTTTATTCTTAAAGACATCGTTATATCAAAAGTTATTACTATATTAATTTAGATAACAACGCGCCTCTTAGAGACTGCCTTAAGCTTTTTTGATTTTTTGTCCTTTTTCTTCTTTGATATATTTTCACTTCTCTTCTTTTGCCTGCTTTCTTTTTTCTGCGTAACGTTCTTCGCTTGATTTTCCCACAACGTTTTACTCTGCTTCTTTTTTTGCTCCTGTAAAACATAAAAAATATATAGGTACCTATCCATCTAGCTACATGCTATTTTTTACATAGTATGAATGAATGGGAATACTTAAGTAAATGGATATTCATAGTAAAGGTATTTATTATTCATTTTGTAGGGATGCAACGAACGATGCCGATAATCGTAAACCACAGGTTATCGTAATTTCTTACAATAATCGGTATCGTAAAAAATAATATGATTCATTATGATTCTTATATCATTGTTTTAATGTTAAGTTTAGCGTAAAACGGCGCGCAAGACGGTCTCAACGTAGTGTTGGCAACACTAGATAGACGGCTATCCTATTGCACCTCTAGGACGTTTTTCATTCATTTGTGTTTCTGTTCAGGCAAAACAAAACATACAAATTCAAAGAAAAATTTCAAGAGTAAAAAGATTGTTTTCTACAGCTGGACGATTTCACACGTATACAGAAACCAACTCTCGTCAAACAAAATAAAATTATTGTTTCCTTGTCAAAAAAAATCCAGAAGTTAATTGTATTTATGGTGATTAGATTATTAGAAGATTAATTAGAGTAAATAAATATCATTCTCAAACATTCAAAAATTGTTAAATAAATATTGATTTTGCATTTTTCTTATTGTTTTAAAGAATCGTAATGTATTCGTTAACGTAGTTTTTACGATGCATTCGTCATTCGTATCGGTTTCATAATGGCGATATCGTTGCATCCCTTATTTTTATATAATGTAAAGTGCAATGGGCTACAAACTGCCATACATGGATTTCTTTTATTTCTAACTCTATAGGATTGGTATCTATAGAATAGCGTCGACCCAATAGATAAGTTTTAAAAAATGAAATTCTAAGTTTTAGAAAGAAATGTGCCTGTTGTATAGAAGGACTCTGGTGAATGCCTAATTGTCAAAGAACTCAATTAACTAAAATCAGCTGTACTGAAATTATTAGGTACTCACCATTCTTTTTATAGACTTCTTTAATAAAATTGGATCGTCTTTTATTTTTTGACCCTCAGCTTTTTGAAGTATAGTCTTCCAAGCATTTTTCTCCTTAATTTCTTTAACTTTATTTTCTTGTTCATTTTCTTCCAACTCTCGGAACTTTTCCTCTTGATGTTTTAAGTTTTCCAAGATTTTTTTGGGATTCTTGACGGTCTTATGTGGCTTATCTGAAATACAACATTTTTGATGTGTTGATGTGCTTGTTTCGTGGGCTCACCAACTGGGAACAAAATTCCTAGTGGTCGTAATAGTAAGTCTACTGGGAAGGAAATTTCCAGTAATTCAATTGGTATTCGGTAAGACTTTTTTCCTTTTTTCTTTTGGTAAGAGGAAGATTATTGGGATTGGCCAAAACATATTTTAATTTGACATTGAAAGTCACAATTTACAAGGGAGTTTAACATGTTACATGACTGTACAGTCGCAAGCATTACCTACAAATTTCATTAATTTGACACTCACTTTGTGAAAATACGCTAAACTCACTTTGTCTCAACTTCACTTACCGTTGTGGCCCACATTTGAAAAATCAAATTTGGAAAACACTAGCTTGCCATCAGTATTGAAAATTGGTTTTGCTTCTTTGACTTTAATTTTCTCCAACTTATGCTCTTTTTTTATGACTGTGTCTCCTGACGGTTTCACTCCAGTTTTGTTGCGTCGTTCTCCTTTCTTAATTTTTTTGTTCAATTTACTGCTTATGCTCTTCTTGACTAATTTGTTTTTAAGATTGAACTTATTTTGAGATTTGATTTTCTCTAGTTTCTCCTCCAGCTCGGCAATGCTGCGTGCTCTCTGCGGAAGTTCTTTTGTTTCACTGTTTTGTTTAGACGAAACCATTTCAAAATTCATATCATCTTCATTACCATCTGTTACAAAATACAACAAAATTAGCACACACATAGAACAATATAATGCAAATTAAACATAGGTAAGATAGATAGAATATAGTGAATTATTATGATATAAGCTGTTATTTAATCTGATGGGAGCTATAGTTTCATTGTTGGACTACACATCTATTCAATCTCTATGAAAGTATGAAAATTTACACTTAGCTTGTGTGTTAAAGATCAACAGGCCAATTTTTGACATGGGTAAAACTGTTCCCGCGGGTGTCAACTGTACTAACAATATGCACTTAATTACTCAGTAAGGTCACTGGCAAAGATATCATAAACTAACCTTTCATTTATCTTAAACTAACCTTTCATTTGCGAGGGTAACGTTAGAACAGAAAACACATTTTTCAAAAAAGTTAACTCTTTAGCTAGTCGAGCTTTGAGCTGCTTCTGTTTCAAAGGTTTCTTCTGAACCGACATTATAACCGGCATTTGTTATAGGTCAGGTGCTCACAGCAAATCACTAAAACAAAGTAAAAGGCACATTATTTTGAGCAAACCACATGACAGTTGACACTATATAAAAACACGAGGAAAGCTCAATGTTTACAAATATTATGTCATGCGTTGCGTACTATTCAATTTTTATATAAAACTATTATTTCTGATTTTGTAGGATACATGTATAAAATGCAAAGGAGTTAAAATCAAAACAATACCGACTAAGATTTATCGAGGATTCAACCCAAAACTAATTATACCAATAAATCAATCCACGACCTAAGAACACGTATCCCACGTATACTATTTATTTTATGCGTGCGTAACATACTAATCTATATAGTTTGTGGTGCGTATCTCTAACCGCACTCAGCATATAGCATGCATGCACAGTGCACACATAATGATAGTGCCTTCGACACATGCATGCGATAGATTTAGGCACCCTGTAGATGGTCATGCAAACGTCATTCAAAACAATAATGTATGCAGATTCTCGTCACTCACCGCATTACAAGATCATTCATCTGTCAGTCACCGCCTGACTGTGGCAGGTAAAACCATGGTAAAACTAACAGCAAAACCGAGCGTGTACGGGGTGCCATAGTTCCGAAAACAATAGGTTGGCCACACTGACAAACGTGAGCAAACTTCCTTTGATTTGTGCCCAAAAACGGACAACATTCGGAGCGGCGTTGGTTTGCCGAGGTTGGCCCAACGTGTGGACCGGGCATCAGGAACCCATCAGTCTATCAATTCGTGGGTTAGATAGTCAGTTTCGTACCAATCTTACCAGACTGATGGATCGGACTAATACCAAACTGACCGTGTAACCGGCGTCAATGAATGAACCGCGATATTATGAGACTAGCGGTACGGACCGGAGGTGGCTGTATGGTCTAGATACCTTTACCTAAAAAAATGATTTTCTGACGTTCAATGCAGCCAACAAACCAAAATGAAAGTCAATGCAGCCAACAAACTAAAATGACAATCAATGCAGCCAACAAACCAAAATGACATTCAATGCAGCCAACAAAAGAAACCAAATCTGTGCTCGCTCCCACGTGCCAATAATGCGCGACCTTAGAAAAAGAATCCCTATACGTGCGCGACCCTTTATGCCCGGCCAATAATCGACTCGTTAAGATTTTTAATATACGCGCTGGTCATTTCAGGTTGAACAAAGCCGGCCGTGCATTTCTGGCTGGCATATAGGGTCCATGGACGTATATTATCATTTGTTATCATTGGACTGGACGTATCACAGAGTACATTATTTAAAGGGAAAGGACGTATGTATCTGGATAGTATTATAATTTGTGATATAGGGTAGGGCCCCAGATTTCAAATAAAGGTGAACAAAAACCAAAATGTAATGGTTTAAATATATTTAAGACGTAGTAAGGAGTTTCATTTTAACTCATACAATCTCAGATTAACCACCATCTGAGCATACAATAAATTATTATAATTATACAAATTACACACACAAGTCATGAGCAAGCAGAGTTTTTCAAGGGATTTAGATTTATGGAATGATAATAACCCTCTGGAATTTTATTCTCCAAGTCTGGCATTGAAAAGGAAATCTCTTTCAAATAACGGAAGTGGAAGACCAACCCTGGATAAAGCAATTAAATTCAGCCCACAACCAAAGTCCTCAGTGATAACAACATTGATAAACCAAATGAAAAAGGAATTTCAGGACAATGATTCAAGTGATTTGGAATGCAAAGGAATTGAATCACCAACTTTAGACCAAATAAACTTGCCAAAGTATGTATCCTATCTTAGAAATAGATTTCAGTATTAAAAAAGTTTTGTGCATTATCGTTTATTGTGTATTATATAAAATGCATATTGATTTAGTGTTACAGTATCATAACTTGTTACAGATAATTTGTCTTATTTCAGGAATAATATTCAACAGTTGGCTTGTGACTTTCCTGACTGCTCATACACATGCAAATTGTCCTGCAACCTCATTAAGCACAAACGGACACACACTGCTGAAAAGCCGTACCTTTGTGATCAATGTACATTCAGAACAAATTTTGTCAATTCTCTAAAAGTCCACAAACGGACACACACCACAGAAAGACCATTTAGCTGTAAGCATTGCAGCTATAAGTGCAACAGCAGTTCAAATTTGAAGAAGCACTGTCGCCATAGACACCCAGATGTTCCAAAAACTTGAAACTGTTTTTAGGACCCCGAGGTCTGGCTCGAAGGGCCAAATATGTTGGGCCATGAGAGATAACCGACTGTATTCAAAATTCTGCCAGCCACTTTTGGATATAGGCCTCTCCCTCCAGACGCGCCTACGAACCTGATCTGCCGCATCCAGTTACTGCCAGGCGTCTGCTCCATGGATGTTTACATATCGATGGCCATCATCATCATATCAGCAAGACGTCTCTCGCTAGCATCATCCAGCTGGGTCCCGCGACCTTCACCAGATCGTCAGTCCACCATGTGGGGGGGAGGCCTGCCTACGCTGCGTCTTCCGGTACGCAGTTCGCCACGACGAACGACGGGTTTGTCCAACTAGTTATACTATTAGTTATACCGTATAACAAAATTGCCCTGCCCATTATTCTTCTTCGGTGTACAGAGGGTATCCTGCACTAGTTTTGAAAATTGAAAATTAATTCTGTATATCGAATTCTACAATCTTACCAAAAATAGGCCGCTGTCATGTCACTGCTGCCACAAGCAAGTGGCCAGTACTGAAATCTTTCTCAAGCATGGTATGCAGTCCATGGAATGTTTGGCTAGTTTATTAACTGAGTTACCAGTGGCATGGAGAATTGAATTTTGGAAGCTGTCATTTATATTTTTATTCAAAATATTTCATCAACAATGTAAACAGATACAGAACTCACATGTACCTAAAATAAATTCTGTCTAAGAACCACAAACCAAACTGTATAAAAGTAAGGCCATAGTAAATAAATAAAGTATGCTAATAACCCAAGATTTGGTTATAATTATACCTTTATAAGATATACTTAAGTGATTATTTACGCCATGGAACAATGATTTACGCCCACTGCTACTTCAGCTTGCCAATTATGAAAACAATTATTTTATTCCAAACCATTTTATATCAACATTATGGTAACCTAAAATAAAATGTCCTAAAATATAACTGGTATATAAACATTACAGTGCTGCCCAAACAGTATACAAAGTCCTCTTAAAACATCATAATATTTTTAAACTGGTTTGAGCTTGTCACATAGCGAGGTTACATGATTAATATATAATACTAGTCAGGTTTAGGAATATAGTGGGGCGCGTGTTAAGCCGGGTCTCCAACCACTTATTTTCAAAACATTACACAAAACCCCTACCTACACAAAACATTGTTTCTCTACACACGCGGTCTTTTGTCTTCAAAATGTTTCACACTTGCAATGTTAGCCAGAGTTCTCAAAACATGATTGTACCTTTGTCCGTCATTTTGTGTATAGTCCCCGTAGAACTTTTTGGCGGTAGTATGAAGTTGGCTGATTTCTGCGCAATGACTAATTTTAAGTGTCAAAGGGGAGCTGTTCGGGGGTCACTAGAGACCCACATTCAATTTCAAGAAATAGTTCATTGAATCAACTCAAAATAGATCAACTGAATCAAACTTCAAGTTTCTTGACATCTCTATGTACCTCCCACACGTCGCTTACGCACACATAGGCTGTAAACACTGGCTGTACATATCAGCAATGTGCAATCAGTGACTATATTCACTCAACCGCCAAAAATTTCTACGGGGACGATACCTACGATTACCGTCCTGCATAGATAGCATAAACGTTGGAAATTGTGTAGCGAAATAACGTTATGTGTAGAGGTTTTTGTGTATTGTGTAGGACAAAACACGCGCAGGTGAGCCGTCATTAGTGACAGTGTTCGGTGAAGTCGACGACGACGGACTCGCGCCAGCCGAACAGGAAGTACCCGGCGGCCGAGCCGAGCACCACCGCGGCGCACAGGTACGTGTTGTACGTCATGAACACCAGCATCAGCATATAGCTCACCAGCACCTGCACGCCGTGGAGCGCCGTCTGCCACGCGTGCGCGGCACTCAGCATAGTCGGCCTGGCAACACACACACCATCATATCATAAAATATATAAATGAAGAAACTGACAGACTCACTCACTGACTGATCAACGCACAGCCCAAACCGCTGAGCCTAGAGACTTGAAATTTTGCACAAAGGCTCCTTCCTCATATAGCTCTGACGTCCACTAAGAAAGTGTTTTATTCCCTTGGGAAAAAAAATTTAACGCTGGCGAAGCCGCGGGAAACAGCTAGCTATCATAATAAATTTAAGATTTTATTAAAGCGCACTTAGACACTTTGTAGACCAAATATACCAATCAATTGCTGCAATGCGGATGCGGCGCAATTATTTAAATACAACGCATAAAACTATAACTAGACGATGTCTTTAGGTGCTAGCTGTTTTCCGCGGCTTCGCCCGTATATAAAAAGATTTTCCCGTGGGAACAGTTTCTCCCGAGGTATGAATTAATACAAAGGTGACATTGTGAAACATGCCATCTATGTATTTTATAGTATCAGCGTCATCTGTTGGCAATATGTTCTAATTATTTATCTGTCTGGCCTGTTGGCGTAGTGATAGTGACCCTGCCTACTGCGCCAAAGGTCGTGGGTTCGATTCCCACCCGGGACCAACATTTGTGTGATGAGCATAACTGTTGGTTTTCGGATTCTGGGTGTTTGTATGTATTTAAGTATTTATTTAAAATTATTTAAGTATGTTTATCAGTTGTTGAGTACCCATTTACAAGCTTCGGCTTAGTTGGGACTGAACAGCCGTGTGTAAATTTGTCCAAACATTATTATTATTATCTCGTATAAAGTTCCCATGAAAACCCGTAGCCATATGGTTTCAACCCCATTAAATTTTGATTTGCCAATTTACCTAACTAGGTACCTCAGAAGAGCCTGTGTTATTCTGATCTATATTTCTGTAAAGGTACAAGTCCAAACTGAACTGCAGACTGCAGGCGACACTATTTGTTTCTATGAATCTCTATGAAAGTGATTCCGAGCGCGGCGACATTGCAGCCTGCAGTCGCGGCGTGCAGTCGGCGGTCGCGGCGCGCGGCGACTGCAAACTGCAGTTCAAGTGGCGTCGCCAACCGCAGAGACGTCACACGTATTTTAAAAAATTACGACTTTTTCGGATGATGATGAAGAAGTTAATTAACTTTGTTTCTGGTCATCCAGTCCTTTACGACGGGTTTGTCCACCTACACATCCGATCCAAATTACCGCAATAATTTGGTGAAAGATAATGTGTGGAGAGCAATACGAAACTGCACCAATTAAATGTTTTTTAATCAGATTAGAATAAATTCCTTCTTCGGTTCGACTTTTAAATAAAAAATCAGGTGCTTTCCTTTTTTTTATAACAACAAGTCGTCATCATCTTCCTCTTCTAACAAAAGACACATTAGTAAATTATCGGTATTGTTTTCCGACATTCTGTCTCGCACGAAGGTATTGGAGTGGCTGAGGCATGGTTCTATGCATTGTGCAGCCGCGGCATGCCGCCGCGCTCGGAATACAAACTGCCGCGACTGCAGGCGGCATTGCAGCCAGCCGCAGACGCTAGCCGCAGTGTCGCCTGCAGTTGCGGTCTGCAGTCCATTGCGGAATCGAACCTTAAAGTTTCATCAAAATCTGTTTCGTAGTTTTTGCGTGAAAGAGTAGGTAACAAACGTCCTCAGAAACTTCCTTACAAACCTTTATAATAATAATAGGATTGTTAAATAAGGGTTTTTAATGAGAGCAATAGAAGCCATATTTTTTAGAATTTTTGTCTGTCTGTTCAGGCATAACGCAACAACTACTGCACCTAATTGAATGCGGTTGTCACAATATTGTGTTCCTGAAGGTGTAACTTTGTCTGTGCATAGGTGATAGTTACGTACTTCCAAAATTTACGCGTACGAAGTCGCGGGGTAAAGCTTGCTTCCAATAAATTTTTCTCTCAAAAACTAGCTACAGTCGACATCACACCTAAGCGACCATTGAAGATGGTAGGTACTGAGAGAAATGAGTTATCACAATGCAATGCCCCATCGATTTTCTTTACGTCCAAATTGAAATACCTAGGTCAAAAGTGAAACATACTTCCATATGAATGTATATATTTCCAGTGAAAGTATTTCTAACTTTGGACCTAGGTATTTCAATTTGGACGTAAAAACAATCTAATTATATTGCTAGGTATAGGTAGTATCTCTTTTGAATAGCAACATAATATTGAATAAAAAATAAAATGTCTACCATTTACGTATTATTTGGACAGCTGGGCAACCTTTACAATATGTTTTCATCGAGGGGACGGCAATATCTCTGAAACTCGTTCTATTTACCAACGTGTTTTAAATGCTTTGGTAGGTATGTATTAATTTGATTACTATTACAAATGCGAAGGTGTGTATGAATCACGGAACTTGGTACAACTATATTAGAGTTAGTGACCATATTAAAAACTGTCATTCAAAAGGTAGGCGCACGCAACGAATTTAGACGACACAGTCGGTCGCAGACCTAAGTTAAAGAAAGAAAGAACCATAAAAATTGAACATACCGGGAATTAGACATACGAGTACGGGGGGATTTCATTAGTTAGACATTCGAGGCCCGAACCGGAAAATCTGTTTTAGTCAACGCAATAATTTCTAGCAGCTAAATAGGAAATCAATAGGTACTCACACATTCCTTTCTAGTACATGCGGCACCGGCCTTAAACAGATAAAAACATTGTTATTTATTAATAATAATTTATTATATACCTAGCAGCACGCTTTAGCCTTGGTAAAACAAACCTCATTAGCAAATCAATATGCTTATTGTGAGGTATTGTTAGTTACACTGTATTTACTAGTTCATTACAGATTACAATACAGGCTGGCAAACCTTGCTTTAATTCAAATAAGTGTGAGATCGCAAATAGAGTCCGTAGTACGTTAATGGAGCCAAAGCATTAGTTAAAGGTATCTTAATTTGTAAACAAACATCTAATTAGGGTAAAATGTTTACTAAACTGTATAACTTGGGGTTCATCGGCAGCACAAATATTTGCAACACCCTTATCTGGCGGTGCGACGGCGCAGTATTGCAGTCCAGTGTACGTTTTCCACAGCAGATGTTTTCTGTAGTACTTAAGCCTGGAACATTTTGAATTTTTGATTGAACATTAAATGAACTTGGTTGTATGGTGATGGTGAACAAAAAGGATTACATTGCATATTTGCATAACTATGTTGACTTTAACTAGCTAAGCTGCCACCTGCTATTACGCGATAGTTGGTCTATTTTAAAACACTAGCTTTTGCCAGCGATATCGTTCGTTTGGACAAAATACTTTATTTGACACCGAGTCATTTTTACAGTTAAGTAGATAGGTACCTAGGTCTGGGCAAACGTCAGCAGTACCTAATGGAGTTTAACAGTCGCATTGTAAGCTATTTTAAATTCTACAAGAAGCCGTGGATATCAGTTAGATTTATATCAGTCCTTTGACGTTCACTGCTGGACAATGCTTTCCCCAATGAACGCCACCACACCCGGTCCTCCGCCCTCCGCATCCAGCCTCTTTCGGCCACCTTCCTTAGGTCATCGGCCCACCTGGCGGCGGCGGGACGTCCGTCCAATCAGTATAATAGTAAAAAAAAAACTTACCCTTCATATAGCAAGGCCATAATGAATATTGCAAAAAACGATCCCACAAATTCTCCCACGTCTGTCACTTTCCACCAGGAGAATAAAATGGTTTCTATATAACCACCATGAAACTGAAAAAAAAGCAAATAACTTCTTGGGTGACAACTTCAACAAGCATATCATATTCATCATTATTATAGTATTTCCTTGTTAGACTGTAAGTTTCCTGAATAAAATAAAAAATACCTAATACAATGTAGATTTCCACATCAAAAAGGAACAGGTATTTATATACCTACACTTCCAGATACAGCTCTCCCATAACATAACAAATCAAATAATTATATAGAGATATCTTACGGTCATGGCCATGTCATGCATTTGATGTGAACCATGTTCATGGCTCCCTCCATGCTGATGTTCATGTGTCCTCATGTCTGATCTGTAGTTCAAGTCACTTCCATTAAACATACCCTGAAAAAGGTTGAATTAATAAAATAATCATGATTATTATACACATAACTACATAATAAAGAGGAGGGTAACCTAACAAATAGTTTAATTTGTTCCCATATATTCAGTAACAAAAATGTAACAAGTGTTTTTTAAAGATAAAATTAAACCTTGTCACTCATAACACGTCAGAACTGTGTGACAATTGATGAGATTTTCAAAGTTTTTAACATAAAAAATATAAGTACAATTAAGGTTGTCTGGAAGAAATCGCTCTTAGCGATAACACCGCCTAGATGTACATTATTGTATCTGTTTTTTTTTTCTTTTTTTATCTGTAATTTTTTAAATGTGCAATAAAGTATATTGAATTGAAGTATAAAACTATTTAGGTAGGTAGTATAAAAACATGTGTAATAAACCATCAATGTGACATCATCAGCTGACTACCACTGCTGGATATAGGCCTCCGCCCTAAAGCCGCGGTCTCGAAGCCAGCGGGCAGCGGGACGACGCTGTCGCAGCGCGTTCCAATGCATAGCTTTATATGGAACCGTTCTGGAAGGCAGCGGAGCCGGGTCAAAGCCGCCGCCCTGCCGCGCCGCTGCCCGCTGACTTCGACACCACGGCCTAAAGAGCGCAATTGCTCTAGACTCCAGAGGCAAAAAGCCTCTGCACCCAGACGCTTTCGGTCAACTTTTTCAGGTCGGTCCACTACCAAGGGGGTCTCATGCCGCGCTTAGCAATACCTATGATAAAAGTGAGTAAAATTTTACTAAACTATAGGTGAATTATGATAGACATGAATCACTGAAAATATGCAGCCCTTATTAAAATCATAGATGGTAAAGCAAACTAAGAAGCAATATGCAGAGCTGATGGCCAATCTCCAGTACCTTGTGGAGATGCACCATAGGAAGTAGAAAAAACAAACTGCTTCTATCATAATATTCTATCACAAGATCTAACTTTCCATTATATTAATGCTATTAATAGTGATGCCCTTATGATGAGACTTCCTTTGGTGAGGATTGTATAAGATTCTTTGTTTTCTTGCTATCTGTGAATGGTGCATGAAGTATGAGAACCAATCCTTTCATTTTACGACTCATATTGGTAACATTCAAATGGAATAATTCAGATAACGAATACTCACATTTATAGCATCACCCATTTGATGGTCTGTGTGTGACATATGCTCACTATGGCCCATGTGATTGTGGTCCATTCCATGATTTGCATGGTCCATGTTCATGTGGTTAATTCCATCCATTTTTTAATTTCTGAATATAAAAATTAAGACTTAAGTATACCTAATATCCCTACAAAAAAAAAATATAGTAAAGGTGGATCATCATAGGTATATAATAAGCCATAATAATAATATACCTATGAAGGCTACTTATGAATGACAAACCGAATGTTTTCATCAAAAAAGTAAAAGGTTTTGGCAGTCCTATGCATTGGGTTACTTATATCAGTTATCTCACTATCCATGAAAGAATGAGCAAGTTCTTTAAATCATTTGAGCTGAATTGTTGTTAAAGCCAATGAAAGTTTATTAAACAGTATTCATATAACCAAAAACAAGTTTGAGTGTATTGTTTGTACTTAAGTGGTATTTTAATTCTTTACTACAGCAAAGAAGAGTTCCTACTATTAGGGTGATAGGGCTCACGGACGAGTGGATATGTGGTTTAATAAACCAAAGTAGTTCTCGATTTAAATGTGAATTTAGTCATTAAAGGAAGTCGGTAATGAAGGTCAACTCTGACCACCAGATGTGGTGTTGTTTTGTTGCTCCTTTATCATTTTTAAACCCTGTACTAGTACTGGAAAATAACCGCGGTTAACATTTAGTGAAAGGACCTACTTAAAATTTTTAAAATTTAAGTAGGTAGCAAAATAAGATTTTTAGAATGTGAAAAGAAACATGTTAGCCTGTACAGTATTTTAGTTTGACAGGTTTTCAATTATGAAAACTATATTATTTAGGATAAATACACAGACAAGTACCTACTAGTAATTGACTTACAATGCAACTAACCCACTACCAAGCACGGCAATCAGTTATCTGATCTACAGACGTTAGTATTCCGTGAGGTAGGTACATACTTTCACTTGCTATTGTAACAGCCAAGTTAAACCAGTTTTGAACTCGAAGGTATCATTAGATTAAGTTATAGGAAGTAAAATTGATTGTACTACCTACCTAATTTTGTGGTTAATTTGAATAGATGAAATAAAAGGATGATACATAAAGTACAAAATTATAAAAATGAGTGAGTGTACCTATTTCTGACAAATAACAGGATACATTTTGGTAGGTACAGATAATGAAACAACCATAACAACATAGGTTTGTTACCTTCATACACGAAATAAAAAATCTGCATTTACATAATGTAACCACCCAGTGACATTCACTTCACTTACTTGAAGTCTCGCAGCGGCACTAGATTGTCTTCCAAATACTTCCAATAGTAAACACACACACACAATATAAAATTATTGTAATTCTTCAATTTAAAGTCATTTCAAAACCGACGGAATACCAAAGAAAGAACTCGTGTGTTTCCTTGTTGGCTGTTGCATTAATTAATTACTACTCGGCCAGACAGCTACCTACCTATCTTTGCATTGCCAGCCAGACAGCCAGCCAGTCCAGTCCAGCCGCTCACAAAAACAACCAACAGCACAGCACAGCACGCACACACAGCTTGTCAACGTCAAATGTCAACTTGTTTTTTTTTTTTTGTTGATTTGTCCCATATTTGTCCTCTATTGAGGACGGGCAAGGCAGCTTCGTCCATACAGCCCTGTCTTATTTAAAGTATTATTTCTTATATTTATTTAAACCGGCGGTTACAGCACGGTCTCCAAAAAAACAGAGCACGACTAGAGTTAGTAATCGGTGATTTTCAATTAAACCGCAGCACGGCCTCCACGAAGGCACAACCAGTCCCATTCGGCGATCCACACTGCAGGTTCATGTCCGCATTAAACCGATAGAACCGATAGTAGGTTTAATTAAGATTTAACAAGGGACATTTTAGGACGATCCGGTAGAGTCGTTATACGCTTTTATTTAACTATCCCGCACAATATCCACTATAATAGGCACTTGTTGCATATAAAACTATCACAGATATACACCAAAACCTACAATATACATTTTTTAGGAAAACTGAATAAAAATGACAACCATCTCTGACAAAATCCCGCCATAAAGCCTGTTTTTTTTGTTGTTTTTGATTTTTCCTCTATTGAGGACGGGCAAGGGAAGCTTCTTCCATACAGCCCTATCTTATTTTAAGTATTATATCTTATATTATTATTTATTTAAACCGGCGGTTACAGCACGGCCTCCACAAAAACAGAACGACTAGAGCTAGTCGGCGATTTTCAATTAAACCGCAGCACTTCCTCCACGAGGTCACAACTAGTGCCATTCGGTGATCCATACTGCAGTTCACGTATGCAGGTTTCCTCGCTATGTTTTCCTTCACCGTTTGAGAACAGTCAGTAAATATACTTAAGTTTCCAAGGAAAACCCATCGGTACATAGCCCCGCCGCGGATCGAACTCGGACCTCTCGACATGATATATAGGCCGCGTCTTCCCCACGACGCGCGACGCCACTGACGCTCAGCTGCTAGACAGCTTAAGCACGATACTTTTGCTGTCCAGCAAGCCTACGCACTATCGTTTCGTTTTACATCGTGCACGGACGGCCAGCAAGGATGGATAGTGAGTAAAGGGAAACAGAAGTATCGTGCATTTGCTGTTGAGCAGGCCTACACGCTGTCATGCGCGTTTCGTACATCGTGCACGGACGGCCAGCACAGCAAGGCTTAAGTATAACAAATTAACACACGGCTGTTTAGAAAAAGCCAAACTAAAAATAAAAATTTACTTCCACTGCTGTAGACGTCCACTGCTGGACAAAGACCCAGGGATCTCCACGATGACCGGTCCTGCGCTAACCTCATCCAGCTGGGTCCCGCGACCATCACCAGATCATCGGTCCACCCTGTGGGAGGCCTACACTGCGTCTTCCGATACGTGGTCGCCACTCGAGAACCTTTCTGCCCCAACGGCCGTCACACAGTGTATTATGGAACCCATTTTTATTGCATGCTGTTTTTATTTAAATAATCGATAGCTTTTATCATTTGTGGTACTAGAGTTCAACTCCCGCTTCGATACGACTTTTAGTTGTTGAGAAAAAAAATATCAAAGTTTCCTTAAATGTGAACCACGAAAAACGAAATAAAATTATTTTTTCAGAAACGGAACTACGTACTCTAGTTTCGCTCAGTTCCGATAATTATACGCAGAGTAACGTTCCATCCCACCAATTTCTGGTGCTTTACTGTAAATGGGACGCGAGATACGATTATTTTTCTCATATTTCGTTTTTATTTTTTTATTCAACAATAACAACGTATTAGTTCATGATACTACATCAAACTATTGTCCATAGTCTCTTTTAATATGAGTATTAAACTTACAAACTAATTCCGTGTTAAACGGAAGTTATTGCTTATTTTAGTAATATCCGAAATATCCGTACTTAGGGCTACCACATCAACAAAGGTATTGAAGTAGGTACTCTACTTTAATTTTTTAACGTCACAATATTTTAGTAGGTATACTCATTACGTTGATGACTAGACATTGCTATTTTGTCATTTGTATGGTCAAAAGTTATATGAATGTAAAAGAAATAATCGAAAATAAGTTTTAAGCAAAACATTTTATAGGTCGATTGGCGGTATATATGGAGGTGCTGAGAGGTCTGGATAGCGCTGGATGACAGTCCAACTCCAGAATCAGCAGACAGGTTCGAACCAGTTGCAAAGGGGGATTACACTGGGGGATGTCATATCCCGGAAACTGTTTACCAGTGCACTGGAGGACATCATTAAAATACTGAACTGGAGGGGACGGGGTATAAACGGCGAGCATAATCTCTCATCTTCGAATTGCAGATAGCACTATCGCTGCAGGATCTCGAAGAAATGCTGAACTGCCTAAAGGTTGGCCCACATCTAACAGTACAGAATCGCATTTTTTCATGCTCTATCTTTTTCTGTCGCACAGGAACGTCATTTACTTGAATAAAAAAGATAGCAGGAGTGCTATTGCGCGCAACAGGATCGGCGATGCGCACGCTTCGGCGCCGATCGGGCGCATAAGCAATGCAGATCGAAAACTATTGATCCTAGACTAATAGTTTGTAAAGAGAAATGATAGATCTCGTCGAGATCTTCATTTCGGATGACAGCTGTCAAACCAAAAACTGCTGTAACTCGAAAACTATTGATCCTAGACTAATAGTTTGTAAAGAGAAATGATAGATCTCGTCGAGATCTTCATTTCGGATGACAGCTGTCAAACTTAAAACCGCTGTAACTCGAAAACTATTGATCACAGACTAATAGTTTATAAAGAGAAATGATAGATCTCGTCGAGATCTTCATTTCGGATGACAGCTGTCAAACTTAAAACCGCTGTAACTCGAAAACTATTGATCCCAGACTAATAGTTTGTAAAGAGAAATGATAGATCTCGTCAAGATCTTCATTTCGGATGACATCTGTCAAAATTAAAACCGCTGTAACTCGGAAACTAGTGATCCTAGACTACTAGTTTGCATAGAGGAATGATAGATCTCGTCGAGATCTTCATTTCGGATGACAGCTGTCAAAATTAAAAACTTCTGTAACTCGGAAACTATTGATCCTAGACTACTAGTATGTATAGAGGAACGATAGATCTCGGCGAGATCTATCATTTCTCTTTACAAACTATTATGAGATCTATCGTTCCTCTATACATACTAGTAGTCTAGGATCAATAGTTTCCAAGTTACAGCTGTTTTAAGTTTGACAGCTGTCATCCGAAATGAAGATCTCGACGAGATCTATCATTCCTCTATACAAACTAGTAGTCTAGGACCACTAGTTTCCGAGTTACAGCAGTTTTAAGTTTGACAGCTGTCATCCTAAATGAAGATCTCGACCAGATCTATCATTCCTCTATACAAACTAGTAGTCTAGGATCAGTAGTTTCCAAATCACAGCGGTTTTAATTTTGACAGCTGTCATCCAAAATGAAGATCTCGACGAGATCGATCATTCCTCTTTACAAACTAGTAGTCTAGGATCATTAGTTTCCGAGTTACAGCGGTTTTAAGTTTGACAGTTAGACATTGTACGTTTTAGGCATTTTGCAAAGTAGATCTAATGAGTTTAAGTCAAATTGATTAGTAGTCAAATATGCTTTTTAAATCTTTTGATAATTAGACATTGTACGTTTTAGGCATTTTGTCTTATAGGCAAATTGCGTTTTAGACGGAATGACCATAACCGGAAAATTTGTGTGGGAGTTACCTCTAATCGGATTTTAAAGTTAAAAAAGTTCTGGTTAAAAATAAAAAATAAAATTATACTGCGGGAAAAACCTTTCTACGCAGGCGATGTCGCGGGAAACAGTTAGTACTACCTATAATATATTCACAGTTTTTATTTTAATCGGATATTTTTCTGGCAATACGGAACTGACAACCCTGAAGAAAATATAAAATTAGCAATAACTTCCGTTCAACACGGAATTATTTTGTGATTTTAATACTCATAATAATAGAGAGTATGGCCAATAGTTTGATGTAGTATCATGAACTAATACGTTGTCATTGTTGAATAAAAAAATAAAATCGAAAAATCAGAAATAAAATCGTATCTCGCGACCCATTTACAGTAAAGCGCTGGAAATTGGTGGGATGGAACGTTACTCTGTGTATAATTATTGGAACTGATCGAAACCGGAGTAGGTAGTTCCGTTTCTGAAAAATCATTTTTATTTCGTTTTTCGTGGTTCGGATATATGGAAACTTTGTTTTTTTTTTCTCAAAAACTAAAAGTCGTATCGAAGCCGGAGTTGAACTCTAGTACCAGAAATGATAATAGCCATCGATTACTTAAATAAAAAACAGCATGCAATAAAAACGGGCTCCATAATACACTGTGCGTCAGTTCTACGAGCGATGTGCCCAGTCCACTGCAACTTCAGCTTCGCAATTCTTTGACCTATGTCGGTGACCTTGGTTCTCCTGCGGAAACCTCTCATTTCTGATTCGATCTCGCAGGAAAATTTACTTGGCAAAATAAAATTGCTAAAAATTATTCCTAAATGATCAAGATGACTTTTTCGCTCTACAACTAGTGTTTCCACCTACAAAGTTTTGAATTCTACTGCTGTCAGTTCACTGCATTCTTATCGTTGTTCTACTTTATCGTTGTTCTATTCTACAAAAGTGTTAAGAGTAAGCAAGTATACAATCTTCTATCTCTATCTACGTATGTGAATTTTTTGTTGGGGGGCAGTTGGTATGTACCATTGAACAGTTCATTCTTTTTCTATGGTATGTACCAACTGCCCCCCAACAAACCACAACCCAACTAAAATAGATAGTGTTTGTTCAGTTTGACCCCGCCATATAAGAAGCGTCTTCTCAAATTATTGGGGGTAAAAGACTATTGCTATTTCATGCTATACGCTGATTACGGTTCTATAGTTCATCCTTTTTCTATGTCTTCACACTTATAATATTAATGGCTCCAATGCTGTCAAAATATAAAAAAAACCGGACAAGTGTGAGTAGGACTCGCGCCCTGAGGGTTCCGTACAAACTTAATTAAAGAATAATTCTAAAATCGTTCATAAAAGTAGCTATGATATGGTAAACTACAAATTCGCGCGAGTGGCGAAGCGAAACATGAATGGTGTTTGTGCACGCTTCCGATTCTATTCGGGTTCGTGGGACGCTCTCTCGTTCAAAGCAACATTCAGCGAGCACATGCACAGCACAATTCCGACTCTACCGAACGTGGGCTGGATACAGGCCCTGATCGAACGGGCCGATCGGTAGGGTCCCAACCAATCGGCATGTCAGCAAGTTGACTGGTGGGGCCGATTTGTTGGGTGGGGACGCCCCGACTCCCAACTTCACTGGCCTGTAAAATCGGCCCGATCGGTAGGGCCGCGCTCATTCACCTGCTAATCTGTCTATGTTAAATGTAATAACACTAAGCACTAGGGCTGAATTTTGAGCGCCGACATCTATTTTACGTTCACGTGACTCTAACAGAAATTACCGCTTTAAAGCTTAATATTTCGCCAACGGATCCCTAAATCGAAAAAATGGTTTTCACACACCAGAAATATTTTTGAAATACCTATCCAACGATATCCCACACTATGGGATTCACAAGTAAAAAAAAATTCACTCCCACTTTGCGAGTATGGTAGGTACTCTAAAAAAAATGTTTTTCAAAATTTTATTCTACTCATTTTGTCGGCTTAATTAATTTATACTCATGCCAAATTTTAGTCAAAATCGGTTGAAAAATGCGACCTGTAGAGAATTACAGACAGAAAGACAGACGGACAATAGCATTTTTGGCCAATCTCGAAACTTAGACGCTTCGCTCGCTCGGTCAATTATGAGTTACTCTGGAATTCCATAGTTAAATGTAATAATATTATGCACTAGAGCTGGATTTTGAGTGCTGACATCTATAAAAACGCACTAGATTTAGTTCCGAAAGCAATAGGTTGGCCACCCTGATACACGTGGGCAAACTTCCTTTGATTTGTGCCCAAAAACCGACAACATTTGGAGCGGCGGCAAACCTACGCAAACCTCCGCAAACCCCGGGTCCACACGTTTGCGTTTGCATTGGTTTGCCAAACGCACAAACTATATAGTATGCCAAACGTGTGGACGCACCATGTGGCCCTACCAACTAACTTGCCAGTGCCTACGGCATGGGCATGCCGATTGGTAGAGACCCTACCGATTCGGCATGGATCATGTCGTGAGGCCTCTAAAGACAGAGGGTGCTTGGTTTTATCCATGGAACTAATATGTCTACCGCACATCAGTGGATACACTTTGACCTTGAGCTGGCCTAGCCTATTAGGGAGTTTCAATACTACGCGAGACCAGTTTATACTGGTTTTGTTACCACTGATGTGCGGTCGATCGTACTACGTACAACTATATATACGTTAAAAATTACATTATATTGTATAAATATTAGTTTCATGGTTTTATCACTGTAGTGAGGATGTGAAACCTTGATTGATTGAACCTTGAAACCTTGAGATTGGAAATCCTCGAATAACCCTAGTTGTGCCCTGTTTTTGGGGAAGCCGTACAGTAACTGCAATTTTGGGACCATTTTGGACATGAATAGGTATTTTAAAACTATGATAATCCAGAAAAAACTCTGTTTCCAAGGTCGCATAACTCATTACAAAAAAAAAAAGGCTTTTGGCGGGATTTTGTCAGAGATGGTTGTCGTTTTTGTTTAGTTTTCCAAAAAATGTTTATGTAAGTTTTGGTGTATAGTTGTGGTAGTTTTATATGCAACAAGTGCCTATTAAAGTGTATATTGTGCGGGATAGTTAAATAAAAGCGTGTAACGACTCTACCGGATCGTTCCAAAATGTCCCTTGTTATTCTTCATTAAACCTACTATCGGTTTAATGCGGACATGAACCTGCAGTGTGAATCACCGAATGACACTAGTTGTGCGCTCGTGGAGGCCATGCTGCGGTTTTATTGAAAATCGCCGACTAACTAACTCTAGTCGTGCTCTTTCGTTTTGTGGAGGCCGTGCTGTACTGTTTAAATAAATATAAGAAATAATACTTTAAATAAGACAGGGCTGTATGGACAAAGCTTCCCTTGCCCGTACTCAATAGAGGACAACACAACAACAACAAAAATAACAATTTCCAAACAAATGTCAACCAATCACAGCCCAGAATCAGCCAATCGCTCGCCACCATTTTCGCTCCAACCATCCATTTTCTACTAGAGTCGTCTTTTATTTTAGATCAATGAATCCTATGATATAAATGTAACCGTATGTCATCTGTAAATGAGAATTCAAAATAAATGCGTTTTTCTCATTCTTCTATGCAGATCATGTAGTATTTTCTTTTTCAGAGCATACTAGTGTCAACAACTTTAAAGGACGCTCGTCACTCTTGCTTGCTTCATGCTTGGCCGCCATGTCTGAAGCTCGTCCTTATCTTCGAAGTTCCGTGTTGTGCTATTCCTTGTTATATAAAAAAGACGGTGATTTTCGATGAAACAATGGATTTATGAGGATATTAAATGACTATGAACTTTGGTTTTGTGTGGAGTGTTTGCTAAATTGGTGCAAATCGATGAAATTGCTTTTGCAGAGGTATCCTACTCCCAACTCCGTATTTTTAGTTCATCCGCCATATTGGCGTTAATATCTCTTCGTAAGTCTTTTTTCATAATTATCTAGATTTAGCGATTATTAAACAAGTGCATTTTTATGTTATTTTGTTCATTCTTGCTAGGACTTAATTTTAACCTAAAGTAAAACTTGCATGTCGCGAGTATTGAGCAATATTTCACCATTTTGCTCGTGGCCTCTTTAGTAGGTGATTTTCTTCCATTTCTTTTATCTGGTTCTATGCCTATGTCCTGAAGCATTGGAACTATAATTTTATTCCAACATCTTTTGAATATTTGCTTGGTCTCCTAAAATTATTATTTACTGTTGTTTATAGTAGGTAAAGGTAGGTACTGTAATTAGTAGATGTAGTGTAAGAAGTCACGAACAATTTCGAAAATGTACGTATTGATTTACAGATTTTTTGAAATTATTGCAAAATATATTAGTTTTAAGAATTATTTCCATACTTTTTATTTCCATAATACCTATTTATTATTTTTATTATGAATGCCCCTACACACCTGATCATAATTCTGTTATAAATTGGTGGTACCAAGGAATGTTCTAGAATCTAGATCTTCAGTTGCATTTTTGGGCATGAAATGGCATTAGGTAGGTGAATATTAAAGAATTGATCTGGTGGGTGAATGCATTGATCAAGTTAAAATACAATATTATCACGCAGCCGTACATTCCATCAAACAGGGAGGCTAGGGAGAATTCAACTAAAGAAAATGTTTAGATTTGAATTGTTCATCTGAGGACTTAGTACACCAATATTCAAGCATCGATTCATCTATTTCTTAAATTTATTGCAATAATATAACAGAATTTAATCTTAAGGTTTGTGGGTAACATAGTTCACTCTATGTATTAACTTATCTTATGAAATTGGTTAGATGTGATATTAATTAAAATACTAACTCAGCGTTTCTGAAACCATAGTCGCTATAATGTTCAGATTCATCATTGAACGATAATTCCAATTAGGATGATATACCTAAACATAATATATATAATACACTGTCCTGCTATTTGACCTTGATTGTCATGCGCTGTGAAATTTGATAGCAAGAGTTTTCACTTAAGGTATATAGGTTTCTTGTAATAATAAATAATATTAATAACAACTATTTTAATCTGAAACTCTAACATGCTGCTGTAGTACGACAAATAGAAGGTTAGCACAATACACAAATACATAATAACACCCAGACCACCAAACTAGTACCTATGTAGTTGTATATCCATATTGTAAAATCCCAAGCACTTGAGTCCTACGATCAAGCCACTAAGCCAACCAGGCGTATGTGGAATACTCCTAGACAAATTAAAAACACCCTAGTAGGAAGTTCTTCATATCATAAGTATGATCCAGCATTAATAAGAAATTGGTTTTGACACTGCAATTCATCAACTTAATGTGATGTGGCCACTTTTATCAGCTACTAATTACTTATAGTTGTGGGCTTAGGTAACTATGGTGGTCTGAGGTCTGACTATGTTATAACTAGTAGAAAGGAAATCCTATGATATAATGGATGGAGATATAATTGCCAAGTTCTTTTCAATTGACTGGGTGCTCAGCTGCATTGTTTATATCATATTCTCTCTTAATCCTTGGTTACAACCATATCGAAATCTGTATTTACCTAGTATTTTTGGGTTTAGTCTAATTAGCCACAATTAGAATAAAAATCAAATCAACAGTAATAATTATTTTGATTTTTATCTGGATACAGGCCTGCCACTGTCTGGATACAGGCCTACTCTACAGATACACTTAAAATGAGATCTGCTATAAATTCATCACTGCATGTGCCTCTTACCTCCTACCTACCTGTTTTATAATTCAATGCAAAAATTAACTGACATTGATGCTTATCCTTTTTTGATTTGGTAAACTAAAAAAAAGTATTATTACCTGAGTTTTAGTTTTTATTATTAATTTATGTTTTTACCAGGATTTTAACAAAATTAATTAACTTTGTCTAAATAAAATCAAAACATAAAAATCATTAAAAAAATTGCATTCAAAAACACACACATATTATATATATATATATATATACACTTTTATACATACACAAATTAAACCTTAGATTATTGGGTACCTACATTCTTTGCACCATGTAAAACCATAATACATACATATATATAACTACATACTGTTCCTTGTATCTTTTTATGTGGTGCACAGTGTTTAAGATTAAGAAATATTCTATACTAAGCTCTAGTATACTTATCAATGATTAAGTCCACAGCTGGACGAAGTATACTGTAATTGTAAATGTAAATATAATACGGCTATAGCAATAAACATACAAAATACAAAAACATTTCTGGTACAACAAAAACCAGTCTTGGTTCATCTGTGCGCCGAAAACTTATTTAAGGAAAATGAATTAAATCTGTCTGTTCAATGTAAAGGTTTATTTATTTTTAAATATCCAGAACATAGGTTATATATTTTATTACATTATTTTCAGGTTTATCATTGCTTGTCCAAAGTAAGTTGAGAAGGAAGTCAATTCTCATCATCCTACACTGCAATTGTAATTGTAACTGCAATTGTATGTGAGGTAAGTTTAAAATGGACCTCGAAAGGTGACAAGTTAACAGTGACACACGTAATGCTAAGTAAGGCAGACATTGATTTGATTTTAATGTTTGTTTTAATGCAACTTGTCACCCTATGTATTTCGGTCATATGTTTAAGATAAATGCAAAATAATTGTTCATAATTTTTTCCAGGTAGGATTTTTATTTATCAATGAATGGACTAAGCTGCTACTAGGTGCAAAGGCACCAAGTCTTGTTTATTATGATAGAATGGTTTAATGTTAATAGAGGATTTAGCTGATGCCTCTGAGTCAGAAATTGGACGAGCCTCTCGTTACAATTGAGGTGAGAGTTTTTCAAACTAGTTTACTGCTTCAATATGATGTAATGTAATAGCCAATAGCACAGTAAATTCAAATAATGTGCCCAAATCAATAGGGTATTATTTATCCGTAATCCCACAGTGTTTGTGTCGCTTTGGCAGGTAGATTGCTGACTCCAGCACGATGCAGCAGGCAGTCGATCCCCTCGCAACCACTAGTACTGTAAGTATCATACTTACAATTTTTATTATTATTAGTTTTTACTTATTTAGGTGAGTGAAGGGTGTTGTTTTAATCTAATAATGTTAATTTGTTTTGTCATCCCTACAGCCGACGGCAGAGACCGTGAATGGCGCGCCGCCGGATGACGGGCCGCGCCGACAAGGGCGGATGACCAATCAGTTGCAGTTCCTTCAAAAAAACGTAATGAAGGCCGTGTGGAAGCATCAATTCGCGTGGCCGTTTCACCAGCCAGTGGACGCGAAGAAATTAAATCTTCCGGTAATTCCCATCTTGATAGACCTAATTGTTTCGTTTCAGTATAATTTAGACGTGTACTTATTCTATCTCAATTAATCTGTTTCAGGATTACCACAAAATTATCAAGAAACCAATGGACCTGGGCACTATTAAGAAACGTCTCGAATCAAATTACTACTACTCGGCTCAAGAATGCATCCAAGACTTTAACACTATGTTCACAAACTGCTATGTGTACAACAAACCTGGCGAGGACGTGGTGGTGATGGCGCAGACTTTGGAAAAATTGTTCTTGAACAGGGTAAGCAAACCTTTCATACAGTAATCCAATAATTATGGGTATCACATGTATGCTGTCAGTTTTTCTTAAACTGGGAAATGGAAATAATTTATTAATTACCCACCCATGCTTGGGGACAGGTGTACTTGTGTTTGTATATATTAACTCAAAGCCTGACTATTCCTCCATGACTGTCACATATACCATCATAGGTCTTGGGTTGAAACTTGGGGGTAGACAATTTGTTGCGCAACACAGACACAGCGGCGGCGGTGCGTAAGCGTTGCGGCGGCGAAACTGCGGAAAGCGAATATAAAGCGGAGCCCTTCAGACAAGAATACCGCTTGCGGTGGCGGCGCGGCGGCGGTGGGTATGAAGAACGCTCCGCACCGCGCCGCGCCCGCGCCGCTCTATGTGGCCGTTCTCATATACTACAAAGGAATACAATGTGAAGGGCTTCATACTATTTCGAACATTCCAAAAAATTACCGCAACGCTATCGCACCGCCGCCGCCCTGTCTGTGTCGCGCTTGAAGGTTATATTTGTTGTTAATATGTTTTGCCCTTGTCCAATTCCCATAGAATACATGAGGAAATTCTAGTTTGAAAATGAAACAAAGTGTGCATAATATCAAATAGTTATTTATTCAACGAAACACAATTCTACATGCATTTCAAAGAAAATAAATGTAAATACAGATAGCGCATATGGAGAAGGATGAGAAGGAGATGGAATTGCCATCGAAGGGCGGTAAAGGTGGGACCAAGAAGAGGGTGGGCGGTGCGAGCTTGGGCGTCGCGGGCGCGGGCGGCGGTGCGGGGGGCGCGGGCGCGGCGGGCGGCGCGGCGGGCGCCGCGCGCGTGCCCGCGCCTGGCAAGGCGCCCGCGCCCACGCCGCCGCCCGCGCTCGTCGGCTCCACCAACACCACCACGGCGCCCGTGCTGCCGCCCGCCGCCGCCGCCGCCGCGCCGCCCGCCACGCACACCGGCCTCCCTCAACAGGTAACTACCGTAATATAATTACATATATTGTAAAGTTGGCCTTGTGCCGTAATGTATGTACAAAGTACAAACTATTCAAAATATTTTAAATCTTGAAGTCTTAAATTATTATCCCTAGTTTTCAAAGATTCTTGTTTAATTTGCTGTGAATAAAAATTCTATCTAAAAACGCAACCAGTACTGTACGCTAAACGCTAAACGCAATCATATTTTGATGGTTTCAGGTAACGACACAACCGTCAAGTTTTCACGTGGCTCAGCCTGCGACTCCAACCGTTACCACTCTTCCGCCGGTCACCCTGTCTCAGACTCAACCTGCCAAGGTATTTGCACCATTACATTTCAGTTTCTTCATTTTATTGCAACATTGGACTTGTATGAATGATTCTAATCATTCACAGGATAATGTTTAGTAACAATGTTTTACTTGGCGTAGGTGAAAAAGGGTGTGAAGAGAAAAGCCGATACAACTACGCCCATGGGAAGCTCATTCGAAGGCGGATATACCACCCCGACGATCGATCAGCAGAGCGGACCTAAGCCGGCCAAGATATCCACCAGAAGAGAAAGTGGACGTCAAAAAAAGGTAAGGTGTGGTGAGCCTGTACATTAACCTCGTATTCAACTTAGTTAAAAATAAAAATTTCTACAAATTATGTATGTTTTATATAGGCCAGCAGAGTGGGCGACGATAGCTTTAAAATGGGCGGACTATCTCCTGTCGTGGGAGGCGCGGGTGCGTCACACCACTCTGTGATGACCCCGCAACTGGCCAAAGGCAAAGAGAAACTCTCGGATGCTCTGAAAAGTTGCAATGAAATATTAAAAGAACTTTTCTCCAAGAAGCATTCGGTAAGTCAATTTCAGTCGTTTGTTGCTTAGAAATTTCTTTATTTAGATTTCATAATGACGTATCAATCTTGGTTGACAGGGTTATGCCTGGCCGTTTTACAAACCTGTGGACGCCGAATTGCTCGGACTTCACGACTATTTTGACATAATTAAAAAGCCTATGGATCTTGGAACTGTGAAGCAAAAGATGGATACCAGAGCATACAAATCTGCTGCCGAATTTGCTTCCGACGTGCGTTTAATATTCACGAATTGTTACAAATACAATCCACCCGATCACGATGTTGTTGCGATGGCGCGGAAATTGCAAGACGTTTTTGAAATGAGGTGGGTATTGCTGTTGATAATTGCTCATTTTATAACTATAATATTAATTTGAGCGAGATCTAATGTCGTCATCATCAGTCAGCCCGTTGATGTGTCTATTATTGGGATGCATCTAAGTTAATTCACCTGCTGCTAACTCACACGCTCATGCTGTTTATGAGACAAACTAATTACTAAGTACCTACTAAAGTAATCACCGTGACAAACACAGGCAATTCTAGTATAGAGGCTAGAGTGCTTAGTCAATTGTAAACAATAAAATATTTATTTATTTATAGAAATATTATCTGCCACAGATATGCAAAGATTCCTGATGAGCCGGTACATGTGACGGTTCCACACATAGACAAAGGAAGCTCCGCATCTAGTTCGGAATCTGGCTCAGAATCGGATTCAGAGTCCGATGATTCGGAAGAAGAGCGAAACAATAAAGTAAAACTGTTGGAGAAAGAATTGCTTGCGTTGCAAGACAAGATGAGGAAACTCGTCGAAGAGTCCAACACCAAGAAGAAGGCGAAGAAGAAGGTAAAAGACAAACAGAAGAAACCAGTACCTAACAGTGCCTTGCCCAAGGCGAACGTAGCGGCTGCATACACCACCAAGGCGAACAACATTGGCGAAAATCTCGGTAAGTGTAAAATACATTTTGCGTTTCCTGATACAATGATTGTTTATAACTAAAAGCAAAGGAATTGCGTTGGATGTTAGTCTAGTTCTTGGGATTTAAATTGCTAGATGAAAGAGACACCATTCAAAGATATTTTAAAGAAGTCATATTTCGATATGTCAAATTTTAATGGGAATATTCACTGATCTAGACTGGGAATATTACATACCAAGACTGCAGAATAGGTATTGACATTCTATTTGTCGATTGACTAACAATCAGTGTATGAAGTATTCATATATCGTTTGATTCATTTTGATTATGGTCTATGCCTGTGTGTCAGCGGTGGCCAGTGCTCGAGGCAAGACGGGTGGCAAGCGAGGCGGCGGCGGCGGCGGCAAGGCGGCGGCCCGCGCCGCGCCGCCGGCCAAGAAGAAGGGCTCTGCGCCGCCGGCCGCGCCCGCGCCGCACCAGCCGCCCCACCCCGACACCGACGACGAGGACGTCGCCAAGCCCATGTCGTACGACGAGAAGCGGCAGCTCTCGCTAGACATCAACAAACTGCCGGGTGAGCGGATACGACACCCTTGTTATTGTGACGTCATTAGTAAGCCGGGTACTCATTAGACAACATTTGTTTAGCGACGTGTTCAGTACCCCTACCATGAGTTTGCAACGTCGAGCGATATTGCTAGCGACTACGTAAAATATGTCTAATCTCTGTCTTTTGTAATTAGTCGGAAAGAGACAGCACTATTACGTATTTAAAAAATGAAAGGTGGACCGACGACCTAAAGAAGGTGGCCCGAAGCTATGGATGCGGAGAGCGGAGGACCAGGTGTGGTGGCGTTCATTGGGGAAGGCCTATGTCCAGCAGCGGACGTTAACAGATATGATGATGATGTTTAGCAACACGAATTATGTTGTTGAGTTGCGACTAGTTTCGCATAGCTCTCCACTATGAGTTAGCACGTCACTCGTTTACATCTACCACATTTTTGTTCATCTTTGTTTCACAACTGTTGCGCAACTGTTTAAAAAGATGATGATACACATTAAAACACTGTTGATGTTGACTAAAATGATACTCGGCATTATTGTTTCTATATTTTTGAGTATGACCAAGATAGTTGGTCAAACAGCTGATGATAGTGGGGTGCGTAGGAGCAGTTAAAAATTATTTTTTTAAAATATGCAAATGGGGCGAAAGTGGCAAACGGATAGGCATCCCGCGTGATGGTAAGCCGTCCAGACTTCGCGCAAAAACCTGCAGCCCAGAGGCTACTAGTGCGTTGCCATCCTGAGGACTATTAGAACGCGTCGTATGTCAGTAATTTAATTACCCTGGGTCTTCTACCCTTCAAACCAGATCAACAATGCTAGCATTGCTGTTTGGATATAGAAATGGTTAGAGGTTGTTGACCATCCAGGCGGATCCTGCTCTAATGTCATCCCGCCGGTAGGTCTGCTCTGCTCTTATACAACTGAGTTGTTACTGCGGCGGGCGAGCAACTTGCGAGACGCTGAATCAATCATATTTACTCAATAAGATGCCAATCAAACTATTGTTTCTGGAAGATAATCGTCGTACCCAGGCTCGAAATAATTTATCTCTCTCTCTTTAGAAGTGAGACGTATAATATCAAAGGCGGCAATCTGTCGTTTTGGCAAAAATTTCTTTCACCTTTTTGAAAGTTCAATTGTCATTGAGAGTCAGATTGCTGTCTTGATAATATACGACTTAAATATTTGACTGACCACAACCAAAAAATTTTATGTACATTACTCAAGTTTTTTTTTCGGTCTCGTGAATTAAAAGGCAATGGCCATATAATGCTTTTATGAATATTGTCAAATTATTTACTAGGTGACAAACTTGGCAAGGTGGTACACATCATTCAGAGCCGGGAACCCTCGCTGCGAGACTCCAATCCTGATGAAATCGAAATAGATTTTGAGACCCTGAAGCCATCCACCCTTCGGGAGTTAGAAAACTATGTGGCCTCGTGTCTGCGGAAAAAAACACGTAAGCCACATTGTGAGTCGAGCCGACATTATTTACCTACTTCCTTTTCTGCCTTCTCCATTACTTTTTAATATTTTTTTACTCAAGGCCCGTCGTTCACTATGCGATGCAACAGCCACGCCGTATAGCGGGTAATATACAATGTCCTAGTGTCAAAATGTCAAAAAAATTCCAAACGTTCAATTGTCAAAATGTACAAGTTACCAATGTTCATAACAATTAACGAACCCGAAACTTATGCAATGAACATTGGTGGTTATTTGGACATTTGGAAAATGTTGGCCTATTTGACAGTTGGATAGTTCGATACGCTAGCGAGCGACGCGACTGCGATGCAATGAAACTCAACCAATCAAAATCATTTTGCGAGACATGATGTGATCTGATTGGTTGTGTTTAGTCGCATCGATATCGCGTCGCTGTTGCATCGTTTAAAGAAGGACGGGCCGAAAGTGTTAACTTTTCTGAGTGTTGTAATAAAATTTTAAAAATGTGTTTTTTTACTAACAATATCGATACACCAAGATTTGATTTAGAGATACCTACTTGTTTTCTGTAGGCAGATAATGTTGGTGGAACTTTATACTTTTTATCTTTTGTATCCCTTTATTATTACCAAAATGTTAGCAGATGTCTCAAGTACTTTTTTTTCAGATCGAAAAGTGTCCGGTAAATCTAAAGACGAACAAATAGCGGAAAAGAAGCAGGAGCTAGAGAAACGGTTGCAAGATGTGTCTGGGCAATTAGGAACTAATAAGAAGCAGCAACCGAAAAAAGGTGGGTTATAGAGTTACTTCTAATATAATAAAGCTAAAGAATTTGTTTGTTTGAATGCACTAATCTCTCTCTTGAACTACCAGTAGGTTTAAAAAAATCATTTGTTAGCCCAAATTTCGAGGAACGTTATAGGCTATTTTAACACCACGCTACGACCCTTAGTAGCCGAGTAAAAACAAAAAAAGTTAGACATAACTTATAAAACGCGGACGAAGTTGCGGAAAACAGCTAGTCGGCAATAAAAGAAATCACCACAAAAAAGGTGAACATACAAAACTACAGTGAGCTCTTACCAGAATTTGTCACTGAGGTTAAGGAACAACACTAGGAATCGAATCTAGCAACAAATCTAGAACCAGCAGGAAAATTTCGTCATCGCTTAGACTTCTGAGCCTCAGTGGCGTAGTGTGGAAGACTAGTGTCGACTGTTGAGAGGTCCGATTTCGATCCCCGGTCGTGCCATGTGTACCAATGGGTTTTTGTTAAAATGTCAAATGTTAAATGAAAATATAATGAGGAACCTGCACACGCCGAAGAAGATTTTTTTAGGCACACGTGAAGTCCACCAAAACCCGCACTGGACTAGCCCTCGTTGAGAGGGTAGGCGTGAGTCCACCAACACGCACTGGATATCTCTAACGCCCTTGTTGAGAGGGTAGAAGTGAGCCTCAACAGTGGGGACATATTAATAGACTTGTTTTGTAGGCTTCTTACACATTTGATTTGATGCATTGTTACCGTTTGTTATAGAGGGTTGCAAGGAGGCGCTGGGTGGGGGAGGCATCTCGTCGTCGTCGTCATCCTCCGACTCGTCCAACTCGTCGTCCAGCACCGACACCAGCTCGTCCGACAGCAGCGACAGCGAAGCAGGTTAGAGACCGCGACTACCGCGCCGCGCCCCACCCCCCAATCACACAAAGTATAGCACTCACCGGTACCCGGTACTGCCACGTACCGCTCCCTGTACATTACAGTTTTAGTATTAGATTTTATCTTGCATTTAGTTAAGAGACAACTGACACCTTATATGGTTAAGTTAAACATGCTTGAGATCTATATATCGAGATAGGTTAGTGGCAATATTGTGGTGAATATTTAGAAATTCCAAGTTTTCGCCACCACCAACTTTTTTTAATTGTACAGCCTTTTATGGTATACTTTTGTTTTAATTTTTTTTTATTGCAAAAAATGATAGACACAGTTTATATTGTATAATCTAGTCTGAATCTGAAACTTATGTCAGTGAGGAAATGAATGTTGTGATGAATGTCCATGGTATCATAATATCCATCTAGCATGAGACTTTAAAGATCACCAGAGAGAATACACATGGTGCGTCGAGGGGATCTTTCGATGCCAGGCTTTAGAAACCAATAATGCTCCTTGCTGAGAAACAAGTATATATTATAATAAAAGCTTATTGCGATACGTATCATATTATATACATATTTGTTCATGGTGACAAAAATACTCAATCTCCATTTTTAATCAATTTTCAAAAGCTATAAACACTTAAATGTTTGAAATGCTAAATATATTGATTCATGTGATGCATGGTCTACTACTACGTACTATATTTCAGATCAATACTTTGTTTTTTTTTCTTGAACAAATTTATCAAGTATATATAAACGAGTATAATTCTTTTCCTTTACTTACATTATCAATCTTAAAATAATAAAGCTCGGACGGAAGGCCTCATTAAAATAGTTTAAAATATTTATTTTCTTTCCTTTCGTTTTGAGAGCAGTCAGTAAATATACTTAAGTTTCGAGAAAAACCCATTGGTACATGGCCCAACCGGGGATCGAACTCGGACCTGTCGACATGATAGGCCGCTTCTTCCCCAACACGCCATCGACGCTCTACTACTAATTATACTTAAATCAAACTTCCGGGTTCAAGCCAATTTCTAGCCTAAACAGTTAAACTTTAAAAGGTTTTAACATACACATATACAAACACCGGAGACCATTCGTGTACCTAGTATACTACCGAAACCAATTGTCAATGTATGATATACAAAAAAATGTTATCGGTGACGAGCGCAGATATTGGTTTTCAAATCTTTGCGTCAAATGATTTCCTACGTAGGTACACGCAACGGATATGGCCGACATGACTGACCGTTTAGTAGTCATGATCTCTCTTGTTATATAGAGTGTATCCTTCTATATTTACTGCGTTTTATTTATTGAAGACTTGAATAATTGTAGCACTTGTACTTTATTTTTTTATATCCCAAAATATTATTTATTTTGGCAATTATTTCTCATTATTAGTAGGTGCGCAAGTAAAGAAGTTTGCGACTGTCTTTTGTTGTGCAAAAACGTAAATTATCTATTGTACATAGTTATGTATGATAGAAGTCTATGACAATGCGTGAATGAATCAGAATCACACGTTTTAAAATGAAGAATGCTTCAACTGGAATGTTTGAAACTGAATGAAAAATATAGAGAGATTGAGGGCGTGCGATGTGAAAATTGTGAAGCAGTATATTACTACCACTTGACATTGATGACGCCATAAAATATGATTGAAAGGAATTCGCACGCGAATTATATATATTTTATGTGTAGTATTTTTAGTTGCGAGTGAGTGTGATTTGCTAACGTGTAGTCTGAATACAATTTCATTACTGTGATATTGGAGAGGGATACGAACTAAAGTTTTGGGTAAATGTTAGTAAATGAATCCAAAGTTTGCTACGCATAATAAAATCGATGATAAAACAGTTTGTATGGAGAAGAAGCCAGCTTTGGTGTTCGTTGATACTTGTTAGTGGTGTCGGTAAGATATATTTTTATTTGGTTTGCTTTCATAAACCAATAGAATACCTTTTCACATTAATATTTTTAACTATGTCATGTCCTCAAACGCGACGTTATTTCTTTTGCATCCTTAAAGATTTCAATTTCTCGTTATAAATTGTTATTGAAAACTTCAGATCTCATGGTAATACTAATTGCTATAGAGCGTGGAATAAGACCGTTACTATTCCAGTTGGAGACTATTTGATTATATGTGGACGATAGTAGATAGGAGTATTGAATAGTAGTGTCGTTACGGTATGTGTTGTGTCGCGCGGCGGAGAGGACCGACGGAACAGCCGACCAGTGACCGGCCGAACGCCGAACGCCGACCGCCGAGCGCAGGCAGACAGCCACTAATGCAAACAATTGTGTAAGGACGGATACTAGACTTTAATTTAGCAAGCAAAATTCAGCCTCTTGTTTAAACTTGGTACTCTACATATTTGCAGCGAGGATGTAATTTTGAGACATGTTGTAGTTAAAAATGTTAATTGAAAAGGTATGTTTATTGGTTTGATGCTCGATACACTTTGATGCTTGCTCCCAAAAATTTCAATAATGACGTGTGAAGAAAATTGTTTATACAATTACATTATAGCAAAATGTACCATAAGCTGGCCTCCTTCCTTCACAAATTGTTTGCATACTTGTGTATATTATAGTATTAAATAAAATCATGTAATTTTATCATAATATTTATTACACATTTGAATAAAAACCGTAGGCTCCGCCACCCCCTTTGTGTTATAACATGGAACATACTACTTAAAATGGTTGGTATACCATGAGAAGGAGGGGGCGTATGGTGCCCTAATTTTATGTTTCCGTTTAGTAATGAGCTATTTCAGCGCCATCCCAAGTATTTACTGAAAATACAGGACATGCAAACATCCGATCCAGCGTCTGAAATCCCCTAGACACCAAGTACCTTTACTAAATAGTCGTAATCTTATATAACTAACTGAACACCTGATTTATAAATCTGTCAACAATCACTCTCAATGACAGATGTCGCTGAACATAAGTTGATCGTGGAATAGTTTTCGAGCGACGATTTGTGTATAAGTACTTAACATTCTTCACTTCATTCAAGGATTAAAATGTAAATAAAAATACCTAGTTGGGACATAGAGTCGCCATAAAAAGTCGCTAATCGATCACTAAAGATTAAAGACAGACAGCGTTTTAAAAATATCACTTTTGATACTTGTTTTGAATTTTCACTTGGCGGGTGATCAAAATCAAAACCACCACCCTGTGGGGTTATTAAAAAGATGAAAAAAGTGCTGTGTTCTCGTAAAATAATATGAAATGTGGAATTTTCAAGTATGAACCATACATTAAAAAAACCTTTTGAATCATAATCAGTTGGTTTTATTCCATTGTTGACCAGACCTTTTTTATTGCATACTTAGTCCCATTCAATATTCTAAATTATTTCTGATTATTTCTATATCTTTAACAGTTTTCATAACCAGTAAAACTTACATTTCACTCCTACCATGATAAAACTCTACTATTTTGACTTGTCTACAAAAATTTTACACATAAATTTGATTGTGAAAACTTGTGGCGCACGAGTTTTCCAATAAATAAAGGCACAGGCAGTGATAGTTCGCTCCACTGTCACATGGGAATTAATAATATATTAATTAATTTAAATTAAATTAAAATTAAATAATTTAATTTAATAACATATTCAGTTCAGTCTTTTAACGCACATCGGGGGAACGATGACCTTATTGCAGTTATTCCTTAGTTGATGAATTGTGCTCTGCTGTTTAAATAATAAAGAATTTTAATTACTTTTTAACCACAATTCGTCATTTTTCTTCTGGTTGTGCGTGCGAATATGTTAAATTAGATTGTTATATTTTGCCACTAGGACCAATAAGTGAATTTACTAGTTACTTACTATTAATGATCAGAGTGGTTCGAAATGTAAATCTAAAATTAGAGTAGTATTCGAGCTATCGTGTGGGGAGACAGATAGGGTACTTGTACATATTGTCAGATCCTCTAGAAACAATGTTTGCCAGTTCTCCTGCTTAGGATGGCGCTAATTTCGCTCAAAACCTTAATGTTATTTATAGGTGCTTGACGAAACTATTTAATGTATTTACTTTTTGTTTACAAATAAGTTTTTTAATATATTAATATTAAGAACGAAAAAGGCGAACGTATTTAATTCAAAAGTCTGCTTCATGGATCAGTGGATGATCTTTATTTATTTTGTAGTCGTTGCAACATTGTAAATATGTCAGACTCAGAATCATTTAACGAAGAGATACGGAGATAAACTTATATAGCTGTATAGAAAGAAATGATCCTTTTTTTTCTAGTAGTTTTTTTTGAACAGATAGTATTGTTTTTATATCGTACAGCTTAGTTCTGTATACGTTGTGACTTTCAATGTTTTGAGAACAAATAATGTTATTTTTACATAAGATTATGGTTTAAAATAATAAATAACCATTGACTGACTGAAAGGAGATGTTGCTGTTCGCAAATAAACACATGTAAATTGAATGAAATCTTGTCTCACGACATGATTTCGTTTTTATACTGTATAATTGTATATTAATTATTTAGTTTAATTTTTTTATGGTTTGCATCTTAACTGTTACGTGTACACACATTGAAAGATAAATCCAATATAATATTTTCTTATTTTGTATTTGCATTTACAATGTCTTCTATTTTTAAACTCTTCAACATCAACATAAATTTGAATTTACTAGTGTGTAAAAATAAATTTTCCACAGAAAATGTGGCTTACATAATAAATAAAACGATGTCTCAATTTAAACAAACATATTTCACGTGTGTTTGTACTGTCAACCGCACGTCCGTGGAAACACTTTGACCTTGAGCTGGCGTAGCCTATTAGGGAGTTTCAATACTAGGAGAATATATACTGGTCTTGTTTCCACTGACGTGCCGTCGACCGTACTATTATTTTATTATTGATGGGCCTAATACTTGTATATCTTTAAACATTAGGAACATACGTAAACAGGCATTTAACACAAAAGTGTTGACCATTTGGCAATAACGACAACATTTAGAATGTTTTGTTATATTATGTTATTATTTATTTGCATGGTAGTTACCTATGATTTAGGTATTTTTATCAGAATTAACAGTCAGTATTAAAACTTATTTGGGAATACTAAACAGAAAACTGTACATTCCTAAGGAAATGTTAAAGAAAGTCTTTTCCCAGACTATTCGTATTGCACCACTGACGAAAATATAAATAATATGTTGGCAAGTACAATTTGCTGGTTGCTTCAAAAGATCTATTGTAAGCTAGGTTTTAATGCTATATTTTTAAACGTAGGTTTCCTTAACTCTCGTTTGGGATAAGAAAGAACAACAATCTATAGAACTTTGTAAAGTAATTGGTAGAACTTTGCCAATAAATAGAGATTGTTATTATAGTTGAAGTATGTATTAGTAAGTAATAAAAAATTGGATCATTATTTTGCTTATACAATTGTATTTGTGGCGATAGTTTTGAAATTTTATAAGATGGTACAATTAGTTATTTCAACGCAACATTTAGTTTTATTATTGATGTAGTAAGTTAAAAGTGTGTAAACAGAAACACCATGTGTATTAAATTTCATATAAGATTTATTTAATCAAAACACACATGACTTAAATTGATTAGTTTTAAGAGTGAGTGGAAATAAACTTTGTATATATTTCAATTATATAACGAAAATGTAAGTAAATCTTTTAAGTAACTTACATTGAATTTTATTTGTATGTATCATCCTGAGATCTGAAGTTTAAAAAATACGTCCATTACAGAGGATTTGAAAATTTTGAGCGATTGAAAATTGCTAAAATTAAACAAATCTTATTACATATGACGTGTTATATAGTACATTTAAAATAACATTATAATACCTAACGACACTACAACAAATATCAGTGAATAAATAAGCGTTATGAGTTGTGTGGGGTACCTGCACTTATTCAACACAAATAGGTATGTTTATTAGATGTTATATATTGCTTCAATAAAAATTTTTCGATTGTATTGAGTGAGTTAAAAACCGACCTTTTCCAGGTGCCGGTCCAGGGAGAACACCCAAAAAGAAAGCGAAGAAGCAGTCGCATCAACCTCCGGCACAAACAGTAAATATCTGTCATTTAAACAGATCCTTGGTATAAGCTCTCTACTTCTACCTCCGTTGTTCACTCGTAACATTTCCAGAAATTGGTGACGCCAATTCCAACGGTGGCGACACCTGTGCCAGGTGCGACCCACGCGGCGGCGGGCGACTCCGCGGCGCCCCCCGCGGCGCCCGCCGACGTGAAGCTCGAGCCGCCCGCGCCGGCGGCACCCTCCGCCCCCGCCGCCGCCGCCGCCGCGCCCCCCGCACTCCCCGCACCCAAGGAGCCGGCCCAGGTCGCCGCACCAGCCCCCCAGGTGGCCCACCTTACACCTGATATTCCGGACTCGTCGATTGCACCTGTCATGCGAGACGTAGACGATCAGAAACCAGTTGTGAAATCGGAACCCCGAAACGGACTGGACAAAGTCGATTCGTCGCATTACATAGATCCAATCGAGCGGTCGCTGGCTAGTCTAGAGCGGAGTCTGAAGGCCGACGTGCCGATGGATGTGATGGTCAGCGTTTCGGAGTGTTCTATGCGTCTCGATGAGGAGTTTGCACTGCCGAAACCGCAGATGATGCCCGACACGGCGCATCAAAATCTTATGGCGCAGTTGGGAGGTCTCAACGAGATGACGCATGTGCCTGACCAGATTAAAACAGAAATGTACGTTCAACCTCACAATGGCTTTCTAGAAAAGAATATGCACCAAGAACGTGAAATGTTACGACCCGATGTTAATCCCAACATGCTCGGGATGACGGCTGTCGCACCGGTGTCGTCCATTTTTGATCCCATACCTTCAGCGCCGCACCCTGTCATGGCTCAGTCACATCACAACATGCCGAATACTCCATCCTTAATCACGCCTATCAATGTGAAAAAAGAAGATATTAAACCCTTGCTTACGCCAAAGCCAATCGAGGATCTCATGGGAGTACCAAATAATGTCTCGAATAGTATGTCGGACAGAGCAAAATATGAATTGGAGCAGAAAAAGTTGGAGGATTCCAAAAATTCGAATTTCGTTCAAGCTTTCAAGCTTAATAAACAGGAACAAAATCTAAAAAATGCAAGTTCGTGGTCGTCACTAGCTCAGACGGGAAGCCCTCAAAGTATACCTAATATGGCTACAAATAACCAAATAAAACAAAAACCTGTAATGGATAGTTTCCAAGTAAGTTCATTTTATTAGTGTTATAAAATATGTACTGGAAGTATTATTTACGTTACAGTGGCATGATGCATTTCGCATGGAAAATAATTTTGTGTCGAGGCTGTAGTCTGCCTAATAGTCTGTTTAAAGAACACTGCCAAAGCACTCGCTCTATTTTTATTTAAGTCGTTATAAAATATGGAAATAAAAATTTTCAGGCTTTCAAAAAGCAAGCCCGCGAGAAGATTGATCGACAAAGGGCGCTTATTGAACAGCAGGAACAAAGGAAAAAGGAACAGGCCGAGAGGGAGAGGCAGCGGCAGGAAACGGAGAGGCGGCATCCCGATGAGGACAAGTTGAGGTGAGCTTGCGAACTATTTGCCAGTGACTTTATTATAGTGTGGATGAAAGATATCGATGGAACAAGAATTACCAGCATTATTAGGCATGGTACCAGAAATGCAAATTATCTGGATAAGAATTCGTTTACAGGGGTTTTTTAACTGGGACAATATGGGCAAGTCCGAAGCCATAAGGGATACAGGGAAACTTAGGAACCTGTTTGGGAAAACAATTTTGACATAGTAATTGGCTTCTTGCCCATAATACACTACGCGAATTACCAGAATGATAATTTTGTCAATCTGATGTGGAACCTGGTACGGTCGACCGCACGTCAGTGGAAACACTGACCTTGAGCTGGCCTAGCCTAGGGAGTTTCAATACTATGAAAGACCAGTTAGTATTGGTTTTGTTTCCACTTACTTACGTGCGGTCGATCGTACAATGCATAATATTTATTTTATGACTTCCTATATGAGAATTTGCCCATTGGAGAAGTTTCATTCTGTGACATGCGATTTTAAAAAATCCAATTTTTAAAAGTAATTCTTAACTAATATTATAAATCTTGGTTTAGAGTATCGCAAGGCGTACGAAAGACGGAGAGCGCAGAGGTGTCGTCGCCGAGCGTGTCTCCGGTGTCGCGCGCGTCGCCGCCCGCCGCCGCGGCCGCCGCCGCCGCAGCCGCCGCCGCTGCCGCCGCCGCCGCCGCCTCGGCCGCCGCCGCCGCCCCCACCGTAGTACCCGATAAGCCCGCCGCTTCCGAGCGCGAGCGCCTGCGCCAGAGGGAGCAGGAGCGCCGTCGTCGCGAAGCCGTAAGTTTAGTGAATGTTTTACACGAGACTAGCTATTTCCCGCGGCTTCGTCCGCGTTTTATAAGTTATTTCTGACTTTTTTTCTTTTTGCTCGGCTCCGAAAGGGTCGCAGCGTGATGTTAAAGGCAAATAATAATCCGGGCACCTAATAATCCCGAAAGTGGCACCTATTATATTGAACTGGGTAGGTTAGTTTAGATACCTTGAATTCAACTTATTAGGTGCCAAGTTTATTATTTTAGACGCCCGGTTTATTACATGCCGATGTTAAATAGTCTATATGTATAGGAAGGTTTATAACCTTGCTCAAAAATTGAGCTATCAAATGCAAAAAGGATTTTTTTTAAATCCACTGATAGTTCCAGAGATTAGCGCGATCAAACAAACTCTTCAGCATTATTACATTAGTATAGATTTATGCGATGTAATAAGTGGCCTGACATCATACGTTGTCTTTGTACCGACTCCAAATCCACCTCCTGCCGAGTTGAATGTCGTGTCAGGCGGTGCTATAAATGTGTTGCAAGTGGCTAAACAGAGATCATTATTCCAGATGGCGGGACAGATTGACATGAACATGCAGAGTGATTTGATGGCTGCATTTGAGGAATCACTGTAATGTGCTTCTCGCACAATATAATTAATTTGTACATACTTTTTAAGTGTAATATGTAGATAATGTCAATGCAATCAGATGTGTGTGGTGACAATGGGACACCGAAGTGAGTTTGTGATCATTTTGTATTTGGAACTGTTGACTAACATATGTTAAGTGCTGTGAATAGTGATACTTTATTTAAAATTACTGTTGTAACATCAATTTAGACTTCATTGTCACGAGGGCCTTTAATTAGGGGGTTGCATTTTAAATAACTTGTATCATATAAGTCTGTATGTAAGTTCTTGAAGTAAACAACTCTCTTTACATTCGTAAGTCTATATTTATATTTTGGTCTAGAAGCATCTTCTACCTTCCATTATTGTTTATGTAATGTACTCATATGACTATATCATTATACATCATGATTGAAAATGGAGAAGAAATGAATGTTTATTTTTGTTGGTTGATTAGTAGACAAGTTAATCAATAAAATAAACCATGAGATGTTATGCCTACCGATATGTTGAACTTCACGCATTTCGCCATTGTATGAGTCCCTAGTTATCTGATTTTAGCAAATAACGTACTTCTGTCACATCACAAGGAAGTTAGATAACTATATGCCATATAATACTTTCAAAATATGTAATGGACAAATGCGTGTTTATTTATTAGTAAATTAAATTTCTGTTACATTATTCGGTTTTCGATAAAAATATTCCCTAATGTTTGTAGATTTTTTATCAGTCTGTCATTAGAAACAGATCAAATGTCATACATTTGATTTTAAATATATTTATTTTACATTGGAATATGTCTTTTTGTGTTTGTAGATAGATCTCCAGGGGCAAGTGTAGTAAAATTATATTGAAAATTTCTACATATTACCAATTTGTGCATAACTGTTATGCCAGTTTAATTTCAGTCACTAACTCAAAATCAAATGTAGATATGAAGTAAAATATATTGACATTCCATATTGTATCCTGTTGTTTAAATTGTTACAAATAAGGTGCATAAATATTATTGCAATAGAGTGCATCTTTATGCACATCACAATAGTGTTTTCTGGTAACATCTTAACACTATTGAATAGCAGTGTCCGGCTACAAACAGTCACCGCACAAGAATACGCATTGGTTCGTTCGTGCTTGGACTCTGATGACTCGGTTTTTTAGCGAGCACGAGTCTTCGAGTTTGGGCTCGAGCGCGCTTATTACGACAACCAAACACTGATAAAGTTACACTTTAATTGAGGTTTAGAGGAGTGGATTACCTGACCTACACCACTTTTGTAGTTTTCGAGATATGGCGTGGCTCTGCCAAGATGACTAGCTTAAACGGCTGAAGTAAACTCATAATTTTCGAGTACGTAGTCTTGAATGAAAGAAATTTGCTACTGGGCGCGCGCGCCACCAAATAGATTCAAACCTTCAAATTAGTACTTGGTAAATTTCTGCACATTCACATTTCAAATCAGAGGCTGTGGCTCTGCCAAGATAACGCATCGCTTCGCTCAGGATTCAAACAATCGCTCTCGCCCTTATTACATATTTTGGTCTCTTGTGACATAATCTACTATTCCTTGCTAGGTAGGTACTTACCAAATCGCCTGCGTAGCTCAAAAATCCCCCTGTACTGTTCAACACGATCAAGACATGTATCCGGGAATATTTAATATGTTGAATGAAACCCTCGATGACTGGACTCTAAATTCTCTTATAGTAGGTACAGGAGACATTTTATTAAAATATTCTTGCCTCAGTAGTAGCCCAGTTGGTAATGACTGCCTGTTGTGTTCAGAGTCTCGGGTTCGAATCCCGGCAGAGGCAAGCATTTATTTGACATGCTTGAAAGAGGATTATGTACCTATGCCGCCAGCGAAATGGATGCGGGGGTATGAGTGTAGCATTTTTATTTATTTACGGACGTTCTAAATCCTCTTATTCACTCCCCCAGGGAATCTTATTTCTTGTCGTCCTACTGCAATTTTGCCTACCCCTGTATATTTAATAGGTAATTCCAATAAATCATTTAATTACTAAGAACAAGGATACCATAGAACTGGGGTCAGCGTATAGCATGAAATAGCAACAATAGTCTTTTGATATATTGCTAGGTAGGATATTTACCCATAATTATTGGTTTAAAAAACACAATTTGGTAACGATCTGTGTCTGCACGGAATATGGAAGAACGCGGCCAACCAGAAATTAGATAGTATACGGCCAACTACAGCAGATAGTACAGCCAGCGTCAGATTTATGTTTATTAATGTGTATGTGTTTGTTTGTGTTTACTTTCGGCTGCCGTCGCGGTGCCGTCGTACCCGATCGGATCCTTTCGGCTTCTATTCGTTCCAGGCAGATCTATCATTTCTCCACAGAGTACATTATTATATAAATGATCCTTGTTCTTAGTTTAATTTACAACTGATTCGCACGATCGAGACTCCCTTTTTTAATACGATACATCCCCCTTAAGTCCATTTTAGGCGCGGGACAGATACATGCGGCGACGGGCGCCGGCGCGCCGGGGCGTGCCGCTGCAAACCTAATGTTTTTATATTTCGAAGACCTAATTTTTTTTTGTAATTTCCTTTTCGGATTTTTCCATTACTTGTGCTATAAGACATTGCTTCTTGCCAAATTTAAAGATTCTTGGTCAACCAGTCAAATACTCCATAGATTTTGATTACAAAAATACTCAAAAATGCGGCAAAAACGGCCATCTTTTCACTTCGGTCTTTTCTATCCTTTTGAGGTACGGAACCCTAAAAAGGCGGTTTTGTTGACCAAGGACAGGACAAAAAAGTACATATAGCACTTACTAAACTACGAAATCTGGTGCAGTTGATCCCCTACAGCTTTAGTCTAGAGCGAATAGTTAATCATCCATTATTACCCCGATTCACCCTTTTACGATATAAATAGCTGTTCCGGTCTTTTTGGGAATGTAAGCAAGTTTTTTCATATCCAGAAGTGTTTTAATGAAACTAACAAATTAAATTGGAATAATAATATATCACATTCCTCGATCTTACTGTACATCTAAATTATACTACAGACAAGCATATTAGCAGGCCAATCAGCGAGACAAATGTTAAACTGGGATCTATTATATTTCAATGGTTTTCAACGGTTTTTATAATGTCCTTGAGAACCGCAAGCTTAGAAACATCCAGATATAAAAGTTATGTACAAAAAATATAAAAATACATGCCACCTTTGTTAAACTTTTCGGCAAAAATGCCAACTGAGAGCGACGGCAAATACGCCTCATTGTTTTAAAAAATCTAGTTACAATTTTTCACCACATATCCCTGCCGACTGACCTATTAATATATTATTACAATAATATGTCGGGTGAATCGGAGTGACCATTGGACATGAGGTAATAAAGGGACAAGCTAAAATATGGGTTCCGATAGTTATAAACGAATAAAATACATAAAGACCAAATACGAACTATCTATAAATATTTTATTCAATTTAATAACTGTGTAGGAACCCATATTTTTAGTTGTTCACTTTATTACCTCGCGTCCCACGAGTACCCCGATTCATCCTATAGTTTAAATAAATGTATGTGACGGTACTACGAGGCGGAGTCCCACTCTATGAGGTAGGCGGGCGAGGCTTGGGGCGCGAGGCGGCGCGCAAGCACGCGGAACGTCTGCCCGGCGCGGAAGTAGGACTGCACGCTGGACTTCAAGGCGGACAGCTGCCTCGCGTCCACCTCTACGCTACCACCGTTCGCCTTGTGGGGACTCAACTGCAGACTTTTCACGCTATTATTATTACTAGCACTGTTATTTGTGTTACGCCGCGCATTCTCGTAGTAGTTTTTTTCTTGTCGTTGTCTCAGTCTTCTACCGTGCAATTTCACGCTGTTGCGCGCACTTTGCTCCGTCACTTTTCCGTTTTCGTTCTGCGTTTGGCCGGCTTTTGACGCGTCGTCGGGCAACGGACAGGACTTGTTCAACTGAAAATAATAACAGGAATAAATGAGTGGTTTGTTATTTTCATGGTGGATTTGACCGATTTTGATGCCAATCCCCTCATATATTAAGGATTTATAGGACTGGCAAATGTCGTTGGGCTTTTTGGGCAACGTGGGCTGCTCACCAACAAGGCTGTATGTGTTTTTACTACATGGTTTCGTAAAAAGCTAACTTAAATTAAATACGGTCGGGTTAAGATATTATATGGTCTATGACCAACCTATCGATCGCCTCGCAGGCTAAGGCGTAGACTCGAGCGCCAGAGGTCGTGGGTTTGATTCCCATTGGACAGTGGGGACAAACAACATTGGTGTTGTGTTTGCGAATTGTCCTCTCGTTATCTTACTCCCATTGTAATGGAACAATACCTAGTTTTGCCTAAGATAAGTGTATGTATATGAAATAGTTATTATTAATAAATGAAACAATAACTCACTTGTTGCATTTGCAGATACTTTCTAGGCCTCCTGTACTTTCTTCGTTTCACCTCTCCATTTGGACCTATTACAATATCTTTTTCACTAAGTTTCCTTTTCATCGGTCTAACAAGTGGACCCATCACTGAGTTCATCTGAATCGGCAACGATAGCCGAGAATGAAAATGGTTCTGTTTCCCATTCTGTTTATTATTATGTGCATTCATAGCTGATAAAAATGATTTTTTAGAAGAATGACTATTTTGCATTAAAAATGGGTTATTTTTACCCTGAAAGTCTTTTAGCGGTGGTATGATAGCGTCTAGCGTGCCTCTACTTGAAGTTTCGTCGCCGGAGGACTCTACGTCATGGTTCACGTTGCTGCAGTACGCCGGAACACTGTCCATGTGTTGGAGAGACATTATTTTGGAATGTTCAATAATGTTTTTAGTCGACAACTTAGATACTTCCAGGTTCATTGTGGCTATTCTGGTCGAATGTGTATTAATATTAATGTCTGTAGGATGTTTGCTCAAACTGTTTTCATCTATATTTTCTTTGGGAAGCTTATCTAACTTTACAGAGCAGGGAACAAGCGATGTATTGAGCGATGGCACTGGAGAATTTTCACAAATCAATTTGGCTTCATTACTTTCGGCTACATCTACTTGTGATAACTTTTCTAAATTATCATCTTTGGCATCAGAGTTTCTAGGAGTGGAGGTACACACAGCAGGGGAGGGTAGCTCGTCGGTTTCAGTTTGCTTTATAGACTCATAGGAACTCGTCGAATCATTTTCAGAATTTGAATTTGAGTTCAAATTCTCATGGAAACGCTTGCCCATCATCAAATTCAGCCAGTGACCATCGACAGGTACTATCATACATTGATTATGGTTTTTATAGGAACTTTTTTCATTGTTACTGCTAGAAGGTTGTAGGCTGCAATAAGAGGTAACAAACATTATTACATTTTAGAGAAGTTTAACAATATAATAATTTCATTAGTAAGAAGACTTAGGAAGTAGAAGAGTCCCACCTATCATCAGCGGATGCGACGGCCTGCGGGGAGGCGGCTCGAGGCAAAAATCGGAGACGGGGCGCGTACTCGCGCACCAGGTCATCAGTCAAGGACTCTCCTTTCTTCACCTGGTAGTGGTAGACAAACAGGGGATTGTTACTAAAAAATTGAATTTAAAAACATTTATGAAGTCCACCAACCTGCACTGGGATAACGTGGTGGACTATAAGCGTCCTCGTTAAGAAGGATAGACCTGAGCTTCTATCATCATATCAGCTGGAAGACGTCTACTGCTGTACTGCTGGACAAAGGCCTCTCCACGACAACCGGTCCCGCGCTAACATCGTGTATGTAGCTAGGTCCCGCGACCTTCACCAGATTCAGTCCACCTTGTGGGAGGGGAGGCCTGCCTACGCTGCGTCTTCCGGTACGCCGTCGCCACTGAGAACCTGCCTTCCCCAACGGCCGTCAGCCCCAATAGTGGGGACATATTAATAGGCTGTATATTTGATTTGAAAGGATAATATTTTGACAAATTTACACACGGTTATTTAGTGAAAATTAAGCCGAAGCTTGTGGATGGGTACGCAACAACTGATAAACATACAAACACCCAGAACCCGAAAACAAACAGATATGCTCATCACACAAATGTCGGTCCCGAGTGGGAATCAAACCCACGGCCTCTGGCGTAGTAGGCAGGGTCACTACCAAGAGGTTAGTCAGGTACTGCCAGCGGGGAGCCCACCTGCTCCAGAGCGGCGAGCTGGCCGGGCGCGGGCGGCGGGCGGCGCAGGCGCAGGCCCCAGATGGTGGCGCGCTTCTTCATCTCGCGGCCGCACTTGAACCGCTTGCGCGACGACGTCAGCGCCGTGAGTATCTTCTCCCGCCGCTCGTTTACAGGCGACCGCCACATCTGTAAGTCACCATGCATTTAGTCGGGCGAAACATATACCTACACACTCAGTAGACAGTGGGTGTGTAGCGGATACATTTTTTAAACAAAAGGAAATAACTAGAGTCCGTTATCAGTATTACGATTTTGTGGCAATCAACGAATCAGAAGGGCTATAGTCGTGCACTATTCATTTTTTTTTAACACGGAAAAAAATTTGGCGATTAAATGTACGAATAAAACTCTTAGCTGACAAAAACTAATTCAAGTAATTGTTCGAAATTTAATAATTAAAATGTTACAATCTCACGTACCTACAACAATAAAATAACTGCTTAATTACTTTATTTTTCCTTTATTGTGATTGAAAACACTGTACCAGTTACACATTAAGAGTGCAAAGCAAAATTTTATACAAAATTTTGATAAATAATTGAAAAATAACAAAACTTGGGTTATCATATCACTAAAACAAGTTTTCCCAAAAAAAGTAAAAAGATAAATTTATACAACACCGATAGATGCGACACGGTTAAAAATTTGGGCATTATCTTCGATCGTACACTGTCGTGGTCTACCCAGATTGGCGAGGTCAGCAGGAAGCTGTTTGCTGCAATGCACTCCTTGAAACGCCTTCATAATTTCCTTCCTATGCCTACTAAAGTTGCGCTTGCACAGTCTCTTTTATTGCCAATCTTGGACTACGGTGACGTCTGCTATCTCGATCCCACTGAGGAGTTACTAAATAAGCTCGAACGGTTACAGAATATGTGTATTCGCTTTGTTTTCGGGTTACGTAAATTCGACCACGTCTCTGAGTTCCGAGCCAAATTAAAGTGGCTTCCTGTCCGTCTCAGACGCAGTACACATATTCTCACCACCCTGTACAACGTGCTCCACAACCCCTGCACCCCGCAATACCTCAAGGAGAGGTTTAGCCTGCGTGTGGCTGTGCACGGTCGCCAGCCCCGCTTCTGCACCGAGATGCTATTATGTTGTCCCTCACATCACTCACAATATTACAGCGACTCTTTTACAGTCCAGGCCGTACGTCTATGGAACGCATTGCCGGCTCCCATCAGACAAGCGAAATCACTCGCAATATTTAAAAACCTACTGCGTGCTCACTTTGAATCACAATGTGGCTATTAATCTCCATATATATTACTTGACTTGTGTTTTATGTATAATATGTATCTATCAGTATATATGTATTTATATATATATATACCTATATATATTATATATTTATTTATTATTTATATTGTATTCATATGTCATGTACTTATATTATATACATATAAATGTCTGCACCCAACACCTACACTCCTTGAAGTTTTCAACATCACCCTAAGGTTGCCTGGAAGAAATCGCTGAAAGCGATAAGGCCGCCTTTTGATTGTACACAGTTTAGTAAATTATTATAATGTAAACTTTTGATATAATTTGGTGCTCAATAAAGTATATTTGATTTGATTTGATTTGATAGATGCCGCCGCCGGTAGTATTTTAATTCGCACTATTGAATTGTAGATAAAGATAAGTTCCAGTACCTAGCAGTTGTTCACGTCTAACTTAATAATAAAGCTGGTTAACCTGGAAGCGGAACACTGCGGGTTTTAATGTATATGATAATAATAATATTATTACTCCGGCATAAATCATAATGTATATGTTTTTGTGATAGTATTTTATTCAATAAGTGTTTGTGGTCGTGTATGTGCGGGAAATTATTCACGATCAACTCTAATTGTGCCCTATCGTTTGTGGCGGCTACTGTAACCGCCGGTTTATTATACGTATAGGATTTTCTTAAAACTATTATTGCCCTATTTGTTTCTAAGGCGGTAAAACCCATAAAAAAAATGAAGTAGGCAATATGTTAGGTACCTTTTCGGGTAGTTGCAGTGCATGCCAGTTGTCCATGATATAGGGCATGATGACGGTGTCCAGGTCGAAGTAGTTGGGCGCGTTGTACGCCGTCAGGTTGTAGAGCGCCAGGTGGGCCAGGTCCAGCCAGCAGAGCTCCAGCCGCCGCAGGTACTCCACACCGCCGTTGCAGTGGGCACACGCGAATATGTACAACCTGAAATGTCAATTCATTATATTTTTTTGTTGTTGTTGATTTGTCCTCTATTGAGGACGGGCAAGGGCGCTTTGTCCATACAGCCCTGTCTTCTTTAAAGTATTATTTCTTATATTTATTTAAACTGGCGGTTACAGCACGGCCTCCACAAAAACAGTGTTCAGTTTTTTATTTTTTTTATATATAGTTTTACGGCCAATTGGAAACAAGTCCTAATAGGCCAAATCGTAGTTTATAATCAATACATAAAACCGCAGCACGGCCTCCAGGGCATAACTAGTGCCATTCGGTGATTCACACTGCAGCTCACACCGCCCTGAACTGATATTAGGTTTAATGTCGATTTAAGAAGGGACAATTTGGAACAATCCGGTAGAGTACTTACTTATCGCCAGCGTACAGCGGATATCGTAAGCTCGAAACGCATCTTTGGTGAAACCAACGGGCGCATCGGCAACAAAGCAACATCTGAAATGAAATTTATTTCGTGAAAAAGTGACTTAAGGTGAATGCACACATGGATGCACCGCAGTCGCCGCATTTTAATTATTTGTATGAAGCCTCGCATTTTTATCCGACCCGCACGCGCCGCAGTATTCCAAACAGAAGAATCGCCGCACGGCAGTCGCCGCACGATGCGATGCTGCGGCGCGGGTGACGTTTGTTAATATGACGGTGAACGCGATGGTTGCGGCGCGTGCGGTGCGACCGAATAAAATTATTAATCGTGCGCGGCCGTCAACATAATGCGATGACTGCGGCAAGTGCGGTGTGCATTCATCTTTAAAGTGACTTTGTGATTGTTGTGTGTTTGCTACATACCTGTGCAAGCCAATCGCTTTTCTCTCCGCAGTAACAATGTGCCTCATGTTGCTCCTTTCCTGTATCAGACGCTGTGGATGAGGTGGTCGAAGCCGTCTGCAAAATTTATACATTTTAAGTATAATTGGCAAACACACCACACAACACAATATTAAACATACTGGCTCGCCGCGTACGAACCGCGCACTCGACATTAAAAATGAAGGATGAGGTTGGTATTTGAATTTAGATCGGCATCTCGTAAAATCTCGCAAATTTATTTTAAGCAGCCTTTGCAGTTATTCTTGGACGACGTTCGTCATATACACGGTGGAAATTAAAGCCGTGGATGGAGGGAAAGTACCCTAAATATTGATAACAGCAAATTTCACCTGTCACTCAAAAACTAAAAATCGGGCTTTATGTCCGACGTTTTTTACGGCTCAGGGTGGTATATGACGTGCTCTGTGAGATTTGACAAGCGACGCCGCCGTTGCTTATATGATTCGTCTCATACAAACCCCATAACTGTATATCGGATGATCAAGTTGTACAAACTTACATCACAGGGCGGGGTGAGCTCCTGCTGCTGCCTGCGTTGCTGGCCCCCTTTGAACCTGAACAAGTCGGATCGCTTCGACGCGCGGTTCTCGGCGGCCGCTACTCGGTACCTCTGGTCCACGCATCGCTTGCAGTTCCACGACGCCCCTGTCACAAATTAACACTAACGTTCATACTATTTCTTATTAGAAACAACTTAAAAATGTTTTAAAATTGAATGAAATATAATTTCTTTTGGTTTTGATAAATTCAAGATGTTCAGACTTTTGTCATTTAAAAACATGTCAATAGATGACAATGCAACCTTAGATAACATTGGATGCATCATACTGGCTGATAAAATGTGCAATATAGCTCAACCTCTATGACCTACCTATGGATAAGATATCATCAATATTATAAAAAGAAGAAACTGGCGGACTGATCAACGCACAGCCCAAACTGATGAGCTAAGAAATGAGACTGCGAATGAGCCTGCTGAGACTTGAAATTTTGCACAAATGGTTTCTCATATTATCTGGTTTTTCCTTTGTGCAGCCGCGGAAAACAGCTAGTCAATATACGCTAACTTAATTGGTCACAGTTACATTCATAAGGGGCGACCCAGGTATAAAATTGACATTTAAATGTCCTAAACAATCCGCTCTTTGATCACAAGGTAGGTACCATTGATCCAGGCGTCGACCGGCGGCGAATGGCACTTGGTGTGGTACCCTCGGCCGCACATGTCGCAGGCGACGATCGCGTTGGTGGCGGGCCCGGCGGCGGGCCCCTCGCGGCGCTTGCACACCACGCACATGATGCGCCCGTCGTCCGCCGGCGGCGCGCTCAGCAGCTTCAGCGCCGACACCGGCGCCCACGAGTGCGTGCCGTCGCCGTACTTGACCAGGCACCGCGCCACGCCCGTGCCCACCTCGCACGAATCATTGTCATTGCTCGTGCTCAGCTCTACTATCGTTCCTGGTGGGGTACGTTATGCTCTCAGGTTTGTGGTTTTGGCTGGAGCACACCAGATGCGTCATTTCGGTTGCGTTCCGTGCGCAGCGCGTGGCAGCACTTACTACGAGCTGGAACACGCACGCGCACGCATCAAGTGTGCTCCGGTCTTTATGTATATTAGATGTATCTATATGTATGTTAGATGACAGCAGATGTTCTTAAGGTATGAGATCATAAACTATAGATTGGTTAAATTGTTTAAGAGTGGCGAGTATATTCCTGCCGAACTGTTCACATGCCTCACACCTCAGTCACGCCCTCTAATTTTGTGAAACATTATATTATTATACAAACCTAAATAATATCGTCCATCTTTGTTAGGTACAAGTACATCATCCCCGCAATGGAATGGGTTGGCATTACTTTTGTCAGTGTTGGTCGTAGAGTCTGGCATCGCATCCTGTGCTTCTTCTTCTTTCTGCTCATTCTTTTTGTTAGCGCATGGTGTAATCGTCTTGTCAAGGTCGCTTAGGAGGACATCGATCAGTGACAATTGGGTTGAAACCTCTTTGAAAAAAAAAGGTTGTGTTAAAAACCTCAAAGAAATACAAGATGTAAATGCCGAATAAAGAATTAATATTACACAATGTTAAATGTTGTCCAAAGAATATCGAAAATGTCGAAATCAGCATTATTATTAATAATAAAAGTATTATTGTCAGGTAAATTAAAAACCCATAATAATAATATTCTTATAAGATTACACACTTTTAAAAGTTCAATACCAGGGAGGGAAAGTTACAATGTCATAAATAGTACCTAGGTACCTGTTACTTGAGATACTCACTTGAATAACATCCATGATTGATTGATGGCAAAATAAAACATAATTAAGTTACATGTTATTTATAGCAATTTTAGTAGTTTATTAACTATTGGGCAAAGGAAGTCAATTGAATTGGATAGATATTTTCCTGATAATCATATAGGTGGGTGGGAATAGTTAATAGTTTAATTATTTGCAAATCTCAGCACTCTTCTCCCAGCATCTTGGTTTCTATTAATAATACAATTTGACTAGCAATCATCATTCATATCATTTTATCAAAAGTTGGATTTTTTGTAAACAGTTTACAGGACTCATATGTTTTAGGTAATCACTAGGTACGTTTATTTATTCTCACAAAATCCACAGCACATTAAAAATCAACATTATTTTAGTATTATAGCACTAACTGCCAATAGTGAATTTACAATAGGTAAGTATATATTATTTATATTATTAATACCTAGGAATAAGTGTGTATCAAGGGTATATACCCTTTTAACTTTTCCCAGAAGTACTAAAGATTCACAGCTTCTTGGCATAGCTGTGGTTTGTGGTCTAATGCAGACAAAAGACAAGCAGGCTGGCCTCCTGATGTTAAGAGGTCACCGTATCAAACCACCACCGAGGTCAAAGTATCTTTAAAATACATTTTACTCCTATGAATCTTTCCAAGGATATTAAAATAGATAACAAAATAAGAAATGTGTCCCACAGATTAGTGATAGTGTTGCTTCCTTTGGCATTGATGGCAAGAAGTATACTGAGTATATAAGTACCAAGAGTAGTACCTATTATTTTTAAATTTTTTGTATACAATTTACATGAGCATTAAACAATGTAGCTATAACCAGAGAGGAGATAAAACCTACGGAGAGCTATAACAATGCTATAGTTTGCTAATTCTTTTATTTTAGTCATTCTATTCTTATCAGAATTTGGATCAAAGAGTATGCATATCATCTTCAATCATTTATAGACCCTTGATTCCCCCCATACAGTTAATTATTTAAAAATATTAGTGTCAGTTTTGAAAAGTAATGTGTTGTTTTTCAAAAATAAGATATTAAAATATGTACCCATGGTGAGTTTATATTCTGCTTACTACATTTCATAAAATTTATAGGGGTTACCTTACCTCTTCTCTACGAGTCTCAAAATCCTTTTTTTTAATTATTTTTTGCTACACCGCTCACGACTTATTAAATAGCTTAGATTGCTGTAACTGCTCGTGTACTTGTACAGCAAGTTTGGCAAAAGAAGCATCCGTAGTGAGGAAGTGAGTAGTGAAGTAAGGAAGAAATTCATGGCAAGATAGCCTTTGATGAAAGAAAGATCACTCTGTCATTCTATACTCACCAGCGTTTATGTCCATCTCCAACTTATTCTTTCAAATTACAAGCAGCTTTAGATTTTCGACAGTTCATTCTCGTAGAACAAACACGAAATGCATTGGCGCTAATGCGGCCATTATAGTAGTCAAAACGTTTCAGTTTGGAGTTTTCCCGCGGTAACAAATTTTATCACATTTAACTCAACTAAATGCTTGTGCTATTGCACGTATTATGTATCTACAATAACATTTGAGTAGAAGAAACAAATCTAAGTGCAAAATTTATAATAAAAAAGTCTAACAACTACAAATAACCCGTTGTAGTTGCACCCAGATCAGACAATCGGCAGGCCGCGGGCAAGGGGGGGCGGGCATTTTGATTTTGGTTGGTCGGTCGGGTCGGTCAAAATGCACTGCACAGCACGTACAACCAAATAATGTACGGTACCTACCCTACCCTACATACCATGAATGGATGAATGAATACCGAAATAATTAATTCCTCTGTGGAGATGACGTCTTGTCTGGCCCATAAATCAATGCCGTTGATTGCTTGCGGGATAGGTTGGTAATCTACCACTAAGTCATTGTGAAGTGACGCTGATACACATACAATTACATATAAACGAAATATGAATTAGCTGAATACTCCATAAAAGCGTGTAACGACTCTATCGGATCATTCCAAAATTGTCCTTTGATAATTCGACATTAAAGCCACTATCAGTTTAATGCGGTAGTGAACTGCAGTATGGATCACCGAATGACACTAAAGTTGTGCCTTTTTAGTTGTGCCTTGGAGGCCGTGCTGCGGTTTTTGATCATAAACTAAGGCCTATAATATATATTATATTGACTTATAATTATATAAATTACTCGTGGCCAATATTAAAAAAATAGCAAGAGTGTCAGTCGAGCCCATAGAATGTACAGCCACGGATTGTACAGCACTGGAAACCATTTATAAGTTTTGCACGGGCTGGAATCCGCGTACTGGCTTCTAATTCCGAGGTCGTACATTTCTTTTTGTATTCGAGTTCCAGGCAGTGGACAAAGTACAGCCCGTATTTCACGATCAGAGAATCAACGGTGTGGAATGCCCCCGGATTTAGATGCCCCGGACCAATTTTATTTATTATTGGCGGTTTTTTTTTTACTTCTGGGCAATGGTCACCAGTAACCTAACAACTCGTAGCTTTGCTCTGCGCACCTAACCTTCGGGGTGGTCCGAGTACATTTCTGTAAACAACCTTCTCGCAACCTATACCTTGGTCGCTATTTCCGGTTTGTACATTTTCGGGCCGTACAAAATTGATTGTGAGCTAACGGCTGTGTTTTATCGCTGTGGAACGATTTCGTTCAGCAGTAGGACACCCACGGATTTCACGGCTCGTAAACTAAATTAGTACATGTCACGTACATCTATGGTCGCAAATTCAAATCTGGACATGATTAGGTCGTGCTTTATAATGGTCGTACATTCCCGTCTCCCTGTCAGTCAGTCAGTCTGCCAATCACACAAAGCCCATTACACGGTAGGGTTGCTGTCAGTTTTACGACAGTCAAGGCGGTGACTGACGGATGTATGATCGTCTTGCGGTGACTATCTGCATAAAGATCTACCAAATTATCTGTGAAGTGGCAGAATTAGGAACTACGCGAATGTCATTCGGCCGTCAGAACAAATTGTATAGAATGACGGGCCGTCAGATGTGACCAGCAAGAAATGTGGGGTACCCGAACCACGAGTGCATGTTACCACTGGAGATTATTTTGAGATAATTCTTGTGAAAATGTAAAGGGGAGGCCTGTGTTACCTGTGGACATCTTGTGACTGATAAGAATTATTATAGTAAAAAATAGCTATTTCAACGTAGTAATAAAGACAGCTGCTACGCCCATACTCTGTGAGTTTTGACAGGCGACGCCCTCGACGCCTTGAAATAGAACATAATATTATGGGCTTTACTCCGTTCACACGGTAGCGGATTTTTTCGGTATATAGGCGTGTAAAAATCGCTTCAATGCGCGTTAAAATTATGTCCGTGCGAATGGGGCCGTAAGCAACATTATTGACTTATATTTATTTCTAAGCACTTGAAAACACCAAAGATTTCCCTATGTACATACTACATAGGGAAGTTCGATAAACTGGCAACAATGAAACGCTGGCAGAGCCACCCCCATAGGTCTATACTTTGGCACCCTGTAGACGGTCATGCAGACTTCATTCAAAACCATCAGCCATGACTGATGGTAGAAAGATGAAAAAAATAATGTACGCCGATTCTCGTTACTTACCGCATTACACAATCATTCATCCGTCAGTCACCGCCTGACTCATGTGGTAAAACCATGGTAAAACTGACAGCAAAACCTAGCGTGTACGGGGTGGTGCGTTTGATTTTTACTATCAGTCATGACTGATGGAATTGACTGATGCTGGCATGATCGTCTAAAGTACGCCTAATGTTTGAATTAAAATTCAAATTTTTTTATCAAGTGTCAAGTAAAGTGATTGCTTTGGTTATTTTTTTTTAGTTTAGAATTTTAGAATTCAGAATATCAGTTCAAAAACCATTCTCTCTCAGTCATTAGCGAAATTAGAGACAGTTGGTGATTTAATTAAGTTAAAAACAAACGTGGAGGTGGTACCATTTTGTGATTGTTATCGCTTAACCAAGCCATGGGCAACTCTGGTCTCAAACAACACTACGACACTGCATCGAAGACTGGTGTTCTGCAAATATCTGATCATAAGCTAAAAGAAATTCCTACAGAAGTATTGAGCTTAAGTGATGTATTGAGAAATTTAGATTTATCTAAGAATAAAATTGCATGTTTGCCCGAAGACCTAAGTAAACTGAAGCAGCTAAAACAACTCAATCTTGATACAAATAAATTAGATGCGTTACCGAGTTCCCTGACGAACTTGAGGAAATTAGAAATGCTGAATGTATCTCGCAATTTCATTTCTTCTTTACCACATTCATTCCCAACATTGAGTAATTTGAAACAAATATATTTGAATAGTAACAAATTTAAAAAGTTTCCTATTCAGTTATTGGGGCTTAATAATTTAGAGGTGGTGGAATTATCTAACAACAAGATTACAGAGATACCAAGTGGCATGTCTAATTTATATGCTGCTGAATTAAATTTAAGTCAAAATGAGATATCTGTGATCAGCGATGATTTGCATCTAGCGCCTAAACTGAAGATTTTGAGATTGGAAGAAAATTGTTTGAGTTTAGACGCAATAAAGCCAAGTTTATTGAGAGACTCGAAGATGCACACTATAAATTTGGATGGCAACTTATTTGAACCCAAACAGCTGGGATCTGTGGAGGGGTACAACGAATACACAGAGAGATACACTGCCATGAAAAAGAAAATGTTTTGATGCGGTAATGGATTGTTTATTCCACACACCTTCTCTGCACGTTATTACATACCATTACATTACTCACTAGATCCAATTTTATATTGCTTGTGTATCACGGTTCTGTGGAAGATTTCACAATCAGTCACAACCATAAGTATTGAGCTAAATGAGAGTGATTTGTGTATTATTTATTGTGTACTATTTAGGTAAACATACATATTTAATGAAATATATTTATGTGACGTTAAGCTATATTAGCTACTACCTATGTAGTTTCATTTTATAACATAAGTGATCTAATTATTAATACTAGTAGTTTCGTGAGAACAGTACACCTCGTCAGCCCTTATAAAACTTAAATGAAACGAACAGAAGTCAACTTTGCAGTTCGAGACAGATGTAGGTACTAAAGTGACAAAAATTAGCACTTTAAAGCTTAATATTTCGCATACGGAACCCTAAATCGAAAAATGTTTTCCACACACCCGTAATATTTTTGAAAGACCTATCCAATGATACCCCAAAAATCATTCCCATTGTACGTATGCAGTTCTATGAACTTAATAAATTTTTTCGACTTTCATAAGTTAATCGACTATTACTCAAAAACTATTAGAACATACTTAGCTGTTATAGTTTTTCTTATAACTACGTTATATTATGCTACTGCCATGAATTTTTTCACATATCCAGAAGCAACCGTTTAGCTGGCAGGGGGGGGGACACGTGAGTCTAACAAAAATTACCGCTTTAAAGCTTAATATTTCGCCAACGGATCCCTAAATCGAAAAATAGTTTTCACACACCCGCTATATTTTTGAAAGACCTATCCAACGATACCCCACACTATGGGATTCACAAGAAAAAAGTGGGATCTATGAATACTTTTCTATACTTTTCACGGCTTAAATTCTCTGCCATTTTACATGTTCTGAGGTATGCAGTAGTTTAATGTTTTCAAAGAAATGACGAAATGGAAAACAATCTAAAGACCGCTGGCTTATCTTGATAACGATTGGTACCTATAGCAGGTCATTCCATAGTACAATATTCATATCTCACTCACTGTAAATTAAATATGACACATCTGCTGTCCTAAGTCGTTACTAGCTCAGAGTTACTAGTTATTAGTCTTTGTCCTCGGATTCGCTCGCATGCTCGGGGTAGCGCCCGCAGCATCATCATTTGATTTGCGCAAAAAAGTTACAGAAAAAATCGCATAGGTTTAACATTTAATAAACATTTAATTTATCCCTGGGAATGATTATTCTCCGCAGGAAAAGAAAAAGTATTAGTATGACAGTTGAAGCTATTGAACTTCATGGACACGAGTGCTTTGGGTAAGACGATAATGAAGCCAATTGAAAGACATCTTGACTCTGGGTTCCTGTACCTTTTTGTATAGATACACCTACATTCATACTTACATAATATATTTATATTGTACATACATTACCATATGTAAGAAGAGTCCCATACGCTGCGCGTACCGGTCTGCGATTTCCACTCCAGAACTCGTCTCGGCTGTCGGTTCCGCGAGACAGATGTGACCTGCCCACTGCCACATCAGCTTGCTAATCCTTTCAGCTACTACGTCGGTAACAGAACAGCCACGGAACAAAGAATCTGTGAGAACAGCTTAGTTCTCCGTTGGATTTATTCATTGCGGATCATATCCTTCAATGAAACTACGAGCTAAGGCTCTCTGTAGGAAGTATAGTGAAGGAAACAATCAAGGAAAATATCACACACATTGAGATAATCAGTGCTTGCTGTGGGGTTTGTAATTATGTAAGTACATGACATAAAAACCCTTATTACCTTCTATATTTCTGTTATGACTTACTCTGTGGTATTTGATCTATTTAACAAGGATCTATAATCGGAGCGCGATCCTTCGCGCATTTGTTATCATCGGATCGTTATCATGTAAATACAATCGTCAAACTGGGTTGAATACTGGACGAGTTGACCCAACGTCTGATCAAACAATTGAAAAAAAGAAACCTGACCCAGTACAATAACTTTAGCATCAGTTATTGTTCTCGACCACCGACCCCGTCATAATATTGTAGGAACTTGTAGATGTTTGAATTATTAAACGCCTTGGACACCTAGGAAGCGGTGGTAGATAAAAATTTACGTGCATAAAATGTAGGTACCCACCCATCAGTGTGCAAATGCTGATAAGATGAGATGAATGGTAATGACGTTCTTTATTATCTAGGTAAAATGCCTATGAATCGAAGGTTGTAAGGTGAGTAGGTACACCTATGTATTTTTTTACAAGTTTTCCGGCCGGATATTTTAAAGGGCGTCCGGCGCGTGATACGAATGCGGCAAGCTGTGTTGCTGACTGTACTAAGTATATAGAATAGTAGTCGATTGTCATCACGTTAATGCTTGTATACCTATTCCATCCATTATCGGCTCAGTGTTGTGTGTGCCGCCGCGAAGGAACGAAGTGCTGTGCTGTGCTCACGAGGCGAACTCCGGTCCGTGCCATTTATGCTTTTAAAATACAAATGTGCAGTTTAAATACAATTTATGACTTAAGTCAGTGTTTAATAAAGTGAAGGAAAATATTTTATGTCTCTAGTGAGTAGTACTCGGCGCTATTATTCTGTAAATGTAATAGATTAATAACGAGTTTAATTAATTGTTCTCGTAAATATTGATTGTTGTTATAACCATTAACTGATTTGTAGGATTTTTAATCAAGATATAAGTACCTATTTCTTCTAGTACCTACCTAAAGTTTGATAAACGCAGTTCTGAAAGTAATTAAGACTACCATATTACCCACCCCTTTTCCTATGGTAAAACGTACTTCGGTACAATGGTTTGTAACTAATACAAACAAATTAATTTAATAAAGTCAACAAAATAAGTAGATAGATATAAAGGTAGGCATGCAATGCATGATGTACGAATTCCGTCAATGTTTAAATTTCCCGGGTTTAAAAATACAAATTCACCTCAACTTCCGGAATAGAAATCGGTTTAGCATGCTGAATAGCATGGTTTAGTCACAGAGGAATTAATTGTCTCCAAGTTTAGTCCCATCTCGGCACCTTATCATAAAAATAATAAAATGTAGGTAAGTACGGTCGACCGCACATGAGGAAACAAGTCCAGTATAAACAGGTCTCTCATAGTATTGAGACTCCTTGCGAGGCCCGCTCAAGGTCAAACTGTTTCCACTGACGTGCGGTCGATTGTACCTATAGTATAGTTACAACAACCGTTATTTTCAGTTGTCTTTAAAAAATTATCACAAAAAGTGCACACACAATATAGGCTATAAATTACAAATAGGTGTAATCGGGCGCATCGTATCGAATACTAAATAACATTTTGTTTTAAGAAACTAAGTAGGTGGGTACCCTAGGTCCTGTAGGAGATAAAAGCCAATCAGTGGCGTAGGTATAGTGGGCAAGATGCGGTTGTGCCATGTCGAGAGGAACCTGCACACGCCGAAGATGTGAAGTCCACCAGCCTGCACTGGGCTAACGTGGTGGACTATAGCCCTAACGCCCTCTGTTGAGAGGGAGCCCCGACAGCGGGGACATACCTATTAATAGGCAGTCTGTTGATTTGATTTGAGATACCTAGTAGGTAAGTAGGTACTTTTGTTACAAGAGCGAGTGTTCGCAGACAATGCCGCTGTGCTCTCTTGCGAGATGGGTATCTCGCGGCCTGATGCCGCTGAATCATGTTATGCATTTTTAAAGGAAAACCCTGACACCCTACTGACTTCAAGTTTTTAGTTTGAGTTAATAACGAAGGTACCTACTTAATGGTCACAAATAGATCGTGCACTTTTGTTCTAGGACTTCCTGTGGAGGTGGACTTAGTACCTACACCACAAAATGTCGGCCTTCAACCTTGCATTGGGGTGTGTGATGGCGCTCCTCATTATACTATTCACAATCAGCTCCATCGCCAGATACTATTTAAAGGTAATTATTTTTACTCTAAATTTGTTTATAAGTGCTCCACTTACCTATTAAACATGGTACCGTACCGACCCACCTACTACTATACGTCGATATGTAATTCGCATTTTTTTTGTTTGAATCTATGGTGATGATCATCAGCTTATTGCCATACAAAGTCTTCTTATTATATTTACGTAGTTGCAATATAATGATCTTAAGTAGATGAAACGAGATGACCGTGGCTTCGCTCGCGTGGTTTTAGTTTTTTTCCCGCAGGAACAGTTTACCGCGGTAAAAAGTAACCTATATGTTAATCCATGATATAAACTATCACTGTACCAAGTTTCATCAAAATTCGTTCGGCCGTTACAGTGTGAAAGAGTAACAAACATCCTCACGTGCAAACATCCTTACAAACTTTTGTTTATATAATACTAGCTGTTGCCCGCGGCTTTGGATGCGTAATAGGATCATACATAAAAAAATCGTTCAGGTTTTAATCATATTTAATAATTACGTTTGAATTAAAATTAAAATCCTAAATTAAATGCAAAATAAATAATAAGATTTGTGTACCTAAGTAGTTAATATTGACAGACCTTGTGAGTAATGATTAATTAGTAATGATTGTTTAATTAATGTATTTGTTTGCAGTTCACATTGTTTTTGGTGTTGTCGTTAATATTTGCGACTGCCCCGCTCCCACTGATGTTGATCAAGCCCTTTGACCCGAAGAATGCTTTGTAAGTACTTGTTATTCGACCTTTCCTTTACATCTCATTATCTTATCTTCTTGTTGGGGAAGACCATATTAGTCCTTACCAAAACCACACGTAAAAAAATCGTATCGAATCGAACCCCGCATGACTAATCTTGTACTCTTTCGAGGCAGAAAAGCACAAGAATGGCGACTCCCTCTTCGCGTTGTCTGCCTGGGTACCTACCTCTATCTATATAGAACCGTGCCCTGCGTACTATGCACTGTGACTATTTACGTAAATTGTCTATTTTACTTACTAATGGGTACGTTTACATACTAGACGTAAACTTTGTACTTGGCTTGTTTGCTTCTCGCGTGATGTCTCACGGGCTAAGGTCGCATGTGTACGGACTAAATACAGGATGCACATTTTAATGATATGCAATATTTATTTATTTAATGCACAATTGTATAAGAGGCGAAATTAATGCCGGAGGCATTCTCTACCAGTTAACCTTTGGGCACAGAATAGTTAATAGGACAAGACTTTGGGTCGTGCTGATAGGTTGTGGTAGGTGAGAAATTTAAGTGCAAATTAAACAGTGCAAAGGAGTTTATGTGTTATGACGACTATAAATTGTTCAATGCTCATTTGTTACTTGGTGTTTACCAGAAAGGTTCGAATTCCCCTCACGCGCCCACCGAAGAGATCTTAGCTCCATGGGTGAGTGTGATGTAAGAGCCGTGGTAGCCTAGTTGGTGGTGCACTCGCCTCACGTTCATGAGGTCGTGAGTTCGATCCTGGCCCTTTACCAATGAGTTTTTCGAAAACTTAAAGTACGGTCCATTATAATACCACAGGTTTTTCGGCGAAGGAAAACATCGTGAGGAAACCTGCGTAAGCCAAAGACTGGGTATTTACTATTCTAAGGCGTATGTGAAGTACACCAAAAAAACCGGATTGGGGCACCGTTTGGCGGACAGGGGTTTGGCACAACAGATCCCATAGGGTCGAAGTGTCGCCAGGTATTTCTAGCCCTCTAAGAAGATAAGATAAGAAGAGTGTTATGTATGTTGGACAGAGTGCCAGCCGCCCTTCTGCGCCTGTCGTCCCGAATGTTCGGCATTCGCTACACTGTGCGGGGGCTGCAGCACGTGGACAACACCAAGGGCGCCGTCGTCTTGCTCAACCACCAGAGCGGCATCGACCTTTATGGTAGGTATGCTAATGTCACCTCATGTTTGTCTCTACAGTTTTTACTTTCTCGCATCCCAGTACCGTAGGTAAGTACATACTAATTAAGGGAAGAGGAAGTACCTATTGTAATCGTAAAAAAATCACTTTTTGTTCAATGACAGCTACACGGGTTGAAGATAGGAATAAACATGTTAATCCTTCGATAAAATAATTTTACTCATAAGGTCCAAATTTGCTCCCAATCGGACCAAAGGTGTAGTAGGTAACTATTATTTCCTCTGCGCAAAAGTTTAGCCTCCAGCCAGAGCCAAGCGTAACGGACGCACGGACGGAATTGAGATATTTGGTTTATTTTTTGCAAAAATTGGAGAAACTTTTTCTTTCGCGATTGCAAATAACTTCCCATTAGTACGGTCGACCGCACATCAGTGGTAACAAAACCAGTATAAACTGGTCTCGCGTAGTATTGAAACTCCCTAATAGGCTAGGCCAGCTCGTCTACGGTAGTACCTGTTGTAGTACCATGTACGAGTATGAACGAGAAAGTAGAAAGAAATGGCGAGACAGTTTGTGCGGACCGCATACAATTTATTTTAACGAAGGTTTTGTCTTGACTTTGACCACAAAATACGCCACAACTATTAGAGCTAGGTACGAGTAGTTGGCAATTTGTACAGTCGACCGTATTTTAAGTAATTTTGTTGTGCTGTGATCAGTAGCATATTATTCAGGACTGCGTGATATAAATTATAATCTTAGGGAAATTTGTAGTTGCGACATTCGCAAAAATGATGATGATGTGCAGCTCTGGCCGCGCTGTGGCCGCTGATGGCGCGCTGCACGGTGGTGTCGAAGCGTTCGCTGCAGTACCTGGTGCCGTTCGGGACGGCGGCCTGGCTGTGGGGCACCGTGTTCATAGACCGGGGCGCGCGCTCCGCGAGGGAAGCCCTCAACAAACAAGCGAAGGCGGTCAGGGAACACAAGGTAAACATAATTTAATTTTATTTCCTTTGATTTAGAAGTCAACAGACTTGCATTTTGTGCCTCAAAGGCAGAACAACAGTTATCTGTCTATGACTTCTTGAGTCTCGGTGTTCCGTGTTGTGTTGTTTAGCGAACTGCGCCACAGGATTTATGTAGGTAAGTCATTTTATCAAGGAAATGTTCTCTTTTCCACCCATTGTGTGACATTGACAGGTTATTCGCGTTTAGATAAACAACAGACATAAAATAGTAAAACTTATGTAGGTACCTAGGTAGGTACCTATTGAACTTAATTAATACCTACCTCTACCCATGTATATGGTGTAATAATATATCTATCTATTCTTGGTTTGCTAATATGTTTATTGTCTTATTTGAAATAAGTAGGTATACTTACCTACTATTTACTTTATAAAAGTTATATTAGGTAACAATATCCTTTTTTGCTGAGTGCTATAGTATAGACGTCGCCACACGTAACATTGTTACGATAATAATTAACATGATGAAATTCATTAGACAGCAGGAAAACATGGACAATGGCTGGAGTTTTATCAGATACCTAGTTCCTAGTACCACACATCTAGTTGACTGGTCACTTAAATGTAGAAAGCAAAAAATTACTTTTTGACGGGATCTTCGTCAGATAAGGTATTTACCTACATTCAATATAATTTTCCTAAAAATGCATTTTTAAGTGACAGTTATCATAAAATACATGGTGTTTTTTCCCAAATTTAGCGGGTTCGATTCCCGGTTGAGGATTTTAAAAAATCTGTAAATGCAGTTCTACTTAATAATAAAAATAAAATGATGTCTTCTTTCAGTAAAATATTTTAGCTTCAATATTTATTGTACTTTCCCTCCGTGTGGCATGGCCATGAGACGCCCTGTATAAATCTGCTACCTATCGCTTTAGTGAGGATTGCCGACTAGCAATAGTCGTGCCATATTTTTTGGAGGCCGTGCTATGTAGGAACGCCTCGGCTGTAGGTATGTAATAAACTAATAATAGTACCTAACTACCTATGCCTCATTTATGTAGTTTTCTATAAGAATATATTTGCCATGGTGGGGTCATATATGGGCAAAAAAATTGGAATAACCTCCGGAGTGTTCTACTCGGCGTTCTTATTTCATCAATTACCTATAGCTGTCGGTCCACTACCCCCATTCCTCTGCCAGTTATTATGAAAATTTTAAAATTAATACTGGTCTAACAGTGATTTGTTTCCAGAGCCGTAAAACCGATAAAAAAACAGAATTGGATGTATCCCAGTGCTGGGGTAGGTCAGCATTAATATACACAGAAGAAGAAGCATTCAGAAGCAAATTGCATAAATGTGTTAACGTGGACTAATAACATCTAATTATATTTGCACGTCTGATCTCGAACAACGTTTGTCGGGGTCATGCTCTAACTGCAACTGATCTATCGCCTCAATTGCTATATTATTTAGGTGTTGCTATATTATTATGTACGTTTGGATATTTGTGATGGATGTTTGTTACTCTTTTACGCGAAAACTGCGGAACAAATTTTGACGAAACTTTACAGTAATATAGATTACTCGCGGTTTCCCGCGACTTCGACCTCGCAGAAATTTTTCCCGCGGAAAAAACTCTTGCTTAATGGGCGTCAGAGCTATATGCTATATGAGAAAATCTTTGTGCAAAAATTACAACAAGTTCTATGCTCAGCGGTTTGGGCTGTGCGTTGATCAGTCAGAGAGTCGGTCAGTTTCTTCTTTTCTAAATAAGTACCTACCTATTGATGATGATACCATCAGATCTATTAACAGTAGATACCTTGGGAAAAGCTGTTTCCGCGGGAAAAACTTTTCTACGCGGGCGAAGCCGCGGGAAACAGTTACTATAGATATATGTTCTAACATTCCCCAAGTTTTATTGACATTGCAACATTGCTTTGTAACCGCCATCGCCATGGTCACAGGATATATACATATATATATAGTGTAAGCAGGCGGCTTTTTTTTAGGTACTTCCTATATTTTGTGGTCGTCATCGGTTGTGGAGTGGAACTTCGGGGGCTCACACGAGGGTTACTCGATGTCGTATGGACAGCATTGTATGGGTGGTGCTTACAAAGAATGTACCATAACACACGGGCAATTGTATCACAATGTCATACAATTTCACGTGTGTTATTTATGGTACTTGGTGAGCCCCACCCATATTTGCTTCCTCGCAAACAATCTTTCCAGTTACCTATCTCATTGTGAAATATCCATCCATATTACCTTGACCATGTATCTCTAAGCTGTCGGTAGATCCACCATAAGCGCACATCATTCACACCACATAACCTTCGATCCTTTCGTATTTGTACGTATCACGTGATGGGTAAAGAACGAGTAAAGCCACTCTGCACTCTGGTACGGTGGCGGTAACAGTCAAGGCGGCGAACGCGAAAAGTTGGTTCATACTTCATATTTATTTATACCTGAGGCAGTAACTTGCCCGCGTATATTTAAGTACCTACTACTACCATTGTATATTCTGTGATGTTACTCAAAACAAGGGCCACCTTGTTTTTTAAAAATTTTTGAAACAAAGTTTATTCTATCAATTTTATTAGGTATTACCTTTGTTTAACTTGTTTACCTTATTTTAATTTTGACCAAATCACAGAAGACTATAATAGTTACTTTAGTTGACCAAATGTAACATTTAAATAAAACAATGTCAAAATTTTTATTGGTTAAATTCTAAGTACTTTACGTAATATCCTAACTGGTTGCCATCGCCATCGCGCCAGTGCGGGAGTGGCTTTATGTTTGCCGTTTGGAGCATGGTGTATGGTCTTTGTTTAATAAAAAGGTAATTAGTGTTGGCCTTTTACGGCGTCGCCGGACATGTAGTCATAGTAGGTACCTTATAGGCTTTAACTAACGAAGTGCACAAAATTATTCAATATCCGCTTTACATGGAGACTTGTTTATCTAACTAATATCAGTGCAAACATGTTATTTTAGTACTCTAGTATGATTCAAGGCTGTTTATTTATTACCCTACAGTGCTCGCTTGAATCACAACATATTCTTAGATTACGTAAAATAACGAAAACTCGGTACACGACTAACACTGTACACACAGCTGAAATCAAATTCGTACAATCATCAGCTAAACGGGTATTTTCTTCTGAAAATTGTATGTCAAATGACTCTACTTACCTATTATATTTATAAGCAGTTATTCCGTGCTGGACTAACTTACATACATACCTAAGTATAACGTACATACCTATCTTCCTCTGTTGGGTTTCATCTAAGCATCAATGGCATAGTATTCCATGGGCTGAAACAGGTGTGATTTCGTGATTCTCTGTTTTATCTAACAGACAGTTTAGTTTTGTTCTGCCGTTCGATTTGTAGACGTAATAAGTAATAAGGCTGGAAACTAGCTGGATGCCGACAGTGCAGGACCGCGGTCATTTTGGAGATAAGATCTTTGTGGGCGGCCTGGCCTAGCTATGACCAACACTGGACGTCATCCGGCATGACTAAACGTTACAAATGCTATAGGAAAAAATTGATGCGGCAGGCGGTTTAATACAGATACCTAGTTTTCGTTTAAAGAGTAGGTACCTACCTATAATGACAATTTATAAACGCGATACGACAATATAAATACAATCAACAGCCCTACTGTTGGGTATCAGGCCTATTCTCAAGACACCATAAATAAATAATACCCAAGTAAAAAGAAGTAGGATAAATACCTCATCAACAGCCTATTAATCTCCCCACTGCTGGGGCTCAGGCCTACCCTCTCAATGAGGGCGTGCAGGCAGGGCATATAGTCCACCACGCTAGCCCAGTGCGGGTTGGTGGACTTCACATGCGCCTAAGAATTTCTTCTTCAGCGTATGCAGGTTTCCTCACGATGTTTTCCTTCACAGTTTGAGAGCAGTCAGTAAATGTACTTAAGTTTCGAGAAAAAAACCATTGGTATATGGCCCAACCGGGGATCGAACTTCGGACCTTTCGATATGATAGGTCGCGTCTTATCCCCGAGGCCACTGACGGGATAAATACCTACCTACTTATTAATAAAAAAAGACTATACACAATTTAATTGTAAAAGTGTATGATGTAGGTAGGTGCCCATTGTATGTATGTAACTAAGTATATATTTATTATTATTTGTGTTCAGCAAGTAGGTACATACCTAAGTCCTACTTTTATGAATAGTAGGTAAGCATTTATTTAAACATAATGGACGTTTCACAACGACGTTGACTGACTGACCAAATTCAATAGAGTTCCTTTACCTTTCTAATTGATTATGCATGTTAGAAATTAGTGTGAGTAATTAGTACCTAACAAGGTACTTAGTGACACAGGTAATTTACGTATGACTTTTTAAATACCTACGTACCTTTACTATTTGTTTAACCAGCCTCTCACTCACATGAGGGATAGAGTTCTCACGATAATCGGTGAAATAATGCACCTTTTCATTACTCATACCACAGGATAGATAATAGTAGGGCTCATACTCTGAAAGTAGGTCTGAAGTTGCCTGAGGAACGGGTTGAAAGTAATACATCTCAGCCCTAGGGAGAATCGCTTTCAACTGACAGCTGTCAAATTATATATAAAAAAAACCAAGAACTATTTTGACATTTCTATTGGACCATGTTCCAACTGCCTATACAGCCACTCAATTACAGCGCGATGTAAAATTGAAATAACATAAAGTTATGTAATAATTAAAGAATATATATTTTTAAATGACTTTATTATAATTATTACTGTCAACTATTTCTTTAAAATAACATAGATTTGGGCAAAATATTTACCATTTTTTCAATGATGGAAATGAAAAATAATGTCATAATAGCTAGCCGGTCACAGAAAAAAAAACAAAGTAGACGTAAAAGCGGCAATCCGATCTTCATTTGTTTTTCGAGTTGTAGAGTTTTGTTTATACTTCCGTATAGCAGAGATTAGTATTAACACTCATTTTATGTATTTGTTTTTACTTTCAGTGTATTCTTAATGAAAAGCACAGTGTTTCCCTCGGGTTCGACTTATTTAGAGGTCCCTCGAACTATTGGCGCCCTCGCTACGCGTCGGGCGCCAAACCCCGTCTCGGGACTTAAATAAGTTACTTTCACACCTAGGTTAACAATGTACTATTTGGGACTGAAGTAATAAAACTTTTATTTCCCAGTACTTACAGTAATCCGGTTAATTTAACGTAAGTACGACCTGACCGGTTGTAGTCCGGTCAACTGGGAATACTGGGAACGGGAATTCCAGACCCTCGTCCAGGCGCATTCCACCGATTGGGCTCAGTCATCGGAATTTTTGGTCTGTGGGCTCAGTAGACGTTGTTCGTTATGTGGTTCGATAAGACACGACCTTGTGTAGACAATTAACAGAAAGTTTGAGATAAGCAACTTCTTACTGTCCGCGTGCACAACAACTATTTAGGTACCTATCTATGCTGCATGCTGGTCACTGCTGATTATGTTTACTTTTTACAAAATTTATTAACATAGGTACATGATAATTCTTATCTAATTTAATTAAGTACCGATCGATCCATTCGCGGCCGGTTCATATTTTTATCTTAAAATAGTAGGTATGTTTAAATAGGTATAAGTACTTACATACTGATTATTTGTTAAAATTAATTAGTAAGTACTTACCTAATTAATTAATGTAAATACCACGCTCACCAAAAAGCGCTCACCAAAAAGATCCTAGCTCCATGGTAAATACTAAATGGGAGTCAGTCCGTCTGTCTGTCACACTGCTTATCTCGGCAACAACTAATGCTATTGATTTGAAATAGGTTTAAGTGACCTTGCCAAGGTCTAGTAACCGCAGGCCAAAATCTCATTAAAATAAATGAATTTCGTGTTTCCAGCGAAAGTTGCTGCTGTTCCCGGAGGGCACGCGGCACTCCGGGGACCGACTGTTACCGTTCCGTAAGGGCGCGTTCCACGTGGCGATGGACGCGGAGGCGGCCGTGCAGCCGGTCGTCGTCTCCAAGTACCACTTCCTCGACGGAGAGCGGCGCCGGTTCGGATCGGGTACGTGATCTATGAGGTTAGCGCAGGACCGGTCGTCGTGGAGATCCCTGGGGGAGGCCTTCGTCCAGCAGTGGACGTCTACGTTTTAAGAGTTTCGTTTTGGCGCTCCATCCTCGGCCGGCCTCACCTTCACTGTCCATCAGATAAGATTGAGATCAAGCGTGAGCTCATCAAATATGAAAAATTGTCTCAACATACCCTAGAACTCAGAAAAACCCTCGATTGATAGCATGATTTTTATTTGTTAAAACACATTGCGAAAGATGCATTTACCTAGTAACGTAGGTAGGGCTAATCTGGCTGGTTTTGCCATTCATCGCGGATTAGTTTATCATTTGGACTTTGTTTTTATCTTTTAATAACACATAATTTTCAGCACCCGAAATCCGGTTCTTATAATTAGATTAAATTATCCTGTTCCTAGCCTGTTCCGGTTTAACTGTAAGCTGCAAGTCCGGATATCCTGGGTTTTGTTAGCTGGGTCTATGCTCCAGCGTCTGACTGTAAATTATTCTTTCAAATTCACAGCCCAATAACCTAGTTTTGGGTCACATGATTAGTATTAATTGTTATTTGACCGCGTCGTAGGCTTGGGTTGTTAGTGCCTTTTCGAGCGCCAGAGACTATGGGTTCGATTCCCACTAGGGACATATGACTGTCCAATTTGTACCAGTACCCTTATTAAATTCCCAAGTAAGTATACGAAAACATCCTAGTTTGGGAATAAGCAATCGTAATTCGTTCGTTCTGTATGACACCATGTATAACCGTTGATGTAAACAATAAAAGATTATCTTATCTTATCTTAATGTTGTCTATTTATTTATACCTATAGGTATAAATATTAGGTACCAAGTTGGTGGATGTAACGGGGTCCTCGCGTTTCCCCTCGCCGAAACTGCTATGATACTGTAGCGGGTTGTAGAGCCGGGCATTCGGCGAAGATAAGTATCGGTGCATGCCCGCCTGTACAATAAAATAAAATCAGAAACATGTTCAGTTTTAGGACTTTTTTCACCACTTGCTGATAAAGTACCAGATACCCTATCTGTAGGTTATTTGGCAGATAGCCAATTTGTTTTTGTTTTACAGGTAAATATCTGATTCCTTATATCTTATCTATTATTTTATATATTCCCCGTGGTCATAGGAGTGGGTCCACGGGGAAAAACCCTATTTTATATAATCTATCACAGATTTAACTGATAGATTAGTTTATCTCTAAGATTACTATCTGTAACAATATCAGGAAATAGTGAAAGAAGCTTTAAGTCTTGTAGTTTTAAGTGTAGTAGATTTAAGTGTAGGTACGGTCGACCGCAAACTCAATGGAAACAAAAACAGTATAAACTGGTCTCTCATAGTATTACAACTTCCTAATAGACTAGGCCAGGTCAACGTGTTTCCACTGACGTGCGGTCGACTGTACAATGGAGTGACAACTGTCACTTATTGACAAAATTACAAAAATTTGATTAAAAAGTGTTAAAAAAATCACAATTTTATTATGATTGATACCTATATTTTATTAATATTTCCAGGCGAAGTTATTATCACTATACTGCCTGTGATCGAAACAGAGGGCATGCCAAAGGAGGAGATAACATCTCTCATGGAGAAAACTCAGCTCCTCATGCAGGAGGAGTTCTCCAGGACGTCGGCGGAGACGCTGCGCCGAAGGGAACAAGCCAAGGCCCACTGACCAGGTACGCTTTAAAAAAAACTATTGAATTATGTGCCACTCTTCTAGGCGTATAGTCCAGCCAGTTTTTGTTAATTGGCCAAAATTAACTAGAGATCTTAATAAATGAAAATTGTCAAGAAGCCACAGGAAATGAGGAAACTAGGCCATTCATTACTTATCATAAAAAAATACATTAATGTATTATTTATCTTCTTTTCAGATAGTTCTGAAATTGTATATCTACGCGTAAAAAACTGTGATAATAAAGTAGAAATCAAAGGAGGAAATCTTCGTGGCCAAGTTGTATTAATGTCAAGTCAACATATTTGTATTTAAACCTTTACAATAAATGTATATAAAGTTAAAAATAGTTTTTTAATTGAATATATCTTTTATTAAAAGACTTCACCATTAAGTAATGAAAACATGGAAAAATATTTCACTTTTCATTTGTTTTCGTCCCAAATACAGAAATGGGTATACACATGAAATATTTTTTTAACATCAAGTATTACATATTTACATACATTTAAGTAGTTATATTTTTGGTGATTTCATTACAGACAAAAGTTAAAAAAGCATTACAAATTACAACTACATCTAATGAGAATACTTTGCAGTCTATTTACTTAAGATTTGCCGAGAATGATAAATTGGTCTGTCACGATCAATTCTCAAATCTCCATTAGAGCAAATTAAACTAGAAGTATACTACCGCGTAGCTATACAGTTAAATGAATACAATTAACAGTATATATTAATTAATACTAACAATAGAACGTGAGATAGCTTCAGTTTATAAATACATTCACTAAAGAAACGCTTTTCTGTTTTGATTCGTACGGTGTGTAAGCATTGGTTTAGGTAGGTATGTGATGTGGTGACAGATACTGAAATGACTTTATCAAGAACAGAATTGTTATTTCAATAATAAAATACCAAGTTAAGTTTGTTGCAATATTAATAAGTATGAAAACGCAAAGCGAGAAATAGGAAGTTCTGCGAATGATGATTGAAATGTGTCAAACGGAATTTTATGCGATAACACTTCGCCGAGTCGACATTTGGTGTTAGGTTAATCTACGGTTGGTTCTCACGTAAAACAAAGCACTTGGTAATCAATTACAGTGTGTCATTAATATGTTATTCCACAATCACCTAACATTGAAGATGAAGCCATGACATTATATTCAATTTAATTTTGTTTTAACATTCAGACGTAAAATACAAAAACATTATTGGATATTTTTTTAATAATAAGTGTTTTAATTTGAACTTGTTATCGGGTATTAATAAATATTTGTTTACCTAATTTTGATTGTGTTTACCCTATAATGAAAGCGATTACAGATGGCGCTGCGAAAGTGCAATTTTTGAGTTTTAATTTTGTGAATAATGTTCACGATCAGTCGAATGTAAGCGTCGTATTTAACATTTAAACTAAACATCCCTAGTTAGATACATCACAATATATCATAACAAGACGCATTATTAAAAACATTCATTACATCACAACACAGCTACATAGACGACAGTATTAAAAGTTATAAAACATGAACATAAACGATTATTTATTATTATATATTACCTACGTAACAGTTTCACTGCTGCAAGAATTATCTCTTTCATTAATAAATGAATATCACTAATATTTATATTTCTCCACATCTCAAGGTTACTTTAAATGGCAAGGTTCGTTAGATCAGTTTCAAATATATTTTTGTAATACTTCAACATTACATTTTTCCTTGTTCGGACGGTCATTTTGATTGAGTAGGTAATGAATTAGACTCCGATTTTGAATTTTGATTCTTAACACAACGCGTGGCCGGCCGGCCGGGTGCTTTGCAGTTTGTCCGGTTCGCAATTCGTATGGCAGAGAAACTGCGAATTTTTATTATCAATTCGTCTGGCTTAAATGATCTTTGAATTCAAAATGTCATACAGTTTTCTGAAAAAATATTCATAAACCTAAGCACATTACGTATGCACAAGATTTTTGTCGGAGGGACGTTTTGCGAACGGGACATTGTAACGCCTAAATGTTGCGAGAGAGATGAATTCTTGTTAATGTATTGCTTTGACAATGGTACTACTGACAACGGGGATTATTCCAGTGACTGTGTAGGTGTATATAAATAATGAATAACTAATCCTATGATCTATAATGTGAAAGACAATTACAAGTAGGTACACGCAATAGGGCGGTTATATTATAATTAAATCTAAATAAGTTTAAAGTTGCTAAGAAAAAACGCAGTGCAATCTTTAATCTTTATGCGAGATTATTATCAAAATAAAGATAAATCATTTTCTTACTGCATTTTTTACCAACAAGCCAAGCCTGGGATTAGGGCTTGTGTTCACACAATTTCACATCTTGTTGTTTTGTTTGATTATATTTATATGACTTTAATCAGTTCATAAAACCAGATTAATTCAAATTAGGCAAAAGACTAGACTAGACCCCATGGTCTATTATATATGTATCATTAACATACATATGTATAAGACAAAATATGATGATTGCATTCAGAGTTTTGATAGCCAAGTTTGATAACATCTATGTTGTCAGGTATTAAGGTCACAGAGTGCGATAATAACGATGTTGCTAGGTATTAGGGTCACAGAGTGCGATAATATCCGAGCTGTATGATCTTTGATGCTTTACCAAGGATGAATGCAACAGATATGAAAATACTGCAGGGTCAGTTTATAAGTTTACCATATTACATGCAATCGTAAATAAACTTGAACAAAATTCAATGTGACGAAAATATCTAAAATTATCAGTACGTACAAGTTCTGCACTTGTAACTGCCATAATTAGGCGTTTCCACTTTTGTAATTCATCACAAGTTAATTTATCAATTGTCAAGTATTGTCAAGCTCAGAGTTCCAAGAATCTACTTGAGACATGTCTAATGTCTTTATATTTAAAGTAAAATATAATATTTTTGGGAAATGTAATGTAGTACCAAAATCACGTTTGAATGATACGTGAATTCGCCAAGTGTGAATTTTGTTCTGAACGTAATAATAGTTTTAATTTAGTTAGTGTTTAAATTATTATGTACAAGCGATTTGGACGTAAATATCTTGCAAAGTTTGTTACTTGGAAGAGACTTACATAATATGAATCGCTCGGAACTTAGACAGACTCGTTCTGGAATTTATAATATAGATACTTTGTAGAAAAACTCGTGTATAAGAGAGATCTTAGAATTTTTAGTATTTTACATTTTTGGTTTCTATTTACATACTTATGGCACACGTACAGTCGACCGAACGTCTGTGGAAACACTTTAACCCTGATCTGGCCTAGCGTATTAAGGAGTTTCAATATTAGAGAGAGACCAGTTTATACTGGTATTATTTCCACTGATGTGCGGTCAACCGTACAGTAAAATAATACAATTTTATAAAAATAAATATAGGTAGGTACTTAAAATTGGAATGTGTTGGTGGTTTTTATCGTACAAGCGGTTCGAACAATTTAAATAATGCAAAATAAGATTTCAGTCACTATTGCAGACCTACTTTAAATTCAGATATTGAAAGTGATGGGTCTTTAAAGGGACACTTACGTCACTTTATTGACAACTTTATTATTATTTTGATACGACAGATTTTTCAAAAACCAAAAACTGACAGCCACACTTAATGGAGTTTTTTTACTTTTGACAGCAACGCGTGAAGAGATATCGGCACGTTGCGCAGCTGTATAAATACTGTGACATGGAAATGATTAACTTTCTTTCTGTGGTCTACCATAGTAAAGGCCATTTATACCAATAAAAGGTGAGATAGACAGCCATGCGTGCTTAGCTAGTATAATAATGCTATCATAGTAGGTAAAAAATAAAGTACCTATTACTCAAAGTATGGTAGGTAAGCAATTTAAAACTCTGTGACATTTTAGTCTATGCAGATTACTGGTATAACGTCAAAGGACTGGTATATACTGGTGGTATACTTGACTGGACCTATATAACATTTAATTTTATAAAACGAGATCTATATTTTTCAGGTTTGAGGGTGAAAAAACTAACTTACATAAAAATATTTTTTTAAAAATATGGCGCTCCGATCATAGCTCCTTTGTTGCAACTTAAACGATAATAATACTTCAGTAAAACGAGATGACTTCAGGGGTACCATACATCACAGAGCGCATTTCACATAAAAGTTGGTACAGACGATTGGCGTATTTATACATTAAAGTGTAAAAAAAAATTAAAGAAGTTTACAAAATAGGACCCTAAGAGGATTTACCTATTTTATTATTTTGGTAATATTTTTTTAACAACTACAGTTATGTTTTTAATTGTATTTATTACACTAATTTTGTTATTTTGTTGACAAAAATAAAAAAACATAAAAATGGTAATATTTTATGTATAGAGTTCTAGAGATCCAGAAGTCTTTAAGTAAATAAAAAATACGCCCAGTAGTGAACACCAACTTCTGTGTGAACTCGCAAAGCGATATGTCCCTTGTGTAATTAAAATTCTTTATCCAATTATCATGCGCAATTGAGCGTGGCACTGCTTACTTTGTATTCTAGAGCAGAAACAAGCAAGACACCAAGTATGTCGTAACACTGAATAACTTTACCAGTTGTAATTTACGACACGGCTGACTATATATGCAATACCAGGTGTTACATGCACTTTATTAAACGTACCTACTAAAAGAACTGCACATGAAAAAATGGTCTAAATTTATTATGTGCAGCAATAGCAATCAATAGTATAGCGATAAATTACTATGGGCAATCTATATTTTAGGCAAGATTGAATGATTTTCAGTGCTCACGTTGAAGGTATTACTAACCTAATGATAATTCGGCTCATTTACTGTGGTTATATTTTCCTTACAAAATATAGTTTTGACATAATAAAACATTTTAAGTTGAGTACCTAATTAAAAAATAATCTTAACCTAGTCATTGGTTACATGTTTCATTTTAATACTATAATGTCAGAAAAAAATATCTGAGATTATTATTTTTAAACAAGTCTCAATTGTGTAAATTTAAAAAATTTTTATACTTAAGTAACTAAATATCTGTTTTGAGACTTCATTGTCAACAATATCGATCTGGTAAAAGTGTATTTAAAAGAATTCTACTGAGATATTTCCTTTTAGATTCTATACCACATAAATTCTTTTATCGTTTGTGCATAAACACAAAAGTATCAGTAAAAAAATATCTAACCCTGATTTTTAAGTTGGAACCTTCGATCATATATTACCTAGATACCGCAGAAGTGCTCAAAAGTGGCACGAAAAGCGCTGAAAGCTTGGGTCACGTCACATGACTCGTGTGTCACACACATCACATCAATCTGTTGCCTCAGTTGCATGTGTCACATTAACATTACCTAACTGTTTGTGCTTCATTGCAATATCTGTTCCATATAGATGTTCGAAATAAATCGCAACACTTTGGATAACAGTCGTATTTTAAGAAATGGGAATACGGATGTATAAGAATTATGTACAATTGTAAAATAAGTCTGAGACACATTTTTAGTTGAATTCACATAAAGTTGTCTATCTAGGTAATATATTATGATCAAAGCGTGGAACACAGTCATGTTAAGTGTTACCATAGAGCAGTTCCGCCAGTGATCAGTCCACGGTGGCGAGAGGGTAGTTCGGCGGCAGCGCGCTGAGCACTTCTTTGGAGAGTTCCTTGTACGCCGCGTCCATGAGGCCGCGCACGCGGTCGATCAGCTCGGGCACGTCGTCCATCGACATCCCCAGCGTGGGCACAGCCTCCAAACACTGGATCACAGCATGACCTGGAAATTATATACATAATGTGTTATGATATCATCAACTCATCGATTGCACCATAGCGTCAAAATCTTACAAGTTGGACCACTGGGAACGCCGTAAAAATAATAGCGGTCCAAAGTTTATGCAAATGATGGCAGGCGGCTATTGTTCTCTAGAAAATCAATTAGGTCAGGTTAGCTTTTTGCCCCTTTTAGGGAGTTTGTAGGAGGGCGGGCGTCCCATGCATATTCAATGTGAATACCTATAAATTTATAAATGCATATAGCTTTTTTTCTATAGCAATAATACAGCACTAAATAGTCCATACAAACTTTACCAAAGACTACATCATACTAGCGCTCAGTTCTATCTGCCTACGCCGTCAGGGACATATTGTGAAGATGTGAATGTATGTATGTACCTACATCATAATTAACACATTATTTCCTCTTTAATTAATCTAAATCTAGTGTAAGCAATTATTCATTTACAAATACAAAATTCTACATGGACAGGAGTAACAATACTGTTGTATAACATAGCATACCTACCTACAATACTTGATTATACCGACGAAATACGCAGTTGCAGCCTGTGCCACTTTCATTATCTTAAATTAATAATGAAATAAAAATTAATTGAAAATTAATCAAATGCTTACTTGCCTTTATTAAAAATGTATTTTTTTCTATTGATGAAGTAGTATGGTGAGAACACGACGGGAATGATTGGCACCTGTGCAGCGACGGCTATGTTGAATGCACCTTTCTTGAATGGCAATAATTTCGTGAAATCTTTATTTCTTGTTCCTTCAGGAAAAAGCCAGATTTTTGTCTGTAAAGAAATAGACAGTAATTTATTATATATATTCTTTATTGCACAAAATATAATATATTATAATTAATTACTGAACCTATAGAAGTTACCTTTTTACTCCTATTCATCTAATATCTAAACTATCTGATTGACGTACCACTTAACATAATCAGATTAAGTGAATTTGGCTGTATCTTTGGAAGCTGTCAGCTTGAGAAGTATTTGGTTTATACATAATATACAATATACATAAAATGTAATAGAAGTTGTCATAATATATTTATAGCCACTATTCACTAAGCTGCCTTCTTTCATATCAGGACAGAGTACTATATACAAGTCTTGGTTCATAATTACCTTGTTTTTAATCATAACATCTGATGTAACATTGAGTTGCCTATATGCATCCTTTGAATTATTCCTGTCTATAAAAACCACCCCAGCAAGATATGCTGCCAGTCCAAAAGGCCATACATAGAAAATTTCTTTTCTTGCAATAGCAGCTACTTTGTCAGCTACGTGCCAAATGTTAAACATACCTGGAACATTAATTTATTTACATATCTACACCTCAGAAAGCAGAACAAATCAGAAGATGTGAATACCCTTAAAGCGCTTTTATTCACTATTGTGGTTTATTCTGCATTCCTAGATTTATTATGAAATATGTAGATTAATTCGCAAATTCTTGCAAAATTCTTTGTCAATGCTCATTAATGGGGTAAGTACTTTGAGCTATATGGGCAGGTATGCATAATATTTGTAATCCCATGAAACTCACCTAAAATGTCTATAGACGATTGATGGTTGGACACTACAACGGCACCACGGTCTTCGGCTAAGATTTTACCATTTCTCAGATGCCATTTCACTTCAATAACTCTTGTTACATGTTTTACTATCTGAGATGCAAACCTGAAATGAAATATTTCAGAAAATGGATGAAGGATTTATATGGGTTCTATTTACTAGTTCACACAACCTAATATATATTTCTAAATAGCTAAAGTAGCTACCTAAGAGATATTTATTCTGTTTTTTTTTGGTTGGTGTGTACCCTTGGGGCCGTTGGGGCACTATGAATAAGATTTTTTCTGATTCCCTGGCCCATAGCGCCAGGGAATACTCCACATAAGGGTAAACTCCAAACCTATTCTTTTTATGACTTTGTAAGAACGGGCTCATAATGGGGCTCATTACTAGTACCTATGGTATTATAGTAACTGAAGCTAAAGCCATTCCGCTTTTGAGCCCGATCTCATCGCAATGAAAAAGCAAACATCAATAAATATTTTAGAAGGTAAAACAAGTAGTACTTACAAAGAGTTCTTAACACTTTTTGGATTAAACATGAAGAAGGGCAGCAATATTAAAGCCGTCAAAGAAGTCCAAATGTAGAAAATAAGAAATTTCGATTTGAATTTAATAAAATTTGGTGTTTCTGAGAAAAGTTGCTTAAAAATATATGAGAATATGGTTAATACGATCACGTAAATTAATTTATCCCACATGACGATAAAATTCGGAGTGCGGTCACTTGCGGAGTTTACAAAATAAATTTAGTATTTTAATTACACAGGTGTTTTTAAATTCGTGTCTCTTCGCTTCGGAAGAACTTTTGCGACTTTTGCTTGAGTTTTTTTTGTTTTGTTTTGTTGGTTTGTCCTCTATTGAGGACGGGCAAGGGAAGCTTTGTCCATACAGCCCTGTCTGAATTTTGTTTGTTGATTTGTCTTCTATTGAGGACGGGCAAGGGAGCTTTGTCCATACAGCCCTATCTTATTTAAAGTATTATTTCTAATATTTATTTAAAGGCGGTTACAGCACGGCCTCCACAAAAACAAAGCACGACTAGAGTTAGTCGGCGATTTTCAATAAAACCGCAGCACGGCCTCCACGAGGGCAAAATTAGTGCCATTCGGTGATCCACACTGCAGGTTCATGTCCGCTAGTTGGTTTAATGAAGAATAACAAGGGACATTTTGGAACGATCCGGTAGAGTTGTTATACGCTTTTATCTAACTATCCCGCACAATATACACTTTAATAGACACTTGTTGCAAAACTATCACAAATATACACCAAAACCTACAATATACATTTTTTGGAAAACTAAACAAAAACGACAACCATCTAGTCTGACAAAATCCCGCCCAAAAAGCCTTTTTTATTTTTAATTTGTTTAATTTGGTTTGTTGTCTATTGTTGTTTTTTTTTACTCTGTAGTCTGTGGGTTTGGTGATTTTTTAAATGGGTTTTACGGCCTTGGAATCAAAGTTTTTTAAGGCCAATCATAGTTTTAAAATAATCCTAAACAAAATACTGGCGCCCGTGGTTACAGCACGGCCTGAAAAAATCAGGGCCCGATTAACGGCCATTTTCACTAAGGTTCACATCCACACTAAAATGATAGTATCTTTAAAATTTTAAAGATTTACAATGGACTGAAAGAGTTGTTGCACGCTGTTATTTTAATTTCCCACACAGTATGCGCAACCACAAGCACATTGTATTTAATAAACTATTACCACAATCATACAATAAAACCAGCAAATTAATAAAAAAAACTAAAAGAGACGACATGACAATGTCACTTTGCTCCCGCCAAGAGTCGTGTTTTTATGGATGACGTTCATTTTTTAATTGGTTTTATGGCCGTGGAAATAAAGACCTATCATAGTTACATAACAGAATACCTACCTACCTATTTATATTAACTACGTTAAGTACATTTAGGTTCGTGGTTAATCTGAGCATTTGGGTAAAGAATATAAATTAGGAAAGAGCACGGAACAGAAGCAAGTAGGTAGGTAATCAAATCTATTCAAAGGACTATTACTTACTCTGTGTTCAAAGGAAATAATAAATTGGACGTATAATATAATTAATTTGTGATGAAAAAGATCAAAACGTAGGTAGGTACCTACTACCTATTTCAAATAAAATGTGTTTCTTCATTAATTAGATAATTTTCCTTCAGGTAGAGAGCGTTTGCCAACTGTATAGACCCCCATCCTTGGCGAAGTCTAATGATAGTTTGTGGTCTAATGGTTGCGGAGGCGCGCGCGGTGGCGGCGGCGACAAAACCTTTAGACCACTAGATTCCACAAAGAAGGTACTTACCAAGAATCCTGCCTGGCACGAATTAACTTACCCACTACCTACCTACCAAGGAATTTTCCTTTATACACGTTGTAGCATAGACAGTTATGTAGAAATTATGGATTTAGCGAAATTCCTTGAGAAACGACGAGGCAGGAAACCGCCGCCGTTTTTGGTTATAGATTATATGTCAATCTTATATACTCTTTTTCTACTACCTACCTTGAGTAAAAAGTTGCTTTTCAAATCAGTTTCAAAAATCGAACATTCTGGACCCCGATGCGAAATGACTTTCAGCCCAGTACGAAATAATGTATGACTCGGTGGTGCTTTTTGAGGTAAGTTTGTCCAGACATTCGAAATTATGTCGCGGCCCCATTAGTTAGTAAAATGTTATACTTCGCGCCCGCGTCGAGAAGATTAAATTGTTATGTTGTTTAATTCGTGCTACAAAATACTAGATGTCGCCACTAGTAGAATGCATCGCGATATCGAATTAAGAAAACACGGAGAATTTTTCTAATTATTAAATAATTTGTTTTTTTGTGTAACGGACTTTCAGGTAGGTAGTAGAAAAAGTATCGTTCGTAACGAGTACAAAATGCTTTTTTCACCTCACAGGCTCGGAAGGGTATACTATGTCTTTCGAAATCTGCGTGCAATTTATATTATTAAAGTAGGATAGGATAGGAAGTAGGAAGAATGGATGACGCATGTCGTGGCACGTGGCATCTTTAATTAAGGTAGTAGGTAGGTACTTAGTTTTTCTTTTCTTCATATCTATACAAACAGCACTAGCAAGTAAGAGTGTGAGTAATTATCAGGAAGGTTCGAATTCCCCCTCGCCCACCAAAGAGAGCTTAGCTCCATGGTAATAATTGTTGGCAGACATAAATAAATATAGGTAGGTACATTTTTTATTTATTTACGGAACCCAGGCATTGAAGTATTTCCCAATCAGTAAGTAGATTTAAAAACCCTAAACACTTTGAATCTGACACAATTTGTGTGACTCTTCAAAATATTTCAACGCCAAGCTGTAATTTGATTAGGTATTCAGATACACTTTATAACATTTTAATTAAATTTTCGGGTACCAAAGGTCGTTTGGCGTTCTGACCGTTCACGGGTGGCGGCCGATGCTGGAAACAGCCGCCTGCCCCGGGGCGTGGTGCGACGTGGCGGGGGGCACGGAAGCGATAGGGGCATAAAGCAACATTGAAAGGGAGTCCCTCAGGCATGTCCTCTCTACCGACGAGGGTTCAAGGCCACCTAGTCATGCGCCTTATCGCGAAATGCGTCGACGAGCGGATATAAAATGTTTAGTTCGATTTATTACGTGTGTTTTTCATAGCAATAGCGTACGAGTGTGCATAAGTGTGCTTGGATGCATCTGTGAAAAATGATAGGAAAACGCTACAGGGCGTGACCCCTCCGGGTAGAGACGGAAGGTCCCGGCCCCGTATTGCTCTAAAGTTGGAAAGGACGGCGCGGCGGTGGTGTTAAATTACAATTATCATGTTTACTGCGCTGCTCAGTGACGCGGAAGACTTATTTTCAGGCAGTAGACCAAAGGAGGAAGATACGGTTCCCTCTCACATTGCATAAACGAAAACTGTACAGATAGGTACTTTTTTGTAGCATAGGTAATAAATATCGTAATAACTTCGCACTGTAGCCAGCGGAAGAAGGTACCTAATTACAAATTAAACTAAAATCAATTACGAAAAAGACAAAACAGTTTCGTTTGCCGTGGTAAGTATATTTTAGACAAATAACAACGCCGATCTCACCCATCACAATACCTACTTAGCTTTTTATTAATTAACTGACCGAAGTAAATTAAGGCACGTCGGCACCACGGCGTTATTTTCGTCTAAAATACATATACCACGACAAAAAACTTGTTTTAACTTTCTACTTAGTCGGATTTAAGTTTTTTAACCTACTTTTATTCAAAACTTTTTAAATGTAGTGTCAGTACCTACCTACCTGCTGAAAAATAATATAGGTACCTATTTTCCAAACTTCCGCCAAGTGAATACGTGACAGTGTCAAAAGGAAAGGAAGTTCTATTTTTGAATCGTTCGCTTCGCTTCGAGCGTTCCATTCTAGTAATTTTGTATGGATGTCGAAGGAAAATTAATAGAATCGACTGTTTGAAGCGAGGCGAGCGATTCAAAAATAGGGCTGCAGGTCTTATTTCTGGCGGGTATTTGGGAAACGACCTTCCCCTACTCTATGACGTCAGGTCCGGCAAGGATTACATGCGCATTTGAGCACAATCATGTGTTTTATGAGGTTTACGCAGTAAGGAAATAAATTTGTCTTGACTTACACGTTTATGTTTATGAGTGGCTTACTGTTGTATATGTTGCAGGATTTGAGGAAGCCGTTTGGCACAGAATATAGCCTTTGGTAAGTAAAAAGATGTATCTTAGAAAGTAAAAGTGTAGAGCTTGAAAAATAAACTATATTGGTTGATAAATGTTACGTGTTGTTATAAGGGGTTAGTCCTTCCTATCAAACTAAAGCTGGGATTGGAGGGAAAGTAGGTAGCTTAAATAATAATTATAGCAAAATACTGAAAGGAAATATTTCTCTATTTTCAAATCATAAGAATCAATTCCTTCTAAATAACAAGTATCTTAAACTATAGGAATACCATGAAATACATAATTAATACATTGACACAATAATGCGCTAAAGCGTCCTGAATCACTACGCTACTGTTGATGCTGACTGTACAATGCGTGACAAGTATATCTAATCTTGGGGGTAAAATACTTATTATCATTCATTTATGTATTATCGTGAACTTGGTAGGTAGATAGTACAAATAGTACGATTAGGTAGATAAAATACCCTATTTTAGTGTCTACCTTATCTATCAATTCTTATGACGATTACCTGTGTACACCCATTGACATTGAAATGAGTGGCATCACTCACATATGTAGGACAACTGATTATAAAATTATATGAGTCTCGGGTTTACACTAGTAATTTATAAAGAAAGAATGTAGAAGTGTCCAACTTAGCACAATTTTTTTCAAAGCATCTAGGACATTAGTATCTATCTCTATTCCGTGGGATTGTATGAAGACTGGCTGTCCCATACAACTGAAAGCAAATTTTATTTGCCGATCTGAAGCGCCAACTGTATATGGTACTAAATCTAAGCAAATCTAAGCAATCAGTGCCAAACTTTTTAGTTCTAACTTCCAAGGCCACCAGTTATCTCTTCAGCGCCAAAATGGCGGAAACCAAGTAGACACAAAAATACTTTGACAGCAGCCAGTGTAAAATATAGATCAGTGATCTTGGAACATGACCCGCCGTCATCACATTTATCACTTATCCACAGAACACGGAAAAAGCTAGGCTACGCTCCCGCTCGCTTATCCTATAGTGGTGTGGGGGTAGTCCGACGGTAGAGCACTCAACACCTCTTTCGTGAGTTCGGCGTATGTTCTATGCATTCTTTCGTGGACGAGGTTCATCAGGCCAGGTACGTCGTCCATCGTCAGACCTTGTGTCGGCACTGGCTCCAAACTCTTAATCACGACATGACCTGAAGTGCAAAATTCAAATAAGGCAAAGCATGAAAGCGAAAATCAGTTCGTGGCGCCCGAGCCCGCCTCCGCCCACATGGAGGTAGGATCACGTTTTTATAGGGTATCTGCCAGATAGGTGCTTCCAATGTTGAATGAGAATTTAAGTTATTTTTCTATGGAAATAACATGAAAGTCTTTCCACATGATCCGCAGTGGTCGACAGTCTAGATTTTTTTATTAGAAAATAATAAAATCAGCTCCACTCAAACTTATTTTGGGCGACTGGAAAAATAAATGACCGCCGAATGGTCGCTTAAGTAATAATTAATTATGTTGCTTATTTAAGTAAGTATACCTATTTTTATTTAGGGAAAGTAAATTTCCCTATGGCACCTTTAAGTAACCTCGTATCATGCTTTCTCCGTGAAGCTTGACGCTAAACGCATAAGACAAGTGCTACTATAAAATACCTAAGGTAGGTAAGTAGTAATATAAACTACAGTAGGTACTTCATACCTACTAACATTTTGGTGATTATTATTAATATATTTAGACCTATTGCTCGATTTTACATTGCACGGTGTAGAAGAAACACTTGTCGATTAAAGTCTAGATTTTAGACTATTAGAACGATCGGGTACTTGCTTATAATTAGGTAATATAATTTATATACTATAATATTTACACACATAGGTATATATAAATTAAATATAAAACTAAATTTATTTAATTACAAATGTATAAATTAACAAAAACACCTTACAACTAAGTTGTAATACATAATTAAAAATAACTTATATAAATCTAAAACTAATCTATAAATAAACTACCAACTACCTAACAGAGATAAAAATTTAGAGCTAAATCGCCTACTATTAATTAATCTAATTTATATTAATTCTATCTTGACTTATGGCACGGCACGACTAAAGTTTATAGGTAGCTAAATAAAGTATGTAAGTTGTATGTACCTCTGTTAAAGATAAGCTTCTTTGCATTGACAAAGTAGTAAGGGGAAAACACAACGGGAATAATTGGCACTTGGGCCCTCACAGCCATGATGAATGCCCCTTTCTTGAAAGGCAGAAACTTTGTATAGTCTTTGTTCCTCGTTCCTTCAGGAAAAACCCAAACCTTAGTCTGCAAAGTAAAAAAAAAGATTTTAACAAGGATCATGAATTTGGGCAACTTTGTGCTTTTAAAATTCTTTACGGTTTTTGGAGAGTTTTGACTTTTGCCAATTCTATCTATCAAATATATCTCGATTTATCAGTTTTTTTGGTATGTATTTGTGAAATTGTTCAATTATTGCCTAACTAAAAACCAATTTTCTGATATAAGTACAATGTTATGTAGACACCCCTATTTGGGTACACGTATTTACTGAGCTGTTATTATTTTGAGCTTGTGAACGCTTTACCTTCATGAAAAAATCTTTCAGCCGTGGCGTGACTGACAAACAAACAAATATTTTCGCGTTTAAAATGTACTTATTATAAACTTGATGCCACCTTTTTACTTACCTTATTTTGAACTATGACCTTTGAGGTAACATCTAACTGTTCGTATGCATTTTTTGCATTTCGTCTATTGATGAACACTATGCCACCGAGGTACGCTGATAATCCAAATGGCCATACGTAAAATAGTTCTTTCTTGGCAATTACAGTCAGCTTGCCGACCACATTCCACACGTTAAAGATCCCTGTAATGTATTTTGTTCGACAAATCATTTAGGTATATGGTTTTATCTAGGTATAGTAGGTATCTACTTAATGTTACGTGCATAGGTATGTAAGCATTATAGTTTGTGAGTAAACGAAAAAAATAAATCTTTTGTAGAGTAAGTAATAAAATAATACCTATACATTTTGGTAACAAGTTGAGAAATTGTTTTTATTTATCAAACTTAATTTTTATTTATGCTATATATATATATATATACCTACATAAATACTGTAATTCTCTTAGATGTTATATTTTTATGTTGACTTATATCCCCAGCTACTACCCCACGTGGGGTCTTAATAGTCCCCATTATCGCAAACTGTTTGAAAACAATTGCCAGTTCTGTAATTGTTTGTGGGGCAATATATGTACCTAGTAAGTAGGTATCCCAATCTGGTTTTAAATTCCACAATTTGGAGGAATTTAAGTTATATAATTCTTTTAAATTGTTTGATGTACCCTTAAAGCGTGACACACACTGGGCGGCGGCTTTGCGAAAGCGTTGCGGCGGCGAAGGTTTGTATGAAGAACGCGCCGCGCCGCCGCGCCGCCGCTTTGATGTAAAGGGCTTCATACTATTTCGAACATTACAGAAAAAAACCGCTACGCTTTCGCAACGCCGCCGCTCAGTGTGTGTCATGCTTTAAGGTTTTGGAATTATCACAATTGATTTGCGTGGGCATACCACGTCTTGAAATAAATCTCTGAAGACACGCTAAAAAGGCTTCAGTAGTTAAGTTGTTGTTGTTTTGGATCCATTTTTACATAAGGTAGGTATTTAACTTGGCTCCAAAACCATAATATTTCTGAGATAACGGATTTATATTCTGCAATAAATATAAGTTTAACAATGTTGTGAATAAGATATTAAAATACACAGCAAACTTTCCCACGTTAATTAAAATAGGTATTAGCAGAGCGTACAATATAATAAAGCTAACTATAGGTACACCATTAGTTTCCTGTTTATAATTCAGTAGTAGCTATTGACTATTTTGTGATTTTGTTTTGTGAAAACATGCAAATCTCATTTTTTTTAAATTCGGGTCCACTTTTGCTGTTTTTGTACATAAGTATGCGAACTTAAGGATACTGTAGCAAGGTCTTACAAATAATAATTTACCCAAAATATCAAGGGAAGATTGATGGTTGGACACAATGACGGCTCCGCGCTCTTCAGATAGTATTTCACCATTCCGAAGTTCCCATTTCACGCCGCATAGTTTTGTCATATGTTTTAATATATGTGCTGACACGCTAAAATGTTAGATTAAGTAGTATGTAAATATAAAAATAAAATAAAATCTGTAAATGTTTACGTTGTCACAATGTGCGGACTCCATCACAGTTTTTTAAAATAAATAAATAAACTTTCCAAAGAGCTGAATCGCTTATCGAGCTAACCAGCGGCGGGCACAGACAGACAGACGGACAAGAAAGCTTCGCTCAGTATAGGTAATAATTGTTTTGACGAGACCAATAACAATTATTTATAGCAAGTCTTTATTTGTATATATTAATAAAAAACTTGTTTTATGTAAATAATTATTTTAGTACAGGAATATAAAATTTTTATTTTATTCTTTATACTTAGTATTTAGGCACAGATTTAGGTATATTTTTAATTTATATATTATAATATAAAATGCATGTACCTATGTACTTACTACTCAACATTAAAATAAAATAAAATAGGTATATGATACAAGTAAATATTATATAATTAGTTTTTCAATGCTCGTTTATTATAAGATTGTGCATGATATTTTCCGCCTATTGTATGTACCTACTTATTGGAATGGAATAAAAATAAACAATAATCATAGCATTATAGTATTTATAAATAGATAGATAGGTACTACTTAATGTTACTATTACTTCGATAAGACTTAGCTAGTGAAAAAATTTACACTGAACCGTACGAGTACCGATTACATTATCGAAAAGTAATTTACTAATTGATGTAAATAGTATCTAATTCATTGCTGATATGGACATCAAAGTTTATACCTACGTAATCTTTCTTTTAGTTTCTGTGATGACTGATCCAGGATATATTTATGAGATGGGCTTTGTTGGTTTCGTACCAGGGATAGTAACATAATGAATTACTGTTTATATACTGTCCACATCGCACGCGCACATTTATTTTTCATAAGGCTTACTTTTGTCTGAATTCTTCTACACTTTCAGTAGACAGCCCTGTCTTTACATCTTTGTCCTACTTATAGATCTCAAAAAGAACCTCTACAGATATGAGACTAAAGATGAGGCAAATCTGAGAGAGAGCAAGACGTAAGGACCTACCAAATATCACAGCACCCAGGCTCAATGTGGTAAGGCATGGTGCACAATATCAAGCCGTGACTCTATTTAATAAACTTCCTACTGAGTTGAAAGGCAGTATAAGGATAAATATTTTTAAACATAAACTGAAGTCATTTTTGGTGGAAAAGTGTTTCTATTCCATTGATAAGTTTCTGGACAATTAATTTATTATCTTACTTGACATTATTAATTATTGACATTAATTATTTTTATTCTTATTATTAAGTAGTTGCTTTGACATTTATTACCTATCTTATTATTGTTCTATTTCCGTGATTATTGTATTCGACACAATGAAAATTGTTATATGAATAAATGAATATGAATATATATGAATATGACTAGTTGTGGTTAGACTCAAGCCCCATATAGGTAGTTATTTAAGCAACAAGAGAGCAAAGTAAATTTTTGCTGGGAGTGCTGATTTTAAATCCTGAACAAGCGAAGGATTTCTATGTTAAAATCCTGAGCGTCGCGAGGTATTCATACGCACGGGATGTAAATTAAGTACTTTGTTCTCGTGTGACAGTTTTTTTTAGCAACAAAGAACATAATATTAGAAGTTACAATATGAAATCAATGAAACGACATTTATATATTATAATAAAGTATAGGGTAATTTCAATATGCGCTGTTTCCGAATTAGTTCCTTTTTGCTGGAGATCTACTTAACAAAAAGTACAGTCCCACGAACCAAGCTATGTGAGAAAGATTAGGTATATTTATTTTCCCTCGGGACCCACTATATTTCGAACCACTTCAAAAAAAAGAGGAGGTTCTCAATTCGACTGTATATTTTCTATGTCATCAAAAATAAGTACCTATTGATAAGCGAAGTCATTCTTGTGCTTATGACATTAATATAATGTAAAATTATATCAGTCTACTGATTATACTGTAAGGCAAACAGTAAATAAAATACAGATTATCTCGGAACCGCACACGCACATTATGCAACTTAAAATTTTTGATCCCACAATTAAAATATAGACGATGATACGGAATATCAGTAAGTATTAAAAATAAGTCGATGGACAAATAATAACAATTAATTAGGTAGGTAGGTGCCTTTCTAAGTCTGTATTACCCGTACTAGGGTCAATTCGACTACGCGGAAAAATACTCGAGCACTTAAATAGGTAATTATACATTATTGCACATGTATTGCACAAGAGGCGAACTTAATGCCGGAGGCATTCTCTACCAGTTAACATTTGGGTCGTGCTGATAGATTGTACACTTATAAGCCGCTAAAGTATAAAAACAGGTAGGTAGGTTGTATTCGAGTTCTATTAAAACTTAAAACGGAAAACTGCTCGCGCATGCCATATAAACTTGATACAACATAATACAAGTGGAATACAGTTATTTTCCGCCTAGTCGAATTGATCCTATTAGTAACTAGTACTACATTATATATTCTGTGGTACTACGTGTACTTTTCTTTAATAGTTATTTTATAATCTGCGTGGCCTCATACCTACATAATGTTAGAAAATTCTAATTATAAGGCTGTTTTTGTGAAATAAAAGTCCACTTTTATTTTGCTTTGAAGCCAATTGGCAGCGTCAGGTGGAAAAATATGACATTATTGTATGAATGTTACTTATTATTATATTAATAACTACCATGCTGATTATAAATAATGATTATCAAAATTTCTTGTAAATATCTACTCACTTCAAATTTTTCACATTTCTTGGTCTTAACAAGAAATACGGCCATATTAAGAAAGCAAGAAGGGTCGTGCCAAAGTAAAGTATGTAGAAGTAAATGTGAAATTTTATTCTATTTGGCTCACTAGAGAATATTTTCTTAAGTAAATAAGTGACACAACACACCACAACGAACTTTAGAGTGCCGTCCCACATTTCAGTATTTAATCCAAATTAATCAGAGAACCAAGAACACAATCGAACGAATGATTGTTTACAATTATACTGACTGTGTATGTTTTACTGCTCAGTAAGTAGGTAAGTACTATTTATCAATTAGGGTATCGTGTTACGTTAGTATACAAAATATGTACTTACATATTCTTTGGTATCGTGGATGGGAGAAAAATTCGTATACTAACAATTATTATTGGCTAGTTTATCGTGTTTAATTTTTATAGGTACATATATATTACGAGCTGTTTCCCCCGGCTTCGCCTGCGTGGAATAAGTATTCTACGGAACCTAAATAGTAGCTACTTGCCTTACTTGTACAATTCCATATCAGTAAGATTATGCGTATTATCAATCCGTGTGAACAATGCAAGACCTTGCTTTGTAATTGCAGATTGATCTTGTTGCTATTTTTCACAGCGCGATTTTTTTCGCGGTTTATAATCTACGTACAAACTGTGTACACACAGGGTGGAACAGAAAAGTGTCACCAGCTGATTATCCCATATATAACTGATAAAAATATCAAAAAATTCATACTTCTTACTGCCACAATTTTAAAACCTTAATCTAAATCTCGAAAATTATGTATGCTGCTTATTTCAACTGCTTACATTAAATGCTGCTTTACTTTACGCTCATGGATTCTAAATTTGAACCACTTGCTCAGGTTTCAATACAAGATACTAATTAACTTTGCAACCTTGCTTAAGAAATAACTATTTCAACTTTTCGTTATTAATAAAATTTGTAGTTACATGGTAAGTACTAACATATATGGATAACTTGTTCATACGCAAAGTTAAATTTGTTGGTACAAGAATTAAAATATTTTTTTGTGATGTAACTACAAATTTACGGTTTTCGGATTTTTTTTTTACTTGTGCTATAAGACCTTGCTTCTTGCCAAATTTCAGGATTTTAGATCAACGGGAAGTACTTTAGTTATAGTCTTTAAAATATTATATGGAACTAGAAATTATTATTGGACGTATACATGCTTCCGTTCAAATAGCATTGTTATAATGTTTTATTTGCGCAATAAATTGTTTTCCGAGTGTCGAACATCGAATTGAAATTGAATAAAGATGAAATGTATGAATGTTGAAACAGTCAGCAATAGGTATACCGTTGGCACAATGTTGCGAAAGGCAGTAGTTTTCTTAGTGATTTGTTTCAAGTTTGTGAGTCACTCGCAAGGAAAGGAGTATAGGCCGCAACATAATAGAACCAAATATTCTTATCCGGAGCTCTTCAGAGATCATATATACTACAGCTTGAGCGACAGTGCAAAAGAAGTATTCTATGCCATCGGTGCAAGTGAGTAGTCACTAGCATGTGGTGCCAACATTTTTTTCATTCTTGAATGTCGCCAAAAGCGCTAAGATTTAGAGCAGTGGTTCTTAACCTTTTAGTGGTGAGAGACTATTTTACAAAATTTCTGTCTTGTCACGGACCACCATTAGGAGGTAATATAAAGTAAATGTGAATATGTTCATTTACAACCCTTTACTAAGGGTTGTTCTAGGTATCAAGTTTATAAGTTTGTTATTATTATCGGATGGCTTCGCGGACCACTTCGGGTGCTTCCAGGGACCACCATTGGTCCGCGGACCACCGGTTAAGAATCACTGATTTAGAGCAATTCGGCCATCTTCGAGGGTGGCCTCGTCTCGTGCTGGACGCCATTTATTTTCTTCTGATGCGAAAATCCTGTCATTTTCCGCGGGGGGATAGTTTCTTTCTGATTCCTTAACCTAACATAAAATTTACGTAGTGGATATGAAGAGATCCCTAACTCAGCATAAGAGCGCTGCACCCGGAAGGTGCAATAGGCGAAAAATCCCGGTCAAGTGCGAGTAGGACTCTCGCCCTGAGGGTTCCGTAGAAACTTAATTTTTTTTAAATTCGAAAATTAAACATGGATGACTTGGTTATTTATACGCAAAATTAAGTTTGTTGGTAATAGAAAAATAACTGAATGTGATGTAACTACAAATTTACTTTTTTCGTATTTTTACTTGTGCTTGACATTGCTTCTTGCCAAATTTCAAGATTCTAGGTCAACCGGAAGTACCCCATAGATTTTGATTACGAAAATACTAAAAAATGCGGCAAAAACGACCATATGTTTTTACTGCGTTGACTTAGAAGTTTGATTTTTTCACAACTCCATTCCCAGGACTGCAGACCTGAGAATTGGATATTAACTTGATACCTCCACGCGTTCCTGAGAAAAAGGGCCTTGATAGACAGACAGACGGACAACGAAGTGATCCTATAAGGGTTCCTTTTTTTCCTTTTGAGGTACGGAACCCTAAAACGGCGCCAAGTATCGCGATCCTGTTACATAATTTATTGTAATATAATTTACACTACCTACCTATATTTCAGATCCCGATTGTGTAAAAAAGAAAGGAGAGTGTATTCCTAGGGGAAAGTGTATAGAGAAGAAAATGTTATATTTCTCGAAGGGATGTATGACCCGCGACCTGGTGTGCTGTTACGATGACACCATTGTCCACCCAACTGTCGAACTACGCACATATTTCCCAACATCAACTGTTACTGTATCCACTGGTTAGAATAGAATAGAATAGAATAGAATTTATTTAACGTACACAAAGACAACACACAGCGAGAGAATTTAAAAAATTAAAATAAAACAAACAAGAAATACAAAGAAACATAACAACTACAACCGCGGCACCAGACCAAAAACCGTGAAAAGTGAAAATGGAAATAAGGCCGGAGCACACCGAATGCTGCGCGTGGCGTGCGCGTGGTAGCGTGACGGCACGCTGCACGCATCCGGAGTGCTCCGATCTTTATACGTTAACTAGTAATATAGAATTTGGGTATTTTCCATGTATTGAATATTTTATTTCATAAATGAATACTTATTTACAATATTATATATAACAATAAATAACAAATGTTTTATTTGAGGCATAACAAACTCATATACACATAGGTAGGTACTTAAAGTCAAAACTACATCAACTAATTTGGAAATTTCAACTTTGAGGGGGGAAATAGGGGAGGTGGGAATATTTACCTACTTTTTAACGCGAACGAACGGGCGTCTGCTATCGTTCCAAAAATTATAGAAAAACCCAAAAACTCCAATGTCATTGTTTCTGGTTGGAAATGTCATCGCCAGTTTGCATGTTACCCATTACTTACCGATTACCGGACACCCTGAATGTGATCTCAAACCTCAAACACTCGGGAAAAAATTAAAGTTAAATAAAAACTTAGGGCCTGTATGTTGAGTCTCAACTCAACGAGTTTACCTTACTCTCAAGTAAGGTAAACCCGAGGACCCGAGAGAAGAGCTCCCCAAGCCCGGCCGCCCCGTTTCAACTGTAAAACAGTCGTAACTAGTGCAAACGGATAATATTTATGGCGTTGTTGTGACGGAGGGGGCGATAACGCGATATTTTTCCTTTACGCCTACATTTTGATCTCGCTCACGTACGAAGTTTTTTGGGCCACGAAAATTGTTATTGAAGCGGATGTGTAATCTTGGCGTTATGGAATTATTATTTAATGCTGTTTAATTTTAATGCAGACACAATATTTTTTAAATACAATTATTGTATAACTCGTAATAGTACATTATGATATAAGTGCGGTAAGTTGAAAATTACAGCCGAGGCGATATTGCTAGCCCGAGCCGTAGGCGAGGGCCATAAGAAAGCAGAGGCTGTAATTTTCAAAGCGCACGTATGTCATACGACGTTTTATAACATATTTGCGAGGAAATAAATAAAACTCGGAAAACGAATAAATGTTTAATTACTTGTTAAAGCAGTTATAATCACTACTTGACGACATTTTCAAATAAAATTTTCAAATAAAGAAAAGAAAAAGCGCATGAAATTACATTGATTGCAGGCTTGTATAGTACTTTTCTCATATAATGCGCGGAAATTGTTTAATAAATATTATACATGAAGTTCTTTTTTATTATATTCAGATAGATCTCGTCGAGCCCTTTCATTTGAGTACCATGAACAAGGGTCTAGCACCAGCCGTTCCGGAGATATGGCCAAAAGAGTGTTTTTTTTTCATTTGGCCATATCTCCGGAACGGCTAGTGCTAGATAGACCCCTCGTGTTTGTACTCAAATGAAAGGTCTCGACGAAATCTAGTTGAATATAATATAAAATAAAAACACCCTGTATATACAATTTTATATGAATATACAGGACGTTTTTTAATATTATATTTAGATAGATCTCATCGAGCCCTTTCATTTGAGTACCATGAACAAGGGTCTAGCACCAGCCGTTCCGGAGATATGGCCAAAAGAGTGTTTTTTATTTATTTGGCCATATCTCCGGAACGGCTATAGCTAGACCCCTCGTGTTTGTACTCAAATAAAAGGTCTCGACGAAATCTTATTGAATATAATATAAAATAAAAACACCCTGTATATACAATTTTATATGAATATACAGGGTGTTTTTTTTATTATATTATATTCAGATAGATCTCTTCGAGTCCTTTCATTTGAGTACATGAACATGGTTCTAGCACTAGCCGTTCCGGAGTTATGGCCAAAAGTATTTTGATTTGCCCAAAGTATTGTGACAACCCTAAGTTGGGATCGTTCAGTTCAGACGGTTCACAATTTTAATAAAACTTTTGATATTTTTTGGATTTCCGCGCATTATTTGAGAAAAGCACTATACAAGCCTTGGCTTCAACCAGGCATTGATGGTCTCACGTATGTGTGCCTCGGCTTCGCCTCGGCCCACATTCACACGGTCATCCATCAATGCCTCTGTTCCGGGCCGCGGCAGTAATGTACTATTGCTAATCGTTCGTTTTTAGACGGAGCATCTTGATAAACTGTGCGTTTTACTTTACATTACCGCACACGTGCGTTTTACTTTACATTACCGCACAAGTGCGTAATGAGATACAAAACGATATTGAAATTGGTAAAATAAGTGACCCTTTACGAGCAAATATGTTATAAACTTTTTTTATTGTTATGGTTATTTTATACATGCTATAGGTAGCTATACGTATGTTTTACATCAGAAACTTCACCCCCCCACAAATCAGACAGTCAAACAAATGGTAATTCACGTTTTGACGGAAACGAACGGGAAATATACGGCAGTGTAACTCGGGAAACTTATGCTCTCATACAATATTCATTTCAGGATTTGGAAGTATGCATACATACACTTACAATAATGACATAATTACTGAAAACAGTAGTAATTACTACTTATTTTAACCGCTAACCCAAAATGAGTTCATATTTATACAAATATACATCATATCTGCATGCTTTTCCATATTTTCAGAGACAATATTATGGAACGCTACAAATTAATATCTAGATAATTTAGAAACTCCCATGTTTAAAATCTACAACAATTTTAAGGTAACATAGTCTTGGAGTGCATCAGTTATGAATAAACCAATTTTATCTATTGCGCAATGGAAATAGACCCAAGGGGGATTCCTTGACCTCGGGAATCGCGAAAAACTTGAGAAAGTATGATATTGAATGTGCATTTTTTTATGATAAGCAAAAAAAAACAATTAAAATTAGTCAAATTTTTGGACATGTGTTTATTTATTTATTTGTGTTCAGTATTAGCAGTATAATTACCTCCGTGAATACCTTTCGACGCATATGACCAAGAACGCAAAATATGGCAGCGATTTACATATTAATTTACGATTTACATAGTGTATATTGCAATTTGTGGAACTGAAGGACCAGAAACTTGTTTAGAATTGTTGATACGTGGTTGAGATAGGCGATGATATTATTATCGTATTTTTTGTGACAGATATAGTCTAGAGAGCGTCACGTTCAGTGGCGTAGGTAAGTGATGAAGAATGAATGGGATTTTCTCGAAACATAAGCACATTTACTGACGGCTCTTGAACGACAAAGGAAAATATCATGAGGAAACCTTCACGCCTATGAAGAAATTCTAAGGCGCATGTGAAGTCCACCAACCCGCACTGGGCTATCGTGGCGGACAATAGCCCATACGCCCTCTTTGAGAGAGTAGGCCTGAGCCTCAACACTGGGGACATTTTAATAGGCTGTTAATTTGATAGTCTAGTAAAAATAAATGATGTTGTTTGAATTCCCCCTGGGTAGCCTACAGAAATTCAAAAATTCTTTTTTTTATTCCCATCGCCCCCTGTCAACTATCCTACTCGTATTATAAATATTAGGTATGTAATATAACTTAATAAATAGAGTTATTTATGTACGTATTTTGTTTGACAAGCATTTGTGAAAGTTTCATCCTCCCGTATTTCCGTATACGAATCCTGGCTTCGGACCTGAGACGTAGTTTCGATTATTTGGGAAAAGGCGACGTGAGCCATTCTACTCGTATAAAAAGAAAAGAAAAAATCCCGAGAAGCAGTCTTAATCTTAATCAACCTCACCGAAAACTTTACCAAACTAAAAAGAAGAGGGAGTGCCACGGGAGTGCTAACATAATTTAACGAACCCGTCTGTTTTCGATTAATGTTTACACAACTTGTTTTTCCTGTAGCATAAAATACGGGTCGCTATTTGTTAGGTGAATATTTGTTGCTAAGTTCAGAATTTGCAAAGTATCAATTGTGTTGGAAATGTATAAAATTCACAGTGCTAAACAATGAGGTTTACGGTATCAGCCGAAAACACACGACAGCGTGTCAAGCCAAGTTCCAGCAAAGAAAAACGAAGGAACTTGGTGCGCCGCAGCCGTGTGTAATATTACATTAAATATACAGTATCAATTATAACTAAAATAAAACAAGAATAATAATAGAATAGACTATACAAAAGTCATGTTTACAGGTCGACGTAAGACCGGTGATCGTCGATAATGTCGTAATCGAAGTTGTTCAGGAATACGTCTACCAAGGATAACATACAGTTGGGTAGGAACATTTCTTCTGTCAGCTTCCCTATCAAAAGATAGGGAAGCTGACAGAAGAATCCAGTTGAGTTCGGCAGCATTTTGAAAACTGCGCCTAGACTTCTCGTCGCCTATTCCACAATCTGTAAAGACGAAAATCTTTAACCAGTGCGTCCGCTGCCAGTCATGACGCAGGACAGGTCAGTCTGGAGTGTTGACCGCGACCTGTACGCGCAGCGCGAGACGCCCCTCCGCTAGGTGAACCGACGACCTAAAGAAGGTAGCCGGAGTTACTGAATGTGGTGGCGTTCATTAGGGAACGCCTATGTTAAGTAGTGTGCTGATGATGACAAAACTATTAAATATAAGTACATATTATAACCTAAACATGATTCTAATGTAAGTAATCCTTATTCTTGGGCAACTTATTCTATGAAATGCTATTATTTAAAATGAAGTGCTACTATTACATTATGCGCAATTTTAAAGCAGTGGCTGCACTACTTCTTAAAATTATATTAAAGTTGCCCATTGCTCTTGTTTATGTCGGTGCAATGCAAGTTAGCTCTAACTTATCTCTGCCGAGATAACACAACTTCGAATCGCTGTTAGTGACTTTTGTTGGCGCAAGTGCACTAAAGGAATGTTGTTGAATGAAATACTAACTTGCCTACTTTTAATTTCCAAGTAAGTTTTAGGTAAGTAGATGAAGACTGAATGTAGACTGAGCTTTACCAATTATTAATTAATTGTCAATGAATCTCTATCCACTAATTAAATCAAATCATAAAGCTTTGTACATCATCTCACTGACTGATGAGTAATTGCTCAGCCAACGTGAATATGCGTGTCATCATCATAATTATATTCTACAACTCGGCCCTTCCCAATCCTACTTTCCTCATCATGTTTTTAGAAACTTGCCGAAAAACTTGTGGAATGACAATAGTTCTTAGATAGTTAAGTCCTGACAAACTGATTGGTACGAACCCGAATTGACAAATATACCTAGAGGCGTTCCAATAAAAGGCTACTCCGCCACTTAAGTACATCAGCCCGAGCAAAATGACAAAAGAGGATTATTAGAATCAAATCAGTGACTAATTGCGATCTGAGCGCACTGATTCGTTCACTTGTGACTTTATTAGGTTACAGAGGCTATATGAGGGATTATTAAATTACTGAAGGAGACCCCCACTCGTATTTGATTTGGCTCTAGCTTGCCAGCTAACGGTGCACAGTTTTGATCACCTGCAACGTCGATGTGAGGTCGATATTTCCAGCCAAATGCCATATTGGCATTAAGTTAGCCGTTTGTACAATTTGTGTAAGTACAACAAAGTTTTTAATATTAAAGAAAAAGTTGAATAACCTGACGTTCATAACAATCCAAATAATATTATAAAAAACGGATACATTTTAACGCGGAAGAAGTACCTGTATTAATATTAATTTATTTTAACATTTTTTTCTGACTAGTTAAAAAATCTCACTATCAACGCACTGGTCGGACCGCTCTGCTATTGTGTCGAGTTTGAAATTTTGCTTAGGGATTAATTAATAACTAGCGGAAATGGAGGAATCAATTTATTCGTCACCTATAAGTTATTATATACTTACTATGTTTTTACCAAAACTGACAATATAAAGGTATAAGTAATTCGTATAAATGCCGTTATTATTCAAGCTTCGGATAGGAAAACAATGGAAGCCATCATGCGTAATTTTAACTATTTGGTAAACGCAGTCTTGTGTAAAGTCAACAATATCTCTTCTCTCCAATAAACCCGAACCATTGCCCACCCGACAATTATTGTTAGGTACCTACTCAATATGTCTCGGACATAATAGTTTATTTTGGATCATCTAGCCAGATAGTGTATCTGGGTGTGGGACGTTCCCCCTCCATCCGGCGACGCTCGTCGCGATCGGAAGCTGGCACTCTGTGCGCGGCTCAATACTCATCTGTCTTACATCCGGATCTGCTTGTCAAACTGCTACTGAGCAACCATCTTCCTTCACCACTGCTAAGTACAACCTTCAGTCACTAATAAATTGGAGCGATTGGCCAAATGACAGAAAAGAAAGACAGAATGGAAAATATGAGTTTGGGAGCTCGTCTTACGTTTTTCAGTCAAACGGTCGAAGGGCATGAGTTTAGGGAACGAAATAAATGCGACTGGCTATGTGGTAACTACAGGATATTTGGTTTTGACTGGCTAAGTTGGAAGATGGGAATAACTCAAAGAGGTAGGTAACTTTCTCACGTGTAAGTAGGTACGTACGTTAGTATGTATAGTTTAATTATGTTTAGAGCATAAATACTGCATAATATTAAATTGTAATATTATAAAGTATTGTATTCAAATATTCAAATTATGAAGATTTTCTAAGTAGATAAAGAACTGTTTTTCTGAATGAACTACAATTTTTTATGTTATTTATTACCATGAGCACTATCTAAGAGTTGACCTCGGTTTTATGTGTTGGTAACTTTTGTCTCCAAGGACCTGTGTCGAATGGAGCGACCGAGCTTGCTGCTCGCCATGTGGATTAATTAATTCTCTAAGGGTTTAACACTAATATTGTATTATATTAATGCCAGGTAGGTACGTGTGTTACCGAAGCCGCTCCAGAGATCGCCGTAGGTATTCCAACTTTGAAGCAACAGTATTAGTTTCGGGTCGTGTATAAAGTGTACTCGTGTAAGTATTCAATCTGGAATATTCAGACTGATCTCAACGCACAATTTCATTCCGCTGGGTCTAGAAACTTAAAATTTTGCACAAGGTGTCTCAAAGGCACACTCGTTTTTTAAAAATCAAAAGCTTATTAATATGTCCCCACTGTTGGGGACATGGCCTACCCTCTTAACGAGGGCGTATGGGCTTTAGTCCACCATGGTAGCCCAGTGCGGATTGGTGGACTTCACAGCCTAAGAATTCCTTCTTCGGCATATGCAGGTTTTCTCATGATACTTTCCTCTTCGAGAGAGCAGCCGCAGTAAATGTACTTGAGTTTAGAGATAAACCCGGACCTCTCGTCATGATAGGCTGCTTCTTTCCCACTACGCCAAGACGATCTTACCACTAATAAAGATTTATTTTAATTAGGTACACTGAGAAAGAGACTGGGGCAGTACGGATAGTGGGTGTGGGTGAAGATTATATTATAAAGCAGGTTCGACGCTCTGCTATGCATAGCAAAACCCCAAATAAAAAACCAACCAGTAGAGTATTGAAAGTGTCATTTTATAGATGACTGCAGAAATTGAAGATTTCTGTTTAAAGGCAATACAAGTATCGTACAGGTATAGCCGGAGTGCTATTTGATATTCTCCCAACCGTGTCTCAAGGTAATATTTTATCTTGTTTCCACAGGGAATAGCTAACAATGTATTGAAAATATATTTACTTTTATGTTCGCCTGATTTTAGCAATGTTTCATTATCTGAAAGTTATTCCCAGTCGTTGTTGTTGGCACAAGTTGCATGGAAATCGTTAAATAAAATTGCAGTACTTAGTGGTTTTAGTTCTAGATTTCAAGAAGCTAAAGGCCCTGAAATTAGTTAACATGTTACACTCGTACATATATACGAGTGTAACATGCTGCGCTGTTTACTTTGTGTGAATGTTGATCACAGAAATATTTAATTCTCCCAAAGAAAGACTAGAGAGTATATCAGAAGTAGGTCCCTTCCTTAGTGTTCATAGAGACAGGCGTCTATAGATATAGGTAGGCTTTTTTCAGTTCTCCGAAAACGAGTCTTCACTATATTTTTTTTATTTCTCTTAATTTTTAGAGTTTCTTAAGTAGAGGGCAATACATTTCGTAATGCGTTTCCAAACTTAGAAAAGATTAGAAAAGATTCTTAACTGTTAGAAATTAAGAAATTAATATCATCTATAATATCATTAATAACATCAAAATATCATACTATTATTATACCTATAATAATAGTATGATATTTTGTGCGCCTTTCTTGATAGAACATGCAAGCCTTTCCTAAAACAGAATTGTAATCTGTTTCTGGCCAGTTTTGTTCGAAATAAAATAAAATGTAACCTTATTTATTATGGAATGGAGGTCCATAAAACTCGCTGCCCTGCTGCCGTTTGTTGGTCCGTACGTGCTTACAGTCGGTTTTTATTTTAAATATTTAACTTATACTAAACAAACATAGGAGGTCTACCTAGTACTTTAGTAGGTTAAATATTTAAACTATAGTTATAAAAATAGGATATATTACGGTATATTATGGGGATGTATTACGGTTGTTAAAATAATTAAATATCTAACAAGGGGGCTTTCGGACCCGAACTCTCCGAAATGGACGAAACTTTGTTGGAAATTAGAGCGGTGTTTCATATCACAACTACTTCATATTTGCCGAATGTCTGTCTGTCTCGCAGAAACCACTCATAACCAGATCATAGTCTTTTCTTTATTCCAAGATTTGCTTTGAAATTCTTCGTCATTTAATTAATTAATTTAGGTTTCGTTACAGCAGATTCATTAAGTATGTTGACTTCTACTATGTATGTCTATAATATAGAATGTCTATAATAGAATTATATCCATAATATAGAAGGTTATCAAAAACGAGAAGACAGTTGTCCATATTATTTCTAACTACTATTAATATTATTATTATGTAATAAAGAATATTGCATTGTAATGTCATTACAAAATAAAGAGTAGGTAGTCTACTCATTGTTAGTAATTTTATGTGGTTAAACGAACACTCTGTCCGCACCTTCTTAATAAGGAATAATCGAAGTCAGCGAAATCAGAAAAGTATTTTTACTATTATTTAAGGCAAATTCGCTTGGGTTTAAATTTGCTTGGGGTGGCTGGGCAGAGCTGATAAAGGATTCCAAAACGCTACCAGGTTTATTTAGTGGCTTATCGCATTTATAGAGGTCGTACCTATTGAATTGTATGGTCTTATATTATTTAAACTTTTTGAAAGTTGGTCTATGATTAAGCGTATGCAAATCGTATTGTCAAGCGGTGTTTTTGTACTAGCAGCATGGCCTACCTACTCAATAATTATACTACTCAATTACATTCCCATAACGTTGAAAATACTATTCCACACAACAGACATACAGTAACGCTCACGAAGTCACGACTAGGTGATTTCATTACATCAATTTTGTTTTAATAGAAAATGTACCGTCGTTTGGTCTACGTCTATAGAAAATAGCTGACCGAGGATCTTTATCTAAAACAACAGTAGGCAGTAGTGATAAGTAAGGCTGGTCTGTTGTTTTTAAAAGTTTGTTAATTAAACCAAGTTTTAGGGATCCGTCCTACCTACTCTGCTTTCCCGAATACTCAGTTTTTAATTCAGTGAGCGTTCTTATGAAATTGGAGGTGGTAATTGAAAATTTTAAAGTTAGGATTAACTTGACTACCACTTGGCCTAACATGGATCTGGCGTAGCACATTAGGTTTTTAACCCCGCCGCCAGCCTCGGAGGGTAGACTCCACAGCGTTTATTCCGATGCAAAACATTACATAAAATCTCACAGTGATTCTCTCTGTGATATAACATTTATAAAAATTATCTGTGTGATTTTTCTATAAATTACGCTTTCTAGTACACGCTCTCCATTTTTGAAATTGTATGTCTTCGATGGTCATCGGTTCTGCGACTAAGTGGCCTGCGTAGGTCTATCATTACAGCTGCTAATTCTTTCCGTGTCCTAGTTTTTTGTCGAATACTTTATAATGATTATTTTGTGAGTTGATCGTACTGTAACTTGTGTAGTTCTGAAGCGAAGAACATTTGTTATTATTTTGAAAGACTAGGTATGAATCTATGACCAGTACCCGTATAATGTCGTAGAATAATCGGAAAATTCGTATCTTTGCGAAAATCCAAGGATTTTTGCAAAAAGTCGGATAATTGGAATGTAAGAATGAATTTTTGTTATTATTCGAGCTTTCAGGAGCTTTGCAAAATACCGACGTATTTTAGGATAATAGCGTAAAACGGCTCACGTTTTGCTCATGAGAGCTGATTGGCTGCTTTAATCGTTACACATTGACAGATGCGCGAATAGACTCATAGATTAGCCAATTAGCGTTAAAATTTTCCAATCATCCTAAACAAACTGGGATTTTTACAAAAGTCCTGAAAATAGATCGGATGATAACGAAATTAAATCTTACATTCCAATTATCCGGCTTTTTGCAAAAATCCTAGTATTTTCGCAAAGATCCGATTTTTTCAACCTTATACGACATATATTTAAAAATCGTAACCCTCCTTTTGTAGTCCGGTAAAAAGCGATGTGTATTATATTTTTTCTGTCTATTGATCGCAATATTATTACCAGTACATTTGCATAATGCTCGTTTCCGATTCCGTAATATTCCACGCTCAACATCTCCGTCCATCCGCCGCCGCCGCTCCCACCCTAATGAGGAGCAATGGATTCCCCAACTGGAGCAAATTGTTCTAATTTTAATATTCTTTAGCTGTCTTAAGAAAACGAGTCACAAATATCGTTTTTACAAGACTTTTCCTATGTAAAATACAGAGAGATAAATTGTCGGAAGAACACAATGCTTATACCTATTCGTATTATGATAAAGACGATTTCGAATTCCTTAAGAAACATGGCACGTGTCAGCTGTCGTATTGAATACAATATATTTAGGACGTTATTGTTAACCAGTGAATACATTATATTATGCTCAATGCGAGATATTCTCCAAATCTCAAAGAAAAGAACTCGACACGTTTATTTTGAAGGTTTTTGAGGTCGACCTCGCGGGAGACGAGACGTCGTCGGCGGCTCACTAGTGTATACAATGACGTTCTCATTTCCTGAGCGCAATGCGGCTGCTATCATGGATCATGAATAAGTATGAAGCTTCTTGTATCATCGTTCTGTGGCTGCGTAGATAAAAGAGTTATTGGGATGGGGATATGAATCTCACCCTAGTTCAAATATATATCTATGGATTTTGTCTTCCGAATTGTGATACTTTTCTTTATTACTATAAGCATCTTTGTTGATAATAAATAATAAATCTTATAGATAAGTGTTTTACTCTTAATGGAGCTATTAGCGAGTCAGCGATTTATATATAAATATACTGATGTCACTTATTGGAACAGTTCGGGCAGCACCGAGCCATGATATGAACAACGTAATAGAGTATGTTTTCGGGTGGCGTGAGAATTCCATTTCCTCTCAGACATCACAAGATTTTCGGAAATGATATGTCAATACAGTAAGTGCGTATTTTTGCGGTTTGTACAAATATTGTCCGAAAAAAATTTATTGAATTTTTTGAGATGGTACCTACATAGATATTGAAAACGAGATGTAATTTTTATGAAATCGTTAAAATGGAATTCAATTTATATCTCTACTTCGCGTGCGTCTAAATATTATTTTGATGACAACGTGAAAATATATACTTAGGTAGTCTCGAGATCCTCGGATTGGAACGTGTCAAATATTTGCTCAGTAGTTATAGTGACTTGAGGAAGTGAAAGGAAGTTTTCACATGTCTGTAAGGGCGCGCTTGACCCAAATAAACATGGCCGAAAAACTCCAGTCCGTCATTGTGGGAGTTATACTTTGGAAATTGAATTTCCTGCTCAGCTCTGTTTATCGCATAGAGGCTCTGTAGGTGACCGTTGCGGCGTGTGCCAAATATCTTTGGTTTTTTATTACATTTGACAAAAGGCGTGGGCTAGGTTCTGTTACGATGTGTTTGCGTTATTTATATTTCGTGTCTGTTTTCCTCGTTGTTTCCGCAAAATCAACAATGTTCTGGCAGACACAAATAGAAACGGAACAGATATTGTTATCTACCTAACAGAACATGACGCGTAATCTGTTGTAACGAAAGATATTTAATTTGTTATACAATTATTTATTTATTCTTTTATTTTCTATTCAATGCGGTGATGACGTATGTTACGTAGTTACAATAATAATAATTAATGTTATCTAGTTGTGCTTAGTAGTGGAAGACTTATACACTAATTTAGGTACTCCCCGAGATTTATCATTTTTACAACTAATTATTAAATATTATTTTGTACGACGATGGTGTTATGTGCAGTGAGAGATTGTGACGTTACATGACGGTATAATCCGTATAAATACACATTTCATAGGTAAAAGATAATATAGGTTGCTTACTTATTTTGCCTGATTCTGCTTTTGTGAATGGTCTAAAAACCGTTTCAATCGTAGATTATGAGTTTTTCTTATTAATTTTAATAATAGTTCGTTTCTATATATAGAAATAAATAATATTTTGTGTAAAATATAAAAATGTTTGGTTACGATAGGGCTTGCCAATGTGACGACGTCATAGATATCGTCATTTGGAAAAAAATATTGTACTCTATCGATAATGTACAAGGGGTGATCGTGGTTGATCACTATTTTCAACTCAGACATAGTCATTTACCCCCACGTCTCCCCACATGCAAAATTTTTTTTGGTCTCGTTTCTGATATGTCATTATTTATCTTTTATGTACGTACATCATCCTAAATCTATGGTCGCGATGGCGAAGGGAAGGAAAAGTCAATTTGTTGTAGGTCGAAAGAGGAACATACAATAAACAGATTTTCGTTTTTCATGCATGTAGGCAACTTACTTTTATAATATTCCTAAACTTACTGATTTTAGAAAATTTCAAAGTAATTTATTTATAACTTTTCTAAAATATTCATTATCCAATCAAAATTCGTTCACGCCTGACTGGGGACATTTTTTACCATAACCCTAACCGAGCCCTAACCATTGACTTTTTCTTTATTATTCCCCGCCCATTCGCCGTTTAATGGTTAGCTTTATTCTCAAACAAATTATGGTAAAAGCTACCTCTTCTATGCAAAAAAGTCTACCGATGGCGACGTGGCTCAGAAAAGGCATTGTTCCTTAGATGAAACCAAAAAGGAAAGGATACGTTACCCACTTATTTACTGAACTTGGTCCAACAAAACCAGTTTAGTCAGTCCCCAGCACGGAACGACACTACGGCTGCAGCTTGATTTGCATGTCATTTGCATTCGTTCGTATGTACTATTTTTATTTGAAAGTAATAATAATAAGGTAATGATTTCAGGATTAAAACGATTTTCGTCACATCCCTTTTTCGTCAAGTGTCTTAGTTTGTCAAATTCCTTTTTCGTCGTGTCCTTGTTTCGTCAAATCTCTTTTTGGTCAAGTGTTGCCAAATTCTTCGTATCTTTCTCATTTGGTTTTATCCAAGCGTTGTTCCCTTCACTTCCTCCCCTCGTGGAACTTAAGGCAAACACGTCGGTATTGGGGATGTAAGGACGTTTCAGACAAAACGTATCATTACGATTCCTGTGAGCGTAGGACTGGCAAACACACGCCCTTATTGAAACCACCTGCGAGTATTTGCCAGTGCAAACAGTTGCCTGCATATTTGATTTCAATTAGTTCAATTTTCACTCATCCCACTTTCTATTCTACAAGTGTGAATCTACATTTTGCTGTTTTGTTCCCCACTTGGACAATTGGGATAACATGTACACTTGTGTACAATTACATAATTGTTATAGTATGTAGGTATTTCTTTTAGATACTCGTACATATGTACTTATTTAAATCCTGCAATATCTTATCACATGGATAGTTATTACAGCACTAACATCTAAAACCATCGTTAGCATCGTAAAGAAGTCAGTAAGAGTACAACAGATGAACATTATAAACTGTTGGCCCTAAGAAATCGCTTAAAGCGACACGATTTATGAGCAATATATTGTATTAGAAAAACGTCACCCATCAAAAAATCAAAACGTCAGTAAATACGGATGCAGGCGGTAGATGAAGAGATAATATGTAATAATATGGCGTATGTAAGATGTTTAGATTTGATATTAGCAACACGCATAAATCAAGGCGCGCTAAATTAATTCGATTGAATTGGTAATTAAATTCACCTGAATGTAATTTTGTGATACTATTGTATAGAACACTGTACCGACCTACTCCGCGGTACCGACGCATTGATCTGAATAAATATATTTTATTTGGAAAGTGATTTTATAACCAGAGTTCGAATGTAAATACATAAGTTTGGTAATTTAAATATCTACATAAAGCAATACAATCTGGTATAGACCATCAGGTGTTCATAATCTTAAAATATACGAAACATTACACATATTGAAAGTGTATAAATAAAGTTTATAGTGATCTCGAATTTGAAAGAAACAATTATAATATTTGTAATTAAGTTACCTAGTGAAATAAAAGTACATACTTAAATTTTTTTAAATAGTAGGTACCAGCGCAGATAAAAATATTTCACTTTGACTGTCGGCTCCAGCATGATACCAGTTATAGGTTGCACAATTTACCGGCTGCCTTACATTTAGATTTCATTTAATATATCTTTGAACAATTTTTTAAACAATTTATAAAATCCTTTATAGAACAAGTGTATTTGTTATAAAAATGACACCAAATTAAATACTGTGATAATAAAGTTGTTCAGTATTCGTATCAGTACAAAAAACAAATATCTACTTCTAGTGTCCTGTATATAGTTTATTTTATATTTTAAAAATATCACTTCGCAAATGGTGACAATCACCTACAATATTAAAAAGGAATAATTTATTTTTTCTGTGTCGTTACTACCGAAACATTAATAAAGTTATGAGACTACTTCACAGCAAGTGATCTTATTTGCGATTCAGATGTAGTTAAAAGCGGGCCCCGCGGTGCATGCCTTTAAGCACCCCTGGCCATTTTCTTCTTACTACTACGACCAGCACTTTGACTTTATGACCTTATTTACACGCTTTTAAAATAAACGCGCACTGAAATTGGCGAAAGAACTTAGATGAAACCAAAAATAGAAAGATACGTTGCTCACTGAAAATGGTCGCACCTACACGGCTACCACGGAAACGGCTTTATTGTATGCCATTTACTATTTATTACTGTTTTTAGTGCAGCATTTTTATACAGCCGCAACTTTGATTCTAGCTGTGTGAGTAGCTTGTATGCGAGTAGTCGTGCACCGAGCCTAGTTTCTGTTTCTGCAATGTAAGCGAGTCCTACCGTATCTTCCTCCTTTTCTTTCATCTCTGAAACTCACATAACTGAAATCAAAGTTGCCTTCGTACAAGTAAAATATTAAGTAGGTACAGTAAATTACATTCATCAAGCTGCATGCATTCAAAAAACCGGCCAAGTGTGAGTGGGACTCGCGCACCGCGTTAAGTATTTAGTTCGTCCATCACGGGAGTCGAGTCTCAAAGACGACGTTCCATGCAGAGGTACCTATATTATATCTTTATGCAAGTTTTGTTCGATTTCAAGGTCTGGTCCTTTTCGAAATTCTCTGATGGTCGTTCCATAATTCTGGTTTTTTAGTTCAATACATTTCTGTAGCCTACTTACAGAAATCATGTAATTTGTTGATGAAATCACGAAAGCAATTTTGTAAAGTGTTGCGCAATGTTCCTGTTTTACGGGCGATACTGGCACGTTTCTTTTTAATTAGTTTGCGGCTTGGCTCGCCGGTGCGCAGGCCTAAATGAGGATGGTGGGAGTACCATTGTTTACCATCAAGTACCTCTAATTTGTATGCTGTTGCTGACCGCTTTGTGGTTAAAGCTACCATTTCCTCTGTGCCTACACAAAAACATGAGATAATCTTATTAGTGACCGCTCTTCGAGTCTTGTGGTTGGAAAAGTTTACACTTTACAACAAAATAATACACAAAATTATCCTGGATTTTTAGCTACTTTTAGAATTTTTAAGTTAGATCGATTTTTAAAGCTGAATACACCTAAGATAACACCCAGTAATAGGTAAGTGTTGGTAACACGTCTTCACGAAGCTCTATCTTTGTCTGGACTATAAAGATTCGGACCATAGACAACTTAAACTTTTCGCTACATCCTAAATCTATGGATTAAACACCAGCATCAAATCAACAGCATATAAGTCACAAATGTTGGGGCGGGCTCATCGGCATAGCCCACCACACTGTCTGGTTGGTGGACTTCACATGCGCTTTGATCACAGAACACGGAAAAAGCTCGCTACGCTCCCAATATTTCTATGGCTTTGATAACAAAATATATCTACTTAGTTCTTACCTATGATCTATCTACATATACCTACCTCCGTACGCACTATTATATATTCTGTGGTACTACCTATGTTCCGAGAAACTCAGTAGGTTCTCCTAAGTGTAGTAGTTAAATCCTTTGAAGACAAAAAATCTGCTCTTGAACATTTCCGTGAGTACATACCTAAACATCAAAATTAATAGAACTGTTTTTCCTGTGTTGTTCTGAAATTTTCGCAGCAATTTTCATATAAAACGTTGTATGTTTAGGACTTTACATCAAACAGCTATTATATTAGGTATCGCTCGGGGCTGTGCTGCGGTAAATGTATCTAATGGATTAAATGTTGAGCCTCCGAGGACACACGCAGAGGTCCTTTGTATCTGATGCCTGTAACATGCGCCTGGCACCGACATGTGGCCTTACTGACTTACTAATATGACTTGTATAAGACGTATAGCAATGCAAGTAGCCAAACACGACACGACTGGGGACTAAGGACAATTGAATTGTGTACGTACGTAGTCCTACGTAAAAATAACTTCAAAAATATTATTTACTAGGTACCTATTTCTGACTTTTTCTTTTGTTCGGCTCCTAAGGGTCGTAGCGTGATGTTAAGTATCCTAATACCTTCCTCAAGAATTGGGTTATCAATGCAAAAATAAAATTACAAATCCGTGTTCCAGCGTTGTAGCGCGTTGAAACAAACTCTATAAATGGTATAGAAATCATAATAGAATAAGGGGACGCTGTCGAGGGTATAAGCTAGTGTAAAATAAAACCAAGCATTACATTCAGATCATTCGATGATTCTTTATTTACACAGTGACGACGTTTCGGTGAAACTTTCAATACTTACAACCAAACATAAAGATCACAGGAAACTCACCAATTACGAAGCTTAATTGATAACGACCTTTTACTAACAATCTAATTAAGTAATCTATCTACATAAATGTAGGTAGTACTATAATAATACATATAAACTAATCAGGCCCGTTGATGGAGACGTAGTGATGGTGCCAACTGAGATAAGGTCATCTTCATAAACGGGATCGTATGTATAATTACTTCAAAACATCAGACCAAAAGAATAGGTAGAAGTTTAGATGAATCCAAACTCCGAACACTTAAGTGGAGAAAATTCACAAAAAATTTGAAATAGTTTCTAAACGCACAGCGGAATGAGAGCGCTATAGTCTACATTAAAGCTCAATTTCGCATGCGCGGAGTCCAAGCATTAGTTTGGGAATGATGATTCTGTATCGATGCAGGCGCAAAATGGTACCAAATATGTTCTCTGAATTTATACTCAGTTCTACGAGTCGAGATCCTAGGGAACAAAATACTAGCAATGGGTACATGCGACACATGGTGTATCTACTCGTAAGTAACGTGTATATCGTAAAACAAATTAAATGTACAACGCAGCTGATTTTTGGAATGTCGGCACTCGGCACTCACAACGAAATATTATATTGAGCTTTTTCAACATACTGTTATCAAATGTTTATGTAAGTGAATAATCAATAAATTTAAATATTTTTTCACCAGCACACAGACTTTCTGGGAGCTCGTTTCGTAGAATGGAGTAAAGAGAATCCGTATATCACTCTTAGTCATCATTTCCATAGGTCCGCTGGATTCACATCACACCGTGGGTTGAGATGCCGTCCCTTACCTTATCTTTTGATCTGAGTTTAAAATATAATAAAATTTAGAATGTCAACGATTTCCTAAACATATTACCTATTTAGACTTAACAAAACAATATTTACAACGTCAGACAACAAAAACTTTTTAATACTATAATTCTATGCAGTCAAATCTTTGACTAAGGCCGAATACGCTCTATAACATTTTAGCTTTTTCTTAAAACCAGGACAGAAAAAACTTATTTAAATTAAACAACTAATAAATGTCAATAATAATTCTATTAGTCAAACAGAAACAAAGTAATAGTAACGGTCGACCGCACGCTCAAGGTCAAAGTGTTTCCACTGACGTGCGGGCCACTGTACATTGCCGGAGAGGTGGGAAAGTGAACAATTCTAGGACGAGAGATTTTTAAAAGATTTTCTAAAATAACATAATATAAAAGCATTTCTAAAATACGAATCCGAAAATTGTTCTAACTGTTGAGGTTATACATAGTGCTTTTCGCGACTTCTGCGAGGAAAATACATTTTCAGAGAATGATTTCGTGTTTTTCTTATTTTTCCACCACATAATAATTTCTCTACAAATGCCATTTTAAAATGTACCTATTTCTGGTGCGAATTTGGTGACAAAAGTTATCAATCACGTTTGCCGTTTCGTGTATTTTCGGATATGTATTAGTTGGTACTAAAAATACTGACATTTATCCGACACTAAAAGAGATCTAATTGAATGTATAGACAAATACGTTGTGATTGGTCAAATGCTTTTAGTTAACGACATTGTAAGATGTTTCAAATAAGAGTACAAGTATTGCTTTGGGGAAGATAATTTTTTGAAGCTTTGGGGTCATTTTATAAATAACCATAATGAGAACTTTTCCGAGCAAAATGGCGTGGAAATACATAAGAAGTTGAACACAGTTAAAATATAAGAGAAATCATCAAGACTGACAAGTAATATGTCTGTGCATTTAATGTAATCTATTAAAGATACATAATGCGATTGTGCCCATGCGAGGTGATTAAGACATAAAACTTTCCAATAATTAAGGAGAGGCTTGGCCAGCTTTGGACTTACTTACTATAAACTGTTGATTCAAAGAAGTGTTCGTTCAGACCGAGTAATATTTGTATGAACGGTTGTATAACGGCAACAGAAATAAAGCTGGGTTGCGATGCGAGTTGAACGCTAGCCAAAAAGAGATTCGGAAACAACCATTCCAGAGAGCCGGACTTTTCATTGTGTTTAAAAACACGACGATGCATGTGGACAAATTGCTAGTAGTTGTTACCTTTTAGATATAAATGTATATATATTTGTATGTGTGTATTTTTTTGTTAAGAATGTATGTATGTAGATGTAAATGCATGCATGTATATGGATGGAATGCACAAAAGAATAGAATCAGTGCACTAATTCATGTAAAACTAAAATTATTTCAATCTATTATATAAATTCTAATATCTATGTCTACGTTTGTCGCTTAAATTTGACTAAATATTATAGTAATTGGCAGTGCTGTAACATCTGTAAAGTCTATATAGATTTTGTATACGACGGATAAAGATTACGAAAATTTTAAAATATAGCCAATATACAACAAAAGTTAATATTTTATAATAGTAAATTTGATTTTCTTTTGGCATCCAAAATCATTGAATTGAGCCTTTATTTTTTGTCTGACATAGTAAAACTAACTACTGCAACTTCAGATTTCAATAACCTTTTGCCATAGTGATATGTAAAATAAGAATAAATATCTACTAATTTAGAATGTTTTATTACTTAATTATATTTTTTTATTTACTAAATGTCAAGGTTGGTATGAATTTCATTTAAGAGAAACGTTGGTATTTCAAAGTTACTAACAAGGTAGAAAGTAGTCGTGATAAAAGTTTTGAAAATGTATTGACTATTGACAAACAAGGCTTTAATTTAGTAATTGATTTGGATTTAACAATAGTTTTTTATACAGCAAAATTCATCAAGTCGGATGTAGACATATTATAATAATTTAAATTTTATATTAGTCTTTTAAATAGTGAGCAATGATCCATGTAGGTACCTACTTAAATAATAACTTTTTTTAAATTTCTATGAATTTTACAGAAATTGTGGTTGTAACGCTACGCTACCCCAAAGCACGGACAATTCCTTGGAGACGTTCATACTTATAATGCTTTGGAGGATGATCCTAAACTAACAACAGAAGGGATTAAGCCATGTCATGCTAAGCTCTTAGCTCTCACCTTCTTACGTACGAGTACATAATAAACGGACATGTACCAGCAGCACGTCATCAGGTTGTGACGAACAGTACAGTCAGCATCAAAAGTCAACAAATTACTTTGCAATGTAAAATATATTTTGTCTACTATTTTTGAGAGAGAACTATAGAGAAAAATATAATATAGAAATACTCATATCGTACTAATTTCAAATCTCGTTGTCGGTAGGTACACATTCATTGAATTTTTTAAACGACATTTCAATAGAGATATATTTTTTCATTAGGAACTTTCGAGCTGACTGTACAACGTACTTTAACAAATTTAAAAGTTCTAAAAATCATATTTGTTACTATTCACATAGGTAATAATAAGCTTAGTTTTTAATATAACATTGCATTCGTTTCAATATGAGGTTGGAACAATAATAAAGTTATCAAGCAAAATCTATACTGTGGTAAGTTGACCAGTTGGCTACAGCGTAAGACTTACCAATGCCACAGAATATATAATACCAATGCCGCCGCGCGTCGAGTCGTAGGCGACATCAAAAGATGTAAGTGCCTAGCTTTCTGTGCTACGGATGCTACGCGCGTAGCACAGCGCAAAGAGCTTTAGGGCTCAAACAGTATTTAGTAGAATGGGACGTGCGGACCATATATTTAATCAGACGCACGAGCGGCGGATTCCGTTCAGGCACTTCGAACTGTTTTGGTCTGCTAACTTTTTATTATTATTATTGTGGTCTAACATTGTTTTTAAACATTTACCCAACATTATTATAATATTAATTAATCTCCATATAATTAAAGAAGCAACTATATCAACGGGATAATAAATTATGTCGTAACAATAAATAAAACTAACATGTCTATACTTCGCACTTCATTCCAGTCATCTAACTATGTATATAAGAACACTTTTATCTCTTATCATTAATAAACACAAGGAAATTGTTGCTACAGCAATGGTTCATTATCTCTATAATGTCAACATTAATTCATGTAACTATGTTATTCTACGGCTATTGAAGATTGCCTTGCGGGCGATCAGATGTGTTCATCCTGTACATCTGTCGAGAGAGAAAAAGAACATTATTTTAATAAGATAATGTTTCGTCGGTTAACCTTTGTGAAGATAAGATTATATACGGATTTATAACAAAAAGTGAGGTAGGCTGTGACGGGCCACTCCACTAGTTTTTACGTGAATACGTCGCGCCAGAAGAGATGTGCGGTTTTAATGTAATGAATGATTGATACAAACTTTTATTTTGTTTTGGTTAATGCCACTATGGAAATTTTTGCAATTTTCCAAATAAAACCTGTCGTGAACGTCATGTTAACTTACTAACCTGCATCCGGCACCAAACTTGCAGACGTATTCATGTAAAAATAAAATGATAAACTAAGCAACGTATATAAAGGCTATTCAAACAAAACAAATTGCCTCGATCTATAACATTTATGCGTACTGATGATCAATCAGAGGCTACACCAAGGGAATTTGAAGGGGAAAGGAAAAAGTGGAATCTAATGTGAAAATTGACAGCTCGTTTTATCCTCCTAAATTAAACAACCTATTGTCTATATTAATAATTTCTAATAGGCCCTTATCCTTTCTCCAACGTATGCCTATATATAACGATGCTTTCCTTTACCGAGAAGCATATTGTATGCTACGAGACTGAACATTCGAGCTCATTAACGAAAGGAGCGACAACTAATGGGATACCATAATTTTATTAATATTTAAGAATATTTTGCAGAGAATGGTAAAGGACATTATATGTCTAATGACCAACATATCGATAGTTATGTCAAAATGATCGTTTACATTATGTAAGTACATAATAACAGACATATCACAAATCACGTACATGATTTTACATTTATTTATCGAAGCATAATTATAACAAACAAAACATAATGGTTACAACATCCATGCAAGGAAATCTCGTTACTTAGCTATTTTATGAAATCATCAAAGAAATATTAATTGATCGATACAAATAAATATCAGGATAATTAAACCGACGCGACGACCGGTCACGAGGTTAGTGTGCAACAACTTATGTCTGTTTAACAAAAGCAAGGATAATCATAATTATCCAGTTGTTGGAATGTAGGAACTAAAAGTTTTATATACTTAAGTAACTTTTTTTATTTATGTCAATTTCATATTTTTATTTTTTTTGTAGTCTAAAAAACCTTATTTAAGCATGTTAATAGGTGCTAAACAACTGGCACAAGTGGAAATTAGTGGCGGCACATGGGGTAATAGTGCAGTGTGTGGGGGTACCATGCAAGTTTTGGGGTAGCATACAACAAGTATCTACAGGGCATCTTCAAACTACTTACATTACACACTAAAGGAGGGTAACGTACCTACTAACTGTATGTTTAAATAATCTCTTTCGAGTCGACAACTTCATGTCTTCTTTGAAAATGTTCGGTCTATACCTACCCTTAAAGGTCAATGATCTTTTTCTCCTCATAGATTAAGTACACGTTTATAAGAAACCAATCTTTATAAATTTCTCTATATTGTGTTCTAATACATAGTATTAATCTAACAAAACTTTAAAAGAAACAACAATTTCACACTTTAGCACTTTATAACGAGATTTGACTGCATGAATTTGGCAAATTTTCTATGAATTCACTAATGAAAATAAGTGTATTAATAAAAATGATGATCATGTCAACGTTTACTACTTACTTAAAGGCTAAAAATAAAACGTAAAATTTACATTTAAAATAACTAACTGGCAACGACAACTTGAGCTTAAACTATCTAAAATTTAACTTGTGCCAATAAAATATAAAATGTGTTAAATTGGAGACAATTGTGTCAGTAAAATATGTTTTTAAATGCTTTATGTAAGATCAATCGTTGTAGCAATTCTTAATGCTATAGGTTTAGTCTGCAGTGCAGCGCTTAGATCATAATTAACACTAGTACCTACTAATAAACAAATTGATAAAAACAGCTACAAAAGTGAACATCTTTAATTCATAGTTACAATAGAGTAGAAATGTAATGAGTCTCACATTACTAATAGTATCGCTAAGTCAGTCTAGTAGGAATTACAGGTAGGTAGGTAATAGGGAAGTATAGGGCATATCGGTGTGTGCAATCATACAATCCGTGTGAGGTAGAGTTGAGAATAGACCGCGGTCCAAGATCTTTGTCGTGTCTGATCCGAGAATTGGCGCGGACGCGTTTATTTTAAATGTAACTAGGCCATCAGCCTGAACACTGCACGCCTCCGTCCTTGCAGACGGAGGAAAAGCGTACGGGCGAATACGCCCTTTCGATGTATTTAAGGCCTAACAGAGAAAGCAGGCACGACAACGACTCCGTGAGATGTTTATCATGCTAGGGGTCGGATTGCGAAAGGAGATGAGGACATCTTTGAGGTGATCTCATAATACCCCTCGAACAAGCCCCTCGAGTTTCGGTCTGAATGTTATATTTGTGAATCCTTGTCTAATTCCTATAATACAGGAAAAAATCCTAGTTTGGGATTAGACAAGTATAATGTGAATGAATGTTATGTATGTTTTTGTGCAATATTAATTATAAGTCAACTTGGTAGGTAATTTTTATTTAGTTATGTTGGTTACCAAGATGACTCTATGGAGTTAAAAGACAAGTGATAGCGTTTTTAAACTTAAGGAATAATGTTGTTGTTAAATTATGTCTACTCTCAAGTAATTTTCATTGTTTTGTTAGTCAGTATTGCACTTACATACAGATCGCTTATGACATGTGCTGGACATCTAAGTAGGTACCTCTGTATAATATTTTATTGCACACATAAATACCTAATCTTGTGTCGAGAATCATAGACATAATAACGGTATTTTTTTTAGTTATGTATTTGTGGAGTTGTAGCCGGTACATAATGATTGGTAGTGTAAGGAATTTGGAAGTGAAGATTGTCACGAATAGAATTGTAAAGATGTCATCAGGAGATTTATATTAACCGTGCAGTACGATACATTGTGCATTACACATAGTTACTTTTTATAATAGTTCTTTTCTTTTAAAAATAGCGACTCTTCGAAGTCTGAAACATAAAATTCAATACAAAGCATCGGTAACTTTATTGTTTTGGAAATATATATAAATACCATAAGAAAAGTTTCTCTAACAAACTCAGTTGCACCTGGTATAACAAGATATTAGACACATGGTAGGTGTTTCTAGAATTTTAAAAGTCTAATTATCGTGACGCATTGATATGAAAGAGGAAAAATGTAGAAATTTAAACAGGTTTATTCCTAAGAGTGTGTTATTGGAAGGGTGAATTTAGAACCAAATAATTTTAGTATTCTAAGACAAGTGGATTTAGAAATGAGAGAAAAGCTTCTTGTAACATGTTCGGTTCGGGATTATTTCATTAGAATTTAGTTGGAATTATTTCTAAGTTATTAAGTACATATTAAATTTTATATACGTATACTTAGCCATATTATGAAATTTAATAAAGGGATGACCCAAAGTCCCTTTTTAAATGGCGTAAGTATGGACACAACTGTTTTTTAAACTTGAATTATATCCGCTCATTTCTAATCCACAGTTAATTGAGGTTGTAGGATTAGAGGTAGCTCTCAGAGAAGTCAAGGTCAGAGACTGAGGCGCGCGAGGATCGCGTGTAGTTGGTGGAGGTGCCATAGTCGGAGGTGGCGGTGGCCAGGTCGGCCAGCACGCCCCCGCCTCCCCCGCCGCCCCCGCCCGTACCTTGCGTCACGTCCGCCGCCGCCGCCTCCCGCTCAGCCAGTTTCTGCTTCAGCACTCGGATCCGCTCCTCCTTCTGCAAATATACCTTTTTACTGCAGGAATTGCCCATTACAACAGCTCTTGTTAAGGAAAGAAGAAGACAACAAGAAGTGAAATCGTAATAGTACATTGTTAACCTAGGTGTGAAAGTAACTTATTTAAGTCCCGAGACGGGGTTTGGCGCCCGACGCGTAGCGAGGGCGCCAATAGTTCGAGGGACCTCTAAATAAGTCTTGAACCCGAGGGAAACACTGTGCTTTTCATTAAGAATACACTGAAAGTAAAAACAAAAACATAAAATGAGTGTTAATACAAATCTCTGCTATACAGAAGTATAAACAAAACTCTACAACTCGAAAAAACAAAAGAAGATCGGATTGCCGCTTTCCCGTCTATTTTGTTTTTTTTTCTGTGGCCGGCCAGGTATTCTGCCATTATTTTTCATTTCCATCATTGAAAAAATGATAACTATTTTGCCCAAATCTATGTTATTTTATAGAAATAATTGACAGTAATAATTATAATAAACTCATTTAAAAATATATATTCTTTAATTATTACATAACTTTATGTTATTTCAATTTTACATCGTCCAATAGAAATGTCAAAATAGTACTAGTATTTTTTTTAATAATTCGACAGCTGTCAGTTGAAAGCGATTCTCCCTAGGGCTGAGATGTATTACTTTCAACCCGCTACTCAGGCAACTTCAGACCTTCTTTCAGAGTATGAGTAATGAAAAAACTATTTAAGTACCTAATGACTTCATAAACATTAGTTGAAAGTTTTAGTTTCACAGTTTCTAAAGGGCTTACGTATCCGAACTTTTTTCAATGTCAATTTTTTCAAAATTATTTGGAAATGTACCTTTGTACATTTATACCTATTAACAAACAGGATCATAATTTAATATTGACATTAAAATTATCATCCGAAATTAAACTCCCCGAAAATTTGGTGCGTGACAAGTGTCCTTTGCTGCTGCACATTATTCTCAAAACTGTACCATAACTCATTTTAAAATCATTGTATTTTCCTTTTGTTTGTAGTGTCTGTTCTAGATCGGTGAATACTGGATGAGGCCGACTATACGACCAGCTGGCGATGTCGGTGTAATACGACAAGCTGGCGATGTCGGTGTAGGGTTGTGACTATGGCTATGTCCCCTGCGGCGCCGTCGTCGTCGGCGACAATGTCGCGTAATAATCCGCATTTTACTCGATACAAAATATTCAACGAAATTAGTTTGGTTTTACGTAATATGATTTAAACTTCTTGTATCGTCGGAACAAGTAACCGAAAATTGTTGTTGAACCGCCATAAGTTAATTAAGAGTTTATGAAGTTTGTGGTTGTCGGGATATCAGCCGTTGTAGGAGAGGCTATGTAGGTATTGTTACTACAAACTTGATAATAAAAACTCAATAGAATAATTTAGATGTAACTCGAGATAATCATTATTATTAAAATAGGGTTCACTTACACATACTTATTATAATGATTAAAATTAAAAATTTGACAGTCATACATAGTCCTTGATGAATGTCCTTGATATCAGTCTGTTGTTGATTCGGTTAACTATCTCAGTTTGGGAAGAGAATAAGCGACAAGAAATCCAGTAAAATAACATTAGAATACATACATAATAAAGGTAACACCAAAATTCGACGCATTTACCTAAGTATTTGACATTTGACCTACACTCTAAATAGCAAAATACCAAATAACAGCACTAACGCAAAGGTAGTTTAATATTAAATAAGTACCTACCTACCAATAATCTCGTGAACTGATATCGACAAGCAATCACTTTCACGATTGCTTGGTGAATAATTGATATAACTTGGTAAAGCCAGCGCAGGGCTTATTTATTTCATCCAATTAACAACATTGCTATGTGTGTATACGTGAGAGACAGAAAGAAGTAGGGACATGGAGATATACATTTCTAGTTGCGCAAAATTCATAGGAATGTGCACTTCAATCCTTAGAAACGATATAAGGAGTATAAAATCGGAATACATCATCATCAACATACCGCCGAAAGACGTCCACTGCTGGACAAAGGCTTCCCCCAAGGTTCTTCACGACGACCAGTCCCCCGCCAACCTCATCCAGCTGGGTGCCGCGATCTTCACTAGATCATCGGTCCACCTTATGGGAGGCCTGCCTAACGCTGCGTTTCCTGGTACGTGGTCGCCACTCGAGAACTTTTCTGTCCCAACGGTCGTCAGTTCTGCGAGCGATGCCCTCTGTATTTGTTCCATGGCCCACTGCCACTAATTAAGCTTCGCAATTCTTTGAGCATGTCGGTGACCTTGGTTCTCCTGCGGATCTCCTCATTTCTGATTCGATCTCGCAGGGAAACTCCGAGCATAGCTCTTTCTATTGCCCTCTGGGTGATCTTGAGACTTCTTATTAGAACCATGCAACCACGTTTCGGTACCGTATGTCATCACTGGCAACACACACTGGTCGAAGACTTTCGTCTTGAGACACTGCCCCAGGCGAGTTGAATTCGACGATTGACCTCTGTCTCGAAATCGGAATACACACGACGCTTATGTAAGCTAGCTTATGTATACTCTAAGACACGACGTAACCTATAAGGTTAGTTTGATAGTTTGAGTTTAGTTATTGGTCTCAAACTTAAATCGTAAGTATGTGTTTACAATTTGGCCAGAATTAATAAACTTTGTTTTTGTAAACATTTCCATACAAATTAATTAAACCGATTTCTTTGTTTAATATAATATGTAATATAACCCGTTATTTCCGGAAATAAAAATAGTAGACTAGTGAGTAAGAAAGTTGTGCGTCGAGGCCGTACCTTTTACTATAATAGTTTTATTTATCTCCTGCGCACACCGACAACTACAAATTAAAAACCTGTTAAACACATAATCGTATTATAGGTACCTTCAGCAAAGGAGTACTCACTTGTGCTATGAGCTTCTGGAGTTCCTCATTCTCCTTGACGAGATCTCTGTACCTCTCCTCGTCGGCGGGCGCCGAGCCGGAGTTGGAGCCCCGGCCGCTCTCGGCGCGCTCCGTCGGGTGGCGGATCACTTCGATCACCTGCGCACAGGGTCTCACTTTGAAACAAGAATACTTTGATCACTGAAAACAAGGCAAGAAAATTAACATCATGAAACATTTAATAATAATAAATAGAATATTATAGTGTTTCCATTTTATTAAATTTATGAAGTAATGTCTTTTAGAAACTCAGACAAATTCACAAACGTAAGAAGGAAAAGGTTTCTTGGAAATTTCATTTCGTAAATACTTAAGGAGAAGATAGTTTGATAAAATAAAGCAATTATTCTAAACTGTCTACGTTTCTTCGTATGAAATTCAAATTTAATGTCAGAATGTTGGTATAGATAAATACCTCTATACAATTATTAATTGTATGCAGCGAACTATGAACGTACGCTGTTTGTATGTTTTCAAGCGATTTAATATAATAATAGGTATTGGATCATTCCTAGTATTCTATCGCTCGCGAAATTCAGACCGAAAGTTAAGCGAGGATAATGAAAAAGTAAAGCCATCCATTGTCTCTAATCCACTGGTTCATAAAACCGATAATGTGCGGGAAGTGAACTGAAAGTATCTGTTAGTTAACGCAAGGCATTAAATTCTGATTACAATTGCGAAGTTAAAAGGTTACGTGATGGTGCGAGACTTTCTACAAAAGTTGGTGTATTTGCTGGCGTAACTAGGTACTTACGTTCCTATTTATAGATTATATTAACAATGATACAAATTGGTTAAAATGATAGAAATTTATATGATTTGAAATTGTAGTTTACGCCTAAAACTGCTACTGTATCAATACGCTTATTGTATCAATTTCTCATATCAATGTTGAAAAAAAAAACCGATCAACCCAAAACAAAATGCTAACTGAGATGTAAGTAGGTCATAAATTCTCTAAAAAGAAAAATGACATTACTTTTTCACGACAAATCACGAATCGTTATCATTTCGCCTCGTACTCGTATGCTCCTCGGATGTAGCAATTCGGTTTTCTGAATGTAGCGCTATAAATTTTCTTGAATTTACTAAATGGCTCACTGTCCGGATCCGAATGAAATGGCGGCTACGTAACGTTACACTCGAAGTGATACCGATTACAGTTATCTTCAATATCTATCAATTACGATATACGACATAGGAGTAGTTTGTTTATTGGGCGAATTCTTGGGTATCTTTCGTGGTTACGAAGTTTATTCCACCCTGTATATTTCTTAAAAATTATGTTTAATTAGGTATCATCATCATCATCAGCCGGAAGACCCACTGTTAGACAAAGGCCTCCCCCAAAGATAAGTGCAGTAATTTGAAAAATAGGAGTACTCACTTTAGGAACGAATATAAGGGCCATGCTAAGGAAACAGCAAAAGACTATGGCGAGGGAGACGAATGCGAAGGCGGCATCTTGCTGGCTGGCGATGACGAGGGTGACAGGCGCGGTGATGAGGCACAGCACCACCACGTTGTAGATGCTCATGCCCACGTAGCGCGAGTCGTTGATCTGCCGCACCTTCACGGAGCGCGTCTCGTACGCCAGGAACAGGCCGAACACTAGCACCAGACCCTTGTACCCGTACATCACACCTAAACAACCACACCAATCGTCACCCACAACCCACTAGTTATTATTAACCACATAATTATTATTAAGCTTGCAAATGAGTCGCAACGGACTTGGAGGACAGAGATTTATAAAATGTAATTTATTGTTTACCGGACTCTAAATTACCTCATATTAAAACTCATCTTTCATAATTACCGCTGGGATTTCGGAATAAACGTAGATTCCGAAACATCTTTTACTCTTATTAAAAACAGAGATGATTTATGCGCTGATAAAAATGAAATATGGCTCAAGGACGCGGGGTAGTCCTAAACTAACAACTAATGGTATCCAAATTAGTTAAATTGCGTGTGCTGCAGCCTGCTGATTACAGCCAGAGGATGTTTTATGGAAAATGGACTTTGAAGGGAAAAGAGTAAGAGTTAGAGAAAGTTAGTAGTTAGAGCAAGAGTTGTGAAGAAACTTGCCGAGCCACACGGTGTTATGTTCGCTCTCACAGTGCTCGAGCTCCGGTCTTATGTGGACATCGTCGTCGTGATGCCGAGGCGCCTCCAGCGGGAATATCTCGACGCGCCTCTCCAGCGGGTCGCGGAGTTGCCACGCGGTCATCAGAGCCACGTCTACCGCCAGCAGCCCTCCCACCATAGTATACAGCTTCCAACCATGCATTCGCTTCTAAAACATTGTTACGTTTAGTCAATTCCGTTTTGACTATGTATCGTTCAAGATATATATGTCAATTACATTAAAATAGCAGTTGCCTGCAACTTCGTCGGCGTGGAATTTCAATGCCTTAGGGGTGGAGTTTAAAAAAGTCGTGGTTGTCTTCGTAATTTAAGGAATTTCTATACAAAATTTCATGTTTCTAGACCCAGCAGTACAAGCTGTATTCTATAGATCAGTCTGTCCGTCAGGGTATTCTTATACATAATTTAGATATATAAGACTTACCTTTGTATCAACCTTCGGTTTAGTAGTGTGTCTGTGAACTCGCCACACTTTAGTGAACATAGCACCGTAGGCCATCGAAAACCCGGTGGCTAGAAGCCACGCCCTGGCTGCGCAGACTCCCGCGAAGTGCTGGGGCTGCACCCACCGTCCGTCCACGCCCAGCGCAACGGCCGCACCCAAGCAAATACAGCAGCCGCATAGCATCACCGTATTGCAAGCTGGATGCGACCACTGGATCACTCTTGTCATAAAAAAAACATATCCAGTCAGATTCTAAGTTACGTGACCGTGACGTAAAAATATTTACGAACGCTCCGTACGTTGGGGTTTAACGACTGCTGCGATATCCGCTCGCAATAAAAATGAAAACTTGGAACCGAACTATTTCCAACGAGATGAAAGCAACCCCGACTTACGTGACTGACTTTTAAGGAAAAGGCTTTGGGTAAAAGGTTGTGAGGATTCTACGATCCACGAGAAGATTTTAGATTAGTAGAAGTTAGAAATGTATTTTATTTAGTATTAACAGTAGAATGTACCGCAATACGTCATATCAGCACATAATCAAGATAAAGGTATAGCATCGTATTAGGATTTACGGTCTGTAATTAGTCCTGTCAAGGCTCTAAATGAGACCCCTGTCAATATTGTTCCCAACCCAGTCCGCACTTTTGTATATCGGATTGGAGAATGTCAGATTGACAAGGGTCATGCAAGTTGGTGCTTTTATATATATACCTTCTGTGTCTGTGTAGGATATTGAAGATGATGAGAGCGAAGGCCGCCAGTATTCCAGCGATGCAGAGCGCCGTCATGCACGCGAACAGTGGCAGGGAGACTGTTCGTAGCTCGTTTACAACAACTGTGCGGTCCGGAGGCACTTTACCACCTGCCAAAATCAAGATTCCTGATTTCATGCCTCACTAAAACATTTTCGACGATCGTAAAACTTTCTGTCGTAAAACTGTTATGCCGCGACTAAGGAAGTGTGTTATTTTATTATGCTTAATCACTTTGATATTCCCCTCTCACCGAGATACTGTTTCTGAAATAATTTCTGATATTATGGCACTGAGAACTACGTTATGCTAGTCGCTTGCCCCAAAGTAATTCTTTAACCGCAAGGTTCTGGGAGAAATATATATTATTTTCTTTCATTGCTTTGTAAGCCGTACCTTCTGCGTACCCTTTAATTTTCCTAAAATGTTCTTTTTCTTTAGATCCCCTTTCATCTTTTCGATTGAATTATTGTTTGGGGTTTTGGGTAGCTGGTGAATAAATTATGCTTTGTGTTTTGTTTTCGTGCCACTACTTATTTAACAATTTGTGCACTTTAAAATTATGTATGATGTAATAATATTAAGTAACTTCGTTTAACTCATCATTTGTTTCTCGTATAAAAGTGATAAGATAACACCCACTTAGGTGTTCAATGTTCGCGTGTTACAGAATACGTATTTTATTTGTGCATTAAAGTATATTGAATTGTAAACGAGCGCGATACATACCGACCCACCGCTCGCGCTCCAGCCATGTGAGGTTGTCAGCCTGCGTGTCGTAGTAGCCAAGTTTCACATAATGGTTGTCAGTCAGCTGCTCGATCTGAGTCAGCGCTATCCGGTCACCTTGGGACGAGAACGCCACCAAACCCTACGACCAAATATAATAACGTTAAAAAAGGTTTTAGCATCGTGGAACTACCTACATTGACATTACTGTGACGCTGCTGCCACCTTCCTTCCGTAGCGGTTGACGTCAATTTATTGCTATAGCTGCGATCACCAAGATAACCAATATTATTATCTAAATTACATTGCAATTTAATTACATTGAAGGAAAAAAATTAATCACGTCGTAGCGTCGTCGTTGCCGCCTCTATTAAACTAGTAGTGTATGTCTGTCAATTTGCCAATGCCAATTTTGACTAATAAAGTAGTATTAATTACTACTACTAAGTACAAGTTATTCTCATAGAGTCATTGCTGTTGCTAAATAATTTTTAAAAGATTTTCAACACGTTTCAGTGTGATAATTTTGATTCATGCTCTATAATATTCGTTAATGTCACAAAGGATCCTGCCATCGGCTAGAATAGTATTAAAATCTCACTGCGGTTTATTACATATTATGTTTTATTAGTTTTCGTAGAGACCACCCCTCTCTACTTGAAAGAGTTAAAACGCTCGCTCAAGGCCGATCTTAAAAAGATCAAGATAAAAGTACGAGCGAGACGTCGTTCTATGGAAAAAAATAGAATACTATGATTTTGGATACGGGTGCCGTCCGTCAGTGACACTGTCTAAGGCTCTGAATACCAGTAGCTAGGTTGCTGAAATGGACCATTGCACTCAAATTAATTGAAAGAAATGCATTGGTTTTCTCCCTCTAGCTAGGGATGTCACGTTAATATTAACATTTTACATTATCTATTGTGTAAGATTAGAATGAGTTGGTGTCACCAGCCGGCTGCTCTATGGAGGCGTATATTTGTATCTAATTCGCGGTGTCAACTTAGTTGGAGAAATTCATGTATTTATACTATATTATTTTATTGTTATGTTATTACATTGTATTGTAACTTATGTCATTCCATAGTATGTTGAGCGGGTCCCTGCTCCGTAGAGGTGGTAGCGCCTACAAGCACCACAAGCAAGTTTTTATTTTCATGGTGACCGCCACTACGGTGATAATTATAGTGATAAGTTAGAGAATACTGACTAATATTAACATTGGAAGATAATTTTCAGAACATCAGACAATCATTTAAAATATCAAAGCTAGAATGTCAATAGCCAGAGTCAAACGTGACGCTAAAAGGAATAACTATTAAATATTAACTAACTTCTTAGTATCGATCCCCGAACGAACAATGTCAGTTGAACTCGCGGAAGTCAATATTGGAGAATTCTATTTCCACTGGCGGCATCGTCGGTACCTTTGAAAACTTATGAACGTAAGTTTGCCAGAAAACAATAAAAACTTTTCTTATTGTACCCAAAGGGTCATAAAGCAGATACTCACCGATACTCCGAGAAATGACGTCGAATTTATTGCTTCGTAGATATCGTCAGCGATCTTTTTGTTGGTGTACGTGAAGTTTTTGAGACTTAGACCACTTTTCTCCAGTTTCTCCATTGTTTTGTTGAAAGCTAAAAGAATACGTTTATTGGAAATTAAATCCTGCTACAAACTACAAAAACGGTTTATTATTAAACTTATAAAGAGACTACATATTGTCTTTTTCAGAATTTCTCAAACTAATCAGGTTTTATTAAATGGTCTGATTAACACACATGCTTGTAAAATGAAATTAATTAACAGCGGCTATGTAAATAATAGATGATGGCATATTATAATACATACATACTTGAATAGGTACTACTAATACTGATAGGTACCTACTGATTTTTTAATTTTAAAAATATTATTATTCACATTTTTTAATTTAGTAAGACCCTTTGCTTCGAAAAAGGCATCACGTGGAAAAGGAAACGCGTTTTATATAAATCAGAAACAGTAAAATACCCTCAGGAAAATTAGTGTGAGTGAGTGAGTGACATACCTAGTGCGACGGCCCACACAGCGTCATATGCCAAAGGTGCTTCTTGATATCCCTCTGGAAATCTCTCGCCGTCGATATCGTACCCGGCTTCGCGCAGGGCTTCGTTCAGGCGTGATCTGTGTACAAACCAACACTTAATTTCGGTCAAAGTTTGGGCCGTCAGCAGAAAATATACGGATCGAACGCCACAGAAATCACTAATACTCTCTTAAGAACACAGTCACATAATAAGCGCGCTTTGAAACGCAAGTAGCATCGCGCGAATAGGTACACTGGGTGGGTACATTTATATATGACATTTTATATACGTCAATATATCTACCACCAAGTGGTGGTCCACCGTTATCTGGCTGTTAGGGCTGAGAATAAGAAGCGGCGCATCAAAAATTAATCGTAAAAACTTCAATAGGAAGAGAAAGATAAAATTCAGATTAATTATACCCACTTCATGAAAACTTGTTTATTTCACTTTCTTAAAGAAAAGATAAATTACGCGCCTTGTTACTCGTATATCAATGGATAATCATAAAAGAATATCTGCGTAAATAACACCGTTGTTTCTTCTGCTAATGGTTGGATTCATGTTTCTGGATAAAAGAAATCATTTTCTTAGAAACTGTGTAGGTGCGCAACGCAGATACTTACAGATAAAAATACACTGCAAAGATGAAAAGGTTGCCGCTTTTCACCTGCTACTAAATAATGTATCTATACAGAGAGGTGAAGTGTATATAGAACCCGTCGTCGGTGTCAATAATTGATTTATACTTAATAAATAATAACCGTATGAGTACAAGTATAATAATGGTATTTTTTTTACAAATATGTGTACAAAAGAATATGTAGTACCTACCTAATATCTATTAAATGATGTTCTGTGAACAAAAATTTAATGTTTTTGTACTGATTATAAAGCAAAATAGTCATAAATCTGAGGTGGAATAGATGTTGGAGTAAATAAATTAAGCATTGGTTTACAACATAGGCGTCGTGTATTTTACATAAACAAAAAAAACATAATTAAAGAATAACAGAAATGCAGAGGTTATAATTATAATGTTGTAAATTATGTCGATTTGCGACTAAAGTAAACAATCTGATAAGTCTGCCATTCCTATTATTTCCTATACCATATCTATCTACTTAGTATATTTATGGCGGACAAAGGTACATGGGAAATAAAACATTTGTACTATACCGGAAGCTTTCTAACAGGAAACAGAGGTACTATATATCTATACTAGGTACTTATAAAATCGTAACGGGAGTAGTTCTGTACATTGAAGGGATTTTAAAAAAACTTTTGGGATACGTTATTTAACTAACCCCGAAACACTTTTTAAACATTTCTTGTCTATCTATTTGTACCCACATCATGCTGGAACTACTGGTCCGATTTGACCGTTTTTTTTGAAAGCATGTGATCTGACTTATTAAAATCGGGTGTACTTGGATTTTTAAAATTCTAACCCTAAAGGGGTGAAAACTAGTGAAAAGGGATATTAAGTATCTATTGGAACAAAAATTTACAAATCAAATTTACATGCCGCGGGCAAGTTAGTAAGTAACATTACGATACTTTTTAATGCGAACGAAGCCGCGGGGCATAAGCTAGTCTACTAATACAATGGTCAATAACTATTTTATTAATAAGACAACGGCCATCGCCGTTATACTACTTAGTACCGGTGCGCAGTAGGTATATCTTTCAAAAATTACCAATACCCATCTCATAAAACTTGATTACAAAAGTTCACACAATTTTCATTTTTAGTTATCAGAATAAACACATTTATCAACTTCAAAGCGACGCACACAAAGCGTTTTCCGAATACTTTTGAGATAGAGCTAAATACAGAGTCCCCTCACGAATCATGATATCGCCCATCTCTGAGCTTTTTCAAATCAGAATGTCGCACGCCAGGAGAATAGAATATACATAATAATATTAGGTAGAAACCGTAAAGTGGTGACGAGAGGTTTTATACAGATTAGGCCTTATGAATGGCTGCCGTCCTGCGTTTGGAAGACTTATTAAAAGGAATCGTCGTCACACTGACACTCACGCATGCAATTGTCTGTAAAATTTGGACGACTATATGTCGTGACTATATAATTTAACTAAATATTAGAGACTATACCCTGGCTGGAATAACTTAAACGATACTTTTTAACGCGGACGAAGTCGGGGCGCATCCGCTATTATGTAAGATAACTCGTATTATCCTGTGACTGAGTAAAAAGTCATGCGGTGCGTACCGTACTGAATAGGAGAAATAAGAAATTTGCTGTTATAAGTATATATATAAATAAACTGTATATGTTATAAATTTAATGTTATAAGGCCCAATACAAGGGCTCAATAGGCCCAATACAAGGCCCAATATAAGGCCCAATACAGACACTCTGATCTGATTTTAAAGTAAGAAATCAGCGAATGAAAAAATCTTATTAATAGTTTCATAGTCGGATTCCACTTAATGTTGGTATTGGACCCTTGTTGTAGACGGATATGAATAGCACCAATCGATGTGTTCCTGTAGAGATAACCGTACAAGGTTATTTAAGTCCACTTGATGGACAGCAATATCGTAAGAGCAATAAGATTAATGTGACGTTACCTGAAGTCCTCTGACGTCATCCCCGATATAGTAGTCTGGTTGGAGTTCTGGTTCCACATGAGAGCCTCGGTGGTGAGGTGGCCCTCGGCAGCCTCTCTCATCTGCTCCACCGTGCACTCGATGCCCTCTCGCTCCAAATTCGTCTCGAACCAGTTGTCCTCGTACCAGCCTGCATCAAGGGATCATTATATGATCGGAGTAGGTCGAGTTTTTATACCTAAAGTTAGCATGATGTCATCACCCCATTCCCGAGATTAAGGATCGATAATATCAAAGGCGGAAATCTGATCTTGAATTGTCATTTAACTTTCTTCTCATTGTACCAAGACCAGGTAGGTACTATTTTTCGGCACAACGATAGTTGGCCGCCTTTGATCTGTAGACTTGACAATTTTAGAATGTAACAGTTTTTTGTTGTATTGTATTTTTTGAGGTTTTTGTTCTCCATTTACGTTAAATTAACTCAATTTATTACCTATGAAAATAATGATTTTGTATTCAATATTATCATAAAATATATACCTAGGTGTTTATTGGTAGTACGTATTATGTTTATTAATCTTGTTAGTATAGAAAAGCAGTTTAAATAATGTAGTAACACAGCATTCTAAGAAAATGGTACAAAACTTAAATTTCACTTGCGTATTACACGTTTTTAGTTATTTCGGCATAAAAAAACTGAAATTAACTCCAGATGAAAAAATAATTTAGATAGGTACTTGAGGTTAAATATTATATATACATAACTTTTTAAACCAATGCATAATACCGCGATGATTATAATAATTATACAAGAGAAATATCGATAATTCTTCTTTACAAAACTGAAGTTCAGGCGAAGGCCGAGCACCAAATGCATGACGTCTGCGGCGCGTTGCGTGGCATCTCCGTTGTAATGTATGAAACTGTATGGGAGACGTCGCGCTGACTGCGTGGCACGTTTCTCGCCACGCGCCGCATATACGTCACATGCACGCATTTGCCGGCTTTAAAAGGTCTCATATTTAATCTGACCATAGAATCATTAGCATAAATATCTTCGTATAATATATCAACTCACACTACGTCGCAATGAGCTACGACGCCTTCTATGAGGGTCATCCTTCATACTTAATCATAACAAAAGTAAGAGCTTAATACTGAGAACAATAACAGCCACAAACAGGAATCCTGTCACAGGATGAATGGCCTTAGGGGCAGAGGAATTCCAAGAGTGGAGACCGCGTACAGGAAAGCGCAATGTGACACGGCATTTACCAAATGTAGCTAAAGTCAGCTTTTTTATTTAAATGAGAATAACTGTCATTGTCACACATTGGGTGGAAAAGAGAAGGAAATGACACTCCTTTACATCCGGATGTCCGTCTCTCACACTTATGTAAATTCTCATAATAAAAATAGAGTAGCGGATGAATCAGGAACCCACTATATAGGTCTAACAGTGCACAATGAGAGACTATGATGATAAGAAAAAATATGTCTAGAATCACTGCTACATAGCAGCGTTTCTTTATATTTTCTCAAAGTTAGCCAGCATCTTATGCGTAATTTCAGAAGTTTTGATAACGATAAGAATGAGTAGAGTTCAACCTAAGTATGTTAGTTACTAACTACATAGTAACGAGTTAGGTGGCTTAACAGAGGACACCGAATGAATTTTATTTAGAGTAAACCGAATCGAAAAGCAACGTCTCGTATCCCGTGAGAAAGGATGTGGGCCCCATCCTACCATTTATTATGTTAACACACGTATATCGTACAGAAGGTAAAAGATAAACGACCCGAGTGGAAATTTCAATTATAAATAAAGGTACTTTACTCAACGGCAGCGTAATTGTCACAGTATATTCCAATTATTCATGGTTCAAACAAACGAAAAATAATTTTACGTTATTTGTGTGTGAGCTGTGCCTCCCCCACGACCATTATTTATCCACTTTCTCTATCCATTTCCTTTGTCCTGTTTGTTGTTAACAAAGCCCGCGGCGGACGAATGTCTGTTTGTTGTGTCTCTACTTAGCTCGTGCGGCTGAGGGTGTTCTTACATGAAACTTTAGCGAGGATCACGATACGTTTTTTAAAAAAATCGACATAAAAAAACAATCATAGTGGGTATTATAATTGTGGCTTCCCAAACTAGGAATTTCCTCGTATTCAGGATTTTTTTAATATATAAATATTTTATATATTTCATAAGTACTATATTAGGTACATAATTACGAGTAACACTTGTCTAATCAAACTAACAGTCTAAATGTCCCCACTGTTGGGGGTCGGCCTACTCTCTTAACGAGGGTGTTAGGGCTAATATATTTCCAACCATAGCCCAGTCTGGGCTGGTGGACTTCACGTGTGCCTAAGAATTTTTTGCATCCTCACGATGTTTAATCAATTAGTTAAAATAATTTTAAAAATTCCCTCCCATCGTATCCAAAACATTCAAAATATTTAAAGCGGCCTCCTAAGGGCCTAATGACAAAGTTGCGCATATTTTAAAAACAACCCCCAAAAAGTTTTCCATTTGGCCGCACACACCCTTGGAATATGCCTACTTTATTCTCGTAAGCTTTTGTAATGTTTTCCCTAGATAGGGGTCAGAAAAAAACAAAGTTCATGACTTTTGATGAAAATAATTCGTTTTGAAGCTGTAGGCACACAAATAATAATAATGAATGTGTCGGTGCAGTGGACAGCCAAAGTCTTTGTTTTTCAAAACATCGTAAAGCTACATGATACCGTCACGTTTTTGTTGTCACGGTTTCTTCCCGGGCTGTCACATTGGCGAATTCGGCCAATCACATCTCGTAAAGTTTACTTCCGTTAATCAAATAGACCAATATTATCTCGCGTCATCGTTAAGACAAGTCTATCATGGTTTTGGATACCAGCTTTACACCAAGTGGCAGTGAAGACATTAGACGGAAGTAAGAGACGAGAATAGGGAATCATTTCAGTATGTTGACGTCCATTGCTGGACATAGGCCATCCCTAATGAACTGATCGCCACCACAGCCGGTCCGTCACCCTTGCAATGCCTCGTAGTCGCTTACGGCCTGGAGCTCTATTTTTGAATCGCGCCCTCCTCGTTTCGAGCGGTCGATTCTACTGATTTTTGTATCAGATATCGAAGGAAAATTAGTAGAATCGAACGCTCGAAGCGAGCGGAGCGATTTAAAAATAGGGCTTCTGTACGTTCTTTAGGTGAACGCGGCCACTTCAGCGTTGGCAAGCAGGAATCAGCGAAATAGGGAGGGCAGAAATTTGACCTGCTCGCTACTCTTGAAACTCATTATATTTGCTATTTTTATATCCACGGGTTTATTGCGAGAAATGAATATAAAAATCCGCAAATACAAAGAATATCTCGGAGTCGGCGAACGAACGTGTCGATTATTTTTATATGAAGTGATCTCTTTAGTGGGCAATTTTATAGGTCGTAATAAAGTTTTATGACGACACAGAAAAGATTTTCGGGGCCTATATTAAGGTCGACCGGACGTTGATAACCTGCCGAACTTGGGTGACGGGTTGGCAATGCGCCAGTAGCAGCACGTAGTATATACACATCGTATCGCCCACTGATCGGCGCTCCGGAGCCGCACCTTGAACTAATTTGGAAGCTGTTTGTGGGAAACAAGAGGAATTATTGAACGTAGTGTTTACATGCAAATTAGATACGCATCTTGAGCCATGTTCCTTCGTATAATGTACCTACATTATATAATATACATATCATGGCGTACGTGCTGGCAACAACTTTGTTAGGCTAGATACGGCTAATATTTCGAGTACCTACCAATATTAACAAGAAATATCAGGTACAGTACTGAAATTTGTTACAATATACCCCCAATATCGTAAAATAAAGGTTTCAGGCTAAGTATTACTGCTAAATGATTGTCGGCGTCAGTATTTACCTTAAGTATTTTCCAACTGAATGGATTGGATGGAAATTTTAGCAAAATTTCGAAGGGACATTAATGAGAATTGATTCAAACAAAAGACAATCACCATTCCTAACAACCGTCACGACCGTTCTGCGCGAAACTCTGATTCATGAATATACAAATCGGATTTTATTGCTCCTCTGTTCGGAATTACGATTCCGGAGTTAAAGAGGAAACAAAATATCGACCTAACGTACATTAATAAAGAGCAAACCGTGACATCTGCGTGTCGGGGAACGTAAGCTACTGTCATCCCTCGCGACAGGGGCGTGTGAATAATTTAAATAAAACACATAAATTGACCAGAAACGGGCTGACTCGGAGACAAACTTCAGTGAACAAACTTGGAAACGAGTTCAGTCTACATATTATAAAGTACGCAAAGCCCCGAATTTCGCACCCTCACACAAGGACATGTTCATTAGATGTTTATCTCTTGTTTCTCATTTGTGTATTATACAGATGTTTATTATGAAATACCTACACCGTGTGAACTTTTAGTGTGAGCCCCTGTGCCTGCTAGTGTAGTAGAAGTAATTGCCCTATATTACTGTCTGAGTGTAAATAGGTATCTCAGAAATGGTGAGATGGCAAATGTTAAACGTTACAAGAATAATTACAACATATCACTTTGTAACCATCCTGTGTTCAAGTAAATCCTAAACAATAGATAATGTTACGCAGACATGATGTAGATATAGATATATTTTTATTGCGCTCTAGGGGACCGTTACGTCGTCTACTGTTCCTTACTTTATCTAAGGATTTTTTCACACTTCCATTACTGTCGTACGCTGCGGTTGCTCTCTAGAGAATCGTCAGAGAAATTCATTAATAAATATCCCAGTATCCCGTGAGGGACATTTTAAAAATAAAATAAAAACTTCACGGCAAAGTCAAGATGAAGACATTAAACAAAGGCATAGAACAGAAAAGTTTAAATGTATGCCATACACAATATTGTACAATGAAAAACTGCGCACTTTCGTTATTATGCTTTCGGCAAACCGACTAAGTACACACCGCCGTATTTCTTTTTTATCCTACTCCATAAACAAGATGTAGAGATGAGTTTTATCCGCGAGCGAGCCGCGGCGGCGCAACACGTCAGCAGCGCCCTCACATTGTTCCTTTTATAATCCTGCCTTATTTCTCACAATTTATAAAGCTCTCTTATTGCTTACCGTCATCACAGCCGTCATCACTCATTTTAATGACATGTTGTTTTAAATTATCCTGGTGTGTGTAACTCCATGCGTACAATATGCGAGAGCTAATAAACGGAATCGTGTGTCACATCGCCGCGGCGGGTTAATAATGGCGCAGTTTGAGGGTTCAAACGCGCAAGCAAATTTAATGATAGAGGGTGTTAGCTTATTGTGGGGGGAGGCTTACCGATAAAGAACCAGACGTATGACTTCCCATAGAGGCGATGTTTGTACACTTCGCATAGGACGCGGCGTGCGGCGACCACGTAGAACAGTCCCACTATGACGCGCGCGTCCTGCCGCCGCAGGTTGCGCACGGCGTCCGAGGGGTCCGAGAGGAACGACTGCCTCGTCACGATTTCGATTCCCGTCATCTTGCAGTGAGCTTCCAGGTCTTCCACGGTCTAAAAATATATTCAGGTTATAAACTTGTATCTAAATACACTGAGAAGCAAAAATAAGTACCTACCCTTAGTCACTTACATATTATGAGGATATTTACTATTCTGGTGAAGATAGTTCGCTGAAGTAAAAGTAAACATTGAAGAGTATTTTTTAAACCTATAAGTTAGGCCGCTTCGTAAAAAGGTTTAAACAGTAATTAATACTGTTTATTTTTTATTTTAAGACTCTATCTTGACTAGTTTAGGAAATATCGTGATTTATATAAGTGACTATTTATTTTTACTCGTCTGAGACGATTAAGATCCTGTAAAAAATTTATTGTATAATTTTCTTATCTCAAATTCAAGGGCTCAGAACTGGAATCGTAAAATGTTCGTAAGTATCTCTATAGCTGCACTATATACAAGTATGAATTATTATAATATATACGTCGCATGAATATAAACAACCTTTGGTAGCAACAATTTTACGGCTGCATAAATTTTCAGACGTCATTCGCCATTTTACAGTTTTACACGCGGGAATTAAAGAAAATGTGTTGAAATGCTAAACAAAGGTTTCTTTTTTGCTACTGTGTGAAAGAAAATAGCAGTGCAAGAACGCTTCAAACCCACTTATACAGAAAAAACCGGAGCTGCTCTAATTACATTGAACTCGGCGTGAAAGGCCCGGCCCCATTCATTGCGGGAACTATACACACTGCATGGTCCTCGTTAAGTTCCAACCGCGTGCGGCTCTATAAATAGTATTTCAGTTTCGCAAAAAAGATAAATCCAACATTTGATGTAGTAGTTAGAACTAGGGTTAGAACTATTTTGTGTATAGTATTTTAAAATACTGTTCTTTGTCGGATACCAAAAAAACATGAAGTTGGAAATTTGCAGAAAATAAGTTTAGTTGATTTAAACCGAGAAAATGAGGTAATTCAAACATTAAAATTAAAAATAATAATTTTGAAACTCGTGCGTCACCTACACTTTGGCGACTTGTTTGATGATATTATTGAAGTTGATATAAAAGGTTGTAAACTTTGCGTTATTCATGCGAACGTACGTTTATTGCAAAATTTGTTTGACATTGTAGCCATAAGTGCTCGGAGCGCTATTTTACGTAAACAGCCTTTTAGCTGAACCTCCATTAGCACATAAAAAATGGATGGAAGAAAATTGAACTAAGATACAAACAATGCTCTGATTTGATTTAAAGTAATGTCAATATTGTTTTATAATACAGGTTGTCCACAGATCTAGATAGGTTGTCTATAATAAATTAAGCACAACCTAGGTTCACTAGAGATACTCGGTATATTAGTAGATACTCATACTGAATCACTTTTGCTTTGTCTTTGAGAGTTTAAAAAAATCTAATGGTCACTAGTATAGACAAAAGTGAACACTATACTGTCGCTGTTAAAGTTGCAACTATAGAAGCTGAATTTTCTTGAATAACAATTTCATTATTTCAGTGGAATAATTTAAAATAACTTTGATTCAAATTTTTTGTTGTTGTTTATTGTAATTTGCGGGTTATTATAAAGCTGTTTATGAAAAGTTCTTTAGGAGTGATAATTTTTCATCACTTACACCTACCAATATTTTCAGCATGACATGGTCAACTGGAAGAAATATATTTTTAGATTTTTACAGACTAAAACTGAGTTTATGATCACCTGACGATTTATATCTCTTTATTATTATGAATGTAACATATTATAAAGTTTAAACAAAATATGAATAAACATAATATTTTGACACATCATATTATCTCTTTATTCATCTCATAAAGTCATCACATCAAATCAAACGTGCCATAAATGTGTACCAACATTACCGAACATTCACACGAAAACCACACGACGGAGTTTGGCAAACGTAAAACCAAATATAAATATATCTGTTACAGAAAAGACTTGAGTGACTTTACTGGGATTCCTTTACCGCTATCTACATTCACACGCACTCCATAAACACTGCTATTTCCATAGAAATATACGCGTCGGAGACGATTCCAGCCAATCGGATCCAGTGAATAGGTGCCTGTAGGATCTTAAATTTCGACCTTTGAATTTTATCGAATGGATTAAATGGAGGGACGCGGAATAGCGCACTCAAAAGTTAAGTTGCCATATTATATGTGCCAGAAACATTGAGAATAAAGTGCGATGACTCCTCAAATACTATATATTTATAAAATCCTATACATAATACCTATATGTCAAGGTCGATGTCTTTTAAGCTGCGCGTCCACTTAGCCGCACCGCACGCGCGGCACGCAACGGATTGTATGGTGCATGGCGGGTACAAGCTGACAACATGTCACAATGTATAAAGTACCAAAATGTACAAATGTCAATGCACGTGGTGGAGATCGGTGCGTGCGGTGCGGACAGGTGGACGCAGCTCCATACAAATTCATACAAGGTAAACAAAAATTCGTTAAATGCGGCGCGGCGCGTGCGGTGCGTGCGGTGCGGCCAAGTGGACGCGCAGCTTTGTTCTCAACTCACAGTATTTTTATTACAATCACTACCTACTATATAGAGTGTTGCTTATCACGTTGTGACTTATCTACTCCAAAACCTCTAACATGGATTCAAATAGTGTTTTCATTGTTGGACAGCTTAGTTCTTCGGCAAGGTTTTAGGTTGCGTGAGAAATCTGTTCATTGCGGGCAAAGCCCCATGATTGTTTATTACAATAGATTATTATGGTTATGTTATTAATATGGTTAGGTAAATAAAAACAGAAGAAGAACACGGTACTTACCTATGTAATACAGAAAAAACTTAAATACTGCAAGTCATTTTAATTGTAATAGAAGTCAAAATAATATAAGAACACGAGTGATCTAGGTATCTGTTTATTGTATCAAAAAATTAATGAATGTTGTCATTCATTAATTTTTTAAGATTATGTTAAACATAATCTTTTTGTAAACGAGAATGGAGTCAAAATATTTTTATTAAGCTGGACCTCTGAAAGGGCCAAGACTCAAGAGTACGCGTTATAGTTAAGTGGTTTATGGGCGACACTACAGCGAAAATTTTAGGATGAGGCAAAAATGTAGGCACTTGAGATGTTTTCATGTAGGTAAGTGCCGTTCAAGGAACAATGGGGTCGAGACTGGGAGTTATTATATTCAGTTAGCCATTGTTACGAGTCAGAAATGTTGCAGACATGACACTCAACTATGCAAATACATTTTATATGTAGACTTTCGGACTTAATTGTACACTTCGACTCGAAATCAGTTTCGAAAATAGAACTTTCTGGGCAACCCCCCCGCCCTCTACAGCCAGTACGAAATATAGCATGAAATTTCGTTTCGTATTCGGTAAGGTTCTATTTGAGGTAAGTTTGTCCAGGTATACGATATTACCTTGCGGCTCCGTAATAGTTGGCAAGATATTACTGGCCATTCATAGGAATAGGAATGTTTAACACTAACAATAAGCCATGGCATAAATGTGGGTATAGAGAGTCGATCACGTTGAGGGGTTCTAGTGCATATGAAAAAGAACGTCCAAGTTACCCCAATGTAAATGAAAAACCAATCGTCTAGAAGGGTCAACTCTTTTTCCCAATGCAAATAAAAATCTACGATGGCATCGAGTATCCAGCGGTCGCTACAACCATTACTTAAAGGAAAAGAAATATAAAGGATTATCGGTATTGGATTGGGCACTTATGAACAATGTAACGTAGATTGCTACAACTTTGGAATTAAAAAAGAGTTCGTCGGATTGTCGAACGCCAATCACGACAATCGTTTGTGAATCGACAGAGAGCGCTTAGCGTGTCATACTCCACTTGATGTCGATACGAACAAGTATCTACTGTCGATCAAACCATTCAAGTCACGCGAGGGGTGGGCCCCTCCCTACATGGCATGGTACACCTTCGTACATAATGGTCCCATTCGGTCATAGAGCAACGCTTGGAGGGGAGTCGCCATACGCGTTCCTCTCTGCTAAATGTACAAGATCTGGAGTGGTTATGTGTTTGAAGCGACAGAGTACTTGGTGCAAGTATGCCACACGCACACGCCAATCCCCTCGTTTCTGAGGATAAGTTCGAAATCAGTATTGCAACTGTAGAACAATAAATTTGAATTCGACTATAAAATGTGAAAACAATAAATGGAAGGCATCGCAGACAAAATCACGCGACGTGATTGCCTGCGATCACAAACCTTGATTTTGACTGCTTCGTTTAAAATGTTTATAACAATATCATTTAAAATTATCTACGCCAGCTTAGGCCGCACATTTTCTCGTTTACTATCTAGTGAAGAAAAGGACTCTATGTACTATGAAGGATACTAGTTTTTTGCCTAATGTAGAAAAACATTAAAAGAAAACCTACCAGTTTCTACGAAACCACAAAGAAAGAAAGGACGTAATAATTACTGATAGTGAATCGGTACTGATGGTGAAAGTATGCTTTTATTTCACTGACTGTCTGACATGGTCGTGGGTACTTACGGATATGAAGACTTCCTCCGCTTGCTGTAAGATGGCGATTCGCGACCAACCGAACTTCTGCATGAGTTTGATGCGCGTCGGGTTGTGTACAGTAGCTGAGGGATGCGTCCGGAATAGCGTGGGGAAACGCGCCCGGTCCGATAACGCCGGCGACGACGCACCGTAGCACAGCTACAAATACAAACAAACTGTTACCACAGAACTCAGAATAAATAGGCACTAGAAATCGCACACCCAAGGCAAAAGTTTCGCTGCACAGCCAGAATGTAAAACAGCATAAGTGAAGTAGTGTCTAAAAATAGTGTGTTACCGTTGCAGCCTCAGAAAACAGAACTAACCATCAGAAGGCGCGTTCGCGCTTTAAAGTGAAGCCAAAAATATCATACCGAAACATATGGTTTCATACAAAGCTAGCGTTCCGTAGCTAGATTTTGCAATTCAATAAAAAAAACTTAGCGAAGTTTCTGCCAGTTTCGAGCTAGGAAAACATGTAAAAGGAATGAAAACAAGTAAGGGATACTAACGATTTGTTCTATTTAAGAAAAGAGATTTCATGTGGAACTGTGGACGTTATGTTACATTGACTGGCATACCTCGAAACTTAAGTACATGTACTGACTGCTCTCAAACGGTGAAGGAAAACATCGTGAGCAAACCTGCATACGCCGAAGAAGAAATTCTTAGGCGCATGTGAAGTCCACCAACCCGCACTGGGCTTGCGTGGTGGACTATAGCCCGCACGCCCTCGTTGAGAGGGTAGGCCTGAGCCCCAGCAGTGGGGAGATTAATAGGCTGTTGATGATGATGATGACTGGCATACCTAGTTACAACCAACGATTTTAATTTGTAAGTAAACCTGCTGTTTTCAGTAACGTACACGTTTGGGGACAGGTGGTGGGTGACTAGTTACTCCGAAGAAATTATAACATATTAATGTTTACATTTCTGGTGTCTATTACTCTGAGTTCTGTATTAGATCACACACGATACTTGTACTTGTAAATACCTAATTTGTTTCTCAGAACAATGAAACATTTTCAACCGGTACTTTGTTCGAAAAGGTATGATAAAAGCGTAATGATATCATCAATGTTCGGTGGAAACTTTGTTTTATCAGTCAATTTGTAAACAAATATGGTAATGGGACTTTGATTACGTCGAATATTAGACCTCGTAAGGCTTTTGTGTAGGTGCTTGTACCAAATATTTTCGGCGTAACTATACAACCTTTATAGAAAAAGGAAGTATAAAGCTATTATACTGTTAGAATAGAATCTTGATAGTGAAAGGTTTTATTATCCACGCGATAGTATACTTATAGTGTGTATTATAGATAGTCATTGTCTCACCGATATTGGTTGTATAGAAATAGAGATGAAAAGGTGTAGCGCGGAGGTGGTAATGAAAATTGCAAACAGTTTGTCAGATGGTCTGACAACAAAGGCAGTGAAACAATTATTGAAGATTGTATTACCTAAGAAGGCGGCAGAGCGTAAAGACGAGTTCATATCAATGGGACCAAATGAGTTTTAGCTCTTTGCTGAGTCACTAATATACAAAATGATGAATGGTTCCAATTCAAATAGACAACAATGAATTCTTTTATAAAATAAGTTGTTCAAAAATTCTGTTTCTATTCTGGAAATGGACTGAAAAAAAAATACTAAAGGTTCACTCTATAGTTACCTTTAGTTCACACAGATTAATATTTTTAATGTCTATTATAAGGGATACCCTTGTAGCGAAGTTTTTTATCCATCTATCTGGCTATATATCTGTCCAAGGTGGCGGATATAGATAACCCAAAAACTACGGAATTGAGCTTAAAATTTGGAATTATGTAAAATTTTCTTACAATGATGATTAGAGGAAATTGAAAATAATAATCAGTTAACAAATATGTCCCGAAATACCTACATAAAAAATACACGTCGAATTGATAACCTCTTTTTATTGAAGTCGGTTAAAAAGTAATTTTAATTAACGGAACCCGCTACCGTACACTTTGCTAAGGATATTGTTTAAGGGCTTCTTTCACCACTTCCTGATATTGTTACAGATAGTAATCTTAGTGATAAACTAATCTATCAGATAAATCTGTGTGATAGACTATATAAAATATATAAGATATAGGCAATCAGATACCTGTGAAACCAAAAAAACTGGCTATCTGTCAGGTAACCTGCAGATAGGGTATCTGGGACTTTATCAGCAAGCGGTGTAAGAGGCCCTAAGTGTTTAAAAAAACACAAAAGAAGTAAGTCTAGTGTAATGATGTTAGTCTTAATTACGAGTATAATTGAACGGACAGCAACTCTGTTATGTCAACAAGGAGTTTCATATCGCAGTAGCGCTTTTGCGGCGCCAATTAAAATTAATGGGAAAAAGGCTTTATACAAACAAAAGTTCGTTAACTTTGTTTTATATAGGGGTAAAAATTGTCTTGTTTTATCTGTTTTTGGTCCAACAATGATAAAAGGTAAATAGGTCATATGCTTCGTGTCTCTTTTAATTTAACACGACAGCAAAAAAATCGCTACCTACCCTACGGCGGAGGCGCCCACTAAAAATTGTTTAATATCATGCATAGTACCGACTTTTGTAAATAAAAACAATTAACATTTGAAATAAAACAATAATAATAATGTATTTGTTAGTAAACTGTTATTGTATGTTAGTAAAAATAAGCAAAAAAAAAATTAAGTTTTTTTCTGAAATTTCTTAAAACACAGCAGGAAGGGAGTCGCCATACCATCTTAAAAATATTGTAAAACCACTAGTTTACAAATTAATTCAGAGTATCATTTACTGCTCTGTACTGAACACCACACGGATATGCAACTTACCACCATCAGATTCCACATCTTAGCGGCCTCAGCGACTGTTGTACAGACTGTGGAGCAACCAGCTAGCAGTAGTAACTTTTGCGGCGGGTTGTACAGCAAGTTGTACATGACACTCGCACCCAGGCCCGGCTCACACTAAGAAAGAACAAAATGACAAATTAGGTATAATATTGATAAGAAATAAATAACAGTAAATAGTAGATTGGATTTAAATGAAGATTTAAATGATTCTGACGTACGTATAGCCGATATTAAATGGTCAATAGCCAAAATATAATCCACATGCGTAATTTTAGGTAAGTACGTGGTACCTATTCACAATATAAGGTCAAGACACACTGATCGACGGCCTTTGGCAATTTTGCAAGTGAAAAGTGTCACATTGTACATGTGCAAGGAACATCGCTCTTCACCGATTGCGTAAAACAATCGCATTTGTCCATACAAAAAGCACGATTGGTGTGGAATACCGTTCGCAGACGTAACGTAAACCTGCAGGAATTCTAAAGAGCTCAGTTATGTCCACCAACACGCACTGGGTGGTGGATGGTGGATTAAAGTGGCAAATTAATGATAATTCGCTGTAATTTTAATAGTAAAATGTATTTAAAAAATTACCTTGAGTACAAGGTTACGTTACTGAATGGATTCCCATTGGATATTTTGTCACGTAAATGACTTACACCAAGGGACATACAAGCCGTCGCCGTACATGTATTATTATGTAAATTAAAAAAGGTAAATAATTTTAAAATACCAGCGCTTCTTCTAACTCAAATCCGCTATGAAAACGCTCATTAAAAACATTATCATAATTGTTGAGGTCGACGCGAGCCGAGGACAGATGTGGGGGTCAGATTTAATTAAATTTATACCTAAACAACAGAAGTTACCTGAGCGGGGTAAATATTGCGGTTTTGGTATACACGATTACATATCGTCGCTACGTTGAAAAAAGCTCGTATCTTCAATTTTGTTTTCATGTTAAAAACACGCAATAAGGTACAAAAACAAAATGTTCTACCTATACTTAAAATTTTAATAATAAGAGAATGATGGTTCCATTTATAATGACTTGTAGGAGTTACGTCATCTCGCTCGAACGTGGGGTGATAATGAGGTTCGTAGGCGTTTGACACCACGTGGGGTTAGGATCACAGTGTCAATCGCCCAAGTGCTCTTTTTCAATGGGGCTTTTATTTCTCTACTACGAGTAACATACAATTCCACCTATGCTGATAAAAACCCACTTACATCAATATTATTATTATTATTTTATTTTTTATTTTCTTTATTTGGGACAACAACAGCTTAACTTAATCTTAACGTAACATAGTAAAATTTGCAAAATATAAAAGTAAATGACAGTTATCCTCGTTTTATAAATGGTGAAAGTGAAGTGCTTTAAAGTAGGTAATTATAATCTAATTATTAATAATAATAACACATGACTTTAAGGTTACAAGACAAAGGTTGTCTGAATGAAATCGCACTTAGCGGTGAGAAATTATTCTTGGTTGTGGTTTCAATCGTCTTTAGGCTGACGACTGGTTCTGCCAATGTCAAGTGTTTAGAGAGACACGGCCTCAATATTATTTGGGACTTAATCAGTGCTAATTTTCGTCCGGAATACGACACATTGACAGCCTTAGGCTTGAACCAACAAACTTAACTTTGTGTTTATCCAAATCGTCGATGTAAGTTAGTAGGTGGTATCAAGTTGAAATTAGTACCAAATACTGAGGTCTGCAGTCCCTTAAAGTTGTGAAAAAATAAAATTTCTAAGTCAAGGCAGTCAGAAGGTATGGACGATTTTGCCGCATTTTTGAGTATCTTGGTAATCAAAACCTATGGGGTACTTCTGGTTGACCTAGAATCTTGAAATTTGGCAAGAAGCAAGGTTTTATAGCACAAGTAAAGGGAAAACTCCGAAAACCGTAAATATGTAGTTAGGACTTACATCACAAAAAAATCTTTTTTTTTTGTACCAACAAACTTAAATTTGTGTATGAGCAAGTTATCCATATAAGTGAGTACCATGTGATATAGCTACTATTAACGATTATCTAATTATTTCTTTAATTAAGTTTGTACGGAACCCTCAGGGCGCGAGTCCTACTCGCACTTGTCCGGTTTTTTTTCATTATAAATAACTCTACATAGCCAACAATAAGCATCGGCTTTCGATTAAACTCTCACCGCGTCCCCTTTAAGTATTTCAGATTTGTCAACTGCAAACTGGGTGGAAATGTCAATTTGCTGTTGAATGTGAATCTATAAAGTGGGAAATTACTTCGAACCGGCTCGGATATTCTATCCAATAAAATTTTCTTCCGTGAGCCATTCATAAATTCTCAATAATTGAATCGAACGTCAGGTCCACCCCCGTTGCGATATCGAGCCTATGATTATAGTTCATTTGGATTAACTGCCGTAAATCGGAACCGTTGCCTGGGACCGGAATAATCTTTCCCGTTAATTACTGGTCTACAGCTGGGCAGGATTTTCAAACTTAATGGATTAGGTGCTTCACACTGTGATGGGCGTCAACACGGTGTGTCCATTACGCTGATTAAAATTATAACATAATTGACATTTTCGTCGCCAGTTCGTTCGCCGGACAAAGTACAATGTAATAGTTAACTTATATTAACTTAAAAGTATATCGGAAAAATCTGTAAAGTCAACGCTGACGAATAGAGACTGTTAAACGATTCTCGCCTGACGGGCGGTGGCGTGTGGTAAGGTCTGCGTAGGGCAATACAAAAATATTATATTAAATTACAAAAAAGTCAAATGTCTAATCGTGAAATATATAAATTACACTCTCGGATTTCAGAGAACAAAATGGGGTACTCAGACAACAAAGGCTCTGACTCATTTGACAGAAACCATGTACTCTCGGACTATTTTCGGACGTAATGCATGAAGTCGATTTCAGTTTACCTTATACACGGTAACCTCTCCTGAGCGAACACGAGCGCAGTGACCATCAGTTACTGAAATCCGGAGTACACTTATCGATTCAGTTTGTTGTAGTAAGTAGACTTATAGAAAACAAACTGCTGAGAGTTTCACCCAACTCTCTAATGTGTAAGCAAAAGGAATTAAGTAATTGTATTTCTCGCATACGATAATCATGCTAATCAATCAAAGCTACAGGATTCTATCATTCGAAATGAGTAATCAATCAATCACCTTGCTGTCGTTGCTGTGCAGTAGCAGTTTAAAGCCGGACAAGAGGTCTGAGCGCGCGTTGACGTCTGCCAGCGCGAGCTCCGCGGCGGGCATGCACGCCTGTCCCCCCTGCCACCCGCCCTCGCCCTCCATGGGGAAGATGCCGCCGATGTGCAGGTCCTCGTCGCGCCGGCCCTCGCCGCGCCCGCCGCACCCGCTCAGCCACAGCACCAGCAGCGCCCGCGCGCCCCGCCGCCCCCCCGTCCACACACGCACGCCGCGCACCACACACTTGGCAACAAAGAATAATTGCACTATTGCTTTCACTAATAACGACCTAACACCGTACACTGTCCTAGTTCGAAAGTTAAATAAATTATTTACATCAGTTTTTAACTTCACCTGCGGCCGTTTTGAAAAATTGAAGTTCGCGCGCATCCGGGGGAGACGTGCATAAGCATTTTGATATAAATGTGATATCACCCGTAGAGATTGTAGACATAGCCTAATAAGCGTGAAATTTTCTATACAATATGGCGTGGAGGGTGGAGTGGGGGGCTGGGGCGCGCCGCGCCGGGCCGGCCCAGCGGCCGCGGGCTCGCCGCGCCGCGCCGGCCCCGCCGCGGCCGGCGCGCCGCCCCGCCGGCCGCCCGGCAGGGTCATCGCTCGCCGCGCCGACATGCTGTCATTGCTCGCCTCCTCTCTCATTGTCCATCTTCTCTTCTGCAACAAACAGTTTACACAGTTTAGGTTTGAGTTTGCAGCGTACTGTCATGCGCTACCTAGGTCTGTGTTACTAAAACAAGCTTGGAACTAAATAGTAGGCGCTACCTTTACCGATAACTTTGTACAAACTAATTCATTCAAAGATATAATATATTTCACTGTATCTAAATCCGGCTTGTGATGTAGGTACTCGTATTTACGACCACATTGTTTGATAAATACCCCAGTACCAATGCACCTAACCTACAGACACCAATCCGTAATCGACCATTTGAATTGCCACTCGAATCATACCGTTCAACGAATAATCTGCAACGGAGACGCAGATTTTTTTTTGGAAATTTTAGATACCAAACATACTTTCAGTGATATTTCCATATATTTATAAAGTAAGTACCTACTATCATATCTTATTTCAAAATATTATTGCTACACCCTATACGATTATTGACCGAGCGAGCGAAGCGAGCGAAGCGAGCGAAGCGTCTACGTTTCGAGACTGGCCAAAAATGCTCTTGTCCGGCTGTCTGTCTGTCTGTCTGTCTGTCTGTCTGTCTGTAATTCTCTACAGGTCGCATTTTTCAACCGATTTTGACGAAAATTTGGCATATGTATAAATTAATTAAACCTACAAAATGAGTAGAATAAAATTTTGAAAAACATTTTTTTTAGAGTACCTACCATACTCGCAAAGTGGGAGTGAACTTTTTTTTTCTTGTGAATCCCATAGTGTGGGATATCGTTGGATAGGTCTTTCAAAAATATTGCTGGTGTGTGAATACCATTTTTTCGATTTAGGGATCCGTTGGCGAAATATTAAGCTTTAAAGCGGTAATTTTTGTTAGAGTCACGTGTCCCCCCCCCCTGCCAGCTAAACGGTTGCTTCTGGAAATGTGAAAAAATTCATGGCAGTAGCATATATAACGTAGTTACAAGGAAAACTATTACGGCTAAGTAGGTTCTATTAGTTTTTGAGTAATAGTGGATCGACTTAGGAAAGTTGAAAAAATAAATTATGTTCATAGAACTGCATACGTAAAATGGAAAATTATTTTTTTCCGCGTGATATCCATGGTGTGGGGTATCGTTGGATGGGTCTTTCAAAAATATCGCGGGTGTGTGATAAACATTTTTCGATTCAGGGATCCGTTTGCGAAATATTAAGCTTTAAAGTGCTAATTTTTGTCACTTTAGTAGGTACTTTTTCTGTTTCCAAAGTTGACTTTTGTTGGTTTCTTTTAGGTTTGGTTTATAAGGGCTGGCGAGGTCTACTGTTCTCACGGAACTACTAGTCATAGCTATTCACCGATATGAATTGACGTCAGTCGCCGGTTGAATAGCTACGGATTTCATTTAAATCTGACATCTAATAGACCGCCCCCGGAAACCTTTTCGATCAAGTAACAGAGAGTAGCAAAAGCAAAAGAATCCATCTGACTTTTGAACAAAAAAATCTGTGCTTTCATATGAGAGATATGAAAAATTTTTGCAGTGTCGGCTACAAAAGGCTCGATAATCGGCTCTGAGAGCGTGCCGCTATGAAATGGGAAGTTAATGATTCGTGGTTCATTTTCTGTGTAATACGGGTTGGTAATCAATTAAATGAAAGGAGGAAACATATGGGTCAGAGAATATGGCTTTCATCACTACTAATTATAAATGAAACGTTAGCCGGTGTGTTTGAACACTGTCACTATCAAACTGGAACATTATTCTGTAACTTTCAAACGGAGGCTGTAAATATAGCTACCTAATAGTAGGTAATACGAAGTTATCTAAAACATGATTAAATTATCCAGTCGCCATCATCATCAATCGGGCTATTCATACCAATCAACGGTGCCACGACATTCGTCAATTTACACTAAGAAATACTTTTTATTATATCAAACGCTTTTATATTTTAATAAGCTTTCGGTTCCACCGTTGTGATTTCACATATTTCCGCCTGAGTACCATCTTATTCAAATAATAAAATCGTATCCTGGTTTTCGCTAAATCAAGTGACATCTCCCTTCTGCTCTCAATCCGGCAAACAACAACAATTCAAATGTATTGGTAAACACGAAAGTGTCGTATATGTGACAGCTATGGCGCAAGTGTAGCCTTACGTAACACAAGTGATCAATCAGCACGAGTATCCTGTGCGCGGAGACGATATGTCAGTTTATATTAGCTATTTACCAGCCGCCGCGTCTCCACTTCCCATGTTACTTCTCATCCCCACCACCAACTCAATGATTTATTACTTTCCGCCCACCAAAGTTTCACCCCATTCGGGAGTTAAACGAAATAAAAACACGCTATTACAAAGTTCGCCTTGCTACATTGTAAATGCAATTTTCGATGCATTTTAGCTGAGATGACAGTGCAGAGATCGAATGAAAGTTTCCTCAGAACACAGAGCGGCAGTAAATTCGATATTTTGTTGGCAAGCCTGCTGCCTGCACGCTCTAGAAATCATTTTTCAAATGGTATTTTCAGATTTGTTCCTTTCATGGCGATATTTCAATTCAGGTCAAAAGGTTTCAATTTTCCCCGATAACGAGTAAGTAGGGTAAGACATTAAGTGGTGATAAATAGAGCACAGTAGACAGCTATATGGCATCCTTCGCCTCAGCTTCTATTTTTGTTATTGCTACGACTCCATCGGAATGAACGTGACAATTTTCCCGTGAATGTCACTTGCCTGGGGAGTTATAAACAGCGATGTGTACAAAATTTAGTAATGAAGTTATTATCAGCGAAAGCCCGATCATTCTGAAAACACTGTGCAAGTCATGAGCACGAGCCCACCCCTGATTCTGGCTAATCAGAGAGAGAGAGAGGTCTCGGCACTATTTTTTTTACTGAAACTAGAACCGTTGCGTACAATAAGTAAAATACGAAACTTGAGCCATCTATCTTAATGTAATAAATATTACCAGCTGTTGTCCGCGGCTTTGCCCGCGTGGAATAAGTTCTTCCGCGGGAACAGTTTACCGCGGTAAAAAGTAGGCTGTATGTTATTCCATGATATACTTAAGTTGTCACTGTACCAAGCTTCACCAAAATCCGTTCAGCCGTTACAGTGTGAAAGAGTAACAAAGATCCTTACAAAGTTACGGACTTTCGCCTTTATAATATTAGTTGGATTGTACTGTACTTATTTGTCATTGTTTCAAAATACGTAGACAGCACAGATGCTCAGACGTTACTTAATACTTGTATCTTATATGAATAACAATTATAAAATCATTTTCGTCACTCTATATGTATGTAGGTAGGTATAACCAACACGAAACCGACTAATGTTGCGGCAAAGTGAATCAGGAATCGTATCGTTTTAATAATCCATGATAAAAGACAATAAAAGTCACATTGGGCTTAAAGACAATTCACTTAGCTCCCTCAAAGTAGATCGGTGGCTGGTAACGTAATCAGAGGCAGCTATTGCGGCAAATTTCTAAGGAAATCACATAAGACCCAACGAGTCGGCTCGAACTCTACCTCCATAATCATAACGATTTTATGCAGAGTTGATTTGGAAATAGCATCAGTAATAATTACTAAAGAAGTTTGTGGCATCTCTTTTATATTTATAAGATAGGGTCCATTTGATGGTGGATGTAAATTATTATGGTTAGGTATATATTTTTAGCAAATTGAAATTTTAGTTTTTTTATAATTTCAACAAGAAGGCCGCCTGTCTGACGATAATGGACACAGATATAATCTATATTTTTATTTTTAGTTGCTTTTTTTTGCATATTGTGGGCATATCAGGAAGTGGTCAGATCCAGAAACAGGTTATAGCTACAAGAGGTTGAATTAAGAAGACGGTGTTATAATTTCCATTTGCGAGTGGGCTTCTACTACTAAGTGACTACCTACTTACCTAAAATTTTTAAGTTAACCTAAAGATAAATTAACCGTCCGGTATTGAGTTTTTCTTCTTGATGATACACAATACAAACAGAAACGATAATACTAAGTAATGTAGAATATTCCTTTTAATTCTTAAATATATACCTACCTACGAGTATATTTGCAAGTGGAGCCTTATTTTGAGGCCACTCAGACAAAATTCCTTATTCAAATGCTACGACACACAACAATAAGGTTACGCAAGCTTATTTTGCAATGTAAATAGAAAAAGGAAATTTTCGACTTTTTATTTACATTCCTCCTCTCAGCTAAAATGGAATGTTAGTCTTACAAGCTCGCGATATAACGTTACACGAATCGCATGGATTTAATTTCTTTAGCTGGTATCTTAATGTTCGATCTCACCCGCGGTCGTCCCAGTAGGCGCTCCGCGGGAGGTTTCTCATAAAAAGAGAACTTTGAATCATATACCCAATAAATAACATAACCGTTTAGCAATGATTTGTACCTACAGGGTTTCTATCTGCAAAAATCGTGTAATTTATTTATTTTCTATCCATTGGATATATTAGGTAGGTATATTTATTTATTCACATGATTGAGTATATTGCCAGTTATACGAATATATATATGTAATGGTTAACTCAAACTTTATAATCGATCATCGGTACTTAGTTGACTCACTTCGTGTCATTACTTGTGTTAATGGCTAAATAATTGTAAAAAGAAGTTAGTGACTATTTATCACCTTCAATCAGTGCCATAATCACTGTTAATCACCAAAATACTCGTTTGAACTGTGAACTGATCTAAGTATATTACAACGTCAAGCTATCGTACCACTCTCAATACATTGTAGCGATCGTGGTGAGGGATAGTGTCGTAAAAACGTGTATTTACGAGCCAGTTATGTCCAACGAAGGTTTCAGAACATTAACCGTTGATGCGAGCTCGGGGCGCGGAAACTACGCGCTAACCGCAACACTGTGTGGTTAGTTACTCAGGGCGCGCCTCCTGTTGACGGCGAGGCGGCGGCGGCGGCGGCGGCGGCGCGAGCGTAGGATAAAAGCAGCATAATTAAATTAACCACCTACAGGTGCATGAGGAGTGGTTACTTTGAGTACGAGAGCGAACTTTGTTGGCCCTCTATAACCTTTACGTGGTAATAAGAGAATGTTCAAAAGAGACTTTTTGTTTATATTATACATACTAGTTTTAACCCGCGACTTCGTCCGTGTGGAAAAAGAAACGCCTCCCTAGGCAGATTGACCGGTCACAACAGACTGTTTGTGTTATTTTTTTACTTATCGCTCAATCAATAGCGAAATATAAAGGTAGGACTGCACCATCTCTTCACCATTTTGAATAACGTATTTATTTAAGCTCGAAACCAAGAAGTTTTTGAATAAAAATTATTCTGTGTGTTATCCCAGGCTGTTCCAACCATCAAATTCCGTTAGCAACAGAGAAGCATCGACCTACCCGCTTCTTGGCATTTCTATTTAATATTTGTTTGATTATAAATGCAGTCGTAATGTTTTTACGTTTCATTATAATATGCAGTCATTTCACAAGAGGAGAAGCTTCCTTGCAGTCCTCCATCCATGTTTTATGACGTTACTCTTAGGTAGTCTGTGAAAGCGCACGAAAGCAACGTAAAAATGTGATGAAATTCAAGCAATTTATTCTATTATGCGCCGGATCCTGAGAAGTGAACGCACAAATAATGGAAAGGCGAGCACGTCGGCATAATGGGGCTGACGAGAACCCAAATCGTAATCGGTTTTATTCGACGTCATTTCTACAGTCCCATTTCTCGACATAGTTGGCAGGTTATACAGAAATAAAACAATGTCTTTTGGTCTATAGCAGACACATAGTAAGTAAACTTATTACGTGACGCTATACAAGGCGACACGAGGCTGCAGTAGCCACGCCCACGAGCCACCTTCTACATGAATAACAAATGTTCTTTCAAAGACCCGACGCCTCTTCACTGAGCACAATCTTCCCCCATGATACAACTTTAATTGTATCCATTTAACTTTTGGGAACTCCTTCGAATTATATATTAACGTCTCGGCGAAGTGTGACGTCAAACAACATTAAAGGCCAACGGTGAATATCTCAGTCTGTTTGAAGAAATTGTAAATAAATACCTAAACTTTGCCTTTTTAATTCGGCTCGCGAGGGCTCGCTCGACGATTGAAAGCTTGCCTTTACTTGGCACCCTTAGATGTTTTATGCGCACCTCCGATATTTCTACATTTCCCAACTTCGTTATACCATCGTATAAATATACTTAAATAAGTAATGTGCTTAACACGAAAGCACCTTGACTTTTCCTTTTTTGCCTCGTGTCAGGGTGAAACTACTGTCTTCACTCAACTTTATCTTCAATTACAACGTTATTTCGAAAGTAAGAACGTTATAAATAAATAATATAAAGTATTATATTTATTATTATTTTATTAATTAATTAATCTTTATTAGTTTGGTTAAAGTACCAGTAAAGAGCCAATAGTATGGGCCGATAAGGTGTCCCGAGCACAAAGAAGTAAGCGGTCGTTTGTTCGGGCGGCGCGGCGTCGAAAGGAAAAGCAATTAGCTGGAATGCAAATAGCGAAATGTATTGTGGAGTTGAACACATTTGCATGCAAAGTGCGGGGCGCGCCGCTCAGGGGCCTGGCGCACTCGTGGCCGTACACGATTCCTTTCAAAACTTTCATCGTAAAGTGAAAAAATTGCAACACTCAGTGTAATTTCATTCGGCTATTTTGCTTTTTCACGGGTACCTTTACAGTCAGTAGAAGAATTATTCAATTAGTTAGCAAACAGCTCAACTTGGTTCAATTCAACTAAGTACCTACTTTATGTACTTAATATTTTTTTAGGTTCGCTGAATTAGGTTTAAATATAAAAAAAATCCTATTACATGCTTCGGGTGACGGCAAGTGATTTATTAGCTTCATTAAAAGTCAATGTTATGCCATATTAATCCTATATAATAAGCATAACTACCTACCTTTATGGCTGCAACATTGTCACCAATTCATTTGTGTGTTGAGAAGGCGGTATTCTTGTAACAATTTGCGCTGGCGCGTCTCGGCAGGCCATTCCGCGGCGCCGTTTGGAGGAATTGTCTAATTAACCTGCCTATTACACGATTTATTGCCCAACCCGCGCCCTGGACGCTCCGGGGTACGGTAATTCCGCTTCAGCCCTTATTGATTGTGGTGTTACAAATAAATCACTGATGTCCTACATTCGCCAGATGGCATGTGTCGGGGAATTATGGCGAGTAATGGTTTCAGCGTTCCAGAGAGCGAAATGAGGAAAATGAACATTGGATTTAAATGCAGATAGCGAGTATTTGATGCTCTTCATATTTTACGATAAAATGAAAATACCTATATTATAATTTATTGTAATGTGTGCTACTGGAAAACATATAAATTGTTGTTACAGTACTGTCGTTGAACTCTTTTAAAATACTTTTTATAATCAGCAAATTATTTCGTACTGTGAGAAATGATAGGCCCTACCTATTATGTATTTTGTGGCCCTACTGTAAATTTCAATTTCTAGCTTAGTATTAGGGATAAATCATCGTTAGTATCTAGTGTTGCTAACATCAAAATAACGTTTCTAATACCTACATAACTATACGGACTTGCAGCTCGAATTCAATACAAAAGACATCAACGGGCATCCATTTTTTGAAACACTTAAAATATAATTAAGAAAAAAAAGTTCTACAAGATCTTTACTATAAGGTATTAGGTACCTAATTAACTACACAATAAGAAATTTCATAAAGATGAAAATCTTATTCTATCGATTGTCTTGCCTCCGAGACAAGATCGTGACAAAACCTAATGACAGCCACACCCCTAAATATTGAAGGCAAGGCATACAAGACTGCAGTCTTTTGTCTGATACTGTGATCAAAACGGATAATTTTACAACCAAATGTGAACTAGTTATTCCGTAATTGTAAGTAAAGTGAAAGCGCCATTTAAATCAATAAATGTAATTTCAATCATAATTGAAGTTAATCACATTTGCATTAGACCTGAATTTTTAATTAAAGGACCGACTGCATTGTGAGGTTTCCTTTTCAGACCATGAAATCCTTTAAGATTCTTGAAGCTTCAAGAACCAATAAGTCTGCAAATAAAACGTGTCACGTCACATTTCAATTACTCCTGTGACATGTATATCTTTCCCGGTTACATAAAAAATCGGCTTATGACATATTAAAAGGTCTCACAGCATTTTTCCCATATTTTCCACATTTGGCGGGTGTCGTCTGTCTTTTCGAGGGATCATAAAGGATGGTATTGAAATATAAATAATAGATTTTAACGTACTCGCTAAGTTGTTTGTAGGTATTAAAATATGTGCACGGTCCCAATGGGAGCGAACCAAAGGATTTGTGGAATTAGGTTTTACTTATTAAAGGTACTAACGGATAATTAGGAATTTAATTAATAATAAAAAGTTTTCGCGATTATAATTATATAATTATAAACTACTATTAATAAAGCGATAAGTATTGTCACCTGTGATCGATCACCTATACTCGGAGCACCTCTATTTAGGGTATAACACTAATTACAAACTAATTTTGATCGCGAACTAAAACAACATTTGTTGGATTGTGGTGAAGATTTAAGAATAAAAAAACAATAAATAAAACTTATTTTAATTGAATATTTTAATATTTTTATTGACTTACATACAGTACTTTTAATTTGAATAACAGCGATAATTAAAAGCCGTATCATTATTAGTCTGTTGAACATACCCAGATATATATTTCTTCAAACGTAGTAGTGTAGTAAAAATCAGCATTAGGGGTAAAACATTTAAAAGTCTTTTGTGATTTACAGTAAGTATTGGAGTAGCATTGAATAGGGGGTCGAGGAGCTAGGGAGCGATCGCAATTTTTTAAGAGCTATAAATTGGGTACGTGTCGAGCGCGAACCACTAGTTCGCTGCCATCGCCCCTGGCGTCGAGGACTCTCCCAGTGAAGCCGTTCGGGAAAACTCTTACTAATTAACAACCCTTCCTCGATTTAGTAAAACATTTTTGGGACCTTCTAATTTGAGGTTGAACTAGAGCGGCGAAAAGTCGTATTTTACTTCCAAGAAAAGTACAGAATTCGTTCAATTTTATTTAGATAATTATACCTACCTATACATTATGCGGCATACTTAATAATTATGTTTAATCGTAATCAATAACATTAACTTTTGTAAGTAGCGCTACACGGACTCACTTTCGGTCGAACATATAACATATAACCAGGATGTGCGAGGTCCACGCATGTCTAGTGCAAACCGTTACAGAAAAAACAAATAACAATAAACACGTGTTTGTTCGTTTGTATGTTAGAACGAAATTACATGAAATTGAACGAAATTGTATGAAAGAACGTTAGAACAAAAAATATAGATAACGTAAGTAAAATTATGTTACGTGTTCGGATGTGTACCGAATATTAACCTTTGTACGATCAAGGTAGGTTAGACCTGTAGGGTGAACAATAGAGAGAGCATAATAATATTACGTAGGTAAAGGATTTGTCAGCAAGCATTGCCAACAGACTATGCAATCGGTGTCGGGACCGAGGTAAACTAATTTGGCACGAATTCAAACTAACATCTTTGAACCAAGAATCCTTGTGTGTCCGTAGAGATCCTAGTTTCTCTAGGTATAAGTTTCTATTCTATCTCTTTGTGTCGTATACCAGGGTTGTGGGTTCAATTTAGTAGCAGTCGATTCCCGTTGCGTACATAGACAACTTGGGCTTGGTATGGGTGTTATACCAATTGGTTATTTGTCCTGTCATCTATAATACAACGAATGAAGTATCTAGACATTAATTCAGGTGTGTATATTCTTATAATAAATAAATTTCTACATTAATCATACCTTGTACCTGGTAAACAAATGATAAAAGTACAAATACCTACTACTATAGTAGGTAACTACTAATTTTATTTCTAAAGTAACTTATGTTATTATAATACACCCAGCTTATCACAAAAAATTTTTAAGTATTAGGGTAGTCTTAGATACAAGAGTAAATTATTGTTATTAGCAGCCATTGTTTCCATCTTCTTGCCATCGAGTTCTTCGAGATTGGGCGAGTAGATTTTCACTTCGTTGTCTCGTCTGTGGATGCCCACGGTGGGTGGCTGCAGCTTGAAGGACTTGCAGCATACCTTGAACCCTCGAGTGCATCCCGGGACAGCCGCGTCTAATTTCAGCATAGGGCATTCCCTGATGTCCACACACACGCCTCCCCGAGCCCAGCAAGTCGCAGATGTCGTGCCTAGTAGCATTTTGTTTATTTATTAATCCAACTAAATCTGAACGCCATAGGTACATATGTATGTACCATATGATGATACGTATGTACGTATCAGCAAGCTATCTCTATATTTAGGCTGGGGCAGATCTGAAGAACGGAGCGCTAAGTATAACGTTTTATGCTGTCTGTATCTGCGAATAAAATCTAAATCTGACCATTATTTGAATGTCGTATACCCACTCGTAATTCTTTTTATAGAAGCTCGCAGTGAAAGTGTGAGACACCTATATAGATATTAATGAAATTACAATCGTGTCAGGCGTTATAAATATTATCTGGACAAAAATGATATTAGTCTTCATCTGAATATTTAAACGGTAATAAAATTAATGTTCAGCATTACTAAATGGTCTGTTTCCTGTGTCAAGCACATGGGAAATAAATATGTAACGTTTTGACACGTTTGATCAGTATGTTTGACGAAGAAATGTAATGGACGTACTACGTAGTCATTGCGATCGCTATCGCTCAAATTCACGTACAGTCGGCACAGAAAATTGTTAACCAAGAATAAATTCAATTCTTGTGTGCAGAAGTGAACAAATAATTTATTTCAAAATAGATTAGATTATGTAGGTAATAAATAAGAAACATACCATATACTGGTTTTGAACCCAAGGCACCTACAAATACATCCTTAAACGTATTTGGTAGTAAAGGTGGTAACTCCTGTATATTTGCCACAGATATTGTGACAATGTTTGAGATAACCACCATTAAAATATCTCCGACCCTTGGCAACATATTTTAAAATTCTTCCTGAGAAGAGAATCAATAAATTTTATCATAATATTGATGGACATAATTTTACAGGTTTTGATTTACGACTGACTTCATAAATGAACCGTTGAAATACCCATTTCAATAAGCTTATCGAAATGTTTCCTTTTTAGATAAACGTTTCCATTATGGATTTTTCATTACTCATACTCTGAAAGTAGGTCTGAAGTTGCCTGAGGAGCGGGTTGAAAGTAATACATCTCAGCCCTAGGGAGAATCGCTTTCAACTGACAGCTGTCAAATTATATATAAAAAAACTAGTACTATTTTGACATTTCTATTGGACCATGTTCCAACTGTCTATACAGCCACTCAATTACAGCGCAATGTAAAATTGAAATAACATAAAGTTATGTAATAATTATAGAATATATATTTTAAATGACTTTATTATAATTATTACTGTCAACTATTTCTTTAAAATAACATAGATTTGGGGAAAATATGTACCATTTTTTCAATGATGGAAATGAAAAATAATGGCAGAATAGCTGGCCGGCCACAGAAAAAAAACAAAGTAGACGGGAAAGCAGCAATCCGATCTTCATTTGTTTTTTCGAGTTGTAGAGTTTTGTTTATACTTCCGTATAGCAGAGATTTGTATTAACACTCATTTTATGTTTTGTTTTTACTTTCAGTGTATTCGTAATGAAAAGCACAGTGTGTCCCTCGGGTTCAAGACTTATTTAGAGGTCCCTCGAACTATTGGCGCCCTCGCTACGCGTCGGGCGTCAAACCCCGTCTCGGGACATAAATAAGTTACTTTCACCCCTAGGTTAACAATGTACTATTGTTAACGAATTTGTGAAGCGAAATATTACATTGTTTTAATACAGTATTTATTTATATAGTTGATCTAATTATAAATGCTACTGCCTCGGTGTCATTTCTCCTTGGCCTTCTTTTCTTTCTCTTGGGTATTTCCACCTCTTTCACTTTTATCCCCTCGCCGCCGAAGTCTTGCTGCTTGGACCAGGGCAGTGCTAATGTGCCGAAGCCCTTGTCTCTCCAATCACGTACTACGTAGCGGTTCCATGTGAAGCAGCACACCATAAGTTTATCTCTGCAGCCGTGAACTTCGGTCAAATATTTGAATCCAGAACACAGTTTGTAGTTGATGCAAATCCCTCCTAGATCCCAACAAGGCGTACTCATCATGCCCCCTGTAATAACAAACGTTCACAAAGTATTTATAAAGTACCTACCTAAAAGATTAAAGTAAATAAAAAAATGTTTCTCGTAAGATTAAAGTAAATAAAAAAAAGACTCACTGCGAGCAGAACCATGCTCAGGACGGACAAAACCTTGGCCAGATCGACGGGCAGGAGATCGGCGTGCATCATCATCAGTGGTGAGCGAAGCGAGCGCGGTGTGGTAAGCCAGCAGCTCTGCGCGGAGGTCCTCATACTCTTCGTCGACAGGCAAATCTAAGTTCGCATCGTTTCTCAATTTAGTTATGAGGCTGCCCCCCAAATCGTTTTCTTTCTCAGATTTTTGAACCGAAGGTTCCACGCGGCACAAGAATATTATTAAATTTAAAAACAATGTCGAGTAAAACATTTCGTTTACATTACAACGTTGTCGCACATAACTTGAACCTTATTTTAAACGAATTTTATTTTAGAGTGTTTTTATTAAGGCGGAATACATAATTCAAACGATAAGCGATGTTAACCACAACGTTATGGGATTTTGCAATAAAATATAACGCCACAGAATTTTTATGTTGTTTTTCTTTTAAGAAAATTGATACGAAGAGTGTGGAAAGGCGTTGATTCATTTGCATTACGTAAAAGCGAATCGTAGTAACTCACTCAGTTAAGCACAAGTTTAAGTGCAAATAAATGTAAAGTTGATTTAGTTCAGTGTGTCAGTCACGCGATGTCTATGTATGTATAATAAATATAATAAAGTTAATATTTACCTCACTCAGTGTACTCACCACCCTCTAGTCCACCCACCCACCTAGCGCAAACGTTAACTATTCTAATAAAACTGTAAATAACTTTGAGCGCCTTTTCATAAATCTGTTAAATACGGATACATGTAGGTATTAGCATAAAATTGTAAGGGCCGAATAATATTAAAATACTCGATCGCTTCAAGCTCTATAAATAAGAAATAAGCTCTTGTTTTAGAAATGTTTCATTGATTTCATTATCTATCTAGTGAAAGGTCAAACTGAATGGCTCAGCAGTGGGAAAGCGTATACCAAAAATTTAAAATAGTATATTAAAAATCTAAATTGTTGATTTCAATTCAACCGGTTCGATTCTAGGCTGAATGTTATATGAATGCAGAATGAGTGCTTCCTATGCCGTCGCGTATAGTGCACGTACTCGGTGGGTCATCCCACTGAATTATTGAACCGACACGGGGCACCGTGGAGGGAATCAATCGCGCTCCTGTATGCGGACCGGACGTCACAACCCATCTATAAAAAGCTTCTTGCAAACGTTTTCCATTCAAAGGGCTTCAATAAAGGGATCTTTTCTACCGGACAGGTGACGTGTAACCCAGAGATATCTTCCTACTTTCTTGTGCACAAAAGCCTTAAATAAATGTTGGTCCACGTGATATGCTATTGAACGTTCCAATTCGCTTAAAGCTTGCTCGACGGTCGCTCCATCGAATCGTCATATTTATGTCGAGAGCTCTCAAATTTCATCCGAAGTGGTTTCATGTTTTTCAATTTAAGTAAGTAATCCAACAGTGCCTTTTATTTTGTAACTCTCATAAAATTGCCGTTAAGTTGTCTCGCAGACTCTAGTACCTAGCTGTTATAGATTATGTTACGTCAGTTGACCTTTGGAGTAATTGAATAGAATGAGACGGCAGAGTCCTTTGTCGGGAGCTGCAATTTGAAGGCGCTTGGTAATGGTCGGCTCTTTGTCCGGTCAGCGTTATTGGGACAAGCTGGGAGACAGATGGAAACACACACCAAATAAATGCCTACGTAACTACATTCTTAAGTAAAGAGTGAATGACTTGACTATTATCTCGACACTGCCTTACTTTGTCTCTTATTTATATTACGAGTATATTATATTATAATACAGAATATTTATGTTCATGAATGAATATCTTGGGAGTGCTACGAGCTACGGCGTAGCACACGTAGCAGTACTTACATACACAGCACATTTTTGTTTTCTATTCTATTATGGTATTGCATTATTTGCATCACTACGCGCTGTCAACATTTGTGTATCCATTCAAAGCTAATAGTACAATTAAATAATGGGCAAAATGCCTCTCTTCCCTTCTCAAATAACTCAATCGGTGTGAGAGAGATAGATATCCGATTGTAATTGAAATGCTATGTCATTCATTCGCATTTATATAAACAACAAATTTGGTTTGGTATCATTGAGGTCATCATTTGCCTAACACTGTCATATAATTATTGATGAAAGTGATATTATAGAAGAAAAGGATTGAACGGAATCCATCGATGTTTTCTGCACTGTCATCCCTTAACGAACTATTTATGAGCTGTTTGCATCTCGAGGAACAAAGCCATTTGATTAATCGTCTCCGGAATGACATTGCGCCGCGAGTCCACAGTGTAAACAACAAAGTTTTACTTAAATCGCTTTTGCAGGAACGCCCCTAATTGCACAAGTCAATTTTGACAACTGATTGTTGCTCGAAGACAAATGATAACTAACTGTGAATACTTGGGCGTAATTAGCAGGTTCGTTAAGAGGGAGGCCTTAAAGACTCTCTGTTAAAGGAAGTTCATAAATTGTATGGAAATTACAAAGTCAATACAATTATATGTATAGTTTATGCAATAAATTCCTACGTCTCATTGAAAAGATTTTTAATTGTTTTATTAAATTAATTGTTCATTAAATTTTTTTGAGCCCAATTTAGATTAATATTAAATGGAATTGACCTATGTAAAATTGTAAAATGTTGACGGGCTGATAATGATCACGTGACTGATTTATTAAGGAAAGATACAGATTCTGTATTAAAGTTGTTTTTTACTATTATATTACAATAAATCCACAATTAAATCATCCCTTTAAACCTCATTACCAGTATTATATATAGTACATAAAACACCGTAATCATTCATAATCAAATCACACCCTCCAAAACTGTGCTAATAACATAACATTTTGACTGGCTTGTTGGCGTAGTTGGTAGTAACACTGCCTACTACGCCAGACGGCGTGGGTTCGATTCCCACCCGGGGCCAACATTTGTGTGATGAGCATATCTGTTGGTTTTCGGATTCTGGGTGTTTGTATGTATTTATTTAAAAGTATTTAAGTATATTTATCAGTTGTTGTTGTAGAGTACCCATTTACAAGCTTCGGCTTAGTTTGGGACGAAACAGCCGTAAATTGGTGTAAATTTGTAAGTGTAAATTTGTCCAAGCATTATTATTATATTATTAATAGATTTCATTCCTATACGGAGGTATACTTACACTTAAACAAAGTTAAAAGTATCGTCTAAGACGCTTATGCCTCGCGTAAATCAACACGCGGAAATGATTACATTCCCCATCTTTGAAAGTTAAAGTAAAAAGTAAAGAAAGACATATGTACCTACTTACGTCTTATCTAAATGTTCCGGAAGAGGAATTCACTTTGTCGCGGTGGGTGAACGCTCTTCTGGAGTGTCTCGACTCTCGATGGATGGTGTCGCATAATATCAGAGATGGGACGGGGGAAATGTTATTTAGTGAAATAACCAAACAAAATGTAGGCTTTGTTCATAGTTCTATCTAATCAAGTTTCTATTAGGTTTCTTGTTATTCATGTTACGATCACGGATGGCAAAGATGCTGATAAATGGAGTATGTATGCAGCGTCAGTGTGTTTACTTTAGACCATGAAGCTACGCTCTTTTTGGTGGGCGTCCACTAAATTCGATCCTTCCTGGTTTGGACTATTTGGGGTGGAAATGAAAATATTCATTTTTCAGTGGTTACCATAGAGTTAGCTCCTTAAGGTAGTTACCTTAGTGATTTCTGGAACCTCTGTATATATGCAAACTTTTAAGTTTCTAGACTCAGAGCGGTTTGTTTCACCAGCGCGTTTATAAATTAGTCACGGCAACTGGTTACGAAACGTGGTTGCGAATATGACCGGAAGGTTAGGCCAGAGACAATTCTTTTGTTTTTTGGTCAACATTTATTTGTTGTAAAATTTTAGCGAAACAAAAAAAATACACATCCTAGTTTTCGAATATTTTAAAAAATATAGAAAGTATATGAAAGAACATCGATTTATCAAAACGGTTGGTACCTACGTTTGATGAGAAAGAAAGTATTAAATAAGTTTTAAATTGAGCGATACCTACGAGAAAGATCTCCTCGTATTTGTGCCAATTTAAAATTTTATTATATTAAAAGGAAATTTAATGAAACGTGAGAGTTTAATGCAAAAGTTGGGCACAATTTATAGAAATGTAATAAATTAAAGCTCCATTTACAATATTTTATTGTTTTGCGAATTAGCGACACCCGAGGAGACATATTTGTGTCAATATTTTATACAATTGCCCAATAAAGTATACCAGGAATATGACTTATACATATAGGATTGAATTAAATAAATGTACTACAGATATTTGTATTTAGTATGTGTATTTACAGCAGGTATTTATGTTTAAGTACTGAAGAATGTTATGTTGAAAATATTTTTTAAAAAATGAGTTTCATCGGTACGAAACACTCATGGGCTCGCTTCCAGTTTCGATCCGTCTCGTCTGTCTGTCTGTCACAGCCTATCAAAGCTAAGGGTTTACTGACTTATTATGAAATTCTGAAATGCCATACATTATTATTGCAGGTGACTAAATGTACACGCTGTAAGTATTTAGGTATGTACTATAATCTCCACTTATAAATGAAATGCCTTTGAAATGGGTCGGTCTCATTGGTCGGCAGGTATTTATTTGATGGCCACTTTAAGAAAATCTCTTTGTAATTGACATGTCATTTAAAGGTTTTTTAAAAAAATGTTATATCTGTGGATACATTAAATTTATTCTCCAGCGGGACACTTCCTTACTTTTTGATGTACGACGAAGGAAAGGAAGATAACTGTGTTTAAGTTCGAATATTGTAAATGGACCTTTATGAGATGAATTTATTTACATTCTAACTTATTTCACACTTTAAGTAGGTATTTGTAGCTCTCGTAGGTACCATTTATGTTACAGAATCGTACTAAGTAATACTCGTAAAATCAACATTTCAATTTATTGTAGGTATTGAATTCTATTTCAAATATTTTCAATCCCAATGCTGTGAAGTATAAATGATTTTTTTTATTAAATTAAAAATAAAACATAGCTTTTATATAATTTTTAAGTTTTTATGGCTACCTAAGCGTTATAAATATACCAGAATAGAAGACGTAGATTTAGATTTATTTATCTCAATGTTACGGAGTAAATACAATACTCCACATACTTAACTATAAAAGAGATCGTCGTCATCATATCATATATCTTATCATATATCTTAAATCGTCCATAGATATAAGATATTGCGTTACAGTGAGTTATTTAAACAAAGTACTATACAAAGTACCTATACAAAGAATCTCTTGGGAGTTGGGACCATAAAAAACAAAGAAGTGCATTCAAATTGTTAAGTAAAACTGTAAAACACATTATGCTTGAGTGCAGCTTAAGTTTGAGATACCTACTTAAGTGCTTCATACCGTATCACGTTATAAATACAAATGATATAGGAGCTGTAGTAATATTTAACTAATGCGCGGATGTTTGTTATAGGTAATTATTATGCAACATCGGCACATTAGATAGATGATTTTATAAACAACTATCTGTTTCCCCCATTATACTTTATCATCGCATCGGCTAGCGCATTAATATAGTAGTGGGCAGTGGGATGAGTTTGAACTAATTTTGGTGAATTATGATACACTGTGACAGTCTTTAGATCATACATAAAAATTGATAAAATGCCTGTAGAAACTACAAGTTACATAAATATCACAATCAGTGGGAACATGAAACGTGCGGCGGGCGGGTGCTTTAAATAAATCAATACGTTTTCTCTGGTACTGGCCTTAAAATAGGCTCACAGTTTATTGATGTGAAGCACACGTTATATGCTTTTGCGGAGTCATGTTTTATTTATGCTCCACCGATGTTTCTGTCGCTTCGGTTAAACTTCATTTTATTTTCAATAAAAAGTTGAATACCATATTTTTATATACGTTGTTATTGATAATTTATTAGTGATGCATTGGGAATAATGGAAACAAACCCCTACCACTTTTGCTTATATATGAAGAATTAAAAATTAATGGAAATAAGCCTCATTTTAATTTGACCCACGGACCAAACTTTGCGAGGAGGGCATAATCGGTAGAAATTTTACTTTCGAAGGACTAGGTATACGCTGCTTCAGAGGTTATGAAAATTGATATGGGAGCTCGCCAATTTATTCTTTTAATAACGATTTTCGAATTATTTGTTTAATTAAGTTTGTACGGAACCCTCAGGGCGCGAGTTCTACTTGCACTTGTCCGGTTTTTTTTACGTCAATAAGACCATACAATTTGTTTAGTGGATTTAAGAAAGATAAAAATTTAATGATTACAAATGACGATTTCCTCCGGGAATTCAATGTTATTGCTGCAATACAATATTGAACGTCAGAGCGAGCGGCGGGCGTGATGACGTAGGTATTAAATACGGCATAAGGTAGGCACGTCATAGTGAAAGTCCCGACAAACTGTTTAGTCATTTTTGTGTGTGATACAGCGAGTAAACACTGGTTGTTTACAAACACAGGGAAAAGTGCAAACTGTTATTTTGGGATCCATTCATAACTGTACAACCCAGCAATATGATTTCAGGTACAGAAGAGATAGGTACAGATGGCTTTTACAGTTTTATTGAAACACCAGCTTCTGTATTGCGGTTCTATCTATGTTTGGGTACATAATTGAAGTTTTTCTAATAATTTTTATGGTTACGTCAAAACAGATCACTAGCGAAACTACAGGATCGATTGCTGGTATGCCCCGCAATAATGGGAAAATTATTAAAATGATATTCAATGACAAAAAATCATCGAACCTACACATTATATCAGTCGTACAGTTTGCTGCCATTCTGTATTTTTAGATTATCTACATATAGAACCGAAAGTGATAAGATGAAGTGAGAAAGCGTCAAAAAGGTAAAAACAAAAATGTTATCTGATATTATAATTAAAATATTTATATATATTATCTTTGCTATGAGAGCGTGAAATAAAATCGCTCTATCTACCTCGTAGTTCCATAATATATTTTTGGTTCAAGCGACAGGTGTTCCACCACCAATATTGTGACCCCTGGTGGTCACCCTCGGCCGGGTAAATACAACCTAATGCATTTTGATGAGTTGGTAGCTCGCAGCTCGTATTGTGTTTTTAAACGAGAGCGCTCGTAGACCTCGCAGCTTTGCATATATGCTGAGACAGCTCACACAAAATGTAATGATCCTACAAATAACATGTGTGGAAACAAACACACACGAAAGTTTGTACAAACGATATCAAAGCCTCTCATCGTATATTTAAAAAACTGGACAAGTGCGAGTGGAACTCGCGCCCTGAGGGTTCCGTACAAACTTAATTAAACTATTATTTCGAAAATCGTTAATAAAAGAAGGAATTAGCGAGCTCCCATATCAATTTTCATAACCTCTGACTTGGCTGTATGGACAATTTCCTTTGTCTTTCCCGTAAGGGATAAATAAAGCGAATGAAAAAAAAAATCAAGTCCTAAGCAAAAAAGAATTTTTGGCGGGATTTTGTCGGAGACGGTTGTCTATTTTATTTAGTTTTCCTAAAAAATGTATATTGTTAGTTTTGGTGTGTATCTGTAATAGTTTTATATGCAACAAGTGCCTATTAAACTGTATATTGTGCAGGATAGTTAAATAAAAGCGTGTAACGACTATACCAAATTGTTCCAAATTGTCCCTTATTAAATCGACACTAAACCTACTAGTTTCCAATTGGCCGTTAAACCATTATAAAAAAAGATCAAGTCCTGTCATTTATGTCAAATGCTAAATCACGTTAATTGTCAAAATATGTTATTCATTTTTTAAGTGATTTTATTTCCAGACCTAGATATACCTTTAGTATAATTTGTAAAATCTTACGAAATTATTTAATATAGATTTGTAATGATGAAATTTCTATTTTCTTCATTATATTAAGTCATTGTACTAATTTATGAGGGTGGCTTGCTCATACGCAAAGTTAAGTTTGTTGGTACTTTTGTACAAAGAAATTTTTGTGATGCAAATACAAATTTACGATTTTCGGATTTTTTCCTTTACTTGTGCTATAAGACCTTGCTTCTTGCCAAATTTCAAGATTCTAGGTGAACGGGAAGTACCCCGTAGGTTTTGGTTACCAAGATACTCAAAAATGCGGCGAAATCGGCAATATCTTTTAACTGCGATGACTTAGAAGTCTGATTTTTTCACGACAGCAAGGGACTGCAGACCTGAGTATTTGATATTAATTTCAACTTGATACCTCCACGCGTTCCTGAGAAAAATGGTATTGACAGACGGACAGACAGACGGACAACCGAGTGATCCTTGGGTTCCTTTTTTCTCTTTTGAGGTTCGGAACCCTAAAAAAGTAATCAGAGTTTGATAACTCGCAATCAACCAGGAAAAAAAATACGTTTGATAACCTAGCTATGTAGAAAGGGATTTTAACAGAGGGGAAAAGGGTCACATGGGAAATTACTGTTAAGATATGAAACGGATAAAAAAATCATTTAATTTTCAAACAGGAATAGAAATTCTTCTTATATAACCTATATAACCTTCCTAGATAACCGATAGTTCTAAAAAGGAATAAAAAATCTTTCTACAGGACTAAACTAATTTGACAGTTCAAAATTTCATGCCGTCCTTTTCCTATTTTAAAAGTTTAAAAGAGAGCACAAGAGATTAAAGATTTAGCCATCCGAATCGACGCCATTATATTCTTTCGGACTTGAATCCTCGACTCGATAATGTGAAACTTTAAATGAATTATTACATTTATTATAATAAAATACGAGTAGGTATGTCTAATTGATTTACTGTAATAATGTCCAATCTAAAAAATGTCTAACGACCATGCTCGAACAGAAAAATGTACTCATACTCAATTATTTTTAGTCTCAAAAGTGTCTAGGGGTAGGTAATAAGCGCAAAAGCGTACAGTGTACTAAAAGTTAATGTTAAGTGGACATCTGAAGAGGATATGGATCGTTTACGGTGAACCGTTCGTTCGGAGGGTCAAAGTTTAATCCAATTCAAATTAATGAGGTGTGCGAGTTAATCCCATACCGTGTATAAAATAGATCTATATAAATATACAAGTTAAGTATGTACCTATCTTCATTAAATATATTAAGAAGAAAGTCATGAAATGAGATGAAACATGAGTAAGGAAATACCTAACACGACAAAATATACCTAACTAAGGTAACTCTGGGAGGGTATCCCTTTAATGGGGTACGTGAGAAGGCGAGTAATGTTTAAGTATTAGATACAGAAACGTAATATTACAAGCTGCATGGTATCAAGGAGATCTATTGCTAGCTAACAGATCTATATATTTGAAGACCGTTTGGAGGAGGCAAGTTGCACTGGAGATGTTATTTACGACTTGTATATTATAAGGTTGTGTAACGTAGGTCCTATTAAAAACGTGCAAACACGCAGCGTACGTCGCGAATGGAACAATTCCCTGACGGCGGGCGCGGCGCAGTTACAGCGCTGTTTGTCCTCCCCAGTGAGTATGTACCGTGCATTAGAGGAGCAAAGCCTGTCTTGTCCTCCACTTCACACGTACACAGGAAAACTCTTAGATATGGAGAACATGGCAGAGTTTACCTGGAGGCCGTACTAGGCTGAAACGCTTTCCTTAAAGCCAATTAGTCTCATATTGTTGAGCTTTTTCCCTAAACTTGTAATTTTTTTTAAACTTTATAAAGTTTTTAAAATAAACCCCAAAAAGTTTCTATGGTTTCAGTCATTTGCCGAGTATTTATAATTAAGTAAAAAACGCGTAGAGAAGTTCATTGTATTTCCAAATTTTACTTAAATGTTCAGTCGAGACATTGTGTTTATGTCAATCTGGACCCTCATTAAGACTCAATATGCTTTAAAGAATTATTGACTTGAGTCTGAGTTCACTCAGACAGTTTCATCAATTGCTCGAAGGACTAAAGAGATTCGCAGTCGCAAACGAAAATGTGTTGCTATCATAATTTATTAGTATAGGTCCATAATTGTAAACATTCAATTTGTCTACTTTCATGAGCCCCTACTGTCTCCAAGAGTCGTCTCGGACTGCCAACAAACGTCACCAACGTATTCGTGTACATAAATAACGACGTTTAATGTTTCACATCTTTTCCTTATCATAACATATAAATATTTATGTACATGCTTTGAGTAAATATGTTTACGATCGTAGTCAATTTGGCCTTCAAAGGCGTGAATGAACAAAATCCGCAATGTCACTGCGAAACACCGAAACAGCGAAACTGAACAAAGCTTATTCCCCGCGGTGCCTGCGCAAGCTGAGGAGAAAATAACAGTGGGTATACGCAATATGGTGGAAACAATATTTATTGTAATCAGTTCTGAAATATGATGGAGTCGGTTTTCATTTATATTTAAAGGATTGGAATGGGAATTCTCGTCGCTCAGTTAGCGCCCGCCATTTGTCTTACCGCAACACTTCGCATTCAGCTGTCAAATTTGATGTTCCGTTGTTAATAAGGCTTAGTTCAAATATAATTAAACCGAGGTTTTGCTTTCACTGACACTCAGTGTTTGTAGTTCTCAAACGAATATTAATTGCTTTTTACAACTGGAGAATTATGATTTTCTCTATTACGATTCAACATATTGAGAATCAACATTATGAGAATTCAACATTTTGTTCCTGAGCGAGTTGTGGTTACCCATTTATTTTACGAATTCCTTCAATGATATAGAATGGCATTTGTCTAACAGTACGTTTGTCGCGTCGATATCACCACAATAATGAATCAATTCATCAGAGATGATGATATATTTACTTCATGTTTAATAATTATTCATTTGGATAAATATGGTAATTTTATACAAACTGGACATTTTAAAAGACATAAGATGGATAACCAAATAATAACATAAATAACCAAAGCGATAACGGGATATATTCACTGTAACAATAATTAAACCCCACCGTATACTATAAATTGAATCTCTACGATTACAATCTTAGTTCAGTGGGCTGCGCGCTTCTGTGAGTTTATTACTATTATTGATTCTCAAACTATATTACGCCGCAGCAAGTTATTACTTCGTTTGATGTTCAAAGGTCATTATCGAGAATGAATCTCAATGAATATTTACTGATAAAATATTCTGAAATCATTTTACTTACAGACTGATATCTTTTAAATCTTTTCGATAGATAACGTGTCTGTTATTTTATTAGGCGTGAGCAAAATTCTTTGTCACAATCATAATTTGTTACTTACTTTGTATGTATTACTACCAATTCTGTGACAACAAACCATTATTCTATTCTACAGAAAACTACGTATGCTATCTCCCCAAATTGTTCACATTCGTGTCCGTTCACCTAGCGTACACATAAGAGATTCTGGGCTGGTTTTAGTGCCAATAAATAGTACCCAAATAGTACCTAAATAGTACCTAGATCAAATAAATAGTACCCCTGTGGTTTAAGAAATATACGCCAGTCTTAGTGTGTACGCTGGCGGAACGTTCCGCTGGCGTACACATGGCCGATCGCGAAAACGGCTTTGATTACAGCAACGAAATTACACAAAAAAATAGTACCCTAATAGTACCCTCGGTACCGGAAATTTCATAACGATTGCTCTTATAGGAACGGAGATATTGAACATAACTTTCAGAGCAAGCGTTCAGCCAGCGTACACATTAAAGTCATGTTGTTTTCATAAAGAAAGCGGACGTATCTAAATTTAAATGATATATCAATAAATAGTACTTCAAATAGTACCTCCGCTAGTACAAACATTTCATGTGAATTCACACGGGAACCATATCAAAAATCGATGTAAAGTTCTAGGAACAAATGTATTGACGAACAGTCGCACACAAAAGTGAATAAAAATGAACAACAAGTGATCGCCGTTTTATTGCTTCCAAGCGAGTCTAGAGTTAGCTGATCAGTAAATAGTAGGTAGAGTCTATATTCGTATTTATTTTTTATTTTATTTTTATTTATTTACTCTTAGGAAAACTAACAGGACAAATGACAACATTAATACAAAACAACACAATAGAATAAACAAATGCCAATAACAAGTTTTCACATATAGATAAAAAAAAAGATAGGTAACTTACAAACATAGCAATACAAATACGGACCATACACAACTTAGAGATAGAACGAGAAGAGACTATATAAACATGAAACAAATGAAAATAAACATAATCTAGTAATAGAATCAGAAAAATAAAAAAAAATATGCTAGTATATATATTTAAATATTAAATTGACAGTGCAGTGCCAGTGCTATGAATCAAAGAAGTCCAGTGTCATAATCCGTTTGACTTTATTGGTGCTCGTGCAGTATAAATCGATATCAGAATCAACGCTTAGCCTATTAAATGCATCGCAAGTGCGCGGAAGGTAAGCATTCCGTCTGTAGTTTACAGTTGCAGGTTGCACATGAAGTGGTGGGCGCCGCCTAAGACCGAGTGGGCCTGCACGAAGGTGCAGCTTTGCAAGCAGATCGGAGCAATCAAGGGTGCCATTGGCTATGTCCATTAGATAACTTATGTCACTAATATTGCGTCTAGCATAGAGAGGAAGAAAGTGGTATCGCCTACATCGATGGAGATAGTCTGTAGACCTCTTCCGCGCTTTGTAGTCCAAGAAGCGTAAGAATCTCTTCTGGATGCCCTCTATGTCTATCTCTATGCCCTGTATGTATATGAACCATTTCATACCTTTCATCCACCCTTATTTTTTACAACCTTTTGTCTTGTTTTGACTCGCTCCTCGCACTTAGAGATGTCAACCGATTACCAGTTTTAGCACAGGTATTTACAGATTAGTTAAAAAAAACGGTTTTCTTAGTTTTTATTATTATATGGAAACACTCAGCTCAGAAAGTAATAAAATTATCAGAATTGTGAGTTTTGCTCTCACTTGTTTGTGTGACACTTCACCCTTTATTTATTTATTTTTGGACGCATAATAATAATAAAATCTTCGATACGAAACGAAAGTTACGAAGAAAGCATGAAAATAAGTACCTGCCTAGATGTTAGATGTGTGAAATGAAATTGCATAGTGCGGGGATTTCCCAAGTATTATAGTCAATCGTGTTCAGATACGCATCGATTAATTATAATAATTCAGACTATACTCGGATACAAATATCTTTTTTTTTTGTAAATAAGCAAAGAAAAAGTATTTTTTTAATAAAACCGGTTTAAAGAAAATTTGTTATTAAAATAGATTTTTAGGACCGGTTGACTGACATTACTGCTCGATTCGCTCTTCGCAGAATTGTTACGGACGGATCGGTGCGATCATTGATTCGGTCATTTCGTTCTGTGATCGTTCGTGAGTTTTGAATATGTTAAAGGCCCTTGGGCGTACGCCCTTTCTAACAACCTTACTTTTCAGAAATATAGTTATTTTAGTTTTTGTTGATAACTAATACCTACCATTTCCGCCTATTCCAAGACCAAAACCGCTTCATCACATTGGACGTTTCTTAATTCCCAACCGCCTATTACAGACATGGCTCCTCATTTTATGGTGGATACCCACTTACAGTACCAAAACCGCTCCACCCCCTTAGGGGGCTGTTCTACATTACGAATACTGTCACTAGTTATCACCTATGACACATATCGCTCCTCCTTGTTACCTCCTTCCAGGTACTGTTGCTCAGTTGCTCGTTTCGCTCGCTCCAAGGGTCACCAGTAACCTAACGAACCTAACTTTCGGGGTGCTCCAACTGCTACGAGTGACCGGAGTTACCTAACCTTATAGGTTTCAAAGGCTGCTTTTTCAATCAATCAGCAAAACTTAATACGATTTCCATCGGAGTGGCTCGTTTTAGATCCAATAAAACCTCACTTACATCAGATTGGTTTGTTTTCGAACCAATGAAACCTTACTTACATCGGATTGGTTGATTTTAGAACCAATCAATATCTCTTATTACGATTGGCTGCTTTACTCGCGTTGGGCGTTGCTGAATGTTCTGTAGCTGTTGTCATCATGTCCGAACCCAGCCAATCCTATTTAGGTGGTAGTCATTGGTTCGAAAACCAACCAATCTGATGTAAGTGAGGTTTCATTGGATCTAAAACGAGCCACTCCGATGGAAATCGTATTAAGTTTTGCTGATTGGTTGGAAAAGCAGCCTTTGAATTGAAACCTATAAGGTTAGGTAACTCCGGCCACTCGTAGCAGTTGGAGCACCCCGAAAGTTAGGTTCGTTAGGTTACTGGTGACCCTTGGAGCGAGCGAAACGAGCAACTGAGCAACAGTACCTGGAAGGAGGTAACAAGGAGGAGCGATGTGTGTCATAGGTGGTAACTAGTGACAGTATTCGTAATGTAGAACAGCCCCCTAAGGGGTGGAGTGGTTTTGGTACTGTAAGTGGGTATCCACCATAAAACGAGGAGCCATGTCTGTAATAGGCGGTTGGGAATTAAGAAACGCCCAATGTGATGAACCGGTTTTGGTCTTGGAATATGTAATGAATAAATAAAAAAATAAAAAATATGACATTTTTTGTTTATTTAGTCATAAGCTATCGATATATAAAGGTTTCATCGTGTGCGGAAAAAATCGTAAGAAAAACAAAATGGCGGCAGAAATTATGCCAGTAAGGTTCCTATACCTTTGAAAAACTTTTTTTTTCGCGATTACAATATTATACTTAGTACAGCTTCCTCTACCCTTACATACAAGTATTGAACGCAACCTTCTGTGTGCGAGTCTGACTCCACTTGGTCGGTTTTTTACCTACCACCGCTTTCTAATTGTGATTTTTACTGAAGTCACTCTAACCACAAATACCGAATTTCTTTTTCTGCCTGTTTGACTGAATTTCTGGGTTTGTTCAGAATTAAAAAATAAACATACCTAATACTGTTAGCAAAGATAAGTCACTTTTGAACATGACCGTACCTCTAGTATGAATAGAACTTTACATCGATTTTTGATATGGTTCCCGTGTGAATTCACATGAAATGTTTGTACTAGCGGAGGTACTATTTGAAGTACTATTTATTGATATATCATTTAAATTTAGATACGTCCGCTTTCTTTTGAAAACAACATGACTTTAATGTGTACGCTGGCTGAACGCTTGCTCTGAAAGTTATGTTCAATATCTCCGTTCCTATAAGAGCAATCGTTATGAGATTTCCGGTACCGAGGGTACTATTAGGGTACTATTTTTTTGTGTAATTTCGATGCTGTAATCAAAGCCGTTTTCGAGATCGGCCATGTGTACGCCAGCGGAACGTTCCGCCAGCGTACACACTAAGACTGGCGTATATTTCTTAAACCACAGGGGTACTATTTATTTGATCTAGGTACTATTTAGGTACTATTTGGGTACTATTTATTGGCACTAAAACTAGCCCAGAATCTCTTATGTGTACGCTAGGTGAACGGACACTCACATTCGAGTGTAAAGGCGTCGCAGGTATATTCATTAGGGAATTTGTGAAGTTAAATAATGTGATCACACATTCTCCCGTCTACTATGGGTGGAACTAAGTGTATGAAATCAGTATGCGCGTCATGTAGTGCGGTCGGATAGGTGCGAAGCTGGTGCGAAGGTGTCAGAGCGCGTTGATTGCCTTACCTACCACCGCCTTGCTGCTGCCCAGGGACGTGGCTAGGAGGGGGTTGAGCACTCTGCAACATGTAGCCTTTGGCTTTAAGTCCCCGTCAAGATTCAATCGTTAGCTAGTAGTAGCGAGGGAACGAATTTATTTAGCATTGCGATCAAACGATTTCCGCCTCGAAACGCTGATAAATCGAATCAAGGTTTAAATTCTTTCTTTAAGAATAAATACGCAATGCGGCATAACAGTATATCGGCATATCGGTATTTAAATATTGTTTATTTTCTATATTGTGCTAATATGGGTTTATTGCCTGAATTAAAGAACATTTATTTATTTAATTAGCCGCAAAACACCCATTTTTGCGAAAACTGTCAGGAACAAGAGCACCGACCACCGACAACCATAGAGATAGGATCTCTTTGGTGGGTGTCCGCGGCCCCCTCGACACCATGTTGTCTGTGGTGCAGTTTTTCTATGCATGTCGTGTTATGGCGACTAAAGGATAATATCATGTGATGGACAGACTTGTCACCGACTTGTTTGCTTAGCGTGGTGATGATTAAGTTAGTTTATACTAAGCAAATAGGCTTATGTCTGGCTGTCGATTTGATAGAACACTAAGAATCGCTAAAACACGATGCAGCATCGTTGCAGTTGCTTATCGTGCTACATTCTGCTGAGTGTGTAAAGGACCTAAGAAAACCACTCCATAAATACTCGTAAATAGGTATCTACGCGCCTGCCACTGTCGTACCCGAATCGGAGAGAACTAGTTGGATATACGGTCGCCCTAACTGGCCCCGTTTGTAATATCATTTCGGATAATTCGTATTCGAAATAGGTATACCTACGTACTATGTACGTAGTGACAACGAAGCAAAACGACGACTGCCTTAGTAGGTATTAGAGTAGATAAATGTGTTAACATGTATTATATAGTGAGTATAGATGAAGTTAGGTTTGTTTGTATTATTGGATATTTGTATTTTGGAATAATATTATTTTGGTAAGTACTAAAGTATTTAAAGTATTATTCAGATGAGAACGTGTGTTTGTGTCGAAAAGAAAGGTATCCGTGGAAGTTAAGTTACTGAACACTAAATTGTGCAAACAGCATGTGTAACCAGATCCAGTTTCTTTATTTTTTGAAACAACAAATCTTTTTTGGGCCAGCAGAGGTGTTACCCGCGACTAAAAGGTACACGGCAGTGCGTCCGTCAAGTTCATTAAGCACTCACCGTGTGTCTATTTACACGAACCATTTCGAGCACTTTTTAGTAACCCATAACTTTTGTCCCTGTTAAATCGATAACTTGAAATTAATATAGAATACTAAAATAATGTCTACAACACCATATAGTGTTGCACGACATTTAAGCTTCTAACTCAATGCAATAAAAAGATTCGACCTTTCGAAAATCGCATAAATTGATACTCGTTCACTCAATAAACTAAGAGTGCTACCCGTTGACGTAGATCGTTGAAACATGACATTATGGTAGACCTCGTAGCACAAAAAATATATTTATAAAATCACTCATTTTGAAATTTACTCTGAATTATTATACATGACCAAGATAAATGCGGCTATGTTCATACAATATATCTACAATCTACATAACCAATAAAAAAATGTCAAATGTTCAACAATGTGTGTTCTTTAAATCACTTAAAAAAGTATTGATATCCTACCGAAAACGTCAATATAAAAAATGTGCCAAGTTCTCTTTTAGATATGTATTATGCTTCGTTACCAAAAGATGTGAGTGAGATAAAATTGATGCCAAGAAATAATAGCAAACAAACGAATATGGAAACTCACCTCAGCATTTAATATTAGTTAGAATGAAAAATAGGGAAATTTGCTAAGTGAAGACTAAATACTTGATAGCGAAAATTTTACACAATAAATATACCCACCATTTTCTTACTCTTGGTACAAAACTTGGCACCCATTTGATCTCCTATATTTTTGTGGCTGAGCTTCTACATCAGGCATAGAAGAGGACTTGGCCCCATTTTACATTTATGTTTTTGGTGTGATTTAACTTATCGCAGCCACTCAATTTTTATCACACACTCTTTTTATCTTTACGTTTTACTCCTAAATACACGATTAACACCTGTATCTGTGCGAGTATAGATAAATAATGCCAATTTAGCGGTTAAGTTTATAATGCTTATTAATTTATAGCCCAAGTTTGAACCAATTTTGTCATGTAAGCGTATTTTGTAACTACCATTAAAGGGTCCTATGCAAAGTTTGCGAGTCAACCCAGTCAAGCAATCCAGATAAGGGGAAGACATGCCATTTCGTTAGTGCGTGCAACAAGCAATTGCCTCATAACTACTCATAAGATTTAAACGAGATGTCACTGCCTTCTGACGTCCATGTCCTCTTATAGTTAGTAGTAGCAATACCTAAGCATGACATTTAATCAATAGCCTTATGATAATTATGTCCGACTGTTGGTATGCAAGTTTCCATGCTATGTTTTTCACTGAGAAGTCTGTGGTAGGTAATAACGTAGTGGGTACAAAAAAAGTTAGCAGTATCAGTACATACTTGGCCTTAACGAGAAGCCACTTGAATCGATTAGGCACTTGCCCTTCACATCTGAGCTGATCTCAGCACAAAGGGAACCTTCATACCCTCACACCCTTTTGTTTCTCCTCCTACTGAGACGGTGGCGGTTTGTTTGACTGAAAATGTCAACACATTAAAATTTATAGGTAGTCCTCTGGGGAAATTAGGTGTACTCAGAATATTTATGTAGATTTTATTGGGTTATTATTAAAAGTCGATTAGAACCCAGACGTACAAATCGACAATTCAATTAGTGTTTTTTTATAATTTAAACGGTTGCTATATGTGGTTTTAAATGTGCCGTTTTGATATTTTATTTCAATACATGATAATCTCGTTACCGAACTACCCACCTGAGAAATTATTTTTTACGGTCGGTGAACGATTAAGGGTCTGGATTAAAAAGAAAGTACAATAGGTACAGTAAAGTAACCTTTAAGTAGAGCACACCACACCGAAGTTATGCAACCAAACTTCGTGTGCGAGTATACTTATATTTATTTATTACAGAACTTGGCGTAGGTATTTATTTATTTGTTCGATGTATGTGGTGATAATTATTCTCCGTTCAGACAGGCTACTAATTTTCCCACTGGAAAATCTTTTCCCACGGAAAACTTGACTACCTACGGGCAAAGTCAGCGGGGATGCTCAAGTGACTTAGAGTTTCATATTTGGCGTATGCAGGTTTCCTCGCGATATTTTGCTTCACTGAAAGAAGTAATATGTGGTAAGTAATAAATAATCAATATACGTACATACATACTCGTATCATTTACGGTCTCGGGGTCGAACGCTTGACCTTACGAACGCGAGGCGAGCGCACTACCAACTGGGCTACCAAGATTTATTTACAAGTAAACAAATTTAAGTGTTAAAAGTTATTCCACTATTGGAAATTCGTTGAGCAAAATTTCAATTTTCACCGAATGATAACACAAACGTTCCGCTCGTCGCAGTACTGGGATCGTTTCACATATTTCATGAACGTTACTGCCTCACTGTGCCGCGGGTAGTGTTGCAAAAGAGTCGAATCCTCCAGTTAAAATTTGGAAGACTCGGGTCGAGCGCGAGTCTTTAAAACGACTACTCAAGTTTGTAAACTACTAGAGTCTAGAGAAGTTCTCGAGTCTTGAAATAAATTCGAGTTCTCAAATAATACCTCAAGCGTTTACTTTACTACGACTAGCTTTAAAGCACGGTTTTCGGAAAATGTATCAGCCCTGAAGCTTAAATTTTATTATTTTAGAGTTTGGTTATTGGTGTAAGACTTATCACAAGAATTATAGAGCTGTAAAGAAAATCGAGTCCTGCTCGATGATTGTAGAAATCGAGTCTCGTAAATTGACATTGAATTAATAAAATAGGACTCGAAGACTCCATTCTTTTGCAGCACTAGCCGCGGTGCGTTCACGTGGAACTGTATCGTACATACTCACAGGAAAAGCCCGCGATCGTAATCTGTGAATAAATTCCAACGATGGGAAAGAGATAGAATTAAAGCGCAGGACCTTTTTGTGTGTCAATGGGGTACCTGTATTCGAGCCCACGAATTCTTTATATTTTATCCTTGTTGCCGTAATGCCTACCTGAAGTTAAAAAATGGAATGCCTCGTATTCCTATAATTACTAGATGTTTTACTCTACAACAAGAAATAAAAATCTGTGTTTTTTTAAATTGATTTTTCCATTGTCTTAGTTGTTATTTGCTTTACAGTAAGACACGTTCCTTTACAACCCAAGGCGCATCTCACAAACTGTCCACTTACATTAACCCCGGCCCCATGTTTCTCTCTTAGACCCCCTCCCCCACCACTTCCTCCATCTCCTTTACCCCCTCTGGCGCCCAGCTCGCTCCAGGCCACTCGCATTATTCTTTCAGGAATACTTCGACTCTAATTAAGGAAATTGTATTTAAATTTTAAACAAAAGCCCCCGGTTATCTCATTATTTACTGTCAAAGTGTATTTAATAGAATTAACTAGAGGTAAAATATGGAGGTAAAGCTAATTTGTAAAGCGACCGTACTTTAGTAGTACCTTTGAAGTCATTGGGATTCATTTAAAAGATCAAGACAAGTAATCTGCGAGGAAAAGTGTATCTTTAGGAAAATAAGATTAGAGATAAATTGTTTAATTTTCTAAACCAGTCTCATGTTAAAATAATAAAAAAATATCATGCATGAAAGATTTATTTTCTGAAGTCAAGATAGGTACGTATTTCTTAGCAACATTTAAAGTCCTAAAACATAGACTAACCCTTTCACTTAAATTGTATAAAATCCGTTAGTAATTAGATGAACACTGAATCCTCTTATGTATAATTTAATGATAATAAAAAGGCCCGAGTTTCTTTTGATACTGGCTGTACACATTCAGTAGCTTCCTTGACTATTATACCGCCAACTGGTAACACCTATCTGAAATGGACGGCGTGTAAGAAATGTTTAGCGTGTCAGACTTAACAGCGGTTGTCTTAAGGACACTATTATTTCCTCACCCGAGCACATTATGACGGCCGGGGTCCCGCCGCGCCCCGGCCGGCCGGCCGGCCAGCCGCGAGGACGGCGCACCGCGTGCCGGCCTCCCAGTATCGGCTCAAGATAAGATTATCTGCCCCAAATGCTTCCTTATCTCCTACTCTTGTTTCCTTTGTCCCAGGGATATTGACCGGATTTGATTATTGTTAGGTATAAAGCAACCCCACAAAATTGAATAGCCACTTATTCATAATCCGCTTAAGATTTTGAGGGACGGACGTCGTAACTTGTTTAACCAATTTGAAAGTTATCTCCACTGAAATAGATATAATGGCCAAAATTCGCTGTGCGGCAGCTAACTATAATTGAATATTCCAGGAAAGCGGAGTGTGGTTCAAATTTATTCTATAACGTTAGTTTTCGTTTAGTTTTTATTTAATCTGCTGCAGTGAGCCAGGCCAAACCAATACGTACACTTGTCCAATCTCAACCTACTTCTCTGTGCTGGAAATTGAACGAGGACTTGCATAAAGTTCTCTGCCCCTAGTGGGAAACCAACTACTGGCGTTCAAGGAAAACTTCACAACCTTGGTCAATAAGGCGGTAATTCTTAATGTAGAGTTGTTGACAAAATCTGTGGTATTATCATTCAAAAATGTACATCTCATCAAATATAAGTACATTGCATAATATATAATATTAGAATTTTTTTTTTAACAAAATAAGAAATTAACAGATTAAAAAAAAAAATTACAGGTAGAGGTTTATTTTATGCATTAACCTTTTTTTAGCTATTATACGAGGTTATAAATATTTTTAGAAGAAAGATAACGAAAGAAACCCACAAAACGTTTGTAAAAACTTATCAGAGGGACAAACGAGGAAGCAATTTATATTTTACTGAAAAATTTAGTATGCGGAGCAGATGCAGCCTCCCATACCATATTATTAAATGTAAGTTATACTATAGATAAAGATATCTTTTCCGCGGCCAGAGCCTTATTTATGGGTAGGTAGCAAGCAAGATTAATTTCTTTTCTTTTTTAAACTGCTTCGTTGAAATATAGCCCTGTACTGAAAATGGAACATCCGTCCCACGTTCTTTCTCTATTTTGCTCTGTGGTGCGGTTCTCCCCTCATTATTTAAAAGAAGAGATAGATACGCTTTATCGATTATCCATTTGGCCTGCTGTGTTCTCAGTACCGGGGTAAAGGGCAAGTTCTGTACTCCGCCATCGCCAGCGGGACTTAGAATGGAAAACTCGCTGCAAACTCCTTTCGTAAACACTGAATGGTTCCATTTTATTACTTTCCGGTGAACTTTAAACTCCATTTTGCTGTCGCGTCGCCATTATCGTTTTACTTTAAATATAAAGTTATTAGTTAAGTAACTATAAAAATAAGGTTAATTGTTAACTGTCGCTTTGGTTAATTTTGTAAAACAAAAATGCTTTATCATTTAGATAACCCTGCTGGTTTCAGCGGACCTCTGGAAAACACTAACTTTGTACTGTGCAAAAATTTTTTTTGCCGGTTGCCCTTTCTCGGTCAATTTTCGAGATGTTTGCCTATAATAAGTTGGCAAACAAAGGTTTTTCAGTTCCGGAAAAGATTTCACTTTCCGCCGTAATTGCGTACCGTTCGTAAAGTATCCCGACCTTAATATTTTAATAAAATATTTCAAATCAAATCAATATTGCACAACGAAATTACAGGACACAATAATACAGCAGATTACATTAGTACATCCAGGCGATCTTATCGCTAAAAACGATTTCTCCCAGACAACCTTTAATAATTACATATTTTAATAAATAAATAAAAGATAATATAATAATAACATTCAATGTACAGACACAACTTTGGTGCTGTGCTGTTAAAGTGTAGATATTTCACTGCAACTCCAATACGAGTGGCCAGGCTTATCGCATTACTTATTGACCTCAATCCCCTGTCACGGGGACAAGAGTGCAATTAGTTCCGGTATCCTGATATACGGGGCAATTAGCCAATAATTACACAAAGTCCCATTACTGACGCTACCTGCCACCGGATCACAACGTATAAGGTCACGTTCGCATGCGAATTGCAGATTAAAATTAAATGACTGTAATACATAATATGCATTTGCAGTACACAGGGTAAATTACTTAGTAACTGGCCGCTTTACCACTTCCTTTACTTTAAATATTCACTAAATCCAATTTTATTTGTTTTTGGCTATTTTTGTTATATTTTTAGAAAATAATCGGAGCTTCTGAGGCGATCAAGTTTTTTTTATGCGTATTTAACAAGATAATGGCCATTAATTAAATATACCAGGAAAATGTAAAATTCTTACATTTCTGAGATAACAAATGAGATAATTTATCTCATTTAGTAGTTTAACTCAAATATAATTATTTATTGTAAAAATTGCTCTAAATGAACTTTTAATTACGGTCTCACACTATTTCGCACCTTCTCCGTTCCGTCTTACGCCACATGTGAGCTCAATTACACCGTTTTACTATTAATTCCTCTGTGGTTTTAGTTAGAACGCTTGAAAAATACTCAAGATAATAGTTAATTTATTATTTAGGAAATTTAATTTACTATCATCAAGTTACGTCAAACTAACTCATTATTACAAACGTTCGTAAAACTAAGCAGTATGAACAACCTTTTTGGTAATTCCCATAGTGCAGTACCTGGGGGGTGGCTAGTTACTAAGTATTTTACCCATGAATTTTAAAAAAAAAGCTACTCCCATATGGATGAGTAACAAAGTCATTTTAGGGGGTGTCAAAATCGTGCCAAATGTATATCGAAATTGATACTCACTCACATTGTCATTTTCAAACTCCATATAAATTTGTATGAGCAACTACCTCCCGCTAATCCGCTTCATTTGTCCGAACCCCCCTGATTTTGACACAGAATTTTTCATCGTTTTCGTTACTAAATTTGCAAGATGCGATCTCCACAGGGAGCGCGCGCGCGACAAAAGAGATTCGAATCTCCTTGATTTTACCCTATTACGCTTAAACCCGCTGTAAGTACAGTATAATGAGAGCTAAGCACTGCAAACGTGAACTCTACGAGTAGTACACTCAGCTACGGCGTAGCTCGCGTAGCACTGCATGTTTCCCCTTTTAAAAATCAGGTGGGCCGTGACGAAACAACATGAATCAAAAAATTTTGCCACTCCCATATGGATGAGTAGTAAAACCATTCTATGGGTGTCAAAATCGTGTCAAACTAATCACAAAATTATGACTCACTCACATATTCAAACTCCATATAAATTTGTATTAGCAACCTCCTCCCGCTACTCGGCTTCCTTTGTCCGCACCCCCCCGGTAAATGGCATCATAGGTTCCGATACTAAATATGCAAAATGCGATCTCCACAGGGAGCGCGCGCGCGACCAAAGAGATTTGAAACTTCTTGCGAAACAAGGTCCCAAGATTTAGGGCCTCTTTCACAACTTGCTGATATTGTTACGATAGTAATCTGACAGATATAAAAATAAGGCAATCAGAAACCCGTGATACAAAAAAGGCTATCTGTCAGATAACCTGCAGTCCCAGGCTATCTGGGACTTTATCAGCAAACCCTTAAAGTAAATAGTAGTGTGAATAGCATCGCACTTGACCTAAAGGGTGTTTTAATTACACATCGTGAGCTGGATACTTAACGGCGCATGCGTGGACTCTTGCCCAACCCATTTGCATGCGCATCTCGTCTGAACTGCATGCGATTCGTTTTATAACGCTTTTAAAATCGTCTTTCTCTCCTTATTTCAAACTGGCATTTTAATTTAAAGACGAATTCGCGTTGAAACAATCCCTAAATGTGAAAACATGTTCCCGAGTAGGTAGGTACCTAGTTAAAGTATCTGAATATTATGGAAGTGCTACGAATAGTTTACCTGCTCTTGCTACATTGTACAAAACTCTATAATTCCTGAGTAAATGCCGGCCGGTGCACTCTCCGGCGATTCCCGCCCTTAGAATGCCCAAGTTGGAAGGGTCAAAGTAGTTTCGAATATTCTAAGCTGTAGTCAGCATCAGCATATTTGATTACTCTTACTATTGCTAAGGTAGCTAACTAACACAGCGCGTCCTTTTCCTATTTACAAAAACAAAGCTTAGAATACAGAATTTTTCAATTTTATTTTTGTAGCACTGTCATAGGAATGACAATATATATTTAACCCATAGTAGTCCAGCACCTACTCGTATTCCTATAAAAATTAGCTATTTCTATAATCATATTTTAGCGATTTTTATCGTCCCATCTAGGCCGCCTAAGTCATTATTTATGAGTTAGTTTCGTCACAGCTGCCTCTCGCGTTAAATATTAGTCCGTTCTCGTAACAATACCAATATCAGTATAAAAGTTTTGGCGCTCTGCCCCCTTATTTATTCACGGGCTTCTGTTTCTTTAACTTTTGGAGAGCTCCAGGGCAGCGTTATTATAAGAGAAAGGTCGGTGCGACCACAATTGGCCGCAATTTTTCCGGCAAAGCCCTCCCTCCGGCTGTAGACACAAATACTTTTTCGATGTTCGCTCGTGGCCTGCGATGAAAGAAAAACATTAAAAATGGAATAGGTAATTTATAACATGGTATTCGGTTCACAAACGACACGATGATACGGAGATTTGGCACAATAGGTATACGGTAGTTGGGGCCACAATGAATTATCGGTCGGCCTACTTATATTGTAATTGTTACTTTGAGAGATACTCAAAAATCTTGGAGAATATGATCCGTTTTCTATAGCGTGCCGTTTATTTAATATTTATAAATAATATGTAAGGTAGAAAAATACATAAGTTTTTTTAAATACAATAGAAATGTTCTCGATTATTATTTAACTGAGTTGTCTTAGCAGTTTCTATTTCATAAAAATGTATTTTAAAAAAAATCTGCAAGTGAAATTTGAAAGTACCCTTCAGATACTATTCAAATAAGAACCCACCTAGATTATACATAATTTCAATTAAATGGTGAATTATCAAAACCAAAATACGCCCCGTACTTCCGTTATGCACGAACAATGACAATTCTCCAGGGACAATAAGAAATTAAAAAGGAATAACTCGGTGCTTAATGCTGGGTAATTATCTGTGAATGTAGAACGGGAAGGAAAGAAGACGACGGTTTAAATAAGGTAAAATCATTCATAATGGGCACTTTCAATCCGTTATAAAAGCTGGACGAACTTTTCAAACCTGCGAGAAACTTCAACTCCGAAGCAGATTTGTGCTAGTTATAACTACTTTCCGTCTCTCAAGCAAGTGCATGAATTGCCCAAAGTTAAATTGGTAAAAACAACAGCCAAGAACTTGAAACTGGCTTTAGTCCATTGCAGGTAATCTGCTAAACCAAAGAATGCTATTACTACCTGTGAACTTTCATGTTCGCTGATTACTGCGTAAAGGAGCGACTCGCCTCCATTCGCCTGTTTTTCGGCGCCCGCAAATAAGAAAGACGCCAACAAACTGTTTTGCAGTTTGGCGAGTGATTAATATATTGTGAAAAATTGTGGAATTTAAAGAATAAAGTATTAAAAAAAACGACGAGTACTACTCGACTGCCGCCGTTCGCTGCATGCGTAGAGTTCGGCTATGCACGCACGCTCGTTACTAATAGCCCCACATGTTTTCTCATAAACGTATGCGGACAGGCTAGACCACCTGCAGTAGTAGATAAGTAATTAATCTGTATTGATTGAGTGCCGGGATAAATAAGTTTGTATTTATTTTGTAAAGGAAGAACTAGAAAAATCAAAAGAAACTAAAGAAAGGAAATAATCTACTAAAGTTGTGTGAAGAATTCAAGCTCAGGATGGCGCACAAAAGAGATTTGCAAAGAAATGGCGCAGTGCTGCGTTGCGGTCTACATCTAACATTAGCGTCAACTTTGTATAGAGGGATTTAAAGTTTTGAACATATAAGTGAACGTATAATTTCAGCGCTATTATAAATGATTTAGTGAAAGGTTTCTTAAACTTTAGAAGGTGTATAATTACAAAACTACTTACAAAAGTTCTTAAGCCATGTGCGCTACAAGCCATTCAGCGGTTAGATTTGGCCCACCCTAATTGTTGTGATAATAATTAAAATGTTGTTGAGTTGAAAAAAAATAATATATTAAATCAAAGAAGCTATAACAGAGATTAAATCTTAATACTCTTAATCAATGTGGGGAAGGCCTATGTTGAGCAGTGGTAGGTTAAAGCGCTGATTGTATTATCTTATAATATAGTTCTTTCCTTTTACCTATCTTGATATCGATATGGGGAATTTGTTTAAAGTAACTCGGAAGACCCAAAAAATTATATTTAACACCTTTTAAAAACTTTTATTACCTAGCTTTAAATATGCCTCAGCATAAGCTTTAAAAGGCTATGACAGACGGACAGACAGACAAACATACGGACAGACACCAGAGTTAGTGAGGCAGTTCGTGTTTCGTTACCGAGCCAAAATGTCTGAATAAATAATAGTGGCAAAGGGATTGACAATCATCAATTATACATTTCTGACAAACCCGTAATTGTACACAGTTCATTAATAAATTACTTCCCTGCATTTTAATGACCCAAGAAGCTAAGCCTTGTCAGCATTAAGTTAAGCAGAGTGAGCGGGATTAGTATAACAAGGAAGGGCTTTCGTCGAAGGCATTACATCCGAGTGTATATTTTAAGCCGGTTTAGTTATGTATAGGTCTTGAAAGCCCCGTTCTTCATTAAATATGACAATTTCAGGTAAAACGGTTCTTGAAATACAATATCTTGAAGGGACAGATTCTCTATATTATTTGCTACCTTCTCTCCCTGTAGCATCATTTCTTTCAAGGTGATTCAAGGAAAAGGCTTAACAGGAAAAGGGTTGTATAAAAACACGACTAAACTTATACAACGTGCGTAACATAAAATATGCAAACGCCACCAAGATTTACGAGTACCATCTACATTTTTTTGGGCTTGAAAAGTTTTAACAATAGAAAATGAAGTAGTAACGAGTTGCCGAAAGGGAAAGTTATATTCCAAGCGGGTAAAGTACCAAGGCCACCGCTAATTTCCACGACCTTTCATGACTACATACCATGTTGCATTATAGCCAGCCACATTTAACCGCTGGGTTACTGTCGTGCTTCGTTACATTGTAGGTATTGTTATAATCATTAGAATGTGGCTGTCAGATTTTGGTTTTTGAAAAACGAACTCTATCTAGACTTCACATAAGTCATACATATTTGAACTTGTTTTTTGGGTCGCAAAACCCGTTTTAACACTCTGAGGGTAAATGCCTCGCGAAAAAGGATGCGTGTGATATTGTGTTGCTAAACACTTAGCTTTTTTGCATCTCGCAACTCTCTCTGCGCTGCGATGATGAGTTGTTGCAAAAATGTCGAGTCCTCAAGATCTTTTTAACGTGGAAATAATTTATGAGACTCGCGTCATGTAACGCTTACTCGATTTCTTTTTAGGGCTTGAGTCTTTAAATCCTTGCTCGAGTTGCTTGTCCTACAACGAAACTGTTAAGTTTTCGACTTTCTGGACTCTTTATCGAAAAAAAAGATGTGAGTCGAATTTTAGTGCTTGAATACTCGGAGCTCGTCTCTATTGTAGACTTCGAGCGTATGAGCGCTCCGAGTCCTGCATAATCGAGTCTACCAACATTATGACCTATTTATATGTCTCTAGTTGCAGTCTGACGGCGGCGTGGCTGTATGATGCATTAATTCTCTTAATAAATTGTTATAAGTATTGTTAAAAGGTATACATAATACTCGATTACCTAGTTATTAGTTTGACTTGGAAATTAAGAAGAATAAAGGTAACGGAATCTTGTCAAAAATACATAATAATGAACCTGGCGTTCTCCTTAGGGAGAGCAAACTTTTCTTATTAGTAGTAGCAAACCGCAAACTAGTCTCTAGACACCAATGAACTGTGTTAAATGGATAGTACGAGCCTTAATTCGGCCATGTGTCTGCTAAATAAGGGTTGTTCTTGTTGGGCCTCTGAGGATTTTGCGGCATCGTTTCGAAGATGTCCAACGTGTAGGCCCGCGCCCCCATGCAGAGAAATGGAGCTGACTGTACTCAGTATAGCCGCAGGTGTTTTATGTGAAACGGCTTTTTTGCCGCTGCCTCGACATCAATGAAACCAAAAAGAATTTTATCAGTATTTTATGATTATGTTTATGTTATTAGAATGCCGTCAAAACTGATACCTTTTCCCGTTCAGTCTGTTCGCTGGGAATCTCGAAAACTATTGGAGAGATTGAGTTGAAATTTGCGTTATTAAATGACGGGACAATGACGGGAAAATTATAGAAATTTCTGTTTTTCTATTATTATTTTCCGAAATTTATTTAGAAAAAATAATTAAATTAATTAATTAATATTAAGAAAAAAAGAAAAATTAATTGATGGAACCCATGCGGGTTCGTATGCACCGTACACCTTGCCGACTTTTTAAATTTACTTTTAATATAGCCATTAAAATTCTACGTAGCCAAGTTTAATGAAAAATGTACGATGGAAAAACTCCGTTGATACATCGAAAAAGTTAACATGCCAAAAACTGATACCCTGTCACGCGATGTAGCGTGTAGGAAAGTTTTTAATTAGTGTTTTGTCACATTTGGTAAGGTCTCCTCGTAAATTTTTATACGCCTATATCCGTACATTAAATGCGAAGGGAAATCCGAACTACCTGTACACTCTCTACAGAAAGTTCATGTAAAACATTAATTTCTGTCCCTTATCTGTGCAGTTAACAAAGCAACAGTTCCATTGCCATTAAATCAGACTCTCCACTCCACATTATGATTCCTAAATTGGAGAAAAAGCAGCCTATCCTGAGCAGATAACTCTTTCTAATGTTGCAAATCTGGTAAATGGTTATACTTATGTGGTAAATGTTGAAATAGGTTTTTATCATCATGTTCTAGCCTATGTATTATTCATGTGGCAAATACAAAGAGATGCTTTTAAAACACTTTAAATTTAATGAAAAGCACGTTAAAAATAATAGATACCATTTTGAAACAATAAATACCTTTAAAAGATTGTTACCACTTCAATAAATAATAAATGTCCAAAACGAGAACTCGTAGGTAAGTTATTTTCTGTCGCTCGCTCCATGGTCACTGTCACCTAACAAACCTAACCTTGATTTTCTGGGTCCTGCCCGCTCTCTTTGCTTGCTCCATGGTCATCAGCTTGTCACCAGAAATATTGTTTTTCAGGAAGACAAATTTTAAGGTTTAAAAATATTTTTTGTTTGTTAATAAACCTTTATAGAATTTTATTGTTATGAATTATCATCGATTCTGGTGATAATGAGTTGGAAATTATAGCAATGTTTGTAGGTTTAACATACTTCGAAACAATTCTCATTTTGATTTTCTATTCACCTTGAATGGTGTGGGACTGTGCGTGTTATACGATCGTTATTTTTGATTAGTGAGCTTATTATAACGACATTTTTTCATAATATGAAATGTAACTTTATAAATCTAACGATGCTTCCACAATATCGTCAAAATAACGTTTGATTCAGAGTTAGAAATTGACAGATTTTTTCATTTTTATTTCTATCACCTTCTTAACAGAGTAAATAATACGAGTAGTACCTACAGGTTATACTTATTTTCTTTCAAATCATCCATCCAAAGATCGATTCCCGAATGTCAATCGTCATCGTCGTTACACTGAGTGATAGATGTCTTTCTTATCGCTCGTTTATCAGAGATCTTACTTACGAATCCAAGCTGCGATAGTCGAAACCTTAAAACCAGTACCTATACGTAGGGGAACATTCATTGAGAGGGAATGGTCAAAAACTCACAATATTTTTAGTACTTATTTCTGTTAATTGTGAACTCTACAACATTTTTCCATATTGTAATTATTTTTCTATGCGTACGAGACTAGTGTTGCTAAAATTCGAGTTCTCGAGTCGAAGACTCGATGATAATGCAGGACTCGGTTATGCTCTCGTCGAAGTCTCGATTCGAGACAAGCTTGAATTTTACACGTCTTTTATTAATATTTTCGATTCGAAACTTAATTTTTGTTAAAGGTACCTGAAGTTGAAAATTTTTGTAGTTTGGTTACGCAAGTAAGACACAAAGACGATGGGAACTCGAGCAAAAATGTAACGACCAAAAAAAAAAGATTGGAGCAATCGCCTCTTTTAAAAAATTTGACTTTTTTCAAGCTGTATGGGAATCCCGGAACGGGCTGCCGGAGCGGTGACACACGTGAGGCACTAGAGTGAAACCAGCCTAAGACTCGAGGACTCAAGGCTAATGCAACACTACGGACCTACTGATAACAAAAATGTTTACCTACACCTTTTCATTTATTACATACTAGCTGTTGCCCGCGACTTCGTCCGCGTAGATTTTGGAAGTAGGTACCTATCTCTGCTATGTACAGACATCGTCTATAATTAATTTTCCAATGATAAAATCACCATATTTTAAGGTATACCTTCAGGAACAAACTATGAACACCGTATCCAATTTGGTGAAGACAGATAAAAATTAAAAAATTTGTTATCTTCACTTCTATTGCTCATAATAAGCTTCTCATATCAATTTTTATTAATTATTATCTTTATTAATTTTTTGTGTTCTGTTACTCTTTTTTTATCGCCCACATTCATTTTTTTATAAAATTGTTCAAAGTACAGACACACGATTTCTACTCCTTTATTATAAGTATAGATTGGTATAATAACACAGCATAGACAAGTATTACAAGTAAAATATGTCTTACATAAAAATATAAGGTTTTGTATGGTAACGCCAGGTTAACCAAAGTTGCCCAAAGTCTAAGCACGTTGAATTAACAATAAGCATAAAGTAGTACTCGTATTCAGGCGATATATGGTTTCACTTAACGCATACATAAAGGTTAATTCTGAACAAGCTGTTACCGAAAAAAATATTCTAAAAATATTCGTTTCCACTTGTTACCCCATACAGGTTGCTTAATGAGCGACGGGAAAATGTTTTATTTAGAATTTACTAAGAAACCTTTCCGCAGTGATGAATTAGTTAGATTTGATCTATGACGGGTCTGGACCCACCCTATTACTTTAATAACCTGATATATTCATCATACAGTCTTTTTGGTGAAGGAGATGATTTGCTACTTCTGGTTTTAATTAAATTAAACACACCTATCATAATAGTATACGACTCTAGAGCAATGCCAGAACTATTAACTAATTTGTGGTAAGGCTTGTCTGCAACAAGCAGTGCACGCATTTCTATATTCCGCTCTGAAGAGTAGTTATTGAAAATAAGGTTAACAGAGTGGCCGCTTGCCATCAGATGAGCTGGGTGTTTGCTACTTCATTCCGGAAAAAGCGTTATTGACCCGTTGAAAGGAAAGTCGCGGCATTAAACTAACGTGCTAAAATAAATAAAAGTTACAGCTTTATGTCGCCTTGACCCCATTTGTGGTCGAATGCCACAAGGCTACTACCGACTCACATGTTATATTTTCAAGGACAAGTGTTCATTATATTTGGACTGGCTTGTGAATAGTTTAAAGGCAGTTTCAGTATTATGGGTACTTGCACACTTCCTAAACATACCTATCGTAACTTGCGTACCTACCTATACGAATGTACGCGGTTCGAACTGCGAACTATGCTGCAGCTGCCTGGGAACCAACTTCATCGAATATTGCCTGAGCAGGTACCTATCCGGCTTGTTGAAAGACATTAGTACATTGTGCAATAAGGGAAGTAAGGCCCGACGCCGAAGGCGGAGGGATTTTAATGACTCGAGTTTGTAATACCCTTACTTCCCGTGTTGCACACAATGTTTTTCATCACATTTGCGAGGAAATTAATACCTACGACACAAGGGAACAAATCTATTTTCTTTAGACTTTGCTGGTAACAAATTTTCACTAAGCAACTGAGCCGCATTCACTCTATCCGGAGGTGTTAATATTGTTGTTGCACTTTCAGACTCGGATTCTTCACATGACATAGACATATTTTATGTTTGTTTCTCTCTTTATTTATACTAATAGGTCACAACTACAGGTAGTTAATAAAATAGTTTTACGGCCAATTGGAAACAAGTTCTTATGCCCAAATCGTAGATCGTAGTTTATAATCACGAACACATAAAACCGCAGCACGGCCTCCAAGGCACAATCAGTGCCATTCGGTGGTCCACACTGCCACAGATAATGATAAAAAATGCATTTAGAAACTCCCAAAGGCGAAAGCCCATACAGCCAGTTTTTATCGAATTTCAAAATAAAATTCACTGAAATAATTGCAAAGTAAACTAAAACATTTTTAAACACACAAAAAATAATGCATTTAATTAAAGCGTAAATGTTTAAATTACCATTTGTAGAAGTTTCGAAGACATAAAAAGCCATGTTTGATTTAAAATCTCCTTAGTGTGAAATGTCATACCTGTTTGCGTTCACTCGAAGGCAAAGAACTTTATAGTTCTTTGCCTTCGAGTGAACGCCATTTTTTAAAACTACACATTATAGTCCCTAGAGGTATAATATTGTACTGATTTTCATTACACCCGCGGGGGTATATAGGCCATTGTGTTTCTGTATGCATGCATATAATAATCCACATAACGAGCAAGTGTGATGAAAAACTATTTACCGTAGAATACAGAAGTAACCTGAAGGTGCGTTGGTGCTTGAAAGTGAAGCCAAAAATACCATGACGAAAAAGCATAGTTTTTTATTTACAAAATGACGGGCGTAACGTGGATACGTGTTTTGTAAGCTCATTGAGTATTAGTTAATGCAATTTATCTGAATGTGTGCACAACATAATATTATAGACTTATCAATTATATTATGCACTAGTTTACTTACTATAAACTTAATAAAAGATGCATTTTGATCAGGGTTCGAAGATCTTAATTGGTTTATTGGTTTCCTTAGAACGTAGTCAATTAATACTTTTGACATCAATGTTATCTAGCATTGAAATAATAAGCGCCGCACGTATTGAAGTGTTTTGATTAAATTTACAGCTCGTCAAAGAGCTCTGTCTTGGTGCACGATGGAGCTAATCATTCACAGTTCGGCTCCCGTACTCAAATTGAAACAATTATGAGAGGGTAACGGCTTGCTTGGGGTTAAATTAACATTCTTTTATTTTGTCAGATAACTGGTTGCATAACGGCTTCGCCGGCATAGACTGTCTTTTCCCCGGGATCAGTATAAAAATTTATCTAAGCCCATCTCCAATGCCACAATTAATATGCAAGTTTTCATGGATATGTTGAATACTCGAGAGCCGGCGTGAAAGGGTATAAAAGAGTAAGTAGCTAACAAAAGTTATGGATACGACCTGCGTACATTTCCTGCCTACGTAACTTCCACATTTTACAAAACACTGTTTGTTTAATTAGGTTGAATGATTATGTTACCGCATATTGTCATACAAGTGGCAATGGGCAGGTCACATCTGTCGCAGAACCGACGGCCGTTGGGGCAGACGAGTTCTGGAGTGGAGACCGCGGACCGGTACGCGCAGCGTGGGACGCCCCTTCGCAAGGTGGACCGACGACCTGAAGAAGGTGGCCGGAAGCAGCTGGATGCGGAGAGTGGAGGACCGGGTGTGGTGGCGTTCGTTGGGGAAGGCCTATGTCCAGCAGTGTACGCTGAAAGGCTGACATGATGATGATGATATTCTCATACATTGTCTCAGAGACAGAGGCTCGTATGTTATTAAAGTTCGCTGGTTGTGTGTGCCCCAGTTGTCAAAATAAAACAAACTATTTAAAAAAAAACTTAATCTTCTTTCAATAAATTGTCTACCTACCCCATACCTCTAAGCACAAACCAGAAGGAGCTACTAACCTACTACTCGCGCATTGTCGCCAAAAACAAGACGAACGGAACGAATGAATATTTCGCACGCCTACCAGACTCTTTTTGTACGAAACTACGCTGTTTTAGTATAGTATTCAATTGTGTAGTAGTATAGTGTAGTATTCAGCTTCAATTTCAAGCGCAAACGCCCCTTCTTTTTATTATGAGTCATATACGTATGGCTTTGCATTTATTCCATCGTGATAACTCGAAAATAACTTTTTTATAACACAATTTATAACTGAATAACAGTGTGGGGCACAGCACATACCCTGAGGCAATTCTACAGGTCTATGTTGTCAGAACATTATGGCCGGCAGGTAGTTTCGTACGTGACATTTCAATTAAATTGTGGATTTCGCTAATGAACTTGGCGTCTCTCTGCTAAACTTTGCAAAAACTCCAACAAAGTCTTCTAAGTTTAGTTAATTGGAAGTGAATTAGGATTTGCCATGACTTCCCAAGAATATCAGACACCATAATATGTTATCTCATATTGTTGTTCCAAAGACTATAAGTCCAGGTGGACCGACGACCTAGGGAAGGTGTCCGGAAGCGGCTGGATGCGGAGAGCGGAGGACCAGGTGTGGTGGCACTCATTGGGGAAGCCCTTTGTCCAGCAGTGGACGCTAAAAGGCTAAAATATATAATATAATAACAAAGACTATATATAGGTACGTTACTATAATTAGTCACTGGTTATGTTATTTAGATCGAAATACTTAATAAATACTTCACTCCGATGGCTTAGTGACTTTTTAATTTAATACCCAATAAGTAAAAGACACCACCATCCTCTCACAAATGTTTGCAAAATTACGTTCCAAAACCAATTCGAATTTACGTTCTCTTTGAATATTGTCCAATGGCGTAACGAATAAAGTCTATCGATTCAAAGTCTTTAGCGGAAAGTTAAGCAACAAACATCCACAAGACGATGAGATTAACGAACTTGGTCGGCTGAAGTTTTTATTAAAAATGTTCGATAGAACATCCATCTAATTCTGCCTACATAGGATAGACGCGGATCTGTGATGCGGATCTTCGTAATATCGAAGCTCTGACGAAGTATTCATTACTTATATCTTGATTGCAAACTTCCGAGATTTAGGTAAGACTTCACCCTAATTGAACGACCACTTTTCCTTATTTAATATGCGATCTGTTGTAGGTACAGGGGATGATAAATACTCGTATAAATTAACAGTTCAGGTAAATCTTTACGTAGACATTAATAAATTGTAAAACATCAGCAAGATTTCTACTGTACAATGTATGTAAGTGATGTTTAGTTCTCTTGGAAGTTGTGTAACTGTGTTATATAATTTAATACCATAGTATTTAATACCGCACACACAGACAAAAACAATGCAATGCAATATAGAGAAACTTAAATACCTACAAAAGGCGAACTTATATCCCATAGAGATTTCTTCCAGTACACTCACGACCACATACCTAGAGACACTTTATAAGAAAGGCAGACAGGGTGTGACATATATTATACTACCTACCTATGTAACTAATATAAACTACGCTGATATGAAATATTACATTTCTTTGTCAGTTTGAATTACATAAATCTGAATTTTATCTAACATGAGCGAGCGTGAAACCATGTCGGTATGGATATAATGCAGTTTTCATATTAGGTTTTACAAAGCCACGTTTTTGTCGCCGCGATTTTTACGGGGGTAACCACGTAACGGATTCGGGTTTAAATTATAATTTATTCAATCAACCAGGAAACCTCATTATATTACAAATAAGTATACGTGATAAAAATAATTGTACAAGATTCCATACAAAATAGTAAGCCATAAGATTCACGTGCGTATGGTTACGAGTGCCCCATTCGCTGTAATGGGAGATATGAATAGTAACATATAAAAAAATTAGCGGCAGTTGCTGCCCCGCCGGATAATATTCATAAGGTTGTTTGGTTATATTGCGGTGTCACCAGCTGGCTCACGTAGACGGCTGTAATTTCACTTTATTGGGTTTATAGTGGTAACACTTGTATACTCAGACGATATGAATACAGAACAGCTTAGGTACTTACCTATTATTCTAAAATCCTTAAAAAATATAATAAAACAGACCGAGCTCTCAAAAAGCTACAGAAAAAATACAGTTTTTAAATTATATCTGTCTGTTTATTTGTTGTTTGCACGGGTATCGCGGAAAAACTAGGAAAGTACCTAAGGGGCGAATTTCCGTAGCTGATTGTCGTTTAAAGTATATCTGCAGAGGCTGGGCTATGAAATCTACCACTTGCTGAAAACGGTTAAAAGTAGCGAGAAAAAGTTTCTTTAGATGTTTAAAATAAGTGAGTTTAAATCTTCGCTCTTTATTATAAGGATATAATATTACATAGCGCAAGCTCTTTAATCGTTAGCATTAATTTTGAGGCGGGTGCTTTTGAGCAAGTGGTCTTCAAAATTTAATTATCCGACGACTAAATGAGACACCGTAAAGGCTTTCATTACCGTGATTAGAAATCAGAACTTGTTTACCTCGAAATCTTATTAAACAATGTTCTGAGAATGTTCTCAATTTAATACAAACAAGCTGTACGAGTAGGTACTAGGACTAGGTATATAAACGACATTCTGTGTACAGTTTGGAGACTATTAATTCCTCTGTGGTACAGTTTCCCATTATTCTCTCTGTATGCTTTTAATAAGTATTCCAAACTTAATAAAATATCCTATTTTATCAAGTTTGGAATACCAATATTGCCAAGTAAATACTTTACTATTGGTAGTAATTAATCTGTATATTTTCAGTCTATATCTTGATTACTGATTGCATCTTTTACTGAACGGTATCCTGATTCTGTTTAATATCTAAACAAGGTCACAGTGCAGTTTTGTTTTTAGATAGACCTAGTTTAATGTAGTTCTTAACTCAAATTAGAATAAAAACAAAATAAACAATAGACGCCCCTCGACTTCGTCCGCGTTATGAAATATCGATATATATATTTTAAAAGTTTAGTTATGCAATATAAAGTTTAAAATTCTACGATATAGGTAAGCTATCGTACCATCAAAATCTGCTCAGCCAATTATAGCGTCATTGAACACCCGAACTCACAAATATTCAAACTTTCGCGTTTTTATAGTAGTGGGATGGGATGGAATCACAGAACACGGAAAAAGTACGCTCCCGCTCGCTACGATGGAATATACGCAGGGTAACATACACTCGTATAACTGCATTTGTTATTCTGGGTCATACAGTACGTAAAAAAATAGATGACGGAGGCGTGACGAATCACCCTCCGTCGTCACATGTGCTAGGGCTGGGGCACCGGTTCTATTTAAACAACCTTTGACATTATACCACTCGATATCGGTTATTTTGCTCTCGACCTGAGGTATTGTACGGACATTTTGTTATTCAATACGCACGTAGGTACTAGAACCGTAACATTTTTCAGTTCACGCGTGACTAGAATGTGTACAGTGCGCGAATCACGTAGCTCGCAGACCGCGAAAGACCACTACTCAGCGTTTTATCCATAAACCGCCTCAAGCCAATATCTAACTGAGCTGAGGAACCCTGCTGCATATTTATTCATAAGGATTTGACTAGCGAGGCCCTCCAGAGCCCTCTAAACGCCTAGTATTATGTCCTCCGTTCCCTCTTATGACGTATTTATGGATGTATTTATTACGTTGAATATGTAGTAGGCACGCGAGTACCTATACAATGTAAATTCATAGTAAGTATTATCCGTATTATGTTGATAATTTATGAGGGTAAGAGAAATGTGCAATGTTAATATTTTATTTGCAATATTAGCGTTGCCTTTTGATCCCCTAAGTAGCTTTACAGTCCCTTTGCCTTCTTACCAGTTTTCCTAATGTTATTGTACCGTAGAAAATTACTCAACATTTATTATGTAGGAGCACATATTTTTTTGGAGCGTACACTCTGCGCGGTCGCCCAGGCGTCCAATGTTGCTGACGTCATACAGTGGAAAATTAGAATTCTAATGTCCACATTTAATTTACTTTCGCTTTCAAAAATAATTATGCTACCTTTTATTTCAGTTAGCAACATTCTCGGTAATGCTTGCTGATACTTTTTCCTTACTTTACGAATTGAAACAACAAACGGACAGGCTTGTTCAATAGCACCACGAACACCTGCACATTTGGACTGCTGCGTAAAACAGCCGAAAGGCTACAAATGCATTGCTACCCTGATGACTGTCAGAATGTCTCGAGCTCTCTTATAGAGTTCTTCCAGGAACAAGTATAACTGAAACCTACTTCCAGGATCTAAGTATTTGCGCATGGCAAGTGTCATCTGGCGTACTTATGAGTCATGATGACGTATTCATGCATGAAGCCGTTCACCTCGCCGCTGATTTAAATATGCAGACGTCCGTATTGATTGTATCCAAGAATAACGCCCTGTCGACAGCGAACCCTGAAACCGACCGACGTCGTCCGCGCCACCAATCGTCAACCCGCTATTTCAGCTACAGATCCGTAGCCAGAAACTGGATTTTAGGGGGGTTCATAGACTTTGGAAAGATGTTGATGTTGCTTTATGAATATCATTGACCTACTTTCGACTTTTTCAGGAGCGGAGTTGTATAACTCAAAATGGGGGTTTTGAGCATAACAGGCCAGTAAGAGGTACCAATTAGTACCTACTTATCTATCCTATTCAGTTCTGCTAAACATAAATTAAAACCAATATGGTTAAGTCATTATAAACAATATTACTTAATACTTCACACGTAATATCCCCACTCAACACGTTACGATAGCATTTTATTTCTCAATAGACACGATATACAAAAGTAGATGATTCAATAGCAGTTTATAGCCGCTTCAATAGAATGTTTTTATACAAAATAAGCGATTGTGTGGCGGCAGCAAAATTAATGGGCCAGACAAATATCTAAAGCCATTATCAAATAGCCCATTTATACAGTGAAGTTTTCTCTGCCCCTGTTACATAATTAAGTGAAACTAATTGAGACACATTTTTACGATGCAATAGAAGCAGGTAAGTGTCTATGATAGGATAGGATAGATGTGCAGGATATGATGATGATGAACTATAGAAAAATTAATTTTATTAGATACATTCCACTTCTTAATCTGCAATTTTTTTATTTATATTTGTACCACACACATATGTAAGTATATTTTTAATGTATCTATACTTATAAATAGTGTACGATACAAAGGCAACTCCTTCACATCTCTTCCAGGGAATCCGATCGTATTTACGTCTCCAGAAATTTAACGCATCCGGTCACACGTTTACGTAGGTTGTACTTATTTTGACGAAAGGAAATCCGCCTTTGCTCGTACCTATACCAATTCTTCATGGAAGCCTATTCATATATGAAATTGAATGGCACAAATAGGAAATTAGAAATGTAAGATACAACCGACCTAAATAAAAACTAATCCGACTTAGCCGGGGAGAAACCTTTCGGTTACGTAGTACCGGCCGGTCTCATCGAAATCAGTAAAGTTTTAAAAATGTATAAACTAACACGCCTGTGTGGGTCGAACCCTCCACTCAAAAGTTAGAATTTACGGTAGTGTGTGTATAAATACCTGCATGTTTTATGTTGTAGGTAAGAGCTGGTGTAAAGTACCTAACTCTGTAAGCCATCAAACCCACTAAACAACAAACGAGGCCTGAGATAGCCTGGCATCTAAGCCTGGTGACATGTTCCCATGGGGTTGCGTAGGTCGGATGGCTTTTATAATAAATAAGTATCTCCCAACTCGCCGACGATGACGGTCTAAACTAGAAAAGTCTGTACTATGGGCTGGCTCCAGCACAGCATTAGGGTTATCAACTAAAGTATGCAATTAAAAATGATTGGAACATATCTCACAAAAACAAAATGATGTTTTGTTTTATAATAATATTTTTATAAATATCACGTCACATTGACTAAATATATGGATTGAATTGAGTTGATTAAACATTTGGTTGGCCCATTGATATGAGAAAACTTTGCACTAATATATACCTAGAGAACAGTATCCTACACAATTACAAAACCTATCGCACTTGCCGTTCCTTGATGGAAGTATTGAAATACAGCCATACTTTTATAGATAGGAACAAGATACCAGAACAAAATCGAATACAAATTGTAGGCAATGCGACGCGCAGTGCAGGAGGAGAACGCGTGTAATGATGCTGGTATTTAGGTATTAATAAAAGGTTACAATATACGATCACAACACATATTTCACTCCCTAAATCGTCGTTCGATAGTAAAAATGTGGTGTGGTGTCCTTTTGATAGATCTCTATGGATGAAACCTACCTACCTACCTCATTATGAACTCGACTGCCAGGGGACCACCCTGCGGGTAAGTCTGCCATAAATAATAGCGCGTGTAATGGTGTTGCTGTGTTCTGAACAGCGTGTACGAGAGCAATTCAAGGATGGCAATCACAACAAGCCAACCTCCGAGAGGCGGTGGCCGCTTCGTAAAAATAATACAAAAAGCATTGTCGCATGTCACGGCAATATTTGCCACTATGAATTCTGCATCAATTCATGACGTGCTTACCTATGTCATTCAATGTATAAATAGTAATAAGCAAGAGTTTCAGCTTCGGTCGAAACTTAATGATTCGAAAGCGGAAATGTATTTTAACATTTGTCTGCTTTGTTTTTGTGCTGCGAATACGGGTTTGGCCCGGAAATAAATAATGTTAGAAGAAAATGACGTTTGAAGACGGAAATAAAGTCCATCCCGGTACAGGCAATCCATTTCTGGTTATGTTAGGTATAATATTAGGATAGATTTAAGTTATAATACCTACCTACACCATACCACAGACAGAGGACATAATAGTTTTACCATAAAGATAAATAGACACTAATTAGTAACTCTTACTTATTCTGTGATCAGGTACAAAAATGTTGTTTCGGTGCGGAATATACTCAATATCTAATCAATATAATATACTTACGATAAACATAACTGTCGGTATGTGATCTGATATACCTTCAACTTGAAGTTATGAAACTATGTGAAGTTGCTCCGGATCCGGAGACCCAAGACAGCAGTATCTGAGTTTCAAACATTCGAGATTAAACTTCAGAGGTCGCGCCATTAATTCTAATTATGAAACTAGGTCCGATGTGTTATGTTAGGAAATAGAACGTATAGGTAAAATATGATGTTACGCTTTCAAGCATCATTTGTCTTACGGCTGCTGGCACACAGGATTATAATTGCTGCTGTGCTGGTAGGTACTTTATTTTAAATCCGTAAAAAGAGTCTGTCATCAGATCACCAGGTGTTCCGAAATCCTATTCGTTGCTTTTTAATATCTTTTACTAGGTAAGTACCTTTAATTCTGGAATACAGTCGCCTGATATATATACACCCACAATGGGGCAATAAAAACCGATTAGGTTTGACGGTCCCAGCAGTGGACTTTTATTATTTATTTAAGTTGTAAGATGTCATTAAGTCTAAATTTTTGAACAATTTTAACACATATTTTATTACCATCTTAATAATTGTATACTTATACTAAAGTTTGAAAGAGTTTAGTTAGACATTTACATTGCCAACTATATAATTTCGTCTAATGTTTTTCATTGTATTATATGGTAATACCTACATTAAATATAATGTAATGTAGGTATTTATCTATAATCAGGCAAGTTTTAAAAGGTAGATAAATAGGTAATAGTGTCACTATTGGGTAAAGAAATTAAACACTAAGTTTAGTTTCTAATTTAAAAAAACGTCTGCGTTGTCAAAATAATGTACTTATTTTATAGCTAAAAAGTTACGTGAAACTGTGCGCCAACAAAACATCATTTCCATGGGCTCGTGTGAGTAGAATAGAGCACATTGGGAGCCAAAATCGTGACATTTGGCATTCCCAGGCTCTCAGAGTGATATAGTGTTTGTGCTATTATACACGGTTAGTCCGACAACTCAGGGGAGACCGTATTATTCAAGATAGACCTTTTGATAAAATGAGCTATCAAGGTTGATAAGAGGATATGTTTCAAGATATTTTGCTAGTTATGTTTAACTAAACTAGCTGTTGCTCGCGTGGAATAGTTTTTTCATTCCCCGGGAACGCCTTTTTCACCGTAAAAAATAGCCTTCGTTCATTTCCATTAAACATTACATACTAAGTAGGTATCTAATACCTATGTATTCAAATTTTCATGAAGATAGGTTGAATAGTCCAGTATTGAAAGCGTTACAATCAATTATTCTGACTTTCGGATTTATTTTAATTACTTTTATTATGTTCTATCATTACCAGTCGGTCAAGGTACACCGCAGACAGACATATCTCCATAATTAATTATTCTTAATGTTTAAAATTAATTCCAATAAAAAAAAGAACATAAAAATTATTTCACCAACGACTGTTAAATAAAATAACAAACGATCTAATCAACAGCTGTATATTAATTTTATTTGCTAGATTTGATGCGAAGCAAATTGGATTTTTGTCTCTGCCTTTTTGATTGGACATTCTTCGCACCTAAATTCACCTAATTCGATTACATAATGAACATCTACATACCTAATTATTTTTCCTTCATATTTAGATTACCTAAGTCCGTAAAAAGTCATTAGACAAATGCGATTTCGAAGTTATTGAATCTAAATTAAAACACTCAGAGACACAAGTAAAAAGAAAACAAAATTTATTTCCCTAGACTAAAAAGTACCTATTTTAAATTTCCCAAAAAATATATAATTATTAAATACCTACCGTAAACCTACCTTACATAAATATGATTTAATTTAAGATTTTAATTTATAGGTAGGCATAGTCTTTACGTTCTGAACGATAAAACGGACAAAATAGGAAGGTAGCTAAGTAGGTATCTACCATTACATTAAAAAAATTTGCTAACAGAGATTTCGTTGATTCTAGATTTATTGAAAATGTTTGAAACAGTGCTTCCTTACGAGGCTGGCATTGACTTGATGACTTCTTTAAGTCACAAAAAAAATAAAAAATAAACCGTTTGGTATATGCTGATATGATACTATCATTGATTAACGGAGATCGAAGACCATCAAACCAAAATATTACGTCCATGAACCTTGCTTAGATTTTAACTGAATTTGTAGAATCATAAATAATTAAGTTTAGTAGATAAGTACTATTCTTTAAATGTATGTTGTTTGTCAAAATGACTACAGTATTCATGAGCCGAGCGAGCCTAACTCATTGGAGCCCAACGTGGGACTTTTGCTGGGCGAACGTCCTTATGCGTGGTAGTGGAGCATAGGGGCCGAAAACTATTAATAATATCACCTGTCGTACCTTTATTTAGCCTCGGACCTCATGGTTTCAGCTCAACAACGCTCCAAAAATATCGATTCACGACGAAGCCAGCATGTCGGCCGCCCGCCGGGGCAGACGGCGCTCTCGCCCTACGTTCACATAGGACGACACAACACGTCAAGCGAGATATCAAAACGGTTTCCCGCCACTACTATTTCGACACTTCGCCTCCCACTGTGACAAAAATTCCTGGCGGGAATAGAGGATTTCAAAGGAAACACAGTTTTGGTTATTTTTTGTACATTTTGACTCAGGATATGAATGAAAAACAGACTGAAAGTTTCATTGTGGCGTTGAGTTCCGCGGCGGATAGTGCACCGCCCTCGCGCGCTTGCCCGACCCGACTGACTGAATCCTACATTCTCCCGGCGCAAGCCTTCAACCCCTTGTAATCGAGCACGCTCGCAAACATAGGTATATATATTATATAAACTGTACAATCTAGATGTACGTAAGTAAGTATGCTATGGTAGGCATTCGTTGCTGCTTAGCACTATTGAATTATATGAATTATGAAAAACCTAAATAGGTATCTACTACTTAATCGTTTTTTGCAAAAATTCAACTCTAAGAAATAAATTAGTAGTTAGGTTGTAGGTAGGTACTATAGTATTAGCATTGCAGTTCGTTTTGGTATGAATAAATAGGTAGGTACGTACCTAGCTTAAACACAGTTATCTGGACTACACACATAGGTATTTTTATTGGTTCTGTATATTTATTTAGGGCTTATTCATTGATAACCGAATGATGGTTAGAGGTAATTTAGTAAGTCAAGCGAGTCGTGCGTGAGCCATTACAATGTATTGTACGACAATGAAGTCTAAAAGCAAAAGAAAAAGAATGTCAGACTAAGCTGTGCGGTTATAGGTACTTCTCATTTATCTATTGAATTATTGACAGCTCTTTTGGCGGGACCGAAAGACAAAAGTGACAGGTTTGTCTTTTCTATTTTATTTTTATAAAAGGCTTTTTGGCGGGTTTTTGTCAGAAATTGCTCGGAATTGGATTGGAACGGAGGTAGATATTGAACATAATATAATAATTGAATCGAATATTTGGTCTATTTGAGTCCCTCGATGTGTGACCAAATACCGACAAGCGGGCGGAAACAATGTTTGTATTCGCCCAATTTTTTTGCACATCATCCATAGGCCTTTAGCCTATAGCCTTTAGCATTCATCTTGTACAGATAAAACAAATACCTACACCAAATATTATGTCCTCTACACTTGGGCGTTTTCGGGCGAATAAGGCAAATACGCTACACCAAGTGAAGTGCCGGTGCCGGCATGGAATAAGGGTTTGTGGTGGTTTGATTTGCCTGCATTTGCGTTGAACGTTGACGTTTGCGTTTGCGGCAAACGTGTGGCGCCGCTGTTATGGAATGGAACGCTTTTAAAGTTGTTGGTGCGTTACCATGGAGACTTGTGAAAAACTGGGAAATAAGTGATGTCGGCCCAATTTTATAATTCTATATTTTGTTGGAATAAAACGTTTATAATGTGTTATTCGCGACAGTTTTATTCGCAAAAGCCGCCATAATTTCTTTTCTGTAGATTCTGTGGTACGACCATGATAATGCACGACCTGATAATATACATCCTGGTGTTCGCGACCACACATGTACATGGTTTAAGGGCCGTGAAATCTGTGGGTGTGCTATCCCGGCTGAACGAAACGTTCCACGGCGATAACACAGCCGATAACGCACAACCAATTTTTACGGCTCGAGAATGTACAACCTGGAAATCGCGACCAAGGTTTAGGTTGCGAGAAGAAGGTTGTTCCCAGAAATGTAGTCGGACGACCCCGAAGGTAAAGTGCGAGAAGCGAAGCGACGAGCTTACTATGACCTTTGTAGCGAGCGACCTACAGTGCCCAGAAATTGTTCCGGGGCATCCAAATTCGGACTGTGCATTCCACACCGTCGATCCTCTGGTCGTAAAATACGGGCTGTACTCTGTCGACACTGGCAAGAAGCAATATGTACCTACATGGTTTCCAGTGCCGTACAATCCGTGGCTGTACATACATTCTATGGACTCGGTGGTGCATCCACACGTTTGCCGCAAACCTCCGCAAACGCAAACGGAAATGCAAGCCAATGCAAACCTCCACAAACCCCCCACACGTTTGCCGCAAACGCTCCAGTGTTGCCAACTATACAAATGTATGCGAACTAACAAAATCTCAAAAAGCACCAGATTTACAGGATTTTCAATAAACAAGCACTAAGTTCGTTTAAAATAAAAATGCAACAATACAAAACAAACAAAACTCATATATATCATTGTGCCTAATGTAGTATATGAGTTACTCTGAAATTTCATATAAACTACAGCTGGATTTTGAGTGTTGACATCTATAAAAATGCACTAGATTTAGTTCCGAAAGCTATATAGGTTGGCCACCCTGAATACCCTGATACACGTGGGCAAACTTCCTTTGATTTGTTTGCGTTTGCATTGGTTTGCCAAACGTCTGGACGCACCATAAAGTTAGTTTCGTTCGTTCGTTCGTTCACGTAGTATCTTCTTTTCTTTATTAGTATATTCCAAAGAGTATAATTTTCCGAGGGTCTGATTCCAACCCTTTAGGCACAGATTATTGTTATAGTGTCTTCCACAGTGACGTGAACTCAACATAGATTGTTTGTTACAATCTTTTATTCGTAAGTAACAGTGTTCCTAACCAAATCCATTAGAAATGGCACAAACTGAAGATACTGAACTCAGAGATTTAGTCATTGAAGCTCTGGAAAAAAATGGATCCTTAGCAAAAATTCGCGCTTTGCTAAGAGCCAATGTGTTTTTAGCTTTTGAAAATGAATGTGAGAATATTAAGCAAAATGTGAGCCTAGACAATGTTTTAAAGTTACCTGAAGGTATACTTTCTTTAGCAATTGTTCATGAATTTTTGGAAGCCTGTAATCTAAAAAATACATTGTTTGTATTTATGGCAGAGTCTCGACAGAGAAAAGCATACGTTTATGAAGGCCAGAAAAAGCTAGCTGAAATTCTAAACTTTCCTAAAAACGAGAAGGAACCCCTGTTGGTTACACTTTTGCGAAATGGTTTAAAACCAAGTCAGAGGAAGTACTTGCATGGGAAACGTGTTGAGAAAAAAGATGATCAAAACTGTACTTACATAGTCCACGAAGACTCTAGCAGTGCTAGTACTACAAGCAATTCTCAATCGGACAACTCATCTGATGAGAAAAACAAACTTCACCTGCGCTTGCACTTGGATAACTCAGACACTGATACATCCAGTGATTCGGCGAGAGATAAATCTAGCTCAGAATATATTCCAAATCAGCACATAGTGATTAACTGTGACAGAGCAAAAAATGATAATAGTAATTTAGTCTCACAACTACCCAACTATGCAGAAAAGACACAAAGTGATTTATTTGTGTCTAATGACATAGAAAATAAACCATATTATTTGCATGATCTGAAACAAATCACCAATAGCAGTAGTGACTCAACATCCTACATAGATTTGTACAACCCTTTAGATCAGAAGTTACTGAATACTGCTGGTGTCCCATTTACAGAGGTAGATGGAAAAGAAACCATTACTTCTTTTGTAATACAATCAACATCAAATTCACAAACAGATAAACAAGTTCACAATGCTCCTAAAGTTGTTCCATTGTCCCCTGCTACTTTAAGTAGTGTATCATCTTTGTCAGTGAAAAATGGAGAAGAACAGATTGAACCAGCAAAAGCTTCATTAAAAATCACATCAGAAGAGTCAGGAAAGTCTGATGCTGAAACAGCAGAGTACAGTTATGATTTTACACCATCTCCAGTAACTAAAAAGAAAGGCATTGAAGATAACATTCAATATCCTGTATCAGTCCAAGAAGATTTTGAATCACAGAGTCCAAATAAGAATTCATCAGTTGAAAGCCAACAGAACTCTCAAAGTTCTGTTTCTATATCTGATGTTGCTGATTTGATAAGTGTCAGTTCTTTTGGCCAGCAAATGAATATTGATAATGACCAGTCTAAATCAAAAATATTGCCGAGTAGTCCTTCAAAGAAAAATTCTGGTTCTAATAAACTCAGTGATGATTCTGGTGATTTTTCAGAGTCTCCTGTCCCATCTTTATCAAATTTAAGTCTTGACATTCATAGTGATTAAATCTGTCGCAAAAAAGAATTTATTGTGGCCTGGCGGAATATTCTCATCTGTCACCCCAGGTCTGTCCCTCTAGGGTGGTTGATGGGAATTTTATTCCCATTTATGGGAACTATCATATTCCATCAGTCATCTTGAATGTTTTTAAGTATTATAATAATAATAATAAATGTTTTATTGCAGGCATAAAAAACCCATATACAAAAATTATAAAGACTCATGAAACTTTTAGGTCTAGGGTGTAGTATTGTGATAATTTAGTACTTTTACATAACTGCTATCTGAAGGTGGTGCTGGCGACTATTATTAATCAAAGGAACTGGCCTTGACTACATAAAATTACCATCTCACCCTTCAGAAACACTTACTGGGCTGGGATTGCTTTCTGAATTTTTGCTGTTTCTAATTCAGGCCTAATAGTTTAGATGATCTCTAGTTTCTGGCAATTGTAGACTACTACACTACTAGAATACTACTTAATCTAGTTGAGATGATGCATTTATGGAATTTAGGGTAGGTAGAGGTACTGAAGAATAATTTTAAAATCATATGGTTTTCAGGTTTTCATCAATTTAATTGTACATTTGTTTGATGAATCGATGATCAATATGACTAAAATATAAGTATTATTGTATTGACACAATTTGGTATTTTTGTAATTTTAACTCGTCATGATGATAACAATATTTGTGACTTGTTATGTTTTTTTGAAAAATGGTTGTGCCTTATTTATCATGCAAATCGAAATATACTTACTAACAAATTATCTTGAATGTTCCTTCAACTGCAAGTTGCAACAATAAAATAAATTCTAGTCGTAAATAGAGTATTCAACTATTTCCGTCCAAAATTGCTCCATTTTCATGTCTAATCTGTGTAATAGAGAGAAGTAATATCGATTCAGCCATGATTTAAAATATTTTGTCATATTAGATAAGCAAGTATATTGAATAAACAGCATTATAATTAATGTCCTTGTTTAATTTGTTCATTATTCTGGCGCTGGAGTGCCCACTGAACTAAATAATTCATGTCGGGCTGATCGTAGAATTGGTCAGATCGTGATATGCCTACCTACGCATTTCAAATTATTTTGGCTGGCCACATCACAAATGTATACGTATCACGTTGTGCCTAATAGAGAGTCGGGCGGATCAACGAAATCAAGCAATTTATCGATATTCCCACTGATCACTGGGTATATCGTTAAGTAGTTGCATTTCACGCCGCTAGTGGCGCTGTCTCCCTGTTGTCCGCTTTGTTTACATGGGGGCAAAAGAGAATGGACCGGGACCACTTTCAAGCCGTTATACCTATCTCTGAAACTACTGAGGCACAAACTCTGATTTTTGGTCACTAATTTACACAAATTGAGCACTTATTCGTGGGGTACCTACAGTAGGACCCGATATTTCGTGGTGGGGTCACGGACGTTGCGAAACTGCGGAGTCACCAAAAAAAATTAGTACCTATTGTGCAGAAGAGAAGTAGGGTGTCCAAGTCCACATATGAAATGACTAACATCAGGTAAAGATTTCCTAATATTCAAGACATCTATCTGTTGATGATCCCACGGTTCGTATGGTCGCAGTAGATGAATATTTTGATGATGCTTTATATTTTTAAGAAGCACGATAGGTAGATGGGAACTAAAACAATACGATTAGATTTAATGTTTATAAAAATATTAATTAACTGCATTTTAAAATAAATAATAATTACTAAATTAGATTATAAACACTCACTATTTTTTCATGTTATTAAAGAGTTTATTTTCTATCAAAATTTTTGATTTGTTATACTTTGGACACCTTACTACAGAAACGATATGCCCAAGCATCGCCAAGCTAAGCAAATCGTCAAACGATGAAATGAACGATATGACGGATGAGTCCTTCCTGCTCCGCGTCCGAACTTTTAAGATGGCCAAATCATGAAATGGCGGCGTATCATGAAATGCCTAGGCATTCACGATCTCGCCAATTCTACGATCGATCGGCCCACAAGCATATTCAATATAAACCCTTCAAACGCAGGTCGAGTATGAATTCGCCCTGCATTTGCCTATTTCACGGCCTCTGTGTACAGTGTGCTTGCGCTCTCGCGAGATGTTTCTTCTTTGTTGAATAAGCCACACACCAGGGCTTCCAAAATAGGTACCTCCATGCAATTCACTCCGCCAGGTCGGCGCTGAAGCTATGATTTAGAAAAGGTTAAATAAAAATGGTACTAGAATATTTTTATAATCAATGTTTATTTCACAATTTTCGTAAAGCATAGATTGTAGATATCACGATTCTGTTATTTATGCACACAAGTCATCTATACCGAACACTGTAACTAGTCGTTACGCATTTCTATACAAAAGTATTATGTGTTTATGGCATAATAGCAGTTAGTGTAATCGCATAGAAAAAATTATATTAAACATCATATATTATTTACACCTAAATTTTATATTAGGTACACAAGTTTTTAATATGAAAATGGTATAAAAATTACACTTTCATTATATTACATACAAGGTCTAGTAATACAAATGCGGTTCGTATTCTAACTTTGAAAAATATAACAATAGTAAAAAGCCACAATGTTTCATCATAATCATGTATAAACAGTTAATCTATCTAGGTACTATATTTTACTTAATTTCAAAGAGGAAAAGACAGGGTTTATTTCATTCACATAATAGGTATTTTTCGTTCTTACTGCTTGAATTGCTTTATGGAAATGGACCAGATACAGCTTCAGCCACAGGATATTCGAATATCTACTTCATCAAAGCACGTGTCTAAATTTCTAGCTTTAACGTTAACAAATCACAATAACTTGCAACAAAACACACACGTTCTATAGAAAGATATAATTACTCTTGCTTACAATATTTGCTATTCATCACAAATAGAGCAGAGCTAAAATCTTTCATAAAAGGAACATTATTATAATGCGATTGATCAAAGGCAACTTAAATTTTATACATACACCTAATTAAACATAGACTTCAAATAATAGGAATAATAGCACTAACGTAAATAAATATAATTAATATACAAATATGGCAAATATTTGGCTTTGTATATCGTATAATGTTCACGCATAGAATAACTAAAACATGTGTTTGAACATGTTTAATTATATTATGTTGTAGTAGGTAGTAGACATATAAATCAACTAATTGGTGTTTATTAGAATGACCTCATTCATCAGTGGAGTTCTTCCCAGCTTTGATTTAAAGCACAATTTTCGTTAACAACTATGAAACTCATTTTAACAAGGGGTACACAGTAGGGGTCCGAGCCTAAGTGCTTCGGGGAATGAGGTGCGGTGAGGTAGAATCCCGAACGTCAAACTTCCAATTTCAATGCTGTGCAACAGTTTCTTTTAATTGATATCGATACAACCAAAGAGGTTTTATTGCAAAACGTTTTTTTATTCATTATATTTTTAAAGCATTATAACTAGCCAATGGACACAACGCCCTACCAATTTTAGCATCCAATAACGATCGCTAGTCATAAACATCGATATCAAAGTAAAAAAGTATCCCACAGCACTAATAGATAACTGTCACATTCCTCCGAAGACGATCCTTCAGCTCGGTTCCCCGCTGTAAGTATGTGGATTTTTATATTACAGCTCGTTGCCCATAGAGCTGTCGTGCGTGAGATTCGAGTCCATGCTCGCGTTGTCGGAGTCCTGGCTTTGGTTCCCGCTGTAGTTCGCCGCTTCCTGCAGTCGCATCAGCATGTTCAACTGTAACAAGCACATACACCAGTTTAATTTTGCTACTACTTAGGTGGCCAAGTAATTTGTAGCACCAGTAAGTAGGTCTGGATGTTTAACATATATGAATATTGACTACCCGGCGTAGTGCGGAAATGCGTCTCTATGTAGTTAATCTACCGCATATTCCCATGATGCGTTTCGTTTCATCATTCATTATGCGTACTGCTAATAGAAGGAATAGAACTCTTTGACTTTCACTTTCTGTTTTTCCGGATACTAACTGGATCTCTTTAAAGGAAAAGTGAATTCTCTGATTCTCATAGTATAGGAGAAAATCCTAGTGGGATGAGACAAGTGGTACCTACCTACCCTATGTGTAATGTAAATGTATTATTAAGAAATGTATTTATTTATTTACATTAATTGATCCGAGGGTTTGCCGCGAATCCCAGATTTCATAGGGTCGATTTCCAGAGGCTACAGACAACTTTGTGCAATTACCTTCTTGAAGGGAATTTTAATTTGAAGTTACAACACTTCTCAAGTCTCTTACCAATGGATCTTGGTTGTTGTTTGTGTTTGAATCCTGATTCGATTCGTCAATGCCAATCTCCTCAACTGTTATTGCTCGCAGAGTCTGAAATAAACAAAATAACGTAGATTAAATATGGTTCCTGGTTTCCACCCACACCCTATAAATAGGCTGTTGATGGTTTTAAATTTATTTTACTGAAATCCCGAGTAACAAAGGCACGTGCACCTCAAACGGTATCAGTGTCTATTCGGACTAAACATGGACTTAACTATTTTGTCAGTCCTAAAATTCATGCCATCTCTTTCTTATTTTTAAAATTGAAAAAAAGGGCGTAAGAGAATATTGGCTTAAATAATTTAGGGGAAAGGCTTGGCTGCAGTATTATCCAATTGCGTGATCGCGATCAGAAGGGACTGGAAGTTTGTCGTAAAAGTGAAAATTGAATCTGGAATTGTCATTTCGCCTCACTTACAAAAGGTACAATTGAACAGGATACTTGTACTATGTCATTGTTATAATAGGTTACAATAGCCATGATGTCGTCCAACATTCTATCGTTTTTTTTATGTTGTAAATGTGGCAGTAAGCTTCCCAAATAAATAAATAGAACTTCACAAAACAAATACAAATTTTAGTCTTTAAAAAAATAGATGGAATGTTCCACTGGTGTTTTATAAAAAAGGGATTAAAGGAATAAATAATATTTCGAATAGTTGACTAACATGCGAGTGGTTGGGCTCCCGCCAGGGGTAGGAGGACTTGACGTGGTGCAGCGGGTCGTGCGCGGCGTGCCGCCGCCGGCCGTACAGCGCGACGCCCTCGCGCACCGCCTCCGACGCGTACGGCACGATACTGTAGTTCCACACGTCCGCGAACCACGCCTGTCACATAACACTCAACATGTTACACCAGTCGTGCGCACAAATACACAAGCACACAAATACATTATACAACTAGCAAGACAGTGCACTATGGCGCAAAAACGGGCCGAGCGAGTGACCGACTTGCACGATGTTTGTCCCTTTCTATTGTGGGGCATATTTGATATAATATAGTGGTGTATACATCTGGCAGGTTGTTAGACAAGGACACACTTCGTTCGACAATCCTCTCGCTGGGACCGTTTGGATATATCATAGCAATATAACATATCAACAATTATAACTATTGTGCAATTAGTGGTGCCGTTAGATGACACAAAAATACCTGAGGTTCCCGCCTGTGGTCATACGCTTTAATATTAGCTTTTATAACATACTTTTCTCGTAAAGGGTCACTTATTTTACCAATTTCAATATCGTTTTGTATCTCATTACGCACTTGTGCGGTAATGTAAAGTAAAACGCACAGTTTATCAAGATGCTCCGTCTAAAAACGAACGATTAGCAATAGTACATTACTGCCGCGGCCTGCAACAGAGGCATTGATGGATGAGCGTGTGAATGTGGGCCGAAGCGAACTTAAACTGCTCAAAAGAACTATGCCAGAGAATTCTCTCCAAAATTCCTAACCACGACTTCCACAGAGAACACGAAGCTATCACAATCTGGAAGTCATTGTCAGACGATGCCGTTACGCCCCAATGTTTTTGTCAGCGTGATTGGGATCGACCTATAGTTAAATGCATTTTTGACAAACTCCCCAGACGTTCAATAACCGACAATGCTCGCCTCCTGGCATCCTGCGAAAGTGAGTCAGGTTCCTGGCTACGTGCTTTACCCTCCTCCAATATGGGCACGCACCTGGATCCGCACTCTCTGCGTGTTGCAGTTTCGCTCAGGCTGGGTTTGGACGTATATATGCCACACACTTGTGTATGTGGTGCCATGGCGGACTGTCAAGGTCGCCACGGATTGTCTTGCATTAAGAGCGCCGGCCGCATCTCCCGGCATCACAACATTAATTTTATTTTAAAAAAGGCACTGTGCACAGCCCATATCCCCACTGTATTAGAGCCCCTGGGAATCCTTCGCTCAGATGGCCGAAGACCTGATGGCATGACCCTCGTCCCGTACAGGCAAGGGCGTTCCCTCATCTGGGACGCAACCTGCACCGATACCCTCTGCGCCTCCAGAGTTGCGGGGACTTCAACTAAGGTCGGCTCTGCGGCCGAAGCCGCCGCCAACGCGAAAACCCGCAAATACACGGAGCTTTGCCGCACGTACTTTTTTGTTCCATTCGCGGTTGAGACGATGGGCCCTTGGTCCGAGGACGCAAAGTCTTTTATACAAGACTTGGCTGCAAAGCTGAGGGAGGCCACGGGTGATCCTCTGTGCAAGGAATACCTTGTTCAGAGGATCAGCCTGGCCATCCAACGAGGCAATGCAGCCAGCGTCCTCGGAACCATGGGTCCATCGCCCAGCCACGAAGATTTTAGGTAATTTTAGTTTTTATATAGGTTTTAGTTTTAGGATAATTTAGTTTTTTTAATTAGTTATTTATATACCTAGTACAACAATATAAAATTGTATATACAGGGTGTTTTTATTTTATATTATATTCAACTAGATCTCGTCGAGACCTTTCATTTGAGTACAAACACGAGGGGTCTAGCATAAGCCGTTCCGGAGATATGGCCAAATGAAAAAAAAACAACACTCTTTTGGCCATATCTCCGGAACGGCTGGTGTTAGACCCTTGTTCATGGTACTCAAATGAAAGGGCTCGACGAGATCTATCTGAATATAATATAAAAAAAACACCCTGTATATATATTTTTTTATTAAACCATTTCCGCGCATTATTTGAGAAAAGTGCTATACAAGCCTGCAATCAATGTAATTTCATGCGCTTTTTCTTTTCGCTGTATTGTTTTTACTTGAAAATGTCGTCAAGTAGTGATTATAACTGCTTTAACAAGTAATTAAACATTTATTCGTTTTCCGAGTTTTATTTATTTCCTCGCAAATATGTTATGAAACGTCGTATGACATACGTGCGCTTTGAAAATTACCGCACTTATATCATAATGTACTATTATGGAACTCGTGCCTAATTCTCATCCCATAGACCTTAGAGCTTTAAGCAAATATCATAATGTACTAGTTGGGCCGTGTTGTTAGTTGTTCGGTGAGAGCATTCCAGTGCAGGACCCGGATACCGGTAAAATGGGGTGTCACTTTGATAACTTTTACAATTCAAATGGCTGTATGTTCTACAATTTATATAATATAAAAAGAAAAATACTGGCTAAGAACTTAGTAATAAGATTTTATATGTAGAGGCGAGAATAACAATATTCCGTTTAATAATAGTCAATTTTGAATTATCTGACAGACGGACAAATAAGTCACAATGTGCTCGTGTACCTGACTAGCTTCCAAATCCATGGGGCAGGCGAGGAAGAGCCTCGGGCCGACGGTGACGTCGCTCGACGAGTGCGCCTCGAGGAACGCGTTGAGGGCGGCCCACACGCCCGGCAGCCACTCCAGCACCGTCGCCAGGGCCGGCTCCCGCCGACCCAGCCGTAGCTCCAGGGAGAACAATTTTCGACGTAAATACCTGTATACATTACATAACATTGGTTGTTAGGAGCTATGAATAAGTTCGGACAAGTAGACCGATGGGGAAAGTGGCCCATGGTTCCGGAGGGTTTTTTAAGACGCAACTAAGAGTTCTGTAACGGCGGTGTATGCTTTTACATCATCATCATCAGTCCACTGCTGGGCATAGGCTTCCCCCATGGCGCGCCACTGAACCCGATCTTCGGTTCTCCGCACCCAGTCACTGCCAGTTGTCTTAACATGTCTTCTGTATAGGCATGCGACTGTCATTAATATGCACCTTTTAGGTAGTGTGAATTTTTTTGTGTTCTCTACATGGTATAGTGGTGGGCAAACAGTGGCATTTTACCAGCCATTTAAGTAGATCCAAGAGAAGGAATGTTTGGCGCATCTTGGGAATAAGAGACTCATTGCCCAACGGTGCATGAAAGTGGAAGGAATTATTTATCATTCTGTGCACAAGTGATGGTACGTACCTAGCTAAGAAACCTTTGACCGGCTCCATGTGATTGGCTGTGAGAAGCCACCTGAAGTTGTGGTGTAACTGAAGATTTGTCGTGTTACACGTCGCTTGAGACATGGTACCTGTAACAGAGAAATACACTATAGTTCGTTGAAGCTTGTTGATATCCTGGCCTAACGTGCGGTCCACTGTAATCTGGACGTAAATAATTAAAAGTGGACGTATTCCATAATTGAGCGGAGTTATGGATGGACAAACGATCCAGCACCTTGTCCATTTCCGAGGTATCAATTGAACCTGTTAATACTGGCTTATACGTGACGTAAAAAAACTTTTACCTAATTAGACGTAATTTAAATTGAATGTATCCACAAGGATGTATTTTGCACTTTGAACCTATTTTTATTTGGACGTAACATGATGAGAAACTCCTTTGGCCCTTCCAACCTGGCGGTTATACAGGTCGATTTCTCTACTTGTATGTACGTATAACTTCCGGTATTTGGAGGCAACGTACTAAACGCTGTGACAGTGTCCGCAAGTGAGCGAGCGACTCACCGATGATAACGGGCATGTTCCTGTTGTCTGGCGGCAGCAGGCCGGCGAACGCGTCGCCGAGCGCGGACGCGTGCTGCAGGTTGTCGAGCACTACCACCGACGGCAGCGCCGCCTCCTCCCCCGCCGCCGCCGCCGCGCCGCACTGCTCCGCGATGTTGCCCAGGTACGCTCGCAGCTCATTGCACGATTTGCGGTCCACGCTGCAATAAATTTTTTTTTGTAAATACATTTGAGAGCGTCAGTGGCGTCAGGGATAAGACGCGGCCTATCTTATCGAAAGGTCCGAAGTTCGATCCCATGCTCGGCCATGCACCAATGGGTTTTTTCTCGAAACTTAAGTACATTTACTGACTGCTCTCAAACGGCGAAGGATAACATCGTGAGGAAATAGGCGCATGTGAAGTCCACCAACCCGCTACCCTTTATGACAACTAATGACGCAACGATCGCTTACTTGAAATTGGCGACCGCCTCCGCCGGGTTGCCGCGCCGCTGCGTCCTCTGCACGTAGAACTCGGCCAGTTTGGCCGCGAGGTACGACTTGCCGGTGCCGCTCGGCCCGCACAGGATCACCCGCCGGTGCTCCGACAGCAGGGACACGTATCTGGTGGGATCACATCAATTATGCATCTTGGGTACTGCGAAACGAAAGGCGAGGCGTTGGAAACCCTTCGGTAAGATTAGCATTAAATTAGTCTAACCTGGGGGATACCTATTTCCAGACTAGTGCAGGCTGATGATGAACCTAACCTAAGCAACAAAATTACTCAGCGACCCTTCCGCGGATTAGTTGCTCATTTAGTTTTCCAGTCGCCCAAACAAGTTTTTGGATCAATACGAACTAATTCATTGACTAAATTAAAGTTCACGTTTAGTTCTAGCAGGTACTACTCACCTATATACAATATTTTTTGGTATAAGACTATCGAAGGCCAAGCTTCCAACTCCTTGCAAGCAAATGTACAGGGTGTTGACCGTGCCGATGATGTAGCCGCAGGGCAGCAGCTCCGGGAACCCGATCTCGGGCCCCCGCGTCGCCTCGCCCAAATGATACGACGTTATAGAGTCCGTGTTCAGACCGAGATTCGTCCCCGGATCTATCCTCGACAAATAGTCTTTGAATGTCTTCCTAACTATATAATCTAAGTTCTGCCAAGTGGTCTTGCCAGATATATAAGTGTACGCTATCGTGAATTCATTACAGTTTATTGTCGAGTCACTATTATACACGTTCTTATATGAACTACTGTGCGTAGATTTATTGCTTTTAAGACTATTCGTATTCGACTTATTAATAGATTGGGGATAGTCTTGTGTTTCGACTTCAGGGCTGTGGTTTTGGGACATTCGCGGTGAATCGAAGCTAGATTGTTTCTCGTAGTGGTTGTTGTAGGCGCTAGCGGATTGTTTTGCGTAAAATCTGCACTCTGACTCCGTCAGCGTATCTTGCACTTCTTCAAAATATCTTTGGAATATTTCAGGTTGTCCTAAGTATACTGCTATGGCAATTTTCTTTCCGTCTGTTGTGTCACCTTGGCTGTCCGCAACCCCTAAAACAATAATAAAGTATTATAGGAAACAGGTATACAATTACATTATTTGTAATACTTATCCACAAAAAGTTGCAATGTTCAAGTTACCTATATCTGAATAGCTTTCGCCTATAGCAAGTTCTCGACTTTTTGGCGGAGGTAGCACCGTGTTTATATCGTAGTCACCGCTTAATCTATCAGCAGAACTCAGTCCATTAGCAAATATATCACTGGTGCCATTCAGGGCTCCTAATAACGCGTCACTGTTTTCATTCAATTCACAAGCAGCTTTGTTCCCATATATGGGTTCTCCCAAGCTGGATTTAGGAGAACCTTTCTTTGAAAAATCCATAGTTGGTGTAGACGTCATGCAATTGAAGTCAAGGTCTAAAGATTGTGAGTGGATGTCTAGCGCCGCCTGGAATGGAAAAGCATATTAATCACATCTATAGATAATAGTAATAAACCAATCTTTTATGAGATATAGGTTAAAAAAAACATAACATAAACAACACGACATTTAATCCCAAAAGATTTTCTTCTGTGTACTATAGGAATTAGAAAAGGACAGGATAGTGGGAATAGATCCCACGACCTTATAAGCGTGGTCCAACGCCATCAAATCCTAAAAGGCTGTAAATTGTTTGTTTGACGTCACTAGCCGCTGCAACGACCTGTTGCGCTTCTATTCATTTGGCTACATACCTGGTGCATAGTGGCCTGGTCAGCGAGGCTGAACCGCCTGGGGTCCTCGACCGCGGAGCCGCCGGTGCCCAGCGAGCTCTGGCTGCCGGCCAGCGACCGGGACGTCACTAGCCGCTGCAACCGTTCGTTGTTGTGCTTCAGGTTCAACATTTCATTCTGTAACAGAATATGGAATACATAACACTGTACAAAGATCTTACCGATTTTTACATAACAAGCAAGTAAAATGGCCGTATTTTCCTTGGCTGTACAGTAGTACAGTAGTATCCCACTAATATTATAAATGCGAAAGTTAGTAAGGATGTCTGTGGGGATGATTTGTTACTCTTTCACGCTGCAACGGCTGAACGGATTTTGATGAAACTTGGTAGAGTGATAGCCTATATCCTGGAATATCATATAGGCTATTTTTTACAGCGGTAAACTGCTAGTAAACGCTATATATGTTGATTTATTTGATTGAGTGATCTCTTGAGGCAAACATAGCTAAGATTTTTGTCTGTCTGTCTGTTCAACACACGAGTGAGAAAAATATAAGCTCACCCTCATCTTGATGACAGTGTCCTTTAGACTCTCCAGCTGGTGCGCCGAACTGAGCGCCTCCAGCCGTATGTCTGTTAGCACCAGGTCCTTCTCCCTCAGTTGTCTCTTCAACTCGTCCACTAAGCCCGCTGCCTCTTTGCTTTCTATAACAACACAATCGTCATATCTATTAGGATTATACAATCACAGTCGAAATACATAGTGTTAACAAAAACGTATTCTTCGTTACCTGTACACATTTCAGAACCTTAAATCAATATTTAGAGAAGATACCGTAAGACATAAAGTGCCTACAAGATGACAAAGAATGTTAAATATTTTGCGAACACTGTGTGTATACATATTTTTGCCTCTGAATGTACCTGTCCTAAGCACTCATTAGGCCTTCATCAGGCTGTCAACTTCCTTTGCTTTATCCTATAATATCTAGATCCTTGCCTTACCGGGAGAGTAAAGCACATAAAAGCGTCACATCAAAGTGTCTAGTACCAACTAACCCTCGCACCTGTTACCGGTCTATGGCATAGCTAGATTTCTAATGGTAGAACTGCCACTATTCAGTCGTCAGTTGTGAAGTTGAGGTTGGTATTTTCATCATTTGATTTACATCCCACTCCAGTTGAACGTCTCTAAATTCTAAAAGGTAATTTGCTGCGTAGACTCACGTCTAACACGACTTACGGACGTCAGGAAGAAAGGCTGACATGCCCCGAGGCTTTTAGACCAAAGGTGATCTTCAATAAATAAACCAGGGAAATAGCTTACGCAAACAATGGGCGAACGTTGCGGATCGAGTACATTGAGTGAAAGCTTTAAATAAATTTCATCTTAAGTGTGACAAACTCGTACATCCATATGATAATTATAGTGACAATCTCAATTGGAAATGATCATCACAAATCTTAACAATGAACGAAAGTAGCTAGAGTTGGTATAATAATAAAGCACTGTTAATGAATCCCATCACTAAAGTTTCCCATGTTACAAATCATTCATATTCCATACTTTTTGCAAGTGTAACATTTTCCACCTTTCACACTTTAGGTGAATTACTAAGAATCAAAATGTATTTAAAAGTATTATAAGTAATGTACCTATTACGCATTTTTTGATTTGTCATTAATCAGTTAAAACATTTTCTACTAAAATGTCAGATCCGATTCTGTAATTTATTATATAAAAAAGTCACCTCTAGGTACTTAAAGAACATCATATGCACTTTGACTACACTTGCCCCCCCCCCCCCTACAATAGCCTCGGGTGACTTGCGCATTTATTGCTTAAATAGAAATATGTAAGTGGTCCCTTGCCTTTGGTCTGTTCGTCTGTGTTGGCGGCGCACTTGTCCTTGGCGTTGTCGAGCGCCTCGTGCGAGTGCTCGAGGCTGTTCTCGTGGCTGCCCTCGCGGATGGTGTGCGGGTCGTCGTAGTGGTGCGACCCCGACGAGCTGTCCTGCGACGACAGCTGCCCCAGGGACGAGTGCTTCGCCGTCTTTGATATCTTCGCGTTGCGAGAGAACGCCTTCGTGAACGACGAGCGCAGCTGTCAGCAAAATATAAGTTTATTTTATCCATTATTGCAAACACACAGACAAAAATAAACATTGTCTGTTTTTCTTGTAAAATATATCCCTCTCGCGGGTCTGGTGGATAAATCTGAGTGTTATTTCACTGAGTCAAAAATTTTTTGTTAGGTTGTTTTGCCTGCAATATATAAGATATTAGGCCCGATTCTGTAGGCACAAATCTAAAATTAATTCTTAAAGAATTAATGACACTAATTTAGTGCTGTCAAATTTTTACTTTATGCTTTCACAACCTATTACGTGTAGATATATGTCGTAGAATAATTGAAAAAATCGGATATACATAAATAGTGTAGAGCACGTACCCATCCCTTCTTCTTGTGTTTCTTGTCGTGCGGCGCCGAGGAGCCGCTGCTGAGGCTGTTGATGCTGGAGACGCTGTCGGTGGACAGGTGGCGAGTGATGGCGCCGTTGCCGGCCTGCGACGCGCGCTGCGGCGACGACTGCTGCGTTTGGGGGTTGCTGGTATCCTGCTGCCAAACATATAATACAAATTATCGTATATAATAATATAAGGTCTTTGGAAATGAACTGTACAAAATTTGATGGATTCCACCGTTAAACACAATTTTTTAGTTACAACATGTTTATTCTTCCAAGCAGTTATATTATGAATTTTGAAATGAATTGAACTGCGAATTTAATTTATTTAATTGCGATGAACGCCTTTGCCCTGAATATGTGAATACTACACTGGATGAAATCAGTGATTGATTACACAACAGGTCTGCTTTAAGCGGATGTGTCCTCTCATTTCTCCTGTCGATTCTTAACGAGTCGCCGATGTAGAACGGGGACGAATGTTGTTATTGGTGGTCAATTTAATGCAAATTCTACTGGATACTTCGATCATTGCCTTATTTGCCGAGATGTCTTTCGCTGTCATTCGAACCAAGTAGGTAGAGGACGTTATTAATCTATAGGTATGAATTTCCGAGATGTATGATCGATGTATGATGAAAGAAATTGTTTAAAAAAACCTCTAATGCACCTAAGCCATTATAAGATCTAAGTTAACGACAGCTAGCTAATGGTAGAGATTGACAGTTGCTTGTGTTGATCAATATATCGACGGCTAGCGATTTCTCTATAATAAAATAAATTATCTAGATCTACCAGTCTGGATATACACCTGTCTACGTTCGTAAGGTAACTTAGCTGCTAAGGCAATGACGTATGACGTAATTTCAATCTCTTTAAATCTTGATTAGGTACCTGCTTACTTACTCACTTAATTATATGGGCCATATCACCGTGAATAACCATGCAAGCCAACTAATCGCACTACAGCGGCAGTAACTGTAGGCAACTGCCAATTTAATGTCGCACAGTTTGACAGTTGTTCAAGAAGAAGAAAAAGAAGAATGTATTTACCTGTCCAGACATGTTGACCCCATCTGTGCGTATGCCCATGGACTGCATATGCGCGGTGGTGAGCCCCGCCTGGATAGACTGTTTCCGAAGCAGCTCGATCGTCTGACGGAGCTCTGTCAGCTCAGAGTCCTGTCAAAAATATTAGTTAAACACTTATACACTCAAAGAAATTGTAGGTGAATACACCTCGACTTAATAATTATGCAACGAACAAATGGTTATTATTTACAGAGTGTAGCGTAACAAAAATACAATATTCGAATACCTAAGTGATTTTATAAGGACACTGAAAAATTGTACTAATGACTTCTCATAAGAATCGCACCGAGACAAATCGTATTTTTTTAATGGGCTGTAAAATTTTAATTGTGTTTTGTTGCGAACTGATTATCGAGTTATCATGTCACATCACATCACCTTTCTCTCGGCCGTGGCGGTGAGCTGTTGGAGTCGCTGAGTCATGTTTGACAAGCTTTGTTCGAAAGCTGACACCACGTGCGCCTGTAACAATAAATAAAATATCAATTTTGAAATAAAACACAAAGTGTGATTGATTTAAAGTCTGTGCTTTACTTTTTACCAGCCCTTTTGACCTATTCAATTAGACACAATAATTATTGTGTGCCGAGCGAAGAGAGATTACTAAAGTAACTTTGATTGATTATGTATGTACAGATTCTCGTTTTAGCTAAGTATCCGTTTTAGATAATGGCGTGTTATTATTAGTTGCAAAATGAAAATAAAATTTAATGATGTTAGTACCTTTAATATAATACCTATTCTACAGAATACGCATCACATAATTGACCGAGCGAGCGAAGCGAGCGAAGCGTCTACGTTTCGAGACTGGCCAAAAATGCTCTTGTCCGTCTGTCTGTCTGTCTGTCTGTCTGTAATTCTCTACAGGTCGCATTTTTCAACCGATTTTGACGAAAATTTGGCATATGTATAAATTAATTAAACCTACAAAATGAGTAGAATAAAATTTTGAAAAACATTTTTTTTAGAGTACCTACCATACTCGCAAAGTGGGAGTGAACTTTTTTTTTCTTGTGAATCCCATAGTGTGGGATATCGTTGGATAGGTCTTTCAAAAATATTGCTGGTGTGTGAATACCATTTTTTCGATTTAGGGATCCGTTGGCGAAATATTAAGCTTTAAAGCGGTAATTTTTGTTAGAGTCACGTGTCCCCCCCCCCCGCCAGCTAAACGGTTGCTTCTGGAAATGTGAAAAAATTCATGGCAGTAGCATATATAACGTAGTTACAAGGAAAACTATTACGGCTAAGTAGGTTCTATTAGTTTTTGAGTAATAGTGGATCGACTTAAGAAAGTTGAAAAAATAAATTATGTTCATAGAACTGCATACGTAAAATATAAAATTATTTTTTTCCGCGTGATATCCATGGTGTGGGGTATCGTTGGATGGGTCTTTCAAAAATATCGCGGGTGTGTGATAAACATTTTTCGATTCAGGGATCCGTTTGCGAAATATTAAGCTTTAAAGTGCTAATTTTTGTCACTTTAGTAGGTACTTTTTCTGTTTCCAAAGTTGACTTTTGTTGGTTTCTTTTAGGTTTGGTTTATAAGGGCTGGCGAGGTCTACTGTTCTCACGGAACTACTAGTTTATAATAATCCAATTGGAATTAAATTTTGTAACCAAAGACGACCACAAGTCGTCAAAGATCTCTGTCGGTTCGTAACACATTTGTAGGCTAGTTGCAGGGTTGCAGGTGAGATTATGTATCCAGATCGACATGGAATGGTAATGATTCAAACAGCTCTCGAGCTCGAAAAACCGGTTACCGGACCATCCTGATCATAGAATAATTACTTACGTCACATTTTACCGTACTTGTGTATCTTATCGTAAATATTGCCTATAAACATTTTATAAACTGTAAAAGTGACTCATGGAAATAAATTGCTTTATAGGCCGGCTACAGGCCGGTAATAGTGGTCGTAGGCGTAGCTGGACACGGGACCCTTTGTTTGCCACGTCACAGGAACGCACTCAGCTAAATTAAAAACAGGGGTAACGGCCCTGATGTGTATCGAATACCACGGCTAGAAAATAAAAGCATTTACCCCCAAAAGCTTTAATTTATTCAGTGTGACATAGCTACCGAGGATCAGTATACCATTATTACAATATACTTATTAGATGCAAAAATCAATTATTTATTATAAAACAATCATCAATTGCTTGCAGGTCCATACGCTCGTATTATCCACCTTTTACAGTTTCACCTGCCTGTGCGCACGTTTCTTAGCCAATTACGGTGTCCGAACGCCATTGATAGATCTCCTTGGAAGACACCTTTTGCGCGTGCCGAGGTAAGTGGCAAGGACAGAAAAGTATTCAGAGTCTCGAGGTTCCGTATAAAGCTGCATCCATAAAGCATGCAACACCATGACGGCGTTTTATAATGCCATTGTCGAAACGCGAGATATAATTGGTCAATCAGATAGCCGGTAGTTAGTTTCACGAGATATAATTGGCCCAATCCGCTAATATGGCGACGAAAACTTGGCAGTTTTTGGGACAGCAGGGCTCCTAAGCAAATAGTCAAGTGAAAGAAATAAACAGTGTGTGTGATATTTCAATGTATTGTAAAGAAAGTGAATGATTAAAGATATAATAAGAATAATGACTAGACGATAATCTCGAGTTAAGTGAGGGGAACCCTAAGAGATAGGTATGAATCGAACAGGTGGTAGATAATATTAATAATCCACAGCTGTAGTACCAGCCGCGCTTTAGGAATGACAATAATTCATTTTCATTTCATTACTCGTTCTTTCTGTCTACCCCGCCAGGGATATACCGGGTAGATACCGTGTATGTACCTGTGTATCTAATTGCTAAAATCGATTTATTGCAGACAACCTTGAGGTAGAAGAAAATAATATCAGAGAAGGTAGATTGCGTAGTTAGATAAATAAAATGGTGTATGCTTGAATGCTAAATTTTATAATGTTTAAACCAATACAAAATCGTATGGTTACTATTATTTTGGAATTTATGTGGTTATAATTGCAAGCCTCGGAAGACTAATCTTCGTGCAGTGTTTTTGTCCTGAATTCTAGAAAGCATTGACAAATGATCTCGGTCGGTGTTTATAAAAAGGTTAATAAAGTGAAAGCATAAAATTATATTAAGTCGGTAGAGCCATTAAGTGATACATTAAATTCGCGTTTAGAAACAGGTACATTGCCCTCTGCTGTAACATTTACCTTCATAGATGGTACGCATTGTGTAGTAGGTATGACATGACACCTTTGAATATGTATTCGGGCAGCGCTTGTGGAGTGGCGAGCCTAAAAAGGAACGCAATGGCGGCGAACAATTTGCACTAATTAGAAGCACTATGAGCCACTTCCGAGTTTCACTCAATGCTGCACCAATTAATATTTATGACAACACAACCTATATTATTGTCGTTTACAAAAACTTACAGCACAGAGTGGGTGAAGATAAAATATATCATCGTAAAAAGGGTTTTTAACGGTTTTTAAATTTGTAACGACTTGGTAAACCGCCTACATTGGAAATAAGAAGGGAATATTTATGGAAACGTAAAGACACCAACGCGTATCAAGCAAGGTAAGTTCCAAATTTAATATTGGTGCTTTACCATGACCCATATATTTCATAAAAAAAAACGTTTGCAATGAAACTTCCGATAAAACGAAATCCAGTGGGTGTAATATGTTGTTTTACCAACTCCATAATCCATTTGCCTCTTACGACAAATTGTCTCTATATTTTCAACGAGGAAGATTATTTGTTCAAGTGCACTCTTCCTTATTTGGTGGTTGCGTGTCTGGGGTGCATGGCGACCACTTCTGTCAATTTATACCGACGCCTTACCAAATAACGACGCATAATCAAACACACCTACGGGACTTTGAAGTTATCTGGATCGAACAACGTGCTTACTTATTTCAAACCTTAATAACGTGACTTACGACATACTTTTCAATAAAATATTCCTACAGAATAGCAGTGCTGGTTAGCTGACAACACAGCTGAAAACAATATCCACATAAAACAGGCATTGCGAGAAATGTTATAGGCGGATGTGGCTGCGTTAGGAAAGTGTGCCGTGCTCGCAGTGGCTCACCGCGGCGGTCCCGAGGACTATATCAGACCGAGCGTCGCGCAGGCGCGTGCGACGATAGTTATCTCACGTACGATCCCTTAGCTTAACACAGCCAACCAAGCCATGCCACGGCGCTAATGAGCCACGAAGACGTGCAAATCTCGTCACAATCCTGACAGATTTACCACACATGTAAAGTCATTGAACTTTTCAAAAGAGACTTCAAACAAAAGAAAACAAACACGCCAAATCTATCCGCGTTTTACTAAGAAACCCTCGTCATATGCAGAACCGGCTAAGCGTTCGACCGAATTTCAAATCTTGGTTGTAAAGGGCATGCGTGGCAGTGATTGCTCAAGTTCAAAGGTGTCCCTTGTGGCTTTAACAATGGATGCCTCTGTGTGGAAGTCTATAGTCCACCCACGCTTGTCATGACACTAATATATTGCACACACCAAACAGATCTTGCTAACAATACCTACTATAACGACGACGCTTCGTTGGACTCTACATTAGATGTTTCTATTTATTTGTTGCCAGTAAAAATCCTTTAAAATACAATAAATTTATTGTATTCATTTGTTATACCTATAATGTGGGATTGTTGACAAGTAGGTATAGTTTTTGAATCTATACATATAATAAAATCGTAAAGGCCAAAAAGTCTGTACATTGAATATATTCGAAAAAAAACCAACCAGGGCGACTTAAAATGAGCAACTGAACATGTTAGAACAGTTTTTTAAATTTTTGTCTGTCTGTTTGTTTGAACGCGCATCACGCCTAAACCGCCGAACGGATTTTGACGAAACTTTGTATAGTGACAGTGTATATCCCGGAATAACATAATAAATCACAAAAATCTCGAAAATTTGCCGAGAAATACCAACCAGCAATAAAAAACTCTCATTTGCTAAAATTTGTATGAACTTACAGGTCAGAGTAGCCTGGTTATTTTTGAAAGTGTTACAAGTGAGCCCAGTTCAAAGGATAGGGCTACTCTGCAAACTACCATATGTTTTTTATTATAAACCCTGACTGACTGACATACAGGATGTAACAAAATCCCTATATTGACCGGTTACAGGGGCTCTCGGTATCGAATACCTACTGATTTGTTTTCTACAGTGACTGGCCGTTGGCTTAGTTGATGGTGAGTGGTAACCACGAGTGGTGACCCTACTGAGCTAAAGGTTTTGGGTTCATTCTCACCCGGGGCCAACATTTGTGTTCGCGCGTTTGTTCGTGCGTTTGTACGCGCGTTTGGTTGGTTGGTTCGCGCGTTTGTTCGCGCGTTTTGCACGTTTGTTGGTTGCGGGTTGTTCGCGCGTTTGGTTGATTGGTTATTTGGTTGGTTTGTTCGCGCGTTTCGTGCGTTTGTTCGCGCATTTGTTTGCGCTTTTGGTTGGTTTTGGTTATTTGGTTGGTTTGTTAGCGGGTTTCGCGTTTGTTCGCGCGTTTGTTCGCGCGTTTGTTCGCGCATTTCGCGCGTTTGTTCGCGCGTTAGTTGGTTGCGGGTTTGTTGGTTATTTGGTTGGTTTGTTCGCGCGTTTCGCGCGTTTGTTCGCGCATTTTGTTAGTTGGTTGGTTATTTGGTTTGTTCGCGCGTTTGTTCGCGCGTATCGCGCGTTTGATCACTTGGTAGGTTAGTTGGTTTGTTCGCGCGTTTCGCGCGTTTGTTTGCGCCTTTGGTTTGTTATTTTGTTGGTTTGTCACGCGTTTCGCGTTTGTTCGCGCGTTTCGCGCGTTTGTTCGCGCGTTTCGCGCGTTTGTTCGCGCGTTTGTTTACGCGTTTCGCGCGTTTGATCGCTTGGTAGGTTAGTTGGTTTGTTCGCGCGTTTGTTTGCGCTTTTGGTTGGTTTTGGTTATTTGGTTGGTTTGTTAGCGGGTTTCGCGTTTGTTCGCGCGTTAGTTCGCGCGTTTCTTCGCGCGTTTCGCGGGTTTGTTCGCGCGTTCCGCGCGTTTGTTTGCGCGTTTGTTGGTTATTTGGTTGGTTTGTTCGCGCGTTTCGCGCGTTTGTTCGCGCATTTTGTTAGTTGGTTGGTTAAGGTTTGTTCGCGCGTTAGTTGGTTGCGGGTTTGTTGGTTATTTGGTTGGTTTGTTCGCGCGTTTCGCGCGTTTGTTCGCGCATTTTGTTAGTTGGTTGGTTATTTGGTTTGTTCGCGCGTTTGTTCGCGCGTATCGCGCGTTTGATCACTTGGTAGGTTAGTTGGTTTGTTCGCGCGTTTCGCGCGTTTGTTTGCGCCTTTGGTTTGTTATTTTGTTGGTTTGTCACGCGTTTCGCGTTTGTTCGCGCGTTTCGCGCGTTTGTTCGCGCGTTTCGCGCGTTTGTTCGCGCGTTTCGCGCGTTTGTTTACGCGTTTCGCGCGTTTGATCGCTTGGTAGGTTAGTTGGTTTGTTCGCGCGTTTGTTTGCGCTTTTGGTTGGTTTTGGTTATTTGGTTGGTTTGTTAGCGGGTTTCGCGTTTGTTCGCGCGTTAGTTCGCGCGTTTCTTCGCGCGTTTCGCGGGTTTGTTCGCGCGTTCCGCGCGTTTGTTTGCGCGTTTGTTGGTTATTTGGTTGGTTTGTTCGCGCGTTTCGCGCGTTTGTTCGCGCATTTTGTTAGTTGGTTGGTTAAGGTTTGTTCGCGCGTTTCGCGTTTGTTCGCGTGTATCGCGCGTTTGATCACTTGGTAGGTTAGTTGGTTTGTTCGCGCGTTTCGCGCGTTTGTTTGCGCCTTTGGTTTGTTATTTTGTTGGTTTGTCACGCGTTTCGCGTTTGTTCGCGCGTTTCGCGCGTTTGTTCGCGCGTTTCGCGCGTTTGTTTACGCGTTTCGCGCGTTTGATCGCTTGGTAGGTTAGTTGGTTTGTTCGCGCGTTTCTTTGCGCTTTTGGTTGGTTTTGGTTATTTGGTTGGTTTGTTAGCGGGTTTCGCGTTTGTTCGAGCGTTTGTTCGCGCGTTTCGCGCGTTTGTTCGCGCGTTCCGCGCGTTTGTTTGCGCGTTATTTGGTTGCGGGTTTGTTGGTTATTTGGTTGGTTTGTTCGCGCGTTTCGCGCGTTTGTTCGCGCATTTTGTTAGTTGGTTGGTTAAGGTTTGTTCGCGCGTTTCGCGTTTGTTCGCGCGTATCGCGCGTTTGATCACTTGGTAGGTTAGTTGGTTTGTTCGCGCGTTTCGCGCGTTGGTTTGCGCCTTTGGTTTGTTATTTTGTTGGTTTGTCACGCGTTTCGCGTTTGTTCGCGCGTATCGCGCGTTTGATCACTTGGTAGGTTAGTTGGTTTGTTCGCGCGTTTCGCGCGTTTGTTTGCGCCTTTGGTTTGTTGGTTGGTTATTTTGTTGGTTTGTCGCGCGTTTCGCGTTTGTTCGCGCGTTTCGCGCGTTTGATCGCTTGGTAGGTTAGTTGGTTTGTTCGCGCGTTTCGCGCGTTTGTTCGGGTTTGTTGGTTGCGGGTTTGTTCGCGCGTTTTTCGCATAATTTTATTGTAACTAGACGCTGTCTGAGTATAGGAGAGACAGCTATACCTACTTCCAAAATCCACGCATACGAAGTTGCGGGCAACAGCTAGTTCTAAATACAACACTTCGTCGCGATAAAAAACTTATGTAATGGCCATGGAACTAATATGTACTACGTACAACAGTACTTATTAGTTCCATGGTAATGGCGATCATTTGACATTTATACGATCGTGGGAAACGATATTTTACAATCAGTGAAATCGCTGAATCAGATTTCTAAGGCCTCGATTAAGTCAACACCTGACCAATAGGACCCTTTTTTTATGGTCAGGTAGTATTTTTTTGTCAAAAGGTAACCACGTTGTACACGATGCTATACATTGTAGAAATACAAAGAAATCAAGCCACATAAAGATCTATCCACCTGTCAGCGTTTAGAAAACTATAAAATAGAAAGCGAACCAAACGGACTGAGATTAGTTACTTGATTTCGTTTTAGAGAATTTGATATTCGGAATCGAAACTATAAAAGTTTAAAGTGAAGATTTGTCTTCATCTTGTCATATTGAAAACCAATGTGATAAAGGCAGGTATGTTACATGAATATCGCATTGGGTTAAATGAACAAAACCTAACAGTACGTAATAGTATAATTCCGATAGTTTTAATAATTAATTTAATAAACATTAGATTTGCTTTACAAAAATATTGAACAGGAAATGAATCGAACAAAACACAATATATTTCCAGGACACAAAGGGGGAATTTTTACATTAAAGTCCACCCTCGCAACGTCAGGTGAACACGCTACGTCACTTATTTATATTCCACCCTAACTGGTATTTCTATTTAAAATGTACTTTCATTGCACTTTATATGGACGACCGATCCCGCACCGACTGCTATGCACAAGGGAATTAATGCCACACCTTAAACAATTTACAAAGATAATATTATAATAGAAAGTGAGTCACATCATGATACTCATTCTATTGAAGACATTTTATGTTTGTATTGATATACTATTTGGGACAAAAGCTTTCTACGATTTGATTGTAACTATAACTAACGAACCGTCGTCGATTATAGTAACGATGCATCACGCTTGATAATATCTTTAAACAAGTGGATGCTGGATGCCCGCGTGCTAGAAGATTGAAGCAATGACTCTACAGTCATTACATATCTCATTACACGATATGAATAGATGTTGGGTTAATAATAAAATACAATTTTAATAAGAGAACTAAATAACTTACCTCTTCTAAGATCGGACAGCTTTTGTATCTCGATTTTTTGATCGCCAACTCCCACCATGGTATCGGAGGTTTGGAACGAAGTATAGTTTGACAGCCAACTTTTGGATCTTGCGATTCATATAAAGTTCCTAATGTTCTGGCCGTGGGGCGAGATGGAGTGTGTCCTCTATCTTCTTGTGCGGGTATTCCGGTTATACATTCGCAGCACCTATGCGGCTTTTTTACAACCGTCTGTGGTCTATAGTCAGCACTGAACGAATGTCTGTAGTTAAGTCGTTTCGAGAACCCGTTCGTTTCACTTACAGACCTTTTGAAGCCATTCCTATTATGCTGTAGTTGCATCCTTGGTATTTGATGTACTTCATTCAGTATACTAGGATCATCATTTAAACTCATATGATCGCCAGTGAGCGGAGTATTAGGTTCAGAGTGATATCCCATTTTATTTCGCTGAAGGCTCCCGTAGAAAGGGTTTTCCTTCATATTTGATGACTTCAGATCGATAAACTTAGGTCTTCGTAAGTTTAATGTAGCGAATTTTTGCGGCGACTTGTGAAATTTCGACTTGTTAGGTAAATCTCTCAGAACGTCTTCCGTGTCTGTGGAAGGTATCGTGGAATTGTCGCTATAGCTCGATATAGGCCGGTCGTTGTCAGTGAGGTATGAGGACGATTCCGAGCAATTATCTCGATCGCTGTGACTCCTTCTATAGCTGACCAACGAGCCGGTACCGTCCGTCCGCACGGAATGCTGCTCTACGCCCTCTTGGCTGGCTACGTGCTGCTCATACGATTGCCTCTCGCCGTTACTTAAGTTCGCGACACAAACTTTTTCTTCTGATTTTATAGACATTTCCCCCGATTCCAAGCTCTTTAATCGCCTTCGTGGCTTCGTGTCTATGGAATCATAATGAACTTCTTGCCGGCCGTTTACATATTTTACCGGGGAATTGTGTTTTGAAGGCGGTGGGGTCACTTTGGCATAAATAGGTTCCGCAAAGCTCAGTCGGGAAGGTTTATCTGAAGTTGCATTGTTTATAGGAGCGTTTGCTATGTATTGTACTCCTAAGCTGTCATTAAGGAAATTGTTTTTGGCAGTTCTCTGTATTGTAAAATATTCTGAATGTCTTTGAGGTAGGTTAACGATATGATTATTTGGTTCCACTAAATTTCTGATTTTTATACGGCTTCTGGGAGCACGGATAGTTGCGAACCCATCATGAATTGGCGAGCCATGATACCCCTGCGTCGTGGTTACTGCCATATCGATATTTTTCATATCACTGTATGTAACATAGTTATTTCGTTTTATTCTATTCACTGGCACTAATCTTCAAAACGGTCCACATTTACGTAAAACATGTTTTAGATCCTTAGCCCTATTATTCGTAAAGCGTAAAATTATAAAACATAGCTCTAGCTAGTGGCTTTTAAGGAGCATAGGGATGTTACGTTACAGCGTATTAACGTATTGTGAATATAATGGAAAACATTGACGATGTATTACAGACTTAAAAAGTTAAGGAACGTAAGCTGGCGTAAGTAGAATTTGAAGTAAAATATACTCGTACGAGCTTACGTAACATATTATTATTGTTTGAGCAAGGTATAAACTCTATCATATCGGATTATGGATGGATGGAGATCAGCACTTGACCCGTTTCAGAGCCGATATTTGAATACTTATTGCACGGACGATAGAAAAATGGTTTTATATTAGCCCTACATTCGTTCCACTTGACAAAACATATTGCCGTTGATATTATATTTAAACCACTAGACATGTTCGGTTGAGGGCATCTTATCTCTACAGCAGCGTAAGAAGTAACCTAACAATGAGGATATCTATTATATGTAACCGTGTGTAGAGAATATTATTTGGATTTTATAATATAACTTTTAATAAAATGTTTTGTTAGCTATAATAAAGTTGCACAGTAAGGCCTAGTATGACTATATGTTAAGGCCATGGGTCAACAATTTAGGTTATACATACATACTACCAGCGCACAGTGTACGGAGAGCCAGTGAAATCGGAAATTTGCCATTCCCCGCAAATATGATGGGCATTTGGACAAAGTATGCAAAAGAAATTCAGGAATAGACATTGCAATTAACCATATTGTGTACTTTAATCACTCTGCAAGTGTTTATAATTATTTTTTTTCTGTAAATCAAATGTCGCTATTTACGGGTATAAAGTTGGTTGGTAGAACAGAGACTGTATGCATCCGGTGTCGGCTATGCTATGGCTGGCTGGCAATTATTGCTAGGGTCGCCATCAGATATGGTCGGTATTATAGCATTATACACTAGGCAGTATGTATCTGTTGTTTGAGCTATTTTACTGTATCTGATATTTTACTATTAAGTTTTTTTACATTTTTGTCTGTCCGGATAAACGTTTTGTTTGTGTGTGTAATAATTGCGTGTATGACGGAGATAAACCTGAAAATTACCGGACTTAATTTGACTGGCTTTTCAATATTAAATAGCTTAGGGTTATGGGCACAATCTGCTCCCTCTTAACCTTCATTTCATAACATTTCGGTGCTTGAATCCAGGTGGACAATGTCAAGGGAAACTGTCAGTAAATAAAACTTAGTAATTAAGTTAATTCTGAAGGTTTAACAACTAAGTTAAAACCTATATAACTACGAAGTACTAAATTACTTAACTTTTGTTTAAGTTTAGTACTTAACCACATGGCCACCCTAGTTTTTTTATATCGCATCGTAGATACACTACAATCCAGTTGCACGTCCGTTCGTTCGTTCAGATGCCAGACGATGGATAGGTCGAGTTGTATGACTCACTTCTTCTCTCACATTGCTATTATTGAATCAATCTTCGTTCATTGCCTCCAAAGATTTTTAATAATCAGCTACCAATGCCCAATTGCAAGGCCATTAATGGCACAAGCGTAAGATTATGTAAAAGTATGGTTAGATTATTCAAAATCGATCGATAAAATAGAATCTTCTACGATTTTATATTATTATGTTCAAAATGACATTTTTAAGTTGATGACTCATAAGATCAATGATTAGTCTATTGTTAGAAATATAAAACATGGGAAGTATTTCCCTTCATAACGTCCACACACAACTAATATAGAAGCCATTCATCGAAATTACACCCCTAAAGGGCAAAAGGAGAATTGAACATAACCATAAAAACTAATACCCAGTGCCTCGACCAAGCCGCAAGCGAGTGGGGTATGTCAATATGGCGTGTTTGTATACTGAGCGAGATTTTAATTCTTAACTTTCCACGTGAAAGTTCAACATCGAACCATAAAGGCTGTGTACTTATAAGAAGTCAGCGGAGCCGACTCATAAAACCAGAAGTTATGGGGGTTGCATTATTCATCTGCAGTGGAACAACAATAGTTTGACCGGCATATTAGGGGTCAACGCATAAATTTTACAGACGTGATTACTTGCCTCCCGGTTGATCGACAAGGAAAGTATGCTTTTGTCATTGATGAAAGCTCATGTGCATACACTTCGACATCATTCAAAATAAAATTCAAATTGCAATATAATATCATTGATCATAATAATATTCCTTTATCTAAGAAATATATTAGACATTTACTGTCATTTTAGATTGATTGATAATTTTCTAAAAATTTAAGGATGAAACAATCAAAATGATTATTGTTTTGTTAGTTAATTATGGTGTAGTTCTCAAATCATTATTTGTGTGTTGTCTGGGACTACTTTAACATGCGGTGTTCAAACAATGGTAAGGTCACGTCGTTAAACGGGTTAAGTCATAAATTGTGAGGGGCGATTGCGGGCGCCAATCGAACCAACTACCAAACGTCTGAGACGGAGGGCAGAGCAGGGACCAATCCCTTGGCGGTACTCAAAGTTTATAGGTAGCATTATTTTAAAGCTGTGAGTAAAAGATTAAAAGTAACCGAATTAACCATGGAGCTATACAATCTCTTTGGTGGGCGCCCGCGGTTCGAACCTTCCTGGAATTAGCCAATGCTTGTAAATTAATCCTGCCTTTTATTATTGGAGCAACATAAATAGACAAAATATAATCGATATTATTGTGCTCATATTCTCTTTGAGCCGCATACGTAACTGAGTTTTGTAACCAGATACGATAAAATAGGATTCTTACTTCTTAGTTTGAAATTGGTTACGAACTATCAGCACTAATCTATCAGCCAAACTACTACCCAAAGGTTAACTGGTAGAGAATGCCTTCGGCATTAAGTTCGCCTTTCGTAAAATACATGTGCAAAACAATTTAAATAAATAAACTATCAGTCTAACCTAACCATGGTCTGTCTTATCAGCTGATTATAGTGTTTAGGAAAAAGTTTGAGTACCACTGGGCCTTGCAATAAAGAGCGAGACAGAGCAAAATGTTTATATAGCCTGCCCTTTCACTCTAATGCGTTGCATGCGCCTGGGCACGAAGTATCAACGACCTGTTGTGTGCAGCCTTTGCTTGCTCACCGAGGCCGTAGTAACAGTAAGCTCGACACAATATTTTCATTTCACGGTCATTTCGTAACATTTCAATAACTCTAGTGTTAACTGGGCGACGGTTTGTAAATAAACGTGGATATGGTACACAACAATGGTCACGATTTACTAACTAACGGTATTTAGAGTTACAGGTTGCGTAACTAACCCCTATAGTATGTACCCACGATTTACTTCTAATTCATCGATAATGGATCTACTTATTCACTGAATGATTGTGTTATGAATGTGGTACTGGAAAACCTACACACTATATGGTACGCAATACAAAAAGGCACGTGTTGTAAAGAGATCGCGAACGTAACGGTTTTCAAACGATCATGAGAATCGATTGTCTATCTAAGCAATAATAGAGATTATTAACTGTACCAACAGCCACTATCGCTGCATACATAACATACCTACCTACCTAGATTATATTTCGTGGTATTTGTTCGCAATTAAAGAAATGCAACTCTATTAAATTCAGAAACCAAACCAGAGACAACGGTCATGCTTTACCTTTTTTCTAAGTTATAGACAATTTCTATCCAATCAGGATGTTTTATCTTTTTTTTTATCACGGTAAGAGCAATAAGATGGAATTATTATTATATAGCAGATAATTATCCATAACTCCTACCGAAGTAATGAGAAAGATTGGTAAGAAGATCTACTCGATTCGATTGGTCGAGCGGAACTTGAATTTGTATTGACCTTGAGCTGGCCTAGCCTATTAGGGAGTTTCAATACTATGAGAGACCTGCTTATACTGGTTTTTTTTCCACTGACATGCGGTCGACCGTACTAGACAGCCTGGCGTAATTTATAACAAAGTAGTTTCTGGTTACTTGTTATCAATCTAAGTCGTCACAATTTTTGAGATAATACAGAGCTGACACTGAAGCTCTATCATCGTGCAAATGGTACACTCGATTGGTATAAAAATTCATATGGAGAGTACCTTTTTATGGACACTAAGCTACCAGTAGTCGTATATGTTTAGAAAGTAATATACATAATGGCGAGCAAACAAGTTTATGTAATTAGAACTCGCCAACTATTATCGATAGGTTACTTAATTGCTGGTTAAATTACTTTTGGATATCGCTCTAATAAATACTTAAATTAAAATCATCGAGATTGAATGCAGGTAATTAAATAATAAAGACTAATAATGGTATGGTGTAAAATTGCAACAACGTATTCTTTTTAATTTTCTTACCATAGAAATTACATATTTCTATTAGATATTATTAGGTAAATATGCCGTATCTCTTTAAAGTACTGGTTAACGTAATCATAAATCTTAGGAAGAATAACTAAGAAAATAGCGATGATCTCAACATAACATAAGACTTATTTACTTATATTATATTCAAGTACATATTGATTATTTATTTATGCTATGCGCATTTATTAAATGTGACCTTTACTCGTTATAACTAAGTCAAAACAGATTTGTTTATCGGCACTAATAAAAATAGACTTCCTTAGAATGATAACGATATAAATATTGATTGAAGCAAGATTTGAGTTTTATTCTGGGCAGAATAATAAGAACCAACGTTGAAGCATATCAGCTCAAAGTTTATAGGCTCAAGGGAGCATCTGTCGTGCACATGGCCCAGAAAGGCGGCATAAGAGTACACTCGATGGGATAGACATTCGATACGAGGGCGAGGTGAACTCTGAAAACGTCGTCATCTGCTTGAATTTCTTAATTAGTCGTCCGAGTAACGCGGTCAAGGCATTTCATTAAGGTGGCTCTGTGCAAAATTATGACTCGATGATATCTCATGAAAGTTTAATAGGATGTGCTAACTGCTTATCGGTTATGATTAAGAATGATGAGTAATAAACTAAGGAGAAACACAGTTTTCAAGTTTGGGCAAAGAACGTATGCTATCATCGTGCTCCGATTAGTATAACATAAAGGCTCGATTTGTTTACATATTCAAATAGGTATGTACAGCAACAACATCACCTATACAGGGTGTTCGACTGTCCGCCGATAAGTGTTAACCTGTTAACTGGCGATGGCTTTTATCAGAATATCATAAAAATGACCTAAGTAAAGTTACCAGACACCGTTTATATTACATCTTACAGAAATTCTAGTGATGAAACGGAACGGTTCTAACCTATTTCAATTGTGAAATACACAATATTAATATCAAATGATATAGTTTCTACATATTGCAAATCGAAATTAGTATTTTAAGTGACATGGATGGATTTCACGACGAATTGTCTTTATCATAAACAAGCAAGCAAACAGCGTGGGTTGGGCGTATTGTTCGCATTGTCTTGTCTGTATGCGCATACGTCATATCAAGAGCCGTACAGTACTCAATTTTAAGGGCACTGACGCGACCTCCGACCTCCATTCTATGCTATTGTCATGCTAATGATAAAGACCAGTCACTAATCAACTGTGACGAAAACTTTGCATCATGTAGCCTTAATTTGATCGTATATCACAGTTATGTACTAAAGGTACTTACTTACGAAAATAAGTGAAAGATAAGATTAGGTACGAGCATCATGGTTGATAAAACAGGACCACCATAATTAAGGACACTTGATAGATTAGCTAAGTTGACTCATGTCATGACCACCGTCCGTTGAGGGCTTATCACTTCATATTTTTGTTGAGTCAGAGAAGACCACCGTGTTGTGTAAACGTTTCCTAAGCAGAATAGTGTTTATTATTTACTGTAACCGGAGTGTGATCCCTAGCTTATCCTGTTAGTTGATGTTGCTACTGACGCTTCCTTACTAGATATAGTATGATCCCGTCTTGTAGAGCTTCCTTCCGTACCACTTGCGGGAGGTTTGAATGTAGGCTAACGGATACACCGCTTACGGAAGTTGCTACCTATCCCACAGGCACTAGAGATACCCGTTCCGGATATATTGACCGACACGTTTGTGTACAAAATATCGTAATATATAATGTTAATCTGCCCACGCATAAACTTGTTATTATTCTTGAGATGGACGTAGTAAATTAAGATTCGCCTCTCCTGGCCAAGGTCGCACTGGCGGTTGACGGTGACGCAACAACAGCCGTTGAACGTGTTTTGTACCAGCAGAATATTTCATTCATAAATCCTCCACAAGGAGTAAAGGTCATATGATTAAGTGCATCATAAAACTGGTCATTAAATATAACCACTTCTTTCATGTTTGCACAGCTAGCCGAATTGCAGAGAAATAAAAAGCAAGTTACAAAGTACATCGGAGGCATTACAGATTACAGCAAAAACGCCTATAATTATAAAACGCCGCCGGTACAAAACACGTCCAAAAGCACGAACAAGGATTCTTTCTGGTAATTAAAAGTTTCACTGAATGCATTTATTACTACATTAGTATTTCATTAATTCACTAGTTTTGAACAAGAACACTTCGTGGTATCGGAGTTGCAACTTGCTGGTCATACAAAACAAGTTCTGATTGTCTCTAAATGGGCGAAAGATATTGCGCAGTCAGAGCTACAACATTTATTTAATACAACAGCCCATTAGCAACGGTCAATAAATACACCAGCTATGACAAAGTACTGGCTAGTAGCAGCTGGAATTAATGGAGTGCCCATAGTCTACGCCTGACATTGTTCTGGTGGCCAATCGTGCTAATTCTGAACGATATTACCAAATCCAAACCATAACCAAAAACGTTATGCTGCATGTATGTACACGTTTGGCAAACCTTTACAAACGCAAACGTGTGGAGCATGGGTTTGGTTTGTGGTTCAGAATTAACGCGATTGGCCCCTGGTTTCCTAAATCTGATGTGACAGTCGTGATAAAAAGGTAAAGGCTTTTGAGATTGCAAGGATAGTAGGTTCATGGATGATTATAGCCTATTGAATAAGTGATATTAATTGCACAATTAACGTATCGGCAGTTCAGCACTGGGCTTGTAACTCATGATGCTTACTAACCAATCAATCATGCCCTGACGATCTAAGTAATGTAGGTAGGTATAGTACTTAGCACTTTATAATTACTGCCTTGCCTATGCCTACAGAACTTGCAATGATTTATACTGTTCTTGTTCTACTACAATCCATCATCCTGTCGATTGGGAATGGTTGATCACTAATCAAAAGCGATTTCTTTCCTGTGGTTTTTAATTACTTATATAAGTTTGTAGTCAAACATTTTTGCGGATGAAATTAATTAAGTAACAATTAAATTTCTTATACGAATTCCTGTTATTGATAAATACTGGTTTAGCTTCCGATATGGATGTTTGTGAGTATGATACGGTTGATTTCACATGCGAAATAAACATACATACAATAATACATAGTTTACTTATCTGGACATTCGTACATATCTGCATCAAATCAGTTCTATTGGCTGGCTGGCGCAATTGCACATTGCAAAGTGGCAGATTTTTTGAGGCTTGGAATGTAAGAAAACCGAATTCTAAAAAAGATGAATCTTAAGAATACCATGCACTGCCACACGACACCTGTAAAGGTTTTACATACATTTTACGAGGGCATTGTCTTTGTTCCATAAACATGGGTTAACTATTTTCTGTGCGCGCCCAAATTGTATAAAACATTAAAAGTTTTTGTTGACGCAGTAGGTCGTAAACTATGCATTACCGAGTATTAACCTTAGAACATACAGTCTACAAAAAGAATCCATACAACCCATCTGTCATTCAGAGCCATGAAGACTGTTTTAAAAGCTTTCTCCAATAAATTCGTTTTATTTTGGTACGCACACGAAATCAATTTAAAACGTATATTTATGAATATGAAGACAATTTTCTGGGCCATTTAACTTATTGAACAAATAAATAATGTAGGGGCGCTAGGGATCCCTGGCCTGTCTCCATACGAATTAACCTCAATTGAAAGTGCCGTGGAGGCGCTTCGCTGATTGAAGACAGTGTGTACTCTAACTACCAGTGACTGCCACGCACTGTCTTCCTGCCATTTGAATAATAGAGCAGAATTTCGCAAGGAGAAATTGGCCTCGATTTCGAATACCAATGAATAACCATATCTCAAGTGAATTTTGTATACGCAAACGATTTTTGCCAAAAAAAACAACATTACAAGAAGCCAAATACCACTTAGAGAGATAGTGTAGAAAGTTCTAAGCACTCAAATAAAGAAACGGAGTTCTCAAAATTTGTATCACTTTACCTGCAAAAACAATGTGTATAAAAGAGATAAAGACTGCGATACGTGTTTTGTAGATATCTACTTTATCAATTGCAATATTGATAAAGGCGATGTTATAAGTAAGTTTAAATAACGACAAACATTGCACCGATATAGGTACGGATATTTCAATAGAAAAGGAAGAAGAAACTGAACATGTTGCAGCTAATGAATGCGTGATATTCAACTAAAAGACACGTTGAATTTTAAACAGTCAGCAGAAGGAACCGTAAAGGCGTCAAGCCACAAGTGGACAATGATTAATGGGGAATATAATGTTAACAAACAATATAAGCACCATCCGGTTCAGACAAATGGTGAAGTCTTTATAACAGAGTTTACTTTTATAATCTTCTAGGAAGTTTTGTTAACTTTGAAGTGCGAGTTGTACAACAGATAGTAAAGGAGAGCGAAAGAGTTTGAAATGTTTGCATAAATATTGTTTGAGTTAGATTAATTCACATTACACAGGGATGCTGCAACCGATAGCTGCTGCATTGCGTAAATAGGACGCCAACTGCTGTCATAGAGTGTGATATGTTTACACGCGCGGTGTTAACGGATTGTCACGAATCACGATAGATATTATGATTCTTACGAGGTGATATTTTACAAGCTGAAAAACAACCCTTGTTGCGCAGTCTGGTCAAATATAAGCAATAGGTATTGAATATGAAATTTGTCAAAAAATTACGGGGAACGAACTTTTTCATAGGCTTCTCAAGGGGAAAAAATATATACCTAGTCCTATGTCCTATCTACTTACATGATTGACCCTATTTTTACAGCATTTTTTTCGCTTTGTCTAAACCAGGTAAAGTACACAAACGATTATAATATAACACCCATAAAATAAAGTATATAATAAAGAAATAATTATACGATCACCAGCCTATGCTATTATTGTCAGAAGGACAACAGTTGCGTAATAAATAAATAAATAAAACTATAAAAAACAATAATTTATAGGTACCCAATGTATTATACAACACAACTCAAGCGGTTTTTATCGTACCTACATAACATAACGTAGAAGATTAAATAAAGCGTTTTGGGAATACTCTGGTTTTTATCTCTCTAGGACATTCAAAGATAACTTGAACATAAATTATTTTAATGGTTTATAAAAACACGGAAATTAAAATGAAGACTACACAACTGCTTATTAGGAAATGGGGTAGCAGCGTACACCAGATGTTGCTTATTACAAAATAAAGCTTGAAGCTTTATTTAGGAGAAATACGTTAAAAGACGGTTAAAATTGAAATAAAACGTTAAATTTCTTGAAACTCGTTACCAGAATCTGTCACGGTCGTAAAAAAGTTTTAAGTTATAATAATATCGGCATAAAACACATCAAACAAGATACATATCAAAGGTTTGACCCCAAATAGAACCAGATCCGCTATAAACTGTGATTCTCGTAGTTAGCGTTTGATGTTTGCTTTCCACGTTAGTACGGTTTTGTGGAACTCTTTTCAATTGACAAGTTTCACCGTTCCACTGAAGGACTTTCAAGTGTTAATTTCTATTTTGCGAGTTGCGACGAGACTAGTTAACAAACTTCTAAAGCACATTATGATCATTTCCAATTTAGAGTATGGTAAGTAAGTAATATTCTCTGGATCTGATTCACTTGCTGTCTAGCAACTTTCCCATAACAATGAACGTATTATAATAAAAGGTATAAAGAGACTAATGTCCGGTTCGAGTCAGATGGATACGCCAATAATAGGGCCCTTACAAACAGCATGTAAAAAAGGGGACGCAGTTACCTGCTCTTTGCCAGTAAAGTTAACTATCACACTAAAGATATTTATTAAATATTTTGTTCAATCCAACAGATAAAACACGTAAATACTTCAAGTGTTCCGTAATTATATTTTGATGCAATAGATAATTTGTATTCGATATAAGATAGGAAGTTCTACTTAATCGAAGTTTTCCATTATACAATACGAATTACAAGTTACGTTGTTCGTCCATGTAATTTGTTAGCTAAGATACCTAGATGCCAATACTCAACATTGCATGATGAATCGACCCAACATGAAAAACTAACAACAAAATTACCCGGATGTCTTGGTAACAAAACAACAAATCGTAAGCAAACGTGTTTCGCTCATATGGAGCTCAAAAAATTAAGGAAGATCCACTGCTCCGTAAAAACCAAGTACCGAAACACGACGATGATAACACACAAGAGCACTAATAACAACTAAACATTTAAAATTTTCACAGATCACAATTTTATTCACAAGTAGAGTTTTATAGTTTGTATATAAGGGCTATACAAAAACGGCGTGCGCGACGGTACGGAATGGAACGCACGTGCGTCCGCCCTGAGACGAGGTTCTATACACACTGTCTGTCTATCCGTTCTGTTCATTCGTTCTGGCGGCGATGAGTGACCGGCTGCATTGAATTAAACTGACTCACGGAACGAATAGATGGAACCGAAACCCGATGGAACCCGGATAACTGATCAAACGAGTAATTCACGGTCTATTGAATTCAGATCGCAGGGGTACAGACAGGGGTTATGCTTTATAGTTTTTAGGGTGCGGTGGGATCATCGACAGTCAAAAAATAAATCTAAGGTCTCACTAGTTATTACAGAACCATTTAGGAAATCGAATAAAGTAGGTATTTGAAGGAAAGGATTTGTTGCGCCGCTTCTTCGTCTCAGTGCTAACACCTAGAAAACGGTAGTCGATAAAACTGACGTTGTATAAATGTACCCGTATATGCAATAAAATATTTTTATTTTACTTTAAAGGCGATTTCAGGATACAAAGAAAATATACATGAATAAAGCAACGACATAACACATTAAAAAGCGTTTTAAAATGGTAGGTAAGTACTACAATGTAGAAAAAAAGAATTTAACGTAAAAGATATCTCTCAAGAATTGGAAAGACCTTGTATGTAAAGTAATACTAAAGAATAAAAAAACTATAAAAGAAAGTGTTAACTTGTACTGCCTACTACTGTAGCAACAATTTCTACCGAAATGATGAAGATAGAGCGGCAGATGAGTGAGGCGGGTCGCACACATTATCGTGCGAGGCACTTGTTGCGCAAGTGTGGCAGCCACTTCTCAAGATTTATGGGCCGCGGGCTCGAGTTACACGTGATAACGTCTTCTCTGCTGCGCACACGCACGCGGCAGGCAACCGCACAAAGACGATATCAGACAGCTTTACGTTTAAACTGGCGCAAAGCAAACAATTTGCAGTGAGTTTATTCATCTTTGTAGTAATGTTAACCAAAATTGGATGTGCTATTGCTAAACAGTACTTACCTAAACTAAGTATCATTATTGTGATCGTGTGAACTTAAGAAAAATTAAACTCTACATGAACACTACCCACCCATAATATATGTATAAAGAGAACAAATCTGAAATAAGCTCAGGAACCAGTCAAATGATCATAATATAGTAAGAAGAATTTTATTTAAAATATAAACTTACATCTACCTTTTTAAACAGAGTAAAATAATGTTAATGGTATGTAAGTAAATACATAGCAAAATATAATATGTATAAATAAACACTTCGCATAAAAATTAATAAAATAAGTAATTAGTAATGTTGGTAAACTAAATACATACTTAAATACTCTTCACTCAAATTCGTCGCATATTGTATCGCTTTCACCTCTTTCTCCCCTTTCTTTATAATGTGATTCATTGGTTGATATTTTGCATTGCTACAAACAATTCCTATAAACATGTAAGCAAAACTAGTGATGATGAGACATTATAAATGTATTCCTTTGTTTTGTTGCCGTTTGGCACCGCGCCAGTGCACGCTGCGAGTGCAGTGAGAGGTTGCCATATCATTGCTTAAAGAAACTGTAACCTATCGAATCATATTTTCTAGGACTAAACATTTTAATAAGTGGGGATAACCATTTTCACACTACATATATTTCTGAAGTCAATAACCCGTCCTTCATTGAGATACATTGAACTGTAATTTAAGTTGTATTATGTCAAATCAATATGAGCAAATACCATCTAACCGCAGTATCAGCAATACTTTGCGGCGAGGCAAGCAAGAACGATCAATACATCAAATTAAATCACCATTGAAATCAATTGATACCCTGTTTGTAGCCATCGAGCGTATTGTGAGCTCGTACGACCCTGATGCTAATATGCATTATGGAAGACAGACTCGTAGCCAGGGTTCTTTTCCAGAGGGGGCAGTTGCTCTTGATGATAAATCGCATGAGACGGACTATATATTTCGCGCAGAGCCCTGTAGCACTCCCTCCGCCCTCCAGGAGAAAAAAAGTTGCACAATAGTCATACATTGGGGGGGTCTTGAGAATTCAAAATCTCCTAGTTACATACCTTGTGAGAGAAACGCAAAAACTAGTAGTTTGTATAACTGTTGGATTGACGCTATGTACTTAACAGCGGCAATTAATACTAGCTTTAATGACTATCGATCGATGCCTTTAAAGCAGTGAGCCAGTTAAAAGGAATTAGCGATCTTACCAATCTATGGTATTGCCGTTTGTTTAATTGTTTATGACCAGTAAAGAGTGAAGCTTTCAAACGGAAATAAACTTTAATTCAAAGGACCGAATGATGTATCGATGGCTTCGAAATAAACTGGTGTGGCCAAATAGAACACAAACGTTCCACAAAACTACACAATGGCAGGCACAAGAACAACGATAGATGTTCGGGCTCTCGTGTTGAATTATTTATGGCGGCCCTGCTTCACTGAACAGTAAATTAGGTGAATAAAAACAACCACCCGACAGATCCTCATTGAAAACTGCAGTTTTTCTTTGTCCCGGTGGCTTTAATGAGCACATTGGAGAAACATTAATGCGAGCGGTGACCGTTATTTGACCAAACTTTAACGAAGGTAATTCATTAATCCATCTGCCCTTTCTTTTGCAACGCTATCGTGCATCACGATAATACAGACTGTTTCTTAACAAATCCTTTGTTTTGAAATTATACAAGTTTCAAAAGAACATTACTTTTGCGGCGAACGCCCAGCACCGTTTCAGCTTTATTTAGAACTAGCTGTCGCCCGCGGCTTTGCCCACGTGGAATAAGTATTTTTCCGTGAGAACATTTTACCGAGGTAAAAAGTTTTTTATATATTTTATTCCAGGATATAAGCTATCACTATACCAAGTTTCATCAAAATCCACAGACACAACGTGAAAGAGTAACAAATATCCTCATTCACAAACATCCTTAAAAACTTTCGCCTTTATAATATTAGTAGAAAGGATTTATCCTTCGTTGTTGTGTTCAAACTTTTATTTAAATGAATGTCTTAGTTTTCAGTGACACCAAAAAGAAGACTTTTAAGTGCTCTCAGAGCGAAAGCGTCTGTAACTTGTTTTCGGTATGTACAATAAGATATACATCTTACAGCTTTACGGCTCAAACATCTAAAAATGAATGATGTTAGCGATGTATTACACTTGTAAGGTATAGAACAACTTTGTCGATTTTAAGGTGTCCCTAATATCGACTAGATAGTTCCAAATACATGAGTGATCAAAGCTAAGAAAAACTTTAATGTCTTAATTGTAATAGATTTTGCATTCTCATAACGCAAAAATAATGAATGGCGGCGGGTATTCCATGTAGAACCAGCAAAACAGTTGTTGATAAGCCAAGCCAGCGGCTTTTAAAAAAAACTTTGGATAGGCGTTCTAACCATTTCGTCGGTATCATCTTACGCTCATAGACAATTTTTTAAATTTCTAGAAACCGCATGACATTCTTATTTCCGAAAATGCAGACGCTAGCTAACATCACAGTACTGCTAGTGTAGTATGGCTTAGTATAGTTACATGTTGGCTATTTGCCAAGCAATATAAGAAAAAAGTTAGGTACTTCTTCAGCCAAATAATAAGATTCCCAATAAGCCTGTGCTGAATATTTGTGTATGTGTGCCTGTGTAATTTTGGGATTTTATTTCCGGTATTTAGGTAAGCACTTCAAATAGTTTGAACTGTTGTAGAGTTTTATAATAGTTTCATTATATTGCATCTTCTATCCGGCATCCGACTTGGGCACCAAACGACAGTTACCAGCCAGTAGCAGTTGGCGTTTGGCACAGATTCCTAGCGCCAGATATGGGCGCGAAACGGTCGGCCGCCGCTTGTCTCACGGCCGAGCGACCCGGCCCTTACTATTATTTATTGACCCTTTACTTTGACACTTCATCTCAACTTTCTTGTATTCGATTTGATCGTTAGTCCTTATAACGGTTTGAAACACAGCATACCAAAAACGTATTTGTATAGGAATTGCTAAGTTTATGTAGTTGACCGAGCGAGCGAAGCGTCTCCGTTTCGAGATTGGCCAAAAATGCTCTTGTCCGTCTGTCTGTCTGTAATTCTCTACAGGTCGCATTTTTAAACCGATTTTGACGAAAATTTGGCATGGGTATAAATTAATCACGCCAACACAATGAGTAGAATAAATTTTTGAAAAACATTTTTTTAGAGTACCTACCATACTCGCAAAGTGGGAGTGAACTTTTTTATTCTCGTGAATCCCATAGTGGGGGATATCGTTGGATAGGTCTTTCAAAAATATTGCTGGTGTGTGAAAACCATTTTTTCAATTTAGGGATCCGTTGGCGAAATATTAAGCTTTAAAGCGATAATTTTTGTTAGAGTCACGTGTGTCCAATTTATTATGTTCATATTAAATTATGTTCATAGAACTGCATACGTAAAATGGGAATGATTTTTTTTTCGCGTGAATTCCATGGTGTTGGGTAACGTTGGATAGATCTTTCAAAAATATCGCGGGTGGGTGGAAAACATTTTTCGATTTAGGGATCCGTTTGCGAAATATTAAGCTTTATAGTGCTAATTTTTGTCACTTTAGTACCCATATCTTCAACTGCAAAGTTGACTTCTGTTCGTTTCCTTTTAGGTTTGGTTTTTATGGGCTGGCGAGGTCTACTGTTCTCACAGAACCACTAGTAGGTAAATAGGTACGCCTGTAGGTATCTAAAAGTTGGCAGAATCATTATCACCACAGTGTATACAGCCATTCTTTAGAATAGAATTAAGAAAAACTGAGTCATCTATTGGACCAGGTTGACAATGTTTCTGCTGTTTTGACCGGCTAAGTCGATAAGTTCAGGATGACCCTAAATCGATACGAAGGATTTATACATACATACTTATTACTGGAAATAATGGTGCTAATAAACATAGACAAATATAGTTTCTACTATTACCACGTATCTACATAAAAATGTCCATCTTTGACTAGGTAATTGAGACAGATTAATCTGGCTGACTGTAGGTACATAAGTTTCGTTTGAATAATTGATTAGTGTGAACCCCAAACCAGACATCTTGAATGCAAGTACCACTGCTTGTTAGGAACACGCGTATAAATTACCTATACTATATTACTAAATTACAAATAGACAATGTCCCTCACAACGACGACTTCAAAGCCGAATCAAACATCAGAAAGTGAAAGCGCAGTAACAAAAACCCTGTGTCAGGTGTCAAGTACTTATGTCAACCGCAGAATGTAATCTAACGACCACTAAATTTGAAAGTATAATGTTACATTGTTTCAAAACAAAAATCTATGGTTAACGTAAGCAACCGTGGCTATAATGAGATAGCTTTACGTGGTGGTAAGTGATCATTATTTTGTCTAAAACGAGTGTCGTGTTTCATTCAACTTTGTCAACCTACACTTACTTCTATATTCATAAACAAGTTTACCTGACGAAGTGATGGCACGGTTGTAATTATCATATTCCATTTGTTTTTATTACTTACATACTTTTTGTTACAAACGATACGTCTTTTGTCACATTCTTTTAGATTTTTCAAAGGGCTGGTTAACTGTTTCCTATTTGTTTATAAATGGTCAAACTAAGTGAAAAGGGTTTAATTCTTTAAACATGTAAATGAATACTTACATTGGTCGTGAGCTGAGTAGTTAGTGTGTGGACCTTTTCTTTGGCATCTGCGAGCTCCCTTCGTAGCTTACGAACCTGTAGACAAAGAGCAAAAGTTATAAAATGATATAACGCAATAGATTACTGACGGAGGAGGCAATGGCGATCGAGCAATGGCGGTATAACCATACACACAACTAGGCAACCGTAGGAAAATGCTTCAAAATATCCTGCAGATGGCAAGGGGAAACCACTGCACTAATTCCTCCTAAGACAATCAATGATCAGACCATAGCTAGTTTATTGCTCAACAATCATCTCAACAATATCAGACTTCAATAATAACCTCATGAGCTTGTCTCTCTTCAGAGCCGGCGCCAGCAGCCAGCGATGAAGCCGTTGACACCAGCGACGCTGTTGATCCATGAACTGTACAAAAAAATGAGAAATTTCACAACTGCCTGCTAGGTAATGTAAAATTGCTATTCAACTTAACTTTCGACTTGTGCAGGCTTCAAAAATATCTCAACTCCAAAATAGGTATAAATTACATCTCTTTACTTAAAGTAGGTATTTTTATTATTATAAATCGATTATATAATAACATTGTATGATAAATTACAAGTAACAAGAAACTTATAATTGTCAAGACTTACAAACAAACCGATCGTCCAAAATATGAAAGCCAGGTAAACTTTCCATTATACATTTTTGAATAACCACAACTAGGAGCTCGATAGACTGTATCATCAAAATATATTTAAAAAATCTATTAAAGTTACCATCATCGTTCTTCTTAGGGTAGTGATGGGAGTGCCTCGGCGTGTGCATCACGTTGCCGGGCTGGTGGGTGGGGCTGAGCGCAGACCTCGGGGAGGGCGACGGCGGCTCCGATACTCCATAGTTCAGACCTAGCACAATCATTGAGTTCATTAATAAGTGGTTGCGCCATGTGCGGTTCCTGTGCCACATATTTAGTGCCGTAAGCAACACAGGCGACGGAATAACTAATAATAATATGTATATAATGGTATGTAAAAAAACGGTATGACGTCATAACTTCAAGGACTGTACAAACCATCAATGAACTAAATCTTATTGAAGAAAAATAAATACAGTATTTTAACTGGGTAATAATTGGTTTCATTGGATTTTATGTATTACTAACAATATTATGGACAATGTCTGAAATAAAATAGTCTATTCTATTAATTTGGAGAGGAACTCTTCTATACGTTATTTATATTAAAACATAAACGAAAACGTAACGTAACTGTCTGAATAGAAAATTATACCCCACTATAACGGCTAAACGGATTTTAAATAAAGCTTGGTACATCCATAGTTTGTATTATGGAGGAATAAGATAGTCTACATAAAATCCCCGAAACTTGAGTAGTTTCTGAGAGAAAGTGTATTCAAAATGGTCAAGAGATGGCGCTGTCTTAATTACCTATACTATTCAGTGTATCGGTAGTGATATGTATATGAAATAACCGCGGAGACGGGTTTAAGCTAGTATAATAATAAACGCGAATATGAAGATTAGGAGCATAATAATGTTACCTTGACCGCCCGGTCCGTACTGAACAGGTAAGCAGTAATACGGTTCATAATCGCTCTCCGAAGACCTCTGCAGCATCGACGGGTATAGCTTCTCGGATTTGGTGGATCTGGAATATTACTACCGTCAAGAATCTGAAGGAAAATGTTTAATGGGCGCACATTACAACATGGCACAGTGTTACGATACATTTAGCATATCGACGACAAAAGCCTAGACTTACAAATGCTCTCATATTTAGCTCTCTTACAACGGATATTTACGTGTAAATAAATAAAAAACACATTAAAAAATAAAATTCCTCTTTAACTTCAATGTAACACCTACACAAACCAGTGTAGTACTTCAAATCAAGAGTTACAAATAAGAAAAACAATAAAATTACCAATTACAAATATTGTTTTTTTTATGAATGTTTATGAAACAAATCAAAATCAAAGTTGAGTAAATAAGCCGTGCCATGTTCAAATCATGCATAATTTGAAATTTTAGTGTAAGTGAAGCGTGCCACCTTGAAGCCAATACATGAACAAACCTCCAACCGTGGCCATACCTTGGGAATGTCCTATCTCTGAGGTAGCTAAAAATTTAACCAACAGTAGCTTTATTTTGATGAACCGTTACATCATGTAGGATTAAATAATAGTTTAATTAATTAAAAATACGATCAGGATGTTAGCGATATTAATGAATGTGAATGAGATTAATGATTTTAAAGCATGACAGAAACAAAAACCATAATATGCACGATATATGATGGTCACGATCAGGGACGATTATTATATTAGAATAGTTGCTCCATTATAATCATTGGGACTATTTATAACTACTAGACAACAAGCCAAATAAATTATTTATTAATCTGGGACTTAAAATCAATACCAGCACCGGCATTGGTTCACATTAATCGTAATCGGTATTATGAATTCTCATAGCCTTCCGTACCGGTGCCGGCACCAGTTACGGTTAATTAGGAATAACCGTTCGAAAACCGAAGAGCACAGTCTTCAACTTAAGTTGATCCATCCATATGTTTTATTATTTAATAAGCAGCAGAAACAATTACTTTTTGTAACTAATTAGAAGACTGGTGAAACAGTATTCGCTGCAGCACATAGCTGTACTTTTATGAAACCCACCTAATACTGTTGCTTCTGTTTAGCCTGGAGCCCTGAGCGTCCCGGTGCATGATGAGCTTATTGTGTGTGAGTGAGCTGCGGTGGTGTGTGTTAGGGGAGGAGGTGTGGTTGTGCGCCTGCGCAGAATGCAGCGAGCTGAGGGACTCCATGCTCTCGCCCTCAGACAGGCGCCCGCTCGCAGAGTACGTGTTGCTGAAATGGGGGGCACATGATGGGTCATGGCGGCCAGTTGTTGGTTTATCCCTCCCCTTTTTTCATCAATTACCGCCTGGGATTTAAAAAAAATGGGTAGGTTGTACTCGATACAGTCACAGCGTTTTATTTATATGAAACGTCTTTGTGACCTCTTGTGTCTTGCTTCAACCATCGACTTTTAAGTTTTTCGTATCGTTCATTTATAATGAGCTGCTATGTAAAAATTAAAAAGTTTCGACTCAAGGTCTCCCGTCTCTTTCGAACGCTTTTCTTTCTCAACATGTAGCCGAAGTTACATACGTTTCACTTCAAAATCTAGATGACCCATGGCTTAAGGTATATTGTTAAACTTTTGTCATTTATAACAACAGGTACTGGACTAGATATTGAGGATAAATAATCGTTTATTATATAATGTTGACAAATAAATATCCTCTTATCATCCATCCTACAACTGGCCACTTGGAAAATAGGACAGAAAGCAAGTGATATGATACAAAGTCCTGTGTCACAATTTGTGTTAATTTTCCATCTTTCTTTAGTGAACGACACACAAAATGCACACAAATGGATTGGGTATACAAGAAAATTAAATGATGGGGATCATATCATGGTAATGATAATGCTATGAAACAAACACAATAATATTGACTAATTTGTTCTGTACATTAAGTAGGTATTTAAAACTATTGAAAATACCAGTAGTCAGAAAAAGGTTTCATTTAATGTAGGTCTGTCTGAGCTTATAACTTTACCTATTTAAAAATAAATTTACTATTTATTTTGTTATCCGAAAACTACACAAGCTTAGAATATCGATAAATATACCACAATATACAAGCTGTTATACAATTTATTTTTCTTTAAAAAATATGCTTCAAAACAAAAAACACTTTCCACTACGTCACGTCTATGTACCGTAATTTAAGTAACGCTTAGAGTAATTACGTAGTACCGCGTAGTATTCTCATCATAATTTTGCGTTTATGTTGAACATTAGGTTTTTTTATAGTAATTTAGACTCCTATTTATCAATATTCTCGAAAATTTGATAATTAAACGTAGATACTTGTTTATTTATTTTATTGAAATTATTGAACTTGTAATGTAATAGGCAAGTGTAGTTAATTTTGAAAGACCATGTTCATTCACATTAAAAATCACACGCATTTTATTAAACCTCTTAATGGCTTTACAGGATTTTCTCATAGTATCAATAATGACACAATAGTGACCTTTTACAATCCATGATTTGCACAATAATTTAATTACCTACTGTTCAATAAAATCAGAACTTGGTTGTAAAGTTATGACACCTAATTCATTTTACTACTCAATAATGAATTGTAAGGGGTAGACAAAATGCGTTGTTATTGCAACTTTAAACCACAAAATTCCAAACAAATCAAAGTGTTTGCAAACAATTTGTACCTGTGTCTCAGCCAAGGCGCGTATGGTATTCCATAGTCAGATTTCACTTCGGAATAAGTCTGTGTGTCGGAAAGACTTCCGTCGCTGATCTTGATGCCACCTCTAGGAGTGATTCTGAAATGATAGATTTTTTTTTAACTTAAGATAGATTTAAAGACTTGTGCTATCTACGAAAATCACGATAAGACTGACACAAAATATTCCCATGATTTTGAACATCTAAATCAATATAATGTGATAAGAATTATTTGCCTTCAAGTCCCACATTCATGGCACGAGATACAACATTGAGTTTAATCAAACATAAATAAATATTAGGTAGGTACCTAAAGTTATATGACATATTTTTTAATACTTGAAAGGTGACATTTGAAAAACTTTATACTACTTATAAAAAAGTGAATATTTTATATCACTCCAGATCAGACGTCCACACATCACAAAGTTCCATTACTCACTGAAGTTTGTTTACTTCACTACACAGGGATGGACTTTTAAATATTATGTACTTAAAGATTGACTTGCAGATTAGAACCTACCTACTCATTTCATTTACTTTGGTTAAGATAATTAAATAGGGTTGGACTAAGTGAATACAAGTGTTGATCATGGTTAGTTGTTTGAGTGTTTACAGTCACGTCGTCGCTATAATGCTGGCACCGTTTTGATCAGAGTTGTCATCAGTGGAAACTTAGGTATATCACAGAATAAATATTATTTACATACAGAACGCCCACTCCCTAATATAAACTGTGTTCAGGCATTATTGTTATTTATTTCAGCACCTTCTGGACGCCGTGGAATACTTGGTTCCCATAGAAAAGTGGACTAACAATGAGCAGTGCCGCTGCGCTGGAGAGCAGCTAATAAGTAAATTATTCTCATGTATGCATAATTATGTACAAAGAGGTGTATATTTGTAGATTTAAAAACAATATGAATTTATGAAAAGTTTTATTCGATTTACTGGATACAGCCCTGGGAATGCATCAATAATTTTTCTGTGTTGAGCTGTAAGCATTGTCTCACTGTGACTACAGACTGCCACAGAAGTTGCCTAAATTGTTTAATTGTTAATGCCAGCTGCGCAATTGCCTCTCTGGAGAGCAAATTGTTGGATTCTTGTTGATTGTTTAGGTAGAAAAATGTCTAAGATGATGTAATTCAATTACTTTGGGTGTTGGGTAAATAAAAATAAACTGACATTTTCATTATTTAAAACAAGGTTTTGTCTGAGTGTAAGTAATTCGTAAATAAATAAAATTGTAAAAATAAATTTCTAATACATGAATTATGCCAAATTATAGACGTAAAAAATAGATATTAATTTTATTGTCTATATAGGCAAACATCTGATCTATTATTTCAAGTCCGCTACTGAGTTAGCTTACCTGTGATGATGGAACAATGCAGCAAACTCGTGTGTGCCAGGCTTCGGTAGCGACTGTGAGCCAAGCAGACGCTCCCGCACTGAGGCAGACAGCTGAGCAGCCGCCGTGCCTCCCAGTGAGAAAGATTTTGGCCCAATACCATTTTCTGTAGACATTAATGATCAATTTTATGCTGTGAACGAGTGAATAGGCTGACAGCCTTATACAGACATATAATTAAGACCGGTCAGTAGAGAAGTCAGAAACCATAATAAAGGAATTTGTTCTATGGAACCAAGATATTGATTGTAGATATAAGAAAATCTGCATTCATAGACTTTCAGTAAAATTCAATTCAACTCGGGGATCAAACCTACTGTCATTATAAAAAATACTATCTTTATTGAAAATTGGTAGCATAGGTTGTATGGAATAACAGAACAAATGTTGCTATATAAGGAACTCTGTTCACAGTTAAAGGAAAAGGCTGCATTTCATATTTTTTCCCAACTAGTTAGAATATTTTGGAGTTTGGATCCCCACATTCTTAAACACATCACAGGCCACCTAATCTTTCTCTGTCTAAGCCTGAGGACTCTGTTGAATGAAATGCCTCATGTGCCAGTAACTACACTTTTTCTCCTTTACTTTAAACTGGAATACTGACCTTGATTTATACAAGAATGATAGACAGGTACTTAAGAGCCACACGGCCGCCAGCTTGACCCAACCGGAGACCCACAGGGTTTTCATACGCTGTGAAATATCCGGTCATTCGAGGGTGATCCAGGCGGACATGCACACTTGTATGCTGTCACACTCAGAATCTATAAATTATCGATACCAAGCATAACTAGACGGTCTTGGTCTTTGGCAGAAGGGAGCGCCTGAGTATAGCGATATACCTACCAACGGTCAGTGTAGACAAAAAAAAACAAATATACAGATCGAATTGAGAACCTCCTCCTTTTTTTTTCGTCGGTTGATAAGTTAGAACTTTTAATATTATGAAAGCCTCTTGCAGAATGGCAGACGGTCAGTGTCTCCAACCTGGCTGGCTGTTGCTGTGAAGTACACCTAGGTACTAATAAACGTAGGTACTTACTGGTCGGAGTCGGTTTTTGTTTCATTTGTTAACTTACTGTGTATTTGAAGATCTTGTGTGCAAGTCTGTGTCCCTCCAGAAACCTTGACTTTTGTTCGAGGTACAGCCGAAACTTGCGCGGTTCTTCCACCTAAACCCACAAATTCCAATTATATTTTAATTCTATTTTCACTTGGTGTGTGTATTTTCAGGTCACAAATTAATTTCATTTCAGGTTTGTTTTGTTTTTTATTTTCTTTGCACTTTGCGCTTAGAAAAATTACAAGCTCTTCAATTTCTTTGACTTTGCGCTTCAATCGTAAGCTTCAATCGAAAAATGGCGCAGGCAAAGATATATCGATCATACAGCCTTGTCATAAAATCCAGAGAGTTTTTTCTCAATCTATGAGCGATTTTCTAGATTTTCCAGTAGGTAGGTACCTAGTCTAAAGTTGCCAATAGATGGCGTTGAAAGTTAATCAAACTTCCATTCCCGGGCTTTTGCAAGCATTCTCGCAAACTTTGACATTTGATTTTTTGAGAGTAGAATTATAACCTTTTTTTATATAGGCGACACGGTGGTGGGAGGGTGTCTCTATAAAAAAAAGCTCAATTCTGCTCTCAACTGGTTAGTCGCTCCCTAAAGGCTGAATATTGCTGTACGTAACGAACGTACCGTGTCCATGTTGAGGAGAGCCATTGGGTTGAGGCTGTTGCACTCCGTTCTGTCTCTTCACATAGCCGAAGCTCTGAGGCACTTTCGCCTTGCTGGACGAGCAACTGCTGCCGTTCCCTCCGCTCGAGACACTCGACGGCCGAGACGATGGGCCACTCGGAGATTGTAACTGCATTTACAGAATGATTATAGGTATGTAGTCAATTAGACAAAATATTAGAATTATACATAACTGACAATTAGTAAAATTACATGGAAGCTAAAAAAATACAGCCTTTATTAGTAGGTACTAAATCAGTAAAATACCAGTAAATTCATACCGGAACCGGAAGTCCCATAATTACTACTATGCTGTGACGCTAGCGATGCTGACCTGTAATATTACCTCTGCGTCTGGCTTTTTTGTATACCAATTTAAAACACTAGCCGTGTTCCGAAAACTAATTTCGACGTTCAATAAGAAAGGCTGCCCTAAAATAGTCCAAAATGTTTACTCCCATGGACACTCGTCTCTAGTCGCCATTGCTTTCAGCGCCAAAGTGCCGTTCATCAAATAGGCACGAAAAGAAATTTTACAGAAGCCAGTCCAGTGGTAAATACTACAGGTTAGTGATAAGCGATAGTTAGGTACCTAACAATGCGACAGATTCCATACAATTTGCGACTTTCGATTTATTAAGTCCGCTGAAACCTGACACTACTCTCAAGTCAGTCAACGTCCTTATTATTTTAGAGACCTAAATTAATGGGTAAGTACAGTTAGTTACCTGTGATCCTCCACTTCGTGACGAATGTTGACTAGAATTAGACGGCGCATACTGCAAATAATAGAACATTAATAAGTTGGTTGGAATTAATACAATAACTACTAATAATTCACGCTTCGTGCCAAGCACTTAATTTATCGTGGATTGGGTGAATATTTCGCAGCATTGCTGCACTAAATAAAATCCGGTATTCAGCATATCAAACCGTCTTCATCACACGGTGGAAACACGCGGTGCTAAACGACATAAATCTAAGATAAACTACTTACAGAATCTCTTGATAACGGTTTTTGATTTCCGTCAGAGAACCTGGGGTAGACGAGTTCTCGTGTGGAAATCACGATTGGGCAAGCGTAGTGTGAGACGATAGACGAACCCCGATGGAGCGGCGATTTGCGTAAGGCTGGCAGTTATGAATGCGGAGGACCGAAGGTCGGATTTAGTGGCGCGCCTTGGGGGAAGCCTGTGTCCAGCAGCGAACTAGTGGAGGCTGATGATGATGATGATGAAAGCATTAAGTTTTTGTTGTTAACATAAGTGTGCTGCTGAATTTAATACCTTCAATGTTACTTTCAACTATAACGAGCTCACCTAACTATAGTTTTTTTTTTCACCCGATCACCTCCGACATGTGGTCGGAGTCTTTTTGAAACAGTATAATATTTTCTCAATGATATGAGCTAGGGGTTTACATTTAGGTACGGTGTAATTGTTAATTATAGTTGTAATATCGTTATCTATAGGTGGGTAGGTAGTTACTGTTTTCTCCTCATCAGTGTAGTTGATAATATGATAATACCTGCGGGTGGGGCGCAAGGCCGAGCTGTTGCGCGGCGGTGAGCTTCTCCCGTTTGTGGTGCTGCGGGGAATGGTGGCCGGCGCGCCGTTCGCCCTTCCGTCCGTGCGACGGACTCGGCGGCGCAGGCGCAGGTTGGTTCTGAAATAACATCATATTAATTAGTGTACCTACCTTCAGGTAAACAACTTGAGAAAGAGACCTGCAAGGCCTGCTATAAAATAGGTGTCCTAAATCCCCGTGTCTGCTGAGGCATATACATACGTATGTATAGGTAGTGCTTTTCTCAAAGTGAGGTAATAATAATAACGTTTTGGACAAATTTACACACGACTCGCATAATTGTTGAGTCCCAAATTAAGCCGAAGCTTGTGGATATAGTCAACAACTGATAAACATTATGATACATTTACACTTTATACTTTTTAAATAAATATAGTTACATAAATAAATATATACAAACACACCAGAATCCGCAAACCAGCAGATACGCTCATCACACAAATGTTGTTTCCGGATGGGAATCGACCCCACGTCCTCTAGCTTAGTCGGCAGGGCACAGACCTAGAGGCAGGGTCACTACCAACCATAGAGATAGGATCTCTTTGGTGGGTGCTTTCGACATTCCTGCTACTAATACTAAGCCAAAAGCTAAAGCAAAAAAACAAGCAAAAAAGTATGGTTGACCAATGGGAAGAAAGAATACGTTTTCATTATATAAAAAGAAAACATTTCAAAAAGTTAACTGGCCAGTGTGACACCATAAACTTAGCCACGCTTCTCTTAATGCATACCTCGTCAGGGACATAGCGTGAAGATGTTTATGTAGGTACCTATACCTATGTCCGAGCATTTACACACAGTTAGGAACTATTATCTAACTGTGACACAGTATTGAAAAATAAGCGGTCGGCTATGCTATTTTTTCACTTAGTCCTTTCGACTATAAAATGCATGAGTCAAAAAAATTTGCTACCCACAGGCCCCGCCCCCCTCCAAAGAAATCGTATCTCTATGATAAAATGCAATTGTCAAAATATGTAATTGACCGAGCGAGCGAAGCGTCTAAGTTTCGAGATTGGCCAAAAACGCTAATGTCCGTCTGTCCTTCTGTCTTTCTGTCTGTAATTCTCTACAGATCGCATTTTCAACCGATTTTGACGAAAATTTGGCATGAGTATTAATTAATTAAGCCGACAAAATGAGTAGATTAAATTTTAAAAAAAAAAATTTTTTTAGAGTACCATACTCGCAAAGTGGGAGTGAATTTTTTTTTCTTGTGAATCCCATAGTGTGGGGTATCGTTCAAAAATATTGCGGGTGTGTGAAAAACATTTTTCAACTCAGGGATCCGTTTGCGAAATATTAACCTTTAAAGTGCTAATTTTTGTCACTTTAGTACTTATTCTGTCTCCAACTTACAAAGTTGACTTTTGTTCGTTTCTTTTAGGTTTGGTTTATAAGGGCTGGCGAGGTCTGCTGTTCTCAGGGAACTACTAGTAGGTAATAGTTACCAGTGGCGGAGCTCCTACACCAGGTGAGTCGGTGTATTTCTTCCAGGTGGTGTCCTGCCGCGGCGCCGGGGGCTGCCGCTCGGTCTGCTGTCCGCAGTCCGCCTTGCTGCGCGTGCGACCAACCACCCTGTATACGACGCCACTGCCACCTTCCATCACTCTACTGCGAGATCCGCGTCTGTGAAACAAGTGTGTGAGTTTGTACAGGACGTTTAGGCAGCAGACAATGCACCAAGGCAGGGTATAATTCTCCGACAAGAATCAGATTAAGCAAAACCTTGTCATAGTAAGTTCATTTTTATAGGTCAGACCCGGGGCGGTCTCTTTGACACGTAGTATTTGTATTTTTTATCATAATGTTTTATATCAGTTTTTTGTGCCTCCCTAATAAATTATATCATCGTATTATTGTGATTTATTAAGAACCTGAAATGGAAACTACCGTCACAAGGTTTTGTGCTAATCCGATTCTTGTCGGAAGATCTACAGATGCTGTTGTTAATTTTATTATTGGAAATGGAATAACATACTTTAAAAAAATTGTATTTAGAATTCCGAGTCAAACCGCAAATATTTCAAAGTGGCCGGATGGCAATACAGCAATTTCATAGGTAAAGAAAGTCCCCTAATATTTATGTATTTACTTTTTATTTATTTGGTGAGTGTAGAACGACCTTCGCGTGCGGATGTCAAAAACTTATGGTCATTAAGAAATACTGTAATTTATATAGGTAGGCACAGCACTAAAGCCGGTGGCGATAGGGCGGCGGCCATGGCGTGCAAGGTGCGGCTTAGGCTCCATACAAAAATCTGTATGAGGTCCTGGAGGTAATTCAATTTTTTCTATAGTAGGAATATATCCTACGAGTATATAAGGGTGGAACAGGAAAGTATCATCAGCTGATTCTTCTTGTGATCTTACATTATGTACAGGTTGTACATAGGTAGATTGCCATTTTGTACAACAAAGAAGCGAATACACTAAGTGTAATTACATCAAGATGCCAACAATGTGAATACTGTAAAGGAATGAACGTATTCAGTATATGAATGAACATTAATCACTCCTTAATGCACTTGTTTGAGATCAATGGAGCCTTTATGCTGAAGAATATAAGTAGTTCATTTATTTTTACTCATGCAAAGAGGTCGATATCGTTCTTACTTCTGTAATAACTAATATGTGATGATGGTAATTCATAACATGATTCAGCTAGTAAACGGTAGGTAGGTTCACATAAATATGCAAAAGAGTTTGACTTGGAGTTTACATAATCACGGCAGTAGCATAATAATCACGAAGTTAAAAGGAAAACTATGACAGCTAAGTAGGTTCTATTACTTTTTGAGTATAACCATAGAACTATATAGTATGCAGCTGCATACAAGCTGAACTACGCTTGTTCTAGATGTTGTTATAGTTCGTTGTGAAACTAGACTACGGAACCCTACATTCCGCGTGGCCCGACACTCACTTGGCCATTTTTTAAAATAATGTTCTATTTTATTCTTCAGAAGAGCAAACAATCTGATGGCTTTTTTGTTTTTGAGTAGTATTATGTATGTAGGTACGTATGAATATTTTAGAGATATATAGAGGTTCCTTCTGTTATGTACGCTGTTTATTTTAAATTCCACCCCTATGGGTTGAAATTGTCAATGTTCCTAATTCCGCGAAGTCGTGGGCAGCAATTAGTTTCGATTATAAGCGCATTGTGCCGTGCAAAAACATAAAATAGTACATTGTTACCCCAGGGGTGAAAGTAACATAATTAGGTCCCGAGACGGGGTTTGGCGCCCGACGCGTAGTTCGAGGGACTCTAAATAATTCTTGAACCCGAGGGATACACTGTGCTCTTCATTACGAATACAATGAAAGTAAAAACAAATACATAAAATGAGTGTTAATACAAATCTCTGTTAAACGGAAGTATAAACAAAACTCTACAACTCTTAAAAACAAATGAAGATCGGATTGCCGCCATTTGCCGCTTTCCCGTCTATTTTGTTTTTTTCTGCGGCCGACCAGCTATTTTGCCATTATTTTTCATTTCCATCATTGAATAAAAACCGGACAAGTGCGAGTCTAACTCGCGCACCGAGGGTTCCGTACAAACTTGTAGGTACGGTCGACCGCACGTCAGTGGAAACAAAACCAGTATAAACTGGTCTCTCCTAGTATTGAAACTCCCTAATAGGCTAGGCCAGCTCAATGTCAATGTGTTACCACTGACGTGCGGTCGACTGTACCTATAAAAATTAGTTCGTCGTTCAGGGGAATCGAGTCAATGTCAAAATATTTAATTGCATTATGAGTAATTTATACACATTATATTGTATCTACCACTGCTTTCAATATACAGGATGGAAATTTCAGACGCCACCTAGAGGCAAAGTAGGTACCCTAAAATAACAGATTCCAAATTTTACTAAAAGGAAACATTCTTTTATTTTCAAAATTAAGTAAAACTGCATTCAAACATTTTAAAGAACCCACGAGTCTGAATCGGGAATCGAATCTGACAATAATGTGGAAAAAATACATTATTAAATTTTTCTATATAATTTGACAGCTGTCAGTTGAAAACGATTCTATCTAGGGCTGAGATGTATTACTTTCAACCCGCTCCTCAGGTAACTTCAGACCTACTTTCAGAGTATGAGTAATGAAAAATCTTAATCTAGTTTCCATATGACTGTGACATAGATCCTGCATAGATATTCCCATTCAAAGAAAATGAAACCGAGTAGGGTCTTCTGACTTGAGGTAGGTTAAGCAAACTGTAACTGATTACTAAGGCAGTCGAGCCTTTGCGGTTAGAAACTCCGCAGTGCCCTACTTTCCAGCTTACTAAACAAGATGCACTGATTTGATTTGCATCTATCTTAGAGAACATTGCATGTATTGTATTCATACTTCGAGTTTGCAATGAGAGCGAGAAACCGACAACTTTAGTGACGAAAGCTTTACTTACCTTTTATTAGCTTTTATGCCCTCCGCCTATCAATTAATAACAAAGTATTTATAAAGTTTATGACATAAAATTCAATAAACAAAGTATCTTTTCCATTTCCATAGATGTACATATAGGTAAGTAGGTACATCTAAAATACACATAGGTTTACTTCCAGCAGAAATGCAGAAATCCATCGCAAGGTGCGTTAATCTGCACCCTCCATCCATCCCATCTTCGTTTGTTTTGTCATTCGAGACTGACGTTCGTAATGAAAACTCGACGCTCGAAGCAAGGCTCTAATGATGACGGATACACCGCTGAAAGAACCCAACTTGTGTCCCGTTCATTATTTGCGAGCTGAGCAACCTCTATTATGCCCCCTTCCTCGCCATTATTTCGGTAACAAATGAAGAATGTACGAACATTTTCAGTCTTATTTCAGAATATTTAAGACGGATATATAAGAAGTAAAAACCTATTTCAAGCAGCAAAATGTTGATTTCTAGACAAATAGAAGTCATTGAATTAGAAAAGCCGACAACAATAGCTACGCAAACTGGTGCTTGTGGATGGGAGCCATTGAAAACCAGCGGGATTTCCTCTTTGTGCATTTAACTTGAATTCACTCTGATATCGATACAAAGTTTCTTTGACAGCACGATCGATGCTGGAACGAAAATATACACTCATATATTTATGTATGAGTGTTGTTGGGTGCGCTATTGGAGCGTAGTATTTGTTATATACTCAATTAAACAGCAAATACCAACAATAGAGAACCTGCAGTATTCTTATCTTTTCTTTACCTATTTTAAACATAAGTCAGCCCAGCCCATAGGTTTACTATGGCCTAGAGCAGCGCGAAGCTAATCGCTAATTTTAAAATGTAGCTAGTACTTTAAGTATAACTTCAATGTTTAAGACACCTAACTACAATATACATTTCATGTGGATCCGTCTAGTGTACCTAGTCGTCAAAAGGAAACAAACAAAAAGAAGCAAACAAACATTTAGGTATACCTATACGCCTATTCTGAGTGCTGTAACTGTAGAAAAGTTTGAATGTCACCCAACTCGCTTCATTAATTTCATCCCATGGGAGCGTAGCCTGGCGAAGAGTGGCTGGTCTGTAGACAGCCTGTCTACCCTTGTCAAACGTGTGTTATCCGCACTTTTACATTCATATGGGGATTGTTTGCTAGTAAATGTCTTTGCTTTTTAGACGAGACGATCCTACTGCCCACAAGATTTGATTGATTGTACAATGTTTTTTAAACTACCTATATCGACCTGTAACAAGTCTTTGATTACGGCATCTTCTGCAATATTACAGTAGAATAGAAGAATTAATAGTATTTCACAGAGTGTCCTACTACCTCCTGCCTTTTCTACCACATCGTCTAGCAAAGTTATTCTATTCAGAATTTAATACCGGTTGTTTTGATATATACAGCTAGGTGCATATGATTTATATATTATAAGTAGTATCAAAATTAAGCCAGATACATATTTTACACAAACAAAAATTTGTAGGTATATATCGTAAACTTCCGAGAAAAAGAAACATGAATGTTAAGCGAAACTTGCAGATATCCATTATCCAGATTTATATGTCAAATTAATACTAAGCACACGTCTTAAGGCGTGTTCCTCGTGGCTAAACTTGATTGCCAAACTAGTTTGGCCACAGGGAAACTTAATTCCTTGTAGCCAAACTACAAGTAATAACACACTGTATATACATGCCCTTTTATCGCATCTAGGCCATGAGGAAACTTAATGCCTCGTGGAATTAAGATGCCTCACATCCAAAATTGGTTGCCTAGCTAGTTTGGCCATAAGGAAACTTAATTCCGCGTAGCCAAACTCTACATTCGTAGTCACAGTTTCGTTAGAGTTTAGTTAGTAGTCGAATTTATCACATCAGCCGAACTTGAAATATATACCGTTGTCAAAGGACATGTATATCGAAACCATACTGTATAATTTAGTCGGTTAACATAGAAGGGGGACGAAACTGTCCACATTAAAGACTTGTAATAAAGAGCATTCGGTAAAAAAAACGGTATAGGTAGGAACTGATTTCAATAGGTAGGTATCTCGTTTTCTTTGTCAAAATGACCTTAGAAATTGCATAAAAACTTTTACATAATTCAATAACAAAAACTCGCCCAGCTTCAAGATTTCATAAACATTAACTTTAAACCTATTTAATTTTGAAGCATCTTTAGTTACGAAGCCTTATTTGGGTGTTTAATAATATAGCGAATTCAACTGAGAGTGAAGATCGCAGTCCGGGTGGGACAAGGGTAGGCACCCTTGCCCATCACCCTGCAGATGCCGAGGTTATTACCTTTCTCAGATCAATCGTTCTGGTTCAGTAACCGTTTAGGTAGGTACACATTGCCAATAAATAAAGATAGAGAACCTTCCGATTTAATAATATACCATACGAGGCACTATACGATGATGGGAGTGTAAAAATACTTACTTAAATAATACCTATTAGTGTATTTCAAACTGTTAAAATGATAATTGTGCTATTGTGCTGGGACTGGTGACCACATGTCACAAAGTAGCCATACATTGCCTTCGCTAACAACCAGATGTTAGCAAGGTCAACGCCTCTCAGCCAATTAAATTGCGGTACTGATAATTGAGTTACAATGTACAGACTCATGAAAAGTTTATTCAATCAAATTACAAAATTAAATAGTTTCAATCAAACAAACAAGCGTGTAAAATTTCGTTTTGTATACTGACTAGGTTTTTATTTTCCTAGTTATGGATTATGGATTATTACACCTTAGATCAACTGAACATTTGTAATGTGTAATAGATCTAAATCTTTCTATGAGTCATGGTCTATAAAACGATTATCTTACCAAAATTTGTAGGTCCATCTTCTAATCAGTTTGTTTCGTTCTCTTATGACTAATCTTTGTTACGATTTTTTATATTATAAAGCACCATAAGCTTCCAATTACAACGTCAACCGCGAAAGCAAAGACACGCAGCAAGGCAACATCGATCCTTAGGAATAAGTTCGCGAATATATTATTATCTTGCCTTATAAAATTAGGTTTTGCAAATGCAAATAAACATTCCACTGAGACGATAGTGTTCACCCCGCCTACCGCAAAATTAAGCGACAGAAGGCACAACGCATATGGTCCACTACTTCGATTAGGATACACTTATTAGCTAACACCAGCAGGGAGTAATCGAGTCACTGTTCACAAGATTCGCGACGGACGCGACCGTTTCCGTGCGAGCCTTTGTTACGTGCGGTCCAGATCCATGGCGCCAGCTGTGATCGGCGTGCTCGGTTCGGCGAGCGGGCGTCTGGCGATGAAACGATCGATGCCGGCAACAGATTTACATTTTCCGTAGAGGAAATCGGGAAAGTTTGTCACGTGCGTGTGTGAACGCGGGCGGCGAGTACGGCGCGCCCGCACGCCGGTAGTGCGCGGCGCCGAGTGCCGCCGCCGCCCGCCCTGCCGCCGCCGCCGCCGGCACCCGCTTGCGCGCATACAGCCCGCCCGGACACCCATCGTCGACACTAGGTAGTCGTAGCACTCGCTGTGTTCTACGCCATGCTATCGTCTGGTGTCCTCTGACGTATACTACTTCTTAGATTAGGTACCACAACTTAAGTGATGATAAATATTTTTATTTTTTGAAAGTCATCGTAGAAACAACCCCTGATATTCTGAAGGTGATAGATATTTTGTGCTTTGAAGAAACGACATCGATTGATAATCTTAATAAGATGTGATATCATAATAGGTAGATATGGCAAGAATACCAATAGAAGAGCGTAGGACATTATCTGCCGCTGTGGCGAAAGTACGGTTTTATGTTACGATCATTAAGGTCCCGAATGGTGCGGTGCTGTTGGGGGTGGTTAGGGTCGGAACGGTGGTAACCAGAGGTGGCGGGCGGGGTAGGGACGGTGTGAGACGTAGTACTATCGATTTTGGCCACCCCGCCCTCTCCCCTAGCGATGCGACAGTGTGAGTGCGCCGTGCGAGTTCTCACTACCAAATCGCCGGCTGTATGCTTCAAGTAATATTAGAATATTAACAAACCCTTTTGTTCACACCAATGCATGCCAAATGATGCGTTGGAATTGTTTGTTTGTTTAGAAAATAGACAAACGTCAAAAATCGCATGAGGTTTGGAGGAAATGGAGGTGAAAAAGCTCTTTGTCCTGCAATGTCAGCTTCTAAAACAAACCCTTTGCCCTTGGTTTCCTTGGGATTTCAAGTCTGCTTATTTACGCAATCAACTGGGTGACTGTTTGGATTTTACAGGTTTTAATCTAGTCATTTGAAGAAAGGAGTTCTCACAAATAAGATCAAGGTTATCCTACGAGTACCTAGATGTGGAAAGATGGGCGGCGAACTGACGAAAGGCGGACCGACCACTTGTGGATCAACACAAGCACACTCAACGCTATTGGAAAATGGGTGTCTCTCTATACATAAGATACCTACTGGATACATACTTACTGTAATTAACTTTGCTTTGTTCAAATATTTGGAGATTGGTCAGATGCTACAAAATTTTGTTTTGATATTCAACTTACGGATCTGAATATTTTGCAAGCGTCTTACGAGATTTGTTTTAAAAATAAGTACCTACCTACTGTACAACTTCCACTTCTTATTTTTTTATCTTGTGGTTGAACCACAGACAAAGACAATTTATACAAAAGTATAGTAAGTAGAATAAATAAAACAACACAGGCACATTAGTTCCCACTCGTAGCTACGCTTCCTTCAAGTCCCTAAAAAGCGCAACCGTTATACGACTGCAATCCTATTACAGCAATGAATCTTATACACCCTTAGGGATCGTTTTAATTTGAGTTCTATTGCGGCTTGGCGAGAGTGAGGGACTCGTTTCGTTTATTAAATTCTTAGTGGATTGTGCGTTGGTAGAAATTTGTATCATTAGTATTCAGTTGTATTTAGTTTTACAAACCATGCAAACTCACCTTTCATCAAGTTGCTGAAGCTGCGATGGCTGTTGATAGTTAATACGCCGACCGTAGAGCGAAGCACCTCCTTCCGACATATAACCATCCATCATGTCGTTGTTTCTAGCACATTCTATCTCATTTATATTAATTCGTCTCAAACAATCACCATCAGACATATAGCCTGAAGCAATATCAAGATCACAGTAATCAGGATTGGAAAATCCTGGTCCGTAATTCATACGGTCACGCAATCCTGCATTTTCTCGTCCAAAATTTGCTTTCACTGTATTTGCATGATGGGGATATCCAGATATGTTCTTCTGGGTCAAACCAGTGGTTCTCATAGGTAGTGTTAAGTGACTATTGTATCCACGCAGCAATGGCCTCATCGGCAATACATTCATCAAGGGATTCTCATCTTCACCGAGAGAGTTGTCACGACAGTGTGATGGCGTACTGGATCGACTATTATTTTCAAGCCTTTTACTGAAATCTGTCAACGTTATATTATTTTCATACGTTGGTTTTAATCCAGCATTTTCAAGTAGTCGTTTTTGTGCTGCGTGTTTTTCTGAAATTTCTGCCTCATTTATAACATCGTTTAAGTAAGTGGTGTTCATGTCTATTCGTCTATTTGATACAATATTGCTTGTGCCAGTTTTTGACATCTCCGATCCGGATTCGCTTGAAGGACGGTATATGACACTGCCATCACTTGAATTCGAGTGCTGTCCAGTAGTACTATGAGTAGAATTTGAATGTGAACTTTCAGACATCTGTGATGCGTTTTGGTTTCCTGAATTAATAACAGGCATAGGAGAAACAGCTAATGTCTGTTTTTGAGACATTTCTTTACTTAAATTGGATTGTTCTCTACAAAATGGAAGTGCACTTACGTTATTAGTAGAATTTAAACTAGAATTGCTTTGTATAGGACTTAATTGACTATTTGTACTTTTATTTATAACATGTCTATCATCTTTCGATATTTTAAATGTTCCTTTTACAGCAGCTGTAGGCTTCGGGATACCAGTATTATTCTGTAATCCAAAATTTTGCCCACCTGATGGAGTTTGGGGTTGAGAGGACCTTGACTGACCTGAAATGTCTGCTGCACTTTCGGACCGTTGTTGCTCACTCAGTTTCATTTGACTTCCTGACAGTTTGACCATTTTATTTTCTAGCTTCGGCTTGGTACTTCTTGAATGATCTTCTATTTGATTTAGTCTAGTGTTACTAATGGATTTGGGAGCTGCCAATTTGGATTCTTTATCTCGTGATGGCAACTTTGGACTATTTCTTGATCTATCATTATTACTTGTCTTAGAACTGGATTTACTTATGTTTGTGGAAGATTCTTTAGGAGCTTTGGAATTAACTAATTTAGATTTTACGTTTTTGCCAGACTTATCTCTTGATAAAGTATCGCTTTGTCTTACGGTTTTAGGTCCTATTAAATTAGAAGACTTGATATGTGCGTTCACTGTGTTAGAAGATTCATTGAGGCTTAAACTAGAATCAGATCTCTCACTTTTGGCCGATGAGAAACCACTGGAAGAACTGGTACGTTTTGACACGGCTGTGCTTTTGTTCTGTTGCTTTTCACTATTTAGTTTGTCTTTGTTAAACAGTTTTAATTTATCAAGCATGGAATGCTTTGTAGGTGTTCCATTGTGATTGTTTGTTGATTGTGGCTGTTGTGTTTGTGGTAACAAAGTTGAAGGTATCTTGCTACCAGGTGCTAAAAGAGATGAGTTTGGTCGCGATCTGCAATAAAATACTAAAGTTGGAAACGGCGTATGCAATTTCTCGGCTCCCTAAATAAAAGGAGAACGGTAAGACATAAAATAGAAAGTTTAGTATTTAAGTGTTTAAAGGCAGATAGAGCGAAATAAGACTTTTGTTTTGGAAAATGAAGCTTTTAACAGCATTCTCACAACCAATTATCAAATATATTTGTTTTATGTGGGTTTACAATAATTAATGATTTAAACCCTTTCACGGAATGTTATTTTATAGGCATACAAAAGACACAAGAACATACCCCGATGATGAAGGTGCACGAGGTATAAAACTGACTGCCCCTTGTCCTAAAGGACTTGTCGAACGGCTGGAACTTGCTGATAGACCGCTTTTTCCACCTAGGAAGAAACAAATAAAGGTTGTTTAATGCTTTATGTGGCGGCAAGAAAAAAATCGAAAGTAAATTCCTGGTTAAGGAGTCCCGTACCTACTTAACAATATTTTGATAATTATCAATTTAGGATACCTATATCAATTTAAAGTTCAATTATTACCTTTGAATTTAATCAGGATCAATCTCAGTTCCGATTATAATTGCCTATATTCATACGTTATCATACACTTCAAACTAAACAAATATTATCGTTATTGAGCTAACATTCACTAGATAAGTATGAACTTTTTATCGGAACACCACACGGGTGGTCTGCCGTGCGCCTGCGACGCCGTACCTACTGACACAACACGAAATAGTAGTAAGCGCTAGGTAGGTTTATATAAAGCCAATTGAATTTGACCCTCTACACCCCTCAAGCTTCAATGACAATAATACAAACTGGGGAACAGTAATGATATTCAATGGATCTTTATACTTTTGTCAGCTGTATTGATCGTTGCCATACTAACAAAATAATAATGTAGGTATGTAATGACGTCAGTATATACAGGTACTCATTATAAGCCATATCTACACAATAGCACACGTGCGTACATACACCCCTAAAACAGGGGAATGTGCTACCAATGTTATGACCATGAGAAAATAAAACCTAAAAATACGTTGTTGTTTTAATTATTTTTGATGTCGGTATTGTTTTCTTCGCTTTACCATGTTTGTGAATATTGTATTTAGAGCTTTAGTTTTCAATCATGGATTCTTTTCCAATTACTTAAAAATTCCACACTTTTGACTGTTTTATATATACCTACTTTCTTGTTTGCAGTGTCGATGTCCAAAGATATCCCTCAGAGTGTTAATCGACCCATTTGGGTGTCCTGTCAAATGACCACTGAGTGTTAAAGAACCCAAATGGGCGTCGGCGACACGCAGGCACATTAGTACGGAAATAAGCGACGATATTAAACTTTACTCGCTTTGATTTGCTGCAAATGGGTCAGAATAAAATACTTTCGTTGCCAAAACAGTAAAAATGCGGTTGTTAGTGAAAAAAAGGTGAGAAAACTATCTTTGATACGACACCCGTTTCGGCGCGGCTGTCTCTCCCTAAATTGTCACCAAATCGTGGTTCAAACAGTTTATTTTAGACTTATCACAAGGAATCCTGCTGAAATATAAGTAACAATCAATTTAATTATATAAGATTGTAATTACGTTTGCATTTTGAGTAAAAAACAGTGGTTGAAGTGATGGCATGGCATGATCGTGGCATTTTCCTACGACATTTTTCTTAGATTTTCTGGCATAAAGTTTGATCTATCCACATGTATTTATGATGCTACTCATAGTAAATTTAGTCACATTTCTATTAATACTATGCTTTACTCATATTTTTACCTGTAATGTACGATATTTCAACAAACTTCTCGCCCACACTTGCGGACTGACAGTTGGCAATCGTACACAAGTAAGAATGTGGATACGCCTTCTACCTGTGCCTTCTACAGTAGGGAATTATTTTTTTCAAACCATACAGGTCGAATTGCTAACCTCCTTCTTTTTATATTACAACTAGCTTTTGCCCGCGGCTTCGCCCGCGTAAAAAAGGTTTTCCCGCAAGTTTTCCCGCGGTAAAAATACATTTCGTAGTAGACATCACAGAGGAACCTTTCTGCAAAATTTCAAGTCTCTAGGCTCAGCGGTTTAGGCTGTGCGCGTTTCTTCCCCTATTTTACATACTTAGGGGTGGAATTTTCAAAATTCGCGAAACACATCATTATTGTTTTTAAACTAAAAGATTAAATATAAAATTTCACGTTCCTAGGCTCAGCGGTTTGGGCTGTGCGTTTCATCCCCTATTTTTCATACTTAGGGGTGGAATTTTCAAAATTCGCGAAACACATCATTATTGTTTTTAAACTAAAAGCCTAAATATAAATTTTCACGTATCTAGCTTCAGCGGTTTAGGCTGTGCGCGTTTCATCCCTTATTTTCGGCGATGGAGAATACTCTTATTTTACATAGCCCGCGTAAAAAAGGTTTTCCAGCAAGTTTTCCCACGGTAAAAATACATTTCGTAGTACACATCACAGAGGAACCTTTCTGCAAAATTTCAAGTCTGTAGGCTCAGTGGTTTAGGCTGTGCGCGTTTATTCCCCTATTTTACATACTTAGGGAGGGAATTGCCTAATAGCCTAAATACAACATTTCTCGTTTCCATCATTAAAAATGAGGGACTTTCATACGATCTTTGCACCCCTATTTCACCAACTTAGGGGATGATTTTTGAGACCCCCTTTCTTAGGTGACGTCAGAGCTATATGAGGAACCTTTGTTCAAAATTTCAAGACTCGAGGCTCAGCGGTTTGGGCTGTATGTTTCATCCCCTATTTTACATACTTTGGGGTGGGATTTTCAAAATTCACGAAACACATCATTATTGTTTTTAAACTAAAAGAGTAAATTTAAAATTTCACGTTCCTAGGCTCAGCGGTATGGGCTGTGCGCGTTTCATCCCTAAAGCGTAACACACACTGAGCGGCGGCGTTGCGAAAGCGTTGCGGTTTTTTTCTGTAATGTTCGAAATAGTATGAAGCCCTTTACATCAAAGCGGCGGCGGCGCGGCGCGTTGTTTATACAAACCTTCGCCGCCGCAACGCTTTCGCAGCGCCGCCGCCCAGTGTGTGTTACGCTTTATTTTACACACTTAGGGGTAGAATTTTCAAAATTGCCGAAACACGTCATTATTGTTTTTTAACTGAAAGCCTAAATATTAAATCCGGTCGCCCACGGAGGTTCCGTTCCGTCAGCCACACTAATATGCTATCACTGTACCAAGTTTCATCAAAATTAAATATTTTTCCTGCGGGAAAAGTTTACCACGGTAAAAAGTTGCCTATATGTTATCCCAGGATATAAACTATCACTGTTAGGTTTGGTTTTGTTAGGTTAGGTTAGCTAAGTTTCATCAAAATTAAATATTTTTCCCGCGGGAAAAGTTTACCGCGGTAAAAAGTTGCCTATATGTTATCCCAGAATATAAGCTATCACTGTGCCAAGTTTCATCAAAATAAATATATTTTTCCCGCGGGAAAACTATCACTGTTAGTTAGGTTAGGTTTCGTAAGGTTAGGTTAGGTTTCGTAAGGTTAGGTTAGGTTAGATTAGCCAAGTTTCATCAAAATTAAATATTTTATTAATATTTTTCCCGCGGAAAAAGTTTACTGCGGGGAAAAGTAGTCTATATATTATCCCAGGATATAAGCTATCACTGTGCCAAGTTTCATCAAAATTAAATATTTTTCCCGTGGGAAAAATTTACCGCGGTAAAAAGTTGCCCATATGTCATCCCAAGATATAAGCTGTCACTGTACCAAGTTTCATCCGAATCCGTTCAGCCGTTATCGAGTTTCCCGCGGGAACAATTTACCGCGGTAAAAAGTAGCTTACATGTTATTTCAGGATATAAGCTATAGCTGTACCAAGTTTCATCAAAATCCGTCGAGCCGTTCTTGAGTTATAAATTATTTATGAGAATTTTTGCACCCCTATTTCACCCACTTAGGGGATGATTTGAAAAATCCTTTCTTATTGGACGTCAGTGCTATATGAGGAAACTCGGTGCCAAATTTCAAGTATCTAGGCTCAGCGATTTGGGGTGTGCGTTTCATCCCCTATTTTTCATACTTAGGGGTGGAATTTTCGAAATTCGCGAAACACGTCATTATTGTTTTTAAACTAAAAGCCTAAATATAAATTTTCACGATTCTAGCTTCAGCGGTTTGGGCTGTGCGCATTTCATCCCTTATTTTACATACTTAGGGGTGGAATTTTTAAAATCGCTGAAACACGTGTTCATTGGTTTTTAACGAATAGCCTAAATACAAATTTTCAGGTTTCCAACTTTAAAAATGAGGGACTTTCATACAATCTTTGCACCCCTATTTCACCCACTTAGGGGTTGATTTTTGAAAAATCCTTTCTTAGTGGACGTCAGTGCTATATGAGGTACCTCTGTGCCAAATTTCAAGTCTCTAGGTTCAGCGGTTTGGGCTGTGCGTTGATCAGTCAGTCAGTGAGTGAGTTTCGCCTTTTATATATGAGAAGATGACTTTATTGACCGAGCGAGCGAAGCGAGCGAAGCGTCTACGTTTCGAGACTGGCCAAAAATGCTCTTGTCCGGCTGTCTGTCTGTCTGTCTGTCTGTAATTCTCTACAGGTCGCATTTTTCAACCGATTTTGACTAAAATTTGGCATATGTATAAATTAATTAAACCTACAAAATGAGTAGAATAAAATTTTGAAAAACATTTTTTTTAGAGTACCTACCATACTCGCAAAGTGGGAGTGAACTTTTTTTTTCTTGTGAATCCCATAGTGTGAGATATCGTTGGATAGGTCTTTCAAAAATATTGCTGGTGTGTGAATACCATTTTTTCGATTTAGGGATCCGTTGGCGAAATATTAAGCTTTAAAGCGGTAATTTTTGTTAGAGTCACGTGTCCCCCCCTGCCAGCTAAACGGTTGCTGGCTGGAAATGTGAAAAAATTCATGGCAGTAGCATATATAACGTAGTTACAAGGAAAACTATTACGGCTAAGTAGGTTCTATTAGTTTTTGAGTAATAGTGGATCGACTTAAGAAAGTTGAAAAAATAAATTATGTTCATAGAACTGCATACGTAAAATGGAAAATTATTTTTTTCCGCGTGATATCCATGGTGTGGGGTATCGTTGGATGGGTCTTTCAAAAATATCGCGGGTGTGTGATAAACATTTTTCGATTCAGGGATCCGTTTGCGAAATATTAAGCTTTAAAGTGCTAATTTTTGTCACTTTAGTAGGTACTTTTTCTGTTTCCAAAGTTGACTTTTGTTGGTTTCTTTTAGGTTTGGTTTATAAGGGCTGGCGAGGTCTACTGTTCTCACGGAACTACTAGTTATAATTTACTTTTAACTATTTCTTTAAATTAACATAGATTTGGGCAAAATACCATTTCTTCAATGATGGAAATGAAAAATAATGGCTAAATGAAGCGCCAAAACAATCTTCATTTGTTTTTCCGACTTGTAGAGTTTTGTTTATACTTCCGTATTGCAGAGATTTGTATTAACACAAATGTTTTCTTTAGCTAATTCATGTTTTTATTTTTACTTTCCTATTATTCATAATGAAAAGCACAGTGTAAGAACTTATAACGTTATAATTATCGTAATTTACAAAGGCCTGCGGTGTACTTGCCAATGTTCAGTTAGACAGATTATATCCAATTTGTATTTTTCCAAATATAATTATAACTCTAATACTTTGCTGTCAGAAAAGCCCCGAATGTTTTGATGTAATTATTGAATAAAATTGTGCTTTCCTTTTGTCATAACTGAGCTAGATAATCCCTTCCTCTGGTTTAACACTGATAAACCATCATTAGCGGATTTTTTTATTGTCATGGTATCTAACCTAAAAAATGTATAAACTTATTTGTATTACTACTAACATTCGTCATAAAATGTTGTAAATTATATGCTACTAAAGTAGCTAATTGTCTTTTAAATATCATTAGGTGCGTCCAGACCGGGCGAGCCGTCGCGGCCGCGGCCCGCCTCGCGCGGCAGCGCGGTCGGTGTGGACGTGACAGGCGCATGCCTCGCCCGCATGCTCGGCCGCGGCATGCGCCTGTCACGTCCACACCGACCGCGCTGGGATTATCGAAGCGAAGGGATTATCTAGCTCAGTTATGACAAAAGGATCTGCATCCAGTCACTATCATCATAATCAACAGCCTATTAAATGTCCCCACTGCTGGGGCTCAGGCCTACCCTCTCGATGAGGGTGTTCGGGCTATAGTCCACCACGCTAGCCCAGTGCGGGTTGGTGGACTTCACATGCGCCTAAGAATTCCTTCTTCGGCGTATGCAGGTACCGTAATACTAGGGCCATGTTGATTAAAAGTTAGTATCAATCAATCATACACTTTCCCTAAATACTTAATTGTCAGAAAAATTGCTAGGCCAAAAAAATGTCATAATTTTATGTCAGTTCGCACAGAATAAACCATCTCGTTTCTCTGTCGTGGTTAATTTGCTATTTACACACCGCACGCACACCAGTGTATGCGTTGATTAAGTCATTATTAAAATTATCCAAAAAAATGACGAACCAATCAGTGCATTTTTTCATTCGTCAAAATATATTTTTTCGAGAACCGCTTGTGAAAAAATGACTAATGACCAGCGTTTTTTAAGAATTGGTCTGAATTTGCACAGTGAATATGTAATTAGCACAGATTGTTCTCTCTTATTTGAGTTTGTTTTGGTAACGAGGTAATTACTTGACAGTGCCCCCGGCTAGGGTAATTTTAACTGAATTTAATAAAGGTAAATAAAGGAAAGAAAAGAAAAAATAAAGGAATTTAATAAAGGTACTTATTTCATACAAAAGACATCAACGCGTCACTTTTCTTTTTCGCGGCGGCTCGGGCGGTGGGGACACGCCTAACTACTACGGGAGTCCTCAGCTGTGAGGTCAATAGTCACAGTATTATTTTTATTTACATTATTATTTAATTATTGTTTACTACCTACCTAATTCATCTTGTGTACATACCAGTAGTACTTTGTCATCAATAACTTAAATTGTGTAATTTTTTATTACATGTACATTTTGTATTTTTGTCAAAATACACTAATTCATCTTGTGTACCAGTAGTAGGTGTTGTGGCATCAATCGCTTAAATTGTGTCCAAACAAAAACATGACATAAGTCATATCCATATTATTCTTCGTTTTTTTTTGGTTGAAACCACTAAATTGTTTACTATTCTAAGACCATTGTTCTCGAAATATTTCTATGAAACGAAACTTTGTTTTGTACTTAAACTATAGCCTTGTTACCACACTTTTTGAATTATAAATTGTGTTCAAAATAAATAACAAGTTTTATTGTTATTTACATTTTAGTAAAATTAGATATTTGTATGAACGTAATTAGACCACTTTTTGTTTACCTGCAAATTATAAACTATTACATCTACACTTGTGATGCTTTTATTGTACTTAGATAATGTCCTCAAGTTATTGTTTATACAAGATTGAACCCGCTACGTTGTTTTATCAATTAGTATAGGCATGAAATACGACACCCACTTGAGGTCGAATCCGAGCGCATGACTCATTCCGCTCAAAATTTGAAACATGTGTTACTAAAAAAAAATTTACTGGGGTATGGTGTTTTATTGTTTCCTCATATTTCTAATAGGATGTAGTGTAGAATAAAACACTAAGGTAGTCTGAAATTTCTTTAAATTTTAATAAAATTGCGTTTAACTTGATATTTATTAGTACTGTAAAAGTTTTGTCATAATTTCCAACTACTAGCAGACAAATAGTACAGGGAAAAAATGAAACTACGTACATTATTAATCTGGCTATGTCTATTACCTAAAGTATACCTTTGCATTTCAGTAAAATCTGAGAAAAAAATATTTTAGTGGGAAAGCGCAAAAAAAAACCCCTGTGTGTGGTAGGCACCCATTTGGGTTCCACATTCTACAAAGTTTTGGCATTTTGACAGCCACACTCTAAGGGATATCGTTTGGGTTTGGCCAAAAAATGTAAATATCGAGAAATGAGGCGTTAAAATCGGCGCGCTAGTAATGACCCATATTTACTGTAGGCACTATGCTAATTCTAAAATGTAAAAACATTTATTGGATCTCAATAGGGATTTATGTTGTAGGTATTCAGCTGTTGCATTCAGCCAGCGATATTTAACTGAATCGACCAAGTCTCGTACAACAACAGTTCAGTTCGCATGCAAGTGGCTTTTGATTGAGTTTGGCACAGGAAATTCACAAAGTGGTTGCATAAACCTGCATCTATCTGCCTATCACCTATAGGATAGGTATATCAACTAACAGGCCGTTTGTTATTCGGGACAAGACAATCCATCACTTTAGCAATGACGTTTAGTTCAGTTATTCTCAATATAACCTGTGTCGGTTGTCTAAAGTAGTTCGTGACGTCTTTGCAATCATGTATGCCCCACCCGGCTCCTTTGGCAATTTTCTTGTCTATGTATGTAGGTATTTACGTATGCGACAAAGCAATGTGTAAAAAGATCAATGTGTAATAATATCTACTAGTAGTTCCGTGAGAACAGTAGACCTCGCCAGCCCTTATAAACCAAACCTAAAAGAAACCAACAAAAGTCAACTTTGGAAACAGAAAAAGTACCTACTAAAGTGACAAAAATTAGCACTTTAAAGCTTAATATTTCGCAAACGGATCCCTGAATCGAAAAATGTTTATCACACACCCGCGATATTTTTGAAAGACCCATCCAACGATACCCCGCACCATGGATATCACGCGGAAAAAAATAATTTTCCATTTTACGTATGCAGTTCTATGAACATAATTTATTTTTTCAACTTTCTTAAGTCGATCCACTATTACTCAAAAACTAATAGAACCTACTTAGCCGTAATAGTTTTCCTTGTAACTACGTTATATATGCTACTGCCATGAATGTTTTCACATTTCCAGAAGCAACCGTTTAGCTGGCAGGGGGGGGGGACACGTGACTCTAACAAAAATTACCGCTTTAAAGCTTAATATTTCGCCAACGGATCCCTAAATCGAAAAAATGGTATTCACACACCAGCAATATTTTTGAAAGACCTATCCAACGATATCCCACACTATGGGATTCACAAGAAAAAAAAAGTTCACTCCCACTTTGCGAGTATGGTAGGTACTCTAAAAAAAATGTTTTTCAAAATTTTATTCTTCTCATTTTCTAGGTTTAATTAATTTATACATATGCCAAATTTTCGTCAAAATCGGTTGAAAAATGCGACCTGTAGAGAATTACAGACAGACAGACAGACAGACAGCCGGACAAGAGCATTTTTGGCGATCTCGAAACGTAGACGCTTCGCTCGCTCGGTCAACTACAGTGCGTCTGCGTGGTCTTATTGTTGGTAGCAATTTCTTCCAGACAAACTGTACTTCCATATACGAGCCTTATATTAATACTTTATTGTACACAATTTATTAGGTAGGTAGGTACACTACAAAAGGCGAATATAATGTCTTGCAGGATTCTCTACCAGTTCAAATATTATGTAAGATAAGTATTATTAGTAAACGACCGAGAGCTATTTTTTGAAACCATGCAACAAAATTATATAAACAAATCTTGATCTTACGACCTAGTTACGAAAATCGGTTACGTACGCGGACGAATAATTAATAAAAGTAGTCTGCAATGAAATGCGTTGAAAAGTAAGACGAGTTGTATTGAAATCAAAAAGCAAGTGGTGCATGAAAACAGTTTCAGTCCAAACAATGATCACAATCTGAATGTAAATACTGACAAATTATTATCATCACATCACGATATGTACATAAATTATAATATTGAATAAATATGATAATATTAATAACCGTATTACTCTACTATCAGGATATTGAACACTTATACGATATTTTATACCTAATTTTTACTTGAACATCGGCCATAGGCATTTCTATAAAATATGCAAGAGCTACCTAAATTATGTCAGATGGAGATCACAAAGAGATCGACTATATTGGAACTTCCAATTTACCTTCATTAAACGAACATTTCTGTGTGTAAATGAAGTTCCATTAATAACACTTACTTGGATGTTTGGATACTCAGTCGTAATTGATTCCGTTCTATCTTACACACTTTATTGATCTAACAAAAGTTGTCTTTCAAAAAGTTCACTAATAAACTCAAGAAATATTCAGTAAGTCCTATCAAATGAGCGTGCTCTGTGAACACTGCACGTAAACTGACGATGCATCGCCGTCGACTGCTCAAACGATGAGTGAGAGCACCGCACATGATAACACGGGAGCAGCATAAGTTACAAGATAATCAACCCGCGTGAACCATAACAACCAGCTGACCTATTATAAACATCTGTTGTTGACATTTTATGGCGATATCAATCAATTGCAGTCGAGTTACTGGAGACATGAATGAATTATGTTTATGGTTGATTTAATAAAAACAGCTAGGTATTTTTATAAAATGTTTTATTTAAAATACCTGTACTGATTCAACTCAACTATAAAATGCAGAGAAATAAAGGCACACTAAAACGATAATAACGCCACGGTGGGCACATAAGGTACCATACCGAAAAGCACAAATCTGAAGATAATGATTGAAGATCGTCCCATGTGATCTGTGGTTTTTTGTTCGCATATTAAGTATGGTCTTGCAAATAAACCTAATAAAGTACAGTGTACTAACTCAATTAAAAAAAAATTGTAGGGAAAGTGAGTAGATTTAGAAACAATTAGAAACTTCGCTCTTTTCCTGTTTATCACCTCATGTACATACCATGCACCTCACCTACGAAGGTGTTACTAGTTTACGACCAATAAACGGGATATAAGAGTCATTGTGCGAAGATTGTTGCCAGACTTGTGTGGAAGTTAACGAGGCACCAGGAACTTTCTATAGATATTAATTTAATTTTACATACCTATCCGTTTAAACTAAGTAAGTAGGTACTGAAACTATCTTGAGGCCTGTAAAAGATACTTTGTGAATTTGGGTTACACTTAACTATAAATCATATTTTATTTTGTCTATTTTATTTCCATTCTATATATATTTTTCCGAGCACGCGGAGAAATTTACCATCTTATGTTACTCTCAGAGGTCTGTTGAGTTACGACGTGATTAGATTGTATGACTTCTTTATTATATTGTCGGCACAACTGTGCTATAATTCATTTGTTGGAAAAAGCAAAGCAGACCATTAGACTCCGTAGTTTGCTCTAAGGCGAGACGTCTAGATCCAACATCCGAGCCGGAGGGCGCACTGCACTGCGCTGCGGCTAATTGGTTTTTATTAATTCCATTACCTCTTCATGTTGTGCACTTAACTTAGTTGATATTCTCTGTAGGCACAAAGTTAGAAATTGAAAAAACCAAAATAGATTTTTATCCCTGTCGCACAGTATTACGAAGGTAAAAGACGACACTATTTTTGGCCTGTCCATTTAGCTTGTATGAATAGATGGAAAAATAATTCCGTCTAGTTCTAAATATATGTATGACTAGGTAATGGATATATATTTTTTAATTTTTTTCAGACTATAGACAGATAAAACACGCTAAAATTTCACACGTCAAATTTTAAATGAGATGCTCTCAGAATCTGGCCTATACTAGTATTATAATGAAACATCCTTGTCATACCAGAATGCACGGGCGTTGCGGGCAGCGGCCGCTTGTCGGGCGGGGCTCGGCGCACCGCCGCCGCCGACGCGGGCAGCGGGATCGACGTCTGCAGCACCGACACTTGTCTGTAACAAACGTAACATTACATTACTCATACAACACATAAATAATAGAACGTATGTTTGTAGAAAAGTTTATGCAGGCTTCATTGCAGTTGAATCAGTGGCGTAGTGGGGAAGACGCGACCTGTCTCGTCGAGAGGTAAGAGTTTGATTCCCGGCCGTGCCATGGTACATATTTTACTTGAGCCGACATAGCGGTTAATTCCGATACAAAACAATCTGTCATTTTTCTCGGAGGGATCGTCGCACAACTGTACACTTACGCTACTTATTACGCACGTAACAAATTTAAAAAATAAAGTATGTCGTAAAATCTCTTAGAGTTCAACAATGTTGTGTTTTTAGAATCAAAGTTTAATTAGAATCGAGACATTTTCCTTTCCATCAGGTTTGTATGGGAAACGAGTTGGTAATAGCCACGGTTATTACCAATGTGCCTGCCTTGCCCTCATAAACCATTTGCACAAACAAATATACCTAGACTAGGAAATAGCTTACGTATAGTAGGAATAGGTGAGATAACAATGCAACCGGACGGAGGGTAGCCATTTATTTATGAGAGACCCCCTAACAGATGTTCTCTCATAAATTCGCTAAACAAAATTATACTTGATGTTAGCCAGACTGATATTTTTAGAGATTTTTAATTTTTATGAATAAACAGAATCTCCATAAAATGTTAATAGCATTTTATGGAGATTCTGTCTGAAATAAAATATTTTGAATTTGTATGTATAGTTATAAATAAGTTGTAATATGGTACAATTGCCACCGGCATATCCTACAAAAGCATCTAGACGCGTCGCACTCACGATTTTTTAATAAATAATAATAGATAGCAGCCATGGTGGCACGGGGAAACTATAAATAGTCTAGACTCTCTGTGTTTATTCAATGCGGAAACACTTCATTCGACTAAGTAGAAATAGGTAGGTACGATCACTTTTAATGCGGTTAGACCGTCGATCATAAATACAAACTTAACTAGCCTTTGGTATGTATTACACGATGATTGATCGATAAAGTGATGATTGGCTCATAAGGTTTTAATATAACTACGAACGAACATTGTCTTACACGGTCAAGTGAGAAAATTCAAAAGAACTTTTACTGAAGTTCCGCTATTAGATACGAGAGGGCGCTGTTGGTAATGATCTAAGTTCTGAGGATCTAAGAAATTGTATCGATATGCCCCTTGATTTGATCGATTTGTTTCAGTTATTATTTACATAAAGGTATGAAGAATCTTTACATGCCTTATATAACAATAAGAATCTGTTTTGAAAAAAAAACGAATGACAAATATTACAACGCACGCTTCTAAACTCTGAAGACATAAATTAAGCGTGTCAAGATGTAGGTAGGGTATGCCCGAAAGAAGGTTTAGAACTTTAGATCAAAGTTACTTATTACTTAGTTTAACAAAATATTATAGATAAGCACCTATGTACCTACTTTATTGTAACTAAGTAGACAAAGACGGTCAGATTGTGGAGAATTTCCAACTTCTCTTCAAACATCTTCAATTACCAACGCAACAAATTTCGAGTGCCAAGACCACAAAAAATAGTTGAATACTCATTCGTAAGTGTATAAATCTAACGAGTTTTATTATCGTTACAATGAACAAACTGCATTTGAACTCTATTCGATTGACATTATGTAAGTAGGTACCTACAATGTATGCATTGGTCATCAAGACGCAGTTGTTTCGCAATGCAAACGCAATGGTTCTACTGGGTATTAATATTGAAGGTAGGTGACTAAATGTACACCCTCTATGAAGATGTTGTTTAACATCGCTACAAGTGTCGGGCCTTTGTCTGATCAAAGCAACAGTCGATAATGAGGGCGAAATCTAAACATGAACATCTGGCGCGGGCGGCGAATCACGCGCATGCAATGCTGCAGGCGGGCGGTGCGGCGCGGGCACAGCGTGTCGCTCACTTGCATGCGCAGGGGGGGTTTGCGCAACAGATATACTGACACTTGAGCTTATGACAGCGGTAAGCATGGCAATAGTGTCAAAATACAGCACGCTTAACTATCGTTTTACACCTCGTTTGCATTCTATCCAAATATATATGTTGCAGATTGCTTGATATCCCGTGTTCATTAGTTACAGTATAGATCAAAGTAAAATAAGATACAGAACAGGAACATTGATTATCAAACATTTAACGGCCCATAATAAAACACCTTTATGCGTGTTACGGAGTAACTCTTACTTCTTCTGTGGTGTTACTTTACCCGCCATGTCTGTCACTTATGACTTAATTCTCTCGCGCGTCTGGAAGAAATCGCTATCAGAGATAAGTTCGCCCTCGTTATGGTATTGTGAAGTTACGTGTTAGTAGTACACGTAATAATAAAATAATCTACAACTGCTCGACTACATCAGGAAGCCGAGGCCGTTGTTGATGTCGTCAAAGCGAGAACACGTAGACGAAATATATTTGTCGTTTTCAGAGGCAGGAAAGTGAGCTGAAACGTCGACGTTCCGAAACAACGGTGGCGTGCGCTGCATGAAGCGCCGTTTCCGGAGGTGGCACTGGGGCGGGCGCTCTGATCGGAAACGGAGGCTGTCGCGCGAGCGACCCACATGTGACATTACATTACGGCACATGTCACCCGGCGCCTGCCACTCCATGTGCCCACTCGCCTACTCGCATTTGCTTTTTTTAAAGTGACTTTGGCTTGGTTACTAGACCTTTAATTAAGTTTCTTTCTTTCGTTCTCTTATTTAACAAACCAGCGGATACAGCACGGCAGTCCACAAAAATACGGCACAATTAGACATGTTTGCGATTTGCACTATGGTTTACATCCGCACTAAAGAGATAGCAGTTTTAATGGAGATTTACAACGGATTATTTTGGAACCAAATGGAAGAGAGTTGTTACACACATTTATTTCACAATAAACACCATCCACAGACATCAATATACTTCACAATTATACATGAAAATCTGCAATTACACATTAAAATTGATACGACAAACATGACACTTCGGCCCCAATAAGAGTCCCTCTTATTTGAGAAACGTTTATTTACAGACCTTACAGTGTCAGAGGATGCTATGACAGTCTAAAGTTGAAACAAGAAACGATAAATAAGAAATGTGGCAATATTACATTTTGTGCCTTCATGGGCAAAACCCAAGAAAAGTTTGTGCCTAAAAGCTCCATCGGGCGGGACCAAATCAGTTTAGTTTATATTTTTAGCTCCGTGAACTTTTACTGTGGAATTATAAACACTTCTTTTTTAGTTGAGATTAACTGACAGTTAAAGTTGAGTATGCATACTCTACTCAAAATAACTTTATAGTTGCGTGACGCGACTGAAGCAACATGATTTTTTCGTGAAATATAGTGATAAATTGAATCTGTTTAGTTTAACTTTTACTGTTGAAAGTCGGTGGTTTATCGTAAGTACATATTTAAGTATACTTACTATAAAATATCTTACATTTTATACATTTAAGTAGGGAAATCAACATAAGATTTTCGCAAGATAAAATCAGGTGAATTATCTAGGTACTTAAAAATAAATTATTTCAGTTACATTAATTATCGACCACCTCGTGGCTTAGTGGCTTGATCGGCAGACTCGAAGGTTATGGGTTTGATTCTCTCTACACCACTTTATACCGGGAGGTCTGGATGTTATATTTATTAATTTTCCGATCCTTGTTTGTTGTTATACCCATAGTATAAAATAAAAATATATGAATCACTAGCTGTTGCCCGCGACTTCGTCCGCGTGGATTTTGGAAGTAGGTACCTATCTCTGCTATGTACAGACATACATCGTCTAGTTATAATTTTCCAATGGTAAAATGGATCATTTAAGTATATATTATTCACCATAATTTAAGGTATACCATACCTTCAGGAACAAACTATGAACACCGTATCCAATTTGGTGAAGATAGATAAAAATTTAAAAAATTGTTGTTTTCACTTCTATTGCTCATAAGACTTCTCATATCAATTTTTATTATACGTGTGTATTTTTTAACTAATACAGTTTGGGCAAAACCAAAAACATAGGAGATACAGGGAAACTATCTTAGGAACCTTTAGGTATTTTTTCGTGATAACAATTTTGACATAGTAATCGGAGCAGCTGGAGCTCAGGTGGCATGCATGAATAAGTAGTACGTACCTAAGTACTTAAGGGCAGCGTTCAGGAAGCTACGCAACATCTTCTCGTCCCAAATACCGCAGTGTCTCAAGTCGAAAGTCTTCGACCAGTGTGTGTTGCCAGTGATGACATATGGTACCGAGACGTGGTCCCTCACTATGGGCCTCATAAGAAGGCTCAAGGTCACCCAGAGGGCAATGGAGAGAGCTATGCTCGGAGTTTCCCTGCGAGATCGAATCAGAAATGAGGAGATCCGTAGGAGAACCAAGGTCACCGACATAGCTCAAAGAATTGCGAAGCTGAAGTGGCAGTGGGCTTGGCACATCGCTCGTAGAACTGACGGCCGTTGGGGCAGAAAGGTTCTCGAGTGGCGACCACGTATCGGAAGACGCAGTGTAGGCAGGCCTCCCACATGGTGGACCGACGATCTGGTGAAGGTCGCGGGACCCAGCTGGATGAGGTTAGCGCAGGACCGGTCATCGTGGAGATCCTTGGGGGAGGCCTTTGTTCAGCAGTGGACGTCTACAGGCTAATATGATGATGATGATGACCTAAGTACTTTGCACAGTCTGTTTTATAAGAAAACATTTTATTAAATTTGACTAACTTCTGCTGCTTGGATTTTTTTCTTCCAGTACAATAAAATGATTCTAACATGAAACTAAGTCGATATGCATTTTTTAAAAATAATAAAAATTATTTTTCACTGGCGTTCTATGAGAAAACATTTTATTGAATTTGACTAACTTCTGCTGCTCAGATTTTTTTCTTTCGATATAATTAAGTGAGCCCTACATGAAACTGAGTCGAACCGCATTAAAAAAATAATATTGCAAATTGTCTCATTTCTATGGACAACACACGCTTGACCAAAAAATTTCTATGTCATAAGACACTTTCCCTGCATCTCCTATGGTTTCGGACTTGCCTATACTGTCCCAGTTAAAAATAAACACTGATATCTCCTATGTCTATGACATCGTCTTGTTACGTTAAATGATTTATCTGTAAATGACGATAACTTTTTTCGCTGTCATCCTATTTCAATGAAACAAAGCCTATAAGTTGCTCCAGCCTGTGCTTAATCTACCTGTGAAAACCGCAAGAAAATCCGTTCAGTGGTTTCGGAGATTAGCGATTACAGACAGACAGAAAGACAGAAAGACAGACAGACAGAAAGACAGACAGACAGAAAGACAAAAAAATTAAAAAAAACTTTTTTGTGTTCTGTTACTCTTTTTTTATCGCCCACACTCATTTTTTTTTAAATTTGTTCAAAGTACAGACACACGATTTCTACTCCTTTATTATAAGTATAGATAAGAAAGCAGAAACCCACACATACTTACCTCCTAACTTCTGGCGATGTAGGTAGACTCCTAGATTTTCTGTTCTTGCTATGGTGCCTGGTCTGAGTCTGACCAGAGTTGGCATTGCCCATGGCTGTTCTAACTCTTCTAAATTACACTTTGTAACAAAGTAAAATTGACACTTCTTTTGCACAAATATATTCTCATGGCACTTTGTTTACTGTAGGTGTTTTATTGAAATAAAAAATAATTTGTTGTGGAAAGCGGTGTTCTAAGTAAATTACCTAATGGAATTTTTAAAATAAGGTTGGAGTTTATAATTATTTAGTACTTAATTAGTAACATCTTTATGTATAACATCCGGCTATATCTCTTTTAAAGAATAGGTGGACAGAACGGAGCGCCAGGTCCTGTCATACCTCAACCATCCTCAACAAAACGTACCTAATCTAATGATTAAAACACGAAGTCGGTTAAAAACTAAGGCGGCTTAGTCCGATCATCATATCCCGATTTATTAATGACTCGACTCTCTAATTGCTCTCAGAATCAACAATTCCCCACTAGTCGGGAGTTATGCCCATAATGACTACGCTGGGTAGACGTGTTAGAAATCGCACTTCGCAGTACTAGGCCTCGCACGGTGGTGCTGCTGTCCACCGTCGGTCTTCGGTATTTATTGCCCAGGTAGTTCGGGTGGTTATACCGCCCCACTGTTCTACCTAGTAGCTGCCTACATATCCAGAAAGGTATATTATGATGTACTTAGTACTCATAAGTATACTGTATAGTACACAATGATCCGATCTGCGCCGTACCACAGTAGGAACTCCTAAATGCCAACGTTCGCTAGCGCTCCAGGCATTGCAGGAATTCCAAAGGTCGGATATCGGTTCAACCGCCGCCCGCCGTAATAACTAATAACTTACTGCTTACTGGCCATCGAGTATGACCACAAACACATAATAAAATTTTCTTCATTCCAATAAGTTATTTGAGATGACGAACCCGGATAATCGTATGTCGTATTTAACGGTTAGAATAGGTACATCAGAACATGTTTCTTTCTCACATACTTACACATAATGGGATTATAAGAGATACAATTGATTTAATACCAGGATAAGGAGAGGGGACACAGCGATTAGTTGTAATCGTCTGAACGTTTCGAAGAACCGAGGACAATGGAAAAGGGATCCAATTATCGAGGTGTTCCTTCAAGAGAGTTCACGGTTCGTTAACCTTTCGTGTCTGAACTTTTGCTACATCCTTAATTAACATTAAAATTATATATGTTACATACCTACCTATAACAAGTATTTCAGAATTAACTACACAAACATTGGCAGACATGTAAGTACAGACTGTAAAAATCAAATTTGATGTTATATAAAATTTTCTACAAAAAAAACACAAATATTTTTACTGAAAAATGCGTAGATACGACCTAAAATCCCTCAAAGTTTACAGTTAATTATGGTATGAATATTATGACTCTCCACATTACGTTTTGACGTTTAAACGAATCACGGCACAAGGAAACAAGGTTTTGTTTGACGAATGTCGTCGCTACCCTAACCCTACCCTACTATAAATAAGTAGGGTACATTTTTTGAAGAAACTAAAGTGACAAATACTATTGGACACACATGAAGTGCAATCATTAAAAATGCAAGCTACTAATTGTCACATAAACCTATCCAACTGTAACTAAATGCTGCACTTATTGCGAGGTAATTAAATGAACGGAGCAATCGGACCGGTACGCAGACGGACAATGCACGACAGACCGTATTACAAATTAGTAGTATGTATTCTGTTCTGATATGGTTCTGATTATTCCACTCGCTGAACTTGATCATTTTCTAGCTCCAAAGGTGAATGGCATATTTTGAAATTACTTAACAAAGTACAATAGCAGATAAACTACCGCTTAGTATTCGAGGGTCAAGAGTACGTATACTAATTAGTACCTACTAGTCCCATGTTTAATTTACAAGGACTACAATCAAACTGCATTGTAGCCAGTCCGCATCTGACTTGGCGGAAGAGAGCTAAATAAGCTGCGGTCAACTGTATGCAACAATGAGAAAATAATTCATTTTGAAGTTCATTTATATTCGGTACCGATTATGGAATATAACAGCGGAATCAAGTTCATTATCACTCGTCAAACAGGTATGGCTCGTAGTCGCGTCGTCGTGCGTCGCTGCCTGTTCATTGTTTTAATAGCCTTTTGTGTCCCAGCGAGCTTTTAGAATGAATTAAAATTGCCTATCCACGAACGGTCCCAGTTCATTTTGTAAACGTTCAAACAAGCGAAGTTAAATGATAAAGCAAAGTCTGATTTAACAGAAGAATGATTATGATGTAATAAATTCGATAAAATAATGAAGACACCTATTTTTATTTCCAAAATAACATACACACATTTTATATAGGTACAAAGCTTGCCAGAGCCAGCAATCGATTTGACACAAATGCGAAAAAAAACTGACTATATTTTATTGGCACAAAATACAAAATCTTTAATCAAAAATGTTTAGAAAAAGGAACATGAAAACTAAATAGAAAACAAACTTTAACCTCCAAATAACTTAGTGAAGTGAATGTACTAAATTAAAATAAATGTAAGAAAAAAATATAAGTAATATGTGTAAAAATGAATATAAGAGTCAAATCTCTGAAATAAACATTGTGTTAATTTTAGAGCAATACTATAAAATGAAAAAAAATAGGACGTGAAAAATAACATGACACCTGTTACTACTATGTATTCTGTGGAACGCTGAAGAACAGTGAAGATAAACACGAAATAAGGGGTAAAGTAAGGAGAGGAGACTATTATATTGTTTAGGTATAACTGTGCACAAAAGCACACTACCGCAGACCTATTTCGTATTTCGCACGAACGATACTTCGCACAAGCGTGTGTCGCACTCCAGTAATAATCCCCATTTAAGGCAATCACTAAAAGCACACGCTCTGAGTAGGAGAACACCTGAGTTGAAATTGCCATGATGATTGACAAAGGAAAACCCAAGAAAGCTCTGAATAGGGTCTCCTGTAATTATGCGCGTGATCCCTGTCAATAAGACTTGAAAACTACCATTATACACGTAGTTACGTTATTTACAAATAAACACCTACACAATGGAATGGTATAATAAAACCATTGTAGTACGACAAAATTACATGTAGGGGCCAGAGGTGATGTCTTTGGGGATAAGAAACTGCGATACCCACCTATATGAAAGTATAAATGCGGGTAAATAATTCATGAGGTCTTCACCTTAAGCCCTAGCACTTACAGACACAGAAGTATACACTTACTTGACAATGGGCAAATCGCATAAAAGGATCGGCGGGGGTTGAGACCACTCGTGAGATGTCAGAAGTCGTGCGGGGGTTAAATCATAAGATTAGTGTGTTTGTGTTTTATAAGTTACAGACATTTTGTTTAAATATACCCAACAACAATTGCCTCCAACCTACTTACATAATTTTTGACCTTGTTCCATTTTTTAGGGTTCCGAACCTCAAAGAGGAAAAAAGGAACCCTTATAGGATCACTCGGTTGTCCGTCTGTCCATCTGTCCGTCTGTCCGTCTGTCCGTCTGTCAAGACCATTTTTCTCAGGAACGCGTGGAGGTATCAAGTTGAAATTAATATCAAATACTCAAGTCTGCAGTCCCTTGCTGTCGTGAAAAAATCAGACTTCTAAGTCATCGCAGTTAAAAGATATTGCTGATTTTGCCGCATTTTTTAGTATCTTGGTAACCAAAACCTATGGGGTACTTCTCGTTCACCTAGAATCTTGAAATTTTACAAGAAGCAAGCTCTTATAGCACAAGTAAAGGAAAAAATCCGAAAACCGTACATTTGTATTTACATCACAAAAATTTATTTGTACAAAAGTACCAACAAACTTAACTTTGCGTATGAGCAAGCTACCGTTATAAATTAGTACAATGACGTAAATAATTGTTGAAATTTTATCGTATCGTCTAGAAATTTCATCATTACAGATCTATATTAAATAATTGCGTAAGGTTTTTCAAATTATACTAAAGGTTTAGCTAAGTCTGGAAATAAAATCACTTAAAAAATGAATAACATTTGACCATTATCGTAAACACGTGATTTAGAATTTGACATGACAGGACTTGTTTGACTTGTTATTGGTCAATTTATTTCTGCTTATTTTTTAAATTCATTTATTGGCGCATTCTTTTTGTCGTGCCAGTTCGAAATTTAAAAAGAAAGGTTTTGAATATAGAAAGGTCGCCACGATGTCTAACCAATACTGCTATAGAATGCATGGCATATGTTACCAATAATATTAGTACTAACACTACAAGAACTGACACAATTATAGATAATGTTTTTTCCAATTTTAATATACAATTCGGCACTATTCATTTTTTTAGTCACCATTTACAAATCTGGGTCAAAATAAATAGGTATACTTAGAGAACTTTGATTTCCAAGAAAAATCTTCGAGACTTCCCGAGAGCTAACACCTATGTACTGGGTGGAAATTTCAGACGCCACATGGAGGGAAAGTTATTCTGATGATTAATTAACCTTTTCGATCGGTATCATAAAGATACATAGCATGTATTTCTTCCACATTATTGTCAGATTCGATTCCCGATTCAGACTCGTGGTTTCTTTAAAATGTTTGAATGTTTTAGTTAATTTTGAAAATAAAAGAATGTTTACTTTTAGTAAAATTTGGAATCTGTTATATTTAGGGTACCTACCTACTTTGCCTCCAGGTGGTGTCTGAAATTTCCATCCTGTATATTGGAAGCAGTGGTAGATACAATATAACGTGTATAAATTACTCAAAATGCAATAAAATATTTTGACATTGACTCGATTGTGAACGACGAACTAATTTACATAGGTACAGTCGACCGCACGTCAGTGGTAACACATTGACATTGAGCTGGCCTAGCCTATTAGGGAGTTTCAATACTAGGAGAGACCAGTTTATACTGGTTTTGTTTCCACTGACGTGCGGTCGACCGTACCTACAAGTTGTACCGAACCCTCGGTGCGCGAGTCAGACTCGCACTTGTCCGGTTTTTTTAATTAACCATAATTTGCAATTTTCCAAAATCTGTTCCATAGTTTTTGCGTGAAAGAGTAACAAACATTTAAACATCCTTACAAACTTTCGCGATGTAGAACTGATACTTATTTATTAGTAGGATTGCAAGTAATCGCCTTTCGTACTGCAATGTTTAGTGTTAAGTAATAATATTATTCAAGATTAGGTTTCTAAATCTCTAAGTTATAAATGTCACGGGCTCCTTTGTCTGAACAATATACCTAAGTTATGCGAACAGCGAATTGCTTTTCGCAGAATTCAGCGCTTGGGCTGACTTGTTACAGATACACACTCTCGCGTTAATCCTTAGGGCGTTTGTGCACTACACGGAATTTTACAATCCTGAAATTACTATCCAGGCCAAATAATATAGTATTCACCTTTCTTTCATACATTCGCTTTTACACGGGTGCAACTGAGAGGTCCCTCTGGAATTCCAAAAATTTAGGTGCACTTTTCGTAATTATATCGTCAGACACTTTTAGTTTTGTTTCTACATTGGCCATGAGCCTTTCTGCAGCCTCCCGCCAGATCCCAGGACTGTAAAATTCTATGATTATTTCAATATTAATTGAACTGTGAACTTTTTAATTATTATGTCTAGATCAATAATTTGAATTTAAGAATGGGTAACAATTTAACTGATCTCTACTTATTGCATTTAACGATTGAATGAACGTTATCTTTAGCTTCAAATAGGTATATTATATGGTTTCCTTAAGTGTATTGGGGGTACCTACCAATTATAGAAAGTATGAGATGACTCATTCTCCTTTAATCGAGCCATAATTTAATGCACGTTCTTCAAGAATTTTTAATTCTGATAATAAATTGAGTCTTGGTCATCTTTAACAGTCTTATCATCACAACAACCAAAGTGTAAAGTTTCAACTTCAGGACTAATATTTATTTTCTAACACCCCAACACTTAGAGGACTTGAGTTCGTTTCAAGACTCGTGACTTGAAAGACTCGCGCGCGCTCGACTTCAAGCCTATACTCTAGGCGCTGAGAATCTTGCATAATCGAGCCGAGTCTACAGAATAAGAAATCGAGGACTCAAGTCTATTGAAATACTACTTACGGCACCAAACTAACGGTGTTGGCTAGAATTTAAAAGCTAACGCTGCTATTTTATTATCCAATCAGAAATTTATTTACGGTAAAATTTACAACGCATCTCAGCGAATTTTCCGAGCCCATTCTCGATGTGGTGATACAATGAAAATCTAAATACTTCGCATAAAAGCAAATTAATTAAGCCCATACAATACCCGGCTATAAACAGGGTGTTTGTGCAACGAGGGAGGCGTGAGTCGCAGCATTCGTAGAGTGCGAAAATGTAAACATAAGTGACAAGAAAGCAGCGACAACAGAAATGGCGGGCGAGGTAATGATGGAGCGAAATATATCGTTCTCTGAGAAACGTGATTCAGTGTGCATTGAACTTAGACTAAAAATACCTCGCTTTTGTTTAAGACTGCATCATAGATTGAATAATAACAAGTAACTCTGTTAGTACAACTTCCAGTAAGGTGGTTCCGGGACTCAGTGGTCACATATCAAAATGTCTAACTCATAAATTGGTCTAATTGTCAAAACGTGTGCGTGGTGTAATGTACAAATGTCATGACGTACGATTGTCGTTACGTCCAACACAGAACAATTAACTGATCAGACCAGCATGACGTAAAGGCTTTGCCCAACATTGGACATTGACAAGACCTGAAAAAGTTGAAGTATTTTAAAACAAATTCCATAGTTTGCAATTAGCAACTTAATAAGTATTTCTATAGACAACAAAACAGTAGGTATTTGATTTAAGATCTCAGTGTCCTTCCCTATCCCACAAATGACGAATCACGCTTCAACTTTTTACTCACATCGCCCGTTACGCATTAAAATCCCGCTGCCATATTCGAAGACCGTTATTAAACAATAGCGGATTTTATGTGAAATAACAAGCAACTGCGAAAAATATCAGTGTCTGCATCGGCTGCATTCACGACGTCCCACAGTCAATAATTTATTACTAATGTACTTACATGGTACTAACAATGGGGCTTTCAATGGCTAAAAATCGGGTCTATAATATTTCTAAGAAATTTGATTTCAATTTTCTTGCATCAAAGCTCAATTTCAGATACCGCTGTTAAGTAACGAGAAATAAAGTGAAATGATGAAAGAAACTGAAAAATACAAGTGGACCCTTGACTGAGTTGGGAAATAATTTATAATAGTTCCCTATTGGTAGATGTAGCCAATTTGCATCGGCACATGTTTTTACCAAATGCAGGAACCGTTGCCTTTCACAATATATATTCATTAGTGGACTACCTGTGGGTAGGAAATGTGGACTCATGACACTAAGTCAGATTTATAGCTCTTCTCCCCTCTGTGCCCTTTTGAATATCATTCAAGATGACGCATTTTCAGAGGTTTGTTTTTTACTTTTTCAACTTGAGTGAATTTCATATTCCTTCATTTTCTTGGTCACTTTAGCAATGTCAACACCACTTTCGATATTTCACGTGTGTCGCGCCTTTGACTTCACAAATTAATCCTCCCTGTATTGTTTATTATATTAAACTGTATAGTATACTGCCTACTAATATTAGGTACCTACTAATTAATAAAAATAACCTATTTTTATAATAATCGTCCTCGCACAAATAGTGTTGGCTCGATCGTTCTATTTATCGATTAGTCGTGTGAACTATTTTTGTGTTGTGCCTACAGAATCGGGGGTGCAGAATCCTTAGGGGAGGCCCCCTATATCCCTCCGCTCCGGTTCGACAAACTAAACGCCACAAACAAACACACAACGCAGTTTAACCTTGCTTTCAAGTTTTTTACGGCAACACTAAAATGTAACAAAGTTGTAACAACATTCGTCGTAGTGATGTTTGTTTACGGCGAAGCGCAAAAAACGTGTGTTGAATCGAAACCCGAATCTCACTAACTGCTTTCCTTACACAAAACTGTAAAAAGAATGTTCCGGTGCAATATCATTGTTTAGGTAAAAGAGTGCTCGACTTATAAAACAGGGGTGAGGATATCGTTAAAATAAAAGGTGCGATCACGCTGCACAACTTTTTTTAAATCACTCACTAATCGACCTAACAACTTTTATCGGAACTCCTCCTACACAAATAAATAGATCTATTTCATTTGTATGGAAATGTTTACAAATCCATGCACACAAAATCTTATTGATGTTTTCCCGTGATAAGTAGGTAAGTATATTCTCTTTCTACCCACACTCTGCAGTCATGGTGCTGTCGTATATTTAATTTTCTTTGCAAAAAGAGGTTTGAAATTTATCTGAGTGTTGCATTGCAGCTTACAGCAATGCAGCGTGGTTTGTACGCCCGTACGCCCACATGCATTCAGAGACTGGTTTAAAGTGATAAAATGCAGTCAGATAAGTACCTATATTGTAAACTGTTTATTAAACATTCCTAAAGTAATCACGGATTCCAATCTACTCTGTGATATTTATGATTATGGAAACAACATTGGGTTCAACTGTTAAAATTTTGATGACAATGGAAAGTACCAGTAGGTACATATTATATCGTGTGGGGGGACATGGCAATTTAATTTTGATTTGGTAATGTTTAAGGTATTTTCTCAAACATGCATGGAAATGTGAACATTATTTTGACAACCTTCTTCGAGTAAAATCGTCATTGCTGTACTGGTTAAATAAATGAGAGCAGACGGGCAAATAATTTGAATGAAAATCCATATATGTAGTCAAAGCCTAAGTCCTAGCGGTCAAATAATGACCATATTAATTCTTAACATGTCATGTGATCATGGCAACCACGGAGGTAAAATAACAACAGTTTTTTAAAATTTCGAATTGCCTTACAAATTGCAAGCAGTTTAGTGTAAAAAAACAAATGAACATTTTGGCGCGTGGAAATTATTGTTCGTCATTGATTTTGGAATGTATATGTATAAAATAAAATGGTGTACATAGCTAATAGTTTGAATTTCCGCGCATTTGTTTGAGAAAACTACTATACAAGTCTTGGCCACAACCAGGCATTGATGGACTCACGTATGTGTGCCTCGGCTACCGCCTCGGCCCACATGCACACGTTCATCCATCAATGCCTCTGTTGCGGGCCTCGGCAGTAATGTACTATAGCTGGATTTTATATATTTAACAACCTACCTATTTTATTCAATGTTTGACGCAATAATACATTGTTTTAATAACATCTCTGCGAAATTACTCTATTTGCGCGCAGAGTTTCATTGCAAAGTTTATTCATCCCCGTGGGACCAGTCTTAGGTGTGGTTGGACTCGTGGGCGAGATAACCAGACTCATAGTATCCTCGCCCGCGCAATATTACACCAGGAGATAGGACCAGACGTTTTGAATTATCGACAATGACGGAGTCAGACGACAAAATCATCGTCCAACTCTAAACTAAAAGTCTTAAATAACGTGTACCACTTTTCGCATGGAGTCAGTGCAGGGATTGCCACCCTCGTCTGAAATAGCTGCAGCTGGTATCCCGCTCCATAATACAAACAAGTAAAGTAAACTATCAAGATTAGAGGTTCTGATTCATAGACAGTATCAGCAAAGATATCGTTTATAATGGTCAATTTTTTATATTATTACTTTGTTTCTTATTGTAAGTAATTTAATTTTAAATAGTTTAGTCGTTTTTTAATCGTTAAAGATAGTATTTTACAGTGGCATTGACCCCGGTCAGCAAGTGAAATTTTACATTAATATCTTAAACTTTGACGTGTTGAAACTTGGAAACGCTTAAAAATATTAACATAGGTATACTAACTTAGTTCCTATGGGAAAAAATAGGTCAATCTGATATTTAAAATAAAAGGGGTTGTTGTGTTCCATCCTGTATAAAAACGAGAATAGTATCGAGATCATTAGGAACTATTATGTTAATCTGAGTCGAGAGTAATAATCGTAGGGATAGGATCGTATTTCCCGGGTTTAACTCCTGGACTAAGAAATCATATGGCAATAAGTAAGACACGAACATTGTTGCAACCCACTTAGATTGGACTGCGACTTGCGATTACAGGGAACCTAAGTTATAGTTAAGTACGTTTTCCTTGCAATAACACCGTAACTTACTTTGCAAATAAATTGAACTCATAATAGTAGGATTCCTGCGAAATGTGTTAATGAACTATTGAAAATTTATTATACCTAAGTTCACTTAAGTCAGCGTACGTTGTATGTACAATGTGCGGGTTATCAAGTAGAGGTATCAAGTTGAAATTAGTATCAAATACTGAGGTCTGCAGTCCCAAAAAACGTGTTTGAAATTGTTTGAATGGCGTATTCTACCTAATCTATCAGCCAAAGCTATGTTATATTTAAGATTAGTCTTCCTGTTAGACTTTCTTTAAGTTTGCTTTAAGTCACAGCTGTACGAATCACACATGAATCACGCACCCACATAAACAAAACGACCTGCAGCATGCTTGCAGCTACAATTAGCCCGAGATATACTTAAAATGTAAACAAGAACCAACATCGCTTCAAGCTTAGAACACCGCTGTACACAAGCTAAAAATAGTTCGTGGCTTTGCAGACCATAACCAATAATCCTGAGCACTATTTGTCACCGAGAGTTCACTCACGTCGTCGCGGGCGCGACTCGTCGGAGGATCGCGCGCGTCGCTCGGCGCGCGGACACGTGCTCGCGCGACCATTGCATCCGCACGACAGAACGAACGCGGCGACAGCCAGCGCAAGCAAGGCGAGGGTCCTCGCTTCGCCCCTTCCGTGATCGTGCGGGATGCAGCGAATGCTAATATTAAGGGCTTTATACATTATCCGATCCTGCACACGATATTGTGTGAGGAGAGGTGAGGACGCACTGACATCACGGTTGATGGAAACCGATCATCAGGAGGCCCGCCTGCTTAAACTTAACGCGCTACCCCCCGTAGCATTAAAAAAAACTGCCTTCACAGATGAAGATTACTATAGCTGCCAGGAACTTTGAGAATAAAGGTCATCGACCCAAAGATGTATAATTTCAATACCTACTTACTAATGGGATTTGAAGTAGAATTTTATCTATTAAAAGTATATTCAATACATCAATTATTTATAGGTAGATAATCAGATCATCATCATTCATTCATAAAAAATCGGACATACAGACACATACAGAGACCAGTCCGCGAGTTGCAAAAATTTCAGGATTAGATCAGAAAAGGTAATCTGATTTAGGCATCGTGTGATAAATTGGATCGGATGTCGGATAGTGTAGAAAGCCCTATCCGGATGAAAAACTGTCGGCACGGGTGCCATCTGCGCCTAAGAGGGGCCCCGGCTTAGCGGGATGATGTTATGCACTCGCAGAGGATTCGCGGCTTATCTCGTTTTATCATCAGAGAGCGGTGAAACAAATTTACACCGAGGCGTAAGGTAAACAGCTTCCTGGAGATAACTGCAATTGCCTTTCGGTGGGCGTCGTTACACCCGTTTAGGTCGTTAGGAGTGGACGTCGGGGGAGGGTGTAGAATAATATAGTACTTGTCGACGGGTGGAACATTCTATAGATATGGGCAAACAAATATCAGCTTACTTTGCTGGCTAACATCTGAAGTTTGCAACTATATACTCCCTTTAATATATAAGGAGATATATTAGTAGGTAATTAATTACTAGTATAGTAATAGGAAAGAGTACTAAAGCTATGATACTTTGTGGATTCATTCGTGTAATAATTGAATCGAAGAATAGGTGAACCTATAATATGAGCATTTTTTTAAAAAATTACCCACTTTTGTTTCGTAATATTCTACTTTTACGGTATTTCATCGAATATAAATACGTTTCTAGCTATGAGTTGATTAAAATATTTTGTCCCAAAAAATCCATTTTGTTACGTACGATGTAGTGAAAAAAAAATGACAATTTTCTAATATATATGACATATTCATTGAATAAGACGTAGTTACATTGTAGTTCTATAACCCTGGTTACATCTTGCATGGTAGCACAATTTCCACATTATAATAATAAGAGGGTGAGTGAGGGTCCGGTACGATACGGTACCTACTATTGTGTCACTATGAATTTATACTTATCGATAATGACATCAATAGTCATTAGCCGTAGCCATTATTATATGAGGACTGTTTAATATTTGATTACTCTGAGGTACCTATTGAAAAACATCGATTCATTTCATCAGAACTACACTACAAAATTATGAAACGTTTACCCATAGAGCGCGCGTTAGCAAGTTTGAACTGTAAGCACTTGTTTGAACAGTCTCGAAATTTTCGGAGCGACGCTACTAGTCACAAAACGTCAGGAGCGCTGATTGTTGCTCGCGTCGGTATTTATTATGATTTGGAGTAATCATGGTAAAATTTGCAGTGCCAAGCTGTAAACACGATTCACGGAAACAAACGATCTAGAAAAAATCTATATTGAAGCGTCCATAGAACACCTGCTTACACTTGGCACAATGGGCAATGAGCGATGCGCGCACTCTATAGCTAGTATACTAACTCTATGCGTTTACCTAATTGTGGTTCTAAATCATGTTTTAGTCGAGAAAAAATAATGGAGAGTAAAGGGACTATGGACTTAGAAAAGATAAGCGCTTAAATATAAAATGGGAAAATTCAACTTTCTTGCCTACCCATGACTGAGTGACTCTCTAAACTAAAATAGTTTTAAAATGTATTTAAGAATATAATTTTGCCTACTTACTTTTATTGTGTGAAACATTCTAACAAGTTCCGATAGATTAACCTATACGAAGAGAAAACGAGAACAAATTTTAACCAAAGGGAACAATGCGGAAATGTTCCTATAATGTTAGGAATCGACTAATTCCCTTTCGCTTGTTTAAAACAGATTGAACTATTCGTGGAACGTCTACAGCATCCAGTGATTTATATCGGAGACGTGAGAATTTGAGTTATATTTTGAAACGGAGTAAGTGCAAGTTACACTGATGGATGTCATAAAAAAATCAACGTACCTATATATACCTCCTACATAATGCGACTTCTGTATTTTAATAAATTCTGAAATATTTATTAATAAATCCTACCACTTTTACAACGTTCTCATTTAAAATCAGGCAACTGAAATACTTATTAAGTTTCTCTTCAATCGGTCCAGTAGTTTTTCAGTTTTTCTATGGACAGACAGACCAACGGACGAAAATCTTCGATAACAGAATTTCGGCTCGATGGAACCCTAAATAAAGGTAGCTTTAAGTATCATCAACAGCCTATTAATGTCCCCACTGCTGGGGCTCAGGCCTACCCTCTTAACGAGGGCGTTCGGGCTATAGTCCACCACGCTAGCCCAGTGTGGATTGGTGGACTTCACATGCGCCTAAGAATTTCTTCTTCGGCGTATGCAGGTTTTCTCACGATGTTTTCCTTCACCGTTTGAGAGCAGTCAGTAAATGTACTTAAGTTTCGAGAAAAAACCCATTGGTACATGGCCCAGCTGGGGATCGAACTCCGGACCTTTCGATATGATAGGCCGCGTCTTATCCCCAACGCCACTGACGCTTTAAATATATTTCAAGTAAATTGTATTATTACAAAGTTGGAGTGAAGGAAATGATTTTATGGACTACAAAGTGTAAACAGATCGAATTAAGTAGAAGTACCTTCTATGACGGTTCCCTACAATATTATTGAAGCTTTCTATTTTAAAAATGATCGATTTACTAGGTCGGCCACTAAATAGCCGTTGCTCTTACGGCGGCTGTAAAACAAGGGCTGAATTAAACGAAGCATTGAACCCATAGGCGTAATTTACGAGGAACATAAAGAGTGCAGTTTAATAAGTGGAATTTTCAACGGGGAACGAACGGGCCCGGCGACATCGAGCGCCGGCCGCCTGCCCAGACGGTCGTAAACGGAATCGTACGCAGTCGGCCGTGCAAGCAAGTTTTCTATTAAAATATCCACGATAAAAATAGAATATTGATTGACAATCTTACAGGCGATTGGATATTAGAGGCTTCCCTTGTCATACGCTATGTTAGTAGGTATGTACTAAAGTTCCAATGCACTGCTGGACATAAAGGCCTTTCTCTAAGCCCACGCACGGTATTGACTGAAGCCGATCTTTAGTTTTAAAGCCATAGATCGGCTGCAATAATAAATTTAATAAACAATTCAAAGAAAAGTGCTAAGACCACAAAAAAATTTACAAGTAAGCTCATTTGCTAATGAGCTAATGCTCATTTGTTCCTATAAGTGTTTAAACCTAGCTATTTTTCCCTTAAAATTTACAAACAGCATTTCAACCCTATTATGCACCAGCTAGGGTTGAAATTTAATAAAATTCAAATGTGTACGTTGATCAGAATCGCCCAGTGAATTATTGCAGATTACTAAATCTACACCCGGTATAAGTCCTGCAGCCATTAGGTGGATTTATTAGAACCAAAGAGCGAAGTGAAGACATTGTGACTTCCCATTACGAGTGACCTGGTCCAAGCACTAGATGATACTTAAAACAATTTTGTAATATTCGGCAGAATAATTGTGAATTAAGTTAATTGAGATTAATTGTGAAATTGTTAACAAGAATATAACAAGGGGTAAGAGAAGGCCTGGACGCACTTAACACTCTGCGGCAAAGTTGTTTTGCATGAGTTTGTATGCAGAAAAGCTCACATGCGCTGAGCATTAGTTCAGTTCGGACCTTTAGGCTAATGCCACCGTCGTAGTCGTCCGTCGTTGCAGCTAAGAAGAGTGTTTGTTGACAGAACTGATAGACGATAGGGAAGCGAAGTGGGCGGAACGTAAACAAACATCTGACAATTGTGACATGGGGCGGCTGCTTACTACCGCATTCGGAGATCACAGGCGGACAGAAAAGTAAACTATCGAAAATTAACCATCCACTCATCGAATAAACAAAACAGAAATTGGTAGTTTTTTCTAAGAATATTATAAGGACCTTTCAAAACGAGTTTTAAAAATTTGCTAAGTGTAAAAATTCCCAAACGCATTTTTTCTTTGTTGGAATCAGAATTCCACAAAGAATATTCACCGGAAAGTTACAGAAAAATCAGAGAATATAATATAACTCTGCACGTATTTAATGTATTAATCCCATAATTATGTAGAGTTAATGCGGGAAGAACGATCAGATTCACAAAATAGCTCCTCCAAATTGATAATATTATTTTTATAGGTACACAATTTTTTTATAAAATCAATGTAATTTAAATTCTATCGATTTTGTGACTCTGAGAACAGCCGTGGACTCTATACTACCGACGGATAACAAATCGTTTGTAAATGTATTATAGCTTTTGTTTGTCATTCTTGCGTGCTGCGGGCGCGCCGCGTATCTCTGCGACGACCGTACAAGGAGTGTCCCTCTAAGGAAAGTGGTCCCATTGTATTTGTCGAGCGGCGACCAAAGCGACGGTTGTTCACCTATAAGAAAAACTTGTAGTTTTCGAAGCGGGTTTTACGAGATGAGATTCCTCTCACTTTTGTTTAAATCTGAAATATCTACGTTTATAGGTAAAGCGCAGTTGTAAAAGTTTCCACCATTCATTAAGTTACGGTTTACAAAACATGTAAAGAGATTTACAAGATTCTACTCGTACTCACAAACTTTTGAAACCCTCCGAACAAATCTCCAAACAACAATATAAATACCTATTTTATATTAGGTAAAATTTTGAAAATCTTCTAAGTACGCAAGTAAGTAATAAATCTTCTAAGAAACTTACAAATTATAATCGCGAGGCGCTGCTATCAGTTTAATAAATAACTTTCTATAGCAACCTTGATAGTATGGCTTCAAAGGACTTTACTTTTGCTGTGATAGAATTGACGTCAAAAAGAGAATATTGTATTCCAATTTTGAAAAAACGAAATTTTGAATTTTTGAATTTTGCTTCCATAGCAATAATGAATTACAGAACCTGTAACTATTGTTGTAAAAATATTATGAATAGAAACTTACATTTTCAATTAAGTTGACAAAGTTTTTAGAGGATTGCGCATGACTCAGATATTAAAAGTAAGTAAGATACGTTTTAGACGGTTATAGGTTTTAGATAGGTACCTACCCAACTTGGAGATTGTGCACGTGCAAGTAGTACCAGCTTGTACTGTTATTTATTCTGTGGTAGCGGGCGGAGGCAGTCATTCAAGCATGGCGACAAACGAAATGACAAACAATGGCTTGTTAGCCCTTTGTCGTGAGTTGACACTCGTGAGCTGAGGTGTCGCCGTGTGACATCACATCCTCGTATTGTTTGTGTCATCCATCAGACAACCATTGACCTGCAGCCATGGGGTTCTGTTCGTGACGGAAGTGTCTTTCTTACACAAACTATTCTAACTTTTAAATAACATAATTCGTTACTAAGTAGGTACAGTCGACCGCACGTCAGTGGTAACACTTTGACCTTGAGCTGGCCTAGCCTATTGGGGAGTTTCAATAACAAAAGAGACCAGTTTATACTGGTTTTGTTTCCAATGACGTGCGGTCGACCGTACATACAGTGTTGATTGGTATAGTATTGGTATTAATGCAGAATGGATGTATCGTAGCGAAACTGAAATTGTAACCGAAACTGATAATCAGTTTCGTAACAAAACTTAACGAAATGTAACGAAACTATATCACAAAATGCTTAGTAGTAGGTATGCCTTTGTTTAGTTTTCCTAGAAAATGTATATTTTGGGTTTTGGTAATTATGTTTGTTAAACCTAGTAGGTTAGCCATTATATTTAACAAATCTATTAAGTATATAGTACGGGAAACAAGAAAAGCGTGTAAGTTCGTAACAAATTGTCCTTTTTTAAATCTCCATTAAAGTTACTAGGGTAATAGGTAATTTAGTAGTAAGGTGAACCTGAACCTTAGTGAAAATCGTCGACTAAGTCTGGCCATGCTGAAATCAAAATAAGCTTTGACTGAATTGTTCTAAAAATCAATAACGTTTTGCTCATTTGCTCTTTCTTTGCTTTGTTTACCAAAGAAGATGAGTAAACGCCATCATGAGTATAGTCTCGGCAACTCGCCAACAGAGGGCGCTAGTGACACAAATAGACATGTCGCTGGCCAGCCGACCAGCAGTCGTCAGGCGAGGAGTTATGAGCTCTTCGTGGTAAGCATTTCCGATCTTCCGACATTCGCCACCAAATTACGCGTGCCCTTATCTGTAAGATAGTGTGAGGTTGATTCGGGTCGTTTTAGTTTGGTCGCCTTATAATCCCAGAGAGGAATACACTTGAGTTTATTTATAAACGGGAAGTTAGTGTATACAAGTAGGGCTGTGCCTACATGATATTTTACCTATCTATATTCTTAATTGCACACAAAAATTCCGAATTGTAATGTTTGCCTCTTTTATTTTATTTTCATTGAAATGTTTATTGCGGGTTTTACTGTGTGATAGTTTAAGAACTCTTCCAGTTTATACCAAATTGTCGGTTGTAATCTCCATTAAAGTTGCCATCACTTTAGTGCTAATGTAAACATTAGTACCTACCTCCATAATCGCCAATTAACTCTATCTATACAAAAATAAAGTTGGTCCCAACCAAACTCCAGCCCAATCTTCCAAACTAAACATTGGGTTCATTGGGAAGGCCCATTTCCAGCAGTGGCCGTCGAAAGTTGTTATGATGAAGTTAGTGTAGGTACTTTACCTAATAAAGATTATGTATTCTTCTATCGATATTTCGACGTTATTGTTTCAACTATGAGTGCAGCGTGTGAAGTGTGAACCCTTAACACGGCTAATTGCGTGTTTGAGGCGATACGTGCGCAACTGCTTCGTTACGACTCGATGAGAATGTTCCTAAACGAGTATAGGTAACATATCGTTATCTCACTATTGAGGAACTCTCATAGAGGTCATGAAGATTAGCGCACTTTACTTGTCTAAGCCCAAACTAGAATTTCCTCTACTATACTATACGTTCTATGTTATAGCCGTTTGGAAGCAGCATCGTCATGAAGAAAAACCCGCAAAATGGCAACAAAATGTATGAAAATCTTAAAGTTAAGGAATCATAACGATGCTGCTTCCAAACGGCTCATCTGATCAGTTGGATATCTATAGCGTTCTAAAAGTCCTCCATCTACTCTCTCGATGACCGTCATCAGATCATGCCCCGGTCAATCCTTCACGGAGAACCATGTCTTCAAAGTGACCTCGATCGTATGAAAATCTTGCTCTGTTTCTAATTATCCGTATTTATCGCTACCTACATCAACATCGCGATGATTGCAGGCTGCAGCTGGGCCTTTTGCCTGCCATACATTTAGCTGATATTAAAATTCAATAGGTACTTACATAAATAACTAGTATTAAGTATGAAGTAAAGTCTATAGGTTTAAATTTTTTCTCGGAACTCATATTCTATTTGAGTCAAGTTGAATTATTCATTCAGGAAATTGCTGTATTTAACCCCCCTTAAAAGCCTGGGTACGCCAAGTTATCAAAAGTACACGACATCTTTATTTTAAGTTCATAACTGTTGAACACCAAGTATCCTTCGTAATAACTCAGCTACTCGTTCACAGATGGCGCTTTACACAAGTCACAACAAAACATAAATTGATGTTGATAATTTCCTATGAAATAAACATAATAAATAATAGTATAAAATATTAATAGTATTTTTATAAGTATAAAATAAACACTTACCTATTTGCTGTTAGCGTAGTCATTTCGATGTTGTTTCCGCAGACTGTTAGAATGTCATCGCTGCAGCTGCCACCTGTTATCCGCTGGACTGAACTCAAAGACACGTCCTCGCTTGAGTTTTTGCCGAGGTTCGTAATGCTGCCGCTAGATGGCGCTGTTTTCTGTTTCGTAGCCTGCTTATGTCGACTTAAGGCGAAAAATAGCGCAAGTACGGCTTTGAGTTTCGCATCCCGGATGTCAACAGCTGTTACTTGTTCCAGCCCTTGGACTTTTTGCGAATGTAGGAAGTCCAAACAGCATTGGACGTTCTCCAACTGTAAAGAAGAAAAAGAAAGAATTAGCAAAAAAACCCCTGCTTTCTGATAAATAGTAAGAAAATTATACTACTAATGGTATTTTATGCCACAGATATCCGGGTATCCCAATTCCACCTAAGAAAATGGAGACTTCTATATTTTTTTTTGCTGGAATTCAGTTCAGTTTCACTAGTAATGTCATATAGGGTAGTGCAAAAATGAAAAAGTATTTGTAAGTAGGTAATAAAAATTGATACTACGCTGGCGCCAAAAACGTGTATGAACGCACCATGCACGATATTATAAAGTTTTGCGTATATTGTTGTTATTGTCATGTGCGAGCGCGTCCGTACATTATATACCCTATAATAGGAGTGCGCTGCGTACCCATAACTTTATCGTTAATGATCATTTTCGAGGCAATAACAAGATCAGTTATTGGCTTAGTGTCCAAGTCTCACTCTGTCCAGCTCTATTTTCTTGTCTGTCCCAAGTCTCATCTGGACTTGCCGAAGGACTTGGACAAAATGAGATGTGGACACTGACACAAACCAACATTAATTTATAAATGACTAGCTGTTTCCCGCGGCTTCGCCGCGAAGAATTTCCCGGGGAAACAGCTTTTTGCGTGAAAGAGTAACAAACATCCTCATATCCTTACAAACTTTCGTCTTTATTATTAGGTAGGTATGTAGTATGATGATATTAAGATTCGTATGATGATTATTATGCAAATGACTTCCAAGATAAATTGAACGGTAAGTTACCTAGGTATACGATTTTCGTTTAGTTAGTGTATACACAATATATATGTAGTACACGTACAAGAGTGACGCGGTTCCTTGGCACTATAACGTTAAAACTGCCGGCAGATTTAATATGGCGACGCGAAGTTGCTTGAAAATGTATATTGCTATAGCTGCACTGATTGCAAAACAGTGGCCGGCCGGCGCCAGTGGCCCTTAAAAGGTTTGTCTTGATCTCATAGGTCACTGGCACAGCCTCCCCACAGCCCGCCTTTTGACAACGCACCCCGCTGGTTTCGTTTCTAAACGTTTATATACGAGTCCCAGCGGACGCACCACCACTTCATCCACGTTAGAAAGATATAGTATAAATAATTATATTCCCCCTGTTTCTTTTTAACCATAAAAACTGGAAATATTGAATTGAATTTTAAACCTAAGAATTCAATACATTTAAATCTAGCGTATCGCGGTGGAAACACGTGCGATCTTAATCCGGGAGCCAAGGTGAAACCTTCAACCTTCATGCTATGCAGTTTCTATTTGGGGAACAAAAAATAAATCATTCTTACTTACCCTAGATACAAAGAAGCGGTGGTTGATAAAAATTGAATGTACCCACCCAGTGTACTTGCATGCAATAAAATATTTTTGATTTTGTAAAAATGTGTAGGTAAGTGGGGGGGGGGGGGGGGGGGAATACCCGTCCGTGGTATTTACACGTGGAAAAATAGAACAAAAAAAAAGATATTTAATTAGTGCGTAAACGTTGCAGAATTCATGTAAGTAGGTCTAGGCATAAAGCACTCAGGCGTTATGAATGTGTTGTTTGATTTATTACACTTGTGTGTGAACGGTGGATCCCCCCGCGAAAAATGACAGGATATGTCGCATGGTCCCGTGTTTTCCGTAAAGAAATATTAGTTAATCTGTGCCATGTTGTTCTAAGTGTCTAGGCTTCGAGAGGCGCGGTTTACATTGGATGTTGAATGATGATCGGCTGGTCAGGTCAGTTAGACCGTTATTATCGGAAAGTTGTTTAATATTTACGTACCAACCCAATTTATAAATCATTTTACGAGCTGATCAATGAACTCCTCATATGTGTTCGATCATTAACGTGTCCATAACGGTCCATAAATACAGTACTAGATCTCAAGCCGGTATTGCTGCTGCCCGCCCTTGTCTGCAGCATTGGTATGCCAGCCATATACTAGTTTGATTAGTTAAACGGTAAAGTTAGCATTTGGAGCACTGGAAGTTGTCAAAGTCAAATATTTTATTGCATGAGTGTACTCATGTGTACCTACATGAGTACATTTTTATCTACCGCCGCTTCCTACCTATGTCTAGAAAAAAAGAAGCGACACTACAAACTTTCGCAACACATCTTTTAAAACCAAGTTTGTATCTATAATTTTTTGTAAGGATTGTGCGAGGCTGAAGTAATTTAAATACCAGGCATCTTTGTATTCAAATAATCGTTTAGTTTATAAAAAGCCTCCATACACTGCCATGTGTATATTCCACATAGCCTGTTACTATTTGTATTCTGTGACAGTAGGCAGTTAAGTAGGTATTCGACTCCTAAAAATAAGAGGCACAGAATTTTTTATTATTTTTGCCGGAATGTTTATAAGTTTGTCGTGACTTGTTGTTTGTGTAATTGCGAGGTGCTAGCCGGCCGGTTGCGCACACGCAGCGCGTGCCAGTTGTCGCGGGCGGCGGCGCGGCGCAGGACGAGGCCTCGACACACATGCGACCTCGTGCGCCGTGACCTAAGCCCCAATAACGGGATGCACTTGACTTTCAGGCCTTATTTACTTGGCTGGTGGAGAGTCAGATGTATGGACTAGCTTTTGCTCTCCTGACCTTTTCCATGGGTGGTGGATGTTGAGTGTAAAAAGTCAACGGCTGGCCGACGGTTGGTACTATTATATTCTATTCTGTGCCTACGGTTAAATGTACGCGCGTCTTTGAGAGTTCAAACTCTTTCTCACCTTCTATTTTTAGTCAGCCTTTATTTAGGGCCAGAGTGGATATGTAACGTACCTAAATGCAATATTTAAATAATGTAAGTACCTACTTCCAAAGCCATAAAGAGGAGAAGTGAATACTTCCAAAGGTTTACATTTTAATAATGATACCTACATGCATAAAGGTTACTGACGAAATAAATGAATTTCATACCCATTAACGACTTTCCCCATCGAGAGACCTGTAATGTGTGAGTGCTTGTAATAAATCTGTCGTATGTAACAAATTAGCCCACTTACGTTTCGACCGAGCCGGTGCGGTGGCTCGACCAAACTGCGACCGACTTCGACCGGAACAAATCTCAAAATTACCGACTCGTTTTGTTTCGTAACAAACTCAACAATGTACCCGAATTCCGATTGAAGTGTTGTGAGAAATGTAAAAATATTTTAGGGTGCCATTCCATTATTTTACTAGTAGCTGATAGCTAAGTAGCGTGGGAAAAATTCCAAAAGGAAAAGATGGGCAACAATAACGAGTAGTATCTAAATCTAAACAATCTCTACGACTGTGATCTTTTTTGAAATATAAATTAATTTGCTCAAAATTCAAATCGGACATAAATAATTTCGGTCGGACCCATTGCGATTGTGACAAAATTCCCTGGACTGTATTGGACTGTAATAACTTTTACATTTTCAAAACGACTTTATGGTTGCACCATTTCAATTTGGACGTAAAGACAATAAACGCCTATAAATAACTATAAGTTCAATGTTAATTGTAATCTATTGTACTGAAATGACCGCCGGAAATGCAATGACCTGGCGGATTGTTTGTTCCCATTCTGTTGTTACGCCACCACCATGTTGGTCAAGCCATATTGGCTCGAATTGCTTTTCGCCGTGGTATGTATGACTAATAAAAGACCAATCCGAATGGCATCAGCACCAGGGTTTTATTATACAATCCAGAACACGTCAAACTGCAGTGGTAAGCCTTATTTGTGATCAAAATAAAGTTTACTTTGTCTCAAAAGGTTGATCTGAGCTTGACTAATAATTATGCGAGACAATTTGGATAGGTACCTAATACAGATTTAGTCACATGCAATATTTAACCAATGCAATGAATTTTGAATGCTAAGAGCACTAAAAATGGTTTAACACTTAATTGATACTATGCGAGTAATAAGACACCCCCCCGTGGTCCTACTAATACTAGGACAAAAAAGGAGGACCACGGGAAAACGTCCTTTAAATCTAAGCTAGGTATATATTTTTTAAAGTTAACAAACTGTGTTTCAACCCTATTCGTCCACCCAGAGACAGCAAAGACTTCGTTCAGAATTCGAAGATTCGAATAGATATAACTCAGCTAATCTTATTATTTCTGTGGAATCCTTTCACATGTATTAAATACAACGATAGATGTATTCTATAATAAACAAGAGGTCTTGATCTAGTATCATCAGCTAAGGAATTCGTAATGTTCAATACGTAGGCCTACCTATATGAAATGCATGGAATTTTATACGTGATAGGTACTACACAAATAAGTTTACAGGTCATACTTTTCTAAAAATAGGAACTTAGATGTCGGTAATTTATCGAATAACGATAATCTTGTCCTTATACTTAGTTCTAATTTTATGGCATAAAAGTCAGGTTAAATAAGTACTGTTAGGTATGATTTGAGACAGAGGAAGTTGCTTAAGTTTAGCCAAGTCAAAATAAGTTGATTTTAATTAGATCGTTAAAGATTTAGTATGTCTATTGTCGCGATTCATATACGGTTTGCTTTAGTTGACCTTCGCATCGACAAGTTCAGGGTTGAGAAACGCATATGTCCGCGAATTCAATATACCTAGTATACGTAATACAGTATCGTAACGTTACACTTACACTACCCTGAGAGAACATTGAATAACATTATGTAGGTACAGAATTACACCAATTTGTAATAAATAAATACATCTATAATTTCGATGTAGATAATTGGAGACGAAAGTATTCTATTCTAATTCACAATCCACACTGGGTATAGGCACCTATAAGTGATTTATCGAGTCTACTAGGGTCAGGTCCGTTTGTTGTGAGGGATGCCTCATGCCTGCGTGCTTATCAGAGTAACGATTTATACTATACCTACCCTACTACCTACCATACTTTTGTTCGTCTTACATGATCGTGGCATACATTTTGATAATCACCGAGCTCGATTTGCATCGTTCTGTACCTACTGTTATAATATAACAACACTGGACTGTCGTTTCATGCAAACTAATTCGCTAAGTCGACACACATGTTCTGATTGCTGATGCGTACAGAGCAGTTTGTATTAGTTTGACCCTGACATGGTGAATGAAGTAGTTAGGATTCAAAGAAGTGCCTGCCTACGGTGTACCTAACCTAAAATAACTTTTTAAACTCAAGCGTTATTATTTCTGGAAAAAGATATTACAGGCACAAATTCAGTGATACCTACCTATACGATTGCAATAATAAAGATAAAGGATGTCGGTAAAAAGAGGTAAACTGGCTTTTGTGTTTGTGATTGAAGTGGGCGGGATAGGATTACTTGACGGACGTGACAATTGTGCGGCAGACGTGTCGTGATCTCACCCACTCGAGGGAATTCGCAACCAGGTCATCTGTTCTACATCCCAACACTTCGGAAATTAGATTTTATACTTGAATTTCATTCAAATGCTGCCATTTTACTAAGAACTAACTAACTAAGAACGAACTAATAACTAAGTAGGTAGGTAAGTAGAATAAAAATAAGTTATCCCATAAAGCAATGAAACATCAATGAGAATTGAGTGCAGCAGTCAATAGTAGTGAGTAATAATTCGAAGAATAGGTAATTTAAGATCTAATTTTAGCACCTCGTGAGAATTATTTGTGTAAGTGTATGTTTAAGTATACAGTAAGTTCCTTGAATTAATGGATCAACACTTCAACAGATACGAAACTAGGGTAGATGGGATCCCGCAATTAGCTATCCTTGTGCGTGGTATTCGAAACATCTTGTACCTAAGTACTGTATGGTTCTTGTGACCAATTACGTAAGTACATGAATAAATCCAGATGATGAGCAGCAAGCAGCATCGTCTGTCTAAGTACTATTCATATTTCGTAACAAAAACAAGAATAATTTGTGACGCGCTGATCTGGATGTATGTATAATGTTTATTGAATTAATTCCCGTAGTACCAGAAGAAAATCCTAATTTAGGATTATTATATCCCTACAAATTTATGCATAGATAATTATGTACCTACATGACTACGTACCTATTTCCAAAAAATATATATAATATAGAGTATGTTGACTTGTTTCATCTATACTACTCACGGACTAAAAAGCAGTGTACACAATTTACAATCCTGAGTTATTTATTATTCTACATAGGATACTTTATGTAAGTTTTTAGGTCCTCTCCCTCGAGAGTGAGATAAAGTCCCTACACTTCGTAACAAGTTGGGGACTCACCAGCCTACAATGTTCTGACTACGTGCCTGTGTGCGAGATAATTTCGTTTTGCCTACATTGTTGATCGTTGCTCTACAATTCAAAGAAATATTGTGTGGTAGACCTTTAATTGCGTTCAGCAAAAAACAAACTGACAATGGGATTGTTATGAGCAATCCATTGACTAAGATCAAGTTTTTAGGATCTGAGTCATGCTTTCAATTATTCGGTACTTGGGTAAGTAAGTGCCGAGAAATCCAGTTTAGGTATTAATTCTAAAAATAAGGAAATTTGTTCAAAATACATTAGAGTACTCTACTAAGATTAGTCATCTATATATTATGAGTAGGTATATTTAGGTAGAACCTACCTACTTGTATAAATGTTTATATAAATGAATGAACGGAATACTTTTGCGTTTTAATTTTTGTGCAAAAAATATTACCTTTTTTCAATTACTTAATAAAAAAGTAAGTATGTTAAATTTAATTGGTTGTTTCTTTTGCATGATTGTCTGTACATTGAATGAGTAGGCAACTTGGAGACATTATAAATAATAATTTTGTGATCTTTTTAATATTTTCGGTGTTCATGACAATATAGGTAGATACCCTTCTTTAAACTTATTTAAATTTTAAATGCTCAAATTCCACAGTTTTCAGAAAATGATTCGCACAAAGTTGGACATAATGCCAATAAAAATATCTATCTGTGGTAAATGCTATTAAAATCTGTTTAGAAATGAATAGAATAGCATTATCGCCAATACAGCGGCGTGTGCGATCAAGAGTGTATAATCAATGTCATCTCGAAATATTACAAGATGCATTCGCTCATTTGCATAATTAACAGCCTCGGCCGGTTTCCGAGCGGTTGACCTGTTTACACTAGCCGAGTAGACTAGCACAACAAAAAATATCGTAAAACACTGAACATTAATCAGCGCGTCCCAGTTCGCGTCTGGTTTTGGCGATTATGAATACACACAAAAGCTGTCAGACATTAAATCCGCCACTCTTTAAACACTCCTTGACAGTTCAAGGCGACGAATGAGACGGCAGCGGCGCCTGCGCATGCTGTTCGTTTGGGGCATAAAGCATTTCATATCATTTTTACAGCTGCACGTATATGAGTGATGATTTATCACTCATGCATGGCCAATTAGGTGCTAATTGTTTTGTTTTCTTTTGTATAGAGTGACTACACATTTTAATACCTACCCCAACTGAATGATAGCTCTTTTTGCGCACACCTCAAAACGTTATACCTATGTAGACTAACAAATGTTGTAAGTGGCGGGAAGCTATAACTACAAAATTAAAATCTAATAGAATAATTCCAAACGGATCATATGATCAGTTCGTGGTTGCATCTAATCAAACTAAAAGCTCCCATCGGAATAAGTTATCCGGTGCAACTAAGATATTGTGATTATTTTCCCCAACCAATCACATGATCCGATGCAACTGTTTTTTAAACAGTGTATTAACTTGTCCCCACTGCTGGGGCTCAGGCCTACCCTCTCAACGAGGGCGGTCGGGCTAAGTCCACCACGCTAGCCCAGTGCAGGTTGGTGAACTTCACATGCGCCTAAGAATTTCTTCTTCGGCGTATATAGAATTCCTCACGATGTTTTCCTTCACCGTTTGAGAGCAGTCAGTAAATGTATGAGCGTCAGTGGCGTCGGGGATAAGACTCGTCCTATCAATCGAAAGGTCCGAAGTTCCGATACTCGGCTGGGCCATGTACCAATAATAGTGTACTAATACGGATTCAATGAAATCTAGCTAATTTGAAGAAAATTTTTCTTTCATGGAAGAATTGAGGGTACTTCTCCGGTTCCTTTCTATCAAAGATAACAATTCTAATATCTACATGTTTTGTAACATGCCAATTTAACTATAAAGATTCAAAAGTCGCGAGCATAAAGATTTGAGGTCAATATCATACTTAATATTAACTGTACATTTGTTAGATTCGAATGAAAAATACAACCATCCGTCACTTTCCTTTCATTCGCCAAAATGGCAATGATCTACCGACGTCCGCGAAATTAACGGCACCATTGAATCTTGCGATTATAAAAGTAAAAATACGTATAGGAATATTCTTTCACACTGACCTTAACTTCCTGCAAAAATTATATAAAAAGCTTAAAGCAGTTTATAAAAGGTATTATGTAAAATTACACTGAACTTCATCACAATATCACTATTTAATAGCTTTAAATTATATCCATCTCAAACACTTCACGAATCTGGGTCGCTACCAAATATAAAATGTCACTACTAAATGAATCGATTCAAAATAAATCGATACGTCGTGATCGGTCGTCGGTTAACTATTCGAAAAACGAACGGGTCGAATCGAGTCGGTGGACACGGCCGTCGCAGAGCGAGACGCGCGCGCGAATGACTGTCTAGGAAAGTTTATCCTCTACTCGGCTTGGCTTGTACTGTACATATCAATCAAGAAGAGAAGCGTGGTCTGAGGTGGTGGTGATTTGGTGAGACTGGCCCACGGCCACAACCATGGGCTGGCCGCATCCCATGCCGAGGGCGTGAAGGACCGGCTAAGGTATCAAAGACCACAGAATTGTCTAATAAAAATATTTACAAGCTTATCATCGTACAAATAATGACAGCATCTCCATGGAACTCAGTGCTTATAGTTTTCCTATGCGTGTGGACGGTTTGGTCATAATATATAGTCTGTCATATCATTATTCATTTTTGTAGCGAGAAATTATGGTTAGTCTGTGTTACTACCGCAATAATTAATTTATAGTGACTTGTTTTTTATGGTTTTTTTGACTGGTTTTTTTTGTATGGTTAATTACCATTTGTATTCATGGCAGATAAACTTTAAGGTCACATCACTCCTGAATAGATTAAAAATAGAATAGTTAGACCTACATTATTCTTACTTGTAAATAATTTCAATCCTACTAATATTATAAACGCAAAGTTGGTAAGGATGTTTGAATGGACGTATTTTGTTACACTTTCATGCAAAAACTACAGAACAGATTTTGATGAATCTTTACAGTAATATAGTTTAAGCACAGATTTTAGTTTATAAATCTGTGAGTTTCAGTCATCAAAATAACACATTCTGGAAAAAACGCTCCCGCAGGAAAAACTATGCGGGCGAAGCCGCAGGAAACAGCTAGTAAATATATATAAAACTAAAAGCAGTGAGCGGAAACTTTTACAGAACCAGATTGGATTATCCAATTCAATATGAATAAGAATAAATTAATAAACAAGCTTTAAGACCTTGAACTTTAAGCCTTTGAACTTTATTTAGATGCAAAGACAAATACAAATATTTTATGATAGGTAGCTTCAATGATTTGTGGATTACCAATTATTAAACAATAGAGGCCAATATAAAAATCGGCCTATAATAAATCATTATGTGTTAGAGAAGCAAACAATTCGTTGGTCTGTCAGTCAGTCGTTAACGATCGTACTTCGCAAAAAACGTCTCTAAATTTTTGAACGTATTCATTTTTAGGGTTCGGTTCCTATTAAGTGAAACTCTTTATGCAAAGTTCAATCTTATTTGAATGTCTATTATTTCGTCTATCTTGCAATAAATTTAAAATGTACTAAAGGTGTAATGCAACCTGTACTTACAAACTTTTTTTCATTTCCAGAAAATTATGGACCAAACAAAACATTTATTGAACCCTCATATTATGCACGATGCACACTTTCCTGACTTTTTGCCTACCTCTAGTTAAAGCGATGAAAGGACTCCCTGGGAGGCCCAGCACTTAAACCCTAATTAACTGCCGAGAGGGTTGTTTCTTATGACGTGAAATGTATATTATTTTATCAAACCCATTTATTCTAAAACAAGTTAAAATTAAAAGTAATCTGCAAAATATTAGTGCATTTTCACATTTTTCAGGCGTCCATAAATTTTTTATACAATTAAGGTAGAGTGTTTCCTTGATTTTTTGCAAGGGAATGATGAATTATGGATTAGGATCCATAAAATCTCAATCTAATTTCCATTAGGTACGTGTTTACGTTCCAGGTTAAGTTTAAAGGTTTCGACAGTTTAAAACTATCTAATCAGTAATGAGTCGAAACAAGTGTTTAAAGAATGCAATAGGTAGGTACCTATAATAAATATGGCAACATTTAAATAACTCCAAAATTCGAGTTACCAACGAGGATTTAGGTACATATGTGATCAATTTCTGTTTCTAGGTATGTTTATGGTTTATGGCAGTTCGTGTATTGTATAGGCCTCTGCAACTGAACACAATCCAACATGCTTGTTAGGACATAGAGTAGCTATTTTTTCCCACGGGAATTAAACTGCGGATAACACTATGATTAGAATGTCTTAATTTATCATCTCAGAATTCTGGGTTTCTTCCACTTACCTATACCTACATTTCAGTTGGCTGAAAATATTGACATGACACCGTAGACATATTCAAGATGGATCGTTTATATATACCGTTAAATATATAGATATACTATAAAGCTCGACTACCACTCACTCACTCACTCACTGACTGACATAGTAGTTCTCCCAGAAGGAGTGATTGTGGACCAAAACGATGTAGGGGTGAAGTACGCCACCTCCTCTGATGAGTAGAGGAAAAGTCCGAAACTTGGAGATTCTGTCCATCTTCAGCTATCGTGTCAACGGCCCGCGGAAACGGTGCCAGATAGCTGGGGTGACCTTGAACTAAAGTTGTCCAGAATCCTGGGATCATTGATGACGTCACTTTTTTTTTTCAAAATGGCGGCGTTTTCAAGATGGCGGAGCGCCGTTTTTTCGAGAAACTTTACCCGAATTGATCTCCCGGAAGGAGTGGTCATGGACCAAAGTGGTATGGGATGGAGTGTAGCCCATGCCCTGTAGTATATGGGAAAATTCTGACATTTGGAGATTTTGGTCATCTTCACCCTTCAGGTCCACGGCCCGTGGAGTCAGAAACCGATATTTGGACTGACTTCGAACTAATGTTGTACAGAACCCTAGGACCTTTGGTGACGTCATCTTTCTTCTAATGTGCGCAGTATCTTCTGGTGAGCAGAGTAAAAATATGAAACTTGAGACTCTGGTCATCTTCAGCTGTTGGGTCAACGGCCCGCAGAAACGGTGCCAGATAGCTGGACCGAGCTGGAACTAATATTGTTCAGAATCTTGGTAAATTCATGATGTCTTTTTTTTTTTTTCAAAAAGGCGACTTTTTTTAAATACACTACCACAAATTATAAGTAGTTAATATTGTAGTGAATGCCTGCTTTACAACGCACTGGCCACTTCAAAAAGAAAAATAAAAATGTAAAGCTTACATACACGGACCTGTCATACACCAGCCAAAATAATTTACGTGTGTGGCTGCTTTACATCGCACAGGCCATCATTCTATACAAATTCAAATTACAGTTTGTTGTTGTGTTTTTTTTAGATTAATTTGATAATTATGCGGCTTTTTTATATGGCTGAAAATAAATTTTACTCTCCGATTGCGCAGAAAATTTGTATGTAGGGGTTCTAAGTGCTCCTGAATACAATTATTTACGAGCGAAGCGAGCACCGCGAGCAAAGCGAAACGAGCGAACTTTTTTTTCTTTGATTTTCGATCTCCATACATACTATCTTTTTTCAAAATGGCGACTTTTTCAAAATTTTGCGGCTTTTTTATTGCCGAAAATAAATTTTACTCTCCGATTGCGCTGAATTTTTTATAATGTGCGCAGTCTTTTCTGGTGAGCTGATTAAAACTCTGAAACCTGGAGATTATGATCATCTTCAGCTGTTGGGTCAACGGCCCGCAGAAACGGTGCCAGATAGCTGGACCGAGCTGGAACTAATATTTTTCAGAATCTTAGGCAATTTGGTGACGTCATATTTTATTTTCAAAATGGCGACTTTTTCAAAATTTTTACGGCTTTTTTTTACGGCCAAAAATAAATTATACCACTTTTGTTCGCGGGTTGGTTGGTTGGTTATTTGGTTGGTTTGTTCGCGCGCTTCGCGCGTTTGTTCGCGGGTTGGTTGGTTGGGTTGTTCGCGCGTTTCGCGCATTTGTTTGCGCGTTTCGCGCGTTTATTCGCGAGTTGGTTATTTGGTTGGTTTGTTCGCGCGCTTCGCGCGTTTGTTTGCGCGTTTCTCGCGTTTGTTCGCTGGTTGGTTATTTGGTTGGTTTGTTCGCGCGTTTCGCGCGTTTGTTTGCGCGTTTATTCGCGGGTTGGTTATTTGGTTGGTTTGTTCGCGCGGTTCGCTCGTTTATTTCCGCGTTGCGCGCGTTTGTTCGCGGGTTGATTGGTTTGTTCGCGCGTTTCGCGCGTTTGTTCGCGGGTTGGTTATTTGGTCGGTTTGTTCGCGCGCTTCGCGCGTTTGTTCGCGGGTTGGTTGGTTGGTTTGTTTGCGCGTTTGTTCGCGCGTTTGTTTGCGCGTTTCGCGCGTTTGTTTGCGCGTTTATTCGCGGGTTGGTTATTTGGTTGGTTTGATCGCGCGCTTCGCGCGTTTGTTTGCGCGTTTCGCGCGCTTGTTCGCGGGTTGGTTATTTGGTTGGTTTGTTCGCGCGCTTCGCGCGTTTGTTCACGGGTTGGTTGGTTGGTTTGTTCGCGCGTTTCGCGCGTTTGTTCGCGGGTCGGTTGGTTGGTTGGTTATTTAGTTGGTTTGTTCGCGCGCTTCGCGCGTTTGTTCGCGGATTAGTTGGTTGGTTTGTTTGCGCGTTTGTTCGCACGTTTGTTCGCGCGTTTCGCGCGTTTGTTCGCGGGTTGGTTGGTTGGTTTGTTCGCGGGTTGGTTGGTTGGTTTGTTCGCGCGTTTCGCGCGTTTGTTCGCGGGTTGGTTGGTTGGTTTGTTCGCGCGTTTCGCGCGTTTGTTCGCGGGTTGGTTGGTTGGTTATTTGGTTGGTATGTCCGCGCGCTTCGCGCGTTTGTTAGCGGGTTGGTTGGTTGGTTTGTTCGCGCGTTTCGTGCGTTTGTTTGCGCGTTTCGCGCGTTTATTCGCGGGTTGGTTATTTGGTTGGTTTGTTCGCGCGCTTCGCGCGTTTGTTTGCGCGTTTCGCGCGTTTGTTCGCGGGTTGGTTATTTGGTTGGTTTGTTCGCGCGTTTCGCGCGTTGGTTCGCGGGTTGGTTATTTGGTTTGTTAGCGCGTTTCGCGCGTTTGTTCGCGGGTTGGTTTGTTCGCGGGTTGGTTGGTTAGTTTGTTTGCGCGTTCATTCGCGCGTTTCGCGCGTTTGTTTGCGCGTTTCGCGCTTTTGTTTGCGGGATGGTTGGTTGGTTATTTGGTTGGTTGGTTCGCGCGCTTCGCGCGTTTGTTCGCGGGTTGGTTGGTTATTTTGTTCGCGCGTTTCGCGCGTTTGTTCGCGGGTTGGTTGGTTTGTTCGCGCGTTTCGCGCGTTTGTTCGCGGGTTGGTTGGTTGGTTTGTTCGCGCGTTTCGCGCGTTGTTCTCGCGTTTCGCGCGTTTTTTCGCGGGTTGGTTGGTTGGTTATTTGGTTGGTTTATTAGCGCGGTTCGCGCGTTTGTTCGCGCGTTCGTTCGCGGTATTGTTGGTTGTTTGGTCTGAAGTATTGAAAGAAATAAAGAACAGCTCAAATAGTAGTCCTTTAACGCGAATGAGGTGGCGGGGGTCTGATAGTAAATTTGTATTCACGGGTTTGAGGTGCTCCAAATCAGATTCCGGTTCCCGTCAAAAAACAGCTCACAACACTGCAATCACGAAAGTCATGAAAGTTTGTTTCGCGGCTTTTAGGTGCCCCCACTGAAGATTTGGTTTCCGGCCAAAAACTAAAACGTCGAAACTCATAAAAAAAATTTTTTTTAGGATTCCTGTCAAAAGAAAAGATCAACACAGCCGACCTCCGCGGTCCGCTTGCGGGCCGCGGCACCCACCGAAACACTAGTATAGATATAGAGATACACCTAAGTGTTCATGTAAATAAACATTATTCTCAAAGTTTTTCTAGGAAGAAGTATGTACCTACCACGCTCCGATAGCACCTGTTTTCAACCAAAACACTGTTTGTATTCGATTTGAATTACACGGAAATTATTTCCCTGTACCTACTTGCATTTATTGATTCGTAAGTTCGTGTTTAACAACATGTCAGCTTATCGTAGGGCAAACTTTACGACTTATTCTTGAACAAGTTATGGTCGTGGTCAAATGCAAAGTTTGCTATGGGAACGACTTTAAAATCAACATGGTTAGCAAACTGTTGGCGAGTTACTTTATGTCCCATAAACCATAAATCATGTTGAAATGCGTGTGGGAGAAGAGGTTTGCTTTCGTGTTGGTGTTTCTATTCAGTGTGATCCCTGAATAATGTTTTTGCGCCTACCACTAATTTATCTGCATGGCCCAAAGGTCAGCTGGTAGAAATAGCCATTGGCATTAAGTTCGACTTTTGTACAAATTAGTGCAATAAAGTTTTAAATAAATAAATAATATAGCCTATATTGTCGTTTTTAATCAAAAATTACTTTATCCTCCTACAGTACTAAATATGTGTCTAAAATAACGAGCACTCACGCACGTATAGCAATATGAAATATTCAACAAGTTACTCGTTAAATATTTCTTTTTGATAGTTTTGTATGTTTGATAATTTGAAATTATTGGTTTTAAGTTTTAGAGTACTTGTTCCATCATAGCATCTTTGCTTCCATACAGAATTTTAATTGTGCCATTTTATTTATTCAAAAAAGCTCACTTAATAAAGTTTATTCAGTACTAAGTTGTACAGGTATGTATACTATGCTTATTACAATACTGGCGTCCTTGTGCGGCGGATGTGGTCATCGGCAGTTGGTGTCTTCACCGCCGGCTTATCATGTTACATCACGTGTAGATATCATGCGAATACCTATCTACGTATTACGTTTTTATATACGAATACTTTATGCGAATGAATTATTTATGTAAGTGCCTACCTACTACCTCTTTTTCATTTTTCGTGGTTATATTTAAAAATTATTATCTACATAGCTGTTTTCTTACTCGACCAATTTGAAGCGTCCAATCCAAATGCCAATTATTGTTGAAAAACATTCATTTCATACTTTACGTGAATTTTGCATAGCATCTTTTAACGTTTATAACCTTTCGTAAAAGGTCAGCAAAGCGTAAAAACCTATATTTCAGAAAATAATAATAAAAAATATTTCCCTTTCAGGTAAGTTTTTGACGAACCCCTAAATAGGACGCCGTAAGCCGTAACTTATTAGATAGAGTTATTTTTATGATATTTTTTAATTTTAATTCTCCCAACTAACAGCCACAGATAAATACCACCTACGCCGGAAGCAAAGCATAGTTTACACTGCAGGATTCGGGTTTGTGGGCTTATGGGCTACCTATACATGGATACCGCCGCGCCGCGTGTGTACCTGCCCGAATGATTTGTGAGCCGATAGCTATTTTGAGCTAACCAAATATTCCTGCGCCTGCTTTCATTTTTAACCGTGTTTATTATTAAACAAAATGCGTCGGATGTAAGAAAGTGTTCTGTTTTGACGTTACGAAGATTGATTTTATTGTTATGGGGATTTTAATACGGCTTTTCATTAATATAACGGGTCATCACATCATTGATGAATGATGATGTAGGTTTGTTTAACTAATGATTCGTTTATCCGATGCCCGTATTCTTTTATAACTCCCTACAAATACTTTTAACATCCAAGTGTTGTCTGACAATAAGATAGGTATATTTTTGACCTGTTGCGCTGTATCTTTAAGAAACGAACAATAATAAACCTATTTTTTTTTCCTTCTTGATGATTAGGTAACTAGGTATTATTGGTAATAACAACCTAGTAGATTATTGTAGGTGACTAAAAACGTAGGTACTGGAGCCCTATTTTTGAATCGCTCGCCTCGCTTCGAGCGATAGATTCTACTAATTTTCATCACATCTAATACAAAAATTATATCCTATTTACCATTTGTTGTGGGTTGCGCGGCTTGCGGTGCGCGCGCGGCACCTTGAGCCCGGTGACGCCCTCGAGCACGTCGGCCAGCAGCAGGCCGTCGGCGCAGTCCCGCGCCAGCCCCGCGCCCGTGGAGCCCGCGCGCCGCCGCGACCGCGCGCGCTCCAGGTAGTGGTTGGCCCAGTCCGTGTAGATCTGTCGACGGGGTTTGCGATCAGTATACCTCGTAAACATAATGCTTTTATATACGCTACATCCAGTAGAAAGAGTTACCTACCATTGCAACTCAAAAAGGGGCATTTTGTTTCACCGATTACTGTGACAAAATAACAATCATTGCCATCGATGATAGCATAATTAATTGCATCTCCTATATTTTGTGTAACTTTGATAGATGGGACACTTTCGGCGCTCTTGTAAGAGAATAAGAATAGAGCTTCCACTGTGAATGTCATCGGGTACTTATGGTCCTTGCAATTTCCATGTATGAGTACGAACGAAATGTATGAGTAGGTACTTACTCATACATTTCAGACCACTCATTTTATAAAATACTCATTGTGGTATCAAATCAAGCCCTAAATCATTTTTATGAAAGGCTAAAATGAAAGCTAATATTGGGCGCAGGTGACCTGCATGTCAAAACATTTAAAAGTTTCAAATGTTTAGTTAATATGTATTTATTAAATTTATTGTCGTCATATTCCTGTGTCAAATCACTGTTAACCTTAGTTTAAAGCTGTTAACTCACAAAGAGCTGCACGGATAACGGTTTGATGGTCGGATATATTAAGTTGCGAAATTGCTACTAAAACTTTAACGACAGTTCCCCGTGATGCATCTACACATTAGATAAGAAACGCTTCAGTAAATACATCTTGAGAAGCGGCTGCAAGATCTGAGTCATTGAAGAAAAATGTACTGAACTTGGTTGCCTTCCATACCGTAATAGCCCTTTCATTATTCACAGCGTAAATGCCAGTCATAAAATTTAGGTTCACGAATCCAGGACGTTCCAGAGAATGTGCCACGGTATGAGGTCACCCAATGACTTAATAACGTGGTGGGGTGTTTAACATAGAGAATACTAAAGGACTAAGTCATACCTACTAGCGACAGCAGCAGAATGGGGACAAGTGGTGATGGCGCAGTCGCGACAGGGCGACGCCGTCTCACAGGCGCTCCAAGGTCTTTAGTAGGTATATGTAAAGGTATATGCAGCCCAGATTACAGTTTATCTCACACTCACTAATGACTCTAAAAGCTTGTATTTGCTTCATTATTTGCACGATTTGAAATGCCTGCATATATACTGCAAGACTGTATACCTACAGTGCATTACGGGCAAGATTTTTTTTTTGTTGGTTCAACTTTGTAAACACACCAACCAATCGAAATGCTATGAAAATAAGTTTCAAAGTAACTTTACTTCGAATAGAAACTACTTTCAAATGCATTACAATAATATTACATTGAGTCAATGTCTAATATAATATCTAAGCATCATTTTATTCAAACGAAATAGCTTGTTAACATACATCAATATTCCCAGATTGTATCGCATCGAACATGTTAATAGAATATGACAGTGTCGGAAGGAGTTCTTTTTTGTAAGCAAAGTAGTACGGTACATACATAAGTAAGTATGTATTACAATTATAATTTTTAACATTTAAATCAAATTAAGATAAAATGTAATCAGAAGCTTTGATGAGTTAACTTTGACAACTTATTATTATTATTTTTTATTTACGAAAACAATTAGGTACAGTACTTGGATGTAAGAATAAGTAAAAAAAAATTCACAGCTTTTCAACCTCTTATAATTTCTGACACTAACAAGTACATACCTACTAAGGGACGAATGCGCAAACCAAGTGGGAAAATGCCCACGTACTTTTTGACGTCATTGTCAAATGAACCATAATATTATAGGTAGTCTAACGAAGAAAATCGTCGAGCGCGACGCGACGCTGACTGTTGTTTTATGACGTGCAGACGAATGTCACCCTTAGGGTAGTACAACACTTTTTTGGTCGACTATACCATACTGAGTCACTCCATCTCCATTGGTCCCAGTCGCAGTACCTATCGGCTACTATCTATCACACGTCTATTTATTCAAATCGGCTCTGAATAGCTTTAGGTTGTAATAAATCTATTGAGCGGGACATTTTTATCGCTCTATCTGGTTGTACCAAGAAACGAGGTATCGGACCGACCTCGGGATGGAAACTATTACGCCCTAAACCAGTATGACATTTCTACAAATGTTCACGAAGGAAATTGTTTGTAATCAATACTCATTTAACACGACCTTACCTTACATTACCTTCATGTTTATAAAAACTAGCTGTTGCCCGCGGCTTCGTCTGCATAGGATAAGTACCATCCGGAAGAAATTATCTGAATGATTGTGAAATCCGCATCAAAAGTTGAGTAGTTTAAAAGATCTAAGCGTACAGACAGACGTGGGAAGAGACTTTGTTTTATACTATGTAAGGAAGGACATGATAATCTCCCCGATTTTAAATATATGGTTTAGGGAATACGATAGCAAGATCGTAGTTAATCTGTCTACCCATATCTGATGAGCGTTTTGAAGTTCCAAAGTAAAGTAACATTCAAAGAACAAAGACTCAGCGCAGCCCTCCCACCAAATAATTAATAACACGTTTAGATTTTCAGCGTAAGCGTACATAATAACAGCGATAACGTAACGGGAGAAGAGTATTTGCGCTAAACAAACGCAATTTAGCCTCACAATGAATACCCGTAAGTTCGGCGGTCCCCGCGAAAACCCGCCCAAAATAAACAAATCAACTTCAGCCATGCAGTCGTTCACCGGGTATTCCCCAGGCGATGCCGATGTGGTTCGCAGTTCGGATTGTTTTCGTTAAATTTTCAAGCTAGATTAATTTTTGGCTCACATTTCCTGAACATAGTCCGAGGAAATTAACACATGCATACACATAATTTTATATTGTGAATAATAAAGTTTTGTTTCATAATTCATAATTTTTATTGCATATCACATTTTGTAATAATTGTAGTATTGATGTTACACTTACATAGTTTAAGATCAAATGTGACACCCCGTTGGGGGCACAGCAACTTGTAGACAATAAGATATTTTCAGGTTTTCGATGTTTTAGATGCAATACAAACTTAACAAACCTAAACAATATTATTACCTTACAAATAGATAAGTCAATGTAAATAAATAAGTACCTATCCTAAGGGTGAAGAAAATGAGTAGAAATCAGATAATTTCTTTAGGTATAGATAGTTATTTACTTTACTTACATACTTATTAGGTAATGTAGGTATTTGGCAAAGTCTTGGTTCGGTAGTCTTTGTACGTACTTATTTTTTAAGCGACGTGTCTCTTATTATGCCGAGAATTTTTGTGTCGGCACAAAACACAAAACCAATGGAAATATTTGCGAAACAAAAAACAAAACAACAACGTTTGTTGTATAATTTGGGCCTAAACACAAGTGCCGACCCGTGGTGCCGACACATAAGTTCCCGGTCTACACATAGCCATGAGCAGACTAACGATCGGATAGACATTTTCGACGGTAACTGTCGAACAGTTGAAGAATCTGCACAACTATTTAAAGCAATTAGCAAGACAATAAACATTGGAACTTGATTGCAATTAATAAAAAAACATTACAGGAGCAATTCTCGCAATATAAATGAATAGCAATGGTTCAGCAATGGCCACAATGACGGCCAATGAAGTCATTTACATGTCTTTGACCCTGGGGGTGATTTAGGCGAGTCTGCCCGTGCGCCTGCGCAGTGTAATTCGACCATCGCATATGTTGATTAAATGACTCAATAAATACTTGTGAGTAAGAGGGGCAATTTAACGGTATATCTGTTCTTTAATAACAGTCTTTTAACATGTGGAAACATAAAGGTTTATCAAACTGACCCCGTTTGCCACTAATGTTCGCCGGTGATATTTTTGCTTCGTTTACCAATCGGCAGAACTGAATGAGAAAAAAATACCATAAATGTACTACTGTTACTTTACATAATTGGAACACACATGACCTAAACTTGCCCATCAACCAAATTGTACCCACCAAGAAGTTTCAAACCTCGCGCGCGCGCTCCCTGTGGAGATCGCATCTTGCATATTTAGTATGGGAAACGAAGTATGGGAGTGGCTAAATTTTTTGATTCAAGGTACCCACCGACTGAAATCGTATTCGATAAGTAAAACCGACTTGTAGGTACCCGTCTTAATAATAAACTGAGATACATACAGATTTATAACGCGTAGCTGGATTCTTTTGAGACTGTGATCAATAGATTTATTATTGGAATTCATTTGGCGTCGTTGCGGTATCAAAAACGTCAATATCTATCACTGTATGATAACAAAACAGTAGTAAAGTGGGTGAGAGCTTAAAAGCGTTAAGCGCGGAAGAGAAATGAGGTCGCGTAGCTTTTAATATCGTCGTCGTTGTATAGGGCGGCGGCGGCGGCGGCGGCGGCGGCGGGCGGGCGGGCGGCACTTCTTGCAGTACTAGTTCTAGAGGGTACTAGCCTAGCATACTGGGAATGTACACAAGAAAAATATAAAAGATTCAATGTGATTTTCATCGGTTGATTTTTGTCGTATATAAATGTCGTGTATATATACGTCGTAAACATACCTAGATGTCGCGTCACACAATGAACGACGGCTTTCGTTGTAAAAATAAACTTATAAATTGGTTATTGTATATACACTTAGAAAATAATATAAATTTTTATAAAAAAAGTTTTTTTTTTAGAAAATATAATAAAACAAACAAAACAAAAATCATGCAAAACAATATGATCTAGCTGTTAGGTATAGGTCGGCCTACCTATCATAGTTGCATTCGGTTTATGGGCGATATAATATTTCATACATTGTATTTGAACAGAGAGTGAACCGAATTGTGAAACTAAGTTACCCAATGCAAAATTGGAAATAATTTAATATTTACCTGTACAATAGAGCGTGTTTGCCGTGTGACGTCATCAGTGGAGCCCTGGATGGAACGAGGAGCCCTGATGCATGTGGGTATCATTGTCACAAGCAACTACGAACCGTTTTAGATTCCATTGCTATATTAAGAGGAACCGAACACATTTTTTTAAATACTCTATGTACTTACTTATTTTATTTGAAATTCGTTTAAAATTCCCGGGCAACAAAACAACGATTACCTCCAGTGTTTAACAAAAGTGTGTTAACTCCGTAAATATAGATTTTACTACCATAACATTAACAGTTATTTTAAAACTAATGTAACTTTATAATCTACGAGTGACAGTTAAAGCTGGCAACGATTCACCTCCGTAGATTTCAGTCAGCCAAGTCGTATTTTTCTTCCTCGGCACGTGTTTGAGAACTGCCGACATAATGAAGAATAGTCACCAATACAAAATGACCCGCCTAGCCCTTTTCACTCAAACAAACACACGACAAAAGGGAACATTACAAACGTGTGTCACAGTTCATGAATGAATGGATACGTCTGTCGTGCGATAAACTCTTCTAGGTTTATAAATTTACTCGTGCGATCGGCGGCGCCACCACCGCCTACGCTTAAATTACGCCATGAAACGAAAAGTGCGAGTTGTACGGACTTGTAGTAATAGGAACAACATTATGTTCTCAATCTGTATACGAACAGTGCAGCAGAGCGCGTTGCTAAAACAGGTGTGAGGGGCGACTCCTGTCAACATCGAATGGGCCAATTCCAATATTGATATCTTCAGAAATAATGAATGGAAAACACATAACCCTCCCTTTGGGTTTTGCCGCAATCGGGTAATAAACAATGTAAATAATTCCAGATATTTTCATATCCTTGTAAACATAGCACAGAACACTCGATGACGATGACTACTAACATAAAATATGGTCTTAAAGATACGAAGGTAGAATAGAGGTCTCCCAAACGATGGCGAAAATCTGATGAATTGGTAAGCATCCAGGAACATCGGCAAGATGATCGTCAAAATGAGTTTGTATATTTTGAGAAATAGAAAAGCAAAACGCAGTAGCATGAAAATACATTGCATCAATACAATAATTATATAAGGTGGAATATCTATATCACTTTGTTACACACATGTAGCTTGATAATGCCTATAAAAAGATAAACATCTGCTACTACTACTAACATGAGTCAATTAAATAGTTACTTCACGATGAAGAAGGCAGTGTATATTGAGTAACTAGAAAATCAACTGTATCTGTACTTAATACTGCATTTTGGTTAAATCTGCATAATATTGTAGTGTAGGCGCCGTCGTAGGAGCGATTATATTGAAATGAAATAGTACTTGCACAGGCTTGAGGCTTGAAACAATGACTGGAAACCATTTAGTGGGAGGGCCCGTTAATTCTTATTTATTACTTTGTCTCTATGCACAACAAGTAAGGATTGGAGCTCCAATGTGTTCGTCATTTTAATAAAAGATAAAGTACCTACGTTCAATAGGTAGGTACGTACCTAAATATTATGCATTTGAATTTCAATTACCTAAACATTATTTAAATTAAACACACTAAACAAGACTAGGCACTTATTGTGTCACCTCTTTACAGTACGTAATTATTTAAAAGGTTTAGTGGTTTGTAACTGTACAACGATTAGATATTTTTTAGAACGAGCGGGAGTTTGTTGGTTTATTACTTTTTCACACTTGAACGCCACAAGCAACGGAAGTAAGATGTACACAGTGCATGTGTATGCTAGTAAAGTTAACACTTCAACAAAATGTTCAAGCTCACAGAGAAATCATTTTATCCTAAACTTTTTTAAATAAATTATGTGTTTTTTACAATTCACACGGCTCGACATAAATGTAGTAAGTGAAGTGTATTGATGTAGGTAACTATCTAATAGTATTAGAGTAATAAAAATTAGACTTTTATAACTTTAAAAATATCCGTATTCATGTTCTACATAATTCTAAAACTTAAAAATCTTTATAGATTCCAACTCTACAACCACTAATACCCTTTTGTTATCGAAATAAACATTTAATTTATTTTATTTTATTTTGGCAAAGGTCACAGGACAATAGTCGCTCAATTAGGGATACGTAAGAAAAACTCTTTCAATGATATCAATGCGTAAATAATAATGTAAATGAACCCTGAATATTCGAATCAATGTAAAAGGAAACAGCAAAAGGAAAAGAGGACACACCACGTTACTGACGCCTCTTTGAACTGCGTTTGAAATATCATCATAAACCAGTCGTCGCTAATAAATAACCACGTACAATTAGAATCAAGGAAACAGTATTAAATTATAACGGTATATGCAGAGGGAGGTTTGTTAAATGAGTAGGTATCTAAAGTATAGGTTACTTACGGTTACGTTACTTATTTAAAGTTACCAATAACTTATATTGTTTATGTCTACAAAAACAGGTACAAAGATAATAAGTAGGTATAAACCTAAGTTCGAATAGGCAGTGGATCTGCAAGGGAGGAAATCATCACCTGTTAGTTATTAGGAAAAAGATTATAAGACAGGAAACGTTTAAATAAAGGCTGACTGATTGATTAGGATTGGAATCGTAAAAACCGTTGATGAGGAAAAAGGTGTGTACGCTGGCTGGCGACCTGAGCGCGAACCGAAAGGCGGGCGGGCGTTCGGGCGGCAGCGGCGTCCACATCCGATCCGTGTTTATTTACACGCTTGTCAAAAGTTCGACACACGCCGCGTATTTATAACTACGCGGAAGGTGCGTCCAGGAGCAACGAACTTTTGTGACATAATCATAAAACACGGACATTTACAGCCACCTATTACAATGTGAGACAAAACATCCGTTAAAAGTGCTTTACAGATAACGCACGGCTACTCCCGTAAAAGGATTTATGTGGCAGTTATTCAAGCAATTACATTTATTTATGTTGGAAAACATTTGTAACTTCCATTAAAGGCTTCGTTACGCACTATCACACATGACAATGAATGGCGGAACTTTACTTTTAGGCGCGTTAATACACACATTGGTGCATAAAAAAGAGGTGTATACCTATTTATAGGGGCTAAATTGGACGGTTTGCACGTTATGATAACAATATTTTTATGTTTACATACAATCAGTAATGGGCCAACATCGATACCTTCGAAAGTCGATAGATGACAACAAGTTTTTGTTACCTACCAACATTTTAGGATCTTGCTTATTATACATATTTATTACCCTTAGGATACCTATTCATTGGACTCAAATTATCCCAGATTTGATAACGGAGAGTAATAAAATAAATGTACTAAATGCGGATTAGGTTTAACAGTAGGTACAATATTTTTCGTTTATCATAGAATGTACGAGTATACGTAATATTGAAATGATATCTAGTAGAATAGCTATTAATAATCTAAGTTAATATTTAGTCCAGGAGGATTTATAAAATTAGTCATCTTTATCAAATAATTAATTTTTTATTATTCAGCGTAGCATATATAAATTTAATTCAAATTAATGTTACCTTACTATGTAGATGTTGAAGCTACCCTAAATAGTAATAAAAATATGTTTAATAGTTCCCTGTACCTTCGTTCGCTTCACGAGTCAATTTTATTATTTGTTTCTCTGACTCACATTAGAAATCCCTATGAATTATGTTTCGTAATGAATTAAAATGAAGCTACCAATGTTATTGTCCACGTCTTACGACCGATAGCCTAAGTTCAGCGTGGATCGTTCTAACCCAAACACGGCGAGTTCCGTTATATTATGGAGTCGATGTTTGATTAAAGGATGTATCGGCCTTGGACGAATGTGGGACACAGATGTGCGTTCAACTCGCGCGCATTGTTTGTTACGTGGGCGACTGCACGCGGTGAAGGGCTTAGACGACAACAAAATGAGGAAGAAAAGGTATAGGTATTATAATAGAAGATTTTTTTTCAAAATGTCCAGGTTCGATTCTTTTCGAGCTTTTTTAAAATCTATGAATGCAGTGTTCATATCTTTAAAATCGACGACATGGTTCCTCAGAGCATATTTTTCTATCTCTTAAAGTTTCGAACTTCCCCATACTGACCCATCTAAATGTTACACCCTGTATAGTCTGTTACATTCCAGTCACTAATATAATAGATTCGTGCACTTTGCCCACGTACGACAAGAAACGCTTTGACCTGCTGGCTGGGCAATTTTCAACTTTATACCTCTATCCTTTCCTGAGAAAAGGGTCTTGACAGACGGACAGAGAAACGGACGGACGGACTGCAAAGTGACCCTGTAAGGGTTCCGATTTTAAAATATTTAGTCCCCATTTTATTACATCCAGCTAGTACATCTATATGTAGTTATTATAAGTAGGCAACTACTTATACATATTGTATAAATAAATCTCTATTGTTTTGACAGAAGGAGTGGCTACAGAACATAGGTACTCGTAAAAACAGTATGGTCGACCACAGCACATTGCAATTTAGATTCTATTGCTACTGCGCAAGGTAAATGTGATAGACTGGTATATTCTTGGGAGATGTTAAATTTTTATAAATATGTAACTACCTATTGGTATTAAATTGTAATGTAAGTAGGATCAGATTATAATACAAGTAATGCCCTGATTGAGATCGGTAGATTGAAAGCATTCGATTCAAAGGGTGCGGCTACCGATCGGTCGTTAAATTCACGATAGATTGTCGCTTGTCATTCTTTATTTTATCCTACTCAACCTATATCCATTCATAAACAGCGTTTTTCTAAGCCTACTAATAATTATTATTTATATTAAGTATAATATTAATTACTTACGCATAAATTAATTAATAACTAATAACAACATTCGAAATACTTTTTCATGACTAACGTTTACGAGCATGAATTGTCTGCGTATATAGGTATACGTACCTACTATGACTAATTAATATAGGTAGCTAAACATAAATAAATAAGACTTCTGAGTTCTGACTCTCATACCAATGATATGGATTAAGTATATTTTAGAAATTGTTCTAAGAATTATAGACGAAGTGTTTTTGTAATCTTAAAAATCTAAGTACAGCTTAAATTTTGAGAGGAAAAGCCTAGACATATATGGATTATAATAGAAGAAGTCGAAGAGGTAGACACAACACAACACAATATTGACAAGTTAATTGAGCAAAAAACTGGGTCGAGAAACAAAGACGCATCTGTGTAACTACCTAGTAATTAGCTGCTAGCTTCTGTAATTGATACTCAATTTATTCTACAAACAATACATGGGCGTAGACAGCACCACCTACTTACATACACCATATATTCACATATATCCTACTAATATTATAATTGCGAAAGTATATGTATTTCGTTGTTTGTTTGTTTGTTGCTTAATCACGCTTTAACAGCTGAATGGTTTTTAACGAAACTTGGTAGAGTAGAGTGATACCCTATATACCCAAGAACCTGGAATACATAGTTCCCTAGTAATATTTGTGCTTACATGGCTATTATAAAATCTATAATAATTTATAAAGGTATAAGAAAAAGGGAACAAACTTTAAAATATCGACGCATCAAACCATATTTATATACCTACGTGAAACAGTATCAATGTACCACTTAATGTCTATATTGTTTTCACGTAATCGCTTCGATAACAAAACAAACCCATTTGCCAAAGCGCAAAGCGCACCGAGAGAAACCAGATAATAAATGGTTCCGAATGCACTCACGACCCACCGTTTGCAGGTCATTATAAAATACGATTGGAAACGTCTGTTTAAAATGGAACCCTGTTACATTTCCCAAAAGATTTACGAGTTTATTTATCTTTGTAAAAAATGGTACATTGCATTTCGTAGAAGAGCAGCATCAATTACTTGTAGATTTCAAACGTATAAAATTAAACAAAATTGTTGCCCAGAAATCTTAACTCGAATAACAACACACACGACATCAACGTGTAAAAGAGACGTTTATAAAATAACCATTGAGTCGTAACTCGTAACATGAGTGTCACTTGTCAGTTTGGCATACGACAAATATAGCCGCGTGCGACATCGTAAGGTTGTATTGAACTACATTCGCGCGACAAAATCACCATTCGGACAGGCGCGTGGCCCGTGCGCGCGCGCTGCTCTGACTAACCCAGCTCAAGCTTAGCCGAAAGCGTTTCCATTTACGAAAGCTCTCGACCGTTAGAGAGGGACGGCCGATTGAGAGGACTGAGGTTGGCCTAAAAGCTTTCATAAGCTATTGTGACAAGATATTGGAAAATATAGACAATTTCCTATAATTAACTGGTAAATGCAGATATTTATAGTAGGTATACAGCATGGAAGAATATGTTTTCGAGATTTGTAGTGGTTCAAGCTTTGATAGTAGTTTGATGCATTTCGCACGAACGATACTTCGCACAATCGTGTGTCTCACTCCAGTAATTCCCATTTTTTCGTTACAAAATTGTCCGTAACAGATTCATCAAACATCACTCAAGCATTTGACCACTCCTAATCTTCACCTTGACCTAGCAATTTTTGTTGTTTCTAAATAGAATTTAAACACCGGGTTTCCATGAGACATTAGCCAAGTTAGTTAGTTTATCCCGCAAATAGACCCAAAGGAACCAAAATCTTCAAATCCTGACAACATTGCCGCCCTCAGCACGGCACCCTCGCTCGACTGTCACTGAACTCGTGATGTGGATTAAAAAAACCTGTGGTCTTTTGTTATAGAACGGCGAGTCCTCACGTCCGGGACACCGACACTTGACCTACCGACGTTTTTAGATCTTTTGTGTGAGGGATAAAGGGACGCGTGACTTATAGTATTCGAGCACTAGAAAAAACCTATGAATACGAGTTCGTTATTAACATAAATTGTGTGTCACCGATGACTTTATTCCCGTGTTGATCGCCAGCTTCTTGATTTTACGCTTTATAAAATGAATGCTACACTTGTGTGGGCACTTATCTACTTGTGACTTATTTTAAATAATTATTACAACGCTTTTGCAAATGTTTATCTTTACACTGTTGAGAACAGTTTATCTCGTAAAAAAGCTTGTTCTCAAGAAGCCGAAAAAGTCAGTAAAGTGTACGTCCGTCGTACGTCGAGCTTGAATCCGTTAATTTTAGTTTTCCTAAAAGTTACGACGTAAGTTACGCTCCCTGCACATAATATCAAAAGCAATAGAATCGCAAAGCGCCAAAAATACTTTGACACAAACGATAACGTTATGGCCGATAAAACGTCTCAATTACGTAAATAGCATATTAAAAGCAGATTACGCCTGGTTGCGTTGACCTAATTAACATCACCTTACCGCACAGCTTGTAGCCCGTATTGGCATCTGCGTCCTAATTTCTATATCATGCATGCGCTCCCGTTGTAAATATTGTACTCGTATCGTAAAAGAGGCGCTGCTTTTTGTATAATCGTATTTGTTCAAGTTCGATTTCGAGTCTCGAAATAACAGCACCTTTCTCGTGCCCAGGTAAGTCGCGGAAATGCCGACTCTTCAGTGGCCGGGCTATTTTCATACGTTTTCGTTACGCCGCCCGACGCCGCGCCGCCCGCGCCGGCCGCGAACGCCCGTCGCCGCCCCACATCAATGGACGCGTGGCCACTGCTTGTTCGTCCGCCCTATGATGACTTGATGTGCGGGCGGACTGAGGATAGTTGATACTTGAAACTTAAATAGTCTTGAAATTGTTAGCCTGCTATTTTGTATCGTGGTTACATTCTGAAAATGCAGATACTAAGGTATTTGATGTATGGTATATTGAAAATATCTATCCGTGTCGCAAAGTATTCGAAAAATTGAAAGTAAGTAAAATTACAACTTGTAGTTTTAATTTTTGTAGGTTTAACTTTTCTTACTGTTCGAATTCCGTTGAGATGGGTTTGAATCTAAAGAGGGAATTGTGGATGTCAGAGATACAGAGGCTATGCGCTATGGTGGAATGTATGAGTACATTTTTAAAAGCCTTTTTAAAAAACAGTTAAATACAAAACAATCTAATATACTTATTTAAATACTACTCTTTCCGTTTTAGTTCCTATGTCAAGTCTTTAGTATTTCCACAGAATACATATTGTACTACTGCAATGTTGTATAGGATTTGACATAGTCACGTGACTTGTCACACCTCTTATTCTATTTCCCAAAGATCAAGATCCTTCGTATCGACTAGAGCCACAAATATAAATAGGTGGTCTTATTTTCTTATTTACGGCTGTTTCAGTCTTAAATGTGCATCTTTTTATGATAAATTCTCCTTTTATTAGCGCCGTCCGGCGTTCCTTGCGACTGGAGCAGTGCAATAAGCGATATGTATCTGGGTTTACAGCAGTTATATGCGATTAAGTAGTTGTTACTTTTAATGCCTTTTCTTTATAGTATGCTGATATGAAATTATGCCTTTATTATAACTTAATGCATTTTAATAGCATGCAAAACTCACATTCACAAGACAATCACTTAATTAATTAATTTATTTTCGAGTATAATTAAACTACCAGCGGTTTTGAAAACCGAACGAAGCGGAGTGAATTGCTTCGATTTGGGTGACTTAAATTAGTTACTGATCGGCTCCCTTTTGATGCAGCTTGGTAATTTCACATCCTTCGGCGTTAATATTTCTCAAGACATGCTGAAAACTTTATCCAGCTAATGTTTTTACAGATTCCACGATCATCCGTTCCATCCGTTAGTTAGCTCAACTGAATAATTGTTTGTTCAACAGACCTCTCTTATATTAAGTTTGGTAAGTAGTTATTATTTTGTTTAATGCATCCTGTTTCATATTAAATTTTGCGTGGTTGCAGCAAATAGCAGGTTTTAGTGTTCCGTAGTTTAAAATGTTTCAGATTGGACGTTTTACAGATTGGACATTAATACAGTAAATCATAGATACAGATAGCTGGTATACAAGCAAGTAATTAGTACTTAGCCCAAAAAATAATAGGTACTTATATGTCATTTCAACATGAACTTGCCTCCTAACATCAGTTACTAAAAGAACTAAGAGGTTTGTAATACACCCAGTAGTTTGGTTTGGGATGGTTCGTCATATACCCTAACCGAACTACTGAGCCTTTCTTGGTCTCAGAAGTGCGGTTGTAAAAATTAGGAACCGAACTACTGAGACGAGAACGCTCAGTAGTAGTAACTGCTGAGACTAGAGGACTAGATCGGAATATTTTCTGTCACTAGACTCTAAACAATGTCTGAAGGATCAATATCGGAAGCAAATAGACTATCAACAACAGCACTGCGCCAACCGGTGAGTCGTAGGAGAGCTCTGACTCACTGCGCCGACTGACTCACTATCACTAGCGGCTGAATTAAACCGTACAAATCTTACAAGACAAATTTAACCAAGCCGCGTCTGTCTTGTGAGATTACATTGTACCGCTGTGATGTGAAATACTCCTACCTCAATCGGATTTATTACTGTAATAATTGTTTGAGCTTTATGATTTCCGTGTCAAAATGTGCGACAGCGAAAATATTATAGCTGTATCTACCTAGCTGACCACTGGCTGACTCTATCGCCTATCGGCCAGCCTTTAACTAAGTAGCATCTGAATTAAACCAAATCTGAGACAGAAACCAAACAGCGCTGTCTTGTGTGATTACATTGTACTGCTGTGACTCTAATCGGATTTATTACTGTAATAATTATTTTAACTTTATGTTTTCCGTGTCAAAATGTGCGACAACAAACACTTTACTGTTTACTTGTACATTAATGTTTTGTAGGTACAACAGTCCATTAGTTTTAGAATAAGGTTATGGTGACGAAAATATCTATAATAAAACCATTATATTTTCCATGAATTTAAAAAAAAAGCTACTCCCATATGGATGAGTAACAAAAGCATTTTAGGGGGTGCCAAAATCGTGTCAAATGTATGATAATATTTATACTCACTCACACATTCTCATTTTCAAACTACATAAATTTGTATATTATTAGCAACTTCATCCCGCTAATCCGTTTTCTTTGTCCGCACCCCCCCCCCCTTCCCCTGATTTTGACACCGAATTTTTTTTCGTTTCCCAACCCTCAGAGTGTTAAAACGGGTTTTGCGACCCAAAAAACAAGATCAAATACTAGACTTATGTGAAGTCTAGATAGAATTCGTTTTTCAAAAACCAAAATCTGACAGCCACATTCTAAGGGAGCGATCATCCACATTCTCGATTGCGATATTCACAGGCAGCGCGCGCGCGACCAAAGAGGTTCGAATCTTCTTGATATTTTCCTCTTTTATCGATTCGCATTTTTGGCGTTAACTATAATAACAAGTGACAATCGGTAGGTACAACTTTACATAAATTGATAGTTTCGCAAAAACATAAACTTACGTAATGCAGTAATCAATGCCGGTCGGGGCATTGTAGTGCGTTTCAAAAACTACCGTTGCATTTATTGTGAAAGCAGATGTTATACTCGCATATCAGATAACAATAGTGGTTATCAAGTGACGATTTCGCAGTGTAACCTTGGTTGGCGCCTTATTTGCGGTCGGGTCGTCCTATTGTCGTGAACAAGCGCCACACAATGCATTCGATCTTTTCTTCCTCGGCGCTCCACTTCACGCGGGACTTAATTTATTTTTCATTTCATTCAATTTAGAGTCCAACAATGGCCCTACATAATCGAGTTGCTGCAATCACAAAGCTATAAATCAAAATAATTTGGTGTGCTCGAAACAATTAAGCACTCAAATGGGCGAGGCGGGAAACGGCGGCGTGTCGGTAGGCAACACATTTGTTAAAGTACTTTAATTTGTTATTGGAGGGTGTCAATCAGTTAAAAATATTGATTATCCATAACTTTGCAGGTTTAAGTTAAGTATACATAAAACTAAAGTAAAGTATACAATACAATACCGTAATAAAAATACTATTTTGTAGGCAGTATAAAGTCCGACTGTATAAATTGAATTGAATAGATTAAATTGAATTGAAAAATAGCTTATTTTGAAGCTATACATTTAGAACTCGTCTACGTTTATTTTACTATGTAATTTTCCTTCGTCAGTGTTCGTATTTTCCGGTGCCTTAAGAGACCATTAACTATATCATTTTGACGTGACTTTGAAGGCTTAAAATTGATTACAGTTTAGATTCAAAGCACGCCGCGGAACGGTAAACCAATTAAACCTGCGCAGATCATAATGAACCGTTAATGACACGCGCGACGAATATTAACAAACTATTATGGGCTTCGTCCCATTTTTGTTTATTTTTATGAACCTCTTAATAATGTTAGCTTAGCTACAACTACGTACATAGGTAAACATCATGTACCTACACCTATGTTGTAACATCCGTCCATTTTCAATCATGTCAATTTGAAATTAACGCTGAAGAAAATAACAATATCATTTTGTTAAACATTTAAAATGATGTAAATGAGATACGTTTACCTATAATTTTTACCTATTTTTTTTTTAGTAGAAAATATAAAAAAATTGCAAAAAATAGCCTATAGTGTTATGAAACCTGATTGGGTCTCAAAATGTAGTTAAAATACTAGAATTATTATATGTAAAGTCTAGATAGAATTCTTTTTTCAAAAACTTTCTTTCATAGAAACAAAATGGCATCTATAGAAATGAAGATTGACGCAGTCTAAACCAGAGGATACGAGATCGTGTCCAAGGAAATGAAAACTGAAATGAATTGAAGTGCCATTCTGAGACGTCTGGTAAGTGCTAGGTATCATCTATGCTCTCATGAAGTCATCACGGCGATCGTCAATACTATAATACTGAGCAAACTTTGCAAGAATCGGGAGTCCTTAATATCAGACAAACATATATGCTTAGGTTATGCCAGTACCACCTCAAAAACAGTACAGAACTAAAGTACATAGATCGAGTGAGGTCTGCAAGGCCGGCTGTGGCAGGTAAAATTTATTATGTAGAGCCCTGCAGAACTACTTTCGGACAGCGATTCCACTGCTGGTTAGGACCTCGATTATTAAATCACCTTCCGGATAAGGTTAAATCCATACAATTTCCCAAAGCCAGAAGCAAGGCAATTAAAAAGTGGCTTATGGAGATCGGTGGTGAAAGTTCCGAAACCATACTTACAGATGTAATGGTGTGATAGGGTAATGAACATGAAAGCATACACACTCACCCTATATAACATACATAATACATACATATATATATATATTTATATATACTTATATATATACAAAGACATACAAACATTCTCAAAATATATGATAATAATAAATAATTAAAATAATTTCGTAATAATTAAATACACATTAAATACGTATTTGGATTAATTAACTTGATACATTTTTCTTTTATAAATATAACATAGCATGTAACGAGTGTACCCCAGCCGTGTGCCTCGGCCGCGGCGGTCGCGATGTGTTTCGGTGGACCTCGAAACGGGCCTGCCTAGTGAGGACCACCCACACAACCTTAGCTTGCTGCGTCTCTTATAATAACTTATTTATTACAGTGTCTGTCTAGTATTATAACATTTATCAGTATACATACTATTGTGTTTAACGAAATGTAATTGAATTTGTTTGAATAAATTGAAATTGAAATGATCGCAGAGTCATCATGAGTAACATAACAAAGTGTACAAAGAAAGGTCTCGGGTAGAGCGTAGAGCGAATCATACACAATGTTTTCCTTCACCTTTTGAGAGCAGTCAGTAAGTAAATGTAGGTACCTATTTAAGTTTCGAGAAAACCCATTGGTACATGACCCAGCCGGGGATCGAATTTCGGACCTCTTTCAATATGATAAGCTGCGTCTTATCCCCGACGCCACTGACGCACTCACTTAAAAAACATCCACATAACATAACATTTTTAAAATAATAAGAAAAAATACAGTTCAAATAAATTATAGATACATTAAACGTAATAAGAATGTTTCAGTAGGTACAATTTTTGATGAAACATAATATGAGTAGGTATGATACATTTTAACGTACGAACAGAGAATAAATCGTGTTTGGACGCGTCCCGAGGCTTCGCGATGTTCACATAAATCATCGCCAACATGCGCCAGTTCTCGATTAACAATAATTTCGTTACCATTCGGAATAAATCTAAATGAACGCGAGCGACGGGCGACAATTCTTAATTGACACGTCGGGTTACTGGACCGTGTGGTGCTTGATGAGAAACCCGATAGCCATGTGGCTGCTAATTACAATCTGACGATCTGCTTGAGCGTAACCACCATTCGTCTTATCGAAACGTAACGTCTTATACGTAACCAATGAGTTTAACGTAACATTCAGTTATAAACATAATTATCTAAAGTACAATTAAGTATTCTAATAAATAAACTAAACTAATTTAATAAAATATATCGTCGTGTTAAAGGCAAAACCAACTAAATGAACAATAGTACATTGTTGTTACCCCAGGGGTGAAAGTCACTTATTTAGTCCCGAGACACGCGTCGAGCGCCAATAGTTCGAGGGACTCTAAATAAGTCTTGAACCCGAGAGAAACACTGTGCTTTTCATTACGAAAAAAGTAAAGATAAAAACATGAATTAGCTAAAGATAAAATGAGTGTTAATACAAATCCCTGCTATACGGAAGTATAAACAAAACTCTACGACTCGAAAAAACAAATGAAGATCGGATGGCCGCTTTCCCATCTATTTTGTTTTTTTTTCTGTGGCCGGCCAGCTATTCTGCCATTATTTTTCATTTCCATCAATTAATAGTACATTACTGCCGCGGCCCCTTGAGTCCATCAATAATGCCTGGTTGTGGCCAAGGCTGGTATAGTACTTTTCTCAAACAAATGCGCGGAAATTCAAACTATTACCTATTTAGTACACCATTTTATTTCATACATATACATTCCAAAATCAATGACGAACAACAATAAATTTCCACGCGCCAAAATGTTCATTTGTTTTTTTTTCTTGCAATTTGCAAGGCAGTTTGGAATTTAAATAAAACTTTTGTTATGTTCCTCCGTGGTTGCCATGGTCACAGGTATAGATATTGCTAATTGCCGGCGTGCTCTCATTTATTTCACCCCCTTGTCACTCTCATTTGACCAATTGTCGATTGAACTCGAAGAAGGTTGTCAAAATAATGTTTACATTTCCAAGCATGTTTGAGAAATAGTACATTGTGCAATAAGGGTAGTAAGTAGGATATTACTAACGAGAGTCTGTTAGAAGCCCGACGCCGAGCCTGAGTCCATATATATAGTTTAGATCTCTACCCGCTCTCGCTTTTGTATTTTTATTTCCAGGATGTACCTATGATGTTACCACAAGGAAACGAAATCCCTATTTCGATGCGCTCTTTTTGCTAGCGATAATATAAAAACAACGGTTATTTCAGCGAATCCCCTTCATAATATGCGGTTTGGGTGAAGACGAGCGGATTTTTTCATACATAATATGTCGGGTGCAAGTTGGAAAGTTAGGAAAACCAATTTCCAGAGACGATTTATTATTCCTTTTTATAGATGAAATTGTTAGTTATTTTGATTTATTAACATTCTGTGCTAGATAAAATAATTAAAACTGAATATTTTTCTTTCTGCCTACCCCGCCAGGGACATAGCGTGAAGATATGTATGGTTCTAGGGTATGTCAGGCGAGTACATACCTAACTACTTAATTGATCTATTTATTTTAACTATTGAGATTTTATATATTTTTAATATTAAGTAGACGAAGTATTTCAGCTGAAAGTTCGTATTATATGCCTGCTGGCCCTCAATCAATAATCAGTTTTGAATTCACTCAAAAAATCGTAGCATTACGAGTAGTTCATGCATGGTATTACTAAAAGAAAAATTAAATAACTAACCTGATGTTCTGCATGGTTTGGACATTCCAACAGGTTCAGATAACGAATTTGGGAAAGCATGAAGTCAAGGTATACTTAGGTATAGTAAGGATCATAAATTCGGTTGGTCATTTGACCTGTTTCTTTTTAAAAGTAAATAAATTACTTAGGTAGTTACCTACGTTAGCAAAAATTAAAAATATTACAATATATAAAAAACTTGTTCTCTCTCTATACTTATATAAATGAATTTACTAAATTGTATCACTTATTAAGCAATTAATTAAAATACAAAACATTTTTCATTAATACGAGAGAATACCAACTTATTTTTTCTTTAATTTTTTTGTTCATTTTTGTTACGGGTCAATACTGTACAGACAATTATTGTACGTCTCAAGCGTATCCACAAGCCCACCTGTCTGCAATCCGAGCGTGCCTCCCGTAATTTATTCGATCCAGTCATTCCTGTCCGATGACGGTCGGCTGGCTGTGGTAACGCGATGGATGACGTCACAATTGCCTTTTCGCTAAGTATCTGCCGAAGCCGTGGTATTCATCAAGTGATTGCTGATAAGGCAAAAGTGATATAACTGTTCGAGGTTTCATCGGGGAATCACTGTTTAGAGGATGGGTGTCCCCTTGACCTAATGCCAAATGGTAACTATTGATTTAGTTTCTTAGATTTTTATTTTAGTATAGACACTGCATCTTTAGACAAAACCAAAAGAGGAAGATACGGTATAGGTACTCTATAATAATGCATATAGAAAACTACGCTCAGTGCATGACTACATGCACACAGACTCACACAGCTGAAATCAAAGTAGTTGTTAGAATCACCAGATTTTATATTTTGGATATTTTCCACTAAAACACAAAACATAATAGAGCAAATATAAATGACAAGCAATCAAGGCGACGTTCCATGCTGGCTGCTGGAGTGAGCAAAACCAAGTACTGCTACTATGGCCATTTTCAGTAGGTAAGTAAGTAACTTTATCTTCCGCTTTTTGGTTTTATCAAATTAATTACGACTAGAACGCCAGAAACGTAATACATAATTACAGCTGGAAACAGAGTAGTTTTAGTTTTTGACAGAATTGACGTCAAAAAGAGAATATTGTATTCCAATTTTGAATAAACGAATTTTGAATTTTGAATTTTACGAGTAGAACGCCCTATACCCACATATTATATATACCACTACCTACCAGTGTCGGTTTAACTTCCCGGGAATATTAAATCTGACTGCATTTCTCAAATGAACGGTACTGTCACACACAGAACGTCTTGAGATCTGACGCCCCCACTGTCTTCCCGTTCCATAACCACTTCCTTTGTATAATTAGGCGGCTAATAAGTCTCTCCCTGGGTTACTCAGTGAACAGAGGGGATGCCCGCGTTGTGAATGAACCTGTCAATACTGATTACTATACCCTACCTACAGCCACGCCATTGACCTTTGGTTCGGGGGTGGCATTATATCGCTTTCTTGGGCGTGCGTCATTGTCTTGATCTAATTTTTGCCAAGTTTTAGGTACTATTTGATAGGAATGTAATCTAATATATTTATAGTTAAGTACACTGCATAGTAAAACTAAGTAAGTGCATCAAAATCTGTACTATAGGTAATAGGTTGAAGTTAGTAGATTAGACCAAATCAATAGTCTAGGTACATTCTATAGGTATAATAGAAATACATATAGGTATGAATTACCATCTGATAAAGTGATAACTGGTGGACCGACGATCTGGTGAAGGTCGCGGGACCCAGCTGGATGAGGTTAGCGCAGGACCGGTTGTCGTGGAGATCCTTGGGGGAGGCCTTTGTCCAGCAGTGGACATCTACAGGCTGATATGATGATGATGATGAAAGCGATAACTTATTACTTATAAGAAAAGGTAGAAACAAAAATTACTAGTAATTTTTTCAACAAGATGGCACTAGGACTTGTAAGTTTGTACTCGGGTTCCTACAAAAGTCCGCCTACAAATAATCCAATATTTAGTTTGAGGGAATAGCGCCCCTAATCGTTGAGAATAAATCTCAATCCGCATTCTATCTCTTTATTGCACATCCATCACTTTACCGAACACTTTATAAAACAAGAAATAGCCATATATTTCTGCGGAGGGTGCATTACTGATGCACTCTATGCGAATAAAAACAATAATATAGACACGCCATTAGGGGAGCACTGATAACTATACAAATATTTTTTCCCATTTCCCCCAGATGAGTAAACTTTTCTAACGACGGAAACGAAAATAGAATACGAAGGGTATACTAAAGAGATGATAGGTTGATCGTAATTATAAAAATTTAAATAATATTGATGTGGTTGATATCATGTACTTAGTACATTATCTTCATACTATATCCCTGACGGGGTAGGCAGAAAAAACGGAGGGCCAATTTAAGTATCGCGATGACACACCTCTTTCACTTCGCTCAGTCTCTCTCTCAAAGTCAAAGTCAACACTATTTTATTGCATGTTACATTATTTACATTATTATGTTTTATTGCATTACACTGGGTACATTTATACAATGTAATTTTTTTATCTACCACCGCTTCCAAGGTGTTATATAGAGCTGGGAAGAAGAAGAACTCTATATAATCATAAATTATTATTTTACAGTAAAAAAAAAACAGTATCGTTATGGTGAATTTATTTAGTCGATCATTGTATAAAATGTAAACACAATATCTCTTAGGTCTTAAAACTCACTTGAAGACGAATACCCAAATGAAACAACTTCAATTATACGAGTAGAAAAAATAAAGCTGAGCTGAAAGTTTTTTTTTGTACAAGTACGTATTATGGAAATCTGAGTATGAAATACGACGATAACAAAGAATAACACTCATACGTTTATGAATGACACATACTCTATCCTCATAAATTGTAATAAAACGTCTTTTTTCATTTCATACGAATAACAGGAAAATTATATCCCTGTTACACTGATATAAAAGGCTATCAGCAGCCTCCATCTTTCCTCACTTTTCTGGCTTCGTACACGAAAGTGGGAAAAGACAGGGGTGGCGAGGCGAGGCGACTAATGCGCACGATATTATTATTGTGGCCAAAACGGCGACTTGGATCCGTCCACAGACGTTCATCTCAGTCGCCTTGCGATGAATGTAACCTACAGACTTGGCTTACATGAAACCAGAAAGAGGAAGATACGCGACTTACTGAGAATGGTCCTACAAAACTTGGTTCATAGTGCAAGTACTTGATTTTGGTAACGTTTCGTAGCCTTTCGTCAAATCCCTTTTCCTTCAAATACCATAACTATAGAGTTTGGCAAATTCCTTTTCGGTCATGTCTATGTTCTTCTCTTGGATATCATAAGCCTTTGAGTATTTAATGCTAAGAATTTCCCTCGTTCTTAATATCTTAATAGAAAATACTGGGGATTTTCCGAATGCTTTAATTTCAACATATCAATTATAGTGTGCATGTAGTCATGTACTACCGAACCTAGTTTTCGTTTGTGAAATGTAACAAGTACTTACCTACCGTATCTCCTTGGTTTCACATTTTCAGCTTGATGGTCTTGATACTTGCACGGATTAATGGCGAGGGAAGGTTGAGTTATGGTAGCCGATTAGAAGAATTCAAATTGAAACCGACAATTAGAAAGCCTAAAAAAAATTCGTAACAGTGAAGTTTTCTATAAATGTCGTCTGATCAGCTAAATTAAGATTAGGCTAAATTTGGTTGTCATTACTTAATCAATTTATTATGCCAACCATCAATCAATTCAAATGTCTAAACGAGTTTGCAAACAACTCTAATCTATAGGTATCATTAAAAATAGCCAAACATACTTTATTAAACTTCATAAATAACCTAGGTACTTTTTAAAATATAATAAGTAGGTGTTTTGATGCGTTAAAACATATTCGAGGAGCAAAACCTTTTAGAGGTAAAAAGATAAAGTTACCGCCTTATATGTAGCGGCTACTGTCTTGTTTGTAATAAATCACGTGTTGAAATATCTGGATAAGATGATAATAATTTACTCAGATTTATCGAACATAATTATGAAGTCAACGCCTGCATACGATTGTCGTCCTCAGGTGACTAACCACTTCTCGATCCCACCGTACGTATGTATCTCATTAATTTTCTAGTTAAATAAAATCAAAATTAACGCTCATTCTTAACAGAATAGATTCTTAAAATAGCATTAAGTTGCGTACGCTTATTTCACTTTCCCAATAAAATGTATTGCCACATCAACGCCGAAATCTATTTTAAATTCAGTTTCAAGAAGTTTCCCTCCACACCAGCAGCGTTCCCTTGTGTTACACTTACCTGGGGCGCGCTTAGATTGAAATTTTCATTTTCTACTCAAAACACATCCGCCCTTCAATCCCCTGAATTCCTACTTTCCAATACGTATAGGTACTTACTAAAATGCAATACAGCCCTAAATTTTTGGTTCCTTGTATGGAGACCCCCCTTAGATTAAGACTTTTTTTAATTTTGAGTATTTGTCGTTGGATGCGCCGCAGGTACGCGTCTTTTGTGAAAATTTCAACTCGCTACGTGTCACCGTTGCGGAGATATACAGCCCTCTGAACATCGGACGGACAGACAGACGGCGTAGTAGCGAAAGCAATAGGTTTTCGTTGCCGAGCCAAGCTCGAGAACGGAAACCTAAAAATAAAACAAATGAGCTTCATAAAAACTAGTTTTCGGCAATTAAAAACTATTTAAATCAGCGACTAATGTTACCGTCATCGCTCAAGGAGCGGTCGCTCATTTAGTAATTCCGATGCTCACGTTAAACGTTGATGCTCACCGTTTCAATAATACCTTTAATCCTATAAATATTGCAAAAAAAATCACCTCAATAGTTGTCTTGCCGGACTCCTGCCACTTCATGAGATGCTCGCCTTTGAGAGACCAGCCTGGAGCATAGCTGATGAGTCCCCCGTTCCCCGCGGGGGTGGCCGCCCCCGCACCCGCCCGGGAAGCATTACCCACTTCACTAGTCGTCGCCTCCGTCTTCGACTTCTTGGGGCTTGTCGGAAGCCGGAAAAAGCTGCGCCCGTGAATCTTGCAACTTTTCGAAGGGGAGAAGAAAAATGAGCTCTTTTTAGGCGATTTCTCTTGCTCTTCGGTCGATTTAGATACTGATTCGGTTGGTTCCTCGATCGGCGCATCTTTATTGTCGGAATGCTCAGCTGGGAGTGCACTGCTGCTGGCTTTGGGTCCAGAGTTTTCGTCGGCGACGAACAGTAGGGTTCTTTGCACGAAAGGCGTGGCTTTGTTATAGAACTCGCATGGTTCAGGTACTTTGAAAGTGGTCGGAATAGTTGTGCGATGAGATTTTGAAAACCGTCTCTCCATATATTTTCTTGCCATGACATTACAAATATTGCGTCTTACTAATTAGAAAGTCCATGTTAAGTATTTTGCTAAAGTCTGATTATCTTTGACGAATGCAATTTCCTAATTCGAAACGTATCACAAAATCTAAACGTCGGAAAAATTACAAGTATTAGAGTTGAAAGAAGGAAAATAAACCGAGCAGAATAAATCCATGGCGACCCCTCGAATTGGCAAGATAGGCGAGTATCTACCGTAAACTATACCCCACCTGCGGGACAACCGAAATGTTAAACTAGAACAGTCATTTAAAATTTTCTAGAACAGATAAATTCGCACGTGGGCAGGATTGAACTTGGCGAAATCTCTAAGAATGGCGCATATATCATGCGAAAAACAATATTTTTAAAACTAAAAAATCACTAACTTGTCTATATATCACTAACATAGTATCTACTTCTAAAATCTGTCGTTTAACAACACCACAAAAAATAAACATGTACGTATTGTATTGTTCTAGTAAGCATTATATAAAAATTATCACACTTGCAATTCAAAACTTTAAAATCAGAAACGTCATTTCCAGTAATTCTATTAATATTCTGAAACGCTCTGGGCGACGGGTTGCAATTTTCACGCGGAGGCTTCTCCGCGGCCTATCGATCGCGTGCGTGGGTAAACACTGCCGTGCCGCCCTTACCTTACCAACTTCACCCTCGCCCAATCACAATCTTTTGGGCATGTAACAAGGCTCGAATTGGACTAACAACCTACTAAGTCTACGTTATGCTCTTGAAAAGTAACTCTCGAAACTTTCATGCGTTGATTTCAAAAATGAACTATTGTCGTTGTTAGATTTAGTACAGGTTCAGGTAAACAATCATTAAGTACTTAAACATACTTAATGTATGTTATAGTCAAAGCCCGAATTTAAAATAAACCTAAGAGCGCTGATCAGACCGAAACGTACTGTTAGGTTCAACTTTTAGAACGCAAAACAAGCTTTCACGGGACTTTATACTTTAAATACAATACAATAGTATTATACAAAACAAGTAAACGTGAAACAGTGCATTTGGTAGTAAATTAAAATATTTTAAACAGACAGAAAACGTCCGCCCAAAATATGAGCTAAATTGCATTCTCGTGAACGTGAACTTTTAAATTAAAATAATATTAATTTAGACTACAGTGAACTTACAAAAATCATTATTACCTAGATTATAAAGATGGTAATACAAGCTCCGAAAAAAAAAGAATGAACTTAAATTCAAAATACAAATATTTAGCAAAAACTTTCGTCAATATAAAAATACGGATACTACCGAACGGAATACTGAAAGTTCCGAACAAATCAGTGCATCAATTGCTAATGTGTGCTATCTACCAGCTAAAATTATATTTAACCGAAACTTTTGTCAGTTATCAAAAAAACATCCAAACTTTCGCAGTTACAGTAGATACTAAAAATAGTGGGATTACCACCAAAACATAAAAAACATTATAAAAGCTTGTAAATAAGTAGAAGCGACTTGGGGCATTGTCAGAGAAGTTATTTGATCCGGCACTATTCCCAGTTGATATTCCGTCTTTTTCTCAAGAAAAGCCCCTCCCCACGTGTGCTTTTGTAAATAGCTTTCCGATGCGACCGCGCTCAGGAGGAATTATTACATTTCGATGACATGACGAATTCGAGATATACGCGGTTCCCTCAGTACACGTATAAATAAGTAAGCACAGTAAACCTATTACATTCATTAATACTTACTTGACGTGGCAAAAAGACGAGTAATTAAAAGTATATTCGTATTATACATAGTTATAACTAGTAGTTCCGTGAGAACAGTAGACCTCGCCAGCCCTTATAAACCAAACCTAAAAGAAACCAACAAAAGTCAACTTTGGAAACAGAAAAAGTACCTACTAAAGTGACAAAAATTAGCACTTTAAAGCTTAATATTTCGCAAACGGATCCCTGAATCGAAAAATGTTTATCACACACCCGCGATATTTTTGAAAGACCCATCCAACGATACCCCACACCATGGATATCACGCGGAAAAAAATAATTTTCCATTTTACGTATGCAGTTCTATGAACATAATTTATTTTTTCAACTTTCTTAAGTCGATCCACTATTACTCAAAAACTAATAGAACCTACTTAGCCGTAATAGTTTTCCTTGTAACTACGTTATATATGCTACTGCCATGAATTTTTTCATATTTCCAGAAGCAACCGTTTAGCTGGCAGGGGGGGGGGACACGTGACTCTAACAAAAATTACCGCTTTAAAGCTTAATATTTCGCCAACGGATCCCTAAATCGAAAAAATGGTATTCACACACCAGCAATATTTTTGAAAGACCTATCCAACGATATCCCACACTATGGGATTCACAAGAAAAAAAAAGTTCACTCCCACTTTGCGAGTATGGTAGGTACTCTAAAAAAAATGTTTTTCAAAATTTTATTCTACTCATTTTGTAGGTTTAATTAATTTATACATATGCCAAATTTTCGTCAAAATCGGTTGAAAAATGCGACCTGTAGAGAATTACAGACAGACAGACAGACAGACAGCCGGACAAGAGCATTTTTGGCCAGTCTCGAAACGTAGACGCTTCGCTCGCTTCGCTCGCTCGGTCAATGAAACGTACACGTGATAAATCGATCAATACATTCAAAACCTCTCGTACTCAATACATTTGATGCGGCGCATGACCAGGTGGTCTTGAGGCGACCCTCTAAGATTCAAAACTGCATCAAGATATTAAATACTTAATAGTCTTCCCTTTGGTTGGTTACGAGTCCTTTCCGCCAAACATAATTTCAAATTATCAATTTTTCACAACTTTCTCTTTAAAATGACTAAATAATTACAAAGACGAAGCGTAACGGAATTTCCAATCTTTCACCGAGCGTAAAGTTTAATGAACTATTCCGTGTGCGAGGTAGATGTCAACAAAATAAATAGATACGAATATTGGAGCTACTGCGCCCGACCAGAAATAGAGCGGCACCCCACCCATGTGCCACGCGCGAACTTGACAATTCACCCGCATGTTTATTTTTACAACTATCTTATTGTATTCGGAAATACTCAGGAAGTACGAGACAGACTCTCTTTGATGTTAGGAAACAATTAAAATTATTCCACTATTTAAAACCCGCTTTCTAATTTTTTCGTTTTTGTAATACAAAGCAATTTTTATAAAATTATAACGTAGCATGTACGTTACAATATGCAATATTAAGCACGCACGAGCAAAAATTTTCGGGGCCTTTTTCAAACATTAGAAATCTTTATAAGCGCTTGGATTTGCGCCAGGGAATGATTTGCGTGAGATCCGACGCTGGCTGTCCGGAGTACGGATGGAGGTCTAAAGTGCCAAACATTCATACTTCTTTGATCTAATGTTAGCTATAATCCAAATTATAACTTTATCATAAAACGTAAAAAACGTTATTTTATATGACTAACTGCATTAATGTTTTTGCTAAAAATCTACTAGGTCGTCTAGTAAATTAGTTTTACTTTGAATAATTATGGACTCACGTGTATTTTTCCGTTAGATAGGTTTATGTAGGTATATACAATATGAAACTACACATTTCTATAAAATCATAACACGGCCAAGTAGACTTAATTAAGTTGTCGCGTCAAGAACCGAATTAAGTTTCAGTAGGGTAACCCCAGGGACGTCGGAGACTAGGGTAACTGTTATAAGTTAAGTTAAGGCGGTTGCGGCACCTCCCCGCCGATATGAGTTATTGTTGTGGTTCACTAGGTAAGCAAGATAAATAATATTTATGTCGCATTTATCACAACGGAGAATATTGCGAATTTGTTCTGTAAATATTCATCTTAAACTTGTAGCTTAAATAATTTCAATACAATCTTTCAACATTGATAGCTCATGAGTGTACACTTAGTGAAAAAAACGTTTATCATCTTACGAGTATAGTACAACTTAGTGAGATTTTTAAACCTTTTCGTTTTAACTTTACCTTACTATTAGTTGACTTTACCTTACTTATTGACTTAGTGAGTGCAACTTAACTTATGAGCAACGCTTTCGACCTGGCTCGACCCATGCGGTTTTTCTATGCTTGGCATTGTGAATCAGTGTGAATGCTTTGTAATTCACGCTGCTGTCATGATTACACAAATGTGCAAGTGTAATTTATGCGTGCACGCAGGCATTACTTCAAATCAACACGTCATTAAAATGCAAATGGCTGCCCTTTGCTGCCGCTGGACGTGGCAGGCGCACAGCAATTATGTGATTATTAGCACAAAGTAAGGGTGTAAAAGCTCTGTACACTTGATCTATGCACGTGCCGTACGAACTGCTTTATCGACATTTCAATCGGTATTTCTTAACGCCTACGCCTTAGTCCTTCATTGGAAATTATAATTGAATGAATGACTAAAGACTAGTTATAGTCGGATTTATTTAGGTCAGGCGTAGCTGAATTATTGATAGGTCATTGCTTGAAATCATGAAAGCAGAGTTAATGTCGTCCAAGACGCAGTGTTTGTTTTCTTATGACGTGGGCGCTATATTATAGGTGCAAGGCCGGGCCCTACGGGACCCATTTAACACAATATGCAATGACTTATGTATCTTGTTATTTCCATAGCAACTTGAATAATATAAACTGAATACCATGGAACTAATATGTACTAGTACGTAGTACATATTAGTTCCATGCTGAATACTTACGCAATTGACAGATAACCATACAAATTATGCATGATAGCGCCGCGGACTCATTTTTACCGTCACGATCTTTACAACGCGGAATTTGTCTAGGTATATGTGCATACGAAAAAGAATACCTAACTATTTTTCGGTTCCCAGTAGGCACGGGTTCTCAGAAAGTGTCGACTAGTTATAAACACGGCGAGCGACCGGACGCGGCGCGCCCGGCAGGGACGCGGACGCCGCGCCGCCGCACTGTTCCGGCGGGTGGGTGGCAATAGGATGGGATTGGACTCATTAAGCTCATAGATATTTCGGATCAGACCGATAACCGCCTCAATGACCTTTTGTACCTTGTGTGATGTGTCTTATCTGTGCGATGCGGGGATTAAAACTGTAGCTCGTTTGAGTAGATAGGTAATAGCGATAACTCTGTATTCGGTAAATGTCTGTGTATGTTTGTTCCCAAATGTTATACCTATACAAAGAATAATTAAGTTTAAATGTAGGAGAACCACAGGCAGATTTTTTTGTTAAAATCTGAATAATATTATTTATGAATTATTTTATTTCCCACTAGCGATCGAATACTAGCTGCTGCCCCCGACTCCGCCCGCGTGGAATAAGTATTTTTTTCCGTTCACGGAGATTGGTTGAATTGAATAGTCGAGCCGTGAGCGCGTGATAACGTGATAAACTCACTCTCTAATTTTTAATATTAGTTAGGATAATTTTTGTGGCTCACTTGAATCTTGCTGTAAATCTGATGTAAGTAAGTAAAAGAAATAGATTACCTACATCAGGACGGAGACAGGCTATTAATAAACTAAACGACTAAACTTAATAGTATTAAATTAATAAATAATAATAATTCGTGTAATTCTGTGCGTGCGGGCGTTGCGTGTGTTGGGCCGGGATTAGGCCGGCACAGACGCTCGCGGGTGTGGGGACAGAGGGCGGGGGGGAGGGACTAATCGCGTCTGACAAGTTCCTGATGGAGAACCGCCTATCCTGACAAGCTTACAACATTGGTTTACAAAATTTAATTTGGGAAGCTTGTATGAAATTTTGTAGGAAACGCTAAGTTCCTACATAAAGTACGTGCCGTACTGCGAATGTGCCATATCACAGAATAGGTAATAGTAAGTACGTTACGTGTCAATATTATGAGCGATTTTCCAGAGTACAAAATTTTTGTTGACAAGTTGGCAAAAGATGGCGTTGCATTCTCTCGACTGTCATTGTCAATCTTTGCAATCGTGACTCTTACATCATCATACCAATATTATAAAGAGGAAAGATTTGTATTTTTGTATGTTTGTAATGAATAAACTCAGAAACTACTGTGCCGATTTCAAAAATTCTTTCACAATTGGAAAGCTACATACGCCCTGACATAGGCTATATTTATTGCAAAAAAATGTCCACCCGTGCGAAGCCGGGACGGACCGCTAGTTGATAATACATTCGAAGTACCATCTATCGAGATATTTATATGTCTTGTTTTAATCCTAGTAACTATTTAATAATAGTAATTATAAATGTGAAATCTCTTTGTATATTTATTTGTTTATACTATTGCATTCTACAATAACTAAGATACTGCAAGATATTTCGTATAAAGTATGGATATTGTACATAAGAAGAAGTTCATGTTTCTATTTTTTTCGAATTTAGATAAGTACATAATTATAATGTTGTGTGGCGAGTCTGTCAGGACCCTGTCTGGTATTAAAAATCCTTCTTAACAGATACAGCAAATAAAGAAATTTCATCTTAGGTACAAAATATGCCGTACAGAACTATTAATTCCTCTGTGGTCTTAATGATGTCAAATGTTTCCATAAATATGCCGCTAATGTTAACCAGACGCGAATTATAGATACAGGGGTCATTATAATAAAAGCAATTAATTACGAAGAAGTATCTAGTAAATCTACTTTAAGCAATTAGGTTACAATAATTTATTACAGTTCCGCAACTTTTTGATAAGTTTAAGTTGTATTGTTTTGACTTCCTTAATAAAATTGAGTGAAATTTGTATACAATTAAGCTAAGAATTTACCGTTGCCAATTTGAGGGTTTTCGCCAACGCATCAACCTACTTACTTAAACTTAACCCATATTTGTGCCTTAGGAACTTGCATTTGATTACACATTTAATCATCTACAAAACCTTTAATACCTAAACCACTGTCCGTCCCAATAAATAATCTAAAAATATTGTCCAACCCCTTTAATGTCAGCGCACATTGTAACCCATAACAAATTGTCACCAATAACAAAACAAGGTAATACTACAAAAACTATAAGTGCCTATGCTATACTGAAAGCACAAGACGCGACTGACTAAACCTATTCAAAAACTATTGTAACTTGAAATCAACGATTGTTTTCAGTGCGTGATTCGCGTTCCCGCCTAAAGCGTTCGCGCGAAGGCTTTCGCGGTGGGCGGCGTTCGTCCTGCGGAGCGCGCGGCTCGCGACTGGGGCGGGATTCGGGATGCCGGATCGATCCCGCCCTGCCGGGCCGGCTGCCGGCACAACCATGCTCCCGCGGGGATGCAGATGCACGCACGATGATTGACTACACCTGGATGTGGCAACCAGGACACCTCGCTTCTTTAGGAGTTTCGCATTTTTGTTTCGGGAAAACGAGCTAAGACTGCTACGCCGTAGCAATGCTAGCAGCGAAAGTATGTGTATTGCCAATAGGCACAGAGAAATTAGGGATATGTAAGTTTTAGCGCTCCATTGTAGATATAAGATAGAAAGAAAGAACAGAGCTCAAGAATATAGACACTTGTCGCTTCTTGTACTCTCGTTCTAATACATTGATAATTTTAAAATAATTTACTGTACAAATGTGAACCCTAAGCTTAAAGACCTAGTGTGTTTATAAGGTTTATTACCTACCTAAACAATAGGTTAAAATTAATCAACCACCAATTTGAAACTGATTTTGAATGCTCATTAATGTTTTTGCGGATCCATGTCACTTCTAGTTTCCATATCACCTAAGATCTGTAAGGAAACAAATTGAATAACTCACAGAAGATCCACGTATTCGGATCTAAAGTACGACGGGCCATCTATTTGAGGTGACTGTCCCTTTGAACGGCATTGAGTCACTCAAAGCGAAGTGAGCGTATTGAGCTGAGCGGATTGGCAATGTTTATTTTATACCTAGACTATGACGGAAGGAGATTTCTTTGCAAAGTGCGTTTCAGCTCAAGGTGAAGAATGTATTTTTCTTGTTAATGCCATGGTATTGCTTTTTATTTCTTTTCATTGAGAGTTCCGTACCCAATTTTTCGTCTGAGATATCAATGTTTAGAGTATTTTTTTCGATTTTTTGCTTTTACGTTGTAAATCATATTGTAAGTAACTGCCTAATATATTTATGTAAAAATGAAAAATCTTTTTTTTATTAGGTAATTTCCCTATTTTATGCCAGGAGTATGGTTTTTGTACCGCCGTCGTCGTAGACGCACGGTTTGACTGATTGGGCCATTTTTAGCTGTCGCAGAGGAAGGCCCGACAGGCGGCAGCCGCTCTCAGAATAGCGCGATCATACTAATTATCGCCCCTGTCATCCGTCATGACGTCCGCAAGGGGGATCTAGATAAATTCTACAGTAATTTAAATGAAATCTTACGCCTTTGTAAATAAAATAAGGAATAAGTAAGTACCTTCAGCTTAATACGCGTGGCTAAATTGCTGTGAATAGATTTATTGAAAGGACCTCTTCAGTGTGAAACTTTATTATTTATGATTTTTAATAAATTACATAAATTATCATTCAATCGCTTATTGTTTGACGTTTGAAAACATAATGGTTTAATATTGCTTGAAAACCAATGAAACAGGATAGGTACTTAATTGTTTTCTATCGTCAAAAAAAATAGGTAAATATTATTTAATAATCCAATTATTGTTGTGCTTACAGTGTCGAATTGGACACGTCTGTAATGACTCTGTAATTGAATAAATTGTTTCGTAAATAAAATTACTAATCATATATATTATTATAAATTTTATTTTACACACACTTTAGGCACTTCATTTAGGTGTCTGAATTTGAAAGTTACATGAATCCTTTTAGGACAATTTACCATTTTCGGGCAAATTTCAAATTATGTGTGCGAACCAAGCGTGCGATCCCATTTGTACATTCGGTTTGAGTTCCTGCTATATGTATATCGGTCGAGACAAAATATAACTTACCTACCGCAATTACAAAAACAAAAGATTTTTTATTTATGCAACAAAAGGCGCGTAAATGGTTACCGATCGAGGTGTACAATTTTAACACTATAAATAAACTCCAATTTATTACCAATGTCTAATTCTTACGCTAACCAAAGCCAAAATAATTAAACCCTAAATAGCTATTTATAAGAAAGACAAAGTTAAATTATATGTCACCCCATTAAGGCGTAAAACAACGGTCTGCCGCGCGAGCCGGCCATAACTCAGCTTGAAGAAAATAATTTACGGCCCCTAATCCCCAACAACCGGAATATTTCAGACCGGATACGGACATTTTACTGTTCTTTATATGACTAGTTAAGTTTTTTTAAAGTAAACTCTAATAATTGGTGTGATTTATTACTTGAGACACGTTACGAAAATAATATCGGACAAAATGGCTGACATATACGAGTAGCAAATCGTTTTATAGGTAGGTTTTGAGTTAATTTTGAATTGTGAGGTTCGTCTGAACTTGAAAGCACTGAAATTGAACATACAGTTTTTTTGTAACTTGAATAACATAATATTCATCAGTCACTTAAGTACAATAAAATTTCGTTATTTTATTAAGTAAATAATTATTAGATATAGGTAATTACAACTTATTTGATTAGATACAACTTTCTATAGTGCATATATAACTAAACATTCGGTTTTCTTTTACATTTCTGGTGAAGCTTAAGCCAGCAAGTTATAGCAACCTATTTAAAATTGAATTCCATTGATTTTAAATTAAACTCAATTTGCATATCATGAAAGTGATTATTTCGCCAATGTTTAACTTTTGTACGTGGCCAAAAATCGGAAAATAGTAGTTATTTTACATCATTCCATTATGTAACTGCAAGCACAGAATTTAATAATGCATTTAGTGTACTTTATGGAGTGTAGGGTGCAGGGAAACAAACTCATAGTTTATTAAACTGAGCAAATATATATCCACGACGTGTGATCCGGCACGAGCGGACCGAATATTTACGATCTACTCGACTGATATATGAACCCGCACTTCCGGTGAAACTAAGGGCTTCGAAGCAAATAGAGACACATATTAACTATCTCTATATGAAGATTCATCATACCAATATATCTTTCACTACAAATAATACATACATTTTTGACATGTTCGTAATTACAAAGAACATTTGTGGGAGACGTTTGTGAGGGCAGGAAATAGGGAATGTGGATGCACCCTCGCTCAGTCGAGAAATAGGCTCTTTAGGGTCCAAGATTTGGCCGGAAGGAGAAATGACAATGCCATAGAGACATGAATAAAATAGTAACGTGCGGTATAATACTTAAAATAATTGATCCTAACTGTAATAATTTTATAACAACCCCGTACCTATCAACATTTCGTCTAGTTTACTGTATCTATTAGTATTTACCGGTAAAATCTAGCATTTAAGCAAGATATTTTTTTCTCTCAAATCTTGCCTCTGTAAAGTGATACCTATTAAATATAATATTTTATTATTTGTTGAGTACTGTGAGTCTGGAAATTTTTGAGAATAATAATATCGACCCGGAGAAGAGATGCTGAGCGTTTTCTTCGGATGCGAAACATCCTATAATTTTTCGCGAGGGGGGCCCACGCACACAGGCACAATGTACAACACATTCATAACCTTCGCATAGCATCGAAACAGACGCATGACCAAGTGATCTTGTACCTATGGCAGAAAGGAACACCTGAATATGGCGGCCCCTCCGGTGTTTCATATGGCTCAAAACTCCAAAATTGAAATGTACCTGACGACACAGTGACATCCAAATTCATAACATAGCTTCTGCTATAATAAAAAGGTTTTCACCTTTTTAGCGGGTCTCGCCGGCCGTAGGTCTGCGTCCGTCGGTAATTAGGTTATGGGCCCCGTGCGGGCGTGAGGCGCGTAGTAAACCCGCCCGCGGGCCCTCTTTACCGGCTTCAAAGCCACTCGATCCTACCTACAGCTGCTACTCTGCATGTAATTTTGCAAACTTTACCTTTCACAGATATGAGTCATAATTTATGACATAAGTATTCCTACAAATAGTACAACAAACAAAAAACAGTAAAAGTCACTTTCCTATGCCAATTTACGGTAGGTACAATTTAAAGAAAAAAAGAAGGAAAGAGCACACTTTATTGACACCATTGCATCATCCAAAACGTAAACACATACAACTATTTAACTTAGTTTGAACGGGGTGAGCAACAGTGTCAACAGGACGCTGCCTCAGCTTATTGCCGCAGGGTAGTCTGCGGCACTGATTTTCAGGCAGAACCTTAGATTTATTTATTTTGCTAGGGATCACTGGGGCCAATTTTCAATCAATTTTGCTATGACGTTCTATATTTAGTCACCGGCATTAATTAAACAATGCAAAGAGAATACCACTAAAATTGTACTGAAAACTGTGAAGCGATTATTACTGAGCCCTGTCCTTTTGTCCAATCTGTAGGACTTTTACCATCATCACTTGGTAAATCTTAGGTTTCAGCATTTGCCAGTTAATTATTGCAGGTGACATCCTATAGTAGCTATAAGTGGGATGGGATTATAATCCACTAAATAGGCTAACGTAATAATAACCTGCGAAAACATGTAACTCAGGGCGGTTTGTAGAGGCGACGTTGCGAGGTGTTTACCGGTTTACTTGACTTGACAACCCTCCGTGAAAGAGGGCCGGGTCCTCACCTCACGTGAGTGTTTGCCCTCTTCGCCCTGCGCTCTCTTTTTCTTTAGAGTTACAAAATCAAATCTCTAAGAACTAGCCTTAATTTTGTTCGGATTAAAATATGGTGAAGTAGGGTATATATACTTTGGTTGAACTCAACTGACAAAGGAAACTGATAACTTTACTATAGGTACTTACGTCTACTAAAAGTCAGCAAAGTGTGCGTCGTACAACATGTGCGGAATCCGTCAAATTTGGTTCTCCTAAAATATCTTATAATTACCCTGAAATTGACTCAAATTTAAGTCAATTTCGAATTGAATTAAATTGTTAATGTGATTATTTTAAGTAATTTTAAGTAGGTACTTAAGATAAAACTTCCGAAAATCTTATTTTACCGTAAGCACCGTTAACAATTTAAGAGCTGTTTAAGAGGTAAACACCTGTTTACCATAACAAAGACAATTTAATTCATCGCATGCGCATTGATAATCATGAGGCAGCTGGTTCTCACAGGTCTGTGATCGGATCGCATGCATTGAATGCGATGCGATTTGCCTAGCGATGCACATTACATTACAAATAAACCCACGAATGTGAACCTACGTTCAGCCATTCCACAACTACCTACTTAGTACACTGACCGTTAACTGAGTTGTTCAAACTACGTAATCAAAGGGATACATCCTATATGCACTTTAAAATTAATTTAAAAATATATATATTTATGGACCTTTAATAGTACATTAAGATATGAGTGCGGTAATTTTCAAAGCGCACGTATGTCATACGACGTTTTATAACATATTTGCGAGGAAATAAATAAAACTCGGAAAACGAATAAATGTTTAATTACTTGTTAAAGCAGTTATAAAAATTTGAACAATTTTTAAATTTGAATAATTTTACTTGTTCACAAATTAGCGATGTGCGCGCATCAGCGCTTTTTTTAGGCCAAAAAACAGCCAGTATTACTTATAAAGAAAATTAATATTTTTGTGTTTTTGTTACAGATAAATTATATAGATATATAAAAGATAAATTATATAAATTTCCAATAGGAGACAGTCCAGTTCCAATTAGAAAGGTGAGCCGTAAACTATTAGAAAAACTAACTCAACTATAAAAAATAAGACGCAGAAATACATAGCTAAAATGCCTAGAAACTATTGAAAATAACGTAAAAATAAGACGACAAAAGTCATAGCTTTGAGCTACACCACAATCCCAGGACGTTTGAGTGGTTATCCTTTAAGTATGCTTTCGTATCATGTCGTGTATGGACGTACAATCTTTAACAAATATTGTTGATATTTTGTGACAGTATTGTTAAACGATGTGTTGGCCTCCCTCGGCGAGCACCTGTGCTCCGCGGACAACTACCGCCAGCTGTCCGCCGAGCCGCTCGTCCAGACGTGGTGGAAGATCGCGAGCAACATGAAGTCGACGTACCATTTCCTGCAAGTGTTGGAGCCGTGGCTGCAGTTTGCGTGCACACACTTATCGGTAATGTACATTTTGTAATCCTATCCTACTTCCTACTAATATTATAAAGGCGAAAGTTTGTAACGATGTTTGGATGTGAGGATGTTTGTTAGTCTTTCACGCAAAAACTACCGAACAGATTTTGATGAAACTTTGTACAGGGATAGCTTATATCCTGGAATAACATATATGCTACTTTTTAACGCGGACAAAGTCGCGGGGCGTCCGCTAATACCCCCTAAGAACAAAACCCCTACATAGAGGGAGCAGGTTCACAATGTACACGGGAAAAACTTCTACGCGGGCGAAGCCGCGGGAAATGCTAGTTGGTAATATTTAAGACTTACTGAGCTATCTTATACTTAATATTTAAAGCTGAAGCACTGCGTTATATACGTTATTTTTCTCTTTTTGGTCGTAGCGTGACGTTAAGTAGTTAGACTTTCTCGAGAATTGGGCTATTAAATGCAAAAAGAAATTTTCAAATCCGACTGGTAGTTCCAGACGTTTAGCGCGTTCAAACAAAAAAAAACGATTTCCTCAGCTTTATTATATTAGTATAGTTAGATATCTTGTCTCGCCTAATCAGCAGAACACAAACCTATTTATTTTGAAGTAGGTACCGAACGCCCTCGTTGATGATGTCACCCAATCTAATACAGATAAAATACAAAATAGTTGTAATTTATTGTCAATATTAATTTAAAGATTAAACATTTATTTATTTTATCTCCTAAAGTTAATTTTATTCATAAAATGTTGACCACTTTCTGACTTAAAAACTCTTTGCTAATCATTCGTTTTTAGACGGAGCATCTTGATAAACTGAGCATTTTACTTTACAATAACGCAGAAGTGCGTAATGAGATACAATACCATATGGAAATTGGTGAAATAAGTGACCCTTTACGAGCAAATAAGTTATAAAAATATTTACCACTTCAATAAAAAAAACTAAAGGACCACTAAAATTTAAACCCCAATTCTGAGCAAACTTCTACGACACCTACAAGTCAAATAGTTATTTCCCTCGGGTCCGTTCGGTCCTATTCCCGGAATTAAACTTCATATTGTTCCATCAAACTTAATAATTAATTTGTCGAGTTCTCTTTCCGATTCCGTTCTCTTTTTAGATAAAGCGCCATCAAGCGGTGGGTAGCGAAACTACGTTGTCAGCGAGCTGTCTACTAATTTCAAGATATAGACAAGAGCCATGTTTATTTTTGAACTTAATTTATTTTTATATTTATAGTGGTCGAAGAGTAATTGAAGAAACAGATTCATATTTACTATATAGTAAAGTGGGAAAAATTCGTAAATAGTTTTGTAACTTTTACATAACTTCGTTCACTTGTCAATAGATGGCGTAACCAGTAGCAATGTAGAATACTTGGCAGTAGCTTGTATGTACCGGCCGGCGGCGGCGACGGCGCTCATATAAATTCAAGTTACGAGCCAACGGCACTAGAGATCTATTGTATAATTAAAAACTGATATTATGAGATGCTTAGAATAATTCAACATTTATGTTCTACGTCAACACTACGATGTAAAGTTTCTAAATTATTTAGCCATGCAAAAGTTAATCAAACACTCACCTTGATTTGCTCCACAGCTTTTTTCGCCAGATCGGGGTCAAGGATGGTGATGTCCAGCTCCGAAGCACATTTCTGGACCGTCTCACTAAACGCAGCTGCGTTCACGTAATGCGACGACTTCTCACTGGTCTCCACCGGAGAGTTCGGCGACAGTATACCACTGTCAGTGTCGCTAACATTCGCCGACTTACGCACTGCTCCCGAACTTTCACCAGGGGACTTAAGAGGTATTCGCGATTTATCGCCACTAGGGGATTTCATAGGTATCCGGGACTGTCTGGACACTTCATTAGGATTAAACCCAGTGTTTGGGTCAAATATAACATAATTATCCTTATCGCATCTGACTGTATTGTTTACTGTCACAGTGTACTTTTTGTTGGGACTTAGATTTAGAAAAGGATCCTCACTGTCTACTGGGCTTTCCGGTATTATGGACTGAATCTTTGGTGTGATTTTCGGCATAGATTTCCCATCGATAGTACGTCTTACGACAGTATCATTAGTAAATTTTAAACGAACGTACTCGTTGGATATGGTTCTTCGAACAGGAGAAGACAATAGAGGCGATGTTTTACTTTCTTGTAAATTGCTTTTGTTTTGAAAGAAGTTGATTTTGGATTTATCCATTGCTCTTCCAGGAGAGAATGGCAATTTTAATTTAGAGGGTGCTTTCTTTTTTTGATTATTTCCACTTAAATCCAGAGATCCTTCTAAGGTACTTTTAAAAACTGGTAAAACACTTGCCCTTTCTTGTACTTTTGATATTTCTTTAGTAAACTTGTGATTTCCTTTTACAATATCTGGTGATTTATTAATCTTTTTAATTGGTGCCGGAGGTTTAAGTCTCCTATCCTTAGTCTTCTTATCAGTAGCAACGGCTTCACATTTCTCATTAATTGATAGGGGTTCACTTTGTTTAATAAAGGTTTTACTACGATCACATAGAAATATTCCATTTTGGGTTGTACTGAACAGGTCGTTATCGTTAGGATTTTCTAGTATGTTATCAATATTAATTTCTATTTCACTACAGTCAGAGTTACTTTTAGATGATCTACTTTCATTGATTATGCATGATATTCTTTGTTCTACTTCCTCTAGTGAATCAGTCTTATCGTCATCTATACTCCTCGATGTTCCGCTGCCCGAGTCCGATGGTGTTTGAGCTTCAAATATTGCTTCATGTGTTTGTACGTTGTGTTTTGAATTACTTTCGGGACATGAAGATCGCCTTCTCTTCACTGTGCCTGTGTCCGCAGAGGACAAGTCCCAGTCTAGGTTTTGTATTGTACATTGAGCGCCATTCTTTTTGTAACGTCTTGGACTTGTCATTATTGGTATATTGCATGGTTATAACACTTGCCATACACTATAGTCTTTTGTCTCGTAAATCATGTCATACCTACATCTATAAAGTTAGGCGTGTAGGTACTGTTGGAATATCGTCCGAAGCATAACGGGTTGGTCGATAGAACTGTTGATTATGTACCTATAGTATTGTACACACAATTTGTGGTCGTTAGTGGAATCGACAATGAACATGTAGCAGAGCTCGATTGTTATCTAATTACAAACTTGACGCTACCGCCGCAGGGGACCGGAGATATTTGTTATTTTCTCTAATGGAACCATTAATTCTCTACTCTGTGACACGGGCTTGAGGATTGTCGTGAAAATATTTCACAGAAGGGTTAGTTACTCCGCTATTCATACACATAGCTAAATTTATCATTTTTCACTAGATAAGGTACCTACGTCCTTTAAGTAACCTTTAGAAGAATAGAAAAATATTACACATTACTACAGAATAAACTTACATATTATTAGAAATATATGTGTACAAAATATACAATGAAAAATTTGAAACAATATACTTACTTATCGGTTTCTGTACAGTAAAACTAGGTAATCGTACACCTACTTACCTAATAAAAGCCCTATGTGTAAATATATCATCATCTGGGTCTCTAAAAGATCTCTATACGCACCTTTGCCATATAGATAGGCAAGACATTTCCGTGCTTCCTTCAGACAGACCGGTGCCGGCGCCGGAAGGTAGTTTTTATGTTCCTGCCTGGCTACGTGCCGTCTTGTAGATAAAAGCTACTATGTATTCTTAATATTTACTACTACAACCTAATCTAAGCTAGATGTATAAAATTATTGTAATGCGTTGTTTCGTGTGAGCCAAATTTTCTTCTATTCTAATCTTTAGGTACATCTATAGCAAATATGAATAAGGTGAATAATGATTTAGAATAAATTTTGTAGCCAGCGGAACAAGCTAATTACCAAGAAAAGGGACACTATTTCTTCAAAAATTTGTTTTATTTCTGTTATTAGACGTACAAAAACCTAAGTAGGTATTTAAAATGTGAAGCCCGTCGAAACCTTATTTTTAGAGGATGTAATAAAGTTTCCAAAAAACAAATTAAATTGCAGTGAACTGTGGCTAACTGTAAAACTAACTGAGCTGCGTTAAAATTAATTACCGAAAAATAAACAGACGAAAGAATATACCGACGTTTTAGTGTTGTCAAATTTTAAATACGTGCCTCTATAATAATATTATGTTTAATAATTCGCTGGGTCTAATATAATACCTCTGTAAACTTTAATGTTAACACAGTATATTATAATATATCTGCAGAAATCAATTCTCAGTTTTAAAACTAATCGATAGATGCCGCACAGTAACTTCATACTATGCCAAAACTACTTAAAATAATAAAGTAGAGGAAGTTGGCAAGAGTTTCTGGCAAATACGTCCCAAGTGTCTCACAGCAGTAACCTAATTACCCGATAAGTAACTAAAGGCAATAAATATCGGAAGACTCGATGAGGGCGCGGCCGGTGCACACTTTATCTGCTCACTTTTGCTACGGGGCGTAGCGCGCGTAGCACTGCGCAGTTTGCATAATTTAATTATATATTATAGTACCTACAATCTAATCTTAATGGCTAATGTATTCGGAGATTCAGCCCTTATGCTGAATTTAGCATTAGTCTAAAATAATATCGTTGTGAATGTTAGTTGTATCTAGAACCGTAAGTGTTTCGTTACTTTGCTTCGCTTTACTAAGCTCTACAAAAATGGATTTTTAAATTCGTTCTTCTACTTCTAGGATTAAAATTACGATGTTACGGGTAAAAATACAGGATTTACAAACAAATACAAAATCCAACAACTTTTGTTTATCAATGTTTAATTTTTATTAAAAAAACGCCCTGGATTTCATAAGAGACTTTTGTTGGAACATTTTATGAAATTGATAGCTGTATGTCGCAGGATTATGATGAAATCGAATCTACATTTAATCATATTCCGTTTTATAAATCAAAATCCTACAATTTTCATCACAACCCGTGACAGGTACCTACAATTAATCCCTCAAAGCAGCTGTTTTTTAATTCGTTCCTACCCTGTGTGTAATATGTAGGTACCGCATACTTAAACGAGAGGTCTTTTAACGATGATATTCCGTGTCCCATCGCACCTCGTGTAGCTAACTCAGAAGTTAGGTCCCCACAATTTATTTGCCCAACGCATCCCTTTTATATCCAACACAAACTTTCTAATTTGTTACGTCGTCGTCGCTGTAACGTTATGCGAGGGACACACACCACACAGTTCGTGTCCTAAACTATACTTTTGGAACCGTTTCAACAGCTAATACATAATTTGGTAATTTATTTTTATATAACTTCAAAAAGAGGGCCGTTATTGATTGTAAAGTACATAAATTATTTAATGTAATTTTTCATTACTCATACTCTGAAAGTAGGTCTGAAGTTGCCTGAGGAGCGGGTTGAAAGTAGTACATCTCAGCCCTAGGTCTCGCTTTCAACTGACAGCTGTCAAATTATATTAAAAAAACTAGTACTATTTTGACATTTCTATTGGACCATGATCCAACTATCTATACAGCCACTCAATTACAGCGCGATGTAAAATTGAAATAACATAAAGTTATGTAATAATTAAAGAATATTTTTAAATGACTTTATTATAATTATTACTGTCAACTATTTCTTTAAAATAACATAGATTTGGGCAAAATATTTACCATTTTTTCAATGATGGAAATGAAAAATAATGGCAGAATAGCTGGCCGGTCACAGAAAAAAAAACAAAGTAGACGGGAAAGCGGCAATCCGATCTTCATTTGTTTTTCCGAGTTGTAGAGTTTTGTTTATATTTCCGTATAGCAGAGATTTGTATTAACACTCATTTTATGTTTTTGTTTTTACTTTCAGTGTATTCTTAATGAAAAGCACAGTGTTTCCCTCGGGTTCAAGACTTATTTAGAGGTTCGTCGAACTATTGGCGCCCTCGCTACGCGTCGGGCGCCAAACCCCGTCTCGGGACTTACATAAGTTACTTTCACACCTAGGTTAACAATGTACTATTGGTAAACGTCAGTGATATGAAGTTTAATTTAAAAATCTACAGCTCTTTGACATTTATTATTTTATCAGTTTCCACGGTGGCGGGCGAAGCTGACAACATGTCATAATGTAAAAGTATCAGATAGCACGAGTGTCAAAATATACAATATTTCGTATAGTTGTTGAAAATATTATCAAATCAATAGAAAATCTAACTAGAGATTTGCGTAGCTCTATTTTCGTTTGCTTCAATAGCTCCTGTACATAAACTAAGTGACTGGTACAGTCTACCGCACATCAGTGGAAACACTTTGACCTTGAGCTGGCCTAGCCTATTAGGGAGTTTTAATACTACGCGAGACCAGTTTATACTGCTTTTGTTACCACTGATGTGCGGTCGACCGTACATATGTAAACAACTCGGTCTAGCTCAGTATGACGCGAATGTAGCAGGTAATTAATTTAAAATTACTTATAATGTTTGTTAAAAGTTGTACATACAATGTACCTTTTCCGGTGTGACCGTAGCCTAATGGCAGTGAGTTCATTTCGCAGACCTTAGTAGCGCACGTGCGCTGTACCTACATGTACGACACAGATATACAAGTTTACAATTGAACTTTGTGTAATTCCACGCCGCATGAACTTTGGGAATTTGTTACTTCGTCTGGAAAGTGAAGAAACAACTCTAGTGGGAATACTATACTACGTTATCAACAAGAATTCTCAGGGCATAAAGAAATGACATAGAGATTGAATGCTGTAGATGCAATAATAAATATTTATTACTGTAAAGTAAATGCGATAGAAATAAGTGTGGTCTCTATATGGCCCAATCAAATAATGTAAATAGAAAAATTCTGTCGCATGTAGATTTCTAAGTTTTTTTTTTCAAAACCATAATTGGAATTGACGTGCGAGAGTTTCACACATACGTTTAGAATTCAAAGCTTTGTCGAAGTAAAAAGGGGATAATGGGACTGTTTGCGCCAACTCCAATTGATGGTGGACTTTTTACATATATTTAATTTATTTGTTTTTAATTTGTGATATTACTCAGGATGTATTATTATTACTTAGGCTACTGTACTAATTGCTCCTGTGATTTTTGTACGAATAAAAATTCTATCAACGGTTTAGACCAAAAAGATCAGAATACAAGAGACTTGTCAAATAAATAATCAAATATCAACGTTAAAAGTAAATCACAAACTTATCTACGAACTTCCCTACTCCACATTCCCAGAGAGCAGCTAAAAATACTGTTTCAAATATTCCTTATCGCCAAGTTTCCATTCCCTCGTGAGCAAAAACAGAAACTTTAACTGCCTCGAACCCCGTTCCCGTCCGTCTTAAGTGATTTACAGGCGCTCTGCGAATATAACCTTAGGAAAAGACCCTCAGTTACCGGGTTACTAGACTTCCTCACCGAAAGACAGCCCTCTTCTTCACGAGACCTGGATTAGAAAAGGACAGCTACTTAGAAGCTTTAGATCGAAATTTGAAACGTGGTTACCTCCCCAGCAATATCCGGCTAAATGGGTCAGGAAGGCGAAGTTTACGTCGCAATTTAGCATTAGGGAAACCGAATAACAATAAAATCTGCTTTGTACAGTCGGAATCAGAAAATTATACGGGCTATTTCCCGAGACGGTGTGTAGACCGCTTTAGGTAACTAATATAACCCCAGTTCGCTTAGTTTACGTTTCAGCTATTTTGAAACAATCCTAGTTACTAACAATTTAGTAAGATGAAGTATGTAAGTATCTATACTATAAGAAAGAAAAGTAAAGGAACCGACTGATACTATGTAGGATATGTCTGGGATGGACACCGAAATTGACACTGAAGAGACTGACAAAAAACCAGCGCAGAACAAATACATGCGGACAAACAGATGCCCTTTTCGCGGCCAATAAACTGATCCAATAAAACTCAATAGCCAGAGTACACAATGGGGTGTCGTCGCAACACATTTTAGCATGGTATTAACACGCTAATATTTTGTCGGAAAGAAATTATTTGCATTTGTAATATGGGGTGACGCCCCTGCGCGGCCGAGTCTCGAGGGAGTGCATTCCTGCACTTGTCTTCACTCACGACAAACACACACATAGGTGCGTACTAAAACACACACGTATATCAAGCTCAGCAATCGTACCAACTATTACATCTTTACACGTTACATTCCCTGAAAACAATAGGAATAAAGCAATAAGCATCCACATTTCTTCAGAATTTTTACTTTCTGATTTCCAACTTTGTATAATTATTAAAGAATTTTGTCAAAGCATCTATTAGGGATCCCTCAGAACGCATAGCAAAGCTTTCAAATCTATAAAATCGTATGTCCGTTAGATGAAACTTGAAACATAATATAATTAAAATTGTCCGAAAATTGTGGAAACTGAATATATATTTTCCGACATACCATTTTCAGAAAAACTATTAAAAAATTGACAGAACCGGTACCGCTTTGCTGAAATTTTTTATTTAATTGGAAGTCCCAGTATAAAAAATATTATATTTGAAACCACTTGAATTATTTTTACAAGCAACGGCATCTTCATAGTCTATGATTCATAGCACTTAGTAATACAGCACGTAGTTAATACAGTTTAGAAAACTGTATTGTCATAGTGTGAGTACTGTGCATGCAATAGGTTCCGCATCCGCACACAGTGACGCTTAAATGCACTTTTGCACTCGTGTGGGGGAATTTTCGATTAAATATTCAGATTAGATTTTTCGTGATCCATTTATCATGGTTTAATTGTGGAGGGGTTGACGCGTTTTATGCTGATGAAAGTGGCGGTCACAGTCTTGGAGATTTGATAATCCTTTGATATGATAATGTAATAAGAAAACAGCGTGCTTTGCTCCCTTATTTGAATGTATCTTGTGATCTTTGAAGGCAGTGTTTATAAATTATATCGAATCTATATGTATTTACTTTTTCAGTGCTCAACAGAACTAACCATTGGAGACTTTTGCCTCTATCTACACAGGGATTGCCATGTACAGTTAGCAATTCCTGGGCATTGCTGATGTAACAGAAAATTGTGTGAACACATCCACGATTTTCGGATTTTTTCCTTTACTTTTGCTGCGATACATTGTTGCCAAATTTCGTGATACTAAATTAAATAAATTATTATAAATAACATTATGTGAAATAATTCCATTTATTTAAGTTAGTATAATTATTAATTCAGTTACTGATTCCTAAAAGAATGGGAAAGAGACTGCGATCAGGAATACTATTATTATATACTATTATATATAGTATTCCTGATCGCAGGAAAGAGAATTACCTACATGACGATTCAAGAGTTAACTCCTAAATATAATACAGTCAAAGCTCGTGAGGCGGCGAAATCCGATTTGTACCATACCGCCCGCCCTATAATTATTTTTCTGTCCCTGCTGCTATCGCGCATACGTTCCATTACCGAGGGATCACACAGTACAGTACGCAGTATAAAACTATGTAGGTTATCTAACGGACCAAAAAAGTCCTTAAATCATAAGCATAAGGTGCAGGTGTGAATTTTACTATGGGGCTTATTGTATTCGAATTCATGTAGCCCATAAAAGTGTATTTTCCTTTAGGCCCTGCAAGGCAGTTTCGTCAGGTTTATTTTTGCAGTACAAGAATTTAAACTTTGTGAAGATTTCTCACACTACGCCTCTACATACAAATAATTAATTAAAATCTCGATAGGTACAACAATTTAACTACAAATTAACGTTCGGTGTGTTGCTTTTTTTCCATCTATGATATTATCCATTTTAACATTGTCTGCGTGTGTCTAATATTACAGTCACGGTTTAAGCATGAAATGCATTCATTACAAGAAAAATTTGATCAGTCTAAGTTGTAGTATGAATTTTTAAAACTACAACCATCATCCAGCATGATAATTTTTAAAAAATCTGTACGAATATCAAGTGATGAGATCTAAACAGAGAGATAAAAACACATTATTGATAAACTTAAATTTTTTGTAAGACTACCTACAAGTAAAACCAACACAAAATGCTTTGGTATATACATTTATGCCTATAAACATTTAATTATATATTAGTGAGTAAGCCTAAATAGAATTTGACAGGACTTTACTATGTCGTATATTTCTAACGATGAGAGTTAGCAAGGGTAATTGCAATAGTATGCCACTCAAACCCAATATTGGGACTGAGTGGTACCGAATGGGGTCCCACAAAACCCTCGGCCGCGTCCTCTTTCTATTTATATGCAGATTCCATGGCGGACCATAAGTTATCCGCTCGGATCATATCCTTAATGATACCCGCATGGATAAGGTAAGCGGGGAAGGGTGCATTTTCTCTGCATTGGAACTCTGTCACTGCACGTGTTGGAAGCAAAAATCAACGGTGCAGAATTAATTAATGGCGACATGTTGTTTTATTATTAAAAAGATATGGTTGCATTAAAGGGATTAATTTTGTTTTAATAAATGCTGTAACATAGGCACAGATACGCATAGATGTATGATGTCGATGGCTACATTATTAACGTAAAAATAAAACTATTGAACGAGCATACCTATTGGGTTACGAGTAGGTAAGTACCCTTATTAATGTATGAAAAACGGTAGGTATAAATATGTAACTCATCCGAAAATAAATGATTTAAATTTTTTCTTTTTATTTACATAAAATCGCAGAGTACTATATATTTTAAAGATTGTTCTTGCGGTTTAATTATTACAAGGTAATGTAAAAATTGTTGGTGTAAATTACGATTAAAATATCTTGCACAGTAAGGAAATTTTGATTAAATTAAACGGCACTAGGAAGGGGAAGATCGAGGGAAAATAATGAAAATATAGGCGAGGGAGAATACGCGGCTCCGATTACAAGATTGGCTAAACTAAAAAGTGAACCCAAAAAAGCACAATTTTTTATTTAAAAGTTCGTACCAGTAAATTAGGGACCTAGGTATTGTTTAGTCCATATCCTAAGTGTCAGATCAAATTTCGATATTTTGATCGTGGTAGGTAGGTACCTAGGTGCATAAACAGATAAGTACCTACCTAAGGTAAGGCTGATGTCGAGACTTTTGACATGAAAAGTTTGTAAATTCGGCTACACCCGAGAAACTTTAAAAAGCGTTGCCGATAAGATCTTGACTCGAATTTTTTTTACAGTTTGATATCACTCTGTATTACATAAATACATAAAATGATCATAAAAAATATGCGTATTTTAGAATTAAGGGAGGGCAGGCCAGCGGCAACTAAGATATTTCAAGTAAAACATCTTCGACTATACCGAGTCCAGCCCATTTTGTCAAACATCGTCAAGCTATAATTTAAACGTTACATTTTGTAATACATCATAACTTTACTAGTTAGGTACTTACAAAAGAGATACATCCAGAGTGTCCATTCTCAAGTACTTTGTTATTCCATCCATCCTGCTCGGGCAATATGTAAATACTTCAACCGGGCCATCAATCGTGTGGACGTCGGGCGCAAGATAAATAGTGCCTCTGACACGGTGCAGCAACAAGGGAAACAGTTTTTATTTTTCACTAGTATTTTCCGCTGTTTCAAATTCGAGCGAAAGTCACCACAGCTTATGACCATCCAGCCTTAATTCGACACAATCATGTGGTGGGCAGTACTCGTACACAACAATTATTTCTGTACAGTCCACAGAAATAAATTGTTCAACGGTGATGGAATGGTATAAAACCGCGCCAATATAGACGCCCCTCCGCCGCGCCGGTGGACTGACGACCTAAAGAAGGTGGCCGGAAGCGGCTGGATGCGGAGAGCGGAGGACCGGGTGTGGTGGTGTTCGTTGGGGAAGGCCTATGTCCAGCAGTGGACGCTAAGAGGCTGAGATAATGATGATGAATTTATTAGTTAAGTAAATATGGAAGTTTAGTTAGGTAATTCACATATGTTTAAGTCTTTGTTTAGAGTTTAAGATATGTAACAAAGAGAACGGATAATTATTAACTTCTTGCTTCAGTGAGCGAGGTAACGTCGCCAGTGTTCTGGAAACCATGCTATGCACACATGCACGAGCTGGACGACGTGTTCGTACTATGACGTGTTTTTTTAGGTAATGAGGTATAATTAATGTTACTCATTAATTTTAGTTTAGTATAAAGATATACTTCACGCGTTGGGTACTTATATAAAACTTTGACTTGACCAGTGGCGTGGTGGGAGGCGTGGTGAATCCGAAAAAGCTGTAAAACAATTATTGTGACCGTTCAATCTTGATTTATTTCTGTGGTACAGTCGCACCGTTTCGCAACGTCTTTATTGCCGCATAAGTCAAATCGCGCAGAAAGTGGCCTGACTAGAGCTGACTCTACCCAAATGATTTAATTTCTCACAATACGATATTAAGCCCTGGTATTAAGTTACGTGAGACGGGCTAAAGGTCAGACAGGTCGCCGTAAGCCCAACTGTAACTCAACAGGTATTAACCCTGATCCAAATGACCGCTGTCCGCCGGCCGGTAAGGTCATAAATTAACATAACATTCGACTGCGCCGGACAATTTATGTATGATCCCGTTAATTGCTTGACTATAACGCTAGGACAATAATTACTTATTTAAGGAATTACTGTAGGTAAATTATCTTAGTCACTAGCTCTTAGAGTTTTTAGAATAAAAATAACTGAACGATTACCGTCATTTCAGGAACAAAATATCAAGTTTCTAGACCCAGATATAAAGTTAAGGTGGTTACAGCAATTGAGTGAAAAAATATATTAATTATAAGAAATTTTAGTAATGCACCATGACACCGTACCGAAAAGAAGAAGGTACGTTACGTAATTACTGAAAATGGTCCTACAAAACAAAGTACCATGTACTTCGTTCTAGTGAGTCTATCACAGAATGATGGCTAATTTGCATCCTCGTTATTACTGATAGTAGAAAATAATAAGTTCTATTGACTAGAATGATAAGTTCTGACGATTTTGCACGTGTCGTCCCTCGAGCCTTGTTTCAGTTTATGAAGTGTAAGAAAAAGACTTTCTACAGACACATACAGGGTTAATTGTACAATGATGGTTTTAACCACTTTCATTAGTGAGAAATGTTGTCTTATCTTTTCCTGTTACGAACATAATAGACAAGTTATCTACTTACACACTAATAAATAGCTGATCTTTGATATTAGCTACTCTACAGCTCTTTACATAATCATACATTATATTATCTGACTACTATTATCTATGCGCAGAACCGATACTTCGTAGGTACATCTGCTCAAAATAATTTGTACCCATCGGTAGATCAGGTACCTATAACTTGAAAAAGAAATGGATTATTGATACGGATCTCAGACTAACCACTTACAGTTTTAAAGTTAGGCAGAAAGGGCACTTAATGTTAGAACCAAGAAATTTCTTGCCCAAGTAATAGCGCACGAAAGCGAATGTAATTTCGGAAAATGAGGAAATTAAAATGCATTTCTTTCATTCCACTTGCAAAAGCGTCTAAAGTACTGTTACAATACGCTGTGCGTGTACAGAACCAATTAAAGGAACCGGTTAATTAAAACAGGATATATTTACGAACGCTGAGACAATATGGCGCCAGGGGTTAGCAATAATTTATGATCGGCCTTGGTATTTACCCCATTTTGCATCCGAACTTACATACCTAGTTTCAGTTTATTTGGCCGAGTTCCGTAAGGGGTACTACCTACTACCTACTTTTAGAGAGGTTTAAAAAGTGAACGGAAGTCTAAATTTGATAAAAATCGGACTCTATAGATTTATAAGATTATTTATTTATTTGATTTATTTATTAGATTATATATAATAGTCATCTATTAAAGTCGTTCTTCCCCTGGACCTTTCCTGTGTAAAATTGCATGGTAAAGAAATATAATTATAAAAACAGATAGGTACTTAAGGTAAACTGAAAGAGACGGACTAAAGTATGCTAAAAAATGTATTCTCTATTTAGCTCCTACTGACACTATCCGCCCAAAGAATACTCCCCAAACATATTATTTTCCTGAAATTTTCTTTCAGGAAAACTAAAATTGACGGATACCGTAGGTACGATGCTTTGCCATCTTTTTATTAATAATATTAACTTACACAATAGGTAACTGTTGTAACGGAACAGGCTTCAATGTGAAGGAGTTCGTCACTTTCCCAAATTAATTAATCTCCAAATCAAAGCAAAGTATCGAAAAACCGTACAACTCTAAGTTAATATGAGGAAGACTTAGGTTTAATGATGATTATGACCTTTGTCACAATTATGAAAGGGAAAGAAAAAAAAAAGAAAGCGCGACAGGGCCGGATTTCGTAGCGTAATTAAACCATTTGTACAATAATTAATGATTTGTGGTATTATTGTCGAAATGCCAGTATATTACTCGGAAATACTATAATTTTATCAACGGTAATGTAGAAATAGTCTCAATTTCATTAATTTGTTCGAAAACAAAGGATTTCTGAATATTTTCTGAAAAAGTTAAAGAAACAAAATTTCACTTTCAAGTGCAATTTTGTTTCAATTTAAAACAATATCGACCAGAAACGAAGCGTGGTATAATTCTAGGCAGTAGTAGAATTTTAATTTCTATAATAGACTTTCTGATGGTCTGAATACAACCCCGTCAATCGGGACCGCTATGCGTTTTTCTGATTGGTCGCGGCGACCCGGGTCGGTAATGTCCGAGGTAAGAAGATGCTTTGAGCTGATTGGTCGGGGGGGACCCGGACCGATAATGGGACCAATATTTGAAAAAATGTCATAAATAGAAGTGGTTGCGTACTTCAGAACAATTAATTTTACGACGTCGCGCTGAAAGGTTCTCGTACGAAAGTTGAGTTTCGAGACACATCGCGTTGCAAGTTGAATTTATTTTACCAAGTGAATAATTGTGTTACGCTAAAGTATTAAATAATTATATTCGCCCTACTAATGTCCACCGTTTGGACTTAGTCAAAAATACAGACCGCCAAAGAGGATTGCAGTGTGATAACGTCCATTTGTGGGCATAAAGTGTTTCAGAAGTGAGAATACAAACCAAAACCAGTGCTAAACCGTTTTGTTTCAATATTCAATGAGTGTTGTTGAAAATAAATTAAAGTCAGTGCGAATATCAATTTGTGTTTGCTATGAAATTTAGTTTACTGAGGAGTCACGACATGTACTTCCCCACAAATGAAATGTTGAATTAAAAGCAGTGTTAAATTCAAATTGCGCTTCTAAATTCAATAGTATTGCTCGAAAGCTAAGTCTATTTATTAAATTCATTGCAAGTGCGGTTAGCAAGCTGAATTGGCTGTGGACAGCTGTCCTCTGAAGCATCATCGAGACAGCGGGTTCTTGGAGTTGGAGACAACGGGTACTTGGAGTTGGAGATAACGGGTTCTTGGAGTCGGAGACTGCGGGTCGGCGTGTGCTGATGAGATATCTCCGCCCGTAGGATGCGGGTGTGAGAGGTGTCTCATCATGGTGGGAACCAGTGAGCAGCAGAGGATGCTGACAGGAGAATTCTGTGAGTCTGTTCCATGTTATAACTTTGAGTTAGATGACCGTGTTTTCAGGAGAGCTGATAATACTGCCATCGGAATTTATGTGTATAATTTGTGTGAATAACTATCAAATTGTGTTTATTTCATTGTGTGTATTTTCGTGTGATTTTCTGTGTTGTTTGTGTTATAATATAGACTGTGTTTTAGGAAAGTGAATAGCCAATAATATTTTAGCTAGTGTTTAATCATAAATGCGAAACTCCATTTTCAGTCAGTTATCTATAATAAACCATGCTAAAATAAACTAAATTCTGTACTAGATATTATGAACTAGCCCTTTAGGATGCTCTAGGGTTGACTGGGAGAAATCTTATGTGGGATAGGTCCGCCTTTGTGAATGCTTTTGCTCCTACTTGATAATAGGTCTGTGCGCTCTAAAGTCCATTATATTCAGATAGAAATTACTTTGCGTTAAGACATGACTAAAACTCAGTGGTAAGATTGCTTATGCCCACTGTTGGAATAGGATTTGCTCATGTATTAAGATAATGATTGATCAGTCCATTCCTAAATGTTAGTAAGAATAAATAGTATCAAAAATAGCTAGTCAAATAAACTAGGTTCTGTAGGAGACATGTACAATGGTACCTAGTGAATAAAACAAAGTAAATAAACTTTTATTTAATATAAATTACCAAGTATATATGCGAGACGTATCATCTTAATAATGCCATCAAAGTATTATATATTTATTAAACCAAATAACCATTGGGATTACAACTAGAAAGCCTTATCAAGTTATACAATCATATTACTAGTCATACAATGATTTACAGTATCGCCTGAAGTTGGCTAATTAATCAAATCTTCACATATTTACCTAAGCTCAAGGGCTGAAGTATTTTATTCTAAACTGCTTGACCTACAGTCATTAACTTGTGACAACTGAGAAAGTTCAGTGGTTGACGCTCAAGGGCTGAAGCTGAGTCGCTAGCAAAATGCTACTGTTTTATGAATGTAAGTTAACTGTGCGAATAATTAATCGTTATTTATAAGCTGACAACTGCCTGAGGCTTTTCTGTAACATCCTACTTATCAAACTATTAGGTAGAGCCTGTTATTTCATGTCATTTAACTATGAGATGGATCCCAAAGTTTATTAACATGTATGTAATATCGTGTAGTGTTTCAATCTTACAAGCCTACGAAGGCAGTGGAATTTATCAATATATAAGTATTCATAAGAAGGTTCTTCTTGTACCTTCATGCCTAAAACGGCAAAGTTGCTTTACTTCTGTCTGTACTTTGTTGAGTCAAGTGGCCTCAAATTCAAATGACAGACATTAGTATTTATGTGAAAGTCCCCAAGACTTGGCGTTCCATTATCAAAAGGGTGGACAGGTGCAAGGGTGGGGAAGGTGGAGCTTGCATAAAATACGGAATAAAACTCTTGGAATTTCAATAAATACTTATGTCTTCCATATTTATAAATATTGATTCTAAATTTTAACCCAAACTCACTCTTAAATGCTAGGAATTATTTTAGGATTAATTTCAGATCAATAACTATTATCTATCAACTAATTAAGTGCGTATCTTCAACTAGTATCAATTAAACATTAAATCTCTAGCTTGCGTAAGGCATCATATGCTTATAATACTTACTGAAAGGTTTGAGTGATAAAACTCCAATGTTTGCACTAGATTTTATAACTATTATTCGTATAACTAAGTAGGAAAATGAATGCAGGTCATTGGTATTTAATGTAGGTTTATTAAACTCAGAACATCTTTGTTAGGACACTCATTTCGATAAAAAGAGTCAGGGTTACTTCTATACGGTCACTGCGTAGAGTCCATTTCACTAGACTAAACGATCACTTGCCAATTCCAGATTAAAAGGAAACAATATCTAGGTAGAACGGTTTTCATGAGCGTAATGTAAAGTTAGATGTGTGATAGGGTCATATAGTAGTTTCAGAGAGTATATAGGATAGGAGGGGTTTATAAGGGGGGGTTCAGTACAATATGGGTTAGCCATTACCAGGATATGTCTTTGAGTTACTATGGTTATATTTCGCGTCATGAATTGCAGTTCTCGCTTGGATTATGTTTCCTTTTGATCTGGATTTTAGTGTCAATAATTTATTATTGGCACAATTTGTTGCTGTTAAAACGGATATTCGAAATGACTTAGAATTTCACAGATAGATGCCATGACGATGGTTTTGATGCATTCCTTGGTACAGTTTCTGTCTTCTGATGTTATTTATTACGATATTATTTCTTCCAATAAACTTCACGTAACTTTTCGGTTTTATTCGGTGTTTTAGACAATATTCGGGCTTGTATGCAATGTAGGTAATTCTACTCGGCAAATTATCCTTTTCATAATAATGCCGACGCCGGTGGCTTCAAAATGTTAGAATTATCTTGTATTTGCTTGCGAAATTCTTCTGCTGCTTTGCAGAGCAAATTCAGCGTAATTAAAGCCATTTATATAACTTGTTGATTTGGTAATTTCTTGTTGTTCTGAAAATTATGTAAATAGGTTAGAATAATTGTTTTGATATCCGAGAAAGTTGCGTTATCGGTAGAATTAAAACTTTATTACCCACCGATAGGCATTTGTATTTCACTTCGGAAATATAGTAGTAATGCGGGTTCCCGTACACAGTAGCTTTATTTTATATTTGTAATATTTATGACAAAATGCAAAATGGACGTCAAATTTGTGTTTGTTTGTTTTGGCTTGGCTTGATTGACGTGATAAACGGACGCTTAATTGACCGGAACCGGAAATATGACGTATGGTTACATGTCAAATTATTTTATTCTAGTGTTGCCAACTATTATGAAGGCACTTTCTCCCAACAAACTGTAATTACACCTTGGCAGAATTTGTCTTGTAAAATCTGTTTGTCTAAATTAATTATTTTTAATAATTTACAATTTTGGAAGTTATATTTTTAGAATTAAACAATAACTTTGAATTACTTTTTCCTGTGAAAACAAAGAAGGAACTTAGAAAATTCATTTCATTTCTTGTATTGTGGTTGTATTTACTCATAGCTCTATGTTATTAGATTTGCTGCGCACATTTAATATTAAATCGTAAATTTTTTATACGATAAATAAAACTTAAATTATGGCGAAATTTTATAAAATGGCAACTTTGTTTACATTGAACCATAGAGATCATATCAAAAATAGAGCAATCGAACCAGAATCAATACACCGTCTAGGTTACTATTTGTTTATGGTATGTTGGTAGATTTATAACGTTAGAGCGAGTCAGATAGAGGAGCGATATATGGGAATGACACGGGGGCGTCCCGTTTTGCATCATTGTTTGTTGCATCTGATAAAAAAATAAAGCGGACGTTGTGTCGTTCAAAATATTTTACGGCTTGGTAGCTAGTGAGATTAATCCACCCAACTTTAGTTTCCAGTACGTTTTAATTGTTTAAGATAATCAACTTTTCCATAAAATAGTTTTAATTTGGTTTAATCGGGTCATTTAAATTTTTACACGGATACGTATGTTGATAGTAATAACAAAACCGGGAATTTAAAGTGCAGTCGCGAGTGTTTGAGTGAATTAGTGAAATTATCATGAAAATTCGAAACCGTAAATCGCCAGCAAGTTATATTGAGTGAAATGAAGAAAATATTTGAAGAATGATGCACCTAGCCGTCCCGGGATGTTATGATGAAAACCAAAGTTAAAATCAGCCTACACCTAGTAACTATAGAAGATTCGAAAATTACATTAATCTGAAATCAACTGTGGCGCAGTTAGAGCAAGGGGTCAACTTCATCAATGAAGAGGCATCGGTCGCAATCAGAAGTCAACCGTTAACTTTAAACTAATGGATTTTGTTATAATGTGTTAATTTAAACTTGAAACTTTACTATCTTGGCTTAGGCTGTATGCGTATAGTATTTTGGGCAAACAAAAGTAGAATTTTATCAATAGTAATCGATAAAAGTTTCACTACTTATTTATTTGTTTATCTTTATTTGTGGATTATGTCGCGCTCACTAATCACGATGAATTTAGTAATTCGGAATGTGAATATTTTATTAATTAATAGATTCAAGTTGTATACCTACCCATTTATTGTAAAACTTTGATTATTCTTCTGTCTAGTCAAAGCTTTGCTACCAGGACTTACCTATGTTGAACGCGAGGGGGCGTTGTACTATAATTGTTAGATATTTACCTACGTAGTGAGCTAGAGGGCGTTGTACTATAAATTAAAAATAGAAATTTCATTTAGCAACTAATAAAATAATGTTAATGTTATTTGGTTCCTAGGGGTGAGCTGGCGACTGAATAAGTAATTAGATAATCCTAACTATCACGTGTGTCGGATGCGAAATTTAAAAATAATAAAAGGTATTGAAATCGCGCCAACCTCAGGGGGCGAAAGTGTGGGTTTCTCGTACTAGTTTTACCATTTATGTCGGACCTCTCGCTCATTTGCTCTATGTCTAAGCGTGAGAAAAACTGCCGGGAGTATTCGGAACTATTCGGTTTTTTTTTTTAAATGGCGTACGTGATGGGTATTAATAGCGCCAACTTTTGAAATTTGCTACAAGGTTATCGAATTAAAGCGTAATTTGTATTGAACTTCCACTTTGTTTAACATTAAAAGGTGTAACAGTTAGAAATTAGAAACTTAGTATAATTGACCATGTTGTCTCTAGATATTCAATGAGAATGCAAATTAGGTATCTACATATTTGTTCTAAGTAACAATACGTTATTTTACGGCCTAGGGTATGTAGGTATATGTAGTCATACAATAGTAATTTGTAATAGTTGTATCAGTAATTGTTTTGGTACTTGCGAATTTATGATAGTACTGTTTATTTGTTATGTTGTCATTTTGACACTGATTGAGAATTTATCGGATTGATGCGATGACATGATGAGTGTGATATGATTGGATTGATAGGTCAGTGACCTGAAAAGCGCGCGACACTTTTGTGGATTTCGATGTTTGTTTGAAAATAAAAGTGCTATGCCGTGCCGGTCGCGATATAACGGTTTGATAAAGTGATGTATGTGCATAAAGGGAATGAGAGGACTTTTATTCCGGGTGAAACTATGTGCAAATTGAGTAGGTTAGTGTAGTTTACTCTCAGAAAACCAACAACGGAATTTGGTATGTAAAATTACATTAATTAGTGACGCCTTGGATTTTCGGATAGTTACGACTTAGTGAAGGGAAAGAGGTGTGTCAGGGTCGCGATGCTTGGCGCTCCGTTCTTTCTGCCTGACCCGCTGGTTACATGGCGTGATACATGTGCATGTATGTATGTACAACTTAAACTTAGTATTTTTGGAGTTAAAGGTAGGTAAATCGAAGATATGGTCTTTTACCATAATCGTCGTAGGTACTAGTGACGACAATAAACTTGTAAGGTAACTTTCAATATCGGACCACTAGTGAGTTTTGAATTGTGTGTGCGCCGGTTCAATTTAGAGTTCAAATCACATACCGCCTAAATTCAATAAATCAACAAAGTTTGGGGACATTGCTGTAGTAGGTAGCTTAACTTGTCGGCATTCGTTCTCGACCGAGCTGAAACTGGACGTGTAGTCTTGCGGAGTTAGACCAAGACATTATTTCATAAAGATTATCATAACTAGGTAGTTTGTATCTCTGCACCTACTGCCTAGATGAAGTAGAATTAAATTATTAATGTAGGATCAGTGATTTCATTGCGCAGTAAGTAGTAATATTAGATGCAAAGTCTAAAGGTAATCAGCAGTCTAAGTTTTGTGCAATTTATTTATTCATTCTTATAACTTAGTCAACTTTACTGGCATAGCGAACAGATAGGAAAAGTTATAATTATTCAAAAACAAACTATTTTAAGTATTTGAATTGTTTTGGAAAGCGATAGGTTAGTGTGCCTAAAACGTAGAGGAAGAAGTGGAGAAATAGAGAATGATAAGTTACGGTAGTTTAGTCATTGTGTGACCTAGTCACAGCATGTAAGCGATCAAACGTAGAAGTTGTGGATTCTGTAATTCAGAAATCACAATTCCTTGGGGTAATATTTATTATAGGAAATTAATTTGATATTAATTCTAATTCATAATATTGGGTAAAAGTTGAGATTGGAAATAAATAAATAAAAATTACTTTTAATATTTATGGGTCCGAGCGGTTTGTGTACTTTGCTTAGTAATATGCAGTATGTATATATTATGCATTTCAGTGTGTATATCTATCTTTATCTCTGTCAGGTACCTACTTAAATAAATAAACCTACTTACTTAGCTAAAAATTAATAACAACAATTTAATTTTGGTTCAAATACGGATGTATAGGTTAATTGAAGTTTTGATAGTTTAGATAGTTAATTTTTATACCTACTAACATAAAATAAAATCAAAATATAGTTTTTAAGAAAAGGTAGTTGAGTCAATCAATATAGAAAGTGTCCACCTAAGTTTCAATTACCAAATGGACCCAAATGCATTCGGTTGTGCTATAGGGCGTTATTTGTAAGCTTAGCAAAAGGTCTGTAATCTAGCAATTATTTTTAGAGAATGGAGGATAGAAAAGTAATTTATCTAGGGTTACCAGTTATATTTAGAAATATAAAATATATTTAAGTATTTTATTTAATCTCCATAGCGTTCGGTTAATATATTATGTTCATATCCTAGATTCTAAATATCATGGGTAGGGTAACCATATGTTACAATATATGGGTAGGTCTAGTTTATGAGTATTTATTAGGTTAATAGAATGTGCGGAGTACTAAATATTGGGTTTTTAAAATGTTGATGTTTTGTTGAAATTTAGTTATGTTTTCTTGTAGTTGATGATTTGTTGAATCATGTCCTTGCTATGAAAATTTTTGACAAATTAGTGTAGAATGTTAAATACTTTTCTCGAGTTAATACTAAACACAAACCAACATCTTAGATTAAATTGGCAATTGCTACAGGGAATATAAAAATCAAAATCATTGCTTAAATTAGATTTTTGCGATTATACTTGATTTATGGTTTTAATAGTTTTAGCTTAATGATTTAATAGTTTAAATTTTGATCAGTGTTTCTTACTTCGTTGGTAGTAGTGGAGTATGGCGAAGCCAATAATTTCTGATTTTATTTATGCAAAGTTTATAATTTATTAGATATTTGGAAAGATAATGAAAAATTTAAGTTAAAATTCGCGAATTATTTACTGTCGTGTTTGATTGGGGTAAATTCGGATGTATTCTAGCAAAACCCGTGGGAACTACAAATAATTTTAAATTTAAACAGCGTTTTCTGATTTCGGGATTAGATTGGTGTACGGAGGCCTTAAGAACGTATTAAGTGATGCTTAATTTGAATATTATACGGAACTAATACCAAGTTATAAGTTTTCAGATCTTTTAGATAAAAATTAATGGGTACGCAGGGGAAAAGGAGTGAGTGATGAATATACTTTACATTATTTCACTTTAATTGTTAATGACATGAAATAAGGATAAGTTTAAGATTAAATACTAGTTGGTAAACGATATGGTCTTTGATATAACACAACGGAAGGATGCAGGGTTGTGTTGGTATTTTCCAGGTAACAGGTAACGGTGTGGTAAGGGTTATACAGAAGGTAACGAATAAATAAGGTTAGACCAGGGAGAGTTCTTAACATCCGTTGTGACAATTAAATATTGCTAGAACTTTGGTTCTAAAATTCTGTGACTGTAGGGGCGGTATCTTGTTATGGTAGCGTGGTATAGCGTTTGAGGAAGGATAATTTATTGAGAATGATGTATGTAACCAGTTACTAAATACAGTAGGACTTGGTGATTTATGTAATATGAATGAATGAGGACAGTAAGTCTATCTCTTAGGGAATTAGGTTTAACAGGACCGTAACGGGTTAACGTTTGCTGCAGTCATAGGAACTAGTTTATTGACATTTGACTTATACAGCTGACATTACACTCTACAAATGGGATTTCCTTAAAAGTTGATGTTAGGTATTAGTATGTCAATTCGTCAGTTTTTGGCAAATTGTCAAAAGTCCAGGTTTACTGGGTATTTAATGGAATGCCAGTACTCACACGCAGCAGCCGCTATATTTTTCCTCGACAACTTACGAGCACCGGACATGGAAATTTAGTGTAAAGCAAGAATCTATGAATCTGAGTTGAGTCGAACATGGGGAGGCAGTGCCGAGGCTATTAAAGTCATCTCAGTCTGAGAAGGGGGTTCTTATCGAATTCGTATACCTTTAAAGAACGGGTTGAATGAGATCAAGAATCTTTCAAAGGAATGAAAATGCCTCACAACCATTTTTCCCTGGAAAGGCTGGGATGTCCTTGTTGAGGTAATGTCTGTTCATGAATGATGAGACTGATCCAAAGTTTTCGAACCTTTGCAATGCGTTTCCATACGTACTGGTTTAAAAACACACAACAATAACGAGCTGAGAAAAGTGTTAACAAACTAAGTAAATTAATTTGTGAAAATAATGAGAGGGAAGAATTCTCTCCGGTTCTATATCATATTGCTATAAAGGACCTTTAATAATTCTTGGGGGCGGCTGCAACGGAACAGGCTTCAATGTGAAGGAGTTCGTCACTTTCCCAAATTAATTAATCTCCAAATCAAAGCAAAGTATCGAAAAACCGTACAACTCTAAGTTAATATGAGGAAGACTTAGGTTTAATGATGATTATGACCTTTGTCACAATTATGAAAGGGAAAGAAAAAAAAAAGAAAGCGCGACAGGGCCGGATTTCGTAGCGTAATTAAACCATTTGTACAATAATTAATGATTTGTGGTATTATTGTCGAAATGCCAGTATATTACTCGGAAATACTATAATTTTATCAACGGTAATGTAGAAATAGTCTCAATTTCATTAATTTGTTCGAAAACAAAGGATTTCTGAATATTTTCTGAAAAAGTTAAAGAAACAAAATTTCACTTTCAAGTGCAATTTTGTTTCAATTTAAAACAATATCGACCAGAAACGAAGCGTGGTATAATTCTAGGCAGTAGTAGAATTTTAATTTCTATAATAGACTTTCTGATGGTCTGAATACAACCCCGTCAATCGGGACCGCTATGCGTTTTTCTGATTGGTCGCGGCGACCCGGGTCGGTAATGTCCGAGGTAAGAAGATGCTTTGAGCTGATTGGTCGGGGGGGACCCGGACCGATAATGGGACCAATATTTGAAAAAATGTCATAAATAGAAGTGGTTGCGTACTTCAGAACAATTAATTTTACGACGTCGCGCTGAAAGGTTCTCGTACGAAAGTTGAGTTTCGAGACACATCGCGTTGCAAGTTGAATTTATTTTACCAAGTGAATAATTGTGTTACGCTAAAGTATTAAATAATTATATTCGCCCTACTAATGTCCACCGTTTGGACTTAGTCAAAAATACAGACCGCCAAAGAGGATTGCAGTGTGATAACGTCCATTTGTGGGCATAAAGTGTTTCAGAAGTGAGAATACAAACCAAAACCAGTGCTAAACCGTTTTGTTTCAATATTCAATGAGTGTTGTTGAAAATAAATTAAAGTCAGTGCGAATATCAATTTGTGTTTGCTATGAAATTTAGTTTACTGAGGAGTCACGACATGTACTTCCCCACAAATGAAATGTTGAATTAAAAGCAGTGTTAAATTCAAATTGCGCTTCTAAATTCAATAGTATTGCTCGAAAGCTAAGTCTATTTATTAAATTCATTGCAAGTGCGGTTAGCAAGCTGAATTGGCTGTGGACAGCTGTCCTCTGAAGCATCATCGAGACAGCGGGTTCTTGGAGTTGGAGACAACGGGTACTTGGAGTTGGAGATAACGGGTTCTTGGAGTCGGAGACTGCGGGTCGGCGTGTGCTGATGAGATATCTCCGCCCGTAGGATGCGGGTGTGAGAGGTGTCTCATCATGGTGGGAACCAGTGAGCAGCAGAGGATGCTGACAGGAGAATTCTGTGAGTCTGTTCCATGTTATAACTTTGAGTTAGATGACCGTGTTTTCAGGAGAGCTGATAATACTGCCATCGGAATTTATGTGTATAATTTGTGTGAATAACTATCAAATTGTGTTTATTTCATTGTGTGTATTTTCGTGTGATTTTCTGTGTTGTTTGTGTTATAATATAGACTGTGTTTTAGGAAAGTGAATAGCCAATAATATTTTAGCTAGTGTTTAATCATAAATGCGAAACTCCATTTTCAGTCAGTTATCTATAATAAACCATGCTAAAATAAACTAAATTCTGTACTAGATATTATGAACTAGCCCTTTAGGATGCTCTAGGGTTGACTGGGAGAAATCTTATGTGGGATAGGTCCGCCTTTGTGAATGCTTTTGCTCCTACTTGATAATAGGTCTGTGCGCTCTAAAGTCCATTATATTCAGATAGAAATTACTTTGCGTTAAGACATGACTAAAACTCAGTGGTAAGATTGCTTATGCCCACTGTTGGAATAGGATTTGCTCATGTATTAAGATAATGATTGATCAGTCCATTCCTAAATGTTAGTAAGAATAAATAGTATCAAAAATAGCTAGTCAAATAAACTAGGTTCTGTAGGAGACATGTACAATGGTACCTAGTGAATAAAACAAAGTAAATAAACTTTTATTTAATATAAATTACCAAGTATATATGCGAGACGTATCATCTTAATAATGCCATCAAAGTATTATATATTTATTAAACCAAATAACCATTGGGATTACAACTAGAAAGCCTTATCAAGTTATACAATCATATTACTAGTCATACAATGATTTACAGTATCGCCTGAAGTTGGCTAATTAATCAAATCTTCACATATTTACCTAAGCTCAAGGGCTGAAGTATTTTATTCTAAACTGCTTGACCTACAGTCATTAACTTGTGACAACTGAGAAAGTTCAGTGGTTGACGCTCAAGGGCTGAAGCTGAGTCGCTAGCAAAATGCTACTGTTTTATGAATGTAAGTTAACTGTGCGAATAATTAATCGTTATTTATAAGCTGACAACTGCCTGAGGCTTTTCTGTAACATCCTACTTATCAAACTATTAGGTAGAGCCTGTTATTTCATGTCATTTAACTATGAGATGGATCCCAAAGTTTATTAACATGTATGTAATATCGTGTAGTGTTTCAATCTTACAAGCCTACGAAGGCAGTGGAATTTATCAATATATAAGTATTCATAAGAAGGTTCTTCTTGTACCTTCATGCCTAAAACGGCAAAGTTGCTTTACTTCTGTCTGTACTTTGTTGAGTCAAGTGGCCTCAAATTCAAATGACAGACATTAGTATTTATGTGAAAGTCCCCAAGACTTGGCGTTCCATTATCAAAAGGGTGGACAGGTGCAAGGGTGGGGAAGGTGGAGCTTGCATAAAATACGGAATAAAACTCTTGGAATTTCAATAAATACTTATGTCTTCCATATTTATAAATATTGATTCTAAATTTTAACCCAAACTCACTCTTAAATGCTAGGAATTATTTTAGGATTAATTTCAGATCAATAACTATTATCTATCAACTAATTAAGTGCGTATCTTCAACTAGTATCAATTAAACATTAAATCTCTAGCTTGCGTAAGGCATCATATGCTTATAATACTTACTGAAAGGTTTGAGTGATAAAACTCCAATGTTTGCACTAGATTTTATAACTATTATTCGTATAACTAAGTAGGAAAATGAATGCAGGTCATTGGTATTTAATGTAGGTTTATTAAACTCAGAACATCTTTGTTAGGACACTCATTTCGATAAAAAGAGTCAGGGTTACTTCTATACGGTCACTGCGTAGAGTCCATTTCACTAGACTAAACGATCACTTGCCAATTCCAGATTAAAAGGAAACAATATCTAGGTAGAACGGTTTTCATGAGCGTAATGTAAAGTTAGATGTGTGATAGGGTCATATAGTAGTTTCAGAGAGTATATAGGATAGGAGGGGTTTATAAGGGGGGGTTCAGTACACTGTCCATGCGAGGATATCGATTTACCATCAAGAGTCTACCCGTAAATGTTTAACGACAATGTCCCAACTCCCTAATTCTCTTCGATTATTATCTACGAAACCACCGACCGGTATTTTGACATCGCAATGCAGTTCACGCACTCCTCAGTCCTCCGTCCGTGAATTTGAATTATTCATCAAGTTTGCAAAAGTACTCTCGTTTTTATTAAAAGTAATTTAAAATTAACAAAAAAATCAGAAAAAAATGCCTTAAAAACCTCTTAGGCATATTTATTATGGAAAGAATAGAATGATATTTATTTACTGCTACAAAACACATACACAACAATAATTACAATAATAAAATAAAATTAAAAAGAAATAAAAAGGCAAAAATATTATTAAATTCGTAATGGTGATAAATGTCGGCTGGTACATAGTGTGTCAGGGAGATATCGTGCCATCAACCGGACTGGTAGTCTGTACCGCGAACCAATCCCTAAGCATGCCGGATTTGAATTTCTTTATGCAACACCCTGGCCTAAAATACGCTCTATTTTGGATTTTGTAATTAAGCAAATTACAGTAAGGAAGTAGAAAAAGTAAATTACCTTACCTTTACAATAACGTTTGAAACGTACTATGGTTTGATTTTCTAGTTGATACCCATTGATAAAAGAGTAGTAAACCCAGCTGTTTAATCCATAGATGGGTTAAAGTTACCAAGCCTCTAGCGCTTGGACAATATAAGTCATAAATTAGGCCACGACGTTGTCCTAATTGTCTCACTTCGTCTTGTTCTCGCGCCGCCTGTTTGCGTTATTCTATCTCTCTCAATTGGCGTATAATAATTTAATTCCCTACAGATAATAAATCAGATCCATTGCTTGAGTACGTAATGTAAGAACGTCACACATCTACCGCTGATTTTACTTAGGCACCCAAAGGATATTATTACGTAATAATAATGTGCGACTTGCCACGCTTGGCAATGGAAACAAGCTCCTGATGCGACTCTGCGACCGGCTGCGCTCCTCAATAAATAACACCAAAGGGTTCTCCACGCGTCTAATGCTGTTTGCTCACGCGACGACTTTCGCATAGCTTTCTACAGTCGTTGAAGTTGACGCAAATACTTGTATAGTTTGCGTTAAAGACAACATTCATAGCACAAACTAAGATAGCACATAGTTACCTTTGTTGCATAACATTGATGCTATCACAAGTGGAAAACTAAACGTACACCTACACGAAAAATATGTCAGTCAGTCTTAAGTGTGAAGAAATAAAATTGTTTAAAATAAATTTCTCTTTGTCTGGAAATGTCTAAGGTCGGAGATCCATTAAGAGTATCTTACTTTGTAACTGGAAGCTATAGCATTCGTTCCATTAATAAACACCCGTACCTATGCAAAGTTGTTACATGTTACATGAAGTTTTCTCTACCGCGGGTTGGCTGGCAGAAATCTCTCGCAGAGATAAGCTTTCACCTTCTCTACGTAATATTTTCTAATTTTGTTTGTATGTACTTATATGTCTGTGTATGTCATACAAGAAATTCAGCAAAGCATATACGTCGTACACTACAAAGTGAAATATTTGAAATACGTGAAGTTTTCCTGAAATATTATCTGGAAAAACATTTTTTTCCTGTATATTTCATAATTTTTTCATCATTGTTGCGAATCAAGTAGTTTTCGTGTTACCATTGACAGACAAACAGATGGACAAATATCATCGTTTTATATAGGAATCCGTTTTGATGTATCCTTCAAATATAACTTGGTTCACCATTCCAGCAGCTAGAATAAGCTAAAACTTTCGTTAAAATGTGGTATACCCAGTCTAAGAAGTTACAGCTGGTGTTTCACAAAGAAGTTACGATAATTACGATGTTCAGTTAATTTATCCTTCACTGAATTTCATAAACACGACAACGAACAATAATTCTGCCGGAGAATTGGTTCGGAATGCAGAAAGGTTTCGTTGGTACGCTTGTCAGGTGCAAGGCAATTTCAGGCGGGTGGGGGCAGCCTTCAGGGTGTGGGGGGCAGACAGCCGGCTTTGAGAATCGGTTAGCCCGAAATCTTTATTTTTATTGCCTTTTCTCCTGAAACAGCCATTCTGTACGAACGGTTGAATAGGCAAGTTTCACATTTATTGAGATATTTTACCGTGATATAAAATCGTATTATTATAATAATATCTTATTGAATTTTAAATAATATAGTTTAATAACTATAGTTTAACTTAAGACCGCAAAACAACCTTTTTACCTCGTAAAGACCTATGAAGACCGTTTAACATTATATCATTTCAACATAAAAATTATAATGTTTTTTTTTATTAGACCAAATGACAAAATGGAAATATGTTCTAATACTTTACTATATTATAATAATAAAAAATGGGTACCTATACTTATAAACTGCAATATCTGCGAAGGATATTCAGCAAATCGCTTTTGTGGCGGTGGATCGTCTTCACCGTATCTCCCGGGCGGTTTTATGGGTGCTGCGGAGAGCATGCAAAATTCATTGACTATTTGTACCTATAAGTATACACCCTATAGATATTATGTTCTCGAGACATTATACAGTTTTAAAATAGGTATATTTATAATTAGGTTACAATCAGAGTAGGACAGAGTTAACTACCTACTGTTGAGTTTAAGTTGTTGCAATTACTAATTAGCTACAGCGTAGTTGAGTTTTCTCAACTACATGTAATTTAATTAATATTGTAAGTAAAAATCCTTTAGTTTAAGTAGGTCCAAAGTAAAAATAAAATAGAAAGTAAGTATTTTCTGATTTTTTACTTAGGTACATAACATCTCTTTGGTATTACTGTAATGGTCGATCTTCTATTAGTGCGTGTTACAATTTACATTTAATACATATTTATTAACGTGATGCTGCAGTTTACAAGGCAAAGTCGTAGATTGTGTCAGTTGCTTGTAGTTGAAGCTACAATTACATAGTTAAACCTTCATAGTTGTGTAAACTACATGTTACTAACGCGTACTTTGTAGTAAACTAAAACTATAGAAAAGTAATTCGCAATTTAAACTACAAATTACATAAATCTACCTGTTTAATTTAATTAATGACATCAGATTTGAAATCATAATAATAAAATAAAACTATGTTAGTAAGTAATCTATAGTTTGTAAATGGTAGTACGTTTTGCCCCACACTGTATTAGAAGTTACTCTTATTAGAAAGAGAGTCACATCTGAGTTTAGGGCCGAGGGCAGGAGGCGGAGCGCGCAGGGACCTATAAACTGTGCGGGCAATTTGTTTAATCAAAAACAAATGTACGATCCTCGCTGCCAGCCAGCCCTCGGCTGGGCCAGCATTTGTAACGTGACACCGTTTTGTTTTTGTTACACCATTGCTTTCCACGAGAGATATGTCTCTACCTACAACATGTAGACAAAATTAGCTAAATAATTAATATATTAGGAAGTAATCAAAAATGTATCAGCAAACATGAACATGGCTACTTTAAAAAATACTTACAATTTATGATTTTTTAGAAGAAAAAATGGTTGGTAATGAAAAACGGTGATCATAATTTAGGCCGTTACTACACAAGTTTAAGATGAAATTAACCAGAAGTAAACTAATTTGTCCGGCTCATTGAACTGTGTAAACAGCGTGACCTGTTTAAATTAGATATTTCCGCTTGAAAAGATTGAGCAGAAAACGAACTCTGAGTGGGGGAAAAACAGACGAAACAGATTTTTGTTATCTTCATGTCACGTTTAACATCGGATTTGATATAAAAATTGATCATAGTCGAAATTAAAAGAGCAATAAACAAAAGTGTCGTAGCTCCGTTCGTAGACGTAATGCTACGCCGCATAAAGTGCAATGACCTCTATACTAAAGTACTATTTATTCGAATTTAAATATACATATATGTACCTACCTATACCTGGCACTAACTTTAAGATGAAATTATCATTTATGTTCGAGAAAATCTCGACAAGCAGGTACAGAAGAAGGTAATAAAAGTACTAAGGTAACAAAAATCTTTTATTTTGCGCCTACCACTAATTTATCTGCATGGCTCAAAAGTCAGCAGGTAGTAGTAGAGAATGCCATTGGCATTCAGTTCGCCTTTTGTACAAATTAGTGCAATAAAGTTTTAAATACTTAAATAAAAATACTTATTCCATAGTAGTAGGTAGTACCTAAACATTTTGTTCATTTTGAAAGTACTTTTATCATTTCTGGTAACTTTTGTAGTGTGACGTCACAGCTGGCACCTCCATATTATGAGACGCAGTTTTCTGAGCGTATATACACAAAAATATTGTCAGTGTGTATTGTTATTCAGCTCGCGGCGCGGCGAGCACGTTTCGATCCAATAATTCTACACTGACTCATCTCGCGCCCGGGACATTTTCACTTGAGAATATCAAATAAGCTGCATGAAAATATAACCCACAATGTACATACATTTCGTAGGTATGTGAATACCTACGTTGATTTGAAGTCAAAGCTGCTAGAATCAAATCTATACCTGGTTAATTTATGTTTTAAGCAACACTAGATGTATCGATTGATGAATTTCGTCTTTAGCCCTATTTATAGAATTTTATCTATTTAAATACGCTTTATTGTATTGCACATTAAAAATATAGATCTCACTTTTTAAAAATAATAGGTACAGTTAAAAATTATCATAGTAAATGACCACCAACCAAAGTTTAAACCCCTTTTAAGAAATTTTTTGAGTCCTTTCGCTGGCTTCGTTTTGTAGTAAGTATTAAAATTAAAATGCAAACCCTTATTTTGAAAGATAAGCAGTTTAAAGTGGGATCCATTGTTGTTAAAGTTCATACAAATATCGAATTAATATTTATGTTTAGAAAAATCGACTAACAAATAAAACTCGGTGCAATAAATATTTAGGTAGGTAACTAGAAAAAGTTACGGCGGTAAGTACCTAATACCTTTTTATTTAATACTTGATTTTGATTTAGGATTGTAGTAGGAATATTATGACTAACGAGAAAGTAATAAAAAATGTAATTAAATGTTAACTAAGAAACTCTACATACGGCATATAATATGTACCTATTCAGTATTATATTCAACCCTAATCTAAGTAACTTTTATGTTAAAATGAAGAAAATACAATAATTATGTAAATAACCCACTTTCTAAATGATCTTTTTAACCGTGATCCAAAAAAATGTAAAGGCTCAAATAACATCCCTTCAGCCTCAAGCCCATTTACGTCGTAAAAAGGAAAACACGGAAAACTCCGTAAAAAATATGACACATAAATTTCCCCGCCTTCGGACGAGTTCCAACACCTTGCAGACAAACCCTATAAAGCCTTAATGTATGAAGAATGTAAGTACTCTTTATACCTAATTCACTTAGATTAAAATGTTTATAAAAATTTTGCTAAAGATATTCGTCACTCAGTCCTCTGAATTTTCCAATTGACATCACTCCACTCACTCTTTCTTTCTAAGCGGGTCAAGTTTGTCACACTACACACAGATACAGGTGGTACACATGTCACTGTATAAATAAACAAGTTTCGTTACGCGAGGCGCAGGTTGGCGCGGGCGGTGCGAGGCCGGGCGCGCGCGGCGCACTGCCGCCCTACGCCGGGAAAACAAGTTTCCATGCAGCCTCCACCCGCCCCCGCGCGGCGCGACGCCTTCCCGGATCATCCAATTCACAGTATAATAATAGTACAGTACAAGCACATAGTGAGACCTACTTACACTTATGTCGACTAATATTAAACGCACGACGTACTCGTATCCACCTTTAAAACCCTTACATGGTAAGGTGGGAATTATTAAGTAAACGTAGACCACCGTCTAATAGTTGGTAAATCATATTGCAGACCGCACCGTGCCCTTGATAAAAACGTAAAGTTATTATTTTATGTGAATTGCCTTTTACATGTGTTTATAGCAGAGATATATTTTATCAGCAACATATTATTATAATACATAATTTAAAAAAGCTTTCTGTTTTTCCATCTGATCTTAGACCCGGTGTTTCCTTTCGTAATGAGACTTCTCTTTTCTCTTTCTTGAGCACTTCTACGAGTCCATTTGGCTCCATAATTAGTGTAAATATATATTACAACTTAAGCGTCAGTGTAAAGAAAACTTGGTATTTCACATTCACAAAATAGCATTCGATATAAAAGAGAAGATCACAAGGGAGCGCATTTTCGTTTTCGTCGAGCTCTCATGTTACTGGTGTCGTGCGGCGATCGCTCATCCAATGGGTAATTACTGTGTTTATACTCTGCCCGGATGCGCATTTGCAGTAAAGTTCTTTATCTCACGTCCGTGGTGAAAGTATTCTTGGTCTTCGGCGTAGTCTTCATGAATCTTAGATCTAGAATCTTAATTCTTCCGCTAAAATATAAAAGTTATTTAGAAATAAACCTACTAGGTATTTAATGTAGGTATTCAATAAATAATGGAACTGGAGACAAGTAAGTATACCAATACTTACTTACTAATAATTTTAAGTATTATCTATTTGCATTAAAAAAAAATTCTGTTCTATATACGAATATTTACATTGTTATTTTATTACTTAAATAACAATGTAAATGAACAGAAAAAAAAGGATTTAATGCGGGGTAGATTTTATTTTTCCTGGACTGTATGATTTTCTGAAAATCACACAAATATTCAGCTCCACAAAAGGATAAAATACACCGAGGAGAAAATAGATAATGTATGTCTATTCAACAGACGCTTTGGAAAACGCTGGCAATTTTCTCAGCAGGAAGTTATGTCAGTAGAGTAGGTAATGCGTTTACCGCCCGCCCTGCTGGAATCCAGGCCACCCATCGAATTCTTCCCTACATCTCTAGTCGTCACATTGGAGAGGGCGCATTGTACAGGGTGTATCGACAAGATGTTAAGAAAATATCCTGTTTATTTGACATGGTCTAATTAAGTAGGTAACATACATTACCTAAAATCTAATGTATTCGCATTTCTCAAAGTTCATAAACTTATCTTGTAAGTACCTATGTTTTTAAAATACGTTGATGATTTATTTTCACTTTGCTATTAAAATTAATTTATTTCACTAGACAAAACATTCAACAACTTTCGTAATTGCCCGACTATTGCCAATTTATTTTAACTAAAATGCCTAAAGCATTTTCTTAAAAGTAACATGTACAAAAAAAGTATTTCTACCTAATCATAAACTCCAAAGTGATTGATATAGATTCAGATTACATTACGAGAAAAGAAGCAAAAGTTACAACTAAATAAACCATTGAGAGAAAAGAAAACCCGCGGTACAGTCTTTGTCCAGTCACGTAACTTGACTGACGTAACTCGATATTTGACATGACAACTTAAAGTCGAGGAAAATTACTTTTTGATCCCATTCTACCACATAGAAAACTGAATAACCGATATATTAGGTATAAGACAAGTAGGTATAATTATATTTTTAATTAATCTAAGTAACGAAACTGTAAATTAGCATCATCATCAGTCTATAGCCGTACCTGCTGGACGTAGGCCTGCCTTCCCACACCCGGTCTTCAACCCTACATTACCCACATCCTGCTTGCTACCTTTTACTACACAATGTAATAAAATTCTAAAATACAACTTCGAGTGAGGAAACTTATTCAACGATGGGGGCAGGATTATGTCCCGCGCGTAAGTGTTCTAATGTGGGTACGTAAGCATTTTATAGGGGCGGCCGGGACGGGGCGGCGGCTTGATACATTGGATTGCATAGGATAGGTTCATTCTATACTTTTAATTCAAAAACTATCTGATATCTCAAGTGAGTTAGCCTTAAAGAAATTCATAAAACATTATCCAATAATAAATCTTTATAAATAAGAAATTTCTATAAGAATTTCACGTTACATGAAGATTGCACGAAGAAAAGTCAATAAAGAAGTGATCTATCGACACGACAAAGGAAGAGTCATCAGAGAATAATATACCGCAGGACATTATTGATGCCCTCAGTTACAGTGTTTTTGAGTGACTTTTTAAAATCAAAAGACATATGGCAAAATGCCGCTCGCCTAATTTTCCCTTATTAATATTTAATCTTAATTACCGCTTTGGAAGATTCTAGCCATAATATAGAAGCAGACGATGAAATTATGTTTAAGTTAGGTTAGGTTCGAGTGATTGCTTTCCTATTGTATTGGATCCATATTAAGAACAATGTTTTATTTTCGTAGTAGAGCGTCAGTGTCGTTCGTGGGGATGAAGCGGCTTAACATGACGAGACGTCCGAGTTCGATCCCCGGCCGGGCCATGTACACAATGGGGTTTTCTGGTAACTTAAGTACCTTTACTGACGCTCTCGAACGGTGAAGAAGAAATTCTTAGGCGCATGTGAAGTCCACCAACCCCCACTAGGCTAGCGTGGTGGACTATAGCTCATACGCCCTCGATGAGAGGGTAGGCCTGTGCCCCAGCAGTGGGGACATAATATAGGCTGTTGATGATGTTTTATTTTCATATTCAATGCAATTTTCCAAGTGCGATAAAGTTTATAAATCACTAGGTAAGACACGTCATTTTCTTATTTCCAGAATTGCGGAATACGCCACGCACAGGCCGGCCGGGGCGGGCGCGCCGTGTGGCGTTAGTAATAAATTGCTTGGGTTTGATTAAGGCGGCGCGGTGCAGTGGGCTCTCGCCCCTTGCAATCTTGCATCCCTGCACGATGTATCGATGCATCGACAGCCACAGGGTGTTGGTTCTCTGATACGTATGTAAGTACTAGGTACGCTTTTTTCACAATAACTGTTTTTTTTTTAGATTGGACATTCCTAAGTCAGTCCATTTTTATTAGGGTTCCATACCTCAAAAGACGAAAAAAGGAACCCATAGGATCACTTCGTTGTCCGTCTGTCTGTCTGTCCGTCTGTCAAGACCCATTTTCTCAATAACGCGTGTAGGTATTAAGTTGTAATTAATATCAAATACTGAGGTCTGCAGTCCCTTAAAGCTGTGAAAAAATCAAACTTCTAAGTCAACGCAGTCAGAAGATATGGCCGATTATAGCACAAGTAAAGGAAAAAATCCGAAAAGCGTAAATTTGTCGTCACATCACAAAAACATGTTTTTTGTCTTGTACCCAAAAACTTAACTTTGCGGTTGAGCAAGTTAACGGTTATAGGTTAGTACGGTCGACCGCACGTCAGTGGAAACAAAACCAGTTAAACGGGTCTCCTAAAGTATTGGAACTCCCTAATAGGCTAGGCCAGCTGAAGGTCAAAGTGTTGCCACTGACGTGCGGTCGACTGTACCATGTGATGTACCTAACTACAATTTTTTATTAAAGATTTTCTAATTATTTGTTTAATTAAGTTTGTACGGAACCCTCAGGGCGCGAGTCCTACTCCCACTTGTCCGGGTTTTTATTTCATACTTATCTACTTAATGTGTGTGCAATGAAGAATTAATAGTACATTACAATACAAATGCGCTAAGTGGGTCATTTTGGGGGAGGCCTTTGTCCAGCAGTGGACGTCTACAGGCTGATATGATGAAGTGGGTCATTCATTACTCTCGAGGCTGGATGTACACACGAGTCGTAGCCGTGTAATGAAACCAAGAAGTGTAATGATCAATGCTCACGCGTGTCATACGACGTTTTTCAACAAACTTTTTCACATAAAAGACTATCATTTACATTTTGTGCCTCAGCAAGTTTTTCTGACGGCGCGGGCGTGGATCATAATAATATTGAAGCAAAATCATTCATGGCAGCTGTTCTTTATAACTTGAATGCTCTATTCCACTCTGAGTTCAATATTTTTGAAAATAATCGCAAAAATCCAATGAGATTACACAAATATTTGTGAAATATAGCCCGCGGGTTATAATTTTTCGCGGAGGTGGGAGACCAGTTTCGATATAATCAATAGGTGATTTTTAATTATCTCTGTACAATAATGTATTGCGAAAGAACTGTGCAGGTCAATCAGGATAACTTAGTTCATCCACAGAATCGATATTAGGACAAGTAAGTATACATTTAATAAATTTGTCCTACAGCTTCTAAATTCTACTGGCTTTTCTATGTGGCTGTATTGTTTAAGTAACCCTCGCCTATTCCTGGATGAAGCTAATAAATAAAACAAATGTAGTGTTTCCAGTAATAACAGAAACCTGCAAATGTTGCAGAATTTACGCCATATTTCTGTTAAGGCATTACTGGCATTCTAATCGACAGCTTAGTTGTGCTACAGAATAGATAATAGGACAGTGTTGTGCATGTGCAATTTACTTAGGTGTTTTACCGTAAATGAAAAAAATTTAATTTCCCCATAAGTCGATAGAAAGATTATATAAACAAATTATTAATAACTTTGTCAGAGTCTTTGGTACACAGAGCACAGAAAGCGCATGCGCCGGTATGGAGCCGGCGGCGGCACAATTCCAACCTCTTTGCATTAACTTCATTATATTATTTTCTTAATGTCGAAGTTCAGATTGACAGTTTTCTTATTTATGGTACATTTTAGAAAAAATGTTTAGGTAACACTGCTCACTGTCAATCAAATCGCCAAACACTGTCAATGTCAAAGTCAAACCAACAGTCAGGGTGCGTTCCAAAACCATCGGGCGATTGCAGATTGAATTTCGTCGGTAGAATTAGGGGTCCCTATAATGCACGACATTGTTTTGCACATACCAGTAATGCACGGCACGAGAATGCGCGACACGTATTTTGAATTCCAATGACGCGCATTGTTATGTTGTGCATTTTCGGCCCGGACCAAGAGTGCCCGTGATAGTATTGTACAGCATAACAATTGGAAACAAAACAAAGAGTGACGTCACATTAAAAAAGTAAAAAGACACTAGGGATGGGTGATTTAATTGATTTTTTCTTATTTGACGATGGTTGATGGTTCGCGTTGCCTAACGTTCTAACTACTGTCGCTCGCTTCGCTCGCTCCAAAAGGGTTTACATTGAACCTAACAGCTCGTCGCTTCGCTCCTCGCACCTAACCTTCGGGGTGGGCTGACTACATTTCTGGATCTATCTATGAAATCGACTCAATGCAATCAATCGTCTTTCGGAACAGCACTACCTAGTATCCAAGCCTCAAAATTCCGAGTCACCTGATTGGCCAACCAATCGGCCAATCACGCGATGTCGCCAAATACGGTGCTGTACACTCTCGGCTCGGACGAGCAAGGTACAGCGGCGTATTTGGAGACATCCCGTGTTGTGCAATCCATTGTCGTGCGCTCTCGTGCCGTGCATTGTTGATGTTGTGCATTGCTGGCTCCCAGAATTTGTGTTCTGGAACAAATGTTTACTAGTAAGTATAGTTTTGGAACCATACAATAATAATAAATAAATAAAACAATGTCAGAGTGAAAAACAGCAACTGGTAGAAATTTAACTTTGAGTTTTGGAACCGGTGGATAGCAAATTTTACATTCACTCGATTGAATTTTACACGTTTTGGAACGCACCTTCAGTAGGCATGTCACTGTTCTGTCACTGTCAGTCAATCAATATTATTTTTCTCGTCCAGCTCAGTACGGTCGACCGCACGTCAGTGGAAACAAAACCAGTATAAACTGATCCCTCATAGTATTGAAACTCCCTAATAACGTAGGCCAGCTCAAGGTCAAAGTGTTTCCACTGACGTGCGGTCGAGTAGACAGTAGGTACACTACAGAGAGAGAACGCAAATTAAAAATTGAACAGTACAGAAAATTAACTTAAATAAACGGAAAGCTTCAAAAATAATCTAAAATGATACATAGTTTGTTTATTATTAACCCTTCTGGGTGAGTGTTTTATAGGTTATTTTTTACTTAACTTTCACTATTTTGGTTTTGGTTTATAGAATGTGGTTAGAATTTTATTTTAAAACTTTCATTCATAAATCAAATTGACATCAATCATACTGCTTTGGAAAGATGTATGAAGACCAAACATTCAGAATTTCGAAGATACAATCACTAATCTGTAATTCAGACCAAATGTTGTTTTATTTCAGGGATGTATTTCTAGAGAAACATTGGAGGAGCGTTATACCAAGATCTGTGTGCGACTATTACTTAGAAGCTCAGCGGGCGTCTCCTAATGTGAGTATACATCTTTCTATACAAAGTATCCAAAGCCCTAGAATTGGAATGAAAGGAATCACTGGGAAATACCTACATAGAAGTAGGGGAAATTTTAGCAGACACCATTAGAATGGAAATATTGACTAGAACTATTTTTAATTTAAGTGTGAGGTTTGCTGCTGCTTTTTCTGTAAATACCTAGTGTTGTGTTGGTATTTAGTAGGTACAGGTTTCATGCACCATAATTTTTTTCTTATAAATAAAAAAATTATGAAAATATATTGGTAAAGTTAAAAAGGCTATGTGTAGCAGTGGACATTGTAGGGCTATGTGGTAATGATGACATTCAAGTTAACAAAGGCAAAAACTATTAAGCAATTTTTAATACAAATACTTCCATTATTCCAGGATGTTCCTCCACTCTTGGCAGCGCCACATCACTACATGATATCTGTACAGCGAGGTGGGGTAGCCCTCGTGGCAGTGTGCAAGCAGGAGGTGGCGCCTCTCTTTGTCATAGAGTTCTTACATAGAGTTGTTGATACATTCCAGGTCAGTAGCCAATCACACCATTATTATAAATACCTAGTAAAGTGTGGATGTTTGTTTGTGGCTAAATCAAGTCTTAACAGCTCAATGCATCTTGATGAAACTTGGTAGGTAGAGCTTATAACCTAAACCTGGCCAAAACCTGACTGGTCCATGTCGATAGGGATGAAGTCTGGGTATAAGCTAATAATTAATAATTGTGGATACACAGTAATTGATCAGTGGATACTTATTACTTTACTTTCCATTTACACCTAAACAAGACAATTTTATAGCTATTTGTATTTTTTATGTACTGTAATAATTTATTAGGTACCTATTTCCATTTTTCAGGAATATTTCTCAGACTGCACCGAGACTATAATTAAAGAAAATTATGTAGTTGTATATGAGGTAATATTCTATTATGAAAATAAATCACAATTTATCTGTATTCAAAAATATCTGTAAAAACACTTGTTTTTTTTTAGCTATTAGATGAAATGCTGGACAACGGATTCCCTCTGGCCACAGAGAGCAATATACTAAAGGAATTGATTAAACCACCAAACATTCTCAGGACCATTGCCAATACAGTAACTGGAAAATCAAAGTATGTGTTCCTACAAAATTTGGAATAGGAGTAGGGCCCATATTTTGTCACATCTTTTATTTTTCCAGCGTGTCTTCGATATTGCCCTCTGGGCAATTGTCAAACGTACCGTGGCGGCGCTCAGGAGTTAAATATGCAAACAACGAGGCCTACTTCGATGTGGTGGAGGAAGTAGACGCTATCGTAGACAAAAGTGGGGCTACAGTATCGGCAGAAATACAGGGATATGTATGTATTATAATTATTTGAAGACTGCCAATTTAAGTTTTATACATTTTAGTATTTGATACATTATACTATTCTAAAGCATAGTCATATCTATAGTAAGTATATTAGATTATAGTTGTTTTTCTATGAAGTTTACAATCATGACTGAGTTAGATAGCTATAGCAAAAAAGTATTTAGTAAAATGTACAATTGTTTTGACTTTCAGATTGACTGCTGCATCAAGTTGAGTGGCATGCCAGATTTAACGCTTACGTTTGTTAATCCTAGATTATTTGACGATGTTTCGTTTCATCCCTGTGTGAGATTCAAACGTTGGGAGGTAAGAAGGGTATTTAATTGCTATAATAATAGTCTAGGAATAGTTACTTAAGATTGATTACCTACTTTAAATAATATTACATTGACTGCCTTGTTGGCCTAGAGCACCAGAGGGTCGTGAGTTCGATTCCCACTAGTGATCTGGTTGTAATATTTGTGAGTTGTCTTCCTTTTCTAATTCCCATAGTACAGACGAAAATCCTAGTTTAGGATTAGACAAGTCTTATGTAATGTATGTATTATAAATCAAACCTAAACGTAACTATTGTATAAACTCTTATAACTCCCTCCCATAACATTACCTTCTGATGTTGGAACTAGTATTCCAGTATATATTTAAAAAATAAATAGTTACTGCGTGCACAATTCTATAAAAACAAAATATACGATTGTGATATATTTAGTAGATATTTCCATATTCTACAGGCTTTCTTTTAACTTGAATTGTCATAGCATTTTACTAAGTTTGTAATATAAAAAAATTCAATATTACGAATTTCTTTTGCAGTCCGAAAAAATATTATCTTTTATACCGCCCGACGGTAGCTTCCGGTTGATGTCATATCACATTGGATCGCAGAGTGTTGTGGCTATACCTATTTACGTCCGGCACAGCCTCACTCTGAAGTCGAACGGCGACCAAGGAAGGTTGGACCTGACAGTGGGACCAAAGCAGACTATGGGGAGGACATTAGAAAGTAAGATTTAGGCTATTCATTATTAGATAATGTTTAAAGCACAGATAACCATCAATAGATAGCGCATACAGAGCAATTGACGCTCACCATCAACAGCTAGCAGGTTTTTCAAGTTCGTACCGACTGGAATCTTAGCTTAGCTTGTATTTGTGGAAATGCATAGATATGTGGGAGCGTCAGTTGTCCTGTATGCGGTGTCTATTGGGGTTATCTATGCCTTGAAGACAGCCTGACGCTAGGGCGGTGACGGCCTGCAGACAAGGCGCGACCTAGATACAAGAATGTACCGCCAGGAATGTACCAGGTCGCCCCTTTAGCTGGTTAGCACTACTAGCCCCCACCGCACCTGTGAGGGCAGCTTTAAGAAATTCGAAGTACCTCCTCTATGACTGGATGTTTTATGCCACTCTATAACTGGGAACTATTAGTTATTCGTCGTTAAAGATTTCAGCGACTAAATGCTAGAAATTAACTTGTCATAGTTTGTCACAAAACGTGTTGCTAAACCGAATGAAATAGCGTACTAAAACGACACCATATAATTGTGAGCTCTCAACATACACTCCTTTTTTTACAGATGTGGCATTAGAAATTTGTATGCCAAAATGTGTTCTGAATTGCTCTCTGACCGCAAATCAAGGGAAATACTCGTACGACCCTGTTAGCAAGGTGCTATTATGGGATATTGGAAGAATTGAGCTCCCGAAGCTGCCTAATATAAAAGGAACTGTAAGTATTTGTAACCTTCTGCTCTATACAGGTGACTTTTTCAACGTAATGCATGACAATGATTTCGGATTCATCTTTACATGGTAACGTAACAAAGCTAGAGTTACTAGGAACTCTTGCTTTGTAATTGTAATGAAATGCATCTCTTAAATATCATATCATGAACAGAGTTGAAAACAATATCATGTATTACGTTCAAAAAGTCACCCTGTATAGGAGATACATTATGAATAGAATTAAGAGAAATTATTAATAATTCTAGTTTTCTAGACTATAACCTATACACCGGACTATGCTTCTATTCTGATAGTCATATTCCCAGATTTTTTAAATAGTTAAATCGATCGATCGATCGCATAACATGATTTTAACACCAAATTGAATTTGACTTTCAACTTGCCTTGAAACTTTAAATCGTCTTTTTCGCTGATGATGTGATGAGGATGATACTGCGTAAATTCCTGACTATTGTTCAGTAAACAATACCCTATATTTACAGGTATCGGTAGCGTCAGGTGCAGACGTGTCAGGGGCTAACCCGAGCATCAACGTGCACTTCACGATCCCACAGCTGGCCGTGAGCGGGCTGCGCGTGAGTCGGCTCGACATGTACGGCGCCAAGTACAAGCCGTTCAAAGGCGTCAAGTACGTCACCAAGGCGGGCAAGTTCCACGTGAGGATGTGATGGGAGGACGACGGGCCTTGGACCTGTCCAGGGCTGCCATGATCGCGTGTACGGTGATAATGTTACGGTATTATACTTTTTTTGCTCATAATAAGCCGTTTACAGGATGTGCACCATCTGAAATGGACCTCAACATTAAGGTCCGTCTGTTAGATAGATATTACTTTAACCATAAAGTACTGCCATGAAAGTATGTAGTAATCATATCAGGAAAGCTTAGATTTAATACAAAACCTATGTGAAATTACATGTATTACACATAGAAGGAATGCGCGCTACTCCGGGCAAAACGAGCCGAGCGAAATACCAAAATAGAAGTGCCGTCCTTTTCTTTTACAGCAGTGATGTGGAAGATCAGCTTTGTATCCTTTTGATAGGTTAGGTTGACAGAAGATTTTTTATTGATTACTACTTACTACGCCTTCTAAAGAGCTGTAAAATCTTTTTTTTAATCTCCCATTCCCGTGTATACTACCACCTACCACGTAGTACTATGAGTAAAAATTCCACTATATTTAGGTGTAAGTAGTAAGAATTAAATATATGTTTCGCGGTAAATACTAAAAGATAATGAAAGCTTTTTGATTATATATTGCTATATTTTAATGTGGAAAATTGCAACATCTATTGACAATTTATTTATTGGTATTTGTATGTTTATAGTAGTAATTATTTTAAGTGGGGCTCCTAACATTTTAAATAGTTTGTTTTTAATTACTGTTTAAAAATAAATTGAACAAAATAGGTAGAAAAGAAATGACGTTCGCATATTATAATTATTTTATTTTATACAAACCTCGCGACTTCTTTCGCGTTAAAAGTAATTCTATATTGTTATTCCACGATAAGCTATCACTGTACCTACCAAGTTTCATTAAAATCCGTTTGGATTTGTTAGATTGTCCTCACTTTGGCATTTATAATTTTAGTAGCATTTTATATCTACGAGGAGTTGTAAATATAATTAATAATTCATTATACATAAATACAAATTATGAATTGTTTCATTAAAATAGTAAAAAGATTATGCAATACGTGATTGTAGATTATATTATTAAGTAGTTAACAAATGAACAATAATCTACTTCCTCTGTGCAACAATAAAGCTACATAAAATACACACACACTTGTCTAATCCCAAACTAAGAATCCGTGTAGGCCAGCGAACTTTAATATGGAATATTTTTACATATTAAAGTTCGCTGGTGTAGGCCAACAGACTTGGACCAATTTGTATAATATATGTGAAATTGTAATATTGTTCCCAAATCTTAAGCATATTTAGAGTCAAATGCCCAAACCACTCAGCCAACGAGGAGGTGGTAAGATCACTTATCCATTTGCTTCTCAAGTAAATTTTTCATTGACCCAATCTCTCGATGTATCATCTCCAATTCCCCTTCGATGGTCCTTCTATTGGTCAGTGTAGATTTCTTGTCTTTAAAGTATCGCTGGACAAGCACCGACATCAGAGCTGAATAGTCCTTCTGATTGCTTGCTTCTAAGTCACGTTCCTAGATTTAAAAAAATAACAATCCAAGTAATTTACATTACCAATAAATTACTAAGACCTATTCTAGTTGAACTTTATACACGCAAGCAATTAATTATAAAGTAAGCATGAAGTGAAATTGTTAAACTCTTTAGGCATTTTAGAATTTTTGTAAATTATAATATATGGAAAACTTGTAATCGCTATATTATAAGTAATTTTGTTATAACAGTATTTTTGAAAAAATCTGCAAGTCAAAAGTGCGCACACCGGCAATAATTATTTAATTAGCTTTTCTAAATTACCTTACGTGTATAAAACTTCATAATTGCTGCTTCATAATAATCGGTAAATTGAAATTGCAATTCAACCATCATTTTACAAATTTTATTTATAGTGGAACGGAATACCAACTAACAATAAAACAGCAATACGACGGTGACCATCGTGCGTAAGCGCCTGTTGGTTTCACCATTTTGGTGCGCAGCCACTCGAATACACAGCTCATGCCCGAGGCTGTGGGGATCATGTTATAAGGCGACGGCAATGTTGTTTGCGACATGTAATCTACGTACACCTGTAGGCAAAATATTTATACGTTACTGCGAGTTCCTGTACGTATTTTATATTCTCATTGGTGTTGTTGGCGGCACTTGATTTGTATCTGATTTTTATAAGCGCCGGTACAAATCCGAGCTTGTGCTATTATTTCTTCTGTGTCAGATCTCAATTTCTTGCCGCGCGCGGCGCGCCAACTATACTACTAAATTATTCCGCAGTATACGTTTGTCCTCTGTTACTGCCCGAAACCACCTACAGAGGGCCTTTGTTTGCATTAAATGTGGACTATCCCGTTTTTAGGGTTCCGTACCTCAAAAGAGGAAAAAAGAAACCCTTAAAGGACCACTTCGATGTCTGTCTGTCTGTCAAGACCCTTTTTCTCAAGAACGCGTGGAGGTATCAAGTTGAAATTAGTATCGAATACAGTCCCTTAAAGCCATGAAAAAATCAAACTTCTAAGTCAACGCAGTCGGAAGATATGGCCGATTTTGAGCAAGTTATCCATTTAATAGTTGTTAGATTAGTAGTAGTAGCTCGTTGATAGATTAGTCTATTAGTAAGTATTTTATACATAGGTATAGAAAAATAATTATTAAATAACCGTGTCGAATCCTTCTAAACCAGAGATGTACATATGATAGAGCGGTGGCAGATAATAATTTACGTGTATAAATGTACCCAGTGTACTCATATGCAATAAATTATTTAGACTTTTGACTATAATATAAGACAACTTACTTGAGTCCTCCCGAAAGTCCATTCTATAGCAACATTATCAGTGACCCGTTGAAAAGTATTGGACATGGTAGCTATGAGCATGTTTAGTACAACGATTACAGATATCACTTCGAAACCTGTAATCAAGTCACAATATAAATGGACGTATTAGACGCGTTGTTATAGGATAGGCAAGGAATAGCTGGAACTAAATAATTCTGAGAAAAATGGATTCAATTCGTCAAACGTCGCAACGCAAACAGCTCACATGATGATAAACGGCTACAGGCACCCGAGGACTCGTGTACCTGTAATTATACTGGCTTTCCTACCCTTCAAACTGGATAGCACCAATCCATATATTGCTGTTTGGTGGCAGATTTATAGAAGCATACTCGATATATCCTGTGTTAGACTCATATGACCGGTCGTATTATAAACACCAAAACTTACACCCAAAACAGAAGTATCCAATGCGTTCCGTGTACGCGTGCCGATTTTCACGATATTTGTCCATTCTGTTCACATCCCTGGTATTCTCCAACACCACATCGGCGCTCTCCAGTGGAGCCATGCAGAATAACGACCAGAACAATGTGTTTAAAGTGTCCGTTAGACTCGTGAATGAAGATACCTGTTGATGAAACCCGTGGCGTGGTCAGCAATCTACTGATACCATTGTATCCACAGATCTCGGAATAATAGGCACTAGGAATCGCTTACCCGCGATAAACGTGTCGACGCGCAGGTAGACAGTTTATATGTAAAGCAGTATATATAAAAATGGTCTGTTACAATTGGTTGCAACCACAGAACACGGAAAAAGCTCGCTTCGCTCCCGCTCGCTACGATATTTCTATGGTTGCAACAAATCTAGTTGCGGAATCTCTTCCATCGCTGTAATTATACCATTAAAGAGACAATGTTTTAGTACTTCGAGATTAGCGTATGATTACATTTCTAGTGTCTATTTATTCTTAGCTCTGTGTTCTGTTCTCAATCTCTACGTTTAAAAGATTTAGGGCCTCTTACACCGCTTGCTGATAAAGCCCCAGATACCCTATCTGCAGGTTATCTGACAGATAGCCTATTTTTTTGGTTTCACAGGTATCTGATTGCCTATATCTTATATATTTTATATAGTCTATCACACAGATTTATCTGATAGATTAGTTTATCACTAAGATTACTATCTGTAACAATATCAGGAAGTGGTGAAAGAAGCCCTAACACTACGTAGATGAACAAATCTTTGTAGAACGCTAGTAAAAATTGGACTTGCTCTATTCGAGGACTGCTCTTCTTTTGCATACCTAAATGCTATATTGGGTCATTGAGATTGGTAGATTTAAGGTAAGTACGTCTTAGAATTTCATCTATACGCACCTAGTGTATGCAGATTGCAGGTTGCCTATAGATGTCTTCGTTCAAATCCTTACTCATGTTCCGCAAATTTAATTAGTACATACGTATCTTGTTGGTTTGAACCCTCAACCAGGCGAGCGCGCTCTTACAGGGCTACCACGATGTTTTGATTAAGTTACAGTTACTATACCCTCAGAGTGTTAAAACACCCGATTGGGTTTTATTAATATTGTCAGCAGAATGTGACGCGACCCGATCGGGTGTCGTCGCTGTAGGCTATTATCACGTATATAGGTATGAGTGATTTCTCGAAAATCAAAAAATGACGTCCACATTCTGCGGAGTTTTCAAATTTTGACAGCCACATTCTAAAGGATACCTGTACAGTCTTCATTCCAAATTCATCTTCGTACACCATGCCGTCGTAGTATTGGTAGTAGCGCGCGAGACCAGCCGCAAACGCGCTTATAATGATCGCGAATACTATTATATACTTGTATATATCTATCGTCATCTTCCCTAGAGACACCTGTATGAGTTTTTTTTCAATGAACCCAAATAGCAAAAAAATATATAACACCAGATCACACACATTACAGCTGCTGGTCTATTTATTTTTTCGTGATCGAAGTTCGTTTACATAAATTACATAAACCTTAGTAAGAAAACATTAACCACTATGGTGAATGAAGTAATTTAAAGCCTCATTTCCGTGGTCATGGATAAGGTATCCGCCCACGCTCTGCTCTAACGAGGGCATTCCAGCGAGCGGCCGATACGGGATTGAATTGTAAATGTGCATTGCATACCTGTAACGGCCCTAGATGGTAGTTGAGCTGGCAGAACATCATGAGTCGGAAGTAAGCGAATATCGTCGCCAGGCAAAACGTGCCTTCGGCCAGCAGAGTTGGGTCGTATTGGTTCCAATATTTACGTTCTGTGATAATAACCGTAAGAACTATTTACGAAATAGACCCCAACATCAAATATAGCAACTTTATTTAAGTTCGACCACAGAATAAATAATGTTCGACAAAAAATTTATAGCGAAATCTCCAAAGTGTCCACAACAGTTCTTGTTAGAGTCCTTGCAGATTGCAGAATTTCATTCAAAGACACGATCTATTTTTACATGACAGGCAAATAGTTAACAAAATAGGTAGGTACTTACTTATCATTTATAGAATTTATAATTATTATCTGGTCCTATATTAATCTGGAGATAACACTTCAAATTTTTAGCATTTTAAGTAGGTTACCTACGTATATTTTTACCTGTTTCGGTAATATTATTGGTGGTATCTAAAGCTGCAAAGATCCATAAGGCGAAAGTGAGTCCAAATAGTGCAAGCATGATGATTTCTGCCCAGTTCCACATCTCGCTGAAGAATCGGCGAGGTCCTTGCATGAGGCACATACGGATGGCGGACCACGTGTAACCACATACGTAGAGAACCACTGGAAATTCTGCCCCTGCGGACGATACGTTAAATAAGTAAATTATCAGCACAGAACCCAGATGCACCGTCACCGATGCGGCGACACGATTATAAAACCGCCTACCTATATGCCTAAGATTTCAGGTCACACACACTACACACAGTCCTTTCTAATCCACCCGCTTCCTTTAATAATAATTTTAATAATTAATTCCGAGCTAGTGTGTCGTTAAAAAAATCTATTCTTTCTATTATTTATTTAATATCTTGTTACCTATTTATTATCTTCTACTTAATATTACCTTATTTCTTCTATTTATTATTTAACTATTTATTGCCAAATAAAAGGCAATACACCCAAAAAACCTACACCGCGTCCCTAACCGTACCGTCTAACAACATTAACCCAGTAATCTTTTAACCTGACTAAAACTAACAGTTGGCTGCGTCGTGAATCGTAATATCTTGACACAGGATCTCATCGGTTGCAACATGCTGGAGTAGGTAAATAACGCAGACCTGTGTCTGGCGGGCCTCGTTTGTGCTTGGTCTTATCTTGATTGGAGATGTGGAAGACCAGCCCCAGGAATACGAAGTACGCGGCCGCGTGGGTAATCAGTTTGTTCAACGGTATCTGCCAGTGCCTAACGAGCCTATGCCGCGGGGCTATCTGCAAATAGTAGCTTAATTAAACGGATGTCTAATTGTAGGACATTGCCGTATATTGTTGTAGACAATAACATAGGTATTAATAACTGTCTGCCCTGCCTTAACACGAAGTTTTCTCTTTCATGGGTAGGCTAGCTGTTTTTTACTTGACTGGGCGACAGCAAAAGCAGGGTTATATTTTCCCGCGTATCTATACCTAAATACAATGTATGTATCTGAGATTATTTGTTCCCTCGTAGCATCCAAACGGCTGGATGTATTTTTTAATATTATGCTATGTCAACAGACTCGTCGTAATTCCGAGAGTGACATAGATTATACAACGTTGTCTGAAAGATATCGCTTAAAACTATAAGATCGCTTATACTGTACTCTATAACTGATCTTTTAGTTAGCTTTTAGCAGTCGGGTTTTTAAAGATCTTTATTTAAAGAGCTTAGTCATCGAAAGGAAGGAAGCAGTTTTGTCAGTTTTGTATGTGCAATAAAACAAATTCATTATAATACTGAAGGCGCGGTACATTAAGTACAAATATTTGTCCATGGCTTTGCTCGTGTGGAATTCGAATGTTATTTTTTTACGGCTTCAACTTGATCTGTCGCGCACATACAATTACTGGCTTCTTTTAATGCAGCTGGAATAAAAAGTATTCCTTATATAAACTTATCATAGTAAAAACTATCATCAAACCATAACGATCATAGAATTTGACAAATACAGTACACATTATATTTCTAATAAATTAAATTACTCACCATGCACATTAGTAGAATAAATGGTGTTATAAAAATTCTACATAAGATAATACAGACTTTTTTAATCGATGACTTATTTCTCCAAGTATGCCAGTCGCCTATCCAATACGATTCCAAAACCTATAAAATACAAATTGATTATTTATTTTTTAAATACCATTTTGTTTTTTTTGTGTGCCGGTTTGAAGGGCAGGATTGCCAATATAATTACGGCATTTTAACATACTCATAGTCCTCAGGGTGGCAATGAACTTGTGGCCTTAGGACTGCAGTGTTTTGCCTAGCCCGAGTCAAGAGAAGAAATATGAATATTTTTCGCTGATTGGTTATTGAACAGTGTGACAATAAAATTGGCCAATCGTAGCGCGAAAAACGGGGTAACAATGAATATTTTTGCACCGTTTTGCGGGACTGACATTATGAAGCCGTTTTAAAAATTGAAATCAGAGCGTCTTGTAGTGAGGGATTAGATTGGTTCTTTACTCAATTACCTGTTGAGTATTAGGATTCGCAACAAACTCCTTCTGTTTATAATCTACAGCCATGAGGAGCCGCGGCAGTACAAACTGACGGCGTCCTGAGGAACCTGAGGTTTGCTTCAACACCAACTCTACCTCTTCAGAAGTGCGGCAGCAACCTAGACCAGGTACAGTGTCATATTTATTTCAGTATCCATAGCGCAGTATTCTTAGAATTATATTCTTGAAACAAGACGCTATCTCCAGACGTCCGTGATGAAACGATTGCCCCTCGTATTTATACGTTTTGTAGCACTACTACTGAACGCCATTCGGTATCTACTTGTGGACATAATGTTAAACGTAAATAGACTAAAGTTTCGACATCGTTCAAAAAGTTAGTTCGTTGTATTCGCTGTAGTGGACTGTCACATCTGTCGCAGAAACGATCACCGCTGGGGTATACGAATTCTCAAGTGGACCACAAGTAGGCAGGCGTAGTGTGATATATCTTGGCAAAGCCACAGTCTCAATTCGAAACTATAATTCTGGCACCCAAGCCCCTAAACCAACGAGCCTTTCATATTCAAGGAACGAAAAGATTTGCAACTCACCTACAAGTTGAACAGCAAACAAACTGACTTCATCGCTCAGATGCAAGTAGGCTGTAGACAAGTGCACGTGGAGTGCTGCATTCGCAGCGAGTTCCACTGTGAGTCGGAACGCGTCGAGCACGGGGTCCGAGCACACGTGGACAAAGTACGCGGGAGAGGATAGGGCCTGGTACACTGCAAGTCGGCCGCTACTCTTGTAAAGAGGATCGTCATTGGCCAAAGACTTCCTAAAACAAAATTAGAATAATTTGTAGAAATGACGATAATTTTTTTCGCTGTAATACGATTTCAATGAAACAAAGCTCCAAGTTATGCTTTATCTACCTATGAAAACCGCTAGAAAATCCGTTCAGTAGTTTCAGAAAAACACGGTTTCTACTGCTTTAAAAAATGTATTAGATTCGATAACATAGATTAGTTACGGTTGATTAAAGTGGTCATTTAGGGAAGTGACATTTTGGAAAGTGATCACTATTGAGGTACCTGAAGGGTTTCGGTACCTATAATGTTTCTTCAACGTAGTGTATTTGTAGTTAAGCGTCAGTGACACCCCGTGATGCGAGTGTTTGTGAGTCATCGGACATTCTTGATATCTGTGCATGGAGTGTTTCAATACTCAAAGCAGTTAATGTGTGACAATCATGTGACTGTATATTTTTTCGACCCTTAACTGTCTGAGAAATTTTTAAGTTGTGTTTGTTCTTTTATTTAGATTCGAACTCTATTGTCAAACCTTACCACCTTGAGCCGAACTACATCAATAAATATTAAAGGAAAGGAATAGGGACTAACTTGCATTTAATACAGAAACAATTAGGTAGATGAGGCCAAGATATAGTATGGCCACGAGAGATTAGTAATTCCACGATTTCGTAATGACCCATCTGGGCAGCGAGGACCAAGGGTGTTACATGTTCAGGGAAGTCTGTAGAATGAGTCGCCCCAGCGAACTCCAGCCCTGGAGAAATTTTCTTTCGGGCATCCAGTAACATAACTAGGACAAAATTAGATTAGATTAGAGCGGCCTATGTAGGATTTTCTACTGTTAATTCAAGAAGCCGCAAGAACTATAACAGATTTTGATAAAAAAATTAATTGCAGATATTTGAAAGATAAAAAAACTAAATATAAATATTAATAATTTTCGAAAATATCGCGTCAAAAGCCACGGACAAAAGCTACTTTAAAATAATGTAGGATACATTACCCAAAGTTTTTATATTATTATCTCTTATGGCATGCAACACAGTATCCCCAATTTCTATACTAGGCTGGTGAAGAAGAAATTCCACTATATCATCACACTGGTTTTGCACTGCTAAATGAAGCGCAGAAATGCCCTATTAATGAAAAAATAAGTCTCCTAATCAATTAATAGATACTAAAATGAATTAATGTCCATAACTACGCATATAATATTAACAACCTGAAAATTAACACAGTTGACGTTCATGCTGGGGTGATCGTGAAGGTATCTCTCGACATTATCAACATTACCATTCCACACCAATCGTAAAAATACTTCTTCAGACGGGTGCAATTTTGGCAAGTGAATGATATTACTCGGTTCTAACTTCTGACTTATTTCGTCTGACTATAAAAGAGATATAGGAATAAGCTTTGATCAATAAATGTAAAAAGCAGCAGATGATGCATAAATTACCAATTCCAATATTGTGTAGGATCTAGAAAGAAATCTCGTATTACTGATGATGTCACTTCGGTGATATTTCGAGTTTATCTCGAAAGGTAGACTATTTTCTTCAGATGTTTTGCTGCATATACTTTTTGTGCGGAAATAAGTTCTTATTGACTTAGATGCTTTCAAAGGCGTGCTTGTTTCAATGAATTCTTTTACAATTTCCTGTCTCGGGTCGTCGAGTGCTTGTGGCTGTAAGTGTTGAATCGTGTAGACTCTTGAATTCTCCGCGATAGACACTGATTTCCTTGAAATACGGTCTATTTTGTCGTATTCTTTATTGGGTATACTGGGTAGGCTTCGATTTTCAAAAGAGTCTGTTTGATTAGATTTTGGAACACTCATTGTTTCACGTCAAATCCTCTCAGTAATTTGAGCTGCTTAAATTCCATAAGCATTACTTATTCTTGCACGAGATAGCACCCTATAGGAATAATCATAGATTACTAGCGTAGCGAGCGGGAGCGTAGCGAGCGGGAGCGTAGCGAGCTTTTTCCGTGTTCTGTGGGAATAATAATAATCCTTGTCTCGAGCCACCCGTGTATTTTCAACAATGTGAAACCTACGTAGTTCGATGGAAAAATATATAGTTACTTTTAGTATTTAGCTCTGAGTACTGAAATTATTTTCTGTGCTTTGGTCACAAATTTTATAGAATACAGCGAACTTTCAATAGTTAACGTTTATGCTTTGCTGTCCAGTGATCCCGTCAATGTCACTCATGTTTTTTTTTTCTTTTTTTATACGTTTTATTGTAAAAGCTACTAGACGTGATGATTTGATCTCGACTGCACTATATACACCTTCTTTTGTGTACTATCTCTGTCATTCATGCACAGTATATAATCAAACTGTATTAATTGGTGCCTAACTACATTTGAACAACCGAAAACGTTTCTCTCAATGTGATAATAGTTGTTGAGATAATTCTATATCATCAAGTGGAGAGGACTTTCACATCTCCTCCTTCGGCATTAGCTAAACAAACCGTTGATCATTGATGTGGCTGTGTTGATTTGTCGTTCTATTTAACTTTCCTACCTACAGAACATATGTTACTTTATCAACGTTTATCACAAGTTTAAGGTCGCTTAACGAGATAAGGTCGCATTATGGAAGTCCGATGAAGAACTAATGCCACCGATATAGCTGAAAGTTATCGCAGACACTATATCACTTATCTGTGCTAAAAGTGACACATGTGAAAAAATAATTATTGCACTTTTAACTGTTCTTAGAGGGCCTCCATCAAGCCAAGACATAGACATAGTCGCGGATATAGTAAAGCTAGGGTTTGCGGTACCTATACCTATAATAAAGTTGGGTATTTCTGTCATAAAAGTATATCCAGTTTGTTTAATAAATATTAAACTTTATTACATGCACTTAACTAGGCAAAAGTTATAAAACTGAAAGCTGTAAAATACAAAGCTTTTCTGTACATAATAATACCTAAAGCAGTAGAATCCGTGTGTCTGTACATTGAATAAATTTATCAAAAAATGATTGTGGGCAAGAGAATACATAACAGAACACAAAGCGTTTTTTAATTTTTTTGTATTTTTGTCTGTCTATAATGTATGTCTAGCAATACGTATACGCTAATCTCCGAAACTACTAAAGGGATTTTCTTGCGGTTTTCAGAGGAGATTAAGCACAGCTTGGAGCAACATTTAGGCTTTGTATCATTGAAATCAGATGACAGCGATAAAAGTTAACATCATTTACAGATCATTTAAATTAACTAGACGATATGTCTGTACATAGGAGATATTAAGAAAAATTTATATAGGGGCCTTATTATAAGCAATAGAAGCCAAAAAAATATCTTTTTAAATTTTTGTCTGTCTGTAAGTTTGTTCCGGCGGCATCACGCAAAAACTACTGCGCCGAACGCGGTTTTCACGTATTAACTTAAAATCTGGTGTGGTGTACCTATGTTTTTCCTATATTTTCCTACCTATTTCCAAAATCCATGCGTACGAAGTAGTGGGCAACAGCTAGTATTTATTATGCAGCTAGTAATGATACGTTATGGCTACTAATAAGCTCTAAAGGCTCCTAATAAACTTCCTACTTAGGTATTTTAAAACGCAGGGCAGGCCTCTGTTTGTCTGTATGTTTGTACGCTGGAACTACTAATTCGATTTGTGTACCGATATTTTTTTACCGCGTGGAAAATGAGGTTTTAGCAACGGCTAGTCAAACAGCATAAAATTCTATTCGTGTTGTATATTTTTGTCGTTCTCTAATCATAAAACAATAACTTGATTTGACATCTACTCTAAAAATAAAAATAAGTCTACCTTGACTTATTAATGCGAATTATACATAGTGTATAGGAGAGCGAAGTAGGAGTACGACCTCGTCAGGATCTGTAACAATTTTATTTTGTTAGTAAACAAATACATTGCAGGTAGTATATAAATCCTTTAAAAAATAGTTGGTATTCTGGTAGTTTGGTAGTTGGTATTCGCTCGCTGGGATGGGATCAAAAACATTATAATGCAATTTCTTTTAAGCACTGTATTATTATTATTTTTTACAAAATCTACAGCAATTAAGAAAACAACATTACTCTAGATTTTATTTTCATACATTTTTTATCAACAAGTATAGGTACGTACCGAGGAGTAAGTAACAAGTGACATGTTGGTGAATTTCATAGCAGTGAACGCAATAGGTTTTTGAGATCTGAAACAAAGGTGTTTTTTCATAAAATTGTATAACGCGACTACGCGGGCATTTCTTAACTTACCTCACTAAGAGGAAGAGAAGTGCCCGGCGGCATCTCGGACTCGTGAGGTACCAGCAGCTATTGCAAGCCGATATAGCCACGCCGCCATTCTGATAAACACAGAGTAAAATATTACTTCTAAGTACTTACAACACATTCTGAATACGAAAGTGAAATGAACACAAAAACAAATTGATTTAGGTACTTTAAAATTTGTATTAAGTTACTACATAACTAATTTAAAATTTGTACAAACCGCATGGAGGATATCATCCCCATACCAACACAAAACTCCTATTTGAATCAGAGCTGATACTAGGAACAGCTTGCTACTTACAACCAATAGCGGTTCTAGCAGCTGTAAAAAGAAAACGTACCTATAAACATTTAGCTTATTTATTCTACAAAATACTAAGGAAATAATTATGTACCATCCAGACAATCAAACATACTGACCACAATGACGAATACAACACAGCATATATTAACAGAGCTTAGCACAATATTCACGAGATTTGAGACCGAGAAGGCGTCTTCCAAATCATTGCAATATCTGAAAAGAAAACGCTTCATCATAATTTCATTTACAGGAAAAATGTAATCATTCTTGATTAAGAAAAGTGAGTACCTGATAAGTCTCTGATGAAGCTTAATATTCCCTAATATTTCTTGGTAGTGCTCGTCTTCGGTGCCATCTGTTGAAGCGAGGGACTCTAAACGTTTTTGAAGCAGCCGCAGTAATAAACAAATATGGCTCGCCATACCGGCAAATAGCAGGTCCGTGCCAATCATGATCCAAACGCAGGTTTGACCTTAGAACATCAATCAATTAAACATCACTTTTGTTGGCACGTCATCACACATTCTCATTTTATCATAAAAAGAAGACAACATTTTTTGTAGAGGTATTTTAAGTACGAGTATTTACACATAAGTAGGCATAACTATAACTAACTACGTATAACTTATTATAAAGAAAAAAACCAGAAACAGACAGAACCGGCGGAGAAATTGGAAACCTTCCTCCCCATTCCTTACCGGCGAACATTTCAAAAATATAAACGGCAATATGTGCGATAGGCTTTTGTTTATCGAATGGGTACCAAGACATCCAAACGAAGCCTACAGTAGCTGCCTCACTCCGCCAGTAGCGATAGAAGTAGATAGCGAAAGGAGTGAGATTGTAGAACCATACTCCTGCCACGTTCAACGCGAAATACCCTGTAACAAACATGGATTACATTGTATTCATACTCTTAGTTAAGTTTAATTATTTTTAGAGCAGTGTACCTATCTATATTTAGGCCATTGATGCAACAGCCAATAGATAGAACATATTTTGCGATTTCTATGATTTATCATTATCATCACTCACATCGTTGTACTATACGCAACGCGGCAAGGCTCTTCTCTTTGATCAATTGGGCTTCTTCATCGAGAGGGGGCATGGGCCATATTCCTGCCAATTCCTTTACAAGTTCACCAAACACATCTTTCTTGTACCACAACACGAATACTTTTGCAATACCTGTTGATAAACGTTCTTCTTTTAAAATGAAAGAATGAAAATAAATAGGTTTAATTAACAGAAACAGTTCAAGATTGGCAAATAAAATACTATTGCGTGGATAGATACTATACTATATACCTATATAGGACTATACTATAACCGCCGAAATGTAATGTGCCTGATGCTTCTTTACCTGTCTTTTTTGTTGACTGTACGAGTTCATTAATATCTGACCACCTTGTCACTCGTGTATTTGCTAATGTCAAGAGCGAATGCGTCAATTACAATAAGCAAAAAGATACGAAAATGTAATTATTTATTGAACTCGACTGTACTTTAAATGAACTTACCTTTTGAATTTTTGTAAGAAATACTGTATTTTTTACCTGAATGATTGAGGTAGGCATCGGATACTCACTCAAAACACCGTAACCAAAAGTATGGAAGAGTGGAACAACGTCCTCGACCCGTGGCGAATTGGACAACGTGAGAGCTATCTGAACGATTTCACTGAAGACGTGGTAGCAGATACCACAAACAGAAACTAGAAACATTAGCTTCTGCCACCAATTAGAAGATGCATTCTTTGCACTCTCAAACGATAAGCCGATGCGACGCATACAAAATGTACTAAGGATTAGTGATTCATCTATTTCCAACTTTGCCTGTTCCATGTTGGACTGTTTAGCGTTTGGTTGTGCATACAATGTCAGAAAATTTCGTTCTGATATATGTGAAACAAAAATTTCTAAATATTTTATCGTCGAAAAAACGTACGTAGGAAACTAGTATCCTAATATTTTTTTCATTATAAAGTTTGTAAGTAGGTAGTAAAGATGTCTAACTGACAAGGTTTATTGACAGACTAAGTGCAGCCTAGCAGTTCTAAACTTTCAGGAAATGTTAGTTATTGAGTATGAGGTCAAGGGTCATTCCTAATTTATCATACGTTATGATTACGTTGTCGTTTTCCGACAAAGTAGGTATCTGAAAATATCACAGGTTTCTATTGGATTTGAGAAAAAAACGAAAAATAGTGAGTCAAAAATTTTCAGCCGCTATTATATTTTAGGTTTCCAAAATGGTAGCCCGAATTTTTTTTCTTATCTGTAAAGCACAAACTTTATGGAAAATATTATTTATAATTCAAAATAACATTGAAGAGGAATCGAGACATGCAACAATCATGACTACGTATTTTAATTAGAAGTGAGAACATGTTTCATTGTGTCGAAGTGGAACTGTGACGAATCGGGAAAAAGCCGCTGAATTTTATGATCGGTTTATAAATATGTTTTTTATAGTCTAATAAGTGTTACCCTGCCGTATAAATCGTAACTAGAAGGACAGCAACATATTATGACAATTTATGCTATTTTATAGGGCTAACAACATTGTAACAAAATAATAATATCATACATTTACCTACATGAGTACTACAACTGACGGAATCCGCATGTTATGTTCGACTAACGTTTTACTCACTTCTTTTACTTTTTTCCGGGATCGAATACTTGCTAATAGAGTATAAATAATTATATTTAAGAAATAAAATAGCCCATTTTTACAACACTTATATTTTTTTCACCTTTCTGTTTTTGTATTTGTTGGTACATGTCATCCATTTCATCAGGTAATCTACTGCCGCAGATTCTATGTAATCTACTGAAATCATATTGTTTTACCAAGCCATTTATTTAGTGATTAATTAATTGTAAAAGCGACCTAATTTTATGACTTAATTAAAATGCACTAAAATGTTCAATGTAACTGCTTGGTGTAACATTTTAGTGACCTCTATACACGGTGTATAGAAGCGCGAAGAAGGAATATGATTTCGTGAGTATCTGTAACAGAAATAAATTAATTATTAGTACTATTGAGTCGCCTCGTCAGTAAATCTTGGTTAGGGTACGATGGGACTGACATGTGGATAACAAAAGTCTCAACATAAAATAAAGATTTAAAAATTTATATATTAGTACTACAAGAGAGATAACTTAATAGGTTCCCTTTTAGTTTCTCAAAATAATGTTAGCCTATAGTGGTTTGATGCTTATTGTTAGACTCGATAAAGTTGACATAAAAGTGCAAAATGTTCAATTGATGGATATTTGCAATGGGTTGTAGTGGATTAAGTGTTTTTTAAGTAGGTAGGAGTTATTATTTTTAAAATAGTTTTCATTAATTTTTTAAGTGCTTTCCTAAAAAAAATGCGTCCCTTTAGTTGACCGAGCGAGCGAAGCGTCTATGTTTCGAGATTGTCCGTCTGTCCTTCTGTCTTTCTGTCTGTAATTTTCTACAGGTCGCATTTTTCAACCGATTTTGACGAAAATTTGGCATGGGTATAAATTAATCACGCCGACAAAATGAGTAGAATAAAATCTTGAAAAACATTTTTTTTAGAGTACGTACAGTCGACACACTTTGACCTTGAGCTGGCCTAGCCTGTTAAGGAGTTTCAATGTTATGAGAGACCAGTTTATACTGGTCTTATTTCCACTCATGTGCGGTCGACCGTACCATACTCGCAAAGTGGGAGTGAACTTTTTTTTTCTTGTGAATCCCATAGTGTGGGGTATCGTTGGATAGGTCTTTCAAAAATATTGCTGGCGTGCGAAAACCATTTTTTCGATTAAGGGATCCGTTGGCGAAATATTAAGCTTTAAAGCGGTAATTTTTGTTAGAGTCACGTGTCCCCCCCCCCCCCCCCCTGCCAGCTAAACGGTTGCTTCTGGAAGTGTGAAAAAATTCACGGCAGTAGCATATATAACGTAGTTAAAAGGAAAAGTATAACAGCTAAATAGGTTCTATTAGTTTTTGAGTAATAGTCGATTAACTTAAGAAAGTCGAAAAATTAAATTATGTTCATAGAACTGCATAGGTACGTAAAATGGGAATGATTTTTTTACTACCTATAGTAACTATGTACTTAACGTACCGATCCATAAGTAACAAGTGATATGTTGGTGAAATTCATTGCAGTGAACGCAATAGGTGTTTGTGATCTGAAACAAAAAAAACTGTTCAATAACAAGTTTTTAACTTTTTTAAACAAAGTTTTCAAATTTTTTGGAAATGAAAAAGCTGGTTCAAGGAAGGTCGGGTCAGGTCCATTTAATTAATTTTTAAGGTCCAAATAGTTGGTACCTAACCTACGCATTTGTAAAAATTCCAAAGACCAAACTTAAATTTGTTTTTTACGCACCTACGAGTATAATCAATAATCTATACCTACTAATATAATAATGCTAAAGAGTTTTGTTTGTTTGTACACGATAATCTCTGGAACTTACCCCAGTCGGATATGAAAAAATCTTTTTGTATTTGTCATATTCATGAGGAAGCTTATAGGTTATTTAACATCAGGTTGCGACCCTTAGGAGCCGAGCAAAAAGAAAAAGTCAGAAATAATTCTTCTTAAAAAATGTGTATTGTGCACGTATAAATAAAAGGGCATAACTACCGGTCCAATTCGTTCCACCATACCTTATTTACGTACTATATAGTAAATTGCTTGTCGGATAACCCAATAATAATATTTGGACGTACTTAATCGCATTAAAATAACTTATAATGGGCAATTGATAGGACTAAAACATCTACATACCTCACTAGAAGGAAAAGCAATGCGCGACGGCATCGCGGATTCATTCGGCACCAACCGCTACTGTACGCCGACGCAGCCACATCACCATTCTAAACACAATTTAATTAGAATATAGTATATTTGTTATAATATTAACATATCTATGGCTTTAAGAGCAGCTACGATTACCTGCGCGCTATACAAGACTCAGTCAAAATTACAAACCGCATGTAAGATGTCATCTCCGTACCAACACAACACTCCTATTTGAACTAAAGCCGAACCGAGGAACATCTTGCTGGGCACAGCCCATGTCGGCTCTATCAGCTGCAAAATTATGAAGATTACTTAAATAGATTTCTTAATGAGATGTAATCTAAAGATATTTGTAGCAATTATTAAAAAAAAAGTACATACAACGATAACAAATAAGACACAGCAAATATTTACGCAGCTAAGTAAAACGTTACATAGATTGGAAACAGTAAAAATTTCTTCCAAATCGTTGCAATATCTGTAAAAAAAGTCGTGAGGTTATATATTTATGGAATAAAATTAATATAAATTTACGAGATTCAAAGTATTTTAGCTCGCTTTAAACTTTTTAACCGCTGTACCGATTCTGATACAATTGGCACATTTCTTTAGAGATACTAGAGTATCATCCCGCTAAGATAAAAGAAACATAGTGTGAACAAGTCAACGGTGGAAACTGTATATTCATTCATAGGCTACACGACCAAATCAAATCCTCCATGTCAGGTAAAATAACAATGTACCCTATGAGTCGTTGATGCAGTTTAATATTATCCACTAATTCCTGGTAGTACTCCTGATCGGTAAGATCTGTAGAAGCGAGGGACTCCAGACGATTCTGAAGCACTCTTAGCAGCCGGCAAATATGGCTAGCTATGCCCGAGAACAGCATATCTGTGCCGATCACTATCCATAGGCAAGTTTGACCTTAAAAAAACACTTTACTGAATTTTTCATAAAGAAAAAGGGTTTTAGTGGCCCAAACGATGAGAGTTTTGTCGATGATGGCAGTCGGTGGCCGATATTTTTGTCGGGTTTGTTTACATCAAATCTAGACACGTGGTAACGTGTCAGCCAGTATACATACAAGTTGCAGTATACATATTCACGGACAAAAATGTCGTACATCATCTGTTGTCTGCGTTGGCCTCAGGATAGATAATATATCTTACCTACAAACATTTCAAATATATTGACGAGGACATGTGCGACCGGTTGGTGTTTATCGAAAGGATACCATGATACCCAAACATAGCCGATATGGGCCTCTTGACCCTGCCACTGGTGAAAGAAGTAAATTCCGATAGGGGACAAGTTGTAAAGCCATATTCCTAAAACGTTAATCCCGAAGTACCCTAAAACAGATACATTACACTTTAGATTTTGTTAATTTTTGTTCAATCAAAGGATTTGATTTGTGTGATGCACGTACAAACTGACAGATATACAAAACTTTTAATATTGTTCTAACATGTTCAGCTACTTATTTTAAGTCGCCCTGGTAGACTTGAGTGCTTCGTCGTTAGACCCCACTATCGATTGTCCTCCAAATATTTTTTTCAATGTACTTACACAGACAGACTTTTCCCTTTACGAATTTAGTTTAATAGAGTATAGATGAGAATAAATATTATTAAGTTAATATTTCGGTGATAAATATAATGCATGTATTAATAACCCCGGATCAAAGGGATCAAAAACACATTTTTTAAAACATTTATCGTGTTTGATACTTACAACTATGGGCAACTCGCATTGTAGCAAGTTTTTTGTCTTTGCCACTTTGAGCTTCATCAAGCGCCAGTTTATGTATGAGCTGGCCGCAAACGTCTCTTTTGGACCACAGCACGAGCACCTTGGCGCAGCCTGTCGAATCAGAAATGCCTTAGTATAACTTTCGTAATCATAACAAAATGTTTAGGATAATGACCACTTCCCAAAATGACTAACATTAATATAGGCCTATTGATTTTTCGTCATACAGAGAACAAACGATATTAATTAGTACATAAGTACCAAGTCGCGATTAATAATTATTATAGTACGCGACCCATTTATTGAATAATCATAATAATGTGTACAAAGTCATTTTAAAGTCAAATTATTTTATTGCACACTAGGTGCTAATTGCTTCCTACATTAAGAAAGAATCGTAGGAAAATTATCTACCACCGCCTCCTAGTTGAATTACTGTATCTACTGTAAGTACTGAAATAATGTCCAGAATACTTACTCAGAATGCCGTAACCAAAAATATGAAAGTTTGGGACAACATCTTCGATCTTGGGCGAGTTACTCAAAGTGATCACATTGTGAACGACCTCGCCGAAGATGTGGTAACAAATACTGGAAACACATACTAGGAACAAAGCCTGCCGACGCCAGTACAAAGATTTAGATTTCGGAACATCAAACGATAGGCCAATTCGACGCAAACAAAATGTACTGTATATTAGAGATTCGTCTAACTCCCTTTTCGCTTGTTCCATTCTTGACAAATTGTTTGCAACTTCAAACAGAAACAGACTGGATTAGAATAAAACGGTTCTGAAATTTATACTAAATAATCAGTAAAATTTATAAATATTTAGTGTCAAAGGGCGTACCCAAGAATTTCAAATTGTTAAATTAACATATCTGATATCAAACTTACAAGGTTAAATAGTAACCTCTAATGGCCCCTCCAGACAACCGGCCAGGTTGGCCACGACAGGCGATCATCATTGTGTGGAGGGCTTAATCGCCTGTCGTCGCCCACGATGTAAACGCTTGCGAGCAATCGCCGTGGTGGCGATTTTTCTGACAAACATCAAAAGTGAAAATCAACAACTGTGGGACGCGCGATGTTCGCCGATGGTGTGGACACCTGCGCAATGATCGCCACAATTGTGGCCGATGCCGTGTTCGGCCAGCGTGGCCGATTGTCTGGTTGCAGCATAAAATCTGTTACTTAATGTACAAGGTGTCAGGTAAGTAATGTTTATTAACTTCACGCATCTTTAGGTCCTGTCGAATTCAAAACAAGGCTTAGTAGTATCTCATTATTACCCACACTCGTCTATTTACTATTGTTTTATGTACCATCTACTTGTGGTAATCTTCATTTTTTTAAATTATTTTTTCCTATTTGTTAACAGTTTGATTATCATCGGAGCCTACTAATCAACACACGTAACACGGTCATTTTTTCATCTAGATCCAGAACCACTAATTCAGGTGTTTTAGGTAAGGGTATATTTGTACTTATACATATTTTATTGATACCATCACACACACTACACGTATAGGTAAGTCTACCTGAGCCATATCTCATATTATGTCTTCATGAAGAGTCGCGAATTCGTGATTGAGTTCGAAGTCTCTACAATATTGTTACGGTACTGACACGCGATCCTAGCAATTAAAATGTCTGACAATCGCTACTCTTATCTCTCTACATTGTAACAATGACAATAAAAACCAGTTACGACAGGGATTCATAGGAATATAATGAATTTATCCCATCCTATCCCATCATACTAATATTTTAAGACATTGCACAGATTCACAAGTTGTACACCTAATAACAATAGTACAAAAAAAACGACTTTGTAAAATAAATTTGTACGCCGACGACATAGACTACCTAGTAGTCTATGGCCGACGAATATTGATCCCCAAAATTTTTTTTTCTTTCCATATTTTTCCATCCTTAGAGGTGATTTTTTTTTCTACTTCATATAGGACCATCATTCAAATTGGTTAACAATCGGTGCAGTTATCGCAGCTATCGCGTAATGTGATCGCACACACATACAAAAATACAGTCGAATTGAGAACCTCTTACAAAAAGTAAGAAGTCACTTGAAAATAGAGTGAACTATTAATTGTTAAAGTTTTATGTAAATGAAATAGTATGGGATTCCTTTCGTTTGATTGATACACTAATTTATCTGTTAACTTTTTCGCCAAATCCTAAGACGAGACACTTTTTATGGCGTGGAGCTTTTTTCCTTAATTGGCTTTTTTCAGTTATAGGCGGCCATCGACACGAATTAGAGTGATTTAAGATTTTTCCGCTAGAGAGCGCGGTGTTTCGGCAAATTTAGCACGCGGCCCGCGCTCCGTGGCGGGCTTTACAGTTCGCCACCGTTACGCGGCGATTAGGCTGTGCACGCGCAACGCACGTCGTCATCGGGCGCTTGCAACGCCTATGCACTTGCGATCATCATAACTGCTTCGTACGACAGCCGTTTGCCTGAGGAGTTACAATTTTTCTCGGCAATAGACAACTATTGCGAAATCTGATCGCTTTGATTCCACCTGATACTAGAACACCCGTCCGCTAGCACAGGAGAAACACTGGTCATAATGTAACGTAACTCGAAACCCTCATTATTTTGTGACTCAAAACGACGACCCTCGACGCTTTGACTGTCTAGCGGCATTGCTTAGCGATTACTGCAAATACCAGTTTAAAACAATGGAATACACTGTACGTGTGTAATCCTTTTATTTCAAGCAACAGTATAAATACAAGTAAATATTTGACATTTGCTTAATGTTGCGGACATAAGTGTCAGCAGTTCAGCAGCGCTATGGTTTCTGGTTCACATTTGCCGTTGTGCTTAACGAAGTTAATTGAAAACCTAGTCCCTGGCTACCAAAAACAGCGCTTTTGAGGCGGATCAAGATATCATGTAATTGAACAATTAATGAATTGTGTCGTTAAAAGTTCGCCGTAACGATAGCTTGCGTTATGCATCGGCAAATCGTGGTGCTAATGCAAAATTAATAATTGCGATCTCTCCACGAAGTAAAAGTGCTAGGCATTATCAATGTTCCGACAGCGACCCAGATCTATTATATTGACGGGCGGACAGACGGCTGCTGCGTGCGCGCAAAAACACCTACCGAATTGAACTCCAAATAAAGGTGCGAGAACAAAGTACAGATAGCGCGATGGTACCCGCGACGCGAGCGCACGACCACCCGCCCCTCTCCAACACTCGGTGTAATGTACTTACGGTCGTTCTGTAATGGATTAAGTGGTCACCGTCTACATTAGCACAATAACCCAAATCAAGTGCATTAAAATCATTCGAAAAATTGCTTTTATGGCACGTTTCAAAAAACTGATATTACTGTTAATGTGACTCATTTTAGTTTGCCGCGGTAACATGTTTTGTTGTGTTTTATTTTAATGTGAATTTGTGACAGAAAGAGAACCAGTGGTTACCTAATAGTATGATGATACGTTAGCAACGCCTATACAGCAAAGCGAGATGTGATTAACGTAGCCGTCTTCACAAGTTATGTTTCAAAGTAGGTGTAGGATAGGTACCTAGCTATTTAAATACCAGGTACTCGTGTTATGTAGAGAAGACACTCAGACAAGATACAGTATTTAACTACTTGCTTAACTTTATACGATATGAATGTACCCTGCTATACATTGTGTCAAATCTATACATTGTTAGATTCAAGTGCAGAGCAGAGCCCGCATGAGCCTGGATATTTAGTAAATAACCACCTCTAAAACATAGAACAGCATTGCATACTTTAAATAATCTTTGATGTTTTAAATAATAATCGCGTTGATGTTTACTAAAACGGATTACCCCACCTTTTGTAAAAAAAATCAAGGTGGTCGGGTCTGAATGTCGCATGTTTGCGTTGTTTTATCCGGCGCGGGCGGCCGTCACTGTCGAAGACACTAATCTGTGGCCGTCACCGCCCCGCGTACGTCGAGCCCCCCCCCCCCCCCGCCCCGCGCCTGCAGTGCTACGAAAGCTCATTACACTGAAAATGCAACATAATATTTTGTTGAACCAACGCCTTGAGCGCTGTAAGTACAGCGCTACTGAGTAATTGAATCTTGCTCAAATAAAAATAGTTCGAAAGATGCCGTGTGCTGTGTAATTAAGATTTTCATCGCGCCGCAGCCCGCTGCCCGCCGCCGGTAATGAGCGCCAATGCGAATCAACACATTAACTTTCGCTGTTGTTACAACGTCTCAATGTTGGCCTTAAAGCCTCCTTTGGGAAACCACAGGAAGTGAGTTTAAAAGGCATTCTTTGTTTCTCATTTGCTTTTATTAGTACTTAAACATTAGACATGTTTCTAATTTACAATTCTACTTGTTGAAGAACTAATTCCAACCTGAAGTGCGGACCTACTAAGTTGGAAGAAGTTTTAAAGATTCTATTTATTAATTCAAACCGTGAACATATATTTTCACGTGAACATAGATGACATTTTAATTTCCACGCACTCGAGTGAATAGCAGTTGTTCTTGTCATTGAAGAAAGAAAACAGTTTCTCACATAAGAATATTTTTGTTCCGCATTATTCATAAGGTTCACACGTTACAAGTAGTGTGTACGAAGACTGACTGTTATGTAGGTACATTAGGAGTAAGTACCTATCTAGTGCGTGTATATATACGAGTATATCTAGTTAAATAGACTCTCACGAGTGGGTAGATACATCATTCATTCATATGGGATACGTCGTTGTTTTACGTCATTTCGCTGCCATGCTCGTCACATTTTCATCTTTATATGAAAGCTCATGGACTTAGTTAATCGTGAATTCATAAAACATTATAAGTAGTATGTAAAATATTTATTATTCAGCTTAACCCGGATTTATGGGCGCCAGTTAAAACAGTAGTATGTATGTTAAAATACAACCACCCCTGTTTCCAGATAACACGGGGTAGGCAGCCTTGCATTGTTAATAATAATAATAAACTTTATTTCAGGCATTTTTTCCCATGCAAAATAAAATAATATACAGTATAACACAACACCATAAAAATCACAAGTAAAATAAAACGGTACTTATTTTGGTAAAAACAAACAGAAAAAAACACAGGATTAAATTATTTTTTGTTCAAATTCTGGTGCACTTTTAACCAGTGCCTACGTTCTGGTAGAGATTGTGATTCACGGCACTGAACAATTCGTTCGTAGAGTTGCGAACTCTATATCTCAAAAAGTCAAAATATCGAAAAAAACGAAGAAAAGTTAATATATCGCAGAAACCTTTTTCCAACTGAATAAGGAAAACCATTGCAGTTACAGGCGATGGTATCCATAATTTTTTAATTTGCTGAAAAACGTCTACTTAAAGGCTATTTATACAGAGTGGGACAGAACGACCCACTTTCCCGATAGAGCCGTATTATTATTAGATCTAAGCAATCTCTTTCTTTTTGTAATTTTAAATTAATTAAATTTTTAATCGTTTAATTTTTTGGCGCTTTATAATTGTTACATTATACCCTTAGGTATCAGCTGATTAAGGTTGAAACTTTACATAAAATATACCTTGAGCTTTGACGAGCTGGAACTTAAAGTTATAAATATTAATATAATTCTTTGAGAAAGAAACATAGTTCAAAGGCAAACTGTAATTTTCAGGATATTGCATCGATGTGCCCCACGCTATGTAACATCAACCTGCAGCATATTTGAAAATTACTAAATTGTACTACAGGTAAAATATGAATTTACGTTTATTTTACTTGAGGCGAACAATTTATGAAAGTCTATTCGAGACACAGGAGATATTAATATCGGACGGAGTTCGAAGATAGACCTACTATTGTGCCTGATATTACAGTCGAAATAATAAGGGATGTTGGGATTGTTCCAGGCAGGTTTTTACTAAAATTCATTCCATCACACAGCTTTAGAAATAGGAACATAATTCGTTGCATGCTCTGTCCTAATTTCGTTCGATGCCGTACTGATGCTATTTTCCAGTTCCGTTGTCCTGTCTCCCTGTTCAGGCGACAGCTTAGCAAATTGCAGTGTTCAGCCCCGGGCGTTTTATTGAAAATTCGATCTATCTGTTACAGTGAGAAGGGGTTAGACCTAACCACCGATCTAAGCCCTGCGCCCGCGCAGTACGATCGGTATTGGAGTGTCTCCCGCGCCGGCTCGAGCCCGTTATCCGGCGTCAGGTTACGGTCACGTCTATATAAGACCGCGGCGTCTTCTTCACCATTTCATTCCGTTTGAGACGCCTGGCCGACCGCGTGCCTGCTGCCTGCACGCGTCCAGTCCGCGCCGGTGTCCGCGACCACCTCTCGTTCACTCCTTCCGTTCTCGGTTATTCGTTCAGGGTCCAGTGCTCGCGCGTTTGTGCTGCCGGGACTAAGTTCAGTTTCGTGAAAACACTTGAACATTTTCTCGTGAAGCAACTGAAAACAGCGAAGCGGACTACGGACTTCAGGTAACTACTACCTACCTATATTATGTATAGTGCAAATAAAATTATAAAAGTTAATTATTTTGTATTAGTACATGTAGGACTCTACTCATTACGATTAATAATTTATGTACTCTACGTGCGTTTGTCTACGATTAGTATCTACTGTACTTATATACTGATAACATCGAGTAGGTACCTAGTTTACAGGTTTAGAGAATCTAAATTAATTTTACTAAGTTTCAAAACTTTGCCTGTAGTAGCAAGGCACTTAAACTTCTACAACTTTTGATTTATAAATAAATTAATTTAACTTTTTGTTCGTACATTTGTTTGTGTCACATACCTATAATAATACATGTTTAAATTAGAACCACAGTTTATGAAGTTTAGTTTACATTATAGTCAGGTAGGTATATAATTTTCTGTAAGTTTTTAATAAAGTAGGTAACGAATAAATAATAAGTATACCCATATATTGAATATGGTTAATTTGCATTCTACACCTAAATTTACTTTTAATACTTACATAATGAACAAAAATGATAATATGTTATTCAATAACTTAGGAAGTAAAATGCGTTCAAAAGATCGTTGGCTCGATAACAATTTTTCCGTCGATACCATTCGAATTATCATCATCATCAACAGCCTATTAACATGTCCCACTGCTGGACTCAGGCCTACCAAACGAGGGCGTTCGGGTTTTATAGTCCACCATGCTAGCCCAGTGCGTATTGGTGGACTTCACATGCGCTTAAGAATTTCTTCTTCGGCGTATGCAGGTTTCCTCACGATGTTTTCCTTCACCGTTTGAGAGCAGTCATTAAATCTTAAGTTTCGAGAAAAAATCCATTGGTCCAGCCGGGTAAAGAAGAAAGCCTGAAAGTGTAGAGGTTTTACACTGGGTGAGGCATACTACAACTCAAGGTATACTGTATTAAATAAAAAAATATAAATAATACAAAAAAAAAATAAGCCGCAGGACTATAAGCTGGAATAAAATCTAAAGGCTGGGTCAATGGAGATCAGGAAACACGGCCAGGCAGCTCATGGGACTGAATACAAGTACAGTCAGCGTCAAAAGTAGCTTGTCACTTTAGTACCTATTGTCACTAATGTAAAGAGCGAATGTGTCAATTAGTAATCTTTACATTAGAGTGACAAGGTACAGAAGTGCCAAGCTACTTTTGACGCTGACAGTACTAGCCATGAAGGAAAAAAATACGCCCCTAGCGGACGTCGCGTCGGCGCCCATCAATAACTTTTTAGCTTCATTGTTATAGGTACCTAAATAAATTTTAGGTTTTGGTGTTAGAATAATGAAATGAAATTATAGATACGAGCCCGGCCGACGGGCTGCACTCGCCCGCAGTGCTACATCGTGCCCGTAGGGTTTCAGTTTCTTGCAATGGGTGTACAGTATAAATGTTCTGTAATCATACTAACATTAGGTACAATAATATCAATGACATTCACTGTTTGCAGTCACGTTGCAAACCCGTATACAATCAGTATGGGAACTTGTGATTAATGTAGACTGTATAGATACACTGTAGGCTACGGTTGATGGCACATCATCATCGCCCATCCACTGTTGAAACAGGCTACGGGAGTGGCAGTAGATGGCTGCTGGGGTGGTGGGAATGTTGGACAGATATATTGGCCAGCGCTGTTTGCCTTCCACTAATAGGTATTTACTGTAATTACTACTATTATCTCTTCTGTGCTTCCACTAGATTATTAATTAACAATCCTATCAGGCAGAAACAAAGACAACGTGCATGCAGAATACAGATATCACAAATGAGGACGCTAAAAAAGATAAAACAACAATAATAAATGTAGTAAATCGCATATTTCTAAATTGCTATGGCTGCCATATACTTTTATTCGCACGGTTCTGCGTACGTAGCCAATGCGCTGGCCTAGGCAAACGCGCGTATTGCTATACGAAGATGATAAAATGATTGCCGTCATTACGGCAAAATTACTCGGCGACGGACGCTCGGCCACCATACACCACCATTACAATGCTCTGGCGTGAGATACCGTGTGCCCACTGCTGTTTGAACTTGGTATATGAACTTCAGATGTTTCGTTTGAAGGCGGAGAAATTTTGCCATTCGAGTTCAATGTAAATTTATTATTATTATTATTATACATACATATATGTTTTAATTTTCTCCAGCAGACTCCATGCTCCCTGTAATAGCAAACTAACTTTCTAATGAAACGCACCTTATGCACTTTACTTGCCTACCTTAGACTTCTGGTTGTCATCATAACAGGCCACTGCAACCTGAACAAATACATGCACAACTTGGGCGTTATGTACAGTCCCCTGTGCAGAAGACGTCTGCAGGAGAGCGAGACAGAGACACGTGCTCCTACACTGTCCCGCAACCCAGGAATTCTGATACGAAAAGGGGCTGACAATACTTGACAATAGATATCGGCAACAAGCAACTTGCAACATTGCTGTTGTCGGACAGAAGCTCTACTCCACTATTTCAGGGAGTTGGGATGGTCAGACTGTCATGGAGTCAGTGCAGGGATCATCACCCCCGATTAAGAATAAGAATACAAAAAGCACAAAGTTTATTCAAATTAGACCTTTATTGCCAATTGTACACCTAATTAATGTAATTGACTGTACATACACGCACCTTGCCGCACGCACTGTGCGCATTCAACTGAAACAGCCCTTAGATACTGTGTTTGAGAGATAATTTCTAAACACAACAAAAAGTCAAACTATTCCTGTCAAAGAGTCTAACTAAGCCTTGTTTGAAACAGGTTCTAAGGCGTCGTTTGCTAAAGGATGCTTGTTATTATAAATTTAATAACCCCATCGACTTGGCAGACTTGTTCGAAGGTGTCTGCTCGTATCCAACTATAGCGTAAAGAAACAGTTTTAAGCTATTAATTATTCTACACCGAGCTGTTATTATTAATCACAAAAACCTAATTATCTACCACAAAGGATTAAATAAAATTAATGCTTACAATAATAAAGTCATCTTTGGCATTTACGTTGAATAATGTAGAATTTTAATTTATTATTGTTTTATCGTATTCTCGGCAACTAGATAGATAGGTATTTTTTCTTGTTTCTATAGCATTATGGGTAAAGTCATGAAAATAACCTTAGGTAGGTGTCGATAGCTATGAAAATAATATGTAATTTTTTTTAAGGTTAACCAATGATTGGTTATTTATCTAATAGATTGGTTTTATTAGAATTATACTTGAAACACCGTGTAAAATCTGACCATGATATTTTATGCTGTAGATTTCAGGTCACAGTTAGTCACATAATCGGTCACAAAAGTAGAAAGGGAGATTAAAACATTCCCTGTATCACGCTATTCCATTTGCACTCTAAGGCAGTGCTTTAATAATACTGATTTATCAACAACTGTGTATCAATCGCAAAAAGTACCTATGATAAATATTTGACGTGTAATGTAATCTTAAAAAACTAACCGTTGTAATCGTATTAAATGCAACCAAGGTATGACAGACAAGTAAAAACATGAAGATAGATGAGATGATAAAATTGGCTGCGATCAATGGCCCGGGTGTCGTAAGGCAATGCCGCAAAAAACGCGGCTTAAAACCGCATGGCGCATGCGTCACAGCGCAAGCCGTACTTAACCAGTTGGCAGTTTTTTTGCGAACAAGTGCACGCGGCCTTGACCGGGTGCGCACGCGCCGCCCGCCCCCGCCCAAATCTGCGATCGCTCACATATAAGCAATTGTGTGTATTGATACCTACAGTCCCACTCGACGCCCAAAGTTCATTCTAATTTAGACTTTATCACTATTTAGTATGGTTTAGTATAAACATATATACTTTTAAGGTAATTGTACGTATAACCATAATACAATGAGCCATTACCCTAAGCCACAAATTGAGGGCTTTAAAATTAGCTCTTTCTCTTCTTGGAATTACTGGGAAATAAAAAGTTAATCTGTACGCTTTCGAATAGAATTCCCTTAATTGAATCAACACTTAAGTACCCATACATAATGTAAAACAAAGTTGCCTGACCGCCTCTCTTTGTATATTCTGGCACAGAAGCTACACAGAAGAAATAAACCTCTAGCTAATTATTCCGATCCAGTTTTCAACATGCAGCCGTTTTCCAAGAAATGCTTTTACGTTTAGGTCAGACGAAGAGTTGGTACTTACCAGAAATAAACTTTGTGTTGCGATTTGATTAAAATCACGTCAAATCTAGTACCTAACTGAACTTATAACCGTTGTCGTCGTCTTATGTTCAACTTTGCTCCTTTAGCTCCGTCAGCTCAGAGGCTTAACCTATTCTCTCAGTTTTGGGTTTGCGTTTAAAAACTAATAATTAGGTAACTAAGTTTCCAATTTCCAAAGTATTGTCTTGACTTTACTAATACAACAATCTACCTTTAAATAGATATTTTTAGCTGACCATTCCTAGGTATTTAGTAGCCCATAAATTTAATATTGCATACTATTCATATTATTCGCCTGTTCCATGGTGTACTGACTGTTGTAATTGGCGAAGTCTACGTCCTATCGGACAGCATTTTTTTATATTTCCAAATCACTCATAAAGATTAATCGCTTCGTTGTTTTATTGATATACATCACGATTTGATTGATTAATGAGCTTTCGCAACCTTTGCGTTGCTAGCGATTCCCTGTGGTTTCCAACTTGTCATATCAGACTCGCGCGGTCGTTATGGACGGTGTTAAGTAGACGTCAGCTGCCGGTGTTCGGTAATTTATTGTACAGTGTCTAGATACATGAGCCTCGTTAATTTTATAGTAGACGATTTGTTATGGAGGATTTGTTTGTGTCATTCGCACCGTACAACATATTTTTTATGAGTAGATAGAGGTGTAAAAGCTGTGTGTGTATCGGCGGTCGTCGTCTAGTATATGGTGATCGAAGGTGTGTATGCAAAAGCTGGCTGATCGTTTTATCAAGCGCTTCACGTCAATGTAGTCAATGTTTGACACTTCTTTAAATGCTTACTGACTCTTGCATATAGCTAGTTACAACACGATATTTACAATGAGCGAATTTTCCAGTACCCCTTTTATAGAAACGTCTAGTTTCTAATAAACCTGGCATGACTGTTCATCAAATGCGAGATACTTGCCATTGCTCGTAAAGCTACACGTAAACTTGTTTAAATAAAAATCCCGACCGAAAATTCGATTTACAACATACGGATGCACATATGTATAATAGTTACTTGCAATAATTAACTAGGTGATTCTGACCAATCTTACTTACATTACATAAAAAAACAATTTTTGAAGGTTATTTTTATTTTATTAAATACCAATCCTAGCTTAAGGTTATGCGGCGACGGGTGAGGGTGGACGGACGGTTAAGTACCTACAAGAAAGTCGCTTATTCTACTGAATAAGTAAACGATTTCTTTTCACCACCTCGTTTTATTTTATATGCGCACTTGATCGTATCGCTGCTTTTAGAGCCAAGTCAATTCGAATAAGGTTTATGGACAGATTTCGTTTTTGCGGATCACCACCCACTTTTGGAGAAGTGAAAGACTGCCCACCCCGGTTTTTGTGAACACCAAACCGGCAATCTATACCTACCTATTTATGAAAACACACCACAGTGCCGTTTTTCCATAAAAGTGTTATCTCTTCGTAACTTTTTTTGTAGCTAATCGTCAAATCATCTTCTTTAACAGCAAGTGTCGACCGCTAGTCGGCAGAAAAAACTAATTGAAACTGTATCACAATGCAAACGTTTATCCGGGTCTGCTCCGTCGAGGTCCACCTACTGTCAAGGTAGCTTGTATTTATAACTTCTAAATCACATAACACCGTTGACTGTAAAGTAGACATTCGTGGATGTAATTGCCGGCATGCACGGTGCACGCGTACATAAAGCCCCACTACTTTCCCCCGACCCAGTGGCCTCTCTGCGCCGGCGCAGCCGACCCACAATCCTCTTACAATTCTGTAATGTCTCACATTTTATTTGATTTTTGCCGTGGCTCATTACACCTATCATGTACAGTTATAACTTACAATACATCTATGATTGTCCAGTCCGATACACTTGTGCTGAGCTTCATCACGAAGTGATGTATGTTTTAAAGTATCTATCTGAATACACGCATTAGGGCTTAATGATTCAAATTGTTTCTCTAAATACATACATTTGGAACTATACTTATTATTGTTAAAGTTACTTATTATTATAGTGACAATACTATAATTATCGCTATTACATAGATAAGTCTAGTCTACTCTACTTAAAATCTACCGATGAATAAACCTCTACCTATGAAGAAAATTAAAAAGGTTTTGCTATATTTTTGCATATATTAACGAAGCTGAATTAAGCGATATTTTGTATGTATAATTTAAACAACAATGGCATGTCTTAATTTCTCAAAAACAGAAACCATCGTGATAAGACGATGATAATTATGAAGCAATCAATCCGGTGAGACACTGTTTATATATATACACTGTTTTCAACCTTTATTTATAAACATGTAACACATTTAAATGAGAAAAATTTACTACAGCCGTCCGACGCATAGTACCAGAAACGCAAATTATTTATTTTTATGTTATTTTTTTATTTTAGTAAATAGTCTATGTTAGGACTTTTAAAAATTAAGTAGATGTTTTATGAAAATTGCACACAAAATTAAATGTAAAAAAACCGCAACTTCATAGGTACCTATGTACTCACATACTTAATATCAAGAAGCTTCGAATCTCTTGGGTGGCGCGCGCGTATGGCAGTAGCAAATTTTTTTGATTCATGCTTAATATATACTTATTATGAAAATACCACTTGACCCACATCCGGAATATACATATCAGAACAACACGTAAAAAATCAATGGCGGTAATTTAAGTTAACATTCCACGATAGATATTATTCATCATTTACATACTTCAATCTATACAACTTTTGTTCATGACGAAATCATAAAACCATACATCATCATCATATCAGCCTGTAGACGTCCACTGCTGGACAAAGGCCTCCCCCAAGGAGGCCATAAAACCATACAGAACTCAAACAACTCCTTAATTTATTCGATAGAATATGTAGCATTTTCTGACTGAAGCTCTCTTTCGTTTCTCTCGTCTCTCGTCCTGGAACAAAAACAGTATGTATTGCGAAATTGAAGTGATCTCTCGCACGATCCGGCCGGCGCCTCACGTGCGCCCGCGCCGCTCCACCGAATGTGATCTAATAGCCGTGTAATTCAATCGCACCTCGATTGCTCGCCACCGGCAATGGACCGCTTCTAAAGGATGATTTATTTCACTCCTAAGATAAATAAAAACAAACTCGTGATAGCTGCTGGAAGCAAAGGATTTGTTTTCGCTATAAATTTTGCAACTTTTTTGAATTGAAAATATAGGCAATGATTTAGTACAAAGAGAGTGCATACATGTAGATTTCGATTCACACATGAATAGCAATATGCAATGACAATTAAATACAGTGTCTAAAGTGTGTGATAGAATTGAACTGTGTCTGCTTTAGGCTACTCCAATAGCGTATATGTATATTCTTACACTGCCCATAGCATTGTTGAAGTATTTTATATTTTGTCAATATAATGCGAGGTACATTTCTGCAACACGCTAACAATCACTGTGGAGTATGTTAGTGGGACTTCGCGCTCTCGGTTGCCAATAGATGGGAAACAGTGAAAACCACTTCCATCGACATCGCTCTATTAACAGCTTACTTCGATAAGCGGAATAATAAATAAATAATATAATATGCGACGCTAAGATTATGCGCGCGCCGTCAATCTCCAAAACTTGCATTTGACAATCGGCAACTACTTAGGCTAACTTACGACTTAAACGAACTGCTCAGTAGGATTAAAATTGTTCTTAGGCCAAATTAGTGCTGAAAAAGTCTCATATTTTAGGCCGCTTGGAGCGCTGGGGTGAATCTTCACCAATAGTACTTTAGTGCCTATGAACCTAAATTGTTAACTATTGCTGTATTTAATTCTGTAACTGGTTCTGGTTATGATCACGTCCGGTGTAAAAAGCGCCGAGAGCATATCGCCCGCATCACGCGCGAAGCCGCGGCTCGTTCGCCACATGAACAGTTAGTTACACGAAATTTTTAACATTCCGCTCTATCCGCTCTTTGGACAGCACGAGTGCGTCAAAGCGCATTGGGCGTGTTCGCGCAGGAATATGTTATTAAGTTGCTTTTCGTGTCGTCTCGAATTTTACTAGGTACGTAACGGTTGTTTCATTTGACAAAAACGACACGAATGTAACTTTCACTGACAGCTCAGATCACGTAGTCGGGTGGAAGAGACATTAGTGGCGTATTGTGAAGTATATAATGGATTTACTACAGCAGCGTCCCGATCGTACGGTGCGCGTGCGCCGCCGTCGGCGCACGTCGCGTCGCATTGTGACCCACTAAAATGATGAATAAACGAGAAAGTCCGCACGCATCGACACTTGGAGCTATACCCGGTGAACTAATAAACTTTATAAGTTCATACATTCCATTTTGCGTCACAAAATAACGTCTACTTGTGAGATGTAGTTCGATAGGACAATAAAATGGCGCAGGCTTCTGGTTTTTGTTTTCCAGTTTGTAGCAACTTCTAGAGAATTTCTAGAGAGGTACTACCTAATAATTCTATAAATATAGTTTATATAAGTTTATGCTTTCTCGAGTGGTTTTATGTAGACATTTTAGTAGTAAATATATCTGGAATGCAGCAACTGTACAAGACTTTGTTACGAGTATATGTTAGAACTAGAGTAGTAAGGCGCTCTCACCGGGCGGCGACGCGGCGCAAGGCTAGTAGCAGTCAGTGACGCGTGGCGTTGCTTGAGAACCATGCCGACGATGTGTACTGCCTTACAACTATAAATGAGCCGAACACACTTCTACGGCAGCACAGAATATACCGGACACACTGGACTTAACATACCTGAGACAAGATTTATGGCAAATGCCAATGCTTAGCCTTATCTTGAGAGTTCTTAATTTGTGTATGGTCTATTTATGTGCATTCTATCATTTACGTTTATGTAATTAAGTATGTATACTTTAGTTAGAAATCCGCATAGTAAATATAGTAACTTCGCCTTTTAACATAGGTTTAGATTGTATTCCTATTTGCTATATTGCTATACATATTCCTACCTTAGGTTCACAATTCACATAGAAAATCAGCCACATAATAACGATTTTAATTAGGAACCTGGAACATTGCGACTGAATGCTGCACCTTGAAGTGTATTTTGCGAATTCCGGTCAACTGACCCTTAGAGGGATCAGCTCACAGTTGTGTAGCAGTCTGAGGAGTGCACACCCACGCCGCCCTCCCGTGTCGATGCGCCCAACCCAAATACCCTGCGAAGTGCGCGGGCGCGGCGGCGGTCGGTGGAGCGCGGCCAACCGAAGCGACTGACCGACACGTATTTCTTGCGAATTTCCTTACGTTCTATGTCTAACCCCAACATTGCTTATTACGAGCCTGTTCGGGGCATGATTATGAAAAAATCTTAACTAGGGAAGGGATTAGGTCAGTAACCATATGACCGCATTTTATGAGCTCATGTACATTCTCCTACATTGTGTCCAGTTTGCAGTACTGTGTAATGATTTTATTACCTTCTTCAAAGAAACTCTTATCATTACGAGTGTCGCATTAAAATTATGATAATTTTATGGAAGCGCTACGTGTCACATTTCATATATTTAATGTGTTTACCTGTCGCGCGCGCCGCGGTCAGATTTTATTTTAATGCAGTTGATGCGCGCTCGTCAAACGACAACATTATACCAAAAGGATTATTATTAGACTTCGACTTATCAGAACTAAAATATGTAGGTAGGTCTATGTAGGTCATTCATCGTACACAAGAACAGCTTTTTAAAATTCCACAGCTGGTAGCCTCTTCCAAGAGCTTCTTGAGAGCCGTGGTTGTCCAGTTCGTTGTCCATTCGCCGCACGTACCTACATGAGGTTGTGAGTTCGAACCTTGCCAGTACCAAAGAGTTTTTCGGAACTTAAGTACGGTTTACCAGCAGGATTTTCGCTGAAGGAAAACATCTTGAGAACTGCATACGTTAAAGATTAGAATTTCTGTTCTGTATCCGAAGTACACCAAAAACCGGCCGTTCCCTAGCAGTAGTGCACCGTTGGTGCACAGGAGTTGGCACAAAAGGGTCCAAGTCTTGCAAGGTAGTCCTGGCCCCTACGAAGATAAGATAAGCCTCTTCCAAAATCTACGCTGGCAGGAGGTTTAGTCATCACAGTACATGAAGTATATTGCACACACAATGTTGCTGTCCACCAACTGTATTTATTCTTTAGTTGCCTTGTATTCACAGAAACAGTGGTGTGGTCGGTCCAGCTCCACACGGGGAAATGGATGAACTGTATCTAACACAAATCTACTTTCAAAATGCTTCATAGGTACACATGGATAATTTGATTCGAATCTAACGATTAAGCATCAACTACACAACAGCCTGTCACAATCGTAACATCGTTTATCATGTGCATGTATCATTTATAATCGTTGTTATAGTTGTTATAACATAATAATCTAATCTCGAGAGTCGGTGCGCGGCGCGGGCGCGGTGATGTAACAAATCATAACCGTGTTTGTTATGTTCTAAATGTAAATGAGGTGGAACCGGCGACGGCTCCCGCCCGCCCGTCCGTTATACTTTTGTCTCGTCTAACCGCCCGAGACGTGTCGATCGAAGTGATTACTACCATAAAACTAGATTCACAAACAAGCGTTACTGTAGCGTTTTATTTGTAGCCGCCGGCGATACTTTTCGGATTCGACCAATCGCAGTCATAAAGTGCTTCTCTTTGGTAAGGAAATTGTGAGTAATAAAGCTTGTTAGATATTTAAACTAGACTCAGTCTAGTGTTTCATTTAATGCGGAGGGCGACACACAAGACTGAGCGCATCTAATCAATCGCGTCTTCGAAGTCGGCCTCTGTAACTGCACTTTTATAAAACGCTGAATTTTTGCATTGCCAGCTGTATAATAAACATCAGTTTTTAGTGAATCACAGAATTCCAGGTTGCTATATTATGTATATGAGCCGGATTGGACGGAAGTCTAAGAAATTTTCATTCGGTTTTCTGTTTATTTTACTTACATCAAAATTAAGTTATTTTATTACCAATGTGTCTTCAATGTGAAAAGAAAGGATGCATCACTTTTTAATAGTTATAAAATTACTGTTATAAATATCCTAAATGATAAAATCATATTTCTGTCTTGGTTGGTAGGCATTTACGGCCGTTCTTAGAACTAGAAACCAGTCATAATATGTGTAATAATAGCGCATTTGAATCAAGTCGACGACGCCCGCCGTTGCGTTGGGTCCCTTCTAGGTAATCTCGGTGTAGTCGTGCGGTTGAATCTAAAGCTGCCTTTTTTATTACATAATAATTGTGACAGCTTCGTCGTCGTGCGCGCCGGTCGCCGACCCATCGATCAGGCAGGACTACCTCTCGACTCCCGCTTCCAGGGGTGAACACGCTTGCTTTTTGCTAGGGGCTCACGCCTTATATTACCAACAATTTCCGTCATATTCTAACGTTTTGTGATACTCACCAATATTAGTCCAGTAAAAAACTAAAAGAAATATATATTGTTTTTGTATTCACGAATAAATAACTAAAGAGCGCATTTGGATAAAATTTTCAATAATATAACTATTTCCGAAGATTAAAATATTTAAAAACATATACCTACATATACGCATCAGACCTTCCTCTTGAAATATTTTCTTTAGCAGGTCGATTATTGGAAGTGAATCAGGAGTCAAATCGGTTCACTGTCATGATCATGAGAAAACAATGAGATAACATTATCCACGCTGTCAACGATCTCCGCCGCGATCGGAGTAAAGTCACGTTGCTGAGAGATTGTTTGTCAATTTTTATAGGCGGACATTACCCTCTATCTATGGCTATGAAAGTTCTTAAAACAGAAAACAAGGTGCTTTCTACCTAGGTGTTTTGTAAAGCAATCAAACACGAATCAAAATTGTAGAAATTCGCTAGAAAGTGCTGTTATTTTGAAGTAAGTGTGTAAGTACGCTGAGTCCGAGACCCGCAGATGATGCTACGAACATACTGTATCGGCGCGCGAACATTAGACATCAACGAGATGCCTGCTACGAAATAATTGCTAATTTACAAATGTGTAAAATTAAATGTTTTTATTTTGTTTATCATGTATCTTTTATTTTTAACTTGTAGTTTCATCTGGCCCGAGGCTCAAATTAATAGCTTGACATTGAATATTATCAACTTTCGATATTTAGGCTCGGTTTAGTGCCAATAGTGCCATGAGTGATTTGACTCTCGTATCCTCTTCTCTATATTAACGCAATGTATTTAATTAGCTAATTTCGAAGGATTATACGCGCTCAGTCAGTACGCAGTCAATAATTATTGTAGTTTGGGTTTTAGGCTGTAGTTTTGTTGTGAACTTAAAAACATACGTACCTATAATCTTAAATGAATCTGGCACACATTGCGGTATATGAGTAGGTCTGAATAAAAAACTAATAATAAAGACTAAATGGGAAACGTTATCTCACTACTAAGTAATTGTGTTGCATACCTATCTGCCTCTTATTTACAATTATTGGCGTAAAATTTGGTATAATAGCGCGTCGAGGCGTGTCGCGATTGTCAGTTGTGTGCAAAAAGAATGTTCCAAGTAACGGCCCCACTTCCAAGTTGGTCGTCCGTTTGTGGTCCCGGCCGCGGCGATGTAAAGTGGTAGATAGTATCGCTAAGATATAGCGCACTGCCTTGGGCCTCGATAATATCACACTAGTAAACTTGGTCAAGTTCATATGACAAAGACGTGCGCTGTTACTTGTAGGGTTTGTGGTTTCATTTATTTATTTTATTTGCAGTGCTGTTTGCTAAGAAAATTAGAAACTTTCTGTTTATAATAAGTACCTTATCTTTATACAGTTCTCTAATAATTTATATCCCAGTTTAGCTAAGCTCATCAAACAGCTTACACAATTTTGATTCCAATGTACGGGATACGCTTAATAGGCTTGCTGAAAGGGTCTTGCCTCTTGCGAAAGGATCATTTTGCGATAGGGTACTTTTGTAAAAGGGTCATTTTGCAAAAGGGTCATTTTGCGATAGGGTACTTTTGCAAAAGGGTCATTTTGCGATAGGGACCTTTTGCGAAATGATGAAGGGACATTTTGCGAACGGGACATTGTCCGCCTAAATGATTAAAATTATTATTAGTGAGTTGATATATTTAAATTTGATATAGAATTATAGATAAACTGATAGTTTGTTTTGCCTTTGTGCTCTGTAAAGATAATTCTAAGAACTGCTAGAATCAAATAAAAACCGAATGCAAAGCGGAAACATTATAATGTTCATATACTACATTATAACTGTATTTAATGTCGTATAAAAGTGGTTTGTATTAAGATTTTATCGACATCTGGCCTACTCTGTTACGTATGTGGAGCTTTTATTTATTCATTTATGTCTTTTTTATATAATAATGTTCTGCAGAAGTTATTTAACTTAATTCATGCAAAAATAAAACAACGTTTATATTTATTTTTTTATACATTGAGCAAATTGTAACAAATAACTATTCTTAAATATTGTTGTTCTTCCTTTCAATTACCATGTGCACTTAACTTCCATGACTAACAATACTTAAGTAACTATAAATTAACTATTAGTTTAGTGGAGTTAACTATGTACCCACAATTAAACATAATTGCATATAATGACTGCTACTATTTGTAGCGCATTCACCAAGTCATTAGTGAATTTCCCATGGATTAACATAAGACAACCGCGCCTGTGCACACTGTTTTATAACTTTTTTAACAACCGCGGGAATAAATTCATTAAGCTAACGGTTATAATGTAACACTTCTTTTAATTACTGGAGGAAATCACAAGAAGTGGTTAAACTTGTTACACAGAACAGTTGTTCCATTCAAATTATTTCTACGTCTGGCAAATAAATATACGACATTATGCATTCCATATTCTTTCTCATTATGTATACATATTTAACCATCTTGAATCGTCTGACCTGAATTGAAGGTTCGATAACGAAGTTTTAAGGTAAGCCAGATATCTTAAATCTTTTAAAATTACTAAACCGAAAGTGTTGTGTGGGATCGAGAGCCTATAAAGCCTACAATGTTTGTATTTTTGACATTGCTCCCTCCATGTTTCATAATATTATGAATCTCTTTAAGTCATGAATGCAAAATCAATCTAATTAATGAAAGCATTCCAATTCCTATATCGCCTTAATGCGAATTTATACACGTTTTACAAATGCCGACAGGAACCATGCTACGTGTTCCCCACACTCTGAATATGGCATTACCAGTCTAACCACTGTGTTGACCGGCAATTATATAGCGACGCGTAATTGACGTAATGGAAACTAGTTTGGATGTAATTTTAGCTCACTCTCAACCGTCAATACATACTCGAAGTAGGCAGTGTTTTGATATACTATGTAGCAGGCAAAACAGATTCGTAATCATTAATCTTGTTCGTAAAGAATACGCTAATTATTTTTTTACATTGTCACAGGTTTCAACATTTTTAAAATTCACAGATTTCTCTGTGTACTATGAACACGTAAAAGAAATTGTGCGTGGCTACTTCGGCGTCATAAAAACTGGCTCACTTTAGGGATATTGTACAAGTCACGACTTTACACGATGTCAATGCTCTTTGAAACTGTAAGTAACTTTGCAGAAAAAAAGAGTCCTCTAAAACGGAAACTAACCCCTTGTTTGAATGCCATTGTGTTTAGTTGAGTGTAACAGACTAACTCCAAACGTATTCTATTCACCCATGAAAATGTGGAACGATTTTGGCAAGTCCGTCAAAAAGTAACAAGAGTAGGTAATACAGCCATGCGTGGGCTCGTTTTAAGGAGAATAACAGAAGTAATGAACTCGTTATATATGTTTATGTTACGCTCTGTGGGCAGAACATTCCCCGGCATGGGTATATTACCAATTCGCAGTGACTAAGAACGGTTTCCGTGACGTTCGCTCGCGGTTTTCCGATAATTTGGTCCGAGAACCGTTATTTCCCTTGTAGGTGAGGAACAAGGCCGAGCTAGTAGAAGGCGGGTTCAGTGGTGGGAGTGGGACTCTATTTGAAATTCTGAGGTAAAGCGTTATTGGAGATGGTTCCCGCGACGTTTGATGGCTAATATATTTCATTGTATTCATGATTATGAATAAAATAATTAAGTAAATCTAGAAAATGAGTAGCAGCATCGTCGTAGTTTTTTCATTACCCATTAAATTTCATATAAATAGGTAAGTACCTACTGCGGTCATCAACCCGCCATCTTAGCAGTAGACCTTGATTGGCCGCTGATGAAAACCAAATTAGGTCTTCTCCTAACTCATATTTGAACTCTTGAATACTTCACTGTTTCTCCAACTTGTTTGCTCTTTACTTATGTTCACTCTAAGTTCTCAAAGGTTGTTGACCTAGTTTCATTACGTGCATTGAAGTGCGCGAGTAAAGTATGTTTGCATTTTTATCCAAAATTGGAATGCATTCTGGCTGTCGCGTGGGTGCATTTTAAGTTATAGACCTCGGGTACTACAAGTTGAGTAAAAGTCGAACAAACTTTTACACTGAAACGAAATGCAATAAAGAAAGTTGGCTTTAATTGCCCGAGTACTCGGCCGATTAACGTGACTAATCTGTTCGCATAAAAAAATCCATTTCAATATGTTGCTGAGAGAATACGTTCTAAGTAATAATATCAGCACATAAAAGTTTCTCATTGTTGTTGCAGCTAATCTACGACTTTCACGCTACAGTTTAAAATAATAGCTCTATTCAATTCAGACATTGTAGATTAAAAGAATGCGCTATATGCGGCACATAACCAACCACTTTGCATGTCCTGGCGGCGTTGCTAGGCGCTAGAGACTAGAATATCGGGAGAGCAGGAGTGCCGCCGCCGGAGCCTTCGGAAGAGCGCAGCGGGAGGAATGTGCGCGCAAGGTCATTGCGCCCTGCCCGGTCATGCACATGCGCCCGCGCCGCGCCGCCCGGCCCGCAGCGCCCCGCGCGCGGCGCCGCCGCACCCGCACCCACCACCACATTGTCTAGCGCGATCAGCTGCGGATAAAGGGGAAGCGACCGAACCAAAAGGCGATAGGAACCATTTCAATGCGAATTCACCTTTTATTTTTCCATTTAGCTCGTCCATTCGCTGGGGCTGGCAGTGCACGAGCGCCGTTGCCGCGGGCGATATTGTTCCTCGCTCTAACGCCATTTTCTAAGGTCCAACACAAATAAAAAGACTATCCGAACCCTGTCGTGGTTTATTTACGTTGCTTGCCCTGACTAGCGTTTATCCCTTGGCATAATCTCGAACATACCGCCTTAAGCCACCTCACTCTACTGTATTTAAATACATTACCCGATTCCATTTAGTTTATTTAGAATTAAAATATCAACTTTAATAAATGACCATAGACAACAGTCATACTTACTTTCACACCTTCACCGTTAGATTTTTTCCTTCCAATGTTCGAAAGACGGCGTAATGTAGACCATGTGGTGAGACTAACACGTTAAAACCGCATTTTACGGTGTTTTTAGATGTTATAAATGGAAGTTATTACGACCGATTTGCAAAAATTACCATTTTTATAGAGACGTACAACGAACTTAAATTGACATATTTACTGTCATTCCGTTACCTTGTCTAATGATATATCTGACACCTTCCTCATTTATACACATTCTACGTTATGCAAATGTGACACATGTTTTTGAGGTACAAAGGATTAATTTACCGCCTTTGGATTATAAATGGTGTCCAATTATTTTAACAATAGATTCAGAAGTGATTTAACGGAGAAAGTCCGTATAGAGTTGGAGGAATTTCGCAAGTCTGAGTAATTAATGAAGTGTGAACTCGGCATGCCGGTTGTCGCGGACTTGCAGGTCAGGCTAAGCGAATAACCTGTCATTACTTAGTCAAATAACTGGCGCCAGCTGACCGACACCAATATGACAATCCGTGGTGCGATCGTGAATACATTTACCTTGGTAATTTTTCAACGGTTGGACATTTTTCAGATTGGACATTATTATCGTAAATCGTTCAAATATAGAGTATACATATATTTACTAACGTAAGACAATACATCAAGAAATATTTAAAGCTTATTTTTAAGCTTTACATGCACCACTACTATTACTTATTCTGTGGCACAACATAAAAAGTTAAACCATTTCACTGACGGTTTTTGGTCACCATACTTTTGGCGATGCTTCCCATTATTTGATGTATGAATATTGATTGGTGCGGCGGTGGTGTGTTAGTTACTATACGAGTAATTTGTTTAAACGTCTCATTTGCAGATGAGTTTTTGTTGACAGTTCGATTTGGAGCAGTAGAAAGTAGCCATGTTGACTTTGCACCAATTACACGTATGTACGTCGATGCTAGTGTAAAGTAAATATCGCTTACTTTTAACGGTTCTTAGCACCGTACTGCGAACGATTGAGAGCTTTAATTTTTTTTATAACTCACAGGATTTTTTATCAGCCTCGATGATGTGCAGAAAATAACTATGTAAGTAGGTAGACACACTTACGTTCACTCTCGTTTTTCATTTGTTTCAGGATTTGGTGCCGGAGTGGGAGTGAAAGCAAACTGAAAATTATCTTCTTTAATTGGGTAAGGAAAATATTATGAAGATTCTAATTCTGTAATTTCAACAACAATCGTATACATATAGCATCATCCTTATCCCCAACTGTTCCATATCGTCAATATTACTACATATACATTCATAATTAGTCTTATTCTTCTGTAGACAGCACTAAATTTGTCTCTATCCCTGTCACACATTATTGCGAAGGCAAAAGATGAAACTAATTTTAGTGTTGTCAAATTTTAAATGTGTGCCTTCAGAATCTGGCAATTAAATGAATAATCATTACCCCTGTTATTATTATTGGTATTTAAAGCGATCCTACATGAATTGTGTAATTTTAAGCGCTGCCTAACTGTAGGTCTTAAATTCTTGAGGACAGCAATAAAATCTCGACCATCAAAATTCATGCCCGAATAAGTTACTGTATGTATACCTACCAGTCTCTTTATTTTTGTCACAGCGCAAAAGTTCTAATTATTTAAGTAGATAGGTAGTTATGTGTTGAATGTCGTTTTTAGAGATTCACAAATCAATAGCTCTTTTGTTGCACATGTCTCTGCTTGAATACTGGTTTGTATTAAACTTAAAACCTATTAATGAGAATCCAACTGTAAAAGAATATAGTTATAGTTGATTTCTCCTTGGAGGTTTTGAAGAGTTAGTACAAAGCAATATTCAAGCAGCGATGTGCGTTAAAGTGTCCTCGTACTTATATGGTGTATATACATATATGTATGTAGAATAGATACTTAATATTGTGTGTTGTAGTTGGAAAGAGCATGTTCAGTTGACACGGTTGTTGCGTGGTTCTAACAATGGCGTGTCCGTGGGACCGTGGGGCGTCGCTGAACTCTGTCCGATCACCCTTTTTGCACCGCGTTCGACTTGTGCTCGAGCGAAACGAGATACCTACCACTATATTACCTACGACTGTTGCAACAGTAACCCCTATCCATGAAACTAAAATCTTTTCGGTGGGCGCCCGCGATAACTAAACTTTATTCCTTCAAGCCCCTTTCCCTAAATATAATAAACAAAAGTGATTAACTAAATAACATAATAACAAAAGTGATGAAATACAGATGTTTGCTGACTTTTGTTAAGCGCCTTTTATCGCATTCAAAGTGGTGTTTTCTGATTATTAATCTAGTTGGTATAATATTGTTTTCACCTCTCTAAGCTCGAAAGGAGCGAACTACTTGACTCAAAACACTAGCACAGAATTTCGTATCTCGGCATTCAATGTCGCTCGAAGGGAAAAGACGCTTTCGTATTTCTTAAATAACTACCTATTATCAAATAGATAGAGCATCTCCGCGAATATGACTTTTGAATGATAAGATTTTTTAAATTACTTATAATTTTTAGTAGGAAGTTTAACCTAAAACAAGTATCATTTAGCTAGTTGATACACATCACCATGTTGTGTTGGTAATAAATAGCCGAGAAGTTTCTCGGTAACCATGAGTGACAGTAACGCGGCTGTACTGTGTAGTAGGTACGTCTTTACTCCAGCCAGCATGCCCGAGGCTAAGGAAATTGTTGCAGTTAACAATCGATTCCAGCGAACGTTCAGTTTAGAGCGAAGTGGTCGCTTTCAAATAACGCATAATAGCCATTGACAACCCTAAACATTGGTAACTACATGCATCATTAGCGCAATCTATCGAGAATTTCTTACTATGTGCAATTATTTTACAATACATTTACTATACTTTTAGAAATAGGTAACCGACCTTTAAAAATTATAATATTTTAAAGTAATAAAAAAAATTACACATACTGTAATTAAAGTTAATATTTTAAAATTCTTAAATATTCTACATTTTAGACTTTCGCGCTTTGTATTCATAATTATATAATTCTTTACGGGTCGTACACACCTAAAATCCTGTCCACCGATCGCCACTACTATCCGCGGATAGTGGGAGAAGCTATTGAAATCAAGAAATTCAAAAATTTTAATAGGGAAGATGGTTTTAAATTGTCACCGTCGTGGAATCCAGTGATCGATAAACTTAAATCTCGTGACTTATCGTCGAATACACCCGCGGATACCGTGAGTGTTGTGTGCCGGGACTTTCCAATAATACAAGATCAGCAGAGGGTAGTTTCAGAAACTACTCACAGCGATCAACAATGACAGCTCGCCTCTCCAGTCAGCTCGTGACCACGGCCAGTGTAACCTGGTCGAAACGTCGGGCAAGGTAAATAAAACTTATTCTTAAATATTCTGTAGAAAATGGATCTAATAGTTTATAAATAGAAACTTAAAAAATCATTTTTTATTTATTGTAATATAAATTTAATAATTTGTAATTTATATAACTAGATTCCCGAGCCAAAGCCATCATTAAAATTTCCGGAGACTGAATCATGAAGTTCATGCAAAAGGATTGTGTTAAAAAGTAGAAATAGCTTTCCCAAAAATTACTGCTCATTTTCTGTAACCTAACGACAGAACGTTGCACTCTTTTCCTAGACATACTTCTATGGGAAAAATAAGTGTTCCCTTCTCAGTAGAGTTGTATCATCGTCTGGAATGGAATGTGAAGTACACTTTAAATAAGAGCGATAATTGTGGTTGTTTAGCCTTGATCAGCTCGCGAGCCTCGGGGAGCGCGTGACTGATCTCTTGTGGTTGGGGTTACTTGGATTCCAGCCATTACTCCACGCTTCCTTGTTTATTGCGTCTCTAATGTCACTAACAACCCATAGAGGTGTAAGTCAGGTAGTTTTATTGGAAACGTAGTATGAGTAGGCATTGTGAGTTTTAATGTGTAAAACCATGTATCTAAGAGGCTTGCAACCCCATCCAAGATTTTAAAAAAACTGAATAGACTTCTGATCGCTTTAAATATACCTTTCATTACATTTTAGGTCTTATATATTTACACGAATTATTTGTTTTTGTAGTAATATTACGTTATGCAAAATGGATTATCCTAATAGTTTAGGTGTCAACCAATAAGGATTATTATTTCTTTAAGACAATATCAAACATTTTAAATGTAGCGTGTACGCAAACGTCCGTTGCCCAAAATATGTGTATACAATTTATAATTAACACACACACACATATAAAAACTATGTGCTTACATATATCTAACTAAATATGTGTTAATTGTGTTAGCTAAGGAACAGTGGGAACTCAAATCAAATCAAAAAAATTCGTTAAAGTGATAAATTTTGTAAAGTTAACGAATTCTTGTAAGTATCTACAATAATAATGCTGTTATAGCTACCTGACCGCATTAATCACAGCGGACACCACATTTCCCCGTGCACCGTTTCAGTAGAAATAGAATCTTGGTAATCATTTTAAAGTCAAACTTGTTAACACGGACGGTTAATGACTGTTATTTACTCAAGACACGTTTTTATTACTTTGCTCATAATATTATAAATAATGATCTTCAGGTTGCGACCCGCTTTCCTCTATTGCAAATCTTGAGTTTTCACTAAATAAGCTTTAGTGCCATTAGCTTTTCCCATACTGACGCGAAAGTTGGCGCGACGGCGGATATCGAAAGTTGGCTTCGAGCGGCGTGATAACCATACCACCCAATGTAAAAAATATGATAATTAATGGCTCGTTTTTAAATCTCACACTCATGGTTTAATAACCCCAGCACCAGTTTCATAAAAAAATACATAAAAATCTTTTATTTCAGACAGTAGTCCAATTTCAATTATGTATTTATTGAAAAACCTTTTTACAAGTCAAATGATCATACGAAACTTATCTACAGATACGCGTGTCCATTTTTGTAAGTAAAGAACACTACAGACTATTGTTAGTACACAGAGGAATTAAAATGAAATAAAATAAAAACAACAGTATTATGGTTTTGCTATGGTTGCCGTTTATCAATCACGCACACCGTCAAACGGTAGCGATGCGACATACAATGCGACTTGCAGTATCAACACAATACATGCATACTTTTCAAATAGAATGTAGCAGTCATTTGCCGCTGCGCTTGTTGTCCGCGCCGGGAATACACACCAGCCGAGCTGCCGAGCTAGTCTATCTAACGACTTCTAGTGCTTTTATAATTGACCGAGCGAGCGAAGCGTCTAAGTTTCGAGATTGGCCAAAAATGCTAATGTCCGTCTGTCCTTCTGTCCTTCTGTCTTTCTGTCTGTAATTCTCTACAGGTCGCATTTTTTAACCGATTTTGACGAAAATTTGGCATAGGTATAAATTAATTAAACCGACAAAATGAGTAGAATAAAATTTTAAAAAACATATTTTTTAGAGTACCTACCATACTCGCAAAGTGGGAGTGAACTTTTTTTTTCTTGTGAATCCCATAGTGTGGGATATCGTTGGATAGGTCTTTTAAAAATATTGCTGGTGTGTGAATACCATTTTTTCGATTTAGGGATCCGTTGGCGAAATATTAAGCTTTAAAGCGGTAATTTTTGTTAGAGTCACGTGTCCCCCCCCCCCTGCCAGCTAAACGGTTGCTTCTGGAAATGTGAAAAAATTCACGGCAGTAGCATATATAACGTAGTTAAAAGGAAAACTATGACAGCTAAGTAGGTTCTATTAGTTTTTGAGTAATAGTTAATTAACTTAAGAAAGTCGAAAATTTTAATTATGTTCATAGAACTGCACACTAAAAATGGGAAATAATTTTTTTTTCGCGTGAATTCCATGGTTTGGGGTATCGTTGGATAGGTCTTTCAAAAATATCGCGAGTGTGTAAAAAACATTTTTCGATTCAGGGATTCGTTTGCGAAATATTAAGCTTTAAAGTGCAAATTTTTGTCTCATTAATTTTTAATCTGTCTCCAACTGCAAAATTGACTTCTGTTCGTTTCTTTTAGGTTTGGTTTATAAGGGCTGGCGAGGTCTACTGTTCTCACGGAACTACTATAGCTTGGTGCAGGACACAAACGATTATTTTTGTTTCTTGGAAATCAAAAATAGAGCAAATTGACAAACTTTGTTTGAAAACGTGGTATTTAAGTCTACCTGAAACATGTAGGTAGTAAGTATACCAATATCAACGGGCCATGTTTAATTTTGTTGGCAGGTATTTGAACAAAAGTTGTCTGTCATTTCGCAATCTAAAAGTCAACAATGTATAAATTTCGATTTTAAAAGCGATCTAACATAAATAAATTGTACGGCGACACACACAAAACTTTCTCGCCATTTCTTTTTAATTTTTTAAAGAAAGATAGAGTAAACTATACAGCTTCATCATTTTCTTTAAACTTTTTCGAGATATACTTCCTCTACCCTACGTACCTACTACGGTACGGGGTGCGAGAAAGTAAAAATTGGCGTCGCTAATACCGTTTCTGCCAGTATCGATATAGGAAAACACGTGAAATGTATGGAAACAAGTATAACCAGGTACTTTATGTATCCATCTTGTTAAGAAAAAGGTTTCACATGGAAGTAGCCGTTGTCCTTGGTAATTCTTTTTTAAAATATTTATTATGTACTTTACAAATTGCACCCTCTATGGTTATATTATTTGTACTTATTTGTTTAAGATTAATACCATGAAGCTAAAAATTTTTTGGTGCGGGCGCCTGCCCCGCAATTAACACCAACGATTTAAAATATTTAACTGATTTTGTGTCACACTTTCGTTCCTCTACCAATTGCATTACTTTTCGAACTCCGTAATTAATGTTAAACTATCAGGTGACTATGCTAAATATACTCTAAAAGAATCTCGTAAATTGCACCCAACACGTATGTTCAATTCCTGGCAACCGACAGCGACAAGCACGGCCTCTGCATTCCGGCCAGCCTCAGATAAACAGACACGCAAACCTTATACACCTTATTTAGTCGTTTAAATGCATTTACTAAACTAATTCAGGTTGAAAGTTTCTGGTATGTCTGGCTCAGCCAATCTCAGCACTATATTTAGATACCTATTACCTAATTTGGTGTTACACACTGTTCTTCTTTCACTGAGACACAATTTTAGATAGGCAGTTGTAATAGTGTACATTGTGCAATAAGGGCAGTAAGTAGGATATTACTAACGAGAGTCTGTTAGAAGCCCGACGCCGAAGGCGGAGGGATTTTAATGACTCGAGTTTGTAATACCCTTACTGCCCGTGATGCACACAATGTTTTTCATCACATTTGCGAGGAATTAATACCTGCGACACAAGGGAACAAATCTATTTTCTTTAGACTTTGCTGGTAACAAATTTTCACTAAGCAACTGAGCCGCATTCACTCTATCCGGAGGTGTTAATATTGTTGTTGCACTTTCAGACTCGGATTCTTCACATGACATAGACATATTTTAAGTTTGTTTCTCTTTTTATTTATACTAATAGGTCACAACTACGGTTAATAAAATAGTTTTATTGTCAACTTTGTCAATGGTGCTTCAAGTTTTTTTCATATTATGTAGTTTTACGGCTAATTGGAAACAAGTTCTTAAGCCCAAATCTTAGATCGTAGTTTATAATCACGAACACATAAAACCGCAGCACGGCCTCCAAGGCACAATCAGTGCCATTTGGTGGTCCACACTGCCACAGATAATGATAAAAAATGCATTTAGAAACTCCCAAAGGCCCATACAGCCAGTTTTTATCGAATTTCAAAATAAATTTCACTGAAATAATTGCAAAGTAAACTAAAACATTTTTTAAACACAAAAAATAATGCATTTAATTAAAGTGTAAATGTTTAAATAACCATTTGTAGAAGTTTCGAAGACATAAAAAACCATGTTTGATTTAAAACATCCTTAGTGTGGAATGTCATACCTGTTTGCTATAAAGTTCTTTGCCTTCGAGTGAACGCCATTTTTTAAAACTACACATTATAGTCCCTAGGGGTATAATATTGTACTGATTTTCATTACTCCCGCGGGTGTATATAGGCCATTGTGTTTCTGTATGCATACATATAATAATCCACATAACGAGCAAGTGTGATGAAAAAGTACATTTATTACCAAATAAAGTACTTTTTACCATTATGCATGGTAATAAAGTAATAGTTATTTGTTATGCAAGGCTGCAAAGTAGGTTATTTTGTGCGAGTACTAGTATTGAAAACTGAGCAAGCGAAGGGTTCAAAGATAGAATCCTGAGCGTAGCGAGGGTTTCAAGGTACGAGACGCAAAATAACTTTGCTGCCGAGCTCAACACACAATTTTTCACCTCACTACAGCGAGGAAAATACTAGGTGAATTGAATCCTTTCGGCGGTTTAGAACCACAAATAATAATAACAATTAGAATTGACCACTTCTTTAAATATCCACCTTCTACAAATTAGAAGAAATGTTTTAAAAAGGTTTTTTCCAGATGCATTTTTCGAATGAGAAAGTATACCCTTCCGAGCTTGTGAGGTGAAAAATTATTTTCATCATGACAATTGCAATATTGCAATGAACTGTTCGGCCGCGAGAGTAATACACGCGTGAAAGTACAAATAAAAAATTCACACGCGTTCGAAAACAAATGACCCAGTTGTAGAAGATAATTGGGTCAGCCGAGCAACCTGTCGGCGTGCTCGCACGCATTGTCTCGCGTCTCGGTCGGTGTGCGCCCGCGCCGCCGCCCCGCGCCGCCCCTCGCCGCCCCCCGCGCTCTACCGTTACTGCTCGGTCAAGTTCGGCTCATTGTGACGTGACTGCTATACTTACCTTGTGACATACGCATCTGAGCCATCCTCAGACTACAGAAAAGAAAAGCCGCCTAGTTTCTATGGAGTCCGAGTTCGCAAACTCAATAATACGCTCCTATTGCGATGTTTGCATTGTTATTTGTAACAATTGCACAGGACGACGTTATGGAAATATACAAAATACATAATATTATCTTCAGCTGTAGCGGGCGATCTCACTAGGGGTGCTACTGTCGGCTACTGCAGTATATGCCCACTTTGCCCACTGGGAAACTATGGTCAGCCGTCGCGGCGGTTGGTTCTCTCACTAGTATTCTGTTGCTCTGAAAAGCCATCCAAACCGCCATACAAACAGTTTCTGCTTTCAATAATGAGGATTATTGAAAGCAGAAACTGTATTGCATTTAGAAAGTGATAACTTGTGAGAATGAAACTTAAATAAATAAATAATAGAGATAAGTTTAGATTGCGCGTGAGCATCTGAATATTTTATTCGATTGGCATAATATTGCTCCAAATTATAATTACTATTAGTTATTAGTGAGTACTTAGAACAGACTCCATGGGGCCTTAATATTACTATTGTATACTACGATGTTGATGATGTATAATAAAGCCGTTGCCCGCGTGGAATAAGTTTTTCTAGCGGGAACAGTTTACCGCGGTAAAAAAGTTGCCTATATATTATTCCAGGATATAAGCTATCACTTTACCAAGTTTCATCAAAATCCGTTCAGCCGTTACAGCGTGAAAGAGTAACAAACATCCATCATCTACAAACATCCTTACAAACTTTCGCCTTTATAATATTAGTAGGATACAATAGGATACACACATGATATCTTTCCATTCAGGCCGGTCTTTATAAATACATTTACGCTTGATTGTGACTTGCCCTCACGTCTCATACAGTGAATCTCACGCATTTTATGAACAAAAATTCATGCGTCTAACGTGCACCGATGTTCAGCGGAATAGGTTTTTGTGATTTACGATGGCCTATGATTGTAAAGGTGGGTGGATAAGCACGCGCCTCTGACCCCGCCGCGCCGGGTAACATCAAAGATCTTAATGCCTGCCCATAACTTCCACTTGTGTGGCACTGTGCCTCGTTCATGCCCATCAGAGATATTATAAACAGTACAACTGACCTCTTTATATTGCATTACCTCAGAGAGGACATTATGGTCGCTAACTACATTAGAATGTCTATTTAACATTATTTTATGTGTACGAGCTTCCAACAAAGAAGGTACAGTGGATGGAGTTTTCTCAAACGTTCAACTGTGCAAGACGAAAACTATGATTTTATAGGTGGCACGGATGTCAACGGCCTTTGAAAATTAATGAAGAATGTTTGTTTATCTACTACCTATATAAATTGACACTACTACTAGGAGAGGAGAAATAAATCTGGCTAAAATAAACCCGGTCACAAACACTGCATTGGATAGCTGACGACGTGGTGTGACCCCGTGAAGGTCCTCTATACCAGAATATTGTATATCAGGGCTCACGTTTACAGCGCGCTCACGACACGGTTTTGCTCTCTAAACTCGTTAAGTTTCTTTTTCCCTTACACGGTTTGTTATATTATGACCGACACTACTGAACCATTCGGTTCGTTTTCGTTGTTGTGTGATGTGATGTAGCACCACTCTTAAATGGTGATGGTCACGGTCACTAATTAACAAATGACTTGACAGATGTGGGCATTAGGTTAAAGGCCGCTTTCTATTTTATTTATTAGACTATCTATATGAAGCTGAGGAAATAATGCTTAAGCGAAATATAGTGGACTTACAATTAAATGCACAATTTACTTTCAATAAGTTAGACATCATTTTAAATTTTAAAATGCGTTGAAATCGCCCTTCAGTCAATATTAAGGTCGCTTAATTAAATATTTGGTGGTTTGGTGTAAAAACCACACGTAACTTTCAATTAGTTTCTGTTTTATTTTTTGTGCAATAAAGAGTATTGAATTGAATTAGAAATTTTTCATTACGATAATGCATTGCTCTACACTCGACCCCTTCGTATTCTACCAATTAAACTGCCTTTGGTGCTAATAAAGGAACAACCAACAGGAAGCATAGATGTATAATTTTATTGTTTAAAGCCTCAATGAAATTACTGGCCACTAATCCACCCAATGGCAGCATGGGAACGCATGACTATTGTGTACTAATGGAATTTCTTTTAAAGACCACCACGCTCTATTAAATGATAATTGATTGCATACTTTTCACTATTCATCGCTGCGTTTTTAGTTTGCCATTCAAACATGTATAATATGTCGCAGGGAAATGAGGATATCAGGGAGTTCACGAAATCCCTAGGGATATCACGAAATCCCGGAAGATGTCGAATATTACTGTTCATTACGTCTTCTTACTAAAAATATCATCAGTCATCACTGTTCTAACTCTACGCACCCGGTAGATATGTGGGTACTACGAGTACCTACGACATATTTACTTAGATGTCTGACTGACTTGAGTGATGAAGACTAGAGTCCCTTTCCGTTAAATACAACTAATCCCACACTTGGAATTGAAAACGATCTAGAAGCAATTTGAGTGAACATCGTCTACACGTGTTATTAAAGCGTCAAAATTATTACCAGGTGATTAACATAGCCGACGGGGATGATAGACCGTAAAATGTCTACGGGAATAACGCAGAGTCGGCTTCACCGTTAAATTGGGCAATTTGTGAGCGCTATATGAGCAGATGTAGTATGGTCGCTGCGCATGCGTTTCCGGCGCTACACGCTCTTGCGCATGATGTAACTGTTACGATCATTATGTTTGTGACATATTACGATTCACATCACCCTCACCTTAATTGCTCGACTTGCGACTGAGCACTTGTCACGTCCCGTTTGGTTTTCACTTCCAACTTAACGGCTTCCTCGTTGCGCTATCTTGTGTTTATCTCGTATTTAAGTTGTTATAACAACATTTCTGAGACTTAATTGCAATGGTAGCTAATGCACGTTTATGTACGTACCAACGGAAGCTTATTTATACTCATGAGAGAAATTATATGTTGAGTATAAATTCTACCAAATGCTTAAAAGTTTTGCTACCACTACCGCAACTGAGTTTTCGTAAATATCTTTAGTAAAAAGTCTAACTATCTATACGAATAGGTACTTAGCTAGTATATGTTCAATCAAAGCTACAACTTTGAGAAGTATGTCAAAACGATTTGAATATGAGTAAGTAACTAAAGTTTGTGTGATTCGTTAGATTGGAGCAAAGGTTCCACTGGGGGAATATCTCGGCCAAGGTATCTTGCCGTGACTTGGTGAAGCTATAGGTGAGCTAACTGTATCGCTCCTTCTATTGTTTGCACATTTCACCTTACTAGGCGTGAAAATGGCAACAAATTCAAATGTCACTGGGTTTCCGCTGCTTTACGGCTGGTTAACCAAGTTAAAGTCTATGCGCACCCACACTGATGTGGGTAACTTGGTAAGTTCTAATATAGAGCAATGAGAACGTCGCTTCCCATTATGACAGATTGGATTGTACCGCTGTTATGTTATACGAAATTAAATAATTAATGTTTATTTGAATGCCGGCTCTACACGTTGGCCAATGTAACGGACACTGTATTACAACTTGTGGCATACCTACTTGCAGCCACTTGTCTGACTGACGACTTGCGTTTTTGAGTCTTCTTGAATTTCAAATCGAATTAATTGTAGTAATTAATGTACTACCTATATAAATAAAGACTTTATATTGATGAAAATAAAATGTTTATAAATACGGGCAAATTAAATTATAAATCGAGAAAATAATAATACACGCCATTTTGGTATTAGGTACCAACGAGTTAATAATACTTAGTAAGTTTTTATTTGTTAAAAAACGTTTTAGGTAAGTACTAGTACTGTACTGAACTAGGTCGCTGTTCATTATACCTATAACAAACAGTTTATTAATGAGGGGGTAATTACTTTCTGTGGCTACCAAAGCAAAATATTTTGTTGTAGGTACTTTTAAAGCGAAGCATGGATAACTATTTTAAATTGTCATCACCACAAGACAGTTGGGTTGTTTGCGGTTTGCAAGAGTTAACAAAAACAAACGTCTCCTTCTTCTGGCTAATTCTAAAACTCACCATACGAAGTAAATAGTTTCTTAATTTAACATTATTGTATTACGTAGTAGTGGTTTTCTATAACGGTATCTGATTCTATGCCCAACAACAATGAGTTGATCGCCATCATTAGGTTACTTTACTTACTGGCATTTATTTACATTGAAAACCGATTCACGTCCCTCGCATTTCCATATTAGTTCCTACACAAATTGTTGATACCGAATTCAGATCGAGCTCTTTTTGAAAAGTAGTGTCTTTTGAGAAAGCAACCTAAATTAAAGTAGCGGTAAGATATGTATCAGTGCAGTATTTATTTACTGCACATATTTTATGAATTTAACAACTGTATCGAAAATACACCTTTCGTTCTCTGATTGCTCCAATTTCACAAAGAAACAAAATATTTTTTGATTGAACACGTTAAATCAAGCATTACATTTGCGAATTGATTGAATGCCGTACGTCCGACGCCGAATCATTAACCATGTAAGTGTAATAGTGATCTCAACCGAAGAGTACAACAATCGTCGTACTTTCACGTTTACAAAATAGTCATTCATTCTGCTTGATAAAAAGATCCAAGTGAAAGCGATATTGCAATGCAAAAAAGTAAATGAAAATTCGTGTCACTGACTTTCCTAGTAGGTAGCTTTCGTAGGTCTAGCTGAACTGTTTTGGTCTTGACCTGCAGTATGCTTTGAATTTACAATATGTAAATATTCGCGCAGGGGCGCAGGAATAATGTATATATATGTATCTAGAATCTAGATATTTACAATACATAGGTAATATTATAATTATTGACATTCATTTTCATCATCTGCCTTTCGACGTCCACGTCATATTATGCCAAATGAAGGCTACCGCACCCGATCCAGACGCTTTACGAATCGATATACATTCCACTAAGTACGATACATTCAAACATTAATTTAACATTTTAAAGCAAAAGTAATACAAATCATAATCCTTCCTAATGCAACGAATCCTATATATATAAACATCTAAGTACCTAACCTACTCAATATTTCTTTCAATAAGTAACAAAAAAACTGTGCCAGTTATGTTTTATGGCCACACAAATGATTAGAAAGTGATACCAGTCAATAACATGAGTTCATCAAAAACGAATTGAAACTTTAATGTTCAATCATTATATCGATTGTTATATTTATGTACCTATGCTTATTATTAATGATCATTTTTGCAGTGTATAGTGCGGTCCCAATGTGAAGTAGACTTATAGTTTAAACAACGCACAATGGCCGACTTTCGATTTTGTTCATTGTTAAGTTGTGACAGCACGGACTGACCTGTAACCTGTACCTTGATTTCCGCTGGAAATTCGTAATTTGAGGAGCTAGTTTAGGAAACTCGGAGGTTAGGGCATCATACCAAAAGAGATTATACTAAAAATGAAACAAAATATGAAAAGAAACACAATTGGCATCAGTACACTACACCCCTCATTTAGTAAAATAAGCAGTATTTTAAAAACGCAAGGTTATTCCGTATTAATTTTGTTTGCATTTCCTAATCACTATACCCACCTAAATATAATTGGATTATGTCATGTCAGAACGCTTTTTCGTGGAATTTGTACCCCTCTTGAAACCCTGATGTTGGTAGGTCGATGGGTAGGGGTCAGACTCATGCCCTAAGATACGAGACAGACACATTCCAACTGTGCTCCACAATGAACAGCTGCATTTTTTACTTAAAACTTTCGCCGAGCACAAATTGCATGTCATGTCATGATGCTCCACGCCACGGGATGCTGCTGTCAACATTTGGTCATGCTGATTTCTCGTTGTGACTTTTTACCTATACCAGCCCTCTTTTCGATCATCAACTGTAGTGTAGTTGATCTACATAATTCGATGTCGATGATCACTGATGGTCTTAAGAGAGCACAATATCAGGAGAGGTGTAACGTACTGAGTAATTTTTCGCTTGAAAATATATATTTACACCGACGGTAATGAGGCTTAAAGGTAACACAATCTGTTATCATTAGGATAACATAGTTATATTTCGAATACATTTTTTTGAATACTCAACAGAACTCTATTACTATACTTAGTAACACTTCTGCAATAAAAAATTACTTTAATTTTCTTTTAATAAAAATAGATACTAATAAATATAGTTTTGAATTCGTTCGGCAATTTTTTAAACGTATACCTACTCTAGATGCATTAGGTCAGTTACTAGTTTGATAACTAGATTTATATATACATAAATAGGACTATAGAAATATTGATAGAGATTAAGAACAAAACTAGATGTAAATTCATAAATTGCGCATTTCCCTATTGTTGTAACTTGTCACAGGCGCACAATAATCGCATATTTAAAATGAATTTACACTTATATAACGCACTATGCATGTATAATGACACTATATTGTACTTTGATACAAATAAGTGTGTTGACAAATTCACTTTGACTGAAAGCAATATGTATTTATCAATGACATATAAAAGACAATTAGCTACTTTAGTAGCATATAATTTACAACATTTTATGACGAATGTTAGTAGTAATACTAATAAGCTTATACATTTTTTAGAGTAGATACCACGACAATAGAAAATTCCGCAAATGATGGTTTATCAGTGTTAAACCAGAGGCAGGGATTATCTAGCTCAGTTATGACAAAAGGAAAGCCCAATTTTACTCAATCATTACATCAAAACATTCAGGGCTTTTCTGACACCAAAGTATTAGTACAAAGTATTAGGACAAAGGAGAAGCCAAAGGGACTTAAAATTATTCACCAAAATATACAGAGCTTCTCCGGCAAGATGTTAGAAGTAGAATTATATTTAGAAAGTCAATCTAATATTGACTTGTTATGTATTACTGAGCATCACCTTAAAGAGCATGAAATGTTGTTTGGATACGAAAATTATCATGTTATAAGTTCATTCAACCGAAAGTACGCAGCACGTGGAGGGTCCCTCATACTCATGAGAAATGGTATCAAGGCCAAGGAACGCAAAGACATTGTGGGACTTTCAGTTGAATGGCACATTGAATTGTCTTGTGTTGAGATGGAGAAACATATTGTGGTATGCGTATACAGACCCCCATATGACTCTAAATTTCCTACTTTTGAGTCAGTAATGGAAGATGTTATGAAAATACTTCTTAAAAGTAGAAAACATATAATAATTTGTGGAGACTTTAATGTAGATCTACTAGAAACTAACTCCAGGTTTTCAACTCGATTAATTGGCTTATTTAATTCCTTTAATTTAAAGAATATTTTTCTTGAACCAACTAGGATCACAAGTACCACAGCTACTTGCCTAGATAATTTCTTTTGCAATTGTGATTTTATAGAAAAGACAATTATAAATTGCCTAACATCAGACCACTGTGGGCAAAGTGTTACCTTTCCAGGTAATATAAAACATACAAAAACTGAAATCCTTACTAGGCCCAACACTGTCAGTCGAATGGAGAGATATAAAGATGCTCTTTCAAGTAAATTGCCGATTCCTGTTACTGATCAGGTGGTAATCAATGATTTCTATGTCGATTTCTTCACGACACTGTCTCAGGAATTCGGTAATATTTTTAAAACTAGGAAAATTAATATTAAAAACAAGTTTAAATTTAGTGACTGGGCAACCACTGGTATTCGGAAAAGCAGGACCAAGTTATTTGATTTGTACAACGAAAAGTCTTACAGAGTTGACGACAGATTCCATGAATATGTCAAAAATTACTCTAAAATTTTTAGGAAAGTTTGTAAAATAGCCAAGTCATATTATTTAAGTAATAAAATTAAAAATTCGGATAATAAAGTTAAAGCAGTATGGAAAATCATAAATAATGAAACTGCCAAAACTAAACCACGTGAAAATGAATATGCAATCAGAAATAATGGTAAAATAATTAATTCTAAAACAGAAGTAGCAGAGTCCTTTGAAACTTTTTTCACTAACATCCCTATTAAAACCACCGAAGCTCTGCATTCATCGCCTATTCTTGCCGAAAATTTGCTTGTAAATAACGTTACAATATGTGAAACAGTTTTTAATTTTAGACACATAAACTCTCTAGATATTATTAAGGCTTTTAAATCATTAAAACTAAAATCTTCTGAAGATCTATGGGGAATGTCTGTTAAAGTAGTTAACTCAGTCATAACGATTATTGCGCCTTACTTAGCTTTTATATTTAACATGAGTATTAATCAAGGTATTTTCCCTGACCTAATGAAGCAAAGTAAAATCATACCACTGTTTAAATCTGGTGACAAACTAGATCCCAGTAATTTTAGACCAGTGTCAGTTCTCCCCGTGCTTAGCAAGATTTTCGAAAAGATCATACTGAATCAACTGCTTTGTCATTTCAATCTCAAACAACTTCTTCACGATCGTCAGTTCGGATTTACTAAGGGACGATCAACCACCGACGCAGGAGTCATGCTTGTTAAGCATATTTTTGATGCTTGGGAAGCTTCACATGATGCAATAGGCATCTTCTGCGATCTCTCCAAAGCATTTGATTGCGTTAATCACGAAACCTTGCTACTCAAATTAAAACATTATGGCGTGAAAGACAGAGCATTCGAATTACTTAAATCTTACCTTGAAAATAGAGTACAAAAAGTTGATATAAATGGAGTTAAATCATCTGGTTCAGTTGTGAAAATGGGGGTGCCCCAGGGCTCAGTTCTGGGTCCTTTTCTTTTTCTTGTATATATAAATGACTTGCCATTTTTAATACAAAACATGTCCAACATAGTATTATTTGCCGATGACACTTCTCTGATTTTTAAAATTAGCAGAAGAGCTTGTGATCTTCCTGAGGTAAACAATACTCTCACACAAGTACTTAACTGGTTCAGCATTAATAATCTAGCATTAAACACAACAAAAACTAAATGTATTAAATTTTGCCTACCAAATGTAAGACATGTAGTTAATAATGTAACTTTAGGTACAGAAAGATTAGAATTTATCAAAAGCACGGTGATCCTAGGTATAACTATAGACTCATCTCTTCAATGGGGGCCCCACATAGCTTCACTAGCTGGCAGACTAAGCTCGGCCGCCTACGCCGTTAGGAAAATTAGACAATTAACAGATATTGCTACTGCGAGATTAGTCTATTTCAGCTACTTCCACAGCATCATGTCATACGGCATCCTACTGTGGGGTCAAGCGGCAGATATAGAAACCATCTTTATTTTGCAAAAGAGAGCTGTTAGGGCGATCTATAATCTACGTTGTAGAGAATCATTAAGAGAAAAGTTTAAAGAAATTAATATATTAACCGTTGCCAGTCAATACATTTTTGAGAATATTTTGTATGTCCGCAAAAATATATCTCTCTTTTTGAGGCACTGTGATATGAACACAGCTTATGTTACAAGAAACAAAAACAAACTTGTACCACCACAGTTAAGGCTTAGTAAGGTCAGTAAATCATTCACGGGGCAATGTATACGCTTCTACAATAAACTACCAGAAGAAATCTTAAATATGAATGACAGAAAATTTAAGACTCACATTAAACAACAACTTTGTAAGAAAGCTTATTATAAAACAGTCGATTATCTAAATGACAAAGATGCCTGGTGTTAATGTTACTTCAGCCTCGCACAATCTTTACAAAATAATGTTATGTACAAACTTGATTTTAAAAGATGTGTTGCGGAAGTTTGTTGCGCCGCTTCTTCTTCCCAGCTCTATATAACACCTTGGAGGCGGTGGTAGATAAAAAATTGACGTTGTATAAATGTACCTAGTGTACTTACATGCAATAAAATACTTTTGAATTTTGAATTTTGAATTTTGAATATACATTACCGTTTGTGTTCTCCTGAATTAAAAAAATAATAATTAAATGTGCTTTTTGTCCTGCAGGTGGCGGCGGCTCGGGTATGAGGAGCGACGCGCTGCGCCTGGCGCGGCTAGCGCTGCTCTTGTTGCAGGCCTCCGGCGCACTCAGTAAGTGTGTAAAATAATGGAAAATTGACAAATTAAATGTCAAATTATGGAGCAAATTCACCGCAGTCCGCCTTGCCGCCTATGCAGGATTGTGAATGATAACGCCTTTTTTATTTATTTTTGTTTTAATAATCTTTAAAAAAATTGTGAACCCTTAAAATCCATGTTCTATTCAGGCACTTGGTAAAACATCAAAGAGACCGATACGCGTACCTACTACGAGTATTTAGTGCATTTGACCAAGTATCTCATACTTGCACAGTATCCCATAATATTTGAAGACATTTAAAGGAAATTTATTTTTGTAGGTCGGCTGGCCTTCGAGAAGCTAACAGATGTGGACTTCACAGGAACTGCGTATTACACAGTTCGCAACTTGACGCTGTACGAATGCCAGGGCTGGTGTCGAGAGGAACCTGACTGCCAGGCCGCTTCTTTTAGGTAAATAACAGCGCCACAACAACACTTACGTACGGTCGACCGCACGTCAGTGGAAACAAAACCAGTATGAACTGGTCTGTCATAGTAATGAAACTCCCTATAATAGGCTTGGCCAGCTTAAGGTCAAAGTGTTTACACTGACGTGCAATCGACTGTACATTTGCCTTATCGTAAATTGGAATTCTCTTTCGAACCCACTACCTCTCTAGCTTTCAATGCAGACGCGACCAACATCGTTGAACAGACCAAAATGTTAGTCGACCGAGCCAATTATAGTCGCTTATAATGGTGTTGATCCTACTGAAGAGAAGAAAGTCACGCAAATATTAGATGATGCATCTACTTACGTATTAGGAAGCGGTGATGATGATGATCACATACATTATTTTGTCGCGATCTGCCTTTCTATCGCCTTTTTCGTAAATCTAGCGCATTCTTCTTATTTTTACAATACCTACTAGTATATATCTACACTCAACCATTCTATGAGTATGTCACCTAATGATGACGTAAGTAATCTATTTAAAAAGCTACCAGAAAACGGGGTTCATGATCATGTGTTTTTTATGTAGCTCGCTACTTTATGGGAGAAACACAATGTCATCTGTCATGTTTATAGCAATGATTAATCGGACTGCAGTAGTAGCTAATCTGACCTAGTAAAGATAAAGACCGTCGTGTCTAATCAAATACATGATTCGTCATTCTCTGACTGATCACGAAATAATAAAAATCAACATGTCATATCTCCAATCACGAAACTCCTGACCCAAATGTCTGAGATAAAAGATCGGATTGACGTGAAGATTCACTAATCCAGTGCGTCAGCGACGGGTATCGGAGGAAATCAGACGCAAGCACGTTTGATAGCGGTAGACGAGCTCACTGCACGCTAAGGGGAAATACTACAGAGGAAATGTTAATTCACTGCAGATAATTTTCTCTTTCATCGGCATTTCTCTATCCTACAAATCGTCGAAGGGTCATTTTCGTCAGGAAATTGTATGATGACGGGTACCGATAATATTAATGCATGTGAACTTCCCCTTAAGGTCGGCCAGGCGAGAGAATGTGTGTCAGTCTGCCTCACATCCTCCGCGGTTCAGGCATTCCAATGACACGCTCTCGGTTAATAACAATGTGTCTCGAGAGGCTCTCGCCACAAACCGTGTAAAAGCGGAAATCAACCTCGCCGCGCTCCAAATTGGATAACAGTAAAAGTGATCGCATACGTCTTCAATAGATTATTGCCGGCGGAACATTTTCGAACCGTCAAGTTTTCATGACTATTGGCGGTTTTGAACGCGATACTTTAGTTTTTGTCTGCTGACCAGTTTCCAACGATAATAGTTAACGCGTGTATATTGGACTCCATCTACGCCACGGACAATACTGATTGTAATGCGACGACAGTTAAATTAATTAGATTTGAGAATATAGAAAGCGGTAAGTACCTATTCCGAAATCCAATTAATGATGTTGTGGTGAAGTCAAGTGGAAACGTTTTAGTAAGTACAGTTCACATTAACTACACCGTACTTAAAAATAATGTGGGAATGCGCAGAGTAGGTAGGTATGTATTTTTAATAGATCTCTTAAATTGAGGTAGTTTAAGTTTAATACAGGTTAAATGTGCTCCTTCTAATGCAATGCAAGAAACATTGACTTAAGGTTTACAAAAAATCAATTGCATTTAAGTGAAGCGAGCCGTGCTTGTAACAGTATTACGACGCTAGTTAGATTCCTCGAAATCAATTCGAACGGGATCTATCGGAAATCAATTCGGTATTCAATTAAACGAGACGGAACATTCCCGCGCTTCTAATCTAGCATTGTACTAACACGGCCGCGTATCTCGAATCAATCTGTCCAAAGAAAAGCGATCTGACTAAAGAATGGGACGGATGCGATATTATAACAATCGGTAACTGTTCACCGCCGGTGTGGTGGCTCCGTGCTTGCCGTGGCACGGTGCCACATGGTGCCGCCGGTGCCACCGACTCGTTGGGAAGCGTTTACGGTATCCGCAAGCAACGACCGAGCGCCGTCATCCGTGCGCTTTGCTGTACGGGAAACTCCTTCATGTTCAATGGTGAAGGTCGTTTATTAGACCATAATCCACATGGAGTGAACTTGCTTTCCTAAACTATTGTTGAAATTTATCAATACCCATAATAGAACCATGCATGCCTCTACGTAGGTAGCCTACGCGCAAACTTATGCACATTCGTAATGTATCTGCTAGTAAATCATCAAGCACGTATTAGCCATGAATTTGAAAAAAAAGCTACTCCCATATGGATGAGTAACAAAAGCATTTTAGGGGGTGCCAAAATCGTGTCAAATGTATATCAAAATTGATACTCTGAGTGAGTATCAATTATGATATACATTTGGCACATTCTCATTTTCAAACTCTATATAAATTTGTATTAGCAATCTCCTCCCGCTAATCCGCTTCATTTGTAATCCGCACCCCCTCGGATTTTGACACCAAATTTTTCTTCGTTTCCCATACTAGATATGCAAGATGCGATCTCCACAGGGAGCGCGCGCGCGACCAAAGAGGTTTGAAACTTCTTGATCCTAGCTATGCTAAAGGTACAACTTTTGATAAGATCCTAATTTAATCGTTTGTTTGTTACGCTTTTACGGCTGTATTTCTTGACCGATTTTTTTTGAAAATTGATATACATTATATATACAGCCTGCCTATTTCATGGAGACGAACGAAGGCTGTTTCTCACGGGGAGAAAATGTTCCCGCGGGATATAAAAACTTATGACGACACACGGCCGACGAACTCGCGAACAACAGTTAAGTTAAGTAGGTACATCGATAAAATAAAGGACAGTTGCGTTTGATTCATTATTGGAATCTTAACTGCGATTTGTACTGATAAAAATTTACAGATTCTCAAACCTCAAGATATTTAATTGATTGTGTTTGACGCTGTTACGGATTGATAATGATCAACATTTCTACTTTTTTAAAGACTTGGCCAGGGCCCGTTACTACGCTAGGTACGAATGATATAAATTGAGATTGTATACTTCTTTACTTGTATAAATCATGCGTTAACGCATCCATTTACCCAAATTCCAATTGTGAAATACATTTACGGCCGTCTGTTACGCATTCAACCGACCATTAGATTGTAGATCCAAATATTTATGAGTATTTAGTAGCGAGAGATGCAGAGATATGATTCACGGGCTACTCTACAATTCCCACCGTTCGACGGATGATTGATGCGGCGCAGTGTTTGATTGTCTTCTGGCGTAGCATCCATCACCAACAAAAATGTTAATCGGAAATGGGCTTACTTTTTTTTACGGAATGAAGTGACGAACGGGATAAGTGTTGCCCGAAACAGCCTTTGAGTGTTGCGTATATTGTACGCAATGACAAAAGAAACCCCTTACTGCGTATAATCATTGATTGTATGAAGTACAGGTACGTACACGGGTCGGGCGGCATTGGCCTACATCGCAGAAAGTCTATGCTGGGAAATGTCGAATACGCAAAATGACTACTTCTCATAATGTCATAGTCGCAAAATGACTATTACAATGTGCACAGTACAGTCAATGTTAAAAAAGTTGGGTGTTTCCTCGTGGTCCTACTAATTTGTCTGACTAGTGGGACCACGAGGAATCTTCATTTCGGATGACAGCTGTCAAACTTAAAACGGCTGACTATGGTAGTCGTGCGTAGACTGGGTGACTATATAAGTACCTCCTTGTGTTGTGCTGGCTCTCATATTCTCCATACCTATATACCTACTACCGCCCTACATCGAGTGCACGCTTAATCTCGGTTACAAACACGGCCGCCGTTTAGGCGTAGCGTGCCATAACTACGAACTAAGAACATTGTAGGTCCGAAAATTATTTGTCTGTAACTTGGATACAAACGACAACATTATAAATTCTTCAATCGTAACTAATTACAAAGAAAGAAAATACGCGATTCAATTATTCTTGTTTCGTATCTTGGTTACAAAGAAAAAAGTCCTTGTTTGTAGCTGGTTACAAAACTCGGTTACAAGTACGGCCGGAGCCCTATTTCTGGGATAATATCTTAAATCCATCTAGCAATTGCTACCCGTTTAATTTGTTCAATGTTTATTTGTTTACACGACAGTTATTTATGTATTCTACTATCATGTCACCATATTGTCGTTGCCATGTTCACACGTTGTTTACACTTGTAACAGTATTGTTCGTTGGCGACCCTAATTGCCCACACAGTGAGTGATCAACACAGTGTAACTTGTACTTGTAACTGTCAGTCAGTGGTACACGCGTGCACAGTCGGCTCGAGACGTGATGCGCCGCCTTAGCAACCACTGTCGTATGCAGGCTAGCAGTGTATGGCAGTGACACTGGCTGGCTGCCTGTTACTTTGATTGCAAAGTAGGTACGAAATTTTAAAAAAAATTTGCGCAGGGATTGAACGTTGTATTCTATCGACTCTCGATGGTATCGATGTTGTCGCACTACTCATTGTGGGCTATTCGCTATGAAAATTCCGGACCTTTCGATTGAAACATTTCCAATTTCTACGCTAATGTTTGTACCAACTACAAACTTTGTAGTGTCTGTGCCTCTACCGTACCATACACTTTGGAAGTCTTGTGTACCTCCATTTAATTACTACTTTAATAACATGGTTCGAAAGATTTATTGCTCGTTGTGAAACGGAAAGAAAATTCGATGTCATTAGTCTCAGCGCTTTATCGCAACATTAATCATGCATTCTTTATCGATATTCGATATTATCTTGTTTATAACTATGTAAGTATTCTAATATTTTGTTTATCTCGATAGAATTGCGTCTACTGTATAGGTTACTATAGGTACAAGTATGTAGGTAGGTATACTATATTATTTTGAAATATGTGCGTTAATTGCATTTAATTGTATTATGATGGATAGACCGCGCAAGTTATGGATACTACATTCATAAAGCTCCATTTTTCAATACAAGGATAACTATTCCTGTCATTAAACAATTAAAAATTCCCTAGGAAAGCAAGTGATGCAATAATTTGTAAAAGGGCACAATTTATGTAGATAGGTACATGAATTATATAGTAGAAAAACTGATGAATGAAAAAGTCAAAAATTCCTCGAAAGATATTGAATTTCGCCCATCACATGGGGTGTTTAAATTGTTGCATTTGGGCTGAGCTCTAACGGCCTGGAAGGAATACGCCAAATTGCAAGTAACCCTGTATTTAGTGCAAGCTAAAGCTGTTAATAAGATAATTACATTGTAAGGGGTAGGTAAAACGTTGTAAAATGTAAAGCTTCCGTTCAAACTGCCTTGTAGTAAAACACGAAGTATCAGGGCAAACGGTAAACGCTCCGTTATCTGGCTCTAAGCAATCCCAGCTCAGTGCTACGCGCGCGGGCGAATGCAGAAGCAGCCTGACACCCTGATCAACTACTGATTGAAACGCGTCGAGTCAGAGACACGCAGAGTGGTGGATTTCACCCTGCTTCTACAACTTGCGAGCGTATGCAATGAAAATGTATGGCGAGGTAATGAGATTACATCCTCAGATTACAGAACAAACCAGAAGGAGCGTTCAATTACGATGTAAGCCGCGCATTGTGTCCAAAAACCAGAGCACCCACCAAAGAGATCCTATCTCTATACCAAAAACAGTGCGACCCGTCTTCTTTTTATGAAATTACACTGTTTTAGCGTACCTACCTACCAAGTATTTTTGGCTTTAGTTTAAGGCACGAACGCGCATCCTGTTATGTTCCGTATTCTAATGTTATACCTTAGTTAGAGTTTAAATAAGCTGTTATACCCATAAAACTCTGTGTAACTTCTGTTTTTATTTCATAGCGAGCTAATAACCAATACGAATTTTACAACCACTTTCCTTGGCGACTGTACCATTTTGCAAAATACGTGGTCATGTTAAATGTAGTCATATATTTAAAGAAACAAAGAATAATAAACATACATAGGTACAATACAAAGCTCGTCAAATATTGAAGAAATTGGTAGAAAGTCTATCTATAGTGTCCTACTTGAAAATGTGCGGCATACCTACAACATTTCACCAATCACCCTGTTTGTTTTATCGGTACTTTACTTACATTGTCAAGAACCTAGCACATGAACTTTCATATTTTACCGTTTAAATTGGTGTAGGTAGATACCTACATGCCCTGTGCAGATCAATATGTGTAAAAAGTAATCAAAGTGTTACTCGTCTTTTACATTGTGCGGGTTCCGGCAATTACTTAGGTACCTGTTTTACCCAAAATTTTTGGTAAGTAAAAAAAACCCTCAATTTACTGTAGGCAACTTTTCTATCATTACTAGAAAATTTTACTTAAAACACTACCAGAAAGCTTAACCAGTTCATAGTTTTCGAGTTATACGGCGGACAGACAGACGGACAAAAAATCTTCGCTGTAAGGGAGGGTATATTTTGAAGAACTCTAAAAAAGGCATTGCAATTTCAGTAGAATTTCTACTTATCATTCTAAACAAATGCGTGAAAGGTAATTATTTTTGATTGAATTGAATTAACCTTTTTTTCAACACAAAATGACCATTCGTATCGAGAGGAGAATTGTTTTTTCGTTGTCAGATTTTTTTTCGTATTTGAATAGAATTTGAAACGATTTAGATTAAATGAAAGTTGATTAACTTACCTACATAAAGTTCAAATTAAACATTAAAAGTGTATTCTTATGAAAGCACGCCCCGTTGCTTACTTGTGTCTGGGAAAAGTAGGTGCCAGCCAACTGTGAGGTCGCCGGACACAATAACCTACTTACACTATCGTAGATGGCGATGTCCTCCCTTGCAAAACCTACTATTTAGTATCCGAAACCCCACGCGGGTTTTTGATTTTAGTACATTGTTGGAGAAGCGGGAAGTGAACGATTCTCGGACGAGGGATTTTGAACGAGTAATGCGAGGCCTTCATATTTATACGTGTCCGAGAACTGTCCTATAAGAATAACCTCGGCAGGTTATACATAAATTTTTTTCATGACTTTACTGCTCGTAAAATAGATTTTCAGGGAATGACTGACTTCGCTTTTTTTCCACAACATAAAATTTTCGTATAACATTTTCAAATATTTCTCATGGGATTTTGGAGCTTTAAGAACTACCATTTTGTAAGTAGATGGTACTAAGACAGATTTTTATTTTAATGAATAATGCGACACAAAAAATTAATTAAAATTTGTAGACAAATACAAACTTACGACGTTGTCATTGGTCAATTACTTTCGTGTCCTAAGGCCAAGCCAAGAACTTTTTCGAGCAGAGTGGCGCGAATAATAAATTAATTGTATGATTTGTTTGCAGTTTCGTTCTGAACCCGCTGACTCCGGTGCAGGAAACGCGCTGTCTTCTGCAGAATGACACTCAGGCCAACAACCCGATGGCCACGCCACAGGTATACTGTTTTTATTCACACTTAACACATAATAGATACTAAAACATATGTTGATTAGAATAAAAACCCGATTAAATGTTTAATAGTAAATAAGACGTTTTCTCAGCTAACTGGTTTCATGTGTACTGTGGATTTAATGTACCTAAGTATCCCTGTATTAACAAAACAGCCTATTACAATAATCAAGCTTTATGTCGACATAGGTATATGCCGTAGGTACTCCATGAATATGCTAATACTGATCAGATCACGCAGGACCTGACGCTGAGCTAACTAATAGTCAAATAAATCTCTTACCCGATAACATCCTGCATTCTGTAGATACTACCAATTAGCCCGCCAATGGGGAGATCGGATTAACAATTTAAGATTAAATCTGTCACATCGAACCGGCAGAGTTATCTAACGAAGGTACTATCTACTGTTCAGACTAAACGCGAGACAGTTTAATCGCTTTCAGACCTAATGAACAGTCCTGTCAATAAATAAACATAAGTACAATGTTAATAAGTGAGTAGGTACAATCAGCGAACGGTCTTGGTACAATATACAAATTAAACTGAAATGAACTTGTGATATTATGAACATTTATTAGACGATGCTTTTCATTTGTTTTGACGTAAACAGTCTGACATAAAAACTTTAATTATTAATATTGTAATTAACACATAAGTAACACTAGTAGGTAACTTATACACACTTGTATAGGCCGGATACTAAAGGTACACAATCAAAATTATACAGCAGTAAAATTAGTTTCGTCTTTTACCATCGTACTTAATAATGTATAAATTTTTGTGCTGTCTTTTAACTTGGTGCCTTCAGAATCGGACCCAATGTCTACTTTGAATCGAGTCTAAAGTCATGTAGTGTCAAACAAGGCGGTGATAATAAATGAGGCTTGTGTTTTATGACAGCGTTCAGTGAATACATACTACATGGTGAAGCTGCAAGTGAGGAGTGAGGGCGTGTGCCTGCGACCGTGGGCCTTCGAGCGCGTCCCCGGCAAGGCGCTGCGGGGCCTCGACAACACCATCATTTACACGTCCACCAAGGAGGCCTGCCTCGCCGCCTGCCTCAATGAGGTAATAGAACATCCAGTTAGAAGTAGCTCTACGGGTCGGTATTCCCGATCGCCGGTTTCATACGATTAAGTATGCCATTATGGCACAGAATGAGTAATGAAATGCAAGTAGTCACCGTGCACACTTTCGTACCCTCATCAATGAGGAGGTTCTTGAAGAAATAACGTGCAGGACTCTTTTAAATGAAGAGCTTAATAACTTGGTGGAAAACATTGCTGAAAGAAAAAAAAGGTTTCTAACAACTATGTATTTTAAAATAGGTTGGTCATATCTGTAGGTACCCTGTGTGAAAATTACTTATTGTAATAAGTCCATGGTTTGAAATATGGCCGTTGGACTGCTAACAGAATAGATTGATTAAGTCAGAAGGTTGGACGATCGATATTGTAACGCCTCGTTACAGAGTCACACTCACACGTCGAATGTCACGAAATCACATGATCACAAATCTGCTACATTTTTAAAGCAGATAAATCATAAGTTCGTCGTCACCGGCGCCAGCGGCTTTATATTTCTCCTCCAGCACAGGCAGCTAAGCGAGCAACGCCTCCGTAGAGCCATTTACCGGTTATCTATTCAATTTATATTTTATGGTTTTGTCCTAGTTGCCTGGCATTCGAGATATAGGCAATGATAGGGGGGCATGCTTTGCTATATACGGGGTAAACTACTTTACATGCTCATGCTTCTAAATCTATGAGACTTTGGCACGTTCAGCGGGATTCTATGGGTTGGTGATATATCGCACATAAAAGTTAAGATGATATTTGAACTGATGAAGAAGAAAATTTGGAAAGACGACAAGTTTAAACTTAGAAATGTTTTATGTACTCACAAGTCCTTTGAAATACATTATCTTTAAACTTAAAAATTACAGAATTACTAAGTAAAAACTATAACGTACACGGAAATAAATAAGAATCTTTCGGTAGGCCGAGAACCGGGCGGTAGATTACGAATTATTTCTGTAAGTTGGTCTGTGTGTGCACCTTGAAACTTAAAAAAATGTGTGAACCCAGAAACGGTTCCCGTGCCGGTCGGCCGAGTACGAGTACGGCAGCATGCGGTGCGCGCTCAGCGACTCCGACCGCCGCACCGCGCAGAACTTCGTGCAGCTCGTCGACACGCCGGGGACAGACTACTTTGAGGTATGCTAACTAATTCAGTATAAACTGGTCTCTCAAAGCATTGAAACTACCTAATAGTCATTAGGCTAGGCCAGCTGAGGATCAAGGCGTGCGATCGACTACATAGGTACTCGTAATACAGACATCAAGTGATCCACACACCAGCCTCACAATTTAAACTTCTCTTCGATCATAATATTACCTAGATAAAACACTTCATACAAAATGAACTTAAACGTCCATTGCATTTACAATACGACCGTAAACCAAAGCGTTTCGAACAATTACACAGTCATGAAACCACCATGAAACTAATATGCTTTGGTGGGCGTTGCCCCTACTATGGAGAAAGTATGAATACGGTTGCTAGGGTGCCGGTGCCGGGCCCTATGGGACCCACTCAGCACATTATGGAATAACATAAATTACGGGTTGATTCCATAGCAACGAGAATAATCATCAATACATAATGAAATTAGGTACTTATATTCTCCATTAATTCCAAAATTGAGACTCAAATTGACAGATGTCCATATAAAATAGGTAAGCGTGATAGCGCCTCCACATGCATGACCGATGCATCAGAAAAATCCTTATCGTAAAAATACGGTCGTATAGGAATTTGTTAGACGAACTTTTTTTCTGGAAAAATATTCAACGAGAAAGAAATGCTGTGCAAAAAAGGTTCCTTCACGATGTCTTATTTTGAATATTTACTTCGTTTTCCTATTCATGCCTTATCATTCTGTAACTAGAAACACTGGCAGGACGTGTCGTGGCAACGTATAAGAGTACTTACTCACAAAGGTATTTCACTCCCTTTGTCTCCCTCTTATTGCAACAACGATAAGTCTAAGTTGCAAATCGTAATTACTTTTTGCTCATGAAAATAACACTCGACCTAACTGAACGTTTAACATTTAACAGTATGTGATGATAACAGAATAGGATACATTGTAACAAAATTAGATAACAAAGTAAAGTTTTTAAGCCGTTTAAACCTACACCACTGTGCGTGGATTGCTCTGCTCCCCCGATATGATGACTGAATATACATACATTATTACTTAGTCTTGAATCCCGCATCAGTGCTCAAATAGTGGCACAACAAAACAGCGCTTATTAAACTAAAAGCACAGAATATATAATGCTAAAAGTTTGTTAGTTGCATGCATGCGACACGTCAATGCGAAAATGATACATGGTGTTTTGTGTTTTACTGTAGGTAATTTTGCCATACCACAGATTAAATAACAGGCCCTATGTTAGATGTTCGTAAAGCTTTGAATGACGGACGGTCGTATTTTTAGAAATGGCTTGTATGCCTATTGAAGCATCTCGGACTCGTATTTTGTTTATTTAGTATTGTTTGTGAGTTTTGATATTTCTTGCTATAACGCTTTACCTTTATGACCTTTTTACGTGGACAAAGTCGCGGGACTACTGTATAATAAGTTCAATACACATTTTCACTTGAATTTAAAGTATGAAGTGCTTTATCTGGGTATGTAAGTGATTATATGATCGAAGCCTCGTAAGTAAATGTTATTGGCGTAAATGATGGAAACTGGTTGGTTTTGTTCTCAGAACTGCATGCGTAGTCGTGTAAGTAAACATCTAAGTTAGCGTCATTATTGTCGGGTATTTATTTTGAATTATGTGTGTGTGTGGTCGTGCAGAACCTGTGCCTGAAGGCGGCGCAGGCGTGCAAGGGGCAGCGCGTGTTCACGGCCCCACGCGTGGGCGTGGCCGAGGACAAGGTGGCGCAGTACGCCGGCCTGCACTACTACACCGACAAGGAGCTGCTGGTACGTCAACGGCAGGTTTTACTAGAAGCTCCACTCAGGTAACGCTTTAAGCGAAATGACGATTCCGGGAAACAGATCCAACAAATCCTTCATTGGGAAGCCTGTGGCGAAACGAAATAACTTTTTATGTTAATTTTTTTTTAAATAACATATTATGTTTTTTGCTCACGTTTTAATTGATGTAAAAACAATCAACACAGTCCTGAAATCATTTATAGAAACTAAAGAAATAAATAAAAATCAACACTAACTACAAAGTCATAAAAGGACTGAATTGATGTGATGACAGTCCGTTATTAAATACGAAATTACTTTCAAACGACATGTAGTTCGTCGTAGGAGCTACATTTGCTTAGTAATAAACCGCTCCAAGCGGCGTGTATTATCTTTCTTTTGCATTTATTTAAATTACTATGTATTCCTCGTATTGTAAGTTAAATGCATGCACGATAGTTTTTTTAGGGCGATTTTTAACCAGATGTCCCTTTACTGAGTAATTTCATTTTGTTGTATTTGCCCCACGGACGCATTTACCCAAGTTAACGTTATTGACCGTGGTCAGGTACATTCGGAAGCGGCGTGCCGCGTGGCGTGCGAGATCGAGTACGACTTCCTGTGCCGCTCGTTCCTGTACTTGGGCCCGCCGCCCTCCATCAGCGCCGCCGCCAAGTCCGCCTACAACTGCCGGCTGTACCACCTCGACCACCACACGCTGCCCGACGGGCCCTCCGCCTACCTCAACGCCGAGCGGCCGCTCATCGACGACGGAGAGCCCATCGGGAAATACTCTGAAAACTTCTGTGAAAGTAAGTACCACTATATACCATTTTTTTACAACTTCGCTCTTTTTGGAGTTCGTAAATCATCACATCAGGCTTTTAACGTCCACTGATGGATAGGCGTTCCCCAATGGACGCCGGTCCTCCGCTCTCCGCGTTCTACCGCTTCCGGCCACCTTCTTTAGGTTGTCGGTCCACCTGGCAGGGGGGCGTCCCATGCTGCGCCTACCGGTCCGCGGTCTCCACTCCAGAACACGTATTCCCTACTCCACCTTGCCAATCCTTTCGCCTATGTCGGTAACCATAGTTCTCCGTCGGATCTCCTCACTACGAAGGTCCTTCAAAGAAACTCCGAGCATAGCCCTCTCCATAGCTCGCTTGTATAAAATCTTTTTGTCCGTCTGTCTATCCGGCGCATAACTCAAAAACTACTGGACCAATTGAGCTCTCTAAAACATAAAGGTATGTAGTCATAACATGGCGCGGCAACGGTAGGAAAAATGTGGAAATTTCACTTTAAAAAAACTCAATTAACGGAATCCGCACTTTGTGTACCACGAACTGGATGCTGACTTTTTTATCATTGTACTCTATCCCATTAAATTGTAATAAAACCATTCCATCTGGTTAGCTCCCTGGGCACTTTACATACATTAACAAGTGTTATTAGCTACCTATTAGGTCCGTCCAACGTTAAATGGAAAATAAAACACCGGATTTAAAATTAAACGCTGCAAATAAAAATACGGGATAGTTAAACATAATTACACGCATCATGGCGGTTCGGCGTAGTACATGTTAATATAATAACGAATGCAAATAGCCTCAGGAAATCATAAACTTGCACACAGAATTCAATCAGCAAAATCTCGCTTTAAAGTGTCTTCACCTCATCTTTATCTTACAAATATAATGTACGCACATCGCACACATCCCCCGTCTCCGGAAACAGTAAAGTACCTATGTCTGACCAAACCTATTAAGGGACATACAACTTTAAAATGAAAATCTTATAGTTGGGTTCTACTTGGATCCAAACAATTAAGGATATACTCTACCGCTTCTTTGTGAATTTATTGAGTATTCTAAGTAATAATAAAGTGGTAACCATCGGTAAATAAATAATTGTAAACTTTTTTTTATTTGATATGCAAACAATACGGCTGATTACCTAATTAAAATTCATACAATAGATTATTACTTATAGGTAATTTGCAAAAATTCTCATTTTAAAAGAGTGGGTCGCTTGAAAATTAAGCTTTTATATTAAGCGGAAAAAATTGCTTCCCAACAAAAAGTTTTTGACCTTCATGCAATTTATTCTACTAGGTAATATTATTAAAATTGTGGACTTTTGTTTGTTTGTTGCTCACCCACGATATAACGGCTGGACGGATTTTGATGAAATTTAGTACAATGATAGTTTGTATCCTGGATTAACACATAGGATAACTTTTTACACGGACGAAGTCGCAGGGCGTATGCTAGTGAACTATAATTAAACAAGAACCACAAGTCATCGTCGTCAATATTCATCGTATAGAATCGATGTTTCATCCCGTAATAGCAGGAAATCTTTTATAAATTAGTGACGAATTATAGTTCAGAGATCAAATGCATGTAATCAATAGCCCGTTAACATTAAGTGTACGTACTCGTACATATTTTACTCGAGATGATCCAAACCCGCAGTTTATACTAAACTCCAGTGAGGCAGGGCTAAATTACGGAAGAGATCGTGATCAGTGCATTATCGAGATGCGTTTATTGGCAATATTTCGCTATGATAGTGCAATATATCATTACAATCAGCGATACCAGCGTACATAGCTTATGTAATGTCTATTTCCTTTCGTATAGTTATAGTAGGGTCCTGATGACGCTCTACTACATCTACAATTAACTTTCATAACGAATTTCTGAAACAACACAGACGTAATTTAAAGTAATTCCAAGCTCCAAGTGTGCATTCACCCTTAATCCGTATTCGTACAATATTTAAAAATGCAAACGGTAAAAAAAAAATCTTTGCTATGTTGATACTACGATTGTGAATTAAAACAATGCTGTTTTAATAGGAACTTACGTGTAATGAATATGAGACCGTTGAATGTTTAACCACCATACCTAAGGTAACTATAATACTTAATGAGAAAGTCTGTTATGATTTTTTTGAAATCACTGGTCAGTTAAAATTACAGTTTTTATAAAACATGCCTGACATCTCTTGAATGCAAAGTATTTTAATACGGTTTTTTGCTCGCCAGGACTCGAATAGTTTTCACACGCGAGCCTTGGATACCTGAGTATCACCACCTAGGCATCTACCTACATTATCCACTAAGACACGTTAAAGGTATATAATCCCACAATCATTTCTGAGAAATATCTAAACCCGGATGAAGTGTCGTCGCCTTGTATGGGTCACAAATGCGGTTTCATTCATTTGAGAGCCATAAACTAAATTACGGTAACGCGGTGGGAACCGGAGAAGTTTTCCTTGCAAGGGACGTTGTCGGCCGATATTTAGAACCACCTGGAGCGGCTTCAACAGCATTTCATTTATTAATACCTATTAAAAATTATTTATTGATTACAAAAATACACCAGTAGGCGTGCACATAAGGATTCCTTGTACTAGAGATTTATTTTTGGACACAAGTGCGGCATACATTGTACTACACTCGTTCTGTTGTGTTCTGTATTCTGATTACATATTGCGTCGCATACACGTGAAGGAATTTGTATTATCCGCTAGAATGGCGTACAGTCAGAGTACGGGGCATCGCAGGTATGTAACATTGCAGCATAATGCAGTGAAGACGCATGCGCCGAGCAGTTTTTCCGCAGCCACAACGCGGAATACAGTTACGCACTGGGCTAAAAGCTAGCATTATCGCGTCGTTGGTAGCGAGCAGCGAGACTATCAAACTAGATATCCGAGTCGGTAATTTACTAGAGAGCACAGATATTTTATAAAACATTCCTTCGCTTCCCTGTTCATGGGAAATCAAAAGGCATGCCATGTTGGCAGTGTATGAGTGGCGCATATGCGCTGGCTGTGTGTAGGTACTGATGAAAACTAAGGTCACCAACGTAGCTGAAAATTGTACAGCAGTGACAGGAAAGGAAAACCGAAAGGACCGACAATCAAAAAATGTGAGAGCGGTTGGAGAGGGAGACGGAGGAATTACATTTCAATAAGAAATTTCATCTCCACAACAGCTAAACCTATGCATCAAGGTTGCGTTGCTGCAACTAATTGCCAAGTTTTCTCGTGTCATTCATCACGAAGGCGAATAGTATCGAAATTAATCAAAACAAAAAGGTTGCCGCCCGCACTATAATTAGTTATCGTTCGGACCTGGGCATCGATATCGATATTGAGCAACATCGATAAGTTGTTACAAAACAAACTGCGTTGGTGGTCGGCGCAGCGGTCTACTCTACGCGCGTAACGGATCGCGAGAGTTGGCGTTAGGAAAACCGCTTAGTTAGTGGTTTCGTATACTTATAAAGCATCGATTACACTTTATACGTTGTTCAGGAATCCTATTTAACTTGGGTTCCAGCTGCCTAAAGACTAACTTAAAAATCAGTTGAGTCAGTTAGTGTTGGTACTGTGCGATGTTTTAGTCAATTAAAATTTGTTTAAGGCAATATAAATCTTGTTCATAATTACACCATTAGTGAACGGTGCTCAACGGAAGTTAATTGTTAGACGTCCTACGGTTGTGTATAGCTTCTCACCTGCAGCACTTACCTGCTCGTGAGAAATGTCTACAATAGCAGTTTTTTGCGTATGTATCAGATAAGATATTGAAACGGGACGTGTGAGCAAAAGTCAATGATTGACTTGGACTTTTTAATTGTGCTTCTTAAAATACGCGGACGAAGTCGCAGGCATACCTATACATACCCCAGTATATTAGACATCTAAAGCAGCTGAGCGATACAGTAAAATATTATTGCACTGACACTGGATGCTCAATGGTAGTTACGGCAATAAGATTGCCATCTGCAGCCGCTGCTCCACCCGGAGGAACGTTCGCAAATAATGAGCCATTCAAATATTTTCCCGACTCAATACCGTTACACGCAAATTCAATCCGTACATTTCCTCCGCCGTAATGGAGAAATGCAATTACACATAACTCGGTTATCTAATGGAGTTCTAATAAATAGTAACGACTGCGGCCTAATCATAACTTCTATATAATTACGATATTGCTTGTTAGATGGAATCCTCCGCAAAATTAGTAAGCTCAAGTGGTTATGGGGTTAGCCGTGGCTGTAGCAGAGGTAGATCATAAAAAATAGGCATGTAATGCTCGTAAGAGATAGACGCACATCTATCTATACTAATAATAAAGAGGTAAAACTGGTGGATAATTTGCACGCCTATCTTATATACCTTGCAAAAAACCAAATGATAGCGGGGTGTAAAATATACCTAGCGCCATCTATTGAAAAACTTTAAAACTAAGAAACTGGCATCATTAGAAGGGGTTTAAAAAATTTGGATAACATAATAAATAAATAGTATACTTTATAACGCGGATGAAGTCGCGGGGCATCGGCTAGTATTATATATGCTCATAAATAGAACACATAATAAATAGATGCGTTTAGGTACCTATGATGCTCGTACCTATATCGTCAAAGATAACGGATTTTCAAGTAGATAATAAATTGTTCTTTACTGTGATGCCACATGCTACGCATTAGAGTTGTTATTTCCAGCAACGATGCAGGCCTCGACATGACAAACACTTTCATTGTGCATCATAGGTCTCATTCTATTTCTTCATTGTCCGTGACCTGAAGGTATTATTTTATAATAAGCTTAATTGGTTTATACGGTGAAAAGACGCACGCATCATTGTCGATGAAACGTATGTATAATGTTTGTAAAGAATGTGCTGATTCATAACTGCAGTGGCTACATTTGATGCAAAAAGCACAAGGCAGTTACGGGCGCGGGCGGGCTTTCGGTGGCGGTCATCCGTGCGTGCCTTTGTAACGGTGGCAATACACAAATTGAATAGGGTTTTTTGTGGCGCCCGTGAGCTCCATTTCGTCGTGCTACGATCCTAATTCAACTATAATTGAATCACGATAGATATACAGGATGTTTATCACCACCGTTAAACGCCTGATGATACGATTTCAAAATTTTACGATATTTATTTTACGGTAGTAGGTAGGTATACCTATTTTTAATTAACAGAGTTATTTCACTCCTCCTTTTTCGCTCCTTTGGTCACCATTTTTAAACCATTTATAAGACACCTCGCATGTCCAAAACGGTTTGGGAGTCTTCACATAAGTGTAAAGCTCCACTAAGCACTAATATTATAATTTGGTTGTAGGTATTAGTTCTAACAATAATCTATTATTAATTAAACTTAGAAGCTTACGCGTTAACTGTGATTAGGACGTACTAAGACACATTTCACGCCGCCGTTTCATGCATCGTTAAGCTAATTCGGCGTGGATATTAATAGTCTATCTATACTCGGCTGTTAATCTCGATTGTATAACGGCCTTGGCCGGCCTTGCGCCGGCGCAGGCGTCGACACACGCGCGGTCACTGCCCGGAACAGTACACGAACGAGTATTGCTAATATTAATCGAATGTACAATTTAATATAGATGCCGAAATAGATATGATTTTTGACACGCATGGCGTAACTGTATCCTTTATCATTACTGTTTAGATAGATCTAGATATCAGGAATAGATTAACAGAAAGCTTTCTAATAAAAATAAGCGAGCACTTTTAATTAAATGTTATAAACTAAAATACCACGAGAAAATGAAAGTTTTCGTGGAAAATCTGAATAATCGCATATGTTTGTTCGTTACACGTTTGTTGTGTTTTTCATCTGAAACTATATAATCTACATATATTTGAGGGAAAATTAGTATTTCTCCGATTCGATTGACTAAGTAAAGTTATAAAGGTCGATCGTTTCTCTGGTAATTTTGTTCTTATAGAGATCATATCAAATCATAGTTTAATTTAAATAGAGGATAACTACGCAGAAACAAGTCAGAAACGGGTTTATGTACAAGAATAAATCATTATACGACAGTGTAGGTAAGCCTTTTATAAATAGGCGGGTAAAACAGCCAAGTTATCTATTGCCCGAGAGTCAGTAACGGCGATGGTGTCTCGGTAATCGACTACGGAACCCTGCCTTAATAGCCGATACGAACAGGGCCGTTATAGTAGCCCTCCTTAAGTGGACTTTTCCGACCACGAGCTTACTACTCAACAAGATTAAATCTATGTTAAGTTTTAATTTTTGTCGATTATGTGATACAAAAATGTGACTTAATAAAATTACAACTATAGACGATGTATGTTACATTCGAAAGATAGATAGGTACCTACTTCCAAAATCCACGCGTACGAAGTCGCGGGCAAAAGTTAGTCTTTTATTTATAGTAAAAACTAGGTTAAATAGCAACACCGTCTTCATTACAATTTGTCCATTTTCATGCTGGACGTAGCACTTTACAGTTCAATGTTGGTGTCGTTTCTATTATATTGACTTTCACAGTTTGACTTCCCTCGAACCATGGACAGCGACATTGTCTGCCGCGTAGGATTCCTTTAATTCCTCCGAGTCAGCCGTTGCCAGCGTGTGACGCCCCCCGCCAGGTGGACTGACGACCTAAAGAAGGTGGGCGGAAGCGGCTGGATGCGGAGGGCGGAGGACCGGGAGTGGTGGCGTTCACTGGGGAAGGTCTATGCCCAGAAATGGATATTGAACAGCTGATATGCTGACGAAGGAAACTACTTTATACCTAACCTATTTGTCTCGGTAGATCACTTGACGAGCTAAATTAGGTAGGTATATGGTCATATACCTAATTGTGTACGAGGCCGTAATTATTGTCTGTACATTTGTTCACTGACCATATAGTTTTTGCAATCATGTGGATTTAAATTCATGATTGTACCTAAGCTGCTCTCTAGATACAAGGCGAGCGTGAGAACCAATTGGTCAGTACTCTTGTAAGTCGTTGAAGCGTTACAAATTCGCTGGATGATAGTGCGGCCGCACAACTGTCTCGAACATATTTTTTATACTGACTTAGATAACTTACATTGTCTATTTATTTATCGGTCCGGCCGCTATTCTTTAAGCTGAAACACTCTAGAATCTAAACAATAATAATTGTAGCGGCGGGCGAAGAGCTCTACCAAAAAAACTATTTTTCATTACTCATACTCTGAAAGTAGGTCTGAAGTTGCCTGAGGAGCGGGTTGAAAGTAGTACATCTCAGCCCTAGGGAGAATCGCTTTCAACTGACAGCTGTCAAATTATATATAAAAAAACTAGTACTATTTTGACATTTCTATTGGACCATGATCCAACTGTCTATACAGCCACTCAATTACAGCGCGATGTAAAATTGAAATAACATAAAGTTATGTAATAATTAAAGAATATATATTTTTAAATGACTTTATTATAATTATTACTGTCAACTATTTCTTTAAAATAACATAGATTTGGGCAAAATATTTACCATTTTTTCAATGATGGAAATGAAAAATAATGGTAGAATAGCTGGCCGGTCACAGAAAAAAAAACAAAGTAGACGGGAAAGCGGCAATCCGATCTTCATTTGTTTTTTCGAGTTGTAGTTTTGTTTATACTTCCGTATAGCAGAGATTTGTATTAACACTCATTTTATGTTTTTGTTTTTACTTTCAGTGTATTCTTAATGAAAAGCACAGTGTTTCCCTCGGGTTCAAGACTTATTTAGAGGTCCCTCGAACTATCGGCGCCCTCGCTATTCGTCGGGCGCCAAACCCCGTCTCGGGACTTAAATAAGTTACTTTCACACCTAGGTTAACAATGTACTATTACACCATACGTATACCCATGTAAACTGTTTATGGTGTCACACGCTTATATGTACTGGAACTTACTAGGAATGATTATACCTATATAATTATTCTGTAGGTACGCAATAAATAATAAAATAAATGTCATAAATATATAGATTGCAAATATATGGCTTGGCACATAATATATCCATCCGGCAAATCTTATTTGCATGCGTTATAGAGCTCTTACTTAGAATTTATAAATAACATGTAAGTAAATATATAGGCAGTTAGATAAAAAATAATACAATGTGTGGGAACACGTATACTTATACGAAAAACAAAACAAGGCGATCATTAGGGCAATGAGAAGACAACTTAAGCACCTTGCAATGAAAAGGAATCTGCAGTGCCTGTTTAAAAAAATTATACGTCCCGTCCATTTTACCCGAGGATTAGAGTTGTTCTGTAAGAATTATCCCTTACTTATTGGAGAACATGTTCATCTGGCTAAAGGTGGCCGCGGGCTACTCGTGGGCGAACTCGACTCTCCTTTGTCCAGATGACTGCCGGTCAACGGCCTAAATCACCCGTTCACGTCACCTATTATTGACGAAGCAGCAAATCGTGAATGTGTCGAGACATTGGCACTAAGCCGACGAATCGATTTGAAACGGTTTACCGGAGGACCGAACGCGATTCGGTACCCTATCTCACTCTTTACTATACCTCTCGGTATTGCCAACTTTAATTTCTGGTATATTTGGTATTCATTTGTTTCAATACCAGACGACAATTTCTTGACAATTCTCTTGTATTGAAGAGGTGTGTCTGGATCGCGCAAGGATCACGATACTTGGCGCGCTGTTCTTTTTGCCTACCCCGTCAGGGACAAAGCGTGAAGAAATGTATGTATGGTCCGTGTTGATGAATGTTGAGTGGGAGTCACGTTTTAAAAACTACGAATTAGTTTTACTTGTAATTACCTACCTACTTAAGTAAGTAGTTTGTGACCAATAAAAGTGCAACAAATTGACCTGCCGTACCTGCCCTTTCCGAACTCACGCTATGCGATGATCATATTTCCAGCAGACTACTTATCCCTTAAGAGTGTTAAAACGGGTTTTGCGACCCAAAAAACAAGATCAAATACTAGACTTATGTGAAGTCTAGATAGAGTTCGTTTTTCAAAAACCAAAATCTGACAGCCACATTCTCATGGATATTAGCTTTACAAAACGAGCTAAAAGCTAGATGCTTATAGAATCTGCGTACGTCATTGTTTCATCTACATAAAGACAACAATAAATCACCATAATAGCACGCACGAACTCATATTCGCTCTGTAGAGATTAGTAGGCGCTGTTCGTAACTATTGGTACTTATCAATTGCGTGTGTGAAAATTGTGGAATTGCTCGGAGCTGCGAGTTTTGCTAGGTGTACTGTAATTGCAGTATGTAGGTAGGTTGCACTTAGAATCGCCGAGTGCAGCGCCCGCGCCCCGGCCGCGCCGCGCGCCGCCTACTGCAATCTTGTATCGATTATGATGATACACGCACAGCACGCAGCGATATTCTCCACCGGCTAATCTAATGTTCGGTTAAAAATGAACACCATTGATCATCCATAGATCAGCACCAACGTACAGATTTATGTGTTTTATTAGCCTTAATGTCTCATAAATTCATAACTCTATAAGTTATCAATACCTATCTTAGCCTATTCGTGATCCAGCCCTTTAGCAAAACATAAAACGTTCTGCTAAAGCTAGGGCTGGATCATCAAAACCTTATAGCGAAGCCTTTTCACCCGTCTGTATGTCCCCCGGACAAATTAAATTTACTGGATCTAATTATGCCTATTAAGTTATGGAATTTGTTATTTTTCGATATATTTCAGGAAAAAATACGGAACCCGCACATTATGTACGACGACGTACGCTTTGCTGATTCTTTAATTTATTCTAGAACCGCCTGCGAACGCGAACTCAAACGGCGAGCTACCGGTTACTATCGAGCATCAGCAGGACGTCAATATCTCCAGCAACTTGACAAGGAACGACGCCAACTGTGACAAGACCGGCACCTGCTACGATGGTAATTATATCAGTCTGCTTACCGACAACGTCTTGCATTATTTTGTTGAAGAGTTGCGTGGTGTACGTGTGACGTGACTTGTTCCAGTATCGGTCCACTGCAAGGACACGAGGATCGCGGTGCAGGTGCGCACCAACAAGCCGTTCAACGGGCGCATCTACGCGCTGGGCCGCTCGGAGACGTGCAACATCGACGTGGTCAACAGCGATCTCTTCCGCCTCGACCTCACCATGGCGGGACAAGACTGCAACACCCAGAGCGTCGTGCGTACACTTAACTATGGCGTTCCAAATCAAAAGGGACCTTGTAGCGAAAACGATTTACCGATTTATTTTAACGACCCTAGATCCAAGAACCCACCCCCTAGCCCATTAGTTTTTTTGTAGGGACCCCAATCGTGTTGTCGTCGTTTGAGTCATGTTACAAAACTAATTATTATTATTGGAAACTAAGTTGCTGATAAAGTACCATATACCCTATCTGCAGATTATCTGACAGATACCCAATTGTTTTTGTTTCACGTTGTGGTGAAAGAGGCCCTAAATGTCGCGATAATGTCCCTTTTGATTTGGAACGCCACATATTATATCTCGTTATTCTTTCTTTTACTGACGTGGTGTATGTACCAGCTTACCCAGACATTTCTGTTCTTCTTCTGACTAGGTACTTATATGGAAACATTTTTGATTATATTTTCAGACTGGAGTGTATTCCAACACCGTCGTCCTCCAACATCACAGCGTGGTCATGACCAAAGCCGATAAGATCTATAAAGTGAAATGCACATACGATATGAGTTCCAAGAACGTTACCTTCGGAATGGTGCCTATCAGGTTAGTTCGAAGAGAAAGTGAGAAATGTGTGAAGTTCCAGGGATCTCACGTTGGTATTACTAGCCTGTAGCAGGCTTTAGTTCAAATGAACGTGATATTGGTGTCATTTATATGCAAGGCAATTTCGACATGCCTCCACATTTCAAGTAATTTTAAAATTCTGTCCACCCAATAATCGTTGTTGAACTGTTAACACGTTCCTATCAATTAGATTCACATAACGACAGGTGTACGTGATACTATTTATACTTTGTATGTGTTTTAATGAAGTAGAAGGGAGATATACATCTTGATTGCTGTCAATGAGGCAACATAACTGCGCCGAAGCACTCCCAATGATCCTACTATGTAAAATAAATTACTTGGTGTTAACACTGTGTGAATCAAACTGGTTCAATTTGTTACGTTGACTTCGACTTCAAACACGTTTGGCTGTTCATTATTTATATGATTTTCAAGTGTTCACAAGACCAAATTAAAATCTTCAATTACTTTGTCAATTATTCAAATGACCCTTAACAATTTTCAGAGATCCGGAGATGATCTCCATCACCGCTGCGCCCGAGGCCCCCCCGCCGCGGATCCGCATCCTGGACGCGCGCCAGCGAGAGGTGGAGACCGTCCGCATCGGCGACCGTCTCACCTTCCGTATCGAGATCCCGGAAGACAGTAAGAAACTGGATTTTACATTATTATTGCAAATAGAATCCTGCCACTTCATATTCGGATTCAGAAAACTTCCATCAACATCATGCGAATGCGCGCTTGAGTATGTTGAGTACTCAAGTGGGCATTCGAATGATGGCGGTTGACCCTTACAGCAATATTCTCAAGCAAGTTTAAACGACTCACACTTTTTGATCAATTCGTTTTTTTTCTTTTATGCTTTCATTTGTTTAGTTAACTTCATTTCATTGCAATCGGCTAGTGAAACAACTTATTGCCGCAAGACATAATTATCATGCCCTAAATATTATTTATACAGCACCGTATGGCATCTTCGCGCGCAGTTGTGTCGCTATGGCCAAGGACTCCAAGAGCACAATACAGATTATTGACGATGAAGGGTGAGTGGTCATATTCTAACAAAACTGGTCAAATTCTAACAGAATTTGTACTAACGATTGTTCCACGTTGCAGATGTCCAGTCGACCCGCCGATATTCCCCGCCTTCACACCCGACGGCAACGCGCTCCAGTCCGTGTATGAAGCTTTCAGATTTACCGAGTCCTACGGTGTCATATTCCAGTGCAACGTCAAATACTGTCTTGGACCTTGCGAACCAGTAAGTGTTTAGTGCTAAGTCAGAAATATAAGTATATAACTAGGTACTATTGTTTTTAGTGACGTAACGAAGATAACAAGGCCTCGTAGCCCACGAGTTGAGGAGGGACCTTCGACGATTCAAATCCGAGCCCATACCAAATGACATTTCGGAATTTGAGTACGATTTATTACCATATCAGTGTTTTCGGCGAAGGAAAACATCGTGAGGAAACTTGCATTGGCCACAGAAGGAATTCTAAGGCGCATGTGAAGTCCACCAACCTTACACCCCGGCTCGTCAATTTGTAATAAGCTGTTAATGATTTGATGACAGAAATTCATTCTATATTGGGGCAAGCATATGCCCGGCATCATCATGACACTGGACAGGCTACGATCTAACAATACGACGGCACATGGAAATATGTCGTTAAAGGATATTTATTTTACGATGGCACTTAAACGTTTGTTCACCACTTGTAGGCGGTGTGCGAATGGGGCAGAGAGTCGCTGGAGTCCTGGGGTAGAAGAAAGCGTTCTTTGCCTCGCAACGAGACAGGTGAAACTCGCAATCAAGAGGAAGATATGAACATATCGCAGGAGATCATCGTACTAGATTTCGGCGACGACCGACAGAGCACAGATTTCCTTCGTTCCGACAAGCCTGGAGGAACTGCTTCGGAGGCCAACTTTGGTGGTAAGTTACAAGAATATTTTATTAAACTTTCTCCCCGACCATCTCTTAGACGCTGCGGTATGCGCCTGGTTCTTCACTCCTGCCAAGGCGCAATTCCTGATCAAGTCTTCGTTAGCTCACTGACTGGATACAACTTAAAGAAATACCATCACTTGACTACAGCGGCCACTGTTTATAAATGAGAGTTGTCGTTCTCCTCCAAAACCAGTAAATGGATTCTAATGTGTTTATGCTTGGGCATCTTGGTTTTTCGGCTTCAAGGAAAACTTAATCAACTCAGGCAACAGCTAATTAATTTTTTTATTAGATATGAGCGTAGACCATGAGCAAATCCCTTGAGCTGACATTAAATAAAATCCCTTTTTTTTATAGAAAAAACCGTGACGATAGTGGAGCCGTGTCCGAGCAAGGCGTCAGTGCTGCTGCTGGGCGTGGCGTGCGCGCTGCTGGTCATGCTCTACATCGCCACTATATTCTGCTACTACATGCGCAAGTGGCTCGCACCTCCCAAACATATGTCGTAATCCTGCTCATGCCGCTCACTAATAATATTCTAAAATCGTATTAAGTGACTCTTTATTAAGTTCCGTCTTTAGTTTAGGAACTTGTGATACGACTGACTGATGTTGATCGAAATTCCGTATAAAGTAACATAGTTTTCGCTTTACCCGGTCGTTAATTCCGTCCAATAAGTTAAGTCTCACAAGGACTGGCCTGTTGGCTTGGTTGGTAGTGACCCTGCCTTCTACGCCAAAGGTCGTGGGATCGATTCCCACCCGGAACCAACATTTGTGTGATGAGCATATCTGTAGTGTTGGTTTTCGGATTCTGGGTGTTTTTAAGTATTTATTTAAAAGTATATACGTATGTTTGTCAGTTGTTGAGTACTAGGACAAGCTTTGGCTTAATTTGAGACTAAACAGCCGTGTATGAATTTGTCCAAAAAACAAAACAAATAAAACAACAAATTAATTATTTAGAGAGGCACTTCTTCAAACGGTTTCCCATTGTGGTGTGACTGAAATATTTATGGTTCCAAATATTGTTTTGATACGATTTCATGTTGTAACCACCGTGTGTTTTGCATTTACTTTTAGAGGTAATCAATTGCATTTAAAAGCATTTATTAATATTAAGTAATTTAATTATACAAATATTTCGTAAACAACGAAGTTCTAAGCAAAAACTGATTTGTGCAATGACAGAACATTGAAAATTATACTTAATACTCTCGACATAATATTGCATAAAATTTAGTTGAGTATGAGTACCTAGTTAGATAAATATTTACAACTATATTTTAAACTATTGCATTTATTAAAGTTAATAACATGGACCAATGTTTTGTAAAATTTTTCAGTTACTATTGAAATTATTATTTGGAATAATCCCTAAAAAATTAAAATGTTAATTTTAGTAACACATAGGTACAGTATAATTTTAAGGGATTATTTTAATTCATAATGTGTAGTGTTAGTGAGATAAGTATTAATAATTACAATTAGGTAAGTGAGAAAAAACTGCAAATTTAAATTGATTTTACAAAATATACTTGAATGTAAATTTTAGACACAATTTTAGAACCGCCAAACATTATTGATTTGGTACTGAACTGTATTTCAAATCATATAACTTGAAATATTGTTTTGTAAATATACTGCAATTACGTCATCGGCGAGCCGTAATGATATAAAATTAGATAAACTTATAAGAACTTTCAGTTGGGTTTTGAAGAAATATAACTAATAATAATTAATATTTAATACAGGGCGTCTACGTTTTCGTCAGTCATGAAATATTATATTTCTCTTAACCCAACTTGAGATTTCTGTTTTATTTATTTAGATTAGTAACAACTACCTATTTATTTTCCATTGTAATTTTACTATACAAATGAAATAAACTTGTACAAATTATTATTTTATTTCATTATTCAATGTAAACAACAATAACAAATTTAAATAGTTATCCATTACTAGTAATTTATAAACGATTGACTATTCCTTCCTCACTCACAGATAATTTATAACGACAGCATTGGAACATGTTTCCCTTTCCTATTGTATTGTCTGAGTAATTAACTTGTTGTATATGCTATTCAATATCTCTTCTTGCATTTTGGAGTCCAGCTCTTCCGTTTTACACTCAAACACTTCATCAAACGCACGTAAAAACATTGGCGTCACTTTAGCTACAGAGTATTCAGCTCCTGTTTCTTTGGTCAATGACGTAACACCCATGTCATCTATTCCACATGGATCAATGTGGTTGAACCATGTCAGGTCATTATTACAGTTCAGTGATATCCCATGAGTGGTTACATACCTGGATGCATGAATTCCTATCGCCGCTATTTTATTATCATCCACCCATACACCAGTGTGTGGCGATCTTGTAGCTTTGATACCTAAAACAAATGATAATGATGTTATTTATAAACTAATTAGAATATAACAATTTACAAATATAACACCCACACCAGGACCAGGTTGTAAAATTGTAGATGAATTCAGCCATGAGGAGGGTGTTGGTGCGGGTTTTATAGTACAAGCCCGTCCTAGCATGGGGAAAACCTGTTCAATATCAGAATGGGCTAATAATGATGTTTACGCTGATACCTTTTGCGGCCAGTGCCCCATACCTTTTAGGAAGCGTTACAATAATAGCAGCCAGCATGTACCCCTGGGACCTATGCAGCTATGCACAAAATATGTGAATGCCCAATTATTGTACTAGGGATTCCAAAAAATACGCCAAAATGGAAATACCATCTGGTTGGTCTTGCATTGCTTAGAATTGATCTAGATACAACTCTCAGAGCCACTAACTACGTTAGCCAAATAAATTTGGTCCAACCCTAGCTCACAACTAAAATTATAACATTGTAACTAAGTACAATTGGATAGTGCATGTAGATAGACAACTTAAACAAGAAATTTCTCACCTAAATGCTGACACATTTTGATGACTGTCTCTTCCAAACTATTGACGTACCATTTGACGCTTGTTTTAAAATTCTTTAGGTTAATAACAGGGTATGCTACAAGTTGGCCGGGTCCATGGAATGTGATGAGGCCTCCTCTATTCGTTCTCCGGAACTCTGCACCCAGGCTGCGCAGTCTTGAAACTTCGGCAGTATCAGTATCATCTCGGATGCCTGTAATGAAAGAGACCAACTTTTTTATTTTTATAAGGTTAAGTTAGGTTCGTGGGTCAGTGTGGAAAAGAGGGCGCAATGGAAAAAGACTTAAAAAATTTCACTTTTTTGGAGTACTGCCGCTCGCTTCGCTCGCTCCAAGGGTCACCAGTAACCTAACGAACCTAACCTTCGGGGTGCTCCGACTGCTAACTGTCACACATTATCATTTTCAAAAAAATTCCTCAGCGCCCCCTTTTCTCCACTCCAACCCATACTACTACTTAGTTTATGTAAGTAGGTACTGACTCTATGTTGCAGAGGTTCCTCAAATCATGGGTTATCAACTAGTAAATACGTAAAGAAACATACCAACAGTGAAAACAGGCTTGTGCTCCACGAGCAGTAAGGTGTCGTAGTTCACATCTTGTCTCTTGACCATGGCGTCCAAGTGTCTCCGTGCCAGGGCTACCTGAATCTTTTGAGCAGTGTCGTAGCTCATGAGCCCCAATTGCCATACCTTCACCATTTTATTGCGAGACCTCGGTATCTTCGGTAGATTAAATCGAAACAGAAGATTTTTATAATATTTTTTGGATTTTATTGCAAAAGTACAAAACAATTCAAACAACAAAACAAATGAACTTGCTTTTTTTTTAAATAGCTTTACGGCCAGTTGGAAACAAATCCAAATAGGCTAAATCGTACGAATAGGTATGTACATAAAACCTCAGCCACCATACGGTGATCCACACTGCAGCTAACACCGCACTAAAATGATAGATAGGTTAAGTCGATTTAAATCAAGGTACATTTTGGAACAATCCGGTAGAGTCGTTACACGCTTTTAATTATAACTAGACTTGTTGCATGAAAAACTATCACAGTTATACACCAAAACCTACCATATACCTACCTACATTTTTTAGGAAAACTAAACAAAAAAGACAACCATCTCTGTCAAAATCCGGCCAAAAGCGAGATAGTGTGATATATAGAGATGTCCAAAAACTTGAAAGCTGGATTCGGTTGATCGAATCAATAATGGACTATTTCTTGAAATTGAATGAGCGTCTCTAGTGAACCCGGCACGGCTAAAATTAGTCATGCGCAGAAATCAGCCAAGTTCACACAGCCACCAAGAAACTTTACTCTACAGGGAGTTTAAAAAGTGTAAGTATAGTTTATCACTAGGAGGTTATGAGTAAACCACCGTCGTAATGTTACCAAAACTACGCGTCAATCACACAGACTTTATTAATAGGTCAATTACTATAGTTTACCATACCTTTCGGTACAACTTACCCCCAGTTGCCACGCCCCCTGCGCCCCTGTACCGCGCCTCAGTCAAAGAAATTTGAATAGCAATTCAATTTCTTTGGCCTCAGTCCACGCCCGCGCGGTACAGGGGCGTGGGGCGTGGCGACTGGGGGATGTCGCGGGGAGTGGGCGTGCAGGCCGTGTTAGTCCCGCCCCGCGCCCCTGTACCGCGCGGGCGTGCTCTGAGGCGATCCGCCTATAGTACTGCGTAGCCTGTTTTCTATCTATACTATTAAAAAATCGTAACGGGAGTATTTCAGTACATTGAAGGGATTAAAAAAAACCTATTGGAATACGTTATTTAGACTTATCTGACCCCAAAGCAGTTTTCAATAAATTTCTTGTCTGTCTGTCTGTTTGTACATACCCCGCATCACGCTAAAACTGCTGGTCAGATTTGAACCGGGTTTTTTTGTTTGAAAGTTTGAAAGCATGTGGTCTGGTGTAAGTACCTACTTGCATTTTTAAAACTCCACCCCTAAAGGGGTGAAAAGGGATGTTAAGGTTTGTACGGGGACAAAAATTTACAGATCAACTAACATGTCGCGGGCAAGATATGTAACATACGATACTTTTTAATGCGAAGTCGCGGGGCATAAGCTAGTCTATCTATACTATTATAAAATTGTAACGGGAGTATTTCTGTACATTGAAGGGATTTAAAAACGTATGATCATAACTACGTATGATCTCAATCTCTCCGAAACGTTTCCACGACGTCCCGGCCTTCCATTGCACGTGTTCTAATCGAAATAAATGACGGTCGGTTTCAAATAAAACAAAAAAAATTCATGCAATATTTTATTTTGTCACCTTCCAATACAAGCTAGGTTTAAAGTTATCTTCCTCTATATTTATTTTACGAATATAATATCAAATATTACACTTACACTTCTGTACCTATTGTAACACAGACCTAAGACCACAGTTAATAAAAAAATACATGGTGGTATTTATTTATTGGAACAGAACATGGTTGGACATGATAAAAATATAATTCAGTTTAAATACAGTACCATCATAAACCAATAAACGAAATAATGTTGGTATAGATCGCGGGTTTATTCTCGGCGGTTGAATGAACAGAGTGACAGATTGTTAGCACATCGCTTACAGCCTATGTGTGCGTGAGCGAGATAGTGTGACACATAGAGATGTTCAAAAACTTGAAAGCTGGATTCGGTTGATCGAATCAATGAACTATTTCTTGAAGTTGAATGAGCGTCTCTAGTGACCCCCCGCACAGCTCCCCGCTGACACCCTCCATTGAGCACAAATTAGCCAACGTCACACAACCGCCGAAAAGAAACCGGCGATCTATAATGAAAAGCCAAGAACGTAAAGTCACAGACAGACCATTATTATTTGGTACAAAATCACGTATAGACAATACCAAAGTTATATGCAGCATCGCAAACCCGACTTAAATGCGAACTTAGTATTTGCGGTAGTCTCTTGCGGGCGGCGCGTAGCGGTCCGGGTAGGAGGCCCCGGGGGGCGGGGGCTGGTAGGTGGGCGGGTAGCGCGGCTCGTACGACCCGCCGCCGCCGCCGCCGGCGCCGCCGTAGCGCGGCTCGCCGCTCGACCACGCCTCGCCGCCGCCGCCACCTGGTTCACATTTGTGATTATTATCTTATCTTTTGAGGGCGCCAGGAACACCTGGCGACACTTCGACCCTATGGGATCTGTTGTGCCAAACCCCTGTCCGCCAAACGGTGCCCCAATCAGTTATTTTGGTGGACTTCACATGCGCCTTAGAATAGTAAATACAAGTCTTTGACGTATGCAGGTTTCCTCACGATGTTTTCCTTCACCGAAAAACCTGTGGTATTATAATAAACCGTACTTAAGTTTCGAAAAACTCATTGGTACGGGCCAGGATCGAACCCAGGACCTCATGAACGTGAGGCGAGTGCACAACCAACTCGGCTACCACGGCTCATTTAGTCTCGTCTAAAGCGGTCCCTAAACGATCACGCGGCATGACATGCAATACGTGCGTCACTCATGCATGATCGTCTAGTTGTAGTGATCGACGTGCATGATGGATCATTCGCGTCAATCACTACAACTAGACGGTCATGCATGAGTGACAGCACGTAATGCATGTCATGCAGTAAGATCGTGTAGGGACCACTTATTAAATCAAAGGACTAATAGAAATTAAAAACCTGTGGTAGAACTATATTTTTGAAGCAGAGTATGATCATCATCATCACACCAGCCCTTCGACGTCCAATGCTGGACATATACCTTCCCCAATGAACGCCACCGCACCTTGCCTATGCTAGATTTTTTCCCAATAACTTACCCAAGTCGTTACCCAAGTCCAAAATTCCAAATATAGTCGACTGTTTGCAACAAAACACGTCATTCACGTAATCATACGTTACTGTATTGAACGGTCAAGAACTATAAGGTAAGTGGAATCGCAACACAGGCGGTTACATTAATTTCACGAAGCGAGCGGCAAAATGACCCCTCCTACCTGAGGGCCACTGTCACCCATAATCATAATGAACACCTGCTGAATGCAGGGCACATTTATTGCCATCTAAGAACAAGGATCCCATACAACAGACGCTAAAATAATCAGAAAGGGACACACTTATTACAAAAGTGGTAAGAGTAAGCTAGACAGATATAATATCTTCTATCTCTATCTATATACGTATGCGATTTTTTCCATAACTGCCAACAAACAACAACCCGACTAAAATAGATAGTGTTTGTTCAGTTTGACCCCGCCGTATAAGAAGCGTCTTCTCAAATTATTGGGATAAAAGACTACTATTTCATGCTATACGCTGAGTACGGTTCTATGGGATACTAGTTCTATGATTGCCATACTCTGGACAGACAGTGACACAGTGAAACCGAGTCTGGCGACGTGGGTGGTTGGGTGGGTACCTTTAGTCGGGGGCGGTGCGTCCGGGTACCGACTGGAAGGGTTCCAGCCGCGCGGCTCCGGCTTGCCCGGCGACGACGGCCGGTACGGGCGGCTGTCGCGCGGCTCGTACGAACGGCTGCACAATAATACTACACTTTAACGAACAATTTATTATTATTTTGCGTTTGTTTAATATTATGTGTTTTTTAATCTATATATACTAATAATAAAGATGTAAAGTTTATTTGGATGGATGTGTGTTAGAACCAATCTTTGTAACTACAGAACCGATCTCAATAATTCTTTCGCTGTTGGGTAGTTAACTCTAGTGTGTGAATATAGAATACTTTTGAAAAGGGATGGGGTGGGTGAGGGGGAGAGGAAGGGGATGGGGAAGGGGGGGTAGTATTTTAACGCGAATGAAGTCGCGGGGCGTTTGCTAGTAATTAAATAATTCCAGGGTAAAACTAGCGCTGCAGGAATATCTATCAACTATTGCTGGAAATCCATCATACTATATATAGTCAACTGAGAATAGTCAACAGAAGGGAATAGTATTTGGTTTATATGCAGTAAACAATTCAAAATGTAAATTCCATACCTAGGTTCCTTGGGCCTAGTTCCAGGCGGCATAGGTTGCCTTGTGTCGTCACTAGTGGCACCGTTGCTAGGATACTTCATGCTTCCAGCTGAAAATATAATGTAATAAGTCATGCAGACGCCTGTAAGAGGTAGCTAAGGTAAACAACACAATAAGTACATTTCACAGTCACGTGCAATAATTAACTAGGTGATTTTAACCAATGTATACACACTTGTGCCACATCTTACAACCTGTAGTAATCTTTTAACAGGGGTTCGGGCGCTTGTATCATCATCATCAGTCTATTATCACGTCCCCACTGCTGGGGCTCAGGCCTACCCTCTCAACGAGGGCGTTCGGGCTATAGTCCACCACGCTAGCCCAATGCGGTTTGGTGGACATGTGCCTAAGACTTTTTTCTTCGGCGTATGCAGATTTCCTCACGATGTTTTCCTTCACCGTTTGAGAACAGTCAGTAAATGTACTTAAGTTTCGAGAAAAACCCATTGGTACATGGCCAGGCCGGGGATCGGACTTCGGACCTTTCGATATGATAGGCCGCCTCATATCCCCGACACCACTGACGCTCCACTGGCTCACTGGCGTTTGTATGAATTCAGCTTACCGTTAAGTTTGTGTATTGTGTCCTTTAAATGGAGCAGAATAGCTAGACACAGAGGAAAATGGAGCGAACTGGAGGAGGCTTCTACCGCATTAGGCGGTCCTTACACTTAAAACTAATAATAATCAATTTAGAATTTAGGAAAATATTAATTAATTATACTTAACATTGTAATACTATATTATTAATAATAATGAAATGTAATTTTGTTAATATTATGTAGGTAATGTAAGGAATCAAATAAAGCAATTTTATTTTTATATTATTATTGTGCCCTCGTTGTGAGTGTGTGTGCGAGAGAGAGACGGCGGCTGTTGTGTTGGTGGGGTACTCACAAGACACGTGCCGCGGGGGGTAGTCCCGCTTGTAGTCGCGGTCGCGCTTGTCGTAGCTGGAGGCCATGTCGAACCGCGGCGGCGGCGGCGCCTCGAACTGGCCGCGACTTGACGACTGTGCCGACAATTCATATCACAATCAAAACTACTCACAACTCGACTTAGCCTATAGATTAAAGGCGGGTAGTTGAAGCCAAGCTGATAATGATAAGAACTCGTGGTAATATTATATTTTACCTAATAAAATGTTCCAGATCAAACAACTATACGCCTTGTTGGGATAAAACAGCTTTCACCCCAGATGTCTTGGGTTCGATTCCTATTGGGCACAGACAACTTTGCACGAGTTGGTCTTCTCTGGGTAGGATTACACATCAGGAGTTAGGCTCGATTCACATATTTATAATTTAACAGCATATAATGAATGCAACTATGAATGAAAATGATTAAAAGGCGGCAATCTGTCGTTTTGCCATAAATGATGAGAAAGTTGAAAGTTCCACTGTCATTGTCAGATCGCCGCCTTTGATACTATACGAATGAAATAGTTGGCAGGGTGCTGGATGGATGGATGTCTGACCACAGTGGGCGGCGGCGCGCGCTTGTGGCGGTGGTCGCGCTCGTAAGCCGGCTCGGGCGGCGCGGGCGGCGGGCTGCCGGCCGGCTTGCGGTACCCCCCCGAGCCGCCCTCGTACCCGCGCTTGCGACGCTCCTCCTCCAGCCTGTTACCGCCAACAAATCAATATGAATAAAAGAAACTGACTCACTCACTGATCAACGCACAGCCCAAACCACTGAGCCTAGATTGACATTTTGCACAAACGTCTCTTATATAGCTGTATAGTGGACGTCGTTAGTCGACTAAGGGTTTTTTTCACGCGGAAAACTGTTTCTATGCGGGCGAAGCCGCGGGAAACAGCTAGTCAATCATAATCCCCCGTGGCACTTGCTTGCTGCTTCTAATTGAACTGTAAACTTCTTATAAACTTTACATCAATACGTGATATATTTTTGCGTGTGAATAAATATTTATATTTTAAATGACTTACCTCATTTGAGCTCTCTTCAACTCCATTCTTTCCAGTTCCAGTTTCTCGCGTTCCAGTTTATGTCTCTCACGCTCAAGGCGCAATAACTCATTCTTCTCGCGTTCGATTTTTTCCCTGAAAGATGTAAATTATAAGTACGTGGCACCGATATACAGCCTCCGTACGTCCGTGCGAGTCAAGGCCTATTATTGTTCGCGCTAACCGCATTTTGTACATTGATAAATCGACATTAAACCTACTATCAGTTTAGTGCGGTGTCAGCTGCAGTGTGGATCACCTAATGGCACTAGTTGTGCCCTGGAGGCCGTGCTGCGGTTTTATGTATTCGTGATTTTAAACTACGATTTGGCTTATAAGGACTTGCTTCCAATTGGCCGTAATAAAACTATATAAAAAAAATTACTGTTGTTGGTTGATGTGTTACCTCTCTGCGCGCAGCTTGGCCTTCTCTAGCTCGAGGCGGTGCTTCTCCTGCCGCTGGCGGCGCTCCCGCTCGCGCAGCGCGTCCTCGGCCGCGCGCCGGCGGCGGTCCTCGCGCGTCGCGCGCGACCGCTCGATGGCGCGCGCCTCGTCGCGCTCCTTCTGCACATACAAGACGGCAATCACATCACGGCCGTATCACACATTTCAGTCACTCAAACTAAACCATGGTTCGCTGGGAATCGAAACTTAATGATTACTAGCTGTTTACCGCGACTTCGCCCGCGTTTATTAATCTCTGACTTTCTCTTTTTGGTCGGCTCCTAAATAGCCTATACACTTCCTCAAGAATTGGGCTACATACAACTGGGCTGGCACTTCAGCTTGCCGTCTCTAAGAGGAACTCCGAACTGCATGGTCATATGGTCATTGATATCTGCAACAAGCATTTAATTTTGTGAAAGGCACTTTGTGAGCACGTGATTGATGACGTCACTCACCCAAATCTTAGAGAATGACAGGATCTCTCTGGGCGATCTGCGGCGTTCGCGGCTCCTAGTGCTGCGTCTTACTCTATCCTGCAATAAATGCAATCACCGAGTCAACAACAGTAAACCTTTCCCTTAACTTACCTTTTACAAGATAAATAAAATTACCAAGGCGGCTATCCAGGAATTTTTTCAGTAGATAATCATTATATTATGTATAGTATCATTCAACTTAAAATCTTACCAAACTGAGTTTTATGTTGTTTGTAAACATGACTTATATGTTTATTTCTCGTGTATGTATGTGTCGTAGCTATAAATAAATGACCTATCTATCCTATCTAATACTCAAATCCTAACAGAAAATACAAAAGATAAAATAAATAGCAAACAAAAACTTGGACCCAGGTGGAGGTTAAAACTAAATATGTATACCTTATCAGAGCGCTGAGATTTTTCGCGCGTTCGTGATGTGGACCTTCTGCCGTCCGCTGTAGAAGCGTCACCATCCTTTGTTTCACCGTCCTTGCTCTCCTATTGTAAACCAAATAAATATTACTTGTTGCTCAGTACATACACCTTTCCTATAAAAAGATTTATAAGTAAAATAAGTTTTAAAAAACCAGGCGTTCCTGAGCAAAATTGTCTTGACAGACAGACAGACGGACGGACAACGAAGTGATCCTATAAGGGTTCCTTTTTTCCTCTTTTGAGGTACGGAACCTTAAAAATATCAAATAATTTATCAAAATTCACCTATTTTAACCGCCTTCGAGCACACGCACTTGCTTCAATAATATAACAGTGCCCCGACATATGTTCTATATAGAACAACTCATAATACCTAGACCAGAATCATTTTTAACAAAGCTGTCTGTGCCCAGGTGGGTATCGAACACACGACCTCCGGCGCTCGAATCCAAGCTTAACGAGGCGGTGAATGATCAGTAAGGCGGTTGGTAGTGACTGGATGCGCAAAACTGAAGATCGGGTTCAGTGGCGCGCCTCACTAGTGGAGGCTGACGCAGATGATGAATAATCAGTAATCCAACCTCGTCCTTGGCGTCGTCTTGGCGCTCCCTGCTGGGCCGCCGGTCGGAGCGCGACACCTGCCGCCGCGACGACGATTCCGACTCGGACTTCGCTTTCTCCACGAATATAATGCGGCCGTGCAACTCTACCAAATAAATTTGTTCACATTACACGATATCGATATAAGAAAAACAAGTGGTAAATTGGTTACTATCCTTTAGGGCACATATGGGCAACCCCCAGCCCGCGGGCCGGACCCGGCCCGATCCGGCTTTTGATCCGGCCCGAGAAGTATTTTCAAATCGCGCGTGAAAAATGCTATTAAATTCTTCAGCATTCAAAAATGATACTAAATTCGGCAGTTCACGCCAACTCGCAATAAACTTAACTTAAGTCTTAACTTGGTCTTAGGGGTCCAGCCATCCTAGGTGCCCCCAGCCGTAAATTTAAAAAAAATTTGCGGCTCGCGCTCGCCACATGTCATAGTTTCTTTTAACTTATCATCATTTTTGCAGGCCACTGTCATTATTTTGAGTTGGTATCTAACATCCCGAATTGTCAAGTGCCTAGGTAAGGGGCACTGGGTGTCTAAGTCTGGGCCTGAACCAATGGCCCGTGACTTCATTAGTATCTTAAGGTTTGGCCCGCAACTGCCCAAAGGTTGCCCATCCCTGCTTTAGGGCATCGACCTCATAAATTAGGCAACTTTGTCCTAATTCACTTACTTCGCCTTGATCGCGCGCCACCTGTTTGCGTCATTCTATCTCTCTCCGTTGGTAAGTTTAGGCGACCGAAATAATAAACTTCGCAGCTAATCGCAGCTTCAAATTCAAGGTATCTAACCTAACCTATCCAGTTGAATATTTTAGCTGCCCGGATTATTATTTGCCGTATATTTATAGATCAGGTCCATTGCTTGAGAACGTAGGTAATGTCAGCACGTCACCCTTCTACCGCTTGTTTTACATATTTCGATGTTAAACGCGAACCAACATGTGGGAGTCTATTTATTGGCCTTTTAAGACACGGTCCGATAAACCTACAAGTTAATTCGTATATTCCATAAGTTATAGTTATTAAACTAAAGAGCTTTAAAAGGTTAAGATTTGTACATTAAATAAAATGGGACCAGGTGTGATACAACCATCATGCCTATATCAAATCAAATCAAGAAATTGATTATTATATCCCCACAATCTCAACGATATAGATCTAAGCTATAGTCCACCACGCTATCCCAGTGCAGGTTGGTGGGTTTCACATGCGCCTAAGGTTTTCTCACGAGTTTTCCTTCACCATTTGAAAACAGTCAGTCAATGTACTTAAGTTTCGACAGGTGGCGTCAACCACACTACGCTACCGACGCTCTCTATTAAATTCAACTTATTCTGTTCTAATTTCATATAACGGCGAATAACAAAAATTGTTTACTCCGTCCAGTCTATTGTCTGAAATTGTTTTTTTCGTTATTGATATTTCGTTTTGTTAATGGATTTGCTTATACTAAGCTTCAAATACCTGTTCTATGCAGATTCTTAATACAGTTCTCTGCATCCTGAGCGCTTGCCATGGTGACATATCCATAGCAACGGGACCCAGGTGTCCTCGCGTTGGTCACCACTTTTGCACCAATTACCTAAAATATAACACAATTTAAAACAGTTTATGCGTAAATCAATTAAAAAATTAAAAGCACACAATGTGCGGGTTTCATTTTTTTTTCTCTGAAATCTCTCAGAAAATTAAAAATTAAAAAAAACTAAAATTTCAACATTGTCTAGGCAGGCAATGGTGCGTATGCATGTCAAAAGTTTTTACTCAATCGATACAGAATATTTTGAATCATTCTCCAATAAAATAGTTTGTTTTCGTTTAATAACTCGTAAAAAATCCTGAGGGGTTTTAATTTTAATGAAACGCCGTTCTGACAACACTGCTTAAATTCCATGACCGTTCCTCCATTCATACTACATTCTACCCACATAATATAAAGATAATATTCTAACGTGTACCACTCCTTTTTTCCAAACAAAAATCTAATTGAAAGTAGGTCGGGTAACAAAAGCATGTACCTTGCCATACTTGCTGCAGAGCTGCTTCAAGTCCCTGGCGCGCGTGTCGCCAGACAGACCACTGACCCACAAATTGCGAGCACCACCTTCCTTTGTATCATCTTTTTTCTCCTTTTTCTCAGCGTCGCCCTCTTTATCTGTCTCATCTGTAGGGCACATGAAAAATATATAAAAAAAAGACAAAATCATGACTTGATGATATATTTGAAAACATCTATATGACGCTATCTCAGTATTATTAATTAAGGCAAACTTAAACAATAATAAAATCGCATACTTGGTAATGACACTAATAAAATTAATATTAGTTACCTTTATTGTCTGCATCACCTTTCTCGGCCTCATTACTGAAAGAAAATATTGTAAGTTGAATAACAGGATAAAAATATGCATGTAAAGTATCGATATTTATATTATTTTTTTGTATTTTTTATTTGCATTTCCATATAATAGAAGAGTGTAGTGTAATATCGTATGAAACTATTTGCGTCCGTACGCCTAACCTGACTGGTGCGTGTTGTTTGTTAATCTTATTATATTTCATTATAAACGGAAAAGTTTTGCTGAACAGCAACACACGAATTGACTACAAAGTTTTGCACCAATCCACCATTTTCCCAGCAGTAGAGCAGAGTTGCCGCAGTGTGTGGGTGTGTGTGCAGGCGTCGCCACCGCGATGTCGGCGCGCTTCTCGTTCCAGCTGCTGATTGCGCCCGCAGGTGTTCGCGAGCAGCGAGATAGTTCCCGGAGCGGCGCATGAGTGCGGTCCCGGTGAGCTCGAGTAGCACGGCGCACATATCTTCAGGGCGATGTATCTTCATTCGCCTACTTTGGTGCAAAACTTTGTAGTGATAACGATATTTCAATAAATTTTATAATAAACGGAGTTACAGATGCGCGTGGTGGCGTCGCGACGGCCGTTCGGCGTGCACCAACCTAGTGGCGGGAGCTTCGTCGTTTACTTGCTGCTGATTGTCCGTCGCCGCGGCGGCATCGGTGGCGCCCGCCGCCTGCTCCGCCGCCGTCTCGGAGACCGTCGCCTCCGCCGCGTCTCCACTGGCCGCGTCATCTATGTCAGTACTCATCAGCCACGGAGCCAAAGCAGGTCGCTCGTTGGGAGCGGCCCGCCTTGCCCCTCCTCCCATCTTGCTGTAGCTCGGTAGAAATCTAAATGTCTTCACATTCACCAAACTTCTGTGCCCAAATCACTAAACAAATATTTGACCTGAAAACTTGATTCGATATTAACACCACTGTCTCTATAATGGAACAGAGTAGTGGTACTGAGCTACTGTGTCCATGTTAGTTACCAACATAATCGCCAAAGAACACTGAGAGGCAAGTCAAAGTACGATCCCGTAGCAAGTTGATGTAACATTATGCAGCAAGGTCAGGCTACAGGGCTCACTTGTACGACCTATGTGGAGATTGATCTATTATATAAAAAACACGATCCAGGGATTCCAATATGAAGTCAGTTAAACTCTGTGGCAATTATTCCGAGAGTGGACAGTTTTGATTCTTCCTCTTTCAATAAGTAAGTAGCTTATGTGTTTATTATCTTGTGTATGTATACCAGTTGATGGCATCATTGCAACTAGTTCATACTATCAGTTCTTCTGGTAACATTTCCAGTAAATATGCTGCAGCGCTTCACAAAAAAAAGTATATGCAATCCTTACCTATCAAAATTAGATATAAGAAAATATTAATTATATTATACCTCCATAAAACTTGATTTTACTAAATATTTCACATTTTTAAAATAGGATTAGGGGATTATAGGATTTAATTTCTTCATTTAACAATATTTCTTGTCATTGTGTCACTCCAATGATTGACTTGAAATTAACAGAATTATGGAGGCCATTAAAAACATGGTAAGCTTAATATTTCTTCTTTGAAACTGATTAAGTCTAAATTAGTAATTGGTTTCATGTTAATAGAGATTGAAAAAACTATACATAAAAAATAACAAAGGTAAGCACAACTTACCTTTTTTTTCTTTTGCAGTGGTGTCAGTCTGAAAAGTGAAGAAAGCAGTTCAAATACAGTTTGGCATTTACTTTGTAGTTTTTGCATAAAACTAACTGCATAAGTAGTGTTCAGAGAGAAGATAATACCTACAGGGATTCGGCTATGGATGAGGTTTATTTTATCTCAATGGTCAGACTCTACCAATTACATTGAAATAAAAAATTAAGTGAACTTAAATTAAGTCATCAATCAATTGTGTGTGGCACAACCACAATCAAAAAAATACACCAGTGACATAGTGAGCAGAAGAATATAAGTAAGCTATATGTAGAATTATTAAATTCTTCTTGATGCTATTCTATTCTATTCAAACCAAACTCCCAGTGAGGTTGTTGTTGAGACTACAGAAACAATAGGTGTATTTTGAGAAACATACCTCTTCATTGAGCAATTCATCTTCTCCCAAGTCCAAGTTGATGCTGTCATCTACATCAGTGTTATTTTCGGTTTTAAGCTCCTCCTCTGTGTCGAGGCACCTCTTCTTTGCCTGAGTGGCTTCCGGTTCATCAGGGTTGTCTCGTTTATTATTTGGTTTCTCGCCTTCATCGACATCCATATTCTTTTCCTCAATGGCCTCCGGCGGCTCGTCGCATGCATCAGACTGTTTTTCAGCTTGCTGTTGAGTCTCCTCCTCGTCGCCGACGTCATCCTGTACGATCATGTCTTCCATGGTCGGAGTATCCTCAGAATCTGGATCTACCGTGCTCTCTGACCGCGTGGTTCGTTTGGCAGGCGTGCTTTTCACCTCTGTGCGCTCCAAGTCGAAACAATACGTAGCAGGATCTTGTCCGTCTTCTTCCAAATACTAAAAACAAAAACGTCAAATGCGTTTAGAGAAACGAATAGTTACCCCTAGCCTAAATACCTAGGTAACTAATTATCTTACCTTTGATAGACGTTGTATTAGCACACCGCGCACTCCACTTTTATCGAGGTTACGTTTTTCTAGCTCCGCACGTAAATCTACTACTCTAAGATCATTTATTGAACGTTTTCGGTCCGACATTGCCTCTACTTTGTAAAATAAATAACCATACGTAGTTTTGCAAAACGAAAGAAATTATTATTTCACGAAAGAAAAATCTAACAAAATCGATTGATTGAATGAAATGAATGATTTGAACACAAACTACAGGATTTATCGTGTCTGTGCAGTGTGGCCAACTCCCTTGGATGTTTGAGCACTAAACGAATCTAAAAAAGCACCAGATTTACAGGATTTTCAAGAAATGAGCACTAGATTTTTAATACAAAAAAACAATTTATATGAGTAAAGGAATTTAGAAACTAAACATCAATTCAGTTACCTTACAAAATAAAATCAAAGTCGCCGAGCACAGATAATAAATATAATTTTCATCGCGCGACCAGAAAAGAAAACAGTATTGCCTGCCTCGATCGATTTGAAATTGGCGCGACGATTTCATAGAAAATGTGAATGATGAATGAAATTTTCTACAGAAGAAGTGATTCCTCCAGATTTCATACATAAATTCGGATTTCCGATACGCGCTCGCTCGTCGCTTGGTACTTTTGGTGGTGACTGAAAAAGCACTAAAAAGGGCACTAGGCACTAAAATTTAATTTTGAGCGCTGACATCTGTAAAAATGCACCAGATCTAGTGCCGAAAGCACTAAGTTGGCCACATTGTGTCTGTGTAGGAGTGGTTGAATCGTTGATTGATTGAGTATTACCATAGACTAGTACTCAGCGTATATCATGAAATAGCAATAGTCTTTTATCGTGCTTTTACCCCGATAATTTGAAAAGACGCTTCTTAAATGGCGGTGCGGTGTCAAACTGAACGTGACTGAACAAACACTATCTATTTTAGTCGGGCTGTTGTTTGTTGACAGCATCGAGCATTGTAGGGATCAGAGAAATTTGAATAGTATTCCGATTTCTTTGGTAGGGATGCAGCTGAACTGCATCTCTACAAAAATTCGCATAGTAGATAGAGATGGTAGATATTATACCTGTCTGGCTTACTCTTACCACTTTTGAAATAAGTGTGTCCCTCTCTGATTATTATTGTTATTTTAGCGTCTGTTCTATGGGATACGTTTTCTTACGGATTGAATCGACGCCAGAATCGTAGCAGAATAAATATATCCTCTGTCGCAGAATCGATTTTTTTTGTCGTTGAATTCATCCCATGATTCATCCAATGATGGACAGACAAAAGTCATACATACAGCCAAGTCATATTTTGTTTGTTTTTCTTCAAAAACCTGCGGCAGCACGGCCTCCACAAAAACAGGGCAAGACTATATTAAAATAGTCGACGATTTTCAATAAAACCGCAGCACGGCCTCCACGAGGGCTTTGCCATTCGGTGATTCACACTGCAGTTCACGTCCGCATTAAACCGATAGTAGGTTTATTATTTAAATAACTCGCACAATATACACTTTATTAGACAATTTTTTGCATATAAAACTATCACAAAAGATATACACCAAAACCTACAACATACATTTTTTAGGAAAACTAATTTAAAAAAAAGACAACTGTCTCCGACAAAATCCCGCCAAAAAGCTCAAAGTCAAAACTATTTTATTGCATCTAAGTACACTGGGTACATTTATACAACGTCAATTTTTTATCTACCACAGCTTAGTAGTACCTACCTATTCAAGTAATGGAATAGCATTGCTTTTATCAATCAACTCATCAATCCTTGGGGGACGTATGGAAGGCGCCAGGCAGGATAGGAAGGAGGGAGGGAGGGGAAGTAAAGCGGGAGGAGCGCAAGAAACTATGAGGTTTTGTAAGTTTGTCTTGAAGTATTGCATGCACAGCTCATTGTCTGTGTAGTCTTTTTTAACACGAATAAAATCCTGGGGCGCGCTGCTAGAAAATAAATATTTTTGAAAGTTGTGAATTATGAGGGTACATCCTCAAACATTTATGTATTAGTGATATAGGTGGCTTATCTCATGAAATGAGGCAGTGTTTCATAACCGTTTTAATTGAAATAATGATTCAAATCAACAGCATATTAACATTTCCCCACTGCTGGGGCTCATGCCTACCCTCTCAACAAGGGTGTTCAGACCATTTCGGGTTATAGTCCTCCACATTAGCCCAGTGCAGGTTGGTGGACTTCATAAGCACATAAGAATTTCTTCTTTGGCGTGCAGGTTTCCTCACAATGTTTTCCTTTACCGTTTAAGAGCAGTCAGTAAATGTACATGTTTCGAGAAAAACCATTTGGTACATGGCCCAGTCGGGGATCGAACGTTAGACCCTTTGATATGATAGGCCGCGTCTTATCCACGACGCCACTGACGTTCAACGATTATTGAATCATAAATGAAACAATTCAATGTTTTCTTACACTTTTATTGAATCCAGCCTTAAAATTTTAACGGTTGGATTTAGCAACACGCTCCAACTCATCCTTCTTTTTAATGGCATAGGAGTTTGAAGAGCCTTTCGCTGCATTAATAAGCTCATCAGCAACACATTCCGCAATAGTTTTGATATTCCTGAACGCTGCCTCACGGGCTCCGGTGCACAGCAGCCAGATAGCCTGGTTTACTCGGCGCAGTGGAGACACGTCCACTGCTTGACGGCGCACTGTACCAGCGCGACCGATCCTAGTGGAATCTTCACGGGGGCCCGAGTTGATGATGGCTGTCACAAGCACCTGAAGAGGGTTCTCGCCAGTCAGGAGGTGGATGATTTCAAATGCATGTTTTACAATTCGAACAGCCATCAGTTTCTTGCCGTTGTTGCGTCCGTGCATCATCAGGGAGTTGGTCAGACGCTCGACAATGGGGCACTGAGCTTTGCGGAAACGCTTGTGTGCGTACCTGCCGGCAGAGTGCGGTAAATACTTCGCATATTTCTCCTTGACTGAAATGTAGTCCTGGAGGGACATGTCGGAAACTTGTACGTCATAACAGCTCCATCTCCCGAAAAGTTTAATTTCAGGAATATCAGCAGCTTGTGGCAGTGGCATGGAGTCGACGGCCATGTTGCCCGCTTCAATGCTATCATCGTTCCAGTTTTCCTCAGCCATTGTTAATGCCTGAAAATAATCAATAACGCTGTAATTATAGTTCCAAAATCATATTGCCTTAACATTTATTACCACTTTTATAACCTAAATTACTTACGTTTTAGCAGAAACAAAAATTCTAACCTCGTGTTGTCAAAGGAACACGAGAAAAAGGAAAGTTTTTTTTTTCTGGGCTTACAGTGTTGCCATATCTAAATCTGTATTTGACAGCTATGCTGTGTTGCCAAATCTGGTGACGTCACCGGATTTATGCGGGGGCGGTATGGGCAGATGGACTCAGCTTCATACAAATTATACAAAGCAAACGATAATTCGGCGCGTGCGGCGCTGGAAAATGAACGCGCACCTGTGTCCCTCTGTGATCCGACTACATTTCTAGAAACAACCTTCTTGCAACCTATACCTTGGTCGCTATTTCCGGGCTGTATATTCACGGGCCGTAAAAATTAGTTGTGCGTTAACGGCTGTGTTTACGCTGCGGAACTCAGATTAGAATGGTGGGTAATCTGAGCTGTGGAACGATTTAGTTCAGCCGGGTTTGTACATTCACGGATTTCACGGCCCGGAGACCATTGTCACGTATATGTGTGGTCGCGGGCTGTACATTATTAGGTCGTGCATTATCATGGTCATCTGGTCGTACATTGAACGTGCCTCACGGTGCCTCCCTCCCTGCTCTCTCCGCACTCGCGCCCCGTCCGTCCCGTCCCGTCTCCGCCCGTCCCCGTAGCATACTATATAGTTTGTGCCGTACCCGGTTGGTGGCGTTGAAGTGAAGTGTTTTTATTTATTTCATTCGTTTAACATATATTCTAAGTGAACAGACTGGTAAGTTTAAGATTAGGTTTTACCTATTGCCTGAAAATAAAAACATTTACTTGGGTACCTACCTACATTAGTAGTCATTTAATTTTTTGGAAAGTTTTACAAGCTTTATCCATTACCATTGTCCTATCTCATCTTAATACCTACTTTAATTAAAAAATAACCTACCTAATACTTAAATTACAGTTTGCTGCTATGGCTGTTTTAAAAAAATGTAAGAATGTCAAAGCCTTGATGGTACTGTCTCCTAAGTATTACCCACAAATAAATAGTATAAGGAACTTGAACCTCCAAGAGTATCACAGTAAAGATTTGCTTCGGAAGTATCAGGTTTCAATTCAAGATTTTCGTATCATTGATACCAATTTGGATGGAAAATCCTTATCAGACTTTAAGGCCGACGAATATGTAATAAAGGCGCAGATCCTAGCCGGCGGTCGGGGCAAGGGTCACTTCGATAATGGCTTTAAAGGCGGTGTACACTTGACCAAAAATCCCAGTGACATTTTGAATTTAGCTAAGAACATGATTGGTCATAAGCTAATTACCAAGCAAACACCCAAAGATGGTATTTTAGTAGACAAAGTAATGGTGGCAGAAAGTGTCAACATTAAACGGGAAACATACTTGAGCATTATAATGGAGAGAAGTTACAATGGCGCAGCCCTAGTGGCATCACCTGCAGGTGGTATGGACATAGAAGCAGTTGCCGAAAAGACTCCTCACCTCCTAAAAACAGTTCCAATAGACATCTATGAAGGTGTTACTGACAAAGTGGCGAATGAAATAGCAGACTTTTTAGAGTTCAAAGGCCCTCTTAGGAGAAAGTGTGCAGAGGAAGTTAAAAAGTTGTGGCAATTATTTTTGAAGGTAAACTGAAGTTTTTTAAATAATTGTGTTGCTAAATATCAAACTGCCACAAGTCTACAGAATGATATTAATTGGAAAACATTATTTTAGATTAGAACTTTTTTATTTTTATATATTATTATGTTCACTGACTTAGGCGCTTTTGAAGAAAACTGACCCATTATAGCGAATCTTGAATGTTTAATAAATTAAAAATCAAGGTGAAATTTTAATATTGAACAGACTAATAAAACATCTTTAAGACGTGGTTAGATCTATGGCAGTTTGATAATTACAGACTCATTTTGTTATACTGAATAATTAATGGTTACATCATGACCATCATAGATCGTAAGCAGGATGCTCATTTACCAACTTCATTTTTTCGCAGGTAGATGCAACCCAACTTGAAATTAACCCTTTAGTTGAAACTGATGACGGGCGGGTTGTGGCTGTAGATGCAAAGATTAATTTTGATGATAATGCACAGTTCCGTCAACAGGACATCTTTGCCTTAGATGATGTATCAGCAACAGATCCTCGGGAAGTAAGTTACCTCGACTCTCACAATTCAAGATTATTAGGGAAAAGAACTGGCTGCTTATCCTCTGGCGTGGGGGGGCCACCGCACTTTAATCTTTACCCAGAGCAATCGAGTGATAAATAAGTGTAATATAAATAAACTACATCCATCCAAATAAACTAATATACTTAAATAAATGTAATCTCTAAGTAGGTACATGTCATGAAAACATCAGCATCCCCACTAAAGTGATGTAACCAACTCCAATATGATAAGGCTGAACCAATATGAACAGATTACAAATCAACAAGACTTGTTTACTACAATCTGCTTGCTAAGATATAATAATGTATGGGTGTATAAATATATATAAAAGATAATATGACCTGATAGGTAATTTTATTTTATCAGTATAAATTTTTAAATGACAATTTATCTAGTTTATAATAACTTTTAATTAAAACCAATGTTTCTTACTTTATCACACAAAACTACGGAACAGATTTTGATAAAACTTTACAGTAATAGATTGATTAAACATCAGAATAACACAACAGGGTTGAAACAGCGACCACCAGCTTATAACTATAATATTCCTACTATGGTGTCAGAATAGACAGGTAGGTAGGTACGTTGTTCCGTGCACGCGCCATGTTTTTATTTACGATCTATAGCGGCAAACAAACTAAGCCCGCGGCGCGGTAAGCGGTCACTGTCGCGCATATACAAAGGCCACACAAGTGCGTTGCCACCTCGAGGACTATGTAAATCGCACACTCGTATTTCGCACTAACGATACTTCGCACAAATGACACGTCGCACTATCGTACATAGCACACTCGTATTTCGCACTATCGTACATCGCACACTCGTATTTCGCACTTAAGATACTTCGCACAAGCGTGTGTCGCACTCCAGTAGTAATCCCATGTATCACTGCCTGTGATTACACTGGCTCTATCTATTACTCTAACCGGAACACAATGCTGTTGGGCTGCAGAAATACCGGCTTGACCATCCAGACAGAACATGTCCGACGACGCGACGACTGTCTTCAGAAAACTAGCCCTACATATAGCTCTTATATTAGCATAGATACCAATGATTTTTAACATACACTGTAAACTACAAGATATTAGTATGAACTATTTTTATAATTTTCAGAGAGAGGCAACTGCTCTTAACCTGACATACATTGATATGGATGGAAGCATTGGATGTATGGTAAATGGAGCTGGTCTGGCAATGGCTACCATGGATCTTATTACCCTGAGTGGTGGCAGACCAGCTAATTTCTTGGATCTTGGTGGTGGAGTTGGGCAATCACAAGTTGCTGCTGCTTTAAAGATATTGGAGTCAGACCCTAAAGTAAAAACTGTGTTTGTTAATGTTTTTGCAGGTAATTACTTTAATCTCTACTCTTCTTTTTATTTTTAAGCTCTGAAAGTTGGTCAAATATGAAGAAATTAGAGTCATGCTCATGTACAGGTGTCGAAGGGAGCTCAACAGAATACATCACTGGTTATTAGGGATCTGTCAAAACTGTATTATGGGTTACAGCGAGTATAATTATTTTGTCCATCTGTCAGTGTGGCGTTTAACTCGAAAACTACTGCACAGATTGACCTGAAACTTGGAACATACATGTAAATTGCCTGACATGGATGAGAAAATTACCGAGCACACAAGAAAGTAAAATTGACGGATTGCTCACATTGTGTACTTACATAGGTACAAACAGACAGACACAGACAATAAAGTGTTTTGGGGTCAGTTAAGCATAAATAACGTATTCCAATAATTTCCTACATAATAATATTCTGTAACTCTTCGTCAGGTATTGTCAACTGCGTCACCGTCGCAAATGGCATAGTGGCGGCATGTAGGGAAAACCCTCCTAAGAATCCCCTTGTCATCAGACTGGAGGGAACCAACTCACTCGCCGCGAGGAAAATTCTTGAAGAATCAGGTTTACCATTAAACATTATCAACGACGCTGACGAAGCGGCCAAGACTGCTGTAAAACTAGCGCAAGGAAACCAATGACTTATTAATATACCGATGACTATAGTTGCGTAATGAATTATGACTGCAATGATGATTTGCAATACCTATTTATTTTCTTTACAAGTTTATTATAAACATAATTATGTTACTGTCAACGAAGACTAAGCTCTAAGCTTTAAACTAATACAGAAAATTTAAGAATATTTAGGTGTTTTTAAATATAGGGTCCAATTCCTACCTTACCAACGTCAGTTTAATTTTATCATGACAAAGTTGTCTTGCCAGTTGTATTTGTGTAAGTTTTTATTTCTAGTTCTAAGGGTCCTTGTATATTGAGCAGATTTATAAAACATATCATTTTACCGTTATTAGATTACCATTAAAAGAAAATTAACGAAAAAGTACAATATTTTATTTTTAACAACTAGACAAGGTAAGAATAGTAGCAATGATGACATTAGACACGGAAGAGATTTTGCCTGCGGCCCTGGGTGGGTGCGTCGCTGGCGAGCGCCATGCTGGTGTGGATCTCCTCGAAGCTGGGCAGGTGCGCGAGCCGGCCGCGCGCCGCCACGCACGGCCGCCCGCGCAGCATGCGCCGCGCCACGCGATGTATGTCGTCCGCAGTAATTTTTTCTACAAGAAATTTAAAGTTTATGAACAGCACGCAGTGTTCTTGGCAAATGGGAGTGAGGAATCAGAAAAGTGAAGATTCTAATAATTTATATCACACTGATTGAGCCGGCACGTACCCACCCACCCTATCGGTAGATATAACCGTTTTTTTTTTTCACTAATCACTAGTAGGGAGGGATACCTTGGTACAGAGATGGGTGTGCCCGGGCCCAGTAGGAGACACAGAAATCCTTTTTCCTTTAGAAAACCAAGATAGTTTAGAAATCATATGCTAGGATAAATATATTTATAAAATAATAAAGATATTGATAATGTAACTACTACGTAACAGGAACGTTCATACTACTTTACAACTACAAATAGTGTTAAATTTTTAGAAAATTATCTATGTAATGGGATATCTACAGCCAGGTTTATCCGCCATGTCACAACAGTTTGTGCATCACTACTAACCTATTTCATTGATAAAGAATGACGGGGGCTTCCTCTTGCCGGTGGCGAGCACCTGCCGGCCCACATCCTCGAATACCACCGGCCTCGCCTCCAGATTCATCAGCAGCATCGACTGCAGTTGAGTCTTGGCTCTCTGTGGAAACATATTGCTACAGACAATTTCTGTTTCAGATGAAAACTTGAATTGTTCATGCTCGAGCATTTTGGAGTTTTGCAAATAATTTGTTCTGGTAGTTGTGTGTCACGACTATACCCCGCATCAAGCTGGCAGTTTGGTGGCTACCTAACATTAGTGACTCAGCCAATGAAACTGAACAATTTTCACAAAAGAGTTCCCATACATAGTTACAACGTCGAGACTTGGATAGTTTGTATTTTCATCAGCCTATTAACATGTCCCCACTGCTGGGGCTCAGGCCTACCCTCTCAACGAGGGTGTTCGGGCTATAGTCCACCACGCTAGCCCAGTACGGGTTTCCTCACGATGTTTTCCTTCACCGTTTGAGAGCAGTCAGTAAATGTACTAAAGTTTCGAGAAAAAACCCATTGGTACATGGCCCAGCCGGGGATCGAACTCCGTTCCCGACGCCACTGACGCTCTTGATAGTTTGTATTGCACATCACTAATATTCATATTCATTTATTCGTACTAATTATATTCGTCAATATTGTGATAGGTACAGACATTCGTAATTAAATTAAAATATATTCATACAATGTCAAAATAATAAAATATTTATATAGAAATGTCAGAAAATGATATTTTTAAATGTATTGTGTACATATTATTTTTAATGTTCCCACCCAAACTGCCCGCTCGATAACGGGGTAGGTACGGTCACGACCAACGGGGAGGCAGTAGCTAGTACATATAGGGTATCCTGGAAGTAGGGTAATAAGGAAATAGGGTACCCTGAGTTCCGTGTCGCCCACTTTGCCGGCCATGTTGGCGAGCTCGCGCGCGACCACGAGCGCGGTGTCGTGCACGCGGCCCGGCGGCGAGGCGGCGTGCACGCAGAACAGGCCCGTGTCGCCGTACGCGTGGTTGTACGCCGTCGCGTTGAACATCCAGTGGTACCTGACAACAAGCATCCCGCTAGACAATAGGCCACACTATACATATACAGCTGTACGTTTAGTCGCCTGCAATAATTAACTGGGCGATTCTGACCAATGAATAGGTATTTACGAATCAATAAATATCTCAGTAGTTATTGATTGCGCTTGTGGCAAACCAAAACCACAGAAAACTAACTACTAATAGTTGATTTTATTTCCCTATCAAAAGGAATATTATCCAACCATTATTATTAATATTAGTCTTTTAGGAGGCTATATAAAATTTTAAAAAAAATGAATAAAAATTAATTGATCGTAGTTACCTATTGAGCACGTTGGTATAAAGGCGCGTGTACATGCCCTTGCCCGGCCCTCCGGCTGAGAACGACCCGCCGCCGCCCATCATCATGTTCAACACGCAAGTCGCGACGAAATCCGGGTCTCCGTGAGAACAGCCTACAAGGAAACGGTCAAAGCGTATTAAACATACATCGGGTTTATGAAATAGAGTAGTAGAAACAAGACTAAATGATATACACTAGTAACACATAGTAATCTTTCTTAACGATTTTCCGCCTGAACTTCCATCATCAAGGCCTTAAGGCGCGCCACAATATCGCCCACGACAGTAAGCCCCCATTCGCACGAGCGTAACTTAATTGAAGCGATTTTTTTACGCCTACATACGAAAACAAATCACGTCCATATGAACGACTCTAAAAGCCCTTAAGTTCTATTTAGGCGTAACAGGCTACGTGTTACCGCAGGAAAATAATTACAGTGGGAAACATCTAAATGCAACGCCACCTGGGATGATATTCATACCATAAGGTGTACTTTAGACGGTCGTGCAAGCGTCAGTCAATTCCATCAGTCATGACTGATGGTGGAAATCAAAGTATGCAGATTTTCATAAGTCACCGCATTCATCCGACAGTCACCGCCTTGACTGTCAGCAAAACCTATCGTGTAATGGGTCCTTAAGAGGTCTTTCTTACTTTTTGCTATTTAGTCATAGTCAGATAGCAAGGAATAGAAAAATATCGTTAGAAAAATGGATTACTTACTTTCCAAACCGATAACAACGTGGGATAACTCGGGTAAATCCGAGCCTGGGTACAGAGGAATTTCACACTCTTCCTGAAATCATAAAAATAGTTTATATAATAAACTTGATGTAATGGAGCCTAGTTGATATTAACTCTCATCACACAAACTAAAGGGTTATCAAAGATTTCATTTAAATAAAGGTGTGTTACCTGCTCAATCCCTCCAGTGTACTGGGCGATGGACTTGTCGACATTGGCTGTGAATGTGTCGCTTACTTCCGACTGCCACGTGGGCTTCGCTTCAACAAAATATTTCTGAACAAACTCGACAAATGGTTTATGGTCGACCTGTAATAGAAGTTTGTTGTTGAAAATGGATTTCTAGGGGTCGAGGCAAACCAAGGGGAAATTTGCCCGCGCACTTTTTGACGTCATTGGTCAAATGAACCGTATCACTTTAACCTTAATTAAATTAAAGAACAAAATCGTATGAATGACCTCAAACGCGAGGCGACGAGGCGAAGTCATTATACGATTTTGTTCTTTATTTAGGCTATAGTGATATGGTTCATTTGACAATGGCGTCAAAAAGTGCGCGGGCAAATTTCCGCTTGGTGTGCTCAGTCCCTTACAGCAGACTGGAAATTCAGACACAATATAAAGTACAGGTCAGTAAAACGCCTGTTGTAAATGGACAAAGGGGGTCAGTAGTTCATTGTCACAGTCAGAGGCTGCATGACTTGACCGACTGGCTGGCCGCTGACGGCGACGCTATGGTCAGCCATGACACTCGATTTGGTGAAGATCAAGAACTACAGGGATTCAAATTTTTTTTATATTAAACAGTTTAGAACAAATTCCCGCGAAACAATACGCGCACGGCGAGTGGCGCCCTTGCGTGTCACATATGACGCCAGCCAACCTTTTTTTTGAGTTTCCATAGCCTATTTTGAGTGATGCGACGTAAACAAATATCTTACCCCAACAGCCGCCACCACCATTCTGTCAGGCGTGTAATGATTTTTTAAATAGTTCAATATGATGCCACGGTCAATGTTATTTACGTTCTCGCTTGGGCAAATTTTTGGTAGACCCAGAGTGTTTCCCTTGTAGGCAGCCTGTAAAAGAAACCAAAATATATGTTTAGAAATTTGACCGAATACGTAAACAGTAATTAGGGAAACGTAACATAAAACTTACAGCATGTATCATATCCATCAGTATAGTTTCTTGTTCTGGTCTCATAGAGAGGGTCTCCAACTCAAACGCTACAGCCTGCCTCGCAGCCTCTATTTCTTCTGCTGACAATTGTGGTCTCAATGTTACCTCTGCCAATACCTAAATAATAAATGTAAGTACTAAAATATATACCAAGCATGATAATCATTCTATTAATTTTAAAATAAATGACACACATACAACACCGCCAACCGCCATAGACAATGTACAAGTTGGTCCTCATACAGATGTTATATCTGTGAATTGTCCTATCCTTGTCTAATTTCCATAGTAATTTGAAGTAGATCTGCGATCATTAATACTATGACGATCGCCGAAGTAGATAGACTCCAGTGTGTTATTTATATATGAAACCTTTTTTATATAAAAATATACCATTATTATTAAGGCCTACGTTTTGCTTTGCTCTATGTCAAGTGTCTGTATTAACTTGCAGCAAAGTTGCAGAAATCAATTTCATTTAATCAAAAAATTTTGGATTTAGACAACACATTTCACTTACATTGTCTAGCCTGCAAAGCTGGAGGACCACAGGAATATTAAAAAGTTAATCCCAGCCTTCTTAGCTGCACATCACAATTTCTGTTGGTGACTTTTTGAGAGTAAAAAATATTTCCGCAATTTACCTGGGTGACTGCTTCTAACCCTCTGGAATCCGCACTAGTAGCATAGACCGTCGTATCGCGAGAGCCCTGGCAGTCACATATACCACCATGTCTCTCTAGTTCCCGGAGCATGACATCACGAGTGGGGAATTTATGAGTTGCCTGTTAAATAAAATGAAAAAAAAAAATCTTGATCATCTATCTTATCTATCTTCTTGTCACTAAAAAATACACTCATGTACTCTATGAAATATAGTTTCAGCTTCCAGTAGTTATTACAAAATATTAATAAACAATTCTTACTTCATCTTATGATTTTTTAAGACCCACAACCCAGGTGTTATGTTTTATGGCATATTAAACTATTAATTGTAGTAGATTTTCAAATTCTTCCTAATACACTGACTCCCATGAGCAAAAGTATTGTGCAAGCTGAATACTTACACCAAAGCTTAATTTTTCGAGGAAATGACAGATGCCATTTGGATAAGCCACTTCGAACCTTGGACCAGAATCAATCACCACTGAAAAATTAGGAGCATTAAAAAAAATTATTAACATAAAACATAACATATGTTATTTTGTTTCTGTGTGTTTCTTTCTTTCTTACACACAAAAAATCTGCATCATTAAAATAAATTTTACAAATGGACTCAATGACTTTTTTGTGACTATACAATTCTAGATATTAGTGTATTTAATGTAAGTTCTTTTTGATAACATACCACCCGCTGTACAAAACTGTCCAAATTTCTTTTCTGATGCAACTCTCAGTCCATTACTTAGTACAGTTACTTCTGTAACACAATCTTCAGACTTGACAGAGGAGTATTCCACCGGAGGCAGGTTTATCATTGGCTCCGACAGGGGCGGCAGGGGTGTCACACTGTCTTTAAATGACTGCTTCCCAGGTTGATCAACACTTTGAGTAAAGTTTCTAACTCCCCATTTCAGCTTATGCAACCTGTTAGCACGAAAATATTGTTATGGGTGGGGTGCATGTTGCTTTATATCTCTAGTAAATTGTTTCAAAACTAAATAGGTACGTTTCTACAAAAGCACAGAATATATAATAGTACCAGTACAAAAAGAAAATTCGAAATAGTACAAGTATGTAATTGGGGACGTAAAGTATATAAAAGGGCACTATAGAAAAATGAAAACCTAACAGTTTCCTGAATGATGACCCTTCACCTAGACGCAAGACAGAAGCAGTGCCACATTATCTACATGCCCATATTAACATTAGATTTTAAAAAATGACGGATTTAATGAGAGACTTGTGCAATTTTTAAAAGTTATTGATCTTTAAATAAAACATGAAATTTCTTTGCACTATTAGATTATGTAAAAATATATACATTTATATTAGGAAATACCACAGAACACGGAAAAAGCTCGCTAATAGTAATATGTGGGAAATACTTACCCATTTTTCATAGAATATAACCTAGAAAATAGCACTTTCACATCGGCGACGTGTGTCATTTTTATAGCTGTAAAGCTTTTGTATTTAATTTATTTGTCTCAGATAGAACTATAATGGAATTGCTTTTCTTTCAATATTGATTTTGTTTGTGAATTTTCATATTTTTTTCCACTAACATGACAGACAGCGATTTGACTCATTTGACAAGTGGGGGGTGAAGACGAGGGTGGGGAGGGTGAGCGACCGTAAATCGTTCGTATATAATGCACAGCGTATAGCCCGTAATGCTCAGCTTATAAATTAATTCAAAATTAGTTAATGCCCGACCTGTTTTACCGGCCGGTAAATGGTACACCACGACGTACTCGTGGTAATTCCCGGCTGGACAAAATGGTCGCGCAATAACTGCTCGGACAAGTATGCTCAAATGTTCCGGATTATCCGGATTATATTTGTAGTGACAGGACAAACTACCCGAACAATTATACTCAATCTGTATTTTCGTTACATTGACAAGAGATGGCGTTGTACTCATTTTCATTCAACTGCACTGTCACGGTAAAGAAACTACCACAGTTTGAGATTTGAAAACTCCTACATGTATAGGTCATGGAATTAATATACGTAGTACATATTAATTCCATGGTATAGGTATTATTCACAGCATAGAGTAACTTATATAATTCACAGGTCTGTGGTAATGCGTTATGATAGGCGATCGATATCTAGATTTCAATATTTCGTTTGCAAACAATTTGGAATGAACTGGAAGAGTAATTACAAAACGAAATTGCTCGTTCGGTAGAACCACAGGGTGGGTGCAATTTCCAGTTCCAGTACTTACCTACATTGTCTACTGCGCGCACTTGCAACCCATTGATCGGAGGCGGGAAGTGTTGTATTCTCTTTGGAATTTCGTCCCGTCGTGTGCCCAGTGTGCGCTATACCATAAGATTAAGGAAGGAATATTTTTGCATCCACCACCGCTCTGCTCAATTATATGGCGCTGTGATAATTTTGAATACCTTATTAGGGAAAAATAAAATATTATTTCTAATTCCAATATATACTACTTACTTTTCTGATTAACTAGTCATTGATAAATTAATAACGCAAAGACTAAATGTCGTATAATGCCAAACTCGGGCATTCGGCATTCTCTTGCAAATTTGTTAACTTTTTGAAGCAATCTCTTGACGCTGAACAAGACTGGAAATCTAAACTTACTATCCATATCTATCCATTATACGATCTTTATACTGCATACAGTAGGACCCTATCTGACTTGCTGTTAACTAGGGTGACGTGAGCTATCGCGTCGATTGTGGTGCGATCTTTAATAAAAACGATCATGCATAGCTTTTATTTTTTTATAAATTTATTTATAATGCTTTCATTTACTCAATGCACAATTATAAATAAGTATCTAAATGCGTTACAAAATTTGATGCGCACTATTGTCTTGTGACCAATATACACTTCGCCATACTAACATTGCGAAATCGACCATGTCTGATAATGTCCATTGCTGGACATAGGCCTTCCCTGATGAACGCCATCACACCCGGTCCAGACTTGGTCGGTTTCCCAAAAATAATAAGGTGTGTTGCCAGCATTATGTTGAATAGAGGCGGACGCCGCCGGCCACACACATGCACCAAGGAACTATTATCTAATCTGTGACCAAGGCTCCTGTGTATGACAGCATTACATCAAGCGCAAACTACCGACCCACATTTGCATAGACTCCTACACATATTCAGTTTCAGTCGAGCGGCGAAACTCAAATGTTTAAGGACTAAGAATGTTTATGGACTATACAGCCAAGGGGTAAAATATGTACATATGTTACCTACCATTTACAGAGAGGAATTTATATAGGAACACCTGAGAATGAGCTCTATAGAATTCATATTCTTGAGACATTTCATATAGGTGGGTACAAACTAAGACATGTCTGGTACTAAATAAACTTATTTATTATTTAGGGATGCAACAATATGAATAGTATTTATTATAATTACTAAATTCAAGAAATAACAGATTGTGCAATTTTCGAAATGTGTTTATTTATTGAATTATAACAAAAAAATAACAAAATAAACAGTCAGGTGAGAAAGCAACTATAACCATTTAGCACAATTTTTAAACGGTCTTTTAGCATGCGTTCCGTTTGGCAAACATTACATTTATTTTTACAGGTGAGCAAGCAGTATCAGTAGTGAATCGTATCGTTAATAATTGTAAATTACAGGCTTTCGATTCGATCGTTGCATTCCTAATAATGTTTTGTTTCTAAGTTTGCATATTTATGAGCATTTGGATGAGACAATAACGCGGTTTTAAAAATCCATCCGCATCAAAAAGGAATTGAGAAAAATGGCAAAGAAATATGAATCTTGAATGTAGTTAACAATGTTAAATGATATATGATATGTTTCTCAAGGGTATTTTCATGGTATTTTATATTTAAGTAAAGGTTTGCAATATGTGTAGGAGGCACTACAGTTTTGGTTTTTTAGCCAATTTTAATAAATATAACCACAAATCATTTGATAAAACAATATAAATAATTAAGGTGTTCAATTCATAATAATGTATTGTTAAATTTTGCACAATAATAAATAACGAATTTTATATAGGAAAAAAGAAATTAGTAAATCAGTCCATTTAGATTATAAGTTGCATTTTATAATTACTAATTGATTATACATATGCATGACTGCAATTAATTATTATTCGAGAGCTTTTTGCGTAAAATGGAATGAAAGTTTGGCACTTAGATATCGTTTAGTGCGCTGAATACGGTCGGTGTTAGTACGGTCGACCGCACGTCAGTGGAATCAAATCCATTATAACCTGGTCTCTCATAGTATTAAAACTCCCCAATAGGCTAGGCCAGCTCAAGGTTGTATCCACTGATGTGCGGTCGACTGTACATACACCGCTGATATGATAACTGCTGATATGAACCGCACAGTTTAGTTAATTATCTCAATGATTCGTCTTAACTTCAACATGTGTGACACATTATGGAACTATAACATGGTGGAACCATTTACACCAGTGACACCATTAGAATGATATGATTGTATAATATGTGGTCCTAGTGTTATTAAACTTTTCTTTTACAAAATTACTTCTCGATAAGCAATCGTAAAAGCAATAACAATTTATAAGGAGCATCAAGCAATATTCATATTATTATCCTGGTAAAAAATCCTAAGCCTGTGGTCTTACACATGTAAATATGAACTCATTCAAGTAATTAAATAACATACATAATATATTACTCTATTTTACAGCATTATTATCATAAAATAAAAAGTTTTTTTTTTCTAAATATTCTTCATTTTAAAAAATCTATCTCATTCAATATTGTTTGGACAGCAGAATCGTTCATATTTCCCGTGTTAATTTGTTAAATATTGCACGTGTGTGCACCACTTTCACATCAAAAAACAATTTAAACAGGGAAATACGAATTATGTAACGTATTGAATTCGTCTGCCCACCACGCAACTGGTATCTAATAAGTTTATATATCAGAATTTAAATACAAAACTGACACCTATATTGATTTCAAGAAATAAATAAAAAGGAATGCAGTAGGTATCTTCTTTTAGTAGTAAATATTAAATTAAGATATAACTTTGGTATTGATGTTAATACATACAAATTATTGAAAGGAATATTGCTGCGAACGCCATCACTAGTCGCTCGGGTCATAGCACTCGATCAAATGGAGACAAAACTACTACCTATCGTTTACAACTAAATTGGTTTCTCGTATTGCTGGTAAAGTTTTGCGTCCGTCAATACATGTCCAATAAGATTAAGGGCCTCTTTCACCACTTGCTGATATTGTTACAGATAGGAAGCTGACAGATAAACTTATCTATCAGATAAATCTGTCTGATAATATTTTCGTGTTGCACACGTCTAGTCTTTATTAAAATATCTGACAGATAAAAAATAACAGCCGTTTGATTTTGCTGTTAGTTTATCTGACAGATAAGGCAATCGGATACCTGTGAAACAAAAAAAATTCGGTATCTGGCAGATAATCTGCAGATAGGGTATCTGGTACTTTATCAGCAAGCGGTGAAAGAAGCCCTAAAGCTCCAACTATTTAGAATAACCAGTATTCTTAACACGTTACAACTTGGGTGCTCAAACAGATTCTTTGTGTTATGTATCTGAATCCCGTTTTCTTAAATGGTACTATTGTTTTAAGGCGTGATAATGGGCGAGGGCACTGTGTGTACAAGCACCTACTTCCATTGGCAGTTTTGTGAGGAGAATCTATCAGTGCGCGTGCGCACGTGCGCACGTGCCGCGGCTGCGGCGGCGAGGGCGGCGCGTCGTCACGTGCGCGCAGGCGCGCCGCGGCCCTCGCTCAGCTATGACGAGTCCTCGTCGTACCACGTGCGGAAGTCGCAGCTTTCGTCATAGTCGTCCTGAAAATAGATACTTATTTAAATATAATATTTAACATCATCTTCACACTCTCCAAACAAACTAGGATAATCCAGTACATCGAATCACAAAAAACATCTGTTGGTTTTAAGAAGGGCACTTTTAGCAGAGGCACTTTCATGCGTTAGGCAGAGCCCAGAAGTTAAAATAACCCGAACAAGAAGAAGTTAGTCATGCCGTCAGATGGACCGGCGACCTAACGAAGGTGGACTGTCGAAATGCTGTTACGTACATTATTTTTATTTTTTATAATCTACTTTTTGGAAAACTTTTTTTGGTGCCTTGTGCCATTGTGCCTACCCTTAAATCTACTACTTTGAAAACTATAATAATTAATATTATTTACGATTTTGTTGTACAAGCGGGCATGGACAGACACTTATCTTCGGCGAATGCCCGCGTACACCCCTGCACAATGTCGTACCAGTTTCGGGGAGGGGAAACACCCGTATACCGTTACATCCACCGACTTGGTACCAAATATTACTGGCGAAAGGCTGATGTGATGCTGAAAGACTGACCGCCATCCATGCGTGGTCGAGCACATCCTCCGCGGCGAAGCGCAGCTCTGGCTGGGGCCGCAGCATGTTGGCGACGAGGTCGATAGCGCCGGCCGACACGCGCTCCCAGTGCGGCGCGGGGAACTCAAGCCGCGCCGACAGGATCGCGTCGAACAGCTTCTCCTGGTCACCGTCCGGGGACGAGAACGGCGGGAAGCCGCACAGTAGAATGTACAGGATCACGCCGGCCGCCCACACATCGATCTGCGCGCGCGCACACATACACAACACTATTTATATACGAAGTGGAAAACTAGTGAAGTTGGTCATGTTTAGTAGTAGATACGAAATAATTGGTATTAACTCGTAAGTTTTAGCATTACAAATGGACTTACTCTTTATAGTTACATTATATTAATTACCTCGCGTTCATTATGTTTACCATTGCCCCCTAGAATTTCGTACTTACCGTCCTCAGCAACAATGTACATATTAATTATTTATTTATTCAGAAAACTTAACATATCACAACATAAATTAGGTCTAAAAAAGATTACATAAACAAATATATAAGGTTTCCCTAACGTTATTTATAACACACGGTTAATTATATATTAGGTTGCTGAGAACAAAAATGTACATTTGCAGCTAATCTGGAATACATTGAAATTACATTTATGATGGAAGAAAAACCAACGATGGTCGTTTCAATTCGACAGCTGCAGCCACGTGATGAGATCGAGACTCCTCTAGTCTCGTTTAGAAGCTGGCTTCGAGTATTGCGGGGTCGTACATTATAATTACCTTTAGGCCATATCCAGTCTCGAGAAGGATTTCTGGGGCTACATAAGTGGGCGTGCCGCAGACTGCGTGCAATGGCCGCCAGACCTCCACAGCCAGTCCGAAGTCAGCCAGCTTCAACCCCCGAATGCTGCCGTCTGGTCCAACTTCCACCTAAGAAACGTAAGGACACACCTTGATAAGTAGTATCCATACCAGTCAAGTCCATTGTTGGCAAGTCCCAGTGGGCTACTACACCCGCCTTTATCATCCAGTCGCTTTTCCGAGTTCGCTTGGTTACAATTTCATATGTCACTTTGTGTGCAGGAAATTTTAAAAGCTTATAATGTAATCCTCTTACGGCATAATTATATTCCTCAGAAACGTTGTGTAGGCTTTACCGTTTCATGTTATGGTCAGAAATTAATAAAAAGATCGTCGATGCGCAGTGTGATGTGATATGGAATGGTGGTAGATATCGCAAGAGATTAAATTTTAAAATGCTTCAACAAGGGCTAATAAGCTAAATGCGGGAAATGACACTTGGCATGAAGCCTCTTTGGAGCATATCATAGGTTCCATGTATAGAGAAAAAATAATAAGAAATACTAAAAAAGAAATATAAACCATTTACCTAAATGGAGTTAATAATTATACCTACTGAATGGCAGGTCATGTGGTTAGTCGATAGCTTACCAATAAATTTTCTGGTTTGATGTCACGATGCACTATAGAAAGCGAGTGTAGGTATGCAATAGCTGATGTTAGGTGGCCGATTAGCAAACGCGCCTGTGGCTCAGAGAATTTGGAAGCGGCCGCGATACTATCAAACAAGTCGCCACCTAGAAATACAAAAACAATTGAATGGAAGAATTAAGCTGCTGAGGGTATTAATGAATGATGAAAATATTAGTTATTATTTTATGAATGTTGCGTATGTATAGTGTAAGTAAACAAAGAGGTACGTACCACTAACTAGTTCCATGATAAGGAACAGCCACTCAGAACTGTCTTGCTCCTCGATGAGGGACACGATGCGCGGGTGGCACAGCTTTCTCATTACACGCACCTATTAAACAACCAATATTATGGATTTATTTGGTATTAAGGGCAAGTTGGTCTATATAATAAAGATAGCGCTATTCGACTTTAGCAATATGAGTTGAGAAAGCCGGTGATATGGATTTTTATCTATGGATAGCGGGAGTCATTCTGAACATTATTATGTAATTTTATTTGCTGCACTCACCTCAGCTTCCACGTAATGCTCCTTGCCTTTGCATTTTGCTTTATCTATTACTTTCAGGGCATATTCTTTACCATTTGTTTTGTCTTTACATATCCGCACTACTGCAAAGTTGCCGTCACCTAGTTTAAAAAAATTATATTATTCGATTTTCATTATATTATTTAGCAAGACCAAGTTACAAAAATAGTTCAACATAATTATGTAATATGAGGCCAATTACAGATCTCCACATACAGCAATTTCATTCATTCATTAGAGTTTCGGTACCAAGTACCGTCTCTTTTGGACAAAAAGATTTTAGGTAATGAATATCAACGAACGTACCTATGATCTTTCCGACGCTGTACTTGAGCCGCAGCGGCTGCGGCAATAGGGGCGCGGCGGCGTCGCCCGCGGCGTCCCCCGCGGCGCCGTCGCCGGGCTCGGTGGCCGCGCGCGCCGCGCCGCCGCCCGCCTTCACCGGCATGCGGGGCTTCGGGCCCGCCCTGTGCGCGCACACAACAATGCATCTTATTATTCTTCTTAGAGTAAAGTAAAAGTCTTATCAACGTACATTATTAATCTAGTATTTATAAAGATACAAATGATTACACGTTCATACTCCCAAGGCGCGCCACTGAACCCGATCTGCGTTCTCCGCATCCAGTCACTGCCAGCCGCATTACCCAGATCGTCGCCCATTTAGCTGGGGGGCATCCCACACTATTGTCTTGCCCAGTCGTGGTCTCCACTGTCTACTCTAGCGTTTATCGATTCTCTGAAAGATGTGAGCAGCCCACTGCCACTGCAATGGCAATGTATTAAATTTTTGAGCTATGTCGAAAGCTATAATTCTGTGGCGGGGTAGGCCTATGACCAGCGGCCTAGTACAGGCTGATGATGACCCGTTAAAAACAAAACATTACCTTGAATTCCTGGAAATTGGTGTTTTTCTACATTGTAAAACAGCTTTGCTTTCTTCAAATTCCAGTTCAAAATCTTCTTGGCTGACCCTGCAATGATACCAAGTTTTATAATCTTTAGTTTACTTACATTTTAAATGTGAAAGTGTGGTGTTTGATATTAAAAGTCAATCACATAGTACCTAGTTAAAAATAGTTTGTCCATAGGATTAGCCAAAACTAATTACCGTTCATTCCCATAAGCGAAAAACACATCCTCATCCTCAAAGAACTGGTTTAGAGCAGAAACTGCGGTGCCGGACTGCGTGAACACTTTCCGGACGCAGCCCGTGTCCAGCTTGATGCACTCCGTGATGGCGGCCAGGGCGTGCTCCAACGTGGGGCTATTGCGCTTATTGAGCAATAGTCTGGACACCTATAAATACAGGCCCACAGATTCATTTATGGCCCATCGCTTATTATTGTGGCATATCTAGTCCATTTAAGTTGTTGAATATTTAAGTTCTTCACTTGTTGCACTTAATTTCTTTACCGCAAAGATCTCTTTTGTTTTGGTAGAAAGTACAGATGATATAATTTTTAAAATTTCCTGTTATAAAAGCTTATTTTTATCATAAATCAATAATATATTTATTTACCTTGCGAGGTTTAACTCCATTTCTAATTATAGTAACTATCCGTGGGCGCACCACATTGTCCCCAGCGGGGCTCACTCGCGCCGTCCCGTTGCCAGTAGTGCTACTACCATTTGCCTGTAAGCAAATAGGGAGTTGTGTCTTTATTATCATATCAATGTATAGGGACTCTTGAACTCTTTTGCTATATGTCAGTCATTTATGAACTTAATTGGGGCTCTTCAGATTCAGACTATATATATATTATTTAATATTCAGCAACCATTTCCTAGTTGCCCAACATTTGAAAAGAATAATCTGAAATTCTTTCTTGCATATTTGAAAGTACCTGCAAATAGCGGGACAGCCTGTTGTTTGCTCGAGCTGGTGATGGACTTGCACTGTCACTGAGGGACTCTGGACCGCTCAGTCTAAAAGACTGCGGTGTCACAGCACTGGCTTCATAGTCTAAGCGTTTGAATGGTTCTCCAAATCCACTGCATACATATGATTGCCCATCCTCCAGATCATCTAGTTTCCCAACCTGAGAGTGATGAGTTATACAAAATTTATGAGGTAGGTATACTTTGAGGCTTCACCTCAATTATAATTTGATATTTTATCATCAGTCTGTTGACATCCACTGCCAGACATAGGTTTTATTTAACAACTTACCGGTACCCTTTAAACATATAATTATCAAACTGAGAAAAGTATTTACATTTAGATCTGTGTTCAATTAGATCAGTCTGTTTAGATTTTTACATTTAGATCAGATGGATTTTTATTCATAAAATATTAAAGGTTGTTTTATTAGGGAGCAGTAGAATAATAGTCAAACATTCTGAACTGGGACTGCTCAGCTCAATAAACCCATGATAATTCTGGGTATAAGCTGCATTGTACCTGTATATATTTAACTGTTTACAAAAGTTATTGCGTAAATTAATTTATTTAAATATTATGTAAAATTGTTAGTAGTAAACCAAGGCTTTATTATTATTATAATAATAATGTTTGGACAAATTTACACCGAAGCTTGTAAATGGGTACTCAACAACTGATAAACATACATAAATACTTTTAAATAAATACTTATATACATACAAACACCCAGAATCCGAAAACCAACAGATAGGCTCATCACACAAATGTTGGTCCCGGGTGGGAATCGAACCCACGACCTTTGGCGCGGTAGGCAGGGTCACTACCACTACGCCAACAGGCCAGTCGATTATATATTATAAGTATTTAAATATTGTATCAGTACTTACTTTTCTACCTTCAAGTGAGTATATGGTCCTCACTCCGCTGGGCAAAGTAACATTATCTACAAGCACCCTTGTCAAGTCTGCAGTTAAACTGTCAAAAGACCTGAAATATTTAAACTTTCCATAAATATCCCATGTAGTGAATATCATGCAAGTCAGAAAGCCTAGTCGCTACAGATAATTTAGATTTGGACTACTATGTATATAGAGCTCCATTCAAAACTTGAAATGAGATGACATTTATCTTATCAAATAGATATAAAGTCACCCACTTCAGGTATCAGTAACTCTAAATGACTTTTTGCAGCAGTTGGGAGATTTAATACATTGCAATAATTTAGTAGACATAAAGGAACAAAATCATTGCCAATAAGATTAGTTAACTATTAATATTTATGGTTTCCTTACACACAAATACAATATGTACGTATATTCTGAAGTTTTCCTGCTTGTAAACCAAATCGAATGTGTGTAGGTAGCAAACTTCGCTAATAGGTAATAGGTAGGTTAGGTATGAATGACGAGAAGAGAAAGTTGCTAATTTTTTTCTAAAGTAGGTAGGTAATATTAGTTATAAATATTTAATCATGTACCTGTATCGTTCTGGCAAGACTGGAATTATGACTCCTGAATAAAACTTATCACCGTTTCGAAAAAATCTAATTCGTTTTGCTTTCCGCGCTGGAGGTGTACGGATCATTACAGTGCGACGATTTGTCCTCGTTTTCATGATTTCAATATCGTTGAAATCTTTTTCAAGCTCACAGACAGAGCTGGATCGACTCCCGCTGCGGCTCAGATTGTTCTCCATACTAGAATTAAATATAAACAAAGTTTCGATGTCACAACCTAACGGGTTGTCTTTTGCTACCAGCATAGCAATCGACCCTCACCAGCCTCACCTTTCGTCGCGTCAGTTCCAATAAAAAAATATTGGCAATTATTGGGTAACACGATAATTGAGAGTCATCACTCCTAATTGTGTCCCATTCTGGACTGTTAAAACTGGAAATTATGAAAATAATTATATTTTAAAGACCTAAATTTCATGAATCACACACACGGAAGTTGGTATTTATCACGAAGGCCTACCTATAAGGTCCGACTAAATAATGTACCTACGCTAAATCAGCTACTTGGAGTGTTAAGCATGTAATTGACATCCATTTATTGCCGATCTCGTATATGTCAGAAGATTATCGGTCGGACAAGGGCTGGTATCACAGAGCACAGAATGCGTGGATGTGAGGATGGATGTTTGTTACTTAATCTTGCAAGCAAATACTAGGGATCAAAATGATCACAAACTATATAGGGATATGATCTCACGATATGATGAATCTTTACAGTAATAAAGATTAAATCACAGGCTATAATTTTTATAGTTATTGTATACAGATGGCGCTGAATACAGAAAATACATCGATTAAACTTCAAGATGCGCTGTTTCCATAGACTATAGTTAAAAGCTGTTTCGGTGCGCGCCGAATTTTTGTTTAAAAAATTCCGATTGGCCTAAAATAACTTTGTTTCCAGGGCCGTAAAACTTAATAAATAAAACGAGCGAGGTACAGCGGCGTATTTGGTTGGAGACATCCCGTGTTGTGCAATCCGTTGTCGCGCACTGCTGGTGTGTGCATTCTCGTGTCGTGCGCTCTCGTGCCGTGCATTGTTGATGTTGTGCATTGCTGGCTCCCGTTTGTATGTGGTATGATATATAGTAGGTGGTAACACTGTAATAACAGGTGACGCATTTATCAAAATCGTTTATGTCAAAAGTACCAGACAAAGAGTGGAATAATTAATTCGTATTTTCCAGAGTTTCTTTAAATTGTTGTGCAAAATGTCGTCAAGAAAAAAGGTTCTCTTGAAGGTAATTATCCTCGGGGATAGCGGCGTTGGAAAAACGTCGCTCATGAATCAATTTGTCAACAAGAAATTTTCCAACCAGTACAAGGCAACAATAGGCGCAGATTTTCTCACGAAAGAGGTAATTGTTGACGATCGAATCGTCACCATGCAGATTTGGGACACTGCTGGCCAGGAGCGTTTCCAGTCTTTGGGAGTGGCGTTCTATCGTGGGGCCGATTGTTGCGTCTTAGTATTTGACGTAACTGCCCCCAACACGTTCAAGTCCTTGGAGAGTTGGCGAGACGAATTTCTGATACAGGCGTCGCCACGAGACCCGGAGAACTTCCCATTCGTCATATTAGGCAATAAAGTGGACTTGGAGAACCGCGCCGTGTCTGCAAAGCGGGCGCAACAATGGTGTCAGAGCAAAAATGACATCCCATACTTTGAAACAAGTGCCAAAGAAGCTGTGAATGTAGAACTAGCATTCCAAACTATAGCTCGCAATGCCCTGGCGCAGGAGAAGGAAGCTGAGCTGTACAATGATTTCCCTGATCAAATCAAGCTAAATGCCAATGAGAATGGTCGGAACAGGGATGGAGACAACTGTGCTTGCTAGACCTCCAACTATGCTGCTTCTACAAATGGTTAATGTTAGTTTCTCATTTTTTTATATTATAAAGTTAATACAATAAAGTGTAACATTATTAAGTAATGTTTTCTTTTAAATCATTATGTATAGAATACAATATAAAGTTAATATACACATGGGTGGCTTGTTTGTTGTTGCACTAATGGCTAAATTTTCTTTGAACATTTTATCTAAATACATGATGTCAAAAACACTGTTTGAACTTGTAAAAATTTCAAGTAAAATCTTTACTTTATTAGGTATTGCATGTGATGTGCTGAAAAGATATAAAGTGTGTGTGACCCACATTAGATCAATTCATAAAATTTAACCTTGTTACAAGTTTTACATCATGCCTTTAATTAGTGCAACATTAGATCATTTGATCTATTTCAAGGAATAAAGACAAAATAACTTGTATTAGAGGTTGAGAGATTGGCCTTTTTATATATAGGCCATATACATACTCATAGTAAAATAATTATATTAGGTACAATTTCTTTTTCGGTGATTTTGGCACTCACAATAGATTATTATTTACAGAAACCTTAATTTACAACTTTGTAACATCCCTGATGATAATATGTCTTTAATATTCTTGTTTTGATATTGATATGTGTAAAAATTACCGGTTACTTGTACAAGTGCACTTGCACAGTACTTTAGGGATTTATGTTAGCTTTTTTTATTCATAATAATCATTGTATTGTCCATTTATCTTTTCAGTGTCAAAGATATATTGATAACATGAAGAATGTCATGATTTTAACAAAATTGTCATAAATCTTTAAAAAATATTTCTGTATATATTTGAATTAAAATGTTAGCTGTAAGTAGTTAATAGTTACTATGTAAACATAAAAAGTTACTCCACATACTAATATGTCGATAATAAATTTAATAATGATAATAGAACAAAAATTGCAATAAAGGTGCAGGACCCTACTGTAACCTAAATGTTATCTTTAATTACAAGTCAAATATGGTCTTCATATCAAATGAACAGCCTATTAATATGTCCCATTGTTGGGGAACAGGCCTACCTTCTTGACGAAGGCATACGGGCTACCATGCTAGCACACAGTAGATTGACCTGTTGGTTTATTGTTTTGATTGTTCACGTCCATACAATATTGTTTTTAAGGTCGGCGATTCTGGTAGCTTAATTGGCCAAAATGTAGTTTTTCAAGTACCTACCTAATTCAATTTTCACTACCATATCATGTACCTACCCACATATGATTTAAGAATAATAATGTGTCCTGTGTCTCGAAACTTCAGTGTTTAATTCATTTTATAACCTTGCCAATTTATTAACCAATTGTTTGAGTTTTATAATTATAACAATACCTATGCTTTAAATCTACATAAGTATATGCATGCAAGCTTTTAATTAAGGTACCTATCATTATATTATTCACTCAATATATATGCATGGAGTAGGGGATAGGGGGTAGCCATGCCTGCCATGAGAATGAATACCTTTGTCACTGATATGAACAAATTGACATGAACTGTTCATAGTTATCTTGTGGCAGAGTGATGAGAGTACCTGGAAAGGGGCGCGAGTGGAACAATCCTTTCTGAGAATTTAGTTTGTAATATAATGTGTATGATACGCCACTGTATCTATACGTGTCTATATTATACTATAAATAAATAAGATTAGGTTGCACGAGGGTATATTATTTTATTTACTAGGCACTTCCGTTTTTATTTGTAAAACCACTAAGTTAACTTGCAACTATAATTAGTGATCATATATTGTAAAAAAAAACAATTAAAAACAGAAGTACAATAATGTTTGTTTGCACAGACCGACAGACGTGGATCACTGATTTACACCCATTTCACGTAAGGGTATATAGGTAACAATTGTATGCTGTATTTATGGGTTGCTTTTAATTTTTTATTAACAAATAAATTATCTCTTCACAAAATGTTTTTTGATAGACTTGCCTACCTTCAATAGTTTACCTACAGTAAGATACTATATAAGATCAATAGACATTGACATTATATTTTCAACTCGAGACATGATTTCAATACAGATTTTTTAATTATCCGGCTCGAAGGACCACCAATTAAGTACTTATAGCACAAGCACACCAGCGCACTCTATCACTATTTAACAATATATTACAGACGCACAGCTTACTTCTATGTACTTTGACTAAGAAGCTTAAACAAAAGCTTCCTGACTGTGACTAATTGAATGATTGGTATCAGTTGAAAATAACAATCCGTATAGACTTACCAAGTTAACTGTGAACTAAAGGGTGGCTGTGCCATCGTTCCATGTCCGTCATTCTATATATTTTATGCTGACGGCCGGCCAAATGACATTCTGCGTAGTTCCTAATTCTGCCACTTCACAGATAACTTGGTATATCTATACGATAGATATATTTGATGTAGGTATATTGTTACTGCATTTATAGAAACAATAAATTTTATGCACCAGATTTAGATCTTCCTCCTCAAGGTTGTTGGTGTCATAAAAGCGCGCTGATTTATAACGATCTACCTTGAAGTGCTTCATGCCGATTAATTTGATCAGTGATTCAGTTGGGACTAGAAGAGTTTGTGTGTAAGTAGGTTGTAAGTCTTCTCAGCGCTAACACCTAGGAAGCGGTGGTAGATCAAATATTTACATTACATATAAAACACCCAGAGGGTACCATGCAGTAAAACATTTTGTCTTTGAGTATATCCTCAGAGATTTAATTAAATCTCATAAGACCCATAACGAGCAAGTGTGATGAAAAAACTTTTTTCATCACACTTGCTGGTTCAGGGTCTGATTATATGCGTACCTAAAGAAACACAATCGCCTATATATACCCGCGGGTGAATAATGAAAATCAGTACAATATTATACCCCTGGGGTTTTTATGTGTAGCTGGCTGTACTGAACTGGTTTATTAAATTAATTAAGTTAAAAATTAAGTTAAATTGAGTAGGTAACTTGACTTGTACTGAACTGTATTCGACTGTACTCGACTGTATTCGACTGTACTCGACTGTACTCGCCCGTACTCGACTGGTACTGAACTGTACTCGACTGTACTCGATTTGACTCGACTTGAGTTAAACTGAGTTAACTTGAGTATATTAAGATAATTAAATTTAACTAAATTTAACTTAATTTAAGTAAATTAATTTAATGAACTTAAATAAAATCAGCAAAGTCAAAGAAAATAAATTTGTTCCCTCGCAAATGTGATGAAAAACATTGTGTGCATCACGGGCAGTAAGGGTATTACAAACTCGAGTCATTAAAATCCCTCCGCCTTCGGCGTCGGGCTTCTAACAGACTCTCGTTAGTAATATCCTACTTACTGCCCTTATTGCACAATGTACTATTGTTGTATCTTGTACGACAGCTAATACTTACTCTTCGATTTGAAGGTACGAAGAAACTGTTGATAATCCTTAATAATGGTTCCAATTGGACTAGCCTCCAGAGCCTAGCGTGACGGTCACGCACGCAAGTTACTGTTACTGTTTTTCGGTATGGGTGGGTAGTAGGTATGTGTTTTAGTTAGTATGTGTTGTTAGCACATTTTCGTTATCATCATCATTTTCAACCTGTAGACATCCACTGCTGGACAAAGGCCTCCATCTCCACGACGACCGGTACTGCGCTAACCTCGTTTCGTCAAAAGGAGACGTTTCAGATCCGGCCTACACTATGTACACTTTTGGGAAATTCGAGGAAAAATCTAAAGGTAATTAAAATAATACTAAAATTGAAATATTTGCAGTATTTTTCCGGTAGAAAAGCAATATTTTATTAAATAGATGACAAAGCTGGCAACATGTACGTTTAATACGAGTCCGTTCCGAAACTGAGTCCGGAGTATTGGGATAACTGTCAATCATGAACTAAATTATCTTCTTAAGAAACAAATATATAAACAAACAAAAATGGGAAAACTGATCGTCAGTTGGTTATTAACTTCCATAAAACAGCTATACACCAACTATTTTTCATTGCATAAAAATGTGTCGAAGTTTCGAGCTGTGATTTCTGAACGTACCTACTTTATAATGTCACGAATTTGGTTTATTTTGTTGGCTGCATTGAATGTCATTTTGGTGTGTTGGCTTCATTGAGTGTCATTTTGGTTTGTTGGCTGCATTGAATGTCATTTTGGTTTGTTGGCTGCATTGAGTATCATTTTGGTTTGTTGGCTGCATTGAATGTGATTTAGGTTTGTTGGCTGCATTGAATATCATTTTGGTTTGATGGCTGCATTGAGTGTTATAAAAGCATTTTTTTAGGTAAAGGTATCTAGCCATACAGCCAAATCCGGTCCGTTTGACTAATCCCTTTATCCCGATTCTTTCCTCGTTCTTTCATTGATGTCGGTTAGGCAATCGTTTGATATTAGTCCAAACCATCAGTCTGGTAATATTGACGCGAAACTGACCATCTAACCCACGGATTGATAGATTGGACGGATGGATTTCTGAATATTTTGATTTTTTCGTCAGTCTTAGTGAGATTGACGTCAGATTAATGGTGTGACTGCGTTCATCAGTCACGCGTCACTAGTGATGAGAACCGATTATCGGTTTTATGAATTATAAATAATTGATGCGTATCCGAACATACTTGACTAGAGGTACTTGAAATCAGCTTTCCATGACTATAAAAGATCTGGCTTAAAAGCGTTCCTACCACATCTAGGCATTGCGTTAGCCTTGGAAAAAAGACTACGTTGGTCTACTTTGTCTATGAATTATTAATCATAGACAGGGTAGACCAGCGTCTTTTTTTAAAATTATTTTTTGCACTGTAATGAAAATAATTATACCTATGTAAATATCTAGCTGGGAACAACACGGCACAAGTTATTTTGCAGATCACGACAAAAAATGTGGAATGGTAAACGAATGGAAACGTCGTGGAAAACGTCAAATGATATGTCATTGACAGTGGCAGCCATCTTTATTTTTAGGGTAAGTGTTGCCTATAATATAACGTTTAATGCATTTCTACACAAAAACTAAGCCAAAATATACCAAAATGATCATTAAACCACTTTTATATAATATTGACATTTCATGATTATATGTGTACAAGGTCCAGGCCGGGGCTCCATACATTCGTGAAACGTCTCATTTGAAAAAAAAAATTCGCGATTACAATACTTCACTGGAGTCGAGAAAGTAAAAATAGCCTATATTTGGTTAAAAAGTTACATAAAATCAAAACTGACTCCCAAACTAGTCAAGGTGTATTTCAGGAGTCAGTGCCTTACCCATAGAAATAGAAATTTAACGAACCACCACGTAGCGAGCGGGAGAGTAGCGAGCTTTTTCTGTGTTCTGTGGCTTTACCCATTTTCTGATAGGTAGGTACAAAAAATTAGATTACAAAATGACCAGTAAAACAATAAAAACGAAGTGTGACTTGGTAGAGTCATAAGTACCTAGTTACTGAAGTTTTTGATATACATACATTTTATTTTGTGTAATTATTATTATTATTATATATTGAATTCTTAAATGGTCTACAGAGTTTGTCTCCAACACACCAAAAAGTCATACATTAATAATACATATTAAATAAATTATTGTAATACATTAATGTAATTAGTAATGAAGACTTTTGTAATGAAAACTTTTTTTTAGTAATGAAGACTTTTGGCGCCAGGTACCTATCTGTGTTTGTGCAAAGCTACTTCTTGTTGCTGGAATTTGACATCGAAATACGCTTTTAATAAAGGCGGGTATTTTTGGAATAGTGAGGTATTCTGCGTACCAACTATCGGAGAACAAAACAATTTGAACTGTGAGAACACTGCATGCACCCCCAAGAGCAAAATTACAGTAGTTGAATAGATTTTGAAATAGGTAGCTCAAGTAGGTTTGGATACAGAGCGTCAGTCTGCATCTTCCTTCAAACATTTAAACGAGAATTATGCTTCCTAACTCGACCCGATACCAGAGACATGTCCGAGTTCCATTTTAAGTTTTCATCAATGAGTAGGTACCTACATACATGGTATTTATTAGAATGTGTGCGAGCACTGAGGTCTCTTACATGCGTATAAACGTAATTACCCATGGATACGTGCAAAAGTACCTACATACATTTTCGGCTGGACTTCAACTTCATTGCGAAAGGAATACGACACACGGAGGGCGCGCATGCGCGGCGGTGGCCGGCCGGGGCAGGCAGGGGCAGGCAGGGCGGGCAGGGGGCTGCTCTAGTGTTTCAGCCGGCGACTCGGCGTGCCGCCGGCGCTCGCACAGTCTCGCTTGTGACATGAAAGGGCGCGATCCTACACACGCATCACGGTGCTTCGAGAAATGCATCACCATGAACAGCCGCCAGGGAATGCATGTAATGGTAAGCTGCACCATGCCTACCTTAATAGTAATATCTCCTTTTGTTAATTAATACTAATAGGTACGACTGCTTGACTGTGATGATTTTTGTGACAAAAATTTTTAAACCCCAGGTTGATGTAGGTACTGTCCTTTCACCTTACAGTACCTTTGCAATAAACCGTCCTTTTATCAAATGTCTGATTTATGGAAAGTTCTACGGTAAAGGATAGGCAACCAAGATAGGTAACTCCGGCGAGTTATGTACTACCACAAGATATGATTAATTGTTAGTAGAGATGAAATATGTTTCAACAGAAGTAGGTATATATAATATAGGTAGGTGATATTTCAATGTTTGTGAAAACAGAATCATGCTAAGTAAGCTAGTTCTGAAAGTGTTGGGGTTGGCTCGTTCAAGGTCACCCGCGGCGGGCGAACCCGCCCCACTCGCCGGCCGCCGGCCGCCCAGCCCAGGTCGCCCGCCCCCGCAGTATATACCTACCTAGTCACTGACAATACAACCTACACGATTTACAAATTAAACCATATTCATGTTAATTTACTGGATATACTGGTTGACAGTAGGTACCTAAAGAATACGTTCATTCCACATTCTTTTTCTCCTGATATGTATTTAAATTAAGTTGAATATTGTAGTAGGTAGGTATCTAATTACTTACCTAAATATTGACGCGAAAGATTGGTACAATAAGCGGGGCCAATTTCTCTTCTCTTTTATAGATAGAGCCGTACCTATACAGAAAAAAAAATTAACCTGTAGGTGACTCTACTATGTGCTGTAATACAGGTTACTTTATTGGGCCATAAAAAATAAAATATAAATAGGTATAGCCATAAAAAAACATATCCGTCACGCAAAAGGCTTTCAACAGTGAGGCCTGGCATCATACATTCGGTAGGTAGGTACCTACTATATAAGTAGGTAGTCATACTCATACTGACTGTGATGTGACAATTTTTTTTAATAGGGTCATATTATTTCCAAGCGGGCTGGGTCTGTTGCCGTAGGTGAAAGAAGCAGAATTACCTACTTAAGCGTAAATAAAAATACTTAGGTACTTACTAAGCAACTACGTTGTATAAATGTACCCAGTGTATGTACTTACATGCAATAAAATAGTTTAACGTAAAGAAGAGAATTTTGAGACCTAAATATCCACTTTTAGCCACGCGTGTAAAAATTAAATTGCGGTCTCCGTCTCGACTGACGACACTAACATTGTTAAATAATTGTATTGGTGTCATCGCACCGAACCGAACTAATAGCTGATGTTAACATGCTCGCAAATACATTTAGTTTACAAGGTATGTAGGTATTTATTTAGCTCTGTATTAATGTCTATAAAATAGAAAATGAGGTTTGGAGGTACCTAGTCTACGTAATCTGATGCGATAGGATTTACGGTCAGCTACTGCTTTTAGCACCGCAGCCAAGCAAAGATTCATGCTTTTGAGTAGGTATTTTCGTAAGTTTTGACAATAGAGTGTTTATGCACCGCGATTGGTTATAAGATTGATTGCCTTTAATTTTGTAATAGATCAAATCATTATTCTGTAACATCACATAGCTACATACCTAGCTAGCTAGCTAACCTACCACTTTTCAAATCGAGCTGTGAACATGCGCCGCGCCTGTAACAATCAGCCAAATGGCTATCTTTGTCAATTAAAATACCTAGTTATTATTCTTCCCAGATGAAGTCTTAACAAATGTGATTTGCGAATGGATACAATTACATAGATCATGATTATAATGATATTTTGGCATATGTCCTAATGAGGTTTAATTTACGTCCCGTTGCATCCCCCCACTGCTGGTCCAATTATTCGTATCTATGTGGGTAGGTACCTACTTACTAATAAAAAAGAATTGTCGAGAAAGTTCAGTGCGGACCGCCGTACACTTTATTTTCTATGTATTTTTAACTCCTTTTTTTCGTTCATAATAAATTAACCCAATTCGTAAATTTTCTACACAGGAAATAAATTGTACGGCGGTCCGCACTGAACTTTCTCGACAATTCTTTTTTATTTTATTTTTTAAAGAAAGGAAGAGTAAACTCATGCTCATCATTCTTCATTTTCTTAATAATAATTTTTTTTATACAATTTTGTATAGATGTTTTTTAAATTATACTTGTATAGTTATAAAATAATGTTGTGTGACCAAATATATACTTAGTACTACATGACAATTCAATAGCTCCAACCATTTCTGAGTAATTGTAAGTTTCAAATTCAGCTGTAGTACCATACAAACTAGATTTTTCCCAGACCAATGGGTACTAACTACTGTCATATAAAAGACAAACATAAGCAACTACGACGTGCAAAGTTTCATCAAAATATGTTAGAGCTGTTATTTTAAAATCACTTTTTGTTGTAAGTTCAACTCATTTGGTCTCAATCGGACCAAAGGTTGTCTGGAAGAAATCGCTTTTAGCGATAAGACCGCCTAGATGTACCTTCTTAGTCTACTACTGTATTGTTGTGTTCTGTTTTTTTTTAATTATGTGCAAAAGAGTATTGAATTGAATAGCCTCCGCGAGGGACGGACCGAAGGACGGACGGAATTGAGTTGTGGTTTTTCGGTATGTGTTATCGATATAAGTATATATTTTTAATATTTATATATTTTATATTCATACCTATACACTTAGAACACATTTTCGCGAAAATTGGGAAAAAACTTTTTTTTCGCGATTGGAATACCTACTCTCCTACGGCATTGGGATACGAGAAAGTAAAAATCTACTTACTTACCTTCTATACCTGCCATCAGTGAAAGTATTGTATGTTGCTGAGTTGCAACATATAGTTCCCAAAGTATTTTGATAATCGGTCCGGTAATTTTGAGATCAGCTCGTAGATATACAATCAAATAAACTTTAGGTAGGTAGGTACATAAAGCTAGGATCTCTTTCCGTAGGTACATAAAGCTAGGATCTCTTTCCTTTTCTGCCCACTGTGTCTCTTTGGTGCGCCCGCGGAGTAGCTAAATTCGAACCTTTCTGTTTTTCTATTAATTAGCGTAGATGCAGATAAAACGTTTACACAAGAAATCCTAGTAATTATTTCATTTCATTAGTCCTATATGTTTGGATGCTTGTTACTCTTTCACGCAAAAACTGGAACAGGTTTTGATGAAACTTTACATTAAGCAATACAGATTATACATCAGAGAAATTCATAGGCTGTAGGTAGGTACCTCGGGAAAAAACAGCTAGTGGTGCATAAATACGAAACTTGCTCTTCTCCTATCAAGCCTTGTTATTGTGTGTCATGTCAGTTATTGTTGCACCCATCTTACATTGAGTTACGTTACGATCTTCTAAGTACATACCACCACTCGATAATCGTCCGATAAATACCTTTATCTTTATATGTATACGGTGGGTACCCCTATCCTGTATACATGAAAAAAAAATTCTAAATCAGGCTGATTATTTATCAGTGTTGCTTGCACAGAATCGATTTCCACTAAGTATTCTTAAGTAGGCTTGTATGTTGCGTCAGCAGAAATAGGTAAACCGACCTCTCCTTACTGACTCACTTTGGTTGGTTGTAAATGTAACGTATTATTTTGTTACATCAGATTTTAAATTAATATTAAAGCATGTTACAGGTAGCTAAGAATAAACGTAGTAGATTAGTTATCTGTAAGGTAGATGAATCGAAGTGGGACGATTCGAGTGATTTAGTAGGTACTTGCCTTCCACTATCAATGATATTAGCTAACCAATTTGAAACTTATTTAAGACAAAATAAGACTCAAAACTTCCCCAAAAATTACTAGGTACTGGATTTATTAGGTACAAATTAGAAAAAAAAATACCCAGCTTCACATAAATATTTACTACCATTATAATAGTTAATTATTAAAACATGAACCATCACGTACTTTTACCGGTCCGTTCTGTAGCAGAGGAAAAAAAAATCGATATTGTAAACCGAATTGAAAAATCCTTCCTGTGATATTGTTCTTCTGGGCACAAAGATCCCACGCCTATGCTCTCGTGCGTGACGCATGCGTGGAATGTATTGATTCTGACGCTGCTGCTGGTCTCGCGGTGCTCACAAGATTTGCCGCTGCCGAGATAGATGATAATGAACTTGAATTTGGCTGACGTCATTTCATTAAAGATTGCCGCTCCGCTTACTTTCCACTTTTTATTAAACATAATTGTCAAGTGTATGACCAGCAGTAGTATTGATAGGTATACCTATAATAGTTTTGGGTAAGATGATTAGTAGGTGTTAACGATCTTAATTTTACTGTTTTATATTATCATATTGTTTTATTTTATAACAATCTCTCTTTTTGCGCCTACCACTAATTTATCTGCATGACCCAATGTCAGCTGGTAGAGAATGCCATTGGCATTAAGTTCGCCTTTTGTACAATTTAGTGCAATAAAGTTTTAAATAAATAAATAAATTTTGCTTTTATAGTAGGTTAACATCAAAAGAACTATTACAAGAAACAAATGGCTAATGAAATACCCACACTACCTATCACTATACACGTAACAACTTTGCGCCCGCGTAGAACTCTCCAGCCTTTTTTTGGATTCCTCTTTTGTTTCTAATCTTTTTGTTGTAGCTTGTTAATTAATACGCAACAACTTTCCTGGAGATACCCTCCTTTAATTAATCAGCACAGCCCATGACACAGTAAGTACAGTTTTTTTCCTGTAATTTTTCTATCAGTGACAGGAAATTTAACAAAGGTAGAAGGAATGTTCAAAATTTTAGCTCAATAGTTTTCCAGTTATACAGCGGACAGAAAGCCGCGTATTTGTTTTGCCGGAACCTTAAAAAACGTATATTTATTCAGCAAAAACTGCCAGCCGAAATGACCAACTTTAGACGTCACATGGCACTGCTACAGTAATTTGATTGACAACAAGTCATTAACTCAATAACGTTTTCACACAATCTTTTTGGTTTTAGTACGCTCATAGTGAGTCAATAATTTTAGCGCGTTACGCCTTCATGAGACAGACCTTTTAGTCAGATACCTAGACACAATTATGCTTGTTATTGTGGCTGATGGCTTTGTAAAACAATTAATTAAGGCAGGGCAGCCCTGTGCGAATATGACCTTCATTAGTTCTATCTACATAAGAGGAATGATATCAATGAAGCGTGTGGTATACGTACGTACCTCTTGTGGTCGCCATCGCCAATGGCATCTCGACGTTAATTGACTTTGTGCTCAAACAGTACAGTGCTCGTTGTTAAGCTAATTTACTGCAGATAGGTACATGTAAGTACCAACTGCAAATTGAAAAAACCGGACCAGTGCGAGTAGCACTCGCGCCCTGAGGGTTCCGTCCAAACTTAATTAAAGAAATAATTAGAAAATCGTTAATAAAATTTCATAAGTAAAGTTAAGTTTGTTGGTACAAGAAAAAAAGTTCGCGTAGTGTCAGTTGTACCATTTTTTATACAATTACAAGTTTACCTTTACTTGTAGAAGTACCCTGGAAGTACCCCATAGGTTTTTATTACCAAGATACTCAAAAATGCGGCAAAATCGGCCATATCTTCTGACTGCGTTGACTTAGAAGTCTGGTTTTTTCACAGCTTCAAGGGACTGCAGATCTGAGTATTTGATATTAATTTCAACTTGTTACCTCTACGCGTTCCTGAGAAAAATGGTTTTGACAGACGGACAACGGAGGTTTCCTTTTTTCTCTTTTGAGGTACGGAACCCTAAAAATACCCACGATAGATAATAAATTAATGTAATCCCTTTAAAAACTAAACATGAATCGTAAATTAAAATAAAAACTCTCGCTCGAGGCTCCGCACCGCTGGGAGCGTGCCCAGAAGACTGGCGGCATTAGCGAGGCTGATCCTCTGAGCGTAGTAATGCTGTGAAAATAAAACTATTTGGGTTGTGGCTCTATCTCAGCAGAGTGAACGACTCTGATCTTAGTCCGCAATGATCAATGAGCACCACCACACTCGGACCTTTGCTCTCCGCATCCCAGCGGCTTTCGGACATGTTAGGTTTGTAGGTCCGTCATATAAGTATGTGATTAATTGGATTGGGTACTTAATTAGCATAGTAATACGCGTATATAGGACAAAATTTGCAAATCAGTTTAGCAGTATCGCTGTCAGGTGACGTCGTTCGCAATCTCAGAATAGCTGACCGTCCAAAATCTAATTATAATACTTACGTGTCTGTGCATTACTGTTCTTGAATTGTGATATTTCTATCGGGTAAAAAAACCTAATTGATTCGATTTTCACCTACTCCGGATTATTAGGATATTTGTTCCTTGTGTTACGTATTACGACATCCGACGTGTCCGGTTTATGATTTCTCATTAGGTCACAGCCAGAGATAAAATAAGCATTCGCAAACAATGTTTACGTATGCTACCAGGTAGGTATAATTGTAGGTAGGTCTTGTTCTTGGAGTTTAGCACGTTTTGCTTAGTTAAGGTATATTTTATGTACATAGGTACTAAATATACCTAGCAAAATATATGCAATGTTTGTGGGTCAACTCTTACTGTTGTAAAATCGGTAAGTATGTATGTGCATAGGTAGTTTATTATTATCTCAGCCCGAAGACGTCCACTGTTGGACTAAAAGACCTCCCCCAAAAATCTTTACAATGACCCGTCATGCGCTGTAACTTCGTTGGTAATAGAAAAATTACCTTTTTTGTGATATAACTAGAAATTTACAGTTTTCGAATTTTTTGCTTAATTTGTGCTATAAGACCTTGCTTCTTCCCAAATTTTCTAGGTCAACGGGAAGTTTTGATTACCAAAATACTCTAAAATACGGCAAAATCGGCCATTCAATGTGCCTCTTTGCTTTGCAAATCTTGTAATAAACATATATTGGATATGGTGTTCTATGCTTATACGTCGATACATATAGATGCCTACCTAGGTGCTATAGTTAACATCTACTAAGTTTCCAGGTAAAATTTATGACCGCGCTTAAACTATACATAGATACCAAACCAATACTAACTGACTATATACGAGTAATCTATCTACTTATTCTGATGCGGAAGATATCTGCTAACTATATCAGAGGCATCGTGCAGTACAAAAGTAAAAGTAAGTTCTGGAAGGAGAGGGAAGGTCACTTGAAGGACGGGCAACTCCTTCGTGAGGGCGCCTCAGTGTCTCCGACTTTATTATAAGTAGGTAGTCAGCGCTGCTTCACCCCTAAACCACAGATTAAATAAGTTCCTTGCCCTGAACATACATAAAAGTAGGTACATTTAGTTCGAAGGCAACTGACCCCAGATTCACTTAAATATTGAAACGAATTACCTTTCACTCCACCTAATTTAATCAGTCACTTTGAAGTGACAAGAGGGAGGTGAAACAATGTACTGTTAATTTTTTTTTAAAAATTTATGTTTTGGGTACTTCATAATTTACTTCTACACGACGGTTGTAAACTGTCGGCCAAAAAAGTAGTGTACCACCCCAAGGTTGACTTTAGTTTGCACGTCGTAAAACAGTAAGGGCTATTATCACTGTCAAAACAATTATGTAATGCTGTCCTTTTTGCAATGTTTTTGACAACTAAAAACTTGTCAAAACTGATACACCACTGTCTTGACCATGAATGAATGAATCCTAACTCTATGGTCTTGACCGACTGTACAATTACAAGACTGATTTCGATCTGTAATGTAATGTACCTCTGCATTCATTACACTAATTGCATACAATGTATTTAGGTAATAGCGATCATTCCTACGACCAGAGTGAACAAGAGTACGGTAACTCAGAACAACCGCTCTGAAACGCACGCACACATGCGCAGTGTTCACCAACACTAGCACACAGAGATAATCCCGCGGAAGTAGAACTTAGCCCATAGCTTGCGACGCGCTTATCTTTGTGTGCCAGTGTAGGTGAACACTGCGTTTGTGTGCGAGCGTTTCAGAGCGGTTGTTCTGAGTTACCGCACTCTCGTTCACTCTGCTAACGACCCCACCTTTGATCTCCCACACTATTGGCCGAGCGAGATACATTGTGCACTGGACCGTGATGATGGCAGGTCTCTGGTATGTACACTACAAATACACAATGCAAAGATCGTTCGCTATTTAAACGACATCATTATCAAATGGATCTGTTTACTATTTATTTTTGCCACGTCTCTGTCGGTGAGCAGTAAGGTTGAATTTCGATGTAACAAGAACTTTATACGACTGCCTTTTCAATTGCAAGTTTCCGTAATAAAGGCCGGGTCAAACCGAATGCAGCACGGCGCATCACAGCACGGCTTATGACGTTGTAAATGTATGGAATATTATGGGAGAGGACACTCACACGCACGATGTTGCACAGCGCTGCGCAGCTACGCGCGTATCCGTGCGTCAAGTCACGCAGAGACAACCCGAGCGCGACGTGCTACGCAACGCGCTGCGCTGCAACGCTCTGCGCTGCACCGCATACGTTGACCCGGCCTTAAGATGCGAGGTGGTCGGTAGCTGGAATTGTATCGCGCGCCAAGTAATTTGCCGCGTGTGAATAGGCTCGCTTATAATCCGAATCCGGGGCTGCTTACTTGCGACCACACGCATTAATAAGGGTGAGCGCACACCTGACGGTAAGCAGCGCGGCGGACTTTACGCGTACAATTAATAAATTCAAGTTTAAAACGGAACACGGGTCGCTATGAAACCTCACGTTTGTCTCCTCTCCGGGATAAATAAACCCAAAACTAGGTAATCGTGTCAGTGTTAGCCTTTTAAAATGTGCATACCCTACTCTGTTTATTCAGCACTCTGGTATAATACAATGCTCGCTTGTGAACCTGACGTTTTTGAGATAATAAAACAATCACCCTCTCTCTCTCCGAATCTTAGTGTTTTGTTGTGCCTGTGTATCCACATACTAACAGGTAGGTATACTTGATACATACATACATGTTATACTATCAGGACCTATAACAACTCGTATCTTGTACTTGTTAATGAGGCGAAAGTGTCATTGACGTTGATAAGCGCTTGATATGACAAGGGCGGCGAAAGCTCAAGTATCGGAACTCGCGCGCCCATTGATCTGTGGGCGGGCGGGGCGGCGAGGGCGGGCGGCGGGACGCGGGCTGCCCACGTGCTCGCTCGCGCCGGGAATAGACAGTACGTCCTGTGCCGCCGCGCCCCGACCACATCCACCGCAATATTCTCATACCACGAAAACTTTATTCGAAATTCAAGCACTCTCAGACCCAATAGCAACCATAATTCCGTATACTAAAATTTTCTGTTTCAATCAGGTTTCAATAGTTGATTGCTCGAAGTTTGTGACACTTCCACGCGTTCGAGATTTCAGAGTTGCGTTTCTAATTTATTTTCTAATATTCGGCATTTCTTTGACAAACGTAAGCAAATTACTTCCGCTGTAATAAAACGCACGTACGTGGTTAATGTGTAAACTATTGTTTCTATTTCTTAGTGAAGTGCTATAGTTTGACATTGATTCGGAAGGATTGACTGGCTGTGGGCGTCTGGTAACGGGCGGCGACGCGGAATTTATTTGAATTAAGAATAGTATTTGGCTCGTGACGACGGCACTGAGCTTAGAGCGCGAACGCAGCAGCAAATAGGCGTCGCGGAGGGCGCCGGCGCCGGCGGCGGCGGTGGTGGTGCGGCGGGGGGGCGGGAGGGGGTGTGAAGGCGTCGCGGGACGCATGTGCGATGCGATGCGCGACAAGCTCGCCGGCCTGCTGCGCGGCTCGGTGCGTGCGCCCGCGCCCGCGCACAACACGGACAAGTTGCACAACCACATCTCGCCAGTGCTCGTGTTCCCAGATGAAGGTACTACTCGTGTATACATTTACTCCCAGTTATTTGTCTTCTCAAACATGCTATATAAACGTCTACTATTAGATGGACATCAATTTTAAATTTTTGAAAAAAATGTTTCATTAAATAATAATACATAACAAGTATATTAAATGACTATTTATCTTCGTCATCACCAGCCTGTTAACGTTCAGTGCTGGACGTGGCCTTAATTCTCCAACAGGCGGCATCGTCGTTCGCTCCGCGCACTTACTTGAATGTGTAGCAGCTTTCCAAATATGCCTAAAGAGCTATGTTGTAAGCTAAGGCGTCTCTTCTCTGCGGAGTAGAGACGCCTTAGCTCAGACTTATAAGCAACTGGCTGTTACCGCGACTTCGCCCGCGTAGAATAAGTTCCCCGCCCAACCTAACCAACCCAACCTTGCAGAAGAACGAAACTATCCAACAATTAATACTTCATTCGAATCAATGGTTTTGAAGAAGAACAACAACTCCATTTATAAACTTTCGTGACATACACACGCTTTAGCTAATGTGTACTATATTGTGCTTTCGTCATTGCAAGTTTGTAGGTATAATCCTACTAATATTATAAAGGCGAAAGTTTGTAAGGATGTGAGGATGGATGTGAGGATGTTTATTACTCTTTCACGCAAAAACTACCGAACAGATTTTGATGAAACTTGGTACAGTGATAGCTTATATCCTAGAATAACATATAGGCTACTTTTTAATGCGGCCAAAGCCGCGGGGCGTCCGCTAATACCCCCTAAGCAATAAAACACCTACATAGAGGGCGCTGTTTCACAATGTACACGGGAAAAACTTATTTACGCGGGCGAAGCCGCGGGAAAAAGCTAGTTTGAATATAAATTAACTAGTTGTTGTGCGGCTGCTACAAGCAGGAGGAAAACTGATAAAATTTTATTTGTCTCTCGTTTATTGTACCTACCTAGTTTGTTCATGATTGCAGTCCTCGGAATTGCAGCTTGAGTCATGCAAAGTATAATACGTTTCAGCACATAATGCTCGTATATAATAGTACCAGTGTTTCAGTTATTAATATAGTAAATCCCTATTCATTATTTTTCCGTATAATAATGTGAAAATACTTCGTCGGTCTTTGATTTGTCGATTTAGTAGCAAACCTATTATATAGGTATTAGTTAATCGAAGCCATACTACATTTAAATTTGGGTTATTGTCATCAATAAGTACCTAGTCATCATCATCATCATTGCATTCGTATCATGAGAGTTGCGAAACCTGCATTTACTGATACCCCGAGAAAACTCAATCACTATACAATACACATTATTATTACACGGTTAAATATCGTGTACCCACCAACTTAAATGTATTTATGTACCTTACCTTATGGTCGTATAGGTATATAGATACGTAAAAAAATAACACATTACCTAGGAACCTACGAAAAGGTATTTTTGTGTAATAAATATTGTTTACTGTCAAAATTATACATTGCTGTGTGAAAAATAAATATTTCACGGTTCTTAACATATTTAATGTGTTGCGCAAACCTGCATACGTAACCATAACTTTTGTTAGACTCCGGTGTAGGCACGATCGATGGCACGTGATGGCCTAAACTTGTGCGTCATACATATAGCAGCCATCCAAGAAAAGTTTATACTTTACTTACATAAATCTTTTCTGCAAGATTTTTCTTTTACTTTTCGTGATTTTATGACTGTGAAAAATTAAACTTCTGCTGTTATCCACACATAAAGTATAAGTATAGCTTTTTCTACAACAAATCTGAACATGTTTAGTGAGTTTGCAAGTTTGATGTCTCGCATTACCTTTCAATTCCCGTATTATTTTTCCCACCATTGCCAGGCAATTTTACTACATGTATAATGTTCCAAGAATCAACTCAATCGATCCAATCTTTTTAAATTAGAGTTACCCGGGGGGAGGATATACAGACGGACAAAATACCTCCGCTATATAAGGGTAGGTATTGTAATCCGTTTTGACAAGTTTATTAGACTCCAAGCTTATACCGAAGTATATTTTTTCAAACTATTGAAATGAGCTATATTATATAGGGTGTTTGTTTGTGGCTATTTTAATGTGAGGCTGGTGTACCTACGGCGGCGTACGTGATGTGGAGCACCCAGCATGTTTTGATACCTCGCGTCCGGTGTGTCATGTCACGTGACTCTTTTACATTCGCGCGTCATCAAAATGAAAACTGCGGCGAGCGTCTGAATAACAATAGAAAAACTAACCACATTCCTCAATGTTGAAACAACAACCAGACCTTGTTGATAGGATACTAGACATAACCTATTACCTTATCATGCCGCCAAAGACAAACAAAGTATGCAACAGTATGAGCATGAGCATCGGTGACAGATGGCCACTTTTAATCAAGTGGGATACCTAATTGCCCGTTCGCCACTCAGTTCTTGGTCTTGGGTATCTACGAGTACGTTACATACCTAGTTAGTATAGATACTCTACTCATAAGTTGATATCACTAACAATGACGTAAATCTCATTATGTGTTCACTTGAAATGTTAATCTTGAAGCATTCTCTATTCGTTCGTACAGTCGACGGCAAGTCTGTGGTAACACTGACCTTGAGCTGGCCTAGCCTATTAGAGAGTTTACTATAATATGAAAGACCAGTTTATACTGGTTTTGTGTCCACTGATCGTATACCTACTAAGTTTAATTTAAGATACTTTGTTACCTAAAAGGAATAGATTCTGATTAGGTATTGACCCTTTCGATTGGTATCATAAAACTACATGATGCGTTTTTCCCCCATTTTTCCGGTTCGATTCCCGGCTCAGATACCCAGGTGGTTTCTTAAAAATAATTAAATGCAGTTCTACTTATTTTAGAAATTAAAGGAATTGTTTCCTTTCAGTAAAATTTGCCATCATCAATATTTAGGGTACCTATACTATCCCTCCAACTACCGCCTATAATTTCCGTTCTGTATATTATACAGTTAATGTAGGTATACATACTATACATACAGGTGTGCATTTAGTCACCTGCCATAGTTAACTATAGGTAGGTACCTAATTCTGACCAATGTATATAGTGGTACATTTAAAAGTTTTGAAATAAGTAGTTGGTATAAAATCTGGCATAATTTATATTAATAATTTAAAATATCTTATTATCGAAATACTCATTTGGACCCAACCTGTATTATTCAATTCATACCGAAAGCTGTACCTAACTGCTCTCCTTGAGTCTATAAATAAGGAAATTAATTGCCATAACGTTCAATTTGTCGCGTTATACATAGGTACATACAGTATGTCGATTATCCTCGAGCTATAGGTATTCTGGCAGCCGGCACTGTGATAATATTACAAATACGCAACACTATAATGTAGCAGTTGGCATGCAACCTAAGGTTCTGGCTGTTGTCTGTACATTATTGTTTTGATTACAAATATGACTCAGTGTGACTTGTTTTAGGTACTTACACCTGTCAAGGAGGTGTGTTAAAAGAGAGTTGATAGCACAGAGCACAGAATGCGCAAGCGCGGGGATCGCGGCGCCATCGCCACGGGGCGGTCGGTGTCATAAACTTCTAACCTCCTTGGTTTATAGTTTTATGTGTAGGTACCTATTTATTTTGCATGTATCGACTTTTAACATCATCTTTGTGTCCTAATAATAATACCTACTAATAAAAAAAAATTGTGCTGGTCTAAAATATTCTCAGAAAAAATACAGAAAATAGTGTTTAAAATAAAAAAATGTTGATTTCTAGTTTTAAAAAAAATCAAGCGCGTTGATCAAGCGTTTCTGATTTTGTTGTCGTGCTTTCTAATTTACTTAGGTAGGTAGGTACCTATTTTGATAAACAAAGAACAAATTAGAACAAATTACTACCAGGTATACTCAACTTGTTGTCATAAAAGAAAACCTTACTAATAGACAGTATTCACATTGTATTTATTTAAGTACCTACCTATATAGGTAGTTGTTAGAAGATACGCAGCAAGCTTACAACATGAGGGAGTCCTCGCTACGTAGGCTGGCCCGTTTCGAGGTCCACCGAAACAAATTAAGACGCAGGATAGTCTCGCTCGCAACAAAAAAATTAATTATTTGATCATTCTAGACCATTTAGTAGAGAAATTAAATTAGAGTTACCTACTTATATCCAACAAGTTGTTAAAATGTATGTGTCCAGTGGTGAATTGTATAGGTTAGTTTGTGTGAGCGAGCGTGTGTAGTGTCGGTATTATATATAATTATTATTATTCGGTATTATTATAGATATAGAAATGTGTTTATTTGTATTTGTAGGAGGTTCGTTGAGTACCTGTCGTATACAAGTATTAGCCGTAAGGCTAATATTGATTGAACAGAACACGTCTTGCAATTGCTACTATAATCGATTCTAGGTTATATAGCCGTGAAAACTATGTTTCCGCAAAAATAGAATTGACAAAGACCCTGGCAGAAAGTAGGTATACCTACTCAATTAATAACGCTAGTTGGTAATCAATACTGCTGAGCCACACGTCATTCAATCGATTTTCCTGGCTGCTATTTGAGTAAGGCCGTCGCCGATTTAAATAATAAAAAAATATTTTACAAATTATTAATTCTTAATGATTAATTCTTATCTAAATACCTATCAAGTTTATTTATAAAATTATTGTGCCAAATTGAATCATCAAACAACCTACCTAGGCTCATTGTTGTTGGCAAATACGTTTGTGTGTTTTGTTGTTGATCCCGATGAGAGAATTAGAATAAAATTTATGTGATGTCGCAGAATTTGAAGACATTTGTTCTATTTTAGTAGCTACCTAAGCTGAACTGTTCGTGTGATGGAACACAACAGACTTCTATTTAATCCGTTGCTCGAACAAAAATGAGCACGCGCTTCGTTTCGCGTCCTATTGACATACGAGAGCATAGTTCCACTAGAAAACGTGGATGTCTAAACAAAACCACAATACACACATTAAAATTCGGCTTAGTGTGTATTGTGTGTGACAAAACCATCCCAACTAATAACAATTTATGAACGTACAGACCATTATGTTTTTATTCCTACAACGTTTCAATTAGCCGCATAAACTTTACGTGCGGGGGCTGGAAAATAGCGCTCAGGAACAAAATGTTGAATTCTCATATAATGCAATAAGTTAGGGCTAATCTTGAAAACTACTGAACAAATTTTGACGCGGTTTTCACTGAATATATCTTAGGGTTTGAGACAATCTTTTTTTAAATCTCGAATAATCTCGATACGAAATTGCACTCTTTAGTTTTATTTAGTGGTTATATTTGGTTTGTCGGCAGGGAGCGCACGCGAAGGCGGATTGGTATGGCGCGGGTGCTCCGCCGCCGGCTGCGACCCCGAAGACAGCGCGACGGGAGCGCTCGCCGACGGCAACGCCAACCCAGGAGACAAGGTACCTACATCTTGAAAGCCATGCCAATTAGTAGGACACGAATCAGTCTACCTACGTTATAGTCGTAGCTTCGTAGATGCTACGAAGCTACGCTGTGAATATCAAGTGGTCTTGTGTCTGTAGACATTTGTGCTTTTGACCAAGTATCTTATACTCATAGTGTTGGTACCTACTTGACTTGACTGTTTAATATTGAACGGGAACAATGCCTAATATATAGTCTATTGAAACGCTCTGATCTGAATGTAATTATTTCCATAAATATTTTCATTACAGTTCAAATCATTGCTATAACATAATATCGACTATCAATTCATGAGTCATGATGACCTCTGTCACAGATTAGTTCACTGTCTACTTTACGAGACTCTTCTATCAACTTTGATCGATCTCGCTCGAAGGTCTACGATGTAGAGGTCGTCACGCCCACCCCGCCGCGTAGACGTTTGTTTTAGAGTTCCGTAAAATAGTGAGAATCCAAACTATACATTTTTATAAATTTTCTGCATTTAGTATTTTGGAATCATAATCTTTGTTTGCTATACATAAAATAACTCGTTTTACAGGTAGAAATTGTTAAGTCGTTAAGTGAGTGTCAGTAAGAAAGTTGTGCGGTATGGCCGTATTCTTTCATTGTTGAACCACCAATTTCTCTAACGTTATTTGACTACCCCGCTGGTAGAGGTGTCTGTACTCCCGGCAACGTTGTCACTTCTCCTATTACAGCAGTCCTTACCAAGAATTGAGTAAGTAATGTCATTTTAACTTAAACAATTGTTGTTTGCACAGTTGGAGGGGTCGGACACAGCTGCGGACGACCCTGTTCACCTCAAGAGACGGGTGGGACTCTTCAGTGGGGTGGCTCTAATCGTCGGTACCATGATAGGTAAGAGTACTGAATTACTATACACACCTCTTCATGGTGACGAATAATTATTGCAAGTATGCACAGTGTTGGAGTACTGATATTATATTGCTATCAGTGATAGCCTATCGCCTTCCGATCGCCTGAATAGAGATACCTCTCGGATGAATTTTAATAAGATAACGAGATTAATGTATAGTTATCGATTATGACAATAAAGATTATGATTAACTGATAGATAATTAAATTTGTTTTCAGGATCGGGAATATTCGTCTCGCCCTCTGGGCTACTTGAGCGCACCGGCTCAGTGGGCATAAGCTTCATCATATGGATGTCATGCGGTCTGCTGTCACTGCTTGGTAAGGAGTACATTGCAATGTAGACTTGAAGATCTTAAAGGCATGGGTAGTGTATTATAGAAGTCCCACAATAATGGTGGTTCATTTACTTAAATTTCATTACAGCTAGCTGGGGCCGTTACCACTGCCAGATTAAGAATTTATTTGTTTCGCGAATTTTTCTCTTTCTTTTCTATTTTTTTTATGATAGAATAAAACCAATTGTGTGTTAAATAAATTGATCGTAATTCATGGTCCGCACAGGAGCGCTCGCATATGCGGAGTTGGGAACAATGAACACGTCGTCAGGCGCCGAGTACGCATACTTCATGGACGCGTTCGGTGCACCGCCCGCGTTCCTTTTCTCCTGGGTAACTACCCTAATCTTATACACTCACTCCTACTTACCCAATTGATTTGAGCATTGTAAACTCTACTAACAAAACTTTTCGGGACTTTCCTCTTATTTGTGAATACGTGCTATCCTATGAACTGTTACGTTGTTGCAGAGCAACAAACAAACAATTCAACCGACTTGTTGTTATTGTTAGTATAATAAGGATATAAAGTAAGTATCTGCGAAGCAAAAAGCGCATGAGCGAGAAGCCGGCGCGGTGTTTGAACGCTTCCCAATATTGCAGGTATCGACACTGGTGTTGAAGCCTTCGCAAATGGCTATAATCTGCCTCAGCTTCGCCAAGTACGCAGTGGAGCCGTTCGTATCAGAGTGCGAACCGCCGGACGCCCTCGTCAAACTCGTGGCGGTCATAGCTATTGGTGAGTGGAACCCGATGTGTGACGGATGACCCGACAACATTCGGGTATATCGAACAGCCATTATCAATTCAGAGCCGCGACGCTGGAAATGAGCCGTGCGGTGGTGAGTTCCATCACATTATTGAGTTCAGAACTTACCTATTATGTATATTATCATAAGTATTCTGCTTATTATTTATCGGCCACACATTGTATAAAGGTATTTGTAAAAATACTGAACTGCCTATGTTCTGTGTAGGGATCACTTTGTATGTCATTTTAAAACAATGTTAAATAAATGTTATTGTCTATTCTAGTGATGATATTAGCGGTGAACTGCTATAGCGTCAACTTGGCTACCAACGTACAGAACGTCTTCACCGCAGCCAAACTTGTGGCTATCGCTATCATCGTGTGCGGAGGGGCCTACAAACTGATATTAGGTAATAAACACAGTCAGGCTCATCTCATTTTAATACCATATAATACCATAAAATGACATACTCCTTCTTGAAATCATAATCCTTTGAAATCATATTAATAAATATGAGTTTCGTAATATAACCCTAGTTATTCCTTAGAAATCCCAACTAATCTCGTATTGTACGTGTGAATCATGAGTCCCTTGTGTTGCGCCATCATGTATTTATAATGGGATGTAAATATTTGGGTATAGACTGACGGTGGTTGTGTCCGTATGGTGCAGGTAATACGCGACATTTACAGGAGCCCAACTTCGCCAGTAGTACGGCGACTCTGGGCAACATTGCCACCGCGTTCTACACCGGCCTGTGGGCCTACGACGGCTGGAATAATCTCAACTATGTCACAGAGGAGATTAAAAATCCATCCAGGTAAGTCCACTGTTTACACATTAGGTATTAGTCATTTGTAAAAACATTCCCTATCCTGGGGCACAGAACACAGAATAATACTACAGGGTCTAGCAGGATAAATCGCGATGAGTCGCCCCCACAAGTAAGATTCGCTACACCTTAATGATAAGCGACCAAGTAGTTCGTTTTAGTTTTTGCTATCATAGGCCTGGAAAGTACAATGATATAAAGTACTAGGGCCATAGGAGTAACTTGGACGCTGACTGAGAGCTATTTTAAAGCCAGACTAGAGACAAATGTTTACTTAATCCATTACAAGAAATTTGTCCGTTGTAGGAACCTTCCACTAAGTATAGTAATTGGTATACCGCTGGTGACGCTGTGCTACGCGCTGGTGAACGTGTCGTACCTGGCCGTGATGTCCGTCAGCGAGATGGCGGACAGTGAGGCAGTGGCCGTCACCTTCGGCAATCGGCTGCTCGGACCCTTGGCCTGGCTCATGCCCCTGGCAGTCACCATATCCACCTTCGGCTCAGCCAATGGCACATTATTCGTCGCCGGAAGGTAAGAAGATCGCAAAATGGCATTTTTTGTAGACATTGATAGAGCATTCATGCCGTCTAATTTTAGGTCATGTAAGTAGTACGTACTAATTTAGTACTCATTTCAAAAACAATCTTTTGATGGCCATAGAAAAACAAATGGACACAATATGAAATACGAATGATGGACGATGTTTGGATGCTTTTTGTCCGTCTGTTTCTGTCCCCCAATAGAACCAACTAAGTTCAAGTTATTGGCTCAGGCCTGAAATATCCGTTTTCCTAAAATGTATTTTTTCGCAAAATGTCTGCTATTCCAGACTGTGAGCACGTCTTTCGCAAAATGTCAGCTTTTCAATATGACATTATGCAAAAAACGTGATCACATTCTGGAATAGCAGACATTTTGCGAAAAAATACATTTTAGAAAAACGGATATTTCAGGCCAGAGCCAGTTAAGTTAAACTTCGTTGGTCAGACAGAACATACATGTCTGCCAAAATTATGAGAAATTATGGTGCAGATTTTTTTTAAGTAACAAAGAACTTGACGTCATTTTAATTCAACTTTTTTTTCAGGCTATGTTTCGCAGCGTCGCGAGAGGGCCATTTACTGGACATTCTGTCGTACGTACACGTACGCCGCTTCACACCGGCGCCAGGACTTATATTCCATGTAACTACCTCTGCCTATCCTTCGTGTTACATAACAATAACTATGTTCAGTATCGATTGATGTCAACCATGTTCTTTCATTCACAGTCTCTGATAGCGGTAGCGATGGTGTTGTATGGAACAATAGACTCGTTAATCGACTTTTTCTCATTCACCGCATGGATCTTCTATGGCGGCGCTATGTTCGCATTGATAGTTATGAGGTATACTAAACCGCACGCACCACGGCCCTACAAGGTACGTTGACAATTATTGGTTTAGCCTGATGACATGCCTTTTATTATCTTTGTAATACTCGTGGCGTATTCTACATTTCTGCGCCCTGGACGCATAGGTTCATCAAGTGCACAGTTTGCACTTAAATCACCCAAATAGACTACTGTGTAGTAGTCTGTAGTAGTTTTCGAAATCCTTAACAAGCTCAGGCTGGCAGCTAAGGCGGACTCAAAATTTTCCCGCGTATTCTCAGCCGCCCCTTAGCCGAATACGCTATTAGATACAGCGAACTTTATACTTGTGTGCTCGGCCCGAGTATAAAAGTATTCCGATTGTTGCAGGTGCCCATAGTAATACCGTACGCTGTACTGATTGTGTCCACGTACCTGGTGGTCGCGCCCATCATCGACAAGCCCCAGTGGGAGTACCTGTACGCGGCCGCGTTCATATGCGCCGGCCTGCTGGTCTACTTGCCCTTCGTCAAATGGGGCTATTCGCTGCCCTTCATGGGTAAGAACTATCAACATTTTTTGCCAAAATAGCTGCAGAGAAGTTTAGCAACTTAGTTTTTTTAACGCGTGCATTCCTATTTCCTATATATACTTAGATCTTAATGAAATATATGTCAGTCTATTTGCTACGGGTCCCGGGTTCGACCCCAACTAATGAAACTAAAACATATTTGTTTCGCGTCTGTTTGTTGTCGTGTTGTTCTAGCCCACTGACAGCGAGTATTAATTAAAAAGTAGTTTACTTTCGGAAACAAATTACATCTTTAATTATATAGTTACAATACGTTCTCAGCTTCGAAGCAAAAACCATAATTATTAGCTCGATCGAGTATCCCTTTGAAAAATAACATTAGGCCTTTTTTTACAGATAAAATAACAGTTTTCCTGCAGATGGTGCTAGAAGTGGTGCCAACATCAACAACTTTCGAATACTAAAGGAGTCCCTGCTGGACTTTAAAAAGCATTTGTAACAGAATATATTTTGTTGATTCATAGAAAAGCGTCAGTTTCAACAGTTCATTCATCGTAGCTTAGTAATACTATTCATTGAACTACAGGATAAATAATTAAAAGTTAATGTTACAACTGTGGTGGTAGAACCAGCTCTCTCATACATTAAGGTTGTATTTTTCGACTGAAAAAACTTATTCCTTGCCTAAATTGTCCGATTGTTTCCAATTAATCCATCAATTTTGAATTTCGCTTAATGCGTTTTTGTCACGTTGTGGTTATGCATTTGCAAGGAAGTATAACGGCTAGAAGTGCTATTTAATTTTTAAAAATTGTTTCAGGTTAATGCTTTAAACCTTCAATTTTCGAAGTTAGGTTTTGTCTTTAAATCTTTCTGGTGTGGCATAAGTTGAACAAAACAGAAACTAGGCTAAATAATAATAATAAAAAAGTTAAATAGGGCCAGCCAGTCAGTAGTTTTCGGAGAAATATGCAGACGCCTAGATAGATAGATACATACCGTAGCGTAGCATTTTAAACCTCCAATTTGAGACGACTTAACGAAAATTATGTTCGCATTAGCTTAAAGCGTTATTCATAATGGGTGGACAGTAACAGAAAAGTATAATTTCTTATGTACCTCTCTGTTATGGGCAACATCGGTAGATAAAATACAATATGTACAATTAGTGTACTGGAGCAACTAAAAGGCAATATTTTTGTGAATATTAGATAGTAATAAGATCATTTCTCATTTCATTAGTTTGCACGAATCATTCCTGTGGGGCCTGAGCATGCGCGATGCAGCACCTGCCACTCTGTGAAAGGTGCTACTTCATACATAGGGCTACTAGAACACAATGCTACTAGTCTAATTACTAGACACTTAGTAAATACGATACTAGCTCGTCTCGGCAAGCTTCAAGCCCTATACACGTCACTATGAGTGATTGTGCTAAACTCATAGTCCTTAGCTCATCGCCACACAATAGGACAACCTTAGACTTTAACGGTGTCGACAGACGGACTTGCATTTGTACTGCAAGCCAGCATCCAAATTACAGTCTGGATGCTAACCGCAGTATTAACTTATTAAAGTGTAAACAATAGATATATATTTGATATTTGATACTAGCTTATGCCTTGCGACTTCATTCGCATTAAAAGGTATCGTACCTATGTGTTACTAACTTGCCCGCGGCATGTAAATTTGATTTGTAAATTTTTGTTTCCATTCATACCGTCAGTTAAGCCTAAATAACGTATTCCAAAAGTTTTTTTAAATCCCTTCAATGTACAGATTTACTCCCGTTACGATTTTATAAGTAGTATAGTTAAGTAATTAAAATTATGTATGTAATAAAAATTTAAAATATAATTAATTATTTTCTAATAACACGATACTATTTTAATCCAAACTGTAATTTTGCAGCTAGCTTGCATTCCAAATGCAGTCCATCTGTCTACTCCACAAAATCTAGTTATTATGTGTTTGATTTTGATATTATTTTGTTTTTTTAGCCTAACTATACTTATATGGGATATAACACAACACCAAGAAAGCATTATCATTCAAAACTGCTAATAAATATTGTTTTGTAAAAAATACAAGTGTGTGGTTTGTCCTCCGTCACATACAACAAACAATGCTATCCCATTTTATAAAGACTAAAGTGTGTTTTAACAATCAAGATGAATAATTATTAAAGATTTTTGGATGGTTGAATTTTGCGATCGGTAAAATTTGGTCCTATCATTCCTTACCGGGGCAAAACGACGCTGTTCATTGTTTTTTATTGAAGTTATTATTTTTATATAATAATTATGATAATTCCCTGTAATTACTACCTACTTATTATGACAGAAGTGTATAAAAAGTTAAAAGTTCATAAATAAGTAGTTCATCTAAATTATTATTAAAGTGTGGATAAAGACCAAGTTTTAGAAAAGATTTCGGTTTATCATGCAACCACACGTTGCAACTCCTAAGCAAAAATGGGCACACAGTAAAAAGTACACACCTGACGATGTGATATGTTATGGGTAAAACTAATGGTTTTATTTTGTGTACATAAAATATCATAAAATACATACCTATAATATATGTACCTACTTATCTCTTTATGAAAGAGATCAGAATTATTATTGTTGTACTACCATTGAATTGAATGAAGTTTTAATAAAGACAATTAAAATAAACTTCCTTTTATTACGTATTTGACCCGATTCTGAGACATACAAAGCCAACACTAGCGCGGTTGGTAGGCGCAAGGCTCCATTCAAAATTGTACCGCAGGTCGCGCTTTGATCGCGTCTGGGTGATATCCGATTCTGGCTGTCCGGAATACGGATGGAGAAGGTCCGACTTACCAACATTTCTCTCTGATCAGCAGTGATCGGATCTCGGATGCAATGTCACGGGATTTAAGTCAGTTATCTTAACATGGATATAACTTATAATCCCGCGATTCTTACCTACGTGTTACCTACCTTTTTAGGACTCTCTCAAGGGAATCAAAACTAATAGAAAAAAGATCTTAAAGATATAAATGTGAATAATTAAAGCATTATTTTTATTTTACTTTAGTAATGTAAATGGAAAAAACATAATGCTTTTATTACCCAACGTATGTAAAGTATGTTTTAAAAGTATATTTATGTAAAATAAATGACCTATTATAGATAGCGAACATTTTAATTTTGTTTTATAAATAACCCATTTCCCAAAACCCCGGGAAAGCCCGAGTCACATCCATGTTAAGCATATCGTTTGAGGTCATTTACCCCAAATTGCATCCGAGATCCGATCACTGCTGATCAGGCAAGACATTCACACTAGAGATTCAGAAATCTATGAGATCAGAGAGATGTTTGTCAGTTTGGACCTCCTTAGCGAGGGCGCGCACGTGCGATTTCTGAATACGGAATACAGACTCAGAATTCCGTGAACCTAGCGCACACGTTCATTTATCTCAGATGGCTTTGTGAACGCACGTCGATGGAGAACTACTACGCAGTACTACTAGCAACGCGTGGCGCGGTTCCGAATGGAAATTTCTGTACGTGTGCGGCGGTGTATACAAATTGTATGCAAGTGCTGCGGTCCGTAAGACGTCATTAGGTTTTTTTCGATAGGTTTCTCCGAACTCGCGGGCTGGCATTCAAAATGTACGCAGGGAATGTGTTCCGTCCTGGAAAAAAAACGAACGTGTACGCCAGTCATTATATTTTATATTGATTTAATGCATTCGTGTGTCGAACGTGTTCGGAAACCATATGCGGAAACCTCCTCGCTTATTCCCCGGCGGATATCCGGATGGCAAAACGATCTCGAATGTATGTAAACGGCCCCCCTGACTATTTATTTTTGCTCGCAGTGTAGTTATATCCATTTGGGCGTGTTGGTAGCCGATTGTTCCGAAAACAAACAATATGATTTATGTTTAACAATTTATTTCGTCAAAAACAAAGATCACAGATCTTTGAAATTCAATAACCATTTAAAATATTTTGGCGAAATTTGAAACCAGTAAAAAGTTTATTTACAAAATATAAGTCAAGCAATTTAATGTATGTAACGAATTAATGATCATTAAAAATGACAAAAATGTAGTCCATAATCATAATAATATAATGTATGTAAAAGGGACAAGAACAACAAACCTTGGTCTAGTTCTTTTTTAAAAATTCGTTTGTGGTTTATGGGCCAACACAAACGACAAGACTATTTTTAAGCCACAAGACGGTGGCCGGTGGATGGTGGCCACACAGTTTACAAACATCACATATTTTTGTGGACTTTTAATACGCAGTTACTTTTCTTAGAACTGAATAGCAATGACATGGTATGTTTCGCAAATGTTGCCGGCTTTGGGTTTATACTTAATTTTCCCATATTAAAAGTTAATTAATAAATCTGAAAAACCAAGTCGGCAAATGTTTATTATAGTGCTTGTTATGTCTATTATTAAATGTAAGAAAAATCGACTTAAAGTAAGCACCTCTCGTAAAATACACATTTACTCCCAACATACGGTCAGTGTTTTGTAGAAGAGCGAATTTTCAAACACTCTGTATGTATATTCGCCCATTCTACAAGATACCGAACATATGACAAAATTGGTTCATACCGACATCATAAAGTGAGTGAGGCGTGTGTGGGATAACGGTTTAAATTTTCTCTACGCCTGTAAACGTAAACGCAAAAAAATTGCGTCTGTACAGTAAATTTATTTCAATTATGAATCATGTTGATTCTATTAACAATGGAGCAATATTGCATGCAACAAAGCATAAAAACTTTTGTACTGCCACTTTAGAAATTTCAATTCAAAACAGAAGTAAACGCTATACAGAATAATATATTATCTACATTAATTAGTCTACCTATATATCAAAGATTTTATTGCTTCGAGCAGTCTGGCTGCAAAAGGAAATCCATATGCAAAATATTATGATAGCATTCTAATTTTTGATGTTGGTTCTAAAGTTTGAATGTTCAATAACCATCGACATTGCCAGAAAAGTGTAAATGGCGCATAAAAATATTATCTGTAAATTCAAAAAGCTTTTATTATGTACTAGCTGTTGCCCGCGACTTCGTCCGCGTGGATTTTGGAAGTAGGTACCTATCTCTGCTATGTACAGACATACATCGTCTAGTTATAATTTTCCAATGGTAAAATGGATCATTCTAAGTACCTTCACCATAATTTAAGTTATACCATACCTTCAGGAACAAACTATGAACACCGTATCCAATTTGGTGAAGACAGATAAAAATTTAAAAAATTGTTGTTTTCACTTCTATTGCTCATAAGACTTCTCATATCAATTTTTATTATACGTGTGTATTTTTTAACTAATACAGTATGGGCAAAACCAAAACCATAGGAGATACAGGGAAACTGTCTTAGGAACCTTTAGGTATTTTTTCGTGATAACAATTTTGACATAGTAATCGGAGCAGGTGGAGTTCGGGTGGCATGAATGAATAAGTAGTAAGTTCCTAAGTACATTGCACAGTCTGTTTTATAAGAAAATATTTTATTAAATTTGACTAACTTCTGCTGCTTGGATTTTTTTCTTCCGATACAATAAAATGATTCTAACATGAAACTAAGTCGATACGCATTTTTTAAAAATAATAAAATATATTTTTCACTGGCGTTCTATGAGAAAACATTTTATTGAATTTGACTAACTTCTGCTGCTCAGATTTTTTTCTTCCGATATAATGAAGTGATCCCTACATGAAACTGAGTCGAACCGCATTAAAAAAAATATGTGCAAATTGTCTCATTTTTATGGACAACACACGCTTGACCAAAAAATTTCTATGTCATAAGACACTTTCCCTGCATCTCCTATGGTTTCGGACTTGCCTATACTGTCCCAGTTAAAAAAAACACTGATATCTCCTATGTCTATGACATCGTCTTGTTACGTTAAATGATTTATCTGTAAATGACGATAACTTTTTTAGCTGTCATCCGATTTCAATGAAACAAAGCCTATAAGTTGCGCCAGGCTGTGCTTAATCTACATGTGAAAACCGCAAGAAAATCCGTTCAGTAGTTTCGGAGATTAGCGATTACAGACAGACAGAAAGACAGACAGACAGAAAGACAGAAAGACAAAAAAATTTAAAAACGCTTTTTTGTTTTCTGTTACTCTTTTTTTATCGTCCACACTCATTTTTTTATAAATTTATTCAAAGTACAGACACACGGTTTCTACAGATTTATTATAAGTATAGATTTAAAAGTATAAAATGGAAATTAAAAGATTTCCGAAGCCGTCGGTGGAAGGAAAGTAGGTTTTTGAAAAATAGCAAATTTTTTGCCCGATGTCCTTTCATACACATATCGCAGATTGTCTTTTTTGACATCAAAATTAAAAGCGGTCATTTTGGGGAGTAGTCATTGTACGTTCGTAGGCTTAAATCTTATCCAGTAGAATCCAACTATATACAAATACGAGTTTTTTAAAATTGTAGAATTCCTCATGATAGATTTTGAGCGATATCTAGATTTACTTCTGTAGTTTACTTTTCAATTCGATCTTTTTTCGGACTTATAAATGAACTCGTCACATAATAATATGCTAGCGTATGTTTACTGCCATACGCTAGTGGCGCCAGCTGAGTCGAGGTTACAGTTCTATTTCCCATTGTGAAAATATTGCACAATATTATTGCATAAGGTAGCAAAGCGGCTGGATGAAGAAGGCCGGCAGACCAGGTAAGGTGCAGTGCCTAGTGGACATTGACAGGCTGATGATATTATTGAACAGCAATATCGATGTTATTTAAGTTAACTTTAAAACCTACATTAAAACAGGCGAATTACCCTATAGTGGAAGTTATAATCTTGGAAGAACAAAGCAAACCCCTCCTAATCCAGTTTATTTGTTATCTTATACGTTTGGGGTTAAACAATGACTCCCACTCTTTCCCCTAACCTATGCAAGATACATTTTATTAGGGAAAAAATTAAGAGGTGAAAATACTCGTTGAAAAGAAAAAAACAAAAATGATAATAGCGACAAATATGTTGAATACAAAACTGCACAAAATTATTTGACAATCGAAAGTGCGTCATGTACGCTTTTTTCTGATGCATTCCTCAGGCCGCAAGTTAAGTCAACATTTTATAGCAGAGTTTTGGTAACCCTTTACTTCTGTCGCGAATTGTTTCCTATTAAACATTTACGTGGTAGGCACTTAGGTAAGTAATCAATGAATAGCGGTCATAGTAACTATTATTCTACAAAATAGGACCTTTTTATTGACGTATCACTTTCAGTTATTGGTTGCTATTAGTGGGTGGTACCAGATTCTTCAGCAAAGCAGTATGGGTAATGGGTACTTTCACCTTTTAATTTATTTGTAGATACTGTTGATTCAGTACGTCTCACACAAAGGTCAAAATCAAGTGGAATTTATTATTATCCTTCTCAGCACTGAGCAACCCATGTTCTGTATTCCGGTATACCTTTGAGGTATAACCTAAAATATTTTATAGGAAATTGTAACAAAGTCGGCTAAAGTATTTTATATGAAAATATATTGCTAATCGCAACTTATAGCTATTATAATATTATGGCTTCCTTTGGCCAAAATATTCAATAAATGGTCAGTTGACTTAGATTCGCTCAGTTTAAAAGGCATTCACGCTATAAACTATGGGATAAATTCTTTACAACTACAACAGACCTAAAACCTAAGATGTGGTTTATTTTTCATCATGTGCCTGTAACAATGAAAATCGATATTAAATAGACCTGTTTTAGTTCGGCACTAAGTAATTAATACTATTATAATTAGGGAAGCAATTCACAAACAATTCTCAAGGTTATTTATGTTAATATAAGCGAGTGTGCTATATTGTGGGTTTAGTGCAAGAACGCGATTGCTTTTGTGAGCCATTGAACAGCACGGAAAAGGAGTAGCCACAGAATTAAACCATAAAATAATATTATTTCTGTGGCAGTCGCCATACTTAGGCATTCCCCTCTGACAAAGGTACAAAACCACCGCTCAGACGCGGTATCGAAGTGTATGATAGCGTACATGTGTGCAAGGATCCCCCCCTGAAATATAACAGGTTGTTTAACAGACTGATTTAAAACATGCACTGGTGTATTGACAATGCAAATATTTTCCCCAGGGCTCCTATAGTGGAATGGCCAAAAATTGAAACATTATGAGTGGTAATTTGACAGTTTGTAAGCTGAGAAATTAAAAAGTGAAGTTAGCGCATGAACGTCAGACTTGACAATATAATTTCGACCATTCTCAATAGATCCATTGGGGAGATCCGTTAATAATAAACAAATAATATAGTGACAGACAAAGCAGGTAATAAATAATATATATGATAGTTGAGTGAAGCGAGGGATATGTATGAGGGGACCCTTCATGCAGTTATAATTTATGGCGTTAACATTACACTTTGCATACGTAATGAATTCTTACTAGATCCAATTTAATTATGTACTTTGCGTGCCAATAGAAAGTAGTGTTGGAAGATAAGATGGGTACACATACTTGTCTAGGGTCTCCCAGAAGGCGAGCAGGGCGGCGCGGTCGAGGTGCCGCTTGGTGCGGCTCAGGTTGAGCACGGTCACCGCCCAGCGAGACACGTTCGCGTCCAGTTTCATTTCGTCGAATTTCAGGTGGAACGCGCATACTGGAATAAAACGCACAACAGAAGGGTTAGGACGCATTTCTCACAACAACGTCCCGTTCTCAAAATGTCCCCTACACAGAACAGAATATCTTTAATCTGTAATAGCTGTTGCCCGCGGGAACAGTTTACCCCGGTAAAAAGTAGCTTATATGTTATTCCAGGGTATAAGCTATCACTGTACCAAGTTTCATCAAGATCCGTTCAGTCGTTCTTGCGTTATAAATGGTGTAACTAACACGACTTTGTTTTATTTATTTAGATGCGTCCAAAGGATCCTGTCTGATCTTTATAGTCACAGACAGACAGATAAAAATTCTTAAAAACATTATATATATTAAATGGCACACCTAATGTAAAGTTTTTAAATGCGCATTTTCTTAGTTTTTCCGTCGCTTACGATATTTTTGCCTGGACAGGGTCGATATTATACCGCACAATAATGATTGAGAATGAAAAATAATAACAAAGAGTTGATATATTTGCGAACGGGAGCATTTTTAGCCGAGGGACATATTTGTTGGCATTGTACTTACTGTTAGCAAATATTTGAACAGGATTGCCGTCCCAGGGCCAACCCTTGAACTGCCACGCCGGCCCTTGTACGAACACGGCGACCACACGGTCCCACTCCGCCGCCGAGAGCCTTCCGGGACTGTCCACTACCCGGTATGGCACCTAGTAATAAAGGCAGTTCATCATCAACAAAGGGGTTCTATCTAACAAGGGCCGATATAACACTTAAAGATTTCGGTCTCAAAAATGAGTTCTCCGCACTCTAGGGCTCCCACAGTGAATAAATCTATAGAGTTAAGTCTACCTATGTTAAGTACACACTTTTTATGTAGGTAAGGCTTTTCGGGTATATTTATATGTGCAATACAGAATATCTTCGTATGTTCATTTATTTCATGTATTTGAAGATCATATGTAAACAAAAAGTTGCTGAATCAGACCTATGTAAAAACTAACAGGGATTTTACTTTGAATTGATACTAACCGATAACGTTGTAGCATTATTTGGCAGCTGTTCACCAGTAGGGCCTTTTCTCCTCTGCAGTAATACTTCATTTTCGCGTACTGCACCTTCAGATTTCTTTTGTTCAACGGGCACGAATCTGTCCAATATTGTTATATTAGTCACTAGTATTAATATAGCCGATAACCGCTGCGGTAGACGACTTCTCGAGTGGAGACCACGACTAGGCCAGCGTATTGTGGGACGCTACTCGGCTAGATTGAGCGACGACCTGCGTACGGCGGCTGGCAGTGACTGGATGCGGAGAACCGAGGATAGGGTTCAGTGGCGCGCCTTGGGGGAGGCCTATGTCCAGCATTGGACTAGTACAGGCTGATCATGATGATTAATATAGCAATTAAGTACATATAAAAATATATAATACACAAAATTCGTCAAAAAGTTGTCCATAACTTAGAATGTTACTAACAATTTTATGGATCAACGATCTGAAAGAAAAGTTTATTTTATTGTCTCGTTTCGGTCGTCGCGTCGTGGAGATCCCCGGGGGAGGGCTTTGTCCAGCAGTGGACGTCGTTCGGCTGATATGATGATAATGTGTCTATGCAGTGTATAGAGTTCTTTTTTTATATCGCATTTGCTATATTCATCTTACTACACATACCCGACCTACTCATATCCTGTACCCAAAGGTTGTCTGGAAGAAATCGCTTTCAGCGATAAGACCGCTTAGATGTACTAATATAATCTACTGTATTATTGTATCTTTTTTTTTATTTTGCAATAAAGAATGTCGATTGAATTGGATGATTGTCTCGTAAAATAGATGATGTATAGTTGTGACAAGAAGCGGCCACTGACTTGAGATCCTGCAGCATGTCCTTGACGTTGAACATGGTGATGAGCGAGGTGGCCGCCGCCGGTATGATGATGATGGGCGTGCGCGAGGGCCGCTTGCCGCCGGCGCCGCCGGGCGGGGGCCGCGCCGCCGCCACCGGCAGCAGCTCCCGACGACTCGGCGTGCCCGGCGGCATAGGACCGTTTTCTAATAACATACCATAATATGTCAATTAGCTGGTCCCGCGGGAAAAACTTTTCTACGCGGGCGAAGCCGCGCGAAACAACTAGTCCTTGTATAAGCCTACATAATACAGTAACAGCAACGTTGTTGTTCTGGTTTGAAAGTTAGCTGGAAGAAATTTCTTTAGAATTAGGCATTGTTAATAATTTATTGTGCACACTAAATACATGGAAGCAATATGCAATATTACATGTAGTTAGCGTGTACAATAAATTATTAAACAAAATAAGAAATAAGGGTAGCTTATTAAGATTTTTGGGTTGAAAAGCGATAAAAATGCCCTTTCCTTTTCTGAAAATGTTTTTTTGGAAAAAAAAACCGGACTCGCGTCCTGAGGGTTCCGTACAAACTTAAAGAAAAAATTCGAAATCGTTAATAAAATTTATAGTTAAAACACAATGACATGGTAAGTGCTATCATAAATTGATGATTTGTTTATACGCAAAATTAAGTTTGTTGGTAAGGGAATTTTTTTGAGATGCAATTACAATGTACGGAAAAAGGATATTGACAGACGTAGACAACGAAGTTATCATAAAAGGGTTCCTTAATAAAGCACTGTGTATACTCGGGAGAAATTGCGATTCTCAACTTGAGTGCCCTCTGTTGCACTACACCATCTTTGGAGAAGAATTACTATTTCTTCTGCTTGTACAATTATTTAATATGTGTCCGTAGTAAGTCATTATTTCTGAATGTAGCAGGGGAAAATTGCCTTTTTTCCTCCCTAGGGCAGATTAGTATACCACAGATTAGGTATATTAACGATGCAAAGATTCTCCCCAGTGTTGCTAGCTCATCAACTAAATACTTATCCATATTAGTTAAATAAGGATAATACTAACGTGGCATTTGTCGTGGATGAGTCGGTGTTTGGGGCGCGCGCGCTGCCTGCGGCACGCTCGGTCCTTCAGTCACGGACTTCAGTGTCATGCCGTGGTAAGTACCCATGGTATCGATTTTGAAGCCTTCCGTCTCTGTAACAAAAGTTCACTCTTATTCTAATTTCATCTAGACTTTCGCTTAATTACTAGAACTTTGAGCCATAAATAAAGTCATATTTCTTATTATTAAACTGGCGGTTACACGGCACGGCAGTCCAAAAAAAGACGGCACAACTAAAGTTAGTTGGCGATTTAAAATTTACATCCTCACTAAAGTACTATTATTTATTCTGCGACTAAAGTGATAAAGTAGCAGCTTTAATAGAGATTTACAACAGACAATTTTGGAATGGAAGGGAAGAGTTGTTATATGCTTTTATATTAGTTTCCCGCACACTCAAAAAAACTTTCCATGACAATTTGGTTCGTATGCCCAAAGAGCTCTTAGGAATTTAGATCTCATGTAACATAAGGATCATTATTAGGGCTGCCATTAGTTTCATGATAGTGAAAAACAACACGCACCTTCCTTCTGTCTGATGAATCTTTCCTGGTCGTATCTGTTGTACTGTGTTTGTTGCGCCGGGAGGGCCGTAGGCGGCGGCATCACCACCGGCTGCGGCCGCGGCACGCCCGACCTACCCTCTTCGCGGGCTTTTATGCTATTCAACAGCGCTATTATACTCTTGGCAAACATCTGTGAAACAAAACAATTCGTAAAGTCGTTATTTTTAGAACTAGAATATTGTGATCTAGTCTTGCGAACTTAGTGACAGTCGCAAATTATAATAATTCGAATAATTCACAGATTCAGTAAGTTACCATAAGTTCTATAAAACCAATGGTACATGATCGGGTTTGAAGCCTTGACCTCATGAATATGGAGTGAACGCACTAAGCTATGCTACCACTTACTTTTCCATTACTCTGTAACACTGTAGTTCTAGTCCTCCATTGCCTCTCTCGACTAATAATATCTTTGGTGAGGTCAACATCATAGTCAAGGATGGCCCTCAGATCTGATCCAACAACACCTAGTGTGTCGGAATGGTCATTACTTTTAATTGTTGTTCTTTTCTTTGCTAGACGCTTGGCTTTGATTGCTGCTATTTTTTCCACAGACATAGCCTCCGACAATGACCTGTTTGAATAAAAAAAAGGTTACTGTAATATAAATATTGGTTATATTATAATATATTGGATAAATTATAAGGAGTGATTTCAGTGTTAAATAGCCTCTTAGTGTTTTCACTTGTGATATGTCCAAGGCATAACTTTTATTAATGTGTTATTTATAAGCGAGTTATCAATTCGATTATTGAAAGAGTTTACTGACATGGCAGAACAAAGATGGTCTGGCTGACAACTAAATTGTTTAGAAAATAAAATACGACTTTGGAGTTTGAATTAGTATATAATTAACATTGATAATTAAAAAGCTTACTTGATGTTGTCAACGGTGACAGAAGCTTCTTTAGGTGCATCAAGTCGAGCTGCGAGTTGTTCTCGTACTTTCTGGACATGTGTTTCCTCAATACGAGGTTTCTTAGCTGCTGATTCTCCGCCATCATTATCATGTGTGCGTTTAACCTGAACATCACGACGACGTAAGTGTATATTTAAATAATGTGGAAAAGGCCTTGTTATTACAATATTGGACTTGACACAACTTTGAATTACATTTAGAATTTCATGATATTATGTGACAGATCTCACATTATGAAGCAATAGGATTAGTAGGTAGGCCTATTAAAAGCATCTAAAAGAACTTCAGAGAATTCAGAGAATAAGAATAGTTAGAGACCTCAAGCTGCCTGAAGCGAGCACATAGATCTTGGTTCAAGCCTGGTAATCATTTACTAGAATGTAAATACATTCTAGTCATAAAACAATGTTTGACTGAGGTGTGGACAAGCCACTGTTTTTATGTGGTGTGATGCCTAATAATGTTTAGTTTCACACGACGGCTTGACTTGCTTACTAAAACATTTGAAAAATCATATTCAAATTTACCTGTGTTGGTATTTCTAAAGGTGCACTTTTATCTATTGAAGCACAAGTAGCAGTTTCACCATTCAAGTAAGCCAATAGCTCTTTTCGGTCTGGACGGCGCACTGCTGAAATATTTGCTGCCTAAAAATTATGAAAAGTTACAACCATGTTCAAGTACCTGTCTACCTTTTTTCATACAAAACACTGATTCCTTGGCGATTCCATCAATGGCATTGTGTAAAAGGAGCCAATCCAGAACCACGGAATGTCCCATGAAATGCAAGTTTCAGCGTCTCTATTGGTATTATTGTTCAGTATTCTATGCCACCATTATTCCAACAGAGGAATGGGCTTGTGTAATGAATTTGTGTGAATGTGCATTCCTAGCCAAGCCAACTAAAGTCAAGGGGGCATTTTGGTGAAACTAGCTAACCTCCTGCGCATTTATAAACGTTTATTCACGGAATTTATTGGATTGTCTCGTGTCCTGGCGTAGTGGATTAGAAGATTGGTTGCTGTTGCTCCTAACTAATGGAATGGCCATGGAATCGTCATCATGTAAAAGGACCAAAATATGTAGCTGTATTTACTTACAGCAGCTTGCCTGACATACACGGGATGGGTCAGCTGAATGTTTTTGAGGATAAAAAGAAGACATTCCAGGGTATAATACTCTTTGACGCTGCCCTCCTTTCCAGACCTAAAGTAAAAACAGAAGATTTCAGAAATCCAGGTCTATCTAAAATAATCATGAACAATGTTCCGTTGCATGTCGACTTACCCCCACATAAGGTAATTTGTTTTAACATTTTTTGGCCAGGAGAACTCTCCAAATATAATTTGATTGTCACGTTCAATTATTTCTTTTTTATTTACGTTATACTGCCGAAGTAAACTCAGCGGATCCGCCATGATTACGTACGTGCAACGTGAACGAACACAAACTACTCAAACCACTCTTTATTTCTGAAAGTTACTTAAGTATCCTGTAAAACACGAACGTCTCGTCCGCCTCAACTTGTTATTTGAAACAAATTAGTTATATACAACGCATTTTAATAAATTTCACTTTCAAACAGTGCGGATATAAACCTACGTAAAGTAGCTAAACATCAATCAAAAAAAACCAACCAACCGACATTATATTATCTGTGTCAACCCGCAGAGGGAGAAAGCAATCCCAATAAACCTCAAACATACTGCCTCAGACAGAGAAAGCAATCGTCTACTTTCGACGCAACCAACCATACCGAACCAACCACAACCAACCAGTGTCAATTTACCACAGACAAACTAAATAACTTGTCAGTGCAATAATAGGCGGCCGTAAAAAGAAAATACGTAATTTCTCCCTCTTACGTAGGCGGCCGAGCTTGCTTTCTCTGTCTACGGCCAACGTAGAGGGAGATAGCAAAACTGTTGCCCGCCTGCTAATGTCATGACAAACAATGTCCGGCCCGTAAATGGAACGCCGTCGAGACCGTTTCGTAAAAAAGACGTGGACTTTTTTGGTCCGTCTTGGCGTGGACTTTTTGGTCCGTCTTGGCCGTATGTATAGTAGTAAATGTATGAACGATTGTGCATTCATCCGTTTCCGTTTCGTATCCGATTTTTGATGCTGGGTTCACACGCTTGCTTGCAAAGCGACATCCAACGACACGCATGTGCACAGGGTGAATGAAGGCCGTCACAGACGTAGCTAATAAATATATCTATAATGTCGCTTTGAACGCGAGCGTGTGAACGCACCATAGAAAAAGTATCTCGATTCTTAAAAAAATGTTTCTAAACATGGCTGCCGGTTTGTTCTCGGTTTATTGATATTTTTGTGATATTTTTTGACTAAAAAGTCGTGATTCATTGTAATCCATGAACCCCATTATTTTTGTTAATATGCCATAGTGGACAGATATTTTCCTACAATGACTTCTACTCCAAAGACTGAAAAATGCGGGCAAGGTAAGTAATGCACTGCAGCTTTGGACACAAGTTTTTTTTATTTAAATTGCATGGATTTACATGCTTTTATTCCGCCAATCTTCCCAAAAGAACTGTTGTCTAAGACTTATTATTTTATTGATCAATTCAAGAATCAGTATCACCTAGCCTAACTAGCTGCAAAGTAGTAGTAGTATGTAGTCATCAACCTGAGGGAAATTCTATAGTTTTGTGTATCTTATTCATTTCAATGTTGTGCCGTTGTGCTACCACCAGCCTTAATGTAAATCTGTAGGTTTATGGAGGTAATATTGTTACACTTGTACTGATCATAACTGATTCATGTAACTCTAAATTATTTAAGGAATAGAGCGGTTGGAGTGGAGAAAGGGGGGTGCTGAGGAATTTTTTTTATAGCTGTGAAAATGTGAGACCGTCACACAAATTAGATAGTATATGTAATGTTAGCAGTCGGAGCCCCCCCGAAGGTTAGGTTTGTTAGGTTACTGGTGACCCTTGGAGCGAGCAACACTACCCCAAAGAAGTGAATTTTTTCTAAGTCATATATATATTTAAAATAATAATAATGTTTGGACAATTCACACATGGCTGTTTAGTACCAAACTAAGCCGAAGCTTGTAAATGGGTACTCAACAACTGATAAACATACTTATATATTTTTAAAATAAATACTTAAATACATACAAACACCCAGAATCCGAAAACCAACAGTTATGCTCATCACACAAATGTTGGTCCCGGGTGGGAATCGAACCCACGACCTCTGGCGCAGTAGGCAGGGTCACTACCACTACACCAACAGGCCAGTCTTTTTCCATTGCACGCTCTTTTGTCCACACTGACGGGCTGTAAGCCAGCATATTAAACATAATATATTTATAACATTAATGGCCATTTAATAATTACTTATTTTCTCCAACAAGAGGTCCTTAGGGTTGTATAAGACGATACGAGATGAGGTGTGTTTATCTAGGTCCATCTATCATAGTGATTTTTTCCCCATGGTTCAATTGAAGAGTTGGATGATGGAAAACAGTAATTTCTATTCCCCTTCATACAACTACTTCAGTATTATATAAATATTTTTCGCACGATTGCAATTATATATTCTGTGACGATTGGGGGATTCCTCTTTAGTCCACCACCATGGGGGGAGGGGGTTCCCTAAAATGATTAAGCTATGGGCTGATTACCTCATCCCATACTGTTCTCAGCATTATGCCTTTAAACTAGATTTTTGCATTTTAACACCCCTTATTCTTAAACGCGTGGCAGTCCCTGCACGAAAGTGGGACTTTTGTGCAAGTAACACCCCTGCATTGATTTCCATGCATTAGGCAGAGACCTTTACTATACGCAAAAGAATTCGCGAAAAAGCCTTTCCAGGCATGCCATTAACTTTGTTATCTCATACCACTTGGTAAATAAGTAGGTAGGAACGTAGGGAGTTTGGGAGTTTAATGTATGTGTGTGTACTTGAAGAGTTGTATGATTGAAAACAGTAATTTCGATTCCCTTCATCTCTCACCATTCTTTTATTTAAAATGTTTATCGGGTTTTTTCGCGCCAACCAACTTGCTGAAACTTTTGATATTCGCGCCACCGAACTTGCTGAAACTTTTGATATATTTAGATGGTCTTTAATAAAGATGTGTATGGTATTAAGAGAAATACTGATTATCTCTGCTAATGAGATTGTAGAGACTCGACATTACCAATATGCATTTCTTGACTTTATCTATATTTTCCTGCGTAGTCGCCACCAAACACCAATTAACCAGGGCGGGGATCGTTTATTGAAAAAGTTGTCAAGGGAGCTAATACAAATCCTGCGTGGTTGCGCGCGACTGATTGCGCGTCTAATTGCACCTATCGACGCAAAACGTTACCGTGCACCGCGGTTATTGCGTACTCTCGACATTTATGGGCAGACTGACCCCAGCGCAGCATCCGGCGAGCGTGCCATGCCGTGAGCTACACTGCCACACGGATGGGTACACAACAACGTTTGCCGTAAGATTTATGATGCGCTATATACTGAATCTAACTAAACAAGCAAGTGTGTGTTGCCTCTACAATGCCCTTGCGATAAAAAATTACACAAATCTATGCTCAAATAAGATCATACCGCGACAAAATCTCTTCAAAAATACTTTTGGTAAATTGAAACTTATACAACATAGTCTAAACAAAACCAGTATTTTTCTTAAAATCAAGGTTTAATGAGTTTTGAAAAATGTGGATTTTCTGATGCCCACTTACCACCTATTATCATTTTATACGTAATGATTATGATGTTTTTCTGTCATTCATTAGAAACTACAGTCTAAGTACAGTAGTACTAGATTTATTCTATGGTTTAAGTGTGTCTCGATTTATTTACATGTAGTGTCACCAACTTGTAGCCGCCACTACGAACGTTTTGTTTAGTTTCTAGTCAAATGAGAAAGTTCGCTTTACCGTGTTTCCTCGGGCGCTCAAATTAGCCGTGAAGTGAAAACTTACGACTGATACTTTACCACAGAAATGTCATACACAGATAATAGTACATTGTGCAATAAGGGAAGTAAGTAGGATATTAATAACGAGAGTCTGTTAGAAGCCCGACGCCGAAGGCGGAGGGATTTTATTGACTCGAGTTTGTAATACCCTTAATTCCCGTGATGCACACAATGTTTTTCATCACATTTGCGAGGAAATTAATACCTACGACACAAGGGAACAAATCTATTTTCTTTAGACTTTGCTGGTAACAAATTTTCACTAAGCAACTGAGCCGCATTCACTCTATCCGGAGATGTTAATATTGTTGTTGCATTTTCAGACTCGGATTCTTCACATGACATAGACATATTTAAAGTTCGTTTCTCTCTTTATTTATACTAATAGGTCACAACTACAGGTAGTTAATAAAATAGTTTTATTGTCAACTTTGTCAATGGAGCTTCAAGTTTTTTTCATATGTAGTTTTACGGCCAATTGGAAACAAGTTCTTAAGCCCAAATCTTAGATCTTAGTTTATAATCACAAACACATGAAACCGCAGCACGGCCTCCAAGGCACAATCAGTGCCATTCTGTGGTCCACACTGCCACAGATAATGATAAAAAATGCATTTAGAAACTCCCAAAGGCGAAAGCCCATACAGCCAGTTTTTATCGAATTTCAAAATAAAATTTACTGAAATAATTGCAAAGTAAACTAAAACATTTTTAAAACACAAAAAATAATGCATTTAATTAAAGCGTAAATGTTTAAATTACCATTTGTAGAAGTTTCGAAGACATAAAAAACCATGTTTGATTTAAAATCTCCTTAGTGTGGAATGTCATACCTGTTTGTTATAAAGTTATTTGCCTTCGAGTGAACGCCATTTTTTAAAACTACACATTATAGTCCCTAGGGGTATAATATTGTACTGATTTTCATTACTCCCGCGGGTGTATATAGGCCATTGTGTTTCTGTATGCATGCATATAATAATCCACAGAACAAGCAAGTGTGATGAAAAAATTATTATGAACATCATGTTACCGTATACTTAGTTGGAAATATGTAGTTGGAATTTCAGTAAAGTTGTTTACCTATTTCGTTAATTAATTATATTACTCGTTCTGCTTTTACCATACTCGTAAGTGAAATTATGCTGACAAAATTGTAGTAACGTTGTTAATCTGTTGACCAACAGTGCGATATGTATGTTTACATGCTTGGTTTTGTTTCCATAAAAGTTGTATTTACTACAGACAGAACATACATTAATTATGTACCTATCTCTTGTTCATTTTTACGTAGGTATCCGGAAATAATCATAGGTAATAGAATTAAAGTTCTTCACAAATTCGAAGTCTTAATGTTGAAAATTTGGTTTAATCTTCGACTACCTATACTATATTACAATTATTTCTCCCCTTTCCTGGTTCTGGTGTGATTCGCTCTCAAAAATCGAGTGGTGGTGTTGTTTCAGCTGCTATATGGATGTTGCGTGAAGTCTGCTTAGAACTAGTAACGGGACCGCGCTCTCTCAAATAGGTCTATTTGAATTAGACATTCCTGTGCCGGTACTCGGCACTCGCGGAGACGCGGAACCATTACGTATGCCGTTCACTTTGCACGCGCCGCGCCGCCCGCCCGCCCGCCATCCGACTTATTTTATTAATGTTCCTGTGGTTTGAAGCTGGGAGATTCACCGCTGCTTGCGGACACGATTCAATGAATTTAATTTAATATAGGTACTTGCTTCGTGTTACTTACAAGAGTTTGTGTAGCTATTTATTTGGTTTTTGTGTGAATTCAATCAATCGATCACTGAATTGAATAGTTGACACTATCAAAAGTTTTTTTCCAGTATTTTTTTTCTCATAGTAATAATTGATAACTCATAGCTGTGGCTTGCAAATAAAGGAATATGAATATGAATTGTTTCTATACAGTTACTGATTGTTGAACAAAGAAACAAATTCTTGACGCACAAAATGATGACGTCTCATTCATTCATTACCTTGTTTTTTAGGGTTTCTTACCTCAAAAGAGGAAAAAAGGAACCCTTATAGGATCACTTCGTTGTCCGTCTGTCTGTCAAGACCTTTTTTCTCATGAACGCATGGAGGTATCAAGTTAAAATTAATACCAAATAATCAGGTCTGCAATCCCTTGGAGCTGTGCAAAAATCAAATTTCTGTGTCAATGCAGTCAGAAGATATTGCCGATTTTGCCGCATTTCTGAGTATTTTGGTAATCAAAACCTATAGGGTACTTCCCGTTGACCAAGAATCATGAAATTTGGGAAGAAGCATGGTATTATACCACAAGTATAGGAAAAAAATCCTAAAACTGTAAATTTGTAGTTCTTATGCAAAAATTTCTTTTTTTTCTTGTGCCAACAAACATAACAATGCGTATTAGCAAGTCATCCATATAAGTTAGCACCAAGTGATCTATCTACAAATTTTATTAACGATTTTCTAATTATTTCTTTAATTAAGTTTGTACAGAACCCTCAGGGCGCAAATCCCACTCGCTCTTGTCCTGTAATTTTTTAATATTAATGTGTACGTAATAATTTAATTATTAATGTGTTAATATTGGTAGTTTGGTACGCAATGAGATCATGAGGCATCGAATCGGCCTCACGGCGGAGGGCGCGCGCGCAGGCGTCCGCTTTGCGCTTCATTTGTTTTGGAGAGACAGTTATGCCAGAGCACGCAGAAACGCAGACCTGCAGCCATTTACAATGACACTAAACAAGTTTTTTTGTATGTTTTTTAGGTTTTCATTCTTTCTTTTTTACCAACTCTATATGTATATATAGTGTTTTATTCTGCTCTCCAGTTCCTGAACTCTTACAATTACAGCTTCTGGAACTGACTACATACCCTCAGACAAGGTTCCCTGTTACTGTTATCATTACCCTCGATTGTCACCACCTCAAGGTGACAAGCGACTTGATTTTTGCGTTATGCATATATCAGACTTTAGCGGTGCTAATTAGTAAAGCTTTCAAACTGACTGAACGTCTTCAATCCCTTCTTGATTAAAGACGTATTGGAAGGATGCGACATATTTTATAGTTATTTAGGACGGGACCCTTGAGCGCGCCTAGTCACATATTTTTTTACTTTACACGTAATGTATAGTTGGATATAAAGATATAGTAATATACCCAGGGGAGAAACAAACGCAAACGTGTGGAGAAGGGGTTTGGCTTGCGTTTTTAAATGTTTGCTAAACGTGGGGATGCAGCATAACGTTTTTGGTTATAGTTTGAATTTAGTAATATCGTTCAGAATTAGCGCGATCGATTGGCCCCCTGGTATGTTTTATATTGTACGGTCGATCACTGATCAGGTTATAAATAAAACCATTGCAATACGCCACTATTTCGCTGCGCTAGTTACCGGTACAAACGGTATGTATATAGCTATAGCTGGACGTGTGGTTGGCTGTACCTATGTAATATCCAACAGAAGCGCTAGGCGTGATATGCTATGCTCTTTCAGAATGTAAAGACCCGTTATGAGGAACCCATTTGCACATTATTTCCTCGATTATCCCAGCCTATTCACATAACACCTACCATGCAAATGTTTTTTTGAGTGCACCATCTCGATTTTCTAAAGTGTGCCTTGATTCATGTTGATGGCTCTTCGCGACGTTGGTAGCAAGCAACATTAAATTTTAACACCTGTCGATCGTCTCAACTTGCTAACGAAAGTGAAAGGGACCTTTTCCATACTCGTTTATAATGTTCGATTTGTAAGATATAGAATCACCGCTTGCCCACTTTAGAATTTTATTTTGTGTTTCGCGTGACTGCTTTCAGAAGGTCGCAGTTTCTAACTTAACAATTTGATATTAAAATAACCTTATACATAATTTATTAAGGTCACTGTTTAAAGTATAATTTGTTATGCATTTTAAATAACTGGAACGTTTAGTCTGTGTGCCTTTTAGTCAATTTACTATACACTGTATGTAATGCATAATAAGGGAATTAAAATTCTATTTGTTTCCACCATATTGATAAATCTTACACTTTTAGCAAGAACCTGCTAAATATGTAAAAATCGAAAAATCTCGGTACCCTCATCATCATCATCATATCAGCCTGTAGACGTCCACTGCTGGACAAAGGCCTCCCCCAAGGATCTCCACTACGACCGGTCCTGCGCTAACCTCATCCAGCTGGGTCCCGCGACCTTCACCAGATCGGAACCCTCAATTAACGTTAAATTGAATTTTAATCTAAATCATTGTTTATGATTTAACCTTCATTAATATTATTTACTGTTACGTTATATCATACATCATCATTGTGGCCCTTGGTCGATCCATCCCCTTGGTATTCTCGTTCTTTTTTCAAGCGTGTGGTCAAGCGAGGTACCCGATCGTTTGCTAGGTTCATTTTATTACCCACCTACATAAAATACGTGATATTCAAGCACCCGACTGACTCGAGTGCCGTAGACGTCTCGCGCCGTTTTCTTACTACTGCGGAGTGACACAGTCCGACTTCCGTGCCTTGCATGACCGAAAGGGTAATGAAATGAATGGATTATGTAATAATAATATAATCATAAGTTGATGTTTGGTTTGCATATACCTACGTATAAATTTACTCACATTACCTACGTTCACTACCTAATGTATGTTCAATGATTGGCTTCGCGGTTCTCAGCAAGGCGCTCGCGATTGCGCAATCGGTATATAGTAACAAGTGTTGCCCGGCCTCAACCTATCCTTGGTTGAAATTAATTTGTCTATAATGGGGCGGGCGTGATATGGATGGTCTCAAATGTTTTCAACCTTCAGTCTTGCGCCATTACATTAGTTGTATTGCAAGATTTCCATTACGGTTTACTTTATGTGCAATCACTTGTTGACTGAAATGTGTATTTTGCATTCTACAATTTTAACGTGAGAGAACGCATGAAAATTACTGTACGCCAATTATAAGAAATGCTCAAATTGGTTATTGAAAGGTTCCCAACCTTCAATGAATACGAAATTGTATTTTAATAGTTCCTCTATAAATACTTCAATAGACCTTCACACATGTTTGGCCTTCTTGTTATTGATTTGATTGATGGCTACCATTGTTGCAGCCGTGAACGTGAGATGGGACCGTTACATAATTACGGATTGCCGACATCAGAATGCGTCATATCTTCATGACATAATTACAGATAATAATTTGTGTTCTTTTACATATTTAACACTTCGAGAGGCATTACATGAAATCACGCGATTTGTCTGGAGTATGAAAGTACGGGACAGTCGATGTGATGTGTATTTTTTGTGCTAGTTGCGCCAACGAGACGCTCTGAAGTGCGAGATAATTCGCTTTATCATTGCAGTTTCTTATATTGCATAGAGTCGTGATGAGATGTTGTCACCATCATATTGAGCAAACACAACCAGTGACTTTGTGAATCCGACTCACTACGACCACGAGAGCAATTGTTTTTAGTTTTAGAAACTTCGTTGCTGAAATTGATGTTTTCATCTGGATATACAGACTGATGGGGGTTTTAACAATAATGAAGCGCAGATAACATTACATGTTCGCAAGTTATGTACCAAATAAATAATTGTTGCAATGTGATAAAAACGTTACTTCATCTTGGGTGCAATGATCGGGCAAACTTACCTACTAAGAAGTATACGATCCCGTTAGTCTAGGCATCACGATCGGGCTAGTTTAGTGGAAAGTGAGTTGCATGGATCGTGGCTGATGTCGGGCGTGCGCGCGCGCGCCTGCCTTCCTGAACTGGTTCCGAAGTAAATCTAATCCGTGAGACTGAAATACTGATAGCTATTGGTTATTAGTGGGAGTAATCTACGAAATCTAAATCACACCGTTCGTGGTGGTCCGGAATGCATTACTTATAGGTTTTCTTGTTTCACGTAATTTAAATTTTATCGCGTATTACATTTTATATGCAACCCAACACCCCTTTCATAGAGATACGAGTACTTATATGAAAACATATGGTTGGGTAAAATAAAATTAGACCAAACAATACTTTAAAATTAAATTTTGCAAAATTATATGATACCCATTTGAAATCATGTGCCTATTAAGTAGTTGGCGTTTGCCTTTTGAGATCGAAATACGCGGCGCAGCAGCCGCCATGACCAGAATCGGTCGCGACGCGACATCACCCTCGCTTCCTGTTTTAGTTAAGCCGTAGGTAGGTACCCTGAGGAGAATAACATTCAAAGTTTATAGTAGCCAGTTAGTAGTAGTAGTTTTTAGTTACAGTACATACAGAGTAGACATTATACTGAAAACTTTAAGGCTGTGGTAAAACTTAGGTTAATTATTTTACCGAGTTGTAGCGAAGTACCGCTAACGACCTTCTGCGTGCCGCAACTGGCATCAACTAAGTGGGTAAAGTACGCTTTAGATTTTACTTACTTGTAGTTTTATTTATCTGATAGTCTGCTCTGCTGTTTTGTTCATTTCGTGACACGTTCTTTTTACATATTGCAAGTTAGCGGCAATTGAGGCAGTCATTGACATGACGATAACCCCCAATAATGGTATCCTTATAATTCCGTATTATTTAATGCAGATTTTGAATTCTGCCAAAAGAAATATGGCAAAAATCAAAATATTATGTTTGCTTGGCTACAACTAACCGAATTAAATATCCGTCGTCACCCACCCAGTCGTGTTGATATTATGATATTCCTATTTCTGTGTATAAAATGTGTTTCATTATGTTGTTAGTAAACCAATGAAATAAATAAAACGTATAATTAGCAGCATTTCATTCCGTTGCGTGCTTAGTGCAGTTAAGTTACAGACCGTTCAGATTTCATTTCATTGCAAGTGGCCCTGGCGGGCAACTAATGGTCAAGTGACACAGATCTTTAACATACTTCCACTCTGTTGGCCATAGACACATGTTAAATACACTGCGTTTGCATTTGTATTCGCTAAAGGATAAATAAAGTTTGCTTCATGATCCGGCAATCTATGATATTATGTTGGAGTTGAAAGTCACCTCATCCCATCACCTCATCTCATCACCTCAAGAGACAGGCAGTGGTAATAGGAAGTTTTATTGTTTACATTTCGTTTGTCATTCAATTATCGAATTTGATGTGAAAAATACAATCCAATTACAAATCTATCCATACATAGGTACGTTCGCTCGAGCAGTGCATTTTGTTTTGACAATGTCTTTGAAAGAATTACCACGAATTACATAAGTTACAATTGAAGTCGCTATTGTGTAGGTAGAATGAGATTACGTCTTATCGTCTTGTTAAGTAATTGCTTCCTACATACGTTCACGTATTAGGCTCGTAGAGTTAACCATTTGTCAGGACAGGTGAGCTCGGGTCGTACGGCCGAGATCGCGCCGCCACTTTCACTCTCGCCGTGGCAGCAGCGGCGGCCGAGGCGGCCGGCAACCTGCCAGCCGCCGTCGGCCCGGCAGCCGCCCGCCGCAGTGCCGCCGCGCAGCCGCCGCCGGCCGCACCGCTCCACTCTCGCGCAATCACGGTGACCGATCGACACCCCGTGTCAATCGCATGCAACGCTGCGCATGAGTTCGCCTTCTCGTTGCTCTGCTGACTATTGAGACCGGCTTGTGAAAAGCGCTCGTCTATTTTTAGACATTGTAATTTTTTGTTTTCGGTAAACTTTTCAGTGTAATCTCGATGTAAGACAATCTGTTTTGTGGATTTTGATGATTCCTTGTGATACATGACGCCGTAATCTGGGTATTTTATCAACAGCTGATTTACCGAATCTCGTTTGTTGATTGATGCCATATGTGTGAATAGCAATTCATAATTGTGTTGTGTAACTGAGTGGAACATCGAAAAGTGTTTAAGAACTAGCCGTGCATCTTATAGAGAAAGTAGTAAATTCCGACGTTCAAGTTTCCCCTTAACGTAAATATTTATCGAAAACTTCTTGATTTCGTAACTGTCGTTTGGAAACTTTGGTAACTCACTAGGTACATGCACCTGTCTTACTTGCTTTATTACATATCGATATGAGATAACATTTGCATGTCGAATTGCGGCTGCTTCATGATTTGATTATATAGTAAAATAACAGATTTGATCGCACTGAGTTATCTAAATGGATTCTATTGAATAATATTGAAGCGAACCTGAATCTGGGCACCAGATGTGATTTGTTACACTTGAATTGTAATGTCAAGGTTGTTGAAGCACGCTGGGATACCAGGGTAAAAGCGCGTGATGCGCACACGACGCGCGTCGCGGCGCTCACTGTAAATAAATAATGACCTAATTGTATAAACGAATATATTAGCTATTTCTGATTCTGACTGATACGTTCACCACATACATACACTACAAGTATTACGTAATTCCAGTATCGAGAAAAGTAGCAAATATTTGGAACTAAAGAAGAAAATGATCTATTCTACAATTTGCATCAAAACTCTGCAGTGAAACTTACTACAAGATTAGTGCCAACTTTCAAAGATTTCTAGAGGGCTCTCCCTTTCTCTGCGGACAACTAGCACCTGCCTATGGAAACATTGACTAGAACACGATTTGAACCAGTCGTAAGAGAAAATCAGTGATATCTACGTAAGGATGAATAAATTATAGGCAGGTGTTCTACTACTTTGCGGTATAAACAGATAGCTACATAGAAAAAGATAGTACGCAATTTGAAGGATTAAAATTATACGATCACCAGTATAAATCACGAGAAAATGCCTCACTACGATGAAACGTTTATACACGATGATAATCAAAACCAGAGAAGAAATAAACGGAGCTACCGTGTTTATAAAAATGGGTTGAACCCATTGCATCTTCTGGAACGCAGCGCTCACGCGTTTGAAGAAAAATCTTCAAATGTAATTAAACGTAACATCAAAAACATCAAACATCGCGGCAATCGTTACCGACCAGAATTAGAAGCACAGCAACCGTTTAAACCTCCTAAGTACATAACGCCGGATATTATTGTAAGCCACCGTCCACGCATCAGTGTATTTGAACCCCATAAATATTATGATATACGAAACAATAATATTCTGCCACTCACTCCGTGCAAGAGTTTTGACAACTTGACGTTGAAGCAGGCAAAGAGGAATAACATCGGTGGCGAGAAGATAAGAAACGGGACCAGCCTTCAGAATTTGTCTCGTGAAGAGAACTTGAAACTTTATGTTTCTCCTTCGGAGGATCATTTGTCTGCAACACGTAGAGAGGATGCCAAGAATTCGTATTCGATCGCTGGCGCACGTCGCCGGCCGATGCAACGTGGTCTCTCGCGTAATACCGCGGCGCCTGGGGTCGGTGTCTACCGGCAGATACCTTGCGAAGGAGTACCTGGAACGAGTACGCATGGTACGACCAACTATTCATTATAATATTTACTAGCTTTAGTAAAATTATTGTTTCTCCCATTTCTTTTTACGTTCGTCGTACCAAAACTGTTCGCTACTGCTTAGTTATTTTTTGGTCGGAATTTGATAAATACATACTGTTCGCCTTACTATGTGAACGTATCACAAGCTTATAATATAAACTTTATTAACACCAAAATAAAGTTTAAGTAATAAAATTTTGAAACTTGAAGATACGTGTTTGAGATAGTAAAGCGACCTGTATATATCGTGTTTCCGTACGTTCATACATACCGTAGGTACCATATATGGATCAACTCAGTTTAATTGAAATTCGATTACACAATAATGTATGTTTATTCAATCAAGTATACTTTTATTTAATTAATTTTACATAACAGCGGTACAACATAATTTTTCATCCCAGAGACATTCTCTCTGCACAACCGTTTGAGAGCAGTCAGTACATGTAGGTACTTAAATTTCGAGAAAAAACCCATTGGTACATGGCCCAGCCGGGGATCGAACCTCGGACCATTCGATATGATAGGTCGCGTCTTATCCCCGAGGCCACTGACGCTCTTCTTTCTTCTTTTTGCATTTGATAGACCAATTCTTGAGGAAGGTTTTAGGCTATTTAACTTTCTTTGATGTTAGAAACATAAAAATTAATGAGCATAAAGGAATAATGACGTGTTACATGGTTATTGGATTTCACAATTTAAGGAAGTGGGGGTTCTCGGGGGTTGGGATTAGGGAAGGGGAAGGAGTCCAGGATCGGGGACGAGGACGGTAACGGGAAGGGTTAGGGGGAGGGGAAGGGGGACAGGATAGGAAGGAGAGGTGAGGGAGTAGGGCAGGGAGGGGAAGTTAGGCGAGAGAGAGGGAGGAGCGCAAGAAACTATCAAAGTATGGGGTTTTGTAAGTTTGTCTTGAAGTAAATAAATAATTGAATAAATATAATTCGCGGGGCGTTGCTATAGTAAAAGATAAGTTAGTTTCGAAGTTTTTGTATTGGATTGGAAACAAACATCACCTGTAAGACTGACACAATGATCTACAATATAGGTATATACGTGACATCTGGTCTGTTGTACAAACGACATGTGTAGTTGTGACACGACACCACGTTTCATTGTCATACATAATTTATTGCAAAATTGAAAGTTGCGTTACTTACTATAGATACTTGTACCAATACCATTTAGGTTCTAGTTCCTAAAAGCACAAAGGAAGACTCTATTTTCTTCCCTGTCCGGCCGGTTATCAATGCTGGCGTGAAAAGTTTAAAAACGTTGTATCTTATTAGTATTGTATAACAAGACGTAAAGACACGCGAGAACAGTGCGCCATTGTGCTCATTGTTAGGATAATGTTAAGGCCGCAGATAAAAAAACCCGTTGACTAATGAAATGACTGCGCAACTCTTGTAGTACTATACTTGTAGCAATTAACGCTCTATAGAAAATAACCGCAAGTGATGATTACGGGAATTCCTGAAAACACTAGGTACTACTGAATTAGCTTGCCTTAAACAGTAGGGAAAACGGGAAATAAAAATCCCGAAATCGCCACCAGTGGGGGACGGTTAATGCGCATTACCAACTAGACCATCTTAACATAATATGAGTATGAGTACTTGTACTATGTGTTATATATTCTGTGGTATGAGCAATGAGCTTCACCATTAAAAGTTCATTGTGATGTTATCTGGTGTAGGTACTTTATTATACCTTCAACATATTAGATTCGCTCTGATTGCTTGAATATGTTTCTGCTCAAAATGTTGTAAACTCGGCCACTCGTCTCATCAAGTTGATATGAGCATGTAAATCTTGTGATTTGCATATCTCAACTGTTTTTGAATGTGGGACATTCAATCTGCGATCATTAATACTATTAATTAATAGTATTAATGATCGCAGCATTCAATGCACACTTTTCATTATTGAATATCTACTCATCGCATGATCTAAACGTCGGGGCGAATGATCTTCACATCACATCACCATCACATATATGTAGGATTGCGTTCAAATAAAAGGACGACGTGTGTAGGCGACGGGCGGGTGCCGTCGAACCGCCGAAGCTGCATGCTAAGTAGGCGTTAATATATTGACAGTGTTTATGATGTTGATGACGCACTCATGACCGGCGGCGGCAGCGGCTGGCGTCGCAGCGGTCCGTCCGTCCGTCCGTCCGTCGCGGTCGGCCGTCGCCAGTCTTCGCATGCCGCAGCTTTGGGCGCGTCCTGCCTGCTGTCGCCCCCGCATGTATTATTATAAACTCGCGCGTCATCGTAGTGATAAAACTTGTGTTTACTTCTTGCTAATAGCATCCTTTCGTTGTTACTTCTGATTTCATATGTCCTGCTTTCTGCCTATGAACGGATGGATATGTTTTCAATTGATTAGAATTTGGTATTGTGAGTATTCTGCTATGACTTATATGACCTTATGATACCTATGACATGTTAAATTCGTCATCATTGTCCTTGATCGTTCAATACATAAATAAATACTAGTAGTTCCGTGAGAACAGTAGACCTCGCCAGCCCTTATAAACCAAACCTAAAAGAAACCAACAAAAGTCAACTTTGGAAACAGAAAAAGTACCTACTAAAGTGACAAAAATTAGCACTTTAAAGCTTAATATTTCGCAAACGGATCCCTGAATCGAAAAATGTTTATCACACACCCGCGATATTTTTGAAAGACCCATCCAACGATACCCCACACCATGGATATCACGCGGAAAAAAATAATTTTCCATTTTACGTATGCAGTTCTATGAACATAATTTATTTTTTCAACTTTCTTAAGTCGGTCCACTATTACTCAAAAACTAATAGAACCTACTTAGCCGTAATAGTTTTCCTTGTAACTACGTTATATATGCTACTGCCATGAATTTTTTCACATTTCCAGAAGCAACCGTTTAGCTGGCAGGGGGGGGGGGACACGTGACTCTAACAAAAATTACCGCTTTAAAGCTTAATATTTCGCCAACGGATCCCTAAATCGAAAAAATGGTATTCACACATCAGCAATATTTTTGAAAGACCTATCCAACGATATCCCACACTATGGGATTCACAAGAAAAAAAAAGTTCACTCCCACTTTGCGAGTATGGTAGGTACTCTAAAAAAAATGTTTTTCAAAATTTTATTCTACTCATTTTGTAGGTTTAATTAATTTATACATATGCCAAATTTTCGTCAAAATCGGTTGAAAAATGCGACCTGTAGAGAATTACAGACAGACAGACAGACAGACAGACAGCCGGACAAGAGCATTTTTGGCCAGTCTCGAAACGTAGACGCTTCGCTCGCTTCGCTCGCTCGGTCAATTAACCTAATGATGATTCGATTCCCTTCACTGTAGGCACTATAGACACTAGAGATAAATTATTTGTGTTAACTCAATTAGTATTTGAATGAATGAATGTTACTATATTAATTTGTATTGTAATAGAATGAAACTTACGACAGAAGCTAGGGCTGCCAACACGTGCGTTACGTGCGGATAAGTCAAGATTTTTTTAGTTAAAATATTACCTAAGTTGATAGTTTCAAGGGAAAAGGAACGGATTATTATTTCTAATTTATATAGTTTTTTTCATACAGTAATTTAAATTAAAAATGCAGCAATTGCTTTTTAAGGGCTATCATTTCCTAAAAGCATATTGAAACATACTGTAGCAACTTCACCTTGTATATAGAAGTACTGCTATGCACTTACAAGGCAGGTTTACTTCATACAAACTTAGCCAGCCTACATTTGATCAAGAATCTTATCGACCTTTCATGTCAATCTGTTATTTAAATGTCCTTCGCATTCCAATGCTAATAAAAAATCTCTTTTTATTAAACAAGAACACATAAATGTTTACAAAAATCTTCAATGAAGTCTTAATGCCGATTTATGATTCCTCCGAGTATGTTGCGGTACGAAAATAAAAATGTGGGGTAAACGTATGTCGAAACTTGGAGGTTTTATTTTTGTTTTGATGTTTGTTGTTCAGTGCCGCAATGTTTTGTTGCAGAGAACGATTCGTGCGGCGAGTCGGGGTCCGGCCACCGCGGGTCCCTGCGCGGCGCCAACAAGCTGGCGCGGCGCGCGCGCTCGTTCAAGGACGACCTGCTCGAGCGCATCTCCAACATGCGCTCCCCGGCGCAGCAACACCACCCGCCGCATCTCTCATCCGCCATCAGGTCAGACACATACCGTCGCCTCCATCTACTAAACGGTGCCATTCGACGGCCTTCACACGTACCGCGGGGCCTTTCATACATTCCAGGCAGGAGGTTGATTCCTCATTCACTCGTGAATGATTAATATTATACACTTTTATAGTAATTAATGATATTTTGGTGTGTATAATGAGAATGAGCGAAGCGAAAGAGGTGTGTCAGGATCGCGATACTTGGCGCTCCGTTCTTTCTGCCTACCCCGCCAGGGACATAGCGTGAAGATATGTATGTATGTATAATATCTTCATGTCATTGCAATAAATTATGGAACTCGTACAGCGATTTGTATTATTTTATTCAAAAGAATGCCTACTTGAAGTACAAAACGATAACCGAAACGTATTTAGTGATAATACTTTGTCTAGCAAGGAAAATATTGCGTATAAAATACCTGTATTTGAAGATAGCGCACATATTTTTTATCATTATTCGGTCAGTGTACAATAAATTGGCGTTGCCGAACAATAGTATGTGGGTCAACATTTTCAAAGAAATCGCTGACGAAGTGACTATTTTTAAACTAGAGGATGAGTAGTAAATATTAGAAAATACGTGGTATTACTGTATAAATCTATCGTAAGTAGGGTTTATTATTAAATTACAAAACGTCATTTGTATACGCGAATATATAATACCGGTCGCTTAATATATCATAAATTGTTATAATTATGTTAAGTACTCACAGAATTTAAATGTTTTTAATATAATAAAACTTAGGTATTGTAGTAACCAAATTCATGTATGTACCACATACATACATGAATTTGGTTCTTGACAAACTTGATTGTTTTAGCACATTTTAATGTAAACACAATGACATTTATACACTGTATTATCATGTCGCAATGTTATCTGGTCGGTCTACAAACTATTGTTTCTTATCTAAATTGATAAATTTACCTACATGCATAACTCCGTTATCTTAACTGACAACAGCATATAAGAGAGTGTCTTTCTTCTACAGTATTATCTCGGCCAATGAGTAAAGAACGTTGATTTTATGTTGTGTGCTTTAGGCCATACAATATTATAGTGTAAAAATTCTTTACATCTAATATTCATTCGTAACCTTTGCACTGAATTGTGTGAAGTGACAAAAAGTTTGCGTGCGCTGTGTTAATGTAGACATTGCACTAAATGTGGCGGTGATTATGAGTCACTATCGCGACACGCGAGTGTCGTACTCATTAGGGTGGTGACATTGTCCACTGAAATCTCATTAGTTTAGTGCGTGCACTGTTAAGTGATTACATTTTAGTATAACGTCCGCGCTCGGAAAGTCACAGAGAATTGAATTACTCTTTATATAAGTTGCGACCGGTAGACTTTATTTTTTTGTACATATTTAGATTGTTCGAAAGTGGTTCTCAGTGTAAAACACACTTTATCAAGTGTTCATAGTTCAGGTGTTTCTAAATGTCGAACGCTGTGCGGTCGCCCGTCGGTGAATGGATTAACAAACGTACTAACAAGCTGAATCGCAGATTTATTAACAATGGATATCGGTATGATGTTTCTTTGCTCTACTTAACATACTCCACAGAGATAGATATATGTACTCCAATTTTTGCCATTGTAATGGTATTTCGTATTAAAAGAACTAATAATCAATGAAAAGTATTTATCTAAATTATATTCATTAACATTGAAAGGATCGTGTTTCGTTTATACATTAGGAGCCTCCTACTTGAATATCAAAATAAATAGAGTTGTTATTCGTGGCGCGGTATGGTGTGTGTGGGCTTGCATACAAAGCAGATTCTTGCGCAAAACATTCCTGTCACTGCACTGCAGTGGTATTTTTCTAATTATATTTTATATTAAAAATTTCATACCTACTTTGATTATATAACATTTTATTGTAGAGTTAAACAACTTAACTACTGAAGAGTGTACATGTACTTATATAAGTACATTTATTTTAATGTTAAAGGCGACGGTGAAGGTGGCATGTTCAGTAATATCATAGAAAGTTTTAACGCAACCATGTAATACTGTGATTATATTTGCCTCATAATGTCTACAGTGTGATTTTTACACATATTTGCCCTGTCACCTCTTATACAACTGACAGTTACGTACGACTTCGTCGCATTAATTCTTATGTTGGCTGAGATGTTTATTGTTTAAGGACTTAATTACACACAATTAAGTTGATCTTTACATAATTAAAATTAAGTATTCCCAAAAGAACATTATGTTATGTTTACTCACCCACTACTAAAAGTATTTTAAATTTATTGTATTTATGTATTTTTAATGAAGGGTTCTTATTTCCTTATAGATCACATTCCCCTCTTAGTCCGAAACTTCGGAACATGGGTACGAAATCTGTCACAGCTGAGGAGGGGGAAAGCTCGCCTGCCAAAGAACTGGAACGGCTAGTCAAAGAGGTTTGTTCAATGCCTAACATTTATTTTTATTCTGTTCACTTCACTGTTGAAGCATTCATCCGGAAAATTAAATCTATTGTCATTACCTCGTTTTTATCAATTACAGGTTACTTTCGGCTTAAAACACTTTTCTGATGTGATCACAAAACGGAAACTGGAAATGCTGCCGGACAACGGCACCATTGTATTTGAATCCATTGCCAATATCCATAAAGGTACGTTAAAGCCCTTTTTCATATTCTAAAGTATTTTTATTTATTTGTATTTTTAAGTTTAATAAGCACAAATGAAGAATCGCGTTTATATTTATGTACCGTCGACCGCACGTCAGTGGAAATAAAACCAGTATAAACTGCTCTCTCATAGTATCGAAACTCCCTAATAGACTAGTCCAGCTCGAGGTCTAAATGTTTCTACTGACGTCCGGTCCACTGTCATCGTCAAATCAGCCGAAAGACCACTGCTGTACAAGGGCCGGTCTACTCTACATGCTATTGATTGGTATTACAGAAATAAAGCCGTACTGCGGCCGCTCGCCCCAGCTGACGGGTGCCGTTAAACGTCTGTGCGCGGCGCTGGCGACGCTGATCCGTCTGTGCGACGAGATCACGGCGGTGAGCCTGCGCGCGGACGCGGGCAACGAGGAGCTGGACACGTCGGCGGCGGCGCTGTCGCCGGAGCACGTGGGCGCCGTGGTGCGGGGCGTCACGGCCGCCGTGGAGGAGGTGGCGGCGCTCGCGCAGCAGCACATGGCCCGCCCCGCGCTCTCGCCGCGCCCCGCGCTCGTCTCCCCGCGCGCCTCCACGCAGAGGAACTCTTTGCCCGGTCGGTACCTACCTCGAGAAACTGTCTCTCAAACTTGCGTAAGGAATTCCTGAGGGGAGATCCGCACAAAAATTAATAGGTATCGCAATTATTTGATAGTTGAACAGCCCTATTTTGCCGTCAAGCTGATAATGGATCAAGAATGTTCACCAACTTTTATATGAAATTCGCACGATGACTTAGCCCCCGAGACAGTCATTCTGCAAAATTTCCCATTTCTTATGAACAATGGATAAGTCCAACCCCAAAAAAAATATGTAAAGAAAATTCCATACATTAGCTTGGAATTATATATACTTGTACTCATACTTACAATTTACTTAACTACGTTAATAAATAATAATTTACCTGTGTAGCTAGTTACCTTGGGGAAAGTCATTAAATTGATGCATACATGAAGGTAACCTTATTATAAATAAAAAATAAGACGCTTACATTATTATGCTATACATTATTGATTTAATATATGCGGCCTTCAAACGGTTACGTTACGAATAATAGATGGCAAACATGTCTGCTGTTGACATTTCAAGGTGTTAAGTTTTCGCTATGTAAATGGTTTACTACAATAAAATGTTTGATTGTTTAATTTGCAGATATTCCGCTGACGCCTAAAGAGCGTTCGCTCCTTACTGGCGAGGGGGGAAGCGAGCCGAGCGGCGTGCGCGCGTCCCACTCCTCCGAATCGGTGTTGGATGCCCCCGACACGCCGCCGCCCAAACCAGCCAGACCCAACAGGTTAGTAACCTTGTTTGTAAATTCTACCAAAACATTGCTAATGTAGATAACTGGAACATTGAAAGTCGATTTGATTAGCATTTAGTTTTAGACCTTGATATGGAAACCGGTAGTTTCTTAAATATTGTGAATCTCGACAAATTACCATATTGGTCAATAATATAAACAGAGAAAGTGAGAGTAAGACTTATCTGTTACAGGAAAATCGAGTTGGCGCCGCCTTTGCCGCCAAAGCGAAAGTCTGCTAACGACAACTCCCTTCTGGCTCTGTCTATTGATAGGTTTGTTTAGTTTATCGTATTTATGTTTTGTATGAATGTTTTGATTATATAATGCTAGCCGATGCCTTGTTGCATTGGCCAATTTACACAATATCTTTATGAATTATAGCCTATTCATATTCTGACGTATTTATTTTACTGTAAAGTTTTATCAAAATCTGTTCCGTAGTTTGTGCGTGAAAGAGTAACAAACATCCTTACAGACTTTCTCGTTTATAATATTAATAGGATGATCGACTTGTATTTTTACTACTTTTGTTGAACGAAGTTGTGAATATTGAGGGTTTTATGAGATGGATATTATTGTTTCCAGGCTCTCCCTGCAGTCGCACAGCAGCGGGTCGCTCGATTCGATGCTGAATGTGTCCAACGACGAGGACCGCAACACACTTGACTCGAGCAATCACGACCATGTGTTTGTTACACCGCCTAATTCTGAAATAGCCGGTTAGTACAGCTAGTTGGCGTGGGCGTCTAGTACTATGTATAGTCCGGTCCATGTTTATCCTGCCGCGCTAAGTTCGAGAGGGCGGCGCTACTTCCTCAATAAAGCGTCACAACAAGGATCGCCATCTCATAGCAGTATAATCAGTCCCATAACTCTCTTGTGGTGCCTATCGAGTTCACGTAGGATATTGCGATGGTAATAAAACCCCACTACGCAAAAGATAAAAACAAGTTTTATATCTTTTGTCGTGGTATATTACTTAGAAGATTTTTTAATTGCATAAACTTAAGTTTTCTTCCGAGCTATTAATAAAATTTAATTTAATTGCAGTTCGTTAGGGGATAACCGAACGTTGTAACAAGTGTTTGACGTGTGTTGCAGGCGCGTGCAGCTGCAACATGCGCATGTCGGTGGAGTCGCACGAGTCGCACGCGCAGGCGCACGCGCTCTCCAACCACAATCGGTACGTCCCCCAGTATGTACGCTGCGATTATATTTTGCGCTTTATTCAAACTGTCAATATACAACATATAATATAACGTTTTTCCTTAGGTGTCTTAAGAAAACAAACGCATTTGCGGCTGAAAGCAAAATGAACGATAGATGATGTTCCTTACCGCAAAGTTTAAATGGCAATACAAACTTGTTTTTACTGCTCCAGTTCCAGTTACTAAGTTTGCGGACTGTTAATTTGTTTTTGATTAAATACATTAAATGTATCAAATTTATACTTCACGTGCTCTTCTGCTATTTTGTTTGCATTTGAGTTTGTTGCAAATAATTCGGCACGTGTTTCTCTTACAGTTGCTTATCTGTTAGATTTTTATACAAAGACATTGCATTCAGTCAACTGCAGCGCTGGAAAAGTAGACCATGGTGTTTACCAGCCTTTAAAGAATTAGTTTATTTTACTGCGTGGCGCTAACGCTTTGAGAAAACTTTGAAACTAATAATAACGCCGAACATGAATTGTTATGTTACAGTTTCTCAAATGAATCTGGCTTCGTGTCTGTGGGTCACACAGAGTTGCCTACAGAGCATAGTTTTACTTCCTCCTTTTCTTCGCATCACTACAGTAGTCATGCAGACAGGTATTCTTTATTTTAAGCATGTTTATGTGTTTTCAAGTTCATTAGTTGTTTGTAAAATGTGTTATTTGGTATAAAATGAAAATCTTCATTATATGGTGGACCACAGCTCAGGCATACAAAACATCGCAAAGTAGCCACTATAATTGCCGCGCAATGCGCCGGTGTGTATAGCTGGACGAGTGGGCCACTGTACCTTATGGGCGTTTTAGAGTTGCTTGGATCTTCTCTTGAATAGAAGACCAAACATAAGTTGGTATCTGTTTTGTGTGATAAAAGTAAATATAGTGTATACTTGCGAATAGAGGTTTAAGTAAATGCATAATGATAGTTTATTTAAAACAAACTTTGCATCTCCTTTACAATGTGAAAGAAGCAAGGTGAAATTAATGTTGTCGATGACTATGACTTGAGTTACTTAGTTATTAAGAATGTATTTATAAGACACCATTAAATAGAATTGGATTAACAAATATTATTAATAAACACTGACATGCAGAATTCCTAAGCGACTCTAAAATTACTATTTTCACTATCGGTTAATTTTCACTTCATTTTTGATCTTTTAACCTTTATTTGTTTACATCGTTTGTTTTCTGTGTCTTTCAAGCTTCCTGTTATTGTTTTTCCAGTACTTTTGACAGTACAGAGGCCGTGTATGAAATGAGTCTGCATAGCTTTGAGAGCCGCATGAATTTAAGCAATATGAACAGTGTTTCTGCGCACCTTTCTTCAAAGTGAGTGTATACTCTGTCTTCATTTTCATAAATGTTGTTGCAATCAAATATTGATATCGTTAAATATCAAACTGCCTTATGTCTAGTGTGAAATTAATGGAAATATTTATACTACGTCTGCTCCATATTTCCTTTTTGAAAAAAAAAAAAAAAACGAGGCACATGTCATTACTGTCATAAAAATATGCGGGCCATTTCCGACGGAAAAGGTATGTGAATAGTTATAGTCTCAGGTTATCGTGCTGTTTTTTTATTTTTTTGATAATATCAATCAGTAGGTAACCCAATTTAATTTACAATGCCAAAAAGAAAAAAAAAATCGTTTTCGTCAAGTTCGCAAAATAATACGGCCCACATGTTTTTTTGTGCATTTTTTAAAATTCGAAAGTGAAAATAGCGCGTGAGCACAGATTAAATACTCCACTTTCTTTTGTCGTCTCTAAAAGATCATATTTTTCTTTGTTGCACATAGGTACGGTCGACCGCACATCAGTGGTAACAAAACCAGTATAAACTGGTCTCGCGTAGTATTGAAACTCCCTAATAGGCTAGGCCAGCTCAAGGTCAAAGTGTATCCACTGATGTGCGGTAGACTGTACTTAACTTAGAACTTTGGACCCTGGTTTTATATTTATTTTTATTACGACCATATCATATTTTAAGATAGATAGTTTTATTGGATGTGATTGTACAACCGTAAATATACTTACATGTCCATCATTATATGTGTAATATTTTATTTAAAATATTATGTTCAATTAAAACTTACTATCACATTCCAGCAACATACCAGTTACACAAATGAATCACTCGCGTTATTGTTCTATTTGTCGGACAGCTGATTTGATTACCCAAGGGCAATTGACATAAGCTACCTTGTTGCATATTTTCGTAATACACTTTTTGTTCACCTCAGATTGGCGAGCATAACGTCAGACGAGAGCGAGACTCCGCCAGAATTGCCAGTGAAAACGCGGCGCAACATTCGGGCCGACGTGCAGCAACACTTCCCCACTGTCGAAATCAGGTAATTAATTACCACACTCGACCTCGGCAACCTTATCGTACCTTGACGTAACATTCAAGTCAAGGCTTAATAACAAACAACTGGTCTAATTTATTCGTTGTTTATTTTTTACTGCAGTTTCTTTACGTCGTGGCATGAGTTAATATTATCTAACGGTCTTCTTGTTGATGTCGTCAGTATGATGAACTAATGTTAACATTTTGTTGCAGACAAAGTCCAGTGTGTTCGCTGCATGGCGAGGCGCGGCCGCACACACTGGCGGACCACCATCCACCGCCGCTGCCTCTTAAGAAAAAACACAGTCAGTATTATGCGTATACAAAATAAGTTCTATTTAACTGACAGACTTATTAACTTAACGTACAGTCCTAGCCCGACGCTACAAACAAAATATTTGCACATATCGTTGATTCACGATGCGAACACTCCACACTTGTAAAAAACGCATTTCGGTCATCAGGGAATAGTAGGGAGGGACTCGCAAAGTTTAAGAGTCCCGGCTTAGTATCTGGTACACAAAATTGCGCGAGCGACGCTGAGGACAATCACTCGTTTTCGCAGTTGATGAAAGTAAAACGGTGTTCAATAACAATAAAAGGTGAAAGTCACGGTAACGATGTTCTGTTAAACGCCATTTATCAGTGGCCGTTACACCCGCAAGCTGAATCAGTTGATGCATGTTTTATTCACGGAACCACCATTTGTTGCACTATCGGAATGTTTAAGTCATCGCAGTGCACAGGCACTTGAACACTACCTGGGATATATTCATCTGCTGTCGTCCTGCATATTAAATGTTCCTATCAATATGATATCAAGGTGATAGCTATTGGGCCAGGCCAGGTTTCATCTATGTTCATATTATGTAGGTACATGACATTTGTATACATGTAATATAAATATTAATTGTACGATACACGAAACTGTTTTCAATTTAGCTTTTAAACAGGTCATATTTTTTCTCAACTGTTTTTTGTTTATTCGTAAATTAATGTATAATGGGTGCCTGGGTGTAAATTCAATGGGTGTCAATGGTGTAATGGGTGTAATTGATTGGTAAATAATATATGTTATGTAGAAATGGGGTTATTTATAACGGCATGTTTGTCTGTTGTGCCGGTGCGGCGCCGCAGTGTTCCAAAGCGTCGCATACAGTGGTGAGTGGATATGCATGAAACGCGCTACATAGCTCTCGGCGAGAGTAATAATTCGTACAGTCAGAGCAAGAGCGGGCGACTGTCGCATCATTATTACAATATCTCGATATTTATAGGCCCACTCCAAAATCTAGACTAATTGGAGTCTCATTCGACATGCTTTTGCCGGTCTTCACAGCTTCACACCATTGATTTCACAATCTATTTTCAGCTTGCTTTCTACATGCAGAAACGATCACTCACTCTATGTCGTGAATTGGCTTATGCCGCCGCTTTAAACTTGTGTCAGTTAACAACAACGGAATTCGTTCGCACAGTAGTTTAATTATCGCCTATGATGATAAATGTTGTTAGCGCTTCATTACTATCATTAAATAGTGCGCCTGTTATTTCGCATTGGTTCGACAGTCGAGAGGCACACGTTTTGTTTATATTCATACTCAATTTTTGGGAGGTTCCTTGTTACAATATGCTTAATTTTATTGCTGTCTCATACCTTGTAATTGTTGTAATAATCTACCTTTCAGAATATGAGTGACCGCACTAGGCACTAGAGTTTTAGACATCGTTATTCATTGGTAAACGAAGAGTGTATTTTGATCAGTTCTGTGAATTATTGTGAGTGTGATTTTGTTTATGCGCAGTAATGGCGTACATGGAGATGTTCGGCAACTGCAGCCACCCGCCGAGCAACGCGGCCGCGCCTCCCGACATGTTTCGCCATTCTATACACACGTACAACTTGGCTAGGTAAACAAACAACTCATCTTTCTCTCTATTAGTACCAGAGCTAGTTGCCGATGATCACGATCTGATCAGTTCTAAATAATAAAACAAGCAAAACAACTATTTTGGGAGTTCGTCATGCCTTCACTACATACATCTCTGATGTGCATCATCAAACCATCTTTTACTGCAAGTCAGTATTAGGAGTACAACTAGCTAAACAAATTAGCACGATAAACTCCTATTTTTCTGGAATCTGATACTAGAGGTACATGTCTAACTATAAAATATTTTAACTTTTCTTTCCCGTTCTGTAGTAATCACCATTCTTCAAATAAGGGCTCTAATCTTGTGCATATCTCGAATTTAGATTGATTAGTTACGAATTGATTGTAATTTGAATGTAATCCAAACTTTATTGGCTTATTGGTTTGCCTAATGTGTGACAGTGCGCAGCACACGAGCGCCGCCGCCGGGGCTCTGAGCGTGCAGCGGCACCAGCACGTGCAGCGCTCCATCGCGCAGTCGTTCACAGTGCAGCACTTCGGTACCCCTCCACTGAGGTAACTTATCTTACATACGCCGTAAAACTTATCCCGTATACGTACGTACTAGCTGTTTCTTGCGGTCTCGCCCGCGTTTTATCAGTTCCTTTTGCTCGGCTCCTAAGGGTCGCAGCGTGATGTTCAATAACCTTCCTCTTGTTTTTTGGTTTGTGTTCTTGTTTTAGTGTAGTGGTAATTTGAGAGTAGTGCTATAAAATATAAACGATATTCCTTCAAAATGGTGTTACGATATCTATTTGCAGTGGCTCTGAGGATAGCGTGAACATGACTACTTCGAGCGGCACTAGTCCCGTGCCGCCGGAGCCGCCCGCGCTGCCGCCTAAAATGAATAAGAGCAAACAGGTAATATAATAAACAATATGGACATGATAGTCTAGGTTTAAGTGGGACTGAGCAGTCAACTTAAGGCATTAACAAATTTTTAACATTAAAAAAAATGTACCGCTGGACATTATATTTTGCGCTTGGCAACCTAATAGCAATATAACTTTGCAGTTCTTGTTAATATTTCGTTGTTACGAATTTATCGTCTGGTAATCCTTATCGGTTACACCCTGTATTCAAATACATATTTTAACATATTTCCAGCTCCAAATGAACTCAAGTAACGAACTGCTACCTCCGCCGTCGCCGCGGCCTTCGTCACACAACAGTTCTCTGAATGACGAAACTATTCTCAATAATGTTGTAAGTATTGTTGTGTCCAAACTGTTCCTCAGTGATTTTGAGTCGTTTAGTTTCCTCTGTTACGAATTAATTCATGTTTCATTATAGTTTATTTTTAAAAAGGCTGTACAATTTTTGAAATGATGTGATAATTAAAAGGCAAAGATATATGACAGCGGTCCATGTCTTTGTTTCAGAATTCGGATGAGTCGTATCTGAGTGCGTCGACACCAGGGAAGTTCCCGTTAGAAGACGAATTAGAATTGCTTGTCTCTGTTCAGCAGCCTGCACCTTCACCGGTGCCGTCACAGGTATATATAATACAGCTAGTATTATACCCGCGACCTCGTCCGAGAGGAAATAGAAACATCTTAATTGCGTTTACAGACGATAGATGGCGCGCAACCTGTTACTGCATATACATTAATTGCTTAACGACCACTCAATAGCGAGATGTATAGTTAGATATCCCAAGACCATTTTAATATCTTATTCAAACATTCCCTTAAAACTATTCAAATTTCATTGTAATGAATTAGCCTTTATTTAATTCCACGATATCAGCTGCTTTTATTCCAAGTTTCATTCAAAACCTTTCAATCGATTTAGCTTGATTGATGAGCAATTTCATCAAACATACACACTTCCGAATTTATATTGTTAGTATGATGTAATTTACTATTTGCAGTACTTACTAAACGCACTAAACAAATTGTTATAAAATACTTAAACTTTTTGCAGAGAAGCGAAAGCAGCAGCGAGCCCGCACCGACGACGGCGAGCGATACCAATAGTAACTGTGCGCCAGCTGACTCAGAAGATATCATACTGCAGACTGAAATCAGTTGTTATCTGCTCCTCAAAGCGCCGAGTAAAGAGGGTCCCGAGGTGCGCGGCGGCCATCCGGACGCGCTCATCGTGCTCGCCACTAAAGCTACCAAAGGTAAGGATTGTTATGCTTTTAATAAGATTATAATATATTACATCGACCTACTAACCAATCTACAGAGGGTCTAGTCTAAAGAAAAGCGTCCGGGTTCACATGTGTTATACTTAGAGATAAGTAAATCATAATAATATTATAAACCCGAAAGTGAGTTGGTTTTTACGGCCCGACAATTCAACCTACCTCCATGACGTTTTGCACACACATAGCCTGTCATGGGGAAGAACATAGGCAAATTTTTCGCCACGGGAAAAACTGTTCCCACGGAAGCAATAACTTTTTCCACGCGAAATAGGCTCTCGTGTTTTGTTTCTATTTTAGTTCGGACGCCTATGAGCGCGGACCCAAGCCCATTTGTTAGTAGGTCGATGTATAATTATCTTTTTACGGACCATCAGAAGCATAAATCATTTCTCCCGTCTATAAATGCATTTCTTGATTAAACACTCGTTTCCTTTCTAATTTATAAATGATGAAAATTAACGATTGATTCATTTTGTGTCTGTCGATATTGTTACTTGAGCTTCAACAAACTCGTTTATCCATCGCTTCTAACCTCTGAACTTTCATGCTTTCACTTTACAGAGACGGACGAGTGTAAGTGTTTGAATCATGTATGATAATAAGCTTGCAAAATCCAGCATATTGCTGGTTTTTATTTACTAATATTTGCAAAACTTCGCCAATGTTGCTTTGTATTTTTTTACGCAACTACCCTAATAACGAACACTTGTTTATTTTATATTTCTTTTTGCAATAACTAGGACTATATACACACGCACTCTCTTGGTGTTTGAATCATGTATGATAATAAGCTTGCAAAAACCAGCATATTGCTGGTTTTTATTTACTAATATTTGCAAAACTTCGCCAATGTTGCTTTGTATTTTTTTTACGTAACTACCCTAATAACGAACACTTGTTTATTTTATATTTCTTTTTGCAATAACTAGGACTATATACACACGCACTCTCTTGGTTTAGCTTAATAATCAGCTCATACCATATGTATACCCTTTAACCAATTTATTATTTGAACAGTACGTGTGATTATTTTAGTGTTCAAAGTTGCTTAGAATTTTACGCATTCTGTAATAAGCGGCAATTACTATAAACTGATGCACGTGCTTAAAGTCGGATCACTAATGAAATTTTGCTATCACTCAGCTTATGGCTTTCTTGGTAGACTGCTTACGTGTGGCATTCTGCGGTATAATTTCTTCTAATGGATTTGTTACGCTCTAATTAGCACCGGCGAAACTAAGACAATAAATACCGCAGATTGACACCGATTACGTTTAGTATTAAGGTCGTGTATTTTTTGAATGATCTGTGTCGTGTACTCAAATAACATCACGTGATGAAAGAGACTCATTCAAAAAATGATGCCGTTTTAGCCCTGCGCACTTACTTTCGCGTTTCATACTTTGTCAACTATTTGCGAGCAAAACGCATAACCTTTTGTAATATTTGATATATTCTCCATACTTCTCTATGACAATTTTCTAAATTTTTTTCTTAATTGTGTATCACAAATTAAGAATTTGCTTTTAGATTATCCAACAAGTATTTTCGAAGCTTCGCCTCTGTTAGGATATATCTCATTGTATGCGAATAGAAGCAATAAATATGGTATAACTTAGACATTACCATATATGATTAATTAACATTATTTAAGAAAGATGCAATGATTTTTTGATCACACTACAATACAATAAAACAATACAAAGAAAATAAAATTATACAAAAGGTTGAGCTTATTTCTAAAGAAATTCCTTGTTGAGTGTTCTGTATGTGTGCGGCGTGTATGGGGGGAATATGTTAGTGATGCACGCGGCGTGTGCGCAGATTTCGCGTACCAGGAGGCGTTCCTGGCGACGTACCGCACGTGGGTGTCGCCGAGTGGGCTGGTGGCGCGGCTCGTGCGGCGCGCGCACCACTACCGCCCGCGCCCGCACGAGCTGCGGTCCACGCTTAGTCTGCTCACCAGGGTCGTCGCGGATCTCACGTGAGTACTCAACCAACCAACCACCCACCATTATTATAACTAGAGCAATTATTAGAAATAGCTGTCTCCCGCGGCTTCGATGATTGCTCGTGCGGATCCGGCTCTAATTATAACAGAATAAAACTTTTTGGTCTCCTAGTTTTTAAAATATATGAAAAAGTTAAGTGGGTAACTTATCACAAGCTAGATGCTTATCTAACAATCTTTTAGATATAATTTAGTGTATTATTGTTACTAGGATGGCTGATTTGGACCGTCCACTGATGCAGGAAATAATGGAATTCATTTACTGGTTAGTGGACGCTGAAGAGTTGCCCATAGCGAAAGCGCTGAGACAGATTCTAGTCGACAAACAGAAGCAGTTGCACTTCCAACAAGTAAGTATCAAAAAGCGTCTTCACAACACATCCACAGATGACACTGGAAAGGGTTTCGTACATCAAGGGTTAAAGATAGCTTTGCTTTTACCCGATATTTCCCACTACAGAGAAACTTCTGCATTATTGAACGGCTACCTCCAACAGTGGGTGTTGACATCCTAATGAAGATAAAGTTTTACTGTTTGACTCTTTAATAATCCATCTGACACCGAAATTCCCAGCGAAATGACCAGCGACCGCCTTCGGGCGTCGCGCGACGCGGTCTATCTTGTCAATCATAATCCCACGTGGCGCATAACCACCCGCGGTATCCATTTCAGAACTCGTCTGCTCCGACGACTGTCGGTTTTGCGACAGATAGATCTGACCTGCCTGCCTACCGCTACTTCAACTTGCTAATCATTTCGGCTTCGTTGGTTACCTTAATTCTTCGTCGGATCTACAATGCAAATAAAGTCTATAAGGTTGCAAGCAATTTTAAAGCCCTGCTCGTCGCTGCTTCGCTGCCGGCCTTTGCCATTTCAGTGTGAAGAGAGTCTCAGGACTTTACCAAATAATTACAATTTTCTTAGACAATAAACTTTATATTTTAAGTACCTACATATATTGCTTTGATAATTTTTCACACTTTATTGACAGTTCCACCTTTGACAGTTGCCCTGCATGTTATTCGAGTGTTGCTTGTTGCGTGCAGTCGAACAACCGTTACGAGTACGACACGCCGTGCTACGGGTCCGTGTCGCTGCGGCGCGACTCGCTGCTGGACTTCAAGTCGTCGGAGCTGGCGGAGCAGATGACGCTGCTGGACGCGGCGCTGTTCGTGCGCATCACCACCGCGGAGGTGCTGTCGTGGCCGCGCGACCAGTCCGAGGAGAGCTCGCCCAACCTCACGCGCTTCACGGAACACTTCAACAAGATGAGCTACTGGGCGCGCTCCAGGATACTCGAGCAGGTACGGGCGAGCCTGACAATAATAACGTACAGTCGCGCCCTCCGGCCGTTTTGGCAACCAAGTTTCGTAACCAGTTGTCAAAAAAGAATATATCATCGTGTTAGGCAACTAGTTGCCTAAAAAGAAATTCTATTCCTGTTTGACATCCAGTTGCCAACTAAGAATAGAGCTCAGACACTTAGAGAAAATGTGGCTAGTTTCCAAGGCTTCAAAAACAAATGTACATATAAAAGTACTTACATACAGTGTTGGGCATTCAAGAATAAAATCACGGTGATGACAACATACAATAAAAGCTATTTTTTATTTGACAACAATCATTTATTTCGTTTAAAACAGTAAGCATACTTCTAATCTAACAAAACACAATACTTTGACAAGTTTTACGCAATTCTCGACCGATTTCCGTGAAATTTTGTGAGCCGGTTTATAAAGCATACAGATATCCGGAAACCTGGATAAATGGACATACGAAAGCACTTTTGCCGAAGCTGAAGCAGAGACGCTTTGCTCGCTTTTCTCATTCGGTCAATCAGCATCCGTTTACCAAGGCATGACAAAAGGGCTTATGATTTCAATGCAATGTCCAACAGAAATAACCTATTTTTTTCAAATTGTTTAACGCCAACTCAATTTCCTGATCTATCTCCGCATATTCCTTCTTTTTTTTGTTTGCAATTTTTTTTAAATCGTACGATGAATTTTCTGAATATAACACGTCTAGTAGATGTGCTAAAGTAGGATGTGTTCGTCCGACAAAACTGTTAATTTTCCGGTGCCAACCTTCAATATTGTTATTGGTTCTGATATTTTCCTTTGCACAAGAACAAGAATTGCCGAAATCATGTTTTAGCAGCGATTAAAGTGAAAGTAACAGCCTTTAAATATTATGTTAGGAAAGGTTTGCATAAAGGCATTTATAGCAGCATAATAATACCTTTAAACTTTTGTCTATAGGTACCTATTACTAAAAAGTCTGTTTGATTTTAGGATATTCTAGATGTCACGTAATGTCTAGCTGTGAAATGAGATATGAAAGTCTTATTTGGTAACCAGTTGTAAACAAAGACATTTAATTCCTTTCCGACAACTGGTTGCGAAACTCCACTGTCATCTACGGTAGTTGTGGATCAGGAATAGAATTTCTTTTTGGGCAACTAGTTGCGTAACAAGATTATTTCTTACTTTTCAACAACTGGTTGCGAAACTTGGTTGCCAAAACGGCCGGAGGGCAGTCGCGTACCGGGATTGTTGAGCCACTTGCCACTATTCGTATTTTGGCCGTGTAATGCAAATCGGGTTTAGTCGGTTATACTCGCATTACTCAGCTAAATTACGAATAGTAGTGACTTAACCCAAAGAAATTGAAATAGCAATTTTAATTTCTTTGGACTTAACATACCCGTCAGTCACAACTTGGTTGTGTTACTTACACGAATCGGTCAAAGTCGAATATATTCGCTTAAATGAAATGCTATTACTGTCCGCAAAGAAATGCTATTCAATTTCTTTGACTGTCCGCTTCCATACGACACATGACGTGAAATCATTGTCAAAGTTGTTTTTGATAGTTAGTTCAGTGACATTTCATTCAACAACCGTGAAGTATTAACATCTCTTTAACCGATAGCATTTTATCGGTTGATCTGTAATAAATACTTCTTGATGTCAAAGGTAATCATAACAAGATTGCATGTCATGTTGAACGTGACCATAGCAAAGTATAGAGAGTCGGCTTGTGAAGTTGGCTGCTGTCAACGAATAACTTTTTTAGGCGAAGGAAGGCTATGGTTACGTTCAAACAACAGCCACTATTGGTTCAAATTGAACTCGGTCTTTATTGGTCGTTACAAAAGGGTTGCTATGGTCACATTTCAATAACGAAAAACGGCGGCATTCGTGTAACACAACCAAGTTAGGACGATAAGCAAGTGGCTCAACAATCCCGGTTCGTGTCTGTACATGCAGGCGCGACGTGTTTGCGTCGAGGACACGCGCTACAGTGGCGTGCCAGTTCAGTGAGCTTAAACCGAGCTGAGCCATATTTGCATTCACTTCACAGTGCATATGTATACACTGGTCGTCATGGAGGTCCTGGGGGAGGCTTTTGTCCAGCAGTGGACGTCTTTCAGCAGATATGATGATGAGTTGCTTTCGGTTTGGTTGTTTGTGACTTTTTTTTTAAATGCTCGTATTTATAAAATAGAGTAATAAGAAAGAGAGTTCTAAGAAGAACGTTAAATATAGAAGGATAGGTTGTAATTTGAGTGACAACTACGTATTTTAGGATGAAGCCAAGGAGCGCGAGAAATACGCGAGCAAGTTCCTGAAGGTGATGAAGGCGCTGCGCAAGATGAACAACTTCAACTCGTACCTGGCGCTGGTGTCGGCGCTGGACTCGCCGCCCGTGCGCCGGCTGGGCTGGCCGCGCGCCGTGCTCGACGCGCTGCACGAGCACTGCGCCATCATCGACTCGTCCTCCTCCTTCCGCGCGTACCGCCACGCGCTCGCAGAGACGCAGCCGCCGTGCATACCGTACATGTGAGTGTTATCTGGGATACTTACATCCCACGTTATAGGCAAATCTACTGCAAAATCAGTCGTTTTGTGTGCTTACTTGTACGTTTCAGAAATCATGCGATTCTGAGCTAGGTACCTATTAAAAATTGGTTAAAAGTGAAAAATAGTGGTTACAATGGGATGACAAATGGATAGATGTCTATCCATCTATGGTAAAGTGATCAGACCGCCTTCACCTATTAGAGACTTTGGATTTAATTTAAGTTACAATATACTATAATAAATATTATTAGCTTGAAATTTTTGATTCTCGTTTAACATGTCAACGTTCTTTCAGTGGTCTCGTCCTTCAAGATCTGACATTTGTTCACATCGGCAATCCCGACTTGCTGCCTGATGGCAGCATAAACTTCACCAAGAGGTGGCAACAGTACCACATCATGGAAAATATGAAAAGATTCCACAAAGAGTGCGTATTACTTATACGTTATCTTTATAAATGAACGTCTAAGTAATCCTTATCCTTACATAGTATAAAACAGAATCGTTTCCCGCGTCTGTACGCTTAGATCTTATAAACTACGTAACGGATTTTAATGCAGTTTTCACTATCATTCAGATAGTTACTTCCGGATGGTTTACTTATCCCATGCGGAGGAAGCCGCGGACAACAGCTAGTAGGCATATAAAATAGAATTTGATTGTGAAATATTAATTTACCATTATGTTGTACAGAAAAAACGAAATCATTCGACAAAATGAATCATGTATATAAGACACTCGCAACAGCATGAGCAGCTTAATGATATTAGTAAACATAACTTTCCATTCGGCAGCAGACAGTACAAGTTCAAGAAGAACGAGCGCATCCAGTCGATGTTCAACGAGTTCGATGACGTGCTGAGCGAGGAGGCCATGTGGCAGGTCTCCGAGAGCATCAAGCCGCGCGGGGGCCGCGCGCGCGCCACCGCGCCGCCCCTCGCGCCGCCGCCCGCGCCGCAAGCCGCGCCCGCCTCCGCCCAGACCGCCGCGTAGTCACACCACATGCGCACTGATGTGTAAGTACATAAATTAAACAAACCGTACAAACCTGACAGATCGAAACAGGTGCTCGCAGAGAAGCGAAAAATAAAGATTGATTATCACTTGGTGGGATTTGGTATACAATTTTTACATCCGCGCTAAAACCTAAATTTCGTTTCTTTTCATTACCATTTCAGACTTATTACAAAGAAGAAGACGCTTTTTCCTTTTTCCAGTAAGGAATTCTAATTTATTCATTGAATTTTCATCTCATGTTATTCAATGAAATGAATTTTCATATCATTCATTTCATTGAATAACATTAAACTTGTATTTCGATCAGAGCAAAATTAACCAAATCGATACATACTTATTTATATAAACTTGTTTTCAGGTAAAATTTGAAATCCAAAGAATATGATGGAAGAGTGGTTACACCCATCAATAATGCGAGGTATGATAGCGTTGAGGAAATTTGTAAGTTGACGAATTGTGATTATATGTCCTAAGAAGGCCTAATTAATTTTAATATAGTAATTGATAGATGTGCGATTTCCAACTGTGATCGATCAGAGAGCGAATGAGGCGTGTCAGATAGACGACAACGCGGTGATAAATGCGTTTTAATGATTATTACATCATCGCCTTTTGTGTATGACGAATAAATTTACTCAAATTATAGAAAGCCAAATAATATTCTATCAGTATTGCAATCGAGTTACTGTCGTCTTTTACATATCAGCATGTGACTTGCATAGTGTACTAGATAAAAAATCGAGCGACGCCTTGGTGTTTAGGGTAGTGTCCTTGATATTCTTCTCTCTCGTTGTTGTATTTGCCATTGATGTCAGTATGTAAGTCAGCTTCGAAAAACTATTCAATACATCGAATTAGAGGAACTTTAAAGTAGTGACTACTATTTGGCTATGATAGAAACTAGGTCCGTCATTACGCATTTTGAATGTTCTCTTTTTGTATTTGTTACAAATTTTAATGTCTAACATTATTATGATTGAATGTGTGTGAAAAGCATTACATTACATTTCGTTTAAAAGTACCCATCAGATAATTATTATTGTGTATGAGCTGCTGGATATAAAATCTCATATGCCTCAGGTATTTATAAACTGTAATTTAGCGGGGCTTCCATAGCATAGATTTAAATCGAGAAAAAAATAAACCTGTATCCCGTTATACAATAGATATTACATAAATAGAAGATGTCAAAGGGTTGATTCTCGGAAAACGCGATATTTTTACACTGAAACAATCAATGCAATAATTCTGTGCAAAACTATCAATACATATCATTAAGAATGTGCCAAAAGTTCTGCTACATTAATTTCACATCGCAGTTTAACCATAAATCCATTACACGTATACTTATGATGATCTATGATTTTATTATTTTGTTTTATACTCGGTTTTCGGTCTGTCTCTATGGACAATGATAGTCGAAAATCGACAATGTTGTCGGATTGGACCTCAATTATAATCCCCACAGTTTTTTGGCGGCTTTGTGAAGTTGGGTGATTTCTGCACAATACGACCAATTTTAAGTGTCAAAGGGGAGTGGATTCGATCAACCGAATCAAACTTTCAATTTTTTGGAGATCTCTGTGTATCACACTATCTCGCTTACGCACGCACACAGATTATAAACACTGTCAGCGATGTGCAAACAATCTGCGACTATATTCATTCAGCCGCCAAAAAATTCTACGGGGACTATACATTTAATGTTTCTCAATCTGTGTCACATCAGTTTTTACGTCTCATTGCAAGATGGTAACGAATGTTCGTCAATTTTCACAGTACTTTTGACAAAGTCACTGCAAATGTTAGATGCCAACGAAACATTATTTTCTGGTGCTACAACACGTCAAATGGCTAAAGTTCACCTACGTAAGTTGAATAAACCATAGATTATTTACAACTTAGCAGCTAACAAACTAATTGCAAACACTGAAGATCCAACTAGTTGAAACAATCATTCACAGATAAATTATGTAATATCTCGATAGTAGATGTAGGAAGGTGGATACTTGATGGATTTTGTTGTTGTATATTTTTAAACTTTGCTTGTCAATTTCACAATAAATTACCTCCTTCCTATATTGTATCATATATTATATTATATTATATTATATTATATTATATTATATTATATTATATTATATTATATTATATTATATTATATTATATTATATTATATTATATTATATTATATTATATTATATTATATTATATTATATTATATTATATTATATTATATTATATTATATTATATTATACTATATTATATTATATATTTGAAATCTCCGTCAGGCAGGATTTTAGTTATATAGTGAAACTTACGAACTAGAGTCTAGAACTAGTATGTACAAGCAAGGTATAAAAATGTATCCTAATCTGGTTATTAGGTACCGCTTTTTGCAATATTACCTTAGCTAATAAAATATTGAGGATATTTCTTAAAAGTCGCATTTAAACGTGGTTGTATATAAAGTAAGATTAATATGCATTTATATTGGAACAGAACTTTTTAGGACAAAAAAAGTTGAGTACACCACCTACACAACCACAATTCCTAAATTGTGGGTGAATGAGGTCTGTCGCTACTATTTTTTAAAGTCATTTTACGCAAGTTTTAAATTAACTAATAATGTGACATTGCCATTTCATTCGTGTTGAAGTATTGTGGTTAATGCTATATTTTTGTGCGTGTTCTTAAAATATTAAAGTCAATGCAAATTATTATTTTTGATATTCAAGAAATTATATTTTTCTTAAGAAATGCCACCTGCAAGGTAACAAACAATTTAAATTATGAATATTGTACTTTTGAGATCTACACTTGTTTGTATTTGTCACGGTTTGTGTCATTCTACTATGTATAAAACTAGAACTAAGCTTTGGATTCCAATACAAGCTCTAAAAACGTAGTGAAATGTTATGAAATTTTGTGAAATTAGTATTGTGACATTTTTAGTGTATGATATTTTAGAAATAGCTGCTGTATCCAATTCTAGACACCAACATTATTGCGTCTAAAATTTGGTACCGATTACATTGTGCAGGGGTTAGTCGGAAAGTGTATATCTTAATTTCGTGAAAGAAGTCCGCGGTAGCAAGAACTATGTATGATAAACAAATACTATTGCGTCCTGTTCTGCACATTCTGACTACCCTTGTAACTTGTTTTGATAGTCTCAGTATTCATGTTTATAATAATCACGTTTTAAAATAATCGTAGTAAATAGCAAAATAGTATATAATCAACAACGTTTAATTTGCCTTAAGACGAGCGAGTCTTGAATGAAATAGCAATAAATTTTTAATTGTTAGTAGAATCGCTGCACGATTTGTGATAATATTCATATGTAGAATGCCGCTTATCTACTCAGTCTTATTGACGTTCTCTATGTAGATAATTATATTAGGCGAATATTAGCTGTAAGCGTAAATAAACCCCAATAATGTCCGTAGCAGAAGCCAATATCACACGTGCCCATTGTCATGCATCGTATGCAATCTTCGCCGAGTAAAACATCACGTTACTGCGACGCATTCTTAAATGTAATGGTTTATCTTTCTCACATGTTGAAATCGTGAAATCCAGTTTGCTTCTTCGTTATATTAGCAGGGTCGTGCCTTTAGCCTTAACAAATGTACCTGTCTATTTATTACTTACTTTCACGTTGGCCAGAACGACGGTGCGACGTATGTGTAGACAAAAATATTTAAGAAATTGCATAAAATTCTACGACTAACACTACTCAAATAGGTTGATGCATGTCGTAATTCTAGTAAAGTCTAACTTAACGAACACTTACGAAATGTTTTGTTTGTGCTAGTATGTGCCTCTATACTCGTCCTATTATCTATTCTTTGCCTCCATTTATTTGAGTGTTATGTATGGTATGTATGACATGACGAGAATGCACGTGTCATATTGGCCCGAAAGTATAATGTAATTGCATTGATCTGATATATTTGTGTGTCGTTGAAAGGGACACGAGGTTCCACGCAATAAATAACTAGACCAATATTTAGAATGTTTTACTGTGCTTTATTGCAATTATGTGCTGATAATGTATAAATTATTTTGGTTGCTAGATAAGTGGTTAGGTAGGGTATGTTACCATTTTGTTGTCTGGTATTTATTTTAAATGTAACTGATTGATATAGTTATTATGTACTAACGGAAACATGTTAAAGACTGCCTAAATTAATTATTCACTATAGTTGATGTGTAAATTAGTGTCAAAATTTGTTTTTGTCCTGTTATTTTACTAGAGATATAGATAGACATGTGTATGAAACACTCCTCCCCAAATGCATAAGTACTATTCACCAATATTTGTCACAATATCGTTATATTAATTTATAAGAAAATACATAAATCACAGCTAGGGAACAGCGTACATATTTTTGTTGTATTAGCAAGTTCAGTATTATGTTTTATCTGCCATAATGTATGAAATGGATCAAACAAAACACTATATTTTATTTAACTTTTATTTCGGACATCATTAATTATTGTAGTGATAAATCTTAACATAAGGTTTTTATATTATTAAAATTATATTTTATTGTACATTAATACATTTATTTACATTATTATTATTATTCACATTATATCTGGTATAGCATGCCTGTACAGTCTAATTTGTGTGTCAAGTTTTTTTTGTAATTATTTTGTAAATTAAATATAGCACGTTATTTACAACATGAAACTTGTTTTCATTTTAAGTAAAATATAAGGACCAACATGACAAGAAAGGGTTACTTTACACATGGGTATTATAATTTCTTAATAGAGATTAACATTGTGTGAAAAGATGATTTTCATTATAGGTCTGTGTTATCTTGTCACTCAAGGCGATTGATATTAGACTATGAGCTGGTGACAGAAAATGAAACAATACTACATATAAATGCATGCTCTAGACGTGTTCCTCGTCTCCAGACTATAAGAATCTGGCAGATGGGTGAAGTTAGATTTTAATTTACAAAAAAATTGTTTCAAAATGTAGATGCTACAGTAATAGCACGAACTACTGCGATCATTAATACTAGATCGCAGACGAACTACGATAAATCCTCTTAAGATTTACCAAGTCTGGTCAGCGACCTTTAAAAATTCATCATCATCATCAGCCTGCACCAATCCAGGACTGTTGGACATAGGCCTCCCCCAAGGCGCGCCACTGAGCCCTATCTTCGGCTCTCCGCATCCAGTTACTGCCAGCTGCCCTACGCAGGTCGTCGCTCCATCTAGCCGGGGGGCGTCCCACATTACGCTTGCCTAGTTGTGGTCTCCACTCGAGAACTCGTCTACCCCAGCGGTTATCGGTTCTCCGACAGATGTAACCAGCCCCCTGCGATCAGGATAGTATTCCTGATCGCAGCCAGCCCCAGATGTGACCCTAGTTAAAAAATTCGGTTAGGTATTATTACGATTGTCATGCACGACTGTTGCAAAAAATAATAATAATAAATATCTTTATAGTTGATTCTTCCCAACGAAATTAACTATCAATTCGAATGTTTGCCACCATCACTTGGTAAATGATTACCGCAGTTTGGGCTTTTTGGGTACCTCTTAAAAATATGAAGTAAAAAAAATCAAAGAGCCTGTTCGAGAATCGCGCGATCCTGACTGACATGACAGACAGATGAGGTGAAACGTACCGACTAAATACCTGGAAAAGCAGAGCAGCAGTTTGACCCTCCCAGCTGAAAGACTGTAGTTAGAATAAACAGTTACAGTAGTTCCATTTCATAATCCCAGGGAACCAGTGAGAAGAAAATATAGTTGCACTAGTTCCATGGTAAGTACATTGGATATTTCGTGCCCATTTCTCACTATGAAAATTTATGGAAATATAGGGTCTCTGCAAAGAGAAATTGCGCTCAAAAGGAGCTGTTACAATATGTCTTCAGTTGGATATTGTATATAGGCGAGACATTAATGCGAGACAAGTAGGTACGTATCTAATCTAACGAGAGTGAATAAGCCCCATTGCGCGGCCTAAGTGTACATGTGTATTTTGCAATTTAACAGTTTATCGCTCGAACACGCAATGTGATGTCCTGATGGGACGCAGCAGGGTCCTTCTAGATAAGTGCTGAAGATAAGGCGTCAATAACCACTTATTTCGAAAGTATACATGTGTTCTTTGATTACCTATACCTACATCTAATTAGACGATCGATAGCTTTGAGTAGACGTGCATTTTGTTTAAATAGGCGTAAAGTGATGAAGCTCAATACAGTTTGCCGTAACTAGTGCAGGAGTTTTGTAGTTATTTTATTGACCTACTTTTGTACAAAATGATCTGGCTTATTAAATGCGCTGTATTAATTGGAAGCACTACATATGGCGCGCCGATTTCGGAGGACAGGAATATCATCAAATCTTTTGAATATAATTCTGGTAAAATTAAATATCGTCGTTCCCACATTTACTACTCCTGGATTTGTAAAAATACCGATCTTCCGTTAGCCCACGTTAGCCGCATCCAGTTTACCAGTTTATTGTTTTGATAAGTATTTATTTATGTACCTATAGTGTGAATATAATGTTGCGACTGCATGCACGTTGTCGCCAAAGACCTCTTTTATACCTCAGTTAAAATAGATTCTTTTATGTCTCTTCGGCAAGCCCAGGAAGGGCGTCTCACTCTATTTCACATTAATCAATTATTTTTGAACTTCTTCGTCTACTTTACTATAATGGTTGGCATATTCGCAAAACACTTGTTGTGTATTTGCGGAAGTTGTCAGATATATTACCGCTCCGTCCATGATCGCAGAATAAGATCCAATGAAACGATACGTAATATCAGAAAGCTGAAAAAGCATTGTATCGCTGGCTATTGAGAATACTCGTTACTTAGCTACAAGTAGGGACCTATGCGTAATTCCGTATTCCCACACCTGTAAAAACCCGTATTCCCACACCTGGAAATACATACAGGTACTTACAAATAATTAAGTATGTTGTAGCGACAGGAGGCGAATTGGGAGAGTACTTCGAAGGAGACATGTTGCTGAGGAGCGGTCAGCGGCGCGCGGTGTCGGCCGCCACGGCCGCGCGCAACGGCCTCAGCGGCGCCGCGAAGCGCTGGCCACAGCGCACGGTCCACTATTACATCGACGAAGATGATTTTGGTTTGTAATTTGTATAATAGTGAGAATGATGAGACTGAGCCGTAGGTATTTAACGAAGCGATGGATGTGTGCCGGGATCGCGATACTTTGCGCTCCGTTCTTTCTACCCCGTCAGGGACTGCTGTGCTGGATATGTTTGTTGGTAGGTATGTGCGTGTGTTATTGTTCCAAATTTTATAGAAACAATAACAATCAGGAGTAAAACTATGTACAAAGGCGGACTTATCCAGGGATCTCTTCCTATTAGTTGATCTTTTTTTATCAATTGCACACAGACGACAACGAGGTGAAAATGATTGAGGCAGCAATGGCCGATATCGCAAACAAGTCTTGTGTCAAGTTCCGGCCCCGGAAAGGTGAAGAACATGCAGTCATCATTCAAGTAAGGTTATAGGTATTTAGAAAATAAAAAAAGATTTTGGTTTATTTAATTTGTTTCGATATTGTACAAAGTTTTACAAGAACGTAAAATGTAATATATTTGTAAACTGTCTAAACTGCAGCTAAAGTAAAAGTCGCCCGGGTTTCACATAAAAATCTTTAGGTCTTTCTAAACATACTTACATGTAAAAAATATTTTTTAAGAATAGCGTATTTTTTGTAATTAGCTTCTTCTGACTACAGTACCAATACCAATAATACCCTTGTATTATTTGATAAATTTTGGTGTTTTAGGGTTCGGCAAACGGTTGTTTTTCGAATGTAGGGTTCAGCAGTGCCGACGACGACGAGGAGGCCGAGGTGGACCAGGTGCTCAACTTGGCTAAGGGCTGCTTCAAGCACGGCACAGTGGTCCACGAGATGCTGCACACGCTGGGATTCTACCACATGCAAAGCACGTATGACAGAGACGATTATGTCAAAATTATTTGGAAGAACATCAGAGCAGGTACCTACCTAGATTTTTAAAATAACACCAATAGATGCTTTCTTGTTCTAGCCATTATGTGTTGACCCCGCAAATATAGGGTTTCTACGTAGGTAAGTACCTACTTATCTAAATATCAATTTTATTTTGATTGTAGGTACAGAACACAATTTTGCAAAGTACACCAACGACACGGTGACCGACTTCGGGGTGGCATACGATTATACTAGTGTGATGCACTACCCCGAGACTGCGTTCTCCAACAACGGAAATAAAACAATAATACCTTTACAGGTAGCTACATGCTCGACATTAATCATCTAAGCAAAACGTCGCCGTGTGTAACCTACTCAAATAGGTACACACGGCGACTTTGCAACAATATTATACAAACGCGTGTATCTACATCTCATACATATTTTAGTCGCGATGCTTCATCGGTTGGAAGAAGAGTTCGGAAATTCCAAAGGGTGTAAGTGCCAACTGCAATAAATTATTAGATTAATAAGTTACCTAATATGTTAATAGATAAATCAAAAGAAAGATGAACAATAATAACAGGTACCTACCCTGGTACCACATAAATACTATTGCAATTGGCAATTACCTATACGCTACATCCTTTGGAATTTCTAGTCCATATTTAGTGTTCCAAACTTTTGCAGGAAGACGTGAAGATTGGACAAAGAGATGGCATGTCTGAGAGAGATATTCTGAAACTCAATAAAATGTACTGTGAGCAGGCGGACACTTCAATATGATACATTTTATGTAATACTCACATGCACGCTACACACAGCACAGCCACAGGATATAGTTCGTGCACAGGTGAAAGTGAAGTGAAATAATTATATTCCGTATAATATAATAAAATGTAATTATGTAACAAGTAATCCAAAATATAATAAATAATAAAATCTGTTTGTAATTTACGTCCGGTCCGTCTCTACAACGTATTTTACTCTTAGGTAGGTACTTGACGGAACGTAATTTCGTAAATTTCTTTGCTAGTAATTTTTGAGCTGAAAAATTAATCGGCTTAAAAATTACCTAACTACCAGAACAAAAACACTGTGGAAAGCTCAGATAACCGCTTGTAAGCATAATGCAACACGGGCAGCCACGCACTGGAAGATTTACCTACCTATTGCGGGCAGACCGTACGTAGGTACTTGTGGGAAAAAATGGACCAACGATCTGGTCAAAGTCGTTGGAACTAACGGATGGTGGACAGTGCAGGACCGCTCATTGTGGACATCTTCGGGGGAGGCCTTTGTCCAACAGTGGACGTCCTCTAAGTCCGCTATTAAGATGATGATGACAGGAGTACTGTAATAGGTATATTTTCTGGAATGTAACCAAATAGTAAATAACTCTATCAACCTGTGTTTGCCCAAAAGGAGTTTGGTAACAGCACCTCTATCTATAGGTAGTCGGTTGCGGGAAAGCGAAACAGCCTTCAATAACAAGTTACCGCAATTGGACATAGCTATTATAATTCGAAATGGTTCCATTAAGTTTACAGATAATAAAAGCGCAATATTTGCACATAGATTGGTTTATGCCTGTTCCCTAACCGACAGCGATTTTGGTTGAAAAGAGTCGGTCTACAATTTTAGCTTATTTTTAAAATTACAAACAGAGATATCACCAAACAACTGTACCTACAATTAATAGGACTAATAATTTAATCACAATAACCCTTCGCCCACAGCTGGACATTATTTATTTAGGCCTTTCTGTAGTTAGTAAGTACTACATTAAGCAAATTACCTAATATATATTAACACATTTTTGGAACCTTTCGAATTTGTCACTACCTACCTCGCTCTAGGTAATTATGTAGTACACTACCATTTAATTAATCGAATGGTCCTTAGATAATTTATTTTACTGGACTCATACAAAACAAAGAATACTAAATATTATTTACGTCCACCAGTTTGGGACATTTAACTAAACTAGTTAGCTAGCAGGGGTGCGTGTACCCACAGATATGAGCGTAGCGAGGTTTTTCCGTGTTCTATGGGTGCACCCGGTAGGTATTTGGAGAATTGATATGTTGTGCAAATAACCGCCTGGTAATATACACTGACAAAAAATACAATTTTGTTTAGGTTCCAAGTGTTTTCTTTAAAATAATTACATCATTTAGGTAATTAACTAATTCGATATAACAGCATAACATCTCGTCATAGCTTACAGCCAAGCCAGAGCCAATAGGCGGCTACACTTTTTTATTTGTTTGCAGCGTCATTGAATTATTTCGGAATACCTTCCTACTGTGTTGAATTGCTATAAGCTATGTTTCCTTGCTGAACACTGGATTACAATATGCAATTATTTATTCTCACATTATTCCACTTATGTTGTACTTTCACCGCTAATAACTTTCAATTTATTATTGCTTGTATGCAGTTCTGTATATGTCATCATAAAATATCTCGTAAATCTAAATAGTCAATTTTATGCATTTATTTTGCGACACTCCGTTGTATAGATGGCAATAGATAGTTGCTTGTATACCTACTTAGGTACATATTAAAATAAGGAATAAAAATAAAATAATAAAAATTATTTTAGTACCTTTATGTAATCTACCTACTTAAAATTACATAAGTACTAAGTTTAGGTACTTACATTTTTTGTGTGTAAAAGTAAATCCTGGAAATAGCATAGCACCCAATGTATTTAATGACTGCGAAATAACAGAATCGCACTGATTTACTAATTTCAACACATTATCCTAATAATACTTACCTTACTTACTCAAATAAGAATTTGTTTTGTACAGCGGACCACGCGGTCTGGGAGGAAAATTCGAACTTTGTAGATGAAGGTTGATTTTAATGAAGTATCGCTGATAATTAAAGCATATAGGTAATTCACATCAACACGATTATTTTTGATGTATATAGGTACCTACTTTTGTAGCAATTTTGAATTTTACAATTCCTACAACTGTAGCAGCTAAAACTAATCGCTTTTATAGCCTATAGGTCAGAGCATCGATACACTGTTACCTAAAATCGTTGGCTAAAGACAACAAAGTGTTTATTCATTCGATGACTGCACTGACTACGCAAGTACCTATACCTACACAATGCGAGTGTAGACTTTCTCTTAACACATAGTGACACAGAAAGGTACACTGTCGCCTACACCTAGGTACGTCATCACATCATAGCCCGCATCGTATTTATCCTGTACCTAAGTATAGGGGCTCCAACGCCGCCGCCGGAGCCTGAGGTACAGAATATAAGTACAAGTCCGGAGGCCGCCCTGCCTGCGTGTCGACGGTCGGACGTTGGTGCCCACGAGATGGCTTGATAAATTCGACCCTGTTCGTGTGACATGCACTTCTTCGTTTGCATTTTGCATTTGCCTTTGCCACTCTTTTTTTCTTTCCTAAAATGTTTGAATAGCACATTGTAGTATATCGAGTTTGGTCTTTGTTGTAGTATCACGATCTGAAATGAATAAATCAATTGTTAAATTTAGCAATTTGGTGTTGCGCGAATTATGTGGTGCGGTCCATTGCTCGCTGGCACCTGCGCGGGCGCTGCTGTCGCAAGCGGCGACGTCCGCGGCGGCGCAGTTGCGGCCCGCCAGCTTGTGAAATGGTCGTATCTGAAGCTATATTAAATCCCGTCTCACCCCGATGGGTTTTGTTCGGCAGAAAAAATCGTGCAGTAATAGAGTAAAAGCTGTCCCCACTCGGACCGATTCCGCAGATGTAATATGCCAGTACTATACCGATAAAATGACACACTTTGTTCAAAAAAGCGAGGAAATTAGTTAGCTACACCTTATTCATTGAATTTTTAATGCATTTATCTAAATTAATTTGTTTTTATAATCACGTATTTCAAGAAATTAATCTATTGTTGATATGGAGTGGATAAAATTATCAGTGGTATGTTTCATTGTTTGTGCGTTCAAGTGTTCGGCGAAATCCCTCAACGAAGTTGAAGATTTCAGCGATTTCCTTAAAAAAACGTCTCAACTAGACATAATTTTGAAAAGTAAGTACTTACTTAACTACAATATATCTATGTAGGTATCTAGAAATCGTCCACGAAGTGCATTTATGTTATTGATGTTTATATAAACCTAATCATTATACCAACGCGACGCGGGCCTAAATAAAGTTACTGAAGATTTTTGGTTTGACAATAATACTAGGTACGCATCACCCACCCCCTGTACATCAGTGGCGCAATCAAAAATTGGATTAATACGTACACTTAATCACAGATTATTAGTATGAAGTCACTAATAGCTTTGGTTTCTGATAACTAAATGGAAGATGCAGAAAACTCGGAGACGATAAACAAAGCAGACAGAAAATACATAAGAAGTTTAGGTATTACGATTAAATGTGAGATGAAGGGAAAACGATGCAACCACAAACGGATCATATGTGGGAATAACCCCCAAACATTCATCATAATAATTAAAATTATAATGATCATCAGTCTGCACTAGTCCACTGCTGGACATAGGCCTCACCCAAGCCGCGCCACTGAACCCGATCATCGGTTCTCCGCATCCAGGCATTGCACTCTATTTTGATTTTGAATTAGAGGTTTTGTAAATGGCTGGCGGCCGACAGATTGTTAAAGAAAAAAGGTTGGACGAGCGATATTACACGCTGGTTGAGTGAAATCCATACTGGACATTTGATGGTGTTCCGAACCAGTTTTCTGTTCCAGTTATTTTAAAATATCCGACTTTCCTTTAGCCGCAGTGTTGTGTATTCGTCAAGTGCGCAGGCGGATACTTGTCAGACTGAACTATAGTGTATAGTGTATAGTACATTATGATATAAGTGCGGTAAGTTGAAAATTACTTACAAAGCGCACGTATGTCATACGACGTTTTATAACATATTTGCGAGGAAATAAATAAAACTCGGAAAACGAACAAAATGTTTAATTACTTGTTAAAGCAGTTATAAAAATTTGAACAATTTTTTAAATTGAATAATTTTACTTGTTCACAAATTAGCGATGCGCGCGCATCAGAGCTTTTTTTTAGGCAAAGGCACAAAAACAGCCAGTATTACTTATAAAGTAAATTAATATTTTTGTGTTTTTGTTACAGATGGTTGTAATTTATTGTCAAAATTAATTTAAAGATTAAATATTTATATAATTTATCTCCTAAAGTTAATTTTATTCATAAAATGTTGACCACTTTTCTGACATAAAAAACTATTTGCTAATCGTTCGTTTTTAGACAGAGCATCTTGATAAACTGTGCGTTTTACTCTGGTGATCACAGGTTTTACTTTATAAAAAAAACTTGTACGTTTTACTTTACAATAAAGCACAAGTACGTAATGAGAAACAATACGATATTGTAATTGGTGAAATAAATTTACGTGCAAATATTATGTTATAAAGCGCAAATATGTGTATGTAATATAAACCAAATATGTTATGAGAGCGTCAGTGGCCTCGGGGATAAGACGCGACCTATCATATCGAAAGGTCCGAGGTTCGATCCCCGGTTGGGCCATGTACCAATGGGTTTTTTCTCGAAACTTAAGTACATGCACTGACTGCTCTCAAACGGTGAAGGAAAACATCGTGAGGAAACCTGCATACGCCGAAGAAGAAATTCTTAGGCGCATGTGAAGTCCGCCAACCCGCACTGGGCTAGCGTGGTCGACTATAGCCCGCACGCCCTCGTTGAGAGGGTAGGCCTGAGCCCCGGCAGTGGGGAGATTAATAGGCTGTTCATGATGATGATGTTATAAAGTATGTTTACGTATACTTAAAGAGCTTCATCACATCACTTACCATCGTACATAATTTAACATCAGTAGAATTGAAATCCTGTCAAATCAAGCCCTCTCATTGATACCCCACTTGATTTGCTTAGTAACCCCTCTTTAAAATTTCGATCCTCATTTCGGTCTCTTATGTTTAATTCTTCTAAATAATTATTAGACCGATCATAATAATAATCATAATAAATTACACTCCTCCCAACCCAAGCTACAGTTTCATTAGAATTAGAAGCACAGAGCGCAGAAATCGCATGCGCGGGCATCGCCACGCGGCACAGAGCACAGCATGCGCATGCTCGGGCATCCGCGGCGGTCGGTGACATAAATTTCCAACGTCCTTGGTTAGAGGTATGTTATTTTTTAGAAGGAAATGATCCTGAGGATGACAACGATGAGGACGACCCTGTGTCAGACCACGCGTGGGAAGAGAGCGGAAAATTCGAGGGTGACCTTATACTGAACGAGAGACAGAGACGACTGATAGTCGAGAATGTCGCGGAGGGCCTCTCCAGGAACGGGCTCAAAGACGGCACCAAGAGGTGGCCGGACAACCAAGTGGTCTATTACATACAGAGGGAACATTTCTGTAAGTACACTGACATTATGTAGGTACCCTTATGTTATATTTATGAAGGTCACAATAATTAATATATTATATTATTTCAGCTGGTGACCAAGTGCAAGCCATCCAGGATGGAATTGACGACCTCGCCCAGGCGTCTTGCGTTAAGTTCAGACCTTACAAGAAAGGAGATCGTGACGCTGTTGTCATACAGGCAAGTTAATAAATAATCAGTTGTTGAGTACCCATTTACAAGCTTCAGCTTAGTTTGGGACTAAACATCTGTGTGTAAATTTGTAATCCTTAATCGTAAACAAATAACAATAATGAGCATTAAATAATTTTTAGTTGTCTTAGCACTCAAAATTATTTTCATTGTATAATTTAATTATATTATTGCAGGTGACTAAATGTGTAGGTATACATGTATAATATTATTTTTATTTCACGCCTCCGTAGCCCAGTTGGTAATGACTCTGCCTGCTGTGCTCGGAGTCCCGGGTTCGAATCCCTGCCGTGGCAAGTATTTATCTGACCTATAAATGCTTGTTCTTGGGATGTTTGTGATTGTCTATGTCCATGCAAAACAGAATCCTACATGATCGAGTGTGTCGCGTTTTATTAAAAAGTGTAATAATTGTTGCAGGGCAGCCGCCGCGGGTGTTTCTCGCAGGTGGGCTACCAGAGCGGGTACCAGGTGTTGAACCTGTCGGGGCGGCACCCGGTGGGGCGCGGCTGCTTCCGGCACGGCACCGTCGTGCACGAGCTGCTGCACACCCTCGGCTTCTACCACATGCAGAGCAGCCCCGACAGGGATGACTACATCAACGTGCTCTGGGAAAACATCATCGAACGTAAGTGAACAGAGTGAACACATATGTAAATACTGTTCCTACAGAAACAGCGGAGCTATAATAGTAGGTAGGTGCTTAAATGGATGTTACAAACTTACAATACTTAACATAGGTACCACCATGAATTTAAAAAAAAATGCTACTCCCAGGGAGCGCGCGCGCGACAAAAGAGGTTCGAATCTCCTTGGGTACCACTGTCTAATCCCAAAGAACGATTTTCTCTCGTATAGACCGGGACGAACTTGTACTGTCAAGCTCACGTCAAGCTATTCACTATTGTGGCATTATAAACTTTATTTTGATTGCGGTAAGTCTACCATTGTATAGCTTGACGTGTTCTTGACTGTACGGTCAACCGCACGTCAGTGGAAACTAAGTCTCTCATAGTATTGAAACTCCCTAATAGGCTAGGCCAGCTCAAGGTCAATGTTTCAACTGGCGTGCTATGTACAGTCAACCGCACATCAGTGGAAATACTGACCTAGCCTATTACGGAGTTTCAATACTACGAAAGACCAGTTTATACTGGTATTGTCACCACTGACGTGCAGTCGACCGTACCTACAAATACAGAGTGGAATGTTCATTGACCAGTTATTTAGCGTGGAAAACTTTATGCGAAGTCGCACTAAGTAGAACGTCTGACGTACCGTGGCACATTGTTTGAGAAAAAGTAGGCTCAATTACCACCTTCCATGCCATGCCGTTTGTCAGGTTGTCGGGTCAGCGCTAACCAAGTACTCGCTGCTTGACACTCGACACAGGTATTTGTAGGTACTTGCCTTGCTTAGAGTCGGCAAAAACTAAACTAAAACCATTTAGGAGACAAAACTATATTCAGACGCGGAGCATGATATTTAGAGCTGATACAGTGGTAGGTATGGTCGGACTGGGCTGAGTAAAATAAAAATTTTATAGCCACGACGACCACCAAAACGACGGAACCGGCTGAAGGGGGTGGATCCGTCCCCCGTGGTTCAGTCACTGCACACGTTTTTACCTACATGGAATGCGTCAGTGGCGTCGGGGATAAGACGCCGCGACCAGTCATAACGAAAGGTCCGAAGTTCGATCCCCGACCATGCACCATGGCCATGTACCAATGGGGTTTTTCCTTAAGTACATTTACTGACTGCTCTCGAACGGTGAAGGAAAACATCGTGAGGAAATCTGCATACGCCGAAGAAGAAATTCTTAGGCGCATGTGAAGTCCACCAACCCTCACTGGGGCTAGCGTGGTGGAATAAATCCCGAACGCCCTCATTGAGAGGCTGTTGATTTGATTTGATGGATGGATCGTTTGTTCGGCGTCCTGTTCGTAATGACCAATGTATATGATTGCAGCGGCCCGACACAACTTCCGCAAGTATAACTCGTTCGCTGTGTCCGACTTCGGCGTTGGGTACGACTACGACAGCGTGCTGCACTACAGCCGGCGGGCGTTCTCCGCCAATGGCCGGGACACCCTGGTACCCAAACAGGTGACCAATATTATTATAAATATTATAATATAGGTACCATATTACTATAATATACCAATATCTTTTTTTATATCTCGTATACCTGCTGAACTGGTTTTTTATACGAACTCAAGGGTTATTCCCAACGAATCATATGATCCGTTCGGGGTTGCATCTGATCACACAAAAAGTTCCCATCGGATCACATGATCCGATGCAACTAAGAAATTACGTGCCGAAGAGAATATAAAACCATAATGGTGCGTGCTACTACAGCTTACTTTACAGTAGGTATAGTTGTTGCGTAATATTCAGATTGAAATCCGACATAGAGGTTGTATTAGCGGTAGCCACGGGGTGGGCGGTGATTGGTTCGCGATATAGATCCGTCAACCAATCCGTCGCGGTGTTACCTTCAGGAGTCACAGCGCAACCGCACGATTTGTCCGTGACGCACTTTTAGGAATTTTGATGTTTATATATAGACATACAACTGTGCTTCTAATTTATGTTGTTACAGGGTGGTGCTTCGATCGGACAAAGAGTAGGCCTCTCGGACAAGGATACACAAAAGCTGAACAAAATGTACTGTGACGCAGATTCTAACAACTACGAAGCAGACGATGAAACCATCCAGAAGCCCGCCACGAGAAAGAAAGATCCTAAAAGCAAACCTTTCGAGGGACACGGAATAGGATACCATCAAGGTAAAACTGTGGTTATAAAACTGCCTGCGGCCGAAACATACAAACTATCTGACGTGCCATCATTTCATATGTTTGATTATTTTAGTAAAGCGCCGCAAAACGTGTTGCCGACGCTTATTCAAGGAGTTGGAGTTGGAAAAGAAATAGAGCACTCCTACAGACCCCCTGCATTTAACACCGAAGAATACACAGGAGCATTATCAGATGATGCACACAACAGAACTACAAACCCACCAATGAATGAAAATGAGAATGTGATGATCAAAACCGAAATCTCCGAAGGAACTTTGTCAGACACCGAGGAATCAACCGAACCTTCAATTAAAGGAGCGGAAGAATTGAACGATGCGTTTGAAAGGTTGGGTAAAATAATTAAAACGCACGTATATCCATCGCAAACCCCTGATTTGAGTATCTATAAAATGCCAGATTACAGTGAATTTTATGAACCTGCTGAAACTGAACCAGATGTAAAAGGAGATGAAGCATTTAGCTCTGCCTTACCATCTACAGAAACAGGAGATATGGATTATGAAACGGGTGTCCTAAATAAAGAGTTATCACAACAGTTCATGCATATGTTGTACGGTTCTGGTATCCCGTCGTCGGAAAAAGAAATCAATGATAGAATTCCTGAGAAGTATGAAAAAGAAGAAAATCCGAATGCGTTTGCTTTATTAAATCAATATAAAGATGAACAAAGTTCTAAAGGTATAGATTCGGCCTACCCATTAAATAAAATGCGCTTAGAAAACGACGACAAAATTGTGACACCTACACATCATACGCTTCTGCATCATTATCCTCAAAACAAAGAGAGTATTGATTCAACGGTAAAAGGAAAACATACTTTGTTCGGTTACGTCTTACCACTCAAAGATAATAATTGGTACAAACAAGATCACGATGAAGATACATATACATACTTACATCAAGATAAAGTTAAGAACAACTACATTCATAGTCCGTTCACGATAAGGAGTAAAGATAATTCTGATTCTGAAAAGGGAATTGCTTTCAGCCCTTTAGCCCGAAGCGAACAAGCGTATTCAATAGTTGGTGTGCTTGTTCCACTAGCGCAAAATTTATATAAAGTAGACTATGACCCATACAAAACTTCATATACGTTAGAAAAATCTGAATTGCACGAAGATAATAATAGATAGTCGCGGGGCGGTCGGAGCTAACCGACCACGTAGATTGAGGATACCTCCGACCACCTTCCCAAAGTAACTAAAATCTAGAAATTCGAAGAATAGTGACCATAATTTACCCTCTCCTGTTTTTTTAAATCATCAATTTAAAATACGAATAGAGTAGGTAACATAGTTTGAGATTTATTTAGATTGACAGAGTATTATATAGTTCGAGTAAATTCTGTCTTATTCACAAGGTAGTTTTTACTTTCAATATCTTAAAAACTCCGGATTAGTAGGTAGGTATACTACCTAGAGTAGTACATATCTACCTAAAAGAAACTTTTATTCTGTGACTGACTGTAGAACGGCAGCACAGATTATATAATAGTTCCTACACGGCAGCTGTACACGAGAGTTCGAGAAAAGTACCTAAATGCGTACTTCATAATTTATATCTTTATTAGGAGTAAATGTTATGTTGAATTTAATGTGATATTAAGTTTTGCGAGATATTTGATGTTAATTTTAAGTTTGCTAAATAAATAAAAATGTTTTGAAAATAATTTCACTTTAGCTTTCCTTGCGTTATTTTTTCTCTATCGATAAATACCTATGTACAGTCGGCGGCACGTCAGTGACCTTGAGATGGCCTCGATTAAGACACTGACGTGCGGTCGACCGTACCTACATACTACCGAACAGATTTTGATGAAACTTTACAGTACCTATCATAGCTTATTTTATCAGAATAACACATAGGCTTACAGATACCTTGATATAGTAGAACTTTATAGAAATGTTTAAATTCATACGATTTTGGATGATGATTTTGATGTTATAATGTGCTGTAAGATTTGAATACCTTCGTCTAGTATTACATAGATGGAAAAAAAAGTGCTGAACCCATAATGCTCATCCAAAAAATGTTCCACTTTAAAGTAAGATTTATGAAACTTTAACTAGTAATGTTCAACCAACAATGAATTACGCGTTTACTTCTTTTGAATAAATGCTGATTAAAATAACTCTAGGTGAATCTCGTACAATTTAAGTTTGACATTTGTATTCACGCCAAAATAATTCAACCATATTACTGGTCAGTTACTATATGGTCGTACAAAAGTTGGCTGTGCAATACCTACGTAAAATTTTATACCTCTGGAATCCAAGATTTGTTTGGTTGGCATGGCAACAAAATGTCAGTGTCACTCTCCCTGTCACTGTCAGTCGCTGTCTGTCACTCAATATATCTGTCCGTTTGTACGTTTGTATTTAGTACATAAAACAAACAAAAAAAGGAAGAAAAAAAGGAAGAAAAAAAGAAAGTGCACGATTAGGACATTGCACAATATTATTTTGTTATATCAGTAAACGGTGTCAAGAGTATGTTATCGTGCTCTAGAAATCCAATCCAACAACAATGATACTCCGGCGTCGTCGGTGACAATTGAACTGAAATTGCTTGATTACAAACTACGCCTGCATTTTATAGTTTACAGTGTCATCCGTACTATTATTAATTTTTTATTTATTTCATGGGTTGTGCTGTGTCAGGTGTGCATCGAGCAACAATGTCGTTATTTGGTAGACATTCTAATAGTGATAGTGAGGCCCGGGCTAAACTAGAAAGGAAACTGTACCTCGCCAAGGAGTCTCCTGAATCAGACTTTGATCTATCAGATTGTCAACTACGCCGTGTGCCGTCTGGTATTTATTCCTTGTGTAAAGTATTTAGAAAAGAACAATTATACTTATTTAATAACAACCTACAATCATTAGAAGAAGGTGGCCAATTATCAGACTTGTATCTCATCAAAGTTCTAAATTTAAATTGCAATAAATTTTCGGAACTTCCCAATGAAATCAGACATTTAGTCAACTTGACTGAGCTGCATGTCCAAGATAATCTTATAAGATATATGCCTGAGGGTATTCAATACTTGCAGAGCTTGAGGATTTTAGATATCTCTAGAAATAGGCTCAAGAAACTCACACCTGCTTTAGGTAAGATGAAGAGTTTGAGAAAATTGAATATTACAGAAAACAGAGACTTGACTGAACTCTGTCCTGAATTGTGCTTTGCCACTAATATTACTATGATTGAGTTGGATAGTGAACGATATATTTTCCCCCCACCTGAAGTCGCTACTCAAGGCACAACAGAAATAATGATATTTCTCTGTAACAAAATGAATGTAGAGTACTGTCTACCTACAAGTGCAGACTCAGAAGAGTCATCTGTACTAACTCCAAACTCTGTTCAGGACCCTTTTGCAAGGCGTAACACAATTTCTTGGGAAGAGCAAGAGGCTGCAGTGATAGAACAGGAAAATAAAATCTATGAGGCTGCAAAACAACAAAGAGAAATATTTTTGACAGAAATATTGCAAGAGCAGTTGTTATTAGACACAGAGATAGCAAAAGTTCATGGAACTAGAGATGTGGAACGACAAAGACTCATTAAAGCAATACAACAAGATGAACTAGAAATTGAGTGTTTAGTTAGGAACTATATGCAGACTGATAATCTCAATCCTGAAATTATACAGCAGCAATTGGCACATGAGCAGGCAGAACATGACCGCCTACTTGAAATTACTCGACAAAATTATGATAATGTTAAGAAGTCAGATGTTTTAAAGGCAATGGAGACCCTGATAGAAGAAGATTACAGTTTCCAACATACTAAGAAGCATTATGAAGACAGTTTAAATAATGTGAAACAGAGCATGCTAATGCAAGAATTGGAAGGTGCAGAAAAACTACAACAGTTCTTAACAGCTAAAGATCAGTCACACACAGTACTGGTAGAACAGCTATTAGAAGATCAAGACATTCAGAAGGCAGTTGTTGCTTCTTTGGTTGAGCGTGTTGATGCTAGAAGTTGGAGTTTAAATGAAGAAATATCATTGATTTCTTCACATTTAGCCAAACTTAGTGTTATTGAACAGGAGAAGAAAAAATTGCATGTTGCATATAATTACAATGAGTTGTTACATCAAAGAATGCAGCTAGTTAGTTTCCTAGATGATCTTTTGGATCAACAGAATAAAAGACGAAAACAATTAATTGAAACATTAAGAGAAATGGAAAATAATAAAGACACATCAACAGATTTTTGGTTGAAAAATTATCAAAAACTAATAGATTCAGCTCCTAAGACTTTATTGAATGTAGGGAAGCATTTAGATCCATTATTTGCCAATTATCTATTACAGGAAGGAGTCATACACTGCTTGCCATTTTTGGTAAAATTTCTTTTTTCTGATGAATCTTTATTGAACATAACTTCAGAGAGATTAAAGGAAAATGGGGTGCTGCTGTCTTCAGACAGAGAGAGTATTATTACAGCTATCAATTACTATGTAGGAGCTAAAAGCAAAAATCACAATTTTGAACCACCACAAACCACCTCCGAGGAACCAACCGCTCCTGCAAAGGAGGAAGTAGAGGAAGAAACTTGTACTGGAGTAGTAACTGCGGCAGAAGCAGAAGGCTCAACAATGGACTCCGAATGTGTTGTTTGCATGGATGACAGATGTGAAGTAGTATTTATACCGTGCGGACACATGTGTTGCTGTCAGACATGTGCTGGTCAAGATATGGAAACTTGCCCAATGTGCAGGGGTACCATAGAAAGAAAAATTAAAGTCATAGTCGCATGATTGTCAAAGAGAGGAAATTAATTATTAATTAGGTAATTATTTTTTTCTGCATTCATATTACAGTTTTGCAGTATCTGCCTGTAGCAAACTATTTACCAATTTGTTATGTGTTGCAGGAGCTCAAAATGCTGTACCTACCTAACGTATATATGGTAAATGGTAACACGACTCAATATTTAATCAAGGTAAGACTTATTTAAAAACTTGTTTAATTGAACATTGTTAATAATTAATCAAACTGTATTTGAGACTTGTGTTATGCACTGGATGATATGAAAAACTACAGCACCACTCTTTGCTCTGTGTACTAATTTAGGATCCTCAAGATTCGTCAAATACTTATTAAATAATTTAAAGATTTTATCACTTCAAAATAAAAGCTTTAAAAAAAACAATTAAAAATGCCTAATTAAGTTTCAGACATCATTACAAGATATTGCTTACCACGTGCAATACTTAAAGATAAGCTAGTAATATTGTAAATACAATTTAATAATTACGTGTTAATTTATATAGGTCCAGTTTTGTAAAAATTCACTAAAGAAACTGAATGATTTTTTATATATAAAAATCAAATTTATTACATATAAGGTGATGTAAATTTCGCAACGTCCAGAATAATGAATCTTAAGTAACAATGTTGCGTTGACAGTGTAACATTAGTTTTATTATTGAATTGACAGCGTCGTGTCGTGTAAAAAATATAGACCTTGACGCTTGTACAATAGTGTCCATTTTGCCGAAAAAGCTGACGCGACCACGTGGCTCAAGGGCCTTGCTCTTTGAGAGCACAAGAGCTGCAGCCCCAAGGAAATGTGTTTAATTTCCGACGATGTCATATAACCATTTAATTTAAACTTAGATGAAACCAAAGGAGGAGGATACGGTACCCCCTTACATTGCATAAAACTAGGCTCATTGCACGACTACATGCACACAAACTCACACAGGTAAAATCAAAGTCGCGGTTGGCCAACCACTAGTATTATTTGTACAGTATTTTCCACTAGCAACCAAAAGCACAGAATAAATAATAGTACAGGCCAAAACCAAGTACCTAGGTACCTGGTTGGCTCCTGACACGGGACTTCCTATTTTAAGAGCTAGGGCCGCGTTGTTACAGTTACAAATTTTAATGTAGTTGTTTAATAAATATGGGTTTATGGAATATCTATATTAATTCTTTCATGATACTAGTGATACAAAGTTGTGTCACTTGTACCATCAATGGTACTACACAATGGTACAACTGACACTACGCGATATTTACTAGCTGCGGCTTTGCCCGCGTGGAATAATTTTTTCCCGCGGGAACAGTTTACCGCGGTAAAAAGTAGCCTCTATGTTATTCCGCGATATAAGCTATCACTGAACCAAGTTTTGTCAAAATCCGTTCAACTAACATCCAAACATCAATCCTTACAAAGTCACTAACATCCTTACAAACTTTCGCCTATAAAACATAGTAGGAAGGATAGTATGATTCATTATTTTATCTTTGTTCACGGTTAGGCATATCGTTAACAAAGATAAAATAATGAAGAATGGATATGAAAGAAGGAAGTATATTAGGATTCATTAAGCTATCTTTGTTCACGGTATGCCTAAACTTTAATTTTAAATAGTGTTTGGACAAAGTAATTACGCCTATTTCCTAATGTATACCTAATTTGCTTAAATGACTAATTTGCTTTTTGCCTAAACTGCTTAAGGTTGGACAAATAAATATGTGGTTATTGCTATATGCTTATGCTATAGGCTTCAACTTATTTAGAACAATTGTGGGTTTAGCCATACAGAGAACAAAGGTTATTTTACCGGTTTTGTATTAATAAAAGTAATATATTTAAGTAAGGTCTTAGATAAAATAAATTTCATATATTATGTGGGACCATTGGAGTGAGGTAACGTATTTTTCTCTTTTTGGTTCCATCTTGGCTTTTAAAGTTTATTTATTAATGAATAGTTTACATTATATTTTAGGATAGTACATTGAACTGTACCTAATAAATACGCTAATCTTAACGTGCCATATGAATTAAAGATAGCAGTGTGGCTAAGAAAAAAATAGTGTTAGAAAGTTGGTGAATTCGACTACATTTTCAGGACATGGGATTTAAAAGTAAAATTTAGTAAGCGTAATCACCTGCGTAGATAAGCAAAGCGCGCTGTAGGCTGGGTTGATATGTCAACACACGCGACAGCTACTTTCTTTGGTAAAGTGTAATAAATGTTGCATCATTCATTAGGTAAAGGAAAAAAAACGACTGAATTGTTTAGTTGATAAATAATAATAAGGGAGTATAACAATATGAAATACATTTGATTCGTAACATCCGATATCGTGCGTAATAATTAGTTATTACGCCAGTATTTGTAGACAAAATATCAACGTACGTACCCTATTGAAACCAAAAAGTGAGAGCGTATTTTAAAAGATCATTCATACAGTTTTGTAGTTTTATGGAATCTTACTTGTACGATATACCTACCTTTCAGTAACTTTTTTACTCACCACAAAAAGCCACATACGATGTTCTGGATGTGAACGCATTACATTTATGCTTACTCTACACTCACTCTCGTTTAACCTAGCCGCACTTCGACTTTCATTTGCAAGTCGTCTTCGAATAAAACGGTCAATTTGGGCCGCAGTTTAGCCCCGGTACCCCCGGGTACCTACTCTTCGGGTTAGCACTAGATGGCTCCAGTGGTCGAAAAAATATAATAATAATAATACTATTCTACATTATTATTTCCTTTTCTGTCTACTGTGTTATTATTAATATATTATTTCACACTAGGGACGCTACCCGGTAAGGATAGGTAGATTTTTTTCCACTTGTCGCCGCTCAGTGGACACTTTTTTAAAAAAATATGTGATAGAGATAAATATCCGTTTTATAGGCCACTTGGACGAAATGCGACTTAAACATTATTTAAATAATGATTATGATATGAAATTAATATGATACTCGTACGTCCCTAAATAAACTTATATTCCTCTTTATCACTTATTACAAGAAGCCTTTAGTAACGATTTAAATGTGGGCGTAAATATAAGCGTGCTGTGGCATTCGCCTGTCATAATAAAATTATATTTACCATAAGGAATATTGAGTCAATCAAAAGGATTGTGCCTTTGTCTGTTGTTTGTAATTCCACGTAGGTATATGGAGGACGAAAATAAGTACTTGTTTGTCTTTATGAGTCTAACTTGATTGTTATTACTATTTCGAAGAATGGCTTACAAATTTAGAAAGGCACGATTTACAAATCGGATTGTGTCACCGAATTTCCCATTGACCGTCCCCATCATGATGATGGATTTCTGGGTTATTTTTCCCGATTTCCTCATTGCTTAAGGCAAGCTAATTCGGCTTGTTCTAAGCAGTTCCGTGGTATAGTTGCGTGGCGGAACTACTGGGAAAATTCCCTTTAGTTCCGTTGAAGCCTCAGAATACAGAACTCTGTATTCTGAGGTTGATGCATAACATCGCGGCGATTCCCCTTCAGGCCACTACTGTGGAACCTCTTGTCTGGCTACAAGGTAATTCCCCCTTAATGACGAAACTAATGGGAATTCAAAGTGCTTGTTTTTAGTTACACGAAATTAGTGAGAAAATGAGGCCACATAGTCCTGCTACGGAACTTTTTTGGCGGAACTACTGGGAACAAGCCGCCAGTTCAGTGGGGATTTCTGCAATAACCTAGTCCCCTAATCCCCATTGCGCTTAAAACTAGCTATTCTATTATATCAATGGGGACGGTCAATGGGATTTGGGTAATAATCTTAGAAATGAAAAGAGGTCGTTGTCGACAGTTTTGTGTCAGAAAAGAGTAAGGCTGTGAATACCTAGTTTTACATTTTAGTTGTTTATAAATACAGCCAGAATCAATGGCCAGTATGTTGTTTTTGGTTGAAATTGATATGTATGTTAGTCGGGCAGGCAGCTTAGCTTATCGATCATTTTCCTTGAGTCAAAGGGTTTATTTTATATGTACTCCAAAGATGTATTGCCTAAAAACCGAATATTGTAACACTCCTAATGGAATAATTTGGGGTGGGGTGGGGTGGGGAGGTCAAGGGCTAGGTAACAGTCAAACTCGGGGCATATGAGTGGCTAATGTACAACAACTTGGCTTGCTCTCACGGAGAACTGCGTGTTGTTCAGACTTTAGTCTATACGAACCTGCCTGCTGCTGTATCTCCTGTGAGTAAGCTGCGTTTCGTAGTGTTGCGAGCTGGTTGCGAGCGAGTATATAGATAGGTACATACTCTATCCATACGATCGTGACCATCATATTATTGTATCGATACTTGGCAATTAAACCGATACCTACTATCGATAGTATCGATTGTTGAAATGTTAATATTATGTACAATACTATTAAGTATTGCAAATGATGTTGATCAAAAACGACTATCGAATGTCGATCATTTTTACTCAAGAACGTCAGTATCAAACATAACTTATCGATAGTATATCACCTTTTTAAAATTTCGCACATTAAAAATACATACATATAAACTACTAGCTGTTGCCCGCGGTTTAGCCCGCGTAGAAAGGTTTTTCCCGTGTAAACATATTTTCCCGAGGTATACCTATATAGCCTTAATGTGTATTGTGACTGATTTACGAGGTCAACTCTCGATAGTCATACTATTTATAGCTCCGCAACACTATGCATTTCACTCTATTCTCAATCAATTTGGAGTCTTTATACGAGACGACAAAAATCTGCAGAACAATATTTATAGGGATTACCGAAGACGGAGCGGAGTTTATTTGCTTAGATTAAGTACTATTTATTAAATACTGTTCTACTTACTTTATTTTTATACTTACCTCTAAGTATAGTGAGTTAAGTACGTTATCTCTAAATCTATTTAAAATTTGTATGTCCCATGAACCCACTACTGTTTTAATGCTGTTTAAGGGCTGTAATATGAAAATATTACAGCCGAAAGAAATTTCGGATTGTTATTTTCACGAGTTATGAAATATAAAAATTTGGCACAATAAGTACCTAACTAGTTTTTTTTTTACAAAAGTAGGTACCTACCTATATACCTACCTACGCGTGCTTTCTTGACTTGTCAAAAGCCTTTGACCTTGTTGTGTATGACCTTCTATGGGATAAGCTGGAAGGTGCGGGTGTGCCGGTGGATTACATCTCTCTTCTTAAATATTGGTACTTAAACCAAAGGAACCAGGTGAGATGGGCCGGTACAGTGTCGGAGGAGTACAGGCTGGAATGTGGAGTGAGACAGGGGGGGGTTAAGCTCACCTCTGCTGTTTAACCTGTACATCAACGGGCTTGTCGAGGGACTCAGCAGTGCTCATGTCGGTTGCTATATTGACGGTACGTGTGTCAATAATATAAGTTACGCAGACGACATGACACTGCTGGCTCCCTCGATAAACGCGCTGAGGATATTATTGTCCATATGTGAGACGTATGCGGAGGCACATGGACTGAAATACAACTCTAAAAAGAGTGAAGTACTTATATTTAAAGCCGGTAAACAACAACCTGCACATGTGCCTCCTATAGTCCTTAATGGTGTCCAACTGAAGCTGGTTGACAGATTTAAATATTTAGGTCATATATTGACGTGCGACCTCAGGGACGACGAAGATGTGGAAAGAGAACGCAGAGCGTTGGCGGTGAGGGGCAATATGCTCGCTCGCAGGTTCACTCAAAGTACGGACAAAGTCAAAGTAACCCTTTTTAAGGCGTTGTGCCAATCTTTTTACTCGAGTGGCCTGTGGGTGGCATACACGCGTCGAGCCTACAACGCTCTGCGGGTGCAGTACAATAATATTTTCAGGATGCTGTTGGGACTGCCGCGGCGATGCAGCGCCTCCGGTATGTTCGCGGAGGCGCGAACAGACGACTTCTTCGCGATCCTCCGCAAAAAAGCCGCGTCCATGTTGCATCGCCTGCGTAACAGTACCAACAGCATTCTGAAAACTATTGCTGCACGATTTGACTGCCCCATCCAAAAACATTGGGTGGAGGTAGTAACAGGGCGGAATAAATAATAAACTTTTGCAATAAGATACTAACCATACTAACACTATTTATTAGGTATTATAGTTGTAAGTACTAATCAAACTAATAATATATGGACAATAGTCTGAAATAAAGAGTTATTTAATTTATATTATAATATCCCATAAGATTCAGAGAAATTAAAAGGTAAAAAAGAGTTAAAAAGGTAAAGAGCTAAAAAGCAAAAAAGTTACATATTAGAATTAGGCTAGGCTAGGAATTACTTACTAGTTGGCGGCACGTAATTTGATCTCTGATTTGTTTAAGCGCCGCGCCCGCTCACGCCGCGCCGGTAAGGCAAACCTTTAGCCTGCACTAGTCCACTGCTGGACATAGGCCTAGTTAATGACCAACTCCATTGAAGATATCTACAGTGTAATATTTTATTAGAGCGTCAGTGGCGTAGAGGATAAGACGCGGCCTATCATATCGAAAGGTACGGAGTTCGATCCCCGGCTGGGCCATGTACCAATGGGTTTTTTCTCGAAACTTAAGTACATTTACTGACTGCTCTCAAACGGTGAAGGAAAACATCGTGAGGAAACCTGCATACGCCGAAGAAGAAATTCTTAGGCGCATGTGAAGTCCACCAACCCGCACTGGGCTAGCGTGGTGGACTACTAGCCCGAACGCCCTCGTTGGGTAGGCCTGAGCCCCAGCAGTGGGGACGTGTTAATAGGCTGTTGATGATAGTGTAATATTTTACCGTTGAATCGTTTAGCGCCATCTGCGGCCAACCCGGCACAGCGTCAAACAGGCGGGACTACAAATTCGTTCACTTCCTACCCGTCAAAAAAATGATTGACCCCCAGCTCAAGTTACGTGCCGCCAAATATAGTATTGCAAAGCAATTACGTGAAGCAATTGAACTCATTTTCAATTTTAAGTTATTTTTATTCGTTTGGTTCCTTTTTGTAGTCAGCGTCAAAAGTTGCTGAACAAAAACGAACTTCCATAAATACTGACTGTTCTAAATTTTACAGTAACCTGACTTTTAAACTTTAGAAGTAAGTAGGTAGGTACATGTAATTTCAAAAGTACATGTTTTACGTTTGTTTTTCGCAAAAAATTTCCGGAATGCGTGCGTCGTCGGGGCGACTACGAAGACATTCATTGAATTTACGTCAAAATAAAAACCCACCCTTACATTATGATTTCACTGATGAAAAACTTGTAATTCATAGTAAACTATGCTATCCATGAATGAATGAGAGGAATTTTGTTTTACGAGTGTACGACTGAACGTAGTACCTACCCACAGATTAGTGATAAATAGTGTCTTCTGTAGGTCTATCCCAGGTAGGTATGTCCTGGTCCTACCGATTGCCTTCTTTTGACGGGTAGGTAGTGAACGAATTTGTAGTCCCGCCTGTTTGACGCTGTGCCGGGTTGGCCACAGATGGCGCTGAACGATTCAACGGTAAAATATTACACTAGATATCTTCAATGGAGTTGGTCATACATACATAATGTCCAGCAGTGGACTAGTGCAGGCTGATAATGATGAGCTAATTATAAGATAACATAAATAATGAAATTAGACGAAACCTAATGAAATGAAATACCTCCTTGTAATTATATAATTATTTACGGGTCTTACACACGAACAAGTTTTATTTACCTTTGCCCGACGTAAATGAATACAAGACGCGAAAATCTAAAATGTACTAAATACCTACTTACTCAATTTAATTGCTTCATCAATTAAAACCCCCCTAAAATCGATGAGCCCCGTTAATAATTTATTCTACTGTGTAGTTTCTGGATCACGCTGACGGGGTATTGTTTATATCCTATATACTAATTATTATGAATAGAAAATTGTCAGAGTTGTTCGAATTATAATTGCCAAGTTTGAAGTTAATTTTGTTTCAGAAAGCATAGGTTGATGACGTGAGTCGTATTAGATTATCTGAGAACATCGAGCGAGTGCGCTCGCATAATAGACTTTTGTCGCGATGCGAGCTATAATAATGGAGTTTACAGGCAAATGGCAATTACGAGCACGCCTTTCATGTCAACCCTTATTCCGTTCAGCAACATGAAGGCAATTTTCTAATAAACGTAAAGAGCTCTTTCGAAATATTTTGGAGAATTGTACGATTACCATATATAATAAAAATTCCGCGAAATGATATTGTGTGCTTGATTAGGATGTGTGGGAGTGTAAGCACACAACATGCAAAGTAAATAGAAACCAGTGATTTAGGATAATCTTGATTGAACCGTCCGTCGTCGGCGATCAAATCTGAATGCGAATATACAAATAAATGAGCGGTCGTTCACATGCTGTTGATCGATTTATTGAGAACTAGCTGTTGCCCGCGGTTTCGCCCGCGTGTGCTGAGTTTTTTCCATTGGTAAAAGTTAGCCTATTATATTGATCTCCGCATGCATGAGTCATCTGGTTAATAGGATTACTTGCCGAAAAGCTGAGGTGGCAGTCAAGTGGTTAGGTCACATCCATCGCAGATAAAGCGCTTCATACAGATGAATATTTACTTTTAATTAGACCACTTATTTGATTCTGACTGGACATAGTGTAGGTACGTAGGTAATTAAACGCTGTATATTTTTCAATTTAGTTTATATTTCTTATACGTTACTTATTGTACTGTATTGCACCAAATAATAAAAGTTACGCACCTAATGGATTTTTAAAAATGGGCTGCGAAAGGTTGGGACGGAAACTTTTTGCTTACGTCAATATTTTCTATTTGCAAAGAAATTTGGGTGCGGGTTGGAGTGAAGGCTTTTCTCTGGAGGTAACTGCCAAGTCAACAGCGGCGGGCGGCGGAATAAGTAATGGCAACATTTTTATTCAGATCGTGTGCCGCTCGCCCGGGGAGTCACCGACGAGCCGCGGCCGGCGCTCGAGGGCTCGCTTTTATGAATAGTGTGCTTCAGGTAAGTGCAGTCGTTAGTCTAAATAAACAACATGGATTTTTTCAACTTATTTTGTGTATAATGGTAAAACGTACGTCCACGCCGCACAACTTGATCACTTGTCGACATTTTTTTTTCCGCAAAAACGGGTTAATAAAATCAAAGTCAAACTATTTTATTGCATTATGTAAGTACACTGGGTACATTTATACAACGTAATTTTATTATCTGCTACCGCTTCCAAGGTGTTAGCGCTAGAATTTGTTAAAACAACTAGAAATTGTAAACGTTTTTGTAGGCTTAGGTTATTTGAAGAACCGCAAATTTAACGTTTTATATTTTATTTTTTATAAGTAAATGAATTTTTACTCGTATTGTTGTGTACATTTTACTCGTGATGTACACGAATATGATTCTTGTAAAAGGAAATTTAAAAAATTATTATCTCGTAATTGAATTGCTTCAAATATGTCTGAGTGAATTGCAATAGAATGTTATTGATGCCAAGGGACGTGGGTCGTAAGCTGACGGTAACGTTAACGATACATAATGAATTTTTTTGCGAAATACTTACCTTACGTAGACGTCCTTAAGTCGCTTAGTAGGTACTTAATTGATTCAACTTAGCTCACAATTTTTGAACATAAGATAGTGATTAAATTAAACTTGTGGAAATTCGTACAAAATGTATATTTATATGGAAACCCTTAAAAAATAATCCTTGGCAGGTGTTCGCCAGCCGCGCGAGTGGGTGTACCGTAATAATCTCAATCACTCTGCCTACGGCCTTGTAGATGGTAAGCAAGCGAATATCTACGAAGGAAATTGAATCGAGGGATTCGAGGGGTTACATTACATATCAATATCAGTAATGAAACTCGTACCGGAAACGCCGCATTCGTTCGCTTTATATTGATATTTGGCTGAAGGTTGCTTTGCTATACAGGGTGGAAATTATAGGCGGCAGTCGGGAGGGATAATACTGAAGATTTTATAGGCTAACGAAACTAAGTACAGTCATTAAAAATTAAGTACCTAGGTAAATCTCATTGATATTATATCAAGGATATTATATTAAAAGTGTAAATAATCTGGTAGTCCATAATTTGACTTGAGTAGTGGTATTACCCGTACCTACCTACTTATATTATTTATGTAGTACCCACCTAATATTTCTACTGAACCTACGCTTCTGGAAAAATGAGAAGCTTCTTAAAAATTCAATATAACTTAACACCTTTGAACAACATTAAAAATATATATTTTGTAGGATTTGTTTCAAAAACTGAAAAAACTAAGGTGGCCCTTGTTTTGTTTTGTTTTGAGGTAGAGTTTGGGTAGAACATAAATTTTTAAATTAGTTCCCCCGTGTAGGATGAAAGCCTCCTCTAGGTCTTGTAGTTATTTCAGCATTCAAAATATACCTGTCAAAACAGGTAAAACTTCGTTGTTTTCATAACAAGTACCTTACGGTTTCTAATAGCCAATTAAGCGCTCTCCGTGAGTAAAGCTCCAGCCTCATGAATATGAAGGCGCGTCGGCCGCAATCCTCGCCCTTAGCGGGATATTTCGATAAAGTTAACAGTATCTAAGACCTTCGGACACGATATATTGCCTTCGACTTAAGCCGCCCTCCGTTTGGCTATTTGACATTATTTAACAGATACCTACGCCTACTAACTACGATTTGAAGTTAGGAATATACTTAGTAAGTACCTACAGTATTTGATTTTCTATCAGAGTGTAGGTAAGGTATTAGGTACTTATTGAAAATGTATATGCACTCTAATTATAAGTAGGTAATTGCGATTACTGATTACTTCTCACTTTCGATAGTTTCTGTAGGTGTAAAGTACCTAATCGTAATTAGATTTTGCCCAAGTAGGTAATGAACATCGGCCTTTTAAAAGGTACACTAAGATGTGTGGTACCACAGAATAGATAATAATTATTATGGTAGTACAGTCCAACGTCTTCTAAGAACTCTTAAAGCTCCGAGGCTGCAGGCACAGAGGAAGTAATAGTATCCAAGGCTCGGTAGCTATCAAGGCTGCGACTTTTCACAATACTACTTTATTTATTGATGTCAGGAAAGTTTATTGCATACTGTGACAAATCGATGGTAATAGTAATAGGTACCTCTAATAGTAATAAGTAAATGTCTAAATAATTTAATTTTTTATTTAATTTAATAGGTGCAAGAAAATTTTTGTAGGTAGGTAAAGTACCTACTCGTAGGTAGGCATGTATAAATAAAGTCAGTTTATGACTCGAGGGCGGCTCAAAAGTTTTAAAATGACAGAAAAATAGGCAGTTATTATAGTCAGTAACAAAATTAATTTTGAAAATGACTCGATTATTCTGCCAAAGTTATTACGCCTTCGGGTATAAAACTTTCAGTGCCGCCTATGTAATTTGTTCGCGGTTTAAAACTCGCTGTCGGGGCATGAAAAGAAAGCTAAGCTACCGTGGATAAGAAAGGGAGCCAAGATAAGAAAAAAATAATGGATGTTACAAAAATGACAACACTAATGAACCATTTTCTGATGCTAAAAATCACATTTACAACAGTAACTAAGTAATGAATTCTAATATTTAGCATTCATTATTCGCAATCAACGGAGTAATAGTACCTAACTCGATCGTTACACTGAAGACAAAATCCAACCTCTCTCTGTAGTACAGTCGACCGCACGGCCGTGGAAACACTTGAGCTGGTCTAACCTATTAGGGACTTTCAATACTATGAGAGACCAGTTTATATTAGTATTGTTACCACTGACGAGCGGTCGACCGTACCTACCTCTTTGATGAGTTTTTTGTGTTTAACTGGCTGGACCGTGTTACAATACAACTTTATATTCTGTCCTACCTACATACTCTTACCTATTAATCTGCTGCACACATAGAGTTAGTATACTAGCTATAGAGTGCGCGCATCGCTCATTGCCCATTGTGCCAAGTGTAAGCAGGTGTTCTATGGACGCTTCAATATCGATTTTTTCTAGATCGTTTGTTTCCGTGAATCGTGTTTACAGCTTGGCACTGCACATTTTACCAAGATTACTCCAAATCTTAATAAATACCGGCGCGAGCAACAATCAGCGCTTCTGACGTTTTGTGATTAGTAGCGTCGCTCCGAAAATTTCGAGACTGTTCAAACCCGTGCTTACAGTTCAAACTTGCTAACGCGCGCTCTATGTATACTAACAACTCTCTGGCTGCACACAAGTAGCTAGGTTATTTGACGTGTATCTTGCAATCTGTGCATAAGTTTAATGTGTTTTATTCTTCGTCGTTGTGTATTTTATTTTGTATGGGATTATTTTTGCCTGAAATAAAGAATTTTATTATTATTATTAATCTATCAATCAATTATCAACTTTATTACTGGAGACAGGTCTCGCTGAGCATACGTGTAAGTTAGGTAGGTACTAGATCTCATATTGTCACGCTGCTGCTTGCCGCTGATTTGATGATCGCACGTGAGTAGAAACAAAACCAGTTTATGTATAAACTGGTCTCTCATAGTATTGATACTCCTTAATAGGCTAGGATAGGTACATAAAGTAAATGCTATCTCTTTCCGACTAACTAGACAGATGTATGTAGGTGTACCTACTTAGATATAGTTTTTATTTGTAATTTTTTTTTGTGCGTGTAAGTACCTATGTAGGGTTAACAGAAGCGAACGTTCAAGCATAGCAGGGGCCAATCGCGCTAATTCTGAACGATATTACCAAATCCAAACCATAACCAAAAACGTTATGCTGCATCTACACGTTTGGCAAACCTCGGCAAACGCAAACGTGTGGAGCAGGGGTTTGGCTTGCATTTGTACAGGTTTGCCAAACGTGTGGATGCATCATAACGTTTTTGGTTATGGTTTGGATTTGGTAATATCGTTCAGAATAACGCGATTGGCTCATACACACTCGAAAGGACAGGTGACAACGAGCAATTCCTCACTAGGCATCGTGCTAGCCATTTGCTGGTGACGATAAACTGGCGGGGGATGTGAGTGTCGCTTCTTTACGTAGTAGGTACCTAATAAGTAATTAGTAGGTTGGTATATAGTCAGAATACTCTTTGACGCTATGGTCGGAAGTCTACAGTGTTTTTTACGGCAACAGTTCCGACCGGTCGATCGGAAATTGGTTCTCTTTGATGTTGCCTCCAATTACAGCAGAATATGAATCAGGTTTTTGGTTGAACTCAAAGGGAGCACCGTATATTGAAACGAAGCTGTTAAGTAATTGAAATACAAACGGGTGATGATTGCAACTTTGTGCGTTACGTTGCATTACGTATTAGTATTACGTAAAGTGATATAAAAATGCTATGAATGGAAAACCTAAGTTAAATATTTAATTTAATTTAAAAAAAAACGCAGAAACTTTATAGTTTAGGTACTTATTAGGTATGCTTACAAATGGATGAAATGGTTACCGCTTTATTTCTATATATCACCAGTGGGACTTGATTTAAGGAAACACAAAAAAAGACGACCGTAAGTGGCTGACCAAAATGGTCCATTTTAAAACTGGCTATAATTTGGTTTTAAAAGTTAGATTGGATGCTGTGATGATGGTTAGGTACAGCACTAAGCTGAGTTAAGATCCTTTTCAAGGCAATAGCTAATAAGGTTTCTTGAACCTTTAGTTTCTAATTAGTATTTGCAAATTAGTTACCTACTTAAAATACTGAATAATTACTTGTGATGGTTGTTTGCCTGTGGATTAACAGGATTACTTAAAGGTACTTACTTTTTTACATCCCTAATGAAGCTAGCTCCATAATTATATAGGTTCCTCCTATATGATGGTAAGTACCTACTTTTGAGTTTGCAAAAAGTAGCACCGCGGGTCGCCTGCTTGCTTCTAGGCAAAGTGAGTTAAAAGCCACTTTATTCGGGTAGTTACGCACTCAAACTTTTGGGTGCTGTGTACACCTTTTCAAGCGATATAACTCAACGGAATTCCAAACTGAAGATATTTTGGGACAGCTAATGGAGTGTAATGGTTGTAATTAAGACATCACAATTAATCCTTCTCCTGCCAGCTCGGCCGACGACGACGATCTGTGAAAAGTAGCGGCGGAGTGTAGTCGCTATTCTTTCCCAGGCGTTCCCCTCTGTCAAAGGTACAAACCCCACTGGGCTATGCAGATGTGATAGGTTTGACGGTGTTGTTCGATTTATTACATTGTGTAGCGGAAAAACTTCTATTATTTTAATAGAAGTCTTTGGTGTAGCGACAACGCATGTGTGCCTGGATCCTCGCTAAAAATGACGATCTTGGGCTCTGCATCCAATCTTGATTCATGTTCCTAAATATTCTGTGATCTGATGTAGGTACGCAGATCGAACCTCTCATACGTTTCCTTTGTGCAAGTAGACCTGTGAGCCTGTGACTGAACTATCGGTATTAACCCGAGTAATCCAGATAACAGACTAATCTCCAACTAATTGAATGGATTAGTTGTGCTGTCGGATCGTTAGCGTGTGCTCTCAGAGTTCTCTCATTTGTTGGTACAAACGATAATTGTATATATCTATCTACGTAGAGGTAATTAATCCCTGTTGCTTAGCTATGAGACATTATGTCCTCGCGTGATGTTTGACTTAGTTGCCTTTGATAATTACAAGGGTATTGTCAAAAGAAAAAAAAACATACGGCGGCGGGCGGTATACAGTACAGTCAAATGTAAGTAGGTACATACCTATTAAAACGTAAACTTTATTCGATTAAAATGTAAGTTATGATTGTATTACTGCCGTTATCAAAAAAAAAACACCATTTCGACATCTATGTTATAAAAATGTTACAATTTGTAAAAAACGATATCAAATCGATATGTTTTGCTTTATTAAAAGCATAAATCTATCATCCATAAAAACAACAAACAGTATGGATTTGATTCCATCGCTCGCCTTGGTGGATCCACGCAGTGTAGAGGGGATGTTTGCAAGTCCAAGATAAGACGGTTTCAAAGAGATTTTGAGAGATGGCGAGTAATTGATATCAATTAGGATTGCGCTAGCGGCGGGCGGCGGGTGGCGGAGGGGCGGGCGGTGCGCCGCCGCGGGCCTCTTCACAATAGACTCGCTTGGCCAAGAAAATAGCCTCGGAAAACTCCGCTCTTACTCATTGAGATTGCCGCACTGATAAATTGGTTTTAGCAAGGCTCAGTAATTCCGCGAGGAGCCATTATAATATGGAAATGTGGATTTATGAAGTGTCTCAGACAGGATGAAATAAAACTAGCCCGGATGACAGACTTTTCACCTGCTTTTGTCATAATTGTATTCGTTTAAACGTGTCGTTGGCTTGCGATAAAATATGCACAAAGTGAGGCTGATCATATTTCGTTGATGGAGATTTAAACGGCGGAAGGGCAGCCGGTCCTCGTGAATATGGAGAGGTAGTTAAGGAGTTTTAACGACCAGCGACTGAGGACTTAGCGAGTCCGGAGAGCACCGCCTCACGTAATCTAGGAGAAAGTTTGTAAATGTTCCTTTAAAATTTTACTACACAGTTTACGGTATATAAAGTATACAGTGTAAGTATATATTGGTTGTTGTTATGTGATGCTTATAATAATCTTCATAGTTGCTAGGACATTTTGATCTTTTATTTACGCTACAAATGGTAAACTTACCTACCTATATAAATTCTAAAATTCTTTTGATTTACATAATTGCAAATACAATAATAATTACCACGCTATAATAATATAATAAGTCGATGTTACTATAACACAAATTTTTGTATAAACAGAAACACATGTTCACAATATTATGTAGGTACCTACTGCAGCCTGCATTTTCGTAGAGACTCGATAGTTCGAAAGTTAACTAAATTTTACGTATGGTCCGTAATACGGAATAAATAAAAAATCGGAATTGTTTCGATCACTTTCTGTCAATATACCTAATTAAGTCTTTTTTTTTCGTCGTTACTGGCGGAAAATAATGTACCTATTATAGAAATAGGTTGTAGGAGAATGTCATAGAAGTTTAAAGTCACAGAGATGGGGTTATCAGTTTATAGATGTCCTCCCTCCGGATGTCTAATACGGAATTGTCTCCATCAGAAAAGCTTCTTTCGCTATTTCATATTTATATACGTCACGTCCATGGGGACTTTGCGAAAAGATCACTGTTCATGCGACACATATAGGTACCTTACCATACCTACGTATACCGCTGCATAGAAATGATGGTATGTCAAGGATAATGAAATAGAAAGAAACAGGTCTTGTGGTTCCTTTGTTTGGCAAATTGTAATACGGGCTAGGTCCGTACAAACTCGCGGAGTATTTTTTTTGTCATTTTCAGATTCAGAGTAAAATCAGGCTTTACTCGGTACAGCCGCAGTGTATGAAACGTCTTTGTTGTCGCTTTTGTCAATTTTAAGGTAGGTAACGTTTTTAACGTTTTTCTTCCATAAGTTTCTCAACAAGCAGCCGAAGTTACAGAAATGTCACGTCGAAAATTGGTGATCTTCATAAAACTTATTGTGATGTTTTTTTCCAATTCTCTATCAATAAAACAAATTCTGACTTGATTGTGTGTAAAAGACAAATACCATAATGTAAATACAAATTAGTGGGTAACAAAAGAATTAGAATCCAACACGTATATAATTACGTGTATAATTCACGCCGTACGATAAATTTCGTCGTAATTACGGGGGCCAATTCCTTTTCCATTGGGCAAATTATTAGCGAACTCGTAACATACTGAATGCAATTCGAAATGAGACCTCGATCCACGGGACTTATTGTTGTTTTCAGCATGGCTGTAATATAACCGAGTAAAATAATCATAAATAACGCACCTACTTAAAGTTCGTCATTAAACGTGTAAAATCCATATTATTTAATTTCATAGTATTAATTAAAATGAATAAGTTGGCAACAATAAAGCGTAACATCTGGATGAATGGTTTTTTCTGTGCGTTCGTATCGTAGCATCGATTGTATATCAGGCTCTGTGTTTATTGGCAAAGAAGTAGGTAGGTAAAGCAGTTTCAGGAAACTTTGAATATAAAATAATTTCAGACTTTGACGTCCATCGTTTGACTTACCATTCCTTCCCTATGTAGGTACATGGAGCGGAGAAGAATATACTATACTAGCCACCCTGGGTGTTGGCCTCGCAGTACTGGCATATCCGATGGACAGAATAACTTTGCTAATAGGATATCCGGCGGACGAAACTAGAATAAGTGTTGCGTAGACAGTCACGCATGGAACATTAATAATCTGTGGTCCGAAGAAACATGCCCGTGGAATATTAAAACGAAAGCCGAGCAATAAAGAAAATAATAATGTCAGTAGATAGGTACACAGCGTAGCTAAAGCTTCAGCCAGATAATTGTTTTTCATATAATACCTACCGTCTACCAGGTAGGTATTATTTTTAGAGATGCCCTTGACTTGCCCGCGGCTTCTCTCGAGTTTCTTCTCTTAGATAGATAATAATTGAACTGAAAATGAAGAAAACTCGAATACGATAAACAAAGAAAATTGAAGACACTAATAGGGTCTATTACTGATTAAATATACCTACACAGATGAAGAAACAATTTCGTAACGTAATTGACTTAGAGCTTCGTTAGCCTCAGTTGCTGAGATATCAAAAATGACTATTCTACGACGTGACTTTCATAAATTATGAATCATAGGTACACAGGTAGGCACTTAATAATAAAAATTGAAATTCAGAAGGAATTTTAAATAAATGGTCGATGGATTGTGAAAGCAAGAATATTGAACAAGCGTAATAGCGCCTCGTTACAAACTCATGACTAAAGTAGATATGCAAAAGGCCATTACATAAAAAATAAATAAATAAGTAGATGTGAAAATTGAAACAGCTAAATTTATTTATTTCCAAGTTGACGCAGCGATCTTGAAAAATGGTGTCATTCAAGTTTTTTAATATTAAAGTTTTCGCCAAAGTTTTTAGCGCCCTAGCCACTCTCCGTGACTTTTGAGTTACGAACGGGAATAAATCTTAAAAAATATATTACCGATAACCAGCAAAAAAAATTTGCCACGACACGGATGTGGATTGGTCGTGAGGTTTGAGTCCGAGGTCATGGGTTCGATTCTAGACAACTTTATACAATTTGATCCTGGTCTACGGCTAGTATGAATTTTCTTACCCTTGTCACAGAATAAATAATAGTACAGGTACCTATCTTGTTCCCGTAGTATAGGAAAAAATCATAATTTGCGATTTGACATGTCAAGCGGTCACTTTTCTTATGAAAAAATTATGTAGTACCTACTTTTCAATTTTTTGACCGAGCGAGCGAAGCGAGCGAAGCGTCTACGTTTCGAGACTGGCCAAAAATGCTCTTGTCCGGCTGTCTGTCTGTCTGTCTGTCTGTAATTCTCTACAGGTCGCATTTTTCAACCGATTTTGACGAAAATTTGGCATATGTATAAATTAATTAAACCTACAAAATGAGTAGAATAAAATTTTGAAAAACATTTTTTTTTGAGTACCTACCATACTCGCAAAGTGGGAGTGAACTTTTTTTTTCTTGTGAATCCCATAGTGTGGGATATCGTTGGATAGGTCTTTCAAAAATATTGCTGGTGTGTGAATACCATTTTTTCGATTTAGGGATCCGTTGGCGAAATATTAAGCATTAAAGCGGTAATTTTTGTTAGAGTCACGTGTCCCCCCCCCCTGCCAGCTAAACGGTTGCTTCTGGAAATGTGAAAAAATTCATGGCAGTAGCATATATAACGTAGTTACAAGGAAAACTATTACGGCTAAGTAGGTTCTATTAGTTTTTGAGTAATAGTGGATCGACTTAAGAAAGTTGAAAAAATAAATTATGTTCATAGAACTGCATACGTAAAATGGAAAATTATTTTTTTCCGCGTGATATCCATGGTGTGGGGTATCGTTGGATGGGTCTTTCAAAAATATCGCGGGTGTGTGATAAACATTTTTCGATTCAGGGATCCGTTTGCGAAATATTAAGCTTTAAAGTGCTAATTTTTGTCACTTTAGTAGGTACTTTTTCTGTTTCCAAAGTTGACTTTTGTTGGTTTCTTTTAGGTTTGGTTTATAAGGGCTGGCGAGGTCTACTGTTCTCACGGAACTACTAGTTTATAGAAGCTCCCAAAAATTTCTTTGACAAAAATACAAATAAAAACGTTACATTTTTAAATAGCACTCCAATTTCAAACGCTAATGGCAGCAAAAGGAGGACATGTCCAATCTGTGTCGGACTCCTATTCCGGCTGGCTGATACAGCAGTAATTTGCTTGAGTGAGAATGTGAACGTAGCGGTCCGTCGAATGAACTGTCACTGTCATTCCACTCACGGGGTGGAATGGAGCGGAGCGGATTAGCAACTACAAAAGTTCGTAACAGAACTAGACCAGCCACAGTAGTGCATACTATTAATTATTCTGTTAGGGCAGTTAGGGGAACATCTCAGCGCATATAATTTGTTGTGCGAATAAACATATAAGGTATCTATGATGACTTCCCGACAGCTCTGTACCTCCATGTATCTACTTTGAATAGTTTGTCTAGTTTCATATTTACTTACATTCGATTACTTGCTTTGTAATGCCTAGTCATGAAACTAAAAACTTGTTTGTGGGCGCCGCTGCCGTCCCTATGGAGAAAGCATATGAATGCGGTTGCTTAGGTGCACGGCCGTGTCCTATGGGAATGGGACCCACTCAACATGACATAAAGTACCTATCATATTATTACCATAATATTTAACTAGATATTTTATGTAGAAATAAAGCGATTGTTCTCTACATACTTTCTCTGACTTTTATCGTAAGGCAATGAAGTCAGAGTGAAGTAGAGGTAATTTGTGTTTTCCTATTTCTTTTTCTCCATTCTCCTGGTACTTTCATTTGACCTCGAGGCTCATCAACGAGTAGTTCGAATTCGATGAAGTTTTTAAATAAAAAGGTTAGTATTTCAGGGAAGGTTCTTCTTTAAATTGGTTTGTCGAGGTTAAATTAAATTTTAACTTAGGTATATTTAGCGTCGCTGGATATAAAGTAAAAATGTCAATCGCTCTTTTCTGATGATAGAATACGGCCTTACATTACTGGTAGTGTGATGTGTTATGAGGACGTCGAGTGCCGACTGTAGGACGCGCGCACTCCCGCGGGAAATATACGACTCGCGGACACACCGGTACCGGAAACAGACTAATCTAGATTATATTGTGTTCAGTTCATCAGATTGAGGATTGAACACTGGGGAAATATAAAACTGTAGGTATGTCAAATATGGCTACCAATAAAATTAAAATCTTCAAATATGTAATCATTAAAAGTATTTTTTACAAAATGCTGCTGTAAATTGGCAAATGTTCTTAAGACACTCGACACCCAGGGGATCCTATACAGCATTCGCTATTGTTCTAGGAACCCCTAATAGACACTTAATTGATGAAAGTAGAATTGACTGTACCTACTCAGGTACCTGACAATTCTATTTCCACTGGTATACCTATATCTTTTCCAAATAAACAAGGTAACTATGGTATTTTCGTATTGTCATTTTAATGAATATTGAATTAATTTATAATCTTTGTTTAATACTTTATCATGTTTATCTGTATGCTATATTTTAATTGATATATTTAAGACACCATTAAAATGAGCCGATTGAGATTAACGACAAAATTAAAACAAAAAAACCGGGCGAAGTGCGAGTAGGACCCGCGCCCTGAGGATTTCGTACAAAGTTAATTAAAGAAATAGTTTTAAAAAATTATAGTTATATCACATGGTACTAATATAATTATATGAATGATTTGTTCATACGCAAAATTAAGTTTGTTGGTAAATAAAATTTTTTGATGATGTAGGTAACTACAAATTTACGGTTTTCGGATTTTTTCCTTTACTTGTGCTATACCTATAATTGATTATTAGTAAATTTCATGATTCTATATAGGTCAACGAGAAGTACGCCATAGGTTTTGATTACCAAAATACTAATCAAACGCAAAAATGCGGCATAAACGACCATATTATTATCTTTGCGTTTACTTAGAAATTTGATTTTTTCAGAGCTCCAAGGGATTGTAGGTCTGAGTATTTGTGATATTGATTTCAATTTGATACCTCCCCTCCACGCGTTCCTTTAAAAAAGGGTATTGCAGGGTATTAGCAGATGAGCAGACATACGGACAACGAAGTGATCCTAAAGAAAATACGGAACCCCAAAAAAAATAGTTTTCCTCCCACCCTTTTTAGTTTCGTTAGTTAAACATCACGACCGGCCTCCAATTAAATAAAATGTGGAGCCATCTCCGATCTACGTGTAAAATTTATCGGTTAACGATTGGTAACGAATGGAAAATGTCTGGCGGTTAGATTAATAGCAGCGTCACGTGTTCGACCCTTTCGCAATGGACCGCGCTAATTAAGAAGTTTCACCCCCACCCTCGATCGATGTAAATTTCGTTACGCCAAAGTTGTCGTGAAAAGTTCAGCCTGTAGGTACACTTCTAAGGATTACGTTCAACTTATCGGACGACGACGCGACGCCTCTGTCTGCGTAAGAATATCATTTTGTAATCATTGAGGATAATTCGGACTGTTTCAGATTTCTTAGATAGTTCCATTTTCTGCCGCTTTCAATTTAATCCTTCTGGAACTTGTAGACGATTTTAATTTTACTAAATTTAATCGGATCTCTAATTTGAGGGCTAAGTTTTGAAGTAATTTACATTTTGGATCGTTATACTTAGAAGGGATGCGACGAATATAAGTCGTTAAAGAGGGCTGTTTAAACTTGTTAGACACAGAAAATCCTTAAGTACTTTGAACAAGTGTGAAGTGGAACTTTGTATGAATTGTTGATTAATTAAGACACTCCTCGCCGTCGTATCTTTGTTAAAGTTATCAGCTTGAAGCGAGGTTCTATACTCGGCTTCTAAAAGACTTCTAACTCGTGATGATTCCAATTAAACGTTCTTGAAATCTCATCAACGGTTTAAGGTAGGAGCACACCGAGCAACCGGTATCACGTCACGTCTACCGTACAGTTTCATACATTGTATCCGAGCTCCACCATACAATCCGTTGCGTGCGGCCAAGTCGACGCGCAGCTTAAAACGAGGGCCTCGTGACATCGCTGTATCATCCTCCAGTGACGTATGGGTGACGTCGCGGGCGTCGTCGTTACGTGACACGCGTCAAAGACGTCACATTTTGTATCCACAAGCACCTTCTTATTTCGGCAGGGGTATATCATACTCCATTACATCAGTCACTACTTGCAACGCAACTACCTGTTAAAAGCTTAGAGTACAATTTGGGTTGATTGATAGAGTGGTTCATTTATCAACGTCATTTGCCGATTCAACAAAATGAAGCCGTCCGGGCGAGGCGCGCCAACCATTCCCGTTGTTTTATTAGCCACTCCATTTTAAGATTTTGTGGTTTACGACATAATGGACGGACATAAATTCCGACTATTGATGGTAGATATTTAAATTCCATTTCTGAGAGAGATGTCTTACCATCAAGCCAAATAAGTATTTGTATAAATAAATAATTTTTTATAACAACGATACTTAGAATGCGCCTCGTATTTTAGTTTTTCCTATCCAAGTAATTTACATACTTAAATAATTCCACTTGTAAGTCGTGGCCGGAATCCATTAGAACTTCTTTCTCCCATTCCCATTTTTATTTATTATTATTTAGAATTTTTGGAACATAAATGCTAAATAAATGGAAGTGAATGTCGAATTGACTGTATTTTAACTTACAATTAATTTTTTAAGCTTGGCAATTAATATGGTTAAAGATTCAAGGAAAATGTATATATATATCTATACACTAGTTGCATCATTATAAGGTACCTAGTACATAATTACCCAAAATAAATTCATAAAGAACTTTGAAACAAAAAGCATCTAAACTAAATCATATAAAAATCAAACGAAAATAATACAAAGAGGATATAATTTCGAATAACGTTGGTCGAAGAGAAAAATGAAAGTAACATCATCTTCAGAGCATGCGGGAAAAATAAGGAAATGCCGTGATCTTAAGTATTCATAACCTTATATCTCTATATTTTATTAATGTAAATCAAGTACCTAGGTAAATAATAATCTGTGTGTAAATTTTTTTTTATCTGTTCTTCAATTATGTTGATAATGTAAATCAATGTTGACGTAGAAACGCATGGAGCTAAGATCCGTTTGGTGGGCGCCCGCGCCGTGGGAATTCGAACCTCCTGTAGAAACGGATGCCATGTTTGTAATGTTGTAGTCTTAGGGCTTCTTTCACCACTTCCTGATATTGTTACAGATAGTAATCTTAGTGATAAACTAATCTATCAGATAAATCTGTATGATAGACTATATAAAATATATAAGATATAGGCAATCAGATACCGGTGAAACCAAAAAAACAAACTATCTGTCAGATAACCTGCAGATAGGGTATCTGGGACTTTATCAGCAAGCGGTGTAAGAGGCCCTTAGTGTCAAGAGTTATAGTTAGACAAACTAATAATCATTATACCTACATGTATTGTGTGGTATATAAGTAGCTGAAAACCGGAGAGAGTTGACGAAAGCCCTCGACTTGACGCGCAGTTGCCGCGCTCGCTTGTGCGTAGCATTGTGATTACGAAGGCTCTTTACGGCCGAGGCAATATACGGCTACGCTGATCTTACTTACAAATGGAAATGATAAACACCTTGATTAAGCTAAGACCTGTATAGTACAGTTATTTTACCTACATCCTTTGTACACGTGCAAAGTGTGGATATACGAGTAGGTGCCATTTGACAAATATAGGGTTCACATGACCTGTCCTAACTTTTACGGTTTTTGGGGTTATTAATTTTCAAAATAAAATAAAAATAATAAAATTTCTAAATTTTTGGCTTTTAATTATTATATAGGTACCTATAACTTTATTAGCCAATACGGAACGGACTTCACTCATTACTTTAGCAGTACAGTAAGGGATCAAAATCGTATGATGATGTCTGCACGTCGGCGTCGCCGCGCGCTCGAGGTCATTCATACGATTTTATTCTTTAGGCTACAGTGATATGGTTCATTTGATAATAACGTCAAAAAGTGCGCGGGCAAATTTCCCCTTGGTCTGCCCTGACCTTAACAGTACACAACTGAGAACCGAAATGAACAGAACAAGGATACTTCCCCATTATAGGTAAAGGAAGGATGAACGTTTTTTCTTGAGCATACCTCCTCGCATGGGGGGGGGGTATCGTTGAAGAGGTTATCCACATATGAATGATGAATGAGTTCATGTTTCCACTTTCCATACAACATTTGAATAGCAGTTCACTTTCTATGGGAAAATAGGTATGACATTTTAAAAGTTCTCCAGTATTCGACACCGAATGCATTTGATGGGCAGGCGGACGAATACCTAGGTTTGGAGGAGAGTAATGGTTTCTTTCACCACTTCCTGATATTGTTACAGATAGCAATCTTAGTGATAAACTAATCTATCAGATAAATCTGTGTGATAGACCATATAAAATATTTAAGATATAGGCAATCAGATACCTGTGAAACCAAAAAAATAGGTTATCTGTCAGATAATCTGCAGATAGGGTATCTGGGACTTTATCAGCAAGCGGTGTAAGAGGCCCTTAGTATTGTTTTGTAAGAGAACTGCGAGTCTGTGTGTAACAGCGCTAAGCGTGCTGGAGACAAGTTTGCATCCAAGTCGAGGGCCGTCGACTCGAGACACGTTGCTTGAGCTGTCGGATTTCGAGTCTCCGCCTGAAACTGAAATAGTTCTTGGCAGGATTAAAGTCGCCTTTTCGAGATCTCTACACTCGGTCCTCCTGTAGACTTATGCTTAGATTGAATTACATATAGACAATTACAAACAATTAAGAATGTAAACCTATTAGAGCGGTTGTTCGGCGGAAAAATGGGTTGTCTTAGTCGAGATTATTATGTTTCCATACGTTTCTTTATAGACAGATTTGACGAAATGAATGTGACTTTTTTCACTTTCGTAAAAATAAAATTGTTTATAAAACAGGAATTTATTATTTTATTTTATATTGAATAGTTCGACAGCTTTGTTTATAATTGAACAACTTCTTGACTACGTAGCTGAAATAAACTTTTTCCCTGTGGGATTTTATTAGGTTTTTTAGAGTATTTTAAGAGGATTTATTAAAGCGAGTTATTTAATGTATTAAATAAATAACGAAGAAAATAAAGATTAGTGCAATAGGTACAAAATTAGAAATGGCACTGAGCTGATAAATAAAACATGTACCTAGGTATTAATTTTGAAGATTTATCTAATGCGTATTAGAATCTGAGACGACCACTCGGAAATTGGATCGTAGCCCATTTTTAAAAGATGATGTCAACTTAGGCGGTCGCGATTCGTGCAATAATATTAAATTTTACCTGAGACTTGATTTATGGAACGCAAGGGAGTAGCAATTTCCTTTACGGAAATGTTTCCATGGCAACATGGTTACTGCGACGAGCTGAGAGTCTTGGAAATTCTTCTCTTATGCGATGCGCTACTTTCAGAATTTTAATAGTGAAATTGCAGTAGATAAAAATATGCTGTTTACATTGTTAAAACAGGTAGGTGGGTAAGTATACTCCGTACTTGACACATGTAATGTATTAGGCACAGCGAAAGCCTTTGCATAGTACCTAATTATTACGAATCTGTAGCAAAAAACTAAAGGTTTAGCTATATGTGTAAGTACTTTTCTTCAGCAAATTTTAATACGTATAGTTTTATTTTTAATTAGTCTGTAAGTAAGTACCCCAAAAAGAAAAAAAAAATCATTTTAACACCTACATATAGTTATTTGATGTGATAAATTTTTTAAGCTAATCTTTTTACCTATGTGGTTACCTTGATCAAACTTATTTTTTCAGCTTTGAACATTAGCAGCACACAATATTTCGTTTTCATTTATCATTTGTTACAACACACATATGAGAATATATTAGTTATGTTTACGTTATTGTGTTTTCATACTATGTTACATATTCGGAGGTCTCATCTTTTTGTCATTAACAACACAAAGGGGCCGATATGAGCTCTCGACACAATTAATATAGCCGCATGTAATAATGGAGCATGACTTTTACTTGGCGGTGGCGGTGGCTCGTGACTTGCCGAGGACCAGCGGTGAGGGAAGAAGTGTAATTAAACGAGTAGGCGTTTTGGGTTCCCTCGGAATTCGGAGTGTTTTGTTTAACAGATGGGGCTTATTTAACAGATGTCGGTCTTTTCATAATAATATAGCGATGCTTCCTGCTGGGTTGTCGGTTAGTCAACTATACCTTCACACAGTTGACATTTGCTATAAGTACATTATTGGTAGGTAATCTGCGATGATGCAGTAGGTAATATAATATGTGAGCTCGCTTGGGTATCAAAGTGTTAATAGCATGAAATACATCCAAATGTAAATACCTACCTGTAAGTACTTATCTTAATAACGCGTTATGCTACAAATAATTATATTTTACGATATATTATTTTTATAGTTTGTGCTACAGTCTCTACGAGGTTTGGATTGGAGATAACTCTGAGTTTATAAATATAAAAATTACTATTAACAAACAATTATTTGGTCAGTGAAGTGGTTTTACCGAAATACTTTCGGAATTTCGTATAAATTCATATTCTAAAGTCTTAAATTGGTAATCTACCCTATTAACGATTTTAACGTACCTAATTAATTTGACTTGTCAGATTTATTACCTGTCACACATAACTAAACCTACTAACCTAACTAATTCCCTACGAGATAATATGTTACAAGTATATAGGTATCTGCCTACCTACATGCTACGACTTATACCTACTATCAATCAAGCGATGTCTGTCGACAGCGAATCAAACTCAAACTCATGATGTATTCAACCCCAATTGTCTGCCTCAAAGGCTAGGTCGTATTGTATGTACAATGTTATAGCTGAAAGCCGTACATTGTTACAGTTTGCATGCTATGAATAGCCAAAGGGTTCCGTGTAGTCGGTCCGCTAAGTGGAAGGCTGTGTTTATGCCACTATTAGGTGCAATCTTTATATACGACCCGACTTTATAGATATATTATATTAATGTAAGGATACACAAAAAATACAAATTACAAAATTATATCTGTAGTTTTTTTTTGGCCTGTTGGCGTAGTGGTAGTAACACTGCCTACTGCGCCAAAGGTCGTGGGTTCGATTCCCACCCGGGACCAACATTTGTGTTATGAGCATAACTGTTGGTTTTCGGATTCTGGGTGTTTGTATGTATTTATGTATTTATTTAAAAGTATTTAAGTATGTTTATCAGTTGTTGAGTACCCATTTACAAGCTTCGGCTTAGTTGGGACTAAACAGCCGTGTGTAAAATTGTCCAAACATTATTATAATATTATAAGTTTTAGTCACAATCTACGTTTGATATCCCTGGGTCCTGCATTTAAAGGTAAGTTTAAGCGTCTTAGGGCTTCTTACACCAGTTGCTGATAAAGCCCCAGATACCCTATATGCAGGTTATCTACCAGATACCCGTTTTTTTCGTTTTCACAGGTATCTGATTGCCTTATCTGTCCGATATACCGTCTTATAAACTTACAGCCAGATCAAGGGGCTGTTATTTCTTTATCTGTCGGATATGGATTGTTTTTTTTCGAATTTAACGCGGTAATACTTCAGTTTTGTGTTAACTTTTTATGATATATGGATTTATCACTGTTTCATTTATAAATAGTACATTACTGCCGCGGCCCGCAACAGAGGCATTGATGGATGAGCGTGTGAATGTAGGCCGAGGCGAAGCCGAGGCACACATACGTGAGTCCATCAATGCCTGGTTGAGGCCAAGGCTTGTATAATGCTATTCTCAAATAATGCGCGGAAATCCAAAAAATATCAAGTTTTATTAAAATTGTGAACCGTCTGCACTGAACGATCACGACATAGGGTTGTCACAATACTATCGGCAAATCAAAATACTTTTGGCCATATATCCGGAACGGCTAGTGCTAGAACCATGTTCATGTACTCAAATGAAAGGGCTCGACGAGATCTAGTTGAATATAATATAAAATAAAATCACCCTGTATATACAATTTTATATGAATATACAGGCTGTTTTTTTAAATATTATATTCAGATAGATCTCGTCGAGCCTTTTCATTTGAGTACAAACACGAGGGGTCTAGTACTAGCCGTTCCGGAGATATGGCCAAAAGAGTGTTTTTTTTTTCATTTGGCCATATCTCCGGAACGGCTAGTGCTAGACCCCTCGTGTTTGTACTCAAATGAAAGGGCTCGACGAGATCTATCTGAATATAATATAAAAAAAACACCCTGTATATTCATATAAAATTGTATATACAGGTTGTTTTTATATTATATTCAACTAGATCTCGTCGAGACCTTTCATTTGAGTACAAACACGAGGGGTCTAGTATTAGCCGTTCCGGAGATATGGCCAAATGAAAAAAAAACACTCTTTTGGCCATATCTCCGGAACAGCTGGTGCTAGACCCTTGTTCATGGTACTCAAATGAAAGGGCTCGATGAGATCTATCTGAATATAATATAAAAAAACATCCTGTATATATAATTTTTTATTCAACAATTTCCGCGCATTATTTGAGAAAAGTGCTATACAAGCCTGCAATCAATGTAATTTCATGCATCATTCGAAATTTAAATAAAACTTTTGCTATGTTACCTCCGTGGTTGCCATGGTTACACGACAGATATGAATTAATATGGTCATTATTTGACCGCTAGGCACGACAGATATGGATTAAATAGAAACGCAACAATGAATTGAACTGAAGAACTGAATTGAATGAACGGAATGTTCCAACTCCCCGGTAAATCGATGACAGTTTAGCTGCCCGATATTTTAACAGAGACTTGAGTGGTGAAAACGGAAAATATTATCCGACAGCTTTATCCGATAGATTACGTTATCTGTCCGTTTTCTATCTGTAACAATATCAGCAACTGGTGTAAGAAGCCCTTAATCTTATATTATTGACTCATAGTACATACCTAATAAGCGATAAAAATAATTATCATCAATTACCCAATAGATAATATGTTAAACTACCTAACTACTCCTAGGTATAAATATATAAAAATTAAACCGATACCTCGGAATTATCAGAAGTTTGAAAAATTCAAGAATACTTAGGTATGCCTGTAAAACAGGCCAGGCCAGCCAGGCCCTGTATTAAATAAAGGAGGAAAGGTAAATTATTCTTCTCTCTTTTAGCAGTAACGTAAAATCTTGCAAGTGCCTAACTAGATACTGTATTTCTTAGAAATCACGTAATTACAAAATATTGCGAAAAGAAGTAATTACACGAGATTTATATCTTTTCCTTCTGAAGACGATTTGGGTGAATGAAAGTTAAGAAAAACAATCTATATCTATACTTATAATAAATCTGTAGAAACCGTGTGTCTGTACTTTGAATAAATTAAAAAAAAAAATGAGTGTGGACGATAAAAAAAGAGTAACAGAACACAAAAAAGCATTTTTAAATTTTTTTGTCTTTCTGTCTTTCTGTCTTTCTGTCTGTCTGTCTTTCTGTCTTTCTGTCTTTCTGTCTGTCTGTAATCGCTAATCTCCGAAACAACTGAACGGATTTACTTGCGGTTTTCACAGATAGATTAAGCACAGCCTGGCGCAACTTATAGGCTTTGTTTCATTGAAATCGGATGACAGAGAAAAAAGTTATCGGCATTTACAGATAAATCATTTAACGTAACAAGACGATGTCATAGACATAGGAGATATCAGTGTTTTTTTTAACTGGGACAGTATAGGCAAGTCCGAAACCATAGGAGATGCAGGGAAAGTGTCTTATGACATAGAAATTTTTTGGTCAAGCGTTTGTTGTCCATAAAAATGAGACAATTTGCACATATTTTTTTTAATGCGGTTCGACTCAGTTTCATGTAGGGATTACTTCATTATATCGGAAGAAAAAAATCTGAGCAGCAGAAGTTAGTCAAATTCAATAAAATGTTTTCTCATAGAACGCCAGTAAAAAATAATTTTTATTATTTTTAAAAAATGCGTATCGCCTTAGTTTCATGTTAGAATCATTTTATTGTATCGGAAGAAAAAAATCCAAGCAGCAGAAGTTAGTCAAATTTAATAAAATGTTTTCTTATAAAACAGACTGTGCAATGTACTTAGGAACTTACTACTTATTCATGCATGCCACCTGAACTCCAGCTGCTCCGATTACTATGTCAAAATTGTTATCACGAAAAAATACCTAAAGGTTCCTAAGACAGTTTCCCTGTATCTCCTATGGTTTTGGTTTTGCCCATACTGTATTCGTTAAAAAATACACACGTATAATAAAAATTGATATGAGAAGTCTTATGAGCAATAGAAGTGAAAACAACAATTTTTTAAATTTTTATCTGTCTACACCAAATTGGATAGTTGTACTTGTTCATAGTTTGTTCCTGAAGGTATGGTATACCTTAAATTATGGTGAAGGTACTTAGAATGATCCATTTTACCATTGGAAAATTATAACTAGACGATGTATGTCTGTACATAGCAGAGATAGGTACCTACTTCCTCTCCTTCCTCTGAAACATAAGCCTATGTATGTATGTTTTACTGAACACTTCCTAAATGACAAAAAGATCCAACTCTTCAACTTATCAAATTATAAACTAGTCTCACACAATTCAAGAACAAATATGATTAGGGGAGGATCTCTAATACTGGGGTCAAAATGTAGAAATTGTGAGGACCTTAAATTTTGTAAAAATATGTATAAAAGGGAATGCTTTGAGATATGTGGTATTAGAGATGATGACATAAATTTAAACATTTGTTGTATATATCGAAACACACTTTATCGTAGTACTCGTGCAAGAACTTTTGCTCATTTTATGGAAAGACTTGAAAAATTGCTAGAACAATTTTTCAATAAAAGGACAGTCATCTGTGGTGACTTCAATGTAGACTTATTAAAGGAGACAAACGATAAAAGGGACTTCCTTAATCTATTGAGCTGCTATAACTTTAAACCGCTCATTCATTCAGTAACGTATGCTTGTGGTGGGGCTGAATCCTGTCTTGATAACATATTGACGAATTTACCAGACGAACTTATACTCCATACTGATGTGGATGATAATGGCTTGTCGGACGGGCATGCCGGTGTCTTCTGCGATCTTTCTCTGACACAGCAGATGTTATCTAAAAATAAGGAAGAGGCAATTTTTTCAGAAGTAAGAAGCCTAAATACTAAAAATAATAATATTTTCAGACAACAGATTGCAGAGATTGACTGGAAATCAGAGGGAATAAATAGCTTTATAAAAAAGTTTCTTGATGTATATAAAAATACATTTAAGAAAAGGAAATTAAAAGTTAACTTAAGAAAATACGATAGGGTACGATGGATAACCAAAGGTATTAAGACATCCAGTAAAATGAAAAGAGTTTTAAGTTGTGCACATATGAATATCTGTGACGAATCTGTCGTAAACTATCGAACAAAATATATAAGACTCTACAGAAGAGTAATTAAAAATGCAAAAAAGTTGACGGTACAATCAGATATAAGGAGAGCAGAAAACTCTGCTAAAATGATCTGGAATGTAGTAAATAAGCACAGGAACAAAGAAGCTACTATCTCTCGAGGAAAGTCTCTTTTGAAAAAGGACAACAAAATCATATATGACATGCAAAATATTGTAGATATTTTTTCAGAACAGTTTGACCTAAGTCGTGTCGCGACTACAGGTGATGCAGAGCAGGCACTCCATATACTTCAGAACAGCACAAAAAGAATTGATGAGGAACTGAAATGGAATCAAGCCACAGCTGCTGAAGTTAGGAAAATAGTTACTCAAATGGAACTCAAACGATCTTATGGGCATGACGAATTGCCCATAAAAGTTATCAAAGATAATATTGATGTTTTGGCAGAGCCGCTCGCCTTTTTTTATAATCAGTGTGTTGAACACAGCAACTTTCCAGAACAATTTAAAATAGCTAAAATCCTACCAGTTCATAAAAAAGGTTCCAAGATGGACTCAAAGAATTTCAGGCCTATATCATTATTACCTATATTTTCGAAGATTTTTGAGAAATTGATAAAACAACGAATTGTGACCCACTTAAATGAGCATACAATCTTGAATCCGCGACAATTTGGATATCAGAAGGGAGTGGGTACCACAGACGCTATAGAAACTCTTGTGCATGATATAGTTACTAGACTTGACAGTAAAAAAAGAGTTATTGGTCTCTTTCTAGATTTAAGTTCTGCATTTGACATGGTTGATCATAGTATACTTTTAGGAAAACTAGAGCATTATGGCGTTAGGGGTGGCATACTAAAACTACTTCAATCTTATCTTAATAATAGATACCAATTCGTTGAAATGAAAGATATAGTAGATGGTCATGAGCGATTTTATAAGTCAAGACTAGTAAAGATTACCAGGGGAGTTCCACAAGGCTCAATACTAGGACCTATATTTTTTGTAATTTTTATTAATGATCTTATTAATCATATGTATAAATTAGTAAATGGCATCGATTTAGTAGTTTTTGCAGATGACACGAATGCTGTAGTGTCGGCTGAGAACAGGGAAGAGCTTAGTGTCATAGCTGAACAATCTCTCGCCGAGTTTCACAAATGGTTTACCTATAATAACCTGAAACTAAATACTGATAAAACTGCAGCCATTCTATTCAAAGCTACTTCCAGAAATGATGAAAAAATTGACTTAAGGTTAAACGGACAAAGTGTAGCGGCCTTAGATACGATAAAGTTCCTTGGTGTACATATGGATAATTTTCTAAATTGGAAACAGGAATTAATTGCTATTGAAAATTCCATAAGCTCAGCGTGTTATGCACTAAGAACTTTGCGTGACGAACTTACGATAGCTCAACTAAAATCCGTCTATTATGCCTTGGTAGAGTCGAAGCTGAGGTACAGCATAAAGTTATGGGGAAAGAGTTACCAATATAACATAAAAAAAGCTTTTAAAATTCAAAAAAGAGCTATACGAACCATGGTACGCATACCTCAGTGGGAATCATGCAGAGACCACTTTAAGACTCTAGAAATACTTACTGTTCCTTGCCTATACATAATGGTTCAGCTGAGTGATTTTAAGAAATGTCTGAATGAGACTGAATCGGAATCAGAGAGAAGTGCAAGAGAGAGTACCCGACGCAAAGATGTTGTAAGGCGCCACTATCCTAGGCTAAATATTATGATGCATACCTCGCGTTTTCAAGCAACAAAATTATTTAATAAATTACCACTGTCTCTGAAAATTATTAAAAGTAGAAATGTGTTTAAGGATTCACTACGTAATTTTCTGTTAAGAAATAATTACTACTCGGTTGAAGAATTTTTAAATGACAACGGGATTGGATAGGTATTTATCATCATCATCATATCAGCCTGTAGACGTCCACTGCTGGAGAAAGACCTCCCTTGATTTGACTTTGTATTTCTAATATATGCATATTAATAGTTTTTATTTTCATTGCTGACATTTATAATAGTATCCCTCTGTAGTCTGTGGACATTATCGTGCTACATTAAACTGTATAGTTGGTTAATTATTATTGTTAATTTATTTAGTTGCTTTAATTTCTTAATGTTAATCTCAATAATGTACAAAAATTCAAACACAATTGATATTGTTACTGAATAAATGAACTTGAACTTGAACTTGAACTTCCAAAATCCACGCGGACGAAGTCGCGGGCAACAGCTAGTGTTAAATAAGTATATAAAATAAAAATTGCCTGAATAACAATTTAATTGAAGCCCGCGGAACATTTCGAAGCCAGATTTGAGGCATACGTCTTCCTTTTTAAATGAAAATTACCAAACTTCTAGATAGAGAATTTAATCATTCACTGAACAATATTGTTAGTCATAATACGCTGAGAGAACTCCTCATAAAATAAAATTTATTTATGCCTATCCTTGTTTAAGTAATATACACATGTCATTGTAAAAGTGCTTATAAATATAGAAGACTTACATAATATAGAGCTAGGTATATTATATGTGGGCGTACGTAGGTCGAATGTGTATACCTTTTGTTGCAGGTATATAAACTTACTAGTATTTCGGTGGGTGTGTAGTATTTGGCTGTGTTGAGCTTTTCTTTTGACAGGAAGCCCAAAAAAATTTTTTTATGAGATTCGACGTTTTGGTTTTTTGCCGGAAACCAAATCCTTAGTGGGGCGGTCACCTAAAACCCGCAAAACAAACTTTCATGATTTTCGTGATTGCAGGGTTGTGATTTGGTTTTTGACGGGAACCGGAATCTTGTTTGGGGGCACCTCAAAACCCGTGAACACAAATTTATAGCGGCTTGCGTATTAGGTCGCCTGTACTTGGGTTAGCATGGAAATCGAAAATCAAAAGAAAAAAAATAGTTCCTTCTTTTCGCTTCACTTTTTTGATTGGCCAGTGCGTTGTAAAGCAGGCATACACTACAACAAATTGTAATTTGAATTTGTTTTTAAAAGGATGGCGAGTGCAAAAGCAAAATAACTGGGTTCTACTTAAAATTTGTTGTATGTAGTGTATGCCTGCTTTACAACGCACTGGCCAGTCACTTTAAAAAGAAAAAAAATGCTTCATTAATTTTTAAATGGCTTTTACTTCAGATTTTTTCGTACAAAGTTGCCTGATATTGCATTCTCCAAATAATTCTTATCCAAAGAGATGCAATACGATATACCTACGTAGGTAGGTTACTATAATAAAACAAGATAACATGTTCGATAGAACCATGAACTAGATTTTAAAAATCAATGTGCGATGTTAGTTTATAAGTAGGTATATAGGTATGTTAAGTTTTGGCTGATCATTGTTCGCCATAATGGACTATTGGTGTAGGTATTCTTTTAGTTGACCGAGCGAGCGAAGTGTCTCTGTTTCGAGATTGGCCAAAAATGCTTTTGTCCGGCTGTCAGTCTGTAATTCTCTACAGGTCGCATTTTTCATCCGATTTTGACGAAAATTTGGCATGGGTATAAATTAATCAAGCTGACAAAATGAGTAGAATATAATTTTGAAAAACATTTTTTTAGAGTATGTACATACCATTACTCGCAAAGTGGGAGTGTTTTTTTTTCTTGTGAATCACATAGTGTGGGGTATCACACTATGGGATTAGGTCGCTCAAAAATATTGCGGGTGTGTGAAAACCATTTTTCGATTTAGGGATCCGTTGGCAAAATATTAAGCTTTAAAAAAGCAAATTTTTGTCACTTTAGTACATAATCTTTCTCCAACTGCAAAGTTGATTTCTGTTCGTTTCTTTTAGGTTTGGTTTTTATGGGCTGGCGAGGTCTACTGTTCTCACGGAACTACTAGTTAGGGACTTGTCCTATTAACTATTCTGTGGTTAGGGCATAACGTAATTATATCTAAACATATTCAGAACGTAGCGTAGGTTGTAATCAAATTATCATTTGGCTTTATCAACCCACGTAGAAAAAGGGATTTCTGATGTTATAAAATCTGAAGCAGTAATGAGAATATGATAGGGATACAGATATAAGGTAGGTATGTATGTGTATCTCATTAGAGATTTGAGTATACAAACGGGGCCGAGGGATTTATTATTGCCTACCAAATAATAATGTACCTACGTAAAATACAGCAAAACAGGGCCGCAGCTTCACTATGCAAACGTGCGCGTGTCTGAAGTCTCACATACATTGCATAGGGAATACAAGAGGACTCGACAGTTGCCATCTATACTTATAATAAATCTGTAGAAACCGTGTGTCTGTACTTTGAATAAATTTATAAAAAAATGAGTGTGGACGATAAAAAAAGAGTAACAGAACACAAAAAAGCGTTTTTAAATTTTTTTGTCTGTCTTTCTGTCTTTCTGTCTTTCTGTCTTTCTGTCTGTCTGTAATCGCTAATCTCTGAAACTACTGAACGGATTTTCTTGCAGTTTTCACAGGTGGATTAAGCACAGCCTGGCGCAACTTATAGGCTTTGTTTTATTGAAATCGGATGACAGCGAAAAAAGTTATCGTCATTTACAGATAAATCATTTAACGTAACAAGACGACGTCATAGACATAGGAGATATCAGTGTTTTTTTTAACTGGGACAGTATAGGCAAGTCCGAAACCATAGGAGATGCAGGGAAAGTGTCTTATGACATAGAAATTTTTTGGTCAAGCGTGTGTTGTCCATAAAAATGAGACAATTTGCACATTTTTTTTTTAATGCGGTTCGACTCAGTTTAATGTAGGGATCACTTCATTATATCCGAAGAAAAAAATCTGAGCAGCAGAAGTTAGTCAAATTCAATAAAATGTTTTCTCATAGAACGCCAGTGAAAAATAATTTTTATTATTTTTAAAAAATGCGTATCGACTTAGTTTCATGTTAGAATCATTTTATTGTATCGGAAGAAAAAAATCCAAGCAGCAGAAGTTAGTCAAATTTAATAAAATGTTTTCTTATAAAACAGACTGTGCAATGTACTTAGGAACTTACTACTTATTCATGCATGCCACCCGAACTCCAGCTGCTCCGATTACTATGTCAAAATTGTTATCACGAAAAAATACCTAAAGTTTCCTAAGACAGTTTCCCTGTATCTCCTATGGTTTTGGTTTTGCCCATACTGTATTAGTTAAAAAATACACACGTATAATAAAAATAGATATCTTAAATAGAAAAAATAGAAGTCTTATGAGCAATAGAAGTGAAAACAACAATTTTTTAAAATTTTATCTGTCTTCACCAAATTGGATACGGTGTTCATAATTTATTCCTGAAGGTATGGTATACCTTAAATTATGGTGAAGGTACTTAGAATGATCCATTTCACCATTGGAAAATTATAACTAGACGATGTATGTCTGTACATAGCAGAGATAGGTACCTACTTCCAAAATCCACGCGGACGAAGTCGCGGGCAACAGCTAGTTTATAAATAAAAACTTTGTGTGTCAAATTTAGTCAAGAATTTTTTTAAGAGGAAATATTGGTATCTGACGGATACCTACCTTAAATAAGAATTAAAATTTTCATGACGTATCTATATCTATTCTATACTTATCTATATCTTCTATACATAAAATAAAGCAGTAGAATCCGTGTGTCTGTACATTGTATAAATTTATCAAAAAATGAGTGTGGGCGATAAAAAAAGAGTAACAGAACACAAGAAAGCTTTTTTTTTTGTCTTTCTGTCTGTCTGTATGTATTCGCTAATCTCTGAAACTACTGAACGGATTTTCTTGCGGTTTTCACAGGTGGATTCAGCACAGCTTCAGCGCAGCAACATATAGTAACATAACATTCAAATCGGATGACAACAAAAAAAGTTATCGTCATTTACAGTTAAATCATATAACTGTAACTAGACGATGTCATAGACTTAAGAGATGTTTAAGAAAATTGATATGAGGGGTCTTAATAAATGACAATAATAACAAAACAATAATATTTAGATTTTTTTGTCTGTCTGTTTGTTCCGACATCATGCAAAAACTACTCCACAAAATGGGATGCGGTTTTCACAGTTGTGTTCCTGAAGGTCTAACTTAAAATCTGGTGATTTTCCATTAATTTTTGTCCTATAAAAATTTTAACTCGACGATGTCTGTACATAGCAGAGATAGGTACCTACCTAGAGTATACATACTAGCTATAAAGCGCGCGTTAGCAAGTATGAACGTTAAGCACGGGTCTGAACAGTCTCGATATTGCAAGGGCGACGCTACTGATGTCCTCGACGCATCCGTCGACGACGACACCCTGTCAGTCATCGTCTAGAGTGTGCCCGAATATGACTCGCGAAACCAAACTTGGTTTTGAAAGTCCGGTCGCAGGTTGCGCAGTAAAGCTGCCCACAGGCGTTGTAGGTGTAGGTATAGGAGGGCTTCGGCCGCGTAACGTTACGCGCGCTGATGAGAGGGTTTGACTGGCAGAGTGTAGAGATAAGTCCTTCTTTGTGCACATTTTTCTTGTTTATTATACTTGTTTATGTTTGTACTGTACTGGAACCAAGTTCCAGCACCTTGTATTCATGATTTGTTAGATGAAAGCAGTAAGATGGAGGGATAATTTAACTAATGTAAGAGAGAAGCATAGATTGAGAGGGGAAATCCAGGTGTAGGTTTAGCTTGAATGAAGTTGAGAAGACGGAGGAATGGTTGATATAATGATCTTCAACAGGAAGCTCAATTAGCTTACTGAGAGCTTATTTTCTTGATCCTTAGGAAACTAGGTTTTCATATTAAAAGTTATCGCGTCGAGGTTATGTATAGACTTAGTTAATCAAAAATAATAACAAAAGACTTGCGAGGAAAGCAAAATGTATTGAGGACAGATCGAGGACAGGTCGAGGAAAGATCGAGGACAGATCGAGGAAAGGTCGAGGAAAGGTCGAGGAAAGGTCGAGGAAAGGTCGAGGAAAGGTCGAGGAAAGGTCGAGGAAAGGTCGAGGAAAGGTCGAGGAAAGGTCGAGGAAGGGTCGAGGACAGATCGAGGAAGGGTTGAGGACAGGTCGAGGAAGGGTCGAGGACAGGTCGAGGAAAGGTCGAGGACAGGTCGAGGAAAGGTCGAGGACAGGTCGAGGAAAGGTCAAGGAAAGGTCGAGGAAAGGTCGAGAAATGCTAGTATATAAGCCGTGTAATTGCCACGGATCGGGATTCTATTTTGGGACGTCAAGCTGTCACTACGCTTGGCGATTATATATTGACACACGGTAATTTATCTCTGTCAGATCTTGAGGAATCAGCCTGACCTATCAAGGATCTGTGCTGGTTCCAGTTTATTTCTATATTTGGATTTGTTCGCGAGTAAAATAGCCTGTGAAGTCCACAGCTGGACATAGGCAGCAGAAGTGAAGTTCTGGAAGTGATCGTGCTAAATTCAAGCTATTCTTTAGATTCAAGTACGGGGGGTTGTGTCATGAGTCTAGGGACTGTACATCGACATGGTTCGGTGGGCTAAGAGTTGGATACCTAACGGAGACGCCGAAGACTCTTAGCTTCAAACGGCTTTCGGGCTGTATCCAGTCTGTGGCGGACTGGAAGATTGTTCTTTACCAACATAACGATCTAGCAGCCACACATGTCAGAGGAAACTGTAAAACGAGTTGACCAAGAGGCCCCAATCTTTTGGATCAAGCAGGCCTTCATGACCAACCTTTTGCAGAGCCTTCTGTCATGGTCCCACACAATAGGGAACCGTCCATGCTCGGCCGCCTCTGCCATCCTGGCCTTCTTGGACATTACACAGGTCTTAGGACTAGGAACACTTTGAGCTTGACCTACTCCATCTTTTCTGTCGCTTAGTTAGAAGGAAATCATTGCACCTCGATTTCCTACACCACACATCCCACTATTAACAGTAAATGTGAGGTTCCAGCGCCTCTAGTTTTGACCAGCACATTTAGTTCGAATAGGAATATTATTTAGACAAATGTTAGTGATAGGGACGCTAGGGAAATATTTAAAACTACATATTTAAAGGGGATGCAGGATGTTAGGTATTGTAAAGGGAAACATAGGAATTCAAAGTAGAGATAGCTAGGTTCGGGGAAAAGCTATAAATTTGTCCGTGTTGAATAAAAGCTGAGAAAATCGAGACATTGAGTTTATATCTAAATGAGGTAGAATAGAGGGAGGATTAGCTAGGAATCCTAGGAAAAATAGCTAGGAATTTTAGGAAGATTAATTAGGAAATCTTGTTGGGAAGCTAGAATAAAAGAATGGATGCAGAGGTATGTTTGTTTAATAAGGCCTAGATTAAGTCTTAATTTAAGGCTATCTATTTATCCAAATAACTTTTGGGATTTTGATTAATAACTTTATTAAATTATCCTTCTTTCATAGTGGATGCAGCATTGCCTAGGCTTGCTAGTCAACATTAACTACTCTAAGGCCGAAGGCCGATATTTCATTCGATATTTATCTTACAATCATAAAGAGCCTATGATCTGAGAATCACGCTCCCATCTCCAAAGCAAGCCAGCCGAATATAGTTTCTTGCTCTTCAACAAATGCCAAACCTAAGGGCTAGGCGAGCCACTGGTCCGAAGGATTATGCTCCCATCTTCAAAGCAAGCCAGCTGAATATAGTTTCTTGCTCTTCTTAACTGCCGAACCCGAAGGCTAGGCGAGTCTATGATCCAAAGACTTAGCACTCTTCTGTGAAAGTAAGCTAGCTGAATGAATAATTTCTTACAAGGTGACAGAGCCAAGGCTGTTCTGCATTTTACTACTACTGCAATACCCTTAGAGATGAAATCCCAAAGCTTATTAAAATATACAAATACTAATATGAAGTTATATAGCTTCAGCCTGTCATGGCATCTCTCCATTACTTACGTCTGTACCTCGTTTAGACGAGTGGCTCCTCATTCAAAGGGAAGACACAAGTATATATTTAAAACTCCCAAGACTAAGTTCCAATAGTCTAAAGGGTGGACAGGTGCAAAGGTGGGGAAGGAGGCGTTTGCAACAAATAAAAAGGAACTCTTGGAGGTTCTATATTACTTGTATCTTCTTTTGGAAACTAAGGAAATTAATCTCAAGTTAGAGTAATTATAGATTTCAGGTGTCGAACTTCTATTCTAAAAGAAAATGGGTTACTATACACAACTAAAGGGTTCACTAGACGATCACAAGGCCAATATAAGATCTAATTCCCTATAAGCAACTAAGGTTCAGGATATAAGTATTTCATAGCGTGCACTAGGTTTCGTAGTTAAGATATTTTACTAGGCCAGGATAGCGTTCAGTACAATTTGGTGCCGTGACCAGGATGATAGTTTAATTATATGTGCACGGTTAAGGAGGCTCAATTTATAAATGTCTTATCGGGAATTAGAACTTTAAAGTAGTTTAGTTTACGTGGGTTAAAACCCACAATTTGATGCCGTAGAAATGGAAAGAATCAGAAGTTCGACACTAATAAATAGCATTATATTATCATAGGCTAAAGGGTAATCAAGATTCTATAATAGAGAGATAAAGACTAAGGATGAAAGAAATATAAATATATGTATCTTAGGCTAGGGCTGACTTAAGTCTAGTCGTTTTAGAGTTCAGGCGACTGGAGTTGAGATAGTCTAAATAAGGAAAGCCGTTGAGAGCTCAAGCGTATCGGGTTGAGGTAGCCTGAACGTATTAAAAAAATATCGTTTTGTTTAAGGAGTTTGGAGGTATTAAGATTGTCTGTCTGTTATGGTAGAGTGCATATTGGATAGAAATAAGATTGGCATGCATAAAAGATGAAATTGTACATGATGAGATTCGAATGTGTTTAAAAATAAATGTTTTGAGCTTCGGGAAAAGAAAATGCATGCCTACTTGTTAAAGTACCAGATCACATAGTTGGGCGGAGATAGCTCGGTACATTTAACTTGGATGGGCCCTTGCTTATTCAGGCTAAATGAGACGGAGCTATGTTTGACATAAAAGGGTTCTTGTGTTTCACAGTTTTCTAGATTTACAACTTTACATCTATAAATAATGATATACAAGTTTAGAGATACCACGGGGAAATACGAGAGCGAGGACAGGAATAAGAATATTAAGTCACTCGGGAAAGAGTAAGAGCTTACAAAAACACGTATCAGTTGGAAACAAGAATTTGTTGATTTTAGAAAAATTTAAGGTGAAACTATACTTAAAGTGACATGGTGTGTGGTTGGAGGGGTGTGAGGCGGCTGATTCCCCGTGGGTTTTCGGGGGGGTTAAGTATTTGATAATAAATAAGGTTAATAAAATAAAACACAAAATTAGAGAGTTGTTTTAAGAAGGTTGAATGGTCGAATTTAGAAGAAAGGAATAGCCTAATAGATTATGAATTGTAGGTGAGTCGGAGAAGTAGGGTAAAGCCAAAATAGGTTAAATTTACTTATGATTTAGTATGCTTTAAATTTCGTGGGGTTGCCCGAGCAAGAGAAGTTAAAATAGTCTTAGGCTAGGAGTGATTATTTTAGACTTGGAGCTGAAACCCAATTCGGCGTAGAAATTTCTCATAGTTTTCCATGTAACTTGTACATGAGAACTAACATCAGTTTAAAGGTTTCAGATTCTGGGAGTCTTTTATAGGAGGAAAGATGATTGATGGATTCATATGACCGAGGATTGATTGACCGAAGTCTTTCGAGCAAGAAGTTGCAAGTCTGGAAGACTAAATAGTAGATAAATGTTTAGAGAACTTAATCATAGAAGTTAATAGGGAATTAAAGTAATTTTAATACAGATTTGAACATGAAACCGAAAGGCTTGAATGATGTGGATGAGTTGAACGAAATTAAATGTATCCGGGTAAAGGTGTGGTAAGGTTTGATAATGGTATGGTAAAGGATATATCTTTTCTTTCAGTCTTAAAACAGCATCATTTGTGCCTTTCTAAACTAATTGGTTTTATTTTAGCTGGGCTTAAGAACAAATGTAAATTTTAAAATTAAATAATTTGGAATATTTGAGAGGATAATCTTGGAGATGTCAGCGGCTTTACCTGGTTAAGCTGGGGGGAGTGGAGGTTAATTTTCGGGTTACTTAGATTTTGATGGGAAGTTTTAGCAGATGCCTGCGTTAAATGTCTTGTTGTTGTTCTATCAAAGCTGTATGTTTGTTGAGGGGATTATGAAAGATGTATGCTGGTAGTTTAGTAATTAGTTAGAATAATGTAGTTAGAGAAAGAGAAGGATCAAAGGGCTTTGATGCAATGGCAGCGGGCAATTCGTGGGTGTTTTTATTGTCATATGTCCTTTGGAACATTTACACGTTACAAATGGTCAGTCTGCGAGGACTTAGGTGTTAGGTTAAATTCACGATTTATGATATTATTTGTCCAATTCGCACATTGATTATATACCGGACAAGAAGCTAAACCGAAACCTGGTTACATGGAACTTGCGGGAAATGACTAGTTCAGAGGCTAGATGGAGACCTGATTCACTTTTAAATTTGTGAATTCGGACCTTATGGTCTGATAGTTATATTAGATTGTTGAGTTGACATCAACGTGTTAACTGCAACATAAGTGAACAGCTTCACATGTTTTCTGTTGCTTCTCATTACGTGATTTCTGACAAGCGCCTGGTGTGAATAATTCCAGAGGGAAGTAGGATTGATGATTAGAGGAGGTTGGTTAAATATGGGAGTAAGTCTCTAATTCTGCACGTATGTGTATGTTCTGATGGGGTCAGCTAAAAGGTCGGCTTTTTGCGTTGGAGGCGCACAGGAAGCTGAGAATCGGAGGTGGTTCTCTTTGGTGGAATGGGGCCGAATGATTAGCTGAAGCTACAGAGCTGACTTGCCTCACAAACAAGGCCCTCGTCTGGATGTATGCCTAATAGGGAGCGGGGGGTTACTGTTATATTCTGACTGACTTTGCAGTCGTCTCTCATGCTTTCCGAAGGGTTATGAAATACCAGGTTTAAATACTCACCGCAACATAAGCTATGGTAAAAAAAAAAAAAAAAAAACATAGCTAGCGCTTCGAAGGCATATGATAGTAAGATGTTTGAGTGTGCATAAATATGATTTTGAATCCGAAATTGGCTTCGTCACTTTAAAAGAAAAGAGAAACCCTCCAAGTTAAGCTGGGTGCAGAGCTTCAGATATTTTTAAGTTATTGATTTTAATTAGTATTAAGACTTAGTTGTAAGCTTTAACTTATTGCTCTTGTTGGCAATGGATGAAAATAAATTTGTAGATTATATTTTCAATAAATTTATATTTATAGGTACTGAGTTGCATCAAGAATACAAGTGAGGTTTGGAAAAGTTTGAAAAGTTTGGGAAACCTTTAAAACTTTTGGGGTTGATTGTACTGGAACCAAGTTCCAGCACCTTGTATTCATGATTTGTTAGATGAAAGCAGTAAGATGGAGGGATAATTTAACTAATGTAAGAGAGAAGCATAGATTGAGAGGGGAAATCCAGGTGTAGGTTTAGCTTGAATGAAGTTGAGAAGACGGAGGAATGGTTGATATAATGATCTTCAACAGGAAGCTCAATTAGCTTACTGAGAGCTTATTTTCTTGATCCTTAGGAAACTAGGTTTTCATATTAAAAGTTATCGCGTCGAGGTTATGTATAGACTTAGTTAATCAAAAATAATAACAAAAGACTTGCGAGGAAAGCAAAATGTATTGAGGACAGATCGAGGACAGGTCGAGGAAAGATCGAGGACAGATCGAGGAAAGGTCGAGGAAAGGTCGAGGAAAGGTCGAGGAAAGGTCGAGGAAAGGTCGAGGAAAGGTCGAGGAAAGGTCGAGGAAAGGTCGAGGAAAGGTCGAGGAAGGGTCGAGGACAGATCGAGGAAGGGTTGAGGACAGGTCGAGGAAGGGTCGAGGACAGGTCGAGGAAAGGTCGAGGACAGGTCGAGGAAAGGTCGAGGACAGGTCGAGGAAAGGTCAAGGAAAGGTCGAGGAAAGGTCGAGAAATGCTAGTATATAAGCCGTGTAATTGCCACGGATCGGGATTCTATTTTGGGACGTCAAGCTGTCACTACGCTTGGCGATTATATATTGACACACGGTAATTTATCTCTGTCAGATCTTGAGGAATCAGCCTGACCTATCAAGGATCTGTGCTGGTTCCAGTTTATTTCTATATTTGGATTTGTTCGCGAGTAAAATAGCCTGTGAAGTCCACAGCTGGACATAGGCAGCAGAAGTGAAGTTCTGGAAGTGATCGTGCTAAATTCAAGCTATTCTTTAGATTCAAGTACGGGGGGTTGTGTCATGAGTCTAGGGACTGTACATCGACATGGTTCGGTGGGCTAAGAGTTGGATACCTAACGGAGACGCCGAAGACTCTTAGCTTCAAACGGCTTTCGGGCTGTATCCAGTCTGTGGCGGACTGGAAGATTGTTCTTTACCAACATAACGATCTAGCAGCCACACATGTCAGAGGAAACTGTAAAACGAGTTGACCAAGAGGCCCCAATCTTTTGGATCAAGCAGGCCTTCATGACCAACCTTTTGCAGAGCCTTCTGTCATGGTCCCACACAATAGGGAACCGTCCATGCTCGGCCGCCTCTGCCATCCTGGCCTTCTTGGACATTACACAGGTCTTAGGACTAGGAACACTTTGAGCTTGACCTACTCCATCTTTTCTGTGGCTTAGTTAGAAGGAAATCATTGCACCTCGATTTCCTACACCACACATCCCACTATTAACAGTAAATGTGAGGTTCCAGCGCCTCTAGTTTTGACCAGCACATTTAGTTCGAATAGGAATATTATTTAGACAAATGTTAGTGATAGGGACGCTAGGGAAATATTTAAAACTACATATTTAAAGGGGATGCAGGATGTTAGGTATTGTAAAGGGAAACATAGGAATTCAAAGTAGAGATAGCTAGGTTCGGGGAAAAGCTATAAATTTGTCCGTGTTGAATAAAAGCTGAGAAAATCGAGACATTGAGTTTATATCTAAATGAGGTAGAATAGAGGGAGGATTAGCTAGGAATCCTAGGAAAAATAGCTAGGAATTTTAGGAAGATTAATTAGGAAATCTTGTTGGGAAGCTAGAATAAAAGAATGGATGCAGAGGTATGTTTGTTTAATAAGGCCTAGATTAAGTCTTAATTTAAGGCTATCTATTTATCCAAATAACTTTTGGGATTTTGATTAATAACTTTATTAAATTATCCTTCTTTCATAGTGGATGCAGCATTGCCTAGGCTTGCTAGTCAACATTAACTACTCTAAGGCCGAAGGCCGATATTTCATTCGATATTTATCTTACAATCATAAAGAGCCTATGATCTGAGAATCACGCTCCCATCTCCAAAGCAAGCCAGCCGAATATAGTTTCTTGCTCTTCAACAAATGCCAAACCTAAGGGCTAGGCGAGCCACTGGTCCGAAGGATTATGCTCCCATCTTCAAAGCAAGCCAGCTGAATATAGTTTCTTGCTCTTCTTAACTGCCGAACCCGAAGGCTAGGCGAGTCTATGATCCAAAGACTTAGCACTCTTCTGTGAAAGTAAGCTAGCTGAATGAATAATTTCTTACAAGGTGACAGAGCCAAGGCTGTTCTGCATTTTACTACTACTGCAATACCCTTAGAGATGAAATCCCAAAGCTTATTAAAATATACAAATACTAATATGAAGTTATATAGCTTCAGCCTGTCATGGCATCTCTCCATTACTTACGTCTGTACCTCGTTTAGACGAGTGGCTCCTCATTCAAAGGGAAGACACAAGTATATATTTAAAACTCCCAAGACTAAGTTCCAATAGTCTAAAGGGTGGACAGGTGCAAAGGTGGGGAAGGAGGCGTTTGCAACAAATAAAAAGGAACTCTTGGAGGTTCTATATTACTTGTATCTTCTTTTGGAAACTAAGGAAATTAATCTCAAGTTAGAGTAATTATAGATTTCAGGTGTCGAACTTCTATTCTAAAAGAAAATGGGTTACTATACACAACTAAAGGGTTCACTAGACGATCACAAGGCCAATATAAGATCTAATTCCCTATAAGCAACTAAGGTTCAGGATATAAGTATTTCATAGCGTGCACTAGGTTTCGTAGTTAAGATATTTTACTAGGCCAGGATAGCGTTCAGTACAGTACATTTTTCTTGTTTATGTTTTTTAACTTATTTATTATATCCACTAACATTACATTGTTTTATATTTAATGCGCATAAAAAATGTAGGTAGTCGAAGTAAGCCGGGCTTTATACTCGGTATACTCTTTTACGGACTGCGGTGTATGTTTATGACTAAAGTAATAGGTATCGCATAAGCCAGGGGACTGTACATTTAATGGGCTGTAAATGAAAAACGGCGCAGTTGTCGTGACGCGGTGGTCGCCAAGGGCACAGTTAGCGCCCCCGGGGGCGACCTCCGCGGTTACTACCGCTTTTATGGACCATTTGTGCCGCTATGGTACCCGACCGTTTGCTGGCTATCTGCATTGTCTATGGGTCATAGAAAATAGTGTCCTCTCTTTTAATTTATCACGGTTACCTCCATGAAGAAAAATAAGATAGTTGGATAAATAATTCAAAACTTACAATGAATTATTCAAAATTCTTATTCTAAGATAATTGAATTTTTTTATATGATAAAGTTGGCAACGTTTTCAAATATCAATTTAAATACGGGTCAAAAATATACGACTACTTGTCTAATTTTTTTGTTTATTTTGGATTAAAACGAGAAGTGAAACGTGAAACCTACCCCTTGAGTACGTAACTGCTAAGGGACAATAATTGTATAATTCCATACTAAATGATATTCTGTGTCACTCTTTTCTTGAACAAAGTATTACAAAGGCTTCGGCCGTATTTGTAACTGAGTTTCGAAACCGGCTACAAAAGAAGATTTTTGCTTTGTAACCGAGTTGCGATAAAAAATCCTAAAATTCTTTATATGTAATTAGACGAAGACATTATAAATTATCGTAACTAGTTACCGCAATTAATTTTTACTTGTTTCGCAACTCGGTTTGTATATATGTAACAAGAGAAAAAATTCTTCGTTTATAACATAGGTATATGTTACGAAATTCAGTTACAAACACTGCCGAATCCGTTGAAAAATATTTTTAAAACTGGTACTAACAGTCCCCAGATATTTCAAATTTGTGAAGACAGTAAATCTTTTGGTTTCATACCGTCAATAGTCAACTGACCAACTGTCCAACAAAATATTATACTTATAGCAGACAATCTGATAAATTGATTTCATACTGAACGATATGAAAGAATATATTTTGCCGGCGAGGGTCAAATCGATCATAATATTATGTCGTTATGACAAATAGTTCCATTTGCCGTCTGCAGATGGCGACCATTCTTGTATATAAAATATTGTTTTATTTACCTAGTTATGTACGATTTCAGATTTTATCAATCCAAATGAGTAGTGAACTGCACAAAAGTCGCCTTAGGAGTATTTCAATGGATTTTAAGGCTTGATTAGACCTCACCGCGGGTCGGTTGAACCGTCGCTATTTCAACAATACTGTAGCATTCATTTTGTAATAAATATGCAGTAAAGTAGAAGACTTTTAAGAGTTATTCTAAATTAATGAAATGTGTTTTCGAAACACAGTTTGTTAAATTTTTACCGATAAAAAAAATCTAAAGTTAATCATGTTAAGATATTTTTTTGCTACTTACTATTACGTAATAAAACTACGTACAATCACCATATTTTAAGTATTATCTATGCTAACTAAGATTTAGATCAAGATAATTATGATTTTTTTAAATACACATAACTTTCCGCAAAAAAAGGAAAAACCTAATTCTAAGCGTTTACGAACCAGCCCAACTTGAACCGCATGACATTTCCCCCGCATCAGTCCCGCTCTGCCTGTGGCACGGGGAACGCGTGTCGCTCGCCGCCACCCAGCTGTCACTCCCGTCACACGTCATTTATTAAAATTATGTTTTGAAATAGGGTATCTGCTTTGTTTCAAGCCTAGTGTTGGTTGGAATACAGTCTCCTTGACTGAAAAATGACTGGTTGTTTGTTACAGACCCTTGTTGATGGTAGTCATACATACGTTAGTATAAAGTTCTTATTAAGATGAATGAATAATCCCAAACACGATGTAGCTGCTGTAAACCGTTGAGGAGTTCCCTCGACTGTGTTCCGTCTCTCTGTCATCAAATCAACTTCAGATCTCCGTTAAGTTGTAGTGTCATTAGAACTACATAAATGTGTCAAGTTTCAACAGAATCGGTTTACAGATGAAAATTCTGTGGATAAACAAAAGCTGGCAGACTAAGGGCCGTTTTCCTGTCACCGCCTGCCACCCGCGGCGGGTGGCGCGTATGACAGGAAAAGCTTGTATGAAAGGACTGGATTGCGGGCGGCGCGCACGGACGCTAGCGCAAACACGCGTGACAGGAAAACCGCCTTAAGTTCGGCCGCCTATGCCGTTAGAAAAATTAGACAATTAACTGATATTGCTACCGCAAAATTAGTCTATTTCAGCTACTGCCACGGGCTGATTGCGGGCGGCGCGCACGGACGCGGGCGCAAACACGCGTGACAGGAAAACCGCCTTAAGTTCGGCCGCCTATGCCGTTAGAAAAATTAGACAATTAACTGATATTGCTACCGCAAAATTAGTCTATTTCAGCTACTGCCACAGTAACATGACATACTGCATCTTACTGTGGGATTACTCTGTGCTGTAGGATCAAGCAGCAAATATAGAGACCATTTTTATTTTGCGAAAGAGAGCTAGGTATTAGGACGATCTATAATCTGCGTTGTAGAGTCATTTAAGAGAAAAGTTTAAAGAAATAAATATAGGTACTAACCGTATCCAGTCAATACATTTTTGAGAATATTTTGCATATGTAAACCTGCTGTAAAACCACAGCCGCCTGCTGGTGATGTCCGGATGCATGATGAGGGTTTTACCATCGCACAAAAGAAACTGCGAAGGCAGACGTGCCAAAATCAGCGCGACATTGCACCGACAGGGCCCAACCTCCGGCTGCGAGCTGCGACACCAACAACGGCACTCTACTTGTCGCGACTTTATCACCCATTACCGCGCAAGATGTACAAGAATACATCAGGCCAAGTAGAATGTGACGGTAGACCCACTTGAATCGCGTGCACTTGAAGCACAGAAAGTTTAATGACAAAGACGCCTGGTATTAATGTTACTTGGTGATGTGGTACTCCTATGCTATAAAGTATGTTGACTTTCACTGTAAATAAACAATTAATATGTAGTGTTTTTCTTATTATGAACCATCCTGGACTGTCAATATTCTGTAGCTTACCCTACATTAATATTGCGATGACGTCATATAATCGTGCGAGTGAGATAGGTGCGCTGACGGCGGCGGTGGGGAGAGGCAGGCGGGGCCGTAATTTGAATTTGAGCTGTCATACCATCTACTCTTAAGTATGGATTTTTAACATATCTCTACGCATCTTAAATATGTAACTTAGGAATTACGTTACCATGTATAGGGTGAATCTAAAATCATCGTACCTGATGCGTACCTTTTGTTCAAAAATGTCACCTGTAACCATTAGGTACGCGTGGCTTGCTACGTTTGGAGCATTTAGTGCTACGCCCAAGCTACGCCGCCGCCGCCGGTCGGCGCCCCCCCAACCGCCTATTATCATGTCCCCACTGCTGGGGCTCAGGCCTACCCTCAACGAGGGCGTTCGAGCTATGGCCCACCACGCGAGCCCAGTGCGGGTTGGTGGACTTCACATGCGCCTAAAAATTTCTTCTTCGGCGTATACAGGTTTCCTCACGATGTTTTCCTTCACCGTTTGAGAGCCAGTCGGTTAATGTACTTAAGTTTCGAGAAAAAACCCATTGGTACATGGCCCAGCTGGGGATCGAACTTCGGACCTTTCGATATGAGGCCGCGTCTTATCCCAGTGGCGTCCCGACGCCACTGACGCTCTCAAAATATACTTTAGTATTTAATTAAAATTATTTTATTATAGTTTTGTAGTAAGTACCTACCTATTTGATAAGTACATAGTATTCTCGAAATATTAACGTGACTTATGAAGCAACAGAGGTGTTACAAGATCGAATTATCAAAATAATTTGTCCTAAATATATAAATTACTAGCTGTTGCCCGCGTGGAAAAAGTATTTTCCCGCGGGAACAGTTTAACGCGGTAAAACGTAGCCTATATGTTATTCCAGAATTCAAGCTATCACTGTACCAAGATTTATCAAAATCCGTTCAGCTGTTACAGCCTGAAAGAGTAACAAACATCCTACCAAACATCATTACAATCGCTGAGCAATTAATAAAACTTATAAAAAGATTTTATTATATTTTATCAATATTTTTACCGACTTCCAAAAAAGGAGGAGGTACTATGTTCGGCTGTATGTTTTTTTTTCTTAACAATATAATAGCTCCAGCATCAACGCAGTTTCAGTGCTGATTGGTTTCATTTATACTTGGAGCTTTAATAAAATATACTGTACCTACAGGCATAGAAAGCTATGTGTTTAACAAATCATTTTGTGACTTTTAAATTCATTAAAACTTTTGGTGGCGCAGTTAACGGTAAAAGTGTGAGAGAAAAATTAACAAGAGGCATTTCCTTCAATTCCCCAGGCGAATCGACCACAAGTTCCCTTAACTTTATGAAGTCTTTAGAAAATATTTTCCTCTTTGGAACATGTTGCCTATAACGTGACAAAGTTTGTAATTATGACTAGAGGGGCTGGGTTTCTCCACAGCTGAGATTTCTTGGAAGCTTTCCAGTATTCTGGTCATTGCCCATAAATATTATATTCGTATTTCCCGGAATTGTATTTCTGCTCTAAAACTTGCATTTCAAACGTGAAATTGAATTTTTCAAATAAGTTTTACCTAAGTAGGTGCTGTATAAAAGGAGAGGAGAAGTCGCCATAAAGATAAAAGGTACTGAATATAAATTGTAAACAAAACTTCGCTACCATTTTTCTTTAATAATAATAATTAGGGTTTCGTAGTCTAATACGATCGTCCAGTTCATCCATCCCTTGTTCTAACTTGTTGGCTGCGACATAAATGGAATTTACCGACTATAACCAGGTTGTATTCATTCATCCTACATGGTACGAGGGCGGCTGGCTGCGCCCCGGGGCGGGCGTCGCGTGACACCGAGCGGGGCGCGCGCGTGTGGGTGTGCCCCGCTAGTAGAACCGGCGTCCCACGCGACGACGAGTACACTTCAAAGGGCAAGCAAGCAAGCCTCGGGCAAACATCTCCAACAGCCCTCTAATGAACACGAGTTCTACAAGATTTCCGCGAATTTCAAAAATAAGAGATCCGTGGGAGAACGCCGGTGCCGGATAACCAAGCGATTAGGTAAATGAGTATCTTGGATTTGGCGTTTGTGGAGAATAAATAAAATGTTCAATCGGTGTATGTACTCAGTATTTAATTTATAAAAAAAACTAAGTGCGTGTTTTACAAATGGTAGGTCGAGAAATTGTTTGCACAAAGATATTAATTTTAAAAATAAATATAATTTTAATTCATAGTAATTTTAAGTACTTACCTACCTACTTTGCCTTGTTTTCTTACCCTTAAATTTTCAATGACAACGTCATAAAATCATTTGACTGGAATAACCAGTAAGAACTAACGTTCTGAACATTAATACATCTACGCTGCTAACAAAATATATTTTTTCTGATCCTTCTACAATAGCTTTTTATTCAAGCTTTGTAGTAGCATCACAACTTCTAAGTTGTAATCAAGAATAAGGAAAATCACCGCGAATAAATGATTCAGTTAAGTTACGTGACACGCAAAACGAATAGCCGGCCGTAACTTTAGCTGAATAAGGTGGATAATTCGAATTAGCTTTTAGGGGCCGAGGTCGCGCGCCGACTGGACCCATTTTTCGGGGACCAATTACGAGTCAAATTCAATTTTCTATACTTTTATTAGGTAGGATAATCCTGGTGAAACGTGAATGAAAATATAAAAGCAGGTCAAGTTACTCATGAATATTCTATTTTGCTTATCAGAACATAACTCGTATCTATTCGTCACATATGAAATCCAACGCAGTGAGGTTTAGCGTCATGTATAATGTACACCGTTTATTGTGCGAGGCAATCCCTCTTATTGTGACTACTATTTTCATCTCTGCATAATATGCCGCCAAGTTGCGAAGCCGGTTTGAGATAAAGTGCTTAGATGATACAGATGACACCGGATGGGTATTTCATTTACGAAAGGAAATCTGTTGCACAAATTACTATTATATATTATATATATTATTACGGTGAATCCTGTAATCATTTCAATATAATACTTGGTTTCGACTATAATTAATTGCAAACATTGCGTTGCGTTGCATGGGCTTATAGAAGCCCATATAAATTGTGTTGCTTTTATACTGTTTTCGTATCTTACTTAAATCTAGCACTAATAAATAGGTACTTCGGTAGAGTATATTTTATTTAGGACTAGCTGTTGCCCGCGACTTCGTCCGCGTGGATTTTGGAAGTAGGTACCTATCTCTGCTATGTACAGACATACATCGTCTAGTTATAATTTTCTAATGGTAAATTGGATCATTCTAAGTACCTTCACCATAATTTAAGGTATACCATACCTTCAGGAACAAACTATGAACACCGTATCCAATTTGGTGAAGACAGATAAAAATTTAAAAAATTGTTGTTTTCACTTCCATTGCTCATAAGACTTCTCATATCAATTTTTATTATACGTGTGTATTTTTTAACTAATACAGTATGGGCAAAACCAAAACCATAGGAGATACAGGGAAACTGTCTTAGGAACCTTTAGGTATTTTTTCGTGATAACAATTTTGACATAGTAATCGGAGCAGCTGGAGTTCGGGTGGCATGCATGAATAAGTAGTAAGTTCCTAAGTACATTGCGCAGTCTGTTTTATAAGAAAACATTTTATTAAATTTGACTAACTTCTGCTGCTTGGATTTTTTTCTTCCGATACAATAAAATGATTCTAACATGAAACTAAGTCGATACGCATTTTTTAAAAATAATAAAAATTATTTTTCACTGGCGTTCTATGAGAAAACATTTTATTGAATTTGACTAACTTCTGCTGCTCAGATTTTTTCTTCCGATATAATGAAGTGATCCCTACATGAAACTGAGTCGAACCGCATTAAAAAAAATATGTGCAAATTGTCTCATTTTTATGGACAACACACGCTTGACCAAAAAAATTCTATGTCATAAGACACTTTCCCTGCATCTCCTATGGTTTCGGACTTGCCTATACTGTCCCAGTTAAAAAAAACACTGATATCTCCTATGTCTATGACATCGTCTTGTTACGTTAAATGATTTATCTGTAAATGACGATAACTTTTTTCGCTGTCATCCGATTTCAATGAAACAAAGCCTATAAGTTGCGCCAGGCTGTGCTTAATCTACCTGTGAAAACCGCAAGAAAATCCGTTCAGTAGTTTCGGAGATTAGCGATTACAGACAGACAGAAAGACAGAAAGACAAAAAAAATTAAAAACGCTTTTTTGTGTTCTGTTACTCTTTTTTTATCGTCCACACTCATTTTTTTTATAAATTTATTCAAAGTACAGACACACGGTTTCTACAGATTTATTATAAGTATAGAAAGATATAGATTTCGACGGATGATTCTGTATAGATAGTGCGAAACGATTAATCTTAGTCAATCGTTATAACACGCACGATAGGATCAAAGGTATTAAACTACGAGTGCTAGATATTAAACTAGGTATTAAACTAGAGTAATCCTAGGCGTAGCCGAGCGTTTTAATACCTATTTAATTGTGTATAGTTGCACATATATTTTTTCTACGACCATCAACAATAGTTTCACGAAATAAAAGACAAAAATATGAAAGGAAATTTGTCAATTACTAGGGTATGGGTATAATATCCGTTCACCGGTATAATAGGGCTAGGGCTCTTTAAAGTATGCTACGCGTACGGATCTTTACCGCCAAATCATCCCGCGGCGCGCCACAACAGATTTGTATTTCATTATCGTTATTCCACGGAAACCTGGGTGTTACTCCGTGTTACCTAACAATCCATTATGCGACACCCGATGTAAAGTTAATGCACCTGTAATAAGCAAATTAAAGTACGTAGTAAAAAAATTAATTAAAAGAAGAACTCAAGGTATCCGCATTATTTATAAAGTAACTGCAAATAGCTTATCTGTTGAGCGGTATTTTACACAACAACAGTAAAGCGGGCAAGTTGTAGCTGTACTATACTTATGTCCCCAAACCCTAGTAAATTCCATTACGGGTTGCAGAGAGTCGTGGGTCCAGCAACAGTAACTGGCAGTTTGCGCTCCGCCGCGCGCCGCCGCCCCGCGGCCGTGGCCGCACGGCAATAAAATAAACACGACCCGCCCTAATGTGCGAACATCTGCCAAATGAAAGTTGAATTGCTGTGGAGGTACACACGAGAAACTCCCGAACGCGTCGTTTGTAGTTGTACAACACACCTACTAGTTTAAGTTGCAAAATGAGTTTCCCACCGAGCAGTGTAGCTACTACGTCTGGAATGTGTTTTGCGAATTGTAGAACAAAATATAGAAGAGTTAGTTTATTAGCAGAATGTCTGAGAAGCAAAACGTTTAAAATATAATTTGCCCAGTATCAATACGTCCCACGCTTTGATGATAAAAGATTAAGGTGCAAGACATGTAAAATATTAAGATAAAAGAAAACAATTCGCAACGGCGGAAAAAGTGCATCAAGATACGACGATAATTAGATACAAGTGATAATTTAAGCTCCAAAGCCGATAAATTGCTAAAAAAATGTAATTGTGTACATTAAACAATACATTTAAACGTTTGGTTACTTACACAAATATATCCGATTGAGCTGCAAAAAGTGGAACAGGCGCCAGAAATTAATATAATAAACGATTCATTCGCTTATCTGAGAGAGCTATTGACAATAATTACTTCTAAAGAGCCGGTCCCTTCGCGGGGTCATTACAGCGTTTCAGGAGCGGATTTGTATTTTTTGTACCACTGCTACTAGATTGCTACAAGTTGTATTTCATGTTGAGTACTACTAGAATAATTTACAAAATAAAATAATCCATCGAGAAGTTTTGACTTTGTTAAAAAAACGAGAGAAATGGAAAAAAATCAATGAAATAGGTAGGTATGTACTAAAAGATCGGGAAAATTATCTAACAAATCAACGTCACTACTAATAAAGCAATTTATGTTTGATATGTGTTTTTCAAAAATGATTTCATCATTAGTAAACACCGACACATGGACAGCGTAGGACACTAAATACACGAAAGGGCAAATTCCGTCCTTGTTAACTTGTTGCCGAAATGCCGCGAGTACTTTGTTAAAATTAAAAAAAAATTGTATATTGTAAAAAATACGAAATCTACTGAAAATGTATTTTCCTTACAGTAGTCGCGGAAAACACTACCTATGTATAACCTTAGCGGAATGGAAAATTCTCGGGCTCATATTTTAAAACGACTCGCCTTCGGCTCGTCTTTAAAAATCTTTCGTTCGGGAATCGTTTTCTTTCCCGGCTCTCCAACAATGTACAATAATTAGTACAATGTTTGTAAATTTTTTTATTGCGAAGTGTTTATTTATTTTCATTACTCATACTCTGAAAGTAGGTCTGAAGTTGTCTGAGTAGCGGGTTGAAAGTAATACATTTCAGCCCTAGGGAGAATCGCTTTCAACTGACAGCTGTCAAATTATTAAAAAAGAAACTAGTACTATTTTGACATTTCTATTGGACCATGTTCCAACTTTCTATACAGCCACTCAATTACAGCGCGATGTAAAATTGAAATAACATAAAGTTATGTAATAATTAAAGAATATATATTTTTAAATGACTTTATTATAATTATTACTGTCAACTATTTCTTTAAAATAACATAGATTTGGGCGAAATATTTACCATTTTTTCAATGATGGAAATGAAAAATAATGGCAAAATAGCTGGTCGGCCGCAGAAAAAAAACAAAATAGTCGGGAAAGCGACAATGCGATCTTCATTTATTTTTTCGAGTTGTAGAGTTTTATTTATACATCCGATAGCAGAGATTTGTATTAACACTCATTTTATAAATTTGTTTTTACTTTCAGTGTATTCGTAATGAAAAGCACAGTGTTTCCCTCGGGTTCAAGACTTATTTAGAGGTCCCTCGAACTATTGGCGCCCGACGCGTAGCGAGGGCTACCCCGAGGGAAACCCCGTCTCGGGACTTAAATAAGTTACTTTCACCCCTAGGTAAATTAGTGTCACTAGTACCATTGATGGTACTAAGGATACTAAATTGTGTCACTTGTACCTACCATCAATGGTACTAGTCAATGGTACTACTGATATAACGGGATATTTTCCGTGTTCGGCAACATTGTTATTGTACATAACCTACTATATTGTAACTGGGTACTGGTTATTATTATACTAAACTGAAGCATAAGTAATTTACGTATCACTCAAGCTGTCATGTTTATCATTTAATAAAATGATGGTAAACTAATTCCATTTGATGAGGGTACAATAATAACATGTTTATTATACAGCACGTCAAACTTTTCGGCCTTCCTGACACGTATACAATAACGAATTATATTCCTAGAGGACCCCCTTGTCTAAACCTCTCTCAAATGAATAGGTAGGTACTTCTTAAATATTAAGAGGCCGCTATGAGATTTCTTTAACTCGCCTTATCTCACAATTCTTTTACATTATTAAACAAGATATAACTTGGATTGAACATTTACATGTATGCATACTATATTTATAAGGAAACTGGCTAAAGCAAAATCAATCAGCAAAATTCTAAGTCGTTGCGAAAATGAATGGTGCCGAAAGTGTTCCAAAGAGTTCCAGCAGAAATCGAAGTTAATTAAAATGTTGGTGGAGACTTCTGTTTACGGTGCTGCGAAACCCAACGAATGGTAATGAACTAGTGCTACAATAAACAAGCCGCCGGTAATAACGGAACCACAGTTTAATTACATAATTTATAGAGCGGACACTTCTGGTGGAGTTTTGTCTTTAGCGCTACATAGAAAGTATTTTTTCAGTTAAAATTAAATAATTACATTAGTGGTGCAACATACTTGAAAACTTCTAACGAATGCTAGTTTACAGTTATAATATAGGTACAAAGACTATTTTTAAAGAGTTAATAATATATGTATAACTAAGTAATTATTTATAACAGGTCAATTGTTCATCTGACTATTGACTAGGTGGCCCCTGTCTCTAAAAGAGCGAGGTTTTCTATAAAAAGTTCAAGTCTGCAACTGGAGGCACTGATTTCGGTCACAAACCCATCGCTAACAACTCCATAATAACAAAACTTTTCAACGTTGATAACGTTGACATGTAGTAGGTATGTGCATATTTTTATTTCCAATGTAATTTTAGTACAATAAGTCACATAATCAAATCAAATCAAATATACTTTATTGAGCACCAAATTATATCAAAAGTTTACATTATAATAATTTACTAAACTGTGTACAATCAAAAGGCGGCCTTATCGCTTTCAGCGATTTCTTCCAGGCAACCTTAGGGTGATGTTGAAAACTTCAAGGAGTGTAGGTGTTGGGTGCAGACATTTATATGTATATAATATAAGTACATGACATATGAATACAATATAAATAATAAATAAATATATAATATATATAGGTATATATATATATATATATATATATATATATATATAAATACATATATACTGATAGATACATATTATACATAAACACAAGTCAAGTAATATATATGGAGATTAATAGCCACATTGTGATTCAAAGTGAGCACGCAGTAGGTTTTTAAATATTGCGAGTGATTTCGCTTGTCTGATGTGGCGATTGAATAGATAGAAATATCACTCATCGATGTTTGGGATATTTACTTACATTTAATTCTAACAAAACCTTACAGCTCGGAGTGGGTAATCACATCTGTGGTAGCCAATGTAAACGGCCGAAAACAAGGGCCCGCCTAAATTGAATCCCCAAATAATTAAATTATCGGTCGGCGATCGCAAAACAATTTTCTGGCAGTATTGACTACCGAATGTTCCCGACTAAATCGAATTCTTGGCCCTAATATAACCATTAAAATCGACTACGACGTAAATCCTTAGGATAAAGCGGTTAAAATAAAAAGTTAGCAAAGCTACGTCGCACACAAATTGGGGGTTTCGTTTATTAACATTTATACGTTTAGGCAAGTATATGTACAGGCACAAACCGGGATTGTTGAGCCACTTGCCACTTTTCGTATTTTGGCCGTGTAATGCAAAACGAGTTACAAAAGGGTTGCTATGGCCACATTAACGAAAAATGCCGTCATTCGTGTAACACATCCAAGTTAAGATGATAAGCTAGTGGCTCAACAATCCCGGTTCGTGACTGTACCTATTGCGCACCCGCAGGGTAAGGTCTATTCCCTGGGGCGCGCGCATTGCAAAGGAGTATAGAGTTTAGTATGTAGAGAATGTAAATAGTTTAGAATAGAGAGTAGCTAGCTCCCTATGCAATGTATGTGAAACTTCAGACACGCACGGCCTGCGTTTGCATATTGAGGCTGCGGCCTGCGGTAGGCCGCCACCGCAGGCCACGTGTGTCTGCTTTAATGGCATAATTTACTTTAAGAGGTGTGCCCTTTTGGTACGTTTTACCAAATGATTACCAACAACGTTTTAAAACATTTATGTAGGTATACCCTACCTACGAGAATTATCAAACGTCACATACGAACCTTTATTCGGGCTATGAAATATGCAAAGCGTTCGACGATCGAACGAATATTGATGTTATACGTTCCAATTGCAAGAGCTACGTAAGATCGCAGTAAGTATACGGGAGGAACATGTATCATGGTTCAAAAGATGATTTGACTATTACTAGGCTTCATCCGTCATCTTTAAATTGACTCTTTAATTAAAAATTCTCGGCTTATCAGTGGCATATGTAGGTAAATTCGTATGGAAAAGCTCTCAAGCTCCTTCTCTTTGAAATCTAAGCTTAATTGATGCTCTCAAAATAATCAGTCTTTAACTAACTGTCTACAGAGCCGATATCTAGTCAATTTAGTTTCGCTAATCAATGGCAGACGAGATGCTACAAATTGGCTTATCTATTATACGATTACAGTCGTCGTTCGGCGCAAAACTAATCAGGTCTTACTATTGTACGGGCGGGCTCTTTGTCCGCCTTTGTAGGCCGGTTAAACAAATCTAAAGCTAGTTTGGGTGGTTCCGTCTGATTGTTAGCTCGATTTACGATTGTTAATTCATTGAATAGGGCCCAGCAAACTGCGTTTATATCTACTTAGGGTTAGCGATATGTGAGGTTGAAATCTCTATAATTTAGAAGTGCCTTTTAAGTGTTCAGTAGCAACCAATTTGTAAGCTGTCTTTGATTTTTTCTTTGCTAAGGCGTTCAATAAAGAAAAGAACAGTAAAATAGGGGTAAGTACCTACCTATCTACTATTGATATCATGATATACACACTAAATAGCTTATCACTAATAATTTTATAAAAGAAGTCTATTAGCACACACTACCGGCCTTAATAATGAAATAACTCCTCATGTCGATGAAGTTTGTAATGGCAAAGGCAGTGGCAAAACGTTCTAATATAGAATGTTTAGTAACATTTATTATACGCTAAGAATAGTTAATCGTAATCAGCCTCGTATGGATTTGGCGCCATACATTATTAAACCTCGCTATTGCATGACGAGCTGTCTGGCTCTAGACGATGTATTATAAACACAAACCTTATTTGGAGAAGTAGTTTGTAACTAGTCCACCGTAACAGCGACGTCCGCAGTGGGTAAATACGAGGCACAAGCAGCGGCCGCGGGCGAACCACTCTGCTGTATTAAAAGATTTTACGAGTTGTGTGCACTTTGCCCGTTAAACTTTCAGCATGGGAGCGAAACAGCAACAACACCTGCGTAACTTGCTCATGAAATATGCTCCCGAGCCTTTTGGCGCGTACACGAATCTTTAAGTTACGAGGGGAAGTGAGCAGTACAGTTACGTAACTTTTAACTTTATGAGCCCGCGCCCTCGGGCGAACTTTCAGAGGTGCGTGTGACAGGTTCAACCGAGTTTTGTATTTCTTATTTCGTGCTCCGTTGTTTAGAAAGTCAACAAAGTGTGCATAGGTATGAGGGTTTTGTTTGGTTTTGCTGTAATTTTCTCGGAATTGAACCGGAAAAATATTCCATCCAGTAGATTTATATGTAAATAGAATTTTTTCCTTGTCGTTCAAATCCTTAAACATAGAATATGTGTTGGCAGGGATCTCAATCATACTGATGTAAGTAGGTATGAGTTCGCAGTTGAGTATTTACTTATTTAAATAAACACCGCGATTCAATTAGAGCGTAGGCTTCACGCAGGGATGCGAACCACGCATCTCGAGATGGTCGGGATTTACATTAATTAACTCAATTTTCTTCTCACAACATCTCGTTATCTGCCTAAAAGACAAACTGTAATCAAGTTTACGGCCAACATTACTTACGTACCTACCTACTTTGCCAGATTCGAAGCTAAATTTATTCTGGGATACTTACCTCACGAATTTTAGTTGTACACGAATGAACGTTATTACCAGCGGAGCAAGATGTATAAATAATTTTTTTTTAACTTACGACAAAAAGTTCTAAAAAGTTGCAAATAAAAACGATTATCCAATATGAATTTACCATACATTAGTACTAATTTTTAAAATAAATGAACTTGTCATTATAATTTAAAATAACTTAATTGTCATTCGTAGGACAAATCCAATAACGGCAAAATCAATTAAACTCAAAATGGGTCAACTCAACTGAATTCGAATCAATAACGATAAAATCATACCGAGCAGCATTTTTTAAAACTTTTACTTAAACCTAACATTTAGTGGTAGTAACACTTGAAAACACAAGTGCGCTGAAAGATTCATGCGGCATCGTTTGTAAATGACGCCCAAATGTCTGGAGCAATTCCTCAAGCCGTTGAAGCAACATCCTGAGATCTCACAAAGCACTTTTGTCGTGAAACTTGCGAGTAGAGTCCGCGACTGAGCGTCAATATTTTCTGAAAAGCTTCGTTTCTCTTATCTTCCGAGGTCTTATATCATAGGTATATCTCGCCCGGGTCCAGAAAGTCTATTTCCAAATATGTCCACATCCCGATACGTATGTAATATGGTAGGTTTCTCAGTAAACACTTTAATGATAGGTACCTACTTTGTGTATCACTGTAATTAAGTGTAATGTGTAATTATACTACACTTGCGCGTAAAGTGCCTCTTATTGCACCGCTTTTAGGGTTATAACACGTGTGCTTTTTTCATTACATTACCATCATTACCGCACTTGTGTTTTACTTTCTAGTTTTTTTTAATTCTCTGCAAAAAGTTTTTATGTGTACCAGTAAGTACCAACATTTTTGTAAATGAATAAATTGTGTTAATTTAAACATTAAAACATTTCATTTCAAACATTAATTTATTTTTGTCAACAAATTAACATTAATTAGTGTAATACTTACACTTAATTTAACAGTTTATTATATTTTTATGCTGTTGGGCTGTCTGGATTCGTGCTTACCATTGCTTCTCCATCCACCTCCCCTTACCACCAAAATCAAATCATTTAATTTATTTTTAATTTATTTATTTAGGAACAGCTACATCAAAATAAGTTTACGGCATTTTATTAATTTTCTTTGCTAAAGAGTGTTGAAAAACGTCGTATGACACGCGTGAGCATTGGTTACTTTTTCTTGGCTTCATTACTAGTGTACTTCTAATCTAGCCTCGAGTATAATGACCAACTTAGCTCACTTGTATCATAATGTATTATTGATTAGATTACTATTATTTGTACTTATCTAAACCAATCATTTTCCATGTGACACAAACTAAAGAGATCCAATTGCTCGATAGATTCTCAGTGACACCGGCAAGTGGGAGATGAATACCTCAGGAAGCAATAAGGAACTTGGTCGCACCACCGCCGCCGCCGCCGCTGCTCCCGGCGGCGAGACGAGCCTTTGAGTAAACTTCAGCCGGCTTGATTGTGCCGCAGAGAGCTCCCAATGTCCCACAACACTGTTTCGACAAATAAACTGTTATTGGTTCTGCACTCGAAGCGAAAGAGATGGCAATCTTGTTATTGATTGGAAACGTTCGTGCGAAGAGTATTGCATGCGCCCTGGGCAAGTCGTGAAGGTGACACCTTTTCTCTGAGCTCATTATTAGTTAGGTAGAGTAAGTACATCTAAGATGTCAGATCATATCTTATCATCGAGTAGTCCATAAATATCGGCTATACTAAACAGGAACCGCACCGGAGCGGACTTCTGTTAAATGTTAAAAAAAAAACGTGAAGTCCAAGCGAACAATTACAAATTGTGAGCAAGGTTCATACTTATATAACACGGTATCAAAAATCTGTTTTTATAAGGAAACACATACATTGCAGTCAACCAAAACCTTTTATACATTTTCCTAATACTAGTACAGTACTAGTGTTTAATCGCCTACCTAAGTACTACGGGTTCTACCAAGCACATCATGATAGATTGTAGAGCTTTAATCGGCTAGAGTTGAGGCTGGCAGTACGTCCGCTTAATCTCTATAATACATGCGTCCATAACACCGAGCTATGTTCAATGCTAGCGCAAGCCAGGCACAGTACAGACTAATGGCGACTGTCACAGTTTGTTATTCAATTTGAATGTATCCCCGGGACAGGCAACTAAACGAATGGGACTGCGTGCGATGCGCGCACTCTGAACATTAGGCAATGTCACGCTCTCGTCGCAATGCTGCGCTTTTGCACTGCACCATCCTACTTTTTACCTAAGTTTATATATTATCATCGTGAAATCAATTAATACAGGTAGGTATAAAAACAAAAATACCTTTCCACTTAATGTCTGTACGTTCAAGCGTTGAAACAAATTGTGTAAACTACCTTAGGGTCGGACGTTTTGATATACTTATCCACAAATATTCCCTACGTGGAGAGCGAAAGGTATATCAATCAATGAATCAAAATCATTTATTTCAATATTAAAATGTCATATATAAAAACCGCGGCCTGCGGCGGCGGTGGCGGCCTGTTGTATTCCGTTGCAATAAAGTTAGCTGATGCAATGTATGTGAGACTTCAACACGCGCGGCCATGATTTGCTTAATGAGGCTGCGGCCTGCGGTCGGCCGTCACCTCAGGATACGATAGGATGTGTGCTGGGATACGCTTATGAATATAAATGCATTGTCAAATTACAATAATAAATAACGATAATAATGAATAATTAACACAAAAAGAAAGAACATAAATGATAAATTACAATTTCAATTACAAATTACAATCTTATTTTCTCAAGCGTGTAGTGTAATTGTACATACCTAAGTATAAAATAACATTGGATGCACAAGTTACACAAAAAACGCTAGTTACCTGCTCAAAAATATTTAATAATTATCCTACAGTATCTTGGGAGAAAAATAGCATGTAATATTTTATCGATAAGTATAGTACCTATATCATAATTATTATGTCTTACGTACCTACATGTTGTTGACGTACTTTATTAAATTATGGCACGCGAATTAATTAAATTAATCTTTTGTGTAATACCTAACATATTCATTTGTATTACGAAATTCGATTACGGTTCCCCAGCCCGGGGATATTGATGTAGGCGCAGGCATGCTCGTTGTTTGAACGTTTTGGGATCAATACCGAATAACGCATCAAAGGATTTGTGGAAATACTACGGATATTATATATGTATGTACACACATTCTATAACGGGCATACAACCTCCACATATACGAGTACAAAGGATCGACGTCTGTCGGTCGAAATTCATGACTTTCAATTTATAAATCCAAAAGGCGCTTCTATTCGGACGTTTATTTGTCTGATAACGATAAACCATTACCATTAGTTTAAAAAGCATAGGTAAAACTATATTTTATTGTTGTTTACTATGAATATGAAATGCAAACTAAGTAGGTACATACTTACGATTTAAATTAATTTAGTAAAAAGAATGAGACTTAACCTTATCGCGTCTGCTACTTACGTTGTAATAAAAAACTTGTCCGCTTCGTTATATTTCGGAATTTTGCTCAGAGAATAGAATAATTTAAAAGTCTGAAGTCTGCAGGAATTTGAATCTCTACGGAATTTCAATAAAAGCTTGTAAAGAAATGTTTATCTTTGTCTCTCTTCCCAAGATAAACGTCAATTCGCAATCGCATATAACTTTGGCTATGCGGATTGTGCTTGATGGATTACCTACTGGGTGTTTTATTAGGATGAAAGTTAGAAAACTTTGATCATTCTTTTTAAGTAAATTTTATATTTTGTTCATTGTGAATAGGCAATACAGCAGTAAAATTTTACCAATATACCTACCTAGCAGTAAAATTTTAAATTCGAATAAAATTGTAACATAGGGTAAGACTAGATACCAGCCCGACAAGTTGTCTACTACGTTGTATGGCTACTTGGGTTTCGACACTGTGGTTTCGATTCCTATGCTGCTTAGTGTGCGTGCTAGGTGAGTGCGGCGTTATATCAAGTGGGGCGTATTACCGAGTTTTTCCCTAATTTTCTAAGTTTCTTCAGTTTAAGTATCTGCAGCTTATTAAATTCGTCATTATCTGCGTGCGTCATGACCACGTAGGTCATAACCAATAATTTTACAATTTATTTTTATTTACAAAGCCGCTAGCTAGTTCAGCCAGTTTATCTTTATTACAAACTTAGTAAATATTGATAGCCGATTATTCCTTTCGCTAATTTCAAACTGTCATAGCTTTTGGTCGTCTGACGCTAAAAAGTATGTATCATAAAAACTTTTCAACAAAAAAATAAAAGTTATTTGTAAGATCTGTAGGTAGGGAAGATATTTAGGTACTATAAGTAGGTACTTATTACAGCTCTCATTCCCTTATTCCATTATTTAATTTGTAACTTAACTTGATTCTTGTTTATATTATTTTTTGTATCTGTATTTTCGTGTGTACTACTCAATTGTAAAGCCTAAAAAGCGACTCCCACGGGACAGGCATAGCCTATTGTGGGTGTCACTGGTAAACTTTTCTTGTACAAATTCTTTCTTTTGCTAAATAAATATATTTCAAATATATTTCATTTCATTTCAGATCACAACGTAAACTTTTATTTAAATTAAATTAAATTTTTAGACGCTCCTATAAATATATACCCACTGAATATGTATAATTATACGTTGTTTTCTCGCACTTCTCTGAATTCACTATTAATCTATACTTATAATAAATCTGTAGAAACCGTGTGTCTGTACTTTGAATAAATTTATAAAAAAATGAGTGTGGACGATAAAAAAAGAGTAACAGAACACAAAAAAGCATTTTTAAATTTTTTTGTCTTTCTGTCTTTCTGTCTGTCTGTCTGTCTGTCTTTCTGTCTTTCTGTCTGTCTGTAATCGCTAATCTCCGAAACTACTGAACGGATTTTCTTGCGGTTTTCACAGGTAGATTAAGCACAGCCTGGCGCAACTTATAGGCTTTGTTTCATTGAAATCGGATGACAGCGAAAAAAGTTATCGTCATTTACAGATAAATCATTTAACGTAACAAGACGATGTCATAGACATAGGAGATATCAGTGTTTTTTTTATCTATACTTATAATAAATCTGTAGAAACCGTGTGTCTGTACTTTGAATAAATTTATAAAAAAATGAGTGTGGACGATAAAAAAAGAGTAACAGAACACAAAAAAGCATTTTTAAATTTTTTTGTCTTTCTGTCTTTCTGTCTGTCTGTCTGTCTGTCTTTCTGTCTTTCTGTCTGTCTGTAATCGCTAATCTCCGAAACTACTGAACGGATTTTCTTGCGGTTTTCACAGGTAGATTAAGCACAGCCTGGCGCAACTTATAGGCTTTGTTTCATTGAAATCGGATGACAGCGAAAAAAGTTATCGTCATTTACAGATAAATCATTTAACGTAACAAGACGATGTCATAGACATAGGAGATATCAGTGTTTTTTTTAACTGGGACAGTATAGGCAAGTCCGAAACCATAGGAGATGCAGGGAAAATGTCTTATGACATAGAAATTTTTTGGTCAAGCGTGTGTTGTCCATAAAAATGAGACAATTTGCACATATTTTTTTTATGCGGTTCGACTCAGTTTCATGTAGGGATCAAATTCAAATTCAAATTCATTGTATCGGAAGAAAAAAATCTGAGCAGCAGAAGTTAGTCAAATTTAATAAAATGTTTTCCTATAAAACAGACTGTGCAATGTACTTAGGAACTTACTACTTATTCATGCATGCCACCTGAACTCCAGCTGCTCCGATTACTATGTCAAAATTGTTATCACGAAAAAATACCTAAAGGTTCCTAAGACAGTTTCCCTGTATCTCCTATGGTTTTGGTTTTGCCCATACTGTATTAGTTAAAAAATACACACGTATAATAAAAATTGATATGAGAAGTCTTATGAGCAATAGAAGTGAAAACAACAATTTTTTAAATTTTTATCTGTCTTCACCAAATTGGATACGGTGTTCATAGTTTGTTCCTGAAGGTATGGTATACCTTAAATTATGGTGAAGGTACTTAGAATGATCCATTTTACCATTGGAAAATTATAACTAGACGATGTATGTCTGTACATAGCAGAGATAGGTACCTACTTCCAAAATCCACGCGGACGAAGTCGCGGGCAACAGCTAGTGGTTATATATATTTGAGTGTATAGGGTTAGGGCCGCAATACGTTTTGTATAGGTGGGTTCAAAGGAATAATAAATTATCTGTGTAACGTTGCGTGAATTTTCCACTTGTTAAACGAGACCGTTGTTCATAACGAAACCAAACAGAAGCATAAAATTAATTTGTTCATTCTAAATTTGGACTTCGTGTAGGTACCTACCAAACATTTTTTAATTTAGGTATTTCATGGAAACGGGAAGTAATTATCTTTTACTTGTCTGCATAATTTCACTGTTTAATTGTTTCCTTCATGAAAAAAAATATTTTTATATAATATATGGTAAGTAGCTACGCTACGAGTATATTCTTTGACGTAACGTAACGTAATATGTATGAATTACCGAACTATATTTCTTTAATTTGAGTAGGGTTTCATCAATAAGGTAATACCAGAGTTGTATGGGTAATACCCTATTTAATCAACTTTTTAACCTATCCAATAAGGTAAAGGCTCAAACTTTAGTGTCTAATGTTTTAGCTATGAACAGTCGACAGCTCGTCAGTGGAAACACTTTGATCTTGAGCTGGCCTGGCCTATTCGGGAGTTTCAATACTATAAGAGACCAATTTATTCTGGTTTTCTTTCCACTGAGGTGAGGTCGACCGTACGAGTAGGTCGGAGAAGAAGTTTCCTATCATTATTGTATGAACATTTTTATTGTTCTCAGATTAACAAGAAAGCGTAGGGTGACAATGATTTTAGTTTATTATTTTAATTTACTAGACAAGAAAAGGTATGAATGTTACAAATACCAATTATTTGTTCTGTAATAATACATGACTATACTCTTGACTATACTATATTGTCATATAATAGCCATCGATTAGTAGTTCTTGATACCCGGTTAAGTCTTCGTGTAATTTAAGTATACTTATACGTTATGTTATTGCACCTTGGACTAGATAATAAAGTGTATATAAAGTAGGTAATTCATCTTTCATTTACCTCCAATCTGCGCCTATAATGCCCCATAGACAGAAGTGAAACCCGAAGAAACAGTACATCATACTGTTCGAACATGGTTCACTGTTCGAACATGGTTCGAACATTTATAATGTTTATTATGTTTGTAGCGGAGGCTTGGTAACCGAATTTTTACCTTTATGGTCTCAGTAGGTATCTAGCTAAAATGATCTCTATTGAAATCCCCGTCAGGTCACAATCTAGTATTCACGGATATCCTTATGGCCATAAAAGCCCATGTCCCGCATGAATCCTAAACGCTTTATTGTAGTTGGTATCATGGTCTCGAACACTATAAAGATGTTGATTGGAAAACCGAATTGTTGGGGAGCTGTGACCCGGAAACAATAAAAACTTTACGGTTACCGCTCCGTAGAAAAGCTCGTGTTCTCTTCCTATACGGCGCACTGAGGATCCCGCTTCTCATATCCGTTTTACTGTATCATTAAGATTAAATGGTTATATTTCTGAATGAGATTTTGCCCACGTATCAGAAACTGAAATAATAAAATTCTGATATTTATTATCATCAAACAAAATTGTTATTTTATTTAGGAACAGCAAACGTGAAGCATGGGGGATATTATATCCTTTTAACTCTAAAGCTATAGCGAAGACTACTAAATATTAGAGCAGATCCGTATATTCTCTTCTACCATTAGGTTCAGAATTACAAGGCTTAGGCAGCCTATATTGGGCGGTAAGCATTTCGTGCGGTCAAGTGATACGAAAATTACGAATAGCATGAATTTTTGGATGTTAACTAAGATTATCGTCATAATCTGAGTTTGCGTGTAATTGGTACACAATGCATTACTTACGTGATCTTACCTATACGCTCTCGTTTTCAACTATCTTAGGGCATATTAATTCCTGTGCTTAGGGAGGGAAAGCCCACAGAGTGACGACGTATACTATAGGCTGTTGGTTTGACGTGTCTTGGAAATTCATGCGTTCATTCATTAAATGCAATACAGTACCTATTAAATTTGTAAGTGGCGTGCCATTAGATCAGAACAAAACATGCTTTGAGACCTTGGTTTATTGCCCTCGATTCACTTTCGCCTTTGACCGTAGTGAGGGCCGTCGTAGCACTAATCGGTACCACCAAAAAAAATTCAACAATTTTTAAAGCAATCCAAATTGACTTAAAACGTAAATAATTTATGTGGAGTATAGATTTAACTAGTAAGGCGTTTATCTGTCTACGTTGTAAGGTAGAGATTTAAACTCTAGTGGGTACAGGTACCGATCTACAGTATGTATATTATTTCGTTTTTTGTGAATTTTTCCAGTAGGTAGTATAGTAGGTACACCTATACTGACAATGTCGAAACTGAGTGTGGAAACAGGGTTGAATATTGACCAAGGTGGAGTCTACTAAGTAGGCACAGGCAATATAAGGGTATTAGTAATATATATCCTGTTAAATTTCTTTCGGTCGCGTATAGGTAGGTACGTTAATTTCATAGGTATATCCCATTTAAAACAACCATCAGGTGCGATGTGCTTCTATTACTTTTTTTTTGTTTTGAAACAACTTAGTTACGTCAGTTGTATTTATTAAATCCGAGACACACCTTGAGTCCTTGAGTTCCTTGACGCATCGGTAATTCGTAAACTTAGCAAACCGTAAGATAATAAACTAATCAGCTAAACGTCTGTCACAGTTAATATATGGTTTGTCGTGATTAATACTTTTAACCAGTGTTACTTGTCTAGAGACTCATTGAGATATACAGTTTGTAAATTACTTTATGTCAAATCACTGCTAGGAATCTGTATTTAGACCTAGGATTATGTATTTACTGACTACGTCAAGCTTAGACCTTCAATCATATGCTGTATTAAATAAATTGAAACTAAATCAAATATTAGGTACATATACTTACAGTACCTAGTGCCAAGTATTAACCTTACAAATTCACTTTTACTTAGACAACAACTTCTTGCACTTTGGAACAAAAACACGCAATACGCTTATCGAGAAGTGTTATGGGGAATTACAAGAAGGGTGAAAAAGGTATCTAAATCTGATATAGTCGGAAATCTATTCAAGCGAGGAGAGGAGGCGGCTGTTAGTAAATATAATGAGGAGTCTACTTGAGAAGAAATGTGTAGGAAATGGAACACAATGGAAAATAAAGACAGAGACCGACCTTCTTATTGTCGTACAGTGGCACACAGTTGCATAGTTGGTGAGTCCATCGATAGCTCCTGTCCATCGGTCATCAGTGTTATTACGTTAATATCACGTTAAAAAAATCTATGTTTACTCTTAAAAGAGATTCCTTAGGTATTCGAGGTATCCACATTCCCTAAGCAAACCGAGCTGGTTGACACAGGTCGTCAACCCTTTAACCGCAAAAAGGTTTCTGAGAATAATTCTTTAAGAAGATTTAAAAGTAGATAGGCTATTGACTATCACATCACAGAAATTAAGTTTGATGTGAACAAATTAATTTTTAAAAAGAAAACGTTTGTAAGAAGAAAAGTTAATATTTATTTAGATACTTAAATAAGATGAGTATTAGTTTCATGGTTTTAAGTTTTCCACTACAAATCTTTACCAACAAACTCTTGTATAAATCTTGTAATAATAATTTTCGATTTCAATTTCTTCACAATACAAGGTATTTCGTTCTGTCTGCGTCGATATGACAATTAACAATACTAGGTCACAATCGGATTTTTTGCACTTACTCGTATAACAATTAAACTGTTTTTACATTTTCCGTTTTACACATATGCTTGTGCAACGACGAAAATATACCTTTCAAATAAATCACAAAGGCACTGTCTTAAGTTGGAACTATCAAGAGTCGAATTCGGGTTTTCCTGTGAGGCTGTGTTTTGTGCGTCCCTTTTCCTTGCAGGCGTTTTTAGAGCTGCTGATGTTGTGTCTCGCTCTGACTTGCGAAGGCTTGCGCGGAAAGAGAATGTGGGTAACGAACGACCTTTTGCCGTTATGGGCAAGCAGTGCGGCCCGTGCGTTCACCGGGATAGGTTCACTCGGCTGCGGCCATACTACATCGCGTCGACTTACTGACAGACTGAAAAAAATTACGTAAATATTACAACACTCACGCATTGATTATGAAACGTCAGTAACTGCTATCGCGCTGCAGCACAGGTTCCCGGCACGACCCTCCTGGAGATCTCGAAGCGTGTGAGCGAAGTGCGCCGTCCGAGTTTTGTTTGAATTGTGCGATTCTGTTTGACCCTGGTGATTTTATTTTATTATATTGTTTTGTTACCCCTCCCGTGGTGTTTACCAAATCCATATCTGTGTTTTGTTGTGATTTATTTCTGTCACATTGGATTGTCACTGTTTATTGGTAAGTCGCCTATATTTTCTTTTGAAATTTGTTGATTATGACTTTAGACTCTACTATAATAAATTATACTACAGGAATAACTAACATAACATGTTTATGTACCTATTTACTAATATTTAAACTTTTTCTTTACTCCTTATAAAAATTATTTGACGTAACGTTCATATCTGACGTTTGAATAGCATGGGATCATTAGGTTGGTTGGTAAAGGGTATAAAGGTACCCATTTCTATATTCATTCATTATAATATTACGTAGGTAGGTACATTTATTTTATCGAACTAAATAAAATGGCCAGAGTGTGCCAAAGGAGACACTAAGTATGACCCTACAAATATAGGTATTTATCACCTAACTACTACCTTATTTATTTACCGTTAGGTTCTATCACATTTATTTAGTTGGTTATTATCCCCTGCAATGGTTGGTAAATAAAAAACGAAACACTTTACATAGCCCACAAACTAGGATTCCCTGTGGGCCCAGAGGTCCGGAGTCCGGGCGCTCCCAAATCGGAATTGCTTGTTTCCCAACCCGGAATAGATACTGGCATTTTGTCTTGTCAGACAACGGTAACCAATTCTTTTAAATAAAACTAAACAAATATTTTAACCCCTTAGGTACTGCATAGATGGACTTTTTTTTTTCAAACAAAAAAATATAAGAGCCCACCTGGTTTGGCTGGTCTTTGTGTATTTAGAAGTAAAAAAAAATACAATAAAAAAAAACCATTTTTATATTGTATCTACATGTCATGCAATAATTGTCCTTCCATGCAATAGGGTTCAATAATGCCAATGTATAAATATATTTTAATTTATTTTAATATTTTTAGGCTCAACCTTTTTAATTTTATGAAGTCTATATGAATCGATTACGGCTCTACTTGTTTAAGGGTTCCCTTTGGGAACTTAACTTTCCTAATTAAAAGTAGACTATCTTAGTCTTCTGCTGATGCGAATGTCATACAAATTTTCTGAGTTTGTCTACCCTTTCTCAGCAACTGTAGGTATAATTTGCAATTATACGCATCTTGTCCAGTATCGTCGTCGTATTTACGTTGTAACTATTACTAGAAATATTAAATGATGTAGCAGGTATTTCTGAAAAAAGAGAAAATATAATGTATCTTCTAACAATTTTTTATTAACGGTTAGTTAATTTCAGGATATAGGTCGAAAGTTATACAAACACAACTGTCGTGTATAGTATAACCTACGAAACCATCGGTTTTGTTTCTTGAGTCGCATTTTTTTTCTAACATTTAAATGGCATTTTCTTAGAAACCAGATCCTTGGATTATGAGTTAGGTAATTATTTAGATTCGGTTCAATTGGTATATTTAAATTGCAATTCATTGTCACGTTTGATTTTTTTTAATAAAAAACATCGAACTATACAATTACAAAACTAAACGTGATCACAATTCTTGTGTTTGCTTAAGGAAAAAATCATTATTCAAAAGGGACGTTTCTCTTACTTGTTCCTTTTACAATGTTTATTAAATTGCTAACTGGTGTAGATATTATCTTAGTACGACAATAGAAAAGCCGCTGTCAAAGAGTTGGGGAACTGTGTCTGTCAACACCTGGGAATATTTAAACAAAACATTTACTTCTTCCGAATAGGATCCGGTGTCAAATAACGGGTAAAAGTCCTTGAAGGGTTGTACCCTGACGACATCGACATGTAGTTGAGTGGGCAGAGTTTTGTTTGGGCATTGCTCTATCTATACCATGACTCATGATTGGAAACCCGAGGCCACCTGACGTATCCGCCTTCGCAGCATACGATCATCCTGCTAAAGTTCGGCGCTTACGCAACCCACATCAGTATAGATTTCAACAATGTGTTGAGCGGGTCAGATAAAAGAGCTATAATTTTGATTCTGACTAGGTATAGGTACTTACCCACACTGTCATTACAATATCATAACTACATTGTCTAGATCAAAACAATTTATGACGAAGATGTAAGTACCTAGCTTATATTATGTGCAATGTAATCGTTACCTAAACATTACTTATTTCAACCCCACATTTGTAGAATTAAACTCTTCTATGACTGAACTATCAGAAGAGAATAACATTTCAAACTAGATGTAAAATCTATAATGGACACACAAGTATTAAAATAGTTCGACGCAAAGTAATTTGGAGTTTCACTTAGAATTTGGGATATGTTTGTGAACTTAGAAGGAAGTTGTATGATTTGCGTTAATATCCAAGTTAAAGTGTTGTGTATTATTTCTTAGAGTAATGAATGACTTGAATTCAATAGAATCACAGACGTACTGATTTATCTGATCTACATATCGCAGCCAACTGGTTAAATCAGTCAGTTGATTGAACGGCTAGTAGTCATTAAATTAAATGCCGCGCCGGTCGTTGATTGAAATAGGAACGTTTAGCAAGTTAGCTGATTGAAAGCCAGCCCTTCGGTGACCTAAAAGTCATTAAATTTAACCTAAAACAATTAAAAAAATTAAACCTTACCTAAATACACACCATAAATTTCATTTAACTAAACGGTTAAACTTCTTGATAAACGTTGGATTCAACTCTTTGGCTAGGTGGCCTGTAGCCTGAAGCCATTTAATTGTATGCCGGCATTTAAAGAAAGGGCTAGTCGTAAAATTAACTGGCTGATTTAACCAGGTGTAGGTATGTGAAGTCAACCGATATACGCATGCCCTCGCCGTTGTGATGATAGGCCTGTGTGCAGCAGTGCGACGTATGTAGGATGTTTTGTTGATTAGTCAACGAAGTGTTTATCGTACTTCATTCTTGAACATTAGCCGAGCGAAGCGTCGATTTCACCTCGATAGCGAGCCGCAACACGCCACGAAAGTCACGAATAACTCTGGGTTCCGTCGGAACCAATTAGTTGGTAAATGGGTCTACCACAATAGAATAATATGACGGTTCTGATACATCATATTTCTTGTCACGTATTAGGTTACCGTTCCTTTGTTGCGTGAGCCACTTTCAGTGAGTGAATAGAGTCGAGTATTCAGATGTGCGTGGAATATAATTAATTATTTCTTACGTCTTCGATATTCATCTATATAGTAGTGCACATGGCTGGATAAGAGTCCATAATTAGACACATATATTTATGTATATGGGGATCGTAGTCGAATGTTGACTGCTTGTTGAAGTGGCAATAGGCACCTGATTGCCTTGAATGGACATAGCAACACTAGAATGCAGATAGGAATACTTTAAAACTTGGCAAGAATGAACATTTCTGAATTGAGCTCAGAATTAAATAAACTATACTGCAGTACTTGTAGAGAGGGTTAAAATGAGTTCTGTTACCGGCTTTACAATACCTGGGTACCAGAAAGCTATTATAACTAGTAGTTCCGTGAGAACAGTAGACCTCGCCAGCCCTTATAAACCAAACCTAAAAGAAACCAACAAAAGTCAACTTTGGAAACAGAAAAAGTACCTACTAAAGTGACAAAAATTTGCAAATCGAAAAAATGATATTCACACACCAGCAATATTTTTGAAAGACCTATCCAACGATATCCCACACTATGGGATTCACAAGAAAAAAAAAGTTCACTCCCACTTTGCGAGTATGGTAGGTACTCTAAAAAAAATGTTTTTCAAAATTTTATTCTACTCATTTTGTAGGTTTAATTAATTTATACATATGCCAAATTTTCGTCAAAATCGGTTGAAAAATGCGACCTGTAGAGAATTACAGACAGACAGACAGACAGACAGCCGGACAAGAGCATTTTTGGCCAGTCTCGAAACGTAGACGCTTCGCTCGCTCGGTCAATGATTTTGATGTTTGTCTTAGTGCACGTTTTATGGAAAGATGAATTATCTAAATAGTAACTAGAGTATGAAATAAAAATGGTATGTCTCGATGTATGCTCTATTTACATATCAACTTTTTAACTAAAAAATATATACCTGCGTTTATTGGGTAATTTTGATAAGGTATCTACTTACATTTTATATTATCACAGTCAAGGAGATTCTAACCACTTTTGTCGCGCGCGCGCTCCCTGTGGAGATCACATCTTGCAAATTTAGTATGGGACACGATGAAAAATTCTGTGTCAAAATCAGGGGGGGTGCGGAAAAATGAAGCGGATTAGCGGGAGGAAGTTGCTCATACAAATTTATATGGAGTTTGAAAATGAGAATGTGTGAGTGAGTATCAATTTCGATATACATTTGGCACCCCCTAAAATGATTTTGTTACTCATCCATATGGGAGTAGTTTTTTTTTTAAATTCATGATCACAGTTTACAGAATTGGTTACAGGTTAGTTCACAGAATTGACGTCAAAAAGAGAATATTGTATTCCAATTTTGAATAAACGAATTTTGAATTTGAATTTGTTTATAAAAAGTACAACATTATACGCATAAGCTACAAAACATTTTATTTGAATTTTTTAATAATACTTAAAAAATTTGCCTTTTACGAGGCCTCTGGCAATGATGTTGGCCACGTTCCAAGATTTCTTGCCAAGGTTCAAAGACATGGTACAAGTTTTTTTGTCTGGGATATAATGCTATCATTCTCCCTGAGATAAGGCAATGAACGCCACTTGAAAGCAAAGCTCGTTTTATTTACGGGAAACACTGCAATGGACTTCTTTTTACTTTCCTTGCCTTTATTGAAACTAATTAATTTTATATCAAGAAACATGTAGTCTTATTGGGAGATTGGCTCTTGTATATGTTGTTTGAATCTGCATTTTAAAGATAATTCGTGTGTATCTATTACTTATCATAATTACATATTATGATATGACTAACTATTAGTATTTTGAGTACTTAAGCAAGAAACATAATTGAGGCTATCCTATACTAAAACAAAGTATGGAAATGTTAAAGGTGATGGAAAATAATCATTGTTACCGTCTTTAGGCGGCTACTTCGCGGAAATCCTACCAGCATGAAACCAATTTACTGAATAAAGAATTTTAAAGACTCCTTTGTTCTACACTGAACCCCAAAAGCTACAAAACAAAAGGTATTAGGGAAAATTCACAAGCATCTTGTTTGTGAACACACTTCCTGCTCCCTTACAAAGGACTTCTGTGGAACATCGAGTCTGATTCTTTTTGTTTCATCTGTGACATGGAATAACCCCCGAGGTGCGTCCATTTTGAACAAAATTGAAGCTTCCATTTTCTTCAGGATAAAAATGTACTGGTCGCGAAACAGTGCTTGAGTTAGTCTCGGGGGTATCTTAAGTTAGAAGAAACTTGTTATCAAAGTTTTTGCAGCGTTTGCAACACCTTGCAAAATTTAGAGTTCCAAATCAAAAGAGACCCTAAGGCGTTTTTTAGTTGTCGAGATAATATAAGTTTTGTAAAATGATTCAAACGACGACACGACACGATGGGGTCACTACAAAAGTTTATAAAAAAATAACCTTAACGCCTCACACTCTATCTCTTAATAATAGTTTTTTGGTTAAATCAATAACTGTGAAGATTTAAACATTCTGAGGTCACTTCGTGTTTCTGAGCTGAACAGACGGACAGACTAACAGAGTTGATTCAGTAATAGGGCTCGGTCGGGTACGGGCGTAACCATAGAATTATAAAACCGAGTGGGAGCGTAGCGAGCTTTTTCCGTGTTCTGTGGGCGTAACCCTAACGCAGTAACGACATTTGTCGTCGGTTACAGTAAGAATTATTACATGGACTGTATGACTAACAATGTTCCTCTGCTAATATGACAAGTGATGCGAGAATCTGCGTGTGAGAAAGTGACATTTGTGTTTCAAAGATTTCTAATGCAAATATACTTATCAATAGTTGGCTAACAAATACTTTCTAACCAGTTAACTTTCACCTTCAAAGTTTAGGTCAAAAGTCTAAATTCTGCACCTGTGCCATAAAAAATGTAATTAATTTATTGGATAACTTACGTCTTAATTACATGATTACGAGAGCGCTCAGATTTTATCAGTTGTTGCTGAGAAATCTATTCTGTACGAGTGATAGTGGGGCAACCATTATACGTAACACGAACCATTTTACACGAGAATATACTCTAAGCCTGGTCAATGTAAGTAGATCTTTAAGAAGCCCAGAGTAATTCGGTCAAATAATATTTATTTAGCTGCAATGAATACATCTCCCGATCAATGAGGCTTTGGCGAGGCCAGACCCTTATTTGTGTTTGTTTTGCGAACGCAGTTATATACGCAGTATATGTAACTGCGTTCAACTAAGCAATTTAATATAATAGCTATGAGTATCTAACTCTATGCAGGTTGAGCTAAGAAATTAATCTAAAAAAGTCTGTACGTTAATGATGTAGGCATCTTGTATTTCTGTAAAAATTAGTTTATTGGGTTTCGTGGTTAATTTATAATACAGTAAAGATGAACCGTGTTCAATTTGTTCCTGGGTTTGTTTCGTTTTGATCGGCTACGTTGGCACAGTCCTTATAAAATAACTGGATTTGGATGGGATTTGTACTATTCCTGAGGAACCTGGTCTAGGGTATTGTAAACGAAATTGCAGGCGAACGCTAGTTAGTGAATAATGTGGGTTGAAATAATACAGAATGGCGAGTCTGGGCTGGCTGGCTGGTGTCTAAGCCGTCGGGGCGTATGGAATGCGACCGCACAGGAATGTGGTGGTGGAGCGCGACTCGCGAGCGCGCGCGGGCGGCGCTACGTACTCTTACATGGCGTAACCTACCGACATAGGGTTACCAATTTTTTTTTTCAATAATAATACATTACACAAGTGAGAAATAATGGCTTTTTTCCGAGGGGGCTGAGCGGAGCCAGTGTACCGAAATGATTTTTTTCACGAGTTACTCGACTGCGTATTATAATAATTGAAGGGACCAAGGGAAAAATGTCATACAGCCAATCTCACCGCTCTGTTTACAGCATTTTTGTAGGTATAGAAATGGAATTCTAGTGATACTCGTGTAATCGGTTATAAACTGAACGGTAATACAACAAAACGTCATGCAATTTCAGCTACATCCATGTGCAGCAATATTATTTTAGTCGGCACTTTTGATATCAGGCGACCTCTTCGTTCCACCGCCGCTCAATATTATGAAATATCTTACTTATACTTTTTGCACCAGCGCTGGGGTCGACGCGACGGCGCTCACGATATTGGAATTTCATGTTATGCTTCGAAAATGGAGAAGTAACTGAAACAAAGAGAATACGAACATAAAACATTACCGTGTTGGATATCACGTGGACATTTATTACAATACAACCCAACGTCAGAATACGTGAAAGATTTAACTGTATACCAACCCAACCCAAAGACCCCAGCTTAGACGGGTGGATGGCGTTCACTGGAATGCAAAATTAATTGGTTTAGAAACTGTAGAGACGCCCAGAGTAATACCAGTATGAATAAATATTACCTACTAACGTTTTTGTAATTTTTAATATTCGCTTGTTGTTCTATCCACTTTGAATACAACTCGGGAATCGTTCATCAATTTCTAGACGCTGGTGCTCAGCCTTAGCCAGTTTCTTTACTACATTTTGATGAATATTTGGAGACATTATTATGTAAGTATATTTATCGTAGATAGATCAATAATTTCATTCAGGTTGTTTTGTTTTACATAGAACTATTATTATAACGAAAAATACAATTATACCTACTGCTTTGAAGTCCAATCTCGTTGTACCTACAAAGCCTACCTTTGGTATATTTAAGGCTTTGTTTATTAAAAAGTTTTAAAAAATGTATTTTAAGTCTCAAACTTAATGCAGTGTCGAGTCTGAACTGAAGACAATTTATGTAACATTGAATAATCTAGCAAGAACCGGAAACAAAACTTGTGAAACGTTGTTTTACAGAGTTACAGGTAGGTAAGTGGTAGGTACCTGTAAAGTAAGACCTTCGGGGCATTGTATCATTTTCACATAAAAGCTCTTTGTGTCGAGCCGCTCACACAAACTGAGCGAGAGGGAGTGACGGCAGTCCACCAGCTCGAATGAGGTTTCTTGTTTCACTTCCCCGAGTTCAAAGGTATTCCATGGCAAAGGCAACAAATTAATACGTAGTTGGAGGTTGAGCGGGTCAATTGACGTAAAAGTTCTCATGTGCTAGCGTAGATATTCATTATAAATAATTTAAGAGGTTGATCGGGATCAAAGGCTTTATATTTTCTAAAAAGGATGACGATAGCAATACCAGGACAGGATATGTAAAATGTTTTTGAAGTAAAAAACGTAAATCCCCTGAACAATACTTCGAAAGTCGTTTTAATAAAATGGAAATTAGATTTTGACAACTGCATTTAAGGGCGACTGTGATACCTAATAGAAAAATAAAAAACCTGCGGTAGAGCAGCCAACCGCAGAGTCGCGAAAATAATTGGAGAGTCAGCTGGTGCACGGCCGGAACTTCCTTGTCATTGTCAACCGTTTCCCATTAAATGCGGGTGCCGTACCCATGACCAATCGTTAAATTTACAAAGAGCTCTGTCTTACGCAGTGGACCGGCGATGCTATGACGTCCGCACGGGTAAGGATGCGTCTCCGAAACTGAAGATATTACTGAAAATTGAAAAGACAATGGTAGATTATTTTACTTATTGCACTGGTACTGAGAATAGTGATATGGATACTTTGACACCAACCGACACACAAACAAATATCCGCAAATTCCGTAATAAAGTAAAATTGTATACTGTAAAAAAATTTGAAATATGTGAAATCATTCACAGAAAATGTATTTTCCCCGTTAGTCGTGAAAAGCACTATGTATAACCTCAGCGGAAAGAACGATTCTTGGACTAGTATTTTCCCCTCGTCTTCCAAAATTCCTAGTCCGGAAATCGTTCACTTTCCCGCCTCTCCAACAATGTCTAGGTATACCTACAGCAGCTTCTATGCTGTCAAAGGTACTCAGCAACGGAAGTTTGCCGTATATTACATTTTGATTAGAAAATTGACCAACTTGATTATATCAACTTGCAATCGTAATGACTGGTTTATTATACAAGCGGAAAGTCATATCGTTCATTACTCGTTAGAATTCTGGTTGTTGGTGAACTTGTTTTGCTTAGAATATACCGAGTATGGTATGTGAGCGGAATTGCGGCGCGGGCGCACGGCAAGGCGTGGTGGTGCCGAGGTCGCCTGGTGCCGCGGAATCGAAAGTGCGCCGACCACTAAGTGACCAATGGTCACTGCGAGGAGGCAAACTTAATGCTATTACTTGCTTGCACTGTGTATATCACACTAACCGCTTTTATAACGTACGTAGTACTTTTTCTCCTATTTATGTAATATACGTCATGGGATGCCACGCTAAAAATATTATTGTAACGGAAACTCGACACATCTAATTTATAGTGGTGCTTAAAAATATGTTTTAAATATTTCTTGATGAATTTATCTTACGATTAAATATAAGTAGAATGCGTATAAATTGAAATAAAATAAAAAATGCCTATGTTAAAAATTTTTTGTTGATCGCTTCGTTGTTAATTATTTCTTTAGGCACACAAATTGTAAGACATAGAATATGAGTGCAGCTTGTTTTTTATACTGGCATAACTAGTTTCTTTGGATGTTACGTCTAAAGCAATAAAAACTAAATTTTCAATTTTTCAATTGATCTGATAATATTCTAAGGGCTGCTTGTTTTGCTTTTGTGGAGACGAAGCTAATCACAGAGATTTGCTCGATAAACATTATTTAGCTTAAGTTGCTGTTGAAAAATTTTACTTTCAATGTTTTATGCTCCGAACGAATAACTTGACTAGAATATTTTATATTTAGAATTGCTAACTTATCATCATCATCATATCAGCCTGTAGACGTCCACTGCTGGACAAGGGCCTCCCCCAGGGCTAACTTATACCACGTCATAAGTTACTCGTTTTTATGAAAAGAAGGGGATTGAAGGACTGATCGACAGACTGACCTATCAACGCACAGCTGCTGCTGGGTCTAGGAATGTGAAAAAGATTGAAATGTCGGACGAAGTAGCTACAATAAAATAAAATTTTGCGAGCGTAAATAACTCAAGATTATTGCCGATACACGAGTAACGTGGAAAACGTAACAAAAAATTTCAACTTTATCTGATAAATGGTAAAGGATTTATTAAGGTTTTCGTGGACGGAACCAACTTATCGAAGCGTAGCTAAAAGTTTCCACCGCAGCTATTACTTACAAAGTTACTTCATTTTTAAGTCGCGATTTATTGCAGGGGAAAGTTTCATAAGTTATTATATCATTAGGAAAGCACAGGCGGCGCGGGCGCCAGCAGGGCTCTATCTACGGGTCCACTTCATGACATGGAACAAACTAAGTGTAAAATGTTCACAATAGCACTCTCACGTCATTATTTTAAACGCTTCTGGCTATGACAATAAACTTTCCAAAAGATGTTTTTTTTTCATCATTTATGTTTAAGTTATGAGCAGTCATGAAAGCGAAACAAACCTGTTTTTCTAGAAAAGGTATAATATATTGCCTAGAACATTTAGTGTAGTAAGGAATTTCAAGCAGAAGAGTACTTAGCAGAGTAGAGCAACGAGGAGTACTACTTACCTAAGAGTTAAAACGTGATCGTTTATAACAAAACTAGTTACAGCCAGCAATAGAAAATTATCTCTGATTGTCTTTTAAGATTCAAATAATGATTGATGATGTAAACTAAGGCCTTAATACAACTGCAAGCAATTAAAAGTTGTTGCAAAAATTTTAGATCATTATTGCAAAGTATACAATTTTAACGTTTCTTGCGTAGGTTACGGCCAAAAGCACATTTCCTTACTACCTAAACTCGGTGGGCATAAATAAACTTTATCATCATCATCAGCCTGCACTAGTCCACTGCTGGACATAGGCCTCCCCTAAGGCGCGCCACTGAACCCGATTCTCGGTTCTCCGCATCCAGTCACTGCCAGCCGCCTTACGCAGGTCGTCGCTCCATCTAGCCGGGGGGCGTCCCACACTACTAAATAATAAACTTATATTATTAAAATAATGCTGGTTTAAAGTTATTGGCCAGTTCCAACAAATATTTTAGTCTATTTGACCCTGCTATTTGCTTCTTAAACCTCATATACGTGTTATTTATATCGATGACACTTAAAGACCTGCATTTTAATAGCAGATACTGTATTCGCTGGTCTCGTTTGAGCCGTTAAGGTGAGCAAGTGACATTTAGGGCGAGTTCTTCCGTGGGTCATTATTATTTGGTATGCATACGCACCGACCGATATAAGAAAACAGGTCCATTCCAGGATAATCACCTTTAATTTTATTGGTCGTAACTTCAAATTTGTAAACCAGACTATTAAGTACAACATGCTAGACAATTTTATACTTTTATTTAAACTTACCTTTTTAATGTTATGCAGACTAATTTTTTGGGTTAAATCAAAATGGTAACAAGGAACCCGTTTCTCTTTAAAAACTGTTGTTTCCAAGATAGTAACAAAAATATTTGCAGGGGTTTGTTTTAAATTAAAATTATTAATAATAATTTTCTGTAAACAATGAATTTACGGGACCCGGCTGGATGAGGTTACCGCAGGACCGGTCATCGTGGAGATCCTTGGGGGAGGCCTTTGTCCAGCAGTGGACGTCCACAGGCTGATATGATGATGATGATGAAGGAATTTAAAATAGAACAAACCAAAAATTAAACTTTGTGTGATTATGAAGGCAAAAGACTACGGACGGGCATAGAATAGACATAAACGCGCGCTAAGTTAGAGGTACATTATAATGAATGAATTAGCTTTTCGACCTTTTAAAATGTTAATATATTGAAAGAGGTCGTTCTTATTTTGAAGTTATTTAAATAAAATTTAGATATGAAGTAATATTTGAACATTTAAGATCTTGTATTATGTATTTGTATATTTACAATCATTACAGATATCTAAAGCGATAATGTAGACATATAATGTCATGGAACGTGTGCGCACTAATTATACAGTATTTTTTTTAACTTTCGGACGACTATTCTGTAGGAGTGAAGGAAGTTTATCCTCCGGGTAGTTATTAGTAGACTAGAATTTTCCCGCGAGTTTTCCCGCGGGAAAAATACCTTTCTTAGTGGACATCAGAAATATATGAGGAACCTTTGAGCAAAATTTCAAGTCTCTAGGCTCAGCGGTTTCGGTTGTGCGTTCATGACATGTACTTAAGGGTGGAATTTTCAAATTTATCGGAATATGTCATCATTGTTTTTAACAAAAACCTAAATATAAAATTTCATGTGTCTAGGATCAGCGGTTTGGGCTGTGTGACGTAACTCCCACCAAACCTTAATCCCCCATTTTACATACTTAGGGGTATAATTTTCGAAATTGTTGAAACACGTCGTATTTTTTTAACTAAAAGCCTTGATATAAACTAGTGAAGCGATTCGAGTGAAATTTTGTATTTGTAAGTATTTTGTAAATATAAATATCTCCAGGGGCTCTTCATTTTTGAAATTGGGTAGGTACTTACTTCCTATCCAAAAACAATTTAGCAAACTCGCTAAACCAACCATAATAAAAAATGAACACTTATATTTTATATGTGATTCACTCAGAAATTGTTGAAGCAATTTAATTGTCGTCATATAATATTTTTTATATTCAAATTCAAAATCTAATTGAAACAAAATCACATTATCAAAATACGCTTACTATCTACTCGAATTTCTGCTACCTACCTGTTATCCTTTTATTGAAGACCGCCGAAAATAGTCGAGTAAGGCCAAAGCGAGTGAAAGTGAATAGAGGGCGAGAGGCGGGAGGGGGGCAAGGTTGCGAACCAGCTGCACTGGCTGACGTGCCAAACAAACTGGTTGAGTAATAGGCAATAAGTGTTGCGTTACTTCACTTAATTTGACGATTTGGTGATGTATGGGTATGGCATCATTGTAGGTATATATGTATGTATTACCTACAATGGTGCCTGCGTCGAGACATTACGAATACATTTCATTTATTAAGCCTTAAATTGCACATGTCCATCAGTCTGTAAATAAGATATAGTTGCAATACAATTTTACCCAATGGTGTACCTAGCATATTATTATAATAAAGTATTCATAACATTATAATTCTTCATTAATTGGTTTTACATTTCAAAATGTCAATTCAATAGTTCAATAGGTGCTTAATGTTTATATTTATGCTAATAGAAAGTTAACATAAATAACTATGTAATTAAACGAGTATTGATGATAAATGGCCATACATTTTAGGACACGCGGCATCCAGTTTTCATCAAAGATACATAGATATAATCCTAAAGTGTGTATCATGTTATAATTAAAAATGTTCCTAATAAAACCCTTGGATTCTAGTACTTAGTAATAAGGAAGATATACAATACCGTAATGTTAATATTTTATGTAATCGAAAACTTTGATTTTGCGATATTATCCACCACAAGATGGAATTATTATTGTTAAATGAGCTTGAGAATATATTGACGACCACATTAAAGCTATCAAGTTAATTAGGTGCTTACTCATAACTGAAAAATTAATACTTAATCATTAATTACTTTGTCTATACAAACTTCTTCACGCCCCACTTTACATTTAAGTATGAATTCTGCACTATGTTTTATGAATTTACTGTAATAATGTCCAATTCGAAAAATGTCTAAACTTAATAATGTCCAATATGAAAAATGTGCAAACTGAAAAATGTCCAATCAGAAAAACGTCCTAATTGAAAAATGTCCAATTTGAAAAACGTCCAATATCAAAAATAACCAATCTGATATGTATATAAAAATTAGTTAAGTATTGAAAATTACAAGGAAGTTGGTAGTTAAAAAAATCAAGTCGACCTGTGTCGTCTGAAATACGTACTTAGTTCGTTTCCATAAAAGTCGTTAATATAACGTGATTAGGTAACAATCAGATTATATCTGCGTGAGGTCTGCACCAGTTCTGCAGGTGGACTGTGAAATAATAAATGATAGTGTTACTAAACCGAATAGATTTATTACGCTCCATTTGTGCAGTGAAATCGAGAAATATTGATTTTAAATTATTGATTCGTAAATTAAGTGAATGGTTTTAAAACGAAGAAGCTGCTTGAAGTTATCTACAAAATGTTTGATAGATGGATTTTAAAAAATTGGCATAGGTATTTTTTTGCTGTCTCAATTGGTGACATAAAGGTGCTTTCACACTCTACCAACAAACTTGGACAATACCTATAAAAATTTTTTGCATTTTAGTAAAAATGCGCAAAATTCAACAGATGTATTTACCTACTAAAAAACTTTTTTTTTATGTCAGCATATGGCATTTATTGTCTAAAAGGTGTAATAAATACAATTAATTTAACTATACAAATATACAATAAATTATATACAAAATAAAATAAAATTATAAAAACGAATATACCTATTTATAAATAAAAAAACTGTAAGTATTAGTTATTTTTTTATATTAAATCATTTTTCTCATGTCTAAACGTACCTTAATTGAATAATCCATTAGGGAAATTAGAGTACTCTGCATCACAAAACGTAAGCTTTACAGTAATTGTTGTGGAAATACCTTCCTGGTATGATAAGTGTTTCTACAAGCTTTTATTTAAATTACATTTACGTCATATTATTTGGATTTGATTACCTATTAATATAGATTCTAAATACTTCCACATATCGAAATAGACAGTTGAATATTTGTTGTACACATCCATACGTAGTATAATTTATAAAAAAAAGTTTTAAAATCTTTGATAACAAATCTATTCTTTATAGATTACGGCATAGTACTAGTTAGTGGCGTTATATTTTGAAATAATTTATGATAGTAATGCCTAATTTAAATAAATGTTTTTAATTAATGTGTTTTGTATAGGAAAGAGAAATAACTGAACGTCGTCGCCGTCACCCAAATAACCAAGTAAGAAAACCAAGCAAACCCCGTCGGCATTACTCGGTTTTAGCGAACTTAACCTACAAAATGAGTTTTCTCAAAGTTACAAGCTATCATAATCGCTTTCTTGTACTTGAAGATAAATTAGACACAAACATTTAAGTGCGAGTACCTATGTAGTAAGTATACGTAATAATATCTCCTTTGCTAACATTAAATTGCCTGCTAACGCCATAAATTGAATAGATACCTACTGACTAGTAGTTCCGTGAGAACAGTAGACCTCGCCAGCCCTTATAAACCAAACATAAAAGAAACCAACAAAAGTCAACTTTGGAAACAGAAAAAGTACCTACTAAAGTGACAAAAATTAGCACTTTAAAGCTTAATATTTCGCAAACGGATCCCTGAATCGAAAAATGTTTATCACACACCCGCGATATTTTTGAAAGACCCATCCAACGATACCCCACACCATGGATATCACGCGGAAAAAAATAATTTTCCATTTTACGTATGCAGTTCTATGAACATAATTTATTTTTTCAACTTTCTTAAGTCGATCCACTATTACTCAAAAACTAATAGAACCTACTTAGCCGTAATAGTTTTCCTTGTAACTACGTTATATATGCTACTGCCATGAATTTTTTCACATTTCCAGAAGCAACCATTTAGCTGGCAGGGGGGGGGACACGTGACTCTAACAAAAATTACCGCTTTAAAGCTTAATATTTCGCCAACGGATCCCTAAATCGAAAAAAAAGTATTTACACACCAGCAATATTTTTGAAAGACCAATCCAACGATATCCCACACTATGGGATTCACAAGAAAAAAAAAGTTCACTCCCACTTTGCAAGTATGGTAGGTACTCTAAAAAATATATTTTTCAAAATTTTATTCTACTCATTTTGTAGGTTTAATTAATTTATACATATGCCAAATTTTCGTCAAAATCGGTTGAAAAATGCGACCTGTAGAGAATTACAGACAGACAGACAGACAGACAGACAGACAGCCGGACAAGAGCATTTTTGGCCAGTCTCGAAACGTAGACGCTTCGCTCGCTCGGTCAATTACATTTTAGGCCTGTCCAAGAACAATATGAAATACATGGATAGCACATTTATTTTTATGCAGGTTAGGTATTTATTAGAATAATAATGAATGATGTTTGGATCTACCTCCGCGTTACGCGATTTTTAAAATTAACCATAAAATAACCATTATTTAAGGCCTCTGAACAAGTCATTGATAAGCAGTCCATGAACTTTAGAAGAAGCCAAAACACTAAGCCAACAATAATCAGAGGTTAACGGGAGTCAATAAATATTTATAGCGTGAATGGATATCTATTAGTGACTCGTGCGTTGCCTTTGTGTATTGGATACATAAATTGTCAAATAAACCTTCGGTTAGCTGTTAACATATTAAACTTACGTACCTTGAATTTGGTGACCGTCAGCTAACAGTCGTGCCTTTTGTACTCGATAAACATTCGACGCGGTGCAGGGTTACCAGTAGAATTGATAAATGCCCCAACAGATAACCTACTCAAGTTCGAGTAGGAACTCAAAATTAAAGCTGTAGTAAGTACCTACAATAATGAGTTGCGACAAGTAAACATAACAGTACAACATCTTACCGGTAGAAAAATGCTTGTAGTTGTGAAAAATCAGTTTTCTCATCGAGAGTGCAAATTGCGATGTCATTATTATAAAAATAACTATTATAGTACATTGATAACCTAGGGGTGAAAGTAACTTATTTAAGTCCCGAGACGCGTCGAGCGCAATAGTTCGAGGGACCTCTAAATAAGTCTTGAACCCGAGGGAAACACTGTGCTTTTCATTAAGAATACACTGAAAGTAAAAACAAAAACATAAAATGAGTGTTAATACGGAAGTATAAACAAAACTCTACAACTCGAAAAAACAAATGAAGATCGGATTGCCGCTTTCCCGTCTATTTTGTTTTTTTTTCTGCAGCCGACCAGCTATTCTGCCATTATTTTTCATTTCCATCATTGAAAAAATGGTAAATATTTTACCCAAATCTATGTTATTTTAAAGAAATAGTTGACAAATAATTATAATAAAGTAATTAAAATATATATATTCTCTAATTATTACATAACTTTATGTTATTTCAATTTTACATCGCGCTGTAATTGAGTGGCTGTATAGACAGTTGGAACATGGTCCAATAGAAATGTCAAAATAGTACTAGTTTTTTATATATAATTTGACAGCTGTCGGTTGAAAGCGATTCTCCCTAGGGCTGAGATGTATTACTTTCAACCCGCTCCTCAGGCAACTTCAGACCTACTTTCAGAGTATGAGTAATGAAATAGTACATTGTTAACCTAGGTGTGAAAGTAACTTATTTAAGTCCCGAGATGGGGTTTGGCGCCCGACGCGTAGCGAGGGCGCCAATAGTTCGAGGGACCTCTAAATAAGTCTTGAACCCGAGGGAAACACTGTGCTTTTCATTAAGAATACACTGAAAGCAAAAACAAAAACATAAAATGAGTGTTAATACAAATCTCTGCTATACGGAAGTATAAACAAAACTCTACAACTCGAAAAAACAATAGAAGATCGGATTGCCGCTTTCCCATCTATTTCGTTTTTTTTCCTGTGGCCGGCCAGGTATTCTGCCATAATTTTACATTTTCATCATTGAAAAAATGATAAATATTTTGCCCAAATCCATGTTAGGTATTTTAACTAGTAATTAATAGTTGACAGTAATAATTATAATAAAGTCATTTAAAAAAATATATTCTATAATTATTACATAACTTTATGTTATTTCAATTTTACATTGCGCTGTAATTGAGTGGCTGTATAGACAGTTGGAACATGGTCCAATAGAAATGTCAAAATAGTACTAGTATTTTTTTTTAATAATTTGACAGCTGTCAGTTGAAAGCGATTCTCCCTAGGGCTGAGATGTATTACTTTCAACCCGCTACTCAGGCAACTTCAGACCTTCTTTCAGAGTATGAGTAATGAAAAGTAATAAACATACCTAACTAATAGCTTGAACATGCTCATTTTTTAAATCTTACAGTGTGTTTTAATCTTTTCGTGGAACACGTTCACAACTTTGTCAGAAACAAAGAAATCGTGACGGTTTCAAGAATAAATATTCGTATGCTAAGTCACGATAAAGAGCATAATACTGATATTATCACATCTATTGTTAACTTGGAGAAAGTATATAGTCCCTTTCGTGAATATACCTACCACAATGAATAACCTTATCTATATATTAATACATTGTTTTAAATTTTTATTTGAAATATTTATAACATAACTAAGTACTTAAATTTTTCATCGGAGATTTAGAGTATGAATCACTAAATGTGGCCAAGAATACATAAGGCTCTGGGATTTCCCCGCCATTTCTCAGGTTTACGACCATCTAGAAGAATTTTTAAAATGTCAAGCGAAATAAATAAGCTTCACCGTTGAATTAATTTAAATTTAAAATCCATCACATCACTAATCTAGGGTGGTGTTAGTCAGCCATGGCCATATTGTCCTAAGTAACTATCCGCATTGTCATCGTCGAGTTGTTAAATAAGGCAGCTCCAGCTCAATGTCGTCGGGTTGCTGTCGATTTGCTCTTAAATTTGATACTGACAGACTACAAGTAATTCTTTATATAGTAGCATTTGTTGTAGAATACCCCATTGAAATATTTTATGTTGACAAGTAAAATTATCTATTAACAGGCATGACCCAAATAGGTATGGGGCTCTGCACACGACAATACGTCGGCCGTGAGAATGTTTCGTAATCTCCACAATAGGGGCAATTTGAGCTGCCTCAGACACGCTCGGACTTACGTTATGTTATTTGCATGCAAGAACCGCTTTTGTTGTATAATGTTCATTGCAAAGCAATTAATTGCTAACAGTGTATGTAATGCCACCCCAACCATGTCTGTGTTGCTGGACTCACAACTCAGAACTTAATGATTTTAGTACGTGTTTCAACTAGGAGTATTTTGAAATTAGAAATATGGTAATTTGAAGCCGATGGTCGAAACTAGTTGGTCAAGAATGTTACTTCATTCATATTCTTCAGTATCACGGCATTGTATTATGTATGAATTTATGACATTTAATAAATCGTACTTTGATTATGAAAAACACTCAAACTCAATTACGTACAAAATAGAAAATGCATTGCGTGCACCTAACTAGGTATCTATTATAAAACGCAATACAAAATCAAATTTCGTATCAATTACTCCGCAAATTCTTTATTTATATATAACTATAGGTAAATTACAACAAATTTAATTAATTTGTATCGGCCGCGCTCGATTTACATTCCATTTCAACTTGATAAATTAATTACCTACTCTTACAAAAGCCGCAACCTTGCTCTTCAAAGTTTTAATTTCACGCTTCCATTAACCGTTCTATTGTTGTAAACGAGTTAAAATTACAAATATTTAATATTTTAGATATAACCTAATTTGTATAAAATAATGTCTTTGAGAAACTTAACTAAAATATGCATTGTATAAGTTATTTATTTTATATTTTCAATAATGAATTGAATATAATTGACGTATCTTTATATGGTATGTACTTATCGTACCTAATACATATACATACATACATGCATGCATACATAATATCGATGATTGATGCAACCGATTATATCTGAATGCATTTCTCAATAGATCATTTACATACAAACCTATGTTGTTTTGTTACTTGATTGTCCATTAACGTGCTGCTAGTATTTAAGTTCATGAGAACCAGTATTTCAAGATTCCTTTGGTACATTACTTAATCATTACATGCAAACTTTCTTTCTTCCTGTCCGTATTGACGTAATGTTTGAACAAAACACCTTCAATTTTATTGTACAAAGTTGACTTAGTCATCATCGCCATTTTACTATCTGACCCTAATCATATTTGATACATAGAGCCCGTTATCTCGATACACTGACGTCACGATTAGGGTTTATGGGGAGTAAAACTTTGGTATTTTTTGTAAGGTAAGTATTGTCTGTTATGCTTCGGTGTAACGTCCGTTACAGAACTATTGATGACAATATACAATTTATATCTAGGATTGTGATTAAAATAGATTTCTGTAAAAGACTATATTGTCATGACTAAATTAGTTCTTGAAGTTCATTTCTTACCTATAAGATATATCATATCCATGAAGGGATAAGGGGAAAACGTCAAGTGCTTCTCTTTGGCTCACGGCGAACGACAGCAGTCGAGAAGTTCGTAGCTGCGTACCACCAATCGTGCACCTATCCTTTGCGAGTGCCAAAAAATGGCAGGGAGAAGTGAGTCTTACTTCCATACACATAACAAAAGTTAGTATTTTATGGTACGTCTAAACGAAATGCTAATGGATTAAGGAATTTCGTTAAATCGACTGTGATATTTACGACTGCTCTCAAACGGTGAAGGAAAAACATCGTAAGGAACCTGTATACGCCGAAGAAGGAATTCTTAGGTGCATGTGAAGTCCACCAACCCGCACTGGGATAGCGTGGTGGAAGCCCTAACGCCCACGTTGTGAGAGGGTATGTAAGCCTGAGCCCCAACACTGAGGGCTTATTAATAGGCTGATTTGATATTTTGACTGTAATATGATATTACATCGAGCATCCATCAAAACTGCAGAGTTCTCGAGAGGGACCTAGATGCATAGTAATGCTGTGTTGTGCAGCGTACGCACGAGAAACTGTTCGGCGAGCCGGAACGCGCCGCTTTCACGACAGAGGCACGCGGCGGCGGCGGCGGCGTGACGCAGCGTGACGTCACGACACGTTTCACTACCTCCGACGTTGAGGACGTTGATGCATTAAAAATGGAAATGGTAACAAATGTACAGAGCATTAAGTCTACGGAGAGCAGCGCACAGTTAGGAATATTATACTATACTCGTAATTATAGGTCGCTTCTAGCCTGTGACTAATATGGAATATAAAAGCTATCTCCATTGTTAGCGTAGATAGCCCACCGGCGAGCCATTATCAAAATGTCTTCCTTTTCTTTCTCAGTTTATATTTGTCCGCTATGGACTTAAGTATTTCTTCTCTATGTATATGGCTCATCATCACCAATAATTCAAAATCACCGAAGTATAAAGCGTATCACAGACACACGCAGCCTGCGGTTGCGGTGGTGGCCTGTTGTATTCCCTATGCAATGTATGTGAGACTTCAGACACGCGCGGCCTGCGTTTGCATATTGAGGCTGCGGCCAGCGGTAGGCCGCCATCGGCACCGCAGGCCGCGTGTGTCTGGCATGCGTTTAATGAATTCCTTAATTCCACAATCAATTTATAATCCTAATTCTAAGCCGACTCTTCATCCCGAATGAATCAAAACATCTTTACTTCCGTGTTTGCCACATACCCATAATATGTATACAATACTCGTAGACCGATCGCCAAAAAGTTTTCTCTCCTTTTCTTTGTCGGATATTTCAAAATTGAAATGGCTACTATATAGGGTTTCTCAATTCGTCACAACAAGGAAACATTAATTTATTAAAGTTTATAACAATTAAGACCAATATTATTATTCGCCGGTCGATAAGAAAAAGTTTGCCGCTATTTCATAAATAAAACAACAGTCTTCGGTATACGCTATTGCTTTTACCCAGTGTTGGACAATCCTTTAATTGTCTCATTCCACCTTTGCCTGGGGTGACCTCTCTTTTCTTTCCATCCGTCCCTTGAGTCCATTTTATGGTCCGTTCAGTCCATCTATCATTTTATAGTCTGACGATAAGGCCTCTAGGAATAAGTCCAATTCCATTTCCATTTTTATATAGACTTAACACGTCATAATCTTAAGAGAAAAGGCGCTAGTAGTGCAATCAAATTAAAACAAGTCGAATATGTCAAACTACTTAATAACAACAGTTAACAACGGTCTTCTTTGTGAAACCGCTTCGAAACCCAAGTTTTGAAACCTGTCCACTGAAGTTTGTATTGAACACGTCAAACAAAACTTAACTCGACTACATTGTACAAAATATTATTTGGTTGCGGTACAGCTTTGGACCATGCCCTTACTAAACTAATTTCGGAATTTCTAGCCACCTGTCACTACATTCTAACGGTGGCCTTTGATTTGGGTCTCTCGATTTAGGGTTTATTGATTTTGGTACCAGTTTGATGTTTCCGGTTCTACCTAATGCGTACCTCCACCATTGTAATAAAGGGGCGGTTCCGTTACGCGGGTGCAATGTTTAGACGCATTTTAACGCCCCCAACTATGCATTGACGTAAAAATATATTACTTACATTTATTTTTACATTACCCGGTTTCGTGCGTATATTTTTTTCTTGTACATTGCTGATAATGTAACTCGGTAATGTACGAAGAACAAGCGGAATTTTTGAATGAGGAGGAGGTTCAAAGCACTATCACTTTAAAGCTCGGATCTCGACCACTGAATGATATATATGATTTAACATGTTTACACAAGTACGAGTGAAAATGTACCATTCTAATAATTTAATTAAAAATGTTCTACTTGGGACCTTTAAACGCGTCTGGGTGTTGCACCGGCGGCGATAATAAAATCACCCAAAGCCCAAAACCCTTTTCTGGTCCTACATATATACTTTTCATTTTATACTAGCATAACATACTTATTATAATAACCATACTATAACCACAGAATATGTAATAGTATAAGTACTTTAACCATATACAACGTGTTTAAGTAATAATATAATCTAAATTATAATCTATTTCTTTTGAAATTTAGTATGTACCTACATCAGTTTTTCCCATGGTCATTTTTTGCTGTACTTACTAAGTTTTATCAAAAACTTTAACATAACCAACAAAAAAACACTAAAAATCCATACTTATTGACCTTATTCAAATTTCCCTCTGAAGAAAATTTGCCTATTTTTGAATGGAGAATAACACCTATCCAACCAATGAAAGAATGTTTAAAGTCACATCAAATATGATCTATCAGTATAGTGTCTGGGATTACCTCAACATAGCTCCAAACAAACATTCCTCTTTAGTACCTACAGAACATGTTAGGTTAGATGCTTACTATTACAATAATACAGTCACTCCCTTTGACAAAATGTAAATAACTTAAACATCAAGCAAACTGCAGATACGTTATGCCTGTAAGTTATATTGTATATTTATATGTAAGATACGTCAGTAAAAATATTCCTGGAAAATTCCTGAAAAAAGTTGTGTTTGGCTATATAATGGGCACTTTATATTCAAACAAAACAGGCAACTAACTTCTCATTCAGTGAGTTAGAATGGTACCATTTTTGAACAAATTCCTTGTAACTTACCCATTCATGCACATGCTGTTTAAGGAGATTTGTGGTGTTTAGTTATGAAAGCGCTCTGCGTTTTTTTGAACATTGTTGTGAGATATCTAGCTAGTGCTATAATCATATACGTATATCATTTACGTAATAAATACATAAACCTACCAACACTTTTCTATTCGTAAACTTGAATTTACTGTACTAAATATGGGAGGGAAATAGACGGGGATAGTAAAACTTTAAAATAAAAATCTAGACTGAGGCCACAGGAGTGACCAAGTTTAACTTATACAAAATTAAATGTGAACCTACCTCCTCCTAAAATCAATTGAATATGTACATTTATTTTATGAAAAACTAACATTAGTTTCGTTTTGTTTCAGATGTGACGGTGCTGCCAAGATGGTGTAGATTTAATCAATGACTGTGCCAATTTCTCCGTTGCCAAATATGGCTTTCTCGAATAATCGGGGAACTTTCGACGAACTCTTATAAATTTCGCTTGATGACGTAACCGACCGTATCAATGATTCGGTGAAAATTAATCGAATAAAATGGGGCGGCGACGTTGGAGATTTTTAACCATCGCGGCGTTCCTGCTCTTTATGATAAAGGACACGCAATGTCAAGGTAAGGGTTTTTTAAGTCACTCTTAAATAATTTATTGAAATAATAACATTTATTATTTGATCCCGGTTGGTTATGGACCCGATGAATTATTAACTTGACATTTTTGGCGTTTTCCGAGTAATTATGCTTGAAAATTGTCCCCCGAAGAACTTCCTGGTAACATTTACTTTCTTATAAAAGCATTTAAGGATCGAAAGGAAATTTTCTATTACTCGTAGGAAGTCAAAAGTAAAGTAAAGCAATCCATCAGATTTCCCTCTGAAAACACGGACTGTTGTTGAGCTTTCAATGATTTACCTCTGAATAATACTGGCTGACTATTACTATTTAAACTTTATAATGTTTGACATAATCTCAACTGGATCACAGTGGGTGGACAGCGCTAAGAGGGCGCGCCCGCCCACGTGCGCCGACAAGCTGGCGCTCGCTGTATTTATTATTCAAAGTTTAGTTGCGAATACTGTGCTCTGGTTATCGCATACTTTACTCACAAGCGAACAACATAGAGCAACACGAGCCGGGAGTCGCCTTACTCAGGCGTTCCCTTTGCCAAAGGTACAAGACCGTTTGGTTATGCGCCGTATAATCGATGTGTGCGAGAGGCTATGAATGTGTTGTGTTATTACGTGTGTGTGGTAGCGACAGCGTATAAGTGTATAAGTTTATGTGGATCGCAAAGCAAGAAATTACAGGTTGTTTCGTATCAGAAGAGAATATCTATCACTTCTCCGGTTCTTTCGAAAATCAATGGTATACCAGTCAATGGTATTACTGACATAAAAAACAGGTCCCATAAAACTTTTTTGTAAAGAATTACTTGTAGAATTACGTATAGCTGCTATTTTCACTTGTTAAACTGCAAATACCGGACAATAATGAACAGCGCAATTTTTAAAAGGATTGTGTAGATAATTAAATAGTTTCTTAAGCCAACACAATCTATTAGAACACAGATAAACGCTGCAAAGGCTATATTACTAAAGTAAATGAAAAGGGCAGATCCCTAAAAACAAAAAAAAATTGCTTTAGTTTTAGATTTGGCGTAAACCGAAACAATTTATTATGGCCATTATACGAGGGCTGAAATGGATGCCAATGGATAAATAAACCGGTTATTTTGTACGAATATTTCTATTTTATTGCAATTACATAGTTAACCTATACTTTATACTATGATAGGTATAGGCAATCAATGTGTTTGGGTTAAGTAAGAAGATTAAGTTACTAAGCAATAATTTTCTCTAAAAAATTATACCCAGTGCTACATTTCCAATAAAACCGTTTCAAAGCATAATGCCAAATCATCATATCAGCCAGACGTCCCTGTTGGACAAATGCCTCCCCCAAATATCTCCATAATGTGTCCTGCGCTGTCCGCATCCAGTCACTTCCCGCGATTTTGACCATAATCAATGCCAAATGCAATATTTATGCCAAAACTACCTAACTAGGTACTAACTTATACCTATACAGATAGTCTGTTTGTTAAAAACAGTTCAGTCGCTGCCGCTATCATCATACGAGTAACTCTATAACTCTATCCCGTGATTACCCAACTCTCTATAATTATAGTTTGCCGCAGTCGAGTTAGAATTGCTGAAGTACTAAAACAATATCTGCAAAGTAAATTAGGTGGTTAGTACGTCCATAAAACTATATATAATCGCGTGGGCCGAGCGCATGTCTTATTCAAACGTTAGGAGAGCCGTACGTGAGGTACACCCTAATTACGGATGAAACAGGATCAGGGTGGCTCGAAGTCCCATAATACACCTGCCTCTATACATAATTTTCTTTATCTCGTTCAATATTTAACGCCCGATAATATTTTCAAGAAAATACAAACTTCACACAGAATTCCAGGAAAAGTTTAGTTCAGTAATAGTAGTCGATACTACGTAATAGCAAATTTCATTGAAATCTCTTAGTAAACTTACTGATTAAATTCAACATTTTAAAAATATAAAATAGGTACCTACATAGGTGGACGGATAATTAGAATCAGAGCAAGATTTTCATACAATCGAGGTCACTTTGAAGCCATGGGTCTCCGTGAAGCATTGATCGGGGCATGATCTGATGACGGTCATCGAGAGAGTAGACGGAGGACTTTTATATCCAACTGATCAGATAAGCCGTTTGGTACATATTCCCCGGTATATATATTTTCCTATATATTTCTTTATTGCGGAAAAGATCATACTTACGAGTACCTATCTACGTTAATCAACTTGAAAAAAAACCTGTGACGGATATCCCAAAAGCCCTCGGGGCCAGAGCTAGAGCAATGTCGTGACAATGCCCCCACGGTGCCGACTGTCGATGTCTATACAACGAAATAATAAGATTAATCCAGCCCAAGGGTGCTATCAGTGAAAAACATTTGCAACTGCCCGGCTTCGGTAATTATACTTCCAGAAAATAAATAAGTAACATGGGAATATAAGTCCTGTTTTAAAACCAAAAAGAGATTATCTATTTAATAAAATATTCGATGTGTCATCGTGACCACTCCTATAATTTTGTTGATATTTTTCCATACCGAAATGTTTTAGCTTAACGATGCTTCAAAACACCCCTGTACATTACAGAGAGCTTTTAAGCCGTGTCGCACGCATCACGCGCACGCCCGGCCTCGCAACACAACCCGCGTGCCTACCTAATTACCTGCGATTTACGACATCTGCTCCACCCTCATATTAATTACAGCCTATTGTTCAACCGAATACTGTTTTTCAGTCTGAAAACACCTGTTTTAATTAAAATTTACTGGTGTTGATAAAAGAATACCTACTCCCTATTTTATATCACGACCTGACCTTTTGTTATTAATGTCTTAGGTACTATTTATCAGTTTCGCATTTTTATTGTAGTGAGGGATGACTTTATACGTAGAAAAATTGTTTTCAAAAACAAAAACAGGTAATTCAACGCGATGTTGTTAATCCAAAGAATAAAATCTATCCCAATATTCTGCATTCTGATATTTAACATCAGAGAACACAAAATAGAGTATGTATATATAAGTTTATGGTCCCAAGATCAGCGATGGCGACGACACATTGATGCCGACCGATGAAGTTGAGCCACCCCGGGGGAAATCTATCGCTCTTGAAACCCGCCACCAAGTTAATCAGAAAAATATAGAAGCCTATGGAAATAAAATACCTTCTTCATCACGAAGCTATGACAGGAATAGGAAGTAGGTAAAATGCAAAATCTACGCAAAAAAAGAACAACAGCAGACAATTATAATTAAATTATAACAGACTTCGTTTTGTTAAATAAGTCATTTATTAGGTACGGACCTGCCTACCTATTGTGATCATAAAGAGGCAGTTTATGTAGTTACCACGGATTTAGTGATTTTTTGTAAAAGGTTTTCAATATTAGGTATTTAATTACTATCCCCAAGAAAGAATGACGTACCTACCTATGGATACAAATCTAAAATGTACCTTTGTTTCTACGGCATGTGTATATATGTATAATTTATCGAATTTATAGAGAGACATCTCTCTATTTTTGTAAAATTCCTTTTGCTTCATTTGACAAAATATCTTTAATTTTAAACGTAGGTACATAAAAATATACTTACCTCTAAGGCACATTATTCATGATAAACGTCTGAATGCACACAAAAATATCCCTCACAAAGAAAATGAAACGTATATGTTTCAAGAGGGGAGAGCCCTTTTTCATTTGCATTAGATTTTTTATTAGGCTCAATACGTTTGCGTTTCAATTCCAATTTCAGCGATGATACTGATTACATTTTCAAAAAACCAATATAATTTTCAGTATTCAATTTCAATGCAAATTAATTAGGTAGGTTACCTAAATAATTATCTTACCTACCATCCTATTGACCTTGTCAATGAAACTTCAGAAGGAAGCTCTTTAGAACACGACACGTTAGATACCGAGTTCATATTTTTTTTATAGATAGTACTTGATGGTAGGTTTAACATACCTAAAGCGCTACTTACGAAAATTAATATTTTTAAAGATATGAATTTTTGAAAAATTTGAGGTTAAGTCACTATGTAGTGTACAGCTATCGCTTTTAAAAAAGGTCATCAAAATCTCTTGGGTCGCACCCTCTTCCACGTACTGTCGCTCGCTTCGCTCGCTCCAAGGGTCACCAGCGCTTTAGGTATGTTAAACCTCCCATTAAGTACTATGTATAAAAAAATTATGAACTCGGTATCTAACGTGTCGTGTTCTAAAGACGAGCCCTTCAGAATTACGCTTCAATTGCTTCTATATTGATTGTAAGTTTTATCACACAGGCATACACATCAGAATCTCAAGTAAATATCCTCCAAATAATAACTATTACAATATTAGCGGGCCTCTCCACTTCAATCCCAATCTTCCATGACACCTCAGTGTTGCCCTGTCTAACTTAAAACATTACTAAGTATAAAGAATAGTGCTTAACAGAGTGGTGGTTTGTTACAGTCGGCCATATCCTATAGTAGGATTATGTATATAAACGAGAAATACCGATATTTCGAATATTAAGGGCTTCTTTCACCACTTGCTGACAAAGTCTCAGATACCCTATCTGCAGGTTATCTGACAGATAGCCTATTTTTTTGGTTTCACAGGTATCTGATTGCCTATATCTTATATATTTTACTTATATAGTCTATCACACAGATTTATCTGATAGATTAGTTTATCTCTAAGATTACTATCTGTAACAATATCAGGAAGTGGTGAAAGAAGCCCTAAATGTTTACTTTGTTTCATAAATGTGTTACCTAAAAATTAGTTATTGTTGGTATCTAGGGGGTAGTTCCTGTTGGGAAAATTCAGGAAGGTTCGAATCTCTTTGGTGGCGCGCGCGCTCCCTATGGAGACTGCATCTTGCATATTTAGTATGCGAACCGATGGTGCCCCTTACACGGGGGGTGCGGACAAAGAAAGCGGTAGCGGGAGGAGGGGAAAGTATCTTCTCACTCTTTCTTGCAAATACAAATTTATTGGAGTTTGAAAATGAGGAGTTACAGTATTGTAATACATATGACACCCATAGAATGCTTTTTTTACGCCTCTATAGGGAACCGCGAGCACCCACCAAAGGGATCATATCTCTATGGGAAAAGTCGATAATAATAAATGAGCACAAATTGAACGCTTCAATCGTTCGATTAGGTTCAGTGATGCAGGCTTTTAAGCCGTGATGAGAACCGCCGCTATTCTTAATTAGGGATATGATCCATAAGAATGTAATTTTCTTGGGATTACCTCGTATATATTACACCGCTTGGTATTAGAGGATTAATCAATTTCTTATTACCTACTTGGGTAAATTAATATCGAGAGATAATTAAATAAATTTTTTAAACTATTATTTATGCAAGCAAAAGAAAATTATTTTTACTTTATCATTATTTATATTTATTATTATATTTATTTATTATTTATACTTATCTAATCGTAAACAAGGATTTTCTCCAGTAATAAGGGCATTAAACAAATGGGTACTTTGGACAATAATTCACTACAAAATTGTACAAAGTTGTCTGTTCCCAGTGGCAATCAAACCCACGACCCCTGGCGCTCGAGTCTAATTACCAAGTCACTAAGCCAACGACGCGGTCAAATTAAGTCAGATATATGATTTTTAGATTCTAGGTAGGTACCTACTAAGTACGTAATTATGTTGTACTCTATACCTAAGTGTCAGTAGGTAAATCTGCATTATTTTAAAATCACTTATGATCACGGCATAACATACATACAATTGAACAAACGCCGCCCTCGAATCCAAACTGAAATTGTATTATTCACAGCAAATACGGCCTCTTACCAAAAATACATGGAAGCTTCATCAAGGCAAAATACGCGCACAAAACAACAAACGCACGAAATCCATTACGATATTGTTTTGCCGGTTTTGCCACAAAACGAAGACTTGTTTTGCAACAACACTAGTTTATTGGATGGATTGATCAAATTATTTCTTGGTTACTTACGATGAATAAGTCGTAACTACTGAACGCAAAAATATTGTAGTTCTTTTATATACTCAAGCAGGTGCTTATATAATCAAATTCCCAAGAAGACCGATGTACGAGAATAAGAGGCAAAATCTAATATTGACAAAAATGATACAATAAAAAAATCTACAAAACATTTCATTTACAAAATATGCCTAAGTGCACGTTCATGACTGACGTAACACAACAAGCATTTGTGCATATTTTAACAGCTACTGCACGCTCCAATTAATTGCACGGGTTTTTACGAAATAATTATGATATTATTTTAATATTGTGGTCACCATCAAAGTAGCTCAGGCCACAGAATAATAAATAGCTAAGGCTTTTTGCGCCTTTTAAATTTATTTATAGAAGAAAGAAGAAAATTTGTTTATTCACACCATCTGGGTCCATATCTGTTTTTCTGGCAGGGCTGTAGCTTGGGTGTCTCGGAGTGAGTGAATGTATGTGTGTGTGTGTAGTATGTGTAAGACAGAGTAGATACAAATGACAAAGACAGTGATAAAGTACAAATATAATTGAATAAAATTGTTTGTAAATATATAAATAATGTAAATATAGATCAAATGATTGACAAGCTAACAGCATTTGAAGTAAGTAAGGCATCATGGTTGGTATTGCAGTTGCTATGAGTTTGTTTTGAAAGTTATTTTTATTCTGCAATCCCCAAGGGCGCGTAGTATATTGTCTAAATAAATTAATAAGAAATAATAATAATAATAAAAAATGGGTACCCCTATCCATACTACATAATCAACTTTTCGAAATAAGCATTGATTTTACTTTTTTTATTTATATTTTTATAAATAAATAAATTGGAATGATGGACGTTATCAACTACCTACCTGTGAGCACGTTTATATTTGTATACATACATACCTATATACCGAAATAAATAAAGTTCATCGGCTACGCAGCGCAAGCAGAACGACCTCCAATGCAATGAATCTGTGGACAAACGGAAACATTCGCTGCATTCTTTACATTTCTTAGCGATTACGATACAGCCGATGCTTATTTAACATTCTGTAGGTATACACTTTGAGTGTTTGTTCAGTATATGAACCATAGTCACAATCTTAGTCTTATGCTATTGTAAAAACACGGTGTGCATAAAAACTAAATTAATTTCTATATTTCTTTCTTTTACAGATGAAAACGACTTTTACTATACTCCAGTAGAAAGAAGTTTTGCTCAAGTGCAGCCACCTTTATTTCCAAACAGTCGCCCTGCGACATTCTACGACAATGGGGATAGCTTCAGAGTGGCGCCACCTTCACAGCAACCACTGTACACTGAGGGAAATGTCAGATTTCCAAGCCCTAATTACAACCAAAATCCTTCACCATTCCAATTACCAACTGGTAGAAGTCAATCCGGTGCTCAATATTATGTAAATCAACCCGACTTCAATGTACCACAGCGACAGAGGTTCAGGCCAGCTCTGCCCTATAACTTCCAAATGGTTCACCCGGCCTCAACGAAGAGACCTGATGTGCCACAAATACATTCAATAGCCTACCAAAACGACCCATCAAAACCGGAAACATTTCTGGGTCAAATAACAATAAATAATCCTGACATTGATTATTTACAAAATAACAGATTTAAAAATACACCATTTGATGGTAATAGCTTAAAAAGTAACGGTCAAAGTGGTCATATTACACACGACGAGGACATAGATAATGGTAATCAAGATCTATTTGACCATCACAGAGTTACCACATATAATCCTAATAAACATGTATATAAACAAAGACTGAATATTAAACCGAATGACTCACGATTTTCTCACTACGATTCCACAGCCTTAGATGATAAAACTACTTCCCAAAACAAGGCAAATAATAATCTTAAAATAAAAACAGATATAAGCTCAACCGAAAATAAAGCCCTTCTAGAATTAGAACCTCTACTTGAAGATGACATTAGTGATATTAGTTCATTTAGAGAACTCATGAAAAACACACAGGGATCGTTTGATGTTCAAGTTATTAAATCCAATAATAGTACATCTTCTGAGTTATCTGAGGACAGTAAACCTGACGCCAGTTCTATGAATGCGGATAATATACCAAAGGAGACTTCAGTGAAAACAGCGCCTATAAAATCAACAAGTACAACAAGCACTACAACAACCACAGCTAGAAATATTGTTCAAACTGATAATTCACACGAAGACATTCATAGTGAAGAAGTAGAAGATGACGGGGAATATGTAGAGTATTATGACGAGACAGAAAGTACAGAAGTTCAGCAAACTACTCTAGAACCTGATTCTACAGAACATGCAACTGATATTTATGATGAATATGATACAACTGAAGAACCTGAAAACCTTTCCGACGAGATTAAAACAAATACTACGGAATCTTTCGATGTATTAGTAATGAAACCTATAAATACTATGGTTAAGGATGATAACTTCAAACATTTCGTAGATACAACAGTCATTGATCAGACAGATCTTGTGTCCAATAACGAGACTAATATACAAGGGAACCCAAATATGTCTGTTTCCGGTGAAGATTTTACGTCAATAGAAACTCCATCTATTCTAGGTCAGGAAGTTGTTTCTGTTGTAACCACAAAAAGTGTTGTAAATGGAACAATATCAATACCTGATGTCACTTATGCACCGAGCACAGCAAAAATGGAAATTTCATCTCCATCAGAAAGGAATCAAGATAACGACACGATTTCAGCAGTAACTACAGAAAACTGGATTGTAGTTGCATCTGTTCAAACGAGTCGTAGTGTTTCAGGAGCACGCTTTTTACCTTTCCCAACTGTAGAACAAGAAGAAAAGAAACAGGTTTTAGCAGATGAGGACAATGAAGACGACGATCTAACAGTAACAGAAGACCCAAAACAAGAAACAGATGGTCTTCTAAACAGCTCGTCATCTACTGAAAACATAAACGATAAGTTAGACAGTATTCAATCCGAGTTATCAAGTGCTGTTTTGTCTGGTTCTTTAAACAATGAAAATAAAAACATAGAACTTATTACTGAGACGACTACAGAGCAAACTACAACTACTAGTAGCACCACAACGACTACCACCACTCCAGTGTCATTGAATGTATTCACCTTAAAGAGTACTCAACCACCCTTCGTGACAGAAAGATCATCACCAGATCCGTTACCAGTTCTTATTAAGAAGTTCGCTCCACGTGTAACGCCATCTACTACACCAAAACCAAGGAAAAAGCCTTCATTGGTTACTGTAATGGATGACTTGTCTGGATTTTTACCTCCAGGCTATAAACCAAGGCTATCATTTAAAGACAAACGCACGAGTACAACTACAACTACTACAAGTACCACCACCCAGACCCCATTGTCTTCTGCCGAAGATACTATTATCAACGGTACACAAGGACGATCATCTGGTATTAGTTCCAAAAATAAAGTAATACTGCTCGATGATAAATCTTTGCTTCCTAAAGAACATAAACTCAATCAGAAGCCACAAGAAGATTTATTCAACGAATTCCGTAATGACGATCTTAGCAAATTTTTACCGCCAGATTATAAACTACCTGTTTCTGAAGCACCTGAAGTTATATCAAGTTCGAAATCAGATATTCTTGACAAAATTCAGAAAGGGAATATTACATCATTTTTACCTAAAAGTTTTAAATTGAATTCGTCCACAACAGAAAAACCCAAAACTGTATCAAAGTTACCAATAAATATTGTACCCGTTGATATAACAGCATTTTTACCACCTGGTTTTAAACTAAACAACACTGAAAAAGAGGAGGACAGCAGTCCTTTAAATAAATTCAAAATTGCCGATATATCAAGTTTATTACCACCTGGGTTCAAGCAAAATAATACCGAAGAAACCATTCCTTCTAGTACTACTACCAAAGCTCCTGGTGGCATAAAATTAGTCTTTCCATCTAGACCAGGCAACAAACCTGCTAGGAAAAACACTACACCGAAATCAAATGGGGAGAGCGGTCCTAGTCCCGTCACACCGAAAATTCAAAAAGGCTGGCCTACAAGGTAAACATTTTCATACATTTTGGTGCAATGTCTATCGACTGCTTTAATTACACAAAAAATTACGAGACTTCTATTAAATGTTTCAGAGCTTCAACGGAATTCACTGGCTGGCCGAGTTCATCTACAACGCCTTTCTCTATAGATAAGTTTCTGAACAGAAGCGATTCATCCACAAGTCTATCCCCGGAACTAAGTACCGAAGGTACAACGCGTCGCACTACAACAAGGACTACTACGACACCAGTACCGCCGCCGCCGACCACTCCCGGAGTATGCCGACACGAGTGTGATATTGCTGCTACTATAAAAATTGTTGCAGGTATGCAAATATAGTGTGGCTTGTGTTGTGAGTAGGTAATAAACTATTGCTGCACTAAGAATAATTCTACCTATTTGATTTTGCAGGGGTCAAGTGGGTACCCGAATTACTTGACCATCATACAGAAGAATGGCAGAGATTAGCTAATGATGTGAAAGAGGAGGTTAGTCATATTTTTATAGTATTGGTACCTAAAAACAAATGCAGTTTAATGTGTGAAGAACTAAGAAGCGAAGCACAACGATTTTGAACTCAACTTAACTTTTGGGACGTTTTTCATTGTGATCAACTTTCCTACTATAATATTATAGTTCTTTATGCCTTATTTAAAATTTAAATCACAATTTTAAAATCTAACATTTAGTTTTATAGGTAGTTATATTTAAGCTTATCTAGTTAGCTATAGCGAGGCACAAACTGTTATCCTATTCCAAAAATGAAAATCACATTTCAATTAATAAACCAACATAACAATTTAAAAAAATATTTTTCCTACTCATATTGCAGCTAAATTCCGTCTACTCAAAATCTGATCTTCTGGGCAAATGGTACAAAGGAATCCGCATAGACGGGTTTAGTAAAGGTTCCGTTCTCGTCGACTATTTCATTGAACTGAATGAAGTAGAAGAGAAAATTGATACATTGGAATTGAAGAAACTATTTCACAAATCTCTTCACGATGCTAAGCCTGGCTCTGTCACTGAGTATATTCAAGAGGAATCGGAAGATGAATTCGATCCTGACATGATGTTGGGAGACCAGCCAGATGAAGATAGAATGAGGAAAAGCAATGAAAAAATGACTAAAACAATCGATAAATTAGCAGGAAAATTGGAAATTGGAAAATTTGTTATGGATCCTGCATATACTGAGTTTATTGGTAACTAGAACTAAAAATAATACATTATAACACAGTAAAAGAAATACTTAAAAATATTTATACATATAAACATTATAATTTATATTTTACAGTATTGCCGAAACGCGAGCAACCAACGGTGCTGGCGCCCGAAGAAGACTCGTTCTTACCACAGTGGGGCATTGCTGTGATCGTCATAGCCCTGGCGTCGCTTCTCTTTGTTGTTATATTCGGCGTCACTGTGGTTAGTCAACTCATACATAATTATGTAATCATTTCTAACATCCACAATGTTTGTGCATTTAACTTACCTACTAATTTAATTCTTTATTTCAGTTAGTCAATCGTCAAAAAAGTGCCAAAGCTAAACAGCCAATACCTCTCAGCGAGGATATGCTCCGAGAGTTGGATAAAAGTCATATGGGTGGATTCGATGACATGCATCAAATGAAAGAGAGGGATCTGCCCTATCTTCCATCAGGAAAGGTACCAAATTTCATTTTCTTAGTATAACTATTTCAGAGATTTCTAAGTCTGCATGCCATTGAGGTATATTCATTATAATATCATCTTAGGTAAATAATAAATAAATATTCTCAAATATATCCAAGTTAGCTATTTCTATTTAAAAAATATATAAATTCATATACCAAACGGTTCAATTAACGCCACGACTACGATAAAGTCGAAATCCAAACACACGCCTGCAAGCTGCTAACTATATTATTTTTTCACAGCGCATGTCAACGGCATTCATCGAACAGCTGGCGTACCCGAATCCAGGTGATTCGTGGCGCTCGGAGTGGACGCCGCAGCTACAAAAGTACATGCAGCACTACACGCCGGACTCGGGGCGTGGCTCGCAGATATACGGAACATCTGGAAATGCTTACGGGTATGTTGGCAAAATTATTAATGTAAGGCTCATTGTGGAAGACTAACACAGACACAATAATATGAGCCTGCAACAGTGTTCAATATTAAACTTACCTGCGTAGACCATAATATAGAAGCTGTGGTTGGAGCGAAAGTACCCTAGATACTTATTGATGATTAAGGTGTTACTGAATCCTACATTCCTTTATTTTCAATAAATATAGAGGTACAGTGTAGAGCTGTATTCAAAGATTTTAAATAAACCACCTTGTCTGAGCGATCAAAAGAGTCTGTCATATTAACCAATGCCTTCAAGTAGGTACCAAGTATTAATAATTTGACTTTATTATATCAGACATTTGTTGTCTTTGCAGCTATGGTGGTTCGCAGCTGTACGGGCAGACGGGCGGAGGGTCCCAAGTGTACGGGTACACGGGGGAGCACGCCCCCCGCCCGCACCACTCCCGCCGCCGCTCCGACTACGACAGTAACTTCTAGAACTTTCTAGAGCCAACTGAGATTTGACTCTCTTCTTGACAATATGTCGTTTTAACCTCAGTAAATCAAATACTCCTTTATACCTAGTTCATTTCAACCGCATCTTGTAGAATACCATTTACCAAACATTAGTAACATCAGTAACAGGTTGTGAAATAGTATGATTTATTATAGGAAAAATCACTTTATCAGTACTTAATATAATATTAGTAAGTTGAATTCGTGTTTCCGAATTTATACGATTTTACTTATTAGGTAATGCATGATATTTTTAGCAGCTTTTAGTCCGGCCTATTTTGGACTAAGTATACATTAAATATGTACCTACTTACGTATAGTGCCAACTGAAAAATTGTTCAGCGTCTAATGATATTACTCAGGTTGAAGTCTGGGGAGAACAGTAAAAATAGATATTGCAAGTTCAGCGTCGTAACCGTTTATCGACATTATTACGTTTACTTTATAACTTCTATCAAAGGTATAATCTAAACTTTACATGTGTTTTTCCTCAGACTTTATAACGTACAGAATCATTGTCTGCCAAAATATTAACTACTGTAATACGACTGATTGTGAGATGTAAATAAATAGAATAAGGACTCACCAATATTGTAAATCGAAATTAGTAGTTGAGAATACGAAGTATTTCTGTAGATACTCTCTGCATACCTATATTTGCTCAGAACCCGTAGTGAAGTCGGAGGGCCGGGTGTGTGCGTGAAACGCCTCTTTGTGCCAAATGTTTATTTGTTGATGTGTGTGTGTAAATAAACTTTTTGTAGAAGCATTATATATTTTGGGTGGCATTTTGCCAAAATCGTGCTACCTCGATTGCATTGATGCACAATGGAGAACAATTTCAATGCAGAGGCGCATTGTACATTATTATTGTTTAGATGGATATTTAACGTATGAGAATGTCGTTACTCGAAATATTATTTTATTACTCAAGTTTACATTTTTCGCGCAAGAAATAATTTCTCTAATGTATATTGTAATTAAATTAATATGTCAATTTTTTAATGCAAAACAATCGAGAGTGATGAAGTCGTTAAAATCTAATTTTAATTACACCAATTTGCTGTTTAAATAGGAAATATTTGAACAATATTGATGGAATTTTAAATACCTACCTATACTTTAAGTGTTTCCTTAATTGTCTCAAATGTTCAATGTTTGTTGTAAATTCTTGACATAATGAGTATTGTACCTATTTACCAATTAGTCTAGTATCTATGCATGAACATTCGTGTATATAAAACAATTTTTGTACATGTAGATTTTTAATTTAATTATTATTGTAATTACTTTAGTTAGTGACAAATTATGGAGCTAAGATCCTGAATATAGATATACCTATACATAATGTATCTAAACGTGTTTCATTTTCAAGTCTTAATGACGTAGGAACCCAGCAAATAAGGAGAACTTAGAGCCATATTCTCAAATAATTTATCATTTTCATATCCAATGGAAAGAATACTTCTGTCTATTTTCACAACTATATGGGTTTGCCGTTTCAATTTTAACATTATTAGTGATATTAGAGTATCTATGTAAGGATATGCATCGGCAACATGGGAATAATCAGCTTTGAAGTCACTTCTATCGCTGAAAGCGATAAGGCCGCCTTTTGATTGTACTCTGGTTTATTAAATTACCGTACTGTAAATTTATTTACTTAGATTTAATAAGATTTGATATGATTCTACTACCGCAGTGTCTCAAGACAAAAGTCTTCGACCAGTGTGTGTTGCCAGTGATGACATATGGTACCGAGACGTGGTCCCTCACTATGGGCCTCATAAGAAGGCTCAAGGTCACCCAGAGGGCAATGGAGAGAGCTATGCTCGGAGTTTCCCTGCGAGATCGAATCAGAAATGAGGAGATCCGCAGGAGAACCAAGGTCACCGACATAGCTCAAAGAATTGCGAAGCTGAAGTGGCAGTGGGCTGGGCACATCGCTCGTAGAACTGACGGCCGTTGGGGCAGAAAGGTTCTCGAGTGGCGACCACGTATCGGAAGACGCAGTGTAGGCAGGCCTCCCACAAGGTGGACCGACGATCTGGTGAAGGTCGCGGGACCCAGCTGGATGAGGTTAGCGCAGGACCGGTCGTCGTGGAGATCCTTGGGGGAGGCCTTTGTCCAGCAGTGGGCGTCTACAGGCTGATATGATGATGATGATGATATGATTCTACTGGCGCTACTAATTGAGCGTAAGGATCACGGAAGCAAGTAGTACAAGCTCATTATAACCATGGAACCTGGCTGAGAAACAAATTACACTGTATATAGGTAGAGTTTTGAAATCCTTGTCTGTCAGCTGAGAAAAATAAAGAGCTCGACTGGATTGATGAAAAAATGAAAGTGAGCATGAATTAGTAAGTTTTTGAGTGAGCTGAATCCGAATTTGATGTTGGTTTTGGGATCCAAATTTTTATATACAGGTAAGACCTATGAAACCTTTTTTAATAGTTTGAGAGGACAGGCGGAAGTGATGGAAGGCGGGAGGGGAAAGGGAGTGAGAGGGAGAAAGGAAGGTGGGTGGGGGTGGAGTGGATAAACATAAAGTTGAACATATTGGGAGGTAGTGAGGCATCAAGCACGCGGCGTTTACAAATTAGAGCTATATTATATTCGGTTTTATAAGGACCATACCATAAAGTAGGCAATCGTGACGCTTTGGAAAAAATATTTTATGTGTAAGATTGACATTTATTTTATTTTATTTTGACATTGTATTTAAATAAAATATTCTGGCACAATTTGGGAATAATAATAATGTTTGGACAAATCCACACACGGCTGTTTAGTCCCAACTAAGCCGAAGCTTGTACATACATGGGACCTCAACAACTGATAAACATACATAAACACTTCTAAATAAATACTTAAATACATACAAACACCCAGAATCCGAAAACCAACAGTTTTGCTCATCACACAAATGTTGGTCCCGGGTGGGAATCGAACCCACGACTTTTAGCGCAGTAGGCAGGGCCACTACCACTACGCCAACAGGCCAGTCATCCCTTTAACTGTATTGTATGTATATAGTATAGCAAAATATATTTTAATTGACCGAGCGAGCGAACCGTCTAAGTTTCGAGATTGGCCAAAAATGCTAATGTCCGTCTGTCCTTCTGTCTTTCTGTCTGTAATTCTCTACAGGTCGCATTTTTCAACCGATTTTGACGAAAATTTGGCATAGGTATAAATTAATTAAACTGACAAAATGAGTAGAATAAAATTTTGAAAAACATTTTTTTTAGAGTACCTACCATACTCGCAAAGTGGGAGTGAACTTTTTTTTTCTTGTGAATCCCATAGTGTGGGATATCGTTGGATAGGTCTTTCAAAAATATTGCTGGTGTGTGAATACCATTTTTTCGATTTAGGGATCCGTTGGCGAAATATTAAGCTTTAAAGCGGTAATTTTTGTTAGAGTCACGTGTCCGTCCCCCCCCCCCCTGCCAGCTAAACGGTTGCTTCTGGAAATGTGAAAAAATTCACGGCAGTAGCATATATAACGTAGTTAAAAGGAAAACTATGACAGCTAAGTAGGTTCTATTAGTTTTTGAGTAATAGTCAATTAACTTAAGAAAGTCGAAAATTTTAATTATGTTCATAGCATAGCATACGAAAAATGGGAAATAATTTTTTTTCGCGTGAATTCCATGGTGTGTTTCGTGGAATTCGTTGGATAGGTCTTTCAAAAATATCGCGGGTATGTAAAAAACAATTTTCGATTCAGGGATTCGTTTGCGAAATATTAACCTTTTTTAGTGCTAATTTTTGTCACATTAATACCACCTTTATCTACTTTTAAATGATGCACAGTTCGGGTTTCGACCTGGACTATCCACTGAAAGTGCAATCTTGTCTCTCAAGCATACTGTTCGTTACTACGCTGATAGAAAAACACCTATATATGCCTGCTATCTTGACCTGTCTAAGGCTTTTGATTTGGTGTCATATGACATATTATGGAAGAAACTGCATTCTGAGACTGACTTGCCAAATGAGATTATCTCAATGTTTCAGTTTTGGTACAGCAATCAAACAAACTGTGTCAGGTGGTCAGGAGCATTCTCTGATGTGTACAGGTTGGAGTGTGGGGTGAGGCAGGGGGGTTTGACCTCTCCCAGACTCTTTAACCTGTATATAAATGGGCTGATCGAGGAACTCAGCAGCACCAAAGCAGGATGCTATATAGACGACGTATGCTTTAATAACATCAGCTACGCGGACGATATGGTTCTGCTGAGCCCCTCGATCAGTGCACTGAGAAGTCTACTGGAGATTTGTGAGTCCTATGCCGGGGCCCATGGACTCAGATACAATGCGAAGAAGAGTGAAGTGATGGTATTTAAAGCGGGCACCAAAAGCTACTCTACCGTGCCCCCAGTTAAACTCTGTGGCACTCCTCTTAATAGAGTCGCACATTTCAAGTATCTGGGTCACTGGGTCACCGAGGATCTCAGTGATGAGACCGACATAGAGAGGGAGCGCAGGGCGTTGGCTGTCCGATGCAATATGTTGGCCCGCAGGTTTGCACGATGTACTAAGCAGGTTAAGGTGACGCTCTTCAGAGCATACTGCCAGTCCTTCTACACGTGCAACTTGTGGACCAACTATACGCAGAGGACATACAATGCCCTGCGCGTGCAATATAATAACGCTTTCAGGGTGCTGTTGGGGCTGCCGCGTTTCTGTAGCGCATCGGGGATGTTTGCGGAGGCGCACACTGATGGCTTCCACGCCATCGTCAGGAAGAGATGCGCATCCCTGATGAGCCGAGTGCGCGGCAGTGCCAACGGCATCCTGAGAGCGATAGCTGACAGGTGGGACTGCCCAGTGCTGGGGCACTGGATACGGCTGCATGCGGTCAAATAGCCATGTGCCCGGGTACTGGGGGGTCTCCCTGTCTGGTCATTGTATAGCCCTGGATGTGTGTGTTTGTGTGTGTATGTGTATGTGATTTATTTAATTATACTAACATTAGTGGTTAAGATTGTTTACTAACACTATGGATGAATTTCCGAAATAAAAATCAATTTAATTTAATTTAATTTAATACATAATCTGTCTCCAACTGCAAAATTGACTTCTGTTCGTTTCTTTTAGGTTTGGTTTATATGGGCTGGCGAGGTCTACTGTTCTCACGGAACTACTAGTAGTAGGTGATTATTTCTTGGTCTCGACCGCTTCTGTTGTGAGAGAGCCAGTGCCCAACATAGGGTCTTAATAGCATGTGTACAGGAATGTATGGTTAAACGCAGATAATAAAGTTATTTGTATGTTTGCACCACCTAACCATTGTATTTCCTTCCTCCGCTCTCCCTTCCGCGGCCGATGTCGTTACGATAAAGTATACAGATAGGAAAAGGATTGTTGCCCTTGCCGGAGGGTCGTATATGCGACTGTTAATATAATATATTGGGATTATGGTCCCCGGAAAAAGAGGAAAAATATTTTGATAGGAAAGCGGAAAGTGACCTAGCCTGCAATCTCGTAATCGAGTATTCCCATTTGCCACCACTAGCTCCGCCACCACTGGTGGCAAATGATTTTTTTTTTCTCAGTCGCCACCAGTGGTGGCAAATAGGTCGGGTATTTTCATTTGCAGATTCGTATTCAATTAACCTACACATTTATAGCTAATACACTTACATTAAACAACTGTACGATATTCGAAACCTAATTATGAGAGTGGCTAACCTGATCGTCGCTGATTGGTCGTATAATATATGTGTCCTTCTCTAACATCTTCCGTCCCGTTTCCTCCCTATCCCCTCCACTCAACTCAACCAGGCAGCTAGCCTCCGTTGGAGGCGCCTGGACTTCATTGGCGATTTGATTTTCGCACAAGAAGGTCGAAGCACTGAACCGTAAGTAAGAGGTGAGTGCAAAAATCATTTAATTGTTTAACGGCTTTGCCGTTCGTTATTTTATTGTTAAAGTGTCCTTTTAGGATTTTAGTGCCTGTTATCGTGTCAAATATTTAGCGATAGTGATTTGTAACTCATCGTCGGGAAACGCGCCGACCGGGGATGCTCCCCAGCGGACTCTCCGGTCGATACAAAAAGAAAATGACGATAACGAGTCACTTAATGTAGATACTTAATGTGGGAAATTAAAACCTTCGCAATTTTGTTTTCTAGGTGGTAAACACGGCTCTCAATAGAAGCCGCGATCCCGATATCTAAATCTACCTACTTATAATAATTTGAAATCAACATTTTTTTACTGACAACTGGTCAGATGTGATATTCGGAGAACAAAATATTGTTCTACCCCCGGTTTTACTGATTTATCAGTTTAATGATGAAATTAAATTATATGGCTTTATAATTACACAATATCTAATAATTTAGGCCTGTATTATAAAGTGCGGCGACGACGCTCTCCAGATTACGTGATTTTGTACATTAATTATTTAAGCAGCCACGGCGCCGCTGAATGCAGCGGCTCCGCGGCTGCTCGATGCAGCGGCAGGACGCCGGCCGCCCTTTATAATACAGGTCTTATTGCAAATGGCATGCGGCCATCGAGCCGATATAATCCTTAGGGATTATATATGATATTTAATTCCATTATAGATAAATTTGTGAAAGAAAATCACTGTAAGGTTCCGCCTTGTGATTATTATTATATTTATTTCATCAGCCCTGGATAAAAAATGGTGGCATGTCCAATATATTCTGGCGTTTGAAGCCACAACTCACGAATTCGAAACAAATTCTAATCAACCAATACCGAGGCTGCCTGCGCAAGGCACTTCTCATTATCCAGTCTCGAACGGAAATCATAATATTATATACCGCCAGCGCATGGCGTAAGTACCTAGGTACTATATTATGTTCCGTACACCTCGCCTCCTGCGCAAGGAGTCCCTTATTTCCTACCACTTATGCCAGGATTGCCCAACTATATCTATAGAATGCCCACGCACGGCGCAAATTTTCGCCCAAGAACGGCGGAATGAATCAAAGGCATTCCAAATAAAATCTGGCCGCAGAGGTCAGAACAAGATAAAATATAGACTTTATAGTCTTTTATTCTTTATTGTGTACAGAACATAAAGTACACTGATGTTACAAAAATAAATAAATCTAAAAGCACCCACATACTTAAAAATAATATCGGAAGGGTATTGTATCCCTTTGTTCAAGCACCGCTTCACATGGCAGTGACTAGCAAAGAGTATATAGAAACCCCATATACTGCTATCAAATTCAATCATATTCAAACGTTGTATTCACGACGTCATGATAAAAATGGGTGTTCTGTTCTGGAAAGTGCGCAACTTTCCTCGGGCTTCATCTCGAGTGTTTTTCCTGACATCGAAGGGCCACGGTTCGTACCGTCCCAATTTACAATTTGCAAAGGCTAAGCCTAATGGTTACCATAGCAAATTCAAGATAGTAAACTAGCAGAGGTGTCGAACTTAACCTACATCCAAGCGATTGGTTAACAAAAATCGATCTGTCAAATGCTTACTTTTATCTGAAAATTTATCCGAGCATCCACTGTGGGACACCTTGGACACACTGGGCCTTGCATCGAAAAACTGTCTTTAAAAGGGAACCTCAAGTTCATTGAGAACCCTATAAAAATAAACACAGACGATACGTTCAAGAACCTCTTTTAAAATGACTTGCCTACCCTTTGGCCTGCTCTCGGCTCCCAAAATATCTGCCTCACTGAGCAACTGGGTCGCCCAGGTATTACAGTAAAAGTTAATTTGAATGCTAGTTTACATAGAGAGATCTTTCATTCATGTAACCCATTAAGTACTTAGTCGCTGGGTTAGTAAATAAATTTGAAGAAAACCATATACAAAAGTGTTAGTATTCCATAAAAGAGAATACCCTACCCTACAAATGTTACAAGAAAGAGGCAGAAACAAACTCTAGAGTCTCATAGACATCCTCAGCTTATAGACCCTTGTAGTCCCCAATGGTCGACTAAACGGGCTACTGAAACATTCTCATAGTTACAGAGTTAGACAAAAAGCCTCTGCAGAACTACCTTCTACCAACAGAAGTTTCGCTAGATTTAAACTGGTAGATAAAGTCCCATCTAATGCAGTTGCACCCTCCCAAGGGGACTCATTACCTATCCAGGACGCCTCGGGCTCGGGATGGGAGCACAATGAACAGTCGTAAATTCTGCGGTCTATGAAATCCATAAGAGAAAAGCCTCCACTCTAACCTTAAAGAAATTCTAGCTTTGATAAAAAGTCACGGTCAGTCCTGACGAACTATTCAATATCTGTTCAGGCGGATAACAAAATAGTATTGCCCTACCTTCACAGTTCACTTCTACAAAAGAGGGGGGGAGGGGCAAATCCTATTCATTGCTGAGTCTCACCGTATGTTCCAACTCAGAAGTACGGTCGACCGCACGTCGGTTGAAATAAAACCAGTATAAACTGGTGTCTCGTAGTATTGAATCGAAACTGCCTAATAGGCTAGGCCTGCTCAAGGTCCTTTTCCACGGTCGAATTATTCCACTGGTGTCTGGTGCCTCCACCATTTACCGGGCAAATACAACCGGGCAGAAGGGGACCATTTGTCACGAAGATCGTAACAACCTGAATGGTACCTGCCTCCACCCCTGACAGAAAATATATTGGTCAAGTGGGGTGTGCCGATAAATAGATCTAGGTATTTGCCTCGCGTATAGCTCAAGTACGTGACTTTTCTATGTGATCAAGCCGTCATCAAGCAGTTTGTGGACGCATTCTCCCGTCTTACTGGCATTACAGAATAGTTATTGTATTCTCTTTATTACATACTAGCATGGCTCTTTCCTCCCGCCTTAATTCAGATTCCAAGAGGTTAAACACGTCAAAGGCATATTATATATAATCAGGTATAGAAAACCATCTGGCATCCAGATCTCAAAAACAGCGATAGCTGCGCCCTTCAATATACAACATTGTCAAGTGTGATTATAGACACATCCACCAACCTTCCTCTCAAAGCCCACAACCTGAAAATGGTATATGGGATGGGGGGGGGGGGGGTCGTAGGGCATTGAACACCTATCTAGTACAATATTATTATTAAGTTACATGCCAGTTGTCTCCACGCAGTATGATCCAAACAGAAATGAAAATCTAGTCCCGTCTTGACTACACGTAGCAAGTATTCTTAAATCTATATCCCCTTGGCTGGCAAATAAATCTACTCAAGATGTTAATTTTCATCTGCAATGCTCGCGCAGAGCAGTCTGTAAGCTCATTTGCTCAGGGCGTCGCGTGCACGACCTCACATTACTGTCGACAGACATGAACAGTGTTTTTAATTTTTTGCCCATTATTTGGCTAAAAACTGATACCTACCTGTCGACTAAACACACGTTGTTGACCCCTAATAGTCAATCCAGAGTGTAATGTAATGCATTTAATTCTGTGTTTTAGATAAATTCCCTAATCAAACTGTCAAGCGACGGGATTGGTAAAATGAATTATTTATTTTCCACTGTATTGACATAGGTATACTTGATATACTTAATAGACCTAAAGCTGCATTTTGCACGGTCAAAGCAAACGCTATAAGATCTCTATTACGGACGCAGCCCGCAGGTGCTGAAGCCTCCGCGGCCAGCATAAGCGAATTTGAAAAGATCCATTTTTTTTTTAAGAAATTATTCTTGCAATTGACAAATAAATTTCCCGACATGTGCACGTAGGTACATGATGTATTTAGAATTTGGCAAAGAGTGTTGTGACTTGCGAGATCTCCAATTCCCTCTGGATAATATTTCGTCCAAGGGAAATCTGATATTATACAAATGTACCTACCTACATTTTAATCTGTGATTATACCTACACTTTGTATTATTTACTTACATCGTTGGATCAATCAAATAAGAAAAACATCAGATCTTATGTATAATTTTTGTTTTTTGTTGGCTACAACAGGTATATATATAGGTAGGTAAGAATGTACTTGCCTAGTGTTTAGGTATTTAGTAGGTATATACCTATGTACCTACTTCTAATATGACAACTCCTAGGATTGTAAAAGTACTATGAACGTTATACCTACTATTTACTTTTAATTTAGAAATGCAAATTATGCGTTGGTAAACTTGGTAATCTTACCAATATTCTATGAATGTATCCTTGATTAATTGGGTATTCATTTTGGTTCAACACATTCGTCTTTCCGTATAGGTACCTACCTACTTAGTGTACACGTCTGGCATTACATATATGTATAGTCAAAGATATCATTGACCGAGCGAGCGAAGCGAGCGAAGCGTCTACGTTTCGAGACTGGCCAAAAATGCTCTTGTCCGGCTGTCTGTCTGTCTGTCTGTAATTCTCTACAGGTCACATTTTTCAACCGATTTTGACGAAAATTTGGCATATGTATAAATTAATTAAACCTACAAAATGAGTAGAATAAAATTTTGAAAAACATTTTTTTTAGAGTACCTACCATACTCGCAAAGTGGGAGTGAACTTTTTTTTTCTTGTGAATCCCATAGTGTGGGATATCGTTGGATAGGTCTTTCAAAAATATTGCTGGTGTGTGAATACCATTTTTTCGATTTAGGGATCCGTTGGCGAAATATTAAGCTTTAAAGCGGTAATTTTTGTTAGAGTCACGTGTCCCCCCCCCCTGCCAGCTAAACGGTTAATTCTGGAAATGTGAAAAAATTCATGGCAGTAGCATATATAACGTAGTTACAAGGAAAACTATTACGGCTAAGTAGGTTCTATTAGTTTTTGAGTAATAGTGGATCGACTTAAGAAAGTTGAAAAAATAAATTATGTTCATAGAACTGCATACGTAAAATGGAAAATTATTTTTTTCCGCGTGATATCCATGGTGTGGGGTATCGTTGGATGGGTCTTTCAAAAATATCGCGGGTGTGTGATAAATATTTTTCGATTCAGGGATCCGTTTGCGAAATATTAAGCTTTAAAGTGCTAATTTTTGTCACTTTAGTAGGTACTTTTTCTGTTTCCAAAGTTGACTTTTGTTGGTTTCTTTTAGGTTTGGTTTATAAGGGCTGGCGAGGTCTACTGTTCTCACGGAACTACTAGTTATAACATTGGTTATATTGGTTGTCTGGAAGAAATCGCTCTTAGCGATAAGACCGCCTAGATGTACTTTATTGTATCGGTTTTTTCGTTTTTTCTGTAATTGTTAAATGTGCAATAAAGTGTACTGAATGAATTGAACATTGTAGATAAACTGTCCCAACAACACCATTTGCTAAATGTACTTAATCTTTATTAATATTATCTTCCTAAGTGCTGCGGATATTGTAAAAATAAATAAAAATAAAATATTTACCCAGTACATTACAAATGGGTTATGTATATTGTATAGATATTTATGATTTTTAAATGTATTTTAATACATTATAATGTCTATGGGCCATACCTACATTTAAATATCTGATACAACATTTTTATTCATTTGGGTGCGCAATAGCAAGAAACACTAATACCAATCACTTACTTATATACGAACATACTAGTACCATCACATTGGCTTAAAATTCTCAACCAGGCGATAGCAAACAGGTCTCATAATTAGGTTTCGAATATCGTACAGTTGTTTAATGACAGCGTTTTACCTACCAATAAAACGCTTATTAAATAACTTACCATATTCGAAACCTAAAAGTTTCATAACTGCCTGGTTTTACAAACTATTAACATTTATTATGAGACACAATGAAGTCCAGGCGCCTCCAACGGAGGCTAGCTGCCTGGTTGAGTTGAGTGGAGGGGATAGGGAGGAAACGGGACGGAAGATGTTAGAGAAGGACACATATATTATACGACCAATCAGCGACGATCAGGTTAGCCACTCTCATAATTAGGTTTCGAATATGGTAAGTTATTTAATAAGCGTTTTATTGGTAGGTAAAACGCTGTCATTTTGAGAACAGTATATGACAGCCACTCATAAATTTGAAGAACGGTGAAGAAAAACATCATGAGGAAACCTGCATACGCCGAAGAAGAAATTCATAGATGCATGTGAACTCCGCCAACCCGCACTGGGCTAGCGTGGTGGCCCGAACACCCTCGTTGAGAGGGTAGGCCTGAGCCCCAGCAGTGAGGACATTAATAGGCTGTTGATGATGATGATGACTCGTAATTCATAAATTAGGTAGGTACCTAACATATTATTATTGTCATGTGATATTTTCAAATAAATTTAATTCAGACACATTTGATGAAATAAATGAATTGAAGTAGTGTTCGCCGAAAGGATAGCACACAATGTTACCTATGGTTTATCATAAGCGTCATTTTATTGAAAAGCAATATTGGGCCTTAGAAGTGTTTTTGGGAGAGACGCAATAAATATTGACACGTCAGGCGAGAATTTAGGGCAAAGGTCAATCGAATGGCCGCGGCCGTGACGATCGACACACATTAGCATTGCAAATATACCCACTCTCCCCCAAGATAGTTCCAATTAATAACTCGTGAATTAGGTCCGCCTATGTAGGCCATGAACCCACTTTGTGATAGACTGTACATTTAGTTCCCACATTATGAAATGAACGATAAAGTCGTAGCACCTTAATCAAAGATGATAAGGTCCAAATTGGAATAATAAAAAGTTCCGTCCTGTACTAGCAATCACAGAAGTACTTAATGGCCTATTCCGAGTGAGTAATGTGGCGCTGACGTATTCGAGTTTGTTTTTACAGGCGAAACTCCATCAAAGCCATTATTACTTCGAGAGAAGTGCAGTAAAAGTAAGGAAAGCACTCATTAGTTACGGCGTACTCACCAGGTCAATAAAATACGTTTCCGTAAGTATAAGTTAATCGGGTGCATATTACCTATAAACTGTCACAGTTATAATTTACAAATACCCAATATCTAATAGTCGGTTGACCTTTTAATGTAAGCAATTCATTATATCACAAATATAAAACATTTCACACCAATCAAGAATGTTAAGAACAAGCCTATTATTATGACTTAGCGCGTTTTTAACGAAGGGTACAATTTTTTTATCCCAAATAAAGAATTTTGATGAACACCATGAATGTTTGCAGAAATAATATGAAAGCAATTACTTACTGGGTACAGTGGGACCCACGGCCAGCCATACCATTACTCATCCAAAACACAAATAAAACGCAATGGTATTGTTTAACCCACTTTTGTGGCCCACTGTACATATTTCATGCATGCTTGAGCTCGGACACAATAATCTCTCGAAATTAAATGTTTAATCGAATTAATCCTTGTCATATGGTACATTTTGACAAGAGGTAGCTAATGGGTAGGTACTAGGTAGGTACATAATCGGTAGGTATATTCGTTGATTGTCTTGACGTTTATCAAATTATATTTCACATAAACTTTTTTACTTCAGGAATGCTCAACTATAACATACATTTATGACTTATTAAATTAATGCCATATTATTAGGTAAGTATACCTACAAAAGTTGACATCAGGAAAATAAATGAATCTCCTGTTTGAAAATTAAAAAATGTTGGTTTCTTTTAAACACTACTTATTCTGGGACCATTCTGAGGTGTTTGTGATACCTACGAATAAGTTGAATAAAGTGGCGCACGAACAGCCTAGTTGACGGGTATGTTGGCTTTTGGATTGACAGTCTGAAAGCCACAAACACGTGCGTTGCCACTCTTGGTAGGCCTCGTGTGTCTGTAGTTACTAATTATTAATACGCTAAATCCAGGGAAAAGTAACAGATACGATTACGTAGTCCAAATAGAAACCAGTGTGCCCACGTACAAAATCACGATTATCAAAACGCATTTAAATTTACTTTAAAATCGAGAAATCATTCTTGAATGTTACAAGATAACATTAAAAAAAATACATACAGCCGAACATAGTACCTCCTCCTTTTTTGGAAGTCGGTAAAAAATAGGTAGACAACACTTTACTTGAAGTCTTCTGAACAATAAACATTTTTGTTGATTTATTGGAAAAACAAAAGCTGTGAACAAACACACCAAACGACATTGGGGTTTACTTACACTCTCGAACCATAATCCGATATCGAGCTTTTTCGAACACCTTACATACATTTTATTTCTCATAGCGTTAATTTTATTTACAAGAAAAGCTTTTTTTTGTGACCACCTCGACGGTCTTTTTTATTTGTAGGTTTTAGCCAGTTAGTTTTTTAATTTTATTAGGTACCATAATTTATAGTATTTATTATTGAAATAATATTACTTTACAAGAATGAATAGTATTTACACGGATTCTAATGAGTGTTACAATCATAGAAATTGTGGGGTTCTTGGGGGTTGAAAAGAAAAGAATAGAATAGAATAGAACAGAACAGAATAGAATAGAATAGAATAAAGTTTATTTGACACACAAGACAGCACATATACAGGACATTGCAAAATAACAAAACAGAGATACATAAAACATAATAAACATGGTGGAGGTTACGGTCTACAGAGTTACAATGTCGCCGGAGTGCAGGGCGCGTGGTACGCTGTGCACGCCGGCGCTGGCACGGTCACATCCTCCGGTCGGGCGGTGCCGTAATGTGGCCAACATTTCACAAAAGATTGTGAAAATTAGGGGATTTTGAAAGGTAAGTTTGTTTTGGTTTCCCACTCTCAAAAAACCTAACAAACTTCAGACCGGACTAGATTTGGTTTCTCTCTGTTAGAAAACACTTTATACCTTGGTTAAGTTATGCCCGTCTGAATCGAAAATGTCCATCAGATTAGATAAATCGATATTAGATTAGACGTTGTTGTTATGTCAAAATGATCAAATGAGGTCAAATGTTGTTTTAGATTCCTTAAATGGGATACCTTGAACTTTACTGAATGTTCTATTTGAATGTAAAATACTTAGGGCTTCTTACACCAGTTGCTGATATTGTTACAGATAGAAAACGGACAGATAACGTAATCTATCGGATAAAGCTGTCGGATAATATTTTCCGTTTTCACCACTCAAGTCTCTGTTAAAATATCGGGCAGCTAAACTGTCATCGATTTACCGGGGAGTTGGAACATTCCGTTCATTCAATTCAGTTCTTCAGTTCAATTCATTGTTGCGTTTCTATTTAAGCATTTTTGAGCATCGAAAAGTATGATATTTATAAATTAATAACTTAAATTTTATTTAAAAAAAGTATTCATAAATACCCATAAATTATGTATTTAGGTATAAAATACAGAAAACACATTTTTGAGTTCGTTTTTTGTAATTTATCCTATAAAATAAAATAAAAAGTAACTACGTTTATTGCGTTTAACGAAGCAAAGCAGACTTCTGTTCTCATCGTCTATGGTTCAACGTTTATTGTTTTTTCTCAAACATGCTTGGAAATGTGAACATTATTTTGACAACCTTCTTCGAGTTAAATCGTCAATGCTGTACTGGTCAAATAAATGAGAGCAGGCGGGCAAATAATTTGAATGAAAATCCATATCTATCGCTAGGCGGTCAAATAATGACCATATTAATTCATATCTGTCGTGTAACCATGGCAACCACGGAGGTAACATAGCAAAAGTTTTATTTAAATTTCGAATGATGCATGAAATTACATTGATTGCAGGCTTGTATAGCACTTTTCTCAAATAATGCGCGGAAATTGTTGAATAAAAAATTATATATACAGGGTGTTTTTTTATATTATATTCAGATAGATCTCATCGAGCCCTTTCATTTGAGTACAAACACGAGGGGTCTAGTATTAGCCGTTCCGGAGATATGGCCAAATGAAAAAAAAAACACTCTTTTGGCCATATCTCCGTAATAGCTGGTGCTAGACCCTTGTTCATGGTACTCAAATGAAAGGGCTCGATGAGATCTATCTGAATATAATGTTTAAAAAAAACATCCTGTATATTCATATAAAATTGTATATACAGGGTGTTTTTATTTTATATTATATTCAACTAGATCTCGTCGAGCCCTTTCATTTGAGTACATGAACATGGTTCTAGCACTAGCCGTTCCGGAGATATGGCCAAAAGTATTTTGATTTGCCGATAGTATTGTGGCAACCCTATGTCGTGATCGTTCAGTGCAGACGGTTCACATTTTAATAAAACTTGATATTTTTTGCATATAGGGTATCTGGGGCTTTATCAGCAACTGGTGTAAGAAGCCCTTAAGCTTTTAGATAATAATGTAGGAGGTAGATAGTAATATAAATTATGGTAATTTTATACTTGCAAATTAAAAACTGTTTTCAGTAATAGGTAGGTACTTTGTATTGTTCTCAAAAGTTAAGTACCTACTTAAACATTTTACTACATCCTATAATTATTCGTTTAATTCTCCCTTTTCCTCGTGATTGAAGTTTGAAATGCTTATTAACTCCATCATTAATAGCATTAGGCACATGGAGCGAGGATTGTTAATGATGCACAGATAATGGGTTTGATGTGACGCCATAATTCCGGCGTTTGCCTAAAATGCGCGTTTAAGCTTCGTGCATAATAGCCAAATCGTCGCAGGCGTTCACAATTATACCTTATTTGTAAGTATCACGTTTGTTCCGTCAATACAGATACTGTCTGTCCGCGAATTTTGTCCATTTTCAACCGAGTTCAAAAAGGAGGAAATACTCGGCTCGGTAGTACTCAATTCGGCTCTATGTTTTTTTGTGTGTTTGATAAGCGATATCTTCGCCTATTATGAACCGATTTACCTACATATATCATAATTTTTACAAAAAAGTCGGTTTTATTTTGTAAAAAATTATAGTTTTTTTTTAATACATTATCAAGGATATGGGTATTTTAAAAGTTAACCCACTAAATTAAGATTGGAACGTGGTTGGAGTTATGGCAGTTGGATTTACTGTCACGCCCATAGATTACTACGTAGCGAGCTTTTTCCGTGTTCTGTCGTCACACCATATGATAGGTACTTCAAAACTAAACAGTGGTCTGTGGCGGCGGTTGTGGGCCGAACTCATATATTTCTGCTTATTTGTCTCTTAAAGTGTGCCCGACAGAAACAAGTCGCGATACGGTGCGACACATGTGCGCCTCTATCTCGAGTGTGCACTCTGCCTGCCGACGGCGGCGTAACTCGGGATCCGACAAAACAATCCCGACTTGACAAATCCCGGCTAATAATCGGGCCTCGTTACCCGCACACGTCCCAGTTTATCCGTCTAGCTTCGTGGATTTTATGAAATTTGTTCCTGCATTTTAATACTGTGTCCCGTTTAAGTTACAACACAAGGTTGGATTTTCCTTAAGTAACTGTACTTTATTTGCGCATCAATAAGGTACGAAAGATGCTCTTAAAGAAACATATTTTATAACAATACTGATTTTGGGAAATACACGATAGTATTTTTGAATGGTATACGTGCCTTAGGTTATTAAATAATTCCTTGTTTGTTAATAAATAATAACTCGTTATTTTTAGAAAGTAGTGCGATGTAGGTGGCCGTACCTGTTTAGTAGTAGAGCAGTTGTAAAAAGAATTATTTATAGTTTTTTAGATGTAAAGCTTCAAAACAGCCCTGTCGCGCCGTGCGCCCCTCTTTAGGCTTCTTACGTATAGGTACCAGCTATATTTTCAATGTCTTAAAATGTATGCATAGAGCGCAAAATCGGTGAATATTTCCAACTTTCTCAAGGTTTCATTTAGTTACAAGGCTATACAATAAACAATTAAAGGAGTCGCTATTTGGTCAAAGTGACACATTTCTCTTAGCGGGCTAACCTATCTTTTGAAACGGTTTACGTAAACGTTAAAGTTCGCAACGCCTCATTCAATAAAAGAAAACGTATGTGTTGACATCTGATTAATGGCCGTTTCGAGCATCTTTTTCCCGACTCTCTTTTGTAGGTACCAAGATTAAAAAAGATAAAAATATCTTGCGCAAGATAAAAGGCTTTACTTAACATATCGTTTTCTACATGGAGAATTGTATGTTTTTGTATCTCAGTCAGAATAAGTATATACCTACTAAGTTATATTTCAGGCTTTTTGCGAGCGTCGTTGTATATGGTTTTGTTGTATGCTCCACTGATATTTTATTCAGAAATAAATTATTATAGGTAACACCATAGATTTACGATGTAAATTTTTTTAAGTCTTTGAGTAACACCGTATATAAAACCAAATACACATAGATTATAAATAAAATTAGTGGTAATAATACCTATAATACAATATTAATGAAATCTTCCACAAGCTTAGGTTTTCTTTGTAAACGCTGTTCTTTTTAAGTTGTAACCAACTTTATTATGCTTTCGACGTTTGACCGGAAATTAGATGAAGAGAAACAGGATATTTATTTTTACCTTTTATGTCGAGTTAAAATAAACTTTGTGGACGTTGAGCAGTAGAAAATGAACGTTATTTTCAGATTACATAAGATGATTTGGGATATACGTGCTGATGGTTAAAGATTTTTGGTACTTTTTATTTTGGTCCAACCTCACACTATTCCTAGCTGATAAAATACGGAAATGGAGACGGACCAAATAATGTATGGAGCAAATACCCAGAATCGATTGTAATGAAATGTGTACTATTAATATTAATTCATCATCATATCAGCCGAAAGACGTCCACTTCTGGACAAAGGCCTCCCCCAGGGATCTCCACGACGACCGGTCCCGCGCTAACCTCATCCAGCTGGATCGTAAGATCCTTAAACCATTAAATAGGTACATGTATCATAAAATTAAAGCATACCTCGAAAACGTTAAAATAATACGACATTTCTAGACTGCAGTAAAGTAAGATTTACATTATCCACAAACAGACGACATTCCAACACTGTTAGCATACCGACATTGTTAGCGAAATTACTGCGAAATTTAAATCAGAGACGTCTCAAGTTGTACATAAAACAATTTATATAGCTTAATTTGATCCTAATGCTTTACTTTGTGGCTGTGCGGTTTATATGAGACTAGAGGCGGGCGGGTGACGTCACGCGTTAGATCCATGCACGATACACACCTAGCGCGTCAGATTGCGTATAGGGCGAGGGGTATTATGGCGCATATCTAGGCTAAAACTCGGTAATAGGCCCCACTTGACAAAACGCCCCACTCACCAAGCTCGCACACTAACAAAGCTACGCAGCACAGGAATAGACACGCAAGTAGCCATATAACGTAGTGCGTAGCTTTGTTAGTGTGCGCGCTAGGTGAGTGGGGCGTTTTGTCAAGTGGGGCGAATTACCGAGTTTTACCCAGAGAGTTATACTAACTCTATGATTTTACCCTATATGAAAAATCATAATCATTTAGAGGCGAAAGTTTGTAAGGACGTTTGTGACTTTGTTTGCTACTCTTTCACGCTGTAACGGATGTTCATGTAACTTGGTACAGTGACAGCTTATATCCATAGGTATATAATTAAAATTACATTCAAAATTACCGCTCTAAATGTGCTTCATTGTGGTATTAAGAATATATTAATTTCCGTTCATAATAGATTATTATAGGTAGGATAGGTATAACTTGAAGCAGCTTGTAGAGCAATGTGCGACCGATTCAGTCAGCAAAATTACCTCTCCCGAAATCCTTCCTCAGCTCCCTGTGATTAATGACTGACCCCGCTCTCTTTAATTCCCTGAATTGCGTCATAGGTACTCATTTTAATTCGCCAACTTTACATAAAGTGTTGTCTTCTCTAGAATGATTTTAGTTAAAGAAGCAGCCAGTACTTATAACTATTTTAAGTACCTATAATAAATATTTATCTCAACTTTTTGTGTAAAAGTAACAAAACTAAAAATAAAACTCCTTTTAACACACTTGCTCGCAAAGTGGTCCTTATTGCACCGCTTTAAGGGTCTTATAGCAGCTTATAAAACACGCGTGCTTGTTTCATTACATACCTAATTGTACTAGTGTTTTATTTTAAAGTTTTTTTTAATTCTCAGCAATAGTACGTACATTGTTATCCCAGGGGTGAAAGTAACTTATTTAGGTCCCGAGACGGGAGTTCGAGGGACTCTAAATAAGTCGTGAACACTCTTGATACACTGTGCTTTTCATTACGAATACAATGAAAGTATAAACAAATACATAAAATGAGTGTTAATACAAATAAATCTCTGCTATACGGAAGTATAAACAAAACTCTGCAACTCGAAAGAACAAATGAAGATCGGATTGCCGCTTTCCCGTCTATTTTGTTTTTTTTCTGCGGCCGACCAGCTATTCTGCCATTATTTTTCATTTCCATCATTGAAAAAATGGTAAATATTTTGCCCAAATCTATGTTATTTTAAAGAAATAGTTGACAGTAATAATTATAATAAAGTCATTTATATAAATATATTCTTTATTTATTACTAATCTGTATGTTATTTCAATTTTACATCGCGATGTAATTGAGTGGCTGTATAGAAAGTTGGAACATGGTCCAATAGAAATATCAAAATAGTACTAGTTTTTTTAAAAATAATTTGACAGCTGTCAGTTGAAAACGATTCTCCCTAGGGCTGAGATGTATTACTTTCAACCCACTACTCAGGCAACTTCAGACCTACTTTCAGAGTATGAGTAATGAAAAGACTTTTTATGTTCTACCAGTATCAACATTTTTTTAAATTTAAATATAGTTTTAAATAAACATTTCATTTCATCCAATTATTTATTTTTGTCAACAAATTGACGTTAATTTGTGTAATAATACCAATTTATTTTATCAGTTTATTATATTTTTATGCTGTTGGGCTATTTGGCTTCGTATGTACTGTCGACCGCACTTGTATCATTATGTACCATTATTTTCAGTACAATAATACACATACATATTATTGTAATTTTACTACTATACTACCTATGTATGTATATACGAGTATAGTAGTTACTAAATCGCCTGGCGTGAGAAAACGCCCTGTCCGGAAAGGCACTATGTTGATTACACATATAGAAACTGCCTACCCAATCCCAAGTTCGAACCCATAAATTGTTATGGAAATGCACGAATTTATACATTCGCCGAGTGTCTGCGGGAAAACAAAACTTTACTTTTTGTGGAATTGTATACTGATCCCATCACAGTCTCGTCGGAATATTCAAATTGAGTGAAAACTGTTTCAAGAGAAAGCTGGAAGAAAACGAAGGATGTTTGTTGAAAAATCATTGCCTAGGAAAGAAGTTTCTATTTATCAATTTGTTTGCAGAAAATTTATCATCTATGGTTTTCTCCACCGTGCGTCGTCTAACCATGAGGCCGGGCGGTCACTCATCATTCATTATCCAGCATTAATTATCTATGTCTACCTACAACTTATGCGAAGTAGACCTCCGCTCACTGGCCAGGAGTCCAGGACTACTTATTGATATCAATCATTAAGCAACATCTACGTAAGTTACGAAAAGATTTTGATTTTATAAATACTCGCTACCTACCTGTAACCATATTTATAAAGTGTGGAAATTCCAAATAATCAAAGTCTAACAACTAACAACATATTAGATATATGAAAAGAAAGACCAACAAAAATTTGCATTAACACCGTATGGATTTTCTACTCTCATTTATCAATATATGATTTGAATAAATATGAATAAAAATTTCATCAAAATAAAGCGAACATGTAGAATCATGACGTTGAGAATGAAAAGATTACCAGCATTATCTATTTAATACATTTTGTAAGTGATGGGTGCAAGCCCTGGTTGTCGTCGCCCCAGTTTACATTGTCGGACTTGATAAAAGAGTTAATGGTGTCCCTAGCCCTAGCAAATGTGTTGGAGACGGACCTCCATTGTTGTGAAACAATTTCCACTGGTTTAATCGCTTTCGTGAACAATTTTCTGCTCGGCTGTCACGCGCACGCGTTCACTTATTGTTTTGGACTGTAACATGCTTTTTGTTGTAGGTACCTGTAGCTACTTGTACAATTTGTACCATGTTACGTTTACAAATTAATATCCTTGTAAGTACTTGCTCTGACATTACATAGATATAGTTAGCCATTATCAGACCAAATTGAATAATAAGTTTGGTTACGGCACAGAGGAATTATGGTTACAGTTTTTGTCCAATTCTTCTACTTCGTAGTCTTCTACTATTGGAGGTAAAAAAATCTATATAAATCTGTGTATTCACAAATGAAGTATTTTTGGGCAGCTACCTAAATGTAGTCTTACAAATATAATATGTGGTTTATCACGCCACAAGGTACCGTCCGGCCGGTAAAGTTATTACCCACTTATAATGTGACGAGAGCCATTCAAATGAAAGCTGCACCCCAAGGGACATTGAGGGGTTTCCTCGAAAATCTTGCGGGACGCCTTTGGGAGAATAATTGAGTGTCAGTTCCTTCGAAGTCAAGTTTGGGTTGTGGTAGCCAGATAGTGAACATCTCCCGCAATGATTTCCTAACAGTTTATCCGAATAATCATGACGTTTCGGAAACAGAAATTAAAAATATATAAAACTTTGTGAAAAATCACTTTAATATAATTGTTGCTGATGAAGTTATTTTGTCGTTGATGTAAAAATAAATAAATATGTACAGAAAAAAAAATTAGATTAGATTGAAAAATTTCAATGTAGAAACAACTCAAAAGTAGTAAGTAGACATTTAATTTTAGTGTGTATAGGTAGGTAGTAAGTTTTGTTGAGAAGTGTTGACTGTGAGAGCTAACTAGATTAATTTGTATTTTTAGTGATGTGGATTTTGTGATAATAAATGAAATAAAGCCTAAAGTGAAACTTGAGTGACAAACAATTTACCAAGGCTGCATGAATAGTTTAGAATTACATACATGGAGAGGTCCCTGAGAACACGCCTCGCCTAAATCCCTTTGATGGAAAATGTATGTTGTGGTGGGACGCCCGTTACTATACAATTAATTTCAACTCAATCTCGCTCCGTTGAACTATTTATAGCTTGACGGATCTTTGGTTGGTGATAAACAACGTAAATAAACTAACGTGTGTGCTCATATAGAAAGGTAAGGTATATCATTACGCTTGTAAGCTGAATTGAGCTTAAAATTTATTAAGACGCGTATGGCCTACCAGCTGCATGATGTCAGAGGTCAGAGACATTAACAGCTCGCCTCTCCCGTGAGCTCGTGACCACGTCGGGCAAGGATAAATAAAACCCGTGTCTATATAACAGAACCCAAAATATTGTGTTCGCCAATGTACACTACAGCACAAGTAGCACAACACACCACCGACGTTGAATTAATGTTTAAACTTGCTTTATGGATTTCAATTAGAGGTGAGCACACATGCGTCCTTATTAGTTACTCGTGAAACTCGGAGTAATTAAATCGTATTCGTAGAAATTAGCTGAACAAACTCCGCGCCTACTGGCTGCTTGTCGAATTAGAATCCGGATCACGGTCGGTGCCGAGTATTATCATTCCATTAAACGATCCCTTGCAATGGTGTGGATGGCTTAGAGGTAATTACGGTATCGCACGTGCGCGATGTGAATTCCTCGTGTTTGCCCTCCTCAAATAACGGCACTTTAACAGTTTGTCTGCGTGTGACGGTAATAAAGGAACGCCTGCATTTGTTTCCTGCTCATCTACCTGCCTACTTACTTTACTTACAAATTCTACGAGCGAGAGAATTGTTTCGGTGTTATCCGTTCATGTATTATGTGTTATTTTTGAGGAAACTTTTTGGCAGAATCTCGTCTGAGATGTATCTCTTTTGTTTAGAAAAATGTATATTCTGAGTTTTGGTGATCCTTTAACTGGGATAGAGTGACTTGTAACAAGCGCCTATAATAGTAAATATTGTATGGGAAATCTAAATAGAAGCATATACAACTATTAGTCCAGTTTGTTCTAAATTGTCCCTTGTTAAATCTTTATTTTTTCTAGTGGCTATCTGTGGCACTAGTTGTGGCCTTTTAAGTAGAAGCCGTGCTGTAACCAGTGGCAGCGGTTTTTTTGAATATAAATTAAAAATACAACTGGCCTAGAAGGCATTTTTTTTACAGGACCGTAAAATCCAATTTAAAAAATAAAGTGTTTTCTCGTTGTATGGAAAAAAAACTAACATTACTTTTACTTTGTTGACTTAGTTTTCAGAAATATAATAAATAGTATACAAGACGCAACTACCACATTCTAACCTTTATCAAATAAAACGCTACTTTAATGGGTTTCATTAAAGTCAAATAATTCCTGAACATTGTATGGGAGAGTTCACGCGATCCCCTGCGCCGTAGCTAAGGTTTTTTCGAATATAAGTAATGGTGTTTGTTAGAGTAAGTCGTCATATCAGTTCCGACAGCGGCGGGCGCGCGTTGTATTCACGGGTCGGCAATTTCACCAAATCTCTCAGTAAGTGAGCTCGTGTTCCGCCACACGAGCGGATTAGCCTAAGCTCTGAGAACTGTTTTTTCTCCACGACTCTTTCGGGAGGAGTGCGCACGAAATAAATAAAGTGAACCGACATTTATTCACAGACAGGAAATAAAGCTTTTGTAAAAAGAGATATGATTTGTTTGGTTTGGGATGAAAAAAAGGAAATATTTTTCACAATGTGTACACATGAAAGTAAAAAAATATTGCCAGCTGCGACGGCAGCGACGCGACGACGACGCCGCGACCGAATGTTTACCTTCATGATAAGTAGGTACATATTGTAAAAATTTGCTCGTTCGTTACGCCATGAATAAAAAAATATCTTCCTATACTATTAATACTTATATTGCAACAACAGCGAAATGATCATATTTTCCACTGAATTCACAAAAGATCTCCATTTTATCGCAATAAAAAATCAATACCTATTATTATTTAGATGTATTGTACTTACCTACTTAACAAAATTGGGTAAAATATCCTGCGCCTAAAATTTTATGCAACGCATTTAACATCTTTGAGAGAATGGTGGTGCAAATCTAAAGGTGTCTTGAATAGTGTTGCGAAAAACTCGAGTCCTCGACTCGTGATTTTGAAGACTGGCGCGCTTTATGCTCGAAATCAAGGAGTCGAGTGATGTGAGTAATTCTAACAACGACGAATTGAAAAGAATTCGAGTCCTCAAAAAAACTTAACTCTACTACTTATAAAATTCGACTCGAAACTCGGTTTTCGGAAAGAGTTTTGAAACAACATTACAGCTTGTTTGTTGGTAAAAGTAAGATTCGTCAATAGGCTCGTGCTAAAAGAGAGTTGAGCTCAAAAAGAAGACTCCAATTCTAATGAAAATTGAGTCATGCTCGATGATTGTGGGAATCGAATCTCGTTTTGTGGTCACGCCCCCGTAAATTGACATCGAGTCTTAATAAAATAGGACTTAAAGACTCAAACTTTTTGCAACACCAGCTCGAATAGAAAGCTAACTGCGTGGGTCGCATCTGACAGAGCCACTTTAAAACAAAATCCTGACTACGTACCTGATATAATATTTACTTGTGATAAAAGTTCAATTACGTACGTGAACGGGAAAGTAGGTGGTACTTACACAACAGGAATTTTAAGGAGAAATTACTTTCAAAAAGAAAAGGAATTTGTTTTCTTTCATCCTTTGAGTATTTTTGCCCTTAAAGCTGAGATAAGTCATCAAATTATGCGAACGCTATGTTGTTTACAAATTGTTTCTGAAACGAGTCACGTTCCCATTCAGAGGTAGGCGCAAAAATTGGACCAATTTAAATAATGTTCAGTGCTTTGTTGTGCCCCCCGCCTACGCCTTGTTATTCCATTTGTATGGATTAGGTAAGACAGTGAAGTGAAATGAAGAAACTTTTTGATTGAAAGGAGATGCTTACTATGACAAGGGCCTTCGTGTTTTTCATATTCATAAATAAACTCCAAGCATAATTTCCATTTCAAAAACTTCAACTTTTATTTAACAGAATAATTAAAGCAAATATCAAGTAGTTAGGTAAGTTTATGTACTTATTTATAGGTATGCAAACGCGTTGGGTGGGTGACTTATTTTACTCATTAGACTTGTGGAGTCATTAACAGATTACCCTCTTTGTCGTTGTCATAAAATGCTGCGTAATTTATTATAATAATATATAAATTACGTATATAATAGCATACAAGTAAATTAAGCATATAATATACAGGGTGTCCCAAAATTCCACGCCAACAGTTCAACAGTTAATAGCACAGGTTCATGCATGTCTAATTCGAATAACTAAATATTTAGTAAAAGTCGTTAGTTTTCTAGATACCTATTCGAACTACCTATGTTTTCTTTAATTAATGAATTTTGGCCAAAAATGTTTTTTCTCCAAACGTATAAAGGTCAGTAGCCAGGATTATCCAGGATTGCGTCACAGGAATTAGAAATTAGATCAGAACCCTTAAACTACGGGTAGTGTGGCTTTCGAAAAACTGGTGTGGATTCGAAGAGATCGAATATATTGAAATTTATCAACTTTTATTTTACTGAGATATTTAGATAGTCTAATTAATAGTCATATTATATGAGTTCCTTTTACCTCTTGAAGCGTTTGAGTTGAATTGTGGGACACCCTGCATCACCGTAATTTATAAACTTTAAAAACTTCCAAACAGGAGAACAGTCTTAAAATGTAATTACACAAGAACACTTAACTTGACGTCTATCTCCCTGCGTTCCCCTTGTTTTATAGACAAAGGGACGCTTTGTGAGGACTCTTACACTCAAATGTTACACACCAGCTGAGTGTAACAATAATCTCCGAGACGTGGTGGCTTACTTAATGTGTTTCCTTACTTATTATACAATCAATGTTTGTCTTCTGTTCGTCTGTTGAATTAAAATTTTTAAAAACAGTTTTACTGTTTTTAAGCGAATTCGTTAATAAAAACGTAAGGCCACACCGCACTACTTTCTCACTCCCTTACTAACAGAGATAACATCATCAACAGCCTATTAATGTCCCCACTGCTGGGGCTCAGGCCTACCCTCTCCACGAGGGCGTTCGGGCTATAGTCCACCACGCTAGCCCAGTGCGGGTTGGTGGACTGCACATACGCCTAAGAATTTCTTTTTCGGCGTATGCAGGTTTCCTCACGATGTTTTCCTTCACCGTTTGAGAGCAGTCAGTAAATGTACTTAAGTTTCGAGAAAAAACCCATTGGTACATGGCCCAGCTGGGGATCGAACTCCGGACCTTTCGATATGATAGGCCGCGTCTTATCCCCTACGCCACAGACGCTCTAGCTCTCGCTCGAGATAACATAGAAGAAATTTAATTATTAAAACATCAAGGAAAAATTAAGTTACTTACGGCTATTTTATTTATTTACCAGTCTAGATACGAGGCAACCTTGATTATTATAAAATTTGTACACAACGCTAACCCCGACTAAGCAACTTCAAAATTGAATCCGCTGTGCTCACTCCGTAGATCCGTGCTTGAGTCTTGTCTAACGAACCGTATTTAAAGGCTCGTTACCATCACTTGTTTACCGCTGATGACGTAGCTACATGCGTTGCAAATGCCTCAGAAGTGAGTTCTCAGCTTGAAAGTCAAAAGGTACGTAACCTCTCATCGTGTTATTAATGGTACTTGCCTTTATTAGGCACACATTTCTCTTTGATTAGCCAATCACATATCAGGATATCGTTGTAATTGCGTTAGGAGAGACAACATAATACTCACAGCTGGTCAAACAGGGGACTGTTCGTTTCATCACAGTGCCATGCGTGGAATCGAAGCAATATTAATATTTTAGTGTCGAAGTTTGTAGTCAGAAGCCCCTGCTACGTTTTTCGTAGAGAAGCTACGCATACGAGAAGCGGACGAATACGTTGGTAGCCATATCTAACTAACTACCAATGTATATTTATCCAATATTTCAACCAACAAGAAAATCAATAACGAAGACGAGTTTTCTGATAACAAATTAAAATTTAATTGGGAGGAGTAGTCCCGATAAGCTAGCTGTAAGAGTTCCCTCGATAGATAATGAAAAAGTTTTCCAATAATCTTTTAGCTGCCCTCTCCATTAACTACAAAAACATCGGGGCTCATTCACGCCCAATACAGTTACCGAAACTAGCCTATAGAGATTAACTAACTTCGACCGAAAACAATATAATTAAGTTTGGTGTCGGTGAATTGGTGATGTTTATTGGGATTGAAAGGTTGTTAATTGATTTCCCAGTCTCCATTATGTTTCAGTTGTACATTTATTGTCATGTAAAAAATTTATATATTTATTTAAAACTTTATTGCACTAATTTGTACAAAAGGCGAACTTAATGCCAATGGCATTCTCTACCAGCTGACCTTTGGGCCATGCAGATAAATTACTCGTTGTTCTACACTAATTGAGTACCTATTTAAGTTATTAATTTTCCTAAGCTATTATTATTGGATTGACGTATCTACTATCCTTATATTTATCTATTTATATTATTATATTATATTATTTATATATATAAGAGAGCGTCAGTGGCGTAGGGGATAAGACGCGGCCTATCATATCGAAAGGTCCGGAGTTCGATCCCCAGCTGGGCCATGTACCAATGGGTTTTTTCTCGAAACTTAAGTACATTTACTGACTGCTCTCAAACGGTGAAGGAAAACATCGTGAGGAAACCTGCATACGCCGAAAAAGAAATTCTTAGGCGCATGTGAAGTCCACCAACCCGCACTGGGCTAGCGTGGTGGACTATAGCCCGAACGCCCTCGTTAAGAAGGTAGGCCTGAGCCCCAGCAGTGGGGACATTAATAGGCTGTTGATGATGATGATTTATATATATCTATATATCCTTATATTTAAGAAACTCCAAAGATAACTTTGAGGCATACCTACATAAAGACCTTCAAAACTGGCGTGCATGGAGATTAAACTGACTCGTCACAGTTTCATAGGGATCACGGGAAGTACGGTCGTTTTTATCTATAAGTGCATAAATCTAATATCATTTAGAAAAAAATGATGTAAACATTGTTGTTTACTACGTGACAAATAAAACAAATGTTGTTTCGGTCACACGTTTCCCTGCAAAATAGTAACTTACCTACACTGTAACTAAGTGAACGATTTTCGGACAAGGGCATTTTAAACAGACTAGCCGAAGGAAAAAGTAATTCAATTTTAAAGACAAATATGGCGACGGGGCTGGTCAATTACCTACTTCTTGTCCTAAGTCCACTTTATAACATGAAATTTACAACATTTCCGAGCAGTGGTGCGGACACGAAAATTTTCGAACGATGTATAGACAGTCACTTGTTCTCTAGCCATTCGCAGTTTAGTTTATAGTCGAACACTCCGCCAACCAGCGAAGAAGGAACATGAATAGGTTAGTGTGTCTACAGCAGCCGAGGCCGCGATAACTCGCAGGTCGGCCAGCGCTTCACGACCGCAGTAACACACCCGAGTGCTCTCTGAGGAAATGCCTTTTCTCCGATAGAATCCGTAATTTTTCCAACACCCGGAGAGATTTCCCTATTGCATTCATGGATGAGAAGGCGGCTAGAAAACTTATAGAGGCAGGAATAATCCCCTAATTTCTTTTAGAGCAGTGCACTTTATCCCACAAATAAGGAGTCCAATATATCATTGTCGTTTGCAGAAACGTTTCTGCTAAATCCCTTATTTCTTATTTTACACCCCAAGTGTTCTCGTTTATCTCTTCCCAAGATTCCAATAACTATTTGGAATGGAGCTATTATTCCGCGTCCTAAACAGAAAGAAACAAAGCCGAGCGTATGACATGTGCCAATTCACATGAAGAATAGGATGCTATTTCAGGATAATAATGAAACTGTTTCCAAGAAAATTGCTTATCTTGATTGTACCTGTGCGTAGTATCGCAAACATATTATTACGATTGGTCTTCGAATATATAGTTACATATTAAGTATACTGAAGTAAGTAGGTAGGTATATTCACTGACAACACGTAAATAAATAAGCACTTAATTTGTAAAAGAAACGGATCCTATCATTACTTATTTTATGCATTGCATTATTATATGTAAGTTAATTTATAAGTACTTCTAATACTAAATACACTGGCAACTTCATGGTTTGTTTAATGGAGGCAAAAAACATTGAACATTCTGCTCCAAAAACTTCCGGGGCTTTGACTGATTGATGACTGTTCCTTCGCTGTTTTTTATAAGTCTTTATCGATATTGTCCCCTAGTTAATGATGCCTATAATCTATTCAAAAAAAATTTGACATATAAATGCAAAATTTACTGAAGCAAATCGCCTGTCACATCGAACAGATTTAAACACATTTTACTACATTCGTCGGGGCTCTAGAAAATACCAACCCGCGTGACCATCGTGTGACATACAACTTGTTAAAAGCCCATAAGCCCAAACATATTTTTATTGCTTTGCTGATGAAAATATGAGTAGGTAACGCAAATACAAATACAGTTCCTATTCTACACAGAACCTTCAGTTCCAGGAGTTACGGTAGCAAAAGCCCGACTGCCATTAAGCTGGAATAACGACGGATTTTACGATCGGCCCTAGTCGCATTCCTTTGTACGTTTTCGCGGCGGAAGGCGGTTCGTGCCGCGCCCTTAGAAACCCGACCAACAAACACCCACGACAATATCGACGTCCGTCCGACTTTTGTCAATCACGCCTCAGACTTAAGATAAGATTTTAAAATCGTCCCGGGGCTTTGCTCTTTCCCTGCTCCTCATTCCTATTTATGAGATTGTGGCCACCTTGGTAAACAACGTCGATGAGTGTTCTTCCTTCCTTCCATCCGTCTAACAAATATAGTAAAGTCATTCATGTCGAAGGATTTCTCGTCAGACTGCGAACAGAAATCGCTCTTAGCGATAAGACCGCCTAGATGTACATTACTGTAGGTATCTGTTTTTCTTTTTTTTTTTGTCTGTAATTTTCAAATGTGCAATAAAGTGTATTGAATTGAATTGAAGGTTAAAATTTAATGTTCAACCTGCTATCATGAATACTATTGAATAAGTATTCATGGTCGCAGTGCTTAACAAAGACACTTCTTGTAAATATGGTCATCAACATCTTCTGTAATTAACCGTTCTTGGACATATTATAGGCGTCCTCCAATTTTTATTGGACAGACGATTAAACGAGTATCATGTTACGCTCTATACGTTATCTACGTGCCTTATTAGACAAAGATCTACAGTTTTCGCGCTGTCTCTATTCAAGTAAGTACTCCGAGTTGCTGTTTTATTAAGTAATAGTAAAGTTTAAATAAATGTTACGTAGGTAACACAAAATAAAAAACCTACCTTCAAACAAAACACAAGTACTTAAACCTGACATGTTTCATGAAACTTGTAAATTTTTTATTTTACTTTAGTTGCAAAATCAAAGAATAGAATCAAAGAATTGAGACGTCATGTAACATGCAACAAAGGTTTTATAGAAAATCAATTTCTTTGAAATTCATATAGGTTTGCGATAGTTGGCATCTAGTGGTGTGAGACGTACATATATGGCGTGAGGTCACCGCCGCCGCCGCCATGTGGCGGTGGCGCAGCGGCAGGCGGCGATGGCGCGGCGACGGGCGGCGGCGGCGGCGGGCGGCGGTGGCGCCACGGCGACAGTGACAAATTGTCGCCGACGACAACATCGCGCCGCCTCGTCGAGTCGGCATTAGCTGGTGCCACCGCACGACACCTGTCACAGCATCAGCTCCTAGTATTTTCCTAATTTTGACCTTTTCGGAACCCGCTGATCTATAAGAGCTTTATTGGATGGAATAGAACGAACTTTTTTTACGGATGTTTAGTGACTTTTACATCGTGCTTTCTGACAGCCTACTAGATACGTACCTATACCTATGTCTAGAAGAATGATCACTTAAGTATCCAATAATTTACCGCTAAAATTTAACCATCCAAACTCGTAATAAATGCGTCTATAATAAATAATTTCAAATTCGCCATTTCTAAATAAATGATTTTGTTCTGTCCACTCACTCGTGTTTTGGGATTTACCACATACACTTAGGATAATAATAATAATATGATAGCACAACGATCTAATCACCGTACCAACTATAGTTGTTCATTCCTTATTAAGTATAAGTTTCTGCAGCTCGTTTCGACATTTTTGATAATAATAATAATATGATAGCACAACGGTCTAATCACCGTACCAACAATATTTGGTCATTCCTTATTAAGTATAAGTTTCTGCAGCTCGTTTCGACTTTTTTATAATTATACTTATATCTATATAACAAAATTCATCGCAAATCGTTGATGGAGGTTCGGAATATATCCATATTTTTTGCCACGTATAAAATACTGTTAGAATTTGGTGGAGCCCGTGCGCTACAAGAGCCCTGTTAACGTGAATTGCTTGTTTGTTATTTCGTTTCCTTTTCATCAAATATGACTAACCCATTTCATCCTTAGAAAAGTTACAAAAATACCTATTTGTAAGCTTTTCAGTTTAGTACACGAACTGAAATGATTTAAGGGTAGATTTTTAGAGAGCTTTTTATGGCGTATGTCTATCTAGCTATCCGGCAGGTAACTCGAAAACTGGCAACCAAGTAAGATGGAAAATGATGAAAATTTCAGAAAAAAATATTTTTCGAAACGTATTATTTAAAGGGAAACGAAAACCTGTCAAACGTCCGACAGATAACTCGAATACCGCTGAAATAATTCAGCATAAGCGAGTATATTAAAGTTAATTTAATTGTACCTATAATTAAATCAACACTACGGACCATTCAAAATCTATATGGAATATAGTATGCGCGAAAAGTAATTTTGTTTACCACTGCCAAGTAGTTTAATTAGTTCGTTAATTAATTTTCGAATTAAAACTCAGGTAGCGCGAATTCGAATCACTCGTTTCGGTTCGTTCGATTCACAGCACACAGTTCAGTGTTAAATTAGTCGACCAGTTCCATACATTTTACTAAAACAAATACAATCAGCTTGAATCAATGAATGCAACGAGTTATACGCAAATGGTACGTTTTGCAATGGAAATTAGGTTTAGTAGGTATAGTACCTATAAATACTAGACGTTGCCCGCGGCTTCGCCCGCATTGAACAAGTTTTCCGCTTGCCATGCTATTCAAAATATGCTGTTAATTTTCGCGGGAGTATCTATATGCCACAAAACACAGCCGTGATAAAACGAACAATGTTTAGAAGTCTGTAGAAGTAATTTCTAAAAGATCGGGCAAGTCGTGGTGAACGTATCACAGGACAGTGGTGTATTCCATCACAAGCCTCAAAAATTCAAACTCATCATAAAGTAGGTACCTAGTGGGACTGCTCAAGAAGCACACAATCTGGGCGCTACTGGGGTAATAGTTATCCGCTGTGCTACGAATACTAAGTACATTAGCGATGCAACGGAACAGTACCGACTGTAAATTAGGGGTGGGAGCGGACTGATGAAATTGCCCCGTTTGCATCTGACAGGCGTTAGTGCCGCCATCGCCATCCACCCGGCCAGCCGCCCGCCCGCCTCATTTGCACCAGCCTCCGGCGATTAGTACTTAACAGATCAATACACGACTTGCTGTCCGTCCATGTTGCCAAAAGCCAGCAGTCAACTCGGACAATAAAAATAATTCCATAATTTTACCAATTTTGACAGGCGTTTTTTTACATTTCAAGTTCCAAGTTTCAATTCAATATGTCCAGTAGTTTTTAAGTTATCCGGGGAATAGACAGACGGATAAAATAACTTTGCTTGTGTGTTTCTTGGACGAAGGAATGAAAATAGTACCTACCTACTATAATATAGATTACTAGCTTTTTCCCGCGGCTTCGCCCGCGTACCAAAGTTTTTCCCGTGTACATTGTGAAACAGCGCCCTCTATGTAGGCGTTTTGTTACTTAGGGGGTATTAGCGGACGCCCCGCGACTTTGTCCGCGTTAAAAAGTATCCTATATGTTATTCCAGGATATAAGCTATCACTGTACCAAGTTTCATCAAAATCTGTTCGGTAGTTTTTGCGTGAAAGAGTAACAAACATCTTCACATCCTCACATCCTTACAAACTTTCGCCTTTATAATATTAGTAGGATAGTAACACTTATACTTCATAATTATCAAGGGACAACCGAGATTGTAGCAATTTTGGTCGACTACTTATTACTTCTAAGAAATTGTAATGGAAATTAAAAGCTTTCATTTCGCTTGCTTTAAAATAATTGTCGCCCACAGAAAGGGTTTTATAATAATTTCATATAATCCGAGGAGAGGCGGAACAGTTGATGGTGCTTTCCATTATCTAAATGACCAATCTGGGGGGCTTAATTAAATTTTCTGCTTTATACTAGAAGTGTAATTTTAAAAATGGCCACCTCTCTGACCCCGCTAGGCTCATTGAAGAGATTAAAAGAAGCGGTGCCGCGCGTTATCCGGCGGTTATAATGATACACTTTCCGGGATTCCTGTCTAATGGATTTTTTTCTACGAAGAAGATAAATCTTAATTCAAACGAAAGAAAATGAGTGAAGTTAAGATGACATTATATTTATGAATGATCCAAAAGGGTCTCGTGCAATTATTAGTAAATCCATCTATTTCGGCCGTTTCAAAGAGCACATCTATGGAATAATCTGTCTTAATGTCCGTGTGGCCACCACCGGCCAGTGTCCCAAGTCGCAATTTCATAACAAAAAAGTGAAAATATTTACAGTTCTAAAATAAGAGTGTTTTTCTTTTAAATTTCTTAACCAGTAAGCCGCACTTGGAGGGGGTAATAGGAACCCATCACATGTTTTATGCTGTTGTTGAGCCTTTGAAGCTATTTATTACTCTTGAATAATTGACAGACTATAACATTTAAAAATAATATTTGACATACGCTCAACTGGATCACAGTGGGTGGACAGCGCTAAGAGGGCGCGCCCGCCCGCCCACGTGCGCCGACAAGCTGGCGCTCGCTGTATTTATTATTCAAAGTTTAGTTGCGAATACTTTACTCACGAACGAACTAAAGTAACCAACTAGCGGGAAGTCGCCTTACTCAGCCGTCCCCTTCACCCAAAGGTACAAGACCATTTGGTTATGCGCCGTATAGAATGCTCGATTTGTGCGAGAGATTATGTTAAACATTGTTGTTCCATTTATTACGCGTGTGTTTCGTAGCGATGCAGCGTACAAGTGTGCATGTGTTTTGCATCAGAATAAAACTTGTCGTCAACCCTCGGATAGAACTAAATAAATAAATATATTTTTCATTACTCATACTCTGAAAGTAGGTCTGAAGTTGCCTGAGGAGCGGGTTCAAAGTAATACATCTCAGCCCTAGGGAGAATCGCTTTCAAATGACAGCAGTCAAATTATATTTAAAAAAAACTAGTACTATTTTGACATTTCTATTGGACCATGTTCCAACTTTCTATACAGCCACTCAATTACAGCGCGATGTAAATTTGAAATAACATAAAGTTATGTAATAATTAAAGAATATATATTTTTAAATGACTTTATTATAATTATTACTGTCAACTATTTCTTTAAAATAACATAGATTTGGGCAAAATATTTACCATTTTTTCAATGATTGAAAAATAATGGCAGAATAGCTGGCCGGTCACAGAAAAAAAAACAAAATAGACGGGAAAGCGGCAATCCGATCTTCATTTGTTTTTTCGAGTTGTAGAGTCGTATAGCAGAGATTTGTATTAACACTCATTTTATGTTTTTGTTTTTACTTTCAGTGTATTCTTGATGAAAAGCACAGTGTTTCCGAGAGTTCAAGACTTATTTAGAGGTCCCTCGAAACCCCGTCTCGGGACTTAAATAAGTTACTTTCACCCCTAGGTTAACAATGTACTATTTTGGTATTAGTGCTTACTAGTTTAGCATGTACAAATACGTTCATGTTATCATTTTACAAGCTGAATAGAACACCAAAGTTCCTCTGAAGTCACAAAAGGGTGAAATGATTATGCCTGCGGCAGCTTTGGCTCCTGGCAGTCTCTGTTTATTTGGTTGCAGAAGTTTCGAAAATAAACAGCTCTCAAGCGCACGTGTTCTCTTCCTGCGTAGACAATAGGTGTCGCACCCCATCTTTCTTAATATCTGTATTTAATTGTTTTTGATGCAGTGAGGGGGGTGGATAAAGAAAGTTTTCTCTTTCTCTCTTGCTAGTTAACATAATTTTGCACAGAATCGAAATCGCAATGCCGACAAGAGAACTCACCCTTTTCACATGTATAAGTTCCATTTATTATGTATTTCGTATTTTCTGGGCAAGCGATAACATTGCTTAAATAATTGTGGCATTAATGCAAACTGTGCGCTTGGCTTATCCTTTGAAGTATTATTCCTCCGAATACGGGGTCGTGCCGTGTTCTCACATAATTTTCACAGATTACGATGTTTATTGAAGCGTTCACGCATACGTAATAGGTAATAAAGTTTAAAATAGGTTAGAAGTATTAAAATATTTCGTGTCGAATTCACGTGTTAGGCTGGCGGGAAACTCGGAACAATGCGGAAAGTTTTATTCGAAAGAGTTGGAGCACTCGAACGTAAGTATGAGGAGAGTCGACGATAGTTCGGGAGAGATAACCCGCATTTTATAGGGGAACTGCTAAGCAAGGCACATAAAAGACGTAACTTCAACCGTAAGTATTCGCAAAACTATTCAACATTACCCATGCCATACTTAGGTACCACGTAAGGCGTCCTTTTCACAATACACATAATATTGTGATGACTTCAAACTACATTTCTCATATTAGTATGCAAATACTAAGTGGTATTTAATTTTGTATACAAACAAACATGAATGATGGTAATGGATGAAAAACGATTTTTAAATAGTCGGTTTAAAATTTATTTTAATATGTACCTACCTAACTTTCTGAGTGTATACCTTGCCTACATAAATCTCTAATTAAACTACAGTGACGATGACATAGATAATCTGACTGACAATTAAACCTAGTCAAGCGACATTATCACACCTGATTCTTGAAAAAATATTATTACGTTGACCTCACACTTGACAGGGGACGATGGGGCGTGAAAGTAAAATAAGAAAATAAGCATCAAATCTCTACACGTTTCAGCACAGTTAATATAACTTTGTTTATGCGTAATCATAAACAACAGGCGCCTCCTTTTTGTTTGAGAGAAATTAAATTTGAGAGGCGGCGCGCGGCACCTGCCCCGATCACACGCGCCTGAACATCCCTTATATTAATCCAAATCGCGTTCAAGCTGGAAACGAATTTTCATATCCAAAACGGATATTATTAAAATCCATACGCTGCAAACATAATACCTGTTTGTTTTGTACGATACCAATTTGTACAAGCAAAAGATGAATTTGATACTTAATTAAAAAACATGCGACCGACCCAAATAATTACTAAATCCCTGCTCATTTAAAATAGAAACCTCACTGACATCATGCTCCAAATCAATTAGGTACAACCATTCACTGGGTACATTATACATATGTGTCTAATAATTTATTAGGGAGGCACAAAAAACTGATACAAAACATTACGATAAAAAATACAAAATACAAATACTACGTGTCAAAGAGACCGCCCCGGGTCTGACCTGGGCCAAAGGTACCGAAAACGTATACATATTGTAATTAGAAGTTAACATAGTTTATTTATATTTACACGTGACGATGGGTTTGATTTCCAAACTGACTTTTGGTCTTTAAATTACATTTCGAACTCGCTGCTGGCTGGCTGACTGGTTGGGTTCAGAATAATTCCCTAATCCATAAACACTTAATGCCCTAAACGCAAAATGTTCGTTGACTGTAACTTGAAAAAAAAACTAGTACCTATGTATAACGCACAGACCACCGGAAAAACCTCGCTACGCTCCCGCTCGCTACGTATATTAAATCTGTGGTTTAACGGCTGTTTTGTGAGAACAAAATTTTTGGAGTATCTTTTCCACTGTCGACATAATTGCAAGTCACCCGAATGACTGTGGCGCGTTGAAGCGCAGCAGACTGCAATGCGCTACCATTTGCATTCTCATTAGAATACTCGTCTTAACATCCTTCCCCGTTAATAAACCTGGCATTTTCGCATTTCCCCACAACAATACGCTTTCCCTGAGCTGAATTTGTAATGTTATTGGTCCACAAATTTATGGAGTTTAGGACCTGTGAAATACCTACTTTAAAGTGTAAGGAAGGGACTTTTTGTTCTACTAATAGAACTCTAGGTGGGTTAGTCCCTCTGCATTTTACCAATGTTGAATGTCATAGAGAAGTTTAAAAAATCCTTGTTAATGGCTCGATTTACAAAGTCTACTATACAAGTAAGTTTCGGGCTTATATTTTAAAGGTGTTTAAATACGGTAAAGCATACTTGCATAAGTTCATCGGCTTTTGCAACTTCGGAAGCTTTGCATAAACAATTGAAAGATAAACAAACAAGCACAAAGTAGCAACGAAGAAAAGAGGAAAGAGCGTGGCTTGTGTATAAGATATTTTTCACGGATTTGTCCCCAGTAATCCAACATTCCCGTCTCAAAGCGAAATAGCGGGAAAATGTTTTTAGCGAAAAAATCTAGTACAAATTGCCGCGTTCTAGAGTAGTTATTACCCCATTAGAGTGAGTGAGTGCGCTGCTACTGCTAAAGTAGTGGAGATTGAAGGAATAAATCTCACAAACTATTTTATATACTTACTGCAATGTGGAAACCGCAATGAATATTGTATTTTCTATCTTCCTCTCCTCCATTTTTGTATCGACTTACTGTGATAATGATAAGTAAGTACTTAGTATATAGTTAATCTTTTATTTCGGACATTATTAGTTTTTGACATATTTAGTTTGAAACAGATAGCTAAAAATATTAAGTTTCTTCAATCTAGTTGTTTCCGTGAAAAGGGTCTCAACTCAGCTCAGTGCTTATTCCTGCTAAAAAGGTAAGGTATCATCAATGTTCACAAGAAGCAAGTACATAAGTAAAGCAAGAAGTTAAATAATATTTTAATATTCTCAGTGAGACTGAAAATTTACAGCATTTTTATTCTAAAACTAGCTGTTGCCCGCGACTTCGTCCGCGTGGATTTTGGAAGTAGGAACGTATCTCTGCTATGTACAGACATCGTCTAGTTATAATTTTCCTATGGGAAAATCGCCAGATTTAAGTTACACCTTCAGGAACACAACTGTGAAAACTGTATCCAATTTGGTGAAGTAGTTTTTGTGTGATGCCGGAATAAACATAATATAGACAGACCGACAAAATTCAAATTTTTTTTGTTTTGGCTTCTATTGCTCATAACTAGTAGTTCCGTGAGAACAGTAGACCTCGCCAGCCCTTATAAACCAAACCTAAAAGAAACCAACAAAAGTCAACTTTGGAAACAGAAAAAGTACCTACTAAAGTGACAAAAATTAGCACTTTAAAGCTTAATATTTCGCAAACGGATCCCTGAATCGAAAAATGTTTATCACACACCCGCGATATTTTTGAAAGACCCATCCAACGATACCCCACACCATGGATATCACGCGGAAAAAAATAATTTTCCATTTTACGTATGCAGTTCTATGAACATAATTTATTTTTTCAACTTTCTTAAGTCGATCCACTATTACTCAAAAACTAATAGAACCTACTTAGCCGTAATAGTTTTCCTTGTAACTACGTTATATATGCTACTGCCATGAATTTTTTCACATTTCCAGAAGCAACCGTTTAGCTGGCAGGGGGGGGGGACACGTGACTCTAACAAAAATTACCGCTTTAAAGCTTAATATTTCGCCAACGGATCCCTAAATCGAAAAAATGGTATTCACACACCAGCAATATTTTTGAAAGACCTATCCAACGATATCCCACACTATGGGATTCACAAGAAAAAAAAAGTTCACTCCCACTTTGCGAGTATGGTAGGTACTCTAAAAAAAATGTTTTTCAAAATTTTATTCTACTCATTTTGTAGGTTTAATTAATTTATACATATGCCAAATTTTCGTCAAAATCGGTTGAAAAATGCGACCTGTAGAGAATTACAGACAGACAGACAGACAGACAGCCGGACAAGAGCATTTTTGGTCAGTCTCGAAACGTAGACGCTTCGCTCGCGTCGCTCGCTCGGTCAATAAGACTTCTCATATCATTTTTTTATTAAATATCTCCTTATGTCTAAGATATCGTCTTGTTACGTTACATGATTTATCTGTAAATGACGATAACTGTTTTCGCTGTTATCCGATTTCAATGAAACAAAGCCTATAAGTTGCTCCAAACTATGCTGAATCTACCTGTGAAAACCGCAAGAAAATCCGTTCAGTGGTTTCGGAGATCATCGATTACATACAGACAGACAGACAGAGTTACTCTTTTTCTATCGCCCACAGTCATTTTTTTATAAAATTAATCAAAGTACAGACACACGATTTCTACTGCTTTATTAGTATAGATTTGTAGGTACCTACTTATCAAAAGTTGGACTTTTATGGAATTAATTGTAGGTAATAAACACGGTATTGTGCGCAAAGTAATTATTATTAGTATTAAAAAATTATTTAAAACCAAAATGTAGTAAGTACCTACTTTCAATGACATCAACGGCCAACGCCATTGCATTTATCGTTTACACCGCAAAGTTTAAGCTTACCGTTTATTTAGGCATCCCTGTTGTTGTTGGCCAAATGCCAAATTCTATTACATAATTTCCGAGCTTACAAGGTGTCCCTACTTTAGCACACTATTTGTTTCAGTTACAAATTTTAATTACATTAGTCTGGGAAACAAATTTATCATCAACAAATTAATAACCTTGCTTACCTACTAACAGTAATAATTTACAAAATTTTGTATTAGCGCCAAATTAAAATCTAGCCTGTCATTTTCTTTCAATACCATTTATTATTTAGTTAAATTGATTAGGTAATTACTCGTTTATTTAAATTATGATGAGTATATTACGTAATACCATACTTAGCTATGCCTACTTTAAAATATTCACATGTACTTAATATAGGTAAGTATAAATTTTTGAAAGCGAGCAATTTAGCCCGCATAGCGGGCTTACCAGCTTAATGGAACAGCTGACGGACGGAGCCTATTTTTGGTGCTGTAAATAGTTACAGCGCCAGTTTGGGATCCATACCTAATCAGTTTCACACGCTGCGAGACGCTCGCTGTTTATCTTGGGTTTTTTTTGCAATAAGTATATTCCTTCTATTTGAAATAATTGAAAAGATGTGCTCAACTACATAATTACTGCATAAAAAAATAATCACATTAAATTCTAATCCTAAAATGGCAATGCAAAACAGATATTGTTTAAATGTTTAAACAAAGTACCTATACGTACTCATTTCCAACCCTCACAGATCCGAACTTAATTTATAATTTACCGTTCTCCTGCACACAGCATTTATAATAGAGAAGTATTAACCCCATAGATCCGTGCATAATTCGTTGTTAGTGATTCATGAAGATAAAGTTTCCCTGTGGGAGCAAATATATAACATTCGAAGCACACTGGCTAGACCACACTCGTAGGTACCTACTTACTTACCACCTTTAGCAGATGTGCATACTTCCTACTAATCCTACTAATATAAAGGCAAAAGTTTGTAAGGATGTTTATGTTTGTGAGGATGGATGTTTGGATGTTTGTTATTTACTCTGTCACGCTGCAACGGCTGGATGGATTTTGATGAAACTCGGTACAGTGATTAGCATGTATCCTGGAATAACATATTAGGGTACTTTTTACCGCGATAAACTGTTCCCGCAGGAAAAACTTATTCCACGCGGGCGAAATCGCGGGCAACAGCACAAGTTTATGTATATTTGTGCTAGTATAACTTGTTTACCTATACATATTATGATCGCCTCGTTGGCTCATTGTCAGTAGCTTGGTCATTGGACTTGTTACTTGTACTTGTAACTTGTTAAATTCTAACTTTTATTAACCCTCTGGCTCGCAGGATTTAGAGCGCAGTACCTTTTAAACTCTGACGTCAGTTAGACATCTGAAATTGTCACATAAAAAAACTGTAATTTTGAAACGCTAACGCGATTTATATTAATTGGTCAAGAACTTAAACGAATAAGTAAAAGTTAAGACAATGTATGAAAATGTCAGGTGTCCGAGTGACTGCGAACTGAATAATATGACATATTGCTGGCTGATAGTCAAAGAGAGATGTTAGTAGTCATGAATGAAAAAAATTAGCTACGCGCGCGCGCCCACCAAAGAGATCCTAGCTCTATGGGTATAGTATAGCTGATTCTGATTAGATATCACTCACTGACGGATGACGTTTCGCAGTCTCTTGGTGACGTTTCGCTAAACGTCGCCCCGTTCTTTTATTTGACACCTGACTGCTTCCCGCCTCCCTCCCGCCCCCAGGCTTGAAAGGCATTCTCACTGCGTAATTGTTTCCGACTTTAGCCGCCGATAAACAACCTTGCTCGACAGGCTTTCTCGTGACATCAGCTAGTTACCTGTTGGTGCGAGATTCAACAAAGTGTTGCTATTTATGGATGGAAGAGCGGGGCGTTCGGGCACGGGTGATTTTAACACCTAATAGAAGACCTCAACCTAGATAAGGAATCACTTTATTGGTACTTAACCGAATAAACATTTTTAAAAAAACATATATTTTATCTAAGTATACATTTATATTAACACTTAAGACTGTTTAGATAAATATTAAATTATCAAATAGGTACTTACAGGTTTTAATAAAAGAACACAACAAAACAAGAGGATAAAGTAAACGTTAGAAAGAAGTTGTTTGTTTTGTCGATCGGGTAAACAACTTTCAACCCAAGTCTACATCTAACCTTCCATAATATCAAATTTATGCTTGTGTATTCGCCCATTCAACTAAGCAATAAAATTATATGGACTTTAAATTTAATCTATGGTCTCCAGTCGACTGAGTTCCTTGAGGAACATAAATAAAATTAATTAAGTTTGTATAGACCGCTGTAAGATGAATTTATTAGACTTATTGTTTCGGAGATTTATGATAATAGAGCCCTTGGAAACAACAATTTATGAAAATATTGATAATAAACCACTTTTACTGGTGAAATTTAATTTAATGTACAATTTTATTTGAAAACAAACAAAGAATAGCCTATGGTGATGATCGGACGCGGAATCTCTTAACTTACTATTACTTACCTCTCGTAGGATAAAACATGATTAAAACGATATCCGCAAATACCGCCACATCAATAAACAAAATTTCCTAGACGTGAGGTAATATAAAAATGACGATTTAGGTACAATACCTATGCAATTAAAACACAAATAATATATAGGCCATACAATCCTTAGAACATGGTGTGTAGATAGGTATCGGTGGAATTTCCATTTAACATTTCCTTCCCCGCGCATTCCTATCGCTGCGTTCCCAAATTCATCGAAGCATTAACTGGAAACAGGCAATATTGTTCGCTCGACGCACTCTCCATTCGAAATCAGGCGACCTGATGTGACCGACATAATAGTGATTATATTCTCTTAATCTTCGATTACATATTCGAGAAGGATTAGGCTGGGCTGGGCAGCATTTACAAAGTTACGTCATATCTTTTCGTCGCATACTACCAAGAAGTTTCAAACCTCTTTGGTCGCGCGCGCGCTCTACTGTGGAGATCGCATCTTGCATATTTAGTATGGGAAACGAAGAAAAATTCGGTGTCAATTTCAGGGGGGGGGTGCGGACAAAGGAAGCGGATTAGCGGGAGGAGATTGCTAATACAAATTTAATGATTATAAGAGTTTAAAAATGAGAATGTGTGAGTGAGTGTCAATTTTGATATACATTTGACACGATTTTGGCACCCCCTAAAATGCTTTTGTTACTCATCCATATGTGAGTGGCAAAGTTTTTTGATTCAAGCATACTACCAGGAATATTCGAATTCGCGAGCACCCACCAAAGAGATCCTGTCTCTATAAGCATACTACACACAATGCTTGAAGACAACAGTCTTTTCTATCAGTGTGACCGTCTTACTATCAAGACAATGCTATGTATATCTCGTTTAAAGGTGTTCACATTGATAAATTATCCCTGACAGAAGGCAGGTTGATACCCAAAAGTTGCTCTATATTCCTCAAATAAATCATATTGCACGTGTCCTTACTTATACTTTTCCCAGAGCGGCCAATCGCGCCGTGAGCCATTGTACGAACTGGAAATATATTTCGTTCTAACCATATATGATACCAAAGGAGGAAGACACGGTATATAGGTACTTACTCTCTAAAATTGCATAAACAAAAACTAAGCTTGTTGCATGACATACATACGTTAGGTTTAGGTTACATGAAATCAAAGTTGTTTCTACTTATAAATTTACAAACAATTATTTTCCACTAAAACAGTACGAGCGAACATAAATACATACAATCAAGCCGTTGCTCGTGCTCGACTGGAGTATTGGTACTTGGTTTTGTGTTATCAATTTCAGTAAGCGAGTAACGTATCTGCCTCATTAGTTTCATCTAAGGTTTCATCTAAATAAGAAGGTGGAGTCGTAAGTCAGCGATGTGCGGCCGTGCCTGAATCCCATTCCGGACGATTGATGCGAGCATCGGCCCTCCCCGTCGGACCCACAATTAGTCCGGCCCACTTAATAGCTCCAAATGTTTCTTCAAAACAGCCAATAAAACGATTAGCCTTACTTCACCCGGGATGTGATCGCAGTTCAAACAAGAACTCTCCCTTAAACAAGGGCTGTTTACTTAAAATTTATATCATACCTCAAGAGTGTGGTGGTACGCTCATGTAAATTAGGACATTAGCTAAAAGCCTCCATATTATTAATTTCCAACGGTCATCTTGCATAAGTTGGAAGTGATAGGACGTGGGAAATCTGTCCCCGACCAAAAGTAATAAGAAAAAGGAATATAAACGTGAGTCAAAACGTTCGCTCTTGTAGGGTAATGATTTTTTCGTGGTATTGTAATACCTTTATATATCACATCTGAATTTAAAGTTATCTATTATTTTTCCCCTTTTATTTTTATCATATTTTTTAGTATCTACGTCTTATATATAAAAGTAGGTACTTCACAAGAACAATAGCGTGTATAACTATATACGATTATACATACCTACTTATAAAAGAAAGAATAATAAAATGATGGAAACTACCTACTTATAAAAATACGGTAAAAATCGCGAATGACGGACAGCAGCCTGGTGTCGGTTGTCCCAGAATCCTATTGTGCCGATATTCAAAAAAGAGGTCTCTCCACGACCGAAGTGTTCAACCGTGGCTAGAGATTGCTATGGACGCTTTTCACTGTCTCCAGTGGAGCGCGAAAACACCAGCGATAGCGTGCAAACCCCCCCCCCCTCTCCCCACTCCTCCCTCCTCCCCTACGTAAGCGATACAGCCCCTGTATTCCAATAGACACGTAGGTAGGTAGGTACCCTTTGTATTTGCATGTACCCCACGTAGCTGTCATAAATTTCATTGAGCTCAATATATTTGCGCAATACCGTATTGAAAACATCAAAATACAATCCAGGTGGTAAATGATGTTGAGCGCTTTGGTACCCATCCACCATTAACAATATGCGATATGCAAATGCTCAGTGTCGTATCACTTATTTTTATTCTTTGCTATCGCTGATAGACTATCAGTAGTGGGTGGGTACTTATACGGCTATAACGCCGAAAATACAACTAACGGAGATAGGCTGCACCAGTAACTATATTGTTCTACTTGATAAATACCTTTTTCACCTCACAAGCTCGGAAGGGTATACTTTCTCATTCGAAATCTGTGTGGAAAACTGCACCTGGAAAAAAAAACTTTTTAAAACTTTTCTTCTAATTTGTAGAAGGTGGACATTTAAAGAAGTGGTCAATTCTAATTGTGGTTATTATTATTTGTGGTTCTAAACCTCCAAAAGGATTCAATTCAGCAATTCAGTTATTTTGTGTCTCGTACCTTGAAACCCTCGCTATGCTCAGGATTCTATCTATGAACCACGAGCGAAGCGAGTAGCACCCTTCGCTTGCTCAGTTTTCAATACTAGTACTCGCACAAAATAACCAACTTTGCAGCCTTGCATAACAAATAACTATTAATTTGCGTGTCACATAAAGTATTGGTTGATAAGTGGGTGGTACCTTTCCATACGAAAACGTCCAACATGCTTTCTTTATTATTCAGACTATATAAATTAGTACTCTTCGGGCACATAAGACTTGCTGTTTGAGAAAGGCGGAAACACAATCTGCTTAGCATCTCTCTCTATGTAGCTATATAGCTAGCAGCAGCTGCATAGCCTTTCACAGATGCTGGTACAACTAATTAAATTAATGAGTGCCTTTCTTTCACCTACTACTAAAGGTTGTGTGAAAGAGATTCTTAGGTGATAAGTACGCTTATGTACAGGATGTCATTTCTATTTCTTGAATCGTAATTTTTTATAAAATAAAATGTGTTTAAATAGTATGTACTACCGCTTCTACGTAAGTCGTAGCACTGTGCTACGCGCAATGTTTTCGATCAAAACAGCTACAATACAAAATTCCTGTGATGTGTTACATAGACCTTTTATTAGTATCTACTAAGTAACTTTTTACTTACTTACACCTTCTTATGGGTAATTTTAAAATAAAGTTTATAATATAAAAAAAAAAATATGTTAAATAAAGTTTTCGTTTAGTTAGGTGTTCAAAAAACTTTTGAGACCTTTAAAAAAATAAATAGCTAAATGTTTACTGTATTTATCCCTATCAATTTTTTATAATTTTGAAAGCGAAACCGCATAAAATTCAATTCTATCAGGGTCTTAGTCTGTCTAATCTAAATGTGTAACAAAACCACAACATACTCCATCCTAAATTCTCTAACCATTATTAAACTATGTAGGTGTTTAAAATATAGCTTTAAGGTGGACCAACGGCCCTCCAGTTATTCTCTCGTTCATTAATATTAACAGGGGATGTTGCAAAATATTCTCTCAGCTCCAACACAAGTTGCCTTTGACCTACAATCTGGGTAAAACAGAATTTCATCGAAAATTTTGCCTTTAGCAGTACAAACCCGCTCGCAGTACGTATAACGTTTCGTTGAAAAAAAAAGTCTGCGAACAAAGTAACACAACGTGTGGATCATCAATTTAGTTTTCCTGAATATATTTTTCTCCTAAAATAAAATACCCGTAGGTCTAGAAATAAGTACCTAATTACAAAGGAAGCTTTTGGTCCCGAATTGGTGGTTCTAGAGCTGGTGCTGAGCACAACCCCGCCATTCATACGCCACGTACGCCATTTAAAAGGAAAAAAAATGTAGAGCAGAGTGGAGTGATGACGCGACAAATTAAATTTTACTTAGCAGTCTCCCGATTTGTTTAGGTTGAACGACGTGATTAATATAGTAGAAGGAAGGACTGAAATAGGAGCGCTGTGCTGGTTATAATCAAGTAACTGTCAATTTGGTTGCGATTCCATGACGAAGATTTATCGAGGAAAGGCCGGTATCAGCAGTAAATTATTTACCGCCCGTCGATTTCGTCCGCCCAAAAGATTAATGTAGGTGCAAGGAAGATCCTGGTATTTGATTTCAGACGATGAAACTTCACGACAATGACAATAACATTTAATATCCATGTCGTTATCGCTACGTAATTCCTTATGTGTGATATCGTCAGATTTTATTAAAATGACGCGAGCATAAATTCTGCGTGATCGTAAAAGCCCCGTGATATACGTACGTACGTTATTGAGCTCGAATAATTTGGAGTTTAAACTAACCTAGTTAGGGATTGACGAATTTCAGCCATTATCGGAGCGGAAGTTGCAGTCAGGTTGACAGGCTGCGGCGAGCCTCGCCTCGCCTCTGCGCCATTGGACATTTTAATTAGCTTCAGCCCCGTCACTGAAGTGACTGCAATCATCAACTACACTTTAAACAAATAAATCAATTAAGTACCTACCTACATAGTTACAAACAATTTTCAGTCAAACAAAGTCTAGTTAATTAGAAGACTCAGTTGCGAACTGAAATCAGATCCTTAGTAGGTATACTGATGAATGAACCGGGCGGTAACAACGGAAGTTCTTCCTCAATTCCAAAGTTAAAAATTGAATGGTTCACGGAACTAATTCGGAAAAATCCAGGCAAAGCTTCCACTGACAGCGGAGTTTCATTACAGATTAAAAAAGTTTAAAGTGCTTCCTACTATTTTCCTGTCTGTTTCCCGAGGTCGTGCTAGGTAAAGTGCAGAGTTACGTTCGTCGCACACTCATTTCCGCCTAGGCACTTCCTAGCACACAAAAGTGTTGGACTAGAACTGTTCTGTTTGTTGTGTAAGCAGAACGAAGTGATGTCGGGTGGGATTTGGAAATATCAAACTAAAATAAAGAGCCGGAGCCGTATGAGGCGTACCTACCTGCTTTTACGGGTCACCCCACCATTAATTTTATTGATGTTTGGCTACAAATATTCGTCATGCCGACTCCGTAATGCATGTTTGTTCGACTTAAAGCTCCCACACGGCTTGGTGATAAGGTCAAGACATATTCATCTCTGATGAATCATCAGAGATAAATAATTCATCCCATTCTTTCTGCTTTTTGTATGGGCTAACCGTTGATCGCCTTCGATAAGTGTCTTGCTTTTCGCAATCGGTGAGGCGCGAGTAAAGTTTCTTCGGCAAAATGAACCGGTACTGCTTATATAAGTTGTACCACAACTGGTAAGTAATCTATGACGCCAATGTTAAATTACGATGGTTTAAAAATGCTACTCCACAACATAATCAAATGAACAGCCTACATTCGTCCCAGTATGTAAATTAGATCCGTTTCCTCCCCAACGAGAATAATCTAGACCGGTTTAGGTGCATGCATGCGTTTTATTGCAAATAACTATGGAAATGTACTGAATGTGTCCCCCGCAGGACCGTCAGCATAATACAATTCTCACTGTTCTGTTCCTCAGATAAAAGATAGGCACATGAAATGCGACATCGGCGAATTGAATATGACAGTAAGCTTTCCAAGAGTAGAAAAGGAAAATGAATCTTGGAGAAACCAAATCCAGTAAAAGAAATATGGAGTCACTTGGTAGGTTTTTGGCCATAAGGCAATTGCTATTTCAACGTTGAATATAACAATTAAGCACCTACCTATCAAACATCTTTGAAATCAGTTTCAAACTCTTTTCAAACTAAGTACTGCGCTCAAAGTGAAGTTAAATAATAAGATCTTAAGCAACTTTATAATAGTTTAAGGAGTGATAATTTTAAAATGTTCAAATAGGCAGTTTAAATGCATGTCGAGCACGGCGGCGGCGGCGCCCGTAGTATACGTTATATCTCATGTTACGGCCCGCGGCTGCTCTCCCGAATGCACAGTTACTGCCCGTTAAAATGTAAATTTATATTACGAGCAATGTTCCGCAACGATCTCACCAGCAACTTCCCGGGATCCTGAAACTAAGATAATTAAAACCCCTGGCACGAACTAACTAACAAACTCTTGTGTTTATGCCACAATCTTGAAAAATGTTACAATAATTTAATATGTAACATTTAGTACTATTGTAACCACTGTAGCCAGCGGAACAAGCTAATTACAAATAAACCGAAAACCAACAGATGCTCATTTCATTACACAAAAATGTGGTCCAAGGTGGGAATGGAACTCACGACCACTGGCGTAGTGGGCAGGGTCACTACCAACAAGCCAACAGGTTAGCCTAAATCAACAACAATCAACTTTATTTCAACTTTACACTATACATTTGAATTCTGATACATCTGTTGGTATGTATATGATTTGGAAAAACTTATATCTATTACAGAAAAAGGCTTCGTCCCACTTCCCAAAATGACTATTCCCAAAAAAATTTAATATTTGTAAAATTATCATGTAGGTAAGTACTTACCTACCTTCTTTAATCAAGCATTTTGATTATTAAATAATTATTTAAATCTTCAGAAAAATAGCAAGCTGGGAATTGTGCCTAAATAACTGACACAGTAAAAACAGATTTCCGCCTAACAACCTCTAAATCGTGAACGCAGCACGAAACGCTCTCGCAGCTCGGATACAATAAAATCGAATTGCTGCAATTTTAAAGCCTTTCAGCAACCCTTGCGAAGCGACGGAAATCGGTTCCTGCACCTCCAATTTATTTACCGTAAAAGTTATAGTTACAAAAATGATATTGGTTTTACTACCATTTCCCGACTTGTTCCCCGTTCGACCCGATCGATGTTCTATAAAAAAAAACTTTTAAAAGAATTTAGGTGTAACTAAAGCAGAAAAAAACCCACATGATGAAGAGCTTATTGCCTATTTGCCCAATCCCAGCCCTAAACCCCAACTACTGCTAATTGCAATATACTTACTGTGGTTATTTTTAACAAAATTATATTCGTTATTTCCATTCTAAATTCTAGTCCAGCGAAAATATTGTTTCAATTGTAGATAAGCGACATTTATACTTGGCGACCCAGAATTCACTGCCTACTATCTGCCCAAATAGGTCTATCCCTGCTTATGACTTATAATTTGTTATTAACACTAAATTAATCATAAATCCCTCAAATAGTCCGGCTCTACGTTGAACGAAAGCCAACAAATATATATATAGTTGGTAAGTATAAGTGGGTAGATACTTTCTATATTAAAATTATTATCGCCCCTCAAAATTTCTAAGAAAACTTAATGTAGCAATTTAATTTTTTTTTGTAGTTTTACCTGGCAACTCAGTTATGTAAACTAAGGATCGGTCTCCAATAACAGCATGTGATAAAGTGAATCTTGATGTGACAGATCGGAGGCACTTGACAAGGGTCAGACTCCGAAATGTCACCTGGCAGTGTTCGATTTCGCTAAAGCGGACTAGGGACAACAAGTTTAATAGCTATACCTACATTACTAACCCCTATGCCCTTTCATACGTTTAATGGAATTGATGCTTTGATACGTATCGCGTATAGTTCTGTTACATAATTAAATCAGGTGTCACAAAAAATATATAGGTTACCTGCGAGGAAATAGCAATCTTACTATTCCAATAATGGGGAAGAAAGCAGCTCATTAGGTACTCCCGTAAAAAACTGTTTGTAAGTTGTAAATTTCAAATCAGTTCAGTGTAATGTGTAATAGAACCCAAAAAGTCTAGTGAAGCCTATATATCAAAAGATTTTTAATTTAAATTAATTTAAAATACTAGACGAAAATGCAGCAGATATTCCATTCTCTTTTTATTTAATTTTATAATTTCTCCGCAAGCGTAGTGGTCGTGGTCAGAGAAAGGCATTTTTACAATATCCTTTTTTAATGGACGGAATAAAGCAGAAAATTTAATTAAAACTCCAAATTGGCCGTTTAGATAATGGAGGCACAATCAGGCTGGCTCGCCCCGACTCAGATTATAAAATTATTGCTACTTAAATATTTCTTCGGAGACACTTTTCTTGAAAGAGTTTCGACCTAATGAATATTTAATTATCCAATAAGTACTTACTCGTACGAGTATTTTGTTCTCCACATGGAAATTCTCCGACATAGCAGCCGCAGGTTACAATTACCTATTATGTTTTACTAGCCGTTACCCCCGACTTCGCATGAAATAAGTTGGCTCTCCCGCGGGATGTTTTTTCCCATGGTAAAATTTCGTCTACCTATATTAAGTTTTATGACACCCTATATTATGTATGCAATGGTAATCTATTGAATAGGTCGAGCCGTGAAATGCGCCGTTTATTAAAAAATATATTCTCCAATTGATTTTGAGTCAATGAGAAGAGCAAAATGTCTAGAACTTATTCTACTTACTCCAAATTATGTAATAGACATATTGTGCGGTAGGGAAGGGACTCATGACGTCACTGATATATTGAGGCACTAATAAGCGTTGATATAGAGAACAACTAGAAGAGGTTTGATGTAAAACATTGATGTTTTGATATTTTACCGTTTCTAAATTGTTAAGAAGTAAATAGAGATCAGTTATCTATCACCTGACATTTGACATTTCGTGATGGTAATTTAGTAAGTATCGTCTGATATATTATATATTCTATATATTCGTCTAGTATATTTTGCTGTACGCCCTTGTTACGCCTTTGGGAACACCTTAAATAATTTACGACTTCAATTTAGCTCACATCAGACACTTTACATAACGAACATTTGAGATTAAGTACAGTACCTACGTAAATAATGAGACAGAAGAGTATTTTTTCATTAGAATTCGAAAACTAGCCACAGAAAGGTAACAAAAACCTAAATGTAAGAAAGAAGAAGAAAGAAAGAAAAGAAATTTATTGCCACACAAGTAGGTACTTACATGCAAAAAATAATAATAAAAACATGATATTGGTACACAAATAGAGTTAATTAAAACAAAACAAAAAAACCTTTAACATAAACCACAATAAAACATGTGTACCTACAAAAAAAAAAAAAAAAAGTACCTACCTAGAGATTGGCAAAAGGACAGGACTCAGCAATGCTGACACAGTCAGTGGGACTGACAGTGCAGCGCTGGTTTTCAGTCCTGCCCTTCTCCATGGGGTGTTGTGTTGGAGGGTAGTGGGAACGAGACTAGTAATATATATATATTGGTTATGTATATATAAAAAGGTTCTTATAGTGTTTGTGTGTGTATATACATATATATGTGTTTGCATATGAGATAAATGTAGAATGTACAAATGAAGCCCTTTATACAATAATTGATAATAAAGTAAACGCAATGACAACATGACATGGTCATATTTATGTATTTTTATTTATAGTAAAACTGAGATAAATAAAAATGAATATTGTTTAATTATATTGTGTTTCAAATAAAGTGTTTTATTTATTTGAAGCACATTTATAGTTTAGCTATTATTTTACCGGTTTATCTGCCGTCATGGTCAGCCAGCCATTGAGTTATCCTGTGGAGTCATCTAACAAATGTAAAGATTTTAAAGCGGCAATTTGTGACATAAACGCTAGACCACCGGGGTTCTTAAAACACTTTCCTAATGGGTGTATCGTTACGTCTGAAACAATATAAATCGGCAAGTAAACTAACAAGTCAACAATTGAACGAATAGAAAACGTAATGTTCTATAAGTACAATCAGAAATGGTCGTCAACACGTCTGCCAAGCGTGGCCATTATGGACAAAACTCCCCTTGAATCACGACCAAACGCCACGGCCCCCACCTCCCGGTAGCTCTATTATTGGCTACGGTAGCGGTCTAGGTAACGGTAAGGCGGGAGGTATTAAGAATCCTCGGGTTGGGACGCCCCACCATCAGGCTGACCGACGGCCTAAAGAAGGTGGCCGGAAGCGGCTGGATGCGGAGAGCGGAGGACCGGGTGTGGTGGTGTTCGTTGGGGAAGGCCTATGTCCAGCAGTGGACGCTAAAAAGCTGACATGATGATGAATCAGAAATCAAATTAAAGGTGTTACGGAAGTGACGTACAAGTTCTGAACAGACCCTCCATACGAGAAGGGAACAAAGAAGTAGATACCTATCAACTTCAAAATACGCCAAGCAAAGCAATGTTTATCAATTTTTGTATGAACTTCCACCTTAATTATCTTTAGTATAGTGATCAGTGAGGAAAGAGAAAGTACTTACTAACGGCCATTACGCAGGAGAACAAGTCAATATGACAGTGGTTGATCATGGGCCTATAGGAGTACCGTCCCATGCCGGGTCGCCATATTTGCGCGCACAGCGGCTCGTACGTGTCGATGCAATAAGTCGGGCATGTGTGGTTACAGGCCTGGTAGGCGCCGACTATGCTAAAATCATTTACCCGACGTCCACCACTAGTTTTCTTTATGTTGCATAATATATCAGGAATCTGGCGAAGTCCTATAAGCAACAACAGTAATTTGATGAAATAGCAAAATCAAAAACAGCTTATAAAATGTCCTCTGTCCCTGTGTCCCACCCAAGACACTATATCATTAATCTGTGCTGTGTAGTAGCCCCTATAGTGTAGTGTCATATTAGGTGTACAGTCAAAATACAACAAAATATCTACATTGATCCGTTAGAGGATCAATTCGTATGAAAACTTTTTTAGGGGAATTTTTGCATTGGAACTTTGTTGGAACTCGGTTCCCCGATTGTTTGATTTTGTTCCCTAAATATATTTTAATCCGGAACGTCACATCTAAAGTTCATCTTAACAAATATTATTTGCAGTAACGTCGCTAGAAAATCGGCATATACAGAAAATATATCAATGGGTGTGCCTGAGCAGCCTGACCACTGTTGAACGTAGAAACAAACCATGTCGATGCTCGTGGAATTCGCTGATGACTTTGATTGAATAAATGTTTTTGTATTACAGACCTTTATCCTTGAAAAACTGCATTTCGCATCTTGCTTTCTTCAAGTGACAACTATTTTGATATTTCCTGATAATTCTGATATCTTCCGAAGTCTTCAACAACCCACATACGGGATCAAATATGTAAGAACATTTTATACGACCGCAGTCCTCTCCAAATGCAAAGGATCTCAATGATGCTAGAGCAGGTAGTCTTTTATTATTACAATAATTATAAAATATCGGTCAAAAATAAAATGAACACTACTCTTGATAAATTATACTCACAAAGAATTATAATAATAGCAAAAGTTATAATTGAAATGAGCATCTTAAACTCTCATATTGAATTAAAATTCCAATCTTATTTATAAACATAGCTCATGAAGTGCAATTATTTACTGTGACGATTTGTTTTACGAGTATTTGTACCCTCCAGGTTATGGTTTAATTTTTAATTGAAGATTTGATTGAAAACATTGAATGAATCAAATGTAGAAACAGAATAATTAAACAGTAGAACAGTCTATAAACATGCAAAAATAGTTTGAAAATATATTATAAACTTATTAAACAATTATGTTTTACACGCTCATTGATAAAGCAGCTTATTGTGTATTTAACATGGACTTCAAAATTGCATGGCTATTTATAATAATGTACTGCGGAATAGTTTAGCCCTAGCGCTATCTTCTAGCGACACCACAGAAGGAAACATGCTAAGGAATAATATGTTTGCCAAATAAATTTCGCGTGGCGCCGCGTCGTTAGCGAAATGGTATTTACTCCGACTGGTAGAGTAGGAAATTATTCTATCGTGCGGGGTGAATAGCAGTGGGCAAAGGACGCGGCTGATTTATGACTAGACGTTTACTTTGAAGGGTGGGACATTAGTGGCGAGTGATTGCCGCCGATGCCGCCAGCTCACTCCGCCAGCCCAGCCTCGGAATCTTGTTTGCTTATCTATCCGATGGGTGACCAGGCCGATTCTGCGTTTACGCGGCCACTGATGAAATGTTGGGATCACTCTCGTAGATTGCCAAGATTTATATCTCACCCTTCTCCAACCTTATTCTGTTTAGCTTTTTCATGCCGTAGGTACTATTTAATCAAATATAATAGGTTACACGGAGTTAAGAAATTAATAAATGCGTTAGGTACTGTGTTTATCAATGTAGATGAAAGTAAGTACCTACTAAACACACCTTCCTAACAAATATCACGGCATATTACATAAAAGGTACGGTTTTCATTACCTATATTTAGGTTTGTATCCGTTCATTTTCTCCTCAGTCATAATTTATGACTCTTAAATAAATACTTGCTTATTATTTTAATTTATGTATTTTCATAAAGGCCATTAATACAACACGAACTACTTTTTCAGTTTATTGATCGCTACATTTTTTTCTACAATGTTGAATACCAAATTTTTTTATATTAGGTACATATATTCATAGGCTTACACCTTGTACCTATAAATTTTTTAAACGTGATGTACTAATTACGGTAAACTGTGTACAAAAAGGCGAAGTAGGAATATGCAGATGTAAGAATCTGAAATGAAAGAGAAGCAATTATGATACGTATCAATTTTCAACCACCAAAGATGTCGAAATAGTCACGACACTTTTGCCACAGCAATAGCGCATCAACTCTTAAACACATAAAGAAACCCTGATACTACCTGTTATCACTTTTCTCATACATACTTTAATATTATAATAACTAATAATAATAATAATAAATAAATATATTATTAAATGTTTTTCATATTTGTATGAAATGAATAAACACTCTGATGCCAATAGTATTATTTAGAAATATGTAATGCCGTATTTTAAGTTTAGTGAGAGAGTACTTGTATTGTAAGTACTTGATTTAAAGCTGTAACAGTAAAGCGATCCCTTTTAGACCACTCCCTTCAAGTGCACTAACTTTCTTTGTTTATAATATACATAAGTAGCTCCTCGGGCATTTTTTTATGTAATCATTCTCTATAATGGTGTGTGAATAAGAGTAGGTCTCAGTAAATTCTTTTTAACGCCATTAATCTTACCGATCTGTAAGTAGTCATCGTGATGTTGTGGAATTTCAGTGCAGTGAAATAAAGGGGTTTTTGTGACCTGCAATAAAATGACCGGTAAAATACAAAATGTAGCGAGAACCAACAATCCTGGATAGAATGTCCTGTATAAACCGTTTTTATAAAATGAATTTGTTCCTGTGATACAAAATTAAATTTCAAACAGCAAAAGGCTATACCTTTGAAGCAACAAAAGCAACGCCCGTCGGCAACGTAAGTTGCTTTTATACCATCCACTTTCATATGCGGCATCAGATACACCTATGCTCTGTGAAAATATAAAATATGAAAAGAGTTGTGTAATATTTCACGTATGGATAGGTACGACGACGACGGGCACAAAATAAATCATTGCTTTATTTTCTTTTCCCTGTGGACATGAGTTGGATACATTTTTGTAAATATTCAGAAGTTTATTATTGTTCACGTGGGCACGTAGGTAGTTGGGTTACAATGGAAGGGTCAGTGAGTACTTTTTTTTTCACTTTGCAGCGCCTTTGCATGGATTCGAGGGGTTTAAGTGGATCTATTCGTAGAAATTAAGCTAATGGCTTATTTATTAGGTACTTACATAATATTATGGACCTTTCCTACGCATATAGGTAATACTGTTGCAGCTACCTACGCAAATTGTTTTTGTTAAGAATTATAGGTATACTGGACCATAGTTTGATACTAGACTGACAAAAAACAGCAAAGAGATTATATTTATACCCACGAACAGATCTATTTTCAAACAAACTTGCTCGCAAAGTGTCTTAATGCACCGCGTTTAGGTTCACAATGCAACTTATAAAACACGCATGCTTTTTACTTTGCAATCCAGCCTCGAATGTAATGGCTATACTTAAAAGATACACAGGTATCCAGATAAGTATGTGTATTCTACTGTTTAAATGATAGTTATTCAAACTTACCGACCGATAAATTTCGTCAGCATACCAACAGATGATGCCTACTTGGGTTATAGCTGCACCAAGGAAAAATTTGTTACTCATTTCTATCCACGGCTCTAGAAGCTGAAAATTCACAAGTTGTTTTAGTAAGAAATCCCTTGTGATAAAACGCCATTCTAACCTAGTTAGCGTGAAATACAAGACCTTTACCAAAGAAAAGTGTGGGAACAATGTCTTCTACGAAAATACTCAAAATAACAGTACCAACATGATACAAGTGAGCTAAGTTGGTCATTACACTCGAGGCTGGAATGTAATGAAGCCAAGTAGTGTAAGACTGGAATACACATATTTTTCACTAGACAAGATAAAATATACTTCGCAAGTTATTAGAAATAAATACGTTTTTCACTACGTACTTTTTTTCATTCACAATATTAAAAATGTTGTAAGATATTTTTAGATTTCTATGGAAGTACTAGCTCAGTTTTTTTAAATGTACCTACATTTAACATTTAATGCAATAATATTCGATAAGTTGCCAAATGAATTACAAATATCTCACTTGTTTACTTTTGCTGTGAATAAATTTGCTACAAAAACACCTGCAGTTGGTTATTAACTACCCTTTTTACAAGAAAGTTTTACAAAAATGTGGCGGCATAGCTATGTAAGCGTTATTTCGTCCTAAAATAATGACACCCTCAAACCATTCGATGCAGCATTTTTAAAATTCCAACTATGAAAAAACAACCTACTTACGCCATTTTTACTAGGTACTTATAGCAATTTCATTTTCTCTCATATCTGTAAGTAGTACTCACCACAATATTGAAAGTAACGCAGCAGATATCGACGGAGCTCAATAGAACGTTGATAAGGTTCACCATGGAAAAGGCATCTTCTATTTCATTACTGTAACTAAAATAACACCACCATTTCAAAAACTTTTATAACAACTGAGTGATCCAGTAGGCAGCAACGTCGCCCGCGTGTGGTCGTCTTTTTGTGACGAAGATTATAATCAACTTTACATACCTATCTTACTAATCAAATGATGATTTTAATAAGTAATGTATTTAATGTCAACCTCCTTACAAAACCGTTTGAGAAAGTATATGAAAATATTAATTCAAATAATGATGATTATAGACACAACATACACTAAGTACATAATTATATGAGTACACACGATCGTGATACCTGATAAGCCTCTGATGTATTTGAATAATTGATATAATATCCTCATAAAAGTCGCCATTCTGCTCGTGCAGTGAAGACTGATCGTGTGAAATGGTCAAACTTCGAATCTTTACTTGCAGGAGACGCAACAGCATGCTGATGTGACTAGCCATTGTGATAAACAACAAATCTGAGCCAAGCGTTGTCCAGACGGCCACGAAACCTAAAAATAGGAAAAAAAGTTTTAAAAGCTTTCTTGTCCGTCTGTTTCTTTATTCGGTAGGTACTTGTAATCGATTTTCAACTAGGTATTGAGCTGTATTTAGACTTGAAACATTAAACATAGCCCAGATCTGCAATATTTAATCTCAAAGAGCAGAAAATAATATAATAATAATATAGGTATACCACATTTTTAAAACGGTAAAAAGCATAAAGTTATGTAGCTATGAAACTTGTAAGTATGGGTATGCAATAGAAACTATTGAATTGATAATAAAGGTAGTACGGACTCTACGGAGTCACAGAATACATCACGCGGCACCGTGTCAAGCCAAGTTCCAGCAAAAAAATAATAGGTAATACTACATGGAGTGTAGAGAATAGTTAATTAGTTGCCGTTGAGAAAACTCACACAACAGTTCATAATGCATCTTACAAGTATTTTCATAGCAAAATTATTTTAAGCCTTTCAGTCAGTTTTATTACCATGGTTGTAAATTAAAAATTAAAATATTGCACTCGGGTAAATAAGTTAAGTATATAAATACCACAGAACACCGGAAAAGCTCGGTTTTATTAAATCTGTGATAAATATCTATATATTAAAATTAATTAGGTATGATACCAAACTTCTGAAACAAAATTTTTTATATGTTTGACAACATGCACACAACGTGCTATTTAATAAACTGGTGAGTACAAAATATCCAAATAGCCGTCTCGCTTTGATCAGGTTTACCTCCAAATACTTCAAATAGATAGATGAACACGTGATTAATCGGCTTGGTTTTGTCCAGGGGGTACGTAGCTCGCCATATGAAGCCTATTTGCGCCGGCTCACCGCGACTAAGCCGATATAGACATAGCAATATCGGGGTCAAACTGAACATGCTGATACCGAATACGTTCCAAATCATGTACCCTGGAATATAACTTAATGGTAATGTAGCCTTCGAAACAAGATAACACCGAAACAAGAAGCTATATTCTTCAAATTATTGCTTTACCTACTCATGCTATGTATGTACCTATATAGGTACTTACCTATTTAAAAAATTAAATCAGGGAAGAAAAACCATATTATTTGTATTAGAGTTTATTTATTTGGATATTTTTTCTTCACAGATTTAAGGGTTTAAAGGTTCTAAAGGCTTAGAGATTTCGCTTTGTGCAATAATTATTTCAAGCCAACAAGTACGACCTGACGTCCGGTGAATTACTTACAAAATTGTCCAAGCCGTAAAGTGCGAAGCGTTATTCTTTTTATATATGCTTCTTGATCGGTAATATCAGCAGGCCAGATCTTAGCCAGGTCACTCACTAGCTGTCGGAAAATATGACGCTTGAACCAAATTGTCAACAATTTGCTACTGCCTGAAAATTTAATAAAATCAATTTGTGCCTTATATAATATAGTATGTCTAACTCTAATCAAAATGCTATATTATAGGTGACTAAAAATATTTCCGCCGTATTTCATAGTAACCACCTTCTATCTACTGATACTTTTTTCGGAAAAAGTATTTTTCATAGGTTATTCCCAACGAATCATATGATCCGTTCGGAGTTGCATCTGATCACACAAAAAGTTCCCATCGGATCACATGATTCGATGCAATAGCGGGTTGAAAGTAATACATCTCAGCCCTAGGGAGAATCGTTTTCAACTGACAGCTGTCAAATTATTAAAAAAAAACTAGTACTATTTTGACATTTCTATAGGACCATGTTCCAACTTTCTATACAGCCACTCGATTACAGCACGATGTAAAATTGAAATAACATAAAGTTAAGTAATAATTAGAGAATATATTTTTATAAGGACTTTATTATAATTATTACTATCAACTATTTCTTTCAATTATCAGATTTGGGCAAAATATTTACCATTTTTTCAATGATGGAAATGAAACATAATGGCAGAATAGCTGGCCGGCCACAGAATAGAACAGAAAAAAAAACAAAATAGACGGGAAAGCGGCAATCCGATCTTCATTTGTTTTTTCGAGTTGTAGAGTTTTGTTTATACTTCCGTATAGCAGACATTTGTATTAACATTCATTTTATATTTTTGTTTTTACTTTCATTATGAAAAGTACATTCGTAATGAAAAGCACAGTGTATCCCTCGTGTTCAAGACTTATTTAGAGTTCCTCGAACTATTGGCGCCCGCCTCGGGACTAAATAAGTTACTTTCACTCCTGGGGTAACAATGTACTATTATTACCTACCTATTTTTTGTCAAAAATTGAATCTTTGAATGACAACTAATGCCTAGAAAAAATTTGGATGGTGATTAAAAAATCACCTATAGGTATAATATAGGCGAGAAACTTACTCATAATCCCATATCCTATAATATGCAAACTGGCAACGAATTCCGCCACCGAATTTGAATTGATCAGCAATCCGGTAACGAAGACAAAATGGGCTTCAAGTAGGAATAGTAATGCTGCAGCAGATGCTATGAAGTACAAATACGTCATAAATTTGTCCAAAATAGTGCCAGGTAATTCATCTATGAAAGATATTGCCAGCCTACGAGTGCAGAAATTGCACAAACTCAAGGTGTCATTAACTTCTTTTTGAGCTGCTATCAATTGTGGTTCTTCCATTGTTACGAAAGAGAAAACTAAATGTGTGATAGGGTGTAAGAATGTTTTGCTTTTATATTAAGTATAGGTACTTCAATTTAAGTAAATGAATCTTTCATAAGAACGAGTTGAAAAAAGTTAACAAAGTCATTTACTTAATCAAATAATGGGTTACAACTTGTATAATACATACTTTCAATAAAACTTTGCCTAACTTTTTATTACGATACCGCCGCCCCTCTATATTTTAATTTGTTTCCACTATTCCATTTATTAGGAAGCGGGGGTAATTTTAGCGAAAAAACCATTTAATCCAGTAGGTAAGTATTTGTAAAACGCTTCATCATAAATCACTAAGAAATCACTCCCGTGCCATCACAACAAACAAACCCGAAACATAAATTCCATTTGAAGTACAGACGGAATAAAAGTGCTTCGTCAGCTTTCCAACATTATTTTCAATCTCAAAATGTTCCATATACGATGGTCGTGAAAGTAAACAGATTTTAAACGGTTTTAAATAAATAAATAAATAAAAATATGTCTAAAACGCAAAATGCCTAAAATTAATGTCTAAATTGTAGAATAATTCGTACTTTCATATATACATTTTGTACATTAGGTATATACCTAATGGTATATTTAAATATGCCCTCACTGCTGCAGCTTGTTTGAGCCGAGCTGATTATTCGAATTTCGGCCCAAATTGTGTCAATTGCAACGTCTGCAATCATTAAATCCAACGTGTAGGTATGTGAGCAACCAACAGCGCATAACTGATTCACAAAGCGTTTAATTTATTCCGAACAGGGTTGCGGCCACCAGTTTGGTCTCAATATAGGTGTCGTTATTATTATAAGAGTTTGATTAGGCGCGACAAAAATCCAAATAAACGCCACCTTATGCCATTACTCAGTACATTTGCCCTACTACAAAGAAAAAATCTGCAAAGCATTGCATTTTACTCTGAAATTTCCATAATTTCAGGTCAATGGTCAAAATATAGATTTCGAGTTATGAGACAGACTTATTATACAGACAGACAGGCGGACAAATATAATTTTATCTCGAAGTGAGTACTAATTTATAACTTATATAAGAAATAAAATAATAAACTATAAACTTACCTTACTACTGCTACTAAATTAATAAATGTAAATAATAATAATTATTATTAATAATAAAATGTTTGATTACGTGACCCGTGGTTAAATTAAAATACCCAAGCAAATTATAAATATTCCCGCCATAATAGAATTGAATAAAACTTTATTAAAACTTTTAAAAGTGTGACCCTATGTCATTGGAAACTGCACAATTAGCCAATACTTAGGTATGTAGATTGGTTAAATAACTGTCGAAATGTAAATTACAGTGCAATTGTAAATCCAATTAAGAGAGAGAGATGGAGAAGAGATGAGTTCGTTTCTAGAGTATCTATAAAAAAATGGTATAATTTATGGGGAAAGATGTTCGGCTGGCTTAAAAATTATAGTCAACAGATTTCTTTATTCTACTCTTTCATCGCACCTTTGATAAAATGCTACCTTGTCCTATTCAAACATAAAATTGGGTCACACGATTGGAAAGGGATGTGGGGAGGCATCAAACACCAAAGTAAAAAAGTTTGTTTCAATTTCCATCCCACATAATATTTCAATGGATCATTCATCATTTAGCCACATCAATTTATTAGCAAGCTCTCCTTTGAAGTTTGTGTAGCAGAATGGATCAAACTCAAAGAAAATGGATTCAATACATCATCATTAATGTTTGAAAAGTTATATTTATCAGAAATTAGAATGTATTTTTTTGAAATCATAAAATGTTAGAAGCTAAAATATAGCTACGCATTTATCCTGTTTTCATAATATTATGATCACCTGGGGTAATTAATTTTTACGAAACGAAGCAAACAAGTATAGTATTTATACAATAATATACTTAGGTACCCCTTGTAATTACTAAACTGTTAAATTGTAATCCCGAACAGTACCCCACCATGAGTTAACGCGTCGATACTCGCTAACGACTACTAGTGCTATCTCTTTTCGACTAATTACGAAAGACAGAGAGATATAGATATAGTTTTTACGTAGTCGCTAACGAGTATTAACGTCGAAAATTCATGGCAATTATAGTTACTAAAAATTTCTTTGGGTAGATTATTATACCCTGTAAAATAAAAACTACTACGGAACCCTAAACGATTATAAAATAAAAATAAACCATTAGAAAGAGAGAGAGAGTAGACCTGAGCCCCAGCAGTGGGGACATGATTTGAAACCTTAGAATCTTAGGAACTATCATGTAATCTGTGATCAATTGATCAGTGTAATTTCACATAAATGGACTTAACGTTTTTTAACCACTGTTTATCCGACTATTTATATTTTAGAATGAATTTCAGTCGGACACGTATCTAAACTTAACATGATTTAAATAGGTACCTACAGCAAGTTTGTTGTATGGGTGGGTCGCAAGTGTGCCGACGATGCCGACATAGGCAACTTGTGATAGAACTTAAACTGCACTTCGAGCACTTTCAAGTTTCACATATATATTAGTCACAAGTTACATATAACCCGTAACACCTGCCCCACGAAATAGCGTTGAACTTTAGATTGCATTTCATAACATATAGTTAAGTACGTCGTTAGGGTTTATTTTATCTACAGACGTGGTAAATCGAACGCTACATGGAGTAAGTATATTTGAAAAGCAAATTTTACTCAAACTCACTCAAATTCTTTGCCTGAACCTAATAAAACCAACGATAGCGACGGACTCTTTTGGCGGGAGAGAAGTGTCATGGTCGTCTCTTTTATCTTATTTTCTTAAATTATGTATTTTGCGGTTTTTAATGTGTAATAGTGATAGTATTTTACACAATAAATGCTTGTGCATATTGTGCGGGAAATTAAAATAAAAGCGTGTAACAACTCTTTCAGCTCGCGCCAAAATTTTCCATTGGAAATCTTCATTATAGTTACTATCGATTTAGTAAAGATAAGAAGCTTAGTGAATCGCCGACTAACTCTAGTCGTGCTCTGTTTGTGTAGAGGCCTTGCTGTAACCGCCGGTTTAAATAGATATAAGAAATGAGACTTTAAATTAAAACTAAGATATGGCTTAAAGGTCTCGTTACCAAGCCAAAACCTACTTTAAAAAAAAAAGATAGCGACGTCATTCGTCAAAAACTTGATTATTCTTCAATCGTAACTAAGGAAAGAAAATACAGCGATCAAATTATTCGCTTGCTTCGTAACTCAAACAAAGAAAAAAACCTTCGTTTGTAGCTGGTTACAAAACTCGGTTACAAAGACTAATATAAAATGATGCCATGGCTGACTTACTCAAACATGACTCATTCAAAGTTCTATAGACAAAACTTTGAATTTTGTATAGAGGTTCCCCAAACCGCTTATCAGAATTGTTAATCTCTATTCAGTCAGATTTAACTCTTATGTAGATTTAGGACTTTTCCAATTTAAAGTTTTATGAGCTCTGTTACATGGAATCCTCGTTCGATTTCATACCTTCATAACCGAATTCAATGTTTTATTTAATTTCATAAATGTGCCCGTATTTAATTTTTTCTCGATCCTCCGCCCTCCGCATTCAGCCTCTTCCGACCTCCTTCTATATATGTCGTCGGCCCACCTGCGCGTACCGATCTGCGGTTTCCACTCCAGGAGTCCCATTTTTGAATTGTTCTCCTCGCTTCGAGCGGTCGATATTACTAATTTTCCTTCGACATCCGATACAAAAAATCATGTAGAATCGACCGCTCGAAGCGAGGAGAGCGATTCAAAAATAGAGCTACACATCTTGTTTGCCCCAACTACCGGCGATTCTGCGACAGATGTGACTTGCTCACTGTCACTTCAGCTTGCTAATCCTTCAAACTACGACGGTGGTCTTAGTTATTCGTTAAATCTCCTGATTGCGGATGATATTCTTTAAACATCTCTCTCAACTGCTCGCTGAGCGACCTTAATCTTATAGATAAGCCCAATGTCACGTCAGTGCCCAATTTTCTGCGCCGTAGCTCATTCATGACGACAGGAATCAGGATGCGTTGATTATATAATGAATAGGCGACGAAAGACCTGATGCAGTTTTCAAAGTGCCCTTACCCTTCCGACTTGGATCTCCTGTCAGCTTCCCTATCGAAGTTGTCTTACATATGGATTCGCAATCTCAATTCAATTTTCTCGAGTCAACTGCATGGCATACAATATGGCAAGCAAACTATGTCACAAATCCCCCTCAAGCCGAGGTACGGCTGGCCTCACCTGTCGCAGGGATTATTCTGGTGGCGCATTTAGCCGGCTTTGCGGGATTATGCCACGCAAAAGTAAGAGCAGCTGCTCGTTTATCCACTGACAGATCTTTACTTTGTTTTACTTTTCAAGTCACGCGTCGCACTCGGCACCCTCTCAAGGTAACCGATGTCCTTGAAACCTTTCTTGAGTTCCTTACATAATATATTTGCACAGTAGGTATACTGTAGGTACTTATTATATGGCCCTATATCTGGTAAAAAGGTAGACGCATGGAAAACATACAAAAGGTACGCAATAAATCAACACAAAATTCAGCTAAGGGTTAAGGGCACAACTTTCGGCATCCGATTTCCTTCGGTTATCAGTGCAGAACCGTTCAAAAGATTGATTGAGTGCGTTGGTTTGGTTGGTAGTCACTGTGAGTATGTATAACCTTTTGATATACCTACATATAAGTAAAATAACAATAAGTTCATAGAATTGCACACAAGCTGAACTAGATTATTCTAGTTGTTGTTCGTTGTTGAACTAGACTACGGAACCCTACACTGCGCGTGGCCCGACACGCACTTGGCCGGTTTTATCATCTAAGTTGAAAATACTATTTTTCATCGAGAAATAAGTAATTTTGCAAAGGCTTATTGAATCTCCGGGGTTTGCACTACGTTGTATGCTTCTCGAGAGCTGGAAAATGTAGGAGTTCCGAGTTCCTTATCCGTTTACGTGGTGAAGACGTGGCACCGTTATTGAATTTTTAGACAATTGATACATTGTACTGATAACTGCACAGTTACGTACACTATTTAGCTGAAGTAATTTCTTAGATAGAACCATCGACCTACTAAGTACTGTAATGATTTGTAACCAATGGACTCTAGAATAACATTCTCGAAAAAGCTTCCTTAGCCCACATAAGTACCTACCTATACAATTATTTACTTTGTTCAGGGAAATCAACAGCATTACTACTATGCTAGCTGTTTCCCGCAGCCTGGCCCACGTTTATAGGTTTTTTCTGACTTTTTTGCTCGGCACCTGAGGGTCGAAGCGTGATGTTAAATAGCCCATAACCTTCGTCAAGAATTGGGCTATCAAATGCATAAGACTTTTTCAAATCCGACTGGAATGGTAGTGCCAGGGATTAGCGCGTTCAAAAAAAAACCTCTTAGTTATTGCAGTACTTAGACGTAGTAAAAATATTAGCCTAACATTCTACATTTTGTACATCTACATTTTAAAATAAATTTCCATTCAAATAGCTAATATATGTGAATTGCACCTGCCTGCACTGACCTTAGCGCAGCTCGGACGATATCTATCTTAATAAGGCCTGCTGCAGACTCGCCTGCCGAGAGCGCCGACGTCTCCACTTCAATTTGCGATTTTGCGGCCAGCACCACTTCACAGGCTGAATTCAATTACAGTACATGAATAAACATGCTTTTTACTACACTCTGCAGGAACTTTATTAAGCTAGACTTGTATAACTGGAATCGTTCCGATTCTATTTATATATTTCTATAATATGAACATAAGAATCTATTCAGAAAGGTCAACGGCTTTTTACCCTCAACATATTGATGATACCGTTTGTATGAAGAAAACAATGGCCCAAATGCTTCGAGCTTTATATATACGAGCGTGAACAAAAAAATTTAACACGAGAGCGAGCGTCGAAATTCTAAAGCAATCCATTATGTGAAGTAAAAGCAAATCCCATACCGAACGATGTGCAATAAATTCGGCTCGATGACAGATCTCGCGGGCCAACAGTTCCAGCTTTCGGCTTTTTAACGCTCTATGGGGATAAATTCAAACCCCAGAATGATTTATAACTAAAGGGATATTAAATAAAGGTCATGCCGGTAGACCTTAATCCATACGTAGTATAAAATTAAGTACGTAGGCGTCCCTATTGGATGTAAAACTCCCTAACTACATTTAAAGACTAAATGAAATTACACTCAGACGTGTTTTTAACGCGTTCGGTTCCTTAGGACTCGTAACTTCAAAATATCCCATTAATCCATAGCTGTGTACCATTGCCAAGAGATTGGCATAATGTACTCCTTTTACTATTAGGTATACCTAGATAAATTGGGAAAATAATATTGCATTCGTAGTTGTTTAGTGTCATAGAAATCACGAAGTTATCGATAACGAAACAAATAGGTAAGTGTGACGCTATACTATAAACGCAAGAATTTTTGCTGATTTATCTATTTGTTACCTAGATATATTTTATTCTGCGTCATAATTTTAAATGCTCGTACCAGTGATTAAAATTAAGTAAGATTAAACATCCTCACTAAAGGAAGGAACGTATGATAAATTAAAAGTTAAAACAAAAAGACAAGATAATAACTAAAGGTACAGTTACTAAGGTATATTTATATCTAAACGATGTCTTGTGTGAAGTGGGGAATGGTCAAAGGAACAATTTCTATTATGACTAGTAGTTCCGTGAGAACAGTAGACCTCGCCAGCCCATATAAACCAAACCTAAAAGAAACGAACAGAAGTCAACTTTGCAGTTGGAGATTCAGTACTAAAGTGACAAAAATTAGCACTATAAAGCTTAATATTTCGCAAACGGATCGATAAATCGAGAAATGTTTTCCACACACCCGCGATATTTTTGAAAGAACTATCCAACGATACCCAACTATGGAATTCACGCAAAAAAAAATCTTTCCCATTTTACGTATGCAGTTCTATGAACATAATTTAATTTTTCGACTTTCAAGTTAATCGACTATTACTCAAAAACTAATAGAACCTTCTTATCTGTTATAGTTTTCCTTTTAACTACGTTATATATGCTACTGCTGTGAATTTTTTCACATTTACAGAAGCAACCGTTTAGCTGGTAGGGGGGGGGGGGGACACGTGACTCTATCAAAAATTACCGCTTTAAAGCTTAATATTTCGCCAACGGATCCCTAAATCGAAAAAACGGGTTTCACACACCAGCAATGTTTTTGAAAGACCTATCCAACGATACCCCACACTATGGGATTCACAAGAAAAAAAAAGTTCACTCCCACTTTGCGAGTATGTTAGGTACTCTAAAAAAAATGTTTTTCAAAATTTGATTCTACTCATTTTGTTGGCTTAATTAATTTATACCCATGCCAAATTTTCGTCAAAATCGGTTGAAAAATGCGACCTGTAGAGAATTACAGACAGAAAGACAGAAGGACAGAAAGACAGAAGGACAGAAAGACAGAAGGACAGAAGGACAGACGGACAATAGCATTTTAGGCCAATCTCGAAACATAGACGCTTCGCTCGCGCGGTCAATAATAAATCACCATATATCCCTCGTGCCAACTGCGTTTACTTACAGGTCAGGGTAATAGAAGCGTTAGTAATATAGAAGCCTGCTCCACTCGCACGCTTACTTAAATCACTTAATTAAGTCACTAGCGAACTTCATGAAGCTGCACGGCGCCGTGTGGAATACCCACTTACTTACTTACTCCAGGTATGTACTCGCTCTATGCCTGTGGCGATGGCGGCGGCGCTCGCTCGCAGCGCCCAAGTGCTTGGAGTGCCCTAATAAAGCCTGCGCAACGCTCTCAAGTCGGCAGCTAATTTGCTCTACCAACGATAATATATAGGTACATAATTTAGTACATACTTTTTATTTACAGTATGAAGCCCTTTACATCAAAGCGGTGCGACGGCGAAAGCGACAAAACCGCGCGCACAGATTTGACGTTTTGATTTGACAGATTTGCGCAGACAGGCGTTGTGGAGCGGCGGCGGCGCATTGTATTCCTTTGTAGTGTATGAGAACCCCTACACAGTGCGGCGGCGGCGCGGCGCGATGCGAAGCGTTCTTCATACAAACCGCCGCCGCTAGCGGTATTCCTGTCTGAAGTGCTCCGCTTTTTATTCGCTTTCCGCAGATTCGCCGCCGCAACGCTTTCGCAACGCCACCGCGCTGTGTGTGTTACGCTTTAAGCGTGACTAAGTACAAAAATGTCCAACAGTTACCTACTTGTAAACAGGACTGATAATGATTTTCTACTGGTTTTAAATCACGGTTCAGTTTTTCCGACTTATTGATCATTTATATTGTCGTTTGCTCTAGTTCTGGAAACTCAAGAATCAGTCTACACCTTATGACTACCAAATGACATGCCCTGAAAGTTTTCTACAGCGTAGCGGAGCTGAGAAACTCAATTTATACTTTTATTGTGTCGCGCGAGCAACGTGACGGGTGACTTTTCATCAACTTTCAACTGAAGTCGACACTCAAATGCGTACTCCGCTCACCCAGCTTGGTGCTCAACAGTATTGTAGGCATACCTACTTGAGTATTGCACATTCAACCGTATATTTTCTTATTTTCTTGAACGAATGCCCCTACTGTCACACAGTGGCGTATACCAGAAATACTACAGACTTGCTACAGACCCAGTAAGTGATTGTGTAGGACATTGCACACATCATAATATCAATTAAATATTATAAGTCCACAACTTAAAAAAAAAACAGATTCAATATCGATATAAAATGCCATGTCGTCTCAGCCTGACCATTGGGTCATAACGAGTTACACGTGTCAAATTCGCTAACGAAGGCAATTTCTATAATAATTCTCGAGCACCAAGTCACACACACCTGAAAAATTGAAACAACGAGGAGGCTTGACGGAAAATTCTTTCAAATATAAATACATAACGAACGTTCAGATCTCGTAGGCAAGTATAATAAAATGATATCGCTTACAATTTTCAAGCGTGAATGAAATATAATAATTGTTAGATAGGAATCGCGACATCGATACATCATTTATTCTTATTTAAAAAGGAAATCGTTGCCTATTTTTTCTGTTTGACTTTACAGAAATGTTAAATTATTAAATTAAAGCCTCCTACAACGGCACGACTGTCTTTGTCGCATAGCGCACGTAAAGTATATATTTTTTATACTTAAATACAGGAAAACTTAATATACATAGATACGTTTGAAAAACATTTTGCTTTACCCTGTTTTGCTTTGTTCGGGTAAATAAAGGCAAAGAAACTATCTACAAGCAAAACTATAATATAATTACAAAAGATAATTGTACTTGTTCAAAAATATTTAATTTGAAATCTACACATTTGCAAAAGCCATGATAAATCTTAGAAAGTGTCGGTGAAAACTACTTGCATTTACTTTATGAACTTATTTGTATTTCCCTTTGTCGTGTCAGATTAAAAATATTTTAGAATATCTCACTCTACATTAAAACTTTGTAAAGAGTTTGCAACTTTGAAAGAAAGTTGAGTAGGCAGTAGTAGTGACATTTTAATTCCGCTGGGGTATTGACTCCCAGATCGACAAACAGCGTCAGTGAAGAAATAAAAAGAGAACCCTTTGATTTGCAAATATATTTTTTTACAAAACTTGCGTAAAAAATTATTATGTATTGTAAACTATATAAAAAACAGTTTCATGTGTTTCACTGTCTGTATAAGTTTTAAATTCTTCCTCTACGAGTGCCAGTTGAATTAGTCGCCGATCTCTTGATCTCGGCCCTCCCTTGGAGAGCCGGCCTCCTATTCAAATGTAGACAAATCCCCGACGGGCGGCGGCGAGCTACTCGCACAAAAGAAAATGGGTCGGGAATAAAAACTTTCCACAGTTCCATATGAATAGCAGTGCAACTGTCAATCAAGCCGAACCGAGCGTCATGTTCCAAAATTGTTATATTTCCAGGGAGTTTGTAGCAAGATTAAAATTTCGTCGTGCTATTGTTACGATATGCAATTTACCAGACGTTGCTGTCAGTTCTTTACCTACATTTTTTTATGAAAAATCATAAACATAAAAGACCCATCACAAGATCCCTACACTAGGCGAGCACGTCACTATCATTCTGACGCACCGTTCGCAGTTTCGCACAAGTTATAATCTGTGGAGCCATTCAAACGAAAGCTGCTCCCATGGGGCATTGCAGGATTCCGGAAGCTGCAAAAATCTTAAGGGAGGCCCTTAGGAGAACGATCGAGTGCCAGTCCCTTCAGAACGGCGTATCTATAGATTATGAGATATGTTTTAAGAGCTCGTGCCGATTTTTTATCGCGATAAGTCAAGATCACGTTCCAAGTTTTCTGAACAAATATGTGTTTTTTACTAAAATTCAATTCAATTACCAACTAACTAATACAAGTATTATGTACAAGATTATAATCTTATGAAAGATTAATGCATTGTTTAAGTATACTACTAAATGTCGAGAACGTAAGGTACCGCTATCAAGGAATAAATAAGGGATTTTGTTCACTGCTCCACTGTGCTGTTCACACGCAGTCACTTTTCGCAGAGATTGTAGAGTTTCGACAACATAGAAGGCTGTCAAATAAACGACGAGACGGGCTTAGATCGAGCGTTGCCGATCCATCGCCAGGCCACGCTTCACAGGAGTGATATTGAAAATCCTTCCTTCTATTACGTCATTATTGTGTACCTACAATGTTCAATTGAAATAAATTTCAATTTTTAAACTTTTCACCTTGTTCTGTTCTAGGTTCAGCATTTAAACCAAGGCACTCCAAAGTCAAAAGAAAATATATGTTTGTTTCTTCTTGAACTAGAATTGGACATGAATTAGAATCAAAGTGAAATTTTTTTACCTAGTTGATCAAAGTTTTGTTAAAGTTAAATTTACCTTCATTTTCTTTTAAAAACATATTGTAGATAAATAAAAGTCGTCAAAGTGTACACAACGTTCGAGTTCCGGCCGTATTTTTTTTTAGCTTAGACCAGTAGTTTCCGAGTTTTCCAGCGGACAGACAGACATTTATACGGACAAAATACCTTCGCTATAAGAGTATCGACGGAACCCTAAAAAGGTTATTTTAATAATCTTCCGCAAGCCGCCCAAGAAAGGTAAAATAAGAAGCCTACCATGTCAAAAAATAATGAACATTTAACTCAAGTAAATTAATGTAATGAAAGGAAGAGGAAGCAGACAAATCTAATTAGAAGAAAAATATCCTTGACGCCAGCTGAAAGTAGAAGTGTTTATCTAATTCAACCTTTTGGATGATGTTTCATGGAATGAATATGCCTAACCCACCAAATTAAAATGGTTTAGGCCCGCTAATAGTCGTTCTATTTGTATAGTATTAACCGCGTTTTTATTTTGTTCTCGTGTTCTTCGTTTTATTTCGCTATATATTTCGGTATTCTTATATAGGCTTGTATAAGAATACCGAAATATATATATACCTTATTTATCGTAAGGAAGGATCTTCCATTCTAAGTATTGTTAAAAGGTAATGGTAGGTTTATAGCTAAGTAGCCTACCTACCTATAGTATTGTACATTGTGAAACAAGCGAGTTAATTTGGGCATTTCATTTGCAATGCAGCTTAAATATTTATGTACTTCGTGTACCTACCTATTTACTTAATTAACACAAATTAATGTTAACGTGACAAAGATTAATATGTTCACCGCTTTTTTACACATCAAAACTGTTTGCTGAGATTTAAAAAACCTAAAGTACAAAGCACTAGCGCAGTAATGTAAAGTAAAAAGCACTGTGTTTGTAAGCTGCAGTATAAACTTTACGTGCAAGTGTGTTGAAAAAACATTACCTACTTTTAAAAACTACGTTATGTAAATAGCTTTCTTACTAATTCTCTTTCAAGTCACAGAATAATCATTTTATGTTGGATACTGAACTCTCTGACCAGTACCTAAAATACACATTTTCGTTGTCTTTGACAGACAAATTAGATTTTTACCATTGATTTCTTTTGTCACCCTCAACGGACATTTTGTTCCCCGCCCTCATTATCACTGGCATTTCCAATTGATTGAAGACAAGCCGAAGGAAAAACGAAATTTCAAAGTAATGCCCTAAAGTTTACAGATTGATCGAGTTTTATTTCAGTTAAAGTCAAAGCTTACGTTGTATATTTACGTTGTATATTTAACTAATTAAGAGATCAATATAGGTATCAAATCACATTAACAATAATCTAGGTATCTGGCAGACCGATAGAACCTGGATAAGACCGTCTACTTTGTAACGTCGACCGCACGACAGTCAAAACAAAACCTGTATTGGTCTCTAATAGTATTGAAACTCCCTAATAGGCTAGGTCAGTTCAAGGTTTTCCACTGACATGCGGTCGACTGTACAAAGAAACGCTCGTGTAAGTTTTATTCTTGAACTGGATCTATTTTGGTAACATTTTAGCTTTTGTATGGCATTCCGAGATTTTTTTTAACAACTGACATTGATAATGATAACATCGAGTGACAGTATGACAGTGAGATAATGAATGAGGGGTAACCCAGAGAGTTGTTAGTATACATAGAGTGCGCGTTAGCAAGTCTGAACTGTAAGCACGGGTCTGAACGGTCTCGAAATGTTCGGGTCGACGCTACTAGTCACAACACGTCAGTAGCGCTGATTGTTGCTCTCGCCATTTATTTAGATTTGGAGTAATCATGGTGAAATGTACAGTGCCAAGCTGTAAACACGATTCACGGAAAAGAACGATCTAGAAAAATCTATATAGAAGCGTCCATAGAACACCTGCTTACACTTGGCACAATGGGCAATGAGCGATGCGCGCGATCTATAGCTAGTATACTAACTATATGGGGGTAACCACACATAGGGAATTTAATTATTTGTTTTATTAGAAAATTAACGACAATTAAATTCAGCTAATTTTAACAGCTGAGTTAATAACGTAACGTATAATTTAATATACTATTTGTCATTAACTGAATCAAGTGTTTTGTATTACTAATATGAAGTCACCTGTATACTCACCTATTAAACCGAAACCGTCTAAAATGCTAACTTCAGCCTAAAATACAAACGCTTTCCCTAAATGCAGCATTTCTGTTTGAAGGGCTCTTAGATCGAATGTCTTCTCAAGGACATCTCACTTTTCATCCGACATTGGAAATTCGGTGGACTCGCCGCTTGCGATGCCATTTTCAAACAAGTAGGTTATAAATTGAATTTATGTGTCAGTTCATAATGTATTTGCTATTTAATTCTAATCTCTCCTAATTCTGTAACCCAATGATACATTACAAATTACAAGGCATTTTAATAAAGCGTGTGGCAAAAAAAATATAAAAAGTTTTTTGTTTGTGATAAAAATTTTGTTTCTGTGGTTTCTCCACTCACAAAAATGTGCTTTAAGCACTGCCGCAGATAGATAATAGTAACTACGTACTTTGCTATATGAAACTGCTTCATTGTACACTCGTAGTTGATGTATATTTGATGATATAGGCAATATAGGCACTTACTAACTTCCTAACAAAAATAATATTAGCTTATGAAGCCCTTTGTATGAAGGGCCATAGCTGAGACAGACCCTGATCGGTAAGATAAAGCACATCGCCCAACGGTGCGACGTGAACAGCAATATCGGAAAATAACAGTACAGTGTTCTGAGCAGATAACTAAAGTCATGGGTAAGCGAACTCAAGTTCCGCTATAATTGAAAATCTAATGCTGTGGATTTCGGTGAGAAATCCCCTAGTAAAGTGACAAATTAAATTAGAAGTAGGTAGTACCTAGTTATTATATTATCACCTGATTATCACGGAAAAAAAATCATTTATTTTATTATCATTTATCATGAAGCTAGGATCTTTTTGTAGGGCGCCCGCGCGAGTTGCTAAATTCGATCCTTCCTGATTAGGTATTAGTATTAATTAGGATTATTAAACCGTGTGTTTACAAAAGCTGAATATCAAACGAAATCAAAAACAAACTAATCAATACTATTACGTCTTTTAACTTCATGTATTGTCTACATAATACTGCTTCCTTCTTACTTCCTATGTGCAAGCGGTGCAGCTTTTTTTTTTAATTCTTGGTTATGGCTTCAATCGTATTTGCAAGCTATTAAAAATGTATTTACTGTCATGTCACTCACGTCAAAGAGTCATCATCGGTTTGTAATCTAATAGTATTTCAAGTATTTATTCGTGGTTTGCATAAAGATATTGGTTTAATTCATGTGCGTCAAAATATATAAATTGCCATCAAATGCCCCCGTTATTGTCTTACTATGCTTCCTTCATGTCAGCATCATAATCATAGTACTACTATAGTAATATTGACAATAATCATAGTACTTATAAGCGACGCTGCTCCCACGGAAGAGAGAGAAGCTGTTAGGCCTCGCGATTGGAGAACTATAGAATGTCTGGCAGAAGAGCATCCTTACATTGTGGCCCTGTTAAGAAATGACATGGAATACATATGTACCGGTACAATCATCAACAGGCGAACCGTGTTGACTTCAGGGAGCTGCGTCAAGCATGGGCCCAGTTACATCGCCGTGGGGACTGCGGTACTGCGCAGGAGTATCAACGTTTCCCACGTGTACAAAGTGGCGTACACCAAACTACACGGAGACTACATATTCCAAATGAAAGCGGGGGACCCCAACGTCACTCAAATGCACAGCAACATCGGCCTGGTGTACGTTGCCCGACCGATTTTAGAATTTTATTTTGAGAGCGCTGAGATTGGTAATTATTATGCTTCAGAGCTGAGAGAAAAGCATCTAACTGCAATAGGTTTTGGAAAGCTGAGGGGCTTGAACGTGACTGTGCTGCAGAAACAAGCGTATCACCAAACGCCATGTTCGAATCCTAAGTGGTATTATTGTGTGTGCGGATATGAATATTCTACGCGCGTCAGAACTTACGAGCAAAAATTTGGCGAAGGAGCGCCTGTACTGTTGGGTACGGAGGTAGTAGCTGTGGCAGCCAGCCCCTGCGGCGCTCTCCTGCTGCCAGTAACAACAATTAAATACAACATATTTACTGTGATTGGACCGTACTTGGCATGGATAGATAAGGGTCACTTGGATTCACAAATCAGATTTCGTGTTGAGAGTAGTAGCAGCGTCGTTCAGAAGCTATTCCCAAAATATATTTATATTTTGTTAATAGTTAGTAAATTACTTAATTCATAATTACATAATTGATTCTCTCACAAATAAGATCATAGTAATTATTTGTTTATTTGTGATTTAAACTTCTACAATACTTTCTAGCTGTGATGAAAACCAGCACAAAATTTATAGCTAATTTAATGATCGCAGGCTAATAGATATTAAAATACAATGTGGTCCAATAGCTTACGTTGCTTATATCAATTTTTATCGGCAGTCAGGAAATGGCATCACATTGCGTCACATGCTTGAAGCCTGAAAGTTAAAGTCCTGATGAAAAGGTAGCTACTGTTTAGTAATAACAATATAAAAGATACTCAAGTGATAACGAATCTACAAAAACATGTAATAAGTTCGATTTATTAGATGCATTTCTCAAACTCATTGTCCCACTTTTCATCGGACATTCGGTGTTTTTGACAATCAACATTAAAAGATTTAAATAATTCACCTGGAGGATAGGATAATATCCAGACAGGAACCAACTTACTATGCAAATTGTACAAAGTTATCTGGCCCTATTGGGAATCGAACCCACGGCGTCTGGAGCTCGAGTCTAACGACCAAGCCGCTACAAGGTCAACGAAGCGTTCACGAAAGGCGGAGGCGGGAACGAAATTAAATACTAAAGTAAGACCGCGTCTTTAAGTAAGCACATTAACAGAAAATTCTTGAAAACATGTTAATCCAATACCTCGACAATCTTCCGAAGGAAATTAGCGTACCTTACGAACCAAACCATAGAAATAGAACAGATACAGATACCTATCTCCTAGATATAAACCGAACCGAACACATTCCAACATTACTAGTCAAATGGATGTACCTAGATTATGATGTAAAGTTGTTGTTGACTAGATTCAGCATTTTGGTGCAATAAAGGTAAAACCAGTTGCAGTACCTAAAGGTATGTGTTTAGTATTCGAGATCATTTGTAACTTCACCCTTCATTATCTTCTCCTTACTTCTTTTACACTCGCTTGCGCCTTAACTTTGAAAATTAGGTCAACGCTGAAGTTCAACTGAAGAACGACAAAACAAACCTACAAATTAAGAAGTTAACTAGGTACTGTGTCTAATCGAAATGATATGTGAAATAACGAAAAACCTTTTTATAGCATTTCTAAAACATATTCTTTGTAGGTCTGCTAACCGCACGATGTTTATAATGTTGTAAATATAAATAATTACCTAATAAATAGCAAGTAGCTAATGAATTACATCGACATCTATCTGGACCGTCCAATACCATTTCAATGAGTTAACCTAACGATGTATAAATACAAATTAAAAATTATTTTTAAATAATCACACGGCAACCTTTAACCTTAGATATTTATTTTGCTCTTGCCTCAGTTGCCTTATCTCTAATCGCATTGGACGGTCGCTAGTGACTTGAAGTGACATACAAATAATAAAATGAATTTTGTCAGAGTGTTCGTGAGAACAATGAGTCAGACGACGAAATGGGAGCCCTTGAGCAGAGTAGGCATCATTGGAGTGCCGTTCGAGAAGGGCCAGAAGAAATATGGCGTGAGCGTAGCGCCGGCCGCGATGAGGGCGGCCGGGCTGGTCGAGCAACTACAAGAAATTGGTAATTTTTGTTGCATTCCAAATAAAATCTTCGCCTGCGTGGAATTAGTTATTTCTACAACAAGTGAGCAAAGTTGTTTCTTGATGCGAGTGCCGATTTTTATTCTAAATCTAATAATTTTTATATAATCCCTAATATTCTAAAAAAAATGAGAACTGATAGCGTCAGTGGCGTCGGGGATAAGACACGGCCTATCATATCGAAAGGTCCGATCCCCAGCTGGGCCATGTACCAATGGGTTTTTTCTCGAAACTTAAGTACATTTTACTGACTGCTCTTAAACGGTGAAGGAAAACATCGTGAGGAAACCTGCATACGCAGAAGAAGAAATTCTTAGGCGCATGTGAAACCCACCAACCCGCACTGGGCTAGCGTGGTGGACTATAGCCCGAACACCCTCGTTGAGAGGGTTCTGTCTTTTGGATTAAAATAAAAAAGTTATTTTACGCTTTTTAGTGCCTTTTTGTGGTTTTGAAGCCGGTTTAATTTTTTGTTAAAAAGTTTTTTATTTTTCCATTTTTAGTGTTAATGTATTTATAATAGTATTCGTTGCATCCCTAATAATCCCATAATTATAAAATTATAATAAACTATATAAAAAATTATATAAATATTAGAATAAACATAATTTTTTTTGTGCAATAAAGAGTATTGAATTGAATTTCAGCTTCTATATGCCTATAAAATAAAAATCACTTTTAGGTGGCAACTGGCTTAACATAGGATTTACGTCCGCTGCTTTAAGCACGAACTAAAACATGGTAGCAAATTAAACCTTAGAAGGGTGCGTGTAGGCAATGGTAATGCAGGCAAAGTATAAATTACATACCGAAAGGTAATTTATGCTCTTATGTATCTTGGAAAGACGCCAGCTGCACAAAAGGTGCACAGATAGTTAGCAAACGAAGCTTCGGCTGGCGTCGGGCTGAACAGCATGGTATTTATAACCTTCAAACTAGCTATACCACAGATTTATAAACTAAAGGTTTTTAGTTTAGTAATCCTTTAGTTTATAAATCTGTGAGCTATACCTACGCCATAAAGCAACACGGAGGGGAGTCGCCATACTCAGGCGTTCGTTCCCCTCTGCCAAAGGTAGGTACGATGTTGTACCGTTATGTGTAACTTACCTATATATTGTGTGTACCTTTTTCGAGATTTGAATGTCCACGGGCGAGGGTACCTACTACTAGTTCGATTTATTACGTGTTTCGCATGTGGCCTTTCTTGCTCTAAAAGCTATGCAATCAAATCAATAGCAAAACCGGTGGCAGATTTATTTAATATACTCGTATGTATTTGAAACATTCGTGCAATTTCCGAAAGTTATTGTCATAGTTTTATCACAGTCGTTTTTATGGATAGACAACATTGAAAGAATTATTGAGATCGGTTCTTTAGATACAAAGATTAGCTCTAACATCCAATCCAAACAAACTTTACCTCTTTATTATTAGTATAGATTGTTTGTAACTTGTTTAAAATCATAGAGATAGGATGTCTTTGGTGGCTGCTCGCGAACATTCCTACTTAAAATAGTTCGCGCGTTTTTCATTTGCTTGTTTTGTTTTTACATATGTACAGCTCGCACGTCCCCAGCCAACCGGCCAGTAACTTTTTTGATACAATATTTTTGTTCGATTTCTTTGATCGCTGAATACTTCATGTTCCTAATGCATAACTAACGCACAACAGAGTTAAGATAAGCGCGTCGCAAGCTACGGCCAAGTTCTACTTCCGCGGGATTATCTCTGTGTGCTAGTGTAGGTGAAAACCGCGGCGCATGTGTGCGTGCGTTTCAGAGCGCTTGTTCTGAGTTTCCAAACTTTCTGAGTTTCATTCGCTCTGTTACTGACTGCCCTCTATGTAAGTACCTACCTATCTTGAAGAAACGCAGAAAACGACCTATTTTCCTCGCCCCTTTATTGAAAAACCAATCATCTTTTCTCGCATGATGGGATTTAAAAAATCTCGCATCATTGACAGGCGGTCTCGACGTTAAGGACTACGGCGACGTGGACATTCCCTCGTGCGAGGAGGCGGTCTCCGTGGACAACATGGCGCATCTGCCACTAGTGTCGGCATGTAACAACAAACTATCGCAAAAGGTGTCGCAAGTGCTGAAAGACGGCCGGGTGGCTGTCACGATAGGCGGGGACCATTCTATTGGAGTGGGTAAGTTAGACATGTAAGATGTTGTCCTTACACAGGTTATATTTTAAAGTAAATTTACAAAATCCAATAGATGTACAACTACTGCCTTCCCTCGGTGAACAATGTACTCTTGATAAGTATGATAATCATTGCTATCTACCTAATACATGTTTGTCATCCCTCTCACTGTAAGACGTTTGCTGACTTATATAATCTGGTAACAGGCACAGTGGACGGACACTACAGTGTGAACGAGGATATGATCCTGATATGGGTGGACGCCCACGCAGACATTAACACGAACAAGACTTCGGACTCCGGGTCAGTGCACGGCATGCCAGTCGCACTCCTGGTCAAGGAGTTGGCCGACTATTGGCCTTACCTACCTACGATGGATTGGCAGGTGCCCAAGTAAGAGCCACCTATTCATTTTCATCTTAATTAGCCATGTCTATCTTACTGCGTGCTTTTTATATTGTATCATCTATACCTATTAGGGATCTGGCGAGTAAGAGCTGAACCAAAAGCTCTTAAATTATATCTATAGGTATCTTATATTTTCACTCTTAGTTAACTTTACGCAAACAATCATCTATATCTATACTACGTATAAAATTGTAACGGGAGTGTTTCTGTACTGTTGTCTGTAAAATTTCATGTGTCTGTCTGTTTGTACCCGCATCACGCTAAAACTACTGGTCCGATTTGAACCGTTTTTATTTTGTTTTAAAGCATGTGGTCTGACTTAAAATCTCGTGTACTTGGATTTTTAAATTCTAACCGTAAAGGGATGAAAACGGATATAAGGTGTGTATGGGAACAAAAATTTACAGATCAAATTTAGGTAGGTACATGCCGCGGGCAACAGTTGTAAGTAACATATATTAAACGATACTTTTTAATGCGAACGAAGGCGCGGGGCATAAGCTAGTTTTGAAATAAAAGTAGTGCGTGTTATATTATTTACTATGGATTGTGATCAATTATTTTCTAACTTGAGATCAAGTCATGTAAATAGGATTTTTCCTCATAGCTAGGTAAAAATGTGCCGAAATGGAACAAAGTTTATATAGGTGGTAAGAAGGGGCATTTTAGTTATTTATTATTTAAAAGTAAATGTTTTTGGGTTCGTAGGTTTTCCATTAAAAATCTCGGATATGTCGGCCTTCGTTCCGTAGACAAATACGAAAGGCTGGCTATACAAAAGTATGATGTTCCAGCATTTGCAATGGAGGATGTTGAAGAGTAAGTACGTAATAAGAACAATATCTGTCTACCAAACTACATGGCTACATTTTATTTCTGTTCTGTCGCTATCAAAATTAGGTAATAACTCTGATTACAGTTCGCTAAGGAGACAAATATCATATTATCTATAAGTATAAATACTACACAACTCGGAAGTGCACTCTTACTACTCCAATAATAGAGCTGACAGCAGCTCATTACTACCATTACAAATATGCGGCAGGTTTTGTATGAAAATCCATTACTGCTGTTATTTTATTATTTTTTCAACAACATCTCTCAATGACACCAAAACGGAGAGTTTGTACTTCAAAACTTCGAATTAGTTGTATTATTACTGGCACACGCTTTTTAACATGCGAGTTCCTTGGTTGAATAGAATTTGAGTAAAAAGCGCGCGCTACATAGTGAAAAATTCTTCAAATTTATTTTTATACAAAATTTTTGTGATATCTTCATTTTTATTTTGTAATGTTGAGTTTTCATTATCACAATTTTCTAAGCTCAGAATAGACTTGAATCCAGCTATACAACAATGAAAACAGTTCGAATTCAATCAGCGGTTTCCAAACCTTACCTCCTCCAGGAGAGCAGTAACAACGCGAAAAGCAATCTCACTTCTAATAATAGTAGTAGTGATAGTGATTATTTAGAGGCTCCATTTGCCAACGTACATAATAATGCATAGATATTCTGTTTTAGACATGGTATACAAAACTCCATAAAACACATACTAAAAGTGTTGGACCCATGCAACAACAAACCCATACACGTGAGCTTCGACATCGACTCCCTCGACGCCCTGGAAGCTCCGAGCACTGGCACCCCAGGTTTTTATAACTATACATACCTACATAATATATAATAATACTTTGTGACAGGGATAGAAACAATTTTAGTGCCATCAAATTCTAACTTTGTGCCTTCAGAATTAATACATACATACATAGGTACCTACCATATATTGGGGGGCGCAGGCGCCAAAGAGATCCTAGCTCCATGATATTTTGTTACTGCATACATCATTTGATGGTTTTCTTTTACCAGTACGAGGTGGCTTGACCCTACGCGAGGCCATTTGCCTGATGGAGATAATCTACGCGACCGGGCGTCTGCGAGCCGTCGACCTCGTGGAAATCAACCCCGCCATCGGCAACGACTCCGATAGACGACAGACCATCGAAGCGGGCGTCTGTGTGCTGCGAGCGGCCCTGGGTGCCTCTAGGCGAGGCACTGCCCCTAGCAATGTGTTGGATTTACCCGTCCAAACACATTATAACGACGACGGGACTGTTAAGCAGAAACAGGGCTAACTGATGCGCCGGCGGTAACGATCTAAAAATAATGGCACCTTTGTATTTGGTAACAAATAACCCTGAAGTGTTTAATCTTGCACTTAGGTATATTTATTAGTTTGTTTTGTACAATGAAAAACCGCTCTAATTAAAAATAGTTTCAAGGTGGTCTAACGTTAAAACACTAAAAATTTTTTTATTGTTATTTTTTTTTTGAAAAAAAAACCCGAAAGCCACAATCCAGCATAAATATGAGCCGAATTGGATACTCCTAGCGCCACTATGTCGTACTACGATAACGAACTATTTTCAGCAGACAGTTTTTCACTCCGCCTGTAAAATCTTGCGTTACAGCTGTTTTCACAAGGAAACAGCTCTGTCTACGCTATAATTGAAATTTCCTAATTTAAGAACACATTAAAAAAATTGTAATGAAACCGTGTATGTATTAGCTTCAGCTCTATTCTAATTAACTTATGTTAATTGGCGTGACAAAGTCATCCAGTTTTATAGTTTTCCAGTTTTGAATATTATGCAAGTTACTATGCTGTTACAGTATTGCAGTTAACATGATTGCAATTTTGGTAAGCCTTGCAAAGTTAATATCACTATAAGTTACCTATTTTTTCCTCTCTATACTAATAAATTAACATTAAATCCTATCCTTCTATTATAATAAAGGCAAAAGTTTGTAAGGATGTCTGTGACTTTGTGATTATGTTTGTATGTATTTGTTACTCTTTCACGCTGTATCGGCTAAACTGATTTTGATGAAACTTGGTAAAGTGATAGCTTATATCCTGGAATAACACAAAGGCAACTTTTTACCGCGGAAAACTGTTACCGCGGAAAAAAAACCTTTTCCACGCGGGCGAAGTGTTAATATTATATATGCGAAAAGGTGGATGTTTCATATTCATATAATCATATTGTTTATTTCTTTGTTGCTCAATGACGCAAAACGGCTGAACGGATTTTGATGAAACTTGGTACAGTGATTTAGGATACTTTTGTAACCTAGACGAGTAGCAGGTATACGCTAGTAATAAGTCTAAATAAATAATATCATTACAGATACTACTCGTTGCACTGACCAATGCTCTAGAACCAATAAATGAGAACAGCGCAGAAATAAAGAGCTTAATAGGAAAATATTTTAATAACGTACCGGATATTGATTCCAAATACGTGCTCAACGATGGATTATCTAAAGCAATATCCCATTACTTTAAAGGAAAAATAAACCCTTTCCCCCTGTACAAGATAAAACTAAAAATTGATAGAAATCCCGTGAAAATACCTTGGGAGTTGGGAGATCCAAATCGAAACAAGAACATTCCAAGTGGAAAAGGGAAAAAATTTAGAATTTTTAGAAAAAAGAGATTTTTAGAGAAAATCTAATCAATAAAAGTGATGAATTATTTTTCATATGGTTTTATTTAATACTTTTCAATTAATTGAAACTTTTTAACATGACTTCGTTTTCTATTTACATGTCAACAAGTGATACGAGTGTCTGATTAATAGTGAATAGATTATGAGTGTAAGTTCTTAAAAACTATTAATTTACCCTTTATCATAGTGTACTTACACATTAGGTCGTACAGTTACATTTTTCAGGTCGAATTTATGCCATTTTTGCAGTGGTCCGTATTATATTAATTTAATATTGCTTCTAGATTAGTCTTCATTTTACTATAAATGCACGTTCCTATCATTGTTTTACGACTAATAATTTTTACTTGTTCTACATTTAAAGTAAGTACTTGTATTGTAATTAAGATTTTATTAAATAGAAAATCATATTTTCAAGCTAATAACGGCACCAATATCTGTTTATTATGTACAGTAACAATCTCCACGTAAAGTTTATCGAAAGCAACTGGCAGCGTTTGCACTGAAACTACTTTGAGGCACATAATATGACACCATCTATTTGGTTCTATAGTGACAATCATATCATAACAATCAAAATACCATAGTTTTAGAAATGTATTTAAAACGTAGTGATTATTCTCTTTGTGCATTTCATCCTTCCCGGACGTCAAGATTTAATATTATCTTTCACGATATGATAAAATATCATAAATCGGTACAAGTATTGATACGCGATGTCTTAATATCGTTTTACATATTTACAAAATATAGCCAATTAAAAATTACATCAATTCCTTCTCAGACCATTACATGGGGTTATTTCTGTTGGTATTTTTATGAGCTCAAAATCTCAACGGTACTGGAATACATGGTACAGTAAATAAAATAATCACTCACCGATTCATAGGTCCTGCCGCCTCCTGACAATCTTGGGCATAAAATAGAGAATTTAGAAAGCATTTAACTTCGTTTTTTAAGAAACAATTTATTATACATCTAAAGTTACTATGGCAAAAACTATAGAAAACTTCTAAAAGTTTACTTGTGGTCGGTAATGTTTCTGGAACTTGTTGGCTTTTAATGAGAGCTTCATTTGCCACTTCGCCTGCACACGTTTCATGAAATGGATGTCGCGCGCTTTCCTGCAAAAAAAAGTATATAACTGATAACTTAAATATACAGTGTGCACAAACAAAAAGCATATATTAATTTTAAAAATTAGAGAATTTTTGTTAGTTTTTACCATATTTATTATTATTTCTCTATGTAAATAAAAGGGCGAATAGGTACAAAGGTACAAAATTATTTTATTGCATGTAAGTACACTGGGTACATTTATACAACGTCAATTTTTTATCTACCACCGCCTCCAAGGTGTTATATAGAGCTGGGAAGAAGAAGCGGCGCAACAAACTTCCGCAACACATCTTTTAAAATCAAGTTTGTACATAACATTATTTTGTAAAGATTGTGCGAGGCTGAAGTAACATTAACACCAGGCATCTTTGTCATTTAGATAATCGACTGTCCTATAATAAGCTTTCTTATAAAGTTGTTGTTTAATGTAGGTCTTAAATTTTCTGTCATTCATATTTAAGATTTCTTCTGGTAGTTTGTTGTAGAAGCGTATACATTGCCCCGTGAATGATTTACTGACCTTACTAAGCCTTAACTGTGGTGGTACAAGTTTGTTTTTGTTTCTTGTAACATAAGCTGTGTTTATGTCACAGTGCCTCAAAAAGAGAGATATGTTTGCGGACATACAAAATATTCTCAAAAATGTATTGACTGGCAACGGTTAATTGACCGAGCGAGCGAAGCGAGCGAAGCGTCTACGTTTCGAGACTGGCCAAAAATGCTCTTGTCCGGCTGTCTGTCTGTCTGTCTGTAATTCTCTACAGGTCGCATTTTTCAACCGATTTTGACGAAAATTTGGCATATGTATAAATTAATTAAACCTACAAAATGAGTAGAATAAAATTTTGAAAAACATTTTTTTTAGAGTACCTACCATACTCGCAAAGTGGGAGTGAACTTTTTTTTTCTTGTGAATCCCATAGTGTGGGATATCGTTGGATAGGTCTTTCAAAAACATTGCTGGTGTGTGAATACCATTTTTTCGATTTAGGGATCCGTTGGCGAAATATTAAGCTTTAAAGCGGTAATTTTTTTAGAGTCACGTGTCCCCCCCCCCTGCCAGCTAAACGGTTGCTTCTGGAAATGTGAAAAAATTCATGGCAGTAGCATATATAACGTAGTTACAAGGAAAACTATTACGGCTAAGTAGGTTCTATTAGTTTTTGAGTAATAGTGGATCGACTTAAGAAAGTTGAAAAAATAAATTATGTTCATAGAACTGCATACGTAAAATGGAAAATTATTTTTTTCCGCGTGATATCCATGGTGTGGGGTATCGTTGGATGGGTCTTTCAAAAATATCGCGGGTGTGTGATAAACATTTTTCGATTCAGGGATCCGTTTGCGAAATATTAAGCTTTAAAGTGCTAATTTTTGTCACTTTAGTAGGTACTTTTTCTGTTTCCAAAGTTGACTTTTGTTGGTTTCTTTTAGGTTTGGTTTATAAGGGCTGGCGAGGTCTACTGTTCTCACGGAACTACTAGTATATTAATTTCTTTAAACTTTTCTCTTAATGATTCTCTACAACGTAGATTATAGATCGCCCTAATAGCTCTCTTTTGCAAAATAAAGATGGTTTCTATATCTGCCGCTTGACCCCACAGTAGGATGCCGTATGACATGATGCTGTGGAAATAGCTGAAATAGACTAATCTCGCAGTAGCAATATCTGTTAATTGTCTAATTTTCCTAACGGCGTAGGCGGCCGAGCTTAGTCTGCCAGCTAGTGAAGCTATGTGGGGCCCCATTGAAGAGATTAGTCTATAGTTATACCTAGGAACACCATGCTTTTGATAAATTCTAATCTTTCTGTACCTTAAGTTACATTATTATCTACATGTCTTACATTTGGTAGGCAAAATTTAATACATTTAGTTTTTGTTGTATTTAATGCTAGATTATTAATGCTGAACCAGTTAAGTACTTGTGTGAGAGTATTGTTTACCTCAGGAAGATCACAAGCTCTTCTGCTAATTTTAAAAATCAGAGAAGTGTCATCGGCAAATAATACTATGTTGGACATGTTTTGTATTAGAAATGGCAAGTCATTTATATATACAAGAAAAAGAAAAGGACCCAGAACTGAGCCCTGGGGCACCCCCATTTTCACAACTGATCCAGATGATTTAACTCCATTTATATCAACTTTTTGTACTCTTATTTTCAAGGTAAGATTTAAGTAATTCTAATGCTCTGTCTTTCACGCCATAATGTTTTAATTTGAGTAGCAAGGTTTCGTGATTAACGCAATCAAATGCGAATGCAATTGTGTTCAACACAGAAAAAAGTATTTGAGATACGATATTTTTTAGATAGTTCTGCATCTATCTATAATTAACCGTCCCTTAAAAAAAATTGGTATCGTTATATTGAGATCCTTTCTTCACATCACAAACTCCTACTATTATATCTGTCTCATACAGAGTATAAATAACCCATAACGAAAAGTATTACATCTGATCAAAAGCAAAATCATTTCAGGGTCATATAGAAAACTCAATCTTCAGACATTGGTAAAAGCTAAAACATGATTTTTAACAGCTGTGGATGGGGAAACAACAAGTAGGAATAAACTTACCTTGCCGCCAGCGCCTGTTCCTTGGGCGCCCAACCGAGGGCCCGGTACACCCCAAGAAGCCTGTGCAGTTTGCGGTCGGACTTCTTCACCAGAGCATGAGTGTTGTGCGTCAGGTTCTGTTTGTAATATCTGAAATGAACAGCAAATGTAGAACACATCACTTTGTTTGTCTATGAGCGCCTCGTTGGCTTCGCTGACTCTGCGAACATTCAACATGGGAGTTTTGTTCAATTCACTCCCAAGCCACAACACCACTCGTCCTAACTCCATAAAATACAAGAGGTTGGCCGACGGAAACATTTATGTAGGTTGCTTTTTGCCGAGAGGTCGAATCTATTGACAGTCCCGTTTCAGATCTGAATTTGGACAGTCCCGCAACAAAAAATGAACATTGTTTTGTATAAATGATAAGCACATTTGGTCAACATTAAATTGAAGTACCTAAACTAGATACATAAAAAATATTTGATAGATTAGCATTTGTCTCAAAATTTAAAAAAACTAAGGTGGCCCTTTTTTATTATTGTTAGCAGCATATTTTTGTAATTACTTCATAAGCGAACGATGGCCAACGACGACGCCCGAAGGTAGCACCAGTTGGAAGTCATCGCCTTCAAGTGTAGTAGGGCCTTCCACTTCTTCGTCTACTTCCATATTCTCATCGCCTTCTTTATTGTCAGGATAAGATGTGCTGAAATAAGAAAACATCATAATTTTACTTTATTATTAAACTTGTGTTGGTCATTTATATCCACTATGGTTCAATGACCTAAAAGCCAAAAGAACATTTATAATATATAATACAGACAAATAAATCCTTATAAATGTATAATGGGCTAGCGGACACCCCGCGACTTCGGTTCGCGATACACGCTTTTGGTTTCCAAGGAAATTTCGGGAAAACCTGTCTTAGTAGTTGTCTTTTATGGAACCTCTATGCAAAATTTCATTAAGAGTCATGGTATCAAATTAACTATGATTCATAATAAATACAAATTAAGTGTACACATTTTAAGCTTTACCTATAATCGTAAAAATCTGCATATTCAGCCAATGCAAGGCCTTCATGTAGCATCTTGCAGTGTCCTTTGTCTATCATGTGAGCTCGAGCGGCCTCCATGGAGTAAAATGTGCGGCCAGTCTCATTGCACCACAGGCACATGTACCCTTGCGAAATCTACAAAAAAACATGAAAAAAAAATTATGAGTATGATTTAATATAACACAATAAAAGGTCTCAGCACACCAAAAGCGTGCGCGTGACAACTCGGTTTGTAATGTATGGAAGATGTCACGTAATTTGCGAGGTTGAACAGGCGAAAAAATTTTTATAACGATAGTTGAAATCGCTTCAACCATTTCTTCTCTATATGGTGCAATACAATCGCCAAAAACGCGATGTTTTTTTGCATGAAACGTCATTCACTCCAATAGAACAGTTGTTTGAAGAAAAAAAAAACTGGCAAAGTTTGTCTACTGTTGTGTAATAGGTTCAGTTCGCCACAGTGGTCTACTAAGTATCCTTCTATAGATTAATCTAGTACAATTAAAGACAGACAACATTTAAAGCTCTAGCAAACAAATGTAATATAAAAACAGCATTCAATTCAAAGTACCTTTTCTCCTAAATACAACAAAAGTCCCTTGATATTTGTACAGTATTCCACATCAGGAATGAAGAAGGAATGAGTCTCAGACATGTGCTTGAGGTTTTTGACCATGTTCTTGCTGTGATGCCCACAAAAGAGGCAGTCCCGTGGTTTGATTAGTGAATCACTGCCTTTAACTCGGCACTCATCCCATTCGTCTGAATCAAGCTAGAAATAAGGAAACATTTAAGGATTAATAAAGTACCAAGCAATACACATAGGAACATTTGCTAAATATGTATACTCTAAGGTCCCAAGTCCATATTTACCACAAAACTGACAAACAACATAAATTTGATAAACTTTTTAATCTTAACATGAGCCAGATGATTTATTCAGGAATACCTACTACAAGTACCTACCTACATTTACCATTCCAAGCCAAGTATAGTTCATAATATAACACTTATTGTAATGTACCTAATGCTTATAAAAAATTGAATTCTAATGCAGCTATAAGCCCTATATAGCTCATATTACATTTTGTACCTTAAAAAATGTGATTCAAACTAAAAATTATAACAAGGTAAGATATATTTATCATAATTGCTTTGTACAGATATCAGACATAGAAAAAAAATTCAAGGACAAAGTAATCAGTCTGATCTTTACCTACATATGTCATTAATGATAACCCAATAAGGGTTATGAACACAAATTACAAACACACAAAGAACCAGTACCCTGTAAAATATTTTATACAAACCTCTTCGATTTCAGAATCTGTTTCTACATCTTCATCTCCAGAGTTGTTAGGATTAACAACAACAAATTTTCCAGGTTGTGCAACTTGTGCTCCGGCTGCTTCTACCTTCACGAAGCTGTCGGTGTCCGACTGGGCACTGTGCTCTTCCTTAGTTTCACTGATGTATCTTTCTTGCGCCGACTTGTGCTTCTTGCTGTTCAGGTGGTTGTTGTAAGCATTCTTAGTGTTGAACAACTTTGAGCAATAAATGCAGTACTGTGATTCATCGCGGGTACCATCCTGAACCACCTGTCTGTGCTCTTTTGCGCGTAGCTCGAACTCCTCCAACGTAACTGGAGGTATTGAAGCAACTTTCCTCTTCAAATTGTACCTGTGCCAGTCCAATTTGTAATGTCCACGCTGTAGTTCTGCAGTTTTAAACCACACCTGGCATGTAATACAAGTAAACGTATCGGGCATTTTTATTGACTTTATACAAACACAGCCTACAGCGACTACAGAGAGAAGAATTGAATTTTGGATAGAGAGAAGAATTGAATTATGAATGAATGAAATGGGATGGAAGAAAGGAAGGAAAGACTGGTTGGAAAATTGGAAATTAACTTTTTTTTTTAGATTTTACGGCCCTGGAAACAAAGTCATTTTAGGCCCATCATAGTTTTAAACCTTTAATAATTACTATGGAACTAAATAGTTCAATTTCTTTGGATGAGACGTCAAAAACTTGTAAATTTTTTTGTTTGTCCATGGCATGGAACTAATATGTACTACGTATACTACCGGAATCATTTCGGCGGTTGTGTGAAGTAATATTCTGCGCAATGGCTACTAAATTATAGCGGGGAGCTGTGCGGGGGTTCACTAGAGAAGCACTACTACTGTACTGTCAACGAATAACTTTTTTAGGCGAAGGCTCCTCATACAGCCAAGTGTAACGTAATGATTATTTTTCTATAGACTCTGTGAACCTCAGACATGGAACTAAACTAATAAAGGTCTTGCAACCAAGCCACAAACTCCTAAAAAAAAAAAGAACTAAACTATTATGTACTCATAGAGTTAGTTTAATATCTAACAACTCTCTGTATGTACTATTTACGTACAACGGTAGTCTCTTCTGCGTAGTAGTAGTTCCTGATTCTACCACTTCACAGATAACTTTTCAGATTGCGGATAACTTGGTAGTTGGTACGGGCGTGCTTAATTGCCACCCACGCAAACACCGCCCGCGGAATGCGCAGACAGGAATGCCCGGCCCGTTATTCGAGCCCGCTGTCAAGGCTCCATTTGCTGGGTCGCGAATTACGCCCTGGACAAAGTTTGCTCGACCCTACTTTTCAAACCTCGGGCTTGACTAACTGGGCGTTTCTGTCTGAGCATTATTGTCTGGCAATTGCATGTCCGATGCGAGATTTGCCAGACCGTTTTGCCCAGCCCATCTATTGGAGCCCAGTCAATCGCTAGCAAGTAGGCGGTTGGAGTGGAAAAAAGGGGGCGCAGAGGAATTTTTTTTGGAAATTATAATGTGTGACAGCAGTCGGAGCACCCCGAAGGTTAGGTTCGTTAAGTTACTGTTGACCCTTGGAGCGAGCGAAGCGAGCGACATTAGTACTCCGAAAAAGTGAAATTTTTCTAAATCTTTTTCCATTGCGCCCCCTTTTGTCCACACTGACCACAGGTTGAGCAATCTCCGCCGGGCATTCCATGTACGAACCGTTATTGCGCGAACCCGTTTTGCTCGGCCTGTAATCGACGCATCATGTGTGTCTTCAATTACGGGCTGGTCATTTCGGGTTGAGCAAAACAGGCCGTGTATTTCTTGCCGGCTAATAGAGGCACCCAGTACATAATTCCACAGATTATTGATATAGTCAGTAAGGACGAAGAGATAAAACCTACGGATATAGTGTCATATTAGTTCCATGGTCTCGTCACAGACTAGCTACTTTCTAAAAGTAAATACCATCCCGTCGTCGTAGTATCCCTCCCTATTTACAGAGAGAGAGGAGATAAAACCTACGGATTTAGTTTGTGATCCCGTCAAAGACACTATCTCTGTGTATTGCCCTAGGTTTGTTGTGGATAAAGTACAAAATAAGCTCCTCTAAATCATACCTACATTATGTTGGAAACTGATGAAGTAGATGACGATTATTTTACTCCAATAGTGAGGTAAGTTTAGGATTCTGAAATGTTTTCAAAGTTAACTATTCAGTATGAAATAATCTATTGCTAAGTATTAAATTATCATTGGAAAAAAAGTAAGTACCTACCTAATTGCCATATTCATAATAGGTACCTACTTAAATCCTACACAAATCTCTAGACACTTAGTTTAGAACCAGACAGTTGAACTGTTGAACCTTCCTTCCATGGTAAGTTACTGTAACTTACTGTCAAGGTTTTATCCTATAGGATTGTGTAGTATTAGTTATTTTGCTTAATGGTCTATATTTGTTGTCGCAGTGCACAAGACACTAAACACAGGTACCTTTAATGAATTAATTTTATAACAAGCCTCTGATAAGCCTATAGGTTATAAGTTGGAATTTCCCTTTTTTTCTTCAATTCCCTTCGTCCTAACACCCACATTTTCCCTCATTTACTGTTTCAGCACATCATTGGCAAATATTTTTGGGAATCCTTCTCGAAATGACGATGAAACTGGAAATAAGTCTCTAAAATATACACCCCCTAGTGAACAGAGTGTATCGAGACCTACTTCAAAGGTCAACGAATGCATATTTGCTTCTGCCATGTTTGTGTATGAATGGTGAGAAAACTTTGCTCTCCTAAACACAGATAGGTAGGTATCTACTATGCTATTGGGATTTATTCCCAAATCCCTGTACTCACTAGTGCGGATTTCTTCTCATTTTCCCACTACACAAGGCATGCAAATTCAGTAGGAAATGCGGGAATAATCTATTATCCCCACTGTATAGATTATACATCAGAATGTCACTTATGCTATACATATACCTTGATGTCTTGACTGCTGTGGAGTTACACCTGTCCCCTGGTGTACAGGTCTACCTAGCCTAGGGGCCACAAGTCCAACCCTTTTACTGATTTGTACAATCTACTCATAATTCAACCAATTTATATTTTTAGCTCAATTGTACCTATTTTTTAAAAACTGCTCCTGCAGGAAAACTTATCTACGCGGGCGAAGCCGCGGGAAACAGCTAGTGTAATAATAAGACAAATCAGATATTCAGATTCAGACCTGTCTGATATTTTCACAATATTTTTATCAACCGACAAAAAAAAAACAAACGGAGGAGGTTCTCGACCCGAGGTTCTCAAGTTAACCCATTTATTTGTTTTTTATCTATGACCACGCATAACTTTTTTCAGAGTAGTCCGATTTCGATAATTCTTTTTAATTGGATATGGTCGTATTTATTTTTTTAGTATTATTTATTGGAGTTGGTCCCATTTAAATTTGAAAAAACAAAATTCAACCCTAAGGGTAGAATTAGGGGCTGATTGATAGATTGTCCACCTACTGAATTTTCATCTGTGAACCGATTCTATTGAAACTTGGCACACATAATAATATGTAGTTCTAATGACACTACAACATGATGAAGACCTGAAGTTGATCTGATGACGGAGATGGAAGACAGTCGATGGAACTCCTCAATGGTTTACAGCAGTTACCCCAGTGTTTGGGCTTATTCATTCATCTCAATGATGAGAACCTCAATAAAATTAATATTGAAATGATGGCAGCCAACAAACAATGAGAAGATCATTAGATTACAAAAAAAAACTGTTTCAAAAATTATTTAGGTATTTATTTACTTTAGTGTAGGAGCTTAGACTAATAAAAAAGTTCTGTTTATTTATTTATTTTTCGCTTCTCAGTTCCATTCTTTTGCGACGGTTTTTTTGTTTTGTTTAAAAGTTTTTATTAATTACTAGCTGTTTCCCACGGCTTCGCCCGCGTAAAGTTTTTCCCGCGGGAACAGCTTTTCACAATGTATAGCCTATGTTTTATTCTGATGTATTCGATATTACTGTAAAGTTTCATCAAAGTCTGTTAAGTAGTTTTCCGTGAAAGAGTAACAAACATCCTTACGATTTATAATATTAGTAGGACTAATTTAAAAACTAGATAAAGCTTTTCTCTAAAATAACTCTAGAATTAAGTACAAAAGTTAAAGGTAATTAGGCCAGAGCAGACCGAATGCGTGCTGCATCGCCACGTATAGGACGTGCGTGAGGCAGCTGCGCTGAATTGTATGAAATTGTATGGAAGACGTCACACTAACTGAATCACAGAGGAAGTAATTGAAGAATGCTCGCGCAAACTGCAGGGACGTGTATTCTATGACATGACATTCAAAACTAGCCAACTTATTATTATAAAAATACTTTACTTTTATCATCAGATTATAATTCAGCTTGTGATGATTTTCTTTACCATAATCTATTATCTTTTTTTCTAGGACTGAAAATGATTACTCAGCTAAAGGGAAAATAGGGTTTGCTATAATACATGTTAAAAAAAACAATAGTTATGACATTGTTCTTTATAGTTCTGATAAAGTAATCATATCCAATACAACAGTCTCGTCAAGTCTGGAAATTACTGTAAAAGGAAACATATACATTTCATACTACGATAATCTCCATAAGTACTGGAGCATTTGCGCTACAGCAGAAGCAATGCAAGAAGTTATTGAAATCTTAGAAAAGTTAAATGTTACTATAAAATATTCTCCAAATATTGATGGAGGTCCACCAGAACCATATATATTTGAAAACGAAAAATATGACGCTACAAACAAACCAGGGAAGGAAGACCAAGAAAGTGATACGGACTCTTCTTTGAATCGAAGAACTAAAGATTCGATTTTAAACAGAATGGCAAATATGGGGCAATCTGTATTGCCGCGACATGCTGTATGTGCAGATAAAACAAGCGACTCCTCTGATAATAATGAAACCAGCAGTCATTCTAAAACAGTTAGACATAAACCTTTAAAAAATATTGTAAAACGCGTAAATACTCATGCACCCGAGACACATAATTTCGTTGAAACCTGTCACAAACAAATTATACCAACTAATAGTGGAAACGCTGTTAACACTTTTCCACTATATGCATGTGTTAATGGGCAGTTAGTGCCTTTAGAAGATACCAACAGAGTTGCATGCTCTGGTACTATAAATTTATGTGATTTTAAAGTTAATGAAATGATCATTAGTGAACAAAGAATAAGTAACAGTGAATTACGGATCAACGTTGGAAAATTAAGTGATAGAGTGGATCAAATTCTTGATAAGGTTAAAGATAGGGACAAAAGTAATATCGCATCTAACTTTCAAATTGAAATTTTACAAAAATTGATAACTGAATACGAAAATAAAATTAAAGCCTACGAACAAATAATAACATCGAAGAAAATGGCTAGCGATAATACTGCAACATTAAACCTCCCTGAATTTCTAAATTCTAACTCCAGTGAAATTGAATTGTGTAGGAACAAAGTGTCAAAACTTGAACAGGTTATAGTTGAGAAAAATAAAGAAATTACTAAACTTAACAACGACGTAAAATCAATGACGGAGAAGTATTTTCAAATCTCTGAACAGAATTCAAAAAATGAAGTTGATCTGTTAAAAGAAATAAAGGACCTCAAACATTCTCTACTTTTACAACAAAAGGAATTCGTTAGTATTGCTAGTAATTCAAAGAATAATACGTTAACAAATATCTCTGATAATAAAACCAGCGAAGTAGCAATCAAATTGAAAACAGTGATGAATGAAACATTCCGAGCCATATCAATAAATTTTGAAAACGATAAAAGTTATTCAGGTGATAATATAAAAAGTATGATCGCAGCAGTCATCAAACAAGTTACTATAGATACAATAGCCTTTTCGTAGCAACATTTTTTGACGTGAATTTGATGAACGTCTTTATCGGCGCGGCGCGGCGGCGGGCAAACCGGTAAAATTGTGTACCTACCTACTTGACAAAAAAAAACACTCTTACTTTTGAAAGCTTCACACTTCTAAAGTTACAAAAAGCATAGATGTTGTAAAGATTACTAAAGATCCATCTGACAACACAAAAATATATAATTGACCCTGCCTCCACCCCCCGCGATGACTTCTATTACGTCTTCCAGACTCACGGCGAGAAGCCCCGAGAACACCCAAGAAACGTGAATGTGAATAGTTTCTCGGCGTCTCGTTCTCGCTCTCGCCTCAACTCATCTAGACTCATGGCGAGAACACCCGAGAAACGTGAATGCATGGAATCAGTATACAAATACTAATTCCATGCGTGAATGTGAATAGTTTCTCGGCAACTCGTTCTCGCCTCATTATATATAAACTCTGATACTCAGTCACTCACTCGAGACTTCTCGCCGTGAACCCCGAGAACACCCGAGAAACGTGAATGTGAATAGTTTTTCGGCGTCTCGTTCTCGCTCTCGCCTCGTACAAACCCTCATTCTCACTCATTCACTCAATTTCACTCGATACGTCTCGCCCGCCGTTAGTCTGAGTCTAGACAAGCCCGGTGTTGAAGAAAAATTATAATATCTTGCTTGATTGCAATTGTAAAAATAGTTTTGTGTAGCTTAAGCATGAGCCCATATTATGGCCTGTCGCACTCGGTCAAGTGACCCAAAGAAATGTACCTACGCCGCGCGGCCCCCTGCAGGGGGCTAGTTGAGTGCGGTGTCACGCGCGCGCTCTACCCGACGCGCGCCTTACGCTAACAAAAAATAATTAATTGTACTTACATATCGTCAATTCTATCAAGTTTTAATTTATGTATGGCCATTCTAAAAGCCAAAAAGTACTGCATAGCATACGGGTGCTTAAATAACAACGGGAATGTCGACTTTTCTTTCATTCTTTAGTCTTCCTAAGGATAGGATAGATACTAATATACTATTTATAGGTAACTTAGATCCAGGTAGTTAGTTACTTAGTTACTGACACCGCAAAAGTAAGAGTTACTTGCTGACACCATCATTACAGTTTTATTATTTGATTAACGACCTGACCGTAGCTTCGCAGTTTTCGACTTTTTGCGCATAAAAAGTCAATGATCTTAAAGATTGAATGTATTTTACTACCTATTAATATCAAAGGATTCAATTTGTTTTCTCACAAATTCACCACACCCAACCCTACAGTAGGAGCAGCAATAAGGAGCGCGACGGGCGAAGTGATACCGACTCTCGCAGCGCTGACTTAGGGTGCATTTTGATTAAACGCGAGTGCCGCTACGCTCGGTAGGCTTAATAGCCTACCGCGTGGTTATAATTAACCAAGGGCGCATCCGAGGAGTGCAAAATATTATGCACGTTAGCGCGTTGTAACTAGGTTTAAACTCGCATGTTTTTATCAAAAAGTTTGCCTTCTGGACTTGTCCTATTATCTATTCTGTGCTAGAACATAATATTGCTACATACAAAGTAATTAGTTTAGTTGTTAAAAAATGAAATATTTTTTTGTCAAATTTTAACTTAAACTTGAATTACCTACTCCTAAACTATAATGTTTACGCGGTTGAATGTAGGACAAGTATGCTAGCAAATTTAATTCTACGTCGTTTGATACCCCACACATGCATCTTAATTACATGCGGGGCGGCGACCATCACTCATTGTATTTTAACACATTATCCTTATTCATTCATAAAAATAATATAAAGTTATAGTCATGTAAATATTATTAAATGATTGGCTTTTTTGATATTTTCTTTTTTACCGACTTCCAAAAAAGGAGGAGGTACTATGTTCGGCTGTATGTTCTAATCTGAGAGCTGTATGTATATTCTTTTTTTTTTAATTTGTTAAGTACCTAATTTGTTTCTCCTGGACGTGACGCTGGCTTAATGCTATTGCCAAACTCAGGGCTGTATGGACGAAGCTTCCCTTGCCCGTCCTCAATAGAGTAAACTAGCCCTGAATCTCGTAAGTGTATGTACGCTAGGTGAACGGACACCAAATCAACGACAACCAATGTGGCCAACTTAGTGCTTTCGGCACTAGATCTGGTGCATTTTTACAGATGTCAGCGCTCAAAATTTAATTTTAGTGCCTAGTGCCCTTTTTAGTGCATTTTCAGTCACCACGTTAAATCATATTAATATCGTAGTAGTATCGTAAAAAGTACCACGCAACGAGCGAGCGCGTTTCCCTAATCCGAATTCATGTATGAAATCTGGAGGAATCACTGCTTCTATAGAAAATTTCATTCATCATTCACATTTTCTATGAAATCGTCGCGCCAATTTCAAATCGATCGAGGCAGGCAATACTGTTTTCTTTTCTGTCGCGCGATGAAAATTATATTTATTGATTTTATTTTGTAAGGTAACTAAATTAATATTTAGTTTCTAAATTCTTTTACTTAAATAAATTGTTGTGTTTTTTTAGTTTTATACATCTAGTGCTCATTTCTTGAAAATCCTGTAAATCTGGTGCTTTTTTAGATTCGTTTAGTGCTCAAACATCCAAGGGAGTTGGCCACACTGACGACAACAACATCACTACGTTTAAAAAGGTATAGAGGTTAGAAAATGTTTAAAGGTTTGTGCATAACATCGCGCAATATTGCAGTTTTTACTAGTAAATGTCCGAAGAGTGCTTGTGTAAATACATTGCGATTGAATACAACCTTGGTTAGTGCTCTGAAAGCGCAACGGCGGCGCCAGAAAAAGGAACCTGGTGAAATCATAAAATGGGTGCTGCTAATGATGCCAGTAACCACTGCCGGACTGGGCTGCTGGCAAGTGTACCGATTACAGTGGAAACTTGGGCTCATAGACATAATGCAGTCCAAGTCGAATGCTAAGCCAATTGACATGCCCCACGACTTACAAGAACTTGAAAAATTGGAGTATGTCCCAGTCAAAGTTCGTGGAGAGTTTCTGCACAATAAAGAAATAATAATTGGACCAAGAGCCCTTATTGATAATGATGCTATGGGGACCCGATTTGGATCACTTGTTTCTGATCCAAAGACAAATCAAGGCTGGCTAGTCATCACACCATTTAAATTGACAGATACTGGAGAAGTGATTCTAATTAACCGTGGCTGGGTGCCTCAGTCCATGCGTCCCAGGGAGAGGCGCCAACCATCTATGGTGAAAGGTGAAGTGGAACTGGTGGGAATTGTGAGGCTAACCGAGAAGAGACCACCATTCATGCCTAAGAATAATCCTGACAAGGGTACCTGGTTTTACAGAGATTTAGAGCAGATGAGTGGTCACATTGACTGCACACCAGTGTGGTTGGATGCTCGTGGTGATCCTGAACCTCCGGAGGGATGGCCCTTACCCAACCAGACTAGAGTTACTCTTAGGAATGAACACTTGTCATATGTTGTCACCTGGTTTTCTCTTTCTATCTTTACTGGTCTTATGTGGCATCGCTATTTTATAAGGAAACTCCCATTAATATAAGTATTTTGATTGAAAAGTAGTGTAGATCTCAATGTATTATATATATTTAATATACTGATGACAATGTATAGTAGTATCTATTATCGTCCACCAACCCGCACTGGGCTAGTGTGGTGGACTACAGCCCGAACACCCTCGTTGAGAGGGTAGGCCTGAGCCCCAGCAGTGGGGACATGTTAATAGGCTGCTGTTGATGATCTTTTATCAACTTATTGGGTGTGGCTTATCCCGAACCCAGGGACTACAGGTTCCTACCCCTTAGCTGCACAACTTTTATGTACCTATTTACTTGTTAAAATTAGAATGACTGTCTCCATCAGATTTGTCTTCTTCAGCATCGTTGGTTCAATCCGTAATGGGCGAGCGCCCCGATCACGCTGCATGCGCACCAGGTTGGTTATAACTGGTTGCGCACATTACTGCCCTGATAAGAAAGAAGGCCGCTATGTGCATAAACTCACTTTCGAGAAAAAGGCGAAAAACATGGGAATTTGGTTTTCTAGAGTTGTATGAGAGTTAGCTCAGATCTGTAAATTGAGTTTGTTAGAACACATTTCACAGTCATATTCACCCTCCTTTTCTAATATTAAATGTTGTTCCTTCTTATTTAGAAACACAATTTTCCGTTTTATCTTAGCAAATGTATTTCTTAAGATAATATAATCATAGATTAAAAGGCCGTTACGTATACCGTAGCCGCCTTTATTCCTATTAGTTTATTTAAACATTTTTTGTACTTAAAAATTTTGTGTCAGTCATACGCAAAAAAGCGGCTATATGATTTAGCCGCTTTCTTGTTTCCGAAGTGATAGTAAATTATTATACATATCATTATAATAACGCGGTTAAGAAACATTTGCCGCCTTTTACGTTAGTATTTATATGAAATTTTTATTAACGTATGAGTAACAATCATACGTAAAAAAGCCGTCACCGCTATCTTCTGTAGCATTTTATTTTTTTGTTACTGTTTGAAAATACGAATAAAAGCAGTTTGCGAACTTTAACGTAGTTCTAACGTATGACGGTTAGTTAGCCGCCTTATTGCTTATGATTTCCCATATTGTTTGAAGGATTTTACTACCCAATAAGACAGTTTTACGCATTTAACCGCTTTTTTGTATAGCTTATAGCATATTGCGGCCTTATAGCGTATCATGATAATAAAAAAATGCAGACTATTACTAACTAAAATATTAGTTAAAGTATTTTAACGTTCGCTTAGCCTAGTATTGTATGATAACCGCTTTCTGTCTTCCGACTATCCCAAAAAACCTGCATTTAACCGCTTATTTGCTTTAACGTATCTCAAGAACTAAGCAACTTAAAAATATATCGTAAAGAGTGGCCGATGCAGAATCTTCTGCTGATTACGCTGATAGTCATAACTCAAAATCATCAAAATGTCGTTTTGCCGCCCTTTTTCTTATCAGGGCAGATTAATTGCTCGCACATTGCTGGGCGCTGGCATAGAGATCCTAGATTTGATTTCAATTTATGGAGTGAACAATTCAGTCAGGGTAGGGGTGCACAAATTTTTTTTTTTAAATTATACATATGGCAATAGGCGTGTCTAGACCGGCTGAGCCGCCGCGGCCGCGGTACGCCTCGCGAGGCAGCGCGGTCGGTTTGGACGTGACAGGCGCATGCCTCGCCCGCATGCTCGGCCGCGGCATGCGCCTGTCACGTCCACACCAACCGCGCTGCCTCGCGAGGCGGGACGCACCTATTGGCGAAATCCAGGACAATAAATAAATAAAGGTCTGCAACGGGGGCATTCTTTTTAATCTGTGGCAGGCACATGTCAATCAATTCCAATGGACAAAAGAAACTATTTCTGTTTCTTTTGTCATTAGGTGCGTCCAGACCGGCTGAGCCGCCGCCGCCGCGGCACGCCTCGCGAGGCAGCGCGGTCGGTGTGGACGACAGGCGCATGCCGCGGCCGAGCATGCGGGCGAGGCATGCGCCTGTCACGTCCACACCGACCGCGCTGCCTCGCGAGTATCTTCTTAGTAGTCTGTGCTCGCGAGGCGTGCCGCGGCCGCCGCCGGTCTGGACGCACCTATTGATCAATTCTCGGGCCGAAGCTATTTACACTAAAGAATTCGATTTATATTTTTAAAATTTAAAGGCAAAGGAAAGGGGTATCAACACAGGCGTTCGGATACACGCAATACATGTTTTTCAAGTAGTTTGTCCCAGAACTCGCAAAGAACGTTTAATTAATTTAATAAAACGAAAGAAAAAGGATGTGATAACATTACTATGTAAATAGCCATATCAAATGGGTATTACTCTAGCCGAATGTAAACAAACCAACCCTTCAAATTAAGTGTCTGTTTTACCTTAAATTCACGGAATTTCTAACATAAGAAAGAAAGAAAATTAATTAAATAAAAGTCACCAATAATTATAATTTGCACAGTAGATAAAATAAATTTTATAAAAAACAAAGCATTGTCATTATTTTTGGTTTTGTAGCTTCTGGAACCAACTATTTTTTGTAATTAATAATTTATTTGTACACGGTTAAAAACCATACAAAGGGTCAAGCAAGCTACTTGTGAAAACTAATTTTAAAAACCATTTGCGTGTATCCGAATCCACCACTTTCCTTTGCCTTCAATTTTAATTTTTAAATTATATAGTACTATCTAATTTGTTTGTCATTGAACAACCAAACTGAGAAATTAATTTGTGGTAGCCTCGGCTAGGGCTCGGCCAGACTTTTTACAAAAAAAAACAGTCCGTTCTATTTATTGTATTTCTCTTTGAATCTATCTTTAGTACTAGAAGACTACAGGATTCTACTATTCATATGAATACTTGAATGAAAAAATTTGCTAGGCGCGCCAAAGAGATCCTAGCTTCATGTATGAATAGGTACAGCCAAGCAAGGTTCTACAACTCAATCAAAACTGCAGTACAGAATTGAGCGAAACAAAACTATGGAAGAATTAAAACAATCTTTATGCCAATACAATGACCAGGTAGGTACCTACCTACTTCTCAGAATTTATTTTCGTGTTGTAGTTGTGGTGGTCATTTTGTTGTAATTTATCTACAGCCTATACATTAGCCTAGTAAATCGACTATAAACCCTTATTTACGTTGGTAAAGTAAGGCATGCAAAAAGTATACCATTTTATTTCTCCTGAAATTTCAAACACATAATTGGGTTGGGCGAGATCCTTGGGGGAGGCCTTTGTCCAGCAGTGGACGTCTACAGGCTGATATGATGATGATGAATTGGGTTGGAGTGGAGCAAAGCGGGCGCTGAGGAAGTCTATTTTCATTGCGCCCCCTTTTGTCCATACTGACCGTTATTTTCCCACTAGCGTAATGTTTCCTATATTTTACAGCTTGCAATGGTCAATGAAGCCGTGGGAAGTACTGAAGGCGAAGAGCGTGAGCCTTTGCTAGCTCTGCAATCGGAACTGAAGGTGTTGGTTCAGCTAACTCAAGATAGTTTGGATGCACTGTCCACCAAACAAAGCTCGTCAAGTCTACCGCAAGGACAGGGTGATGATAAAAAAGAACTTGATGAAGAGTATGCTTTGTTTATGGTAAAGTATAATCCTACTAATCTATCTATACTTATATGACAAAGTTGAATAGTTTGTAAATTTAGTACATTTTAGACTTTCGAGCTTTGTATTCATAATTATACAATTATTTATGGATCTTACAAATAAAACTTGTTCGTGTGTAAGACCCGTAATTGATTATATAGTTTGTAAATGTGTTGCACGCGTTAATCTCTGGAATTAGGTACCTACTAGTTGAATATGAAAAATACTGTACTACAGTAGACTATATAAAATAATTTGTATACAATTATTTTGTAAGTGGTTGACACTGACTAGCCTTACAGAAATCTAAGCTTCGTTGGTGTGCATTTGAAGAACCAGATTTTTTGTCAGCTACTAAAATTATACACTTCAGTATTATTCACTTCTAGCAAGAAATGTCCAAGAGTGGTGCTTACGAAGCAGATAATCAACAAGATAAATTAATATACTCAGAAGGCAGCACTCAAGCAGAAAATGACTGCAGCAGTGATATTGAGGTATACATATAATTATCATCAAACACCTATTCACCAAAGAAAGTGGCTAATACAGTTTCACTGGTTTTCATGCTGTAATCTGCATCATACCATCAGACTATATTGTTTTTCTCGATTTTTAAAATACTTAATTATATATCTTTATCAACCATTTCAAGTTAAAAATTTCCAAGCAAAAATTTTCGGCTCGATTGCAGTTCTCTGTATATGTCACTGTTATCCCGTCTGTGACACTACCCGTTTTACAGCAGTCTTTACTTAATTTGCTATTTATAAGTGTTGGAGTTTTTAAGTGATAAACCACTTTATATTTGATTATTATGATACCTGGTGTGTTTGATTGATCACTGAAGTATCAATTGTATTTATTTTAATTTCATTGTGTAATAAAGTATATTGTATTGAACTTTAACAATGGCCCAACATGAAGCTAGTCTTCGTAAATTATCTAATATTATTAAATGTGATTTCAAGGATGACCTGTCCACACTACTGGGTATGAAGTGTGCAGTATATCACACACACAAATGGGGAGGACAGCCAAGCCTGTATAATGCTATGGTCAGTGCTGTAGTCCCTCGGCAAAATGACGATCAGTTCAAGGATCTCCAGGTTGGTCATATTTAATTGATGAGAACCAATCTCATATTTCATCCCAAAGACATAGAGTAATAAATTATTACTAATAATATAATAAAGTATAAGATCAGATTGATGTTAATTTCATTTCATTCTCCACAACATTTCCTATATGAAAGTTATAAAATTACTGTAATCGACAGGTACAAGTACTGTTCACACACCCAACTCATGCAGAAATGTTGCCATGCCCTTATTTCCTTGATGGAGAATGTAAGTTTGATGATGAGCAATGTAGGTGAGTGCTAGGTAGCGGAAATAGAATATGTCTAGACTACCTACATTTTTTTCTTTGATCAATATCACAGAATACATTAGTTGTCAATATGTGAAAATGTTTTTTTATATAACAGGTATTCCCATGGTGCAACAGCAAAATTATCTGATTTGAAAGAAGCAATAGAACCAAATTTTGATTCTATAAAAGTTGGAACCAGAGTGTTAATGAAAATGAAACCACCAGATGATGAGGTACGTTAAAAATCTTAAAAATTTTTGGTAGGTAGGTACATAAATATACTTAGTATGAACTAAGCTAGCGAGTAGGTACCTATGCTTTCGAAACCTTGACCATAACTTTTGTAATTTGGGTTTAATTTGCAGGATGTGACCACAGCAAAGAAATCAACGGAAAAATACCATTTATGGCACAGGGCAATAGTGAACAGTGTTGATTCGGAAAAGAGAGCCTGCATAGCGAAAATGGAGCATGGTGTAAAATCAGGAGAGAAACGAAAGTCAGGATCTGAGGAATATCATGTGTCGTTTGAACAAATTTTTCCATTAATCAGTGAGTGCAAGTACAAAGACATAATAATACTCACTTTATTTTAAGTTTTAATTTACAATTGCTTCTAAGTTTATTTTAAAAATCAGCCAAGTGCAGGTACCTACGTCGTCGTACACAATGTGCCAGTTTCGTCAATGAGTCAAATCACCAGTTAATTCAGGAAAAGAAAACACGAGTTTCAAAACAATTACTTTTCAGATGAAAATGATACGGACACTGAATCGGACGATAGCCTAAGTGACACTGATTATCCAGATAGTAAAGCAGTACGGTCGGACGCTGACGCCGGTAGTAGTGCTCTGCTCATCGAGAAGAGTCTCCAAAATGCAGGTCCAAGCATAGGCGAATGGGAACGTCATACGAGAGTGAGTATGTATTCCGAAACTGATACACTAGTAGTTCCGTGAGAACAGTAGACCTCGCCAGCCCTTATAAACCAAACCTAAAACAAACGAACAAAAGTCAACTTTGTAGTTGGAGACAGAATAAGTACTAAAGTGACAAAAATTAGCACTTTAAAGCTTAATATTTCGCAAACGGATCCCTGAATCGAAAAATGTTTTTCACACACCCGCGATATTTTTGAAAGACCTATCCAACGATACCCCACACTAAAGATTCATAAGAAAGAAAAAAAATTCACTCCCACTTTGCGAATATGGTAGTGGTACGTACTCTAAAAAAAATGTTTTTCAAGGTTTTATTCTACTCATTTTGTCAGCATAATTAATTTATACCCATGCCAAATTTTCGTCAAAATCGGTTGAAAAATGCGACCTGTAGAGAATTACAAACAGAAAGACAGAAGGACAGACGGACATTAGCATTTTTGGCCAATCTCGAAACTTAAGACGCTTTGCTCGCTCGGTCAATTAATTCCAATACTGCGGGCGAGACCGTTTTTCTTTTACTTTGTACTTTGTACTTCGTACTTTGCGTTGCCATAGAGAAATGATCTCTTTCGTGGGTTCTCGCGGCCCCCTAATTAGCTAATTTTTTCCATTCAAGATCGTTGCAGTGTAATATGTTTGAATGTTTTATTGTCGCTTCTCCAAGGGCATCGGGTCGAAGCTAATGCTGGCCATGGGGTACGTGCCGGGGCGCGGGCTGGGGGCGGCGGGCGAGGGCCGGGTGCAGCCGGTTGAGGCGCGCCTCGTGCCTCTCGGCAAGAGCCTCGACCACTGCATGGCCGTCGCGGGCACTGCAGCAGCTCAGGACCCGCTCAAAGTAAGAACACCGCCGATCATATTGCTGTAAAACATACGTCGGTCGGACTGATGACGTGAACAATATTGTGGTTATTTATTTACTTTTCCCGCGAATAAACTTTATGTTGTTATATATAGTAAGTAATACAGAAATTAAATTACAATTCTAATATTAAGTAAAAACAAATTTTACAAGTCTAAATTTATAAATAATATCATGCAAATTACTATTCTAAACAAAATGTTTTGGTCAAAATTTACTAATTTATAAATTACAAAATAATAATAATACTAGCGAAAAAATATACTTTATAAAACAACATAAAATAATATAAAATCGACGTGTTTCACCTCTCTACGAGGCATCCTCAGGATGTTGACAGAACGGCAGCTTACCACCGAGCCGTTCTGCTATATATAACAACATAAAGTTTATTCGCGGGAAAAGTAAATTAATAACCACAATATTGTTATATAATGGATTTCCGCAAAGTAACGCCTGATACAATTAAATACTTGATGACGTCAAGCTAAAATATCATCTAACCTAACCAAGTTGCTCACTATAATACATTGTATGACACTTGTACTACCTTTGTTAAAAAGTGCTGGCACCAATTGGTGATAGTGGCTTTCGTAGGGTTAAGTTAAGCACCTCTTTTTATTTATTTGTAATCCTATAGCTATGTCCAGCAGTGGACTAGTTAACGAACGTCCAGTTTCTATAGAAAAAAGTTCAATAGTGATCACTTGATCATTTCATTTTATCATCATTTCCACTTTACTATTAATTAAGTTCTGAAAAATTCGTTTGTAACGGCTCTCATATGATAAATTTTAAAAATTTTTGGGTAAATAAACAGATATTATGGTTGGCACAAAAAACTTAGGTGTTATCATCATATCACATCACCATGCGACTGACTAAACTCGTGCTACAATACTAGTTTTTTCTTCTTTCAGGTTCAACAAAGGTTGCAAAGGTTACAGAAGAAAGAGGAGGAACGGAACAAAAGAGCCTATGAGCGAGAAAAAGAGCGGGAGAGGAGAAACGTCTTTAATTTTCTAAATAAAACTTTGGGCGATAAGTCTGATAGTGCAGAGCCTAGCCAAGTGGGCCCATCCTTGGATTTAAGACAATCCACAAGTAAAGATCTGAATATTGAGCAGTTTAAAATTAACGAAGATACCAGGAAGATTGAACGTGAAATCATGAAATTAAACAATTCATTGGGCCGGTACTCTCAAGGCTCTAATGGCCATAGAAACTTAAATAACCAAATATTAGAGAAGAATAAAGAGTTAAATATACTTAGAAATAAAGAAAAACAAATAGCTAAAGAACAGAATAATAGGAAAAATAAACAAAAGATGACATTATTTTAAAAGGTTTAACAGAAGGAAGATTTTTTCCAGAAAATCAGCGCTTCCTCGATTTAGAAAGATATTACGTTGAAGCATTATAAAATATGGATGCAAGATTCCAGTTATACTAAGACTTTTCAAACGACTTCGGTTTCAAAAGATATGGGCCAAGAAACATTCATTGCTACTACAGACATTGGGAAAAATCTGGAAAATAATGGAATTTTCGCAGAACTTGACATAACGACGGCTTTCGTAAGGAAAATGGAAATGTTATTTATACATCAAGTATATTTAATTTTATCAAGTATATTTAATTTTAAGACATTCATGGTTTTATTTATGAACGCCCGAGTCGATTTTACCAGAGGTATATTGAATAGGTCCTATTCAACTTTTAAACACATCAGCCATTCAGTCATTCTAGACATGTCATCAATCATCATTAATTCACTATATGTTGGCAAATAATGAAACACTTATTAATTACAAATTTTTCTATTTACATATGTGATGTTTTTAGTTTAAAATAAGCGTACATGGCATAAAATTATAATAATATACTTAACTATAAAATATTTTTCTATAAATTACATATTTGTACTATCAAACAATATAACGAAGTATTTAGACATGTTAATGGATAGTAGTGTGACTAGCAAATAAACCATATTTGCTGAAATTTATTATAAATTGTAATATTTTAGTGACAGTGGGTCAAACTATTTGTAATCATAATTGATCTATACTTACCTAGTTTAGGTATTCAATTGAGGCTTCATAAGCCACTTATTCAGAATTACAGTTTGCAAGCAATAATTATAAGATTTTTTTAACATTTCATAACATTTACTAAATATTATTCAAGTCTAATGATGTTGGAGTTGTACCTATACAATTTACGCAAAATGATATTTCCATATAAGCCATAAAGAGGCAATATATTTGTACTTTTCCCAAAATTATCGCAGGTATATAGTAGTATAATTGTAAAGGTAGTAATTCTATGTACTTGAATTAAAATTGAACATCCATGTCCATAAAAAAATTATATGAGTAGTTTTATCTCGATGAAAAAAAAGCGGTTAAAAACTTATTCGATGGTTTGCATTTTTCCTGCAAAGTTACCAAACTTAGATAATGGACTGGCACTCGGCCAATCATTGGATAAAGTAATTCGAGCTTAAATGCACACGACACGGGAGGCGCGACGGTGACGGTACCAGTCCGCAGGAAAATTTGGATATAATTCCACATTCACCAGAATCGAAATGGCAAAAACTCCTCGTCAGATTCCACGTTCGCCAGAGATAAGTATACCTTGATTGATATACCTTTATTTAGTTTATTCTTATTTCTGGCGAATGTGGAAAAATCAAAAACTCGTGCACCAATGTGTAGGTGGATTTAAAAGATTCCAGTGGAATTTGAAGTCCGTGCAGTAAAATCTTATAAATATTAAAATTACCTTGGCCGCCATACCAGTGTGTATTTCTGGATATTTTCGGTTTTAGTTCAAATGTGGATTTATGAACAAAAATCGTTCAGCAATTTGATCAGAAATTGTTAAAGAAATTATTAAAGTCCAGGAACCGCCGGTATATAATCCGTCCAAACATACTTAAGATTCTAAACTGAGGAAATAAAGACCCACTGTAACATTTAACAACAACACCCTTTTTCAATGTATCACAGGAACATTGTCAAAGCCGGACAAGACAAATGTCAAAATTTTAATTTTCCTAAAAAATCATAATATGAAAAATTTTCATACGATGAACACCTGATTACACATTGAATGTGATTTCACTAAGCATATTTTGCAATTTCACTAGTAAAGGCTACCTCACCAGCAACGCAAAAGACGCGTCACGCGAGACGCTTTCGCTTGGTCAGCGTATTTTAGCTCCGGTGAGGGGGAGGATTGTGAGGTGAGGACTGACGAATCAATCACATTAAATTCTCCTAGAAATATGATATATCGGCTTTCATAATGTTCCTGCCACATACTCGTATATACTTATTGTACTCGTAACCGAGGTCAACACGGTTTTAATGCGTTTATAATACTGATGAGTAGACATACCGGGTAGGACACAATGAATCACTTTCCTTAAAATTTCAGATTCATATCATATCAAAAAAAGTGTACCTTCAGGTACCTACTTACAAACTTTTATGTTAATATATTGTTATCGTTTTCAAGTTACAGCTCGTCAAAGTTTGAGACATTTATTTCAAACCTAACCAGCTGATCTGGGTTTATGACACTGTATTAGACTGTGAGGATTAAAAAACTACTAAAGAAAATAAATAACTGAAAAATTAATCAATTAAAAATTGAAATTAATGAAAAATTATGGAAAGTGCATCGTTGTGTCCTGTCCTGTATGTATTTTGGCGATTTTTAGAGTTTATACTTTTGTACTACGCCCGCAAAAGTACATGTTGACTGACGCGATAGCTCAGTCGGTGGAGCGTAACCCCGGATAGGCCGGTCGCAGGTTCAAATCTTGCTCGCGTTTTTTTATCTCCACATTTCTTAATGTTTGAATTATAGGGTCAACGCATACCATCGAGTATAGACGTAGCGGAGATCAGCGCGGCTGATTTTACGCTGACAATAATAATAAATCAAACTGCGTTGCTCTCCGCCTGGTCTGCGCGGACCCTTAGTATCGCCCTTAGCTCATCAGTATCATAAAAGTAAAAAAATCCAAGTGCATCAGTGAATATCGGATTTATGACACTTTCGTTACATTCCGCTTTTGTCAGAAAAAATAACGTCCCGTCCTTTTTTCTGACGAAAACGGAATAGGTAGTTTTTTTTCTCTCAGATTCCACTTTCGTCGAAAAATGTATGGCATTGATTTGTGCTACGATGCCTTCCGCCCGGAATTTCAATATCTAAGTAAAAAGCGGAATCTGACATAAGTGTCTTAAATCGAATATCAATGTTCCAGTTCCAGTAATGTCATGTGAGTTGTAACGATCGTTACTGTTAGCCGGACCTGCCTAACTAATAATAACCTACTATTACGCTATATTAACTACGCATATGCATTGAACTTCACTCATTTAACTAAACAAATTCATCACAGAGATTTGTTATGTCCTCATTGCGACAACCCTACCACCATTTCCATTCGCTAGAACATTTTAAATTAATTGTATTAAAATTAGTGCTTATGCCATTACATTAGATATAAAATATAATACAATAGAGAGTGACGAAATAAAAGAGAGACATCTTTGTACTACACTAAACGTCTTGTTAAAAAAATAAGTACACGCGTATGAGACTCTTGGCCACATGAATAAGGTATATTTTTATTTGGATAATTTGTGATGTTTTCTGCGTAATTTGTGATAATAAAGTCGCTCCTAGTTCCAGGTGCGAGTCACACAGAAGGGACGTGGCGCGGAAGGTCCGCTGCGCCCACGCCACCGCGCCACTCGAAGTCCCTTCTGTATGTCTTGCGCCCATTTTGTAAAACCAAGTTTCAAAAAATATGGCTTCTAAATCGACACCTATCAACGTATAGTTTGAGATTCTTATTTTTATTCAGAACAAAATACCTGTAAATACCTGAAAGAATATGTAGCTACATAAAATTGTTTTTAAGTGGGCTTTTACCGAAGAAGCGTTGTGTGGGATATTTTATTTATGAAATATGAAAATTCAAACTTCATCGTACGATCGACCGCACGTCAGTGGAAACAAAAATAGTATAAACTGGTCTCTCATAGTATTGAAACTACCGAATAGGCTAGGCCAGCTAAAAGTCAAAGTGTTACCACAGACGTGCGGTCGACTGTACCAAGCCCAAATTAACGTCTTGTATAACTTAACCACAACGCAACCATGTCTACTGGCATCCAGTGGAACCAGCACAGAAAGTAAACACATTGTACCCCTACCATGAGTTTACAGCGACTTACGTAATGCTCTCTTGTGTAAGGCACCTCATATAATCTACCGTAGACCGTCATCTTCAGGGGCCAGGAATACCTGGCGACACTTCGACCCTATGGGATCTGTTGTGCCAAACCCCTGTCCGCCAAACGGAGCCCCAATCAGTTTTTTTGGTGGACTTCACATACGCCTTAGAATAGTAATACCAGTATACAGAATAGTAATACCAATAAATACCAGTCTTTGGCGTATGCAGGTTTCCTCACGATGTTTACCTTCACCGAAAAACCTGTGGTATTATAATAAACCGTACTTAAGTTTCTAAAAACTCATTGGTACGAGCCAGGATCGAACCCACGACCTCATGAACGTGAGGCGAGTACACAACCAACTAGTCTACCACGGCTTGTACATATAAGATAATGCTGTCTCTTTCCTTTGTAGTTAACCAAAGGCAGAGGAGAGAGATAGATATAGTTTGTTAGGGGTCGCTGTGAACTGATGTTGGGGGTGGTTGGTGAGTGTGCGTGGTGCTGGCTTGCTTGCTTGCTTGCTTGCTATAGCGCGGCGGTGAGCCTAGCGAGGACGCAGGCGACGGTGTCGGCCGCGTTGTCGAACACGGCCACGCCGGAGCGGCGCGCGAGGTCCGTGAGGTAGTGCCGCCCGCGGTTGTAGTCCTTCACGGCCGCTTCGCTGTACTGCAATTTAACAAAATCAACATTACTTTAATATTTATTTGTCAACTCTATACTAATATAATAAAGCTGAAGAGTTTGTTTAAACGCGCTAACCTCTGGAACTAACAGTAGGATTTGATATAAATTCTTTTTGAATTAGATAACCCAATTCTTGAGTAAAGCGTATCGTGGCGGCCTACCGCAATACGTAGTACCGCAGTACTACGCAGGCCGCGCGTGTCTGAAGTCTCACATACATTGCTCAGGGAATACAGCAGGCCGCCAGACTGTGATGCGCTTAAAGTTAAAAGGCTGTTTAATATCATGCTATACGATCCGTAAGAGCCAAGCAAAAAGAAAAAAAAAACTCAATATAAATGTTTGTACGGGTGTTTGGATGTTAGTTACCCTTTCACGCAAAAACTATCGAACAGATTTTGATGAAACTTTACAGTAATATAGATTATACATCAGATTAACACATACATATCGATACCTCGGGAGAAGCTGTTACCGGCGAAGCCGCGGGAAATGGCTATTAAACGATAAATGACTGGCATGTTGGCTTAGTTGGTAGTGACCCTGCCTGACGTCAGAGGCCGTGGTTTCGATTCCCACCCGGGACCAACATTTGTGTGATGGGCATGTATTTAAGTATTTATTTAAAAGTATATATATGTATGTATGTTTATCTGGGCCATGTACCAATGGGTTTTTCCTCGAAACATAAGTACATTTCCTGACAGCTCTTAAACGGTGAAGAAAACATCGTGAGGAAACCTGCATACGCCGAAGAAGAAATTCTTAGGCGCATGTGAAGTCCACCAACCCGCACTGGGCTAGCGTGGTGGACTTATAGCCCGAACGCCCTAGTTAAGAGGGTAGGCCTGAGCCCCATCAGGGGGACATGTTAATAGGCAGTTGATTTGATGTATGTTTATCAGTTGTTGAGTTGAGTTCCCATCCACAAGCTTCGGCTTAATTTGGGACTAAACACAGCCGTGTGTGAATTTGTCTAAGAACATTATTATTATTATGACCTGGTGTGCGGCGCCGGCGCCGGCGCTGGCGAGGTGCGTCGCTGCCATGGGCTGTACGAGCAGCACGGTGTTGGCGGGCCGCAGCCCCATGTAGTGCGCGGCCAGCACCATCGCCGCGAAGCACGGCGCCTCCGCGCTCATTGAGAACACCAGCGCGCGCGACCCCAGCAGCAGGTCCTCGTCGTACGTGCCTGCACACGCACACACACACAGTTAACTCTTCGTCACAGTAAGTTATACCACATACAGAAGCTTTAATCAACCTGCAATAGTCCACTGCTGGTCATAGGCCTCGCTTGGAAGTGCCAAAGTAGTTTCATCATGTGAACGTTTGCCGTAACAAAGGAGAGCCGATTGTGTCAGGATACAACCGTAATAGTACATTACGATACGAGGTTGGTAAATAGGTTTTTACAAACGAGTTGATGTTTAGAAAATCCGAGCCGCAAGCGAGTTATCATAATTTACTATAAGTGGATACTTCGGTGCCTCTTAATGCTGCATTCACTTATGATGTCATAAGTATACCAGCCCATACTAAGAAGTATACTTTTCAAACCACCCCCACCTTTGAATGGCTGCGGTGTGAGGTCCTCTGTGACTGTGTAGAAGTCGGACGCACTGAGCCGGTCTGCGGGCTCGGCGGCGGCGGCCGTCCGGTCCCTGAGCTGCACGTCGTCGTCGGGCGCGGGCGAGGGCGCGGGCGAGGGGCGGGGCTTCTTGTCACGGCGCGGGGACTCCGGGTGCGCGGGCGCGGCGCGGCGCGCGGGCGCAGAGAACATGCGCGTGTAGTCGTTGGCGCGCGGCACCACGCACGAGAGGCCCTCGCGGCGCAACGCCTCCTCGGGCCGCGGCTCGTTCAGCTGACAAGAACAACAACACATTATGAATAAAATCAAATTGTTTGAAATATTTGATTCAACGATCAATCTATTAAAATCTCAATGATCAATTCTATTTTGGATGCAGACTAGACGAGTTGTACATTAGTATTATAAAATATTTAAGTACATAAGTGATTTTATTAAGGTAATGAAATGACTTATAATTATATGTAATCATCACAAAATATGTACATTTCAGACATTGGCGCTTAGTATTCATTATTACATATTATTCACGGGTCTTACACAGAAATAACCCGGTCGAAACGTCGGGTAAAGCTAAATAAATAAATTATTCGCGTATCAAACCCGTGAATACCTAATAAACAACATATAGTGTTGTGAATCTTACAGGAAACGCTCCGCCAAGGTAGACGTCGTGCGTGGGCGCGCCGAGCATGGCCGGCAGCCGCTCGAGCCGGCGCTCCGTGCCCGGCGTGAACACCGCGTCGCCGCTCGAGCCGGACCCGCCGCCCGCGCCCCCCACCCCACCATCCGAAGCAGATCGGTTGCCGCCGTTCTGAAATACAAATTACAATGAAAGTTATTCTTTCTTACATTTATTATTTTAAGCCACGGAATCGTTCGGGTGGGACCTTACGGACGACACCGAGGCCAAATATGCTACTTTTTCAGTTTTGTCTTTATGTCCGACCCACACTCCGTGGTCCGACCTTATTTTTCCAAAAAATATATATTGTACAGTTTTATTATTACTTAAGTACTCAATCTCACCGGCGGTTTGATGGATGAAACTGACTGTTTAACACGCGTTGATTTAATTTAATATAAGAGTGACATGTGCGTACCTTAGGAATGTAGAGGCCCAGTTTCCGGCCGTACGCCCTGAGGCGCGCGTTGCCGTTGGCCCGCCGCGGCGCGTCCGCGCCCCGCGCGCCCGCACCCCCCGCACCCGCGCCCGCGTCCGCACCCGCCTCCCCCTCTTGGCCAATGCGACCTTCATATTCTGCAGACAACGACAAAATACAATGAAGAGACACAATTTTAGCTGAAGAAAAAAGGGGGAAATAAACAAAGCTTATTTTGCAATGAATTGAATATAATTGCAATTTTTAGAAAACGTTACTATAATACTGTGTTATGTATTTTTAACAAAAAGCTTTACAGGAAGAAAACTAGTACTGAGGTAAGTACGCCTTTGTACATCACATTATATTTGTACAAATTGTTCTATGACCTGCATGTACATACAATAAACAATAAATGAAAATATAAATCGTACCATTGTCGATTTTAGATCATACTTTATCAATTGAATTAGACATTTATTCTTCATAATCGTATAGTTATGGAGTATAAACCAGATTTTTGGAGAAATATTTAAAAACTAAGAGATGGATGGCTGTCGTCACAGAATTTGTCTCATTCGCACATGAGGGTTGCACGGTGTCCGCAACCGCGTTTCCTACCGCGTTGATGCGGTAGGAAATAGATAGAACTGACACCGCCATTTGCGAACTTTTCCCATCAGTGACTGCCCCTTATTAACTTGTGTATATTAGCTTCCTAAAATTTCAAGCAAAAAAAACCAAGCTAAAGATCGACAAGAGTTACCCTGAAATACCAGCTCCAAGACACCAGTCATGTTTTGGCTGTGCTACGAACATTGAGAAGGCTCGACTTCGAAATCAAAACATATTTTATTTGACCCAAGTCGATGCATTAACATAAAGTTAATAGTGTAAGGATATCAAACACGCAGCATTATAAAAACCAAAAAACATTCAAGAAACAAATTCGAGTGTGCACTAAAAAGATAAATAATACAAGCTATGTTCACCAGCTGGTTACATGTCAAATGACAACATTACACACTATCAGTGAGATGTCGTGATAACGAAGAAATGTAATTAGCGATTATTTATTTTGCAACGCAAATAAAATGGTCCTATCGACGACTATGAATGGCGTAGGTATGAATTAAAGTGAGCAGTAAACGAAACGAATCTGTTTTGATCTCATTCACCGGAATGGAATTACCAACCCTATTTTACAACTACAACTAAAACTCTAAACATAATAAACATTGATAACAAATTATCTTTACTATCTTGGGAATGTCTTTTGATAATGCAAACAGGAATTAAGAATTATCGTATTAGGAATTTACTAAATTACGCCCTTATGTTTTAAAAGACAGTACGCCTTTTATATTATGGTCCTGATTGATACCATACAAACCAAACACAAACTGAACATACAAGACAGTTCTGTCGAGGAAGAATCGCTGCCCAAAAGAGATAGCAATATATGCTTCAATCAGAAACCACTTGCTTCCCTATCGGGCAGCGATTCTTGCTCTCAGTTCCCTCTTAGATGGGCACTCAGGTCCATGGCTGACTGACCATACTCTATGACCTATCTTGAAGTAAGGAAGTACTAGAGAGAGCACACGTAGGTTTCCCCTTATTGAGTTAGTGAACTATGCAGGCATCCTTTTTACACTTTTACGCGTCAATAAGTGTAAAGAGTTCAAATATACAGTAATTTGTTTCGATTTCCATGCTCTCTCTAATACGAGCGAAGCGAATTCTTTCTTGCTCTGCGTTAATTATGCAAAATATTAAAAGTTTGCATTCGTTTGGTGCGCTATAACAATGATGCAACGACGAGGTGATGAATGGATCTATGTATCTTGCTTGGAGCTGAGCCGGCACGTCACGAACCGGGGGTGGTGGGAACGAGCCGGTCGCACAGCGAGCGGAAGGCGCGGCGCACGCGCGCGGCCACCCCGCCCCCGCCGCCGCGCGCCGCGCCCGCGCCGCCGCCGCCGCGCGCCCCCGCCCCGCCCGCCGTCGCCGCGCACGCACACCCTGAACAAACAGCCTACTGGCTACCCGACACCACATCCAACGACGCATGGACCTAAAAAGGAGTATGCGGTCGCGTAACGGAGCTCCGTTCCAGGTTCTCGAACACAAAAATCATGCTCATATTGCGTCTTCGACTTTTTGCTACATTTTCTAGGCCCATGCTTCTAGCTACTTAAAACTACACAAATTGCAATTATGGGAAAACGGTAACGTATAACGTTGAAACATTTTACTGTGTTCCCTCGAGTGCCTTTTGTTGCAGTGTAGCGTAGAAAGACTGACCTGCATCAGCTGCGAGCTCGGCAACGGCTGCGCAGAATGTCTCAAAGTCTACAGTTTCAGCGGTGGGATTGAGGCAGCGCTGGGCGACGTCACGGTGCGCCCTCGTGAGGTCTGTCAAGGCGTCGAGCGCGCGCGCGCGCGGCAGGCTCGCGGCCCGGCCGCCCGCGGCGTCGTACGCGCGCTTCAGCCGCAGGATGGTGTGGCCGAGCGAGTGGCGCGGGTGCGTGCGCGCGCCGCGGAGCACCGCCCGCGCGCACCGCAACGCCGCCGGGATGTCCGTGAACGCGGGCAGCCCGCGCCGCTCCACGGCTTCTTGCAACGTCGCTCGGGCCCGCGACAGTTCCACGTACTCTCTGCAAATTATTTATAATAATTTTTATTATTATTTCATTTTAGTTAGTTTCTGTTGTTACAACTATTGTTCCTGCTACTATTTCTCTTTCTCGTAATCAATGATAAATAAAAAGTAGAGTACCTACTACATAACTCGCGAAAAAGAAGTAGGTAGGTACCTAATAATAATAAATACCTAAAAATCTGCTACGACTACAAAATCACAGACAGTTAAGCGTTGGATCATCTTTGTCTAACTAATGTAACCAACTTAGCACTAAAGTAACGTAAAAGAACTAGAAATAATCAATATGAACTGTAAGAACATTACTTTTTACTTTCTCGTGTCTCGCTTTACAGCTGGGTACGACTAGGGAGATAACTTGGATATAACAAGCGTAGTAAACTAACTGGTCGCTGATGGTCTCGTTGCCGATGGCCTGGTGCCTGGTGTAGGGACGCAGCACGAGCAGCAGGTCCCTGGGCGCGGCGGCGAGGTGCGCCGCCTCCACGCTGGCGGCCACGGCGCGCGTCTCGCTGTCCAGCACGAACAGCAGCGCGCGCGCAGCGGCCTTCGCGCGGTGCTCCACCTCCACCAGCTCCGTCGACCAGTCTTCCACTTGCTACCGAACAATACAATAAAAATATTTTGGACAAATTCACACACGGCTGTTTAGTCCCAAATTAAGCCGATAAGCTTGTGTATGAGTGCTCAACAACTGATAAACATCCTTATATAGGTACTTTATAAATAAATACTAAAATACATACAAACACCCAGAATCCGAAAACTAACAGATATGCTCCATATGACGAGATAGTCTTTCAGATCTTAGGTAAAGTTACATGCGGTGGTCAAATATGAATTAAAAAAACTACCACTTTTAATATTTAATTTTGTACCTATGCCAAACAATGTGTGTAATCCGGTGTAATACAAAAAAATGCGAATTGATTCCGTTTTTGTTTTGGAGGCCAATTTCATTTATAAATTTTGTTCCGAACTTTTTGTGGTGAAAAATTAGTAACATTGAGCCCCGTCGTTCATTATGCGATGCAACTGCGACGCGATACCGATGCAACAAAAATCAACCAATCAAACTTGCATTACATCACGTCATCTATCACATCATACATGATTTTGATTGGTTGATATTTTTTGCATCGGTAACGCGTAGCGGTGGCATCGCCTAATTAATGGCGGGCTTAGGCCTACATCAAACATCAAAAATTTGCGATATCTCTCTCTCTCTCTCTCTCTCTAGGCGACAAATATGAAAAATAAATAAATTGACAATTCAGAATTTAATTAAACAGATTAGGGTTAATATCAAATGGGTTTTATTCCATGTAAACACGTGCGTGTGAAATCATTTGCCCCAAAAAACATTTTACAGCACGTTCATTGTTCAATTCATGGAATTTATCAATCGACATGCATTATCTCCTTATGTATAATATTGTATGTGCTTGCTTAGTGTACACTATGGGACACATCGTACCTACCGAGTTGAAATAATCTCATAATAAATACTAGGCAATCCGTTATGTATCCGCTGGCCTTTGTCCAGCAGTGGACGTCTACAGGCTGATATGATGATGATCCGTTATCTATACTTATAATAAATCTGTAGAAACCGTGTGTCTGTACTTTGAATAAATTTATAAAAAAATGAGTGTGGACGATAAAAAAAGAGTAACAGAACACAAAAAAGCATTTTTAATTTTTTTTGTCTTTCTGTCTTTCTGTCTGTCTGTCTTTCTGTCTTTCTGTCTGTCTGTAATCGCTAATCTCCGAAACTACTGAACGGATTTTCTTGCGGTTTTCACAGGTAGATTAAGCACAGCCTGGCGCAACTTATAGGCTTTGTTTCATTGAAATCGGATGAAAGCGAAAAAAGTTATCGTCATTTACAGATAAATCATTTAACGTAACAAGACGATGTCATATACATAGGAGATATCAGTGTTTTTTTTAACTGGGACAGTATAGGCAAGTCCGAAACCATAGGAGATGCAGGGAAAGTGTCTTATGACATAGAAATTTTTTGGTCAAGCGTGTGTTGTCCATAAAAATGAGACAATTTGCACATATTTTTTTAAATGCGGTTCGACTCAGTTTCATGTAGGGATCACTTCATTATATCGGAAGAAAAAAATCTGAGCAGCAGAAGTTAGTCAAATTCAATAAAATGTTTTTTTAGAACGCCAGTGAAAAATATTTTTTATTATATTTAAAAAATGCGTATCGACTTAGTTTCATGTTAGAATCATTTTATTGTATCGGAAGAAAAAAATCCAAGCAGCAGAAGTTAGTCAAATTTAATAAAATGTTTTCTTATAAAACAGACTGTGCAATGTACTTAGGAACTTACTACTTATTCATGCATGCCACCTGAACTCCAGCTGCTCCGATTACTATGTCAAAATTGTTATCACGAAAAAATACCTAAAGGTTCCTAAGACAGTTTCCCTGTATCTCCTATGGTTTTGGTTTTGCCCATACTGTATTAGTTAAAAAATACACACGTATAATAAAAATTGATATGAGAAGTCTTATGAGCAATAGAAGTGAAAACAACAATTTTTTAAATTTTTATCTGTCTTCACCAAATTGGATACGGTGTTCATAGTTTGTTCCTGAAGGTATGGTATACCTTAAATTATGGTGAAGGTACTTAGAATGATCCATTTTACCGTTGGAAAATTATAACTAGACGATGTATGTCTGTACATAGCAGAGATAGGTACCTACTTCCAAAATCCACGCGGACGAAGTCGCGGGCAACAGCTAGTGTTTAATATGCAAATAATAAATAGTTTTTTGTCCTTTCAAAGCCTTTTATATATCTCTCCTTTCCAGCACACCTATAGTCAAGGAATGTTGTTTTTATAATAAGCCATTCAATGAATATTAAAAACCGTCGACCTACACACGAAATGACACTATTAATTAGAATTCATTCGCGATTTGATTTATTTGTGTAATAATCATAAACAACACGTAGCTGCAGTCGTCATCCCTCTCGCCAGTTTATCAATGATAGTAATTAGTAACTCACCGGATTAAAATACGTAATTCCCATCTTGTTGAGCATCGGAATGGCAATGTCGGATCTCCATGTAGTTGGGTTGCAGGAGCCGCCGAGGAACACCTCGCACGGCGGCGGGGACGCCTCGCTACCTGCGCAATGCCACACATCAACATATCATTCATTTAACGAAAATAGGCCTCTCTATCCCAATTGCATCGCCTTGGTGAAGGAGCAAGTCATGTAGGACTAGTAAAGGTATATGGTACAGAACGATCCAATCGGAGCCGCCCCGCCGTTATTTGATAGAGCCAATATTTCGAGAAGAGGTGTGACTGTTACAGCACCGTACCCTCCGTTCCGGACATATTCTATCAGATAAGTTTGCTTTCATCATACTTTCACGCAACTCCGCCGACTGTGGTGTACTAGAGGATATATACCACGTGTTGGTGGAATGTGTTTGGACCCAGCAGAAGAGCCTAAGATATCGGCTGGTGCAACAGGGTTCTAGCCTATCCAGTACAGGATGAGGCTGGGGCTCTGTTCAACTTGGTGAGATGAGAAGTGCTTAGGACCCTCTAACAGAACTGAAATCTATCGGAGTGGCATAGATGGTAGGTATACCTGATGATCGAAGTACACTCCACAGACTTGAGGCGTAGCAACTTTATCTTCAAAGTGTTGGCTATCTATCTAAACTAACTATATAAACGTCCACTGCTGTGCATAGGCCTTCCTTAATGAACGCCACCACCCTCACCCGGTCCTTCGCCCTTCGAATCCAACATCTCTTGTCCAATAAGACAAGTCTATAGTTTATTTTATTATTGTATAGGTATGAGTAATGTAGCAGAGCAGACATATTCTACAATACACTGATTTGTTTGTGTCGCAAGAAAAGATTGACCCTTATTCCTGCTAGCTCTACACTTTCTGGAGAGCGAGCGTGAGACTGCCTGCTGTTCATTAACGTTTTGTTAAGAAATTTCAGTGTTTGAAAATTTACTTAATTTCGCTTGAATGATAGTGTTAGAGCTAGCCTAAAGAGTATGAAAGTACTGTTGTGCATTAGAAAAGTCTGGAATGAAAAAAATGAGCAACTCGCGAGAACCCACCAAAGAGATCATATCTCTATGAGAAAAGTCATCACGAAGCAATAAGGTCACTGACATAAAAATTTACTATAGAAATTAGGAAAAATAAACTTTATAGCATACGCAACAAAATAATTACAACATTACAAACATGGAACCTCGAACCATGCTAACACAGTTGACCCTATTTCTAAGATGAGATCCAGACACGCAAAAGAAGTACAGTTAATTGTTAACAATTGTACCGCGGTTGAACTGAACACGCAATTGCGCGCGAGTACCTACAAACCACGGCAAGCAAGACTGACAGCAAACGAGAGGGCCCTATCCTATACATTTTATCACATTTTAACGAGCACCTACTTATTTTTAATATCAACAACTAATTGCTCAAAACATCAAACACCATCAAAACAAAATAAATAAAAAACAATCGGCGAATCACCAAAACTTGATGCTAAAACAATATCCAACGTTTACAATCAAGCTTCCTAAAACGGACATAAAGCAATTGATATGCAAATAAAATACGTCGACAAAGGTCATGGAAGACGACGTATAATAACTATTAATAGTAATGACTGAGACGATACACCTTGGATTAGAAAGCAAAGCACCATTATAAGGTGAGTGGCAGAGCTCCGTTCGTTCAACCAGCAGTACTCATCGTCAATGACTGATGAGTATCGGGGCGTGGGCCGCACATGTCGGTATACATGTTCTACTTAAGACACCCACTTGCCGATGGATCGTTCCCAAAAATGGTATTCTAACTTCTAAAGACATGGCAGAGTTTGACGAACTAGATATTATTGACTGCGATACGATTCGCATTAAAAGAAATTCATAGTAAAAAATATTATTGCGGTGTTTGCAGTAACACACACTCATTAAGAATTTAATAATAGCTAGTAGCTGAATCAGAAGTTAAATGACGATTGAATGAATTCTAAAGACATGGCAGTGTTTGACGAACTAGATATTAAGATGACTGCGATAAGATCCGCATTGAAGAATATCAGTCGAAAAATATTATCGCAGTGTTTGTAAGTAAACACACACTCATTAGGCGTAAACGATGCCTAGTTGCTGAATCAGAAGGTATAGTGACGATTGAATGAAATGACAATATTATTCATTTGTTATAGCGGAGGTAGAGCACGGACAACGTGGCCAAACAACACATTAATCCAATTCGAGATCCTCATCCAATGCCAAAACGAAAATGTAAACATAGCGCGTGGTCAACTACCACACAAAACACACTCTTGTTATATAAAAAATACACTTTCTGTACGTCAACCTTTCAACACAAGACACTTGCCAAAATTCAGTTTATGTAGCTTTATAATTTTCGTCACTTTTCAATAAAACTTACAAAGCGCACTGTGTGGGTGTCATGAAAACGATGATTTTGTGGTTAAATTTAGATTAAGAGGAGAGTGCTAAAATATCAAAATATGATAACTCTCGTGTAGAGAAACAATTTACGAGGATGTGAGACGCACAAGGCACTATCATCGTAGTCGGCGGCATGGCTGCGTTGTTGTGGCGACACACTCGCGCCGCGCGGGCGCACGCTGTCCACCGGCGGGCGATCAGCGGCCGACTGGCGTGAACGGCACTCCACTGTACGGACATCTACTAGCCAACTCCGCATCTTATTATATTCTGTTACCACTGAGATATCAAGCTAAAGTACCGATTAAATGAGGAATCATCCCATAGACCAGTTCATGATCCGCGAATGACAAAGCCATACCTGTCATCGAATCGAATTGTACTGAAGCATGACAAATTCCATTACCGATTCCATTTAATAGCATTTCGCAATAACCATTAAGATTCTATAAATATTTTTTTACCATTGTGGTTAAATTGTATGTAGTTGATTAATTAATAAAATCCAGATTTTCAGGTTAAATTGTTAGGATGAATGGTTGGACATACAAAGATGATAAAGGTAAAAGTTAAAGTGCGAGCCTAAAAAGCCATAAAAAGGTACCTAACGTGTTACATTTATGTAAATGAAGTTGCCATTTAACGGAGAATTCTTCCGGGAGATAAGGAAGTTGACGCGCGATGTTTGTTTACATAAGGTTTAGGTTCTCTATCTGTCTGTAGTTTATTGTCATTTGTTTGTTAGTGGAACGTTTGACGTCCAAAACGTGGGCGCTGTAGTACAATCGGCCGAGGACCGAGACACATCGCGCGCGCTACACTTCCGTACTCCGTTTATAGTTTGCGCGGAAGAGCCGGGAAGGTCGCTCACGGGCATTTATTGATGTTTACTTGTGTGCCTTTTTAAGAATTTGCGCACTCACAAGACCGGAACTTTACAGAGTGATTTGACTTCTCACTATCCGCGTTACGTTTGTAACTGTCAAGTTTGATTTATGTGGTTCGTTCTTTCCTTTAATTGTCGAAAGGATCATAGTACCTATAATATCTCTATTATGCGTTCATGACTTGAGGGCTAAACAATAAGTGATCCTTACACTGTGCTTAGAATGGTATTCCCACAGTATGCAATAAGTTGTTGCGATGCGAAGATTCATGTCAACAAGAAATAAAATCCTGGCCATATGCTTATTTATCCTATCTGTAACTTCGATACCTACTACCTAGAATGTGTATCCTCTGTTTCATTATATTTCGATCGAACCAATGACGGGCTCGTTAAAGTAAAACAGAAGGTAAAAATATTGTTCACCTGTACTTACTATACCTATTAATACATGTTAGTCAGATGCGGCAGGATTGACGCAAATCCGACACATCATAGCCGCGGGAGCAAAAGCCAAGCAACCAACAGCGCTAGGCGATTGTAGAAGAGTAATTAAAACACGAGTGATGATCACATACCTAATACTCTATGCATTATGATAATAATAAAATTCTCAGGCAAAAGCACCCACCCATACAATGTAAAATAAAATGTCATAGGAACACAAACAACTAAATTTTACTTACATAAAAATAACATAGAAATGGAAAACCGATCAGTTCTAAATAAAAGAACATAATTAACATAAGAAGAGTATGTCGTCCATATAGATAAACTACCAAAAACATAATTTTAAAACTAAAATGCACATTGCGGAGGCGATACACATCGAATTGTAGGATATGCGTAATTAAATACAGACAACACTTATAGCAACTATTTACGCTTGAAAGAAGATAGGTACTAGGTATTTGAATCGAGCAGGAAGGAATTGATCGATCAACCGCCAATTTGTTTCTATTGGCTTACTTGCCTGGTTCCGCAAAACAATACCAGTGCACTGATGTCCGAGATAATGTGTTGCATTTTTACAAAATGATTTTCATAAAGTACACAAAACTATAGGTTTATAACATGAAAAAATATGTATGTCATGTGTTATGAGCACCAAACACACACAGGCAGTAAAGTAAAGAGAAGCTAACATCAGACCCCCAGCACTCAATACAAGTGAACAGATTTAATTAACTAGATTCTTTCGCTCGCAGCGAATGGAGCCAGCCGAGTAGTGCGTACACCCAAACGACGCTACGCTAGCGACGAAAGCTGACGGGGGAGAGGCTAGTGGCGTTCTTTAGGTAGTAACAGTCAGTAGGTATACCTCGCTAGCATCGTGTATGACCGACGGCAGACATGAAGCTGTGGGCAGTGAATCGGCGACAATGAACTTACGCACTGCAGTATTATTATGTCCGGCCCGGAGTCAGATATTCGCAGTAGCCGCGGCGGCGGGGACTACTGTGTATTTCTGGATTGGTACCGTGCGGAAAGTTTAGTCACTACACTATACATTTGATGGCGGGACGCTTGTCCCCGATCGACCTTCCGTAATACGTTCCAATGAAGATTCAAACGCAGTTGAACACGGAAGACTAATTACATGCGATGTAGTGCGGTGGGTTTCGCATTTTACTTTAGTTAAATCAGCCTAGCTTATTCATGATGCCGACAACACGTAAAATGTAGAGATCTAACTTATTGTGTTTGATTATTACGTTGTAGTAAATCTTACCGTTCACGTGTTTGCATGTCGCGTCCTTGTCCCGCAACTCTCTGTCTGCGCTCCACAACGGTGACTCCGGCTTGCTGGGGGTCCTGCGAATAAAAAATGGTATCGACAAAACGCAAGGGAAGGAGGTATATTTAAAGGTTCATGTTGCTTGTGTGTAAGTAATAAGCTTATGTATATAATATAATTAATAAATAACAATGATATTATTTGTATTTTATTGCTTCACCCTTGGCAATGTAGTAATACTGGTATTAAATAGGTGTTGTGTTGTGTTGTGATACAGTGCATGACAAATATCTTATTGTGTGGCATTCAAAGGTCAACGCACGCCGCAGCCCCAGGAAGGCACCACCCGGCAGTGGCACAGTGAGGCTGTCCTCGGTTCAAGATCGGGCACATTCATGGCATCAGATACGTCATCGACAGAAATAAAATGATTCATACGACCGCGTCCCTAAAGTATAAAACGTGAATGTTAAAACGTTGACGCGCATAAGATTTTGAAGTCTCGGACTGGGTAGCTAGCAATGCACGTGTCAAGATCAACATCTGCAAAAACATTTCTGCTCGTGTCTGTCTATTCTGTACAGACAGACACAAGCACAAATGTTTCGTCAAAGTGTTAGGTCACATCATAACATAACATAAATTAGGACTGACAACTCACCGGCGAGCAGAAAACCAGATGAGTTTCCTACTTATTTAATTTTATGTACAAATGAAATAAGTAGGAAACTGCAGCTATTGTCCGATTGCTATTCTTCAATTAGGCTATAGCGCATGCATATTGCATACCGGTGCTTAATTTACTTAAAGTTGAGCTATTAATATAAGAGTAACTCGATTTTGTCATTCGAGTATATTCACATTTCACAAACACGCTTGTCTAATCTCAAATTAGGGTTTTCTTTCTCCTGTACTATGTTATGAGAATTATACAAGGATGGGACAATTTACAAATATAACACCCAGCCGTGACTAATTTGTACAAATTACATTAAGTAGGTTGTCCCCTATTGTAGGCAGGCACACTGGGTAACATTCAGCTAAAATCTTAGGATGATATAGCGTAACACTAAACAAAGTCTACTGGATTTTAGCTAAAATATAAGAAAACAAAAGGCTAGGAAAATAACGAAATCTATTGGTCAATTACACTATTTCCCCTGCGTGCGCTCAGCCTCGCTGCACCCCAAACCGTATCCTGTGGCCGTAACCTTGTAGCGTATTAATCAGTACTCACTGTCTGGTCTGCCTGGAGCACCGGCGCAGCTCTGCGGCGAAGACACAGAACTCGCCGAACGTGAGGGTGAGCGACTTGCGACGCGCACACTGTCGCGCGCATACCAGCATTTCGAACACTGCAACAACAATAAATATTTAAATCGAGGATCGATCAAGTTCACCTCGCTGCGGGAAAGCGACGACAAAAAGGCGAGGTGTAGCATGAGCAGAGACCAATAGAGAGGTCGATTTGAACAGACCCAAGCTCAGAATTATGAGTCAATGCGCCCGCCGCAACCCATCAATATGACATGTAACTTCATTTAAGAAATACGGTGTTTAGTATCAGATGTTGCTCTGAGCGATTCGGACGGTAACATCCCTGTCGCAAGTCTCGCCTCCGAAATCATCACCTGTTCGCGTACAATGTCCCGTTCGCAAAATGTTAGGAGGTTGAGGGGAAAGGATGTCATGTGTATTTAGGGGAATAGGTAGGGAGATGGGTGTAAGGGACGAAGATAGGGAAGGTAGGAGAACAGATAATCCGAGAAAGGGCAATTAACAGGCTGTTTTAAAAACAGTACACTTTGAGAACGCGCTGTTTTGGTGACGGGCTGTTTTGAATACGCGGGATATTTTGCGAGGGACATTACCGTCCGAATCGGCTTCAGTCACTCGCGTATTTTGTATTATGTGTAAATGGTCGTAAACGTAAAATGTTAAAAACACTTTTGTTTCAAAATTTTATTGCTGCTTCATTTAATAAAGGGTCAGAAGTTGTATATATTTCCAGAGGTAATTACAGCGTAGATTGATTACGACTCGAGGATAACAAAGCCAATTATGAACTACTCACAGCACGAGTCATACATATTAATCAATAATGCAGTATAGAATTATGTTATATTATAATTATATTATAGTATAGAATAGAATTATATTATAGAATTATGCATAATGTGTAACTTATTAAATAAAATGATTGTGTGAAAATCACAGTTTCAGAAACTGTTTCCAAATTGATTAATCGTGCTGCCTCTACTAATAATCTGTAAGAACGTACCTATGTAATTTTTTATTGGCTTCGGTCTATTTTCCGGCTTAATTAGCCGATCTTGTTAGAATCGGCGGTGTTATTGTGAACTCAGTGGTTATTGGTCATGGGTGAGCAATAACGGTGAGATCATTGGACGCGTACCACCTGTCGCAATAGCAAATGCTCGCGGATATCTAACGGCAATTATTGAATACACGTATTAGCGAAAAATATACGAATGTACATAGGTCCATTGTTACCGCTATCGGCGATTAGCTCATACATAACGTCACGTATAAATCGTGGTAGCCTAGTTGGGTATGAGTGTACTTGCATTACTTTGGTGAGGTCAAGAGTTCAATCAAACCAGGCTCGTACAAATAGTTTTCTTACATTTAATTACGTAATTATCATACCACAAGCTTGTAAATCCGTTAAGAAATCAACATGTAACAGTTTAGCAGCTTTGATTTGACTATAATAGTGCTGATCAAAGTCAAAGTCAAAACTATTTTATTGCATGTAAGTACACTGGGTACATTTATACAACGTAATTTTTTTATCTACCACCGCTTCCAAGGTGTTATATAGAGCTGGGAAGAAGAAGCGGCGCAACAAACTTCCGCAACACATCTTTTAAAATCGAGTTTATACATAACATTATTTTTGTAAACGTTGTGCGAGGCTGAAGTAACATTAACACCAGGCATCTTTGTCATTTAAATAATCGACTGTTTTATAATGATTGCTGAAGCACTCTCTTATCTTGCTACAATAAGGTGAATAAGGAAGGAAATGCGACTTTCAAGAACTTTACATGCTTATAAATTATGCTGTTATACTGGATTAATTTGTTGTAAGGATTGGGTCGCCTCATCAGGATAATTACCTACAAAACTATGACATCATGCCTGTATTATATTCGCAAACTCATGTATAAAATTGGCGTCTTTGTGTCTGGAGGTAGATGACGCAAAAACTGCCGAGAATACATTCTAGATTCGTTGTGCTAGTCGTGCAGCGATTAGTCGATTATATTGTGAATAGACAGGGTTTCGATAACGGAACTACAAAAACACTAGAACATTTACCACAGCATTGCGATGCTGTGGTAAATGTAGTAAATGTAAATGTAAATGTGGTAAATGGTAATGTAGGGTGCGCCCTAAGAACAATATCGTTGATAGTTAATGTATGTTTGCATTAGCGGATTTTAACATTGCGGTCAGTTAGCGGCTATCTAGATTTATGGGTGACATATAAATAAAAGGGGCGTAACTTTAAAGCATAAGTAAGCCCGCAAATTGTTACACATCACATGACAGTCGGCGCGTATCATGCAATTGACTTGCCTTAGATACTATAGCCGCCGCCTGGACAGGCCGGTAACAGATTTTTATATTATTTACTGTTCACACACAATATAGTATGACTTATTGGATGACGTGTATCTATATTCTATAGGTATACATAGGTGGACGGATAATTAGAAACAAGGCAACATTTTCATGCAATCGAGGTTACTTTGAAGCCATGGTTATTCCGATGAACCGTTTGAGAGCAGCATCGTCATGAAGAAAAAACCCGCAAAGTGGCATCAAAATGTATGAAAATCTTAAAGTTAAGGAATCATGACGATGCTGCATCCAGACGGTTCATCTGATCAGTTGGATATCTATAGCGATCTAAAAGTCCTCCATCTACTCTCTCGATGACCGTCATCAGATCATGCCCCGATCAATCCTTCACGGAGAACCATGGCTTCAAAGTGACCTCGATTTTATGAAAATCTTGCTATGTTTCTAATTATCCGTCCACCTATGTATATGTTGGCGTTTAGATATTAAACTTTGTAATTAATTTAATGTAGCTCCGTAAACACATAACAATGGGTTGTTCGACATAACAATTACTAAAAAATTTATCTTAGTAGTTGTAAAGACCAAAGATGACAAAAACGTCCAAGATATGGACCATCAATGACTAATGTTTAGATAAGATTTGCATTAACATTATTTTGTATTTACAAAATCCTGTAAAATGTTAGGCCAGCATTAGTCATTCATTAACAGCAGCATTAAACTCATTTAAGCGTAGAATTCCCGCTGTTTACTTAGTGACAGAATAAATAAAGGTAATCATTACTTTGAATCAAGCGTAGTATGTTATTAGAGGCAGTTTACATGGTTGATAGGTAGATTGTAGATAAAGAACAGTAAGCAATAAATTACAAACTGTACACAACAAGTAACGCAGCAGGTACTTACACATACGTTAGTTGTAAATATACGGTATGCGGAACCAACTAACATACGTAATTTTAATGGCACATTGACAGTACCTACGTACGGTTGATTCAGCATGCAAAGGTGGTGACGTCATATTATGTTATCGCTCATTCGATCGATGAACAGTCATCAAATATGTAATTCACCAGAGAGGTTGAATTTGAAATCAATTTCAGCCGAGGCTCATGGAAGCATCTTTTGATGCTGTTTTGGCGGGAACTGAAGTGTGATGTTTGCAACTTCTATTTTATTTGTCTAAAAATGTATATTGCGAGTTTAAATGTTATACTTAATTGATATAGTAGGTACTTTTACAGTAAGTGCTTGGGATGTTGTATAGTGTGGGAAACCAAAATGAATGTGTAACAACTCTTACAATAGGTACAAAAATTGTCCGTTGTATTATAGCTGCTATCACTTTACTAAGTATATTATAAATAGTGCATTATCGTCAACTAGCTCTAGGTCTGCCGTATTTTTGTGGACTGCCGTGCTGTAACCGCCAGTATATGAAAATAAGAAATATGACTGTATATTTTACATTAAATATGGCTTAATGGTCTAGTAACCAAGCCAAATCCACTTTAAAAATTAAACATATTTTCTCATTCATTTAGACACTATACTAGTGAATGAATTAAATAATAAAACAAAGGAAAATTGTATATGTTTTAGTCACGAAAACCTTTACAACAACGTTCATTATCACGAGCTTAGATCACAGATTCGATAAACTGATAATATATTGTGTAGCTATTTGATTATCTATGACTGTCAAGCACATGCACTGTAAATTTGTAACGATCGAAATAATGTGTATTCTTGAAGCCATTTAACTGTTAACCCAGAAATGTATTAGGTCTGTTCTATTGAACCATACTTATAATCCGTATGTGACGGATATCCGCATTACGGTTGAACGGCTTTTCCTAAAGTCTACTTGTTCTTGGTCCCCTGATCTTTAAGGAACAGTAAATAATATAAGACTTACCCTGGGTCTTAGTAGGATATAGTTCGATATCGTTGAAGAGGTTTTGCACGCGGTCGGCGGGCGCGGGCTCGTCGGGCGGACCCACGCGGCATCCCCACGCATACTCCACCTCCCTGCGACAATAGAAACCTGCATTTAATTTAACTATATGACAAACCTGAACAAACACGTGATCTGCACTACGTCAGCGTAACGTGTGCGGTCCAGCCCCTATAGTAACTCTGCTACACAGTCGGGAAAAATGCAGTCACGATTAGGTACTCTCCTAATTTTTTGTTTCTCGATATCGAATAGTTTAAATACCAAATTCTCAATTCGGTGTCGATACAGAAATTAGGGAAAGTAGGACAGTTATCACTAATCAATCCAATAGCGCTAATTCTAAACGATATTACCAAATACAAACCATAACCAAAAACGTTATGCTGCTTGTACACGTTTGGCAAACCTATTAGTAGGTATATACTTTCCGTAATCTGTTAGGATGTGACAAATTGGAGGTAACTATTTTCGGCTACTACCACAGAATAAGTATATATCAGTAACTGCTACTACATACGGAGCGCAGGGTGAAGAGACGAGGGTCGGCGTTAAGATGTCCTTGCAATATGGACGGATGGTCACCCTGCAACGTATACTGGACTAAATAAGTCTAGACGGAACACCACTCTTGAACCACCACTCTCCTGCTTCGACTATAACTAAAATATAATATAAATATTAAAGTGGACACTTTAATATCGAATCGAATTACTGATGGTGAAGGTGTAGCCTTTCCTTTACCGACTCAGGTTGGTGTTATGCTGACAACGAGTGCCGATGCCACGGAATTTGTTGACACAGGGAGGAGGTAGTTTCCGGAGACCGCTAGACACAACACCCTGACGACTATTGAGCATCAGGTTACTGAGAAGACGTTATTTAGTAGCTCTTTCCCACGTAAAACTGAATGAGTTGCAAAAGGACATTCTTATTACTTTACAAATTGCACACGCCGAAACTGAAAACATAAGCTTTCGTAGCATGCAATATGCTACTATTTATAATTAAACAAATCACATACAAAAACACTTACTGCAGTTTATTTTTCAAAGAGGAAAATTGAAGTTTACAGTCGCACTTTTCAAATAATAAAACAGTTTCACTAACCCAAGGAAACACACAACAGTAACACATTATTATAAGATATTTATTCATAATATCTGTTAGTACAAAATCACAAGCAGTGAAGTGAAACTAGTTCCTCTCAAAAACACAAACACTCGATAAAATAAAAATAAGTACATATGAGAAAGTGATATGCAAAATTTACAAAGTGGAAAAGTAAATATAGACATGCGATCAATCGTTCGACGTTATGATAAAAACGACCACAATATTAAGAAAAAAATTGTCATATAGTAGTGGTAGGTTAACGATGATTGGATAAAACATGCCATGACGTGCGCAGGCAGAGACAGGGCGACCAGCGATCGTGACCCCATCGATAACAGAACGGGGCACCAATGACCAAACGGCATCGTTTTTCATCAGCAGTTCAATTGAAGTTCAAAAGTCACTATCACGTCATTTTCTCACTCGTCTTTAGTATATTTATAATTGGAATTAGAGATTGAACCAATGTTGTGTTGTAAATCGATCGATATCGTCAAGTTGAGTTGAGACAAGGCGTAATATGGTTAGACGTACTTAAAGGAATTCTACTTTATAGTATGGGTAGTTTACAAGTATAGGAAAGTGGAAAATCCAACTCTTAGATGAATCGAAGGTTTTGGATAAAATGTGAAAAGTATTGCAGCTGATGACCAGACCGAAGAGCTTCGACAGAGTCAGCGTGAAAAGATGCAATTATACTACCTACTCTGTATAGTGGGAATGGGAAGACAAGTACTGATGATGATGTTGATTTAAAAACAACAGCAAAGTCATCGCTACCAAGCAACGGTTACAAACGTAATAAACATATCAAGGCCCTTTGTTGTAGTCATTGATAAAAATACTGCGTAGTGTAGTAAGTACCAATAAAAGGAGCACGTTATGTGTAACGTAAAATTCGGACAGTGCGGTCCAAGAGGGGTTCATAGTAATTACGATTGTTAAGTTGAAGTGTATAAAATATACTTATTATATTATTGTACATGTAGTACACCTTGGCCATGACTATGCAGTACAGTACAGCGCATAACACGAACTCGTCAAAGAGACTAAACAAATTACCTACATATTTAGACAATAAGAAAATAAAATTTGCAATTTTATTATCCTCATTCAGCAAAATTTACTGATGAACTCACGCTTGGCAGTACGACAATCAAAGCAGGTTAATGATGGTATCACCACAAATACTTACCTATAATTATAAGATCAGCAACAACCGGAAGTAACCATACAGAGTTGAGATACATAAGACTATTAATCACCACTAAGAACTGGTATTAGGTGTCAACTCCTAAGAATTGGTATTAAGTACCTAAGTTTTTATAGTAACATCAGTCAATTTTGATTTCGTGTACAATTAGCTTCTCTCTACACCAAAGTGACAAGAGATTATCAAAATCTTAGATTATTATTCATTATAGGTAATTTGTTAAGCACATTCAGGATCCATAATAAGTTTTTTCCAGGTTATGAGGTGTAACGATGACATCAAAATGGACTCGAGTATCCAAAAAAAATGGAAGAATTTATGAAATCTGTCCAATCTCAAATCCATTTTAACTATTTTCAACCGACGAAAAAAAAGGAGGTTCTCAATTCGACCCGTATATTTGTTTTTTTTTTTTATGTATGACCACGCATAACTTTTTACAGAGCAGTCCGATTTTGATAATTCTTTTTCTATTGGATAGGGTCTACTTCGAAGTTGGTCCCATTTAAATTTGAAGAAAAAAATTCTACCCTAAGGGTAGAAAATTAGGGGATGACTGATTAATTTCCTACTAAATTTTCATATTTGAACCAATTCTGTTGAAACTAGGCACAAATATGTAGTTCTAATGACCCTACAATATGACGGAGACCTGAACTTGATCTGATGACGGAGACGGAAGACAGTTGAGGGAACTCTTCAACGGTGTACAGCAGCTACCTCGTGTTTGGGCTTATACATTCATCTTAATGAGAACTTTAAACCTAACTTATGATTTATTCGATTACGACTACCATCGATGGGTGAAGATGGAGACGGAAGGCTGTCGAGGGAATGAATTAGTATATTTTAGTCACAAAAAAGTAAAAAATAAAAACTTTTTAACAAAAAAATTAAACCGTCGAAAAAAAGAAACTGAAAAGCGAAAAATAATAACAAGTTACCTTGTTAGTCTTTATCTACGCTCCTACGCTAATGTAAACCTAAGTAATTTTGAGTCGGCGCCTAACAAACAAGCAAATTAATTAAAGTTGATACGTAAAGTGAAATGATGGCAGCCAAGTTTACGTAAAGTGGAATGATACAAGCAATCAATGAGAAGATCATCAAATTAAAGTACGAAAAACGTAACGTATTACTTACTAAGTAATAAAAATAAAAGAAATTAATTTGTATGTGTGTTGGGCGCCGACTCAAAATTACTTAGGTTTACATTAGCGTAGGAGCGTAGATAAAGACTAACAAGGTAACTTGTTATTATTTTTCGCTTTTCAGATTCTTTTTTTCGACGGTTTAATTTTTTTGTTAAAAAGTTTTTTTAACATACAAAGTTTGACTTGTAAAATTGCATGTACATAATAATATGCGGGCGGGTGGGCTTTGCACGCGTCTGCATTTTGATTATAACATAAAGTTTATTCACGGAAAAATCAAATTATTAATAAGCATAATATTGTTATTTATTTGTTATTATTATTAATTATGCGGAGAGGTCAAATGTCTGTGGTAACACCAAACTCGAGTTCTGGAGTGGAGATCGTTCACTCATTGACCAGATGGACCGGCGGCCTCAGAAAGACGACAGGAGGCGGCTGGAGGGGGAGACGAAGGACCAGGAGTGGAGTCGCGCATTGGCAAATGTACCTACATGCCCAGCAGTGGAGGTCCAGAGGCTGAGGACGATGAGTATCAAAACATTAGCAAAAATCAAGATAGGTGAAAACGAGAAAAATAAAATGAGGCCGGTGGGATAACTCCAAAACATAACTCAGCACTCGGCAGCGTTAAGAAGTTACAGGTAAGAACTAGGACGACAAAATGCTGGAATAACATCCCGCCACCCATCAAAGTGTCACCAAGTTTATTTTCAAGAGCAAGTTTCGCTCTCACTTGCTGGCCAACCAAAGCTATGCCGTAGTCTGAAACCGGGCCTAAACTAAACTATATTTATCTATTTTCTTATTCTGTATTAACTTTTTTTTTCAGTTACTCGCCTTCAGTTTTCCTTATTTATTTATTTACCTTAAGATATAAACTAAACATGACTTATTTATTTTACAACAGTACCTACTTCAAACCAGTACCAGGTTAAGTCAACCAGGGATCCCTAAAATTTATAACTTTTAGTTGTTAGTAGCAGCTGATTTGATTTAAATTGATTACTTATTTAAGTAAGTACCTACTAGAAATGTGTCATTAATTTCAATGGTTATAATCTATCGATGAGTAGTAAAATAAAATACAAATGCGCGTACGAACGACCCAGGCAGTTCACAAAAATACATCATGACATCATTGTGTACGAATGGAACCGAATTTGCCTTCCCTTTCGCACTCGCCGCGCTTAAAATACTCGAGTGCATTTACTTTATTCGTGATCGATTCGACAGTTTATGATATTGATGATTGAAAAACGTCAATTTAGATGTTGAGAGTCTTGCAGTGCTATAACGTCTATCTAGTAATTGACATTGACTGAATACTCGGCCATGATCAATAAATGATGAGTATGATGACATACATACAGCCCTGCTTCACTTCCGGACGGATAACGGTGTTTTCGACGAACTGTATCATTTTTGCTTACAATTGACACACAAGGAACTCCACCGCCCGACACACAACGATACATCCATCGACATTTATTATACAGTTTAATGCATTATCCAAACGGCTTTGTATTTAGTAATTAAAGGTAAGCGAACCTGTTATGGGCTGTTTGGCTTCGTACCATCGCCTCTCCTTCCACCTCCGCGAAAAATGAAAATCCAAGCGCCACATATCACAGATAGTTGTGTAAACATAGAGTTGTGTTTGTGATTATTTTCAAAAATATCGACTTCAGAGTGGAATAGAGCATTCAAGTTATGAAGAAGTATATAATTTTGCTTCGACGATATACGCCGTCAGAAAAACTTACTAAGGCACAAAGTGTAAGTGATAGCCTGTATTACCATTAAAATCAAAGGGAAATATGTTTATGACATTTTATTTATTTTGCTCGCTAAAGTTTGTTGAAAAACGTTGTATGGCAGGCGTGAGCATTGGTCATTACATTTCTTGGCTTCATTACACACTCGTATCATAATGCACACCTAACTCACTTGTATCATAATGTACTTACTAATAAGTACCTACTTGGTTTTGTTTGTGTGATCTCCTAAAACAGATACCTACTTGTTTCCAACATACTAATACAAAAAAAATTATTATTATTTTAGAGCTGTGTAAAAAGCTAGGTATTAGTAAAGTTCCTATACTTTAAATACTAATAATATATATACGTGTTTGTTAGTAAGTACATAATATAGTACAAGTAGATGCGTACGTACATAACTAGGTACATAGATTCATAAAATAATACAAGGAAAACACTAAAAAGAAAAGACTACCTACAAAACTATTATTACTCCGGAAATTATTTCATACAATAAAACCATTGGCAATGCCAAAAAAAAATTACACGACTGTCACAAAATTAGTAATGCGTATTAAATCAATAAATGGCATAGCGGCGTAATTAGCGACATCACCTCCACCCCGCGACCTGGGCAAACAAGTCACCACACCAATGATGATGTCATGCTGGTGTTGTTGACCTAACAGAGCGCTGCAGCGGCAACACGACCCACCGACCGCCCGCCGCGAACGCCCCGCACAAATAATATGTGATACCTACGGAAAAATGAGGACGAGATTGAGATGCAACATAATTATCACCTAGATACCGCTAAATGCGAAGTAAACTAAGCAGAATTAACTCACCTGGCTAAGGTGCCTTTCACGGTGCCATTGGATCTGTTGTGCGAGGCCATGTCAACGAAGACAACATCGTATTGGATAGGTTGGAGCTCCTCGAAAGTTGTGCCCTGTTGGGGCTCCATGCGGCAGGAGATGGCGGCCCGCTTGGTCGGCGTGGCTCGCGGGTAGGTGTGGTGGCGGGAGGCGCTGGCCGCGGCCGCCGCTGGCTCGCTGCGCCGCTGCTTGGGCAGCGTCCTCGCGCACAGGGCGGAGGCCGCATTCTTCAGATGCGTCCGAAATCTATTGTTACTAGGGGTGCTCAGAATAGCACCCTCCATTTTCAGACACAGTTTTGACACTACGGCACTCAATGTATATTGGAATCCATGGTTTTAGTTAAAATCACTTTACTGTCACAACATAAATAACATGTTTTAGCTAGCTATTTAGCTATTGTTGAGTTGACTAGCTTATTTTTATAGTGTCACTTTGTCATTTTCCTATAATGACTTGATGTCGTCACTTTTTGTCATCTTGTTTTATTTAGTTTTAGTGATTTATCATCTGGTTTCTTTGATTTTGAACACAGACGAACATGCTGAGAGTTTTGGCGAATATTTTTGATTATTATGTTCATTTCCAAAGCCTAAAAATATTAAATTTGTGAATTTGACGAATTTGACATAGAAATATTATATTTTACACAGGTGAACCCACACATTTATATATTACTTAATTTAATACAAGAGTAAAAAGTATTAACAAACACCACCACCTAGAGTGACCTTCGGAATAGAAGGTTTTATTTTAATTCAATGAAACGATAAATTCGGAAAGTGTAATAAGTATGATTATGTACACAACAAACTAATTTTCATCTAAAAGAGAAATGGTTGTGCGTGTGTGTTGTGGCACATCGTAAGAAGTTGATAACGTTCATTCATTACATTACTAACTGCTTACATAAGTAAATTTTAAGTTGTAGAATGGCAAACAGATAGATACGAAATTACAATTTGTAAAAAAAACTGAAGTTTGTGAATTGATCCCGAATTACAATTTGAATAAATACAAAAAATATTAGTCACTGCCCCAGCCAAGTGCCGAGTCATCTGAGAATCACGTCATAATTTTTTTCGAAGGACTATTAAAGGAAGGATTGAAGTACATATTGTAATCGTGTATCACGTATTTGATGCAAACCGTCCATCACAGAGTCTATATAGCGCGGCAATTTTATATTTGTGAATATTTAGTAGATGTCTCGAGGTGCTTTCTTTCTAGCTTTGGGCACAGAATATATAATATGTCGTAGGCAGATCTTAGAATTGGGCAGATCGTGAATCTCGTCGAGCCTTTTCATTTGAGTACCAACACGATGGGTCTAGCTAGCACCAGCCGTTCCGGAGATATCAAAATCAAAATAATTGAAACTTTCGGCTACATCTCCGGAACGGCTGGTGTCTTATTGGTTAGTATTCCCGATCGCCGGTTGGTAATCAAATGAAAGGTCTTGACGAGATCTAGCTGAATATAATATAAATATACATTACAACCGTAGCTAGTCGTGACCGTCCTGTTCAGACAATTGGAAATTTTAATAAAACTTTTTATTGAGTTTCCGCGCATAATTTAAAAAAAGGTTTAAAAAGTCCGTTCCATTTTCAAATTACATATTCCACCTCCTGAGCACGCCTGCTAAAAAGTTGCGGGACACATTTCTGGTCCGGTACTGATATAGTACATACGATTTATCCCAAAGAAGATTGCGCAAGATATGGTCGTATATCGTAGCATGTTTAAGAAAATTAGTATAATTGCACTATCACGAACATTTATTTGCAATGTTGCTGTTCAATTTCCTCGCAATCGCAGTGAAAAGCAGAGTACTCGTTCATAAAAGCGATTTTACCAGTGACGCTTATATCCACCCGAGCGCAAGCGAGGCGTGTTGTTGTACAATCTACTATAATTTGCGGTTCTACAAATACCCTATGCCGCCTAATGCCCAAAAACCGTACATGTTTACAATTTCAACAACTGTACTAATTAATTTCATTTTTGTAAACATATCCATACAAATGAATTAAACCAATTTCTTTGTATGTTATTGTTCAATTCGACTGAATTTAATACAGTAGGTATATAAGTAAGTGTGTACTACTTAACTATAAGTACCTCCTACAGCTACTGATTTATTTTAGTATGCAATATTAAGTTAAAAATTAAAATCAGGTTAAAATGTTATGAATGGTAGAGCAATCGGGTCTAGGTCAAGTCAAATAATATATTGAAGTTTTTTGTGTTTAAACATGGACTGAGGCGTATCCAAGTTACGTTTGCTTCAAATCGAAATAAAATGAATGTTGTAATTCTAAACCTTCGAGAAAACGAAGACACATAAATTTCATTACGCTATTTTTGCGAACGCAGAAGTACGGAAGGCTTCGCCGTGGCAGAATTCAAGAGAGGGGAGGCGGGGGCGGCGTGTGGGCGCGCTGACATCACCGCCACCGGAGCCAGCCGCTCTTACATCACCGGCGACTGCCTCCCACCAAGCGAACACTCCCCCGCTCTTCTCCTCAGCCCCCTTATCAAAAACCGATCGCCGCACACGCATCACACTGTAAAATGTGCTTTAATGGCCAAAGTTTCATTGCAATACAATTATTTTGAACACTTTAATACTGACGGTAACAAACGGTACCGGCCGCACCGCATAACTTTCCCATCACAAATCATCTTAACTATTTCGTTTCAACTTTCAAACGAGTATGCCATAGGATGGCTTTAGGAGTGGAGGCAGTTTTGTCATCGTGCAAAAAATTGTATTTTTGATGAAAATTGATAATCGAAAAAAATCGATATTAAAATGTATGTGTGTGTATGTCCGTCACCTCCCTAAAATAGTGTAATATTTGTAAGTATTTCGTGAACATCTCCATGGGTTATTTTCTTTTTCCCAACTCTGAAATGAAGAGTAACTCCAACACACGAAAAAACCGATTTTTGTATGAAATCAAGAAGAAAACGATTTCGGAAAATGCCAAAATACCATACAAAATATTGCATGCTAATAAAGTGTAGCGCTCAGATATGCAACTTAATAATTACTTGTGTGGGTCCTCCAAGGGCAAATGTCGCCCACTTACGGCACAACATACTGGACAGTAAGTCAATTCTATGTCGTTAAATTTAGGTAGGTATATGTAATAATAAGTAATTTTAATGTAGTTAGCTCTTTTTAAAAAAGAAATAGGTATAGTAATAGTTTCAAACACCTCGATAGATGGCACTGACTATATCATTCATCACGTGTTAAAGTAGGTATGTGGAAATGGTTGCAAAAGCCAGGAAAGCAAGCCTCTAAAATTTATTTTAAAAAAGTCCACCGACTGACTGTCAATTATTTTTCAACGTTATTTCTTGCAGTTTTAGAACTTCTAGATAATGCTAACAGACTTCAATGCAACGTCACCTATTTATCCGAGATTCATTTCAATAATCACTCAGTCGATGAGTAGGAAGTCCTGAAAAGTACAGGAGCAAGGACCACGGAACCAATAGCTCCTAAGGTTGCTGAATTATTTACCCATCTCAGATTCGACTTAACAGGTCGCGAAAGTTCACCACTCTCAGTTTCGGTGTAGCAATTGACCATAGGGAGCCAACGCGCTAATTCTGAACGATATTTACCAAATCCAAACCAAAACCAAAAACGTTATCCTGCAATTCCTGCATGTACACGTTTGGCAAACCTTTATAAACGCAAGCCAAACGCCTGCTCCACACGTTTGTGTTTGTAAAGGTTTGCCAAACGTGTACATGCAGTATAACGTTTTTGGTTAAGGTTTGGATTTGGTAATATCGTTCAGATTTTGCGCGATTGGCCCCCTAAGCTGACATACCTTATAGATAAACTGTGTCGAAAATTGAATCAAACGTGCTTCGCACTCAGAAGTCGGAAGACTCGCCTCGACGTTATTCAAGTACACCGTACCCGTACTGCGTGTTACTTCGCCACCGTGCAGTCAGTCACTCTACAGGACGGGTCGAGCTGTTGGCGCACGTCTTCCGATTGCAGAAACGAGCCATAAGAGTGATCGCGCGGGTGCCGCACGACAAACAGAGAGATCGCACTTGGAATCACAACTCTACATTTCATGAGTCTATTGGGACTCCAAGTGGCTCCAGGTGACGTACGAGACAACCTGAGCACGTGCGCGAGGCGCGGCGACTACCACACGCACAACCTCCGGCGAGCTAAAAACCTGGCTGGCGATGACGCTCCACAGCGCATGGAGAAGTGTGTGGTACACACAGTGTACAAAAAGCCAGAGCATGTCGTCTGCTACGAGCGCGAGCACCTTCAAATCAAACTAAAGCTCAAAACGTGGCTGGTTGAGAATTTACTTTAATGCTACGATGAATTTATAGACTACAAAATGACATTGTTGTTATTAGTATTATCGTCATACCGTACTAGCAGATAAGTAACCTTATAATATTATGATTAATGAATTCGATTCGGACGGTAATGTCCCTTTCGCAAAATGTCCCGCAAGCCCAAAACGGTTTTATGTTCTCAAAACGGCCCGTTAATAAATTGTCCGTTCTCGGATTATTTGAGAGCAACTTGTCTGTTGAGTACGCTCACCTGTCCACCCCTGCCCACATAGTGTACGTATAACGCCACAGAACACGGAAAAAGCTCGCTATGCTCCCGCTCCCAGTATAACGCGATCCAATGAGACTCGAAATGCCGAACTAACATTATGAACTGCGAAAGTTAGTTTGCCTACCCGTTCCGTCTGTTTGTTTGTTACGCTTTCATGAACAGAACAACACTCGCGAACGGGACATTTTGAGAAGCTGACATTTCGCGATCAGGTTATGTTTTCAGGTGAATAAAATTTTGCGAAAGGATATTTCCGTCTGGGGAGCGCATAAAAATGACATTGAACTTCGTATTGAATTTTTTAATTTTTTTTTGTTTTTTTTTTTAATCTGACTTGTATATTATTTTATTTAATTAGTAATTGATTTGTAATTAGCGACTATCAGTAAAAGATGATTATGATAACATATTCCCACGACAATAATATCAATTGGTTTATCAATCACGGCGGGTCGGATGCAGAGCGGTGTCGGTGGCCGACGGGCCCGCCCGTGGGTGGACTATTGTTGTAAGTATAGAGTGTACCTAGGTAGGTAGTACTAGTACATAACAGTTTACTGACGCGATATTAATGGACCCGGGCAATGTGTAGTGCGTGCAATTTAATGACACTTATGATGTCCTGGTACCTACCTATATTGATACGTCCATACAGATTTCTATTCATCACACGTCGGGATAGAACTTTCGTGTACTGTATATAATTGTACTGTCCTGAGAACGGGAGGCGGCAGGAAGAGGGATAAATAGTGGCCAATGGCAATGAAAAATGGTAAAATGCGCACTTGTACAGAAGAAGAAACATATCGAAGATAGGTGCATACTATTCATAATTGGCCTGACACATCGAACAGAAATTTCAGGAAATTCCGCACAGTGCACCAACGCCCTTATTAGTTCACTCACACTCAATTGGATTTAGACATATGTGTCAGTAAAGGAACTTATGACTTGATACATACATACTCAGCTTAGTGATTCATTTCCATCATAGCACCGTTATAGTGAATAAAAATGCCGAAAACAGGTTTGAACCTCGTGATGTGGAGAACCGGACAAAGCCGAGGATTCGAGAACGATTTATGTGCTACAATGAGAGTCATATTCTACTAATTCTATTGTTCACCAATGACCGCACGAGGTCACACTTTGTGCCGCGTCGATTGTGTTCTCATCTAGAAAACGGGTTCAAGACATCCTCTCAAACGCAATGTCGCTATTAAAAGTTCAAAACAGCTAACAAAAAGTTAATAAGGCATATTCATAAATAAATAATAAATAAAAATTATCGAATGAGAATAGGTATTATGTAATTTTATCTATCAAGTAATTGAAATGAGTAGGTAAAGGTAGGTACCTAATAGAATTAAATATTAGGATTCAAATGTTGAATCGCAAGTGATAATGTTCAACAATCTTATAAAGGTAGTTCGGAACTTAACAAAGTTTTTTTTTATGAAAAGAAGTTAAAACTTACGAATATTTATAATCTAACTAAAGCAATAGGTAGGTACATGGCTTTCAGTAACGGGAGTTGATTGATATAATGTAATTTACATTTTTATGGAGGTAAATAAATAAATAAAGAGAAATTTATTCATCATCAGCAGAGTTACAAAGATTACGAAAATACGAAGGTAGGAAGTTATTCCAGTTGCGGTATTTAAAATTTTTTGCTACCATGAGACAATATTTTATTTATTTACAAGCAAGACTTATTCTGAGTAAGACAACGTAACAAGGATGTAGTAGGTACATTCAAGTCTACAACTTCATAATGTAACAATCGACACCGAGTGACAGGACAGTGATACCAAATACCTAACAAAGATAATCCTGTTATGCGTAATGAATAATTTAAGATTCATACCTACCTATTGTACATCTACTAGACAAAGGTTATTAATGACGTATGTATCTGTTCAATTGCAACTAACTTTCCCATTCCACAAATTTATGTATTTACAAATAGCTAGGTAGGCACTATGTCTTGTCAAACTGTTCATTTGCCAAACGAGAAACGCAACTAAAATATACATACATATACTCGTAGGTATTAGGTGTATGCTATATGTTATGTTGATCAACTGTGTATACCTCTCTACATAAGCGCAATATTCCCAAAAGACTTACATATCCCTGTGCACTATTCGTTAAAGTTCAAACAAGAATCGCGGTTAAGTAGACAGCTGTGAAGCTAAACTGACGTTAAAACTATCGTTGTGTTTTTGTCACCTGTGTACAAATCAATATTATTAATAATAAAAACTAGTTTTCCACCAATATTATACGATTACGTACATAACTCAGTTTCACACAACGTCACTGTAAATAAACTGACATGTTTATTCAATTAGCGAACTGAAATCAGTTCCGAAGTATGGCGGGCGCGCATGTACCACGCGGTGGAACTGTTCGCGCAACACTGCTGACGGCCGAACGATAGCAAACGCCCGACCCTACGGCGGCCCCCTACTATGAAACCCTTGCCGACAAACATTATCGTCATATCGCAATCACAGAGGACCACAACGAATACATCGCAACCGATGTGTTTCTTGTGGCTAACGAAACTAACAAGCTTGGTAAAGAGCAGCATTGTCGCCTTGAAGCTGATAATGATAACAGCCATGTAGGTAGGTAGGTACACTGCTGTATACCGTAGATACTTACCAGTCACAGAGATACATATTATCATCAACCTAATCGGTAAACAATCTAAATGTCCGTACACAGGAAAAGGACCAGATGTCATCCATCACATGCTACCTATCGATTTTTGTGTTTATTTGGTAAGGCATCTATATCGATCGACATCTATGGCAAATTGTCAACGCTTTCGCAACGCCGCCGCTCAGTGTGTGTAACGCTTTATGGTTTACGTTAGTTTCAGAGATGTAGTTCACGAAGAGCGCAAATAGAAAAATAGTTATAGGTACATTATTTTAAAGACACTCGCAATAAGATTAGCAAATGTTTAGGCTGTCGATGGATTCGATAGTAGAAGGATAATTTTGGTGTGGAGCAGATAAAATCTGGCAAGCTAGCTAATATTTTACTGAAGTAGATACATACCTAGATACTTCAGTATCTAATATAACTACCTTTATTATCTATACTTATAATAAATCTATACTTATAATAAATCTGTAGAAACCGTGTGTCTGTACTTTGAATAAATTTATAAAAAAATGAGTGTGGACGATAAAAAAAGAGTAACAGAACACAAAAAAGCGTTTTTAAATTTTTTTGTCTTTCTGTCTTTCTGTCTGTCTGTCTTTCTGTCTTTCTGTCTTTCTGTCTGTCTGTAATCGCTAATCTCCGAAACTACTGAACGGATTTTCTTGCGGTTTTCACAGGTAGATTAAGCACAGCCTGGCGCAACTTATAGGCTTTGTTTCATTGAAATCGGATGACAGCGAAAAAAGTTATCGTCATTTACAGATAAATCATTTAACGTAACAAGACGATGTCATAGACATAGGAGATATCAGTGTTTTTTTTAACTGGGACAGTATAGGCAAGTCCGAAACCATAGGAGATGCAGGGAAAGTGTCTTATGACATAGAAATTTTTTGGTCAAGCGTGTGTTGTCCATAAAAATGAGACAATTTGCACATATTTTTTTTAATGCGGTTCGACTCAGTTTCATGTAGGGATCACTTCATTATATCGGAAGAAAAAAATCTGAGCAGCAGAAGTTAGTCAAATTCAATAAAATGTTTTCTCATAGAACGCCAGTGAAAAATAATTTTTATTATTTTTAAAAAATGCGTATCGACTTAGTTTCATGTTAGAATCATTTTATTGTATCGGAAGAAAAAAATCCAAGCAGCAGAAGTTAGTCAAATTTAATAAAATGTTTTCTTATAAAACAGACTGTGCAATGTACTTAGGAACTTACTACTTATTCATGCATGCCATCCGAACTCCAGCTGCTCTGATTACTATGTCAAAATTGTTATCACGAAAAAATACCTAAAGGTTCCTAAGACAGTTTCCCTGTATCTCCTATGGTTTTGGTTTTGCCCATACTGTATTAGTTAAAAAATACACACGTATAATAAAAATTGATATGAGAAGTCTTATGAGCAATAGAAGTGAAAACAACAATTTTTTAAATTTTTATCTGTCTTCACCAAATTGGATACGGTGTTCATAGTTTGTTCCTGAAGGTATGGTATACCTTAAATTATGGTGAAGGTACTTAGAATGATCCATTTTACCATTGGAAAATTATAACTAGACGATGTATGTCTGTACATAGCAGAGATAGGTACCTACTTCCAAAATCCACGCGGACGAAGTCGCGGGCAACAGCTAGTATTTTATATAAATTAAAATATAAAAATCTGTCTATAGTAAGTAACTACTCCATTACCATAATCGTCACTTGGCATACTGTTTAGATTGTTTGGCATAATTGTTTTTTGGTCATATTCTTTAGGAGGACTACTGTTGAGTCGTTATTAGGCTTATTTTTCGTCTACTGGTTATTTCCCATAAATGACAGAAGTCATAATTTAGTGTTCATAATATGTAAATAAACACAGTTTATTAGAGTTCATTAGGGTAAGTAAAATTATACCAAAGTATATTATGACATTTAATTTTATGAGAGCGAATATGGATCCGTATAAAAGATGTGATGAGATGAATGAAGAATTGCGCCAAAAAACCTAGCAATTGTCTTTGTATCGTTTTTATGTAAAGAACTAATACGTAAGTACGTATTTAACCAATTCATTAAAACAATATAGAATTTTGCCCATTAACAATAATCAATCGCACAGTAGGGGACATCCGTCGAACAATGACCAAAATAAAGTTGATCGCGGAGAGCGTGCCGCGATATTTTGGCAGTCGGTGGGTGCGTGTCGCGGCGCCCGATGGCATCATCGCCGTTGAGGATCGTGACGTCACCACCTTTTCCAAACGTGGCCGCCAGACGAAAATAGTGCCCGCCCCGCCACCGAGCGGCGCGGCCCCTCGCACCGTTCATCGTCACCGACCGATTTAGCCAACCTACCGACCAACAAGCAAGCAACCAACAACAACAAGCCGCCGCGCCGCCGACCACACTCCACTGCTGCGCTGAATGCCTCGCATCTCTTAGTTGAAGAGTCGTCCACCTCCATAGCTGTTGTTGTATGTCCAGATCAAGTGATTTACCTGCTATAACAAGGATTACCAAAGTTAGGAGCTACCTACTGAATTGATATTGGTTGTAATAAAAATGTACGTGTAACAAGAAGTAAATATAACTACTAAATAAATACCTACTAACTATAATAAATTAAACAAATATACTTGTAAACAAGCTCTTGCTTCACGATACGTCAATCGTCACTTGTATTGTATCATACATAAATATTACTTAGTATACATATATGCACAACTATTGGAGTGTAATGGTTATAAACGAATCGATGTATCTAATAAAAATAAATAAGTTATACGATGTCGCCACAAAAAGCTCGAAAAATCAAGTCCAAACTATAGATGCGAAAGTGAGTTGTTTGTTTTGTTATCCATCACGGCTCGACTAGTCCAACAATATTATTATTTTAAATGTCCAGTCTAATGAGAAACTCATTCCAATCAGTAAGCGTTCTAGGACTATGAGAAGAAAATATAGTGCACATGCTCAGTTTTCGTTTAAAGCGAGATCATATTTTTCCATAGAAGGATTTCTTAGTAAGTTTTTAATATAATTAAGATATTCAGCATTAAAAATATATTACGGGAACTTGTTGTAGAAGTTTATGAAGAGTTTATATCATACAACGCATAATTTTATCCATGAAAGGAATAAAGTTCATGCCTAATTATGCCTATAATATAATTATACCTAATATGTAATGATGTGTCTATTAGAATTACACGTGTTCGTAGGGCAAAATAAGCGTACACACAATAGTGAATGATACGATGTGATAAAGACTGAAAATATGAGAGATGAGAGTAGGTACTTGTGAGATAGTAAAACAATTACTACATTGACGACATCCAGCCTCCGTGAAGGCATCTTAGTCGGTCATTCATTGCTGAAAACGCGCCGCGACAGTCGATCGGTTCTGAGAAACCTACTCGCGTTTCCTGGAAGCGCTACTACGAACGCACACATATATTAAATCGTCATACACAATATATACGTGAAACACACACCGTCGCCCACGGCCCTGATAACATGCAGCCGCCATGACGCGACGTATCGGTGCTCTCATTAACAGAATCGTACTGCGTGCCCGGTTCGGCTTACACTATAATCAAACAATTTGCTGCAATGAGCCACTATCCTGCTATGAACTATGCCAAGTCTACCAGAAATGAGACAACTAGCATGTTAGCACGCAATACTATTACGAACATCTAGGTACCTCAAGCAATATTTAACATTACTTTCGATTACCAAATTATGTCAATAACCTAAATTCCTAAGTCGAAATGAGGTGATTCTGGGGGCGGGAAAGTGGAAATTAGGAGAAAATACAATCAAGGTCAATTGTCCAAACCTCAGTTCAGTTCTATTGATCTGGATCATCGTCGGTCGAATCAGCCATGCGATCTGATGTCCACCCAGTATATCGGCGGACTTTTGCACAGACGCGGCCCCGCGGTCCATTGTATTTAAGTATTGTTTGTTGTAAGCATTGTATTGTTGAGAAAAGTTGGAAATTCTAAAATCAATCACGCGACTAGAATCGTCAGTAGGTGTAGGTACCTAAACCTACTAACAAATATAAATTTCCGACTAACTTTACCCCGTGCCTGATGTTAGAATCCATAACAGTAGGTAATAGTACATTACTGCCGCGGCCCGCAACAGAGGCATTGATGGATGAACGTGTGCATGTGGGCCGAGGCGGTAGCCGATACGTGAGTCCATCAATGCCTGGTTGTATGCATCAATGCCTGGGTAGCCAAGACTTGTATAGTAGTTTTCTCAAACAAATGCGCGGAAATTCAAACTATTACCTATGTACACCATTTTATTTCATACATATACATTCCAAAATCTATGATGAACAACAATAAATTTCAACGCGCCAAAATGTTCATTTTCATTACTCATACTCTGAAAGTAGGTCTGAAGTTGCCTGAGGACCGGGTTGAAAGTAATGTATCTCAGCCCTAGGGAGAATCGCTTTCAACTGACAGCTGTCAAATTATATAAAAAAAAACTAGTACTATTTTGACATTTCTATTGGACCATGTTCCAACTGTCTATACAGCCACTCAATTACAGCGCGATGTAAAATTGAAATAAGCTAAAGTTATGTAATAATTAAAGAATATATATTTTTAAATGACTTCATTATAATTATTACTCTCAACTATTTCTTTAACATAGATTTGGGCAAAATATTTACAATTTTTTCAATGATGGAAATGAAAAATAATGGCAGAATAGCTGGCCGGCCACAGAAAAAAAAAACAAAGTAGACGGTAAAGCGGCAATCCGCTCTTCATTTGTTTTTTCGAGTTGTAGAGTTTTGTTTATACTGCCGTATAGCAGAGATTTGTATTATCACTCATTTTATGTTTTTGTTTTTACTTTCAGTGTATTCTTAATGAAAAGCACAGTGTTTCCTTCGGGTTCAAGACTTATTTAGAGGTCCCTCGAACTATTGGCGCCCTCGCTACGCGTCGGGCGCCAAACCCCGTCTCGGGACTTAAATAAGTTACTTTCACCCCTAGGTTAACAATGTACTATTGTTTTTTTACACTAAACTGCTTGCAATTTGCAAGGCAATTCGAAATTTTAAAAAAACTGTTGTTATTTTACCTCCATGGTTGCCATGGTCACATGACATGTTAAGAATTAATATTTTATTTATTTTAATTTTATTCTATTTGGAACACTTACAGCTAATATTTACGACTACATACAATACATAAATATCTCTTAGACATTGATTAGTGTCCACAGCTAAAATATGGTCATTATTTGACCGCTAGGCACTACATATATGGATTTTCATTCAAATTATTTGCCCGTCTGCTCTCATTTATTTGACCAGTACAGCAATGACGATTTAACTCGAAGAAGGTTGTCAAAATAATGTTCACATTTCCATGCATGTTTGAGAAAAAGACATATCGACGGTACTTCTTCTGTGGCTACGTATAATGCAATGAGTAGTTATCATATTATAAGCCGTTGATGGTTGAGACATTGAGACTTACTTGGTGAGGCTGGGGGCAGCTTTGTGCGCCGCGGCGGCGACCCGGCGCTCCGCAGCCGCGTCCACCATGCCTCTGCATCACCGCGATGGGCATCACTCGCGACGCCTCGTCCCGTCACCTCGCCAGTGCCACCACCAACACTCCGCCACTACCCACCGCACTCGTTAACAACACTGCATACATGTACAAACCCTCACAACCTGTCTGACACCTGATCAATCTCTCTACGCTATGCGGTTGTTATTTGATACAAACGTGTAGTGTTTCAATAGTTCTGCACTTTACATAGGTACCTGTCTACTGTGCAATCGTGTTTTCCACAACACTGAATCTGAAACAAAGAAAAGGAAAAAATAAATAAAAAAGTCACTCTCCTCACATGAGGCCATTGCCTAACAATTATTATGGTATACGACCTCATCAATCCATTCAGGAAGGTTCGAATAGGGGGCGCGGGCACCCACCAAAGAGATCCTAGCACCATGAATCCATTGATCGATGAGATCGTAAATTGTTTATTAGGTGTTAAAATCCTCTAAAATCCTAAAAACGAAATTCTCAAAATTCTTAATTCTTTGTTCGGTGACTTGAATAAACTCTATTGTTATCTTTTTAGATTCATCATTTCAACCTAGAGGATTTTAATATAACACCTAATAAACAATTTACGATCTCATCGATCAATGGATTCATGGAGCTAGGATTCTATTATCTTTTTCGATACATAGGTGGACGGATAATTAGAAACAGGGCAAGATTTTCATTCTCATGAGCATCGTCATGATTCCTTAACTTTTAGATTTTCATACATTTTGATGCCCATTTTCGTTTTTTTTTTCTTCATGATGATGCTGTATCCAGACGGCTCATCTGATCAGTTGGATATCTATAGCGATCTGAAAGTCCTCCATCTACTCTCTCGAAGACCGTCATCAGATCATGCCACGATCAATCCTTCACGGCGACCCATGGCTTCAATGTGACCTCGATTGAATGAAAATCTTGCCGTTTCTAATTATCCGTCCACCTATGTATCTTCGATATCCGAGACGGGCATGTAGCGTATAGTAGATTTACTTCAAGTTTGATGTGAACACGCAGATTTTAACTGAATCGCTGACAAATAGACCGACGACTTTAAATAGGTGGCCAGAAGCTGGATGGGAGGACCGGGTGTGTGGTGGCGTGGCGTGGGGGTAATTTGGGAAAGGAAAGGCTGAAAGTCTAGCAGTGGACAGCAATAGGCTTATTGCTGATGATGAAACCATGATTGTTATTTTTGCGTAGGAAGGGGAAACCTCAGGTTACCATTGCTCCACAAGAATGAGCTGTGGTTATGTCAGTGTCCACCGAAGCGGAGAAGTACTCGGTGACCTACGGGCCAAAACCCACCTCTAAAGTCAGCTGTTAGCCGGGAAGGCCTTCACAGCGTCAATGGGGAGTGGGAAATCTATGAATTTACAATTTTATGACGGGTAAGTGAAGTGAGCCAGTGTAATTACGCAGGCACATACAAAGCTTTCCAACATAGTCGTCCATAGGTCCATAGGCGTTCGCTGGGGAAGGCCTATGTCCAGCAGTGGACGCTAAAAGGCTGACATGATGATGATGAATATAGTCGTCACGGTTACAACGAACTTGTGGCCTTTAGGCTGCAGGTTGGTGGGCGGCAATAGCATCAGTTGGACAGGCTGCCCGTTAGCTGCTTACGCCGTAAAAACAAGTTTGCTCGACCGTCGAGGAGGCAAGGAGCTGTGATTGACGCGTCATTGACGAGAACTTAAAGAGCTAAGGTGAGGTTTAATTTTTTTTGTAACTACAAATTTACTGTTTTCGGAATTTTTTCCTATACCTGTGCTATAAGACCTTGCTTCTTGCCAAATTTCAAGATTCTAGGTCAACCGGAAATACCCCATAGGTTTTGATTACCAAGATACTCAAAAATGCGGCAAAATCGGCCATATGTTCTGACTGCGATGACTTAGAAGTTTGATTTTTTCACGGCTCCAAGGGACTGCAGACTTGAGTATTTGGTATTAATTTCAACTTGATACCTCCACGCGTTCCTAATAACAATGGTATTGACAGACGGACAACAAAGTGATCCTATAAGGGTTCCTTTTTTCCTCTTTTGAGGTACGGAACCCCTAAAATGATACTTATGTACACCCTTTAAAAATTGTTACCTATCATAGTAAACACCCAAAATTTCAACCCCAACTCTAAGTCATGTTCTGGGTTCTGCCTCTCGCTCCATGGTTAGCAAATTAACGAAATTAACCTAAACAACTACAATGTTTCTAAGTCATTTTCTGGGTCCTCGCCTCGCCTGCAATATTATTTATAGGAAGACTGTCATCATCATATCAGCCTGTAGACGTCCACTGCTGGACAAAGGCCTCCCCCAAGGATCTCCACGACGACCGGTTCTGCGCTAACCTCATCACCAGATCGTCGGTCCACCTCGTGGGACGACTGTAATCCCATCCTACTAATACTAGTGGTACTGTGAGAACAGTAGACCTCGCGAGCCCTTATAACCATGCAATAACCGACACTTTCCCCTCTCCCCTTTGCTTTGAGTGGTACTAATCTTATCACCAAACCTAAAAGAAACGAACAGAAGTCATATTGCAGTTGGAGACAGATTAAGTACTAAGTGACAAAAATTTGCAATTTAATATTTGGCAAACGGATCCCTGAATCGAAAAATGGTTTCATACACACGCAATATTTTTGAAAGACGTATCTAACGATACCTGAATTTCCACTGCGAAAGTTTGTAAGGATGTTTGTTACTCTTTCACGCTGTAACGGCTGGCTGGACGGATTTTGATGAAACTTGGAACGGCCACCTGCAGATAAAACGCACTCCCCATGGCAGTAAGTAAACTCAGTAAAGTAAGGAGTCCGTTTTATCTGCAGGTGACCGTACAGTGATAGCTTATACCCTGGAATAACATATTATAGGCTACTCTTTACCGTGGTGAACTGTTCCCGCGGGAAAAACTTATTCCACGCGGGCAAAGCCGCGGGCAACAGCTAGTTACAGATAATTTGATAAAATGAAATGCTTATTTAGCATAATAATTTGAATTAATTCATTCACAATTTGTTAAGTAATGTTTGGATGTTTGTAAGTTTGGATGTTTGTTACTCTTAAAACGACGGAACAGATTTTGATTGAAACTTTACAGTAACATAGATTATACATCAGAATAACACATAGCTATCGATAGTTGTCCTTGAAAAACAGTCGATAACGCGAATACCTAGTAGTCCTATCGAAAATATCGAAATGCTGCAATATTATCGACAGTGAAAATTAGGCGATACTATTAAACTTTATCGATACAATCGAGATTCAATACTAGGTATCGATAGTCTCGCCTAAAAATAGTCGATACCTACTATCTATCGTCGCGTTTTGATAGTATCGATAGTTTTGTTCTAGCAACTATCGATGTATTTTCGATACAACGGGAATAATGGGCTCCCTAAACGATAATGCGGCATGACATGCATTACGTGCTGTCACTCATCCATGACCGTCTAGCTGTAGTGATTGACGTGCATGACATGCAAACTATGTGCATGACATGCAAACTACGTGCTGGCCGTTGCTTCACTGTACTGATTGATAGCAAGCATGATGGTACATCATGCAGCATGATATTCACGTAAACGTTGCATGTCATGCAAGCATGATCGTTTAGGGACACTTTTAAACGACACCTTTTATGAGCAAGAAATAGTATTGTAAAATGTTCTACTATCGATAGGGCAAAACTATTGATACTATCCATAGTGTCAATACTATTGTTACTATCGACACGCATTCTATAGATAGAAGTATTGATAGGTACTATCGATAGTGTTTGTACTGATACTATCGATACTATTGAACTTTAGCAATATTATTAAAGTACTAACAATATTTTAACATTTTATTTCCAGCCTCTCTGATCTCCATCTATATCAACTTTCTACCGAAAACTGAAGAAATGGACGCGACACTGGCAGAAATGTCCAAAATGGACGATTGCCATTAGGAAAAAAAAAATTAAGTAAAATTAGTTACTGTGCTTTTTACGGTGTTATTGAGAGTTGTTGCTAAATGTAAAGAAGAAAAAATTACATTAATAATGATAGCGCAACTAAGCAACTAAGAATGATAACGTAGGTAGGTATATAGGTAACGCATAACAACCTATAGACAGTCTAGCAGCCGAGGTAAACACGTGCAAGGTAATCACATGTAACAAAAGAACGAATTTCTTAGAATCTTCGGTACCAGGTAGTTGATGCCGACAGTCGGTGCTAGACAATAACGCAATAAACCAATAAAAGAACGTGCGCAGCTGCAGTTCTTATTAATTTCGGCAACTTAGAAAGTAGGTACCATACACTATGACCATGATTACATTTTTTCGCACGCACGGGAGAAAAATGTACGGCACGCACTGCGGCCTAGATTTTGGAAGCTCTTTAGAACACGACACGTTAGATACCGAGTTCATAATTTTTTTATAGATAGTACTTGTGGTAGGTTTAACATACTACCTAAAGCGCTACTTACGAAAACTAGTATTTTTGAAGATATGAATTTTTGAAAATTTTGAGGTTAAGTCACTATGTACAGCTATTGCTTTTAAAAAAGGTCATCAAAATCTATTGTGTCGCACCCTCTTCCACGTACTGTCGCTCGCTTCGCTCACTCCAAGGGTCACCAGTAACCTAACAAACCTAAAAAAATAATCTTTAAAACTACAAATTTTCGGAAGTAGCGCTTTTCGTACCTATGTTAAACCTACCATGAAATACTATCTATAAAAAAATATAATGTTAATATAATAATAATAATGTTTGGACAAATTTACACACGGCTGTTTAGTCCCAACTGAGCCGAAGCTTGTACACATGGGTGGGTACTCGACAACTGATAAACATACTTAAATACTTTTAAAATAAATACACCAGAATCCGAAAACCATATGCTCATCACACAAATGTTGGTCCCGGGTGGGAATCGAACCCACGACCTTTGGCGCAGTAGGCAGAGTTTAGGCCAGACTATAATTATATAAACTCAGTAGGTATCCATTTATTTTGCACAGTTTGTGGTGAAATTGCTTTATAAAACTCAATTTTCAAAAATTAATATCTTTAAAACTACTAATTTTCGTAAGTAGCGCTTTAGGTATGTTAAACCTACCATCAAGTAGGTACCTACTATCTATATTATGAACTCGGTAGGTATCTAACGTGTCGTGTTCTAAAAGACGAGCCCAGATTTTTATTGCCAAGGAACCACGAAAATATCTTTCTTCCTTCCCATTCTGCGCCTACGGTCTTCCTTCCTTTAGGCTTTACTTTCCTTCCTAGTAGGTATGTACCCTACATGTTCCAAGTTCCGATGTGTTCGAATTTCACCCTTCTAGTGTTAGGTACCTAGCTAGTCTTCCATCGTTGCAATCTACTATAGACATTATTTTTGCTAAATTGAAATCACGGATTGAAATCCAACAAGAACCATTCAACAAGAGCAAGACCTTCATGTAAAACGAACGAATCATGGCTTTATATGCAGGTAGGTATTAAGCAAGCGTGTTTTATACAATACCTACAGTACTTTATTTTATGTATGAGATCATCGATACAGCAAATGAAATAAAATTAAATATGACTCACCCGTTTACATACCTACTCGGCTACAAGACCGTGTAGGTTATCATTATTATCGCTTTGTGTTGTTGTGATGAACGTCACATAAAGATAGGCATATAGCTCCGCGTCACAGATACAATTTTATTCGACCACAATATGAATGAAATTTTGAAACTGTCTCGCACATTTTCACAATAATCACAAAAAAAATCTTGATGAAGCAAACTCAAAATTTGCTTCAGTCAGACGATCAAGTCTTTCGGCAATGAGCAATGTGAGAGAAAGAGAAACAAATAAAAAAAATACATATTGAATTTCTGTCTCGTAGGTTATTCTTTACTTATACTGCCATCTATGTTTAGATATGAATACTTTTTCCTCTCAAAGATTTTACAAACTCGTTCATTTCGTTTTGACACTAATCTTGTCTTTGTAAAGAGGTATCAATATGATCAAAAACTATTTATCCCTACGATTTATCCGAATAGAATGAGTAATTTAATATTTTTATCTTCATAAACATACTAATGTGACACGAAATAGATTTTGATAATTTTGGTATTTATTAAGGTCTATGAAATTTATATTAGCGGAACTTACGTCTATCCAAGGTTACTGTGCACGAGTCAACTTTTGTGACAACAGTCTGCATCTGTTGATTAAAATTTGAAACATAGTAAGTAAGCTTCTAAACAAGGTCAACAGTTTTCATCAATTCGCAGTCGACGAAAATAATTAAAATCACTGTGTATTATGTCTCTACTTTTACAAAGTATACATTCTTTTTGCCTTTACTCAAGATACAAGTGCAAGTGTCCGCGAAAATGATGACTACTTTGTTTTTCGCAATCACAACGTTACATGAACATGGGTGACCTGAAATGCGAATACGTAAAGAAAAAAAGATGCTTCGTTCGGACTGTTTCCAGAAGTGCAAGTGAAGAAATCATAATGTTTCTTACATTGACTCTCGGCAGTCGAACAAATAGTCAAATCTTCGCACAACGATCGGTAAATCCCTCAGTCACAAAGTGACAATGTGATGTGTCAAACGGATTGTTTACCTCGCGACGGACAGGTGAGCGGTTTGTAGAAGTAGTACGTGAGGGCGGCGGGAGGCGGGCGGGATGTCGTCGGGTCGCTCGAGCCCCGTGAACGGCGGCTACGAGGCGGCTGGCGTGGAGCCTGCCGTGCGACTCTCCGTCCGCAAGGACCTGTTCCCCGAGGTGCGCTTGCTGGCGCCTGACGCGGACGACGAGGGCGCCATGTACGACGACCTCGACAGGGTCTCGTGCGTCAAGCTCGAAACCGACTTCGAGCAAAGCATCGACGAAATTGCCAATCAGAAGTTGCAAGTGGCCAATGGAGTGCTGCCTTCTTCCAAGCGGTCTCGCCACCGGAAACACAAGCAGCATTCTAGACGGAATGCTGAGCGTTCCACTTCCAATGGATGTCTTCCTCCAGAAAAACGGAGAAAGAATTCACCCCGTGATTCTCGACACAGGACACAAAAATCAAACAATATATTACAAGTGAAAGGTGGCAAAAACCTAAATCTAGTGAGTAGTAGTGAGTGCCAAGAGGACAATGAGGACGAAGAAGTAGACGAGGATAGTGATACTTCAGAAGATGAAGTGCTGAAGTTTAGTGTAAAGTTACCTATAATGCCGCGACAAAGTGGCAAACCCTACAGTCATGAACTAAGTCAATTATCAACAAGAAAGAGCAAATCAAAGGACTCATCAAAGGATAGACGGGCCCATGTGGTGATTCCTTGTAGTGGTAAACCACGCTCCATGTTGGATATTTGTAGTTCACGTAGTAAAAAGAAATCAAGGAAGTCAGAGTCTACAGCCACATACCGCAGTCAGATTGTGGAAGCAAACACTAATATAAAGATTAAGATTAAGAAGACTAGTGTGCATGACACAGTAAGTATTTTTTTATTCAATCAATAGTGCAATCACAGGGTGTTCCTGTACCGTTGCCATAAATGTAGCCAATAATAATTCTTATAACTTTTTAAGAAGACCCTTTCATAGGAAAGTGTACCATTTGACTTCTTTCTCACAGGCAATAATGATTTCAAATTAAAAATTGAGATCATTCTTGAAGCTGAAGTGTTACATATTTATTTATTACTAGCTTTTTCCCGCGGCTTCGCCCGCGTAGAAAAGTTTTGGCCGTGTACATTGTGAAACAGCGCCCTCTATATAGGCGTTTTGTTACTTAGGGGGTTTTATATATTTGTTGTTGGCTTCTTTGGGAGAGCCATCTAGCTGTTGTTTGGACTACATCAAGTTAAAGAACTACATACATCATTGGTAGTATGTTGATGTCCACTGTACACACCTCTGAGGAAGGTCTATGTCCAACAGCTTAAGTTAAATGTAATTGTGATTTTGTGTAATAATAATAATTATGTTCTCAAAAGTTCTGAATAAAATAATCAAAAATTAAAATAAATTAAAATAAAATTTATTAAAAATAAAAAGTACTTGTAAATGAGGATTCTTTCTGTAAATGTTGTGTGTGGCAACTAAAGGATAGATCGAATTGCACATTATATTGTACTGTTGTGATCACTTACCTGTCTGTCTATTCTACATGGTGATTAAGCTTACCTATAAACCTCCCAGTATCTTGGGAGTTAAGGCTTATAAAATCAGAAATCAATCGGCAATAGACAAACTGAATCGAAAGTTGAATGGAATTATATGCTACCAAAAACACTATAGATGGTTTTCGGATTCTGGGGTGTTAAGTTTTAATTAAGTATTTATTTAAAAGTATTTATGTAAGTTATCAGTTGTTGAGTACCTATTTACAAGCTTCAGCTTAGTTTGGGACTAAACAGCCGTGTGTAAATTTGTCCAAACATTATTATTATTATCTACAAAAGACATATTTGTAAGATCTTTCAGAATGACTTTTATAGCAACTGCATTCCGATTTTTAAAGAGTGGTAGAATATGTAGTTACTGTTTTAAATTAAAATGTCTAGATGGCTAGCAGTGGCAGTTTAATAAACAGAGTTATCCTGCCGGCAGAGGCCGGCAGGATAACCTGCTTATCCTGCTTAAGTTATTACGTATTTAAATTTGTTCCTTAACGCACACTACATAAGGTTCAATTTTTCATATATCCACTACAAGTGAATGAGTATAGTTATTTACATTATAGCTACTACTAGCATAGTAAAATCCTACTAGTTAATAGCATAGTCGTTGTAAGGTTACTGGTGACCATGGATGGAGCGAATGACAGGACTTAGGCACCTAATCGTTACCCAGAAATACCCCCTCACTACCACCATTGCACCTCTCCTACTGCCAATCCCAATTGAACCTTATTGGTTTGCGTTAAGGTACAAATTTTAATAGCTAACAACTTACGGCAGGATAATTTATCACATTAAACGGGACCACTGCCGCCGGCAGGATATTTCTTTTAATTAAACTGCCACTGCTGGCCGTATAAACACATCCTTATTTTGTATTTATCTATTGCGCTCCAATAGCTACGAAATTCAGAATACTCAATAAGCTTGAATCTTAAGATGTAAGTATGATAATTAAAGTGTATTTTGCAAAAGAAGGGAAGAAAAACAAAAATACAATTTAGTGTTGTGCAAATTAGGTGAACATGGAGAATCCTTGTTGGAGATAGAGCCTAATGGAAATCATAAAACAGTTTTATTTTATTTTAATAATATACCTACAAGTACATAATTCGTAATAACAATTATTTGTAGCTATAACACCTTGTTCAACAGTTCAACTGCCCTACTTTCTAAACTCAACATCCATACATTAAAACATACCTATTTCACATAATTTGTATGTTACCAGCTGTTGACCGCGGCTTTGCTCGCGTTGTGTATATAAGATACCAGCGTAGCCTAAAACATTACATACTCTGTGCTAAAACCTAGCCGAAGAACCAAGCTATTAAACAATGAGAACCTTATTTGATACCATTCAGTGGCTTTGGAGGAGAAGAGTAACAACGTGAAAAGCAACTCTCATTTATGTAGTAGTACTATTGATATAGGTACATACTTATTTTTATGCGATTCACAGCAACCTAAATCCGTAATTTTCAGATAACGCCAACGCCGATATCCATCGCAGACGTAGGTCAGAGGAAGTCTAAGAAGAAGCGAGCGGCATCGCCAGTGGTCAGCGAGAGTTCCGGCGAGGAGTACGACCCGTCGCGCGGAGACACGGCCGCCGCCATGAGCGTCGCGGCGCCCAAACCTCGGCAACCGCGGCTAAAGGCGCCCCCCCGCAAGCCTACCAATTCTAAAAGTAGGCGTATGATATTGATTAGCTTAACATAAATAAGTCACCACGACTAGTTGGTCAAAAAGTTGCGGTATCCTAGTTGGTAAAAAACCATGGTAGGTTGGTTGGTAGTGCGCACACCTCACGCTGAGGTCGATGTTCCAAAGCCCGTACCAATCAATTTTCCGGTATTTAAGGAAAATCGGAAACGCTGCATATGCCAATTTGTTAAAATTCCTAAGGGCTTGTGAATTTCACCAACCCACTCGTTCTGGGCCAGTGTAATGAGTTATCGCACGTCCTTTTTATGAGGTTAGACCTGAGACTCTATCTTAACTATTTTAAGCATCTGTATTATTTATTAAGCTTTGTTTGTAGTGATTGTGTTTGAACCATTTTATTTTATTTTAGGTAAAAGTGATAAGACTGAAAGAAATAGAAGTAGTGGAGCAGCTAGTAAGGACACAGGACCGCAAAGTCCCTGGGCAAATTCTGTACCTGAAGAGATTCTCACAATAATATTCGAATACGTTGTATCATCGCAGGGCACCTTGCCATCTGTTGTCAGGTATGTATGAGGAGTTGATGACATGATTGTTTGATTCTTCATTGGGTAATATTGTTTTTATTTTTATTAAAACAATATAATGACAAGAATAATATCTGTTTCCAGATTAGGCAGAGTGTGCAAACTGTGGCACAGTGTAAGTTGTAAACCACAGTTGTGGAAGAATGTAGATCTTGCGCAATACACAAGTGAAAAATGCAAAACAGATTACAAACTGGTCTGGCTTCTTGAGAACCGATTGTCGAAATGTCAAAGTTTAAATATTGGTAAGTGTGTTGATTGAATCTCGTTAAAAGTTTAATTCGTTAAATACAATGAAATACGAGCGTCAGTGGCGTAGTGGAGAAGACGCGACCTGTCATGTCGAGAGGTCCGAGTTCGATCCCCAGTCGTGCAATGTCATGTGCCTGAGTTTTTCTCAAACATAATTACATTTACTGACTGCTCTCAAACGGTGAAAGAGGAAACCTGCATACACCCAAGAAGGAATTCTTAGGTGCATTTGACGGCCACCAAACCGCAATGGGCTAGCGTGGTGGACTAGAGCCCTAACACTACCGTCGAAAGGGTGCACCTAAACCCCAATAGTGGGGACAGATTAACAGGCTGTTGATTTGAATGAAATACAACAAAAATTACTTCCTCAAAAAAGGTCAACCAGCATAGAAATTAAAAAGCACTACCTATAGCCTTTGTTTAATTTTGCTCAACATTTTGTGTTTAATGTTTTTCACCAAAATTGATTATTGTTGTATAACTTATACAGCTCAGTGGAAAGTGTGCAACGTGTCGTGGGTGCTGGCTTGCGTGGTGGACTACTGCCCGGGGCTGGTGGATCTGAGCGTCGCCGGGTGGAGCCGCGTCACGCCCGAACAGCTGTTCGAGCTGGCGCAAGGCCTGCCCAAACTGCAGCGGATAGACCTCTCACTTACCGTAATTATTACAACATTATACAAGCTAAAACAAACGAACGCTTCATGGAGGGGAAGTAATAATGATATTACATTTGAGGTCAGGTAAGGTAAAGTGGCACACCAGGGAAAGAGGAATGATTGGACCAGAGCAGACCTATAGAGTTTAACTCTATAGTTTGTTAGGTCTTCTAGTTGTTCTTTCGTTCTTACCCCACCAGACCTTATACAGAATTAGGGTACTTTCTCTCCATGCAACGTTCGTTTTTTCCATGCTGTATATAAACTATTACACGCAATAATGTGTCAGGCAATAGCAATAATAACCAGTCAATACGACAATTACGTAGTCTTAAATCCGAGCAATCAAAAATCTATAAAGATTATTAATCGTTAATTAATGGGATGTTTTACTAAAACCTCAACCCAGATGGCGCCACTATCGTATGTAGTATATTTTGGTGGTGTAACTGTCCATACAAAAAATACCTAATATACTTAGGTATGTACTAGCATAATATAGCTAGCTAAAGAAAATATAAGTATTGACATACATATTTATTTTGGTACATAAAATTAAAAAACTTGACATATTTTGAAAATTTTACATATTAACAACTGCAAAATTCGCCTGTATGTATAACTTATACATCCACTAGCTGTTTCCTGCGGCATTGCCCGCGTAGAAAAGTCCTTGCCGCGGGAATAAACCCTTTTAGTGGACATCAGAGCTATGTGAGGAATATTTGTGCAAAATTTCAAGTCTTTAGGCTCAGCGGTTTGGGCTGTGCGTTGATCTGTGAGTGAGTTTCTTCTTCAATTTTCTTCAAGTTTTAAATTGAATTCAAATTTAATTACTTCGAAATAATCTTACGGACAGAATTTAGATTTACAGAGGCCACAAAGTTTACATAATGTTTCTTCGAGATATAGTCCGCTAGATTTGTAGTTCGAGTTACAGAACGTGATATGTATGAATCACAGTACATCACAGGGAAATCAAATTCAGTTCGAGTTTGAGCGTCTAAATAGTCGCTCAGTCAGTCGAGTCATAGATATCATATATGTATTTTGTACTTCAACCGAAGGGAATAATTAATTTCATTATCTTAGAAATGATTTCGAGTTAAAGAGGTTCCACTATTGATTGATGATTGAAATTTTGCCTTGTGTTGATCCGAAACTGAGTAAAACATTTTGTTGTTGTGAACAGTCTGAGACGGGCGGGTCTAGTACCTGCCTGTCGGCCGCGTCGATGGCGCGCTTCGCAGAGAACTTCGGCGCCCGCCTCACGCACCTCACGCTCGCCAACAACAAGTTCACGGCCTTACCGCAGATCTTGTCTTCGGTTGCGGTATGACAAATCATTTTCTTTCATTTTGCTTCATTTGCTTTTAATTTTGCTTATTAAATTTGTAACCGAAACCATAGGAGATACAGGGAAACTGTCTTAGGAACCATTTGGTCTTTTTTTGTGATAACAATTTTAGCATAGAAAATTTTTTGGTCAAGCGTGTGTTGTCCATAAAAATTTGTCATTTTGATCAAAAAATTTTTTGATGCGGATCGGGTTAGTTTCATGTAAGGATCATTTCATTATATCGGAAGAAGAAATCTGAGCAGCAGAAGTTAGTCAAATTATTTTATTTTAATCATATTGTTTTTTCATACAACGCCAGTGGCCAGTACAAAGTAATTTTGATGTTTTTTTTTTAAATTCAGTTCGATTTAGTTTCATGTAGGGATTTCATTGTATGAGAAGAAGAAAATGTGAGTAGCAGAAGCTAGTCAAATTTGATAAAATGTTTTCTTATGAACCAACTCAGTGCCTACTAAGTACAATCATCATGCATGCCACCTGAACTTCTGCTGCTCAGATTTTTCTTCTTCTCATACAATGAAAAGATCCTTACATGAAACTAAGCCGAAATGACAACACACGCTAGACCAAAAAATTTACTATGCTAAAATTGTTATCACAAAAGATCAAATGGTTTCTAAGACAGTTTCCCTTTATCTCCTATGGTTTCGGATTTGCCCTAACTGTCCCAGTTAAAAAAACACTCTTAAGATTTTATTGTCCACATTGGATTCAACATGTGCACGTTCAAGTTCACATTATTCGTCGATATGGGCTAAACGTCGGGATTCTTTTATATCTATATCTTATTGAAATACTATTAGAATACGTATATAATGTGGATTGCAGCTAACTATATAATGTTCTCATCAGACGCACTGCCATAACCTGGAGGTGTTGGATATATCTGGCGCGCAGGCCACGTCGCACCCGGCCGCAGTGCCGCTGGAGGCGCTCCAGAAGGGATGTCCGAAGATGAGGGTCTTCAGGGCCGCCAACTCGCAACTTGTTCTAGCGTCCGCTACTACATCACAACAGGTAATAAAACATCTGTAATGTGATTATATTTATTTCCTTTTTTTTTCTTCTCACATTTTGCGCGCGGTGCCTTAATTGGGAATGTTGATGGTACAATCGCCCCAATCTCAAGTAATATAATTGCGTAAATTTAAAAAGTAATTTTGTTATTTAGGTAATTTAAATTCATCATCATTATATCAATCAAAATATGTCCAATGCTGGACAAAGGCCTCCCCCAGGGATCTCCACGACGTCCAACCGCGCTAACCTCATCCAACTGGGTCCCGCGATTTTCAACAGATCGTCGGTCCACCGTACGGGTGGCAATTTATTCTTGATTTATTTATGGCGTTTGGCCTTTTACTGAATTCGTGTTTAAATGCTTAATGTTTGTTAAGATGGAAGCCGGCGGGTGGACGCAGTTGGAGGAGCTGTCAATAGCGGGCGAGGCGGCGACGGAGCGCGTGGGCGTGGGCGAGTACCGGCTGGGCGACGACGCGCTGGCGCGGCTCGTGCGCGAAGCCACGCGCCTGCGCCTGCTCGACCTGCGCGGCCTGCAGCGCCTCACGGACTCGGGCCTGGTACGCGTGCCCGCATGGGACCTGCAGCATCTCTTCCTTGGAGGTACGATACTAACGCCACATACCCGTTTCATCATCACCCCGATCAATAAGACGTCGGTGTACAAAAATCAAGATTTTTACAAAGAAGTCGGTTATACTTTTTTTGGATAAATGTATTATTTATTTATGCTATATATAATACAATATATAAATTACATTAAATACTCGCCAAACAGCAAAACAGTTTGTTGGCGAGAAAAGTAGAGAACATAAACAGTACCAATAATGGGTAGTCTGCGATCATGAATGGGTAGGTAATACAATACCACCACAAATTTTTGTTTGGTTAGGTTGTAACGTGACGCGACAGAGCAACGCGTGCTTGGAGCTGATCTGCGAAAAATGGTCGCACAGTCTAATTGAAATCGACCTGTCCTGGGCATCGGCGGCCAGGGTGATCGACGACGCCGTCTACGCGCTGGCCGACTCGCCTAACAGCAGGCTCAAGTGAGTAACATAAACAGTTAAACACGGGACTAGCACAATATATAATTAAATCCATAGGCTCAGTGTCGCCAGGTGCACCTGGCCCCATATAGTATAGATATACTTATCTTATATTACTACGTAACCATGTTTACCTAAAGCTTTTCTTTAATATCTCGGAAAATTATTTTTTCCTGCAAATTCTGTAATTTTTCCAACAATTTTACATATAATTATAAATTTTCGCTCAATCGGTTCAGTGGACAAACTAAAAGACAGACGGACAAAAAAGCTTCGATGTAAAGGCCGCTGTCCACGGGTAGGGTAATAAACGGTAGCGCAGTAGAATACTATATTATTAACTATGCCAATGTAGACAGCATACTAAAATTTGGAAGTATCTTGTATGTAAAATTTGGAGCTGGTAGAGTGGTATGCAAGTTCACTCTACCGTTTATTCTACCCGTGGACAGCGGCCTTAAGTATCCATTTTGACGAAAACCTTATGAAAACTGTTCTCCGAAATAGTTTGTGCAACACATTTATTTATTTAATCCCAAAAACTGGGCGTGAGAATGTGGTGATGATCGATTAGGATAGATGTATGCTTAAATACAAGCCAATGGGTACTATTTGTATTTCAGGGTCCTCAATTTGTGTGGGTCATCTGTATCTCTGGAGCCTGTGAAAAAAGTGCTTTTGAAATGTCTACAACTAGAGTCATTAAATCTCAGCTCTTGTCGTGCGCTACCGAGAGGCATGAAACGACTTTACTCAGGAAAAGAACTTCAAGATCTGAAAGATAGTTTCGATCCAGCCAAGGCGAAAACCAAAGAAGATGCAACTGATGAGAAGGGGAAGAAAAAGAAAGCAGTGAAAAAGACAGAGGCCGATTCTAAATCGGACACAAAAGAACTCGCAGAACGTGACGTATCCGACAGTTCTAGCTCTAAAGTAGAATCCAAATCAAATGATGAGTCTTCTTCTACATTCCAAGACCCAAAACATGTACCTGTTCAGAATCTACCCGATAAAACATCAGCGGAAACTCCATCAAAACATGTTGAGGGCAAAACAGCTGAATTATCCATGTGTAAAGATGCAGTAGATATTGCGAGTTCTGTACCAGAAGGCAGACATTCTACGGGAAATGCAACTCCAAAATTATTAAGTCCTATTTCCCAATCTAAACCAGACTCTTCTTCCACACCAAGTTCAGATTCAATCAAAACAGATTTAGGTAGTCCTTATTTCAGTCCAGTTTCAAAGCCGGATAGTCAAGTACAAACAAGTCCTGATCTGCAAAATGAAACTGTAAAAAGTAACAGTTCATGGAATTTGGGACAGTTCAAAACCACACCTACACATAAATCAGAAGCGAGCCCTCTAAACAGATTAGAGAGTCATAACAAATTAAAACTGGGTAAAGTCGTGGAACAGTGTAGTCCAACAACATCGTTAGAAAATAAGCCTAGTCCTGAGACTGGTAGTCTTAAACAAGATATGAAGAACCCAAGTAGTTGGAATTACGGCAATTACAGCCCCATGCCCAGACAGGATACTCAGTTCTCATCTCAAAGGAGCCCATATTCTGCGCAACCGAGTCCAGCGCAACCCAGCCCGTACACCACGCAACCCAGCCCTTACTCCACCCAGCCCAGTCCGTATTCCTCACAGCCTAGCCCTTACTCGGCGCAGCCTAGCCCTGACACCAGTCAAATAGTTAAACCTGATATCCAGAAGTCTAGTGCTTGGAATACAGGTAATTTTAGTCCTATGCCGAAACACCATGCACCTTTTTCTCCCCATCCCTCCACCCATACAAGTCCGGATCCAGGTACAGGTGTGAAGAGTGAACCTCACCGAAGTAATCCTAACAAAACCCCCGGTCAATATAGTCCTATGTCGAGACAAGACCGTCTACACCACAGTCCTTACTCACCACGGCCTAGTGTCGAAAATGTAGCATATAGCAACAAGAAAAGTCCTGCTGGCGTGGGTAATTATAGCCCAATGTTGCGCTCCGACTGTCACCTGCCCAGTCCAGATGGAGGCCAGCCTTCTCGACTCATTACAAGTGGGAGATCACAAGATATGTTCAGCCGATCGGTCTCCAAATTGCCAGATGTACTCCAGAATGTTCCGCCGCCAGAAATGGCTAATTCATGGACTATGGAACAGTTCAGTCAAATCGGTGGCGTGCATACGTCTAACATAGAATCGCTCGTGTGGGGCGCGTCGTCGTTCAGTACGGAGGCGCAGCTGCCGCCCCGCGTTGACAACATCACTGGCATGCTGACCACGCCGCCGGCCCAGACATGGAGCGGCCTGCCCTCTTTCGATAGAAATGTTCGAAGATCTAATGACGAGCTAAGTGATCCGTGGACCTTTGGTCAGTTCCGTGTGGAGCCGCCTCAGCAAGTGCACAATACTTTTGTAGAGCAGAATGTTAGTTTTGAATCTTTGAGCTCTCAAGTGGGACACCAACCTCACGTGCTACAGAACTACTTGGACGACAGCTACACAGAGACGTCGCGCGTGGACTGACGCCCGCGCGCACTTTCACCGTCTCACATGTCAATTGCTACCGTGAGTAATGGTGAATTAGGCTTGAGAATAAAATCGGTAAAAACTTTCCGACGAAGTGGGTGATATTGTAATTAATTAACACATTGATTGAACAATTATCTTGTAGAGATTGTACATAAGATAGCTAGTTAACATTTAAGTATAACAAAGCTAGAGTTGTATTCTAATTATTTTGCATCATAGTCTATGAAAACTATAGGAAGTATAAGAATAGAATATTGAATACCTATTATTAAAGTTAAATCAAGTCGAAAATAATTATATTCAATTGCGATTTGGTTATACTCAGAAGTGTAATGTGATGTTTCTGTTTTGTATGTTGATAATGTTTATACACTTGAGCCAAAATTATTATTTATTATTTTAATTAAAAGAGGACCCATCGCAACATGGTACTTTTAAATCTGTATCTTTGCGCTCATTCGTGAGACATAATTCTAGAAGGCAACTAAAGTTTTATTTTTAAAATTAAATCTTATTTTAGCGTGGCACTAAACTGGTTATCAATCAACATGGAAATGAATAGTAATAAGTAATGAAATCAATATACGATTTGTAAGAGTCAAAATATTTTGAAAGACATCTTGTTTCTGTTGCATACTTACATGCAGATTTTGTAAACATCAAGGCATTCTTTTTGAAATAACAGTAGATCAGTTTTGAAAATGCTTACTGCCTATCGCCAGCCCAGCAGAATTTTATAAATCATAAATGAATATATGTTGGTAAAAGCTTTGTGATATTATGTCGTCTCAAAATCTATATTGAAAATTTTTAAAAACTCCGCGTACCATACATCATTTTGTTTAAAATTCCACAAACTAACAAAGAAATCTGCTTAGCTAGAGTCAAACTTTCCAAAACCTAGATATTTTTTCGTTGAGTAGACAAACATAATTTTCTCGTGTTTTGGTTTTAACAACCCTAACATAAATAAATATTTATTTATGCAACTTTAGAGCAACATAGGTGCTTTAATACGAAACATTTACAAAGGCACATAAATAAGATGTCTACAAACATTACTGTGTATAGGATTGCAATGGGCTTCAGCCACTCAAGCCCTGGGCTAACTACTACAAGATTTAAAAGCGTGTTTTTATTTAATACGTATTAAACCTTGCACTTGAGTTTTTTTGAATTTATTTTTGTTTATGAGAAAAACTCTTCAACTTCGCTTCGCTCTTGGTTTGTATTGTATTATCGTATTATTATGTAAAGCTAACGTTAATAAAAATTAAAGCCAAGTACAAAGTGCTTTGTATAAAATTAATACATACTAAATAATAAACGTAAGTAATTAATATTTAAAGAGATCAATTCTAACCACCAAATATTGTTTCCGATACCTGCATTAGCCTTATAAAATGCCTAATGTTTAATTGAAGAGAATATTTTATAGTTTTATTAACTTATTATGAAATGAAGAATATTATCTACTATACATAGAATGTATATTATAATATTAGGTAAATTTTAATGTTAATTGTGTACCATAGTATGTATAAATAAAGTTGACTAATATTTGTAAGTTCTGTTATGTAGAGATTTTTGTTTGTAATATTGTTAAACTACTGCATGGACTTCTTATAGGTGGTCCAATTTTTATAACCTAACCAATAAAATATCGATGTGGTTGTACATTTACATTTTGAATAGAATGTTCTCTATTTATTAAACTTTTTAGTTCAAGACCTACATATCCCATCCCCATATAATGTCATCTAAATAAAGGAAAGAGCGTCAGTGGCGTAGGGGATAAGACGCGGCCTATCAAATCGAAAGGTCCGGAGTTCGATCCCCAGCTGGGCCATGTACCGATGGTTTTTTTTCTCGAAACTTTTTTCTTTGAGAGCAGTCAGTAAATGTACTTAACATTTACTGACTGCTCTCAAACGGTAAAGGAAAACATCGTGAGGAAACCTGCATACGCCGAAGAAGAAATTCTTAGGCGTATGTGAAGTCCACCAACCCGCACTGGGCTAGCGTAATGGACTATAGCCCGAACGCTCTCGTGGAGAGGGTAGGCCTGAGCCCCAGCAGTGGGGACATTAATAGGTTGTTGATGATGATGAAATAAAGGAATGTAGAAACTCCTTTGGCCCATCCAACCTCGCGGTTATATGGGCCGATTCCGCTACTTGTAGTAGAGTTGTTTCCATCTTCTGGGCGTGACGTCACATCAAATCACAGAGGAATATTAAATAGAGGAATATCTATCAACTATTGATAAGTTGGGAGCGGTTGAGAGCGTCGATAGCGCAGTGGGGAAAACGCGGCTTGCCATGTCGAGAGGTCCGAGTTCGATCCCCGGTCGTGTCATGTACCAATGGGTTTTTCTCGAAACATAAGTAGGTACGTTTATTGACTGTTTCAGAACTGAACTCTGTGATGAACCAGTTTGTGATGGTGGCATGCCAGGATGACGCTTACTAAGGAAACCTGCATAGCCGAAGAAGGAATTCTTAGGCGCATGTGAAGTCCACCAACCCGCACTGGACTAGCGTGGTGGACTAAAGCCCAAACGCCCTCGAGAGAGAAGACCTAAGCCCCAGCAGTGGGGACATATTAATAGGCTGGTGATTTGATGGCTTCGTCCCGTATTGACCACTTCCCAAAATGACCACTTATTTATCAATAGTTGTTCGGCAACTAGGTTCGGCAGTCTAGTCCGCCTCTAGTGTATGTCTACAATCTTGTTAATGCACAACCTACCTTATATCATGTTAAATTAGGGTTATTATCCTTCTATTAGTTATCAGATCAAATTGTGCAAGTTTGACAGATGTATACACTGCCTATCTAGAGGCTGACTTTTCTATTATTTGTTCTATATTCTATTCTACCGTTGCTTTGACTCATGCTTACGATATTAATAAATTGACCCTCAAAATTTCGGATAATTGCTTACCCGAGGTAACTCCACCACCATCCGCAATCTTACACATGAATTCCATCCAGTCTACTACCTATTTTAATTAGTGTTTGAATTATCCGACGGGCACAAAAGTTATATTGTAAAGGAAACCCCTATATAGAGGAACACTAAAAACCACTCATTGCGATTTAAAATATTTTATTTTACAACAAGCATAAACAATAGTATTTTAATACAATAGATTAATATTAATTTACAACAATAACATTCAATATTTTAGAGGCGTAAAGAACAAGAAAATCGCGACAATTTATAACCCCCAACTCCGCAATAAAACGGGAAAGCCCCGTCATTCATTAAATTATGTACGAGATGGGACTTTTGATAATGTACAGTCGACCGCATGTCAGTGGAAACATTTTGACCTTTAGCTAGCCTATTAGGGAGTTTCAGTACTGTGAGAGACCAGTTTATACTGGTTTTGTTTCCATTGACGTGCGGTTGATCGTACCATCTGTTCAATTTACACAATTTAATGATGACTTTACGCGCTTCCATGTTCATTTAATAGTTCAAAAAATTCAAAAATCGGGCTGCGTAGTTTACGGAAGTTTGTACCATAACCTACACAGCCCGATTCTATATTTTTTACCCCTATTTTTTTACCCCTGAGTGGCTTTTGAGGATGCAGAATAGTCCTTTCCATTTTAGAGATATTTGAATTCAAAGTTACAAACTTTGAATTCAAATATGGAGACGAGATGGCATAACCCTCTTAAAAAGGTGCAAATTATAACTCGGGCCACTATAATTACCCTCATACACTGTTCAGGCCCGCTGGCTGGTATATACAGACATCGCGGGCCCTTTCGGACATATTTGCTAAATGGCAAGAGATATTATAGAAAATCTAATGCTCGTAAGTAAAAACATAATTGCTGGTTTTATGCAATGGTTTCAGATACTATCATACTCGTCATAATTGAAACTTACATCAGGCGACTCGGGTGCTAACAAATCTTTTTGTGGATTCGATGGCGCTATCTCGGCTTTAGACTTGTGCTTGTGTTTCTTTTCTTTGCGGTCCGACTTGTCGCTGTTGTAGTCACCTCTATCTTTGTCTTTTGATTTTTTCTTTTTATGTTTTTTCTCCGTCTAAAATAACGCACAATAATGTAAACCTCGTACTCAACTAGACCAATTTTAAACACATATAAATGAAATTAGTAAGTGCATACCTTTACATTGGGCTCTTTAGCTAAATCAGGATCCTCGCCTCCTGAAATTAGCAATTTTTCATTAATATTTTATTTAATTATTAATTAAAATTAAATTGCTTACTACTACAGTGCCACAGATTAAAAAGAACACCCCTCATTGGAAATATTTAATGAAAGCGAGCGACACATTACCTTCCGGAGATCTTCTTGCGCTGGAGTCTCCAGCCCACAGTGCGAATTCGTCATTATCTAACGTCAGTTCCATGTCGTGATCTGTTCTGGCGAGTATGGCAGCTCTACCCATATCACTGCTCTCTGTCTTTATGTTTTCGTTGCTTATGGAATGATTCCTAAACTGTTCCCTTAGGGCTTCTTCTTTGTTAAACCTTGACCCAAGTCCTGAGCTTAATTCAATTCCTAATGCTGGACTTCCTTCAACATCGTCTTCGTCTACAGTTACCATAGGATTTTTGGTATTGCTGTCATCGCTGAAAGAATTTAATTAATATTAAGTCGCATGAACTGTACATGGGTGATTTATAAATTTCTTTTTTTACAGTTTTTCGCCAATCGGACTAGCTTCTGAAATAAGTTCAAATCGTACATCTCCCCAAAAATGACGTGTTCTTGAACTTCTCTCTTAATAAGCTAGTCTGATTGGCGAACAAATGAAAAGTGTGCCATGGAAATTATCGCCGATTTATCCATATACTGCTCCTAAAGTAAAAAAATAAGCAGCGATGCAGTCGCGATACAAACGCAATGCGTTTTACGAACGCGCGTATGTATCTATACAAAAAGTTGTGTGTACTGGCCCTGCGGGAATAGGTACGTCACGGTTTGAGTAACACTAGATGGCGTCAGTAGCCGAAAAATAGTTTTGAATTTTTCGTCAACCACAGATTTTGTTAAAAAATTGTACATTGTGCATTTAGGGTAGTAAGTAGGATATTACTACCCGTGATGCACACAATGTTTTTCATCACATTTGAGAGGAAACACAAAAGTCGACACTGCAGTTCACATCCCCACTAAACTCATAGTAGGTTTAATAAAGATTTAAAATTATTCACCAAAACCTACAATATACATTTTTTAGGAAAACTAAATATAGTCATCGTGAAGTTTATAGTTAATGGCAGCTGTGAGAATTTGGCTGATTACTGCGCAATGACTAATTTTAGGTTGTGACACCTAAAATTAGTCATTGCGCAGTAATCAGGGGAGCTGTCCCTCCCCCTTTGACACCTAAAATTAGTCATTGCGCAGTAATCAGTCAACTTTTCACAGCCGCTATTAAACTCCGCGGGGACTATATTTAAACGCTCATTAATTCCAAGAAATGGTTCATTGACCGAATCAAACTTTCAAGTTTTTTGACATCTCTAGTAGCACACATAGACTTTAAACACTGTCAGCGATGTGCAAACAGTTTGTGACTATATTCATTCAGCCGTCAAGAAATTTCGTGGGGACCTACGAACAAGTACTAAGACTAAAAGAAACTACGTAAACAAGAGACACCCATCTCTGTCAAACTCCCGCCAAAAAGTCTGGAGCTCCCAGTACCTACTTTCACAGATAATGATAAAAAATGCATTTAGAAACTCCAAAGGCGAAAGCCCATACAGCCAGTTTTTATCGATTTTCAAAATAAAATTCACTGAAATAATTGCAAAGTAAACTGAAACATTTTTAAAACACAAAAAATAATGCAGTTAATTAGAGAGTAAATGTTTAAATTACTATTTGTAGAAGTTTCGAAGACTTAAAAAACCATGTTTGATTTAAAATCTCCTTAGTGTGAAATGTCATACCTGTTTGCTATAAAGTTCTTTGCCTTCGAGTGAATGCCATAAAACTACACGTACACATTACTGCCCATGTTGAATAATGTTGTACTAATTTTCATTACTTCCGCCTCAATTCCCGCGGTTCTAATATAGGCCATTGTGTTTCTATAAGCATGCATCTAATAAGAGCCATAACGAGCAAGTGTGATGAATAAACAATTTCGCCGGCCTTCTAGACTGATACTCGAGATATCCAATCGTTCGTGACAAGATTTAACGTTTGGATAATGAATAAAAACGAAATGAAACATTTTTCTAGTGCTCTGACTGAAAATTTGTTGCACTTAAATTTCGAAACTTACCTGTCACTTTCATATTTAACTTCGTGGGTATTTGACACGGGCGTAAGATCTTCCAAAAAGCTACTGTCCAGAGTACCAGCGTAAAATTCATCCAAAGCTCCAGACGATGCCGGCATATTGACACCTGACGAGGTGCTCTGGCCACTACGGATGGAAAACGTTATATATAAAAATGAATGTGTGCGAGTGAAAATATGAAAATAATGGATAAGTAAATAAAATTGAATGTAAACATAGCGGTAATAATGGGAATATAATGAGACAAATGATTGACAAGCCAATATTAGAGGTTCAATGCGTCACGGTATTGCAGTTTGAGAAAATATGCCATGATTGATACTTGTTTTTGATCTGCAATCCCTGATGGGCGGTGGTATAGTACTCCAATATGCTCACCTGTTCCTGTCATGGTGCAATAACTTGGAAGGTGGCTTTGTATCCAAGCTCACGGGATGTTTGGATTTTAACATTTCTGGGCTCACATAGTGACTCTGCATGACTTGGCTCGTCTCTGAACTTAAACTGGGCTGAGTCTTGGTAGCCACAGGATTTAAGGACTGGGCAAACTAAAAATGCAATAATAAAAGTTCTTGTAGCCTAGTTGGTGGTACCTACACTCAAATTACTTTGGGGATGGGTCCCTATCTCCAGCATTGGACTAGTGCAGGCTGATGATGACACTCGAATCAAGTACGTGATGTCGAGGGTTATCGTAAGCACGGTTTATTATCATACCTCAGGTTATTTGGTGAGAATACCTGCATTATACCAAAGGTAGATGTAGATTTCATTTTTTTTATAGTTTTACGGCCAATTGGAAACAAGGCCAAATCGTAGTTTCCGTTTATAATCACGAATACATAAAACCGCAGCACGGCCTCCTAGGCACACCTAGTGCCATTATGTGATCCACACTGCAGCTCACACACGTGCTCATACCGCACTAAACTGATAGAGGTTTAATGTCGTAAACATCATATCAGCCTGTAGACGTCCACTGCTGGACAAAGGCCTCCCCCACGGATCTCCACGACGACCGGTCCTGCGCTAACCTCATCCAGCCGGGTCCCGCGACCTTCACCAGATCGTCGGTCCACCTTGTGGGAGGCCTGCCTACACTGCGTGCTCCAAGTCGTAATATCAAGGGACAATTTGGAACAATCCGGTAGAGTCGTTACATCCCGCACAATACACACTTTAATAGGCACTTGTTGCATAAAAACCATCACAGATATATACCTACCAAAACCTACTATATACATTTTTTAGGAAAACTTAACAAAAACGACAACTATCTTTGACAAAATCCCGCCAAAAAGCTATGTAGATTTCATTTGGTCCGATTTTGTTGCGATTTACTTAGTTAAAAACACAACCTTGATTTTGGGCTTTGCCGCAGTCACGCATGGACATGTTGGGGCAAAGTCAAAATTGCATATTGATTTTTTGAAAAGAACTCGCGGCTAACTGTGCAACTCGTTTTACCGAAGATCTCACGCTACTGCTCCACCGGGTGTAGTTCACGACATCGACAGTCATTACATCGACGGTCGCTGTATCGAAAACGTTCCATCGACAGTACACTATATCGATGATACACCACATCGATGGTACGCAAATACATTAAAATGAACTTTTGTTTTTAATAAACGTTTTTTAATTAGGTTCTGGCTTTGGTCGGGCGGGCTGTCGATGCAGCGTACCATCGATATGGTGTACTGTCGATGCAGCGTACCATTAATATGGTGTACTGTCGATATGGTGTACCGTCGATATGGTGAACTGTCGATGAAAAGTTTTCGATACAGCGACCGTCGATGTAATGACTGTCGATGTCGTGAACTAGACCCTGCTCCACCGCATGGAAGCCTGAGGAACATGAATATTACACTCACTAGTGGGTTGACGTTCGGTGGCACGATTGGTTTCCCCGCCCCCAGCACGATGCTCGGCGAGCGGTCGCTGGCAGCGCGCGACTCGGCCCCCCCGGCGCTCTGTCGCCGCTTGTTCAGCAACCGGTCCACGAATTGGTCGTAGTGGGACTCTTCAGAATTCTGTTAACGAAATCTAGATGTTATGATGATAATAATGCGTCCCTCAACGGCGGCACCCTGTCATCTTCTGGAGTGCCCGGATTTCACTCGCGAAACCAAACTTGGTCTTCATTGCAGGTCACAGGTCCAGCAAGAGGACACATTCAAATTTTAAATGGCTGGCTGGTTGGGCTTGGGATATTATGCTTATACGTGTCCTCTTTATTTTCCGACGAAAGCGGAACTTGAGGAGTGTCTTAAATCAAAAACCTCATATAAGGGTCAGCGCAGACCAGGCGGAGTGCAGCGCGGCGGATTTTCCGCTGACAGTGACAATAAATAAATAATCGTCTTTGAAAATTTTCGAATATAAAGTTCAACGGCTGGAGGTACTACGGCTCCGGCCGTGTTTGAAATCGAGTTTTGTAACCAGCTACAAATGAAGATTTTTTTTCTTCGTTTGTTTACTCTTTACTTTTATCTTTATCCTAACACAAATTAAATCAAATAATTAATTAATAATTAAAATTATTTAATTTATAAATTTATACATTTTAAAAATTAAATTAATTTTCTTTAATTTAAATTATTAATTGTCGGCGTAAAACCCGCCGCGCTGTTACCTACTCTTCATAGAACTACAGTTGCTTTGTTATGTACGTTTGTAGATATCTTTTCCATCATATTCTGGTAAATTTCTCTTCATGTATTTTAAATGAATTGTAATCGATTATAAATAACGTAAGCGTTATTTCTATTGCGTGCCACGTATAAACCGATAAAGGTTTCTGTTGTACGCACTAAGGTGTCATTGTACAATTATGTATTGAACAATAAAATAAAAAAGCCTTACTTGGAACTCATCGAGATCCCTTTCAGTCTCCTCCATATCCCTCTGGTTCCTTTGTAGCTGCTCCAACAAACTGGTCCTCTGGAGTCTCAAAAATGGCACACTGAAGAACTTGTGGAGCAGCCGCAGACCGAAGCCATTTCTCATTGACGATTCAGCGTAACGCACCGGTGCAGTCCTAACAAAGGAAAATTACAAAAAAAAAATTACACTAACGTTTTTCAGTAATAGGCTAACTAAAGTACGAAAGTAAATACAATTTGTAAATTTCTGTACATTGAAGGGATTTTCAAAAAAACTATTGGATAAGTTATCTGGCGTTGGCTTATCTGACACCAAAACACTGAAAAAAATTTTGTCTGTCTGTTTGAACCCGCATCACGCTAAAACTACTGGTCTGATTAGAACCTTTTTTTTTGTTTGTTTGAAAGCATGTGGTCTGACTTAAAATCTGTTGTACTTGGATTTTTTAATTTGTAATCCCTTTTCCGAGGCATGTTGTTTTGATCTGTAAGTTTTTTTTCCCATACAAACCTTAATAGGTGTTGAAAAAACTTACAGATCAAAACAACATGCCTCGGACAACAAAATTGGTAACATAATATGATACTTTTTAATGCGAACGAAGTCGCGAGGCTTAAGCTAGTACTAACTAAAGTAAGAAAAGTAATACTAACTACTTTTTCAGTAATACTAAAGAAATCGCTGGCGTTCGATAAATGTCCCGAGCGAGGTATACGGCGGCGCGCGCACCCCCGCACCGTCCCTCAGACACCCGGACGACAATAACATTTATAAGAGAAAATAATGATGACGTCACACTGGCCGAAAAGAATTGCGAAAATTAATTTTCACAAATCTTCCGCGCTTGTTTCAAGTCTCACATACCACAGCAGACAGAAAAGGAAATACATTGCATGGAAATACAACTCGCCGCCACCGCAGGCCGCGTGTGTCTGGTGTACGCATAAGGTGTATCACAGATACACGCGGTCCGCGGTGGCGGCCTGTTGTCTTCCCTATGCAATGTATATGAGACTTCAGACACGTGCGGCCTGCGTTTACATATTGAAGCTGCGGCCTGTGGTAGACCGCCACCGCAGAACACATGTGTCTGTGATACACCTTAAGCTCAAAGGCGGGAAGGTTTAAGGCCGGGTCAAACCGAATGCAGCACGGCGCAGCACGGCTTATGACGTTGAAAATGTATGGAATATTATGGGAGAGGACACACCAACGCACCATGCCGCACAGCGCTGCGCAGCTACGCGCGTATCCGTACGTCAAGCCACGCAGAGACAACCCGAGCGCGCGCGGTCTGGCAACGTCGCGCGCGCGCCGTGCCGTGGCGACGTTGCTTGTAATGATATGGCTCTCACTAGTTGACGTCACACCGCGTGCGGCGATTGCGTTGCGGCACAGCACGTCACGACAACGCTGAAACGCTCTGCGCTGCACCGCATACGCATTCGGTTTGACCCGGCCTTTATACGCTACTATTCGCTGGATACATTTTACTAATTCATGCTATTTTGAAGTTTATTTTAACGTACTTAAAAACGATTATTAATTGTAAGCACAAAATTGCGCAGGCGGCGCTGACGTTTTCCGACATGATCAAGTTGCTCACCTAGAATGTTTAGCATGATGCAAACACTGCTCTATGTGGTGGGGGTGGACTTGACGATGATGCTGCATGTCGCAGTGGTTGCCGAGTATCACAACAGGCAGGTCGGCAGGCACGCTTGATAATTCCTTCACCACATATTCAAAAGTCCTGCAATATAAATTATTTCTATCACAGATTTCAGTGCCAGTTGTGAAGCAGCAGTTTAGTAGTGGACACAAACAACTTTTCTACAGTTTTATTATATGTATGTAAAGATATATAGATTAACTTGGAGTCTACCGAATCAGAACTGACAACTTTATCTCAACGAAATGGGAATAAATAACGTAAGCCAAACAGTTGAGGTAACTCAGTTTCTGACTGGCTACGCTGATTCCACATTGAATAATGTGGGGTCACCCTAATCAAAGTGGACAGTCACAAATAGGATCGTAAGAGATATAAAGGGTTGCTTGTAATTCGACGTTCAATACGATTATTATTATATTTATATTAATTCAATTAAGACTCGAAATTCATCGAGTTTTCGAGATATCAAAAATTTAAAGTAAAAAAAACACATTTTTTCAATTTCTTTCTTAATTAAAACTGCATAACCAATGTCATGGAATTGATTTTAAATTCATAGTTAATACTTTGCAAAAGATTTAATCATAACTAAATGTTCGAACTTAATAAACAGTTCAAAATAAATCAGTAACAATGACGGTTATTTTAGAAGAAAATTTAAATCATGTGTTTTTCTCAAAAAATCAGTAAGACACCAAGTGTGTGAATTGCTAAAATAACTTCATTGTTTTCTTAGCTTTCCAAAAAGGTATTTTATTGATAAAGGGTATCATAATGTTTTAAAATTTTTTTCTTTTATATATCCAAATTTTTTTCTAAAAATACCTCTCATTTATTTAGATTTATTTTGAACTGTTTACTATGTGTGAACATTTAGATGAAAAATCTCTGGGAAAGTAAAACTTAAATTGAATTTAACTTTTTACTTTTACTACTTTTTACTTTTAACTTCTTACTTTTAGCTGTGAATTAAATTCAATTCGATGTAATTGGATATTTAAAAAATCATATTATTACAAGAAAAATAAGCGAAAATTTTGTTTTTTTGGTGAAACTTTAAATACGTATATCTCGAAAAATATTGAATTTTGGCCATACATAGGCTTAAATTGTTGCATTTGGCCTGCCCCTTAACGGCCTGGAAGGAATACGTCGAATTACTAGTTACCCTGTATAGATGTACTTTCAATAATCCATACCAAGGTTTTGTAATATCCATCATCAATATAACACCACTAGTATTCTTGTAGACATCTAAAAAGGTAGCATCAAGCACTGGAGTCTCCTGTCCAACTTCTGTTTCTGTTGGGGTGCTCTGATTTTCTAATTTTAATCCAAGGTTCGGTTTCTTCTTTGTCCGCCCTTTGTCAACTACTTCCCATACTTCCACCTGTATTATGCAGTTTTCATGTTATAAAAAATATCATGAAGTTGATTACTATTAGTACTGTACTAAAATTACACAAAGGCACACTCTTTTATTGACTAGTTCTGCTGGCACAGTACAGTAGGTAGTTATTTTCTATATCACAGATGTAGGTTCGTAAACACTTCAGCAAATTTGCTTCTGCGGTGAGGTCTATTGCATGATCAACTTTATCTACATTTTCAACCTAAATTTTTTATTGCGTTTTGAGCATATACAATAAATTCACATTCTAGCAGAACAGGATACTGCGGCTGATCTATACTGGGTCACCATGGATACCAACTGCTTAGGTCGTTTGTTTCATAATTGAACTGAAATGATCCAACCCACACACCCATTTTCAGGATATAAAGTCTAACCGGCTCTTAAGTGTGGGTGTAAAAGCTACGTGTGAGTGTTTCTCCTAGAAGATTTTTGGAAATCAAAAGAAGCAGTTTGGTAACAAAATTCAATTTTTGACAACTTGTGGGTTGGACCATTTCTTGGTCCAATTGATTCAAATTAGTTAAATACTTTACAACTTACTTTCACTATGTAATCAGTGCTTTTGTACGTCCAATGTATTGGGGCAACTTGTATTTGATCAGTAGGAACATATTCTTCTACAAATGGTCCACCTTGAAGTCGTTGAAGAAGACAGGATTTGCCAACATTTCTATCGCCCTTAATCAATATTTTCACTGTAAATTTAAAAACACATTTTCAGGGTCAGTGTGGACAAAAGTGGGCGCAATGAAAAAAACTTTTCACTTTTTTGGAATCCGACGCTGCCCTGGCGTTCACTCCAACCGTGGGGTCCTATGTACAGTCGACCGCACGTCGGTGGAATCACTTTCACCTTGAGATGGCCTAGTCTATTAGGGAGTTTTAATACAATGAGACACCAGTTTATAGGTACCTACTGGTTTTGTTATCACTGACATGCGGTCGACCGTACAATCCCATCACACTCAACAGAACTGATCGCTATCGCATCCGCCACACCGTCGCGCCAGAGTGTGGGGGTTTTAGGAAATTCCGACAGTCTTTTAATATCATAAATCATAAAATTAAATTACTATTAAAGTGCACTCCTCTTGAAAATTTCTTCTGCAGAGAAGAAGACATTGGCGTTGGAGCTGGACAGCGGTCATCACTACTTTTTGTTAATTTCTTGAGCGCAGAAAACATGTTTATCAAAGCAAGATCACAATACACTAATATGTATGTAGGTCTAACTAGGTACAAAGGTACTAAGGCTCAAACAAAGACGGAGAATACAATAGTATAAATTAGCGAGCGCCGTGCGAGAGCTTTATTTTTTTCGAAAATTCCTAGTCCATAGTCCTAGTCACAAATTATTTAATAAACGTAGTACCGATCGACAGCATCGATTGATAGTGATTAAATTCTCTTTGAACATTGACAACGTAGTATCACAGAATAAATAAATGGCATACGTCCCGTAGTCTCAGCTCGTGAGTAGTCTGCCTGCACAAATTACATTACTATACAACATCAGATTAGATTCTAATCTTCTAGTATACAACACAAATTAGATAGTCTACGTCAAAGGGAGGTAATCTGTTCTAATCTGAGGTTCTGTATCACTTACTCTGTGTCTGTATACAGATAAATCTGTATGGCAACACTGGCTTTTCTGACGTTCAATGCAGCCAACAAACCAAACCAAATCCTTAGTGAAAATTGAGGTGAAAATAGTTCTCCAAAACATATACTAATCTATCGAAAGGGCTATGGTTCTTTCGTTGGAGGTCGTCTACCTAAGTACCTACAAAAATACAAACACTAGTTGTCTGCACAGAGTACATTACAGGTTTTCTGTCTGTTGTTCATCAATCAATGAAAGCATTGTCATCAAATTATATTGTTTGTAATAATTAAGGTGGTTCAATTGACTTGCACAAACCAATTAACCTGGCTGGACTGCGTCGCGCGTGAGTGCTAGCAACCTGACCTAACCTCCTAAATTAACAGGAATTTCTAAAAGTTATATTTTTTGTTATACAGCCTTCACTGTAAAAGTGCCTAATATTAGCATTCATATAGGTTAGCATTTCACCTACACTAATCTGATCGATCTATTTAGTTAATTAAGTCAATCAATATGTTTCAGTTGCAAAATGAGTACTTCAAGAGGAAACCTAAACAGAAATAGACCACAAAAACATCAAAATAAAACTGCTTTCAAGAATGATTTGCATGACACAAGTAAAAAAACAAAATTCCTAAATTCTCTTAATGTGTCAGGGGTATGCAAACGTTGCAAAGAAATAATTGAATGGAAAATTAAATATAAAAAATATAAGCCCCTAAACGCACCAAGTAAATGTGTGGGTTGCGAAGAGAAAGCTGTAAGGTATGCCTACCATGTACTTTGTGGGAAATGTGCAAACGAGAAACATGTTTGCGCTAAGTGTCATAAGGCCATCGAAGTGAGTCTACAATTTATTATAATAATACTGCACTTTGTATTGTGGTTTTAATTTTTAACTTTGTAGGTAGGTGATAAAAGAAACCTTATCTATGATGGCTTTTGTTAAACATTATCTTGTGGAAGGGGACTGGCTGGTTGGAGTGGAGGAAAGGGGGTGCTAAGGTAAAAAAGTGTGACAGCATTCGGAGCTCCCCGAAGCACAGAGGAATTAATAGCGAAGGTTAGGTTCATTAGGTTACTGGTGACCCTTGGAGCGAGCGACAGTACCTGGAAGGAGGTAACAAGCAAGTGCGATGTGTATCGAGTAATTTTTTCATTGTGCCCCCTTTTGTCCACACTGACCCTTAGATATAAGCTATCACTGTACCAAGTTGCATCAAAATCTGTTCAGCCATTACAGTGTGAAAGCGTAACAAACATCTTTACAAACTTTCATCATCATCATCAACAGCCGATTAACAGTCCCCACTGCTGGGGCTCAGGCCTACCCCCTCAACTGGGGCGTTCGGGCTATAGTCCACCACGCTAGCCCAGTGCGGGTTGGTGGACTTCACATGCGCCTAAGAATTTCTTCTTCGGCGTATGCAGGTTTCCTCACGATGTTTTCCTTCACCGTTTGAGAACAGTCAGTAAATGTACTTAAGTTTCGAGAAAAAACAACCCATCGGTACATGGCCCAGCCAGGGATTGAACTCCGGACCTTTCGATATGACAGGCCGCGTCTTATCCCCGACGCCACTGACGCTCTCTACAAACAAACTTACAAACTTTCGCCTTTATTATTATATTATATTAGTAGGATATGCCTGTTAATGTTCACAACATTGTAGCAGCTAATAAATGTCAAGAAAATATAAATTACTTAAATTTTTCAGAATGATTTAGCATATGAAGAGGAACATATAGAAAAAAATCCAAATTCTGAAATAAAATCAATATTGAAAAGCTTGCCGGAAAGAAAACGTCGCACCATTGTTAGGTATGTAAGTTGGTCATTATTAGCACAGAAGATAAAATAATACCTTCACTAGTCACAAACAGTAACTGAACTCACCATAACATTGTTCTTATTTATCAAAAATGTTAACCTTACAAATACACAATATTAGAACTCACAAATAAAATATTTTCTCTCCAAAGCGTAACAACGAAGCAGTGTGCCTAAAATGCTGGCGGCGTTACCTCGGATCGCCAGACTTATTTGCTGGCCGAGGTAACTGCCTGCCCGCCTGTTACCTGTCACCTGATGCCTTGTTGTTCTAGTTGCCTGATGTTGTTCTTGTATTTGCTAACTAGATGATATTATTTTTTCAGATATATGGACAAACATGGATATGGGGACAGTAAAGCTATACCTGCTGATTTGTTGTTAAAAATTGAAGAAACTAATTTAGGTGATGATTCAGATGATTTATCAAGTGATGAGTCTATAAAGACAGAATAAACTAATATCTTTCTTCAAAAAACTCATATAAGTAAATAAAAAGGTTACTATTAAAAAACAGGTTTATTCGTTTGCACTATTTAATATGTATAATATTTGTCCTAATATTGATTGGAATACAGTAAACAACTAAAATAAAAATTAATTAATTATGGAGCTATCACTAAAACATATTTTTGTAATGGGCAAGTAATTCATTATGTACACTTAAAATATAGGTATATACAAATTATTGCAAAAAATAACTTTGTTAACGTTAATAAATATTCATAATCTTATCTTCCAAATATTAAATTTTACATAGGTATTATAAATAACTAACAGTAACACCAGGTGAAAGAAAAATTAATAAAAATACGTATTCTACAATTAGTATAGCTTTTATTAGGTAAGCCAAATTTGTTTGTTTATGCCTAGACTTGTTTATACTTTTATCCTTTATTTGCACAATAGTTATTATTTTAATAATGTGTAATTATTTAACTACTCATTGCAAAACACTAAACTTTTCATCTTGATATCATAGAAGTCCGAGTTGCCGTAACTGAAAAATGACAAAATGTTAAGTATAACTTATAAATTATATTATTAACTAGCTTTTGCCCGCGGCTTCGCCCGCGTAAAAAAAGTTTTCCCGCAAACCTTTCTGCAAAATTTCAAGTCTCTAGGCTCAGCGGTTTAGGCTGTGCGCGTTTCTTCCCCTATTTTACATACTTGGAATTTTCAAATTTCTCGAAACACGTCATTATTGTTTTTAAACTAAAAGCCTAAATATAAAATTTCACGTTCCTAGGCTCAGCGGTTTGGGCTGTGCGCGTTTCATTCCTTATTTTATACACTTAGGGGTGGAATTTTCAAAATTCGCGAAACACGTCATTATTGTTTTTTACATATTAACCTAAATATAAAATTTCACGTTTCTAACTTTAAAAATCCGGCAAGTGCGAGTCGGACTCGCCCACGGAGGTTTTCGTTCCGTCAGCCACACTAATATGCTATCACTGTACCAAGTTTCATCAAAATTAAATATATTTCCGCTAAAAAAAAAGTAGTAATTTGAAGGAGTTTTTGAATTTTTAGGCAGACTAACGAATTACTATATAAACTCATACCTGCAGTGTAATTTAAAGATGGAACGATCTTTTTACTCCGAAACATGGCAACCAGCATAGACATAGGATCTCTTTGGTAGCTTATCATTAAATTTGGTCGTTAAAAGCAGTTAACAGTAAAATTTAGGTTTTTTTAGGCAAAATCCTTAAGAGTCGGGTAAAAAAAATAGACTTCGTGAATGAAAAAAATTACCCGCGAGCACCCACCAAAGAGATCCTATCTCGATGTTTGCACCCATCTCCCAATCACCCTGTATATCTTTATTTCATTGGCCGTTGGGGCAGAAAGGTTCTCGAGTGGCGACCACGTATCGGAAGACGCAGCGTAAGCAGGCCTCCCACAAGGTGGAGAGAGAGAGAGAGCACACTTTATTGACACCATTGCATCATCCAAAACGTAAACACATACAACTATATAACTTAGTTTGAACGGGGTGAGCAACAGTGTCAATAGGAGCAGGCGCCCAAAAGTGCCCGAGACGCGATATCGGCAGCGCTTGTGCAGTCGACCGCACGTCAGTGGAAACACTGACCTTGAGCTGGCCTAGCCTATTAGGGAGTTCCAATACTATAAGACCAGTTTATACTGGTTTTGTTACCACTGACGTGCGGACTTGGATTATTTAGAAATGGAACCGTAAAAAAAGGAGAGGTACTTTATTAAGCACCCCACATGTGAAGTATGGAAAAAGAAGACGAATTTAAAACAGAATTATGTCTCATATAAATATTAACATAAATAAACAAACATTCAGGTGCGTAGGTACGGATTAGAGGCACGCATGGCACGATCAAGATGTAGTTATCGAGAAAAAAATCCTCAATTATACTTTCTCCATACAGCCTATTCAAATCAAATTGTATGAAAGATTAATACTTCGGACATAAGACATATACCTACTTAAAAAAACTGGTCTTTTTTCCATACTTCGCGTGCGGTGTCCTTTGCTAATGAAAGCAGAGACTTACAATTCCTTGGCGTTCCTTTTCCTTTTGGATTACCTGTTGAGTTTGCGTATCGTTAAATTTGACAACTGCCGCCAAGACTTTCGCCAATGTTATGGAATGTGTTCCAGACCCAGTGAGATACTCATAAAGAATGTTCCTCAAGTACTCTAATTCCGTATTTTCCTGTAAAGAATGCAAGTGTCTGAGGCTAACAAGAGCTTCATCTAATCTTCTTTCCATTTTGTCATTTGACAATCTGAGTTTTTCATTGTTTTCTTGCATTAATATCATGCTTCCGTTCACTGAATTATTCATGCATTCTAGATCCACTAATCGTTTTTCTAATTTATTTTTCGTATCAAGTAAATTATTATATTTTTGCAGGAGTGGATTATTTTGTTCCTTTTCATTGTCCCTTGTTGGTTTTAATGCAGTAGGCATGTAATTTTGTGAATTTAGTTGATCCTTGAGTTCTAAATTTTCGTCTATTAACAAAGTATTTTCTCTTGATAAATCTTCTATCTTTTCTTTTCCCAACTGAACTTCATTTTTTAAATCGGTCAAATTATTAGACAGCGTTTCGTTTCTGTATGGAGAATTTTCACTTGAAGCTATTATCTCTCTTAATTTATCATTTAAAACACTGTTTTCTTTTGAAATTTTGGCTAAGTGGGTTTGAAGTCCTGATATATCAGATTGCAAACGTCTGTTTTCTTCTTTATGTAAGTTGTATTCATCTTTTAAAGTCTCATATTTCTCAGAAAATTCAATTACATTTGTGAAATCCTGAGGCACATTTTGTAATGTCTCAGTATCATGGCTTTGTCGCATTAACGGCCCTGATAAATGGGAAGCAACTTCTTTAAAAACTTGATCAGTTTCTGCATTGTTTATTTTATCAGATATTTCATCAGGTTTTTTGGCTATTAAATGTTTTGATCCATCCGTTTGCGTGTCTTTATTTATTCCAAAGTCTAGACTATGTTGATTTCCATTGCTTTCTAATTTTTCAAGAATTGAATTCAATCTATCCTTTTCAATTTCCATTTCCACGTGTGATTTCTTTACTTCGGATATCTCAGATTCAAGTTCTCTGACATTGCTGGCAATTTTTTCAGATTCACTCTTCATCGTAATATTTTCTTGAGTAATGATTTGGATATTTTCTTCTAATTTTTCTATGTAAAGGTTTTTATCCTCTTCAAACATTTTCGTTTTGTTTATCAGTGTCTCATTTTCTTTCTTGATTGCATCAAACTTAGTAATTGTTTCCTCATGTTTCATTCGTAGTGTGTCAATTTCATTAATCAAAAGTTCATTCTCATATTCAATCTTTTTATTGTTCTCAATCAGGGTTTGATTTTCTTGTTCCACAGCTTCGTATTTACGTTTAATAATTAAGTTTTGCTCTTTGTCGCTTCCTATAGTATCTTGGAGATGTTGACATATATTTTTAGACTGCTCTATACTATTCATTAACACTTGCTTCTCTTCTTTTATAGATTGCAATTCATCTAAAGCAATGCCATATTCACTACTTAAATGATGTACTTCTGACTCTTTAGCTTGAATTTCAGTTTTTATTTCCTTATTCTGCTTTCGCAATAAATTAAGTTCGTTTGACGCTTCTGCAATTTTTTCTGTTAACAGTACCACTTCCGTTTCTTTAGTTTGAATTTCAGTTTTTAATTCCTTATTTACCTTGTGCAATAATTCGAGTTCCTGAGACGATTTTTGAAATTGTTCCGTTATCTGTATAACTTCTGATTCCTTGGCTTGAATTTCAGCTTTTGATTTCATGTTTTCCTCGTATAATGAATTACGTTCCTTTGACATTTTGTCAAATTGTTCTTTCATCAGTATCACTTCTGAATCTTTAGCTTGAATTTCAGTTTTTAATTCTTTATTTTCCTTGTGTAATAAATTATGGTCGTTTGACGTTTTCACAAATTGTTCCTTTATCTGTTTAATTTCCGATTCTTTAGCTTGAATTTCAGCTTGTAATTCATTTTTTTCCTCATGCAATAAATTGAGTTCGTTTGTCATTTTTGCAAGTATTTCAGAGGTTTTCTTTAGTTCAGTTTGAGAATCTTTCTGTAATTCTTCGCAAGCAGATTTGACAGTCTCATTTTCATTATTTTTCAAAATGTTATGAAATAATGTGTCCATATTGTCCATAATTATAGGCATTACATTGTTGTTCTTTTCTTTAAGTGATTTCGTCTCTTCCGATGTTATATGAACGATTTGCTGTAGATCTCTTACTTTACACAGCAAGTTTTCGAATTGTGTTTTGATTTTGTTACTGTTACAATTTTTCTCTTGCAATATGGCGTTCTCTGACTGTAAGTCGTCAATGATGCCATGTAATTCAGTATTTTTAAATTGTACCAGTTTATGATTAGATAAAAGTTTTTCAATTTCTGTTTGTAATTTTACCAATTCCACTCTTTCTTCCTGATTCTCAGATTCTAAACTACTATATTTGCCTTTCCAAAATTGAACCTCTTGAAGCATTTTGATCTTTTCAGCTTCCTCCGAGACGTCTGAACTCTGCCTCTCTCGTTTAATAATGTTCAATTCATTGTCCAAATTGCTTATCTGTAAGCTTTTTTTTGCATTTTCTTCGGATACCTTTGTATTTTTATCTTCTAAATATGCATTTCTATCAATCATAGCTAACTTTTCAGCAGTTTCTTGCTTCAATTGTAACTCGAGACATTTGAATTCCTCATCAGCTTTTATTCTTAGCTGATCTAAAGATTGACACTTTTGTGCAAGTTCTTGTAATTGCGACTCTAATTCAGAAATTGTCTTTTTAGTAAAGTTAATTTCATTTACGTCTTTATTGAGCTTGGCTCGTTCTTCTTCGAACTTCGATATACTATTTTTGTAGTCACTTACTACTATATTAAGGGATTGTATTTCTGTTACGCTAGCAGATAGACTATCTTTAAGTGATTTTATCTCATTTTCTTTACTCTCTAATTCTTTGTGTATGCTTAATTTATTTTCTGCCAGTGATATAGCGTACTCTTCTTCTCGTTTGGTAAATACTTCAATCTTGTTGCGCAACTGTTTTGTTTCTTCTTGTGCTCTTTGTAGATCTATTTCAAGTGTTGATATTTCTTTTGATTTTGAGAAATCATATGAATTGATTTTATTTTGTAATTCTTCGTTTAGGTCGTTTAATTCTTGTATTTGTTCTCTTGCTTTAGTTAGTTGTACAGTGGTGTTTTGTTGTTCCTCATATTCTTTACATTTATTATCGAGTTCATTTGATAAAATTTGTAGTTCACTTGTTAGCTGAACATTTTTTTCTTTGGTAATCTTAAGGGACTCCTTATACTTTTTTATTAATTGCTCCAGTTTTTCAATCTTATTGTTTAATAAAATATTTTCGGATGATGCTTCCTCATTTGCTTGCTTTTTCTCATCGTCCATTGATAAATTTATCAATTGGGCTTCACTTTCAATTTTATTAACTAAAACATTATCTTTGTTTTGTAAAAGTTCAACTTTTGTATTAAGTGTTTCGATTTTCAGGTTTCTTTCTTCTAAGTCGTCACGAAGAGCTTTTTCTAAGTGAGCCTGTGGAAAATGATATATAAATAAAAAATAGTGCTTGGCATAGGTTAAATAGTAGTTAACTACAATAAATATAAAAGTATTATATTATATGCATGGTATGATAAGGATAAAGTAAGTATAATTTCACATCTGTTATATACAACCTTATATTTGGTATATGTATACCAGTGTCAGATTTTCTAATCTGAATAAATAGATCCAAACATAGTAGGTACTGACCAAACGCGTTACTCTTACTGTTTACATACAACTGAACTGACAAATACTAACTGAATAAATATTATTATATCAATAATGTTTTGGTTTTGGACAAATTCACACACGGCTGTTTAGTCCCAAATTAAGCCGAAGCTTGTCCTATGGGCACTCAACAACTGAACATATATATATACTTTTAAATAAATACTTAAATACATACAAAAACCCAGAATCCGAAAACCAACAGATATGCTCGTCACAAAAATGTCGGACCTCGGTGTGAATCGAACCCACGACCTCTGGTGTAGTAGGCAGGGTCACTACCAACTAAGCCAAAAGGCCGGTCTATAACATAAGTTGACATACCTTCGCACTCTGTTCCAGTGTGCACTGTTCTCTTAACTCTGATATCCTTCTTAAAGCTTTATCTTGAGTTTCCACCAACACACTCTGGAAAATAATATTAATATAAATTAAAGCACCTAAATGCATTCATAGATCATAAAATTTTAAATAGTGTAGTTACCCTTGCTTTAGCATTTTCCCTTTCCAACAGCTTGTAATGACGAGCTAGATCTGCATACTGTGTTCTGTATTTTGTGTAGCGCTCCTGGGTGCGTCTGTATGCTGCATATAACTGTTCTTTAGTAACTCGATCTAGACTCACTGCACTGCCAGAAATTCCTCTATCTTCTGCTTCACTAGCAGATACATCCATATCAGACTAAAATAAAAAATAAATACACTTTTCTTAAACCACAGGGGTACTATTTATTTGATCTAGGTACTATTTATTGGCACTAAAACTAGCCCAGAATTTCTTATGTGTACGCTAGGTGAACGGACACCATTTACTGGGGAGCCGTGGTAGCCTAGTTGGTTGTGCACTCGCCTCACGTTCATGAGGTCGTGGGTTCGATCCTGGCGCGTACCAATGAGTTTTTCGAAACTTATGTATGGTTTATTATAATACCACAGGTTTTTACTCTTCTAAGGCGTATGTGAAGTCCACCAAAACAAAAACGGCTTGGGGTACTGTTTGGCGGACAGGGGTTTGGCACAACAGATCCCATAGGGTCGAAGTGTCGCCAGGTGTTCCTGGCCCCCTCTAAGAAGATAAAATAGATGACATTTACTGTGTAAGACAGTGACTTTATGTTTAGTATAATAGTCTGACTCTGGCTAGAGTTCCATTTAGAAAACCACTAACCTGTAGATGGTACATAGATGGGCTCTCATAGCTTGGTAGTCTGAAGGATACATCACTGGCAAATGAGCTATTTGATAGTCTTCTTTGCCTCTGATTTTCCTGTGGAATAAACAGGATTTTAGTAGTGTTAGCAACTTAATTTTGGAAAATGGCAATGGATTCCAATCTGCAGTATTATACGTTGGAAAAAAATACACTCAGAAATGTAAGGTAGATTACAAAATTTGAGTGCTACAAGCTAGTGATTTATTATTTTCCATCTTCACATTAAACATTTACAACCTTGGGCTTGTATTTTAGGACTCCTTGACATCTGAATCATAAAGCTTGGTAACCGTCATCTAGCTCGTAAGCCAAAATCGAGATTTGAATGATTAAGAAATTATACTCTGAGAATTAATCTATAAAGTTATATCTTACAACTAAATCATGACTAGATGCATAGTCCAGTGATTCTGTGCCTGCTTGTAATGCAGGTGGTTTTACAAGGGCTACATCTTGGAATGTGTTTTTTTGAAGGACTGGTGACATATCTGCTTTAACTGAACGACTGTGTTGATTTTCTGAAACAAAATAAGTAATAATTTATTATTTACTTTATTTATTGCAATAATTACATATTATGTGAGGTGCAAAGGTGTTATTTAAATTTTATCCTTTCGAGGGTTTCTAATCATTTATTATGATATAACCAAAATATTTCTTTCATAGGTTTGCATGTTTTTTTAAAACATTCTTAATACTTTACTTAGTAACTTACCATTATCCCCAATTGAAAATAGGTCAGTGTTTGTTATATCGGATATGCTGCTGGATGCTGAGGTGACAGCAGCCTGCATAAAATACAACATAGTACAAGAAATGCACACAATTATACAATGGTTAATTAAAATATTATACAATAGGTTATTCGAGTTGAAGTTTAAATCTGACAAATATCTGTAGGTAGCTGCGGATCACTGATGATCGCAGGTAGGTAGGTATTTTCAATTTCTTTTTGACATTAATATCATAGAGATAGGATCTTTTTGGTGAGTGCTCGCCGAACATTCCTGCAATGAACATTATATACAATTCATGATGTCATTACAGTGTCTAACTCAATCGACAATAACAATACAATTTAACTATAAATCACATTAAATATGTAATGAAATCAGTAAAAAATGTATGTCCGCCCAAACTATGCATGTTCAACAGCCAGGGCGAGGTAATAGAATTATCCTAAGGGCTTAATCAATTATATAGGTCACATGTTTCCCAATTTGTAAAAAAGTGAAAAAACAGCATATTTTTGGACAAAACTACTTTTCACAGGCAAGTACAAGCTCTAAATTTGTCATTTGGGTTACTTACGAAGCTGTATTGATCTCAAATTGGTTGGAAGAATCAGATAAGGATAAAGTACCTCGTAAGGTATTCGTGTGATAGAAAGTAAATGTAACTACTTGACCTGAGCAGCCTGTGCGAACTGCTGTATTCTTTGAGGTGAAGATTTCACCTCCTCTGCTAATTTATCTTTCAATTTCTTGAACATGATATCTCGATTTCAGAGGAAAAGACAATCATTGAAAATTAAATAAATAGTCAAAACCCACAGACAGCGGGCGGAGCTACGAACAAAAGTGACGTGACTAGTGATGTCATGTCAACCGGTTCTACGACAATAAATATACACAAATACAACAATACTAAAAATAAAACTAAATAAAACTGTTGTTCATAAAACCGAAACGTACTGGTTGTTTGTGAAAAAAAAAACGATTATATTCGACAACCCTACGTACATGCTTCCTTTAGCATTAGTCGGGGAATCCCTGGTATTTTCGGATGACAAAATAAAAGAATGACCAAATGTAAAAATCAGCCATTTAATTTCTTTCTATTGTTAATGAAAGGGCGTTTGTGCACTACACGTAATTTACGGTCCGAAATCGGATATGAATTCTCCACTTATGCGTCCGTTAGGGGCCCATTACACGGTATGTTTTGCTGTCAGTTTTACCATGGTTATACCACAGTCAGGCAGTGACTGACAGATGAATGATCGTCTAATGCAGTGACTGATGAAAATCTGCACACTTAATTTTTTTCATCATGCTACCATCAGTCATGGCTGATGGAGTTGAATGACGCTCGCATGACCGTCTAAAGTACGCCTCTTAAAACGGATGATGCGCTTGTGCACTTGTCTACAAATGTACTGAACCCTCAGGGCGCAAGTTTTACTCGCTCTTGTTCGGTTATTTTAACTAATCGGTCAATACCGGTGCTGAAAATTGTACTCGGATACATCTCTATAGTGCGTGCGTGTGATGTATACCTGAGGATGTACCATATATATATTTTTAATTCGTCCAACGATGGACAGGCAAAAGTCGATAGACTATACAGCCAAGTCAAATTTGTATGTTTTTCTTAGTTTGACAAAAACCAGCGCGGTGCAGCGGGGCGGTTACAGCACTAATAGTCGGCGATTTTCACTAAAATTCACATCTGTACCAAAGCGATAGGTAGTAACATTAATGGAGATTTACAACGGACAATAAAATGTTGGTACGTATAAACGGAAAAAGAGTTGTTACACGCTTTTTTTTTTAGTTCCCGCACATTAAGCACAACCAAAATCACATAAGTACCTACTATATAAAATACCTAGAACAATTGCACATTAAAATCCGTAAAATACTTTAGAAAATAAAATAGAAGAGACTACCATGACACTTCGCTCCCGCCAAAAAAGTCCGACGACGCGACAGGAAAGCCGGCAGTGTGGCCAACTCCCTTGGATGTTTGAGCACTAAACGAATGTAAAAAAGCACCAGATTTACAGGATTTTCAAGAAATGAGCACTAGATTTTTAAAACAAAAAAATGCAACAATTTATATGAGTAAAGGAATTTAGAAACTAAACATCAATTTAGTTACCTTACAAAATAAAATCAAAGTCGCTGAGCACAGTTAATAAATATAATTTTAATCGCGCGACAGAAAAGAAAACAGTATTGCCTGCCTCGATCGATTTGAAATTGGCGCGTCGATTTCATAGAAAATGTGAATGATGAATGAAATTTTCTACAGAAGCAGTGATTATTCCAGATTTCCTACATGAATTAGGATTTCGGACACGCGCTCGCTCATCGCTTGGTACTTTTTATGATATTTACGATACTACTACGATATTATTATGATTTAACGTGGTGACTGAAAATGCACTAAAAAGGGCACTAAAATTAAATTTAGAGCGCTAAAATCCCTAAAAATGCACCAGATCTAGTGCCGAAAGCACTGAGTTGGCCACATTGAGCCGGCTACTCTTTTGGCGTGAGCGAAGTGTCATGGTATAACTTTTCTGTTTTTATTTTCTTTTGCATGTGTGTATATTAAAGTAAATACCGCGGTTTCCTCGACTATGGCGAGGAATATACCTACCTAGTTCCTATACTCTACCCACCTAATAGTTTAAGACTCTGTTTATATATTGATTATATATAATTATTGCTCTAGCATTGAATTTTTTTATGATTAAAAGAAAAAAGTATTGTTCATATTGTTACTTGAAGTACATAGGTATACAATAGTTACATGTAAATATAATAATTCCTGTATGATATTTTATTCACTCGGCAGTATCGTTGCGCTGTGTTGTGCTGGACATTGTTCAGATGGGTATATAGGTAGGCAGTGTTCATAAAGCTTCTTATTTTGGAATCTGCAAGTATCAAAAAGTATTTAGTTTAGTTAGGTAACACCTCTACTCTACAAAGTACTGGTCGATTGGGCAAAAAGCGCAAAATGTATCGATGATAAAAAACTGTACGGCGACCCGCACTAAACTTTCTCGCAGTTTCTTATTTATTTTAATTTTTAAAGAAGCCAACTTGGCAGCATTGTCATTCAGACGGATGGACAGAATTGAGATACTTGGATTTTCGGTATGTTTATCGATCTATAGAACAACAAGTTATCGATTGGATTTTCTTTCACGATTACAAATGGGTACTTTCTCTATTCCGGTGTACCAGGGTGCGAGAAAGTAAAAATCAATCAGTATCGATCACAATTCACAACAATACCAATGTCATGAGTTACAATTAGTAGGTACATACTACCCGACAACTGAAACGAGTCACTTGGCCTTGGCCTCCCTCCGCCTCCCGCTTCTCTACCTCGCCCGCCCGCGCTTGACGTGGTGCGACAGTACCGTTCGCATATATTTGAGAGCGACGTTCGTGTCATTAACAAATTTTAATGATGATAAAGATGTAGATTCTTTATCTAACTGCTTCTTAGACAATGTAATATTTTTAATTGAAAATATAAATAAATAATATTTTAATCCCATACTTTCGCCCAATACTTTCTCAATCGTTTTTGCACTCTGTACCTATCACGGCGGAGCGACGTAGGGGGAAGCGGGAGACACGGAGTGACTCTTATTATAAATAGTTGCCGAGTATGTAGTAATTGTTGTTACGCATGGCGCTATCTTCGATTGTAATGGTAAGTTCTGGTCTAAGTAACTACCATATTTTTATGGTTAGGTAGGTACATACCTACCTACATTTTTTTTCCGCGGTTGTGGGTGGGTAGATAGAAATTAAATGAACAAACCAACAGGAGCGACGCCTCCGCCGGCGACGCAAGCAACCTCGCGTGTAGCCGTACCATAATGCCACAGCCAATACAGCTAGGAGACCAACAAGAATTATTGCTTGAACTTTGGGGTCATCGCTGGTGAAAATGCCTGGAGACAAACTCTTCGATTTTGATGAAGTCTTTGAAGACTTCTTTGTAGCAGAGCCACTCTTGGCCATTTTTGTGGATGATATTGATTCGGTGACCCGGCCCATTTTGAGTATCACAATAAATTTTATTTTAAACCATTTTGTTTCATTTTTTAAAGTTTATAAAATCGTTCACGGTTGGTGACATGGTTTTTGCATGGTTTAGAAATAATTTGATGTTGTCAATCAAGTGTTGTCAACCGCTAATGTATAGTCATGGAACTAATATGTACTATGTTGTACGAAGTATATATTAGTTCCATGTGTATAGTACACCCATGGAATTAATATGTACTTTGATTAATTCCATGAGTACACCTTCAACACGACGTCAATCTTACCAAGATCTGTTAAACGTACTAAGATCGATTAATTATTCAGAAATCCATCAGTACGGATCGTGATCCTTCAATCAGTGGGTTACACGATCAGTTCGCTTCAATCTTACAAAGGTCACGCTTGCTTGACGCCCCGATTGAGCAACGTGTAACCGACGTTTAAGGACTTGTTTCCAACTGGCCGTAAAATAATATAAAAATAAAACAAAATATGACATGGCTGTATGGTCTATGACTTTTGCCTGCCCATCATTGGACGAATTCAACAAAAAATAAACAAAAAAATTTTTTAGGGCTGTTTGTACAAAGCTCCCTTGCCCGTCCTTAATAGAGGACAAACATGGAAATATATACTATTTCCATGAGGACAAATCAACAAAAAAAGGCTTTTTGGCGGGATTTTGTCAGAGATGGTTCCGTTGTCGTTTTTGTTTAGTTTTCCAAAAAATGTATATTGTAGGTTTTGGTGTATATTTGTGACAGTTTTATATAGCAACAAGTGCCTATTAAAATGTATATTGTGCGGGATAGTTAAATAAAAGCGTATAACGACTCTACCGGATCGTTCCAAGATGTCCCTTGTTATTCTTCATTAAACCTACTATCGGTTTAATGCGGAAATGAACCTGCAGTGAGGATCACCGAATGGCACTAGTTGTGCCCTCGTGGAGGCCGTGCTGCGGTTTAATTGAAAATCGCCGACTAACCAGTCGTGCTCTGTTTTTGTGGAGGCCGTGCTGTAATCGCCGGTTTAAATAAATATAAGAAATAATACTTTAAATAAGACAGGGCTGTATGGATGAAGCTTCCCTTGCCCGTCCTAAATAGAGGACAAATCAACAACAACAATAAAAAAAATTAAATAGGTTTGATAGTTCTGAAGGTTTGATTGATTTGGTTTTGTTTGAAGCAAATACTATAGGAATAGGTAAAATCAATATTATAAAAATACTTGTTGGATCGCTAATTTATAGACGTAGACTGTAAATAAATTAACAGATCTATTTCAGGTAAAGAAGCATCATGACTTCGGAAGTAAACTCGACTCCACCGCCAGTGTCTTGGGCACAAAGAAGCTCTCGAGTATTTCTCACATTTAATGTGGAGTGTGATAAACCAGAAATAAAATTTGAGAAGAAAATGGTCTCTTTCAAGGGAATATGTGCACCGGACGGTAGGATACATGAAGTTCAAATACCGCTGTATGCGGACATAGATCCTGCAAAAAGTACACAGCTCAACAAAGGCAGACTAATTGAGGTTGTTCTAGCGAAAGAAAAGACTGATGCAGCATATTGGGCTTCTCTAACTAGTGACAAGAAGAAGCACCATTGGCTGAAGGTTGACTTTAATCGCTGGCAAGATGAAAATGACAGTGGCGACGAGCTGGACGACATGAATGATATGTTTTCGAGTAAAATAGGCGACTTTGGTGATGGAATTGAGAAAAATGGCACCAGCTCCGAGGAGGAGGAAGATCTTCCTGATATAGAATAAATTGACTTTATTTTATATAGTAAACAATAAACTAGGTAGGTACTCTCTCTCTATCTAGCGTCTAGTCTAGCCATAGTATGAACTAAATTTGTGCTTATATACAAGGATTATGTTAAAAGTATATGTGCTAAGAAGCATTTATTTTATCTTTAATTCGAATATGAGTTGTGTGTCTGTTCTAGTTGGGGTGGCCTTCGGTGGGTTTCTAAGCATTGCTGCCATCCAAACTATAAAAGATGTAAATCAAACCCTCTACTCTAGCCGTAAATGCAATAAGTGCATGCTATTTATTTGCTTGGCACGTTTATGGTTTGGATGAGAGAATGATTTTAACTATTGTTTTGAATATTATTATGGTCACAAAACCAGTTTTAAGCAATTGCATGTATCTATGAATGAATTTTTATGGTGTGCAAGTGCAAAACTAAAACCTTTGTTTAAAGTCTCATCATAGTACCTGCAGTGCAGCATAGTCAATTAATATGTTGCTAATAAGTAAGTTGAAACTTAGAAATGCCAAATATACCATGAACCAGATCCTGCATAATTCATTCATTCAAGTTGGTACTTATACATTTAAAATATAGACCTTTATGCTCATAAAATTACATTCCAAGCCTTGTTTATCATAGCATAGTTACTATGAAATTACTGATTAAATAATTATGTGAATGCATTTGTAAAGGTTCAAAATAAGGTTTTATATATTTACCTACATTATACTTTTTATATTTATGCGAATGCTTGAATTGTTGTCATAAATCATTTTAGGTACATAATTCTTAGCTGAGTTTCTTCTTTGTCATTGCGTTGGTTTTTATCATGCAGAAGTGACGTTATGAAGTCATGCCCCCCACACACTGGGAGGATCGGGGGTACGTAAGGTGCGGCCTCTGCGTCATAACGTGTAGCGCTGCTCGCGTCTGTGTGGGGTCCTCCATCCCATATTTTATGGCAACTGGGTGCCGCCGGCCTAGTGTGGGGGTTTTACACTACGAGTCTGGCACGTCTCAGGCTGCCATAACGGCTAGCACAGGGATTGATGTGACTTGACTTCCTCTCCTGTCTGTACTTGTATCCACTGCATCATTACACAGGATCGCAATGTAAACTACCATTTGTATTGTTAAGCATGATAGGTAGGTGTATTAAGAAAGTAATTCCCATAAATTTAGAACTAATTTGTTAAAATGTCACATAAGTTTCAATGATAAAATATGATATACCTACCTAAATTATTATAAAATTATGTATGGTATCTTACACAAGGATTATTACAAAAAAGGCAGGAAAATAAACCTGAAATTAAATTGGGATTTCTATAAGTAAAAATCTCATTGTAAATTGTCTAATAAAAACCAACAACATGTTATGTAGACAAATTCTTACTCTAATCACCTTGCTTTGTGTTCAGCATTGTGTTATAGGCCCATGATTTTATTTTTTCTATGAACTAAATTGAACTTTTTTCTATGAGTAAATCTTAGAAAATGGTCAGTTAATGAAGTTTTGTTTTAAATACCTACGTATATTTTATTAAGATAGAAGGATTGTTTAATTTATAAGATCATGTATCTTCAATATACAGACATAGTTACTTTTGAATATTTTCCTGCTGCACTCGATATTTAAAATTAAACGCCTAAATAACTGTAATGTATGTTACTCAATAAATCTTATTGAACGGCAATTAGAGCTTGTTGGTTTATTATTTAGATAATACAGTGTCCTATCAAAGTCAAAGGCAAAACTATTTTATTGCATGTAAGTACACTGGGGACATTTATACAACGTAAATTTTTTATCTACCACCGCTTCCAAGGTGTTAGCGCTGGGAAGAAGAAGCGGCGCAACAAACTTCCGCAACACATCTTTTAAAATCGAGTTTATTCATAACATTATTTTAGTATAGGTTGTGCGAGGCTGAAGTAACATTGGCATCTTTGTCATTTAAATAATCGACTGTTTTTTAATAAGCTTTCTTACAAAGTTGTTGTCTTAAACTCTTATTCTTCTATTCTTTTCTTATAAAGTGGGTCTTAAATTTTCTGTCATTCATATTTAAGATTTCTTCTGGTAGTTTGATGTAGAAGCGTATACATTGCCCCGTAATAATTTAATAATATAAATAAAGTAAATATTTCATAACCCTCAGTATCTGGAATACAGAAGGGCCATTTTAAGTTTTAAACAGCTATAGGTTTGTAAAAAAAAGTAAATTTAAAAAAATCTAAAAACCCGACTGCGTAAAAAATGAACTTCAAATAAAAAACTGAAACTGAAAAGAGAAAAACAAGTCCAATAGTCTAGAATTCTGTTAAATAATATTGAAAAACACCATCGAAGTAGTTACATGATCACTCCTAAGTCCGCCCCGCTCAAAACTTTAAATGGATAGAGATCCTAAATGGTCAATCGAAATGAAAAATGATAAGAGAAACCTCAAGATCATTATTATAATTGATATCCCACTTAATATAGTACGTCGACTTTCATTTTTTCAGCCCGCACATCGCGAATTTTATGTACCCAGTGACACTCGCGTCATGAAGACGAATCTAATGACGTAGGTATCATTTTTCAAAATCGGTTGAGCCGTTAAGTAGTTACGAGCGGACATAGGAACAAACCTACATACAAACACCTGAATTCCTCTGTGCAAACACATAACCCTCTTTTTGGGCTTCGCCGCAGTCTGGTAGGTAATAGAAACAAGCTTAAATGAAGCACCTATTAAAAAAAAAAAATTCTATAGAACCAACGTCGTTGTAACACGAAAATTCAACAGTCGCCTGTTTCAGGTGTCGACTCGAGTAGGACACACAGATTAATGATATAGTGTCTTCGACAGGTAGGACGTGTCGATTTAACAGACTTCGATTATATTTATATTGGAAGTCTGTGGTCGGTGTTAAAAAACCCGATCGGGTCTCTAAATGTAGTTCAAATACATAATTGTGAAGTCTAGATAGAATTCTTTTTTCAAAAACCAAAATCTGACAGCCACACTCTAAATAGGTCATTAAAATTTACTAATAGAACTAAATGGACTATTGAACTTCTACCACTTCTGTATTCTCAATTTTCACCCGATTTATTTATGGGCTTTACCCATGAATCAAAAAATTTAGCCACTCCCTTATGAATGAATAATAAAAGCATTCTACCCTTACAGTGTTAAAACGGGTTTTGCGACCCAAAAAACAAGATCAAGTACTAGACGTGAAGTCTAGATAGAGTTCGTTTTTCAACAACCAAAATCTGACAGCCACATTCTAATGAGGTATCCGGCGATCGGGAATACTCAGGTATCAAAAGGATTACAATATTGTAACTCACTCACACATTCTCATTTTCAAACTCCTTATAAATTTGTATTAGCAACCTCCTCCCGCTACTCCGCTTCCTTAGTCCGCCCCCCCCCCCAGTAGTAACCAGCTTCGTACGAATACTTTTTTTTCTTCCTACGTAACCGGTTTCGTAGGAAGTTTTTTTTTTGTAATCAATACTTAATTGTATAATAAAGCAGTAGAAACCGTGTGTCTGTACATTATATAAATTTATCAAAAAATGATTGTGGGCGATAAAAAAAGAGTAACAGAACGCAAAACACCATTTAAAATTTTTTTTTGTCTTTCTGTCTGTTGGTTCCAGCATCATGAAAAAACTACTGCACGAAATGGGATGCGGTTTTCACAGTTGTGTTCCTGAAGGTCTAACTTAAAATTTGGTGGTTTTGCCATAATTATACTGAATAGTTTCTTTATTGGTTTTGTTTGAAAGAGTTTTTACCCCGCCGGGCCATTTGTATCATCGGCCAGTACCATTGATGGTACAATTAGGGATCGACTTGTCCCACTAGTAGCAAGTAACTGACAGTTTCGTAATAGTACATTAAATTCTTTATACGAAACTGGTTACGTACAAAAAAATATAGTTTCGTAGGAAGAAAAAAAATTCTTCCTACGAAACCGGTTACGTAGGAAGAAAAAAATGTATTCGTACGAAGCTGGTTACGTAGAGCTGGTTACGTAGACGTCCGTGGTTGCAGCTATCCTTCGTCCGTCCAACAAGGCGTAGGTATGTACCTTCCTACTTCTTGTTTGACGGACGAAGTATAGCTGCAAGATATTGTTACTGACTAGGAAAATAAAACATTTTTTATAAAGTTTAGGTACTTTATTTGTTCGAGGATAAACCTCTATGGCATGGCAATGGTCGATTTTCAGTATGAATTACTACGATTTAATACAAATTTATTATAAAAATAAATAACACAGTTTCCTTTCTGCACTTATCACCTAAAACTAAAACATTTTACTTAATATTATCAGATAATTCTTTAATCCGCCGCCGTGACACTTTTCGGTAGGGAATAATTCAGACATCTTTTCTTGTTTCAAAATTGTTCCAGGTATTTGTAACCCAAACCCTGCTTATCAAATCGGCAGGTACCTACCACAGCAATTGTTTATAGTACCTACCTATAGAGCAGAGGAATCTGTCTGAATATTTTTTTTTTGCAATTAATGATGAAGGTATATAGGTACTAGAACTCTATTACTCAATTTGAATTATGCTAAATGTAAAAATTAAATAGGTACTTATACTTAATGCTAAATTGCATGACAATAAAAAATAACGATGTAGGTAATTATACCTAAGTTTAAATAATACCTATCTTACAATGACCTACGAGTAGCAACTTAATTATTCTATCTACTTTGAAATTGATCGCTTGTTTATTTTTTACTGTACACTTGGATCAACCATTAGGGGAATGGCGACTTTTAATAAAATACAAAATTAAGTTTAAATAAAAAAATAACAAATAGGTACCTATAGGCCCTATTTAAAAATCGCAATGATCGGGTGTCGAAAAAAGCTACGTTTTGTTATTCCTACCTATATAAAACTATTTTCGTTATAATTATAGTAGTTACCTACTCACTTGAATGGGTCAAATACCACTTTAATAATGCAATATATATATATATATAATAGTTAATAACATGTAACAACAGCGACCGGTAAATAAGTATGGACTTTGATATGCGCGAAATTTGAATTGATGAACTCACGCCTCACGGTCTCGGATGCATTCGGTGTGTAACGCGTGCGTGTTGTGCGCGAGGTACCTATCAAAATGAGGACGGTAGCCTTACTTTTCAACCGACGAAAAGGAGGAGGTTCTCAATTCGACCCGTATATATATATTTTTTTTGCATACCTACTCGTACTATCCGATGAGCGCTTTCTCCTCATTTGTATACGTGTAGGTAGGTGTATACAACTGGATACAACGCAGATTACATGTTGCAGCGGCCCGCAACAGAGGTATTGATGGACGAACGTTCGCCTCGACACATACGTAAATCCATCAATGCTTGGTTATGGCCAAGGCTTGTATAGTAGGTACTTTTATCAAATAATGCGCGGAAATTCAAACAATATCAAAACATATCAAAAGTTTTACGTAAGTCTGAACTGAACGATCACGAGCTAGGATTGACACAATACTTTATCATTGAAATATAATTAAAATAGGTATATATAACGTATTGGCCTTGTAGTAGTTTAGTCTGGTTAATAAAAAAAAATGAAAATAAAAAAAATATATATTATTTTCGGCTAGATTTCGTCGAAATCTTTTATTTGAGACCATCAACATGGGTCTAGCACCAGCCGTTCCGAAGATATGGGCAAAAGTTCGAATAATTTTGATTTGCTATGAATCATTTGTGCTAGACCCATGTAAATGGTAACTCAATTAAAAGGTATCGACGAGATCTAGCCGAATATTATGCAATATTTTTTTTTTATCATATTCAGCCTTTTATCGTCATTAACCTTCTCCATTTCCAAGATTAAAAAAATATATGTTTTCATTTTTATTTATTTAATTACAAATTATATATAATATATTATTATCCCTTACAGTGTTAAAAAACCCGTTCGGGTCTCAAATTATGTAGTTCAAATACTAAACTTTATATAGTCTAGATAGAAATCTTTTTTCAAAAACCAAAATATGACGACAGCCACATTCTAATGATTATACCTATCGAATTCTAATTAACTTATAAAAACTCCGACAAACTTTAATTTGGCTGATATTATAAACACCAAAGTACCAGATGACAATTTGAATAATAAAATATTTTTTTTGTCGAAAATGCCCCCGCGAATCGTACCCGGCTCAAAGGTACCCATGACGCCGGCTGCATTGCCACGTTGAATCGCCATGGATATCCTTTGAACCAGGTACGACTCGGCCCGGGGGTCACAACCGTGCTCCCTCATGCGTTTATTTAATTTAATTATTCTGATTTATTTTATTTGTATTTAATTTAAATTTATACTACCACAAGGCTAAAACTTTATATAAATATATTTAAATTTTATTTAATTTATAAAATTGTGACAACCCTAGCTCGCGATCGTTCAGTTCAGACAGTTCGAAATAAAACTTTTGATAAATTACCTCGTTAGTTGCCATGTTTCGGAGTGAAAACATCGTTCCGTTTTAAATTTACACGACGGGTATGAACTGTTACAGTAATTTATACGGCCGCTCAACACACGACAGATATGGAATTTTATACAACATTGCCGGTCGCCTGGTCGCATGTACCTATATGACCAGTACAGCATTTTTGATTTTTCTATAGAAGGATCTCAAAATAATGCTAACATTTCATTGAAAAAAAAAAGTATTGTGTTCTCTTTCTCATCAAGTTATCACATCATTCAAGGTAATTGTGTTAGACCTGTATGACTTAAAATTGGTCGGGCAGAAGGTAGGTAGGCAGTTGATCGCGATGTTTTGCTCGATTTAGGCCGCCGGTAGGTCGGTGTTTAAAAATAGTAATTTACATTACCTACCTAATGTAGTTAGGTAGTATCAATTACCAGCAATGAACTTTTAATGTAAAGAGAAGTATAGTTACCTACTTTATTTTGTTACTAAGTGTATCTAACCAATTTTGCTTTTCATCGGAATTTAATAAACATTCATAAAATTATGAAGGTAAAATAGGTAATCGGTCGTGGCGTCGACATCATCCTCTTGTATCTTCACAGTGATAGTACGGTAGAGCGGCTGAGTTTTTGTCCCGATTTAACTTAAATATTACATTTTTTACGTTATATTACAAAATCTTTTTTTTAAATATGTAACGAAAACTGTTTTTTGCAAATAAGTAAAAAAAAGACCATAGTAAGTAGTAGAAATTTAAACAACTTAATTTGAACCTTACAGGTTTAGCATTAGATGCATAATCTTTTTGTGACGGGATGTCACCGTCAAATCGTTGAAGACTCGGCGGCTCTACACAACAACCGCACTGATCATCGTCGTGGTGACTCATTGAAATTCTATAGTGGGCTGACTGTGACCCGATGACGCACATGGAAATAGCAACAATTCAGTATCAACTATAGCTATTAGTACCAGTAAAACACAATTATTTTCAAGTATTAGGTCTCTATTGCAATGAAGGACCACTACTCTATTATTCCGCCATTGTTAAGGAATGTGTCTTTCGCTATTTGGTAGAGTTGTGCAGACATTTTGTCACTGGTTTCTTTAACCATTTTCGCGAAATAGCCTTCAGGGTTATTGAGCAGGTGGTAGGGATGGTCAAACTCTACCAGCCGTCCCGAGTCCATCACCATGACCCGGTCCGAGTCCATGATAGTGTTGAGGCGGTGCGCGACCGTCAACACGGTGCAATCTGCGAAACGTTTTCTTATCGTTCTTTGGATAAATTCGTCCGTTCTGAAAATTAATGATTAACATTCATTAGGTATATAAGTACATCAGTGGGCAATAATTTCCCAGCTGTGAATAATAAGAGAACAAGGTAGATTTACGCACTTAGGGTCTACGTTGGCGGTTGCTTCGTCTAGCACGAGGATGCGATTCCCGCGCAGGATGGCGCGTGCCAAGCACACCAGTTGTCTCTGACCCAAGGAAAAATTGGAACCACCCTCGGATACTTTGAAATCTAGCGCCGGTACAGCTGCTTTCAGATCAACCTGAGAAGTAATGAGAGGTTCGAGATAACCAGCACACAATTAATGAGTAACTATCTCCCGTTAGGTCACACTTACCGCTTCGAGCGCTTTCCAAAGTTGTTCATCTTCATAATTGTTAAATGGATCGAGGTTGTATCGTACTGTAGCTGAAAACAGCACTGGTTCTTGAGGGATTATTGATATCTTCGACCGCAACTCCTATATGGAAAATAAACATTATATAAGAAACTAGCTGTGCCTATGCGACTTCGTAAACCAGTTTACTCTGAACTGCTGTGTTTAAAATTTTTTTGAAAAATATAGGTCTGAGGTAAGCATTTTACAAACGAATCAAACCAATAAAATTAAAATAGTCTTGCCTGTAGAGAAAGATGACCGGTGTCGACATCGTCAATGAGTACTTCTCCCTCAACTATAGCCAGGCGGAACAGTGAAGAGATGAGAGATGATTTTCCTGCACCAGTCCGGCCCACTATACCCACCTGAAAATATTGTCACAGTATAGTAACTTGTATTCCTTTACTGATTCGTGATTCAACTGACAGATGTTAACATTTATTACCTTCCAACCACTTTGTATAACTAAATTGAGGTTTTTGAGCACGGGCACATCTTCTGTTGTGTATTTCATAAAGCAATTGCGGAACTCGATGTTGCCACGCCAAGGCCAGCCTTTCGGCGTTTCTTTGGCTAAAGATGAAGAAAATAAAAAAATAATTAAAACGTTATTTTGAAGAGAGCGTGTTGTCGATAAGAATGTCCCTTGTCTTGTATAAGAATGTCACGCACTCGCCGAAATATCAGTCTTTCGGCGGATATGTTCAATAGGTAGAGACAGGGCTGTCTTGCAGAGAAAAAAATAATAGAGTAGATATAAATTCCTTGGGGGAAGATAGTTCTCCAAATCTGCTCTGGCTGAGGGACGGAAATTTTTAGACGTTGCAGATATAAAGATAGGTGGACCTATCATCGACTGTACTATGAATAATTCAATATTCACAACTTTAAAGAAATCGGAACATTTTGCAAACGGGTCATTTTCAGAACGGGTCACTTTGAGTGAGAACGGGCCATTTTGCGAACGGGACATTTTGCCCCTATATGGTAATAGTAGAGAGAGACACGCACCTCCCTTGTCCCACTGGGGTTCTCGCTCGATGTGCGTGTACTGCAGGATGCGCTCGACGCTTGTCATCTGCGAGATCACTTCAGCGGTCTGGCGCACACCAAACTGCAGCATCCCGGTCAGGATCAGTGTTTGCGATATCGCCAACCCAACATTTCCAGAGAATATTGTTTCTGTTGAAACACAGTGATCAGTTTAATTATATCAAAAAATAATCATTTAAAACGTGACGTAGGGCCTCAGATTCTTTATTGCCTATAACCTGAGTACTATGGACTTAGTTGAGGTCAGGACGATTCACACATACATACAATTGGGTAGGTAAACAAAAATAATACCTAGGTACTTAGTTATACCTATAAAAGTAACACACATTATTTGCTGTACAAATTGCACACAGTGTCTGTCCCCAATAAGAATCGAACTTACGACCGTTAGCGCTTGAATCAAAGTCCAAGCATAAGCCTTACTAGTCTAGTATATTATTAATAACTAGTATATTTTAATTCATACTTACTGCTATCAATCACCAGGAACGCAATAATGACAATGGCTAGATATATCACACATATGAAGTCAAGCCAAAAGCCAAGTGTTACGCCACTCGCTAAATAGCTGCTCCACGTAGACGTATGGATATCCTGGAAATCGTCAAAGGATTAAGTTAAGCTACAAAATGAGATCGATAGTGTTAGTTACCGAGTTTCATCAAAATGCTTTTATAGCGTGATTGGGCGATAAACTAAGGATTACTAAAGTGGGGTATGGCAATGCTAACACTAACTACCCCTTGCAACTTTCTCTTCGTCTACCTTCATATAGAAACATCGCTGAGAGGAGTATAGATATGTATCTCGGTATCTGTAGTAAGAGATCTCGCTCTTCCATGACAAACAGAAACCATGTTATAGGTATATGTTTTGGGCAATTAATAGAGACGTGTTTGGTTTATGTTTCATTTTAGGATTGCTTTACCTGGAATCGATCAAAGTCTTTTATCAATCTCTGTTGGGCGCCGGCGGAGCGAATTGTGCTGATGCCATTAAGAGTCGCGGACATATGTGAGAAAACCGGGCTTCTTGCTGGAAATCATAAAAATATCCCATAGAATTATAGGTAGGTACCTACGCAGAACTCATTAAAAACACTTTAATTGTGGGTAGCTGTCTAATTTTCGTGGAGCGTCTGTGGCGTAGTGGGAAAGACGCGGCCTATCATGTCGAGAGAAAAAAGATTTTTCTCGAAACTTAAGTTAAGTACCTACATTTACGGACCTCATCAATAGATTGTTGATTTGTCTATCTAATAAAGTTATGATTGATTAGTTACTTTTTTTTGGAATCCGTCAAAAACACGTCAGTGGAAACCAAACCAGTATAAACTGGTCTCTCATAGTATTGAAACTCCCTAATGGGCTAGGCAACTCAAGGTCAAACTACCAGACGAACATATGTATATTTAATTGTCTGATAATTGGTAGGAAAATTATGAAAAATTCAGGAAATATATATTTTCTTGGATATTGCAGAAAAACTATTTTTCTTTTGTTGACTTTCTGTACTTACTTGTGCCTTCTAAACGTTTAATAGATTGCGCTGATTTTAGGTAAATCTGCAGGATTGTGTAGAACAGTAGCAAGATGATGGTTGTAGGTAGCAGTGTCCACACCAGAGCCGCGGCGTTGAGCGCCAGGATACTAAACATCACCAGATATATTTGGATACACTCGAGCAAGAAACGTGGCAGCAACTCGTCCAGGGCACCGATGTCTTTGGAGAAACGATTTAGTATCCGACCTGTAAATAAACACTCATTGTGACTCATTTGTGACCTTTTTGATGGTCACATGACATGCAAAAGTCCGTCATTTTTAAAATTAAATTTTTAGGCTTAACGCAACACTAGAGGGGATCGAGTTGCATTAATAATAGTCGAGTTCGGATTCTTCCAAAGACCCACCCGGTCAAATAATATCAACTTTTATAGTAGGTACATAAAGAAGTCTACATAAACTAGTCCAGCAGTGAACTAGTACAGGCTAAAGACGAACATAAAGACGTAAAGTAAATAATTATCGTCGATCGCAGACCATGAAAATGTATGTAGTAACTACTCAATGCTGCCTTTCGCTGCGTGCCGCTCTTGTCACTTTTCGCACGCGCTACTGATCACAGAACACGGAAAAAGCGCCCGCTACGCTCCCAGGTTGGTTTTATATTTCTATGCTACTGATAACACTACATATTTTCGCGCACACACACACAGAAACATGTGCGGGCAGACGGTGTTCCTGTAATAGTAGCAATAAATCTATTAGCTTGTATTGAGTGCCGGGGGAAATGTACGACAATAGATATGAAAACGTTTTGGCAAACCTATTGGTACAATAACGCAAACGTTGGACCAGGGGTTTAGCTTGCGTTTGTAAAGGTTTGCCAAACGTGTGGATGTAGCATAACGTTTATTTGGTGATATCGTTCAGAATTAGCGCGATGGCCCCCTGGATCGAGCGATATCCGTCTAAGAGTTTGAGTATAGTCGAACCTGAAGAGTTGGCGTCGAAGAACCGCATGACTCCTCGCAGCATGGAGTGGAACATGTCGTTGTGCAGGTTCCTGGACGCCGTCATGCACACCTTGAAGAACATGAAGGCACGCGCCGTGATGAAGAAGATGCAGCACACTATCAGCGCCGAGTACACGTACAAGTACTGCGACGTGTCCAAGGGTCCGATGTACGCATGGATTTCCAAATCTGGAAAGTAGCCCAAATTATAATAAGTACTAGCTGTTGCCCGCGGCTTCGTTCGCATGGACAAAGTAATTTATTCCATACGGAGTGCATTGCACCTGTAACCGGTCACTATAGAGGTATTTTTGGTTAGCTTGCTTATTTAATTACTCCAATTTGAAGACGATTTTCCTCGAATTTTTCCTCCTTACTGACTGCTCTCAAACGGTGAAGAAAAACATCGCAAGAAAACCTGCATACGCCGAATAATGAATTCTTATAAGTACGAGTTGGCGTATGTGAAGTCCACCAACCCGCCAAATTGAAAGGGCAGGCCTGAGCCCTAACAGTGGGGACATATTAATATTCTGTTGATTTAATTTTTTCATTTGAGTCTTACCTGGCCGAAGATCGATTCCTGAGAAATACGTTGATAAACTGAATGTGCTATTCCTTGGCATTATTACTGTATCGTAATCATTGGTGGTGCTGCTATTCGATTCTCTCTCCTTTTGGCGAGTAACTTCATTAGTCCTGTACAAATAAAAGGAATTAATTTTTTTATACTAAGTAATATACATGTAGCTCATCGTACACTCATCGAATCTAAATTTGGATTTTCTTTTTGTGTTATAAATTAGGCAGATCAGAAACTTGTTCAAATTGTAACAAAGTTGTCTGTTCCCGGTGTTCCCGCCGGCGCCGGTGGGAACCGAGACCATAATGCATAAACGACTCCGTCAACGAGCCAATCAAAGAGGAGGACTGAACTTTTCAGTGTCGCCCGTTCCACAAGGCCATCCTCACTCGTAGAAAAAATGTGTTCCAAATTCCTTGTCTACATGCCTCTACTGTTGCTAAACTTCATTCGAATATCTTACCAGAAAGTGACCCAATAATCGCAGAACGTGGCGGACAGTTGTCCCACGATCAGCAGGAATATCATGAAGAGTATCCGCGGCGAGCGGCCGCCGGCGCGCAGGTACGCGCCGTACACGCGCCAGCCCATCGACCCCGACTCCCGCTCCTCCTCCTCCATCTCCTGGGCGTTCATCTCGCAGCCGGTGGACTCGGTCAGGGACGGCCGGCGGGTCGTTGACAGCTGCAACAAATGAACAAGACTGAGCTGACAAATCAGACCACGGCCAGCGTGACCTGGTCGAAACGACGGGCACAGGTGAACAAAAAAGAATATGTTTGTTTAGTTTTTGAATTCTCGACGGTCACAGCGTATAGGTATGTATAATGTAGGTACCTATCCATACTTTCTTTCAATACCTACATCTTTGCACTATTCATGAAGCTAAAACGTTGGTGAGCGGCGGTGCGCCGCCCGCCCCTTTGGAGAAAGCATGAATGCCGGCCCTGTGAGACCCAGTCAACACGCTACTGAATGACGTAAGTATCGTGTTATTCCCACAGCAATGAGAATAACATTGGAATAACATCACATCATAATATAGGCCCATGCATCAACTGAATACTTAATGAAATTCTCCTGCAAATTTGGCACCTTCAAATTGACAGATCTCCAAACAAAATAAGCATGATGGGATTGGAAGCGGTGGTAGATAAAAAAATTACGTTGTATAAATGTACCCAGTGTACTTACATGCAATAAAATAGTTTTGACTTTGACTTTGATACTGCCTCCATAAACAGACTTGTACCACCTTTGTGCCACCATCAGATAATATGATACCTATTAATTTAAAACTGAAACCAGTACTTTATGTATCAACTAGAGTGCAAATTGGATATTACAAGGTTAGTACCTAATGTGATAAGATAATAAATTTAAGGGTATAAAGCTGGACATAATGGTAAAAACCTACCCTGGCAGAAGTACGTCTCGACATCGGAGGTGGTTTCTCTTTGTCTTCATTCTCGTCCTGTGTTGCCGACAGTAGCTTAGCAAAGTCTTTGCCTGACGTCTGCAGCTCGTCGTACGTCCCCTTAGCCTCTACTGAACCCTGTGAATTATAGGAACATACTATAAGATGGCCGAACCTGGTAGGTAGGAAACACTTGTGTTTCAGTGTAGGTAGGTATACAAGTTCTTTTTTATTAGCTCGTATTCGCCTAATGCTGGATAAGCCCATGATTGAGCCTCTCCACACTGTCTCCATGTGGTCTGGTCCCGTGATACTTGGGTAATAATGATCCTCAGTGTATGTAATGTGTTCATCATTCCCTTTTTTTGCACCAAGAGTTGAGAATTAGGTTTCTATCTTCCTACCTTCTTTCTGCTCCGCCCTTGAATCATATCCTATTCTTATTGAAGCCTATTGACATACATTGGCCATGATGACGATATAATCAGCAGCCTTCAGGTAGTGCAGCTGGTGCGTGACGAGAATGCGCGTGGTGTGCCGCAGGTAGCCGCTGATGCACTCGTCGAACAGCTGCCGGCCCACGTGGGCGTCCACCGCAGACAGGGGGTCGTCCAACAGGTACACGTCCGCCTGCACCATTTACAGCCATTGATTATTCATTGACAACTTACTTACACATCAAACAGGCTATAATCATCATCTATCAGCCCATTTCAGTCATGTTTTTCAATTAAAATAATTTAACGATGTTTAAAATCTGTGAATAACTTCAACGTACTTGTCTATAAACTGCTCTTGCGAGATTAATGCGAGCCCTTTGTCCGCCAGATAAAGAAGCTCCTCTCTCTCCAACCAACGTCTGGTCCCCGTGCGGGAATTGCTGAAAGTCTTTTTGTAGAGCGCACACTCTAACCACCTGAAAGTTAAATATAAAAAACCTTCCGTAATTTTTAATTGTCTGTGGAATCTGACCACATTGGAGGAATAGAGATAATTTAACACTATAATATTTAGTGTTCAGTCCGTCAGACTATAAAATATTATTTCTTCTGTGCTAAGTGGTGCTAATACAGGGAAAAGCATTGATAGAATTTATATCTTACTGTAAAGTATATTAACAATGGGTTTTTAAAAACATTTAGGTACTACTATTGTCTGGCTTTCGCATTAACGTTTTTTACGTTTACATTACAGCTTCTGCAGGTAGGTGCTAAGAAATGGCGAAGTTTGTTGTTTGCTTACCTCCTTGTATTTCTTAGAATTATAGGGCAGCCCAAACAGAATGTTCTGTCGGACAGTAGCTACGAACAGCCACGGCTCCTGGCAGGCGTAAGACAGAGGACCACAAAGGTGGATCCGGCCGCTAGTTGTTCTTAACTCGTTTAGTAGCAGTTGGAGAATCGAACTCTGTAACAAGCATAGCATATTAACCCTTTGGCTCGCAGGATTCAGAGCACCTTTGAAACTCGGACATATTTCACGTGAGTCAGACACCCTGACATTGTCACAAAAAAACAGTAATTTTGAAACGTAACCGCGATTTAATTGGCCAAGAGAAGAGAAGAGTATGACAATGACAGGTGTCTGAGTGACTGAGAACCAAAGAAATTGAAGAGCAATTTTTCTAAGCTGAGAACTGAATAATTAAGACATTACCCGGCGGATTACCTAGCTATCAGGTTGATAGTCGAAGAGTTAAGGACAGGTTCGAATTCGAGACGGAAAACTGTTTCGTATCGCACAGGCGAAGAAAATATGAAGTTCATGTGTTTTTTAATTTTTCATATTATAAAATTATGATAGAAGATACAATATAATTACGAAAATATAAATACCAGCCAGGATAGTTTGATCCCCAATTTTGTTCTTTTTGCTCTATAATTGCAAAAGTTACCAAACCTCTTGATTTTTATTTACCTCTACGTAATCTAGTTAATTATTTGTCAAATTACCTTTCCAGAGCCGACCGAGCCAATGATAGCACAAAGTTTTCCTTTTGGAACAGTGATATTGAGGTTCCGTAGAGTGATAGGTCCGTCCTCTGTCCAGTTGGCAAACACGTCCTGGATGAGAACACCCACTTCAGGGCTCATCGAATACGTGTTTAAAGTTTGGCTGATCATACCCTTTTCATTACATTCGAATCCTAGAAATATTAATATTGAATAGATGAGTAACCAATCTAATTATTGTTAATACTCAATATGGTAAAGAGGAACTGCCTCATTAAACTGCTTTTCGGCCAAGCAACATCAGACCACATGTGATCTAGTTTTTAACTTACCAGGATTGTAAATTCCTTCTTCGTCAATTTTCTTGAAGGTGTTCGGGCAAAGGTCCACTTCGCTTAAATTCTTATTTTTCTTGTTTTCAATACTCTGTACCAGTTTAGCGATATCTACGTCCGGAACACTGCGAAGGTCTTCTCTTTCATCTATATCAAGCAATAAACATGTTTGAGGTACTTGGTGTGTATTTAGGTTACCGTTACATGTATAGAAAGGTGCAACATGCTGCAATATTAACATTAGGTGAGTTAATGGACAAGTATTCTGTGTTAATTGACGTCAAACATTTATCCTTCCATTAACCACTTAACTACAATTGTCCCTTAGTAATTTTGTGGCTCTTTACCAAAAACCAACGTACTTAATATTGTGACGTGACGGGATATAAATGCTAATCGGTAGGGATGTCAGAATTTCCCCTTTCCTTACCATGTTAGTAGTAAATTCATGCATACAATAAGCGTTAGTTGGCGTACATTTTAAAAGCATACTTAAAAGCATAGCTTTAAAAGCATAAAGCGGTACTGTAAAGACGCACACTAACACAATTCACCTAATTGGACGGTTCACTCACACGTAAAAATATTATTTTTAAAATCGTACCCAGCGTCAACAGAGCCTCTATACGTCGGATGGATACGTAGCATTCCATTAAATTAGAAAGAGACCATGGTAACGTGATAGCTAGTGTTGACTGAAGGAGGTTGAACATTTGTGCCATCGGGAACGCCTGTGAACACCACTTGCACCTTTTTATTGGGTTTTTAATGAATTAGGCTCTATTTATATTCAGCCTATGCTTATGCCGTCAAGTAGGCGTCGTTCATTTGGATTACGTAGGTATAGAGTGGACATGTTCCCACCCTGGCAGATAGTTCAAAATATAGTCTGCATCACATGGGACCTGAACATAATTTTAAGGTTTGGTAAGCATACCTACAGTTTAGAAGAATACAATCAGAACATAATTGAGTGTTTCTTCATTTGTCTTGTATGTAACGTAAATTTCACCTACGACTAACGTGCTATCAGAATACCAGTGATTATACTTCGATGTGAAATAAATAAGTAGGTAGCGTTGGTTGTTAGAGTTATTTACAGCAACGAGTCTCGGTTATAATAAAGACTCGTAGTTAGAGTGGAAGATAGAGTGTCTACAATCGGGTGCAAGTCATGCATGCTCTGGTGCCATGCTGGTGCAAAGTGAGCGGTAGAGACCTGTGCCCCCACATACCGAGCAGCATGAACGCTTCGAGGCGTTGAACAGAGATCAGCGCCTCAGCCAAAAATGAGACTGCATTTGACATGATAATGGAGAGTGTTCCTTGTAGGGTGTTGTAGAATTGCGCCAGTGGAAACACCTGTAAATTATATTCGTATAGTGCTGAAGAAACGTAGCGGGGTGTTGGGTATCTGAAACTGTACACACTCTACCCGTTTTATGGTCTACCTAGTTTTTAAACTAGATAATATATATGGTGATAATATAATAAATAAATCTGGAAGGTATCCCTAAGTTGGATAAGTCTGCCATATATAGCTTTATTCCCATTTGTTATTGAAGTTAGGCATTGACACGTGAATATATTGTCTCTTAATTTTTTTCTATTCAATAAAATCAGAAAAGCTAGTCTTCAAATTGCTATTAACACTCATAAATAAAATAATTAAAAATGGGGTGCTTCAATTGATGATATTGTTGTACACTCATCGTCATAGATGTCCAGATATTAAATGTTTATACTTACAATGTCAGCAGTGACTTGGAAGCCGAACAGAGAGTAGGACAAGAGAGTGATGTAGAGAGTGAGCCGCTCGGTGAACACCATGAAGCTGAGGTACACCCCGCGCAGGTACGACGCCGACGTGATGCAGTTGATCTCGTTCTTGCGAGCCATGGCCACCACTTGCTCAAAGGGTTTTTCCCAAGCGTACATTTTTATCACCTGAAATGGTGTTAATATAGTGTGTTAGTATGTACGTGGCGTATCGGGAAATACAGGATGTACATTTAGTCACCTGCAATAATTTTCTGGGCTATTATAGTCAATGTATCTATAGGTAGGTACATTACATATCAAGTAGAAAACTTGATTTTAAAGTTTTTTAAATTCCAACCCTGGCTATTGTTTATACGGACGAAAGCGGGCGGGGATGCGATACTACGGCGCCGCGCGAGATTTGAAATGCAGTTTTTAATTGTAAGATAAAAAAATATCTTAGATTTTTAAACTAAGTAACTAGCATGACTATAGTAAATGAGCATTGTTAGTCATTGTAGCACTCAAAATTATTTGCTTAGTTTTATTATCGCAGGTGACAAAATGCGCACCTCTAAGTACCTTTAATAGGGGTGTCTATATCTAGCGATTTGGGCTGGGGCTGACGATGATGAAGTTTTAAGAGAGAATGATAAAGACATACAACAATTGAAACGCACTTAAAACCAAATGGTACAGTACATTATTGCTCGAGTTTTTATCCTGGGTAACAGACACTCTTCCAAACGAATAATGACGGTGTAACTCAAACTAATAGGCCATAAACGCTGGCGATGACGTGACGTGAATGCCTGTGACGTGCCGCAATGCTACCGGTAAAGGCTAGCATTGCAGGTATTGCAACGGCCAATAGCAAGCAGGCATTGCTCGGTTTCAACAGGATCATCCAGAGGTACTTGTAATGTATGAGATTCAGGAAATTCTATTTACACTTCTTTGTTTAAAATTAAATTTTTATTTAAAGTAGGTGATGTACAATACGTACTTGCATGCCATTAATAATTTCGTCCATGATTCGCACACGCTCGTCGGTCTTTGTTGCGGTTTTCATTCGTAACCTTGCGGCCAATTTGCTCATGTAAGCTGAAAAAAACAAACACTAGAATTTATAAACGCCTTTGTGTAAATCGTAAATGTGGAAACATTTTTAGGAATTTGTTTGCTAATGGATAGGGATTGGTGAGGGACCATTTGGTTTTCTCGAGTTAGATATTAAATAATAAAGCAAGCATTAAAAAAAGGATACCCTGACTAGGTATTACTAAGAAAGGATTTTGTGAAATTCAAGTCCTAAAAGGTTTTTAAAATGCAATGCGCGTTTAGCCCTGGGCAACACTTAGAGTACCTAAGTTCTTTAATTCGATGCAAAAGCAAAACGTGGTGCTGCCATGTAGTAAAAACTTATTAGATAGGTATATATACCTAGTAAACCTAGATAGGTACCAGCAAAAAGATGTCAATAAATATATTCTAGGTATATACTGAAAATAGTGGGTCCATAAACTCGATTTCAAATGAAATGAAACAAGATGTGTAGGTGCATGAAAGGGATTTTTGTATGGATTTGTGTTGAACTTGATGTTACATGTAACACCCTATCATAATGCAGCGTGGGAATGGACGTACTTACACTGAACTGGTATGGTCTGCAGCACAATGCCGACGACACCAACGATGGCGGCATATCCTATCTTGATGTAGATGAGGTAGCAGACCACCACCACCTGCAGCGGCAGCAGCCAGATGAAGTGCGAGAAGATGAACGCGTAGTCGAACCGGTTCACGTCGTTCGACAACAGGTTCACCACCTGGCCAGCGGTCGTCTTCGCCAGCGCTCCGGAGCTCATACGCAACACCTGCCAACAGCAATATAAAGTCGCTTTCATTAGTCGTTCACAATTATGTAAACAAAGGACACTTGGTCATCACATCACAGTAGTGTACAAATTATTTCCATACCACTTTCAATTTTTAACAATATTCAGATTTCAGATGTTAGGTTTATATTTTTCTCAGAAACCTTGTATTTTGAATTTACGCTTGTGGTCGGGTGTCTTTAATAGGTATGTCTATTTTGTTTAGATAATTGGAAACTTAATGAAGGTTCGGCGATCGTCAATACTATGATCGCAGTGAAGGTTAGTTTATTCGGTGTAAGTTCCGAGAGTTTATTATAGTAAATAGGATTAAAATACCTAGGCAATATAAGTCAATATCCAACCGTGGATGTTGCCGATGATGATGGGGTTGTAGACATTGTAGCAACCGCTTACCTTTCTGTAGATAAGGGAGCACGCAGCGATGCGCACTTTCATGCCGAACTGCTGAGTGGAGAATGTGCCGTGGTGATTGAGGAAAGCGATGAAAAGTGACATCATGATGACGGCCGTGGCGCAGTACACCGCCTGCTCATAGGACATGTCGGAGCCCGGCTCCCAGTATGCCAGCATCATGCTCAATGCCACCGGCTGGAACGGTCTGCGAATTCAAATTCAATTTCAAAAGTATTTTATTGCATGTAAGTACACTAGGTACATTTATACAACGTCAATTTTTTATCTACCACCGCCTCCAAGGTGTTATATAGAGCTGGGAAGAAGAAGCGGCGCAACAAACTTCCGCAACACATCTTTTAAAATCAAGTTTGTACATAACATTATTTTGTAAAGATTGTGCGAGGCTGAAGTAACATTAACACCAGGCATCTTTGTCATTTAGATAATCGACTGTTTTATAATAAGCTTTCTTACAAAGTTGTTGTTTAATGTGAGTCTTTTTTCTGTCATTCATATTTAAGATTTCTTCTGGTAGTTTATTGTAGAAGCGTATACATTGCCCCGTGAATGATTTACTGACCTTACTAAGCCTTAACTGTGGTGGTACAAGTTTGTTTTTGTTTCTTGTAACATAAGCTGTGTTCATATCACAGTGCCTCAAAAAGAGAGATATATTTTTGCGGACATACAAAATATTCTCAAAAATGTATTGACTGGCAACGGTTAATATATTAATTTCTTTAAACTTTTCTCTTAATGATTCTCTACAACGTAGATTATAGATCGCCCTAACAGCTCTCTTTTGCAAAATAAAGAGGGTGAAAGAATGAAAACGATAACAAAACATACATATATCTCATATTGTTATAAATATACCTATAGAATATATCTACGAGTACGTACGTACTACGTACTTATAGCTGAATTATAAAAAAGTGGTTTGTAAAAAATAATGTTTTTATTCAACTGTATCAATTAATCTATCTGCATCATCTACTAAATAGAACTTGATAAATATAAAAAGGTATTTTTAAACAAACAATGAAACTTATTTTTTTTTGTATAGCAGCAATTCAGACCGGCAATAGGTAATAAGTCTAGTAGGCATCACCAAATGACAGAAATTTCCATGGTCAGTTAGGTAAGTACATTATAGTGGTAAACGAATTACTCCTAATGTGTTGCTTGCGTGACTATGGGACAATATGGTAATCGAGATTATTTGGGAAAACTACACACTTGAGCATGATGGCCTGTACGAAGAACATGAATCCGGAAGGAGCGAAACTCATCCAAAACGCTTTGATCATGGCACGCAGAAGCGACGGTTTTCTGCCTTGTCTGTTTGCTAATGCTATTTCCTCCAGCCATTTTCTGAAAACAAAAGAAAAATGTGATAAATATGATTACTTGCATGTTATCATCGACTCTAACTTGGTTTCTTTGTCAATGTTCGCAATATTTATTAAAATTGTCCCAAACATGTAGAAACATTTATTAGTTTCGCCCGCGTTGAATATGTTTTTCCAAAAACTTTGAATCTCGTTTTGTTTTGAACCCTCTTGGGGGTTGATATTTGAGAAATCCTTAGTGGATGTCTAGACTACAATAAGGAAAGTTCTTGCAAAATTTTAAGTTTCTAGACCCATTGGCTTGGAGACTATTACTTTTAAAGCCCATATTTTACCCCTTAGGGACGTAATTTTTTTTTCATAGGAATATGTAATCGTTTTTCTCCATACAGACCATTGTTTAAGTCGTATAGACAGTCGATAAAAAGCAAAGCAACGCATATAAAAGTGTAACTTGTCAGCGCCGTAACTTGTCTTGACCTTAGAATGTACATACTTGTTCACTATATACAGATATGAATATATTTAAATACGGTACAATACCAACAAATATGCGAGTACAAAGTTGGATTGGCTGTTAGTTCAATGATATCATCGGTTTTGACTTTTAAATGGGGAATACACATCTCACGAATGTGTTGGGACGAATGAACCTACTGTACGTTTAGCTTCCTACTCTACTCGAATTGAATACTAAAACGTTAACATTTGCATTGTTAAATCAACTTTATAATGCTGTAAGAACGCCTTGACCGTTAAGGCAAAATGTAATTAAGGCTGGATTTACTGAGTTATTGTTGATGAAGTAGGTAGTACGAGGTAGCCAACGTGTGTCACTTTACCCTGCTGTCGGCGCGACCGGCAGTGACGGACGATGCGTTGGTTCGGCAAATCCGTCCTTCCCCGGCTTTATATATACAGAGGCGCAAGAAAACATGCCATTCGTCGTGATCGTGACATTGTTTATAAAATACACGAAGCAATACGCATGGTTGTGAGAAATCGCACCTTACATTCTTGAAGTACGATACCTCACAATGAATGATACGTATGCTAAAAGATTTCTACATTACTGCTCGCAATTAATAACGATCAAACCGGTTCTTAGAGAGATCAATTTGTATTGTTATCAGCTACTTAATTAGCTGCCTATAAAACGTTTCGACAAAATGTAAGTAATTCAGGTCACAAATTTATTGGGCGACGAGAATCAAGTTAGTCGTCTTTTTACTTGTACGTACTTACGTGTTTTTAAATTATTTCATCAAGTTTTTTTACTGAGCGGATTTTTTTGCTCCTGCTACGTAATGTTAGTAATCATTCTTAGTGTTTTGGGATTAACGTAGTAGGTTCGTCATTCTACGCCATAGAACATAGGTACTTAACTACTTAGGTACCTACCTATTGAACTGACCTTAAATAGCCTTCCTAATTGTATGATGAAGCGGTTTTATTGATAATATTGCCTTCTGTTGGTTATCCTAACCAAGGGCAACGACAAACTTATATTATTAATTAATTTAGTATGTTAAATAATAAGATTACAGCTACTTATAAACTTAACTAAACCTACCTCTAAAACTAATATCACTAGTGGTCTAAAATATGTGCTACTTATATTGGGAGAGGATTGTAATTTGTAATTAATTGCATAGGTATTACAAAATAGGCAAGCTTTCAGCCAAAACTGGATTGAAATTCGGACCCGTTTGCTTCCTTGATAAAATGTAGGTAAGTTCACTACTAGACCAGGCTTGGAAGTGGTCAAATTCAGAAATAGTCATACCTTTAGCAGTGGTTGTCAAACGTCAAAACGGTTTTTATATGCTATATCTATCACCATGCTAGGTAAGTTATTTAACCTAAACTTACTGTAAATTTTAAGGATGACAGCGCACTTTATGAGGGGCGGTTATCTGAGCGATATGGCCTATAACGAAGTCCTCTTAGTTTGCTTATATTTTATAAATTGCAATTTCCACAGTTATAACCATCCATGGAGAATGCTTCATCCTAGTGCATCATTGATTACAAAAAATAAACCATGCTAAAGCTTAGCAGGTTTTGATGTCACGACATGGCTGGCCTCGTGAGGTTTTTTGTCGTCAAGTTTTGCTAACGTTGACGAGACATTTGCTCGTTCATTGGTTATTGTCACGTCTTGTGCTTCAATATAATGAGGTATATGTAAATTGTGTACCTACCTAGTTATATTATGATAATGAAGTGACGTGGAACGATCTTCATTAACATTTGTGATATAAACTGAAATGATGAAAAAATTCTCAAAATTAATTGGTGGGTCTCGATATTATGGATCTTTAGTAGGTACATTACTACTGCAGCGGCCCGCAACTGAGGCGTTGATGGACGAACGTATAAATGTGGGCCGCGGCGCGGGCATAGACGAGGTACACACACATCCGCAAGTCCATCAATGCCTGGTTGTGGCCAGGGTTTGTTTATTAGTTTTCTCAAATAAATAAGCGGAAATTATTACCTATGTAAAACAATTTATTTGATACAATAAAGCTACATACATTTTGGCAGTAACAAGTTTTCTATTACGGTTCTTGCCGCCTCTTGAATTTTAGGTGGCGTCAATCAGAGAGGAGATAAAACCTTGGCGTCAATATAAACTTTGACGCTTTGTCAGTCATCACCACAGACCTAAAAAAATTATCGCTACATCACATCACATCCTCAGGAGCTCAGAGGGTAGTTCCTCTAGTTCGTTCCTCTGAGACATGGAAATAGGTTTGTATCAAAGAAATCGAAATAGCTATTTCGATTTCTTTGGTTTGTATACTATTTCCATGCTCAGAGATCAGTTGTTGTTGTTGTTGAATTCGTCCAATGATGGACAGGCAAAAGTGAACAAGACCATACAGCCAAGTCATATTTAGTTTGTTTTTATTCAAAAACTGGCGGTTACAGCACGGCCTCCACAAAAACAGGGCACGACTATAATAGTCGGCGATTTTCAATAAAACCGCAACACGGCCTCCACGAAAGCACAACAAGTGCCATTCGGTGATCCACACTGCAGTTCACGCCCGCATTAAACTGATAGTAGATTTAATGAAGATTTGGGAAGAAGACAAGGGACATTTTGAAACGATCTGGTAGAGTCGTTTACACGCTTTTACTTAACTATCCCACAAAATATACACTTTAATAGGCACTTGTTGCATATAAAACTATCAAAGATATACATTTTTAGGAAAACTAAATAGAAAGACAACCGTCTCCGACAAAATCCCGCCAAAAAGCCCCCTTCTTCACATAAACCATGAAGGAAAAAAAATTTACTCCCATATAGCGGGCGCCCACCAAAGAGATCCTAACTGTATGAATTATACGAACAATTTATTATTATTATTATTCTAAAATCAATGACGAACAAGAATAATTCCGCGCGCCAAAATGTTCATTTGTTTTTTTTCACTAAACAGCTTTCTATTTGCAAGACAGTTCGAAATTTAAATAAAACTTTTGTTATGTTACCTCCTTTGCCATGTTTCGGAGTTCGTTCCATTTTCAAATCACACGACAGATATTGCTGGCCGCCTGCTCGCATGTATTTGACAAGTACAGCATTTTCGATTCTCGAAGAAGGTTGATAAAATAATGCTCACATTTCCAAGCATTAGTACATTTTAGACTTTCGCGCTTTGTATTCATATGTAAAAGATCAGCAGAGGGTAGTTTCAGAAACTACTCACAGCGATCAACACTGACAGCTCGCCTCTCCAGTCAGCTCGCGACCAAGGTCAGTGTAACCTGGTTGAAACGTCGGGCAAAGGTAAATAAAACTTGTTCGTGTGTAAGACATTTATAATTGTTTCCAAGCATGTTTGAGAAAAAGTAATTCATTCACATGGCTTACTACAAAAGTGTTAGTACGATTACATGATTGGTATTGTTGTATTGTATGGCCGTAAGGTTGATAAGAAGGTATTGTGTACTAAATTGTACAAACTGGGTGCAATTAAAAAGTTAGTAAACGTAGTACCTACCCGTAGCACAGCCCGTAGGTAATATACTTGCTGACAGGAACATTGAAACTTGGAAAATTTTGAAACTTTGACGTTTTAGCCTACTAAGTATACGTAGCAGCCGGAAACCGTTTTGTAATGCTAATGAACTTATTGTTCAGCCATATATTTTTATATATTTCTCGTGCTCTCTACTTACGGTGCGACGATTCGATGTACGAGTATAAACATAATATTACAGTGTAAGTATAGTGCGAAGCAAATTCACTTTTAACCTTTAAATCTTACCCGGAATCTATATGAAGGAAATGTTTTATCAGTAAAATAAGTCAAACAGTCTGTTCCGTTTGAAATTCTGGCAAATAATAATAAAAAACAGAGTTTTCCATAATTTTCAACAACAACATTGCCGCGCAATATTACACAGTTACATAATGGAGATGGACTGGCGTCCGTCAAGTAGGTAGCGGAAGCAGCTGAACTCGAGGGCGGAGGACCTGGTGTGGTGGTGTTCTTGAGGAAGGCCTATATATCCAGCAGTTGACGACAAAGTCAATATATTTGATTAGGTACACTATGCGTACACTGGGTACATTTATACAACGTAATTTTTTTATCTACCACCGCTTCTTATGTTGAAAAGAAGCGGGCGCAACAAACTTGAATTGGGGATGATGATGATTTCAGTTCAATCGGTCCAACAGAGTTTTTGAGTTATCAGGCGGACAGCCAGACAGACTGACAGTCAGACGGTTAAGACTGACAGACAGATGGACCGACGAAAAATAATTTTGGCCTATTACAATTCAGTCTCTATACACAACAACGGTACAGCGATTGACAAGCACTACCGCACCGCATGATGCCTTGACCGACAAACTCGACAGTCTTGGCAAAGTATTGTGATTTTCTTTTCGATACCTACATGTTACCAGCAGTAGGAGCAATAACACCAGGTACTTCGAAATTCAAATGCGTACCTAAGTACTTAGCAATTTTATATAATATAGTCAGGGACAAATAATAAACATCGAAACCATATGTAAATAATGTGAGTGAAAGCGCTTCGGGTACTGGTGAATAAAACTGATAACCGGTATGTGTGCGACTGTGCGTACACATTCCCACCGAGCTATCGGTGACACACTAACGCCACCTGCGGCTGCGCCTGCGTCACCGTGCGGCGTCGGCACCACCAGCCTCCGCCAAGTAAATACTACAATTGAACACCATACGGAAAGAGTTATCACAATAGTTCGCACAACTGACATGTCGCACAATCATACATCGCACGCATTCTCGTATTTCGTACGAACAATACTTTGCACAAATGACGTGTCACACACTCGTACATCGCACATTAGGGGTCGCACTTCTGTAATAATCCCCATGTAGTCATTGACATTGAAATGTAATTTCATACATAATGTCTTTCGAATTATCATTTGCCTCAATCATCATCACATGTCAGCCCTTCAACGTCCACTGCTGGACAGAGGCCTTCCCCAAAGAACGCCACCCACACTCGGTCCTATATAATTATCTACCTTGTGTAACTTGGTCAGTCAAATGGAAATTGACCAGCAACTTGGTTAACATAACCAGCGTCTCCAACAAAATTATCATTCCTTTCCGGTGAAATATTTTAAGGAAACATGGATTATCTAAATGCTATAAGTAGTTAAAAAACCTGACAAGTGCCAATAGAACTCACGCCCTCTGGATTCCGTACATAATTATGTATAGTCCATCACATCATTAAGTTTGTAATCGCAAATTTTTATTATTATTATATTTCTATGCGATATGTAAACAGATTAACGATTTTCGGATTTTTGTTATTTACATAATAAGTGCTCCGAGACCTTGCTTCTTGCTTTTCATGATTCTAGGTCAACCAGAGGTACCTACAGTTATATATTTCGATTTATTTGCGAGTAGGTATCAAAATATAGACATAAAATGTAGTATCTTTTGATTGCGTTGATTTAGAATAGGTACCTTAAAGCGCTTTGAATAGCTTGAATTTTTGATGAGCCACCATGGTACTAAATAAACAAGTAATTGCAATTGTTACCAATTGTTTTAGTAATTAGTAATGAAGTACCTATGTATCTGTGCAAATTGTTATATGAAGATGGCGTACGGTATCATGCTAACCAGTGTGTAAATTGTGGTTGAGCTGCACTGGCACTGAGCATTGTGCGTCGACACACCACAACATAAAATTTGGTTTTACGAGACCTCAAATAGCTCAGTTTAAACATAATAGTCAGTTATTGTATGACTACCTGTATATTATTACTTACTATTCAAAACAAAATAAGGGCCACTAGATTTATTTATTTTGTTTATTTCTCTATTACACACGCATACAAAATAAAATTTGAATTTTTTTTTATACAAATAACATTAACAGTACACACACACTTCCACTTTTGAATTTCTGGAAAAATGACAAGTTTTCTTTTAAAATCTATAAAAATAGAATTGCACATTGTATCACATTTCGTCACCATCAAAATGAAGTAAGCAAGTTAAACAAATACCTAGTAGATTCGATAAAGCAGACCTTACGTTACGGCCCACGGGCGTCATATTGAATCACGAGCTTTAGAAAGAATTAAATAGTTAACTCCAGACTTCCAGAATGCGGCGAAGAAGTTAAGACTAGAATTCTGAGTCAGCGAGGTATTGAAGCTCGAACAAGACAAGGAAAGCTTTATTAGTCAGTCGACATTACATGCATACGCTGTAACATTGCTCGTGTGGACATTATGATTATGAGGCAGGGAGCGTGCTGTTACATAATGTAGGTAATCTACCAATCTTTTTAAAGCAACTAAGCTATTATTATGGGTTATTTCGTTGGAGTTAAAACCAATAGGTAGTTTTTCAAAAAATTGCTGTTTTGAGTCAAACAATGCCAGGGAAATAAACTGTAGATATCGACCCATTGCATTAACTCCAACAATATTATATATCAAAACCTATCGGTTTTATGTTACGTAATCAGTTAATAACATTAGATTTTCGTCACCAATGCGTCACTATGGGCTTTGCGGTCTTTGCTTCTTATGACATTTTTATGATAATTTAAAAGTGGACCTAAACCATAAACTTCGTTCTGGTGTTGAGTCGACCGAATGGTTTATTAAAATTCTCTAGAATGATCGTTAAATAATGCCACATCTTTCACGCTATTATGATTTTTTATCTCAATAACGGTAGGTAGGCAAATAATTAAAACTACATTTATTGACCGAGCGAGCGAAGCGTCTCCGTTTCGAGATTAGCCAAAAATGCTCTTGTCCGTCTGTCTTTCTGTCTGTCTGCCTGTCTGTAATTCTGTACAGGTCGCATTTTTCAACCGATTTTGACGAAAATTTGGCATGGGAATAAATTAATCACGCCAACAAAATGAGTAGAATAAAATTTTGGAAAACATTTTTTTTAAAGTACCTACCATACTCGCAAAGCATACCCCCCCCCCCCTGTCAGCTAAACGGTTGCTTCTGGATATGTGAAAAAATTCATGGCAGTAGCTTATATAACGTAGTTAAAAGGAAAACTATGACAGCTAAGTAGGTTCTATTAGTTTTTGAGTAATAGTACATCTAAGAAAATCGAAAAAGTAAATTATGTTCATAGAACTGCATACGTAAAATGGGAATGATTTTTTTTTCGCGTGAATTCCACGGTGTGGGGTATCGTTGGATAGGTCTTTCGAAAATATCGCTGGTGTGTCGAAAACATTTTTCGATTCAGGGATCCGTTTGCGAAATATTGAACTTTATAGTTCAAATTTTTGTTACTTTACCTCTTGGTACTTAATCTGTCTCTACTGTAAAGTTGACTTCTGTTCGTTTCTTTTAGGTTTGGTTTATATGGGCTGGCGAGGTCTACTGTTCTCACGGAACTAATAGTATATGTGTCTAATCTGTCTTACCTTCGACTAAAACAATATATCACGATGTTTAACTCTACATAATAACATAGGACTGAAGTATACAGGTGTATAATATGTATAGTTACTCAAACAATGTGCGGGTTTCTTTTATTTATTAATTAGATGCGTAAAAATGGTAGGTTTTTTAGTTTTTGAGGCGGTCGATGAAATTAACGAAATTACTTTTTTTCCATCCAAGGTACGGAACCCTGGACGCGCGAGTCCAACTCGCACTTGGACGTTTTTTGGGTAATTACTGCCTTAAATTTGAACCTATATTTATTCAAATGTTGTAAATAATCTGTTTTATATATTTTTCTATTTAAGTAGGTAGGTAGATACCCATAATTGCGACTACAAACACATTTTATCCACATAGTGAGAGTCACGAGGTTTGTTTCGCCTTGTCCTTATTTTAGTCCGCCTTGCCTTTACACAATCTGTCTAATTATCGATTATTATTACAAGATGTCGTGACGTATCTTTACGTGACGACGCCTCCTAAGTTGCGCTTGTGCCGTCATTTGACCTTAAACATAAACTTGATGCAGCGCCAGGCAGGTCGCAGTTCAATCAGTATCATGGAATATGAACTTAAAATGTAGAAAAGTAACAATTAAACAAACGTTTGTGAGAGTTCTGAGAAAGGAGGATAAGAGGATAACCATCAAATTTTAACTTGTTCCTCCGAAGGCGTGGTGCGAGCAAAATAAACAACAATATACGTTCGCAAGTGCGCTGCTGATACCGTGCCGCCCCGCCGCCGGCAGCGGGCGCGCGGGTCAATACCTCTCTATAGTGCCTTTCTGCTTCTTTTGACAGCATAAAAATTATATGTATTCCTGGGTATTACGATGAATTGATGACTTATTGCTATGATAATAAGATTTTAAACACACTATTGACTTGGGTGGTCAGTCACGTATAATTGACCGTTGTACAGAAAAGTGATTCTTAGCATGCTACTGCACTAATGAACCTTACTGCCCCTATTTATTGCTATATTAATATTATAGGTATCTACATATTCAAATGTAGGTAAATACATGAAAGGAGTATGGTATAAATTGTATGTATGGTTTTCAGACGTCAGGTGACCTTCACAAATTAATTTAACGACGAAATTAGCAAATTCTAGCGGCATGTTTAAACTTTATTTGTTTTTAAACAAACACAAGTGTTTCACCCGTGTTTATAGTACCTAAGTACAGTTGCGTCGTTGCTGTTACTTTTCGATACTATTAGACATTCAGACAAAATGTCTCCTATTGATTTGAATTGAACGAGCACTTCGTCTTAAATATGTAGACCCAGGACAGACCTAACAAATGTTGGAGATACACTGAAATGAATTTCAAATTTAAACATCTTTCGGCTTTTTTAAAGCCTAAAGTTATTTAAATATTTCACTTTCAACCAAAATATTTCTATCTATAGACTTTATGTTGAACGTGCAGTTAAGTACGTGCACCCCTTAAATCAATTATAAATAGGTACCTATTTCAATTGCAAAACATAACTCAACAGCCTTTGTATTGTCCGTTTTTCTGCTGCAAGCGAGAATTATGATCGGTATAATTATAAGATTATAAAAGCGGGTATTGTCTTGTACAAACTTGTAACTTGCAGTGCAGTATAAATCATTGATTAGGATTAATAAAGCAATAATAATTAAATTGGAAAATCAATTATTTTAGTTGCGATTTTTATTAATAACGCTATTGAATTGGGGTTTGAGATTAAAAACAATCCGTGTAAGCCAGTAAAGTTAACCATTTTTATAATACTATTGGAAGAGAGCTAATTGAATTTTTTTTTGTCAATTTCTAAGTAAATTACATCTTACAGTATACATACTAGCTTATGTATACTCTAAGAAATTACATACTTAGTGCGAATGATGGAAAGAAAAGTAAAAAGGTATCATCCAAGTCCAACCAACTGCGAATGAATAAACTACCAAATCTCGAAAAAAGTAAAGTGAAGAAAGTAATAAAGTTCTGATTAGTAAACAAGGTGTGCAATACTGATGAAGTGATGACGTATTGCTTCTGTCTGGGTAACCTACCATTACTCGTACTTGCGCATAACGGAGATACATAAAGGTAGGTAATACTATAAAAAAAACTTTTATTTTGTTAATGAATACGCGGAAATAGTATATTATACAATAAGGGCAGTAAGTAGGATATTACTAACGAGAGTCTGTTAGAAGCCCGACGCCGAAGGCGGAGGGATTTTAATGACTCGAGTTTGTAATACCCTTACTACCCGTCATGCACACAATGTTTTTCATCACATTTGCGAGGAAATACAACTCGTTCGAGTTAACTGTGCACCTGGCGCTGTGCGATTTCCAGCCAGCGAGGTGCACAGTTAACTCGAACGTACTATAAGTCAAGTTTAATCAAGTTTAGTCAAGTTAAGTCAATTTAACTACTCAATTTAACTTAATTAATTTAATAAACCAGTTCAGTACAACCAGCCACACATTACAGCCCCTAGGGGTATAATATTGTACTGATTTTCATTACTCCCGCGGGTGTATAGTATAGGCCATTGTGTTTCTGTCTGTATGCATGCATATAATATGACCATTTACGAGCAAGTATGATGAAAAGAATATTCTGTAAATATTTTATTTCGAAATGATATAGGTATACTTATCATTGTATAAGTAGGTACCTTGGACGCAGTCGGGGTGCGGAGGTCGTCAGCGACGGCAATGGCTGATCGTCGTCGGTTCAAGTTGTGTCATCACATCACTGTCTGCTGAAGCACAATGCGACCGTGCAAATAGCCTTGCATTCATGTTTCAGTACGTTTCATGGCACGATTGATTGATTATTTGTTACGCAAAATGTATTTTTTGTTTAATCATACACATTTTCAACATAAAAAGAGATTAAGTTTTGATATCAAACTACCTGCTCGTACATTTTTTTAATTCTGAGAAGTTTATGACATACCTAGTAGTCTATGATATAGTAGTATAAATTGGTCTGGGACGCCACTGCACCAAGAACTCATTGACTAAAATGACAGATTGCCAGTGCCACTCATATTTCCATTAAATTATATAGGTATATATTGCTCGTTCTTTTTCTCGCATTGTTTAAGAAAAGCACTATATGTATTTAATATATGCCTTGGAAACGGTGACGGCCTGACTCGTATTTATTATTTATTGAATAAATAAATATCACCTCGTCAGGCAATCGCCTACTTTCCGCGCCTCTGTAGTAGTTAATGTAGGTACCTACTATTTTATTTAGAGGTTCATCTTAGGAAAACAGTAAACAAATAGTATCAGCTATCAATACAGGAACTGTTTACTATAGCAATGAGTCATGTAACTCGATCGCTAAAGGCATCCTGCGTGTAATGTATAGATATAAACCGGTTAAATGGCTTTGCTCTGAACGATCCTTGTTATTTTATTTGGAAAAGAATAAGAGTTGTCAGATCGTAAATTTTACATAACGGTATGCCTGCAGAATTTTTATGTATTTTTTACAATACCCGGTGACCTGAATAAAATGCAGATGCAGTATACGAACGAATATCTGTAAGTTCCAGATAGACAGAAACAGTTTCTTTAACTGCGATAAAATTATAATTGTTATAGGTATAATTGTAATATACTATGTAAGTACTTAGAACACAAATACGTCCCGTTGCATATAAAGATCCCGTTCTCAAAAGATGCAATCTCTGAAAGGGAGTGTTTAGCAGAATGATGGATCTACAATTTTGTCGTTTGTGTATTTTTATCATTACATGACCTACCTGTACAGTTATCACTATTGAAATATTCTAGAAATCTACCCCAAAAAATCCACCCCATGGGTGGATTTCTGGATTGATGTGCTGATAAAGTAGGAACATTTAGCTTACAAGAATAATGTAAATTTAGAATAGGCCTATGTCCTATGTTCTACAGTGGATTCATGAATGATGACGGTGATATCAATTGTCTAGATAATATGTTTCACTTAAGTGAATGCCCACCTTACCTGTTATTTACTCATCCATCAGACTCAAGTTTTTAAAGGACAGCGCACCAAGACTGTCTACCCAGCAAACAGTTTAACAAGGGATCCAGTTTAACGAGTTTCATTTATGATATTTTATAGGAAAGCGAACTGTTTTGACATGGCAATTTGCTAGGATTATTATTACTTTGTTATTTTGTCAAATCATCTCATAGAACGCCACTATGGTAATATGCTAAAAGTTTTCGTTCAGCAATAAAAAGATTACCTACGTAGCTAGATATATAAGTAATTATTACATTAGGAAACTGCTAGAGATAAACTATTGTAAGGCACCAATAGGCCTCGACGTTTAAGAAATTGGGACGTCGCCGTCGCAGTTGGTTGCATGTAGTCATAAACACATTATGTTATCTAATTGACTTTAATAGGAAAATTGGAATTACTAGTGATGTTTGTGAGTAAGCATCAAAGTGCCCCACGGCGGCGGCGCGTCGTACCTATGCTCTGTGCAGTGTAATGTATTTACAAGTCTCACGCTGTCTTGATTAGTACTTCCTATTCGCACTGATTCTAGGCCTTTGTGTCATGTGTGCACCCGCTCGATGACCCTCGCCCATGTTGTGGATTCGTGGTTGTTATACGGTCATGTGATCATAGTTTAGGGTTACTCCAAGTAGTCATACTATTAGTCATACAGTACGATATGTCAGAATGGACATAAAAAGTGCAAGTAGTTATACTATTAAAGTTAGAACGGAACGGTTTATGTCTAGCAAGTAGCTTTATTGTGATTATGCAAAAGTATTTTCAGTTTAGGCAACAATCCGCTAACAGCTGATCGCTGACAGGTATTAGATTTGAGTGGGGCTCACAAAGAATGTAACATACCATAACACACGGGAAATTGTATCACACTGTCATATAATTTCACGTGTGCTATGGTAGCTACTTACTATGATTATAGGTAGGTATTTTTGTAAAACTTAACTCATCTACATTTTATACCCCTTTTGCGCTTAGAAAATGCAAATGAATTCTGTCTACCTTCATGTTGACAAGAAATGTTGATAGCTAGATGCGGTCGTTCAGACGCATTTTAAGCTTACTTACCTGCGCTTGGTTATGACATTAAGGCATCGAGTGTGTGAAGGAAGTAAATGAAGGAAACTATGCACTGTACACATTTTGCGAATGGAACTTTCTGCGCCGATATCTATCGTATCTAAATGTGTTTGTATCTAAATGGGAAATTTCATACCTATTACAAATGCTACGTTTCGCTCATGCTCAACTCTTTTTATCGTTTTCTATTCGTGTGGATTCATAGTTTCACCTTCCTGAACACGGTGTATTAGGTTTACACAGTAGGTACCAATTAAAATGTTATTAAAGTGACTAATAAATAAGTAAGATTGACCTTTTTCCTTAAAGTCAATTTTTTCCTCAAAGTCAAAAAGGTCTATTTTGCACCGGTTAGGTTAGGTTTCTTATTTCTCTCACACTAGTCGCGAGTATAAGGAAATAAATAATAATATATTTTAATAATAAAAGAAGACTAAATCGTGAAATATTTGATATTATTATTAGTTCAAGTACTTACATTGAAAAATTTATAAATTTATTTTATGCACATTTTATTTCCTCGCTTTAGTCGTGAAAAGCACTGTTATGCCTCGTTGCAAAAGGTAGGTAAATTCTTTAGACTATAGAGATTGCTCACTTTCCCTGCTTGGCAACAATGTTTACTAATAACTGTTGGAAGGCAAACTTGTCGATTGTGTTGGTATGGCGCTTATATGAAACTATATGTAAGTAAAATAGGTATCTAATAATGATGATTTGAAATCAACATGTGTCTACCGTATCGCGCACGCGAGTGAAATTACGCCGACGACAACTTTTAAAGTAGGTGGGTTATTGTATGTTTTATTATATCAGAGAAGCAGCCAGAATGCGCCTTCGACTCACCTCCCTGTATTATTATGGCCTTCAAGTCAGAAGCAACACTTGTCGTGTGTGTCGCAAGAAAATGTCGTAGATAATATTGTGACGTTTGTTTGGATGAATTTTTAACCGAATTTATTGCGTCACATTATTTATCACTAAATATCACATAGATAGGTAGAGAAATAGTGAATAACGTTTTATGAGTACGAGTTTCTCGAGAGATTAAGTTTTATACGTTTACGTGTTACGCATTACCATGTTTAATTAAAATAAAGTAATTATTTTTTATCTTTGATGTGTAAACATATTTTCATGTGGTAGCTAAATATACTGACTTTTATTGCCTAATTTAAATGCAAAAATATATCTTTTGCAGAGAAAATAAGATGAGAATATTTTCAATAGGTAGGTACCTAATATTTTTAAAACCTGTAACTTCCTTGGGGTAGATAGGTGTGTACTATAGATATGTACCTATTTACTTATTATACATTTGCGCGTAGATGCAATTTACCTACTTATTTACTACGTCTTATTTGTTATTCGCAGAGCACGCATATTTTACGCTTTATGAACGATTAAAGTATTTAATGTAATTTGATTCATTGTAGGAAAATAAAAAAGAGTAGGTATAATATATATGTAGCAGATTTCATAGAAGTATATTATTCCTACTTACATATTTCGGCTTTGTGCTTATTTTTATATATTTACCACGTTTATTTCTCCGTCTCATCATTTTCTTCACTTAAGTAGGTTACCTACTTATAAATAGGTACCTAAAGTAAAATTTGTCACAAAAATACATACCTAGGTACTTAATTTACGTATACATTTACATTTTTTGCATTCTATTTTAAAATATGTACCTACTAAATAATGCCTAGTTTTGACCCGAAACTGGTTATTGTTAGGCGTGGGATATTTGAACGAAATGTGTACGAAACTAATTGGAGATCAATGTCAGTCAGTCACAGTACTCGAACATACAAACAACTATATCTATACTAATAAAACAGTAAAAAATCATGTCTGTACATACAATGATAAAAAAATAAGTGAGTGCCCATTTACTGAGAGGTTTCTGATGTAGTTGAAAAATACAATGTGTCTGTCCAATGTAGTATACTATACTATACATACTATAGTATGTGGGTGATATGCAGAATAGATGTACCGTAACGAAACTGATACATTTCGTTACGTTTTGTTACGAAACTGATAAACAATTTCGTAACAATTTATCAGTTTCATTACGGTACCTACATCTATTCTGCATTTCACATTATGACTGGGATAAACTTGAATATTACTTACAGAATTTAACGGGTTTTCGGTAGTTAATAGCCTAGAAGGGTTCTGCATACATATAAAGTTATATCTCTGTACAATTTCAGAGAGAAACTCAAAAAGATGAACTATTATTTTCTAACATGACGTGTATGAAAATGCAGTTCAGCATAAATACATTGATCTCTCTTTCAATAATTAATCTTAACTATTTAAAATAAATAGGAGTTGTAAAAAATATAAACATGATGTGAATCACACCATCGCATTGGATGAAATGCAGCGAAGTCTTTCATTCCGTAGGATTGCTAGGCGTTAATACTTAAACAATCCAATTTGGCGTTATGCTCCTTAAGATTTTAATATCAGATGAAGTTAGGTATTAAATTTTGTAATCCAATCTTGTTTCCTCCAGTCATTCTCAAGTTGCCTTGGTAGTTTTTAATATTTAAAGGTTTAATTCTGCGGAAGATTGTTTTGTGCCAATAGGGTTTAATGCCGATTGGTGCTGAACTATTTTTGGAATTTAACGTTAACATGGACAATCACACAGCAAACTGATCGCAAATAGCTAGGTTCCGAGAATTCGTAGTAGGTACCTAGGTAGATAATATCATCATATTAGGTATCGTTATGACACGTTTGAGCAAACTTATAGTTTAAGACTAGTGGATCGAGCCGTGTCGTCAGCCTTAGCAGTATGCGGAGTAGAGACATATGGTAGAGGACTTCAATTATAATGATGGCTTTTATGATGGGATCTAAACTACTTAGTTTATTTTAATTTTTACGAAAACAATTACAGTGTCATTACAGACGTGTCCAATTCGATATGATTCGATCGATTATGATGCCTCAAATGCTCTCCCAAACCCCTCTTTAAATCACATGTAAAAAAGTTTCATATTTTAGGTTTTTGTCACAGCAATAAGTCACATAAATTGTGAAAATTTCAGTATCTCTACGTTTCTGACCCAGGGACAGTGAAAAACGGACAGACAGACAAAGTTGGCTCAACACATTAGGATATTGACTTCGATATTATTGATTCAATTGATAGGTATACTATAAAGGTATTATTTCCTATACTAAATGAGCCGCGCCGTTGTTTATCAGTAAGGTTCTAATTAACTGTATTTCTGTAGAATGAGATGTGGCGGGCTACTTTATGTCGTAGGTATCCGCGATGCCGGAAAGGTCGTTTGATTTAATTTAATTCAATACGTAGGTGTGTGGAAAGACCGCGTAAAAGTGATAACAACCTGTTTTGAGCGTATTGTGAATGCGTTCTGTCGAACAGTTTTAAAGTGCCATCTTGATTGGTTAATGAGAGTCCGGTTCCTGTGGCATACGGGACAGTTATCGAGGTGCCCTCGCCGTCGACGACATTACCCAATGAGACGGCACGTAATCACAATTACCCGGAAAGCGCCTGGTTGATTTGGACAGGAAACCAGCTTCCAACTATGTAGGTACGTTCTACACAAAACAATACAGCGCAAAAACTGGACTCATTTACTGCAAACTGATACGTGAGATGTGTCTATAATACTGCAATAATGTTATGAAAGTGGTTCACATGCTGACGAACATGGAGGCACTACCATGCAAACGAAGATCAGAAACCCTGGATGATCTAATTTGTCAAAACATGAAGTTTTGATAAAATTTTAATTGTTGTAAATAAATAATTAATTTCCAACGCGGAAGCTGTCTGTATACTTAATATGTCTTTTCACAATTTTACCATTGAAACTAAAAATTAAAGAATTTATATAATCACACTAAAAATAAATTTTAGAAACGTATGTATACATCCCCTTCGGGATTTAATCAATCAAGCAGGCTGCAACCCGTTGCGGTATGTGGGTCTCCCGACCGGAGATATGAGAAAATGTTGGAAGTCGTTCTCTAAACTAGATTGCACGGAATAAAAATTCAACTCATGACAACAATGGCCTGCTTGTCTTACTTTATAACCGAAATATTTTTTTTTAATATACCTATAGTTGGGATCATTGTTCGTCGCTTGGTGAAATAAAAATTCGATTTCTATCATGCGGAATATTTTTAGAATTAAGTTATTTTGTTATTTCAATATAGTGACACTTTTTGGTTGGTTTAACACTTCAAATTACTATCGACTTTTATGGGTGTTTGTCCTTTGTTTCTGAGAATTAGATATGGGGATAAACAGTGGTATCATCTGTGTTACTTTTATATTATCATTAATTTGTTATATGTCGAAGTGCGAAATAACGCGCAAATGTAAGTAAAGTACCCATTTGCGACAAAATTGCCTAATGTTTTATACATACAAGTCAGCTACTTCCGCTTTAGCGATGTATATCGCTTTTTGCTAATTATATTGCTTTTTGCTTAAAATTATTTAAGTTGTTTTACATACATGAATTTATTTTAATGGCGTCGTTGTCACTTACACAACGTCATATTAATAATAAGTATTATTGGTGGTTACCATTCTGAGGTATAAAAATCTCGTGTGCCTGTAGTTACATTATGCTTGTACTACCTATTATTAAAGGACCTTATCATAAAATAAAGTTATAATTATTACCTATATCTATCTATCTATACTATTATAAAATTGTAACGGGAGTATTTCTGTACATTGAAGGGATTTAAAAAAAGTTATTGGAATACGTTATTTAAAGGCTAAACTGACCCCAAAACACTTTTTTAAAAATTTCTTGTCAGTTTGTACCCGCATCACGCTAATGGTCCGATTTGAACCAGTTTTTAGGGTTCCGAACCTCAAAAGAGGAAAAAAGGAACCCTTATAGGATCACTCGGTTGTCCGTCTGTCTGTCCGTCTGTCCGTCTGTCAAGACCATTTTTCTCAGGAACGCGTGGAGGTATCTAGTTGAAATTAATATCAAATACTCAGGTTTGCAGTCCCTTGGTGTTGTGAAAAAAGCAGACTTCTAAGTCATCGGAGTTAAAAGATATTGCTGATTTCACCGCATTTTTGAGTATCTTGGTAACCAAAACCTATGGGGTACTTCCCGTTCACCTAGAATGTTGAAATTTGGAAAGAAGCAAGGTCTTATAGCACAAGTAAAGGAAAAAATCCGAAAACCGTAAATTTGTATTTACATCTCAAAAATTTATTTGTACAAAAGTACCAGCAAACTTAAGCCACCCTTATAAATTAGTACAATGACGTAAATAATTGTTGAAAGAATTCAATAGCGTCTAGAAATTTCATCATTACAAATCTATATTAAATAATTTCGTAAGATTTTACAAATTATACTAAAGGTCTATCTAAGTCTGGAAATAAAATCACATAAAATAAGGTTTGTACGGGAACGAAACTTTACAATGCCGCGGACCGCGGACAACAGTAGATGTCGCGGGGCATAAGCTAGTGTATAAAATTATTTGCCGAACAATAAGGGATACGGTTTATATGGAATTCGACTTTCCAAAAGATGTCCTATAAAAGTTGTTCAGTATACGATACTGTACACCAATATTTAAATATTAAGATCAGTGCATTTTCAGCATACTTATTTTTATGGTGAAAATTAATTCTATTTTCTTGATTTACTCTATATATATCCACTATTGAATCATTAGCAACCGAGCGTTAACTGACGTAGGTATACGAACGAAGTACCAGAAAGAGTGATGATCTGTTTTGCGTATGGACTATTATAATCACACCTGTGTTGTTTTATAACAAAGAAACATAGCACTTCACTGCATTAAATGGACTTATAAAACTCCTACATAATATTATAATGTAGGCTTAGTTTGATAGATTGTGGTGAATTGACAAATTCGATTATGAAATTAAAATCATGAATTAATATAGGTATTTAAAATTAAAATATTGCATAAAGAACTTGTTTGTTACGACATCTAATGTTCACATACTAAGTTATGTGAGAGAGATTTATTGGTCCAGGGAGCCAATCGCGCTAATTCTGAACGATTCTACCAAATCCAAACCATAACCAAAAACGTTATGCTGCATCCACACGTTTGGCAAACCTCGGAAAACGCATGGAGCAAGGGTTTGACTTGCATTTGTAAAGGTTTACCAAACATGTACATGCAACATAACGTTTTTGGTTATGGTTTGGATTTGGTAATATCATTCAGAATTAGCGCGATTCCCCCCCCCCCCCCCCCCTTCCACCCCTCCCCCCTTGGTATAGGTAATCGAACGCGCGTTTATATTGAAATTAAAGGCCAATTAAATTATAACACACCGTACGTTCTACATTTAACAACTTATGCTGATATTTATTACGTATGTTCAAGATTTGCTTTATTTTGGGTTGAAAAAGACAAAGAAAGTACAATATAATTTTTCAGTACATGTTTAGTTTAAGATCATATATACCATGTGATATGCAAATAAATAAATTATAAATTATAATCGCGATATATTCGCCGGCATACCCTACCAAAGCTATTACATTAATTGGGTTTTATTGTTTTTTTTTTTGTATATTTCGTAAATGGAGGTAGATATTATTTCTGTCGTTAGCGACTCCCAAATCTCAATGTTGAACCCCTTGTCAAGGAGAAAAAAAAGTTGTACAAAAATATGCAAGTGTAGTTTTAATTATTTTTTTCAAATGTCTTATGGGCACTTACAGTTTTTAGCTTCATGATTTAACTGAACAAAACTACTATAAATAAAATAATTCTATTCATTAAGGGAAGGGAAGAAAAGCGGCAACAAAGACATTTCATGTAAAACCCCTGCAGCTATACCCAGTTCAGTTTTTTTGTATCACATATTTCTGTCCTTACTCATTTTATGTCCAAATTAATTGGAACACACATTAAAGCAACACGTTCCAAACTGATTAGATTTATGAACACGTCGTCTGTCATTTAAATATCATTATCATTAATGTAATTTGATTTTGATACTTCATTAAATTAAAAGATTTTCTGAGTAATAACTATGCACCGCATATCCTTACCTACCCAAATACCTATATAATGTGTCGTCAATCAATTTCCTATTTATAGTTTCTTATTACGATAAGGGAAACCGGGCGCCATCCTAATAATAAGACCTATGTCGGTTTAAACCAAGAACCGGAAGTTGATCTTTACCATTAGCTGTGATTGTTTGCTGATTGTGTCTACTTTACTCTACCACGGGATACATAAGCATAGGTAGTATTTTATCCGATTACAGACAGGTCAGTCCACGAAGGAGAAATTTAGTTAACCCTCTTTTGGTGGGCGCGGGCGTATGTAGGGACCTTAAACACTAACTACCTTATCTACCTCGGGTAGGCACTCTTAAACAAACTAGACCAGAAAAATAATAAATTATTATAGAAGTTATTGTTTAATTGTTATTTTTAGCATCTATCAATTATACTTCAACTTATCTTTTAGGTTTGTAGAAGTGTGTAAATTCTTAATGTAAATGAAGTGAAGATTAATTTATAGGTGTAATTATTATTGCGCAAGTACATAATTATGGTTTTTATTGTTAACGTAAGCTGGTATACCGGAACATCAAGGACGACTAGTTAGTCTAGTTCATTGGTAAGAAGGAGTAGTTTTAAGAAAACGTGATATATTACCTTTAATAGATTAGCTTGGTAATTTTAGAATAGTTGCTTTCTCTTTTATGCTAAACACATATATTAAGAGATACCTTCTTAATCATAAGGTTGTGCACTAGTCACGCAGCTCAGAGAGTGGATAAGCTATTCTAAGTATGAAGTAAAGTTGCGCAGTCGTTGTAATTATGTACGGGAATGTGCGTAAAACCTATGTGCTGTCTAGACATGGACGACGACGCTAGGGATTTTGTTGGGGCGGCGGCGCGGCGCGGCCCGGCGCGGCGCGGGGCGGCTGCGGCGGGCCGGCGCGGGCGGCGCGGGTGCGCGGGCGCGGCATGCCTGCCTCCAGACTAGTTTCTAGCAAATGAGCGAGAAGCTATTTTAGGCTCATAATGCAATACTATAAAAATTTATAGCGTAAAAACATACAACCAGGGGTAAATGCACTTGGAGCCTCAGTAATGTGGTCCCGTGCTATAAATAGACTGGGGATAAAGGGGATACGTTCTAGTTTTTTGAACCCGTCAAGACGTTACGTTGCGCAGAGTTAGATTAATAATTTATAAAGGTGTACAAAAAGTATCACAAATGTACCCATTTAATTATTAGCATTGCTAGGTAGGTACTAAATACATTACCTTATTAGTATTTGCAATCGTTTTTACAGTATGAGGTTGTGAGTAATAGGTACTTAGATTAAAAGATTTATTAATTTTTGACGGCCTCATGGCTTGGGCCATGGGCCGATTGACTCAAGCGCCAGTGGTTGTGGGTTTCCCATTGTGGACTTAGTACAAATTGTTGAACCCGACTTACCCATAGTTTATTTTTATAGGTACTTGTACATTTTCATGTTCTTGTCTGATTCCTTGTAGGATTTTTCTCCTGTGCTACTATTAACAAGAAAAAGTGAGAAAAAAATTAAAATATTACCGTAGTCATATACATACATTATTGTTTATGGTTCATTTCATATCGTTCCATCCTCCAGGTTTAGTTCAGTTCAGACACAAAAAATATTATACCTATTCATATGTTTATCCTAATTCATAAACGCATAATGTCCTAAACCACAGAGCACAGAATGCGCATGCGCGGGCATCGTCGCGCGGCCCTACGCCGCAGCGGTCGGTAAATTTCCTCCTTGTTTTAAACGCATTTCATGTAAAAAGCTCCTCCTATACCGAGTACAGCTTATTCCAATTTTTACATCATCAAGGTTTCAATAACTTTAACAAACTTTTGAGGTTGACAAGCCTAGCGTTCTGTTGTTTAACTTAATTTTTATGTATTTAAGATACATTAATTGCCGTTGCTGTCGAAGACACTAAGTATATATCACTAATCTGAGGCCTTTGCTACTTAGGAACTTCCGGTCATAAAGTCGTGCGCTGGCGCCAGCTAACACGTGCCTATCTCCGCAATTCAAAATTAATTGAGCATTACGACGCGGCCGAAAGGAATGTAAACATTCATCAACTTGCTGTACGGTCAAAGAAAATGCAAATTTTCCACAAAAATAGTCAAATTCCCTCGACGAATGCATTGTGCTAAGAAATGTACCGAGGCGAGGGTTATTCCCTCAGCTATAACTACTTAATGTTTCCCCACCGGAACTTTAATTTTCCCACGGTAAATAATATTTTATTTATTTTTTATATTGTTCAAACATTTTCCATACATAAAAATATATAAGTAAGTCTTGTAGGCCTCTCTACAAAACATATCTTCACATTTACAATACTCGTTAGGAAGTAAGGATAACAAAATGATTTACCATTTGCAATAACCATTCAATGACAACTTGTATGTGTGGCCTTTTACTAAAGCCTTACACATAGAGGTTATCAAAATAACTTGATACTTAGTAGCTAATTATATCTATTTATCAAAGACTGACTCGAAAATTCGAAAACACATAATAATATGTAAGTACTTAAATGTTCTTTCCTATTTTATTTTATTTGTGTAGTACGGTCGACCGCATGTCAGTGGCAACAAAACCATTATAAACTGGTCCCTCATAGAATTGTAACTCCCTAATAGGCTAGGCCAGCTCAAGGTCAAAGTGTATCTACTGACGTGCGGTCGACTGTACCTACCTACTTATTACCTTATCTAGGTGCGGTTGTGCCACAGGTACCGCATGGTAACAAACTATCCTTAATGTTTATCCAATAGTAAGACACATTGATAAATGTAGGTATATACCAACTATAATATGTTATTATATTTATATTAATTTATTTGTTGCACGTTAGGTACCAGTAGAATACCACTCGGAAAACTGTGGACGTTATAAAACTCCTTTGAATTAAATCGCAGCCACTTGCGGAAGAAACACAGTCCTATGCCGTTGAATTTGTGTGTAGAAAGTTAACACTATAAATTTAAGTACAAATTCAAGTACCATTTAAGTAAGTACCATTTAAATACAACTTGTTTGCAAACGTACCTAAAAAGTACCTACATAATCTTACAAACTTCAATTACTTAGGTACAAAAATTGTAGGACAACCAAAGTTGTCGGCGACATCAAAACTACCTCATCCTTGTGACCTCAAGAATACCTAAAAGAAGTCAAACCGCGGTCCTCATATTTTGAAAACAAAATGCGGCCCGGTCTAACTCTAGTAGGTATGTTAAGTTGTTTACTGACATTATGTACCTATAGGTATCAATTTGTTGAACGTTAAGTTAAAATTATATAGCAGTGGAAGTACATGTGCATGATCTATGAATTAATCTACATTTTATTTAGTTTCACAATGTGCAATAGGTTATTTTATCGTGAGACAGTGTCTATTTCTAATAGGTACATATAGCTAGCTATATAGGTAGGAATGGGGTATATAGGTACGTATATGCGTATATACGCATTGCAAAAATTAAGTCTTAATTAAGTACCTGAGACCTACCTACATCCAAACACCTATTACTTGTAAACTGGTGGTGATCTTTGCAGTGTGTCATTAAGTTCAAACTAGCAGCAAAATAATACCTAAAATAATGTAATGTTATTTTGTGAAAATGTTCTTGAAGTTCTGAAGGTCTAAAGTGATGGTCACAATTTAACCTAACCTTTTACTTAAGATTTTTTATAAATAGCAACTCTAGGTCCGAGTACTGGTAGAGAATTCCTTTGGCATTAAGTAAATCTTTGTATAAGTACATATTTTGTCTGCAGAAAGATATCGGCGGACACACTAGCCCGTATAATATCATTTCACTCTTTTAATTTATAATTTAAAAAATATATTAGACGTGTTAACAAGCTGTTAGACGTATGAAACTAAACAATAAACTTGGTTGTGTTTGTATTTGGAAAGACTGTCGCGTCGGCAAATATCATATTATGCTTTCAGTCAAAACTAAAAGTTAAATTAACGAAGTTACTTAATCGTATTTTGCATCTGTGTTGTGACTGTATTTATTTATTTATTTACACAGTACATTAAACTTAACATCAAAAAAATGGGGAATAGCCACTGCAAAGGATTTTATTGAATATTACAATTATTTTTAGGTTCTCGTCTCAACATATATTTTATATATTCAACCCAAAGTTATAAAGTTGTAATTGATGCGGCGAACGCAGATATCCGATTGCATTAATCGACAGACCCAATTTTTTCTTATGTTTCAAGCTTTTTTACTATGTACTTAATTACTAACAATAACAATAAAATAATTAGGACTTACTTTTCAAGACGATCGCCAAGTTTGTCAGAGAGATGGCTGTCTTTTGGTTTGGTGAGGTCAGAGTCGTAGAGGTCGCGCTTGTACCCTCGCCAGAAGGTCGGCATCATCCAGACGAACCATGTTTTTGAAAAAATGCTTGCTCGCTTGTAGTTGTTACTCTTTTTCTCACGATTTTTAGGTGGAATTTTCTTGGGATCGTTCGGGTCTTTGTTACCACTGACCATTTTGATTATTATTTAGAAAACAATATATAATAATTAAAAATAAGAATATTATTATAACCAGTCCGCGTATCCCGCTTTTCTCACGAAATTTAGTACGTTTTAAAAAACAACATTTTAGTTGGAAGAGTCGGTGTTCGCGATGGTGGCGCCGGGGCCCGGGTGCGCGTGCGCAAAGCGCCTTTACAAGCTATCGACACAGAGCGCTAACCTCCCTTCTACTGACTGGCTTGCGCTACGCGTACATGCTTATAAATGACGCAAGCGGCTGCTCTATAACAGCCTGCGCGCGGCGCGGCGGTGGCGGCGCGGCCGGCGCGGGCGGCGCGCGGCGGCCGGCCGCGGCCGTGCGGCCATCCCGTACATACCACTACCACCCCCGCCTCAAAGCTAATCCTCATGTTGAACTTTGCACATTTCAAAAGATCCTACAATTGGGGGTATTTTGGATGTTTTTGTGTTGGATTACCAACGTAAACATTCAATTCAAGACAACAAATTCACAAAAACGATCAGTGGAAATAAATTAGGTATAGGTAACCCACAGTTCACTGTGGATTCTGTTGAACGAGCTAACACAGAAATCACTTAATCTGTCCTAACAATGGACGCTAATGAATTTATTTTCCGTACTACAAATTATTCCGTAATACGTAATACTGTAGACGGAAAATAAATTTACGTAATTAAATCTAGAATATAATAGATATACACACATAATGAAATATAAAAGATGTATATAGATAACAATGTTGTATTGACTGGGCAAAAAACTTGTAATGTGACAAACTGGAATCGCTGTAAAATAGAATTTACATTCTCATTGTGATAGTTATAATTTTATATAGGTATTTAACGAAAATAATAAAAAATGGTTTGGTCATTTTTGTAGAGCAGGTACCTACTATTTTCCTGGCGCCGCGCCATCACCCCATTTGGATTAAACATTGTGTACGTATACTTTGATAACTTTTATGTCACTGATACTGAATGTACTATCTATCACATGTATATGTTATAATAATGGCAACAATTTATTCAACCGGTTAAAAAAGTTGTAATAAATAATTTTGCGGTAAAATTCAGCTAGCCGTCAGCGTCACTACCTACTTACTTATTTTTCAAACATGTTCCCGAAATGCCACAAATGCTTTAATAACAACACATTTTATAGAAGATTGAAGTAAGTACTACTTTAAGAATCCTTGAAAAGCTGGTTACAAAACCCCCATTACTACTTGCTATAATCTAAGTGGGTAGATAGCTACCTACGAGTTAGTCGCCACACAGCAATCAATTCCATAACGTCAAGGTTTGGCCGATCATTTACACCTTAACAACAAACTATAATAGAAAACGCCGTTTAGAATTCGGACAAGTTATGTAATGATGAAAGTATAGTGAGTATCTTGATAAATAATGGGAAAACTGTTTATGTTACCGGGCATAACTTTCGATGAGTGAATCATCGAGTGCGACTAGTATTTCTTGTCGTCGATGGCGTAGAATGTCTTTACTAGGACTACGAAATAGAAATCCAAACACGGCCTCTTGGATCTTACAGAAAACGTTGTGTATACGTGAACTTTGCAAAATACCGTAATGAATAGTGGGTAATGTAGCTAGCGCGTTCCGGTGGCATGTGATCTTGTCATAAGTATAGTAGCGTGCAGTGGTGGGGTCATCAGACGACGGCGCGGCAACAATACGTTCCGCACAATACGTCTCTATTGACAGGCCGCGTGACGATTCCGGATGTGCCTCCATCATCATCGCCAGCCGTTCTGTTATCCTTTCGAAATATTAAAAACTGTATATTCAGGCTGGAAAAGGAGCCCGGGATTGAAGGGAAGTCGCCTAAAGTAGGCCATCATATTCTGCCAAAAATTCATTTGTTCTAAACAGATACGAAACTTATCCGAAAATACTAACAAAGATGTTAGTAGATAGGTAAGAATCCTTTCACTTAGATGGCAATCTAGTCTTCTGGGTAAGGTATGTGTGTCCTTATTTTTTATTCAAATCAATGTCACATATTGTAAAGGCAAACAAGACGCGGAATCGCGAGGCCTTCATAAGATTCGTCTGTTTGTGTCGGCGGGCGGTATAGCCGCACACGCCCGCCGGGCGCGGCGGTGCATAGTACGAGTACAGCAGTTTATGTGCTCGGGCAAGGTACTCGTATGCGAATGTCGGCACATTCAATCGAACTGGAAAAAACCGAGACCGCGTATGTAGGTATATACTTACTCTCCATTCTCAAATAACGGATCTTCTCATTGATTAATTTTGCCCTCGATTGTCAAGACAATTTTTAGCGCAACAGTTGACAGATATATAAGTAGGTAGTAGCGCTTGCACGTTTCTCCGGGCTTATGATAAGTGTCTCTACTTTAGGTTAAAAGTAAAGTGTTCTTTAGTAGGTTAGATAAAGAAGTGAGAAGAGTAAATCTTACAGGCTCACTTTCCTGAAATTCGTCCCGAGCGTTCCCTTTCAATGTTGCTGACGTCGGACAGGTCCTCTATGACCCAGTATCCCAGGTACTGCAGGTTTACTGGCGGTATGGACAATATATACATAATTTATAGTAATATTCATTACAAGTAATTCAAAATTTTTTTTAATGTTTTTTCTCCCGCCTTTGAAGCTCTTTTTCAAATTTTTTGCGTTGTATTGGTCGTTGTATTGTACCTGAGGCCATATTGTGTCTTCGCGTCCTAGGTAGAGTCCTAAGTCGTTTTATATCGTTACCTACAGTTTTTACAGTGTCATTGATCCCGATCAGCGGGTTAGGATGGTAATTTTACATTAAATATGTATCTGAAACTTACGAGCTGTAGCTGGAAAACCGTTAAAAATATTAACATAGTTCCTTCGGGAAAAAATAGTAAAGGCAACATAATCTGTAATTTTTAGGAAAGCGGGTCGTTGTGTCCATGTTGTGTCCCACCCTATTAGGTCAATATAACAAGCCCACGAGGTTAATTATAATATTTATCTTTTAGTTAATTTAGAGCTGTCCGAACTAATTTCCAGCAGATCCGCCCAAAATGTCTTTTCTCGGGAAAATCATTATTGTTAATTTATTTTTAAGACTTCCATCACATCAAATAAAATTATGTTCCGTGATTTTTCGAAGGGGTCAAAACAAATGGGTCTAGGCACACCGACAGTCTAATGACTTCATCGACGGTCGCTGTATCGAAAACGTTCCATCGACGGTACAACATATCATGTTATTAGAAATTACAGGGTTTTCTATTCTTGTCGTTTTATTTCTGTTTAAAGTAGTTATGATCATTATTTCATCTTAATGTAAGTAGATACCCTACTGTACAGTAAACACATCTATCGCAGTCATGTAATTCAGTAAACCTTAGCAAACACATGTAATCCCATTGTCTTTGCAGTTGGAAAGTATTGTGATACTTCCTCAAACATACTAAATGACAACTTCAATGACCGTCAGATTATGTTATGGTAATTAGAACGATTATGATGGATGATGTTCAAGTATTGTGAATGCAAACCAAGAAGTTTCAAATCTCTTTGGTCGCGCGTGCGCTCCGGCTAAATTTTTTGATTCAAGATGCAAACCGTTCCGTTCTACACACATTATATACAGGGTGCATGCTTGCCATATTTTCAGAGACAATAGTAAGGAACGTTACAAATTAATCTAGATAATTTAGAAACTCCCACGTTTAAAGTCTACAGTAATTTTAAGGTACCATGGTCTTGGAGTGAAGTTAAGAATAAATCAATTTTATCTACCAAGCAATGGGAAAAATCATCACCCATTATGCACCCTTTTCGTGCTGGAGAGGGGAAAAATATTTAATTGACCGAGCGAGCGAAGCGACTAAGTTTCGAGATTGGCCAAAAATGCTAATGTCCGTCTGTCTTTCTGTCTGTAATTATCTACAGGTCGCATTTTCCAACCGATTTTGACGAAAATTTGGCATGGGTTGTATAAATTTATTAAGCCGACAAAATGAGTAGAATAAAATCTTGAAAAACATTTTTTTAGAGTACGTACCATACTCGCAAAGTGGGAGTGAACTTTTTTTTCTTGTGAATCCCATAGTGTGGGGTATCGTTGGATAGGTTTTTCAAAAATATTGCGAGTGTGTGAAAACCATTTTTAGATTTAGGGATCCGTTTGCGAAATATTGAGCTTTAAAGTGCTAATTTTTGTCACTTTAGTACTTAATCTGTCTCCAACTGCAATGTTGACTTCTGTTCGTTTCTTCGTTTAGGTTTGGTTTATATGGGCTGGCGAGATCTACTGTTCTCACAGAATCACTAGTGTATATAAGACACAACTTTTCTACCGTTATATTATCTGTTGATAGATTGGGGGTTACCATAGGTAGATCGGGGTAGCCCTATTTTCCAAACTGGTAGCTTGGAGTATTTTTAATATCAACCAGTTTACTCTGAACAGCAAGATCATATAACTTTGTACTGCACCAATTTTTATTTATTGCTCATTCTCGTATTTCTCGACCAATTTTCTAGATGTTTTATAGCCTACCTCTATGTTGACCAGAGATAAACACTATCACCATACGAAAGTTTCCTGCAAATGCGTTCGGTGGTTTTTACGTAGTGATTATATTCTCTTTGATGCCATCACGCATCTGCTCGATCAGGTAGACAAACATGTAAAAAGTACAGCCTCAATATCTGGTGGTACATCTGAGCTCAGTATCGTTCGTAATGAAGGTAAAAATTAGCTATGGCGCGGGCGCCGACCAAAAAGTTTTTAGCTTCTTGTTCGTATGACCCATATATATCCCCGACCTATTAATTAAATATTTAATGTAAGTACAGATACACTTTTTCTACAGTTTTAATTATAAGTACCAATAGATTTACTACGCCACATTCTGATGCTATTACGGACAGTGTGTTGCAGGATGTTGCGATCTCTGTCATTCGCGTCGTCGGCGACGGCGCCAGTGCACCAGTGGAGTTGAGCGGAACGCAGCTCGGGCTAAAAATAGTGTCAGCACCGGAGCTAATGCTGGCTATACTTGGAAGGCTCGGACCGTTAGCGCTGGGAACCGGCTGGTGGCGCCCGCGCCGGCGCCGCCCGCGCCGCCGCCCGCGCCGCCGCCGCCGCCGCCTGCCCGCCGCCTGCGCCCGCCTCGCGTCGTCGGCCCGGGGTCTATCGACCCTTCTCTTTTGCTTTTTATCTCCAGATCACTGAGTATGTTGCTCATGCGTCGTGATGATTAATCAACATTGTACTTTTTATAAGTATTCCATATCGATGAGAAAGTTTGCGAAATTCAAGCTTATGGTGGTAGCTATTGCATCAAGGGTATAACTAGATTTGTAATATTATGTCCTCGCTTTCAAAATGTCCGCCCAAAATGACCGAGACATTATGAATACTTTTAAGAAGTTATACAACAGATACTTAAATTACTTATATAAAATTACATTTTATACATACTTAAATAACATTTAAATACCTAATTTTTTTTAACGAAAATGTCGTATTTGTCCATAAATTACCAAACTACCCGAATGTTTTGTAATTTATGGATCGGGACATAGATATTTGCGAAAAGGGAAGTGTCAGACATTTTACAATTCTATCCGTAAAATTTAGATCACTAATCTTAAGTAGACTCAGCGTAGGGTATACCTACCTTACCTACTATGATATACCCGTATTCCCAAGCACTTCTCGTAGTTTAAATGCGAAAGTTTGCACGTTTGTGAGTTTGGATGTTTGTTGCTCAATCACACAGCTGAACGGATTTTGATTTAACTACATAATATGCAGTGATACTACTCAGTGATAATTATGACATTCCCCCGTCACAGTAAGTATAAACCTCAGGTTTGTGTGGTGGGGACTAGTATAGAAACTGATCCATGTATTAATATCTTGTTCATTTTAATTCAAATTACATTTTTTAAGCTACAATAACAAATACTTTTTAACGCGGACGAAGTCGCGGGGCTTTCCCTAGATCCTAGATAAGTATAATGTTTATTTGTCTAATTTTTATATAGTGTTAATGAAATTTTTGAAAACTTATAAAATATCATATCGATGCGAACTATTAAGTTCCTCGTTAAAATTCGTAAAACTTTGATAGTTCATGATATCAATATTGATAGAGGTAGACTGTGTCGTAAGGCAAGGCGGCAATAGTCGTCCAGTTCGTCATAAAGAAATGATTGTAAAAAGAAGATTAAAGTGCAGAAGAATTTAATAGCTTGAATAGAAAAAGTAGCTAGAGTGACAACTTCTGCAGTCAAAACGTCACTGTCAATAAAAATTATAAAAATGTTATATTCAAATTTCAACAAGTGATTTTTGTGTACTTATTTATTTGAAATGTACTAACCTACCACACATAGCACTGTTTCCGCAAATTCATTTTATGTAAAATCACTCTATACAGGTCGACGGTACAAAAGTAATAACAATTTGAGAACCCTCTACTCGCACAGAGAGATCAACATGGTAGAGTATAATTTTAATAAAAAATATTTGGACAAATTATACACGGCTGTTTAGTTAGTTTTATAGTTCTATTTAAAATTTAAGACACATGTAACTGTCTTCCCATCTTCTTGCCTACTTCGCCAGGGAAATAGGGTCAAGATATTTAGGTAAAGATCTGGCTCGTCTTTAGAACACGACTGTGAAAATGCAAAAGGGGTCAACCGTCATTTGCGGTTGACCCCTTCTGCCTTTCCATCGTCGATATGAGTGTGCAATTGTGCAACTAACTGAACAGGCGAACGTTTTATTTTTGGAAAAACTAAATATACTTTTTTTGAGTTACATAACTTATTTATATTTACAGGACAGCCCCATAGACAGTGGACAGAGTAGCAATCCTTCGTTGCCTATTTTAGAAACGTCCATGAGTACACTCATCATTTGGAACATCACCAAAGTTGTCGAGAAAAATCCGCACATTGATTTAAGGGTAACAAAACAACTTTAGGTATCTAGAAAAACAAATTGAAATTAAGAGAAAAAATTTCAATTTTTTGCTATTTTTTCTCTACTTCAAGAAACTTCATTCGTAATCAGTTGCGATAGAGGAATAACTTTTCCTTAACCACGATCAGTTGGCAACTGAGAATACTACTACGCGAGAATATTAGCTACGGTAGAAGATTTTCTTTTAAGGGGAAACCCGCCTGAACAGAATGTCGTAAATTGTCGTATTACATTTGTTCAAAGTAAAGGAAAGTCCGATCGCAACTTTCAAAAGCAGCAAATGTAATTGTTAGTTGTCAACTGGTTTCGTATAAGGAATAGTATAATTTCTCCATCGTAACAGGAGCTCTATTTTTGAATCGCTGGCCTCGCTTCAAGCGGTCGATTCTATTGATTTTCCTTCGACATCAGATACAAAAATCTGTAGAATCGACCGCTCGAAGAGAATCGAGCGATTCAAAAATAGGGCTCTTGGTTACGCAACATGGCGGCCGAAAGGCTCTTCGCCTGGTACATCGGGCAAATACTGCGAGTGTTGCGGTGTGTTAAATCAAGTTAGTGATCAATTCACTTGGTATCTGTTCAGCGTGCACTGAACGAGGCGCAGGAGCGACTGGAGCGCGGTTCCCACGACGTGGACGCGATCGTGTCGCAGCCGGCGGAGGGGCGGCACGTGGCGTGCGCGCTGCTCGCCTGGCAACAACTAGGACACAACGACGCCGATAGTCTTTACAGGTACACTCAACCGCACGTCAGTGGAAACACTTTGACCTTGAGCTGGCCTAGCCTATTAGAGAGTTTCAATACTATGAGAGACCACTTTATACTGGTTTTGTTTAGACTGACGTGCAATCGACCGTATACAAGCTTTACTCGGGGGCTTAACTCCGTTTAGCTGTGAGATGAAAAGCTTAAGTATCCATCCCACATAGCCTATTAAGATTCTTCAAAGTCTAACTGGCATTAATTACGTAGTTATTTGAGACCGGATTTGTTAAGTATTTAACTAATCTATAAGTATTTATTATAATAAAGCTGAAGAGTTTGTTGTTTTTCTTTGTGTATTTGTAAAAACTATAAAACGCGGGCGAAGCCGCGAGAAACAGTCAGTAAAATACACCTATATACCTACTTACAATTTTTTTTAAATGTAACAATTCAAATGAAAGTGAGCCTATATTTAGCTGTACGTATGTAAATTTCAGTTTCCTAGGCTGCAACAAATTCAATGAAACGGCGATAGGTAATTAATAGTAATTATGGTTTACATAGCAAATTGTTAGAAAATTGATGCGGGCCCAGGGTTTAGATGGTCTCATTAATTTGAATGTCACTACCAATATCATTTTAAATTGCAGCTAAATCCATGAATCCAATCGCAGTATTTTATTTAGGTAGGCACTTGTTACATACATACATAGAGCTACTCTTTGGTGGGCGCCCGTATAATTATTTTTTTCCTTCTTGGATAAATAGGTAGGGACTTGAAAAAATCGATTAAGATAAAATGGGATCAGGAAATAAAAAAATGTGATAAAAATAATATAAAATAAAGATGTGGTAAAAATATATTTGGTAAAAAGATAGCCACACTCTTTCTGACGAATGTAATGCTCCCTTTTATAGATTTATCAAAACGAAGCAAAACGATGATCAATGTAGTTCTTCGAAGATGACTTCAAACAATAAAGATCTTTTTTCAAATACTACAGGAGATTTGTCAAAGGTGAAAAGTAGCAACATTTCCAGAGAATTGAAAAGATCAACAGATTTTGACACTTACGCCCAAATTGGGGCCGTAATTAATAAATTGCCAATGGAGACAAAAGCTATGCGTTCAGATACTCCAACAACTGTTTATGTATGTTCACAACCACCCAAGAAGAAACCAAAGGAAACAGAGATCTTATCAAAAATAAACAAGGTACTTACCCAAGATTAATTCTATATAGCGCTTATTAAATAATAAGGGCAAAGAAATTGTATAAGCGTTAGCCATTTCGTTAGTTATAGGCCAGTGAACGAGAAGATATTAAATACAACCTACGGGGTAAATTATAAGTAGTCTTTATCATATATTTTCCTTCAACGTACGTATATTGCCGCATCTTCTCCTCACCGATGCCGATTATTCCAAAATTGTAGATTTTGACTCCCTCATAGGCTGTTGGGGATCAATCTATGTCGTCGGTGTACAAAAATCATAATTTAATTTACAAAGTATATATTTTTTTGGGAAAGTGATTACCTAATTGATTTTGACTTTCAGATTACAGTTGGATTCTTTGTACAATATGTTTCGTGTGGAATTTGATTCCAGGCGTGTTGCCTTGAGTCTGAGTGTGTGGAGCGGCTGTCTGCGCTAGACGCGGCCACGAAGGAGTTGCGCTCACGGGCCACCAGATTGGCCAAGCGCGAGGCCGAGCGGGTCCGGCTGCTGGAGCGAGCGGAGACCGCCTGGAGAGACCTCGAGCTCGGCTACCAAAGGCGGCTCACGCATGCCGAAGAGAAGGAAACGGATTTAACACGACAAGTGAGAAAATGTTTTTTTAGATTGCTAGCTGTTTCCCAACGGTCGTATAGCTTATAAACCTTCCTCAAGAGTGGGGCTAAATGAAATAAGAATAATCCGACTGGTAGTTTCAGAGATTAGTCCCCATTAGTGTGGACATACGGATAGATGGTCTCACGCGTGTCCTTAATCTTACCTTACCCACAACTGCCCACAAGAAATAATAGTGCCTTAGATTTTCTAATTGTTGTTTTCTTTTATTTTATTTAATTTTTGCTATTGGTGGCAGGAGATATTAAGCTTGTTTTTTGTTTAAGTAATTAGAAGCAAGAGCGTCAGTAGCGTCGGGGATAAGACACGGCCTATCATATCGAAAGGTCCGAAGTTCGATCCCCGTCCTGTATCAATGGGTTTTTCTCGAAACTTAAGTACATTTACTAACTGCTCTCAAACGACGAAGGAAAACATCGTGAGGAAACCTGCATACACCGAAGAAAGAATTCTTAGGTGCATGTGAAGTCCACCAACAAGCACTAGGCTAGCTTGGTGGACTATAGCCCGAACGCCCTCGTTGAGAGGGTAGGCATGAGCCTCAGCAGTGGGGACATATTAATAGGCTGTTGATTTGAATTAGAAGCCTGTTTAATTTCTTAGCTTTATTTTAGACCCAGAGAGTGATAGAAGAACGAAATAGATTGAAGAGTGTTTGTTTGACTTTGACGCCGAAGCTGAAATCGCTTGGGGATATAGCAGAGAAGGCGCGCGTGCGCTTGACGCAGATCGAGAAAGATGTGTGCGAACGTGCCTGTAACCGTCTCAGTTTGATGGAGGAGGCCGCCAAAGAAAACACCAGTTTCTCTACGAGTCAATGCCAAGCTGCGCAACAAGAAAGAGATTTACAAGTAAGTATACGGATTATAATTATATTAAGCTTAGCACAATCATAGCGATATATGGGGAACTTTGGAGGCGTCATAGTTTTGATAAATTCTAAAATTGAAAGAATATTCTTTCTATACTTGTGCTAGAGGATGAAATTCAAAGAGTGTGCTAAGAATAAGGCAATTAAAGAAAAGTAAAACAATTTTCGGGCAAATTAGGTCTGGGAATACTAATGACTGGCTTGGGGAACGTAACTACGCTATGAAATTTGATGTAACATTGTATTATTTCCTAAGTTTAAGGAGGAACAGGCTCATAGGAAAGTAGTGAGCATGGAGAATAAGATCGACTCACTCCGCGGCCTCACTTTTGAGACGGAGCGCGCGCTGCGCTCGGAGCTGAGCGCGCTGCGCGAGCAGGTCACGCATGTCTCCAAGCAACTGCTCGATGAAGACGAACACAATTGTCATATAAAGGTGGAGGTAAGAAGGTTCTTTTACCATAATTTAGGTAGCAAAAGATATGACTAACGATTATTAGCTTTCCACAGACCCTCCTCCAGCCTATGGCAAGTTCTAACATCTTATTCTTAGGCGGGGGTAGCGGTCCCTGCACTGACTCCACGAGAGCGGAAGTTTTGTGCAATTCCCCCCGGGCCGGGCAGTTCAGGCATCCCGACTCCTTGAAGTAGTAGAGTAACGCTTCTGGCTGACGGTAGCACTGTCCGTGGTCTGGATCTATTTATTGTCAGCCTAGTTCTACATCTAGCTTACACTGGCGGAATCGTAAGAGGTGTAACATCACAAGATAGATCGTCTTCCTAATCCCTTCTTAGCTCTCTACAAAAACAGCATAAAAAATAGTTCACCCAAGCTGCTCCTATATGAATGAGAGGTTTATGCTTTAATCACTACGCTGGGCAGGCGGGTTTGTGTTCGCAGTATTAGACAGTGCTGCTTTAAATAGTGACGGATAATACCCAAAGTTATTAACTTTCTGTTCCTTGTCCCATTTATCGAACTCACGGATCCTCAACAATTACACGTATAAATAGATAAACGCATGGAGCTAAGATCTCTTTGGTGCAATGGGCGCCCGCGCCTTATAAGCTTCGGTGCAATGCTGCCAAATTGAATACCTGGTACAAAGTTTCCTTACTTACTGGATCTTATCCTGCTTAATCATAAGTGGGCTTTAAGAAAGTGCCCAGTGGTCGACAAACACTTCACATAATATTTTACAGTCGACCGCACATTAGTAGAAACACTTTGACCTCGAGCTGGCCTAGCCTATTATAGGGAGTTTCAATACTATGAGAGATCCGTATATATTGGTTTTGTTTGGTCAACCGTACCTACTTGAGTCAAACCATGGATCTACAATCTCTTTGGTGGACGCGTACGATTAGTCAAACCAAATCAAACATTAGTCGCCCGCAAGAACTTCTGTGGTTATCTTTGCGAAGATAAAATAGTAAGGATTATGGATTGGGGTGAAGAATTATGGATATTAATGGGTTCCGGCTTTTTTTCAAATTAATCTATTTGCCCGAACAAATCGGAATATGTAGGTACGATGCCACAATTTAGAGCTAAAACTTTTTCACAAGACCGAAAAACCTAGCAGCCCAATTCCGTCCGTCCGTCCGTGCGTCCGTCCGTCACGCTTGCCAAATTTGGAACTTAAGAGTTTTAATTTATTATATCGTAGGATTATCAACAGTTTCTTTGTACTTTTAAAAAGAAGAGTAGCTGTCATACAATTATAAAGTTTTCCTCACACGTACACTAACATATACTGATTATTAAGATGATTAGATAAACTACATAAAATATGAGGTAACGACCATGTAACGACACATTTTTACAGGCAGGTTTTACATTCTTAAGTCGGTAAGGGTAATAAAACAATTAAAGTACCTAAATAATATTATACTGTGATTTGTTTAGAGATGAAAAGATAACATTTCATAATTTGTATCTCGCTTCCCAAGTGGCAAATCGACTACCTAGGTAATACAATCCGAACCTGTGGTATTAGGTGGAATGTGGGATTCTTATTCCTAGACAAGGGTGGCAGGCACTGCACTCACTCCACGAATGGGATGCTAGGATGAGGGAATTAATTTATATTAGCAGTAAGTAAGCACTTATATAACTAGCGTTTGCCTGATGATGAAGATAAGCAATAACCATTATTATTACAATTGCTTGTCATTTTTGAGGTTGTAACTATTTATCTTAATGTTCTTCTAACTAAATTACTTTCAAGTTATGCTACAGTTGCTTGAAATAGATTAATAAACCAGAGACAGGCTTTGACTAAAGCCATTCGTTTTACAATGCGGATTGTCTGTGAAGCCTCTCTCTTGCAGGTTCGTGACGAAGTACCGTGTTCGACGGGAGCTCTAACATGATATCTACTTCAATATATTGGACTAGCTTTTTAATAGGCCTTTGGTTGGTCTATATTTAGATATGGCCACATATATTACTAGTAGTTCCGTGAGAACAGTAGACCTCGCCAGCCCTTATAAGCCAAACCTAAAAGAAACCAACAAAAGTCAACTTTGGAAACAGAAAAAGTACCTACTAAAGTGACAAAAATTAGCACTTTAAAGCTTAATATTTCGCAAACGGATCCCTGAATCGAAAAATGTTTATCACACACCCGCGATATTTTTGAAAGACCCATCCAACGATACCCCACACCATGGATATCACGCGGAAAAAAATAATTTTCCATTTTACGTATGCAGTTCTATGAACATTATTTATTTTTTCAACTTTCTTAAGTCGATCCACTATTACTCAAAAACTAATAGAACCTACTTAGCCGTAATAGTTTTCCTTGTAACTACGTTATATATGCTACTGCCATGAATTTTTTCACATTTCCAGAAGCAACCGTTTAGCTGGCAGGGGGGGGGGGGACACGTGACTCTAACAAAAATTACCACTTTAAAGCTTAATATTTCGCCAACGGATCCCTAAATCGAAAAAATGGTATTCACACACCAGCAATATTTTTGAAAGACCTATCCAACGATATCCCACACTATGGGATTCACAAGAAAAAAAAAGTTCACTCCCACTTTGCGAGTATGGTAGGTACTCTAAAAAAATGTTTTTCAAAATTTTATTCTACTCATTTTGTAGGTTTAATTAATTTATACATATGCCAAATTTTCGTCAAAATCGGTTGAAAAATGCGACCTGTAGAGAATTACAGACAGACAGACAGACAGCCGGACAAGAGCATTTTTGGCCAGTCTCGAAACGTAGACGCTTCGCTCGCTTCGCTCGCTCGGTCAATTAAATCACGCTTACTGCAACTCAGTGATGTCTGAAATTTTATATAGGTAGGAAAATTTTATTCTTCCTACTATCAAAGAAATTAAGATCAGACCGCGGGGTCAAGTTAAGTAGATGTATCTATAAACGTGTATCCAAAATAATGAAATGTAATGGATTATCAGTCAACGAATCATAAACGAACATGTTGTTCTTGTAAAATATTATCTATCACTGATTGTTGTTTAGCTTGAAGAATTGCGAAAAGAGAAGACGGATATAATGGAAGACCTCGAAGGTTGCAAGTTGTTATGCGACGATCGCATGCAGGCTAAGGTAGATGAGTTGAAGAAGAAGCAGGCTCAGCTGCGGGAGATGGAGGCGGTGGAGATGGAGTGCCGCTGCAAGCTGCCGGTGGACGCCACCGTCGGAGTGAAGCGCTCGCCCTCCCTGGCCGCCCTGTGCACTTGCTCGCCGGAGGACAAAATATTAGTACGTATACCTATGTGTTGACCACTGATAACTACTTCACTTTGGATAACAGCGACCTCGATTCGGCTTTTGTTCAAAGATAGCAGATACGTCATAATGTGGCACGCTGTAGATCGATAATATCTGTTAAACTTTATTGAAAATAGGAAGCATTATTAAATACCTATGTCATGAGATAAAGTTCCAATTTATTTTCATAATAGGATCTAGGTACTTTGGCACTAAGTGGAAAAATTAGTTGAGAGGAAATTGATAACCCCTCTACATAATACTTTAAAGTGATGAGCTTTATTTTTATTTACACTGTTAAATTCCGCAAATTAAAGATCTTCACAATCCTCGTATTAGGTATGCAGGTTTACTGGCCGATGATAAGAACATCGGCAAGTCATTTTCAAAATACTTAAATACATTATTAGTTTGAGTGAATGTACCTATTAGCGGCTGAATGTAAAGTATGTCTCCTGTCAGCGACATAGGATTCAATACATTACGCAGAGCGCGTGGACGATTGACCGCCTTCTGCGTGCGAGAGCCCTTATACTTGACTTTTTAGCAAGACCTTTAATCGTTTTGGTATTAAAATATTAAATTCATAATCTTGTTTTAATTTAAGATGTAACTTAGAAGTAATTGGATTCTTATGATTGACTCACTCAATCGTTATGATACTCGTAAAAATATAGGATGTTTTTTTTCTCATTTCTCCGGTTCAATTTTCGACTCAAACAGGTGGTTCCTTATTACTTTGAATGCAGTTTCTGAAAATGAAGATAAGTTTCCTTACAGTAAAATTTGCTATCATAAATACATAAGGTAACCAAATACGGTATTTAATTTCCACTCGGTTTAAGTAAGTACCTACTCAAGTTTCAACGCCGTGCCGTCGAAATTTTTAACCAAATATTGGCACAAAATTAAATCTACTCGACGTTGTCTAGAGAGAGAGGTTTGAATTGCTGCTGATCCGACATAAAGTTCTCGTTCTAGCTCTGCATAATAATGTAATTTGTCGATTTCACGTAGAAATAAGAAAAACAGTAAAGTAACTATTCTCTGTTTGGTATTAACTACTGTCATCTACTTTTGGCATGCGCCTCGTATGACGATCGCCATGGCTCTGCATGACTACGTCAAAACATCACCTGTTACGCCTTTATGGCAATATATTACACAATAATATTTTCCTTTATCAGTTTTATTCATACTGTAGCGCGTTTCTAATTTGTACCTTTAGGTCGCTATCTTAACAATCATTCTGCCCTATTTCATTATATCACATTTTTATTTATTGCTCAATATCTTTGAAATATACAAGTCATTCATTTAGGTAGATCTTTAAATATTTAGCTTTACAATGAATACGTAGGTACCTTGTGATTGTACCTACCTACATTACATACCTACCTACAACGGAGATAACTTATATCTAATAAAAAATAATGACACACCCTACTCATAGAAGAACGGAGTGGGAAAATTCGTGGGATTGCTCTCAGGGATACTTCCGAACTTCGGGTTTGGACTCAATCGTTAAGATTCATGTTGCAGCTCCCACACAAATCTAAGACAAATAGATAGGTGTGTGATTGGTAGTTGTGTTGGTAATGTACGTACTTATTCTATCATTACTTAGTACTTATTCTATCAGTACTTACATTATCAGTACTTATTCTATTATTACCTATATACCTTGGTCGATGAAGTTAATTAATTTTTTTTTATAGTTTCCATCCAAGGTACGGAACTCTAGGTGCACAAGCCCAACTCGCATTTGGCCGATTTTTTAGAGATTTTTGTAACAAAGAAAATAAAATTAAAAATGAATTAGAATCAGAATTAAAACGATAATAGATGTACATTAATTTAAAAGAGTACCTACATTAAGCAATAAGTACGTAAAATTCATATTGAGTAGACTATTTAATCGTTTTTAATAAAAACCTTTTTATAATTTTTTTATCGTATTTTTATTTTAAACAAAATATTCTGAATAAAAGTAGGTGAGAATAATAGATGATTCAATTCTACACGCTTGTGTTGTTTGTTGCAGGACTCGTGCTCGTGCACATCTCTGCGGAGCAGGCTGCTCTCGACCATGCTCGCCGACCTGTTCGGAGGGCTGCAAGTGGAGTTAGGGAACGTAGGGGCGGATATGCCTTGTCAGTTGCTAAAATGTCTCGAGGATAGGCACAACTGGGATCGGGCCAGTATTGTCAAATCCAACCTTCGAAGTTTCTTCTCCAAGTTGCTTGTGGGAGAACTGGACATTGCCATAGCTTCGTCTATAGAGAAATATCATGCCAAGGTAAATAAATTTTGCTTAAAATAATTATAGGTATGAATTTGGAACTTGTCCACGGAATTGATCAATTATTAACGCGACCCTATCGGCGTAGTTTGGAAGCTTCTTCTTGCGGTAACTTAATTTTCGAATTTTTCTACTTACGAACTGTCAAATTAAGGTATTGGACATAGTTTCGTCGCTCGAAAGTATTAAAATGTAGTAGATTAAAAGAGGTACACGCCTTCATGATATGTCTATAAGCTTATCAACAGTAATTCGATGTGTTTCAGTGGGTTGGCGCTTCCTGCGCCGATTCGGCAAAGATGCTGCCAGATTTGAGTGATGTAGAAGATGTAGGGTGGGAAAAGCGTGCGATTGAACGTCAAGCCCAGAAACTGGCCACAGAGCTCGCTGAGCAGATGTTCGAAGAGAGAGCCGAACAACTTGCTCAACGCGCTAAGGATATTGCTGCGGCCAGGGAGCCGCCGCCTTGTGAATGCAAACCTGACAAATCAAGTAAACACTAATAATTTAAAACTTCCTTTTGACCTCATTCGGTTTTTGTATATTTCGTAGTGAGTGAACATATTTTTTACTTTCCTTTAATTTACACTTTTTACTTTCGTCTAATTATTACGAAGCAATAAAAATTTGAGCTTAACAACCGCGATTGATTGCATACACTTTATAACATTATTCATGAATATGGAAAGGATATCAGCCCTTGGGCTCAAACTTGGTGTGGAGAAGCCTTATATTCATCGTCATCATCATAATCATCAGTCTGCACTATTCTACTGCTGGATAGGCCTCCTCCAAGGCGCGTTACTGAACCCGATCTTCGGTTCTCTGCATCCAGTCCCTGACAGCCGCCTTACGTAGATCATCGCTCCATCTAGCCATAGGGCTTCCCACACTACGCTGTTCATAGCGAATAATGTATACGAAACCCTCGAAGCGCGTGAGTTCCACTCGCACTTGACAGTTTTTTTAATTCAGGTCAAGCAATGTACCCGTGCTTGGTTCCACAACGCGTCGTGGCGAAACCGTTTCGGCCAGCCGCGGTTAATAAGTCGGCGTCGCCGAACAGTAGCTTAAGCGTCGCCTCTCCGAAAGAATGGCGACTCACCCCCCGTGACGTCACGCTTCTCAGAACTGAGATCGAAAATCTCAAAAAGGTCAGCCGATCCGTAATTGGTCATGTCTAGTTTTCTTTCCAGGGGAGTGAGGAAAGAATTCCTATATAATGTGAAAGGATGTTCTGCTTTTATTCCAAATCCCCATTAGGTACCTTTTGAGTGCCATATCTGCCGGAGGAAATTACCTTAGTATGATCTTTGCTTACATCTTTGTCTGTACCTTAGAATTTTTCTATTTACTAAAAATAATAAAATATATAATTATTTTGTTTCACATATATTTATTTAATTTACTTTACAGGAATCCATTAAGAAAGAAGATTTAAGAGTAATGGAACAGGAAATTGCTAAAATCGTTCAACTTGCTGCGGTGAGTTAATTGATTTTTTTAAACAAGATAGGTAAATCTTTGTTGAGCATTTTCTTGCAGACTGTACAGTCGACTACGCGTTTCTTGTAGAACCAAATCTGCAGTGCATGCCGCCGCCGCCGCATAGAATTTGTAATTCAGTAATTTATGTGTATGTTTTTAGCTTTTGTATGAAGTGTATCGAAGACATAAAGACATGATATGGTTTTGCAAGTATTTCCCAGCCAAACTGAATTCTGCCCGATTCCTGATCGTAGTATCTATAGTTGAATATGATACTCTCCTGAAATATTTATATCGATATTGTCAACGGTCGCGTGTATCAGATTGAAGAAGTGTGAATTGATTGAGCTTTCGTCCGGTTTATGTTCTAAGACCCATTCGTCTGAAAAATTTGATGATATGAACAATAATCATCTATTATTGATTTTAGAGTCAAGATATAGAAGAAGAGCCAATTAAAGAAGAAATTAATAAAAAAGACAACAAAAGTCGTCGATATACGAACCAAATATCCAAACAGAATGCAAATCAAAATAAACTTAACCCTACTAATAAAAGACAACCTACCATAACTTACTCAAAAAACGTAAATAATAGAGCTTCGCAATATGGTGGTAAAAATTACAAAAGACCGGGGCAGTCATATGCTGTCAATTTATGTTTATGTGGTTCCAAAGATCCAAATAAATTAATCCAACAGGATAAACTGCAACACTATATAATGAACAAAGAAAGTAAAGTATCTTGGAAACAAAAACCACCAAAGGATTTATTACCTCAGATATCCGGCCTCAAACATACTAAGCCTATACAGTTACCTGATCAAGAATATCCAAATGTTAGTGATAGCAAAACATCTAAACAAAATTCTTGTAAAAGCAATTGTGTGTGTTTTCACAAAATACCGTCAAATTCTTCAATAGATGAGCTCCTAAAAACCTTAGCGAAATGGAATTGTGATTTGTCTGGTTCATTTCGCAAAATGTCTAAAAAAGAATCTTTGAAAGCTACCAGTAATGAAGCTACTGATTTAGGCGACACCTTAAAGAAGACCAGTACTACTAATGTTAACATCTGTGAACGTAAATTGGAAGAAAATTTAAAGTCTGAAAGGAATTCTAGTAAAGTCTTATTCGAAAATGAGACGGTTATCTCAAATAATTTAAGTTGTCAAATTGAAGAAAATGTTACACAAATCACTGAATTTGAACGTCATCTACCTACCGCTGCTGAGTCACAGTATATGGGTGCAATTAATTTGGACAAGAGTAACGAAAACTTTTGCAAATGTATCATTAATCATAAAAGTTTATCCGATGTTCCTCTTAAATGTATTAACTCATGCAAATGTCCGATAAAATATCTTGAATCAAAAAATGAATTAGCCTATTCCCAGCGTAATGCAAAATATGAAACACAAACTGGAAAGGAAAGAAAATGTCTTAGAAAGCGTAATCCAAAACTAAATAAAAAAGAACTTAACACCAAAGATAATATTCAAACAGAAAATCAAACTATTTCAAATTTGAGTGACAATCACAAATTTTCGAGAGATAAGAATGAAACGTCATCGTTTTCTAACAATCCCGTGATTATCAATAGCCATCATAGTATCAAACCTACTGGAATTGATACTAATATCAATAAAGGTAATGATGATCAAACACAGAATATATTGAATTATAATCCACTACTACATGATCGTGATTACCACATTGAATTTTTAGGTGTTACATTAAATAACGCAAATTTTAATGAAGTAAACGTTAAAGACAAAGCAATAGAAAGCAAATTCAACATAAACAATAATCATTTGTCCCAAAATAAAGACGTTGGCAGTTCAGAGCTTAGTGAAACTTGCATTGATGTTGTAAAATTACAAACCTCTGAAAATGAATCAAGTCAATGCAAACAAATGTCTAAATGTCAGTGTAATATAAAATTTAATGAACTCAGAAAAATTGGTTGTGCTTTTAATAAACAACGCGGAGACAACAATTCAAACAAAGATAAAATACTAGATACCCATAGTTTAAAGGAAAGTAGTTGGAGTGAGCAAGAGCCTTGTGTATGTTGTTATGCTAATGATAAAGAACAATCAAATGATTTGGAAGTAAATACTTTTAATTTGTTAAAAGAACATTTAAAGGAAAAATTAGAAAATTTAAAACTTGGTTATTGCACGTCTTCATGTATTTCAACCGATGAAGAAGGTAAACTATTTTCGGAATTATTTACAAAAATAAAGCAAGTTATCACAGAAAGTACGAGTAAAGTAATATGTACATGTTCAGAAGAAAACCACACTGAGGGTAGTTGGAAGAGAGCTTATAATTTATTGCAAGAATATTTGAAAACGAAAATAAATCGCGTTCAATGTATGTGTGACTCGCAAACAGAAGTTAAAAAAGCAATTCTACCAGAGGTTACAAATAAAGTATATAACTTGATAGAAAAGGATTTCCAGCGTTTGAGAGACATTTACAGAAGTAAAAATATTCAAAATTCAATTCAGATCATAAAATCCGTGGAGCAATCCGAATTTCAAATACCAGAAAAAGATACAACCATAAGTGACGAAGAAGTAATAGTTAAGGACAAAGTTACCAAATATGATAAATCGTGCGACGGTAAATCAAACACATCCATTGTCCTCTCCCATAACATATCATCTCAAGTAACACCTTATTTTGGAATGAAATCTATATCGTGCGACGCTATCGAAAGTAGTTCTATTTATTTGAAAACGACGGAAGCAAAAACACTCACAGATAAAAGTAATCTCTCCCCAGAATCCAAAAATAATCACAGCCGTAATCATTTTCCAACAGAAATTAAACATCCAGATTTAAAGCTATTAGGTGTAGAAAAAGGAGAAGCTAATCAGTTTATGAACCCAAAGCCAAGTGATAATATCGATTTCGATAGTACCTATTTTCATAAAGAAGATTATATACATCATGAATTAGAAAGAACAACTTCCATAAAGCAAGATTCAAATAACGTAGACGATGTATATGACATTGTGGATTCAAGTGAAATTCCAGCCTTACCTTATATAGGGTATACTATGAACTGTTCTTGTAATCATAACCTGGGTACTTGTATTTGTTCAAAGGCCAAAGTTCAGGAAAATAACGCCATGATAAAAAAAATTTGGGAGACTTTCACCGACAATACACCACATAATGAGAAAAATTCTTATATTATGGACAGTGTTATTAAAAAAAGTAGTAATTCGATTGTTGGCAATACTAATGAAAACTCAAATGAGCGCCCTAAAACTGAAGAACCACTTTTTAAAAATTATATATGTGATGTAAAAACGAGCACCCATTTGGATGAAAGTGGAATTTTATTAAAGGATTCTGGGGTTAGAAATCATGAAGCAGATAATGATATTACAACTAACACATTGAATGAAGATACGGTGATTTTAAAAACTGATTACAGTACCGATGATCCCCTTGAATGGTACGAATGTCGATCTCAGCCTCTAAGTGATCAGCGAGTTACGAAATTTAAATCCGTACATTTTCCTCTAGATTCCACTGTCAAATATGTTAAAAAGGAGACAATTGTAGATAATCATACTAATTTGTCTAGATCGTTATCTGGAGAATGTGAATGCAATGTGGTTCCTATTTGTCATGTTAAAATGTTAATGGATAACATCGAAAAAAAATTGGTCCGTTCTGAATGCACATGTGATTCATTAAGTTCTAAAGTTTGTCCAGTTCATTCTCAGAGAAGTATGCCCTAATTAAACGGAAATAAGAATATTATTACATTTTACTATATTGCATCACTTTATATTGAAATTATTGTTGTAGATTATACTCACTGTTATTTGGTTTTAGGTACGTTTGTTATAATGAAAACTAAGATCAATAAATTTATTTTCGACGTATCTTTTCTTTTCTTTGTCGTATAAGATGTGACACCTCGGAACTGCAAAATATTAAAGTTCAGATTTTGGAGTTATGATACCTATACAACCCTATAATACCTAATGCACCTTTCTTGTCTTAGCAATTTAGCAATGTAACTGCAGGATGCCTAGTTTAATGTAAAATCAACTAATAGCGACTAATCGTAGCTAAAAACTTGCCGACTTTTTAGTGATAGCACGTAATTTTAGAATACCTTCATAGTTAGTAAGGAACCACTTGATAAGGTGAGACCACACAAATAATTAAGTGGGGATCACTTGCGAATGTTGAAAAGAGAAAAAATGAGAATAGAACTTGCTGAAAATTTAACCATTTGTAGTTACGAGGTGCTCCATCTAGACGGACGTGTTATATTTATCCGTTTTATTTTCAAGATCCCGTAACTTAGGTCTCAATAATATGCCCGCACAATGTGACCTTAAGCAGGTATGCCTCAGAGGAATCAACATTGATCGCTTTTAAAATGTTAGTAATTTCTAATAATGGTCTAACCCATTTGAAACGTGACAAACTCCCGACATACTAACCAATTTTGACCAAATATAGGTAGTAAAGAACATTTACTGAAATTATCGCACCAGAGTCGGATCACCTGTTGATAAGCTACCGAGGACAAACACATAAAATTACGCATCAAACATAACAGCCCTCCTTTTCGGTGCATCGGGTCGGGTGGAAGGGTTAAATCTTAGGTATATTAACCATTAACTGAAATCAATAACTGAATTTAGAGAAGTGTATTATTTTTCAGATACAGTAATTTTTAATTCATTTTGTGACCAGAATAATTATATATCCGAGTGTTGATATCTGAAAAATCGGTTGTGTCATTCCGATAAGTAATCATATTCGAAAAATGTGTAATCAAGTCATTTAGTTTTATGGATTAGTAACAGTCTTGCTCGAACTTCAGTGGTATTAGAGTGTGTCTATTGTATTTTATTTTCGTGATCAATAGGTATGAAATTTGTAAATTTGTTAGAGTTATAAACTATTTTAATTGGTTTCATGATTCAACATGGAAAACGGTACAAAAAATACAAACGTAAATAAAACGATAGAAGAAAATAATGCAATTCAAGCAAATCAAAAGCAGAGAAGTAAACCGAATATTTTCTCAAAAATTTTCATTTGTTGGATATGTCCCGTGCTTATCAAAGGGAACAAAAGAGATGTAGAAGAAGATGACCTCATAGTGCCCACCAAGCAATACGACTCGGAGAGACTTGGTGATAATTTTGAAAAGTAAGTTGTATTATACTTATTATATGTACATTAACTTAACTTCTACTATGTAAAATAAAACAATTTTCCTAATTCTTTTGATTCCGGTATCAAAAACGTAACTGATTTATATATCTGAGATATACATACATAAGCATGCACAAGTACGTGTTTGTTCGTCACAAAATACTGTTTCCAAAGAAGGTTCAATGAATGATAATTGATAAAGTATTTCCGTCAATCAATATAAAGTAGACTAATTAACTTTTATACGTAACTAATAATATAAAATTTGTAATTTTGTTTTCACGTTTGTTATTCTATAACAACATATTATGTTATAATCAATTTAGTACATTAAATCGAGCAGTAGTCTTCTTCTGCTATGATGACGTAGGACTCAATGCCAGTGTCGTGCGTGCACCAACGATAACTGTAACTGTCACATTATAAAGATGTCGACAAAGTGTACACTTTAATATTACTCGTGTGTAAGTAAGTATGTAGTTCTCTCAGTGACTGAAACTATTTACTTGAGATAAGGCGTATAGTTCAAGGTACAGATTTATTTAACTATTCATTTGTATGATTCCTTGTGCAAGACGGGAGTTTTGCACAAAACTCCCGTCTTTGCACAAAACTCCCGTCTTCGTGAGTCGGTGCAGGGACTGCCACCCCCGTCTAAGAATAAGTATGACTCCTTAAATAAGAATAAGAATAAGTATGATTCCTTAAATAAGATCAACCTTTGCGACAATTGCAAGGTTAATTAATTATTTCTCTACGTAATAAATAAACGAATTTTTACTTTAATTTCTCTACGTAATAAAGAAACTGAAATAAACGGATTACTTACTTATTTACGTAATATAATATTGTAATATGTTAAAAATTTCTAAGGACCGTGTACGTAAAATGACCGTGTACGTAAATAGGCTCTGTGGTTATAATTATAATGTTGAATCAAATTGAAAAACAGTTGCATCGCTTCATGCCCTAATATGTAGTCTTACTGGGACTTATCTTAGGTACTCGTAGATAGGTACTTAGTTAGTGTTATGGCTAAGACTTGTATAGAAACAACATATCGGGCATACTTATTGATTTTCCATTATTATATTCTTATTGGTAGGGCGAACCTCATCAAGACGGATTATAATACAATAATATGAGCACCTCAACTCCATAGATAAGATAGCGAAACGAATATCAAAACAATGCAAAACGTTTCGTTAATATGCGTGTTTTTACTATTTTTAGCCCTTATTATTCCTTTTTTTATTGCCTCTTTCCAGTTTTAATTTGGTTTTAGGTTTTGTATGAGCTGATACTGTGATATTTACCTGGGTTAAGTATATTAGTCACCCCTATAAGTGGCCAACTCTAAGATACCACGGAATATTTTCCGTGAATTCTACGACCGGGCCACTGTGCAAACGATATCTACCACTTCTCTTTCGTAGCAACCTGGTCAAGCCGTGGAAATATATTAATTGATTGTTGAAAGACTCTAAACAAGTAGCACTCGGATGTAAAGTAGAAGTTGCTTAAAGATATTCAGTTCCTCGTTTGATAAAAAATATAACAGCTGTCGTAACAAAATGCAAGGGGATAATGAATATTTATCTTTAAATAGTATTATGAGTTGATCTCGATAAAGAAATACTGAAAGCGAAAACATTTCGGTCCTAACAGGCTTCTTGTACAAATGCGTAAGCAATTATTGATTTTAGTACGGAGTTATTAGTGCTGGTAAATTTTTTCCATTTATGTTTTGTGCGGTAAATATTAAATGCTTATCGCTACATGTATGTTCTATATAGCGATGTTTTAAATATAATGCAGTACGAAACATTCACCAAACACTTCAAGTCTTAAATAAATTATCCCATGATGCTGTAATGCACTATGCTGTAAAAAAAAGAAACTTTTGGCGGGAGGCTTGATGAGATGATGCATAGACTCTTCAAAGTTATTTCAATGAAGTTTTTTTATAGGTATTGGTTAGAAGAATATGAAGATGCGACAAGAAAAAACAGAAAGCCATCATTATGGAAAGCACTACGGCGAGCATATTGGCTGTTATACATGCCTGGAGCTATTTATGTCGTAACTATTGCAGTAGCAAGGTACGTAAATTCTACAATCATGTATAGTTTTATCTATAAAATAGTGACCTCTGCTTGTGCTCGTGCTATGAAGATGATAAGCATACTATCCGCAAGTAACCCAGTTATAGTTTCTTGTAAGACCCTGAAATTAAAATATTGTGCGAAATTATGAATAACATTTACTTACTAATTACCTAAGTACAGTCGACCACACGTCAATGGAAAAACTTTGACCTTGAGCTGGTCTAGCCTATTAGGGAGTTTCAATACTACGAGAGACCAGTTTATACTGGTTTTGTATCTACTGACGTGACCGTACCATAAATTACAACAAAAACTAAACTGTAAATCGTCGGCGACCGGTGAAATCATAATTGTAAAAAGTAAAATTTTACAGGAGATAGAAAAACTGTTTCCTGAATTTTTTATTAAAACCGGTTTTTCCCTCCTTTAAAATTTTGCCAATACGAGAGTTTCACTGGCCGCCGACGATATACGAAAATATAAAGAACACGTATTGTTGACAACCCTTGATAACAAAACCCCCCAAAATGGCTACTTTAATAAACAAAACACACACAAACGTGTAAGAGTGTGAATCGACAACAGCTGTGCGTGTGTTCACAGGACGGTCCAGCCGCTGCTGTTCGCCCGCCTGCTCTCCTACTGGTCCACCGACACTGACATGACTCAGCTGGAGGCCGGATACTACGCATTGGCCATGTTGGGACTCAACTTCATCACTATGATGTGTCAGCACCACAACAGTCTCTTCGTCTCGCGCTTCAGTTTAAAGATTAAAGTATCCTGTTCAGCACTCTTGTATAGGAAGGTAAACTACTGTTGCATTTGAGCCGAGTTATGCAGAAAAAAATTATCCTCACTTATCCATTTTCGAGATGTTAAATCATATAAAAAAGTTTAAAACTAGCTTTGAATGTTGCTGCTAAAAGATTTTAAAGTAAATAAAGTAGAAATATATTTAATGCATAACTATAGGTCAACTTAAGATAGCATATACATTCAATAGGAAACTGTTTAACAACACAAATATTTTACTTTAATTTTTGGAATTAAAAGAAGGAGTTTGGAGTTCTGAACTCAATTTTTGACGTTTTCTGCGTTGGATCATTTCTGCATTACTCGTTCAATTTTATCTTGAGTCATTTGAATTAAATGAATTCAGTTGATAATCATTATCATCGTTACGAAGTATTTTTTTAACACGTTATCAGCTGTTATCTAGCGTTAAATCAAACTATCATGTTTACTCATTACTTTTGTTGTAGCTTCTGCGCATGAGCCAGGTGTCTGTTGGAGATGTGGCTGCCGGTAAGCTGGTCAACTTGCTGTCCAACGATGTTGCCAGATTCGACTACGCCTTCATGTTCCTGCACTATATATGGGTGGTGCCCCTGCAGGTCGCCGTTGTGCTCTACTTCATGTACGATGCTGCAGGATACGCGCCCATTGTCGGTCTCTTTGGCGTAGTGATCTTAATCATGCCTATACAGGGTAATCACAATTTAATTTGAAAATTTTAGTAGCACCCAAGTAGAATCGAAAATGCTGACAGATTGCTTTTTCTTTCAGCTGGACTCACAAAACTCACTACTGTTATAAGACGCCAGGTAGCAAAAAGAACTGACAGAAGAATAAAATTGATGAGTGAAATAATTAACGGAATCCAGGTAAATTGGGTTAAATTTTTATAAGCATCTAATTTAGTCACTTTGTGTTGATTTATGAATATTAATAATTACCTATCGTACAGGTTATTAAAATGTATGCTTGGGAGAAACCATTCCAACAAGTAGTTAGAGCAGTGCGCGCATTTGAAATCAACGCTCTGAAGAAGGCTCTCTTCGTTAGGAGTTTATTTCTGGGATTTATGATGTTCACGGAAAGAAGCACATTATTCCTTACGTCGTTGGTTATAGTCCTTAGTGGCTCGATGGTTACTGCCACAACGGTAAGATTTTTGTTTTGTTTCTAATGTTCCGTCTAAACGGATACCCATAAACTTGTCTCCATGTCTGCATAAACTACTGGACCGATTAAATTGAAATTATATAAAATTGCGTGGAAATGTTTTGGGAAAACCTTTGATTTCCAAGCTGTTTGATAAAAACCAAAAACACAAGCCATTGACGGATCTCCGCGGAAAAGATAAAAAAGTGGTAGATAAAAAATTGACGTTGTATAAATGTACCCAGTGTACTTACATGCAATAAAATAGTTTTGACTTTGACTTTGAAAGGCACATTACATTGTATAGATTTATTACGACGTAACTTTGCTGTCTTATTTTTAAATAATTGACACATCAGTCTGGTATTGTCTATTTATATGGCTTTTACTAAAACTAAGTTTATTTCAGATTTACCCAATTCAACAATTTCTGAGCATAATTCAGATGAATTTAACTTTAATTATTCCACTCGCCATTGCCAGCTTCTCGGAGATGTTGGTATCTTTGGAACGTATACAGAGTTTCCTTGAGTTGGGTGAGTTTACACTTATTAAAAATCAAAAATTGCAATTAACAATATGTAAATTAAGTACAAATAAAACAATTATATTAGCTTAGTTGTTGAATAAGTTATTAATAGATGTTGTTTTTAACCCAGATGAGAGAGAAGACATGATGATTGTCCCAAAAACGAATGGTGTTGCTAACAGATTATTATTTAATTCAAATACAAAAGACGTTGCGAATGAGCCGAGCGCTATCGTCTCAAAGAGATATTCTCCGACTGCCGATCTAACTAGAAGTTTGTCTGCCGGTAAGTGTTAATTAACCACATTGAAGCCAATGTAACTTTGTCTCACTATCCATCATGAATTTAAAAAAAAAGCTACTCCCATGTGGATGAGTAACAAAATCATTTTAGGGGGTGCCAAAATCGTGCCAAATGTATATCGAAATTGATACTCACTCACACATTCTCATTTTCAAACTCCATATAAATTTGTATGAGCAACTTCCTCCCGCTAATCCGCTTCATTTGTCCGCACCCCCCCCTCCCCTTATTTTGACAATTAATTTTTCATCGTTTCCCATACTAAATTTGCAAGATGCGATCTCCACAGGGAGCGCGCGCGCGACAAAAGAGGTTCGAATCTCCTTGCAATCCATAGACCTACACAAGCACACACAATACATCCTCATTCGTAAGATTAATTGATGAATGCTGTGCTTAATATTATGTGGAACATCTTTAAATAAACAGTCAAGGTGTTAACATAAACTACAATATAATAAAAGTTTCATTACATAATTTTACAGATTTAGTACCTCGTAGGTCAATGGCTGGTGAATATGTTATCGAAATGGCAGGCGTGAGTGCCTCCTGGACGGATTCAAAGGAACCATCTGAAATGACTCTTAAAAACATATCAATGCGCGTGCGTAAAGGAAAATTATGCGCAGTCATTGGACCTGTCGGCTCTGGGAAGGTACAATTTTTTATAATTTAAATAGACACAAACAATGCAAAATAGAGAACGCAAGTTACAGGAGTCAAAATACCAATACGTACCTATATAACGCTGATTTGTCAATCTTGTGTTATTTATTAATATACGTATTATACCGATGTAAGTTATTTTACATTGTACGTATTTCAGTCTTCACTTCTGCAAGTGCTGCTTAAAGAATTGCCCATAATTGACGGTAACTTCAATGTAAACGGAAGGGTATCGTACGCTTGCCAAGAGTCATGGCTATTCCCGGCGACGGTGCGAGAGAATATCTTGTTTGGATCGCCGTATGATGCGCAGAAGTACAAGGAGGTACACTAATATTGTTATTATCAATTTATCATTCTTCATTGCATACAAAACTTAACTCATATTAAAGAGCTTAGTTAAAATTAAATACTTACATACTTTCAAATGTGTATTCTCAGGTATGCAGAGTGTGCTCGCTGGGACCGGATTTTAAGCAATTCCCATACGCAGATCTTTCTTTAGTTGGCGAGCGCGGAGTGTCGCTATCAGGAGGTCAAAGAGCCAGAATAAACTTGGCTAGAGCTATTTACCGAGAGGTAAGAGCAGACCATTATCCTTTGAAGTGATAATCAAACACTTGATAAAAGTATGCTGTTGTTACTTACACAACACATGTAACTTTATATTTCAGGCTGATATATACCTGCTAGATGATCCGCTATCAGCGGTAGATGCAAATGTGGGTCGACAGCTGTTCGAAGGGTGTATAAACGGGTACCTGCGCCAGAAGACCTGCATTCTGGTCACACATCAAATCCACTTTCTCAAGGCGGCTGATTACATTGTTGTTTTAAATGAGGTTGTATAAACATTTTAATTTAATGAAATAGTTTAATAAGCTAATTAAACCATTTTCTGATTTTTGATTTTTGTACAGGGCGCTATAGAAAATATGGGTACCTATGACGAACTGTCGAAATCGGGAAAAGAATTCTCGTTGTTGTTGACCAATCTACACGAAAACTTTGAGACAGATGATGAGGATAAAGATACGGTATGCAAATATGTAAACCCTAGATAATTATGTTCAAAACGTTAAAATAACGTCCACAATTTATTCACACACGCCATGAATGGAATGCATGTCGCCGATACATTCCGGTTTGTTTATGTCCTAACAGCTTCGACCCCCAAAAGCGGCAATCACTCCTACTACTGTGAATTATAATAATTTGCTTTCGTTCTCTGTAGTCATAATATGTTTTCACATGGATTTCTTGCGGAGCGAATTTTCACAAAGGACAATGCAAAACCCCAGAAACTAAATTTTAATCGATCAAGTTGTGCCAATTAATGAGCTATAAACTTGAAAAGTATTCTATATGTTAGGTATGCTAAGATATACGCTATCACAGTACCAAGCTTCATCAAAATCCGTTCAGCCATGACTGAACAACAAACCACCAAAATATAATGATGTTCACAGATAAAGAAAAGGCCTTCTATGCAACGTGGTATATCCGTTAAAAGTACAGAAAACCCTGAAGAACAGAAAGAACAAATTCAAGAAGCAGAAGAAAGAGCTAAGGGCAACTTAAAATTCGAGGTCTTGCTTCAATATTTGAGTTCGGTCCAGTCTTGGTGCATAGTCGCTGCAGTCTTGGTGGCTTTGCTCATCTCTCAGGGTGCTGCCACCACTGCCGATTATTGGTTAAGCTTTTGGTAAGTTAATTCATTTTTATAACTAATTAATTAAACTAGTCATTTTGTGCGGCCAAAAAAAAAACAAATCGGCAAAAAAAATTGTGAAAAAGGCAACAAATATTATGACCACAAATAAAATTTGGTGAAGAGAAGCAAAGCAACGAGCCGTTACATTAGGTTGACATGACCCTTGGAGCGAGCGAATCGAGCGATAGGATAGAAAAAAAAGATTAGGCTAATTTTAATACTAGTAGTTCCGTGGGAACAGTAGACCTCGCCAGCCCTTATGAACCAAACCTAAAAGAAACGAACAGAAGTCAACTTTGTAGTTGGAGACAGAAAAAGTACCTACTAAAGTGACAAAAATTAGCACTTTAAAGCTTAATATTTCGCAAACGGATCCCTGAATCGAAAAATGTTTTTCACACACCCGCGATATTTTTGAAAGACCCATCCAACGATACCCCACACCATGGATATCACGCGGAAAAAAATAATTTTCCATTTTACGTATGCAGTTCTATGAACATATTTTATTTTTTCAACTTTCATAAGTCGATCCACTATTACTCAAAAACTAATAGAACCTACTTAGCCGTAATAGTTTTCCTTGTAACTACGTTATATATGCTACTGCCATGAATTTTTTCACATTTCCAGAAGCAACCCTTTAGCTGGCAGGGGGGGGGGGGGGACACGTGACTCTAACAAAAATTACCGCTTTAAAGCTTAATATTTCGCCAACGGATCCCTAAATCGAAAAAATGGTATTCACACACCAGCAATATTTTTGAAAGACCTATCCAACGATATCCCACACTATGGGATTCACAAGAAAAAAAAAGTTCACTCCCACTTTGCGAGTGTGGTAGGTACTCTAAAAAAAATGTTTTTCAAAATTTTATTCTACTCATTTTGTCGGCTTAATTAATTTATACCCATGCCAAATTTTTGTCAAAATCGGTTGAAAAATGCGACCTGTAGAGAATTACAGACGGACAGAATGACAGAAAGACAGACAGACGGACAATAGCATTTTTGGCCAATCTCGAAACTGAGACGCTTCACTCGCTTCGCTCGCTCGGTCAATTAAAATGGGGTCTTGGTGTGCATTTACTTTTTTTTTGGTGCGTATTTACTATTTTTGGTGACCAGCTAAATATAAGCCTTTAAAAATGAAGATCAAGTTTTGCTTATATTTATGTTTTTTTGCATTTATTCTGATGTTGATTTATTTTATTACTTACAGGACTAATCAAGTCAGTCAATATGAAGGTACTTTCGGCGAGATACCTGGTGAGTACTCTTTGTAAAACGACTTAGTTTAGTTTCTTAGTTCCATCGTATTATTTTTTCTTTTTAGTTCTTTGCTGCACAAACAATGTGGGAACTAATTTTTACATTATCATATTTTAATAGGTGAACCTATAGTCTATATCCCTTGTGTTTCCCTTAAAACAATAATCCACTTGTAATGCATAGAAAATAAGCCATTTCAAAAACTACCTACTATGTTTTATCAGTTGTCTCTATTATATGTCTACTGTACCTACTAACATACTAAGTAACATTTTGTTGTTATATTTCAGACCCCAGTTGGGATACACAGATTGGACCTTTAACGACCGCACAATATCTTTGGATATACGGTGGTCTAATTGTAGCCATCATAGTGTTCTTGCAAATAAGAATTGCTATTTTCGTAGCGACGACTATACGGGCCTCTCAAAATCTCCACAATACAGTATTTCAAAATTTGCTTGGAGCCGTTATGAGGTTCTTTGACACCAACCCCTCTGGTAAGTAAACATAGAGCTCCAACTTACTCTAAAATACAGTCATAATCATAATGATCAATTGAATATTTATTTTTAGGTCGTGTACTAAACAGATTTTCAAAAGATTTGGGAGCCATGGACGAAATGTTACCCCGCAGTTTGTTGGAAACTGTACAGATGTACTTATCCATGACAAGTATATTGGTATTGAATGCGATAGCACTGCCGTGGACTTTGATACCGACATTTGTGTTAGTAATTATATTTGTCGTACTACTGAAATGGTATTTGAATGCAGCTCAGGCCGTGAAGAGGTTAGAAGGCACAAGTAAGTAAACAAAATTTTACCTTCGAACTACTATTCTATAGAAGTGAAGGAAGTTTTGTATTCTTCCAAAAAAAATCGCATTCGAAAATCACTAATAAAGGCGAATAAAGCCTGTGTATCCCCGTCACATCTTCTAGCGCCTAAACTGGTGAAGCGATTTGAATATTTTTTTGTATTTGTAAGTTTTTCGCAAATATTTTCAAGGTTTGCCATTTTCGTCTAGAGTGTTTAGTTTAATTTCTGATCGAAAAGAAACTTTGCCTAAAATATATTTGTTGAAATGAGATCGATTTCAATTGTAAAGTGTTCTATTGTCCACAGCTAAAAGTCCGGTATTCGGTATGATTAATTCAACTATATCAGGACTATCAACCATTCGAAGTGCAAACTCCCAGGGCAGGCTTCTCAGGACGTTTGATGAAGCACAGGTAACGCTACTTAGAGTTATAAAATCCTAATTTTACTGCATAAATAGTTCACGCTAAAGATGTTCAGTTTAAATGCTTTACCAATTGTAGTAATAATTGGAGCATAAACTTTGGTCGAACGGAAAATAAAATTTAAAACATATGTTGGTATTAATTTGTAACATTTACTTACTTATTATCTTCAGGATCTCCATACAAGTGCGTTTTTCACATTTATCGGTGGCTCCGCAGCATTCGGTCTGTATCTAGATGCTCTATGTCTAGTATACCTTGGAGTTATCATGGTCATTTTCCTAATAGTCGACTTTGGTGAGTTATAATTTATCTATCTGTAAATTGATCTATACATACAACACCGGAATACCTATTATATTATTTTTGTTTACATATTGAGTGCTTATGATAAAGGCGGTACTGTGTAAGCCATACTTTATTTTACAACCCGTACACATGTTTGTGTACCGATTGTTAATTAAGGAATGTAAACGATCAATTACACCCGCGATATTTAGGCGCAAGAGCGAGCGAGGCTGCATTTAAATCGAGGGTGCAATTAATCATTCACATCTATGTAAAACACACTGCTTTTCGTCACGTATGTGAGAAAAATAAAAAGTCTGATATCAAATAAATATTTAATGATAAATAAATAATGACCGATAAAATCGTCGTAGGTTTCTAAATATCTTCCTTTAGAATTGTGAAGTAACAGATTTTCCATCGCTAATTTTGTAAGTTAATAACTTTACCTCTTAAATTTAAATCTTGGGAATTGTAGGCAGCATCATACCGGTTGGCAGTGTGGGCCTGGCCGTGAGCCAGTCGATGATCCTGACGATGATGCTGCAAATGGCGGCTCGGTTCACCGCCGACTTCCTCGCGCAGATGACCTCAGTGGAAAGGGTACTGGAGTACACTAAGCTTCCGTCCGAAGAAAATATGGACTATGGCCGTAAGAACAACTTAGTTTTAAATTGCTTAATATAATTAAATGATATCTACTTAACATGCATCAACTCGTAACTCGAACAAACCACAAGAACCTCCTACCCAATTGGGGCTGAGCTCCAATTGACTTAATAATTATTAGGGGAAGTTTGTATCAAAATATTGTGTTAAGAATCGTTGTCATTAAATGCACCTGCATCTTTGTAATTAATTGCTATCTCTGGATTCTTATTATATTCCACCAATCTTTTATGCAATTTATTAAATGTACAGCAACACAACCACCGAAGGACTGGCCAATGCAAGGACAAGTGAAGTTCGAGGATGTTTCCATGAAATATGGACCCGATGATCCTCCCGTACTAAGAAATTTGAACTTCGAAATTAAAAGCGGCTGGAAGGTAAGTTGAATCTACACTGTGGATTGCTTGTTGGTTAATATGGACCGGTATCGATAAGCCGCTTTATTCCGCTAAATTAATGAGGTTTGTCCACTCGCCATTTCATTTGTGAAACTCGGTTTGAGACTAACCAACCCACATGTGGCCAAATATTTTTAAAATCTGTGTGCTTTATTAAATACTTTATAATTAATCTAAGATAAGTTACCGTTTTATATTTAAAGTTAATATGCCTAAACATTGAATGTTTTGTTTACGTTACAGGTGGGAGTTGTAGGCAGAACGGGCGCTGGCAAATCTTCATTAATAACAGCTTTGTTCCGGTTATCCAACGTTGAAGGCGGCATTAAAATAGATGGGATCGATACGATAGGAATAGCCAAACAGGTAAAATTATTTTCTGTTAGATAATTCCTTTGAGCAGTAATATTAATTTTAAGGACAATTAAGTCAACATACATTATATAGTGGTAATTGTAGTGGTTAAATGCACCTCAAAAATGTTAATGATAAAATATAAAATACATTATTAAAGTTTAATTGGTATTTTGTTTTAAATATTTCTAAAATTAATTTCAATTAGTTCTTGATTTGCGTTTTTTTGTAACTCTAAAACGAATTTATTTTGTTTCTCTGCGTAATGTGTTTTAATTCATGCTTTATTTGAAAGTAACAATGTAATTTTTTATTGTTTTTAGGAATTGCGCTCGAAGATATCAATTATACCCCAGGAGCCAGTATTGTTTTCCGCCACTGTTCGGTACAATTTAGATCCATTTAGTATTTACAGTGACGATGATATTTGGAGAGCCCTGGAGCAGGTACTTCATTATTTATCTGACTTATACACTACTAATAAAAGTTGTCCTATTTATGGGTCCCATTGTATCTTCACTAGCGAGCAATTCAGAACCTTGGTGACGATTCTCCCTATAAAAGTTTAAAAGGACAATTTTTAAATTATAAACTGTCCCATAATCATTAATATTATTGTTATTATTTGTGTTTCTAGGTTGAACTTAAAGAAGCGATACCAGCTCTAGATTTCAAGGTATCGGAGGGTGGAAGCAACTTTTCAGTAGGACAGCGGCAGTTGATGTGCTTGGCCAGAGCCGTTCTGCGCTCAAACAAAATTCTCGTCATGGATGAAGCTACAGCTAACGTTGACCCTCAGTGAGTACAAAATTGGGTGATTACCTATAAAATTGCCGATTAGTGTGAAGAAAATTATGAACGTTGCATTTTTCATACAAATTGTTTCGCATATTTTTTTAAAATAATAAATCCGAATTAATCGATATTTTGTATGTATACCTAACAACATTGAGCTAAGTATCGCATGTCTTAATTTATAAAAAAAAAGAAACTATCGCGATAAGGCGTCGAAATGAAGCAAACAATCCGGTGAGACTCTTAATGCAGTTTTCAACCTTTATTTATTAACCAGAAAACAAATAAATAAGAACAATTTACCTACAGTAAATCATTAGTATAAATACAATTAAATATATTTTTAAAGGTTTTATGTCATGGAAATTACATGAAAAATTAAATATAAGAAAAAAACCGCAACTTCGTAAGGCCTAATATATATTGGCTACGCACGATTGCTACGGCGTAGCACAAGTAACACTTAATCTTTGTCTATTTTTTAAAAAGCTCGGAAAGCGAAATACGCTGTTAATTGTGTGCTTAGAGAAAGTTATGAATCATAATGGCGATACACTAAAATGGCTGACTATTTATCTGGCGTTAGTTCTTCTCGCAGCACTTTGCTACAAGTGCTACGCCCGTCGCCGTGCGTGCGTAGCACCCATAGCAGATGAAAATATTTACTTTATATTAGAGTATCAAAATACAGTTCTCTGTGTAAATTTGATTACAATCAATATAAAAATCTAAATAGGAGCATCCGAAGGTATTGTTACCCCGTTGTAACTCTCGCGGCGCAGTTTAGGGAGAATCGGGGTAATCTTGGGCAGCCGAAATTTAACGTAATAAAAGGGACAAGCTAGAAATATCGGGTTTTAAAATGACATAAATAAATGATCAATGAGTCATAATATTTTATAGCGTGAAGACAATTATGTGTGTATGTATATTAAATAATTTGTCGTCATTGTTTTAGAACCGACGCATTGATCCAAAAGACGATCCGTCGCCAATTTGCGTCATGTACTGTGATAACGATCGCGCATCGCCTCAATACCATCATGGACTCGGACCGCGTGCTGGTGATGGACAAGGGCGAGGCCGTCGAGCTGGACTACCCGCACATACTGCTCTCTAACCCCGACAGCAAGTTCAGCTTCATGGTCACCGAAACCGGTGAAAATATGAGCAGGTCGCTGTTTGACATAGCCAAAAATAAATATGACAGTGACCATTCAAAATAGCCTGTATTATAATAGAACTTTATTTTATTAGAAAGTATGTGTTATTTCTTGTGTATTATAAATTATTAAATTGTAATCCTAAGCTAAAATAAATTATTATTTTTGTAATTAATACTTTTATTTCCGTTGACCGTGCTCGTTTTATGTTAATCATATGAAGCACAGAACACACAAAAAGCTCGCTAGATTTAAGGGGAAAAATAAGGACTTTGACACGTCTACTATGATGCATACATGATGCATATTGAACAGGTGTGGCCAAGTGATTGTCTCGTAAATAATATCAAAAAACTTTACATTGATATCGAAAGTACAATCATAAATGCAGATGGGTCATACATAACTCGTAAAATGACATCAATAAATAAATAACTTTGCGTTTGTTGCTTGTAAAGGCACTTTAGAAAAATTATCTTCTCCGTCCTAATGGCACCTAATAAAATAATTTTGGATTTCTAGTTCTATCTGGGTTTCTACAAACAGCAACACCTGCAAAACTCTTATAGTCTATGGGCTATGTACTGTATGGGCTGGGCTATGTATGTGCTATTCCGATTTCTTTGGTACTTCGTTACATATGAGACTGAGGTACAAGGAGGCTAAAAGTGAAAAATATATATATTTCCATTATCGATGCATTATGGTATGGGTCTATTATTTATTATGTTTATGTCATCATCTCAAAACAAACAATAAGGCATTTTCCCTGAACTCTGTAATGAAATAGCAAACATGAAAATCAATTCACCCGGGTGATGTAGATACTTTAAATACAACCACCGCCAAAATGGGTTGTTGTGAAACCAGCTGTGAAAAATCTTCGATGTTTTCTAACCCCCACGTCTTATATCCTTCTATAATTTTAGGTTTCGTTATCCTCTATTTGGGCTATAGTCTGTACAAATGTATGCGCTGCCGACGTTGCTGTCGCCGCCCCTGCTGATACTGCGGTATCTAACCAAAGTGTGGTAAACGTAATATGAAAAACGAAATATCTTCGCTTCGGTAAGTAACAATAAGTCGATTCCAAGGCAAACTTTTTTTATAAGTGTAACAAGTTCTATGGTACCACACAGAACGAACGAAACAATGCAGAGCACTTTCTGTATAGTAGAGCTGTTAGTTGATGTGGTAACTAGCTGTTTTCCGCGGCTTCGCCCGCACGAGACAGCTTTTCCCGAGGTTTCGATAGCCTGTATTATTTTGATTCTCTTCGAGTATATTACTGTAAAGTTTCATCAAAATCTGTTTCGTATTTTTTGCGCGAAAGAGGAAGAAACATCTAAACGTAATCCAAAAATCCTTACAAACTTTCGCGTTAAAAATATTAGTAGGATTTTAAAAGGCACTAACAAACAAGGGAGCTTACGGACCCGAACTCTCCGAAATGGATGCAACTTTGTAGGAATGTAGAGCTGATGATTCTGAGCACAACCACATAATTTATATCTGCGGATGTTTATCTGTCTCTAATACCACCTCGGGAACTTCAGAACTTGAACTCTCCGAACTGGACGAAACTTGGTATAGGAATGTAGAGCGGGTAATTCTGAGCACAACTACATAATTTATTTCTGCTGCCCATTATTATCCGGTGATATTATTATTACATAATGCAATGAAACTAAGATAGTGACAAAAAAACAGGCAGATATAAAATAAAATAATGTGTTTGTTCTCACAACTCTACATTCCTACCAAGTTTCATCCATTTCGGAGGCTTCAAATTCGGAAGTTCTGGAGGTGGTATTCGAGACAGACAAACATTCGGCGTAAAATATGTGGTTGTGCTTAGAATCCCCAGCTCTACAAAGTTTCGTCCAATTCGGAGAGTTCGGGTCCGAAAGCTTCCCTTGTAAGTGCTGCTAAGGTACTCGTAATTATTGTGTTTCTCTGCTTGTTTGCTGCTTTGCAGATAGGTCTTCTGGTATTTTTATTGCGATTTTTTACCCTAATATTGAACTGGGTTTACTTTCAATGATTGGTTTCGATGAGCGGCATTAGACGGCATTTAATTTACTTATTTGATTTTTATGCTGCCTAATCTTTTTTCCAATTTCTTTGATGTCTCTTTCATGTCTGTTCCTTCATTCATCATTCAGTGTCAATAATTATGACAGAAATTACAACTCGCAAATTAGATAAATTTTAAAAATGTCTTGAACATCGACGTATTAAATTAAAATATGTGTTTGTAATAAACTTTACGCCATGAACATTGATTTTTTTACAAACGCATCCCATGACAGAAAATGAGTTGTTGTGAAAACTGTACTGATGAAACTCTGGAAGCGTTTTTCTTAGCACATAAAGTCGAAACATTCATCTTGGGATTAATTTTACTAGTATTGTTTTTAGCCTATAAAGTGTTCCGTTGTCAGCATCCTAGGAGGCCGCTACTCTGTTTTTAACAAGATAATTTCGTAGGTACATTGTTCACTCCACTCCACACTGGTTTTCTGTAGCTAGTAGTATACAGTAGTAGATGTTCTATGTTCTAGTTCTAGCAGGAAACGAACTATTCGTGTCTACGAAGGGATACCTACCTGCTCTAATGATTTTTCGAAGCTATTTTCATAAATAAAATACCTACAAGTACAACTTTTAATTTTAAAATTTTTACTTGTAGCGTTCCGGAAGAAACTGTTTCCAAAAAAATTTATTTTGCAATAATACTCGTACTGTATATTTACTTTGTTGACTATTTATTTTATTATTTCCATAAATGTCTTATACCTATATCTCGTTAAATAAATAAAAATAATTTTGTATAATAAATTGTTTAATAATTACAAATATTACAGATCAAACAAGTGTATTTGTCTTCTGCAGAGCTTTTGGTACGTCGTATAACTTTATCATCACGAATCCATAACCACTTCAAGTCATGAACGTCACTGGCAAGTCTTTTTGTGAAGGTATGTGTAACTTAACTATAGTGAAGGATACGAGGTCTTCTTTTTGGCAACGATCTATGTCTCAAAATACGCCATGAATACTATGACCACTTAATTGACATAAAAACAATCTTAATTAATAATAAAGACTAGCTTACATTAAGTATTATTTAAAAATTAACATGTCTACTATCTTCTGAAATAGAGACGTTAATACAATTCGATGAGTAAGGAATGGCTTCATATAAACTTCCAACTTTTCACATGTAAATGCGACAGCGACATGTCATTTTCCGAATTCTTCCAGATTGCTCTTAAAGTATGCGTCCTTGGCCACTTGGAAGAGTTTTGCAGTATTTTTCTCTCCTGTCTCCTTTACCATTGAAGAGAGTTGGCTGTTAGGGTCGGTGAGCAGAATGTAGGGGTGGTCGAACTCCGCCGCCTGGCCGCTGCTCATCACCAGCACCCTGTCCGAGTCCATGATGGTATTGAGACGGTGAGCGATGGTGAGCACAGTGCACGACGCGAACCGACGCCGTATAGTCTGTTGGATGAAGTTGTCCGTGCTGTGAACAGAACAACAGTTATCGATTAAATCCGATAGAAACGTCTCCGGAAATTTAAAGATGATAATTTATGATGATTCCATTACTCACTGAGGATCTACGTTTGCAGTAGCTTCATCCATTATTAATATCTTATTAGACCTTAGAACAGCACGCGCTAAACACATGAGTTGTCGTTGTCCCACAGAGAAGTTTGAACCGCCTTCTGTTACTTTGAAATCTAAAGATGGAACAGCTGATTTCATGTCAACCTATGGAATAAATTATGGCAATGTAGAAAGATAAAATAATAAAAATATTGCAAAATTATTCCGAACGTCTCATTTTATAACATCACGTAGGTATAATGTAGGTGCCCGCACTCACCTGCTCTAAGGCTCTCCAAAGATCATCATCACTATAAATGTCAAATGGATCTAAATTGTATCTAATTGTCGCAGAAAATAGAACTGGTTCTTGTGGAATAATTGATATTTTTGACCGTAGCGTCTGAAAATAAAACAATTTAATTTATTACAAATTATTTTGGGCAGGAAATATGGCAGAAACATAATATTTGTGGTTAATTTAAAGATTAAACACTATTGATGGTACCTGTCTTGATACGTGAGATGTGTCGATACCATCAATCGATATAACTCCGTCGAGGTAGGCAAACCTGAATATGGCTGATATTAAAGATGATTTACCCGCACCAGTACGACCGACAATTCCAACCTGAAATAAGTTTAAGATCTATCATATATTTGAACTTGTTGCTTGAGACATTGTTCCAATAACATGTTGTTTAGGTAATAATAATAATTATTAGTTACAATCAATTTAATTGATACATACCTAATTTCTCCAAATCAATAAATAAATACAAAATTAATATTTAGTTTACATTCGGCACCATCAGTCTATCAAAGTTATCTGCCAGATATAGGCCTTAAATTACAATCGTTAAGTACTGCTAACCGCTTAATATCTTGATGAAATGAAAAGTGGAAAAAACAAATGAATGCCACAAAAGATAACGGATAAATCACGCTGTATAGTGAATAGAGCTATGGCTATCTATACGAGCCTCTAGCATTTAGTTACCTTCCATCCGCTCTCAATTGACAGATTCAAGTTTTGCAGCACTGGAGCTTCATCAGGCGCATAGCGCAAGTTAACGTTTTGGAATAAAATTCTTCCCTGGGACGGCCAAGTAGGAGACGTTCCTATTTCTGCAATAAAATATTTGAATAGTAATAATTATTGTATTTCTCTTTGATAGATCTTTTTTTCTTACTTTCTACGTCGGGAAGGCACTGTGTACGTATACACATATTCAACATGCAAGGTCAGATTACTAAAGTCAGATTCGAAATGGAAGCAATAAGATAATATATGCCTTATGGGCAAGTTCAGGACAGTTTTGGATATCAAAGACTGTTACTTAGGTGTATGCGTGAGGTGGTAGAGACTTACTTCCTTCGAAGAGATCTGCCTCTGTCTCTATGCGCGTGTACTCGAGCACGCGCTCGACGCTGGTGAGCTGCGCGATGAACTCCACCAGCATGCGCGCGCCGTGCTGCAGCATCGCCGTCAGCGTGTTGCTCTGCGTCACCGCCAACCCCACGCTGCCCACGGGGATGGCGCCGCCTGCGCACCACACAAACATCAATCATACTAACGGTCTCCCCACATTTATCGACGCGAAATCTAATTAATTCCTTCAAAACAGAGGAGATTATTTATTAGAACGGAATGACGCGTCGTCTGAGGCGTGTGTACCGGTGTACGAAATTATCTTTAAATTATCTTATCGTCGAGTCGGTTCCTTACGTCTCCAATTCATTGAAAATCCTTCCCGGAGCGTCTATTCCCGGATATCAGGTTGACAAAAAGTTCCTAAAATTACTACTTTCTAACATGACAACTACCTGTAATGACAACTTCTTAAATTATTAGAACAATGATGTAGATAGGCAACAATGATTCAGTGATCAAAAATTCAAAATTGTATTAACGGTTGGAATTATCATCATCAGCCTGCTTTAACATTTGCTTAGTGGCTTGGTCGTAGCACTCAAGCGCTATCTATCCTTAGCGGGAATAGAACCCAGAGGCTGTGGGTTCGATTCCCGCTAAGGATAGACATTTTTGTACAATTTGTGCTAGTTGGTTTTGGTTTGGGTGTACTATTTGTGAATTTGTCAGTGCAAAAGCACAGGAGAAAATCCTAGTATGGAATCAGACCAGTATGTAATAAATTCGTGACCCCATGGCACAACTAGTTGTGCGCATAGGTCTTCGGGGAAAACGTGAATATTATGTAGGTGTGTATAAAATGAAATTTATTTTAAACTTGGGTATAATTTTAAGCTCGTGTGTAAGTCAGTGAATAGCGGAAGATTTAATGGTTGCGGACAAACTGTCCATACTGGTCATAAACTTTCAGTAACGACCCCTTAGGATGGGGTTGTTAGTTCGCTTTAAATTCAGTAAAGTTAATGTTAAGTAGAAAAACACTTACTTAAATCTAGATACAAGAATACGAATATTACTGTAGTGAGGTAGATAAGGCACATCGTGTCTAAATAGAGACCGAAAGTGGCACCCCCGCAAATGAAACCATTCCATGCAGACGTGTTTAGATCCTAAAATAAAATAATAAGTTAATACACAATAGTTATAAATATTATTTATTTTTTGAAAATTCATTAATGTTGTTCTATTTTACCTGATGTCGATCAAAATCTTCTACGAGCCTGTTCTGGGCACCGCAGGATCTTATGGTTGCTATACCATTAAGTGAAGACGTCACCATACCAAATACAGGACTCTTTGCTAAAATATTAAACGTTCACATGAAATAGACACCGCGGTGGCTAAAAAGTGGTTTACCGCCCTAATGTGGCAATTGTTTGCATGTCATAAACAATAACAAATTTTCACATCAGAGTAATTATATATTCTAATCCAGCGAACTTTAATATGCATATTAAAGTTCGCTGATCTAATCAGACGTTTTAAGTTAAAACTTTCTCACAATTACTTTAATGCCATGCTTTGCATTAGGTACTACATCATACTGACGATGACGTCTTAATTGTGTAACTCTTTGAGTAGGTATCCGATTCGAAGGGTCAACGATATTTTCATTGACTATAGGAAGTTTTATTAAAACTGATATATCACTTTCTTGGCCAACTGGTAGGTACATAACTTTTAATGAAAGCGATAATCACAAAAAGATTATAATATAAAATATACTTACTAGTACCCTCCAGTCGCTTGATACCCTGTGCTGTCTTCATGTAGACTTGTACGAACAAGAAAAAGAGTATCAATAGTACAGCGGATGGCACCAGAGTGAAATACAGAGCTATAGCGTTCAGAACGAGGATAGCGATTAGGGTGCTGTATATTTGTAACACATCCAGGAGAGTTCTGGGCAGAATCTCGTCCAGAGCACCCATATCCTTGGTAAAACGATTTAATATACGACCTGGAAAATAACTCATATTTCAGTACAATCCATTAAACTTACAGCTTAAAATACTCAAACAAAGTAATTTGAAAAAATCAAATCAAATCGTCATATTATCTGTTTTTGATGAGATCAAATTTTAATATTTTTGTAGACCTTCAAACCAATCTACCCTTATTATTGATGACGTATTATGGACAGGATACCCCACGCGAATGCAGAGAGCGAGTTTTGCATACGTGTAATAATCACCTGAAGAGCTTGTGTCGAAAAATCTCATGATGCCTCTTATCATATTGGAGAACATACTATTGTGGAGATTGCTAGAGGCAGACACGCAGAGACTGACGAACGGAAATACACGGAGTTGAGTGAGTAATATGATCGAAAGGACGATGCCGCCGTGGATCATGAGGTACTGGCCAGTGGTGAACAGGCCCACCTGTACGTCCAAGCCGGGATCTGCGGGACAGTAAAGAAAGTAATATAATTACGCACCTATCATCTTATCTTATCTTCTTAGGGGGCCAGGAAAACCTGGCGACAGTTCGACCCTATGGGATCTGTTGTGCCAAACCCCTGTCCGCCAAACGGTGCCCCAATCCGTTTTTTTGGTGGACTTCACATACGCCTTAGAATAGTAAATACCAATCTTTGGCGTATGCAGGTTTCCTCACGATGTTTTCCTTCACCGAAAAACCTGTGGTATTTTAATAAACCGTACTTAAGTTTCGAAAAACTCATAGGTACGGACCAGGATCGAACCCACGACCTCATGAACCTGAGGCGAGTGCACAACCAACTAGGCTTCCACGGCTCTTACGCACCTATCATAGTACCTTAATTGACATATAATTATGCTTTTCCATAATGTTATATGAAATGTTTTAAAATCAAGGTATTCTTAGCATCACTAAATATTAAATTTATTGATTTAGAGTAGACATGATAAAATAAAAATAATCTTATCGTGTAATGTATGCGCCCTTAATAGGACTTTTAAATAGTTATCTTATCTTACCCTATCTACCTACTAACCCAAAATGTATACCGACCTATATCAACTCCATCTAATTCTTCCTCATACGCTGCCATTTGATTCGACCTTGAACAATAGATATGAATAATTGAAAAATCTGGTAGCATGGTGTTTATAATTCTAGGAAAACAGCAATACAAACCGGCCAAGTGCTGACGGACGACAGACGTGGATACGGTTCCGAATTTGAGGTTTCCCTCCATTACACGAAAAGTATTCATCACAATAGACACCAGGTCATATCTCCGTTTACCGAGTATAGACCCGAAACAATTTTCATTGAGAGTTCCCACCGAAAAACAATTTTTATGGCTTTTAGTTATGATTTACTTAAGTACCAACATCGAAATTAGGTACCCTTGTACAAAATTTCATTCGTTTAAGTTTATAAACAAAGGTAATGACCGACAGACTGGGACGTACGGACGAAGATACTGGACGATCTTTTATCAAGGATTCCATTCCAACGCTTTGAATAGTTAAACAGTGATGCATAGGATAACTCACCAATAGCTAACCCAGAAGTCGGCACCAGCGGCACTAGCTGCCGTCAGCAGGATCATAGTGACAGTGAATAAGATGAAGCACCAGTTTCCTCCAGATCTGAAGTACGCGGACACCACCTCCCATTTCAGGTTGCCCGACTGTCGCTCCTCGGCCGCTATCTTTTGCTCCTCGAACTGAGGCATCTCCTCGCCCTCGCTATTCGCAACTGACGTCAGTTTCATTAGGGCTGGTCTTTTCTCTTTCAACTCCAGACTCTGTAGATAAACAGATAATAAAAAAAATTTCATAGTAAGATCATTTTTACAACTGATTTGCATCAAGATTCACTTTATCACAGAGATAAAAATAGATAAGTATTAAAACCGGTATACCGACAGACATTGCATGGTTTGACATACGGATAGTACGGCTAATTCTGTAGGTCTCGGCTGAAAGCCCTTATCGTCTCGATAAAGGTACATTTAGTTGAAACAATAGAAGCGCAAATTATTTACTTGGAACACTTACACCGGCGGAGCTTAAACTATCTGTGTCCTTGTCTTTGCCTTCTTGTAACGCAGTCAGCATCATTGAAAATTCTTTCCCTGACGACACAAGCTCGTCGAAAGTGCCCATATTTTCCACGCCGCCCTGCAACGGTACATCTATACTTATAATAAAGGAGTAGAAATCGTGTGTCTGTACTTTGAATAAATTTATTTAAAAAATTAATGTGGGCGACCAAAATAGAGTAACAGAAGACAAAAATGAATTTTTAATTTTTTTTGTCTTTCTGTCTGTCTGTCTGTATGTATTTGCTAATCTCCGAAACTACTGAACGGATTTTCTTGCGGTTTTCACAGGTAGATTCAGCACAGAATGGAGCAACATATAGGCTTTGTTTGATTGAAATCGGATGACAGCGAAAAAAGTTATCGTCATTTACAGATAAATCATTTAACGTAACATGACGATGTCATAGACTTAAGGAGATATTTAATAAAAATTGATTGATGATGAGAAGTCTTAATATGAGCAATAGAAGCCAAATCGACATTTTTTTAAATTTTTGTCTGTCTGTCTATATTATGTTTATTCCGGCATCATGCAAAAACTACTTCACAATATAACAATAAATTCCACAGCATCGATCCGTTTATCGGCACAAAATACACTTTTAAAAAGCAAGTCCACACGCTGTTGATAAATGATACTAAATCGAATTAAATTCAATGATTTTTATTAGTGACAGAACCGTTCTATCGAATTACTGGCTCATTAACACTTCATTCTAATGCCTGGCAATGCTTTTACGTTGTTTTTTTTTTCCAAAAATATATGTATACATTTTAACGGAAGGTATTAATAGCAATCTTATTGTTAACTTATATTTTTCTTTTGCAAACACACATTGCCTGTGCTGTGGTTTGTTCTGTGACATCGCCTGTGTCATAGAATAAACAACAGTACCTGCTGGGTTTATCCACTCATTTAATGATGTGGTCTTTATGTATCGGTGTATAGTATGAATGTATATCAGTCTTATTTATATTTATAGTGATAGATAGTAAAATATCATTATAATTAAACTTAATAGTTTTTTCCTAAGGTTAAAATTAATATTAAGTTTATTTTGTAACTTATTGCTACTCTCTAGTATAGACGTGGATAGCTTTAATTGGCCTTTAACTTTGTAACCTAGTTCTTAACAACTATCTGTAATTTTGGCTGTAGTTATCCCTAATAAACAAATTAAAAAAAAAATTTCACCAAATTGGATACGGTTTTCACAGTAGTGTTCCTGAAGGTCTATCTTAAAATCTGGTGATTTTTCCATCGGATAATTGTAACGTAAATAGCAGAGATGCGTTCCTACTTCCAAAACCCACGCGGACGAAGTTTTAACAGCTAGTGTAGAATAAATATTTAAATACCTCTGCTGGTGTTTGATGAATTGCTATTATTTGGTTTATGCACAATACCACAGAAGAAATAATAGTAACAATACCTCATTCAAAACAATGATGTAGTCGGCAGCCTTGAGGAAGTGTATTTGATGGGTGACTAGTATGCGCGTGCTCCCGCGCAGGTATCCGTTAATGCAGCCTTCAAACAACTGCCGCCCTACGTTTGCGTCGACAGCCGACAGTGGATCGTCCATCAGGTAGATGTCCGCCTTGAAACAGATAGGGTCCGTCATACAATAACGAAACAGAATACCTAGATAGGTAGGTATGAAATTACCTAATTTTAAAAATGAAATCTCGGATGCGCGAACTGACGAGATATTATATACGTATGGGTATGATAATCTCGACAATCTCTACTTAGTCTCATTTCCCAAACGAATTTATCAATAGTACCTACCTACTAGGTAATTCATTATTTGTATTTTTTTTTAATTTTTGGCTGGTTTATGTCAGATAATTTTTTGTTTCCGTTCATTTTAGAAAAATAAACTATCTTTTGCTTTTGAACCGCGCACTTCAAGATAAAAAGACTTTACCTCTCTATAAACGGCTCGAGCCAAATTGATTCTGGCACGCTGACCTCCAGATAGGGAAACCCCTCTCTCCCCCACTAAGGTTTGATCTCCGTAAGGGAATTGCAAAAAGTCCTTCTCCAAAGCACACACTTTGCACACCTGAAAATATAAATATATGTAAAGTTCGTCACGAAAATCTTCTTTCGAATGTAGGTATAAAATATAACTAGGTATTTGATAACGCCCAATTTCTTTTTATAAAAAACTGCTAAAAAAATGGAATTACGTACCTATGCATAGTAATGGTAAATAACTAAATTCACATACCTTTTTATATTTTTCCGCCACGAACGGTAATCCAAAAAGTATGTTCTCTCGGACAGTGCTCGGGAAGAGCCACGCTTCTTGGCAAGCGTATGAAACCTTGCCATAAATTGAAACGGTGCCAGTGGCCGCAGGCAATTCTTTTAAGAGAACTTGCAAAATGGAAGACTGCGTATAAAAATGTAGCATTGTAGCATTTTACGTAAACAATTTTTAATCTCAAATCAAAAGAAAAATACAGAATACTTTGTTTCGTACCTTCCCAGAACCAACGGCTCCTATAATAGCGCATAGCTTTCCCTTGCGTATACGCAGAGATAAATTCTTAAGAACCATTGAGTCGAGTTCTCCTGTCCAGGTAGCAGATACATCTCGAAGTTCTACTGCTGCCTCGCCTGGGTACGACATGCTTCTGCTAAACTTTCGGATCGGAGCAGGAGCAACCTCTGTGAAATAGTTGACACTACAGTACTTGAAGTAGTTATCCAGTAGTAGTATATCCAGTCAGTCAGACACCTGACATCAACACTCAAAAACTAACATTCTGAACTTCGTGCTTATAATGCAGAAAAACATCCCAAATCCAAATCACATTCCCATCCTGTTCTAGGCCTCGGGTTTCAAATGGTTAAAAAGAAATAAAGTGAGAAATAAATAAAAAATGGAGAATATTTCTAAAAAAAACATTTAACATCTGTATAAAAGATTTTATGTATGTAAAAAAGATTTTATAATATGCGTAGGAATGAATAGGAAGTATGTAAATGCCTAGTACAGGGCGAGTCTGTTTTCATCGATAACGTTAGTTCTACCAATCAACGCGATCAGAAAAAAATTATAAGTAGTATTCAACAGAGAAACCTACCTTTACTAATATTAGTATCAGCAGATTTACGCTGATAGGAAAGCGGTCTTATTGAAGACTTATCGGATTTCCTGAAGCTGTCTGTCATATTGCGGAATAGATTCGCCTCTGGTGGAGACTGGCTTTTTATCAAGTCTGGTCTGTCGTCTAAAAATAAAACAAAGCTTTGGATGTTATGAATAAAACAACAGTTCAAATTCACGAAGAATAAAAGCGATAGTTTTACGCATCCAGTAATAAGGCATTGTAATTTATTTATCAACCCAAAACACTTACATAATGATAATCAATTAGTGTTCAATTAGAGTATTTTAATTTAAAAACATGTTTCTGATGTCGGTTTGAATAAATAAATATAAATTGTGACATAGTGATTGTAAATTGGCTTAAATGGTATTTTTAATGAATTTTTTTATAAACAATTATTTACTCATTTTTTACTAGTAGTTCCGTGAGAACAGTAGACCTCGCCAGCCCTTATAAACCAAACCTAAAAGAAACCAACAAAAGTCAACTTTGGAAACAGAAAAAGTACCTACTAAAGTGACAAAAATTAGCACTTTAAAGCTTAATATTTCGCAAACGGATCCCTGAATCGAAAAATGTTTATCACACACCCGCGATATTTTTGAAAGACCCATCCAACGATACCCCACACCATGGATATCACGCGGAAAAAAATAATTTTCCATTTTACGTATGCAGTTCTATGAACATAATTTATTTTTTCAACTTTCTTAAGTCGATCCACTATTACTCAAAAACTAATAGAACCTACTTAGCCGTAATAGTTTTCCTTGTAACTACGTTATATATGCTACTGCCATGAATTTTTTCACATTTCCAGAAGAAACCGTTTAGCTGGCAGGGGGGGGGGACACGTGACTCTAACAAAAATTACCGCTTTAAAGCTTAATATTTCGCCAACGGATCCCTAAATCGAAAAAATGGTATTCACACACCAGCAATATTTTTGAAAGACCTATCCAACGATATCCCACACTATGGGATTCACAAGAAAAAAAAAGTTCACTCCCACTTTGCGAGTATGGTAGGTACTCTAAAAAAAATGTTTTTCAAAATTTTATTCTACTCATTTTGTAGGTTTAATTAATTTATACATATGCCAAATTTTCGTCAAAATCGGTTGAAAAATGCGACCTGTAGAGAATTACAGACAGACAGACAGACAGCCGGACAAGAGCATTTTTGGCCAGTCTCGAAACGTAGACGCTTCGCTCGCTTCGCTCGCTCGGTCAATAATTAGTATACTTTGTTAGAAATTTTATTACAAAGTATACTAATTAAATAATTTATTTATTATATTATTTTACATAGGTAATATAAAAAATTAGTAAATAATTGTTTATAAAAAAATTAATTAAAAATACCATATAAGCCAATTTACAATCACTATGTCACAATTTATATTTATTTATTCAAACCGACATCAGAAACGTGTTTTTAAATTAAAATACTCTAATTGAAACGACAGTATTTAATACTGTCGTTTTTATTTGTCGTAAGTACATACGAGTATGTTTAGGCGCTTTTACTACAGTAAATTAAGTCCACTGTTGTACGCTTATATAAGTATAGAATAGACATAGGTTTTCGTAGCGCACTTTCATTTCAACCCTCGATAACAATAACTTACCCAATGATAGAAATTCTTGAATTCTCTTAAGCGACACAAAAAGTTCAGCCGTAAACGCAAGCACCAGGGGCAAAATCAGGGTGATGTTGATTTGCGCTGCGTTCATGAACTGTTGCAGCGGGTAAATCTGCAACAGAACCATCGTATTGTTTATTATTGACTTTATTATCTATTTTGTGACAATTTGTATAATAGTAGTTAGGTACTGAAACAGTCCAAACTACCTAAAAAATATAATACTACGTAACTTGGCTCTTTAGCACGCTCTCTCTCGTTTTCGTTCGTTCCAGTTCGTTCGTCTCGAGCAGGAATTTGTATTATTTTTACCGACTTCCAAAAAGGAGGAGGTACTATGTTCGGCTGTATGTATGTTGTACCGACTGTATGCACCGACTTCAAACAGATCAGGACATAGCACATAATTATAATAATATTTTAGTTAAAATAATAGGTAACAGGCTTCTGTCTTTTGGATTAAAATAAAATAAGTTATTTTACGCTTTTTAGAGCCTTTTTGTGTTTTTGAAGTCGGTTTTATTTTTTTGTTAATTTTTAAACGATTTTATTTAGCTATTTGTTTAACAACGAATGTTATCAAGAAGTAGGTAAGCAGTACCGTAGTTAGTACAGATTAATTTTTAGGTCAGTATGGGTAGTAAGTACTTACAACGGTAGCGGACATTGCGTTCCCCATTAAAATGAATGTCAAAATGGTGATGAAGAGGGCGGTTCTTTCAGTGAATATCATGAATCCCAGGAACACTGTTCGCAAAATGGTCGCGACGCGCACTTCCTTCAACTCGTTCTTCCTTTTCTCGCCTACTACCTTTTGGAATGGTATTTCCCACGCGTACATTTTAATGACCTGCAAGACGAACACCATGGTACATACCTTGACATCACCAATAATATATGAGCCTGTCTTTAAAAACTGACTTTTAAATGGATATTTTGAGGGCATTATGGTCCTAATATATTTAAAGTATATATACCTAAATAAAATAGGTACCATTTTTTAAAAATAAATATTTTTATCTAAGCATAAAATACGAATTCCAAGGCAACTTAAGGAGTACACACAGTCAAGACAATTTTTAACTATGCAGTTATTATGTCAAAATAGTTTTACATCCGTAATTTAACATAGTTCGTAGTAACACAGTTCAATGTACATAACACGGTTAAAGGGCACCTAAATACCTATTTTTTATTATTATAACGAAGTCGTTAAATGTCAATTATTTCCAATGCAGTTAAATATTTTTTGCTCGTGTAATATAAAATACATACCTACCTATACGATTTACAATAATAATGTCCAATCTGTTAATGTGTACCTACGTTTATAAATATTATAAAATATCAAGTATTACTTTATAAACAGTGTAAATTTACTAACTTGAATCCCATTAATCACTTCACTCATTACTTTAATCCTTTCATCTGTTTTCTCGGCAACGCGGCCCCGCACTTTGCCTGTTGCTTGGCCAAGAACACCTGAAAACACGCACATATTTCGTATGTGTATCTATTCTATATACTTTTCTCATTCTCGATTGAAGTATAAACGTCTATATATGAATGCCAACCTCTTATATATTGTTCAGGGCCGTTCAAGATTTTATTACTTGAAATGTTTTTAAAATAAATAAAACAACAATATTTTTTTTAACATGCGCTATCTTAAAACAAGCAAAACTAAATGAACAATTAAATAAGGATAAAGTGAAAAAGTATTTGCAAGCCCTTGCCCGAACCCTCCTATAGTAATTTTTATTGGATGCGTTCACCAAATTTTTGTCAATAGGTATTATCGGGTTTTCAGTAACTGAGCCATTCTTAGGCGCATGTGAAGTCCACCAACCCGCACTGGGCTAGCGTGGTGGACTATAGCCCGAACGCCCTCGTTAAGAGGGTAGGCCTGAGCCCCAGCAGTGGGGACATTAATAGGCTGTTGATGATGAGCCATCCTCTTAGCGATATTTCAAACATTATAACTCGTTATTAAACTTACCTTGAATTGGCAGAGCTATGACAATTAAAGCGGCCAAACCAATGAGTGCCGCGTATCCCGCCTGGGTGTAGCCCAGGTAGCACACGGCTGCCAGCTGCAGAGGGATGATCCATACGTAGTGTAGAAACAAGAACGCCAGGTCGAATCGCTGCATGTCATTCGACAAAATGTTCACTACTTTACCAGCTGTTGTCTCTCCAAGGGCGCCGTTGTTCATTCGCATTATCTAAACAAATTGTATAGGTAAACAAAGGGATTATATAAGTACTTGTTGGTATATACAAAAAATATCTCGCTTTCTGCAGAGGATCTAACCTTTCTAAACATTAAGGAGCTCGTGGCGACCCGTAGTTTCATTCCGTATTGTTGGCAATAGAGATTGCCATGGTGGTTAAGGAATGCTGCTATCCAGTTGGCTACTATCATGCTGGCGGCGTAGTACGAAGCAGTCTCCCGGGTCATGGTCGAGCCCACGGACCAGAAACTTAGCAGTTGGGCGAATAGAAGTGGTGTTGCCGTACTTTATGTAATGAAAATATTTATGGTTATAAATATAAATTGTTAATATAAATTTGCACATTTCAATAGATTGTATATATGTTATTTATTTAAACAATTTCTTCCGCACGTAATGTACAAATATTTATCTCATTTCATGTTTTATTCCCTTACAAAATTTAGTCACAAACAAATAATACCACTTTCTGAAAGTTTACTGTGTAGGTTAGTGATATTAAACCTTTTGGTTTGTGGATAAATTTTGTAAGGGAAGAAAAAAATAATATCCTAAATGAACAATAATTAATTATTTACAAGTAAATTCATAATATATTATTGCAAATAATAACTTCTATAATTTGGGGAATATTTTGAATATTTTTTAAAATGCATACCGCAAGGCTACGTATAGTAGTTGCATGATGCCACCAGGCAAGAAAGACCATCCGAATGTTCTGATGAGCGTTCTTACAAAAGACGGATCGCGTCCAGCAGCTTTTGCTGAACTTTCTTCTGCAAGCCAGTTTCTGAAATTGATTAAAAACACTTGAAATGTCCAATTTAAATACTTTTATTATAATTTTGTGAATAATGTCGAAAGTTGAAGAACATATTTATATTGGATTGGATGTCAAAAACTTGCAAAAATAAATCGAACACGATACTTCAGGCCAGTGTGGAACTAGGTTATATAATTATGTAGTGACATTTTTACCGTTTCGAGCTCCGAACAACAATAACAAAGAAGTGGCTGAAATGTAATGAATTGATGTAGTAGGTACCTATAATTTTTAACACGATGTAGACACGACACAGGTTTCAGAAAAAAATCCATCTTATAAAAAATTATGAACACCGTATTCAATTTGGTGAATTAGTTTTTACGTGATGCCCGGAATAAACTTAATATAGACAGACAGACAAAATGACCAAAAAATTTTCTATGTCAAAGACTTAAAGGTTCCTAAGACACTTTCCCTGTATCTCCTATGGTTTCGGACTTGCCCATACTGTCCCAGTTAAAGAAAGCACTGTATATCTCCTATGTCTATGACATCGTCTTTGTACGTTATATGATTTATCTGTAAATGACGATAACTTTTTTCGCTGTTATCCGATTACAGTAAAACAAAGCCTATAAGTTGCTCAAAGCTGTGCTTAATCTACCTGTGAAAACCGCAAGAAAATCCGTTCAGTGGTTTCGGAGATTAGAGATTACAGACAGACAGACAGACAGAAAGACAGAAAGACAAAAAAAATTAAAAATGCTTTTTTGTGTTCTGTTACTCTTTATTTATCGCCCACAATCATTTTTTATTTATTTATTCAAAGTACAGACACACGATTTCTACTGATTTATTATAAGTATAGATTTTGTAATCCTAATCTTTGTTTAAGTTTGTTTTACTCGTTTTCCTGTAAATTTGGTAATGTGACAGGTAAAGTATGGTAAAGTTGTGCAGTGGTGTTGTATCGTTTATTTTATCTTCTAAAATCGTACACATCACGTTCGTTTACTTTACGGTCACTGTAAACCCTCGTAAAATATTTTAACGTTCACGTATCAGACATTGTAAAAAAAATATATAATTGCATTACTATCAGCTGTACCTGCTGTAGGTACTTTATCTACGACAAACATTGATATCAAAAATCGATACACAAACCGTAGTCAATTAGGTTATCTAGCTAAGAGGTGAGCTCATTGCTCTTACAGTGGCAGTACATAATATTGAGGTACCTACCCAATAACTGTAAAGTAAATATGTAAAGACATCTCTCAATAGGTATGTTATTTAAAAATTAATAAATGCCTATGAGTAAAATTGGCTATCCAATATTTAAGGTACTTCCCTCCAGGCGTTGATTTGTTGGCCCTGTATAACGTAAGGGTTAAGTTTAAATTGCAGGTGACATTTGATACAATAGGTATCAATGTTTGTGGTAAAAATGCAATTATCAAAGAAATATTAACTTCTAAACAAATATACCGCTATTGAAGAAAGTGGTTATTTTAATTAGTGGTTATTCATACCGAATTACGTAGTTGAATGGGCAATCATATAAGGGGTAACATAAAGAATACAACAAATAAAATAAAAGATATAGGTTTTATGTGCAAATCAACGCGTTGTTGAATGTTTCTATCCCTTAGAGTGTAAAAAAACCTGACCGGGTTTTATTAATATTGTCTGCAGAATGTGACGCGACCTGTTTGGGTGTCGTCGCTGTAGGCTATTACTACGTATATATATGTATAGGTATGAGTGATTTCTCGTAATACAGTAGACGAAATCCGACTCCGACGTTTTTAACCTTTTACCCGTAGTCAATTTGATTATTAATAATCACGAACTAGCTTGAGAGGATCATAAAATATTCTACTTAAAGTCTTAAAGTACAAATAATAAAAGTCTAATTAAGAACGGAACTTACTGTTCTAATTTATCCCCAGAAGATTTTGAATAATACATTTTCTTTGGGGGAACTAAGTCATACTCTTCTAAATCTCGTTTGAAGCCATTGTAGAAAATAGGAAACATCCAACAAAATAGGAACCGTGAAAAGAATCCGGGCACTTCCTTTTGTAGAGGCGCGTCTTTCGTCCTCTTGCTTTCACTTTCACTCTTAGCATTAGTCTTTTTAGATGTCATTTTGCACTTATTTCAATTATAACTTAAGTTAAAAAACTAAGTGTATTGACTTATTTGATCAGTGTTAAGATACTAATGCCATGCCGTACACAATTTTATTACTGATAATGGAGTGCGTCCCTGCGCGCACAAGCCAAGTCACTTTCAGACTAATTTTACATCAGCGGCTCACCGCATCGCCCCGCATTTTATTGTAATGACATTTAATATAGTAGTCGTATTATAAATGTCGCAGGCATTTACTACAACCTAGTTTATGTATATAAAGTCTAGCTAGACACAAACTTTTATACTGACAAGTACGTACTATTTATGTTTCTTGACTTAAATTCAAATTTTATTATTACACATACTTGCACACTTAGCTAAACTAACATGACAGAATAATACAATTCATCATATTTCGGTACATGTATGTAGATATTAAACTAGTATTTCCTGCTACTTCGTCCGCATTAAAAAGGTGTCCTATGATATTCCTAAAGCTATTTATTACTGTACCAAGTTTCGTCAAAATCCGGTTAGTGGATATTTTTATTATTTGAACAATTAAATACACTAACTATAATATTAGCTTCATGGTTGGATTTTTGTTCGTGTATTCGGCATTTAATTTATTAGGTAAATAATATTTACAGACTACTTACTAATTTTTAATTTTTACACAATGGGCATTTTAATACAGCAATTTTCTTTAGTCGTCGTATCAAGATTATTATTTGAAACGGTCAACCATACACAAAAATCTAAAATAAATAGCAATATAAAAAGAAATCTATTAAAATATTTTTGTTAGATTTTGCGTAATAATTTTGACATAAATTTTTTTAACAATTTTTTTCTGACAATGTGTAAGTAAGTAGTATTGTATAATATTACTTAGGTAGTAGCCCTACCAGATGCAGACGCGTTATCAAAAACGTTAATCAGATAATATCGTTAATATTATGTCTTAAAATAATGCTGACGTTAGTTAGTACCCGAACTTATTTACAAAATGTATTGCAAAAGACTGTGAAATATACGTGTAATCTTTGTAAAGATTAGGCAAGTCTCTGTAGGTACTTATTGTTATCACTGAAACGGCAAATAATTAATAACACTAGTTTTATATCATCCCGTGCTCATAATACAGATGCTAACTAACACAATGTTATGTAATATATAATATTATTTATTATAGCGCTTTATAAAAGTAGGTAATTATTCTTAAAATTCATGAATACATCTCTGTAAATGAATATATCTCTATAAATTAGGTACCTAGTTGTATAAAATTATGTACATAACCAAAAAAATACTGTAACTCAATTACTATTATATTTAGGTACATCTCTCAATGTATAACATATATTGTCTTTATCAACAATTAAGAAACTTAATCCTAAAATACCTACTACGTCCTGAAACTATTTAAGCGCACGATATTTGTAAATCGCAAAACTGTTATCAGGATCACGTATTGAGATTATGTTATCACAAACCTACCTAATCGGTTAATAAACAAATAACAGGCACTAGGAATACACCAAATTACCAAGATAGAGTTGGACGTGGTAAGATGAAAGTAAATTATTATTTCGCATTGTTAAAAAAACTGTTAACTATATACGAAATATTTTGTGTGATAGTATAAAAACTCACTAACTTTAATAGTTAGCTAGTTATTATTTTAAAAATATGGCTTTAATCTAGTTCAATCGCTCCATATCACTTAACATCTTTATTTTATTAATTAACAACCTTATTATTAATTAACCTGATATGACTTTAAAGTCCTGATTAATGAGTTCGGACTGGATAATATGCTAATGATCATACCGTGTGGGACATACTTAAGACACAACCCTCACTTTCCTGAAAATATCAGATTGTGTTGCATTTGTTCTTTTTTTTTACAGAGGAACTACTCGTGAATATGTTATTATTTTTAAACATTTTCGAGTTACAGTTTCGTTCAAAGTTTATGATAATAATTTAATGTAACATTTCTGCTCTAAACAGCTGATGGGGGTCAATGACACTGTAAATACTGTATGTAGGTAAGGATTTCAAAAACTATCAAAAATTTAATAAAAATTAAATATTAAAATGTATAAAATGAAATTAAACTAAAAATGAAATATAAAAAATGAAACCATTGAAAAAGATACAGCTTTCGGGTAAGTGGGTCGTTCTGTCCCACTCTATCTATTTAAGCAAGTAATCTAGTTCTATAAACCAAATGTTCTGAACCTGTATTCGGTTACTCTACAGAATATGCCGAATAATCGGATCTTAATGAATGACAAATAAAAAACCGGACAAGTGCAAGTAGGACTCTGAGGGTTCCGTACAAACTTAATTAAAGAAATAAATAGAAAATCGTTAACAAAATTGGTAGTTACATCACATGGCACTCACTTAAATGGATAACTTGCTCAACCGCAAAGTTAAGTTTGTTGGTAAGAAATAAAAGATTTTTTTGTGATGTAACTATTTCGGATTTTTTCCTTTACTTGTGCTATAAGACCTTGCTTCTTGCCAAATTTCAAGATTCTAGGTCAAGCGGGTTACCCCATAGGTTTTGATGACCAAAATACTAAAAAAATGCGGCAAAATCGGCCATATCATCTGACTGCGTTGACTTAGAAGTTTAATTTTTTCACAGCTCTAAGAGACTGCAGACCTCAGTATTTGATATTAATTTCAACTTGATACCTCCACGCGTTCCTGAGAAAAAGGGTCTTGTAAGACGGGCAGACAGACAGACAGACAGAGAAATACGGCACAGCCATATCTTCTGTCTGCGTTAACTTAGAAGTTTGATTTTTCACAGCTCCAATTAAGGGACTGCAGAACGCAGTAACTGAGAAAAATGGTCTTGACAGACAGACAGACAGACGGACAACGAAGTGATCCTATAAGGGTTTCTTTTTTCCTTTAAAGGTACGGAACCCTAAAAATAAACTGCAGAAATATTATTCCGTACATTGACCCATCCATTGTAAAAGTATTGCGCCGTCATAATGACAAGAATAAGATAATGTACGTAAAGTAGGTGGTTACAGTAGGTGCTTATTTTGATAATTATTTAATAACGCTATTGAAGTCCAACATCAAAGAACGTTTGCGGATAATCTTCATCAACAAAATTGTAGTTACTGTTACTTTAATTTACACGACCTTCTTTCTTTCGGAAAATACGTCTGTAAATTAAAGTACTTACTTGTATTGTCTGGTTATCTAGGCCTTATCTGTGATAGTTTACATTCAGACTATAATGGAAATATTAGTTAATGTATTTTGATATTTTTGTGAAAATTATTTCATTTCATTTATTTTTATCATTTACTGCTGTGATACGCTGAAGGACCTATACCAAAGTCTCTTTTTATTTTCCCTTTTAATACAAATCACAAATGTGTTGTAGTAGCGATGCGAGTCTATGATTGTAGATCACAGACTAAATATAATACGTACGTACGTACTTATAAAATATTTATTGACGTATTTTCAAACAATTGTTAAAACAATATATAGAGAAACGCAAGTTTCTGCTCTACCCCTACTAACAAGATCTTAGAGCCTGCAGTAAAACCAATCCCCCCATGGAGTTGTCGGCCTTATCTGAACCATATTCAAATGCATGATGCCTTATTCATTGTTTCATTCCGACCAGAAAGAAAACATCTGCAACTTTACTGCACCACTTTATGCTAAAATTGTTACGTAACCGGCACATTTATTAAACTAACGCAATTTGCGGCAGGTATATTAAATACTAACATTATGCTAGTACGCTATGATCCAACCAGCTGACCTACTGAGGACTGAGGTATGCTAAGGAGAAAAGAAATTAGTATGTAGTCCAAGGTCTCGAGTCAATAATAAATGATGGTGGGCTTCGCCCGGTGATGGTGTTCGGACGGTGGCGGGCGGCGCGGCGGTGGGTCGGAGGTTGGCGGCGCGGCGCGGCGCGGGCGGTGCGGCGGCGGCGGCGCGGCGCGGCGAGTGCGGCTCGCGAGCGCCCCGCGGCGGAGCCCGCGCCCTGCGCCGCAGTATGACGCGGTCCGCGCCCCCACCGCCCGCCCTAGCACCACAATCACGGCATACTAACAATACAACAATATGACTCCCAAAACCGTATTCTTCATGGTGCCTTTTAACAACGCTAAACAATTAATCATTAAGTAGTAGGTAAAATTTTAAATAAGTAAAGTTTGTGTCAAATAAAAGTGATATAATGTTATCTATGAGTGCAATTTAACTGTTTATGTATTGCATAGCATCTGTAAGTTCTTAAGAAAATAAGCAATTTGTGTTCGCTTAAAAGTTTAAATCATACATAATCTAACACCATCATACTTTAGTCTGAAGAACAAAGAAATATGTTTACAAAGAAAATTATATTAATAACAGTAATAATTATAACAAGTGTAGGTACTTGTAAATTACCTCTTAGGTGAAAATTTTACAATGATTATGAACTATGTCTTATTGTGAGAACACAGTAAGAATAATTTAATTTCGTGTACTGTTAACCGACGATGATATTTAAACAGTTCCCGTCTTATAATCCTTTACTAAATAATAAGAAACATTAATAATAATTAATAAGTAAGTATTAGATTTTCTCAAAAATGTCAACCGTAGCATCCATCTGCACTGCTCAAACACCTACAAAGGTTTAATATTATGAGATTAAAAAGTAGTCAATCAACTTGAAACGTCAAATCATTATTATTGAGCGATATTCGTAGCCAACTCGTCATTAATTCATCATTGTGATATTTGATAAGCGGGAGTGACTGTATAATTGTTTTATTATAGCTATGACGCGATGGTATAGTTATTATCGACATTAAATTCCAATATCACAAACTGGTTATCAACACGTGTTTTAGAAACCGGTTATCTGTTAACGTTACGTCACCATCGACGTTGAGAAACTAATACTTCAATATATTATACAAGCAATATCCCGCGGCTTCGCCCGCGTTTTATAAGTTATGTCTGACTTTTTTCCTTGCTGGGCTTCTAAGAGTCGTAGCTTGATGTTAAATAGTCTTTATTCTTCCTTAAGAATTGGGATTTCAAATGCAAAAAGAATTTTTCAAATCCGACTGATAGTTCCATTTAACTAGTGCGTTTAAATTAGTGCGTTTAAACAAGCAAGCAAAAAACAAACTCTTCAACTTTATTAAATTAGTATATAGTTAATTATAATTAATACTCTGTTGCCCGCGGCTTTGCCCGCCTGGAATAGGTTTTCCCGCGGGAACTGTTTACCGCGGTAAAAATTAGTCTATTAAGTTATTACAGGATATAAGCTGTCACTGTATCACGTTTCATCACAATTCGTTCAGCCGTTACAGCGTGAAAGAGTAACAAACATCCAAAATCACAAACATCCTTACAAACTTTCGCCTTTTTTAAATATTACCTACTAGGATCATAAAAGAAGATGTGGCCAATGTGGCCATATTTTTAAACAAATTAACAAAATCTGTAAAACTGTTTGTTTCTGAATAATTAAAATTAAAATCTGCTAACACCATTACAACAATGGAGCTTTTAGATTTTAGCGTCGGCAGTTATAGGTACTTACTCGTATTGTAGTTATAGGTACTTACTCGTATTGTACTCGCATTATGTATCATTATCATCCTTTGTCACGCAATTTCATATTTTTTCTTTTAATTTCTACCAGTCGTAGACTTAATTGTAAATAAAAATAATTAAAACTTTAGTAAAACTAAATATAGTCAATGAAAAACTTATTAAATGCAAAGTGTTCAGCAATAAACATTACATGAAGACATTTAGTGTAATAAATACAATTAAAGTGAACCCAACGATCAGTTGTGGTCATGGAAAACGGTGCCTTAAAATATGGGAGCAACAACAACAATAATGACATTGTCGAAGAGAAAGTGGTAAGTAAGAATTCGTTACACAGGTAGACCGCACCTCAGTGGAAATAAAACCAGTATAAACTGGTCTGTCATAGTATTGAAACTCTAATAGGCTAGGCCAGCTCAAGGTCAAAGTGTTTCCACTGACGTGCGGTGCACTGTACCTACTACCTAGTTAATCTTCAAGTTTCATAGAAGAACTATTGTATAGTGTACGGCAAGACAGGCGAGACCTCCTATACCGAGAGGTACTTCAAGATCGGGCCATGACACTGTTTTATTTTGCATTTATAATGGTGTCGAATTGAATAGTCCCTCGTGCTCTTTTTTTTTATCTCCAAAAATAAGAAAGATATGGCATCATGGCTCAAATTATCTGACGTCAAATTAGTTTAGTCCTGTCAGACAGAGGGAATTTTAATCAGTGTTTTAAATTGGAATCACTGCAATTAATCTGAGCTGCAATAGAAACAGCGTTTATTAAGTACTTATTAAAGTTCGCTGAATAGAAACCTTTTTCTTGTGTAGACGGACTAAACTAATTTCACAGTCCTAAAATTCATGCCATCTCTTTCTCATTTAAAAACCGGACCAGTGCGAGTAGAACTCGCGCCCTGAGGGTTCCATACACTCTTAATTTTTAAAAAGTTCGAAAGTCTAAATAGTACATAACACAAGTACTAACTTACATGGATGATTTATTATTTGTGCGCAAAATTAAGTTAGCTGTTAATAGCAAAATTACTATTTTTGTGATGTTACTACAAATTTCCTGTTATCAGATATTTTCCACTACTTGTGATATAAGACATTGCTTCTTGCCAAATTTCAAGATTCTAGTTCAACCGGAAGTACCACATAAGGTTTTCATTACCAAAATACTCAAAAATGAGGCAAAAACGGCCATATCTTTTTACTGCGTTGACTTCGAAGTTTGATTTTTTCACAGCTCTGAGGGATTGCAGACAGAGTATTTGATATTATTATCAACTTGATACCTCTACGTGTTCCTGAGAAAAAGGGTATTGACAGACAGATAGACGGATAACGAAGTGATCCTATAAGGAGGAACCCTTTCTTCCTTTTGAGGTACGGAACCCTAAAAAGAGTACAAGAGACTAAAATTTAGTTTAGGTGTTCGAATCGACACGAGTATAATTATAGTGCTTTTCTTAAAAATGCAAGGAAAAAAATGTTTACATTAAAGTTATATTGCTCATATTAAGGAAATTATTAAACGAAAATGTTAGCGATTCTCCAGGCACCTATAAGTTCGTTTGTTGTATTTCAGAGATTGTCTGTCGGCTGGGAATTTGGTAGTTGGCCAGTGGTAGATAGCTGTGGACTTGGAGATTATAATAGATTAAAGTTTTAAGAAAAAAACTATATGCCTCGGCGGAAACGACAATTGCCTGTCTCGTGTGATTGCAATCCTCGCCTGCGGCTCGGCCTGAGGCTCGGGTTGCTCGTCCTGCAATTGCCATTTCCAATATAGTGTTTTTCTCAAACAAACAAATTACTCTCTCACTTACAACAGGAGCAACTGTCTGTGTGTTTGCGTAAATATGTAAGGCTACTCGTATCAGAAGCGAGCGTAGCGATCGCCGACAGTCAGAAAAGTGTATGTGAGAGTTCCAATAGTTAGTATTCTTTGCTAGTGGTGAGGTGACTTATAAAGGGTATAAATCTCCCATTATTTTGGAACAACCCGCGGTCTTCTTTTAGGCCATTGATTAGAGTTGGGATTTCGATTCTTGGCCGGGCAAATTATTTGTTTCGGATCAGGGTTTGTTTCGTACATTTTATCCCCTGACATGGGTCAGAGACATTTTTAATACGGTGTTTGCTCTTCTTTTGAGAATTCCATATGTTTTATCAACACGGGAATACACGTAGGAGAACTGAGCTTAAGGAGGTGGGAAAGGTTTAATGCATATATGTACTCGTATACAGCACATAAGTAGTTCCTTTTACTTAGATTTATGATACGACTGTAAAAACGATGATAACCAGATGACGACGAATTTCTTGCCTTTAATAATTATCCGAAAGCGATAGTATAGAGGCAAGGAATTCGTCCTCATTATAAAGCTCTAATCCACAATCGTATAAAAGTACAGTTTCTCTCTTTTTGATTGGCGTGGTACCATACCACCACCACCACTCTACTTTGTCAAACATTTCAGAAAAGAAAAATAATTAGAAATTGAAGATTTTAATAATAACCAACAAAATAGTCTAGTCACATCTACATGTGACTTCATACGTGACGTAGGCACAAAAAAACGGACAAGTGCAAGTAGGACACGAGAGGGGTTCTGTACAAAAAATGTAAGGTGGATTGAAGGACAAACTTAACTTTGCAGTGGAAAGAAATGTTCTCGCATACATCGGTGCATATCACGGTCGATGCTCCAACTGCAAAATGTAGGTGCAATTTTTTAAAATGTAATTTCTGCAAATTAACGATTTTTGGACTTTTACTTTACTTGTGCAATGAGACCTTGCTTTTTTGCCTTTCATTCTAGGTCAACTGGAAGTACCATGTAGGTTTTCATGAGTGAGTTTGCGAGTATCAAAATATGGCTGTATATTTTGATTTAGTCGACTTAGACGATTATAGTACATTGTTAACCTAGGTGTGAAAGTAACTTATTTAAGTCCCGAGACGGGGTTTGGCGCCAGACGCGTAGCGAGGGCGCCAATAGTTCGAGGGACCTCTAAATAAGTCTTGAACCCGAGGGAAACACTGTGCTTTTCATTAAGAATACACTGAAAGTAAAAACAAATACATAAAATGAGCGTTAATACAAATCTCTGCTATACGGAAGTATAAACAAAACTCTACAACTCGAAAAAACAAATGAAGATCGGATTGCCGCTTTCCCGTCTACTTTATTTTTTTTCTGTGGCCGGCCAGCTATTCTGCCATTATTTTTCATTTCCATCATTGAAAAAATGGTAAATATTTTGCCCAAATCTATGTTATTTTAAAGAAATAGTTGACAGTAATAATTATAATAAAGTCATTAAAAATATATATTCTTGAATTATTACATGACTTTATGTTATTTCAATTTTACATCGCGCTGTAATTGAGTGGCTGTATAAACAGTTGGAACATGGTCCAATAGAAATGTCAAAATAGTACTAGTTTCTTTTTATATAATTTGACAGCTGTCAGTTGAAAGCGATTCTCCCTAGGGCTGAGATGTATTACTTTCAACCCGCTCCTCAGGCAACTTCAGACCTACTTTCAGAGTATGAGTAATGAAAATTTTTTTACACCTCCAAGGATCGTAGACTTTATAGTATATTTGATATTTATTTCAACCACCTCTGCCCCTTCCTGAGATAAAAGTCTTGACAGACTGGTGGACGGACAGACAACAAAGTGATATATAGAAGTGATCCTATTAGGGTTCCGGTTTTTCCTTTTGATGTTCAGAACCCTAAAAAGAGGCTAACCACCATTAAGACGGCGCGGCGGCGGCGGCGGCGCGGCGGCGGGGCGGCGCGCGCTGAGGGCTGGTGAACCGGCTGCGATTAGCACGCGATAGTTCAAGGACATACTTCAAATACCTCGCCTAGATAAACTCATTGCGCAACTCCCTATAGACCTTGATTTTAAAACCGATACTTTGTTATTAAAAATAATAAATAAATTCTAAAGGAAAAATACAAATCAAAACTGTTATTGAGTTAACAATATTCTAATACGAGTACCTATTGGTAGGGATAAATGATTTCATCTTCACTCAGTTCAGAACCTAGACAATCTTTATTTTCTTTATCCATATTATGACCAATTTTAAATAAACTGCACAAAGTTGATAAATACACAAAGATACACGGTGGAAATTTAGGCAGTGGTTGGAGGGAAAGTACCTACGTAGTATAAATATTGGTGATAGCCAATTTTACTGAAATGAAACATTTTCTCTATTTTTTAAAATAAAAAGAAAAATCAACCTGTCTGAGCCGGAATTTACATCGGACAAATGTGAAAATAAAACACCTGTGATATTTTTTATGATGCCGATCGAAAATAGGAGGAGATTTTATAATCGCTACAATATTATTAAAACATTAAATTTCGTGGTCTTCCTTTGCTACTTTTGATCAGCTTGACAGGTTTCAAGAAAAAACCCAGCCCCCAGTAACCCCCCAGGTGACACGACGTCGATACGCCCCTATACTAGTCATCCGTAGCTGTTTCGTAGCAGAACTGCTACGCTAGTGCTACGAGATGGCTACGAAGATTTTGTTTACCATTAGCCATTATTATTAAAAATTCTGGAAGAAATACTGACTTTATGATTAAAACCCTCTCATTTTTTAGGGTGCCGAACCTCAAAAGAGGAAAAAAGGAACCCTTATAGGATCACTCGGTTGTCCGTCTGTCTGTCCGTCTGTCCTTCTGTCCGTCTGTCAAGACCATTTTTCTCAGGAATGCGTGGAGGTATCAAGTTGAAATTAATATCAAATACTCAGGTCTGCAGTCCCTTGGTGTCGTGAAGAAATCAGACTTCTAAGTCATCGCAGTTAAAAGATATTGCTGATTTCGCCGCATTTTTGAGTATCTTGGTAACCAAACCTATGGGGTACTTCCCGTTCACCTAGAATCTTGAAATTTGACAAGAAGCAAGGTCTTATAGCACAAATAAAGGAAAAAGTCTAGAAATTTCATCATTACAAATCTATATTAAATAATTTCGTAAGATTTTACAAATTATACTAAAGGTCTATCTAAGTATGGAAATAAAACCACATAAAATAAAATGAATAACATTTGACCATTAACATAGACACGTGATTTATTATTTGACATGATAGGACTTGTAAATTTTTTTTTCGTTCAGTTTATTTATTACTTACGGGAAAGACAAAGGAATCTTAGTTCATACAGCCAAGTCTGAGGTTATGAAAATTGATATGGGAGCTCGTCAATTGTTCTTTTAATAACGATTTTCGAATTATTTCTTTAATCAAGTTTGTACGGAACCCTCAGGGCGCGAGTCAATCCTACTCACACTTGTCCGGTTTTTTTTATACTTATATAGTCGGATTCCGAAGTAAACTGACAGGAATGTTAAATTCAGTTTGTAAAAATTGATGTTGCCATGTTTATAAATATTACAAAAAAATTATGACCCGAATTGATTGATGAAGGCAATCTAAAACAATTCGTTGCTTTTGCAAATGAGTAAACTCAAATTTGACAAATTATAACTTAAATCTCGGGTTATGGTCGTATCGTATAAAAAGCAATTTGCCTAAAATCAATGTCTAAATTGTAGCATGAGCAGCGCCTAACGTCAGTGTCCGTCTCACAGCAAACTAAAACCGTTTTATACTACCGCCTTATACTAACTAGCCTCTCTCGGAGCTTTAACCGCAAAGTCATGTCATATCGTGGTGGTATTATTGTAAGCTCGACATGGCGACAGGCAACAGCACGCGTTTCAGCTAAAAGGTTCGGCGAGTGGAAGGGGTTGTGCGAGGTCACGCCTCTGGTCGGGAGGCTCCGTCGCTGCTCGGGGTCCTGCGGCGACGACGGGCGGCGGCGGGCGGTGGAGCGGCGGCGGCGCGGCGGCGGCGGCGGCGCGACGCGCGCACAGCGACCTCTTGCGTGCGCCTTCACAGTCATCCATCGAGTTTACGACGGCCACTGTGCGGGCTCCGCAGCTCGCCTCCTTCACTGCCATTGAATTGTTATCTAAATACCGTTCCTGAGCCCTCGCTTTCAGAGAACGCCGCCGCGATTTATACCTAGAACGCATTTAGCAATATATTTTTATAACGCCACGACCGCGTATCGTATAAAATGTGAGAATATACAAAACATGAGTTCAGCGTTGATCGATCGACTGCATAAAAAATAGAAACTGTTATTATCGTTTTGTAGTCATTCTTTGCAGATTTCGTTGCGCTACGGTGCGATGGGGCATTGAACTTCCTTTTGCGTATTTAATTAATAAAAAGTGGACGTTTGTCGCTTGTGTGAATTGTCTAAGTAAAGCTTATTGCTAGAGTGTGATGCCGTCCTGTGCTTAGTCCATTCAGTGATCAGTGCGTCAATTGTTGAAAGGTGTTTTGTCGTTCTTTGGTTGCGGGCTTTAGCAATTTGTATTTATTTTTTATTATTTACCGCTTTAAGTTGTTAAGCTCTTGTGGAAAACGCGATCCATGCTTGGAGTTATGACTACCATGGTATGGTTTTCTTTGTCTAAGTAAACTTTTTGCTCTTGTAAGTAATCGAAGGTAGTTTGTTGATGTCATCACATCACATCTGAATGATGCATTTTAGTTTAGAGTCATTGTATCCGCGATTTCTAACACCTATCATCAAAAGACGGATCATTCATTTTTATGCATCTATATTATTCATCATGACAAAACGACCCTACCATACCTTGATCATTACTTTAGGGGTTTAGCCTTTTAATCTTACATATAGTCGTATCACAATTTATCAACATTATGTATTATTATATTATATTGTAAATCTAGGTGCCATTAGCATTACAAAAAAAAATACGATGCTTGAAATCATACACATTATAATACTCATATACATACCTACATAATATATAGTACGTATTTAGATTATAACGACTAAAGCTACACAAAGCATGCAGCCACTCCCTTCGCTGGGCTTGCTGGAAGAATGCCCAGAGGAATGTGCCGGGCTGTCTGACCGAGCTGTACGCATCATATATTAATCTGTACTGTACTTTGGCACGACTCCACATCTATTCATTTTTGTGTATATGTACTTATAATATAATGTTAGTGTTTTATTAAATTTATATATTACTTAGTGTGTTATTATGAACAAAGCCTATTATTCACTTTATTTAGTATGAATAATAACTTTAATTTGTTTATTTTATAAAAAAAATAGGTACCAAATACAAATATATGACGTTATATTTACCACCTCAATACACTTACCTACTTACTTATCCATAAAATAATGTTTCATTTGAACTTTCAAAGAAGCCTAAATCCCCCCAGACCCGTTTGATCCTATTTCCGGAATGTCCACTCTATCCCTTACGTCTATTTCCCGGTAATTCATTTTCTGCACTTGTTTTGAAAACTTACGAAACATAATATGTATAGCTTCCGGTCATGTGCGTTTGGTGTTTTGGTCCAGCTGGTTAAAAATTCTATCACCAGCGGTACCTTCTCAGGACGTGTCTAGATTTACCTCTCTCATTTATTAACTAGCCAATCTGAAATATTTATAGGTAGATTATGCTACTTTTGTCTTGGTACTTTTCGTCTCTGAATTTCAATGCATATTAAAGGAAATTTAGTTTTTAAGCACTACAACTGATATTACGGTTACACAAGTGTGTCCTTCTTTTGAGAGGGACGATGTTTAAAGTATGAAAACTAGAATATCCATATTTTATATTACTATAAGAATAGTAGATAGTCCAATAATATAACCAAGTTATTTGTTTGGTGGAGCTCCAAAACATCATTTAGTTTGTTTTGCTTACAAACTTCCCCTCCCCTTCTTGATTCAATCCGACTTGAAATAACATTATTCATGAGAGACCGTTTTACGTCTACGTACCTCAAAAATATTTTGTACTCTTTGAACTATGCTTCGGTCAAAACAAACAATATTAGTATGCTCCTGCAACATTGGCATATTGTATTGAATTGGTACTAACTGTTGAGATAGCGTAATCAAACAGCATTATATGGTCGGAGATAATGTAATAGATCGTTTGTAAATAAATTACTGTTTTGAGTTAACAATGCCATTCAAATCAATATCTAGAGTTGATTTGAATACCATTCTTAACTCAAAACCGCAATTTATTTACAAACGAAATATTGCATTATTAACTCCCATGATATCGATGTATATTTATGGACTTATTAATTCTTAATGTTACGTTTTGATCGTAAATCCTTAGGTTTCAGTCTAAAAGTCATGCTTTTCACGAAACATTCAAAATCGTTACTCATACCTATATTTCTTTTTAACATGAACGTTTCATTTTGAACAGGCACATAAAACGTTGAAAGGCTCCAACCACCCATTGACATTCTGTGTGAATGGGGCTCGGCCTCGTTCTTTGCTTCAAGACACTCGCAGCTTTATGCCTATTGCTAGCACAGTACAACGAGCTATCTGTCTATGGACTGCTATACGCAAATATATTGTTGCCTCGGCTATCGTGTGCGTTGGCGTGTCAATTCTGTGTGAATCTTGACAATCGTATATCTCTAATTCATGAGAATTTATTTTAAAATTATTCCACAGTAACAAATCGACTTAGAGTTATACTTATAGGACTTTTATTCCAACCAAATTTTATAAATCACACTCGATCTAAATATTTCGATATCAAAGAAGGATTCAGAAACCGAAGCGGACTTAATCGTTCATCTATGCAAAACACGGCAATCGCTCTGCTCGATTCGGTGACGGCTTTCGAGAGAGCCGTGCTGGAATGTGACCAGTGGGAGGCGGCGTCGGGGAGCGGCGGCGGGTCCCGGTGAGAGAGCTGGCGCGGGCGCAGCGACGGCGGCATGGGGGAGCGGGGGCCGGCCGACGTGCCGCTGCTAGTGACGCCGCCGCGCGGCGCGGCCGGCGGCGGCGCGCTCACCACCTCGCGGCGCGCCGCCTCCGCGCGCGGCTCGCGCGACGACCTGCCGCCCCCCGCCTGGCGCTCCTCGGTTCGCGTGCGGGACACCAGCTTCCGCGGCTCCCGCAAAAGCGTGGTACGCCTCGAACCCCCCTGTAATGGCCTCAACGGGCTGCCCGCCATCGGCAAGGAGGTAATTCATGTACTCTTTGGCTGATTGTACCCACGAAAGAAATGTACAAACCATTCAATGAAATACCTTTTCCGATAAACAATCCAAATGCAATGTAGATTCAACAGGAACTTATTATTTATAATACTTGCAAGTGCATGTATTATAAATAAGAGAAATAGTTATTCCACTGATTCCACTGAATTACCTTTCAGTGATTGATACAATAAGAGTTGCGTCACAAGTTGCGTCTTCTTAATCCTTCAGTTTATTTTTAGTCGTTATACATTATGACATAATACCTTACTCCGTGCTTAATACCATAGACGGTTGGTATATAGTATAAACGCATTTATGAAAGTCTTAAACTACTAATGACTCATATTTAAAAATAAATTGTATAATTTAAATTAATACTTTAAACCTTATATTAGGTAAGTATTCCTACGCTTTGGTCAATTCATAAGAACAATAGGTAGTTAACAATAGCACTCGTAACTGTCTGTCTCAGTAGTTCGCAGTTATTTGTCTGAGCCTCCTTTAGTCTCAATAAGGTTCCTTTGTACACCCGAACTGCTGAGACTGAGGGTGGGTTGTCAAGTAGTTCGATCAGGGATGTCGGGCTAAGTATCGAAACGATAACTTTTATTAGAGCTGATATATTGGGTTAAATATTTTCAAATAGGAAGAAACAGGATGTAGAGCGGGATAACTTTATAATATCCATAGACTAATGAAGTCTATGTAGTTCGGTACCAGACAAATTAACCGAGCTGCTGAGACTAGTCTTAGACATATTAATTTTTAGCATTAAACACATGATGCCCTTAGTTTTGAACTAACTCTTATATTTAATTAGGTATAGTATCATGTGGTAGGGAATCCCTCAAGATTAAGTTCTCCTTTTGCTAACTATAGTGTGTTCGATAACAACGTAGCATTGTGTAATGGAAATACAAAGTAATATTAGTTGTTGGTAAGAGAAGAGCCCAATTTTACTAACTTTAACGGCCAATACAAAAGACTTCAACGCGCCTCTTCAAAACAAATGACAAAGCGCAATACATAAAGCCTTGTGTTTGTTTTTCTTTTGTTCGAATTTAATCGAATGGAGTTATAGTTGCGTTATAATGTAACGCAAGTTTTTGTTATTCATCAACCAATCGAAGCCCACTAATGGGCAAAGGTCTGCTCCTAAGATACAAAACCGATCAAGTTGGAGGGAAGGTGATTGATTTTTACTTAATACCAAAATTTTAAGATTTTAAAATTAATGTTAATTTCCCATAGTTTCAGAAAGCAAATGAAAATACGACGTCATTGTCCTCAGGTACTATCTCTGGGCGCGACTGTCGGCCACAAGGGAACCACGCAGCCGTCACACCCCTGCACTATCCTCCACCATTCTCCTTATAAGGTAACTAATATAGTATTCATTGAAAGCCCATACATCATGTGTGAAATAGTTCACTAATTATGTAAAATATACGAACAATGTTTGTCGCAATGGCCTCGTTTGGAATCGACACGCGAAAGCGCATAATGTGGCCACACGCTACTGTTTTACTAGTAGCGATTAAAATATTCACAGAACTAAAATCTATTTCTGTGTTTGTTTTCCCTCTAGCTATTACTACGTTATAAATAATTGAAGAAGTTCGTTTCACGATCTAAATTAATGCAAATCCACACATTTTTAATACGAACTAAAAGAAAAGAACTTTACCTACTTTGGTTATTCAAGTTATTTAAAGAGCAGTAGGTACAAATAATTTTCCTCGTACAGACTCGTACAAACAACATAATAATTTTCTAATAAAGTATAGCTTTGCTGTGTCGATTTTGACATGTGTCGTATTTCAGGCCGCTTGGGATTGGTTGATTCTAATTCTGGTCATCTACACCGCGATATTCACACCGTACGTAGCTGCCTTCCAACTCAACGAGCCCACCTTCGACAAGCGGTCGCGCAGCTTCGGCGAGGACCCCATTATTGTAATTGATATGATAGGTAACCTTCCTTTGACTATCTGCTGATCTATAATTTAAATTGTATAATGCAATTAGTATCCGAAAATGATTATATATAAAAATATTATTTTCCAGTGGATGTGACGTTCATAATAGACATCCTGATCAACTTCCGTACGACATACGTGAACATAGCGGACGAAGTGGAGTCCGACCCCGCGAAGATCGCCATGCACTACCTGCGCGGCTGGTTCGTCATCGACCTCGTCGCCGCCATACCCTTCGACCTGCTACTCTTCGGCACCGACACCGACGAAGTGAGCTCTATTCCCTCCTATTACACACTATATTTTGTTTTATATCACACACGACACACATGGTGTTAGTTATACAAAAATAAATGCCTCTTTAGAATACAAAACCAGACGATCAATTGTCCGAAATGGAATTATGCCTCGGTACTCCGAACTTAAAATAACATAAATAGAGTGATACAATAAGTCTTCAAATAGTAGGGTTTAACGAGTATGTAGGTCACTGATAAGCATAGAAGCGAAGTAGGTCAGTCCAAATGTGTGTGCCTATAGCCTTTGTTCGGGAGAACATCCGTGAGGGTACATACACAAATAAAATCAGCATCACTTTCGGACAAATGAAGTTCTGGATATTATCTATAGTCTATCACATAAGTGCCTAGTAGTGGAATGCAGTTAGCTACTGCAACTGTCACCATCGAATAGGTTGTTATACCACTATTGATTTTGTGCCAGTCATGTTATAGGTTTATTTTATTGCAAATCGAATTGGCTATTTACATATTATATGGTTTCTTTCAATTTTTATCAAAAATTATAAACGACCAACATAATGGCATCTTATCACTCACCGTTTTATTTATTTTTTTGGTTTTCTTATTATTTAACAAGACAAATATTTTAAATACTTCGTTTGATAGTTGGTACCTATTCTAGTTGTTTCTTTGTTTTACTTTTATTAGACCATGGAATGAGAACAACCCGAAGGTGGGTGCGTATTGAACTTGTAATACTATTTCTTGTTACAGCAGGGGCTGGAAAGTGATGAGGTATACCATCTTTGTGAACTACTTTTTGTTGCTGCCACTTAAATTTCTTAAATTTTTAGTTGACATATTTTTATTCATTAATTTCCACTAGCCATTTTCAAACCACTAAGCGAATGCGTTAATGGAAGATAAGGACGCTTCCCATGAGCAAAATATTGTAAACGTTTTCAAATTTCCCACACCGCGCCGAACATACGAGGCTCACGCGCTGCATCACGAGCTTAGCCGCCGATACAAGCAAGCAAGGTATAACACACAATGGGTATCTCTCTTGTAACCTATTAAGCTTCCTTACAGATTTGAGTAGAAGACATTAGGTATACTAAGTAATTTACTAGGACCTCGTCACTACTTCCGTCAATATCCTACTTAATTATATGATGATGAGTAGGTAATGTATGCCGCTTGTGTATTTAATGAAATTGTAGCACAGGTAACTATATATACTTAAGTAACAGAGCTTTCAACTACTGAGTTGGCTGAGCTCGTGTAGCATGTAACGATCGTTGTAAGCAGGCAAGTGACCTTAAAAGGACCTTCACGTATTGAATAATTATGTTACTTGTGGATTAAAAAACACAACGGTTTTGTTAAGCCTATTACCGGAACTGAACATGGTACTATATACTTACCTACATAAAAAAAAACTTATATTTATTATCAATTGTTTAAAATAGACGACACTATTGACTAAATATTGTTATTTAATATACGTTATAATATATGAATGGTATACCTTTAAATTAAAAATTAAATACGGCGGTACATTATTCATACGCTTTTCCATTAAAAAAGTTAAAGGGTCACGAGGCACATAGCTTGATAGCAATAGCAAGTACGCTCTCACTTCCCAGGTGAACTTTATTTTTACAATAAAATAAATCGCCTGCATTCACCACATGAAAAAGCACAAAATTATAGCATTGATCCCAAACATAACATAACTGGGCACCCACCTGTCATCAAGCAATTTATTTTTAACGTATCGATTATTTTACACAAACGATTTAATTGGTGTTAAAACCCATTTTTTTCTTTTCATTTATAAGATCAGGTATTTCATGTTTATTTCGCATAATTTTATTAAATTGTTTTAAAAAAACATATTATGTTTTTATTTCCCTTTCCTCTTACAGCCTACTCAAAAATTGTATATGATCCCATAAATACCTACTTTGTCAACAAAAAATAGGTACGCATCTCATAATTTACAAGTAATTAACTACCTCTACGTAGTAAGGTACTTAACTAAAATTAAAATTTGAAAGTGTTACTATCATATCGCAGAGTTTCTTTAAATATCATCACAATGCTTCGTTCTTAACCCGAAAGGCTTTACTTGTGCATGTCTTCACTACCAGGAATAGATGCACATAGCGGCTGTGGTAAATTGTCCTCGACAAAAACTTTATTAGTTTTTGTGAATTAAGTTGGAAACAAAACATATGAATGTGAAACAAATGAAAAACATGTGAACCCTTAAAATACTCTAAAAATTACCTAAGTACTTACCTACTCGTAATATGCGAAATGTGTGTACTGTCAAAATTACATAATTAAGTAAGATCCTTCTAAAGATCTACCAACGTAATAGAAGGAAAACGTATAGATAAATTAGGATAAGAAAATTTATACATTTATAGTTGTCTCATAGAAATCACGCATTGAATAAAAACATTTCCCGTAATAATTATGTATGCAATGATTCAATGCATATGAAAATTCTTGAAGAATTTTCTAGTGCTGATTCATCTATAGGTAGGTACCTACTTTAAATAGTTAAAGTGAATTTCAAGTGAATTGGGAAAAGGGTAGTCTCACATTCATGCGATAAGTTTAAATTTTTCGTGCTCACTCGATGAAATAAATGTAGGCAATGCTTTCAAATATTAATTTTAAAGGTCGGTAAGTTACAATTACCGACTTTTCTGCCTTCAGAAACTGCATCGGCTGGTTCAAGTTTCTCGAGTGATTATTGGCTTAATTTGTAATATTGCACAGAGATTCAAATAAATTATTATATTCACAGATTTATAACATACTCGTATTGTAGAAGTATGGGTACCGTTATTGGGCTCAAGAATACAAACTTAATAGTATACTCCCCATTTTACGGTAACTCCAATGTCACGCACGACTATTTTAATTGAACGGTTGTCCACTCTATTATACCTACTAAAACTGGTTACAATTAAACTATTACAATCTATACAGTTACATGCACCGCATTCTGTATGAAGCCAGCTAATTTTATAGTTTTTGAAGTAAGTAAAAGCTTTTAATTCTATGCAAGATATTCTATAACCTATGTTTGATTGAAATGGAAAGACGCTCGCATAGAATAATATATCATAGGCAACTTTTTGCTTGGTTAGCGTGGTTTTCGCTGCGAGGCCTCGTTGATGCTATTTAGTATTTCGCGAACGTTTCATAATGCTTGTTCGGTTTGCGGCTGCGTTGGTTGGGTGGGTGGCGCGATGGCGCCCGCGGCGGGCGCGCACCGATCTGAGCTGTCTCGTGGTGGTTGCAGACGACGACGCTCATCGGTCTGCTGAAGACGGCGCGCCTGCTGCGGCTGGTGCGCGTTGCGCGCAAAATTGACAGATACTCAGAGTATGGCACCGCCGTCCTCCTACTCCTTATGGCCACCTTCGTACTTATTGCACACTGGCTGGCGTGCTTGTGGTAAGTGAGATTCGTACTTTCTCTATATAAAACTTGGAAATATTTGTATTTTTTGTAACATAACTTCGGCTTCGCCATCTACTCCTGCGCTTTCCGTTTAGCCGTCAAAATAAACTTTAGTTACTATATTATCAGTCATAGTTGAATAAACCTATTATGCAGCCTTGGTAGCAGTATATACACGTTATGTAGATCAAAAGTTAATAACTCTGGGGGGACAAAAAAGAAAAAAAACATATCCACATATCCTCCCTGGGGTGGAGCTATACTCACTGGCGACATAAATAAATAGTGCTGCCTGTTCAGCGAGCGCCCCTCGCCTTCCTTTCTCATGTCAAAAACAATGCAATTTCATGCACGTTAGGTATAATACTATTGTGCACCCAAACATATTTCAAAAGTAAATAAAAGCTAAGCAAGAAGTTACTTGGTCTTTGCAAGTAGTATTTCTTGGTCACCAAGATCCATGTTGTGTTGCACAGGTATGCCATTGGAAGCTGGGAACGACCTCAACTCCACGCCCCTATTGGCTGGTTGGACGCACTCGCTAACGACGTGCAGGCATCCTATGATAACTCCACAGGTCCTTCCATGAGGTACGTTACATCGTTATCACTGTGTTAGGTATACATTGACGGTACTTATCAAATATATCTCTGTATTATACCTATTGGAGAAAATAAGCTATACAACTAGAATATAACTTTATTATCTACGTACTGTTATCTGGCTATGCGATACAAAGAATATCAAGATAAATCTCACAAATTTTCATCTAATTTTATATGGCAACACTGGCAAGGCAACAGCATGGGTTGCTATAACGATGAATACTACTTATATCATGTGCATGTCTTACAATGCCTAATGCCTGGTATAGTGCTAACTGTAACCTTTCAATAATATTGTTTTAAAAGATCGCGGTCCTTATCCTGCCTTAATGAGTGAAAATGGTTTCAGGTCCCGATACATTACCGCGCTATATTTTACATGCACATCGCTGACTAGCGTGGGCTTCGGAAATGTAGCCCCAAACACTGACATGGAGAAAGGATTCACGATATTCGTCATGCTCGTTGGATGTTAGTACATTTTAATAGCATTAAATATTAGTCAAATACATGTAGGTATGTATATAAAGTTTGATATGAAAGTCAATATTTTGTTCAACAGCCCTCATGTACGCCAGCATCTTCGGGAACGTATCGGCGATCATACAGCGGCTGTACTCGGGAACAGCCCGTTACCACACGCAGATACTGAGAGTTCGCGAGTTCATTCGATTCCATCAGGTACCTAATCAAAACGCTATGGAAACAAAGAACAGGACACCGCACGCACGTGTAATGCAAAAAAACACCTGTGAATTAAATAGGAATAAAACACAAGTGCGGTTATGGCCATGAAAAAAGCACGCGTGTGCTTTGTGACCCTAATAAACTGTTATTAGGGTCATTTAAAGCACACGCGTGCTTTTTTGCTTGCTCGCAAGTGACCCTTAATGCACTGGCATTATGGGTCACTTGCGAGCAAGTGTGTTGAAACAAAAAAAATTTTAAAGATGATTGATTAGATTAATAAGTATACCCATGCCAAATTACAGCTTTCTAGTACTAATAGTCTCTGCGCCAAGCCGCGGCCGGAGAGACAGACGGACGGACATGGCGAAACTATAAGGGTTCCTCGTTTTTACTACGGAACCCTAAAAATCATATAAAATTGTATGAAAAAGTAAAAAAACCTCACGATAAAACATATACTTTTATGTGAAAAAAAACAGTGTTTTTTGTAGTATTTTTATAATAAGTAGGTATTACTTTTTGGAAAACACCGGCGATCGGGAATACTAGAAAACACAGAAGGAAATACCGACTCTTATTATTTCAACAGATAGCCAACCCGCTACGGCAAAGACTAGAAGAATATTTCCAACACGCGTGGAGTTACACGAATGGTATCGACACGTCCAGCCTTCTGAAAGGTTTCCCTGAGTGCCTCCAGGCAGATATCTGTCTTCATCTCAACCGGAACTTACTCGCAAATTGCTCTGCCTTCGAGGGCGCTAGTCCGGGCTGCCTAAGGTACGTAAGTCGTTACAAAATTGAATCAATATTTACTTTTAGAAATTAAAATTTAAACAAATGGGAGTTTGGAGAAAATTGAGTAAGCGAAGAATATTGCAAAAAAATCCAAAGCTTTTGAATGAGAAAACTATTCTCCAATGTATGTGGAAAGCGTATTAAGGAAATCATAGTAAATACATCGTGTATAGATAGACTGATGATTGAGGTAAATGTGATAAGATAATAATGATTTATTTTCTAGGGCACTCTCTCTGAGGTTTAAGACTACTCACGCACCGCCCGGTGAAACCCTGGTCCATCGAGGCGACGTTCTCACCTCCTTGTACTTTGTGTCACGAGGGTCCATTGAAATTCTAAAGGACGATATTGTAATGGCTATATTAGGTAAGTCGAAATTTTAATATTTAGAATTATTGGAAATAAGTTGCGACACTTTGTTGTTGAGGCGATATTCCATTACAATTATTATTATTATAGATGGAATTCCCTCTACCACCCAAACCTTTTTCACTTTGTTTGTCCTTACTGAATCAATCAAGCCCTATCAGCCATAATACCTATTTCGTCTGGAGGCGGTTTATTTACTTCCAGCTTCTTCTTCTTCTATTCTAATTACTTTGTGGTCCACTCACTCTCTTTCTCTTTGTCTCTCGGGCAGCACTTATATTATATCTAGTCGCATATAATACCTAAGCTATTTCATGAACGCGAAGTCCTAAATGCAAACTGTAGCAGAACTTTTTGTAAAACTACTTTTTTTATTATTATTGATGCGTTTGAAAAATTATGGTTTTAGGTTATTAGCTGCTAGATGAAGCGTTTGTGGTTTGTAGGTAAGGACGACATATTCGGCGAGAACCCGTGCGTGTACCCGACGGTGGGGCGCAGCAACTGCCGCGTGCGCGCGCTCACCTACTGCGACCTGCACCGCGTGCACCGCGACGACCTTCTCGACGTGCTCGATTTCTACCCGGAGTTCCGCTCCTCGTTCGTCAACAACCTCGACATTACATACAACATGAGAGACGTCAGTACTCACCCACCCATCACCTATATGCTTGTTTCTATACGCCACATGTATCAATGATCTTGATTTCACTCGAAACATTCAAAACCTTCGTCTGGTTCTTGGGCTAAAACGTTAAGATAAGTCGGATTATCGGACGAACTTAACTTTGCAGTTAAAAAAGATGCTCCAACTGCAAATATAAGTTTGTATCGCAACAAAAGAAAGAGATATAACTACAGATTAACGATTTCAGATATTTTTCTATAGTATTGTGCTGTAAGATCTTGCTTCTTGCCAAATTTCATGATTCTGGTCAACGGGAAACAAGTACCCTACAGGTATTGATTTGTTTGCAAGTATCAAAATATAGACATAAGGGGACGTCTTTTGATTGCTTTGACTTGGAAACTTGAATTTTTAAATATTTGTTATTAATTTCAACTTGATTCCTTTTGATTAATTTTATATAGTGCGTAATAAATTAGTTGTGTTTGTAGGACGAGCTGGGTGGGATCGAGCCCAAGCGGCGCATGCGCTACGAGAACCCGTACGAGGCGCGGCTGCTGCGCGAGGCGTACGCGCGCACCACGCGCCGCCCACACACAGAGACCTTCGCCGAGAAAGTGGTGCGTTGCGCACCCTGAAATTAATTATAATTGATTTACTTACTATATATATAATACTTGAATTAATTATAATTTATTCAGCAGTGGCACTACGATAAGTCTACCTCGTGGTCCCGTCAAATAATTTTGTGGGACCACGAGAAAATGGCGTTAGGAAAGGTATATGTCCAGCAGTGGATTTCAACACTGATGAACGGACTGCAACCCACTTAATTATTATAAGTTCAACTCAGACTTGAAAATTATTTTCTTTTTTATTCCAGTCACAATAACTCACAGATTTTTTGTTTTGTAAAATGCCATATGTATTAGCGGTAATTATCCGATAACAATCAAAGGCGATTGGAACTCTGTCGCAGTGTGTGAAATTTGAAAAAATGCATGTATTTTGTGTGTCCAAAAATATATTATTAAGTTCTATACTCTGCTGATCTCGGGTACCAACTTAGTCCCTCGAAGGAAACTCCTTTTTGTCACTTGTTGTGTAATCTACCATTTCACTTTTGTTTAGGATTCGCAGTGTAGTGACGAGGACACGGAGTCGCCGCCCAGTCGCGGTATCCTGGAGTTTTCCGCGGAAAAGGCCGGCCAAGATGTCACGCCTCTCAACTTCAATTTTAGCAAACAACGTTCCTCTACTCTGAACTCCATTACTGGTGAGATTGTAATATTATTATTCTTTTAAGGAATGTAACATTTTAAAATTGCATTCATTCTTTTTTCTGAGAGCCAGTCAGTATGCCTTACTAGAAGGACCGCTACTGACACTTTGACGAACTGGGGAGAACATATTATTGCCTTTTATAGTTACTAAATCTCTGTAATATGTTTTCCCTAAATATTAACAAAGAATATTTTCATTTTTTAAATTCAAAATTTATGTCGGCAGTCGGCATGTTGCGTATTTCAGTAACAATTTGTTTAAAGCGTAGACAATTATTTCAGAATATGATATGCCATCTTCCCGTTTTGTTCTGGTTACTTTTTTGTATGAAATTAAAATTTCACATCAATATTTTACCATTTGAAATTACAACTACTACTCACGTCACGACGGTATTGGAGATTGAACCTATGTATGATTTATTAAGGGGATTTATTCAAACATTAATTATATTGTGTCACTATTTAGCAAAAAGTCGCAAGTGTCCATGTCGGTCGGTCCATTCGGTCGGCAGCGGTTAGCTGGGACTTAACTTTGACAAGAATGATCATTTCTGCAATGAACCGTCAAAAATCGGGGTGAAACTGATAGAAATTGATCACCACTATCCATTCGAGTACTTTTATTGCATAAAAATAATTATACAGAAAAGAACAAATTTTGAGTTTTTAATTTACAATCTGAAGTAAATTAAATTATGTATTCGAATCCTGCTTTGTCTTTTTGCTATTTAAACTTCTCTGACTCTAGAATGGCACAGTCTTCTTCTTTAATCATTTAGATAATTACATTACAACCTACCCACAAGGTCTATACGTAACATATTACCTATCTATATTATTGGACTCGATTCCGAAGACACACATTTACAATTTCACGGTAAGTACTAAAATTAGTTTCTTTTCTTTTTTATCTTTTTACCCTATCGTTTTGCTGGGAAAATTTAATGTTGTCAAATAATTGTAAGTGTGCTTTCAGGATTGATTCCAATTAACTGATGCACAGGATGTTCCATATGAGGTAGTTCGAATGAGGTATAGAAATCATTTCCAATCAATTTGACCACCTATGTGCTTATCGGATTTTGATGGTTCAAAAGTAATTTAATTATTTATATTTTGCCCATATACCTACTCGTATATACTTAGTCGCAAAAGCTATGGAAAAAACCATAAAGATATCATTTTTTTGTAATCATAATATTACTAGTAGTTCCGTGAGAACAGTAGACCTCGCCAGCCTATATAAACCAAACCTAAAAGAAACGAACAGAAGTCAAGTTTGCAGAATAAGTACTAAAGTGAGAAAAATTTGCAAACGGATCCCTGAATCGAAAAATGTTTTCCCCCAGCGATATTTTTGAAAGAACCATCCAACGATACCCCACACCGTGGAATTCACTCGGAAAAAAAATCATTCCCATTTTACGAATGCAGTTCTATGAACATAATTTACTTTTTCGATTTTCTTAAGTTGATAGACTATTACTCAAAAACTAATAGAACCTACTTAGCTGTCATAGTTTTCCTTTTAACTACGTTATATATGCTACTGCCATGAATTTTTTCACATATCCAGAAGCAACCGTTTAGCTGGGGGGGACACGTGACTCTAACAAAAATTACCGCTTTAAAGCTTAATATTTCGCCAACGGATCCCTAAATCGAAAAATGATTTTCACACACGCGCAATATTTTTGAAAGACCTATCCAACGATATCCCACACTATGGGATTCACATGAAAAAAAATTCACTCCTACTTTGCGTGGTCGTCTAAAATTAAATGTTTTTCAAAATTTTATTCTCAAGTCAAGTCAAAATCGGTTGAAAAATGCGACCTGTAGAGAATTACAGAGGGAAAGAAAGACTGACAGACGGACAATAGCATTTTTGGCCAATCTCGAAACTTAGACGCTTCGCCCGCTTCGCTCGCTCGGTCAATTATGATTGACAGGGATGGGTCTTACTAATAGCACCATTTAATTAAAATGTCTAGCACATGATGACATGTGGCTAATGATACTTTTGATTGGACAAAACTTTATTTGATTTCAAATATCGGCCAAAAAATTAAGAAAATTACTATACCTAGTTTTTTTTTTTTGTACATCTCTGCCTATTTGATAACGTATTACTATACCTAGTAAGTTTATGAAGAAGAAGTTGAGGAAGAAGTTGTTCACACCATAAGAAGTAACCGCTTGCTGATAAAGTCCCAGAGACCTTATCTGCAGGTTATCTGACAGATAGCCTGTTTTTTGATTTCACAGGTATCTGATTGCCTATGTCTTATATATTTTATATAGACTATCACACAGATTTATCTGATAGATTAGTTTACCACTAAGATTACTATCTGTAACAATATCAGGAAGTGGTGAAAGAAGCCCTAAAATGTATAAAGTATCAGATAGCACGAGTGTCAAAATGTAGGTACAAAATGCATAATCTAACACTTAATTAACACATTAGGTAATAATTGTCACTAGTTAGTAAACAAGTATAATAACTTTTGAACCATGAAAAATCTGATGGGCACATATGGGATCAAATTGATAGACCCATCCTACTTGCAGCACCAACTTATGGGAGATCCTGTATATATAACTACCTACTGTATAAATTCATTAAGTATATTTTTTTGATTTTGTAATTATTAGTTTATATTTAGTCTACAAATTCCGGTCAACGTTCAGGAAAAGGATAAAGGATACCTATATTTATACATAATTATGTATTTTTATAATTCGATGAACAATAAATTCCAACTGTAAAAATATAATTGCAAAGAGTAAAAAGGCAGAAAATAAATGGTACTGATTGTTTTAGCTCATAGCGGCATGTGTTTCGCTTCATCTTTCTCTATTATTTACGTATGCTCCTACTGGCGACGAGGGTGCGGGGGTCGCGGGGTGTCACACTATCACTGCCATCCAGGCGGCCCTGGACATTTTTCCAGTTATAGTTAGTTAGTATCAATGGCTGACTTGTCCCACTGGAAAACTCGCTGGAAAGCGTCCGGTGTCGCCACCGCCCCCCTCGCCCCCTCGACCCGCGCCCCGCTCTGAGCGCGGCCCTTGTGTGCAGGCATGCTAGCGCAACTTAAACGGAGCTTCCCAGACCTCTACCACCATAAAACACACCAGCCGCTGCACAACAAGTACTGTAAGTATGCATTATACATATACGACTTCTTTAGTGCATGTTAAGAACATTTTGTTATTTACATTCAAACAATTTAACATTGCCTACAGTCTAAAGCATCGATTTAATAATAAACAGTAAATAACCACATTAAACCTCAGAAATAAATCAAGAGAAGATTAACTTTAAAGTGAATATAATTATCTTCATCACGTATTTCAGCACAATCTACGCCACAAACGTACCGAAGCAGAGCGGGTGTACGCCGGCAGTCGTCTGTGGGCCCGCTGCACGACACGTCGCCGCTGACGGGCGGCGCTGGCGGCGCGGGCGGCGGCGAGCCGGCGGCGAGCACGCCCGCGCACAGCGCCACGCTGCCCGTCTCCAGCGTCAGCACCAACGCCAGCTCGTACTACACGAACGCGTCGCCCAGCCCGCCCGCGCAGCCCGCGCACGCCGCCGCGCCCGCGCACGCCTCCTGCGACGACATCCTCGCGCCCGCGCCGCCCGCCGCCGCCGCCGCCGCCGCCGCGCGCACGCCCTCCTCGCGCTCGGCGCCGCACTCCGCGGTCAACCTGCACCAGGCCGGCCGCCCCACGGCGCTCGTGTTCACCTCAGACAGGACACAAAGTGCTACTAATGTACGTAATAGTATACTTATTTTTCAACGCGACGCACTGCAAGTCACTTAAGAAGAGATCTTTGTGTTAATACTTACACACTATAACAATAATAAATGATGAGTGCAGTGCCAGCCGTCCTCGAGATGGTATTGTACATTTTTACCTGATTGTATATCTGTATTATAATGCGTTTTTCCTATGTCTTATGCTTTTGCGGCTGAAAGCAAAATGTACGATTGACGATGTTCCTGAGTGGACCGCAAAGTTTATATCGGTAATACAAACTTGTTTTTGCTGCTTCCTTGCACGCACATGTAGACGAAACGCAAATAGCGTTTGTTTTCATAAGACAGCTTAGGAAAAACGGAATATAGCAATATGCATTTTGTCCTTTGCCAAAAAAAATTATACAGCTTGCGTGATCCGATAATATTATATTATCTTATTTTTCATCACACTTGCTCGTCACGCTAGCCCGAGCCGTAGGCGAGGGCCATAAGAAAGCAGAGGCTGTCATTTTCAAAGCGCACGTATGTCATACGACGTTTTATAACATATTTGCGAGGAAATAAATAAAACTCGGAAAACGAATAAATGTTTAATTACTTGTTAAAGCAGTTATAATCACTACTAAACGACATTTTCAAATAAAAACAATACAGCGAAAAGAAAAAGCGCATGAAATTACATTGATTGCAGGCTTGTATAGCACTTTTCTCAAATAATGCGCGGAAATTGTTTAATAAAAAAATATATATAGGTACAGGGTGTTCTTTTTATATTATATTCAGATACGTCAACAGTACAACCCTAAGTCGTGATTGTTCAGTTCAGACGGTTCACAATTTTAATAAAACTTTTGATATTTTTTTGGATTTCCGCGCATTATTTGAGAAAAGCACTATACAAGCCTTGACTTCGACCAGGCATTGATGGACTCACGTATGTGTGCCTCGGCTTCGCCTCGGCCCACATTCACACGCTCATCCATCAATGCCTCTGTTGCTGGCCGCGGCAGTAATGTACTATTGCTAATCGTTCGTTTTTAGACGGAGCATCTTGATAAACTGTGCGTTTTACTTTACATTACCGCACAAGTGCGTAATGAGATATAAAACGATATTGAAATTGGTAAAATAAGTGACCCTTTACGAGCAAATATGTTATAAAATTAATAAAGTTAAAAAATAAGTTTAATTGTTGACTTATCTCGACCAAACTCGACTGTACTCGACTGTACTCGACTATACTCGACTGTACTCGCCTATACTCGACTGTACTCGCCTGTATTCGACTGTACTCGCCTGTACTCGACTGTACTCGCCTGTACTCGACTGTACTCGTCTGTACTCGCCTGTACTCGACTGTACTCGACTGTACTCGCCTGTACTCGACTGTACTCGCCTGTACTTGACTGTACTCGACTTTACTCGATTTGACTCGACTTTAGTTAAACTGAGTCAACTTGGGTAATATTATGGTAATTAAATTTAACTCAATTTAACTTCATTTAACTAAATTAATTTAATAAACTTAAATAATATCAGCAAAGTCAAAGAAAATAAATTTGTTCCCTTGTGTCGTAGGTATTTATTTCCTCGCAAATGTGATGAAAAACATTGTGTGCATCACGGGCAGTAAGGGTATTACAAACTCGAGTCATTAAAATCCCTCCGCCTTCGGCGTCGGGCTTCTAACAGACTCTCGTTAGTAATATCCTACTTACTGCCCTTATTGCACAATGTACTATTACCTACTTGTATACACGACGAGCCTACTCAATGTGAACCACTTTGATAACATTTCAGGACAATATTTCGCCACAATACCAGAACGTGGGGCCGGCGGCTACAGCGGCGTCCGTGGCGACGGTCCTGACGAGGCTGGAGGAGCTGAGCCGGCGCGTGGCGACGCTGGAGGGCGGGCTCACGGCCGACGTGCGCCGCATCCTGCATCTGTTGCAGTCGCGCGACCACCACACGCACCCGGGACACACTCCCTCGCAACCCTTACCGAAAGCATCCCTTTCCGTGCCTCAGACCAATGACGTGCGTGGTTTCTTTCTTTCAAGTAAACCTACTTAGGCTTTTAACAAGTCTTCGGCCACAACATTGAACATTTTGTTCCAGTGGGAGTGGAATTGGAGTGTGGATCGCGAGCGCAGTGGCGATAAGTCGGGGCGGGCGGAGCGCACGCCGGGCGTGCAGCGCTCGGCGTCGGAGCCCCACGCGCCAGTGCCGCCGGCGCTGCCGCCGCCGCCGCACTCGCACTCGTTCTACAGGTAGTGTGAGGCGGGCGAGACGAGCGCTCCCCCCCGCCGCCCCTCGACGCGCTCGCTCGCCGAGTCCGCGTCGTGCGGCTCGCTGGCGCCTGAGCCCGCCGCGCCCGGCCGCACGCGCCAGTCTCCGCCGCGCGCGCGCTTCCATTTCTGCCGGCGCATCACGCGCTCCCGTCACGACGACGCCCGGAGCTTCCTCTGACGCAGCTCTGACCTCACACATGGACCAATTTTATACTTCCGTTAAAGCCTAAATTACACCCTCGCGACTTCGCGAGCGAGCGGGTGGACCGTCCACCCGTACCGAGTCCATTAATGATAATATTTCATGATGAACTTATCAGCGACCCGAACTGTGTCGAATAATTATGAGAACTTGAATCTCTTTGTTATAGAAATAATAACCCTAATGAATAATTCTGTGACGTTACATGAGTGGTTTGAAATGCAATAAATAGTGGACATGGGTGCTTTATTCTAGTAATTTACAGGCTTTTGATGTGAAGCCAATTTTAAATTACTCATAAAACTAGTCTAAACACTATCTGACAGTATTACCTACTCTCAACTTTCCTTACTAAGAGTTACTTTAACGTGAAACAACGATCTTCATAGTCGTTATCTTTACCAAAGTTAAGGAATCATTTTACTTTTCTCAGTGCCGCTAATTCAGGATGAGGTGTATAAGACTGAAAGACTACGTAACTACCGTGAACTGTATTTTCAAACAAAAGAAAGTAAACTTTAAACGCTTTGTACCCGTCCTCGTTCCTTGCCTTCACATTTGTAGCTAGGTAATGTGTAACACTATGTCAAACATTGGATACACGACCCTTGTGGAAGTGCGTGTTTGTCACTTAACAATACAACAAACAAAACTTTTTCTGTAATTACTGGTAAAGAAAAATTAATATCAAATTTCGGATATTTACAAATTAACTCAAGTAAAGTATTTCGGATAATAAAAACACAGCAGCCTTTAATAGTGTCTAAATTATTTTCCATTTTACTGATAAAACTTCGTAGGTATCTACAACGACATTTACTTTTTATTTTCAAAATTATATTTAATAAAATTAGTAAAAATCGAGGCTCAAATTATTATGTTATTAACTATGCTAGATAAGGTGTAAGAGATTTCGCCAATATCATTGTAAGCAATAATGAAACCACGAAATTGTAAAACACATCGTTATTACATTTTTATGTACCTATATTAAGACAATATTATGGAACGTGTACACGTAAATTATAACGAATTTGTGGAATAGTTAAATAATTACTGATTATTTCTACGATTAAGTAATAATGCAACTGGATAAAAAACACAAATATTGAAATTAGACTTCTCTTGTAATGTTATTTTTCTTATAAATTCTTTACGTAGGGTACGTATTTATTACAAAAAAAAGAAATGTCTGTTAAGTAGCTTGTTTTAATTAATAAGTTAACGCTAAAGGTACAATACTGAACTAATCTTTATTCTACTATATAAATGCATTATTCCAGTTTAACATCTTACTTGCAGGTTTTATTTTACGAGACCATGTTTGTAAGCAAAGTCGCATGAAAAACTGTTGTTTTAGTTTAGTGCTATGAGAACATCTTTTTGATAGACGCTATATTCGCATTGGTTTATTAACTGCATTGTCTGTGGAATATGAAATAAATGTTCAAAAATGTATAATTACACTAGTGCGTGGCATGAGTTGCATCATGCTTTCAACGTGCGCTAGCCTAGAGACGCATGCATAATGTTAAACAAGTCTAAAGACAAAGCAGTGCATATGCCATGACGCGTCTCTATAGCAAACGCTCGAAGGAATTGAGAGCGGAAATGGAAAGCGAAAGTTTATCGTTCTAAATGAGTTTAAATCTATAGTACAAGTTGAAAGCGCAAGATATAACGCACGATTGTAATTATTAAAGAAGATATAACGGAAATGATGATCACGACTAAGAGTAAAAGATGTCGTTTGATTTGTGCGAAACGGTAATTACAATTAGTGATAAGCCTGAATGAGATTATAGATATAATTTTACAATCCTCTCTACTGGATATACGTCCTAGCAAAAATATTAATAATTTACTTAGGGTAGTTTTTAGAGTTCAAGTTTCTACTGTGGTAGGTTCATTAAAGATTATGAGTGAGATTGATTTTAAGAATTTAGTATTTCTCTTTTATTAAAACGTATTTGAATAATTGTTTTAAGTTATGTAGGTACACTACTTATAGGTACGTATGTATAAATTTTTAATTATGTTTTGTTAAATAGGCAATTTTATTATATAACTGTACTTCTAAAACAATTTAATACTATTTACTTGTTACTGATTGCCACTTACCTACTGTTAGACAAAGTAAATTCAACTTTAGAGCTCTAGTTCATACCACATCTTAATTTGAGAATTACATTATGCAATTAAGTACAGCGTTGAGCTTTTGTATGAATTATATATTTTTTTCATATTTTCAGTGCGTTTACAAAATTCTAAGAACTGGTCTACTAAGTGTAGTATAGTGTTTACTAAGTTACTGCATTGAAGCCGTTTATTAGTTCGGAAACTGTATTTCTTTAAAAATTACCGACTAAAATATTTTTAAAACATCTTGTACTACATACCCAATCACTCGTTCATTAAATACCACCTTATTGGTATAATTTAGTTTTGTTTTATGCGCGAAGTATTATGTAAATATAACAAGTAGATATAGAATTGTATGAATTCGTCAATTTCCATATGTAATTTTCAATCATCTAGATGCAGTCAGTTATTGCTTTGCATTGAACTACCATTATACGTCAACACTCTATGAGTAGGTCTATATAAATTTTGGTTTTTGTAGATATAGGTCCTGAAAATCTATATTAATTGACATATTATACAAAGTAAAAAGACAAAAATATTACATATTAAAATTACTACAGACGCCATGCATCGCTATGAATGCCTACGTAACCGCAATATGACTAGTAAAACGCGGATTCATTTACATACCTAGACTTACTGTGTACTTAAACCGCATAGGTTTTAATTTAATAACTTGTTATTTACTAGCACAACCTATCCACGCTCACGGCCAGGAATTTTATTTTAGCTCGTATTTAAAGACAGACTTTTTCATAGGTCGCAGGAAGTCACACCTACTGTAAAAGTATGACTGTTGACTAAATAGTTAATACTAGGTACCTAATATTTAAGCACAGGGTGTATTTTAATTTAAATCTATCGATATCTTTAAGACCTCAGCCGAATAAGTGAAACTTGCTTAAATAAGTACTAAATAAATTATGAATTTATAATAAACTATACAACTCTACTATGATTGTCTATCTCATTATGAATATATTCACCGGTCATTTAAAACTAACGGAGAGCAGGATTACATTAAGTGGACCTTGTTACTTAGCAAATAGGTACTGTAAAACATTTTTATTTCATTCTGTACAGTTCGTTGTTTACAAATACATAAGAAATATCTCAAATCAATCAAAGAGGTGCTATCGTTTTCCGATATGTAATTTTATTTAGCTCTTTCTACTATATATGTAAATATTACCTAGTATTAGTGTGACACTCATTTCCCTCACCCGCTTTCATCGTTGTTAAAAACATTACATTGGGGTATTGGCACTTAAATAATTTATAAAAAGCAGAATTAATTCATTATTCATAATAATTAAAAATGATAAGAAGTCAAACACGCATAACAAACATGGTATAACTGGCACTGTTTTGTCCCACTTTATTTACAATTAAGTACAAATGGGTTCGTCAACGGGGATTTAAATGTCCTAGAGAAAACACTTACATTAAGAATAATTTTTCATGCAATCAAAAATACAAAACTTTTTATTGCTTGCTTATGTAACAAATGAGGCGTAATTTTTGTTAGTGCTTGTCTACTTAGGAAAATCCTAAAACTTTTTGGGATTTTTTAGTTATTGCTTGCTTGAAGGAGAAAATCTGAGCGTAACACTAAAACATTTTGGATTAAGGTACTTACTAGGTGGAACAAATCATTGTCAGTTCATATCAATGATACAGACTACGACTATGGTACCTAACAGCGCGTGTCGGCGGTAATAAATTGTGTACTCCAACCAATTATCTACTTATTAAATCCTTCAATATACAAGAAAATGTCGAGATAGGAGCGTCTCTTGTCAACAAATTTTTGGTAGTACGTAATATGTTTATGTTCTCCATTAATGTAAAAGCGCACAGTTCCTTATTAAATAAAAAGAAAGGGATAAGACGCATTCAGGAGTTAGGTATGACAAGACACCGTTCTATACGTAACACGAAATACTTAACCACCTACCTAAAATAAAAGATTACTGTATTATCTGTTAATGCTCTTATAATGTAATGTATTGTAAGAAATAGTTATGGTATATAATAATAATATTTAGAGTAATAAGGCGCCACCTTGCGAAAAGTTGTTCGCTTATAAATCATTTGACAATGTTGCCTTGATATATTTTAGTCACTAAAACTGGTTGTTTCAGCTTTGAATAATCACACAATTGTATTAAATTAGAGTATCGTAATGATAACTTTAAGTATTTTGTATTTCAACAGCATTAAGTGCAAAGATACCGCGTGCATCATAATGTAATTTTGTCTGTGATCGAAATTTTATAATGTTATAAGCTGAAAAAAAAGCACGTATAATAATTATACTTATGACAATTTGAAAATTCTGCCTCTCCATTTAAACATTCTGTAAAGGGATGTGACGAGTGACGAAGAATCGATGGGGTTCTTTCGGCTTTGGTTAGTTAGACGGACGCAACGGTAGGAACGATAGGAATAGGGATCCAAAGATTACAGAATGTATAAATTGTAAGTACTTCCTGTATTGATAATTTTCTAAGTTGGAATCGTTGATTTTATATTTCAAGCATTGTTGCATTGGTTACATTTATTAAGCATGGTACAATAATTAAATTTTATTTTATGAAACGTTATTCTAAAGCATGTTGCGTGCGTGTGTAGGTATGCCTAGGTCCCTAGGTATTACATACATTCTATGAAGTAATTAAGTAACAATAAGTTTGGTCAGAATTTCCAATTGAACCATCGCCTAAAACAAAGAAGGGATTAAGTACCCTTGGAGAAGAGGGGAAGAGCTTACGATTTTTCTTTGATCACTTGGCTGCGACGACCTCAGAAAAGGTAGGTGGGAAAATGGGTAAGATCGGCAATAATAACCCTTGCGTTTACTTATTACGTAAAGGTTCCTAAGCTATAAATAGGTCGACCGTTTAACTCAGACCACGCCCGCGCGGTACAGGGGCGCCGGGCGAGGCGAATTAGGGGATCTCGCAGGGAGTGAGCGAGCAGGCTCTGCCGCGCACTGCCCGCGAGATCCCGCGCGTCACCTCGCCCCGCGCCCCTGTAACGTCGCAGGCGTGGTCTGTTATACTGTCTGATCATTTAAACTACGCAACGGGCGTAGTTTAAATGATTACAGACGCGGGAAGCGACTTTGTTTTATACTAGGTATATAAGGATGAATACAATATAGATATCATCTTCATTGCATAAAATATAAAAGTACATAAATGAATTTAAATAGTACAATCTAGCCGGTCTTATAGCCTTTAAACGATTTCTTCCAGACAATCTTACACTAACATCTATAAAACTCTGATTTTGTAGCGTAAAGGTTCAATTGAAATTTCGACCTATAGTTATCTATCGCCAGACAGCAATAGAATGTGAAATTAATGTAGATTGATGTAGCCATGGTCAGTGATGACGGTAGAATACCTGTTCATTTGTACGTAGCTAGATAACTGGTAGTGCTTGCTCATCACGGGAGGAGTTATACTTTAAAATTAAGATAGGCTTATCTGAAGTAAATAACCTAGGCCTAGCAGATAAAATGTTATGGCATTGTTTACGACTCAATAGGTATGGTATAAATAAATTATGGTGACGTTGTTATTTTAATTTTAACATTTACCTATTACCAAATTTATTCTTGCCTTTGTACCTAGGTATAACTTCAGACATTCCATTTGTTAGGTAATTCAATTCCTGTTTGCATATCCGCAAAATATCTACTTAAAATTAGCTATACCTATTTTGAACAACGATTATTTTAACATATATGTACAACAATAAAATGTTTATTTAAAGCACTGATTAGCATTTATAACAGTATATTTATTTTACAAAGTAGCCACAAAATGCTTTAGGTATACTTTTTATACAACATAATAATTATTTAACATTTGTTCGTTATGGTTACGGATAAAACCTGTATCATAAATGCAGTATGTTGATTTGAACACTGACGTTCACATTAATATACGAGTAAATGGGTACAAAGTTCTTCGGTTTCCAAATCAACATTCTGTTCATAGTTACAAGACATATTTAAATCATTATAAACAAAGCACCTAGTCACATAGTTAAATCGAAACTGCAATCATTGAACCGTGCAACATTCTTGTGAGCAAATTCAGTGAATAAAATATCACGCACATGCGAAAAGTTGTTTTATTTTTATCGGGCCGACTCAATAGTATATTGTTACCCCAGGCACAGAATAGATATTAGGACAAGTCCCCCAGGGGTGAAAGTAACTTATTTGGTCTCGAGCGTCGGGCGCCAATAGTTCGAGAGACTCTAAATAAGTCTTGAACCCGAGGGAAACACTGTGCTTTTCATTACGAATACATTGAAAGTAAAAATAAAAACATGAATTAGCTAAAGATAAAATCCGGCAAGTGCGAGTCGGACTCGCCCACGGAGGTTTCCGTTCCGCAGCCACACTAATATAAGCTATCACTGTACGAGTTTCATCAAAATTAAATATTTTTCCAGCGGGAAAATTTTATACTACCTAATATGATATTCCAGGATATAAGATTTATCTGTACCAAGATTCATCAAAATCCGTTGAGCCGTTCTTGAGTTATAACTGGTGGTTAGATTTGACATTTCTTCAAGTTTTTGCCTGTATCTTTTTTGGGTTTTGACTTTTTGACACTTTTAGTAAGCATTTGTTGTTAAGATGTGGGCGCGTATTGTGTGAAAATTTCAAACGTATACGTGCTACCGATACCGTTAGGTAGGTACAGCCCGAAATGTCGTATTTTGGTTTTTGGGGTTTGTACGCTTTATACCAGAAAAGCAAAATGTCAAATTAGCAAAATGCCAGATAAGCACATGCCCAACCCTTAGATTTTGACTTTTTTTTAATGTTGAGTAATTGTCGTTGGATGCGCCGCAGGTACGCGAAAATTATTAAATGAGTAAAAATTTGTATACTACAGAATGGATCACATTTTGAGCATTTGATAAATTAAATTTTAATCATTATAAATAAAATGCTAAATTTTATGATCTTCCTTTCATAAAAGATGCTATGTTATTTAGGAAAAAATAATCCTTAAGATTTAACCATTTCGATCGTTATCATAAAATACATGTGGTTTGTTATTTTCTAAGTTGGCGGGTTCGAATCCCTATTGAGGCAGGCGATTTTAAAAAAATCTGTGAATGCAGTTCTACTTACTATTAATAAAAATAAAACGATGTTATCTTTCAGTAAAATATTAAATATTTATTGTACTTTCCATTCGTGTGGCATCGCCGTGAGACGCCCTGTATACACCTAAGTGCCTGTGGTATTGTGCGGGAAATTAAAATAAAAGCTTGTAGACCGTTTGTGCACTATACGTTTCCGATTCACATTCAATACGTGAAAACTCAGACTAAATAGTACTAATCTGAGCGTGAAAAAGACGAACACGTTTTAAGTCCGTCTTGGCCGTAGTAGTAAACGTATGTACGCTTGTGCACTCATCCGTTTCCGATTCATAATCAATTCGTGTTTGACACGTAGTGTTTGATCCGTTTTTTCACGGATGAAGTCTTTTGTTTTTTAAATGGTTTTACGGCTTTGGGAACGAGCTTATTTTAGCCAATTTTTCACGTCACTTTTTACTGGTTATATTATTATTTGATAATTAAATTATTTTCTAAATGTAGTTTAATTATGTATTGTATCTGTTATGTAGGTAAGTGATAATAAAAAATCAGTCTTAGTCCAATCTTGGTTTCATTCACAACAATAAGTTACTGCAAAAATATGTATAATTAAACAAATTCTTTGAAATAAGTGTTTTTATGTTTTGTTTTCTACTCCCACACTAAAATGTATGCGGCATGTTTATAGCTTTTTCTAGGCAGATTTTGGCAACATTCTCTATTTTCCCAATGGTCACACCGGACGAAATCCCGTTCGTCTTTTTCACGTATTGAATACGAATGAAGTGTGGGAGTGCACAGGCTCCCTAGAAAAGTACCTCTACCTAAAAATAATGTTGGGTTCTTAAAATGCCCGGCCAGGCATGCAAGGCAGTGTCTGGTTTGATCAACTCGTAATGCCCAGCTGGAAATATAATAAAAACGGGTAATTTCTTTTGCAAGCATTCTGGCTTACTTTGTTGGCTTTTTATTGACCGAGCGAGCGAAGCGAGCGAAGCGTCTACGTTTCGAGACTGGCCAAAAATGCTCTTGTCCGGCTGTCTGTCTGTCTGTCTGTCTGTCTGTCTGTAATTCTCTACAGGTCGCATTTTTCAACCGATTTTGACGAAAATTTGGCATATGTATAAATTAATTAAACCTACAAAATGAGTAGAATAAAATTTTGAAAAACATTTTTTTTAGAGTACCTACCATACTCGCAAAGTGGGAGTGAACTTTTTTTTTCTTGTGAATCCCATAGTGTGGGATATCGTTGGATAGGTCTTTCAAAAATATTGCTGGTGTGTGAATACCATTTTTTCGATTTAGGGATCCGTTGGCGAAATATTAAGCTTTAAAGCGGTAATTTTTGTTAGAGTCACGTGTCCCCCCCCCCTGCCAGCTAAACGGTTGCTTCTGGAAATGTGAAAAAATTCATGGCAGTAGCATATATAACGTAGTTACAAGGAAAACTATTACGGCTAAGTAGGTTCTATTAGTTTTTGAGTAATAGTGGATCGACTTAAGAAAGTTGAAAAAATAAATTATGTTCATAGAACTGCATACGTAAAATGGAAAATTATTTTTTTCCGCGTGATATCCATGGTGTGGGGTATCGTTGGATGGGTCTTTCAAAAATATCGCGGGTGTGTGATAAACATTTTTCGATTCAGGGATCCGTTTGCGAAATATTAAGCTTTAAAGTGCTAATTTTTGTCACTTTAGTAGGTACTTTTTCTGTTTCCAAAGTTGACTTTTGTTGGTTTCTTTTAGGTTTGGTTTATAAGGGCTGGCGAGGTCTACTGTTCTCACGGAACTACTAGTTTTAATTTTAGTTATGATTTTTTTAGATGTAAGAGAAAATAGCTGTACCTTAGTGAAGCCGATATTCGTTTATCGGTCTAACATTATAAGTCTGGGCATTACACGGGTGGCAATTGTTTGGCAGGCTGGCATGTACATTCCTTTACACACACATTGTATTTAAAAAAGAACTTGATTTGAATTTAATCTATAATAATACATAGTGAAGTAATTATTTTTACCTGGTTTTATATTTCACAAATCTTAATAAATTTTCTGTGCAACAGTTAGGTACTTAAAATTTAGTGGTTTGAACTTTTGTGCTAATATTTTTTGTTACGTTCCGTTTCTGTTCTCCTCTGTTTGCTGTATAATGTCATTCATTCATTTGTCATCCAAATTCCAATTTTTCATTTTATGGCACACTACTAGTGTAGTTTTTGGAGGAATATCTGCGAATGATATTAAATAAGTTTCTCCACAAGTTGTCGCCTTCATTTCGCAGTAGCCATATAAAAGGGTTTTATATAGGTAATTTCGTTTTTTAAAAGCTTAGCTTAACCTCAAAAGCCGATAGAGTAACTTGGCTATGTATCTACTTGAAAGGACACCAAGGAGCCCTCAGTAAGACTCCTCAGGGTGCAATGCACTTGTGCACTTGTGGCCTTTAGACTTGCACACAACAATCCAGAGGTTATGGTACCTATTCATGATCAACCATGGTCCTTGCCGTCGGTAGGCTGTCTGTGATTTCAGGAACTGAAATGTCAAACATGTTTTCAGCTACAAGAAACGTTAATAAAATGTCTTCATCATCGCTGGACAGCATACCTAAAGTAGATATAGACCCGTCTGGTGTATTCAAGTATATACTCGTGAAGGTTTATGACAAGGAACAGAATAATGAGGAACCTTCTGTCACCATAGTAAGAGGCTATAAGAGATGCAATTACCATTCGGATATTTTTGATGAGGTAATGTATAAATAAATAACCTAAAAGAGATTTAAATGGGGTAACAGTGCCACTGTTCTTCATATAAAGCACAGACAAACATTACAACTGATCCTCCATGTGCTTGTGTTGCAACAGCATGCACATTACACACATCCAGTGTGCTCTGGCCTTAAACATAGTTCGTGGCCTTAGAACAGCACAACTTACCTTCTTTCTGGCTATTTTCTACCCAAAGGCCTGGAAGAAACCACTGAAAGTTATAAACAACCTGTATTTCTTTGGTCCAATTAAATATAAGGTATGTAAAACTCACTTTCAGGTACAAGACAAGCTAAACCCACTAGACTGTGAGCCCTTGGGTGGGGGAAGGATGGCACATGAACCAGACAATAAGACGATCCACATCTATGGTTACTCGCAAGGCTATGGCAAGGCCGATCATGACATTGCTGCAAGATTAGTCAAAGATGCATTTCCCGACTATGCAATCTCTGTCAGTGATGAGGGATATTGAAATGAGTTCAATTTTATTTAGATCTGTGTAATATTTATTTTTATTTCTAATTAAAAGAATTTTGTATTTACTATTGGCTATCAATAATTTTTCCTGTCACATGTGTTTGACTGTTTCCTGACCGCGTCCTGGCGCGGCGCGCATGCGTGCCGCCCGCATCAAGTCCCTTCATACAAGCCTTTCCTGCGCGCCACCCACAGAACACGGAAAAAGCTCGCTGCGCTCCCGCTCGTATAGTAATTTTTGGCGGGATTTTGTCAGAGACGGTTGTGTTTTTATTTAGTTTTCCTGAAAAATGTATATTGTCGGTTTTGGTGTATATCTGTGATAGTTTTATATGCAACAAGTGCCTATTATAGTGTATATTGTGCGGAATTGTTACATAAAAACGTTTAAACGACTCTACCCGATCGTTCCAAAATGTCCCTTGTTATTCTACAATAAGCCTAGTATCGGTTTAATGCGGACATGAATCTGCAGTGTGGATCACCGAATGGCACTAGCTGTGCCCTCGTGGAGGCCGTGCTGCGGTTTTATTGAAAATCGCGTGTCCACATAAGAGATTCTGGGCTAGTTTTAGCGCCGAATAACTCTAGTCGTGCTCTGTTTTTGTGGAGGCCGTGCTGCACAAACTATATAGTATGCCGTGCTGTAACCGCCGGTTTAATTAAATAAAAGAAATAATACTTTAAATATGACAGGGCTGTATGGACGAAGCTCCCTTGCCCGTCCTCAATAGAGGACAAATCAACAAAAAAAAAAGGCTTTTTGGCGGGATTTTGTCAGAGAAGGTTCCGTGGTCGTTTTTGTTTAGTTTTCCAAAAAATGTATATTGTAGGTTTTGGTGTATATTTGTGATAGTTTTATATAGCAACAAGTGCCTATTAAAGTGTATATTGTGCGGGATAGTTAAATAAAAGCGTGTAACGACTGTACCGGATCGTTCCAAGATGTCCCTTGTTGTTCTTCATTAAGCCTACTATCAGTTTAATGCGGACATGAACCTGCAGTGTGGATCACCGAATGGCACTAGTTGTGCCCTCGTGGAGGCCGTGCTGCGGTTTAATTGAAAATCGCCGACTAACTCTAGACGTGCTCTGTTTTTGTGGAGGCCGTGCTGTAACCGCCGGTTTAAATAAATATATGAAATAATACTTTAAGACAGGGCTGTATGGACAAAGCTTCCCTTGCCCGTCCTCAATAGAGGACAAATCAATACACGTGTATAGATTCATAAAAACGACAGTCAAAAAAATTTAAAATTTGATATAGACTCTTCAGACAGGGCTGTATGGACAAAGCTTCCCTTGCCCGTCTTCAATAGAGGACAAACAAAAAAAAAACTGACCTGTCTGACTCAATATAAACCTAGTCTTCACCGTACTACCAGGGACGTATACTATCTAATTTGTGCTACCAGAGATCAAGTCAACGTTCGAATTTGCTTGATTTGATAAAATGCATGCAACTGGATTGACAAAACTTCTTTAATGGCATCGCAAACTAACGAAGTACTAAAGTGCCATAAATGTAGACACATTTTGTTTGACGATACAAGGGTAGTATTCAATGATAGTGTAATTTGCAAACCTCAAGTTTGTACCAGCTATGACATCAAAAAATTCATACACGTTCCTGAAGACAAAATGCCAATTTGGGTTAAGATAATAGTTGAAAAGGAGCAATGGACAAAGGGTAAACTACATTGTGAAAACTGTGGCTGTAAAGTTGGTTCATTTGATTTCATTTCAGGGAGGAAATGTGAATGTGGAAATTCAATTTTGCCTCCAATACATTTTCTATCAAGACAAGTTGATAGACCAATAGCATTATTCAAAAGTAACTAATATTTTTTTGTACCTATTGTATTTTGTCTACAATCTATTTTTAATACAAACAATAATTTGGGATAACATTTTTTATTTACTCAAACATTTACTCAACTGCCATAGCCAAACCACTGTGCAGTGATTCATTGACTTCTATGTCTCTGCATTGCGCTGCATGTAATTCCCTCCGTATCTATGAGAAACATAAATAGGTATCAATATTGGAAAGAGTTATGTGTTATAAATTATACACAATGTGTGTGCATAGCAAAAAAGCAGTGTTAGTAACTTTCTCAATTTCATTTACAATGGGTTCACATAATATTATGATGCAAATGAGCTAAGCTGGTCATTACACTCGAGGCTAGATTGCACAGCACGGGCCTAACAATAATTTCTATACCAATTTTCAAACAAATCCTAGGCATAATTTATGGAAAAATCAACTTAATTTAGAACAAATACAAAACTTCCTTCACTCATAAAGAATATTGTTTGAAAGTAAAAAAGGCTATAATTTTGCAACACTAACTTCTGAAGTAATTGTAGGATGAGACTGTTTTCTCAGCAATTCTAACAGTGCATCTCTCTGTTCTGTGGAAATATCTCCTTTGTAACGCTGGACAAATGTTAACAATGCCTGATGCCATAGAACTGGCAATGTACGTCGATCCATTTGGAAACTGAAACAAGTAGGTAGCACTATTATGGATCTGAAAATAAATTACAACATTATTAGGACTAGTTAACACTACCTACCGCAAGAAATGAAAAACGACTGAATCCACCACCCTATAAGGTAGTGCATATTTCTTGTCGAAAAGGATTCTTAAAAATATCGAATTTGTCCCAGTATAGTCCATTTCAGCTATCTTTAAGAGAGCCGCACTTGAATGCAATACAGGTACTGAGTTACGAGCCACAACGGATCCAACAATAATGGCTTCACGTAAAGTGCAGTCACCTGCCTGAAACACAAAATCATAAGCTCATATTATGTATTATTATTATTGTTCAATAATCAGGCAGTTCAGCAACTGATTGTGCTTATATCCAGTTTTTACACACATTTAATAAGCTTAATTTTTACATTGTTGATTTAAGCCCTGACCTGTCTATTACTAATGTATGTAATTAAATATCTATACTTTTTTTTTTTTTTTTTTTTTTTTCTAATGACATTCTGCCAACTTGCGATCGGTCATCAGACCATAAGCAGTTATTCTATTTGTCTGATAGTGGCGTGGTAGGCATGCCCTCCCATTGTTGGGTTGCCTTCATGAAATGGCTATGCGTTATCCCAGGTGTGGGACCGCTTCAGACGCTTTATTTGGAGAGGTTCGATCAGAGATGATGCCAGTCTATTTCGGTGGTTACTTATCCTGTTTTTATAGGCTTTGGTCAAGATATTTATTTCCTCCTTTACAGTGGGGACATTCAGATATTGATGAACTTCGTCTGTCCTAGTGAACCATGGCGCATTAACTATTGACTTTAAGACACTGTTTTGGTATCGTTGAATGATTTGTATGTTGGAGTTCTTAGCTGATCCCCACAGTTGTATTCCATAAGTCCAAACAGGTTTCAGCACTGCTTTATAAATTAGTGTTTTATTGTTGACAGATAGTTTAGATTGTCTTCCAAGTAACCAATGAAGGGATCTCAGTCTGTGGTTTAATTCATCGCGCTTTTTCTGTATATGAGTCTTCCATGTCTGTTTGCGATCTAAGTGGAAGCCAAGGTATTTTACCACTGTGTTGTGCGGTAGCGGGTCATCTCCAAGTTTCACCGCAGGGCAGTCTTCTTTTCTTAGTGTAAATGTTATATGATTGGACTTAGCGGCACTGGCTTTGATTCGCCAGTTCTTCATCCAAGTATGTATTTTGTTTAGATGCTGCTGCAGTAGATTTGATGCCAATCCAGGATTTTTACTTGATGCTAAAACCGCAGTGTCATCCGCGAAGGTGGCGGTCATTACACTGTCTGAGTTGGGCATGTCTGCAGTATATATTAGGTACAGTGTTGGTCCCAGTACCGATCCTTGTGGAACGCCAGCTTTAATATCATAGAAGCCTGAGGTGGCATCATTAATCTTGACATAGAAGGAACGATTTTCAAGGTATGACTTAAGTAGGAGAAACATGTTATGTGGTGTTGACTTTTTCAGCTTATACAACAATCCAGTGTGCCAAACTTTATCAAATGCTTGCTGTACGTCCAAAAATACTCCAGAACAGTATTCCTTTTTTTCCAAGGCATTCCTTATTTTTTGACAGACCCTATGTACTTGCTCTATTGTAGAGTGGCTGCTCCTGAATCCAAACTGGTGTTCTGGGATGAGTTGGTTTTCTTTTAGACATTCATTTAGACGTCTAGAGATTATCTTCTCAAAGACTTTTGAGACAACTGGTAGTAAGCTTATTGGCCTGTACGATGATGTTAGATGTTGTGGTTTTCCAGGTTTCGGTACCATGGTTATTTGAGATACTTTCCAGATGCTGGGATAGTAGGATGTTCTTAGGATAGCATTAAATAATGAGGTAATGAACATTATTGCTTTCCTTGGTAGTTGCCTCAGAACTTCGGCTGTTATCAGATCGAAGCCTGGGGCTTTCTTCAATTCTAGGTCAAGAATGGTTCGTCGTATTTCTTCAGGAGTGCAGCACCGGAGAGGTGGGCTAAGTTGGAGTGCACTTGCAAGGTATGTGGTAACTTCGTCTTCTGGACTTGTTGTTCCGTCCTCATCGTTGGGTGTAAAAACTTCGCTTAGAAATGATGCATAAGCCTCTGCTCTTTCTCCGTCAGATTTAGCCCACGTACCAGTTGTTGTTCTCAGGGGGTATTGTGCTAGCTGCGGTTTTTGTGAGGACTTCACTGTTTGCCATAAAGAGTATTCTTTATTTGCTGACGGCCTCAGACTCTGCAGGTGTTGCTGTAGTGTGTCATTTTCTATTTCGGACAGGAATTGTTTAAGCTCCGCTGCCGCTTTATTGAACGCCCTTTTGTCTAAGGGGTGTCGGCTGTTATGCCAAACTCTTCTGAGTCGTCTCTTTTCTAAAACCTTTTTCTTCACTTCTTGTGGGAAGTTGTAGTAGGACTTATTAGTTATATTTCTCCTTTGATGTGGCGTACTCAACCAGGCGGCATTTTGTATTTTTTTCGTTAGGTTTTCTGTGGCTGTATCGATGTCTTCCTCTGATTTTAGGGCAATTTTAAGATTTATATTATCTTCTAAGTATTTCCTGAAGTGATCCCAATCAGTATTTTTATTATACAAATATGGATGTGCAGATTTCTCTATTACCGTTGTGCTCACAGTAGCTATTACTGGTGTATGATCCGAGGATGAATCAAGACAGCTTTCAATCTTCAGATAATATGACTGTATGCCTTTATACACGAAGAAGTCCAGAAGATCAGGTAGTTTATTGGGATCAGTAGGCCAGTGAGTTGGTTGACAAGTTGTGAGGACATTTATTTTGTTTCTATCAATGCTTTTTTTAAGTTCTCTTCCACGGGTAACAGTAAGACGTGAACCCCAGTGTGTGTTTTTGGCATTCCAATCACCACCGACTATGAACCTGTTACCTAGTGTCCGAAAAAAGGTAGTAAATTGTTCATTAGTAATTTCAGATTGCCTTGTCTTTTTTGGGGGACAATATATTGATGAACAAGTTAATGTTCCCTGCTTGTCATAAACCATTATGCTTGTTGCTTGTATTTGTGGAGTTCGATGCTCTGGTAGTATTTGGTGCTTAATATTATTTTTCACTATTATTGCAGTCCCTGCATGGGCTGTGTTGTCAGGGTGATGTGTTGCATAGGTACAATATCCTTTTAGTGTAAAGGATAAGTTTTCAGTGAGATGGGATTCTGTAATAAGTAATATGTCAATATGTTGAGTTTTAAGCAGGATGTCTACTTCGTGCTTCTTGCTTAGCAAGCCATTGATGTTCCAAGTAGCAATCCGAAGTGAAGCCATTAGTGCACTAGTTTATTAATGACTGTAGTCAAGAGGCCCATTAGGGTGCCCATTTGCTCAATGAGGCGGTCTAGCTTTTCAGCTTGTTTTATGAGGATTAATTCTAAGCTTGGTGTGTTGTTAATCGAGCCTGCTGTTGCTTGTGCATATGTTCTACGATCATTTTTGGTGTTTTGCTCTCCATTTTCAGACAAATTTTTTTGGTTGTGTGTGATTGGTGCGTCTTTGTTTTCCTTTTGTTTTAGTGGTCGATTTTCAATCTGTGGTTTTGAGATAACCTTCCTTTTTTGGATTTCCAAGAAGACCTTACATCCTTTATAGTTCGCAGGGTGATCTCCCAGACATAAAGCACATTTTGCCGGAATATTGTTGTCTGTCTTCGGACAGTCCATTGTATTATGGTCCTCTGCACATTTTACACATCTGTAAGGTCTCATACAGTTATTTCTTGTATGACCATATTGTTGGCATCGCTTGCATTGCGGAATCACTTTTTTACGGTAAGGGTCTTCAATAGTTACAGAGGTGTTGTATATATACTTAAGTTTCTTTATTTCTCCATTGTTATGACTAGGCTCCAGATTCACGAACCAGGTGAATAGAGGTGTTTTAGTTGGTCCATGTCTAGCGTTTATTATTTCGCCTTTTACTTGGTTACCAGTGCTTTCAATTGCTTCTTTAATAGCTTCGGTCGGTGTAGAAGGATGTAGGTTTCTGATCACAACTCTGTAGGGTCTTTCGTCTTTTCTAGTAAATGTGTGTCCGATTAGCTTCTTTTCACGCACTATAGTAATAAGTTTTTTATAAGCGTCAATGCTATTACATGTTACTCGCAATTGATTTTTGGTCACAATTTTGTGGGAGTATTGTGACTTTTCTAGAACCGTATCAATTAGTTCGTTCAGTTTTGTGATGTTCTGGATGCCGTATAGGACGATTGGAGGTGGTTTTGGAACTCGGACTTCATCAGTTGACTTTTTTTTTGAAGCCTCATCTGTATCAACCTGTAACGTTGAATATCTGTTTTGTAAAGTAATTTCCTTTTCGGGGGACGGCGTTTCATTTAATCTTTGCCTTTTATGCCCTTTCTTGTGTTGTTGGAGGGTTGGTACTGTTTGCCAATCATTTTCGCTTGTATTTCCAATAGATGAATGTCTAGTTCTGGAGAATAGGCTAGGGTGAAACACTTGTTGAATTAGTTTCTTGGGAGTTTCCATGCTGACAATTTTATCCCCAGTTACATTTTCCTGCCCAGAAGAATCCTGGTCACCCGCTTTCTGCAGATCCATTTTGGGTACTTAGGTTTTTGTTGTGGCAACATTATTTGAAACGTCAGGTATCATAGTGACACTGACAGTAGGTTAATGACAGTGACGGACTAACGGACTGTCACTGCGACAAATTTTATGAATGTGATGGGGGTAGTAAATTATTTTAAACTGTCACTTTCGAAGTTTATTGCACTATTTAGTATTGAAATTCAGTGTTTTACGCGTGGATAACAATATCACAGCGTCCACAGGTGTTGTTTTTCACTTTGGTAATGTTTTTACTTCTAACTTTCACTATATTTGCACAAAATTGAATAAATCTTCAAGAGCAGATTAGCACATCACGACACTTGACAGATGATGAAATATCTATACTAATATAATTACTGAAGATTTTGTTTGAACGTGATAATCCCCAGAGCTACCAGTCAGATTTGAAAAATTATTTATGCATTTGATAGCCCAATTCTTGAGGAAGGTTATATAACATCTCTCTACGACCCTTAGGAGCCGAGCAGAGCAAAAAAGAAAAGTCAGAACTAACAAAAAAACCCCAGGCGTGACCGCGGGAAACAGCCAGTACTTATTATAAACAAACTATAGAGCACTTACTTCTAAAAGAGGCAACAAAATACCCTTCATAAATGCACCGGGTTTGAAAAGAGCCTTTCTTAGTGCTTGATACAAATGGAAGTTCAGACGTTTGTACTCGGCAAGGTCATCTCTAATTCTTGGAAGCAAAACCAGGTTGTAAAATCGTTGTGCCATCTTCTCCTTCAGGTTTGATGCAAAAATTCTTGTTGCCTTGAAGTAAAATTAGTTTTTTAAAATCTAAGTACTGCATGCAAATTTATTCAGTGAAGTGAATAGGTTTTCAATTACCTGATACATAGCTGCTGCTGACCAAGTTGTAGGTTCAGTAATATACAATATTTGCTCCCAATTCTGAAGATGTGGTATCATTTTAAATGCCTTGGGTAATTTACCAGAACGATATTTCTTCAGGACATCTCTAACACCTTCATACATTGATTTAATTCTGTAAAATATAATTTATAAGATAGGTTTATAATTATATACTATGGTGTGGACTATTCTAAAATACAGTAATATAAATTTAAATATTACCTAGGATCAATATTCTGCAATTTTAAAGTCTCTACATCTGAGAATTGTGTCTGAAGTTCAGTGTGCTTATCAGTGATTTTATCTTTTATTATATCGGCCAGTGTACGAGCCCTCTCTGGTTTGGCTGACATAAACATTTTGAGAGCTTCCTCGTCTTCTTCATTAATTTCAATATTGTCGTAGTAAGTATCTGGCTCCAGGTCGTCGGGTTCAGATTCATTGTCAGAGTCTGCATCTAATTTTGAAAATATAATTATAATAGTGCTTATTTCAACCAATGAGGTAGGTATATCTTATTTTTTAAGATGTTAGTTAGATGGATAAAAAAAAATATTTCTTGTAATATGAAGCCCGTAATGTATAATGTAACAGCTTGCCCCAGCTTCTGTAATTTTAGGTTGTAGCAATACCTTTTTTTGGTGTTGGAACAGTCACATGATTGGCAGATGATGAAGCAGCACCATAGTCCAGTTCGGCTTGCTGCTTCCTCGCGGCTTTGAGAATTTTCTTAGACAGATCTGCATTCACAAACTAAAAAAACAGTAGGTAAGTACCAAGCAATGGAGCACCTTACTTTGTTTATTAAGAACATATTCATCATCATCAACAGCCTATTACCATGTCCCCACTGCTGGGGCTCAGGCTTACCCTCTCAACGAGGACGCACTTTTGTTTATTAGCAACATATTATTTGCACGAAAGAAATAGGTAGGTACATACTTCCTCGTCATCCACATGTCTATTTCTATCCTTTGTTTTGGTCTTATTCTTTACAGAAGTAACAGCTTCTATTTGATCTGCGAGAGCTATATTTTTTCCTATTTGGGAAGGTTTCAACTTCTTAGATTTTCCCATGGTGATTGGATTTTTCCAAAGAGTGCGGTGGCAATCACAGATTAATGATTGCAATTAGTATCCTTATTTAGTTTGTGATAGCAATGATAGTGTTGTCGAAGACACTATATCATTATTAAGTGGATAGTGTCTTCGGTAATAGCAGATTAGACAATCACAAAACTAGAAAAATGAGGTTATACGTTTTTTTTTATATAAGTTTACGGCCAGTTGGAAACAAGTCCTTAAAGGTTAAATCGTAATAATCACGATACTAAAAACCGGATCACGGCCTCCTGGGCACAACCAGTGCTATTCGGTAATGCACACTGCAGATCATACCGCACTAAACTGATAGAGGTTTAATGTCGATTTAACAAAAGCCAATTTGGGACAATAGTCCGATAGTTGTTATACGCTTTTATATAACTATCCCGCACAATATACTCTCTAATAAGCACTTGTTGCATAAAACTATCGCAGATATACACCAAGCCCACATTATTTAAATTTTTTGGATAACTAAATAAAAGAGACAACCACCTCTGTCAAAATCCCGCCAAAAAGCCCATAGATGCCCTAAATTTATATGAAAAAAAAGAACGAACCACAAACTATACAGTATGCTCTCTTTTTGTCGTTGTTGATTCGTAGTCATGGAACCTCCATGGAACTAGTATTTGGAACGTAAGTGTGGCAATCTGAGATCAATCTGGTTGTTTAGTACATACTCAGTACATATTAATTCCATGTTTGTCCTCTATTGAGGACGGGCAAGGGAAGCCCTGGGTTGGAGTGGACAAAAGGGGGCGCCAAGGAAAATTTTTTTGTAAATATTCAGAAATCACCAGAAATCACTTCCACGGGACCCCCTTTTGTCCACACTGACCCATTTTTTGGAAAACTAAACAAAAACGCTGCGATCACAGACTACTAAGAAGATACTAGCTGCGATCATTATTACTATCGCTGCAAAAACGACAACCATCTCAGTCAAAATCCCGCCAAAAAGCCTCTTTTTTTTATTCGTCCAATGATGAACAGGCAAAAGTCGATAGACTATACAGTCAAGTCATGTTTTAGTTTTTCTTCAAAAATACAAGTTACAAGCACGGCCTCCATAAAAACAGGGCACGACTGTTAGTCGGCGATATGCAAAAAACCGCATCACGGCCTCCACGAAGACACAACTAGTGCCAGTTCAGTTTTAATTGGGCCTCTATCGAATTGAGGTGGTGGAGTGAGTTACCCACCATACCATTTATTTACCAATTTTAATGATTGGAGTTTCTTTGAAGGATATGATCCGTAATGTAGGAGATCCGACGGAGTACTAAGGCTGGTACCGTTACCGGCATAGCCGAAAGGATTAGCAAGCTGAAGTGACAGTCGGCAGGTCACTGATTTAAGGATAGGAGCGGCACGGCAGGACGCTTGATTCACGATACACATCGACGGTGGAAAGGCAGAAGGGGTCAACCGCCAATGATGGTTGACCTCCTTTGCCTTTTCACAGTCGACATAATAAAATTTACTGACCAAAATTTTAGATCATTCACTTCATTCAACGTTTTATTTTTAGCCAATTGTAACAAACACTCAATACCAGGTTCTACTGGTTATATTAAATTGCTTCAATGATGTTGATAATATCTCTGATGTTTCTGTTAATGAAGTCGAGCGCCAGTTGCACGGAGTTGCGAATGTTGATCTCCACCACCTTGATGAGGATAGTGTCGAAGATGTTGACGAACACGCCGACCACGGGGTTCACCAGCCAGTCGGTCAGGATGTTGCCGGTCAGCCGGACACGGAGCCGCCTGCGATACACAATGAAATAGAGAATTGTTATTTAGCAAGCAACAACGAAGAGGAGTCGAGTCCATAGATTAGATTAGATTTATTTATCTCACATTACAAATATTCATACATAGTTTTCTTACATAAAAAGTCAAAGTTAAATAAACCCACGCGATCCCTTCTCCTGCGCCCGTTAGGCACTGCGCAAACCAAGCGGAAAATTGCCCTCGCACTTTTTACGTCATTGTCAAATGAACCTATATAGCCTAAAGAACAAAATCTTATAACGACCTCTGCAACGTCGCCGTCGCCTCGCGCTCGAGGTCATTCATACGATTTTGTTCTTTAGGCTATAGTGACATGGTTCATTTGACAATGACGTCTAAAAGTGCGCGGGCAATTTTCCGCTTGGTCTGCCCCGACCCTAACAAAATGTATCGATATGCACGAGAAATATAAATGTGTTGTTCAATCTATTTATTCAGTTCAGTGTTCAGACAGTCTTCACAAAAGGTGACATACCATGTACTAAAACATGTTTTTGTACTTTGTATTGCTTTTGTGAAGAAACAAATAAAGATAAATTATTATTTATACATCTTATCTTATCTTCTGAGGGGGCCAGGAATACCTGGCGACACTTCGACCCTATGGGATCTGTTGTGCCAAACCCCTGTCCGCCAAACGGTGCCCCAATCCATTTTTTGGTGGACTTCACATACGCCTTAGAATAGTAAATACCAGTCTCTGGCGTATGCAGGTTTCCTCACGATGTTTTCCTTCACCGAAAAACCTGTGGTATTATATTAAACCGTACTACGATAAAATACTAAGATAAGATACTATTTATACATATTACCTATGTGTTTTAGCGACAGCGTATGTAGGTACCAGTGTACAGGTGTGCGTGGATCCCCCCGTGAAAAATTACCGAATGTTTCGAAAGAAAAGTTCTCTATAAATACATGTCGCAACCAATGCGAGCCGGAGCATGCTTTTTCTCATCTTAATGATGGATGACACTTTCATTCAGTCCAGCCATACTATGCGTATCTCTTCGTTGCGTAGGCACCTATTCGGTGGATCAAGGTAACGACAGATTTATATAAGACATCGAACTTTTACAAGATTCATCTTACTTTCAGTCGTCTTTTGGCAAAGTAAGTAGGTATATACATAATTAGTTTAAGTACCTAAGTAAAGCACAGGTACTTAGGTAGGTATTAATTAAGCTGTGTAGGCACCTATAATATCTAGCTGGCATTTGCCAGATTCGATTTGCAAATCAAGATAACGAGACGACTTTGTTTGATAGCAACTTCAGATAAAGAAACGCATAAGTAAGTAGGTACTGAAGGTAGGTACGTACATTAAAAACTATTTAAGTTAAGAGCGTCAGTGGCCTCGGGGATAAGACGCGACCTATCATATCGAAAGGTCCGAGGTTCGATCCCTGGTTGAGCCGTGTAAAAATGGTTTTTTTCTCGAAACTTAAGTACATGTACTGACTGCTCTCAAACGGTGAAGGAAAACATCGTGAGGAAACCTGCATACGCCGAAGAAGAAATTCTTAGGCGCATGTGAAGTCCACCAACCCGCACTGGGCTAGCGTGGTGGACTATAGCCCGCACGCCCTCGTTGAGAGGGTAGGCCTGAGCCCCAGCAGTGGGGAGATTAATAGGCTGTTGATGATGAAGTTAGGTTTAGGTGCAGTAATTCTACGTTCTTAATAAAAAATTTAACTGACCCAATGTCTGTAAGTGTGAATTCCTGAAGATGAATTTCGTCATTGTTAAAGTCAATGAGCATGTCGACGATGACCACGAAACGGCTCAGCGAGCCGATGATGCCGCCGGTCGGGCCGATGTTCATCACTTGCACCAAGTATCGGTACACGAACTGAAATATAATTATAGTTACCTTACCGTAATGTACAATTACCAAGGTCACCGACATAGGTCAAAGAATTGCGAAGCTGAAGTGGCAGTAGGCTGGGCACATCGCCCGCAGAACTGACGGCCGTTGGGGCAGAAAGGTTCTCGAGTGGCGACCACGTATCGGAAGACGCAGTGTAGGCAGGCCTCCCACAAGGTGGACCGACGATCTATGGTGAAGGTCGCGGGACCCAGCTGGATTAGGTTAGCGCAGGACCGGTCGTCGTGGAAATCTTTGGGGTGGCCTTTGTCCAGCAGTGGACGTCTACAGGCTGATATGATGATGATGAATGTACAATTAGGTACAGTTAACATATAAGAGTTCTGTTGTAGTTCGAGTTAAGGAACCCTATTTTTTTCCTATCTAGGTAGGTTAATAATGTACAGACACACGGTTTCTACTGCTTTATTATAAGTATAGATTACAAAAAAAATCTTCATACGAAACCGGTTACGTAGGAAGAAAAAAAGTATTTGTACGAAACTGGTTACGTAGAGCCGGTATCGTAGGCGGCCGAAGGGATTTTGGCTTATCGTGAAACTGGTTATTTAAGTTCAAATGCCGTCAATAGACTTTTAAAGAAAAATCCTTGGTTAAACCTATAGCGAAGACGATATAATATAGGTAGTCATTACCCTCATCATCAGCAGCCTTTCACAGTCGACTACTGGAAATATAGGCCTTCCGCAATGCGCGCCGCCTTAACAGAGTCTGGCCATACCGACTCTCTAGATATCTTTTTAGGTTGTCGGTCTACTGGTATACCCACTCCAGAACTCCTCTGCCCCATCCGCCAAGGTACAGCGATAGATGTGACCTGCTTCAGCTTGCTCAATACAACATGAAATATATACAAAATCACAATGTTTTTGATACTGCTAATTCAGATACCCACATCCAAATCATGGAACTGCAGCACGACTCGTATGCGCAGCATTTTGGCGAAGTAGTGAATCATCTGGTCGCCGAATCGGTTACAATTCACCAATCCTGTCATGTGACCATTGTGGATCCTCAACCATGCGCTGTACGTAATCAGGAAAGGTCTCTGGAAACATTTTACACTTGATTAATGATACAATCATCATGGGAACCTACCTAATCTAAGGTATACCGCACCGCGAAATCGATAGGTAATACGGCCTTACTATATTTACGGAGCAACATGATTTTTCTTGTTATAAATGTGTTTAACGCCTAGGTATAACTCGGTACTTTAGTGATTTTCTTAAAGTTTTACCTAATCTCGATCGACTTACTGATCCCCCCCCCCTACTAACAGAAAATGAAGATAGGTAAGTAGTTTCACTAACTTTCACATTAAAATGTTATAAAACATCAACAATTAACTAGGGTACATTTAAACACGAAATTATTGACCGAGCGAGCGAAGCGTCTAAGTTTCGAGATTGGAAAAAAAATGCTTATGTCCGTCTGTCCTTCTGTCTTTCTGTCTGTAATTCTCTACAGGTCGCATTTTTAAACCGATTTTGACGAAAATTTGGCATGGGTATAAATTAATTAAACCGACAAAATGAGTAGAAAACAATTTTGAAAAACATTTTTTTTAGAGTACCTACCATACTCGCAAAGTGGGAGTGAACTTTTTTTTTCTTGTGAATCCCATAGTGTGGGATATCGTTGGATAGGTCTTTCAAAAATATTGCTGGTGCGTGAATACCATTTTTTCGATTTAGGGATCCGTTGGCGAAATATTAAGCTTTAAAGCGGTATTTTTTGTTAGAGTCACGTGTCCCCCCCCCCTGCCAGCTAAACGGTTGCTTCTGGAAATGTGAAAAAATTCACGGCAGTAGCATATATAACGTAGTTAAAAGGAAAACTATGACAGCTAAGTAGGTTCTATTAGTTTTTGAGTAATAGTCAATTAACTTAAGAAATTCGAAAATTTTAATTATGTTCATAGAACTGCATACGAAAAATGGGAAATAATTTTTTTTCGCGTGAATTTCATGGTGTGGGGTATCGTTGGATAGGTCTTTCAAAAATATTACGGGTGTGTAAAAAACATTTTTCATTACTCATACTCTGAAAGTAGGTCTGAAGTTGCCTGAGGAGCGGGTTGAAAGTCATACATCTCAGCCCTAGGGAGAATCGCTTTCTGTCAAATTATTTAAAAAAAACTAGTACTATTTTGACATTTCTATTGGACCATGTTCCAACTGTCTATACAGCCACTCAATTACAGCGCGATGTAAAATTGAAATAACATAAAATTATGTAATAATTAAAGAATATATTTTTTAAAATAACTTTATTATAATTATTACTGTCAACTATTTCTTTAAAATAACATAGATTTGGGCAAAATATTTACCCTTTTTTTCAATGTTGTAAATGAAAAATAATGGCAGAATAGCTGGCCGGCCACAGAAAAAAAAACAAAATAGACGGGATAGCGGCAATCCGATCTTCATTTGTTTTTTCGAGTTGTAGAGTTTTGTTTATACTTCCGTATAGCAGAGATTTGTATTAACACTCATTTTATGTTTTTACTTTCAGTGTATTCTTAATGAAAAGCACAGTGCTTCCCTCGGGTTCAAGACTTATTTAGAGGTCCCTCGAACTATTGGCGCCCTCGCTACGCGTCGGGCTCCAAACCCCGTCTCGGGACTTAAATAAGTTACTTTCACCCCTGGGGTAACAATGTACTATTTCGAGTCAGGGATTCGTTTGCGAAATATTAAGCTTTAAAGAGCAAATTTTTGTCACATTAGTTTTTAATCTGTCTCCAACGGCAAAATTGACTTTTGTTCGTTTCTTTTAGGTTTGCTTTATATGGGCTGGCGAGGTCTACTGTTCTCACGGAACTACTAGTTTAAGTGTCAGCGCTGAGAAGCTTCCGCAACACATGTTTTCAAATAAAGTTTGTCATTTTTGCGTAAAGATTTTGCGAGGGTGAAGCGTAGGAACTATTATCTAATCTGTGGCTGAAGTAACATTAATAGGTACAGTCGACCGCACGTCAGTGGAAACACTTTGACCTTGAGCTGGCCTAGCCTATTAGTGAGTTTCAATACTATGAGAGAACAGTTTATACCTACTGGTTTTGTTTCCATTGACGTGCGGTCGACTGTACCAGTCATAATATTAATGTTTCGGAGAAATTCACACACGGCTGTTTAGTCCCAAATTAAGCCAAAGCTTGTGGGGTACTCAAGAACAGAAAACACACAAAACTACTTTTAAAAATAAATACCTACATAAATACATACACCCAGAATCCGAAAACCAACAAACAAAAAAATTCCTCTTTTATCATATAAATAATTGTCGACTTTTTAAATATAGTTTATTGTAAAAGCGCATGTATACATTGCCCCGAGAACGAGGTCCTAAGTCGGTGGTTTGTTTTTAACATATTTAGTTATTAACATTTCCACTCTGATATGTATAGATAGGTATTACGTTCTGCCACAGTATAGGCTTGGTTGCCTATTCGTAATTTTGTTTCATACATTTCACGCATGCATGTCCGCGAATCGAACCCAGAGTCGAACAAATACTCACAACTGAGAATCCCTCGACAACGTCGGGCAGAGGCATAGGGTCGAGATCATGTCTCTCGATGAAAGGGACGAGCATGTGAATCGTGCTGTCCACATAGTCGTTCACGTCCGCTGACAAGCCAAGACCTTCCCAATTGCGTCTGAAAATATTAGGTAGAGTAGAGGTAGGTACTATCAAACATGGCATGTAACGAGTGTACCCCCCCGGCCGTGTCTGTCGGCCGCGGCGGTCGCGATATGCTTCGGTGGACCTCGAAACGGGCCTGCCTAGTGAGGACTACCCACACAAAATAAGCTTGCTGCATCTCTTCTAACAACTTATTTATTACAGTGTCTGCCTTGTATAACATATAATGTTTTGTTTATAATAATGTTTGGACAAATTGACACACGGCTGTTTAGTCCCAAACTAAGCCGAAGCTTGAAAATAGGCACTCAACAACTGATATACTTTTTAAAATAAATACTTATATACATACAAACACCCAGAATCCGAAAATCAACAGATATGCTCATCACACAAATGTTGGTGCCGGGTGGGAATCGAACCCACGACCTCTGGCGCAGTAGGTAGGGTCACTACCAACTACGCCAACAGGCCAGTCTATATATATCAGTATACACATTATTGTGTCTATAGAAATGTAATTGAATTTGTTTGTTTGAATAAATTGAAATCTATTCTGTAGTAGAGGTAGGTACCTACTTACGTAAATATAAGATAACTCCAATATATCAAGTTGCGTTAGTCTAGTTGGAAGAATGTATAGTACTTCCCTTAGTGAGAACTAGGGTTCAATCCGTTGTTTATCCGAATTTATGGATTTATAGGTAAGTACCTCTACCTATTGGATGACGTCATAAGTTTCGAAGTCAAGCTTATTCTGTTATTTATTATTAAGTTAGGTAGGTACGCGTAACTAACTAGGTATCTACTTAGGGCTTCTTTCACCACTTCCTGATATTGTTACAGATAGTAATCTTAGTGATAAACTAATCAATCACATAAATCTGTGTGATAGACTATATAAAATATATAGGCAATCAGATACCTGTGAAACCAAAAAAATAGGCTATCTGTCAGATAACCTGCAGATAGGGTATCTGGGACTTTATCAGCAAGCTGTGTAAGAGGCCCCTAATATTATAAATAACTTATTTTAAGTTCACCAATGCTATGTATGACAGTTTTTTACTAATAACCACGGAACCCATTTTACTTTTTTAAGTCCCGCATCATCTTTGGAGGCCTTATTAAATTATAAAACTTGCGATAACCAAGTACATGTACAGTCGACCGCACGTCAGTGGAAACACTTTCACCTTGAGCTGACCTAGCCTATTAGGGAGTTTCAATACTATGAGAGACCAGTTTATATTGGTTTTGTTTCCACTGACGTGCAGTGGACCGTACCTTTCCTTTAACCTAGTGGAAAATTGTACTTACTGGCCATCAAGCGATAGGAAACTTGGCTTTGGCTTACTGAGGATAGTATTAGCCTCTGCCGCCACCAGCAACACCGCTAGAACCACCGCCGTGTATTTCTTGTCCATTGTGCTGGTCACCACTAAATATCAATGTGGACTCCGGGGGAAATCTAATATTTTTTGTTTTATACGCATCCTTGTGTGGGAGATAAGATTGATATAAACGCCATTATCATAGTTGTTATTAAAAATCTGTGCTGATTACGTACACTATACGGATAATTTAAATCATAATTAATGAGCTTTATTAGATAAATATGTAGACGTAGTACATATAAATAAGCATTTATCGTTCAATCTTGGGGTACTTTATCTGCATAAAAAATTAATTACTGCTATTAGCAGGTGGGTGAAGAACAAGTCAATACCTACTTGAATTCCAAAGTCATTTTAACCCTGTTCATGTAAACGAAATATTCCTCCATCATCATATCAGCCTGTAGAGGTCCACTGCTGGACAAAGGCCTCCAAATATTCCTTAGGCCTGTATTATGAAAGGCGGCGCTGCCGCTCTGTACGAGATTTCATGAGTTTGTATAAGACGAATTGTTTAGGCAGCCGCGGCCGCGGTGGCTCGTAGATCTCGTACAAAATCGCCTTTATGCATTAAATTTAATTTTGCTTTGCTACCAATAACATGGGAATTAATTCGCCTATCCATTAATTATTTATTTTTTACACACCACTGATGACTTGGCTCTAAGGGACTGCGCATACCAAGCGGAAATATCCCCGCGCAGTTTTTGACGTCATTGTCAAATGAACCATAATAACTATAAACTAAGGAACAAAATCGTATAAATGACGTCGGTACGTCGGCGTCGTCGCCTCGCGCTCGACGTCATTCATACGATTTTGTTCTTTATATGGTTCATGACAATGACGTCAAAAAGTGCGCTGGTATTTTTTGATTTTATTTCGCATTTTTTTTAAACCAGCAACCACAATTCCTAACTTGCCCCCCCCCCCTCCCCCCCCCCCCCACACACACACCCTTCACCCCCCTCCACCCCCGCGAACCAGTTTTCACAAAAATATACCTACCTACTACAGACACAACTTTTCTACAGTTCTATCACAATGTATAGATAGATTAAAAGTAGGTAATTAAGTTAAATTAAGTTTAGTCATTTCGAAAGTGCGCATTAACGCGTCCCATTTCCTTTTTTTGTAGGTATAACTGTAAAGTTCAATTGGCAATTTCAGTCGGGCTGAGGTACCCACATTGTATATTATTTTTGGCAGTTTTGATTAAAACAAATAGTTAGGTAAGTACCTAATCGTTTTCAGTTGTTACAAGACATACCACATCATTGCAAATGTGAAACGCTTATGTGCAAAACGCTTGGTGAACTGATGAGTGTGATTGCAACACAGAAGACAGCTACAGTGTGCGGCGGTGCAAGCCAGCCAGCTACATCGGTATTGTATAAAAGCCATATCGCGTAAACATGATTACAAATCATAATTAATTACAGGTATAACTATTACGATAGTCAGTTCGTCAATCAGATTGTTATCGAATTATTTTTTTATTCAATTTGAGACACCAACAATAAAAACATGTTAACAGATAACGTTTCAGAGATTCGAGGTTTTTTCGACCTTAGCACCAGCGAACTTTAATATTGGCACCCACCTCTATTTTATGTGCGGCGTGCTCTTATAACCGAGCTGAGAACTGAGCTATTTAGGTACTACAGGGTCCACCTATAGCTATTGCTCAACCAATAGAACCTCGATAGAACCTACGGATAGAACAGAATTAAAGTTGTATGCATGCAGATCGAGCGGGCTCCAGGCGGGCGGGACGGCCGAGGGGCAAACCGGTCTAACCTACACCGCCATCTGTCGCACCACTGGCTTAACATAACGAAAAACTTTTAAAGTTTTGAATGTTTTACACTCTGAAATGTAATGTCCGTGACCCCAGCGGTTACCACGTAAGTAAGGTTGTGCGAGGCAGGCCCGTTTCGAGGTCCACCGAAACACATCGCGACCGCCGCGGCCGAGGGAGTTGTAGAAATAAATCCCAACCAATGTTAACAAAATATTTTTATTCTAATATCATTATCACCATTGCCCATACCCAAAACAACCAATATAAGATAAATCATTATTTTATATAAATCACTAATATTAATAAAAGACCAAAGTTACCCTACTACCCCTATCATAAATACCACCTCCAATTTATATTGCTCTAAGGAATGTATAAAACATGAGATGTTTGGTTGAAGTTTATCCACTAAAAACGTTATTTGATCCCCCTCTCGCTCGCGGCCCCCTAATAATAGTAATTCGAACATTCCTGCCGATTCTATTTTATTCTCGCACCCACATATGTACTTATATCTAGACTTGGGAAAAAGTCTACGTCTGCTTATTTCAGACAGTTTGTCGAGAAAATTATAACATTGTATAACTACAGACTACAGTTTTCAAAAACATACCTACGTTCCTACGTGTGAGAAGTACACGTAGGAACGTAGGTATGTTTTTATGTTAGAATACAGAGCAAACCAGATTGCGCGTTCGCCCTTGAAACGAAGCTCGAAAAATGGAGTAGGCTATACTCGGTATAGCCGCAGGTGTTTTATGTGAACGTCTCCGTAATGGCTTATTTGAATTTATACACTTATTTTAGTTTCGTTTCTCTTTGTTATCGTTCGTTTTGTTTTTGAATACAGTGCGCAGCATTCAATTACGATTGCACGCGGTTTCTAGTTTGTTCTGTATTCTGAGGAGTACATATTTACCATTTGCAATTAAAGTACAAAAGAACATTTGTCAATAAATAAAATGGCTCCTATAAACTATTACTACCCTACCCTCAATGACCCTGTACTTATTATTTAGGCCTGGCGCAAACGGGCGGTTTCCTGATGCACATAGTAAATACAAAGTGTTCTACGTGGCGCACATGTTCGTATATTTACGAGTGTTAAAATAACATTGTGTATGAATTCAAGTTTCCGAATTATTTATTATAATAGTAGAATAATTATTATGTATCTGAATTCCTGATCAGGAAACCGTCCGTTAGCGCCAGGCCTTAAACGAAGCTCAGAGTAAAAATGATGTGCGACTACGACACGAATGTTGCCATGTTCACAAATTGTTACCACTTTTGTGTTAGAGTCACTCTGAACAAAAGAAGCAGGCGCCTTTTCGGATCCCTGACTTACGGCGAGCACAACAGATAACAAGAGATAATCGACCGTACTGACCTCATTGGCCTAGTGGTTTTGGTCGTTAAGACTATGATTATATTTGCGTATTGTCCTATTCTTGTCTAATTCCCTTAGTACAGGAGAAGGTTCCAGTTTGGGATGAGACAAGTGTAGTATCTTACTAATATTATAAAGGCGAAAGTTTGTAAAGATGTTTGTGACTTTGTGAGGATGTTTGTCCTTGCATAACACCTGGAATAACATATAGGCTCTTTTTACCGCGGTAAACTATTCCCGCGGGACATAACTTATTCCACGCGGGCAACAGATAGTTAAATATTTTTTAATGTATATTATTAGGAGTAATTGACAGTCCGTCTGTTGTATATGGAACAGTTAGTACGATCGATTTCTTGCATACAAACAAGCCTACGCTCAGCGATTGCAATGATTAAGTACAAAGGCGTAGCACACGTGTGTACAAACCTCAAACAACACAAAAAGGTAGTCTCATTGTGAACATGACTAGATATTAAATATAAGTGATTCTATCAAGATCTCACCAACAAGTTGGTCAATAGAATCAAACATACCTAACTGGCCATTGTTAATTAACTTTCTTTGGGTCTCTACTTAACATTTTCTTCCTTTGAGATAACATGTGACCGAAAAGCACAGGGAATAATGGTACATAGAGGAACATATAAAACATGAGGAAGTAATGGTAGTTAAAGGCGAAATTCCAGGAATTTGGCATTGAAATAGTAAATAGTTTCTTTTCTGCAACTTCACTGAGGGAATGGTACATACACAGGAGCTCTCCAGTTATTCCCACGGGGTATAGGACCAAGAAGGTTGAGTACCTGAAAACATAAACACAATAGTAGTTCTAATACTGGTTCAGTGGATATGTGGATTTCTTATACTCTTCAGAATGTCGTCTTTGGGGTAAGCAAGTTTCTCACAATAGGTTCTATGGATTTATCTGTCAATGTCTGTGGTATGGGTAATTGATAATAAACCGTACTCAATTTACGAAAATGTATTAATAATTGATCAATCTCATTATTAGAGTCTGCAGTTTTTAAACAGTAAAAAAATCTCTTACCTTAAGAATAGTAAGAATTGTGGTACAATTTGAAGTATATTGAGTGCGTAATAGGCATATCGCACAATTTCCGTGATGGACCATGCGAGTATACACAGCGGCAAGCCGGGGCTGACGGTGGCGCCGTGCGTCGCCAGCAGAGCCCCGCACACGAGGAACACCCGGGAGTACACCTGCATCAGGACCACCATCACGCCAGATGGCACCAGGCCTACTGCTGCATGAATTACCTGAAATCAAATATATATAAAAAAATATCATCAAGAATTTAATTTTGTACTGTTTTATTAAATGGATACAATACAATAAATGCTTGACTGGCCTGTTGGCGTAGTTAGTAGTGACCCTGCCTACTGCGCCAGAGGTCGTGGGTTCGATTCCCACCCGGGACCAACATTTGTGTGATGAGCATATTATTATCTCTTGGTTTTCGGATTCCGGGTGTTGTATGTATTTAAAAGTATTTAAAGTATGTTTATCAGTTGTTAAGTTGTTAAGTACCCATTTACAAGCTTCGGCTTAGTTTGGGACTAAACAGCCGTGTGTAACACGGTAAACATTATTTTTAAAAATGCTTGGTCTTATTGAGATGTAACTTTTTTTGAAGGATGTCCCATTTAACAGGAAGGAATGTAAATACATTCGTCATCAAACCAAAAATGGTTGAGGTGATTAATTTTCAGTAGGAGGTTAACGTAAGATTGTTTATAAAAGTATGTTAACACTTATTCTTGGATCCCAATACGACAAAGTGTTTACAAGTGTGAGCCAACTATGTCCAAAATTATGCTGGTTATACCAATATTACTAGCAAGGCAAGACAATGACATAAGTAAAAGCACTTTTTTAAAAAATTTACATCTGTAAGTAGGTAGTGAAAACATATTTTTTTCAGGCCTGGCAATTTATCTACCTTATTCAACGGTCAATAAACTGTAGATATATAATTCTTTACATATATATGGTTATGTATGCATAACACAAGACATACGTAACGAAGAAGGGGTACCTGTTTTAAATACTACACAGAACTTAATTATTTTAAGTTAGTGCCAGCAATGGTGAACTGAGGTTAAATTAAGTATTACATACCTACAAATTCAATTGAATAATAATTAAACTACTTCTAATTTGAATACAATAAGATGTATGTACAAACAAGGCAACCAAAATTGATTTCTATTTGTCATTTATACCTTGAGCTTGGTAGTTTTTGTTTCTGAACCATTATACAATATACCTACCTAGTTAATGGTTCTAAATAAGGATGCAATTTAGATAGCTAATGTATAAAACTATTACCTAAGTACAATTTGTAATAAAAACTCAATAATAATCACTAATGATTATTGAATAATTACCTCAAGTATTGCTGCATTTTGAAATATTATAACTGTCCATTTAATTTCATCCCAGAAGGTGTCCAGTTTACCACGATTTAGGAAGTGTGTTAATGACTGCCACAGCATATATGACCATCTGCAAATCAACAAATAAGTAACTTAAAAAATTACCAGACATTATTTAAATTAAACTTACTAACATAGAAATAAGTTAATTTGTTACTAACAAAATATGGACATGTGTCTGAAATAAATGTTTTTATTATTTTATTTTATCATTATATACCCGGAATTTTAATTTAAAAATGTGAAGTTTTTAGGACATATATATATACAGGGCGTCCCACGGCAATGCCACACGGAGGGAAAGTACATTAATGAAGATAGGATATTTTACTGAAAAAAGACATCATTTTATTTTTAGTAATAAGTAGGTATAACTGCATTCACAGATTTTAATAAATCGCCTTCCTTAACCGGGAATCGAATCCGCCAAATTAAAAAAAATACCACATGTATTTTATGATAACGGTCGAAAGGGTTAATCATAAGGACTATTTTTCCTAAATAACATATCATCTTAAATGAAAGGAAGATCACGAAATTTAATATTTTATTTAAAATACCAATTAAAATTTAATTTATCAAATGCTCAAAATGTGATCCATTCTGTAGTATACAAATTCTCACTCTTACTCCGTGTTGTTTTATTTATCATGCAAAGATGGATTATCATGTAAAGGGAGAAAAATTATTAAAAGAGTGAGAATTTGTACTACAGAACAGAATGGATCACATTTTGAGCACTTGATAAATTAAATTTTAATTATTTTACTTAAAATATTAAATTTCATGATCTTCCTTTCATTTAAGGCGCGCGACGGATACATGCGGCGTCGGGCGTGGGCGCGGCGCCGGCGTGGCGCGGGCGAGATTCGTTTTTCATATGAATTGTATAGAAGAGGCGGAGCGCGGGACATATACAAGCGGCGTGGCGCGGGCGTGGCGCGGGCGGGGTGCATAAGTGAGAGGGGTGCAATTCATATGAAACACGAATGAGTTTGTCCCGCGCCTTTCGCGGGCACCTCGCGCCCGCGAAAGGCGCGGGACAAACTCATGCGGCACGGCGCCGGCGTGGCGCGGGCGAGGCGCCCTCTCATTCGTGTTTCATATGTATTGCACCCCTCTCACTCATGCACCCCGTCCACGTCACGCCGCTTGTATATGTCCCGCGCCACGCCGCTTCTATACAATTCATATGAAAAACGAATGAGCGGGCGCCTCGCCCGCGCCACGCCGGCGCCGCGCCCGCGCCCGACGCCGCATGAGTTTGTCCCGCACCTGAGATGCTATGTTATTTAGTTAATGATTCTCTGCATGATTTATATGAGCGCCGATACCCAATGTTATGTGCCGTTAACTATAGTACCTAGGTATAATTTTGGAAGCTCTTTAGAACACGACACGTTAGATATCGAGTTCATTTTTTTTTTATAGATAGTACTTGATGGTAGGTTTAACATACCTAAAGCGCTACTTACGAAAATTAGTATTTTTGAAGATATAAATTTTTGAAAGTTTTGAGGTTAAGTCACTATGTACAGTGTACAGCTATCGCTTTTAAAAAAGGTCATCAACATCTCTCGTGTCGCACCCTCTTCCATGTACTGTCGCTCGCTTCGCTCGCTCCAAGGGTCACCAGTAACCTAACATGCTCGTCGCTACGCTCCTCGCACCTAACCTTCGGGGTGGTCTGACTACATTTCTGGGTCACCAGTATCCTAAAAAATTAATATCTTTAAAACTACTAATTTTCGCAAGTAGCGCTTTTCGTATGTTAAACCTACCATGAAATACTATCTTTAAGAAAATATAAACTCAGTATCCATTTTTTTTGCACAGTTTGTGGTGAAATTGCCTTATAAAACTCAATTTTCAAAAATTAATATCTTTAAAACTACTGATTTTCGTAAGTAGCGCTTTAGGTATGATAAACCTACCATCAAGTACTATCTATAAAAAAATTATGAACTCGGTATCTAACGTGTCGTGTTCTAAAGTCGAGCCATAATTTTTAAAACTAAACCTATGCTAAATAAATTAACTCGTATAATTTTATTGAAAAAAATTAAATTAACTCTAAAAAAAGTAAAGAGGCAAGCAATGTATCTATGATCATTAACCTCATAAAATTTATTGAAAAAAATAATTATAAGTAAGTACATAAAAAGTGCAGAGGCAAGCATGTAAATGAAGATTGATTAAGTAGTTACTTCTTGTAGGTAAATAAAAAAGGTAAAAGTTAGTTTATTTTCTTTGAGTAGGTTACCTACTTAACTGTTGCAGTGGGTCTCAGGTACTTACCCCAAAGTTTGAATGCTATTGTAGGCTATAAGGTACAACTTTCCAAAAGTCGAAGGCTCTGAACTTTTCACTTTCTTTGAAGTTTTTTGAGTCATGATTCCAATGTTTTCTGTAACACTAGGCTTATTATAGGTTATCTACGACTGTATCCCCACAAATTAGATAGTATACGTCCAATGTATCCCAAGATGTTGTGACAGACACAAACTAAATAATAGTGACACTACGCAAGTAAGACAAGCAAGCAACGAATTTTTTTTATTATTTCTTAAGGCAATCGTCCGGTTTGGACATTGTGCCAGTGTCACGTCAATTTTATTTAAAATAAATATTTCGGCGTTTAAATTTTGAATTTTGTTTTTATTTAGATCGATCAGAAATAAAGTCAAGTCTTCTAACTTGCTCAGTGTCCCCAACCTTCCAACCTGCCACCCTTTTTTGCAAGGACGTATACTAATAAGTAATTTGTGTTTGCAACACCACACCAACGAACACACAATTTTTTCTAGAGAATACGTCCAACTCGTCCATCGATATCACAAACCTATATAGTATGCTCAGATAGTATGTGATCGAAATCACAGACATTTATATTACTCTATGGTTGTGCCTTGGAGGCCGTGCTGTGAAATCTAGCGGTTTTTTTTATTTTTTTTAAATCGGCAGTTCCAGTCACAAATTAGATAGTATACATCGAAGTTCCAGTCTTGGAGGATCTGAGAAACTACTATTTGGCCTATAATGCTTTTATATCCAATTGGCCGTAAAACCATAAAAACAAACTTCTTTCCGCACGTCACAGTGTTGCCAAACTATCGATAGTTTCCCTTTCAATAGTCGATAGATGATATCAGCCACAATATTTAAAGTACAGCTATCTACCTATTGACTTTCCATACTATCGATACTATTGAATTCCATCAATAGTATTGTTATATTTGTGCTATCGATACTATTAGGGCTCATCAATACTGTCGACAGTGACTATCGATAAACGATATTAGGTCATCGATCAGCCAACACTAGCACTTCACGCGTACGTATACTATCTAATTTGTGCGCGTCACGCTGCTCGCTCCTTCCTTCCTTCCTCCTTTCTTTCTTTTTCATCTGTCAGCAGCGTATCAGCGAAGAGGTTAGTTACATTTTGCAATTTTAGATTTTGTAGATGAAATTAATTTTATTGTAGTGTGTTAGAGGTATATATAAATAATTTGAAGGTCTTATTTATTTCAGCCAGCGTTGATATTCAACTATCACAATGGTTGCAGCCAAGAAACAGGTGAGCTTGAATTGAACACGTGTTTTCAAATAGTGGGACTTTATACGTTGTTATTCAGTTTACTGTATTGAATAATTTCCTTTACTTAAGTCCAATATTAATTGTTACTCGATAGGCTCGCTTATTAACATAAAACGCGAGATTGAGGATGTACCATACAAACTTCTCGCGGTAGCTATTGCCTCGTTTTACGCCCAGAAGCAAGAATCGCTTGCTTCCGTCACTTGGGATTTATGTCCCCTAGTTACAATCCTACCTGGTGATACCGCGCCCCCCAAGGTTATATTCAACAGTGGATGCCGACAAGCTAACGTTGAGTGCTTATTGGTGTAACTTGATATTGAGAATCCTAATGTATTATTTAAGTAGGTATAGATGTACAGCTAAGAAATAGGCAAACTGTCCTGACATAATTCAGATGCTGTATGCCCAGCAATGGAAGTCAAAGTCTGTTACTTTTGCTTGTAGTAGGTACCTATCTATTTTACATAAAAACTTATTTTCAGAAAAAGACTATTGAGTCTATCAACTCGCGCTTGGCGCTGGTTATGAAATCAGGCAAATATTGTCTTGGTTTGAAGCAAACATTGAAGACGCTACGCCAAGGAAAGGCGAAGTTGGTCATCATTGCCAAAAATGCACCTCCGCTAAGGTGAGACTACTGAGAAGTAGAGTTTCCCACTCAGTTGATCGTAGGGAAGCATATGGAGTCTTAGGACAAAGAAGTATGGATTCCCTCTTAATGATTCAGTAAACTGTTCTTAGAAATTGGGTATGTTGGCAGTTTAATAGTTATATATCCCCATAAAAGAATGTAATAAAATAAATAATTTAATTTAATTTTTTAATTTGTTTATTAGGGATAACTACAGCCAAAATTACAGATAGTTGTTAAGAACTAGGTTACAAAGTTAAAGGCCAATTAAAGCTATCCACGTCTATACTAAAGAGTAGCAATAAGTTACAAAATAAACTTAATATTAATTTTAACCTTAGGAAAAAACTATTAAGTTTAATTATAATGATATTTTACTATCTATCACTATAAATATAAATAAGACTGATATACATTCATACTATACACCGATACATAAAGACCACATCATTAAATGAGTGGATAAACCCAGCAGGTACTGTTGTTTATTCTATGACACAGGCGATGTCACAGAACATGACACAGAATAGATCATTTGATGCCACTTGCTGTCAGAAAGAGTGCAAGTGGGAGCTACAATGTCCTTAATATTTCCTTTATGCACATTCTGTAACCATATGGGTTAATTATATTGTAATGTTTACTGATTCATTAGTTTTGGGAAACCTATGGAGTAGTCTTAGGCCCATGTGCTGAACTTCTGGTAAGTGATATCTTAGAAAATCACCATTTACATTAAAAATCAGCAGTGTATGTCGTAAATGTGCAGGTCACACTAATCGCGTAACAGAAGACACACTGAGATGGGAACATGGTACGCATCCAGTGCTCCGGCCTTAATGCCATTCATTGTTCCATTGCTGCTGCTTATCTTAGGGGGGCAGGAATACCTGGCGACACTTCGACCCTATGGGATCTGTTGTGCCGAATCCCTGTCCACCAAACATGCTCCAATCTGTTTTTTAGTAGACTTCACATACACCTTAGAATAGTTATTATAATCCTTGGTGTATGCAGGTTTCAGTAGGCAGCCCTACTCCATTACTTCAAGGAGCTGGGATGGCTGGATTGACGGCCTGGGGGTTAGTGCACAAAACTTCCGTTTTCATGGAGTCGGTGCAGGGACTGCCACCCCCGTCTACGAATAAGAAAGTACGGAGGTTTTCTTACCATGTTTTCTTTCACCGAAAATAGTTTCGAAAAACTCGTCAAGTTCGAACCCACGACCTTATGAATGTGAGGCGAGTGCACAACAAACTAGGCTACCACTGCTCTAGCTGCTGCTTGGTCATGTCACAAAGAATCTTTACTATTTCAGAAAATCGGAGATTGAATATTACGCACTGTTAGCGAAAACTGGCGTGCATCACTACAGCGGTAACAACATTGAGCTGGGCACGGCGTGCGGCAAGTACTACCGCGTGTGCACGCTGGCCATCACCGACCCGGGCGACTCGGACATCATCACCACGCTGCCAGAGGCGCAACCTTAATGTTTTAAAAATATAGTATAAGGAAACATTTGCATTTTTACTTACCCCATTTTCCCTACGTGGTACCTGAATACATTTAAATGCTCGGCAGCTGATTAGAGCATTATAGAGTACCAAATGTGTAGTAAATTTGAAGGGCATTTAATAAAAGTAGTAGGCATGCTCAAGTTTAGAAAAGAGGCCATCATCCCGATAAAACATTGTTAAAATGAAAGACTAGTCGTTCGAGCGAGGACGGTGGTCCCGCTCTATCCCGTCCCGGACGGTTATCACGAATTTATGACGGGCAGCAGCGATTGCCAAACTAAAGTAACGTACCTAATCACCCAGACTGTTGTTGACGTACCCACAGTAGAAATAATAGTACCAAGGTACCTACAACTCTGACCAGGTAGCTGGTGTCCGTTCACCTAGCGTACACATAAAGAGATTCAGGGCTAGTTTTAGTGCCAATAAATAGTACCTGTAGGGCTTGAAACTTTTGTTCGCCGCACCACTGCTAGAATGATCGATTATGGTTTGTTTGTAAAGCTATGGTAAAATGCGGCTCCTTCGGCGCGTACAGTCAAGGACAAAAATATATATACAAGTAATGTGAAACAATAAAAGTAATCATACAAAGTTCAAAAGATATGTACTCATCCAAATACTAATAAATATGTAAACTTCAATGGCCACATAAATATGTATAAGGCAAGTTCAAAAACTTGTATACAATCAAAATTAACATAATTAGTATCCTGCAAGTGATGCAAAATATTGTAGTCATGTCATTAAATAAAGATTCAGTAGGTAACTGCTACGAAAATATTTATACAAAATATAAATCCGCGAAAATCTTAGACACTCGATTTAAACACTTGAAACACTTAAACACTTGATTTAACTCGAAAACTATTAATCCTAGACCATTCGTTTCTAAAGAAAATGATATAACTCGTGGAGATCTTCATATCCGATGATAGCTGTCAAACTTGAAACGGCTATAGCTCGGAAACCATAGATCCTAGACTACTAGTTTGTAAAGAGAAAAGGTAGATCTCGTCGAGATCTTCATTTCGGATGACAGCTGTCAATTTTAAAACCGCTGTAACTCGAAAACTATTGATACTAGAGTACAAGTTTGTAAAGAGGAATCATAGATCTCGTCGAGATCTTCATTTCAGATGACAGCTGTCAAACTTAAAACAGCTGTAACTCGAAAACTATTAATCCTAGACCATTAGTTTCTAAAGAAAAATGATATAACTCGTCGAGATCTTCATATCCCATGACAGCTGTCAAACTTGAAACGGCTATAACTCGGAAACTATAGATCCTAGACTACTAGTTTGTAAAGAGAAAAGGTAGATCTCGTCGAGATCTTCATTTCGGATGACAGCTGTCAAATTTAAAACCGCTGTAATTCGGAAACAATTGATGCTAGACTACTAGTTTGTAAAGAGAAAAGATAGATCATAATGATTTCTTCATTTCAGATGACACCTGTCAAAATTAAAACTGGCATCCGAAATAAAGATCTCGACGAGATCTACCATTTCTATGTACAAACTAGTAGTCTAGGATCAATGGTTTCCGAGTTACAGCGGTTATAAATTTGACAGCTGTCATCTGAAATGAAGATTTCATCGAGATCTACCATTTCTCTTTACAAACTAGTAGTATAAAATCCGTATAATTTTTTTTATCAAAATGTCTAATTATTATAGACAACACACGCTTGACCAAAAAAATTTCTATGCTAAAATTGTTATCACAAAAAAAGACCAAATAACCTAAGTGTCCCAGTAAAAAAAAACACTCTGTATAATTATGAAAGAAAGAAAAATCATTTATTCAACATCAAAGTTAATAATGTATATATATTTTTGAACTACGCTTTTTGAAACTCTGTGGTGTATACATATCTTTGACCTTGACTGTACAAGTGAAAAAAAATCGTGTTGCGTGATTTTGGTGTTTTGTTTAAGTGGATCATTTTGACTGAGCCATTGAATTATGATCCGATATAATCACTCTGAAGAAGTGTTAGCCTGTAGTATTTAAATGACTAGAAAATAATATAGGGAGGTGTGCACCTCCAGCCTCGCTCCTAAAAATAAAACTGATGTATTATATCAATCATCTTTTCTTTATTTAAAGTATAGCGAGTTAAAATTATACAAGGTAACTACTTACAAGGAAAGTGTAAATTGAATTGTTTGATCAGTCAAGGAAAAAACAGAACATTGTAATTAACCCCTGTCTTGGTATATTCGCTTTGACTGAAATTTAGATGATGATTACGACTTCGGCTCCAATGACTCCGTTCCAACCTCCATTGCCGCTGTCTGTAAATAAATTGTTTATTATTAACATCCTTGGATTGCCATATTAAAGATGTAGTGTTTGTTGTAATCTCCGTAACTACTTGACTTCTTTCACTGTTGGATAGGTGAAACTCTCCGCTCGGACATAGGCAAATTTTCCCACGGGAAAAATCTGTTCCGGCTGGAAACTTGAATCGCAGGGCAAAAGCTTGTCATTATAGTACATTGTGCATTTAGGGTAGTAAGTAGGATATTACTAACGAGAGTCTGTTAAAAGCTTTTAAGATTAAAAAGATTTAAAAGATTTTAATGACTCGAGTTTGTAATACCCTTACTACCCATGATGCACACAATGTTTTTCATCACATTTGCGAGGGAACGAGCAAGTGTGATGAAAAATAAAGTAGACCTGGGTTGTGATTTACTTACGAACTCGACGGGTTAAGGTCGGAGCACACCGGTTTGCATCGCGTGCGCAGCGCGAGACAGCAGACTTACAAGTAGCTCCAACGCGAACGCCTTTTGTTTGCTTCGGTCTAAAAAAGGGTAGATTTTAGTGGGAGTGCGTGCGTCGCACAATCGTGATATCAATCACAAACTAATCAGATCATGCGCCCCAGACCAGGACGCGGGCGCAAACACGCATGACAGGAAAACCGCCCTTATACTGAGCAGTATAACTATTTGGGCTTTTTTTGTCCATTTTGTTATATCGTTTAACTAATAGTATAACTAGGTGGATAAATAAACCCGGTTTTTTGAATTAAATACCACCACAGGATTTTTTGCTTATTTAATTAAAACTTTATTCACAATAGTACAATTGCGTCGGAAACAAACACCCGCGCTAATGGGGCCTTACCGCCGCCGGTAACCATTAAGTGGGACGGGACACACTTGATGTACCTCTGGTTAAGGCATGTTGAGAAACAAACAACAACCCTGTTTTGAATTGAATAAACTGCAACTAATTTTACTATAATATGTTTGTTTACCTTAGATAACGTTGCGTTGCACCGACTTCAATTCTTTTCTTCCGAAGTAGGTAGTCAAATATTTGTTTCACATCTTGTTTCATTATGATACGTTATCCATAGTCTGAAAAGTTAAAAGAAAAATGAGTAAGCAAGTAAATACAATACTAGACGTTCTGTAAGTACATCAAATTGTATTTTTCCTACCTACTTATGTACCTATCTTTGCATGTGCAAGTTTTACATAACTTTCGCCTTGTGAATATAGGTATTAAGTGCTATTATCAGCATCGCCTAATTATAGAGATAGATATGCATTTCAATTAGCATTTTTCAATTAGCTTTTTACACAAGTGTCCGGTTTAAAACCTGACAAAATAAATAAGTAATGTACCTAACTTATGTTCTTATCAGATTTCTAGGTAGGAATTTACTATTCAAAGTGAAGTAAAACATAGGTTTAATCAAAACATTCTCATAGAACTAGATACGAAATACTTCACCTATGCCTATCTATATCGTCAATAATTTAGGAAGCCATTACGTGACAGAAATTGACAGAATTATATTATGTAAATACCTAACTTATGTACTAATCGAAGGGATAGTTTATTATTTTTTCCTTACAACTTAAGCCCCTCCAAATTTTGGCAATATAATTTCCTACCTTATTCCTTAGTTTTGCCTATTGTACCCTATCCACCATAGCGCCATTATTGTTAGGCATATCGATTGACTTGATTGCATAGTAGTATTTATAAACAAACATCTCCGGGCGCTTCTATGTTCCGGATCTCGCAAACTACTGCATAGATTTTGATCCAATTTTCACAATTACCTTGGTCTTTTGGTTTAAGTATGTATAATAAATAAGTACGTGCCTACGAGGACCGCTAGTTAGATAAATAGGTAGGTAATCAATTAATTCGACAAACATTACAATCATAACGTTAGAGGGTTCATATGATTTGCAATATATTATTATATTACCCCCTTTTGACTACCTACTTAGAAAACAAATTGTACACACATATAGCGGCTGGTTCGGATTATAATTAAATTTAATGTACTGTACCTACGTAATATTTTTATTTCTTTCATTTCACAAAATTTTTACAGCACTTAGGAAAATAATATTATTAAGATTACATTGCTCTTACAGCCAATGTTCAGCCCACCTTCTAATGTTTAAAATATTATAGGTATTAAGGGTGTACCTACATTAATATAATAATGTTCTAGGCATGTTTCAAACAGCATCCCTGTATTGTATTGTCATAGGTATACATATTCCTAAAATATGACCTACCTACCTATAAAAAATAAATTATTATTTAATAAACCTACCTACTTGAATAAAATCCATATTGCAACTTCATCACCTCTTATTCCAACTGTGTCACAGTTTTTGTACATACCGATGTAAACTTATCATTAAAAATATTAAAATTTGTGTTACCTGAGTTTCATTTATTATAAATATAATATCATAATCTTCACATCTTGTTGCAATAGTATAAGACGCATCGAACGGATCGGGCTCTGGTGCTGCGCATGACGATTTGCCTATATTTAACCTGTAGTACCAATATATGTGAGCGTCATACAAAATTAAATACTAAGGTAAGGTAATCATATTCGTCAGTACTGGATCAACATCTTATAAATATTTCTAGAGATGATGTTATCATCGCCCTGTTCTTCATTTCTCACTGTTCATGAGTTTTCGTTGCCTAAATAGGTACGTAATATGAATAAATTACATTTATAATCTATCGATTCCACATAAACCTTAGAATGTGGCTGTCAGATTTTGGTTTTTGAAAAAATAACTCTATCTAGACTTCACATAAGTCTAGTATTTGATCTTGTTTTTTGGGTCGCAAAACCCGTTTTAACACTCATATGGGATAAGTAGGTACCTACCTACATCTGAGACAGAATGAAAAGAGAGTTCATCATTGAATGAAGCACCGAGAGAGCGTCGAATAGATTTGCTGAAATTCATTTTGTGACATATCTGGCTATATCTTTTGTTAGGCAGCAGATTTATTACATTTGTATGGGCTCACTCAATAGTAAAAGTAACGTATAACTTTGCTGTCTCTTGTAAACCACAGATGTTTTAATGATCACAGTACGTACGGGGTGTTATGTTACTTGTTGTCGATCTCGACATGCGCAATCAGGCCTCTTTCATATTCTTAGGATGTGGTCTACGATGCGCCTGTGAATGTAAGTAAAATAGTACCTATTTACTTACTAAAACTCTGCCAAGTGTACAGTCGACCGCACGTCAGTCGAAACACAGACCTTGCCTATTAGGTACTTTCAATACTATGACAGACCAGATTATACAGGTATTGTTTCCACTGACGTACGTCGACCGTAACGTCGCAAACAAATGCGGGCTCCAGCCATCAATATTTTATTTTTGCTTTAAAACCATTATTGCCGGGCAATTTTCATTTATAACAGTTCCAAACAGTTCAATCGGTGCCGTAGTTTTCAAGTTATCCGGCGGACTGATAGACAGACGGACAAAAAACCTTCGCTGTAAACCATCCGACGGAACCTTAAAAACCTACGCACGTTTTGTGAGCCACCTACCGAGTCACTGACTTGTGTTTGTGTAAATCTACACAGTTTCATAATTTCGTACAATTGAACTGCTTCATTCTGGAAAGTAGGTACTGTCTGACATTATAAATACTTAGATCATATTCCTCGACCTGGCGACTATGTAAGTACAGGTATCAACAGACTCATGTCATAATGTAAGTCATAATAAGTACCTACTATTATTTTTTTAAACTAATCTGTACATATGTATCATCTGTACATTTACTTACGACCCTGTACCATGGATCGACGGGTCTTGTTTTGAGATTACAACGCTCTTTCAGCGAAATGAAGTGCTGCAATCAAGGTTCATAAACCAATTAACGACATCATACTCCTCCTCGGTGCAAACTCAGTTGCCACCACCACCTACCTAATATACATCTTAGTAAGTTGCTGTTATCTAGCAGCTATAGTTGTTATAATAATAGCTAATAAATAATGTAAATCGTGTACTGCATGTTTTACTCATAGACTTTATTTCTTTTACCATAATAAATTACTGCAATTTACAAATAATTTGCAAAAAACTATGCTATACTAAAAATATTTTATTATTATGGAACTGCTTTATTCTGATTTTCAAACAAAGAATGTGCCAGCTTATACAGAAATTGATTTATCTCTACTAATAAGATTCACGCACTAATAAGATTGTGGTCTCTATATGAATATTTTCTTTTCATATTTTTGTATATTGATTTGTATGCAGTTTTAAATAAATATACACATTATTGATAATCAGAATTTTATTGAAAGTTCGATTCTTAATATCTAAACATTTATATGGTACGTAAATATACCATTAAAAAGAATATGCCTACAATATATTTTACTAAACACGAGTCACCGAGTCATTTTCATAGTAAATAAATAATGTAGTCTCACATCATATTGATAAAATTAAAAATATACTTCGAGGAAAAAGTGCTTATAGAGCAACATATGTATTTGTTTTCTTTTTAACATTAAGTAATTCATTCTAAGTAGTACTCGCATTTATTCAACTATTAGACCACATCCATTAAAACTTCGTTAAAATATTGCATATTAGGTAATACAACGTTTATTTTCTGCCAGTAAATAAATAAAAGGCGCTCCTTATACTTTCTTTACATATTATTATGTATTTCCAAGTTCGGTAGTTGTGCGAGCTGGCAGCACTTTGTCCATAAAATAAATGATTCGTCTTTACTTTTAATACTACGGAAACAGATAGTCACCACTTCGATGGACATTGTTTTCATTCTTGTTGGTTATATTATATTCCTAATCTTGCAAATCCATTTTTAGCCATCATTGGTGACTTTCTCAGGGGGTCTTTACCCTAGCGAATGTTTGCTTTGTGTTCAAAATGTTACCTAGAGAACACACGTAACGTTTGGTGGTTCAACATATTTCTATCATGAGGTTCATTAATGTCATCCAGATACTTTTATTTCAGGTGGCGTATAGACGAAAATCATATTTCTGTTAATTCAAACAAATCACCAACTGCCTGTAATAGAAACAATTACAAAGATACTTTCAATAATGCGAGGGATAAGTAAAAATTTCAAATGCATACTCTGTTCAATTTAGACTTTAGTCTATAATCTATATCAACATTTCTTTACTTTCTAAAAAGTGTTGTTTTAAAGGTGCGTACGAATTAAAGCAAGCCTCGGGTGAGGCATGCGCGGCTCGCCATGTTTGCTCATATTCGTACGCGCCTCAACAGCGAGGCTGCCTCAAGGGCGCGCATACTCGCGCGATCCACCCGGAGTCGGTAGGGTGACTCGGCGTGCGTGCCTCGCGTAGTGTGGACGTGTACGTAACATTGTCAAGTGAAGCAAGCCCAAATCGTACGTTAGTTCACGCATTGTTTAGAAAATTGGAGTTGTTGTAACCTGGTGTATAGCTGATATTGGTTTTTGAAACTTTGTTTGCCTTTTCTGAATAATTGGTGCTACCAAACCTACCAAACATAATAAATGCCTATTTAAAGTCTGTGCTTGCATGATTTTCGAAAGTAATTTTGTGAAGTAAATTAATAAGCATTCTATTTTTGTACAACTGTTTCTTCCACCAACGAGGATATTTTTTCTTCTTTTTGTTAATAATATTTCGCCATTTTGTACTTTGCGCGGATCGCCGCCAGCATGTTGCCTCAACCCTTGGCCTCAACGCACAAGTCGAGGCAGTCTCGACGAGGGGCTCTAATTCGTACGCACCTTAATATTCATGGTACATACTTAGTATTACTTGTTATATTATAATGTATCGTAGGTAGAGATTTATATGTGTCACCTGGTTCCTGATACTTAGCTATTTGAAACTTTAATATCATAGATTAATTCAATTTACGTATTATTGCACACATGATTACTTAACCATGTTAAATTACTGCATGTGCTGACATATATTGTTTTTATGTCAATGCCTTATTTTTTTATAGGGTCATTCAACGCATATTCTGTGCTGTATTTCGTAGTAAAATACAATAGATAAATATTATTCAATTCCTTAGCTTCTGGGTAGCTATTTCTAACACACCAGCCTACCCACGAGGGCCTCCCCTGTGTCGGACAGGAAAATCTTTTTACGGAAGAAAATTAATAATAGTACCTAATCGCCTTAAGGCGGCATACGGGACCAATCTACGATTATCAAAGAATAACTGTAATAAAGAAATATTCGAATAAACGGAGCCTGCCGTCATTCAAATTATTATTTACGTATCATATTTGTGTCATATTAGATTATGAGACTTCCTACAAGTTACTTAGAACATTTCATTTTGCTCATATTCACAGGCACTTTCACATCTTAAACTTTTTGACATAATTTAATGTGACCATTTATATTATTAAATTGTTTATGCTACTGATGCTAGGGTATATACTCTTGTAAATAAATACTCCCCGAGTTAATATGAGCCCTACTTACCATAGTTGTTGCCGTACTGCGGTTGCGCGGCCTGGTAGGAGTTGTACGCGGGCTGCGGGTACGGGTCGTACGCGGGCGCGGGCCCGCCCCCGGCGCCGCCGTACGCCGGCTCCGCCGCGCCGTATCCCGCGTCGCCCGCTCCCCCCGCACCGCCTCCGCTGTAACGTTATTATTTATTTTCAATTTATTTATATAAAATTATTATAACATTACAGATTGAATATCCAAAGCGATACAATAATACAATTTTACATTAGGGACGAAATAGGTATTCCTCTTACAGCATTCCCTTGCATTCATTCATCAGTCTTTCAATACCATCTGAGAACAAGTCACAGTGTGGTGCTGCGGCGAGCAGGGAGCCGAGCAGCCGGTGCGCGTGCGCGATTAAAGCATTACGCATTAACATTGCCGTTACTCTATCACCTAAACAAAAACTCTTTACTATATCCAGTTATTCTTTCTTATTCATATGTATTGCACATGTAAAGAGCAGCAGTAGAATAACTACTAATTCTATTAGGCAAACTTGATGTCTCTCAGGGACTAGATGCAGAGAACTAAAGATCTGGTTCAGTGGCCCGCCTCTGGGGAGGCCTAATATCCAGCAGTGGACTAGTGCAGGCTGGTAATGATGTCTATTATATATACAGTATATTTAATATCAAATGTGTATAAAACAGGAAAAATATTGTATCTAAGTTCAGTTAGAAAAGTGTAGTCTGCCTTACTGCATGATGTTTTGTTTGGTAGCGTTTTACGAAACACCAGACTTTGGGATCTAATATCTAGTTTATGTTGCTGTGAGTATTTTATTCATAGGAAACAGATTGTCATATACCTACTAATAGAAGACGAGTTGCGCGAAACAATCACATTAACTTTGACCTTTTATGTAGGTAAGTAAAACCATGTGTTAATATTTTTAATTTCAAATATGAATCAATCGCTAAAATAGGTGACTTATTTTAGCATACAAGCAATACTGTCCTATACAAGTTTATGTGTTGCAAATAAAGATAATTTCAACATGTAACACACAGAGTTAACAAAAATAAATATGCTATAAAAGAGTGTAAATGTTTAGGAACCTTAGGATAATTCCCTAATAAATAATGTAGTTGATGGAGACATTTTATGACATTTTGCAGTGTATACCTACAATTTTTTCCTTTGATTGTACTGTTGACCGCAAGCCAGTGGCAACACTTTGACTTTGAGCTGGCCTGGCCTTGAGACCAGTATATACTCGTTGTTTCCACTGAGGTGCGGTCGACGTAATTTAACTGAACATACCCATAGCCATCATTTTCATAACCTCCTTGGCCACCCGTTGAGTATCCATAGCCCGACCCGTACCCGCCGGAGTTGTAGCCGGCTTGAGACTGGGCCGGCGCCGGACTCGCGTAGTTGTCGCTCTGGTATGACCTATATAACATAATGATTCTCAATTGTAGTGTTTGCATATAAATAGTAAGTGATGACCAGTTTAAGAGACAGATTTCAGAATCTAAATTTTCTGCATCTATGTGTCAGACGGCAATTCCTATCTATTAGATAGTGATCATCATAAAGTGTTCTATAAACATCCCTCTTTCGGGGACTCTCTTACTCACGGTAGACTTTCAACCGACTTCAAAAAGCAGGAGGTTCTCAATGAATTGAGAGTATTTTTTGTGAGTGTATATGTTACGCAATATCTTCGCCGATCGTGAACCGATTGGATTCTTTTTTCATTGAATAGGCTTTATTTCAATATAACAAGAATAATAGATGTTACATTTACCCAGATGTGTTGTATGAAGGTTGCGCATACGGGTCCGCTGCTGGCTGCTCATATGGCTGGTATCCTGTGTGCCTGCACACAAAGTATAACATTAAAGTTCTGATATGACAAGCCGCCTGGCATTGAACACCGCTTAATTTAAATATCAGTTTTTAAAATAGCGTCATATATGTATCAGACGGCACATTCCTATCAAGAATTTGGATCATCATGTTATAATTTAAAATTTTTAACTATAAATATGCGTCAAATGTTAAACAAACAACTCTGTAGTGCTGGCAAATTTTCTATTTAGTCCTAAGTATTACCAAGTGATTTGTTTGGTACATTTTCTTGGTACATTTGTTTGGTACAAATTCGGATAATGTGGCGATGTGTATTGCCACCTTATTATTGAAAGATAAATTAATTCACGTACACAAACACATAGCAGAATGCGATTCATAATTAATGCCATTCGGTGAGGTGCTATTGGCCTCGTCTTGTATGACCAATCACAGATATTTATTCAGATACGAAGATAAATTAGCTTAGTTGCAGTAATATCCTATATGGAAATGACATTTATTTCAAAAAAAGAGCATACGTGGGATGTCCATAGCCATTATTAGCTGGTGGTGCATTGTGTGGCGGCGGTGCCTGCTGGTAGCCGCCCGACGGGGGTGGCCGCCCTCCGCCACCACCACGTGGTCCCTCAAATCTGTTCCACAATAAAAATAAAATTAGATCTTGGGAACCTTGCCTCGATGCGGCGCGCTGGAAGACAATTTTTATTTGTAATATTATTATTATTTTAGATTAATTATGGTAACATTTTCATTTTAGGAAAAAAAAAAATACTATACTATGTGTTTAGACAATGTGATTTGATTAGAATGTCAATTAGATCTAATTTAGATGATTGAAAGTTTTGTAACAGGTGCCGTCGAACCGCACGTAAGTAGAAACAAAACCTGCATAAACTGGTCTCTCATAGTATAGAAACTCCATAATAGGCTAGGCCAGCTCAAGGTCAGTGTTTCCACTGACATGCGGTTGCAGTGCTTCAATTCCAAACAACACAATGTCACGAATTTTGCAAGCAAATACTAAATACATTTCAAGTCGACCCCTAGAACATAAATGACTTCATTAATAGATATCTACTGACCTTCCACGTTTTGGAGGACCACCACCATGTGGGGGTCCACCGCCCCGTTTGAACGGGGGTCCTTGCTGGCCGGGCGGCGCACCCTCTGGCTGGTGCTGCACGGGCGCCGCGCGGGGTGGCATGTTCGGGGGGCCAATCGGTCCTGGGCCAGTGGGCCCAATGTGTCCCTGCCCTGGATGTGGTCCTGGCGGGCCACCCGGTGGTCCACCTGGCTGACCACCGTGACCGCCACGTCCTCCGCGACCTTATGAAAATGAATACTTGATTATAAATCTGTTAACAATGGACAAGATTAGCATAGGTCTACAAGAAACATATTATCTGTCACAGTACAATCAAAATCACTCTACCCCTTCGCCGGGAACCACTTCACCATAAATTCGCAAATTGAATTAGATGATGATACATATGGGATGATGGATAATATCTATTTCCTATATCTAATTATGATTACAGTTGCATTATGATTATTCAAGATAAAATAATGTACTATTTAGAAATTGTGTTTTATCTTTTATGGTGTATGAATCGTTATTAATAACAATATTGTGGTTATTAATTTGCTTTTCCCGCGAATAAACTTTATGTTGTTATATATAGTAAGTAATACAGAAATTAAATTACAATTCTAATATTAAGAAAAAATGAATTTTACAAGTCTAAATTTATAAATAATATCATGCAAATTACTATTTTAAACAAAATGTTTTGGTCAAAATTTACTAATTTATAAATTACAAAATAATAATAATACTAGCAAAAAATATACTGTATAAAACAACATAAAATCGACACGTGTTTCATCTCTTATTAATAACCACTGTTTCTGATATATACACTGCCTATTTTAGTATAATTCCAAAGCTTGAAATAAAAGTCACTGATATGGGTCAAAACATTTTACTTACCTCTCATTCCCATTCCTCCACGGCCACCTCTGTCATTGCGTTGCCCAAAATCACCACGGCCTCTGCCCCCCCGACCTCTCATGCCTCCAGGGCCACCCCTGTTGAATCCTCCTGTGTTAAAATATTTTTATGTCAGTTTTCTACCAACGCATTTTTTTATCACAAGCAGTCTACAGACTTTAATTGGATGTGTTCATCTTATCTTATCTTCTTGGGGGCTAGGATCACCTGGCGACACTTCGACCCTTTGGGAACAGGACAGGGGTGCCAGACCCCTGTCCACTAAATGGTGCCCTAATCCATTTTTGGTGGACTTCACATATGCCTTAGAATAGTAAATACCAATCTTTGGCGTATGCAGGCTTCCTCACGATGTTTTCCTTCACTAAAACACCTGTGGTATTATATTAATTAAACCATACATAAGTTTCGAAAAACTCATTGGTATGTACAGGCCAGGATCGAACCCACAACCTCATGAACGTGAGGCGAGTGCATAACCAACTAGGCTACCATGGCTTTTTGGATGTGTTGATGGAATGGGACAGGTGTTTTAGGGAGATGAGACCAGTGCCTCGATTGCCCTAACTCATTTAACTTGGCCCCTTTTTAGCCTCTTGACCAGTTCTGACCATAGCAGGGACATTTTAATGTACCTATTTAAAACAAAGATCGAGGTAAGTACTTACTGGTCAAAAATCATTAACAGAGACAAATTACATGTGTCAGTTTTTTTATGAAAATTTCATAATATACCCATGACCTGACAATGCTCACAAATCAAAGCACATCATAGGAACCAAGGAGTAGGTAGTTGACCTGATTCTATAAATCGTTTTAGATCAATAGGTCAAGTTATAGGTAGGTCAGTCACTCAATGAACCTAAGATGGATAAAATTAGATTTTGAATGAATAGTATTGAAATAAACTTCAAACACAATGCATTTTAAACTTTCGGGCTTTGCACACATTAAAGCTATATCTATTACTTGCATAACTTATTTATATAATTCGAACACAATACTTTGTGGAGGTGGTCCTCTGGTTTCAATTGTTGGCACAGGATGAGGTCCAGGTCCTTGTGGTCCAGACTGGAACCCGCGTCCACCTCTATCGCCACCGCCGCGCATTGGACCGCCTCGAAAGCCCCGAGGGCCGCCGCGAAGTGCAGGCCCACCACGTGGCGGCCCGCCACGACCTCGCATCCCGGGTCCTCCACTAAACCAAACAAAAACTGATTACAGCGGTACCTAATTAACTACTGTAGATGTGCAGGATGTGCCCGCTTAGTCAAGATAAATTATACAATGGACCAGAGAAGGGTCTATAATCTTTACTATGTGCCCCAGGCCATACATTTAGAGGTTATTAATGCAAGCCTAGGCAGGTAAGTACATACCGTCCTCGCATTTCAAAACCGCCTCGTCCTCTAAAACCTGGAGGGCCACCACGTCCACCACCGCGAAAACCGCGGCTTCCATCCATGGTTTCTAGTTGACCGTTCAATGTCTCAATGCAGTGCTGAAGATCGGAGCGGAGTATTTATAAGCACTTGACTCAACCACTTTGCTTGCGTCCGCTTATCCTCGCGGTCCTTGCTCGTTTTTATAGTAGATAGTCAAATGCAGAAACTGATCGGTTTCGTTTGGGCTTGCGTTGCGCTTGATGGATGATGCTAATCAAATCACAGACTAATGATAGTGTCTAGAAATGAATTAAAATGGCCGACCGGACCGACGACGACGTATCCCTATATAGTTTGTGCACAGAGTACATTATCAGTGTGGCCAACTACCTTGGATGTTTGAGCACTAAACGAATCTAAAAAAGCACCAGATTTACAGGGTTTTCAAGAAATGAGCACTAGATGTTTAAAACTTTTAAAAAAACGCAACAATGTAAATGAGTGAAAGAATTTAGAAACTAAATATCAATTTAGGTACCTTACAAAATAAAATCAAAGGCGGCGAGCACAGTCAGTAAATATAATTTTCATCGCGCGACAGATAACAAAACAGTATTGCCTGCCTCGATCGATTTGAAATTGGCGCGACGATTTCATAGAAAATGTGAATGAAGAATGAAATTTTCTACAGAAGCAGTGATTCCTCCAGATTTCATACATAAATTCGGATTTCGGATACGCGCTTGGTACTTTTTTTACAATATTTACTACTGATCCATTTTCACAATGATTTAATGTGGTGACTGAAAATGCACTAAAAAGGGCACTAGGCACTAAAATTAAATTTTGAGCGCTGACATCTGTAAAAATGCACCAGATCTAGATGCCGAAAGCACTAAGTTGGCCACATTGTACATTATATATATACTGAGAACTTGGAAACAAGTCCTTATAGGATAAATCATAGTTTGTAATCACGAAAACATTAAACCGCAGCACGGCCTCCAAGGCACAACTAGTGCCATTCGGTGATCCACACTGCAGCTAACACCGCACGAAACTGATAGTAGGTTTAATGTCGATTTAACAAGGGACATTTTGGAACGATCTGGTAGAGTCGTTTACACGATTTTATCTAACTATCCCGCACAATATACACTTTAAGAGGCACTTGTTGCATATAAAACTATCACAGATATACAACAAAACCTACAATATAATTTTTTTAGGAATACTTAATAAAAAGACAAAATGTCTCCGACAAAATCCCGCCAAAAAGCCGGACTAATTTGGTTTGTTGGCTGCATTGAATGTCACTTTTCTTTGTTGGCTGCATTGAATGAAATTTTGGTTTGTTGGCTGCATTGAACAAGTAAAGGTACAAAGAATTCCGATTTCTTTGTAAAGGTATCTCCCTTGGTTTCCCGGCTCGGTCATTGACGCCGGTTACACGGTCAGTTTCATATTAATCTGATCCATCAGTCTGGTAAGATTGATGCGAAACTGACTATCTAACCAACTGATTGATGGACTGATGGATTTCTGTATAATTTGACATTTTTTTCGTCAGTCTTCAAGTCGCATAATACAGTCCAATCACATAAAGGCTGTTTGTGCACTACACGTTTCCGATTCACATTCAATACGTGAAAAAGACGGGACGTGAAATTCACGCCCTACCACTTGTGCACTACACTCCGTTATATTCAATATGTGAAAAAGACGGACGGGATTTCCTTCGGTGTGACCATTGGGAAAATAGAGAATGTTGCCAAAATCTGATTTGAGAAAGCTTTAGACATGCCGTTGCCGCATACATTGTAGTGTGTCCATGGGAGTAGAAAAAAAAACAAAAAAAAAACACTATTTTCAAAGAAATTGATTAATTAAAAATATTTTTGCTGTAATTTAATGTTGTCAATGAAACCAAGGTTAAACCAAGACCGATTTATTAACATTTACCCACTTATCAGATACAATAGTAATAAACCACACTTATAAAGTAATTTAATAAAACCAATAAAAAGTGAAGTGAAAGATTAGCTATAAAGAACTCGTTTCCAAAGCCGTATAACTATTTAAAAACAAAAAACTTCATCCGTGAAAAAACGGATCAAAAACGAATTGGAATCGGATGGAAACGGATGAGTGCACAAGCGTACATGCCAAGTCGGAAACGTGTCCGTCTTTTTCACGTATTGAATGTGAATCGGAAACGTATAGTGCACAAATAGCCCGCAGTTACAATGAATGACTCGCTCGCTCGACTCGCCCATCGCTACGCTCGAGTCAAATTGGACGTATACTATCTAATTTGTGGAGTGAAATTTGCCATAAAAAAAAAGAAGCTCTTTCGACCTCTTTCGACGGTCTGCCATAGTGGCCATAGTGTTCACTCACTGTCACAGAGTACATTATTTAGGGGAATTCACTGTTCGTTCATTCTCTTTTGATTCTGCTTGCTTGTCAGCTTGTCGTTCGTCCGGCAGGCGGCGTGTTGTTTTCATTTCGGCTAAATTAATTCAAAGTGTACCTACAAGTACAAAAACCAATCGTAATACTAAGAGTAGGTTTAGTCTGTGTACCATTTAATCAATATGAACATGGGTTCAGGTTTTGATGGGGATGAAGATTTTGATTGGGATGATGATGGAGAACTAGATTATTATAATTCATCTGGTCCAAACGGGTGAGGAATTCACATTTGTCTACCCCTCATGTCCTTTGGTGCATAACAATAGTAATACCTACTTAGGTACCAGAAAGACAGTACTACCTACTGTCTTTCTGGTACCTAAGTACTGTCTTTCTGGCTGCGACGCCACATCGCTGGGTCGCTACACCGGTTGGAGTGGAGAAAAGGGGCGGCGGGGAATTTTTTTTGTGATAATGTGTGACAGTAATCAGTCGGAGCACCCCGAAAGTTGGGTTAGTTATGTTACTGGTGACCCTTGGAGCGAGCGAAGCGAGCGACAGTACTCCAAAAAAGTAAAAATTTTCTAAGTTTTTTTTGCATTGCGCCCCCTTTTGTCCACACTGACCGCTACACCTTTGCTCTGAGTTTTGTAAGTATCTAGGGTTGGGTTTAGAAATGAGTACCATTAATTTCAATAAACTGTAAGTGCGAGGGGGTTCAGGGGGCTTCACTGAGACCTCAATTTCCACCATTTTCAGCTGCCAGAAAAGTGTTTTCTTACGCAAGTTTGTATGGGTCTGACAGTATCCGGAAGTTAACAAACCAGCTAGAACCTAACCAAAAAACTATGTTACCTGAAAAGGGGCGAAGGGGGGGACCCCACCTTCCGCCCTTTTCCGCCTTTCCTTTCCCCATTCCATTTTCTATTGAAGGTAGGTACTCGTTTCAAAATTTTAACCCAAAGATAATAAACGAAATTAGAAAATTAAATATATTATTTTATCACACATTCTAGAAAATATCCTGACTTATAATCTAATTTTGTGCATTATTAGTTCATCATTCAAAACACTGGTCTTCTTTTAATCTTCATTTAATCAGTGGGGGTTATAAGAAGGGTGTGGAGTGGAGGATGTTTGTAAGGGTCATATTAATTTACTAGCAGTTTTCGCAGCTTTTCCCACATTTCATAAGTTATTTCTATAAGCTTGGCTCCTAAGGGTTAGGAGCTAATAAGTAATCTGTGCTAAGGGTCATATTTACCTATCTTAATGTTAAATTGCCAATAACCTTTTCCAAGAACTGGGCTATCTAATGCAAAAACAAAAATCAAATCCAACTCTTGCTTATGTTGTTAGTTGGGTTTGTACTATATATTCTGTGGTCAGGTGTTAATTAAATAGACACAATTTTTCTGTAAACTTGTATTTCAAACAATATTTTCATAATTAAGGAGCGCCTTCAGAGTTATTGTCATTCCAGTACCATCTCTATTGGTAACAACAGGAGAACAACGCAGAAGCCACTATTATTATTTTATCAATCATTGAAGTGGCCAATATGTAAATAGGTATCTCCAATCTCTGCAGAAATGCCAAAAAATATTTGGAAATGTTTGCATCTTTTTGCCCCTTATTTACGAGATCATCCAATGTTGAACAGTTGAATAGGTTATTGATATTTTCTAATAATTTATTCAAGTTCTAATTCCCTGGGTAATTGAAATTCCACGCGGTCCCTCTTGGACTTCTGGCTGGTGCGCCACTTTACTCAACATATTTCTGTTAGTACTTCCTATTGTTGCTAGTATGTACATGGAGTTTGTACTAATACAATCCGAAAGTGACCTTTCTTGTGTTGCTTTTACGACGCGACCTTTTAACTGATCTCCATGAAATACTGCACAAACATAGCATATTATTTCATACTATAAATGATGAACATGTGCTAATTTTTACCACGGGAAACAAATACTTGTTTCGTGTGGCAATAGCTGCATAAATTTGTTTTCAGGAATGACCGGTATGGTAATGCTTATGGTAATTATACCGGTGGATATGGACCACCAGGTGGATATGGACCACCAGGTGGATACGGACCACCCGGTAGATATGGACCACCAGGTGGCGGTGGTCCACCTTTGGGTTTTGGCCCTCTTGGCTTTTCTCCGAGGGGACCTGGACCATCCTGTATGTGGGGCAGGGGATTTGGGCCTAATGGCCCCCCTATTGGTGGTAATAGATTTGGACGACGAGGAGGCGATGATCGAGCTATAAGATATTTATTACGTGAGTATGAATATATGTACCTATATAGGTATGTACCTACGTATGAATAGGTACCTACTAATAGTTGGTAGGTACAGTCGACCGCACATCAGTAGAAACAAAACCAGTATAAACTGGTCTTGAATGGTATTGAAACTCCCTAATAGGCTAGGCCAGCTCAAGGTTAAAGTGTTTCCACCGACATGCGGTCGACAGTACAACTAAGTAGTTATTTACAATTATTGTACTATGTATGTTTAAGATGAGGGGTATATAAGGGATAAGGGCTGTTTAGCTTGTGGATGGGTACTTACTCAACAACTGATAAACATACATATATGCCAATGAAAACCAACAGATATGCTCATCACATAAATGTTGGTCCCGGGTGGGAATCGAACCCACGACCTCTGGCGCAGTAGGCAGGGTCACTACACCAACTAAGCCAACATGCCAGTCAACACTTCTTAATCACTTATATTTTGACACATTAAATCACTTTTATTTAGCTTTAAATAGGTAGGCCGGGTCAAATCGAATGCGTATGCGGTGCAGCGCAGCGCGTTGCGTAGCGCGTCACACCGGCCAGTTGTCTCGACGTGCTGTGCCGCAACGCAATCGCCGCACGCGGTGTGACGTAACTAGTGAGAGCCATACGATTACAAGACCGCGTGCTGCGGTCGCGCGACGTTGCCAGACCGCACGCGCTCGGGTTGTCTCTGCGTGGCTTGACGCACGGAGACGCGCGTAGCTGCGCAGCGCTGTGCAGCATCGTGCGTTGGTTTGTCCTCTCCCATAATATTCCATACATATACAACGTCGTAAGCTGTGCTGCGCCGTGCTGCATTCGGTTTGACCCGGCCTTAACCTTAAGCGCAACACAGACAGGGCGGCGGTGAATTTGCGGGAAGCGAATATAAAGCGGACCCCTTCAGACAGGAATACCGCTTGCGAAGACGGCGCGGCGGCGGTGTGTATGAAGAACGGTCCGCACCACGGCCGCTCTGTGTGGCGGTTCTCTTAAACTACAAAGGAATAAAACGCGCCGCCGCCGCTCCGCACCGCCGCCCCACGGGGCGTACCAATCTGTGGGCGCGACTTTGTCGCTTTCGCCTTCGCACCGCCGCCGCCGCGCGCGTTTGCCGCACCGCTTTGATGTGAAGGGCTTCATACTGTTTCGAACATTACAAAAAATTACCGCAACGCTATCACACCGCCGCTGCCCTGTCTGTGTTGGGCTCTAAGGGTAAACCTTTTTGTTTTTACCTACCTTTTGTATGAACCCTATTCAAGACATGCACTTACTTACCTTTTGTATGAACCCTATTCAAGACATGCACGTGATTTTTTCATAGCCAGTAGGGGAAATCCTATATATACCTATAGAAAAATTATTGAAGATTCGTGGCAGTCTCGGTAAAGAGAATCACTAGATAGTTCAAGCTTAAGGCTTGCTTAACGGTAGGCAAGCGGACGTCCAGTAGTTTAATTATTTACTTAATTCATAATTCATTTATTAACTATAAGTAAATAGGTAGGTACTTGTATGTAACTAAAGTGCTGTGTCTTGCTCTTAACAGGTTGTGGCGTCACAAACGACAACGTGCGCAACTTGCCCAGGGAACTTCTCCAGCTGATTGAACCACAAGCTTGTGGCTTATGCGGACAAAACTTTGATTCGTTTTCTTCATGTAAGTTAATTAGTTCCGCTCGGACTAGGACTTTGTTGCGATATTTTGGAGTAGGAGCAATACTAATACTTACGTCTATAAATACATGCATGTACTGTTGTTTTAAAACCTCGATGAAAATTCAATATTGGTACGATATGTTTTTGACTTATATTTTACAGCCCGTGTTCATTATACATCAAAAAACCATTTTAAAATCCAAAGAAAATGGTTAACACAGAGAGCTGAAAATGGACAGCAGCGCCCCAAAGAGGTAACTAGACAATTTGACAATGTAATGTTTCCATAGTTATTTTGCCGACCAATATGGTGCACATATAATTTATATTTGTGTAGGTATGTATTAAAGGGATATGTCTGTTTGTCAGTGGGTAGCGGCCAGAGCGCCCGAGACGCTCTCTATCCTAATAGAGTTAAACTAGTTTGATAGATTTGCTGTTTTCTTCACTTGTTTATTGTTATCAGCATCGCCAATAACGTGGGTGTTGAAACAAATAATCAAGTGAATTTTATGTGTACATTGTCGTCAAAATAGAAACTTGCATTGTAACAAATTGTCTGCCCGCACGTTGTTTCGACGTGGGGTTTAGTATGCAGGTAAAAAAAACGAATAGCACCTGCGCGAATAGCACTGTGCCTAGTCCAGGAAGGGCACCGATCAGTATTTTTGGCAGGTGCTATTCGTGGATTCAATTTTATTTTTAAATTTTTTCCACGAATGTATGTACTTAAATACCTATCTGCAAATAATAAACGTTCTAGTGATTTTTATCGATATCTTACATTTTATAACGTCCTGAAAAACAAAAAACAAATACATCCCAGCACTAGGCTGCTGAGTCGTAGGTGTTGTTCGTGGATAAAAATGTAAAAATAAAATTCAGTCCACGAATAGCACCAGCCAAAAATATTGATCGGTTCTCTCGTGGACTAGACAAGGTGCTATTCGCGCAGGTGCTGTTCAGACGGGTGCTCTAGCTGGACCACGTCCAGGATTAGAACAAAGAACACAGCGGGTAGGTGAAATTATGGAGTCTTAAAAATATATATATAGGTACCTATATAAATATATAACTAGGTAATAGTTTTTGAGAAATAACTTCACCCAAACTCGAGTAAAAAAAATAATTATGTCTCGATTTTCAAAACTAATTTTTTTATATGAAAACTTTGGAACCAAAATAATAAAAGTCTGATACTAGGCGCTCTAAAAAAATTAAGCAAACTAATGCAGTAAGCTGCAATTTTTTAAAACTATCTTACTGTGTTCTCTCCACTTAGAAGTGCTAGCGTACGCGAATAATAGTTATTTCTGAACGAAATTACTTTGTCTCTAGCTCGCAGCAAAAAACGATTTTGCTGCGAGTTTTTACGCACGAAAAGCACCCTTTTCGTGCTGGAGAGGTGAAAAGAATATTAGATGGTAGGTAAGTATTATCACTTGTTTACTCGAATCAGTAGGGAGAATATTTTGTCCATCTATTTTTCATACGCAACTATTTTATAAAGCCCACAACAATCTTTCATACTAACGTAACATAATGTCTATCATCTGTTCGCTTACAAGTCAAGCTTTTATTAAACTGATTTTGATGAAGTTTTTGTTATCAGATAGGGCTACTTATTCCGGAAGGTTTTAGTTTAAGAAACTAAATTATACTCTTCGAAGTACGTACTCTAGTACTGAATTTCAATAATGCAACTTCTACGCGGGCGGAGCCGCGGGCAAAAGCTAGTAAATAGTAATACAATCCGTGATTTTAATTCTAAATATGGGCATTTGTAGATCAAAATATAATAATTCATAGGATAATAACTAATTCGTTACAAAAATCAAATTAGTGTATAAACTTGCGTATATTATTATTTGTATGAATTGATTAGTGCCAGGTTCAGTGGCGCCCTTCGAAGAGGCCAAATGTCCAGGAGTGTCAGACAGGCTAATGAGGATCACTGTCGCCCATGAAACCTGCAGCATGGACGTTGACGTGAAGGGAATCGTTGGCGTTACGACTAGTTGCGTCTGAAGAATGTTTGTTCTTCGTTGGTAACTTGTTTTCTGTAGAGAAATATAACCTTATTGGTAACCCATTCTGGCTTCCCATAAGAAGAAACGCCGCCTGAACAACCGAAAGTGGACTAAAGGGAAATCCCACCCGTACAGAATGTCATCGTATTTAATGTAAAGTGATAGTCCCGATCGAGCGAATCACTTTACTTGTACTGTAGTTACGAAATAATAATAAGATCCTCGCGCTCTAACCAGTTTCGATAAAATAATAAATATTCTACAGGCGTAACCAGTTACGAAACTCAGTTACGTTGAAACAATATCTCGTCAGCCTGAAAATGGTCCAGCCATCCTGACGTCAGAATGGCTGCAATGACCACTTTGTTTTTGATTTGGCTGTGTTTGTAAAGAGGTACCAATACCTATTTGGTAACAAATAGGTACTAAATGACTGTGTACTTTAACATCAAATATCTCGTTTGGTCCATCCATCCTAATGGTCTCGGAACAATAGAACAATTCACTTGGATAACCGTCCAAAGTGTCCCGCTAGTAATTAATAACAAAAAATGTGAAATGTATTTCAGATTCCATTGAAGGCTCGTGAGCTGTACTGTGAGTTGTGTGACGTGCACATCACATCTAAAACTCACGCCGAGTCGCACTACTCTGGGAAACCTCATCGCGCGTAAGACTTCTTTATACGAGTATTACACGATCAATTTGTATTAAAATATGTTGTTCCAACAAATAGTATACCTATAAAATACATACCTAAGAATGTTATTAAAAAAGAATAATGCTAGAGTAAATGTGTGCTTTCTAAAATGTGTCCACATATATGTATCTGTCAGTCGGCGTAATAAGTACATTTTGTTTTGTTTCCAGCATCGTGGAGGGTCGAAAACTACCGAAAAATCCATTTTTGCTGCAGAAGAACATGGCAGATCGAGCGTAAGGGTTTTATATATTTTTTATCCCATATCTACTTCGTTTTTTTCCCATATTGCAGTGCTAGGTAATTCTTTTAGAGAGTACATAATTACGATTAGGATGCTATTCTTTTATAATAGCGTTACTTCAATTTTCTTATATGAATGACTGAGAAGCACCGTATCGTCTGTGAAACTCAGATTATTTAAACACACCATCCGGTCACTAGAGACGCTCATTCAATTTCAAGAAATAGTTCATTGATTCAATAAACCGCATCAAACTTTCAAGTTTTTGGACATCTCTATGTATCACACTATCTCGCTTACGCACACAGACTATAAATAAACACTGTCGGCGTACAGTCTACCGCACATCAGTGGATACACTTTGACCTTGAGCTGGCCTAGCCTATTAGGGAGTTTCAATACTACGCGAGACCAGTTTATACTGGTTTTGTTACCACTGATGTGCGGTCGACCGTACAAACAATTTTTGACTATACTCATTCAGCCGTCAAGAAATTCTACACGGACTATATACACTATTATTGGAAAGGGATAGTAGAACTTTTTTTGTCGGCCACATTATCTTGCACTCTAACCCAAACTAGGATTTTCTCCAGTTCTTTTGGAATAGCCTTTTTTATTTGTTCAAAATTTTATTATTTAACACCTTTGTAATTGCAGGGATCAGCTGATTCGACGTGAAAAGAAACACCTGAAGCCTGTCGACGGAAAAACTGAGGAAACAGCGGCGGAAGCCGTACCAGTCGATCCGGACCTCTATTGTGACATATGCAAGGTATTTCATTACATAAATTGACCTGTAAAGGCCAACTTGCTCATAAGTAACTTTTTTTGCTCTCTTACCTCAACTGACCTGAAATCATTCTTCCACTTGCAGACTTCTGTGACCTGCAGTGATCAAATGACCATGCATTTGAACGGGAAGAAGCATCTATCTAAAGAAAAACGTCACATTTTGGACGTGATGAAATCCGGTGCTGACGACAATAAGGCCGCGGGTAAGGATGTACCTTCTAATCATTAGGTCACCTGTAGTGACCTAATAAATAATAACATCTATTTTTAGGAAGATTCTTTTTCACTGTAACAGTATCATTGACCGAGCGAGCGAAGCGTCTAAGTTTCGAGATTGACCAAAAATGCTAATGTCCGTCTGTCCTTCTGTCTTTCTGTCTGTAATTCTCTACAGGTCGCATTTTTCAACCGATTTTGACGAAAATTTGGCATAGGTATAAATTAATTAAACCTACAAAATGAGTAGAATAAAATTTTGAAAAACATTTTTTTTAGAGTACCTACCATACTCGCAAAGTGGGAGTGAACTTTTTTTTTCTTGTGAATCCCATAGTGTGGGATATCGTTGGATAGGTCTTTCAAAAATATTGCTGGTGTGTGAATACCATTTTTTCGATTTAGGGATCCGTTGGCGAAATATTAAGCTTTAAAGCGGTAATTTTTGTTAGAGTCACGTGTGTCCCCCCCTGCCAGCTAAACGGTTGCTTCTGGAAATGTGAAAAAATTCATGGCAGTAGCATATATAACGTAGTTACAAGGAAAACTATTACTGCTAAGTAGGTTCTATTAGTTTTTGAGTAATAGTGGATCGACTTATGAAAGTTGAAAAAATAAATGAAGTTCATAGAACTGCATACGTAAAATGGAAAATTATTTTTTTCCGCGTGATATCCATGGTGTGGGGTATCGTTGGATGGGTCTTTCAAAAATATCGCGGGTGTGTGAAAAACATTTTTCGATTCAGGGATCCGTTTGCGAAATATTAAGCTTTAAAGTGCTAATTTTTGTCACTTTAGTAGGTACTTTTTCTGTCTCCAACTACAAAGTTGACTTTTGTTGGTTTCTTTTAGGTTTGGTTTATATGGGCTGGCGAGGTCTACTGTTCTCACGGAACTACTAGTATTATTCTATACGTGGGAATGGGACGTTTAAGACACTAAAAATAGTTTTACGGTTTTATTATTACATATTTTCAAAGTACCAACGTACCGCCAGCATTAATATAAAGTTTTATGCGTCTACTCTCTGAACATTTATTCCAGTACGACGCGGGGACACGCGACTCTAACAAGCATTTTAAAGCTTAATATTTCGCAAACGGATCCCTATATCGAAAAATGGTTTTCATACACCCACAATATTTTTGAAAGACCTATCCAACGATACCCCCACACCATGGGATTTACCAAAAAGAAATCACCCCACTTTACTGTAAAAATAATTTTAACAATTTAGTGGTGTGATTATTATGTACCTATGCACATGCCAAAATACAGCTTTTTAGTACTAATAGTCTCTGAGCTAAGCCGCGGACGGACAGACAGATGGTCTGACATGGCGAAACTATGAGGGTCCCTTGTTTTTACTTCAGACCCTAAAAAGGAATTCTGAGGCGTATGTGTCGCCATTTGTCCCCCCCCCCCCCCTCAGGGGTACAGTTGGACAACTGAAAATAATCCCTTTTTTTGATGCTGAATAATTCGTAAATGTAAAAAAGAAGGTGGAAAATCTGATGTATCCGTTGAGATTGATTGATGTATCTGTTATTTTCAGATGCGGGGAACGACGACGCCGAGGCTGGCAACGATGAGGGAGAAGAAGGGTGGACGGAAGATGTTGAATAAGTGTTTCCAACTCGTATGATAAAATTTTACTAATTATTAGGTAAACAGCTTATGGGCTTTTCTCGCCGTTTGGCGTCCTTGCTGTTATTTATTATAACATCCTTGGTACTAGTAATAACTCTGTTGTCAGTCGATTTACAAAATAAAAGTTGTCACACTTAATTATTTGAGCCGATTAAATTTGTTGAATTCTGAGTTTTCATTTTAAATATACGTCGCACTTAATTCTTTGATCTGATAAATCAATCTAACGATCGACTGACGAAACTCGAGTTACATACGCGACCGAAAGGACTTTTCCATAGATTTATTTAGGTCATTCTATGACTCTTTATTCATAACATAGGGTATAATAATAACGTAACTATGTAATTAAGTAATCTGATTTAATTACCATTATTATACTACGTGAAATACACTCTTTTAGTATTATTCCTGTTCACCCTGCCTTAATTTTTTCTTTCGAACGAATAATCTATAGGAAGATACGAGCGTCAGTGACGTAGCGAAGAAGCGGCCTATCATGTCAATAGGTCAGAGTTAGATCCCCGGTCGTGCAATGTTTGCCAATAGGTGCGTCCCGCGGCGGCTCAGCCGGTCTGTAATGAGTTTTCCTCTAAACTAAGTACATTTATTGCTCTCAAACGGTGAAGGAAAACATCGCGAGGAAACCTGCATACGCCGAAGAACATAGTCCACCAACCCGCACTGAGCTAGCGTGGTGGACTATAAGCCCATACGCCCTCGCTGAGAGGGTAGGTCTGAACCCCAGCAGTGGGAGAGCAGCGCCATCATCCAAGATGTCACCGTTGATAAAGTGGCCTCGGGTTGTATCAATTCAATATAGAGGGACTAGGGTGGAGTAAATAAAACTATGTTATTGGGCTAAGGTATTCCAAATAAAGTCGTCAAATATATAATTTTCAATATGCACAGTTACACCTTTATACAAGTAAAAAATATAGTACATAACAAATAAAATTAAATAATAAATAGTACCAAATTTATCAATTAATAAAAATGTTTGGTGTGATAATGGCCCATTCTGAAGGCAAACGCTATAAATTTGACCCTTCCCAGTAAATATATCGTCGAAGAGAGCGCGTAGGAGCTGTCAAATTTTAATAGTGTGCTTTTAGAATAAGGGCGCAAAAGTGCTACAAAGTGACTTGACTAATGCCAATTTGTAATGAAAATTAAATCATAATTGAATAATAATTTACATATAGTTCGGCTCAAGCAAAACTTGCAACAATACAAACTATATCGGTTTAAAAAAAATGATTGTATTATTTTGTTTATGAAGCGCTGAGGCAGTATGTAGTTATTAAAAGTTTTGATTGAGCCAAGGTTTACCTAATTGTTTCATTATTTTGTAAATTGTCAATATTTCTTTTATATTTATAATCTGTAAAAATGGCAATATGCTTTGTTCTCAACATAATCATATTGTTTTAATTTGTCATCAATTAATGTTCATCATCACACAACTATCTTAACATTATAAACAATATAATATGGCATATATGAATAGTTTTGATTTGAATTACAATATCTTTTTTAGAAATAAACAACTGCAAAAAATAAAACCTAAGCAGTATTAACTTACGAATAATCGTCAATATCAAAACATTTATCCTAAAGGTTATTGCTTAATTAATAATATAAGTTCCTTAACAGCGTATTGAAATTACCATCTTCAGTACAAAATGCCACATTTGATTTTGATAAAAGAGGGCCTCAAATACTTCTATGTAGATATAATAACACAGGTTATAATAATAATATTTGTGGATTGTCTTTTGAGCACATAATAATCTGTCTCTATCACAAGTCTTTGAATTCCAAATGGTCAAAGCGCATGTTACTTTTTGTATTGATTGATATAAAACTAGTGGCGTGTACAACAAGAGCCGTAATATACATGAGGTTCGTCATGTGGTCGCTTCCGTCACAGATCATGGGCACGCTCGACGCCTGCCACGGCCTCTCACTACCAGTTGGCCATGCCAGGCTTGTTCAGCGTCATGAAATATATTTGACAGGAGGAACCACCTTTGGCAGAGGAAAAGAATACTTTATCATTGCGTTCACATAAAAACTTGAGTCGTTGTGCTTTCTTGTGCATAAACACGCCGTCAAGATGGCCGCTTTCCACGGAGCGAATTTCGATTGCTTTATTGCCCCAACCCATTATTTGCCCGGTTCCAATATAGGCGACTGATGTAGGCATTTCACCCCACTGAAAAATACAAAAAAATCAGCAGTGTACGTCGTATGCTCGTAAACAATATGCAGGTTACGTGAAAATATATAAAGAGGTCATTTGCTATTGCTACTACTTTAACACGGTGGTCTGGTTTTTGAAGCACATGATTTCGCTGTCGTACGCGCCCGTTAGCATCCTTTCGCCTCCGAACGCTGGTCATATCGGATGGATGTGGAAAGCGCTCGCAACGTCGATGCGAACGGCATCCTATACTAATCGCACTATATCTACAAGATATTTGGAACTAACCTGGAGGACAATATTCTTGCTGACCCGCCCGTACGTGTTCACGTACACGCCTTCATTATCGTAACACAACAGTAACTGTACACCATTAGAGTTTGGGAGCGGTACAATGCAGTGTGGAACAATGGCACCCTGTGTCTGAAAAAGAGCTTCGATTAAACTTGTGCATTTGCATAATTATTTTCATATTTGCAACTCTCCACCGTAATATTCAATAAGATCAGTACATGCATGTTCAGAAATTACACGAAACAACCATTAGAGTATATTCGAAGTGGTCCCTTAAATGCAGTCAATGGTGTTCTAAATTGTTAAAATAAAAATCATAAAATAACGGGTCGAGTTAAGAACCTCTTGCTCTTTTGTTTTCGTCGGTTGAAAAGTAACTAAATTTCTAATCTACAGTGAAAAAACGGCCATCTTCCAAATTCTAATTTTACTTTTCAGGGCCTCAGAAATTATAAATAAAAGAAACAAACAAACATACCTGACGACAGTAATAATAAAGAACAAATTGAACATAACTCACATGCTTTGGAATATAAATGTCGTAGACGGTGGCATTGTCTAGGTCCACAGCATGGAAGCCATCCGCTGAGCCATAGATTACTTTCAGTCTTATGCCTTCTTCAATCGTGAGATCCACTAATAGAGGCCTAAAAAAATAAAAGCAGTATTAATATTAAGCAACGTTACCTGGTACACAAACACATACAATATGTGATTGGATATAAAATTGTCACATTTCAAAACAACACACCTGTGTTGCAGTTCTCCAAAGCTCTTGAAGGCCATAAATTTGTGATAGGGCTTGGGCGCCCACGCATAGATCTCGATGGAATCTTTGAGTGCGATCACAAGGAACTTTATCCGCTCATATTTAACGATGCGGAAGTGAACTGCGCCCTGTAGTTCACCAACATTTATCCAGCCATTTCTCCTTTCTACTTGCTGTAATTTTAATGCAATATTAACGCCGACATGAATTATTTGACTTATTTTTATTATTAAATGTTATGATCTGGTTAGCTGAGTTGAGATAAAATTAAATCCTACTAACATCACTGAGTCCGTCGGTGCGCAAAATTTTTGACTTTAGCCAGCTTAGGTAGTAGACACGAACACGGTTCTTCTTCCCAGAGACAGTCACAAGGATGTTTTGTCCTTCTAACACTTCCATTTGCTGGAAGCGGCGTCGTGATATCAATTGATACACTTTACCTTGACCGGAACGGTCAAGTAGCATCAAACCATTCTCAGTCCCTATCAGTAAATTGACACCTGAAACCACAGTTTGTAATTAATCTTTATGACGGTTTTCATCAATATTATGTTTTGTGGGATCTAAAATATAGTTTTATTCGTAAATTATGGCCAAGAAAGATTGTCATCTTGTTTTCGTTATTCCTTTGTCTGTTGCCTCTACGTGAAGACGCATAGTCTAGCTGATGTATGTATAATATGTAGGTGGTTGGTACTGACCCCAAAGCGCGGCGCAGAGTATTTCCGAGTTGAATCTCTTCTTATATTTACGTATCTCTGGCGTGTCTGAGGAGAGATCGTGCCCGGTGGGCGTGACGTTGACGTTGACGTGGCTCTCGCGGCGCGAGGCGTTCCCGCTGGAGCCGCCGGTGCCGCCGCTGCCGGTGGAGCCCGCGCCAAACCCGAACGTGAGGAACGAGCGCTGCTTCTGTTGTAACGGAAGGAACTGCTGTTGGGAGCCCACGGACGAGTTGGAGGGCGAGTGCTGCAGCGCGCCCGACACGAACGACTTGGACGGCGTGGACTGCGCCGAGGAGGGGAGCGGAGGGTGGTGGTGGTGGTGGTGGGGGGGCAGGGGCGTGCCGCCGGACACGGCGTGTCTGTACTGTAATAGAAAAACGAACAACAGTTAGCAATAAATTGCATCAACATCCTGGTAAGCACGTTTCACACCTGCAGTTTTATTTACACTGCTTAAAACCAAATGACAAAGTATCAATAAATTACCTATATTATATCATCAAAAAGTAATATCTTTTGAATCAAGGAGATAATGTTTATATAAAAAAACTATACATCTCTTAATTAAAACTCTCAATGACTGTAGCAAAAAAATTTTTGCGCTAAAATGCTATTGATATTTTTTTGCTAATAAACTCCTACCTAATAAATTAAAAATAATTACATTTGTTAGTCAAAGACCATCTCCCATTAGATTAGTTTCATTTCAATGGTTGGAAAGTTATTAGCTTGGTGGGTGGCTTATCTACTTTATGAATATAATAACATAAAATGTGATTGGTTCATACATGACATGACACAGACAGCAGGCAATGAACTGACTTATTCAAGTAAAAACATACTCATTATTTGGGTTGTGGAGATGATTGAGATAACCAAATGAATAACAAAAGTACTGTAATGTTCGTTATTTTCCTGCGAAATGTATATTACGCAATGTGGGTTCCGTCAATTTATTTTCTACTTGATAATGTTAATACTTAGTGATAGTGTTGTTTCACATCATTGTTTTCTTTAGTTTCAATGATTATTCATTACTCAACTATCAGTCCGACGTAAAAATATTTGTTTTCTAAAATCCGTTACATTTCAGAGATATTGCCTATGATAAATATAATTTAAATGACTAAAATCAATGTTATCTGCACTAGTTAATGAAATTATTTTCGTGGATGCCTGTAAGTATAAGTTTTATATCTTCTTATATAAATTCCTATTGAGAACACAACATAAATTTTATATGACAGGCTTACAGAGTTACGTTTACCTGAGCAGTGAGAGGCGGAATTTGCTTGCTTTAATCATTAATTTGAGTACAATGTATTTTATTTACAGATATAGTTTTAATAATAACTTCCCACTTGCCACCGATATGTGCTTATTCGACAAATTGCTGTATAGCGCCAGCCAGTTGAGGCGGCCCAAACAATACCGTAAGCCGCGGGTTTAGTGTCAAGTACTACAAGAATTCGGTTACATAACCACTGGACCGAGGTTTGTTACGGTTATTAAGCTGCTAAAAAGTTTTAACTACCTAAAGCACAGGTACATATCAATTTGCATTTGATGACCCAATAGTTTCGCATAGATGAAAGCATGGCTAAGAAATGCATAATAAAGAGAGAAGTGCGATACAGTTGTAACTTGTAACAAACAACAATCTATGAGAACCTTAATACAATAGAAGCGTTTTTCTTGCATCATTCGATTTATACTTACGCAGTGCTAACTGCTCTCTGCGAACCGGCCGCGATTCTTGCCTCCAGGGTGTTTGCATGATCGACAACCATTAATACGAAACATTAAAAGCTTTTTACCACATATGATCCTTAGTAGGAATTCCCAACACTGCCAACTTCGTTTAGAGGATTAATGCACATTTACAAGGTGGGTGGGTATGATTCGTCAAACATTATGTTTGTAATCGTCGAAATTTCATACCGATGACTAAATTATGTAAATTCATTTTTTTACAGTTAATAATTATTTCATTTATGATTTATATGTAACTTTGCTGGAATTCCCGTGTTATGGACAAGTTAAAATGGACAAAACTAACGATGTTATGTAAACCATTATTAAGAATCGATAGGTTAAGAAATTTAACACCTATCGAATTATTAAGCGTTGGTATAGAAGTCATGAGTCATGGATAAATAATAGCTATCTTACACAAACATACATTTATGATAACAAGGTCTCATAATTATTGATCACATCCACCAGTAGAAAGAAGTGGCCATGTTTTTGTGTTTGTGATGGACGATGTCACTACTTAACATTACAATGTGTGAAAGGTAAGAGTACAGGGCGTCACAGCTGCTGGCCAAAGACACTAAATCTTAAATAATCTGTAATTTATATTTATGTGGAGATAATGATTTCATAATGGAAATCAGCAATTTTCAGCAATATAAATCGCCTTAATAAGCGAACATTTGAAAAATCAACCAAATCTGGACTATCATACTCGTTTGTCCAAGATTATATCGTCGGGTGACAAGTAAAAATGTGTAAGCACAGTGGTAAAACTCAGTAAGTACATTTTTTGACAAATGAAATAACACCTAAATCTAAATGTCATTTCAGTTTGTCAAGAAGTGTACTTTGTGAGTTTTCCCGGTCGTACTTAGCTAGTTGTATTTGTCACCCGACGATATAGGTAAATATGACCATGGCTGCAATGTAAATTAATCACTCTCCTGTAGCAAAAGGCTCACACTGCATTTAGTTTGCAGTAACAGTTCATAAAGTGTTTGGGTACCCTGTACTCTGTGAATGTGATCTCGAGGAGGATGGGAAGGGGGGACAGTGCACAGTAAACAGTGTGGAGAGGACGCACCTCCTCGCTGGTGGACTTGTCGTGCCGCGGGGGCGTGGTGGGCTGCCCCGCCTGGCTCAGCAGGTCCGGCAGGACGGAGCTGGTGCGCGACCCGCTGCCCTCGTTCGCGCCGCTTGACCGACCCTGGCACACAGATTACCACTTCATCCACACATTTCGAAAAATCACACTAACAGAATCAATATAATAACCACATGGTACCATACCATAGGAACAAATTAATTACAAAAAAGAGTTATGGCTCCTTAAGTTTTATTAGTTACTTTTTAGTTTTATATGTCTAATAAAATAACATAAAAGAGGGAACTTATTTTTGTAATAACTTGTTCCGCTCGCTACAGTACTAACTTAATTGTCACATAATTAGAATACATAGGTACATATTTTATTGTGTAAAATCTCATTTTCTAAAATTACCACTCGATTTCATTTACCACAAAAAGTTTTCTCTAATATTGCAATAATAATCTTATATAAATTAAATATACATATTAATATAAAAGAAATTTGTATTCTAGCAATATTAATATTGTAACAGCAACAGAGCACGACACACAAACACAACAGCCAAAACATGCAATAGAAAAACACATTCACAAATTGATGATTTATTTTCTGTTCAGCTTCAGTGACATTTCGTTAGGCGTTCATTCCCAAAATTGTTAAACTTCGAATGTTTCCATGGCACAAGTGTCCTATACTGTTACTATACTTGGTCGCATTTCTAGGCAGGAAGACGGTATTTACGCACAGACAAAATATATTATTAGAAATAGTAGCCTGGTTATTAAGTTGCAGTAAGTATGGTGTTAAATATTAATTAATGCATAAATAGATAATTCCTCTACATTTTGTAACAACACAATGATGGAATAGCTTGTGGAATCTATAATTTTCAGTTATTAAGCAATATTAGTGGTAGTATTAGGGTTTTAGAAATACCTTAATGTATTCAAATCTCATGCCAAATTGCAAGAGTGTGAGCGTAAATATTTCGAGCATTAATTTATAATTATAAAGTATTATATGATTAGAGCAAAACATACCCACACATGTAATATAAACCAAAACCAAGAGCTACAAATACAGGTCCACAAAGCAGTTTCAGTAAGATGTTAGTCAAATCTATGTTTAGAAAAATCGAACCCTCATACCAAAGTGTAAGTGTAAATGTTAATCAAACTATCCTAAGCAACAATTACCTGATCCTGTGCGACTACCGCTTCCTGCCCACTATTTGCGACGAGCTCCGTGTGCCGGTTGTATTGGGAATTTCTTCGAAATACTATATCAGATTCAGTCTTTTCTCTGCGAGGTTTCACTACACTGCTCGCTTCTTCGTTATTGTCCAGCTGAGATTTGTTCTCAAATGTGTGTGCCGTGAGGTCCGGCGTGCCAGCCCTTTCAAACGACGCCGCGCTCGTGAAACATATGCTCGTCGCGGGCGAGTCGCCTCCGCTGTTCACGCTGTTCTGTCGACTCGACCCGTTGCTCTCGCTGTCTTGTCTGATCAGAGCAGCGACATTCTTCAATGCATCTATAGGATTTTTCACTGGTGATTTTCTACTGAAACCTTTTTTATCAGTCTTTTTTATTTCTCCTTGCGCTGTCATCTTGATACTATCATTCATTTTTATAAAATCAGTTAGTATCGGTTCTCCCGAGACTGGTTTGATAACTTGCTTGCGGGAGTTGTTATTAAATATACCACTGGATCTCAGCTGCTTGCTTGCCCCAGCTGGATTTTCATTTTTCGGAAAGTATATAGCGGAGTGTCGTGTACTAGGCATAGGAAATAGATCAGAGTTCTCTCTTCTGAACCCTCTAAAGAAGCGATTCGGTGAGTTGGTCTCTGAATCTTGCTCCCTCTTATATTTTAATATCTCTGTCAATTTCTCTTGAGTTGATTTTTCAACAGGTTTTTGAAACAATTGTTTGTGTCGAGAAGGTGGTGTATGAATGGCTTTATATTTAGCCCACGCATCTTCCATCTCTATTCTGGACTGTCTTTGCAGTTGCGCTCTCTTCTGATCGGTTTCTTTTGTCTGATCTTTTTTTTCTTCCTTGGCATTGGCACTCTTCGACGGGAAAAACCTTGCAAAGTCCCAATCTTTCAATAACACGGCTTCGTCAACATCAGACTGTCTTTTATCAGTTTCTGCGTTTTCTTTCTGGTGTTTTTCATGTTCGATACAAAAAGTGTGAATAAATAATAAAGAAAAAGAAAACTCAACAATTGCACTACATTGCTAACTTATCATAATTTGGCGCTTGTATTTAGTGAATATTTAAAACAAAAAAAGGTATAAAAGTAAACAGACATGGTAATTCGCGCTTATCAGTAAACATCACTTGGTTCTGTTTTAGCTTATTACATTGTTACCACAAACATCGAGTAGATGGTGTCGACTCACCCGCTTCATGACGAGGGTGCGGTCGGGGTGCGCGTCGTCGTCGTCTGGCGTGGGCGGCAGCGGGCGCGTGGGCGCGCCGCCCGCGCCGCCGCCGCCCGCCGCGCCGCCCGTGCCGCCGCCGCCGCCGCCCGCGCCGTCCTCGCTCACGGCGCTCAGCCCTGGCCTGTAGCAGAACTCGGGACTGACAAGCCAAAACAAAACAAACGGGACGAGGAGGGCAACGCAAATAATACCGACAAAAAATTAAGTGCAAACAAAATTAACACACAGAAAATTGATTAGGCAAAATAATATAGATCGATGTGTTCTGGAACGCTAATTTCAAAGAGTCAATTTAACCGCTTACAAAAACAAATTGTTGAAATCGTTTTTCGACAGTTTGTTGCCGACGGCAGTGTAAAATGTGTATACAGAATACAGATGTCAAACAGTACAAATCATATTTTGGTCAGAATCCACCTACTCTACCGATAGATATATAGGAATGATAGGTGTAACCACCGAGAATAGCTTTGTTGATAGCATTGCATTAAATCTGTGAGATGGTGATGACTCCCAATGATTTACTCACAGTGGTTTAGGCGGATCGCTGGCCAGAAGTGTTCCATCGTTGCGCACTCGACCGCCACTCTCTTCAGCATCTGAATCACTGTCGGAGTCGTCGAAAGTTGGCTCTGGAGGATTCCTCTCCACTGGGGGACCTGATTACGTAAATTATATATAGATCTAGCTCTTGTCTGCGAATTCTTTGCTTGGACAAAATAATTTATTTGATACCGAGTGCCCCTGCAACTGATCATCTCTCTCTCTAATCCTAAACTATGATTCCTTAAACTACGAGAATCAGATACCCCTAACTGACCAACCAAACTAGCAACGCACATTTCAAACCGCTGAGGTATAGAAACTTAATGAAATGTTACATAAAGGTGCCTTAAATATAACCTCCAGACAGGGCCAAGTAATTTGTTGCATGTACGAATGACAACCACGCCTGTATCAACAAGGTGTTAGAATAATTATTATTTGATTATTTGTGGTGGACTCTTTAAAGGCTTATCCAGCATTGCATCAATGCGACCATTGCTGATCTATTGTCATCGCCACCTTACTATAGTTCAGTGCTAAGCTTTGCATCTCTTAGGAACTTCAGCACGCTTTTGGCAGTGGTTTGTTTTACTTCGTGAGGTTTAAGCGAGTAGTTGCCCAGATGCCCATCAGGGCGCTTCTTGTAAGCATCAGTGGGCCATAGTATTAACAAACCTTGTCCGTTAGTGGGCGCGCGCGGCGGCCGGTTCGGAGGCTCGTTGCCGGACACCACGCCCAGCTCGTTGAGCTGCGCCGCCAACTTGTCCAAGTCCTGGAAATAATGATATTACACTATTAGCATCCGTAAGCATTTGTCCAGCAGTGGACTACTGCAGGCTGATGATGATTAGCATCCAATCAAATATACACTTCAGGATTTTACTGTTCTGATGATAAGACAATACAATATGTCTATCTTGTTTGGTTGTAATGGTATTCAAAAAGGGCTCTCATAGTGTTTTAATAAAAATAGCTGTTGAACAAAGCATGGATGGCGTGTTCAAAAAATTAATGGATCAAACCTACCTCTGGCCTTCGCGGTGGAAGCTGCAGTTGCAGTTTAAATCACGAGTGCAAAGAAAGGTAACAGCGTGACATGAAAATAAAACATAATATAACAATAAATATACAATACCATAAAGCCAACAAATAAAATGTTCTACAACGAAAATTTACAATAGGAAAGAGCAACTTTACACTACTAAGTGATTTTTTTGTGCTAACTTATTTTAATATGTTAGTCTAAAATTAGTTTTTAACTGTTGATTATATTACCATAGGTTTGAACATGTGATGAGAGCCGCGCTGAGGGGGCTGAGGTCCACTGGCTGGAGGTGTGCCATTATTGGAGCCCGAACTGTTCGACGAGCCCGATGACTTTGGTGTGGGGGGCAAAGGCCTGCATGCAACAAATCAGAATGATTAAAAAAGTAAGAACAAGCGGTCATTAGAGTACATAATAAAATTCATGTATAGCTGAATACTCGTGTAAATATAATGGAGCAGGAATCTTCAACACAAGACGCCTAATTAAAAAGCATAATTGATAATAATACTAATAAACCTTGACAGACAAATGAGTTGGACGGAGTTGAACCTAGCATACCTTCTAGTTCACACATATACCAATAAGGTTATATTAGGAGTTAGCACACAAAACAAATGTAAAACTGAACAATATTTACCTATATCTATTAGGCTGTTGTGCCTGTGGGTCTGGAACAACAATCAGTCTTTGTGGAATGGAAGGCCTTGCCGGTGGGCCAGGCTCTAGAGTACAAAAATGGAACAGTAGTTAAAACAACGCCACATTATTGTTATTGCATCGTCAAGTTAGAAAGACAGTCAATGTTACGTTAGAACGTCATATTACCTGGAATTTCCTCTCGCTCCTCACGTTTGCTGTTGCGTTTGGGCGGAGGCTGCGGCTGAGGTGCTTCAGCAACGGCTCTGTTATTTTTGACAAATTGTTACGAATAAACATGACAAAGTTATTAGGCGGCACATGGTTGGTTGTTATCACCGCGTAGGCACGCACCTGCCCTCCTGTATTTGCTGGAAGTTACGGCGCAGCGTGTCGCCGCCCTGGTGCGGCGCGTTGTGCACGATGGACGACGGCTCCCCGGCCACCGCATTCTCCTCCTCCTCGCCCTCCGACCCGGAGTACTTGTACTCCTCTCGCACAGAGTTGTCCTGCTTTCTTTTTTTACACCTGTCTATGTGATCTTTCAGCTGTATTCTCACTTGTCTCTCTGTTGGTTGATCTCTGAAAATGTGCATGCCATAAATATTATAATATGTATAAACAATGGTTACTATTAATGCTTTAAGTGTATTTAGTTAGTGACAATTACCTTATGAATGGATGCTTCAAAAGTTGTTCAGTATAGGGTCTTTGATGGTAATCTTTGACAAGCACAGTCTCAATGAAGCCATGGAACTTCTTTGCCCATTTCTTCGACTTTAGACGAGGCGGTGGGTTTCTGAAATTACCAAAAAATATGAAATTGGGGTTAAGTTGTAATTTTATTTTAATATTAATAAATGTGTTATTTATAAATTTTCAAACCGTGGAATGAGAAATAAGGCTCTCATAGGATGAAGATCACATAAAGGTGGTTGACTCTCAGCCATCTCAAGTGCAGTGATCCCAAGAGACCAAAGGTCAGAGCGATTATCATAAGTTGCATCAGGGTTCTCATCACAAGCAATGACCTCTGGCGCCATCCAGTATGGAGTACCGATGAATGTATTTCTTCTACCAATTGTTCTGTCAAGTTGAGCTGACACGCCAAAATCCACTGGCAACCGAAAAAATAATATGCAATACTATCAATAAGCAAGGAATTACACCAAAAATTTTAAAATATTATTAGCAATTAATAAAACCGCTATAATCATAAGTCTTCAGCTTACCAAGTTTTACTTCAGCATTGTCAGTAAGCAGTACATTCTGCCCTTTGATGTCCCTGTGTATTACTTTGTTGGAGTGCAAGTAACTGAGTCCTCTTAGGATTTCTCTGCATATATAAGATATCCACTCTTCCTTCAATGACTGACCCTTAGTAGATTTCACCAAATCGGTAACAGAACCTTAAAATGGTAGTTTGAAAATTGATTAGTTATTAATTTCAATGCACTATACAGAAAAATAAATGTAAGTATATAAGTCTAGGGATAGCATATCACAAGATAAGTCTATGATTTTTATAAAATATAAAATTCATTTAACAGAGAAAATAGAACTGAAACTAAAGAAATGTTTAGTTTAGATACACACCAGCGCCACAATACTCCATAACCAACCATAGCTGGTCATCTTTGCCGGGAGGGCTCTTTTTGATGAAGGCCCCATAATATGTTGCAATATTACGATGATTAGAGTATTTCTTTAGCACATTGATTTCAAGTTTTATCTCTTCTTCTTCATCCTGGGTTACATCCATCACCTTGATGGCAGCAAGTTGACCTGTCTTTGTGTGTCGCCCCTGAAATGGCCCATAAACACCATACACGTAAATAATTGTTATATCCTTAGATACACATCAACTAGAAAGGAGTAGCCTGGTAGACTGGTCCAGTGACAAAATGAATGCATGGTAGTGTATATTAAAACATACATTGTCATACATAAAATACATATCTTTACCCTATGTCCCTGACCAAAGGCAGAAAGAACGGAGCACCAGGTATCGCGATCCTAAGACACCTCTTTCGTTATATATGATGGTTTCCTAAAAATATTTCCTGTCAGGGTTCTGTCAAATCAGATAACTCTAACATAGGAAAAATGTTTGCCTGCTTGTAACACTTTAATTAAATATAATACACTTAAATGCACTTTAAATTAAATGCATAGTTACCTGTTCAATTAATTTCAATTTATATTAGGGGCTAGTTGAACTATTTTCAAAAGGTTGACATATAATTTTAATTAGACTAATCTCTTTTATTGGGGGCAGACAAGACAGATACCAATTAGGTTCATTGACATTAATAGCCATCTCTTTCTCTCTAACTGTGAGTAGGTATCTCAACAACTGTGCCTATTATATTATGTCCTTAATATTTTTAGAAATGGGTAGATTTCATACAAAATTTTAAGGTTTATGATAACATATGTAAGCAATTTACATTTTAACAAGAAATCTAATGGCTTATTCACAGATAACTCAATGATAATTTCTGTAAAGATAAAGTGAGCTACAATGTAAGTACTGTAGGTAATATAGTAAATGTTACTCCTTCCAAAATTTTAAATATGTACTATGTATTACTTGATAGTACACATTTTACATGTCACATTGTCTTTGTTGCAATTTTACATTCAAAGCAACAGCCTCAACATACACCTCACTGTTAACAAATGCCTACCCTTAAGTGTGTGTAAAAAAGAATCCCAGTGTATTAATTTTGACAAGTGTTTCCTGTAATCACACCATTCTCTTCATACATGCTCACTGTGTGGTATACAAGTGCTGAAGGAGCTTCTATTTGAGGGGACATCATTTATATGTGGTTTTCAACAAATATCAAATCTGTCTGTGGGTCCCCCACACTGGGGCGGTGGCAGCCAGATGTCATAAATGGCTTTGTATGGAGGACCCCACATAGACAGTGAGTGTTAATAACATAGATATGTAAGTAGGTATGACATTAATGATACAAAAGATTATATAAATATAATAAATACGAGTAGAACACAACATAATTTATAATGTATAATTGTTTAGTAATGTAAGAATTTATTGTTAATATTAATATTGATACAACCCTCATATTGCTGTGCCCTTGCAGGGCGTCACATGTACTGGCTTATTTGTACCTTGTCATCTTTTAACATGTGGCTTTGCAATAAAGTTTGAATCTTGAATCTAGACGCAGGCAAGGCGCGACATGCAGCCAGTGTGGATAGCTTAGATGATGATTTTGGCTCTTTGTTGCAAAAAATAATTATATTTTTAATTATTTTTTCAGTGAAATGTAGGCAACAAATATAAATTATGGAACATAAGGTTTTCTGAATTCCTTTAATGTTTTCAGTGGCGTTATGTTAAGGTTAACCAACCAAACTAAAAACATCCTTCCAAGCCTAGAAACAGTGATATGTTGTTTAGGTAGGCAACTGACAATTCTGATCTTGCTCTACATTAGATTGTTATCTCTACTACATACTGTTGTTTTGAAATGGACTGCAATGGTTGTCATAAATAAAGAACGTACCTTGTACACCTGGCCGTAGGTGCCATTTCCAACAACTTCTATGAGTTCAAATATACCAGCTGGATCCTGAAATAGGAGCGTAATCTATATACCATTGTAATTTTTACAATATTAAGGTATTCACTATGAATCACGCCCTGTGAGATCATTGCCCTAAACTAGATTTTTTTTGGTAGTAAGAACAAAGTAGTCTTGGTGGTATCAGTTTTTTGATAATATACTAGTATAACCAAGAAGTTTACCTTTAGCGCACTGAGGTCTATGTCGTCTAATGAACAATTTACAGACGGGGCTAGTTGATGCGCCATTTTGAGTATATTGTCACACACGAAGACAAAGCACGAGAACCTCACATAAATGAGAAAAGATATAAATATTGATATATTATCACATTAGCAAAGTGGTTACAAAAAAAAACACTATTATGGGTAAAAAGTATTTAAAAAACACATTGTTTACGGGTAAAATTAAAGTGAATTACAAAACACAGAAATTTATCTGTCGCACACACACCCGGCGGGGATACCAGGTGGTCGGTCACAGTACAATGTTGCCAGAGAGAGAGATGATTTATTTAGTTAGTTGTCCTCATAGAGTTAGTTAGCTAGTATACTTGCTCTGAGGTTGTCCTACTAAAAGTAGCAAAGAATTAAAATGCAAATTTAAATACAGCGGCACGTATGTACCTACCTAACTTCTTCAGCATTGATTTGTACTGACTGAACGGCGCTCATACAAGTTAGGTAGGTACGTGTTACAATCTGCCGACGGCACCTGCCTTTTTTTATTGGATGTTTAGTGAAGGGAAGGGAAGCGTGACCATTTATTAATATTGTTTAAATGTGATCGGCAAATTTTGGCAGAAATTAAACTAGTGCATGGCAGATTCTCTGTTTTTCCAATGGTCACACTGGTAGAACGCATGACATGAATGTTGTGTATTTACGGCCAAAGAAAATTGAACTACGGTGTTTGTGCACTATACGTTTCCGATTCACATTCAGTGAAAAAGACGGGACGTGAAATTCACTCAGAATCTGAGGAAATTCACGTTCTACAGTTTGTGCACTACACTCCATTCGTATTCAATACGTGAAAAAGACGGACGGGATTTCCCCCGGTGTGACCATTGGGAAAATATAAAATGTTGCCAAAATCTGCCTTGAAATAGCTATAAACATGCCGCTGACATTTTAGTGTGTCCATGGGAGTAGAAAACAAAACATAAAAACACTTATTTCAAAGAATTTGTTTATTTATAAATATGTTTGCAGTAACTTATTGTTGTGTATGAAACCAAGGTTGGACTAAGACTGATTTATTATCACTTACTTAACTAACAGATACAATACGTAACTAAATTACACTTCAAAAATAATTTAATTTAACCAATAAAAAGTGAAGTGAAAGATTGGCTAGAATAGGCTCGTTCCCAAAGTCGTAAAACCATTTAAAAAACAAAAACCTTCATCCGTGAAAAAACGGATCAAACACGTGTCAAATACGAATAGAATAAGAATCGGAAACGGATGAGTTCTACCGCGGAATGTTTTCGTAATCGTGTTTTTTTTTTACTTTATTCATTTCGGTCCATCGTCCATCTCGTTGTTCTGTGCCGTAGAGGGAAAAGCAATGCTGTGCGGTATGGGTGTCATTTAGGTAAATTAGATCACTCTGAGGTCGCTACCTACTAACCTACTCGGGGGAAATATTTTAAAAACAGTCGGGTAATTAATATGACCTACGCCACGACAACCAACCGTCACGTTTTCGTTTTCAGGATCAAAATATGTTATCACTGGCAGCCATCTTGGCGGATTCACCAATTCCCCAAATCAATGACAAAATAATCTCCCTATTGCGTAATTAATCATTGCCCTAATAGTCCGATAGCGCTAGGCTATTTTGAGGTCATAAATTACAAAAATTCTAAAGTTGTCTATTTTTTGCCTGTGGATACAGTTGTACCTAAAAAGTATATTATTGCGTTTTGTGTCATTTCTTGCACTTGCATTTTGAGAAATTCAATGATTTGTGACTGATTTGTTTAATTCAAATCGAAACTGCCAAAATTAATTTAAAGTTTGAAATCTAATTTGTATTGTACCTAAGATAGCCTGAGTAGTGAGCAGACCTAGTTTGTGTCATATTAGTCCAGTGCAAACTGATAAAAGGTCAGTATGCACAAATGTTGCCAAAAGAAAATTACAATTGAAAAAATAAATATAACTTAACTCAGATCACCTAAATATGCCCAATAAATAAATTTGTGCCAAATTAATGCATGCACTTTTAAGATTTTTAATTATTTTGTTTTTCAAAGCTACAAACGCTCTTAAAAAACATTACAATTATTAGAATTCACATATTCAATATCATAAATGCATAAAAGATCGACAATTTAAATTTGTGTCATTTTCATGCATGGATACTGTACTTAAATTAATAAAAAACAAAAAAATGTTTGCGCTTGAAGTGCGCGCGGCGCGGCACAAAGGGTGGCGGCGCGGCGCTTTGTTGACGCGGTGACGGACGGCGGCGGGGGGGTGGGGTATACGGTCCATCCATTCTAATACTACGCAGAATAGGCACCTACTTGTCCTGAATTTGTAGAATCTACAACCGAAATCTAAATTTTGTAAACGTGGTTTATTCCCAACTCACCCCCTTCCCATCTCGGCCCCATGCCATAAATCACTACAGTCACGGAACACTACAGTACGTACAGTCACGGAAAGAATAGAAGTCAAATAGTTTTTAAAACAATTTGTTTAATATTATTAAAATAAAGGGTAAACGTACAGAATTTATCCCTGAATTGGTGATCCACCTATGTGTATAGTACCTATGTACAGTCAACAATAGAGATAGGTAAGCAGGCACATTACAGATTTACAGAGCTCTATAGTAGCGCTGTACTGTGACTGCTTACCTATCTCTTTTGTTGACTGTACTATCCAAAAATTTGAATAAGTAGGTAAGTTGGCATGGGTGTAAATTAATTACGCCGTCAAAAATAAAATCTTGAAAAAAAAATTTTTTTAGAGTACTTACCATACTCACAAAGTAGGAGTGATTTTTTTCTTCTTGTGAATCCCACAGTGTGGGGTATCGTTGGATAGGTTTTTCAAAAATATTGCGGGTGTGTGAAAACCATTTTTCGATTTAGGGATCCGTTTGCGAAATATAAGGCTTTAAACCTGTAACCTACCACGCATTATCATTATTAAATAAATAAATAAAAAATAATTTTTGTTAGAGTCACGTGTCCCCCCCCCCCTGCCAGCTAAACGGTTGCTTCTGGATATGTGAAAAAATTCACGGCAGTAGCATATATAACGTAGTGTAGCGGATAGAATGAATCGATGTCGTAGTCGAGTGAATCAATGTTGTAGTCGAGTAAATCGATGCCAGCTCTATATAAACGAGCCGTACCGGTTGCACACGATCACTACGATCAGTTAGTTTCGAGCTCTCGTGCGATACGAAGTGCTGTCCGCTTATGTTTTGAAGTGTTTAACGTCTAAAGTGACCACATATTCATCTAAGTGTTAATTTTGCAATGTTGTTTAATGAGTTTGTTTTTTTAAGCTGGAATCGCTTACGGTAGTTAAAAGGAAAACTATGACAGCTAAGTAGGTTCTATTAGTTTTTGAATATTAGTCGATCTACATATTATTATGAAAATCGAAAAAATAAATTATGTTCATAGAACTGCATACGTAAAATGAGAATGTTTTTTTTTCCTCGTGAATTCCATGGTGTGGGGTATCGTTGGATAGGTCTTTCAAAAATATTGCGGGTGTGTGGAAAACATTTTTTGATTCAGGGATCCGTTTGCGAAATATTAAACTTAAAGTGCTAATTTTTGTCACTTTAGTACATAATCTGTCTCCAACTGCAAAGTTGACTTCTGTTGGTTTCTTTTAGGTTTGGTTTATATGGGCTGGCGAAGTCTACTGTTCTCACAGAACCACTAGTATAGTTTAGGTGAGTACCTACTGTTGACAAAAAAAGACACGAATGAATATATAAATAGTATCGGATTGCTGTCAAATATATATGTGGATGGAAAATTCGTTATCATCATCATAACAGCCGGAAGACTGCTAGACAACGGCCTATCCCCCAAGGCTCTGCACGACGACCGGTCCCGCGCTATCCGTACCTCTAATATTGCATTCCCATTGACGTTTCTCACCAAATTCAACTGCTATCTCATTTATTTTAACTAAGCCTTTAAACAGCTAACTCTACATAGAACTAACCCTTTAAATAGTTAATATTTTCAACTAGACAGCAAACATTAGGTACCTACCCCGCGCTCCCGCCTGCGCCTGCGACTGCGCTTGCGAGGACTGAGGACAGTTTCTGGATTTTCTTTAGTTTAGTTGGCTTCTTGTCTTAACCATATACGTACGTGATTGCATAGTCATCGCATCAACGTTATATCCTATTGTGAACCTATCAAGCTAGAACTTCGTCCGATATGGGATCTCGCGTCTTATTTGCCAAGTTGAAATGGATGTAGCAGGCATTTTGTAGATAAAGGGCTAGCCCATTGGCTTAGAACCAGTCCAGTAGTTGTTGGGCTGTCTTGACCAGCTTCTCTTTCAACAATACGACGTTTGATTTTGTGACTAGGGCCGCTACGTCGTCTGCGTACATGTATACCTCCGCCTTGGCTACTGCTGGAGGTAGGTCGTTGAGCAGTGGGGCAAATGTGGTATTCGACTGGCACGAGCCTTGAGGCACACCGAGGTCGGATAGTGCCTCGTCGGATTGGACTTAATTAATACTAATTAACTTAATTAATAACGAATACTCGTTATTCGATATTCTCTGTAATGTTCCTTTGCAAAATTGTTATGTCAAGGAGTAATGTTAAATAAATAAAGGCAAATCAAGGTTTTTTTAAAGTTTATTTACAAGATCGTCACGCGCCCCGCCCCTCCCTGCACGCGTGATATTCTTTCCGAACAATGTAATTAAGACAGGTAAGGTACTCGCAGTGTCGGCAACGTCAAAGTTTTGCCGGGCGCTTGCCGCCCGCTCATCGCAGAACGAAAAGTCTCTATGTGCTTAAAATAAAGACCAAATTTGCTCGAAAGTCGAATGGGTAACCCCTTCATAGAGTTACCTCTTAGGAATGGTTTGCTGAGCTGTTCGATAGGGTTTTGAGAAGAAAAAGGTTACCGATTATTTTTATTATAATTAATTTCCTTTCGAGAATGCACTTTAATGGTTTATTGAACGGGCAAGGTCTTATAGCACAAGTAAAGGAAAAAATCCGAAAACCGTAAATTTGTAGTTACATCACTTAACAAATAAAAACTTTATTATTATTTGCGTATGAAAAAGTCATCCACTTAAGTTGTGACATACTTAACTACAAATTTTATTAACTATTTTCTAATTTTTCTTTAATTAAATTTGTACGAAACCGCCAAGGCGCGAGTCCTACTCGGTTTTATTTTATTTTAGTCATATTAAACAAATTATTTTAAAAACTGTATGACTTCTATTCCGTCCGTGACTGTACCATGTAGGTAGTGATTTATGGCATGGGGCCGAGTTGGGAATTTTTTGTAGATATAATTTCTTGGGGCCGAGATGGGAAGGGAGCGAGTCGGGACTAAACCGAAACCAGATACACATTTATTGTTTTCAAAAAGAAGTTTAAAATATCTTTGGTCGCGCGAGTAGCAATTTTTTAAAATTCATGGTTTTCAACCTTCATTTTACTATGCTATTTCACATAAAATCAATGAGACCGAAAAAATACGGACTTGTTTCAACTCGCTCGCACCGTGTCACGCGCCGCGCGCCTGTCTCTGGCCGGCTGGTGTGCGTGCGCCCCGCCCCCCGCGCCACCCCCCGCGCCCGCGCTTGCCTTGCCCTCGAATACGTTCCCGTTTTTATTATTAAATAAAAGATTCCATTGACAAAAACGACACAAATTATGAATAGAGTTTCGTTACACCATAATAATAATAAAGACGTAAACTCTAATAACTTGCATTTTCTTTTGTGACTTTTACATGGTGTTGTAAAAAAAAAATAGAAAAGCTGCAGATACCGTGGATGAATTCGACACAAAATGTTTTGAACAACAGATACCAGTGATCTAAAACGAGTAACACCTATTTAACCGATTGTAATATTCTTTTGGAGCTATTTAGGCGACGTGTTAGGTACTGGTTAAAAAACAGTGTTCCCGTGGACAGAGATGACACAAAAAGCCTGTGTACATCGGCTACTACTTGGTTATTAACACGAAAGAAAAATTTTCATCTCTAATTTTCTTTTAGTCCGATTTTGTTCAAAAAGACAAATACCTAAATATCTACCTAAGCAAATACCTAGGATGACACAAATTAAGGTATGAGGCTGGGCAAATGGTCCGGAAACTATATGCGAAAAACCAACAACTTTAGTATTTTTGAAACCTCAAAACCTAGCGCTATCGGACTATAAACACAGCGTGGCAAGCGTTGGAAAAAGTTTACTTCAGGCTTCAGGTAAAGAATTCAAAATGACAGGGCTTTTTGGCGGGATTCTGTCGGAGACGGTTGTCTTTTTTTATTTAGTTTTCCTAAAAAAATGTAGGTATGTTATTGTAGAGTTTGGTCCCTTCGGCCGCCTACGAAACCCGCTCGTGTATATCTGTGATAGTTTTGTAAGCAACAAGTGCCTATTATAGTGCAAATATTGTGCGGGATAGTTAAATAAAAGCGTGTGAACGACTCTACCAGATCGTTCCAAAATGTCCCTTTAATGCGGACGTGAACTGCAGTGTGGATCACCGAATGGCACTAGTTGTGCTATCGTGGAGGCCGTGCTGCGGTTTTATTGAAAATCGCCGACAGTCGTGCCCTGTTTTTGTGGAGGCCATGCTGTAACCGCCGGTTTTTGAAGAAAAACAAACAAAATATGACTTGGCTGTATGTTCTATGACTCTCGCCTGTCCATCATTGGATTCATTGGACGAATCATGGAACTAATATGTACTACGTACTCAGATACTACGTAGTACATAATAGTTCCATGGGACGAATTCAACAAAAAAAAAAAACTGCCTATTTGAAACTGCATCTATCTGCGAGTGTCCCGATTGGTCCCGAGCTGAGGTCCCGAGAACTAATTTTGACGTTTGGAATTGGAAGTCAGCGCCAAATAGTTTAAAATGTTTAGTTCCTTCATTAGTCGCCATAGCCTTCAGCGCTTAATATTTTGTTAAATTACGCGTAGGAAAGTTTTTCCGCGGGAACAACTTTTCACGAGGTACTTCCTATATGTTATTCTGTTGTAGGTATACCTAAATTATATTACTGTACAGTTTCATCAAAATCTGTTCCGTAGTTTTTGCGTGAAAGAGTAAAAACATCCTCACAAACATCCAATTACCTATTTACTAATATTATAAACCTACCTTTATCATATTTAAATAGGCACGGAAATAATTTGACAGGTGCCAGTGCAATGCTCAACAAGGAGGTTGGAAATTTATGTCGTCGACCGCCGAGGGCCGGGCGTGGCGCGGCGATGTCCGTGCATGCGCGTTCTGGGCTCTGTGGCAGTGATAATACCAAGTAGGTACTATTATTAGACTAGTGGTTCCGTGAGAACAGTAGACCTCGCCAGCCCATATAAACCAAACCTAAAAGAAACGAACAGAAGTCAACTTTGCAGTTGGAGACAGATTCAGTACTAAAGTGTCAAAAATTTGCAGCAAGCTTAATATTTCGCAAACGGGTCCCTAATTGAAAAAAAGGTTTTCAACACACCCGCAATATTTATGAAAGACCTATCCAACGATACCCCATACCATGGAATTCACGAGGAAAAAAAATCATTCCCATTTTACGTACCTATGCAGTTCTATGAACATAATTTATTTTTTCGACTTTGAGGTTGGTCGACTATAACTCAAAAAATATTAAAACCTACTTAGCTGTCATAGTTTTCCTTTACGATTATTTAGATAAATACGTTATATATGCTACTGCCGTGAATTTTTTCACATATCCAGATGCAACCGTTTAGCTGGCAGGGGGGGGGGGGGGGGACGGGACGACGACGACGACGACACGTAGCTAACAAACAAAAACTAACAAAAATTACCACTTTAAAGCTTAATATTTCGCCAACGGATCCCTAAATCGAAAAATGTTTCTTACACACCCGCATTATTTTTGAAAGACCTATCCAACGATACATGGTGTGGGACCATGGGATTCACGACAAAAAAAAATTCACTACCACTTTGCGAGTATGGTACGTACTCTAAAAAAAAGTTTTTCAAGATTTTATTCTACTCATTTTGTCAGCTTGATTAATTTATACCCATGACAAATTTTCGGCAAAATCGGTTGAAAAATGCGACCTGTAGAGAATTACAGACAGACAGAAGGACAGACGGACAATAGCATTTTTGGCCAATCTCGAAACTTAGACGCTTCGCTCGCTCGGTCAGTTACAGGTCAGTGGTTCAGTTCTAACTTTTTCATCGTACCTACGTGAAATTCCGACGCATAATGAAGCAGCATAGCGGCAATCGCAGTACTCGGTTCTCGACTTGGGTGTCGCTGCTGCCCGTAACCAGTCTGTGGAATATACAGCCTAGTTATTAATGGTTAGACCGTCATCTGCAGCATTTGGGTATTTGAAGTTATGGAAGGGCGGCAAGGAGGGAGAGTTCGGTGAGGGGTAGAGGGCAGGTAGAAGAGAACAAAGGAAAAGAGAGACTAATGCCTACCCTAGTCTCTCCCTAGAGAGAGGGAGCGCTAAAAACCAGAGAAGGTTTGTATGTTTATTTGTTACTATTAGCGAGGTAACTACGCAAAGCCAGTACTATTTAGTACTCGTATTCTGTGGCACAGCTTAATAATAAGTACCTACAACTCATCCGAGTTAACTGTGCACCTGGCGCTGTGACGTCACTCTGACGGTACCGTTTGCAGAAAAGAGTTATATTCGTTTTTTCATCATGAAAGGTAAAGTTTGTATCGTAATAATAAATAAATATAAACAAGCAAATATAAAAAATCTTTTTTATTATTTTGAAGCGGGAGAGGGGTCGCATTCCAGCGAGGTGCACGGTTAAGTCGGACGAGTAGTACTTGTATCTTTTTAACGTAAGGAACCCTCGGTGCGCGAGTCCGACTCACACAAGGCCGGTTTTCTTTTGCTTTCTCATAATCGAAGTGAAAAGTAGAGTGTTTCACTCGAGACTGAAAACACACTTAAACCACAGATTAAATAGTAGCACTTAAAATTAGTACAAAAAATTCTACACGTTCTTTAATTCCAAGGAGGTTGGAAATTTATGTTACCGACCGCGCTAGGCACTCAACCATCCCTGGGGCCTGGGATCTCAGATGACCAGTCCCGTCACCTGCTTGTACTTTGGTCGCCTGTCAGGTAATTTCTGTCGAATATTTTTCGTTGATTTTGTATAGTTTCACATATATTCTGTGGTTTCACTCAGCTATTCTGCGTTATTATTTATTATTATTTTGGGTATAATTGTAGTTTCTAACTAGAACTGGACCGGAAGTTTCTTACTGGAATTTGTTCACTTGGTGGAGCCAAGGGGTAGCTGGCTGTCGAAGTGGGACTGTTGAGTGGCTATCTACTATTTAGACCTGTCAATACCTAGATATGTCAAAAGCGAAGACACCTAAAAGTGTCCCTAAACGATCATGCTTGAATGACATGCAACGTTTACGTGAATGTCATGCTGCATGATGGACCATCATGCTTGCTATCAATCAATACAGTGAAGCAACGGCTAGCACGTAGTTTGCATGTCATGCACGTCAGCTTGACGATCATGAATGAGTGACAGCACGTATTGCATGTCATGCCGCATGATCGTTTAGGGATCCCTAAAAGGGCACATGCATGACATTCACGTAAACGTTGCATGTCATTCAAGCATGATCGTTTATGGACACTTTTAGGGTCTGTACAGGTTGTTGGTCTAAATCATGAATATTTCTCGCTGAACACGATGTGTGCCATTGCACAAACAGCGCACTAAAATTATTGACTCGATTTATAGAAGTAGAATACTTATAGCCGCGGTGCTACGTGCCGCCGCGCCGTGCATACCGAATCGTAAGATCAAAGCACGCAAAGGTACTTTACCTACGCCGACACCCACACGGCAGCGCCACGTCTCGCAGCAGACCGGCGGCGGGCGGCGGCGGGCGGCGGCGGCGGCGTGTCGGTGTAATAAGGCAAGCACACAGGCGCAGACACGAGGCAACACTAATAAAAGTATAATAAAAGTTACCAAGACACGAGCACGGTGTACGGTACTATTTGTTGGGAGGGAGGTTGGTTGGTTGGAGGCACTCGTACGAGCGAGGGAGAGGCTGCGCCGGCGCGCGCGGCCCGCCAGTTTACCGTTGCGAGGCGCGTTGTGCGGCCGCACGCTGCACCGCCCCCCGCGCGCCGCCCTCCGACACCGACACCCTCCACTAAACCCCCACACAAAGACTTGTCACCTCGTGCTTCCGAAGGGTAGTTTATGAACTCGCACAGTATTTTCTCTAACGTGCAGACAGAGTGCTACGACTTGTGCTATTTCACAGGAGTGTTAATCTGATTTTTGATTTCTTTTGGATCATCTTGCAGCAGAAGGTAAGTTGTTGTTAAAGTTTTAATAATTATTTTCTTAATATTTGAAGTAGGTACCTGTCGTAGATATATTTACCTGTTTACATTATGTTTGATTGAATGTTGATGAATCATAAACATTTAATTTATCGACAGTGTAGTTAAACAGTTTATTACTAAAATATTTAAAGCCTTTATATCTGCTGATATTACTGATATTAAACTGATATTAATTTTCAGTCTATGTACAGTCAGTTCCCTGAATCAAATGTATACCCGAAGCACCTTTAACTACTCACGATGAAGTCTTTAATATACTCGGAAGCAAGATTTCCTACATGAAGTCATGGTAGCTCAATGGAAGTACCCCACGTTCCTGAGATCATACAATGCGATTCAAAGGGCCGAGTTTAAATAAAATTGTTCTGTTATTCAGTATAGTGCAGATTTGCGGGACATTAGGTAGATACTTTACAGGCTTTTTAGTGAACGAAAACATCGCACAGAAGGAATTGGGAGCAGAATTTTTTGAAAGGGTTTTATAGTCCACCAACCCAGAGAGCCAGCGAAGTGAGGGATTATACTGAAGGAGTACGGGTCATTGCCTAGTTGGTAGAGCGTTCGCTTCTCGTTCGAGAAGTCGACGGTTCAAATCTTGGCCAGTATTACCAATGAGTATTTTCGAATTGACTTTTACCTCGCACTTTCAAGATTTAGGCACCAACTAAAACTTATTTACAAGCTAAAATCACAAACTATTGTTAAAGAATTAAAATTGTACAGTAAGTACTTGTATTATTATTGTATTATATTGCCTACTGAAACTCGTAGATGAGAATCGCGCGCGTTGAACTCTTTTGTATGAAGCTACGACGCGATCCAGATAATGTACGGCAGTGTAGTAGAGATATATTTTTTTCAATTCGTTATTTCTTATTCATCCCAATTTGATAATTATGTCAAAACTATGAACTGTTGCTAGGTAGTTAGTATTAAAGGTATTTGACTGTAACAGTTATTACAAGAGAATTTGTCAATTAATGACATTATCGACTAGTTTATTCCATATTTTTAACGCACGCGCAATGCACAAATGTATGACTTCCCAGCTTCGATCACCATATACTATAGACGATCGCCGCTTCCCAGCCTAACACGCACTGGGCGTGCTTACCATACATCTTGTAGTGAACAAAATTGGAAGCAGCTTTAGAAGCCCAACAAACAAACTTATAGTTTTATTTAGGCTCTTTCATTGTTAATTTTTCCGAATTACCAACCAACAAATTGTTTAGAAAAATGCACAGAGCATAGTACGCGGGCATCGCCGCGAGGGGCGCCGCGGTGGCGTCGGTCGGTGAATAATATTCATAGTGGTTTTCCTATAGCATAAACTTGTTTTGGGAAAACTTCTAATCGTTTTGGTAAACAAATGTTAAATTTCATAGTTTATTTTAATTTAAGATATCTTATGTTACTTAGAAGGAATTGATTCTGATGATTGACCATTTCTAAAAAAATAAAAATACATGTGCTTTTTTTACAAAACTTTCTGGTTCGAATCCCGCAGGCTCCAGGTTTCTCAAAAAATCTATGAATGCAGTTCTACTTAATTATGAAAATACAGGAATGTTTCCTTTCAGTAAAATTAGCTATCTTCAGTATAAATAAGAGTATTTTCCCTTCAGGTACGCTTCGAAAATTCCACATGTATAATTTTTTTAAAAATTAATTTTTAAATTTATGTAGGAATTACTTAATAAGAATTATACAATGTGTTGTATTTAATAAGTAACAATTTGCTATTAAAATTTAAAGATAAAAATTTGGAAAAAAACATAATATATTAATAAAGAGACAGATAAACTTGTAATTATACAGTTTGTTATTGGGCTGCATGCCCCGTCGCCGGCACCGACTACACAGCACAATGGGTCTATGATAAAGATGGCATTAACGTAATCGGCGGGGGGTAAGAGGGCGTTACGTGCTTTGTTCGTAGCCGTAACGCAACTTTGCATATGCTTGCAATATTAACTGTTTTTGAAATCACTAAATTCAGAAAATATAGAATTTTGAGATTTCACTAGATTTTATTCTTTAAATATCGCTTAACTACATACATCCATACTAACACACACACACGCTATAAATGGTAGGGCCAAGTATCGCGATCCTGACACTTAAATTGTTCGTAGAAAAGCCCATGATTACAGAAATAGGTAGGAATACTGTTTTGTTACATGTATGATGATAGTAGTGTTCTGCTCAAGTTATTGAGTTGGCGTATCGCGGCGCGGGGCGGGCGGCGGCGGGCGGCGCAGCCGTGATCTGTCGCATTACGTAATACGCATACTCCGCACCACTCTGCCATCATGTGGTGCAATAAGCAATCTTAACTATACCATGCACTGCATCACGATTTGTCCTTTTTAAGACTTAATCGTGGCTTAATAACTTAAACTTTATTTATAACTAGCTGTTGCCCGCGACTTCTTTCGTTTGGACAAAGTACTTTTTTCGATATATTCGGGTTAGCGCTATTTTTTTGAACTTAAATCGTCATTTTAAGTCATGTATATAGCATTTTAAAAGAGGTTTAAAATGGTTTCTGTCTGTCTGTCCGTCTGTCTGTCCGATGTTCAGAGGGCTGTATCTCCGCAACGGTGATACGTAGCGAGCTGAAATTTTCACAAAAGACGCGTACCTGCGGCGCATCCAACGACAAATACTCAAAATTAAAAAAAGTCCAATTTAAGGGGGGTTCCCATACAAAGAACCAAAAATACGACATTTCGGGTTGTATCTACATAAAGGTAACACGTGTACGTTTGAAAATTACAATACGCGCCCGTTCTTAACAACAAATACTAAAAATGTCAAATATTCAAAACCAAAAAAAGATACAGCCAAAAACTTGAAGAAACATCCAATCTAATCACCATTTATAACTCGAGAACGGCTGATCGGATTTTGATAAAACTTGGTACAGTGATAGCTTATATCGCTACCTTTTTACCGCGGTCAACTGTAAATTCTTTGTGTTTTGTTCTATTTATTTTTATACAATCTATGTTATATACAGTCCATGTCCACTAGGAATATAGTAATGAAGTTTCGAATTATGATGATGATGGTATAGTGTGGCTGGCGGAACGGAAACCTCCGTGGGCGAGTCCGACTCACACTTGCCGGCTTTTTTGGACTTCCTGTTTTCCATTTTTTTTGTTTAGGTAGATATATTTCATAAAAACTCAGTGTAATCGATATATCACGGACACGTCAATGGCACCCCTTATTACTTGTAGAAGAGCACGTTAGATAACCAGCATTCCATGGGGAAAATAATTTCTTCTACATAACCAGTGGCAAAGCCAAGCGAGTCAGCCCTCAACGCTCCAACTTCATAGAAACGATTTAATGATTAACAGCCATGAAATATTCTCATCATTCATTACCTTTATGTTCTAAATACATGTTTTCACTAGGAGTGTAGTACCATTGTGAAGAGATTACAAGAATAAAGACACGCTGTATTAATATTGTTCGATAGACAATGGCTTTATTATTAGGGTTCTAATACTTGTTGACTAACGAAAACGAAAAAAATAAATAGCATCATAGATCAGTTACTGACTGATTGATCTATTCTTGTGATGTCACCTTTTCAGTCAAAAGTCATATTTACTTATTTTATAGCATCATCGTTGTTGAGGTCAAATAGGTCTATCTATAAGTTCGCTCGTATGAATATTGTGCGAGGAAACGTTGATTCACAATAATTAGGGCTTCTTTCACCACTTCCTGATATTGTTACAGATAGTAATCTTAGTGATAAACTAATCTATCAGATAAATCTGTGTGATAGACTATATAAAATATATAAGATATAGGCAATCAGATACCTGTGAAACCAAAAAAACAGGCTATCTGTCAGATAACCTGCAGATAGGGTATCTGGGACTTTATCAGCAAGCGGTGTAAGAGGCCCTTAATATTACAAATAGTCAAAACTAATCTTTGTTTTTTCAGCTTGCTTGCAACATTCTTAGCGATATACCCAGATAGTTGTGATATATAGTATTTATTTATTTTGAGGCTAAACATCAAATTTCGCGTGTCAATTTTTCTTTATTTCATTAGTTTAATAAACCAACTTAAATAAAAGTATTTTCATTTGAAAGGATTTAAATGTACCTACATATATACACCTACTACCTATTTATTTGTAATAGATAGGTACGTTTGGCCGCACGTCTCAGTGCAAAACAAAACCAATATAATCTTTAGCTCTCTCATAGTATCAAAACTCCCTAATGGGCTAGGCCAGCTCATGGTCATTGTTTCCACTAACGTGTGGTCGACTATACTAGTAAAGTAAGGACCTATCCACAAGAAATATTATTTTTCGACCTGCTTTAAATAATAGTTTATAAACGAAAATAAACGTTTTGTTGCTAAAAACTGATTTGTTACTCGTCCCTCAAACTTTAAATTACTTAAGTAAAGAATAATAATCGGTTATGATCATTTCGTCTGAAAAGCAATACCTATCAATTGAAGTGGCATAATTTTTATGATGCTGAAGGTTTTGTCGGGATAAATAAATGAATTAGATCACAATCAGCGGAGTAGCCTTGACCCCGGTCTGTGCGAGGTACATAGATAGTACCACCCGGAAGGCAGGTGCGCGCCCAACCGCGACGGACTCCTGCGCAGAAAGTGTTTGTCCTTGCGGCCGGCGACCGACGCCATGCCTCACCTTTGGCCCAGAAATAAACACCGACAATTGACCGAACTGAATAATGCAGAAAGCAGAATTGTACATAAATTCCAAATATGATATTATGAGCTGAAACATTTAATAATATCACAGATTAGATAATAGTTCCTTGATAATTTGTTTCTACTATATTACTTACGACTCAAGGATGATGGAAATTTATGTCACCGACCGACCGCCACGTTAGGGACGCGCCGCGATGTCCGGGTAGTAACTATTATAGTCCTCTGTGGTCCGGGCATTCGCGTTATATGCGTTACGACTATATTTCGACTATATTATATTAATTTCGGCTATACTATATCGACTATATTCATATATTATATTAATTAAATAGTAGCTTAGTATTTGTGTTTAATTTTACACTCAATTATTTTTTTATTTTTAAAATTAAATTATTCGACTATTTACCTACTTACTATAATTATTTATCTAAAAATATTTTTTTGCGTTTTCAACTTTCACCTGATGGTAGGTTAAGTACGTTACATACCTATCCGTTTTTTTGTTATTTTATATTATCTTCTTCAAAATAATGTAGGTTATCTCGGCTATACGAGTAGCGAATAAGATAAAACAAAACATTTTAGATTATGATCAGATAATGTTAGAAACCAATACTCGGTCCATCCAAGACGAGTGGGAAGGTAATAGTGAGATTCGATCAATCAATTCAGTTGATGGATAGATATGTACTTGTACCTGCCTAAACTTGCACTCTAGAAAAAAAACAAGATCATAAGCCAAGTGAAAGTAATTCCTTGATATATTTGTTAGACTTTCTTTTCTGTTTTAACTTATTTTAGTCACATTTTTTTATTTCCTGCTAGGTTTGTTTACCTACTGTTTGTTTATCCTTGACATGTTGGTAGAACTTCGTTGATTTTTTTTTCTCACTTTTCAATTATTAGGTATTTTAAATGACTTCGTTTCAATTGTCATTAAGATATTCTTTCCGTAGGAACATAAAAAAATAGAAATTTATTTTATATGTCTTCAGACATTAAGATAGGTGAGACATAGTTTTTTTTTTAACAAAAACTAAAAAGAATTTGTTATTTTTTTGAATTTAATCTGAGAAATGCGGACTTGTTTCTTTTTAAAGGCCGAGGCGTGACTAATCTGCACATTAAGCTTAAATGTCGAAATATAGTCAGACAGAGCCACCAACACGTGCAAGCATGTTGTTGGTTGTGCTGACACGCGCGCACACAAGCATAGGGGCCGGTTGTTTTTGTCGAATATTAGAGTCGAAGAAACCGCCGAATACCGCTAGCAACGCCGTCGGTTATTGCTCTCGGATTCCGCAACAAATTAACATGTATTCGGTACGACTACATTTTATACTTAGTAATTTTACGTTAATATTAAGTTTCTTTCCTTGCATACTCTGCAATATGCACATGACCACCACCATTTATCTAGCTAAATATGATAATCTATTTAAATATGACCTAACTTGTTGATAGCGAAATATATCAAGTATATTTAGTGACATTGTACCCACTATTATTTAACTATCTACCACTATTGAAAATATCTGAATTAAGCCAACCAAGTTCATATTCTTGTTCTTTTATTTATCTAAGTCGTGCCATTATATTTGTATTAATATATGTGTGTCAGTTTCGAAGTGAGTCACGAGAATGAGGCCAGCCCGTTTTGCATTTACACCGACGTATACTGACATCTTCCGTAATGGTGTGCCGATGCCGCCTTAAAATCTATGTTGCTCTTATGCAAGTAAAGCAAGAAATAGAAATATAACAGGAATGGAGACGAAAACAACATGAACGCAGCGTAACATGACTATGCTAATCACGACTCTATTCCATTTTGAATTTATATTGTCGTATTATTTTTGCTTGGTATCCGCATTCTCTATTTATTGTAATTAAAAATAATATATTTTTTTCAGCAAACAATATTTCTTTGCAAACTACAAACCTTACAAAATAAAAGAATTCGATATTTCACAAAGGTAAGGTTACCCACATGTCTTGATTTCATTTGCCTGACAATTATTAGGAAACTTGATTTTTAGCTTTACATCTTATGCAAGTATGATAAGTAGCTATTGCTTGCGTTTTCTACGGTAATTAATTACTAGTCTGTCAGTTATTGTAATTAAATAAAAAATAAAGTGCTAAGTATTAGCATATCATATAATGTAAGCAAATTAATGTAGCTATAACTTTATGTTGCCGAGCAGGCAGCGTAAAGAATGTTAAAAAGGCTGCGGCAAAAGTCCTAACTAGTCTTAAACCAAGAACTGGTTTGAAGTTGGATTGGAATATTCGATGATAGAGTGCAAGTGAAAGTCATGATCGACGTACACACTACACAAACAGTTCCGGTTTATCTCAGTTTTTATCATTAATTAGCAAGTCTTTCTTTTTGGTTACAACGTAAACAACGTTCGACTCCAAGAACGTTATATTTGCATAAAAATAACCAAAAACAAAACCTCAAACTTGTCAGTTTAGATAGGTAGGTACTTGCATACTAGGAAAACTGGGTGTGTGGTGATGCCTATATGGTAAGTGCTTGCTTAAACTAAAAGTGGTAAAAATAGAATAAATAAAGAAGATTTAATGATGTCCACGAAAAGTCTGCCGTTAGAATACCTTGACAATCGTTATCAATAAAATCGGTTAAGTTCTATAAACAATTTTTTTCGTAAGATTTTTATAAAGCTAGTTTTTTTTCCCAGCAGTGGCACAGTACTGGGAACATGAGAAGTGAAAAAGACTAAGAAAAAGTTTTATTTTATTCCCATATGCATTTACACCACATTAACACCAGTCGGCCGGCGGCAGAATCGTTTCACAGACTATCAGTGGTTCCAAGTAGGAATCTATTCGACATCAACATCATCAGCCTGCACTAGTCCACTACTAGACATACGCCTCCCCCAAGGCGCGCTACTGAACTCGATCGTCGGTTCTCTGCATGGAGCTTAGAGTATACATGCTAGCTATACTCTAAGGCATGGAGTCACAGTCAGCCGCCTTAAACAGGTCATCGCTCTTCAGATCAGCCGGGTTCGTTCCTAGTTACCCCTGCCCACTCGTGGTCTCCACTCGAGAATTCTTCTACCCCAGCGGTTATCGGTTCTCTGACAGATGTGACCAACCCTACGACTTTAGTCGCTCGGGTGGTCTTATGACTAAACCTCTAACTAATAAGCTAAAGATCGGCGGTCAATAACTTACTACTACGATTTTACGAAGGATGCACATCTTCACTAAAATACCAATCGATTAATATCTAAATCATCAAGATTATGACACAAATTCGGACTTCGCATTGTTAAAATACATTCAGTTGAGCATATTAATATTATTAGTAGGTACTTATATATTTACTAATATTTGAAAATAAATCATGCAAGGCACACTGGAATGGTTAACTAATTTATGATCATTTCGTAGTTTTACTTTATCAGGTGTTTACGCTAATTACCTATACCTACGAATAGTTGGACTGTTAGTATTATTAATGGGTTTAAATTTTAAATGATCAAACATACCTACTCCATATTTCTACACACATACATACCTACATACGCACACACACAGAAAACTCATTTTAGCTTCGTCATGGGCCTGTACCCAGACTATCTAAAATATAATTACATACTTTACATTACTTCCAACATCGCGAACCTCTCGCAAACTCAGATAATGACATTTCAAACGTCCTTCAGTGACACTTCGATGCGGAAATTAAGATTAAATTACTACCTACATTCAGAGTGCAACGAACAAACTCTATTACTTGTAGGTACCTACATACCTACTATGCAAGCATATACAGCACTACCTACATTAAAACTCACACTATTGTGTGCTATTAATTTACTGCACTCATTTGTCGACAACGTATTTTATCTGAGCAATAACTAACTCGTTCAAATATGTAAACTGCGTTGCACTATGCAGACATGGAACGATCACGTGAGTTGCCAAAGCGATCGAAGGGGAAAATTTCGTCTCAGGCGTTCCTTGATCAATTATCGAAAATGGAAAGTGGAAAGGTGACAAGTGAAAACCTTGTTGTTGTGAAAATTTACGTTTAATTATAAACTGATGACTACGAGATAAAAGGGTAATTATTTATTACGTCTTCAAATATATATATACCTAATGTAGATTAGAAAAACAAACTACTTAGTAGAATTTTCTTCTAATGCAATCGGAAAGGACATAATATTTCTCGGACTCTGCTCGTACTTCAAAACGAGCTCGTACGAGAATCGTTTACTTTCCCGCCTCTTCATCAAGGTATATAATAATTTATTGTTTATTGAATTTCTATAATCACTAGTTCGGTGTTACTTGTTTGAAATACTTTGTCTACCAATACAGCTTTAAATTTTGTAGGTATTAGGATTAACGACCACCTGAAATGTATTGGCGCTTTGCTATGAAACAAAAAAGCCTTAATGTATTTTGATCGAACTTTCGAGCGTGGGATCACAGACTTAGGTACAATTTTTTAAAATTTTAATTGTCGTATACTTTTCCGGTGGCTTGACTCTACTACTTGCTTTCGGTTCCTAACAAATAATCCTTTAGCTGCAGTAAGTAGGCTTAAGCAAATAGTAATGTTACAAAGGATATTTTATTAGATTGTTATTCTAATGTACCTACGACTATCGTATTATACGCGTGTATAAATTTTTAAATTTTGTTTTTAACATTCAAAAAGTGATAAGGACTACCTACCCTAAATCTTATTTTGAATAAAAAAAATCTTTGACATTGAAAGGTCGAAAAGAGTGAGTATACCTACTGACGTAGTTCAGCTACGGCACCCGTCTTCACCAAAGATTTTAATCAGATATTTCTCAAAGAATACATTGTTCTATATTCTAAATTATTTTTAAAGAAGAATTGAAGTTTGGAAATGAATAGAATAAAAATATTTACATAATACGAATAATCATATTAAGTATATCATTGTATTATATCTACTGTTTAACCTCTATCAACTTCTGGACCATTCACCATTGCGCTTCGTTCATAAGAAAATCAAATCAAAGGAAAACAAAAATATAATTCTTAAATTGATGAAGACATGTTGTATTATCGATTTCGTTATTAAACCGCTCGCTCCGATTATGAAAAACTTTATAATAAAGAATAATAATAATACTTTTTAAATAAAACTGCACGCAGAGTTGTAGGTAGGTAACTAATTGTTAAGATCTCGGTCATTCATTAAAAAAATCAAATTAATAAATAATTTTAACATCCGTTAAGGGCTTTATTAAAGATGTCACTTAGCAATAAAACTATATACAGTTATTGACATGCTCTCTCCGCTACCTACGTTTAAAAGTTCCCAATTAGGCTTTGTCATTCTGTAATACAACGAGTGTGTCTCAGATGAATCTGCGAAATGAATAAAACCGCAACAGTGGTATCCAATTAAGTGGATTGCTAATAAAAGTGAAATCGAAGTGAGTGCAGTGGCCGCGGCGGGCGGGCGCGGCGGCGGCGGCGCGGGCGCACGCTGTGACTCTACACGGTGCCAATGACGTGACGCACACACACATTGCTTTATCTAACGTCTTTACGTATAGATAATATATACACCATGTAACATGATATAGGTAGGTAAGGTACACTATTCTCACTTGAATAATGTCAAAATAGAAAAATGTCAAACGCAAATGTCCAATTACTAATAATGTAAAATCCAATATATCTCGAATGTCCAAATTTAATATTGGTGAATAATAAGAATCTATCTATACTATTATAAAACTGTAACGGAAGTACTATTTCTGTACACTGAAGGGATTAAAAATAACAATTGGAATACGATAGGTACCCCAAAACACTTTTCTAAAATTTTCTTGTCTGTTTGATAGAACCCGCATCACGCTAAATCTACTGGTCCGATTTGAACCGTTTTTTTTAGGGTGCCTTAGTATATAACAATAGGTACCCTCATAGTTCCGCTATGTCCGTCTGTCTCTCCGTTCGTCTGTCCATCCGCGGCTTTTCACGGTAGTAGCATATACATTTAACGAAGTTAAAATGAAAACTATGACAGCTAAGTAGGTTCTATTAGTTTGCAACTAATAGTCCGCCAACGTATAACAGTACAAAAATGGAAAATAAGTTCATAGAACTGCATTCAAGCTGAACTAGACTGCGCTTGTTCTATAGTTGTTGTTGTTGTTGAACGGAACCCTTCACTGCGTGTGGCCCGAGACGCATGTGGCCAGATTTTTTTGAAAGCATGTGGTCTGATTTAAAATCTGGTGCACTTAGACTTTTCATCCCTAAAGGGGGGAAAAGGGATGTTAACGTTTGTATATGGAACAAAAATTTATTACAGATCAAACATTCCGCGGGCAAAGAGTTAGTAGCATATACGATACTTAGCATATACGATTTTTAATGCGAACGAAGTCGCGGTGCATAAGCTAGTGTCCAACTATAAAAATGCGCAACAATAAAAAGATAAGACAACAATATTAAAAGATAGGAGAATGGTCCTAAAATCTTATCGGCATTATTATACTTATACATTTTTGCGGTTGACATTTTTCTGATTGGTCTCTTTTATAGTTGAATATTTTTATACATAGTTGTACGGTGTTTTTACTTATGGACATTCACTAATACATAACATTCTTCTACATCTCTTCTGGGCTTTGTACTCGTTTTCGCTCTCGAGTCTCGTTTATAGGGCACTATCCATGGCTTGATAACGAGGGTCGCCCATCTTTCCGGGTGAATACGACACTTGGAAGGCTGGTGGTATGTAACCTGTACATCGACGGTACCCGGTACCAGACATGTGATACGTTATACATAACTCATAAAAGTAACATTTCTGCGGCGATGTGACGGAGCGGACCAGGGCGGCGCGAGCGCGGTAGCAGCTAAACCCTGGAGTTAGGTTTACTCTAAGCATGATTTATCGCTCACGCCTAGATCCGGTTCGTGCTAAGGTTATGCCGCTTTATTTTGCTCTTTTAACGCGCGCAAATAATAGCTACGTCCGACTAGCCTTTGTTCTATACAACTTTGTTAACTTATTTTATTTTACTTTCCAAAGATAGATAAAAGAAAACAGTGTGTTTAAAGTTCCTTGATTTCTTTTTAATAACTTTTACTATTTATTCAAAATTGTTGTTAATTAAGTTCTGAGGAATTAACTGTTTCTATCTACTGTTTCAATGCTGTCCGTCAAATACAATCCCATTGAACTATAAATAGTACAGCCGAAGAGAAAATAGGTGTTATTTGTATTATAAACCAAAGACTTCATGTGAGGAGAGACATGTTTGTTTAACGCGGTTGTCACGTCGCATAATACCATATTAATAAGTGGAATACTTCCCTCATATGATGGATGAATGACTCAATTGACGATGCGCCGGCGCAGCGGTCGGGGGCGGTGACGGCGCGCGCGCGTGCGTGCATGGTGCATGCAGGCAGCGCACGCGATGACGCGACCAGCGCATTGCAGTAGCACATACTGTCGAAGATACTTATATCACTAATCTGTGGCATATACAATGTCGTGTTCTCGTATAACTAGCTAGCACCTCTTGGGGCCATATTTATTTGGAATACAAATAATCTATATCCATACTAATATTATAAAGAGGTAAAGTTTACTTAATTAATAATTTATTGTACACACAGAAATAAAAACAACATAAAGCAACAGAAAATTATACAAAGGGTCAAGCTTATTTCTAAAAAATCTCTTCCAGCTAGCCCGTGGTGGAGATAAATGAATAAGGAGATGCAGTTAGTCGTGCGTACTATTACTAGTAGTTCCGTGAGAACAGTAGACCTCGCCAGCCCATATAAACCAAACCTAAAAGAAACGAACAGAAGTCAATTTTGCAGTTGGAGACAGATTAAGTACTAATGTGACAAAAATTAGCACTTTAAAGCTTAATATTTCGCAAACGGATCTCTGAATCGAAAAATGTTTTTTACACACCCGCGATATTTTTGAAAGATCTATCCAATGATACCCCACACCATGGAATTCACGCGAAAAAAATTTATTTCCCATTTTTCGTATGCAGTCTTATGAACATAATTAAAATTTTCGACTTTCTTACGTTAATTGACTATTACTCAAAAACTAATTAAACCTACTTAGCCGTTATAGTTTTCCTTTTAACTACGTTATATATGCTACTGCCGTGAATTTTTTCACATTTCCAGAAGCAACCGTTTAGCTGGCAGGGGGGGGGGGACACGTGACTCTAACAAAAATTACCGCTTTAAAGCTTAATATTTCGCCAACGGATCCCTAAATCGAAAAAATGGTTTTCACACACCAGCAATATTTTTGAAAGACCTATCCAACGATATCCCACACTATGGGATTCACAAGAAAAAAAAAGTTCACTCCCACTTTGCGAGTATGGTAGGTACTCTAAAAAAATGTTTTTCAAAATTTTATTCTACTCATTATGTTGGCTTAATTAATTTATACCCATGCCAAATTTTCGTCAAAATCAGTTGAAAAATGCGACCTGTAGAGAATTACAGACAGAAAGACAGAAGGACAGAAAGACAGAAGGACAGACGGACAATAGCATTTTTGGCCAATCTCGAAACATAGACGCTTCGCTCGCTCGGTCAATTAAAAACTAAATATTGGTTTGTGAGGTTGTAGCGGGTAATCTCTGGATCTACTGAACCTACTTATTTTGAAAATTCTTTTCCCAATAGAAAGCCACGTTATTTGTGAGTGTCATAGGCTATATATTAACCCGAAAAATGAAAAGACAATTAAAAATGTTTACCGCCCAATGAAGTGGGCACGGGTCATCTAGTTTTTCTATAGACTTTAAAGAAAGTTTTCCGCCGTATTGAGATAAAGGTTAAAACATTGAACTTACAATTCAATACTCTTTATTGCACATGAAAAAAATAAAAACATACAATAATATAATAGCTTACAATAAGTACATCTAGGCGGTTTTATCGCTAAAAGCAATTTTTTCCAGAGAATCTCTATTTGTGACATTTTTAAATTGAAATTAGAATCAGTTCAGCGATAGGTCAAGGAACGAATGGATTTTTCTAAATAATTTTTAACTTACTAGACCCCAAAATTTGGATACTTTACCGAGCAAAACAAATTAAAATCAGACCTCAAATTTGGAAGACGTCCGGTCCGGAAGTGGAACTCTAGCTGTCGATTAGTCCAGCCGCTACGATGTAATTGAGTCAGATTCAGTTGATTTATTGCAAAGCCACAGGTTAAAAGATGTCAGGATACAAATAAATCAGTACATGTGACGCCCTGCAAGGGCACTGCAATATGAGGGCCTAACTAGTTGTGTCATCATATCAGCCTGTAGACGTCCACTGCTAGACAAAGGCCTCCTGGACTAGACTAAAGCACTAGTTGTGTATCAAACATCTAAACAAACAAATTTCCCTGCTTTATGAAACCTTTTACTATTAGAATGATGACAGTTTATTGTGGCATGTGCTGGCTGATACCGTGCTACGGTCATATCGTATGCTTGCATCACACGCAGCGCTCGGACGATGACGCCGAAAGAGACAACGCCGCCCGTAGGTAAGTCACGCACGCATGACGGTAGCGAATGCACAAGTTTACGTTCTTACGGTTAACTTGCGATGATTACTTACAAGTTTCTTGTGTGATCTTTTAAAAGTAATTTCATAACATGTTGCACTCTCCTATTCATCAAGATCAATTCAACTCACAATCAGTTCAGCGAGATACTCGTACATTTATCGAGTAGGTACACTTTCTTCGCTGTCCGTCGCACCTGTCAATGCATCTCTATTATTAATTGACCGTTCGACCTCGGCGGCACTAACAATATTTGTTCGCTATTTGTTCTGTGACAGTGGTAATGAATAACATAATATATTACACCCTGCTCAAATAATATGTTTTCTGTGGTTGATAAATTTGTTAGAAAGAAATTTCAGTTATTTATTCTTTGCAATATTTCTTTATCTATTTACTATTGGGTACCACTAAAAAGTAGCCGTTTGCGGTGGTACCTATGCTGCACATTCACGTTTATACGCCTTCGTCCTGCGTAAATAAACATGTATAAGTACCTTAAAAACTTAAAAAATTCCATATTTTATATTGGACATTTTTCAGGTTGGACGTTTTTCAGATTGGTAATTTTTCAGACTGGACGTTTTTCAGATTGGACATTATTCAGTTTAGATATTTTTCAGTTCGAGCATGGTCGTTGGACATTTTTCAGATTGGACATTACTACAGTAAATCGTTTTCTTGCTCCACATGTTACTGCTACATGAATCAGTGTCAACGCTATACGGAAAGGGAAACTAAATACCACTGAAATTTCAGCTTTAGTACTAAAAGTCGGCGAGTAAAACGGCAGACAGACAGACAGACGGACATGGCGAAACTTTAAGGGCTCCTAGTTTTACTATGCGAAGCCATAAAAAGACCCAACCTGTTCATAGCGCTTAATCTTACAAATGAACTAGGTACGACGATGACATTAATAAGCTTTCGCACTCTTTCACTACTCGTAAATGAGACAAGATCTTTTATGTGACCAGAAAGGAAGTAGGTATAACTATAGAAATATTTACTTTACATTGAAGAGTATTATTAAACGCAGTACGCCATTAATTTTAATTAGCAGATTATATTAATTAAATCGAAGCATTCAAGTACATCCGTAATTATTAAAAGTAGCTTTCGAAATCCCGCCTCGTATACCACACTTCAATTAAGAACTTATTGATTAGACACGAGTACATACGTATAGACTGATAATAAAGCATTTTGCTTTTGAGTGGCCCTATAATTGAAGTATTTTTTATTTGTTCAGCCTTCGACAAACTCGTCCAAGAATTGTATACATTGCCATTGTTCGACACTTACCGTCGTTTGTGAAATTGCTTTTATTATTATATCTAAATTAATTTCATGTTTGGTGGTTAAAGTTAAAACTTTCATTTTCACGAAGCTACCGACAGCCACATTTAATGGGTTCTTTGATCAAATGTGTCTTCCTCAGCACCTCTCATTAAACATTTAATGACTGCTTCAACGTAACTAACGCGGAAAACCTCCGTGTGTCATAAGTATTAACTTTATATCTATTTTAGAGCCAGAGTACAGTGAGAGTAGGTACTTAGACGGAGGGTCGATAAAATTCAAGTGTAATAGATTTTGCAATACTCCTCCATAAACGTTGGACAGGTACTTTCTAAATTAACTATTATATATTACCCATCATATTCTTGGTAATGATAGTACTATAATTTACCTAATGTTTGTGTAATTAAAAATAAATATTGCAATTATCTAAACCTTAACTGATATTATTAGTGACTTTCCATAATTAGTTAAATTAGCACTTGTAACATTATAGGGCAGATAGAGTGCGAGTGCTACGTCCGTCGTTTTGTATCTGAGCTGAAGGAGGTCGCGGCAGAGTGTATTGGCTGGCATCACTCGCACCTAATGTACACTTAAATTACTCGCCGAAAAGAAAAAGTGTACCAATTGAGCTCTGTGTAAAAGCTAGACGTAAATCAAATTGAAGATGCCCGATAAAGTGGTTAATAATTAGTGGAAGACGTGAAAGCGTTGGGAGAAAAATTCGTGAGAGTTAGTGTGATTGTGCATTTGGCGCGGGGCATCCGGTTGTGGTCGGAGTTAGCGCCCGCCGCCGCCATGTCGCGGCGTGCTGCGTGGCGCAGCCGCGGCGGCGGCAGCAGGCACCGTGGTGGCTCTGTGCTGCCTTTATTATGTGTATAATTAGCTCTGCGGGCACTGAGGCACTCATTGCGTAGATGTGTAGTAAGTATGTATGTAACGCAACTTGTTTATTGCGTAAATATTCAAGGTATTTATTTAATATACTTAACGTAAAGTGTACAAATAAAATCACACGTACTACATAGTTAAAAACTAAGCGTATGGCAAAATTGATACAAATATACAATGTAAAAATATAAAAGCTTGTAGAAGCGGTAAGACGGCTGCACTATCCACCACGTGCTAACTCTATGCAGATAAAAAACTTAAAGCTTTTAACGCTGTCACCTTTTATCATTTTTGTAAGGTTATTTAAAAAATATATGTCAGAAAACCAATTTGTTATTTAAACAGAATACCTATTCGGAATTCGGATCTGAACTCTCTGAGTATGCTGACCCATGCCATTACCTGCCGTTTTATATTGTTATGAATTATTTCATTTCACACAGCCGGGCAAAGATTTACAAGGCGTAAATGACTCATCACGTCATCAGTCATCACAGTACTCGTGTACCTACCATAGTTGGGTAGCATAGGGAATACCCCTATGCTACCCAACTATGGTAGGTACACTCAAGCAAATCATTAAACTTTTTCAGAAAATCTTTTTTAAACTGACCCCATGAGTGTTTTTTAAAGTTTGTATTTACCCCGTCAAAAAGTTAAATAAACTGTTAAATTAAAACTGATAAATTACAATACCTACGTTAAATTTCTAAATAACGACTTAGTAACTTGTTTTAATTTTGAAGAATTAAGATCATTAAAAAATTCAAATTAATCAAAATCCAAATAAGATATATTATACTTAAATAATATGGTAGTGATATTATAACAGGCATTTATGCATTGAATTGAATACTTGTTGATGTTATCTCTTGTCAACCTACCTAAGGAATGGCGTTACCTATACATAATTGAAAATGTAATGAAATCAAATTATTAACAGCCAGTTTTTGTAATTGATGTTTCTATAATAATAATACTAGGTAACTAAACATTAGACTAACCATGCCACACCCACGAACGGAATATCTGTGATCGTCCAAATCGATAGCGTAGAAGGCGACCTGACCAGCCCACGCTAACTGCGAGCCTATTTTGTGTGTCAGAGTAGCTAAAGAAATCGTCTACAAGAATAATAATAAAAAGTTATGATTAGCGTATCATAAAATTAAAATTACACCTATCCCTATTATTGGAAAAGATTGGCGTAAAAAATTAAAATTCGTAAATTAAATGTTTAATCGTAAAATAAATATAGACATATCTCATTATAAGAGGTACACATAGTTAGGTATAACAATACAAGCTGTTGCCCTCGATGTCGTTCATGTGGATAAACTGGAATATTTTAAATTTTACAACTAGTCTACTCTGCACTTCAAAATCATACAAATGTTAGGATTTGAGAGCTGGGCAAGTTTCTGAGATCGTATTGAAAAAAATAAACACATGTCCGGTAGCTACTGCAAGTACGATTTATCCCAAAGAAGGTTGGTCGTATAATGTAACAAGTTTGAGAAAATACATTTTGTATCAAATACACGCCAGATAAATATACGTATTCTGAGCCTAGCATATTTTTAAGCTATACACAATGACAATCGTCATAGGTACTATACGTCACACTTATAGTAAATCATTGTATTGATATAATAGTTATGTTCATTTAATATTCACGTACATTACACACTTTGTGGATGTTACTTCTGCAAAATAAATAAATGCAATATTCACAAATAATTTCTCTTCCTTAGAAATGATTAGTCTAGACTCTAGGCTTTCACAAAAGGTCGGCACTTTTACATAAACACTTCGTTGAGCCTTAAAAATACTTGTTAATGAAGTGACAAAAAGTGTTTGCTTTGTAAACAGTGTGAATCACTTCCAAGGCACTCGTGTATGCACGAGTTGGGCAGAGCTTGAAGTAAGCACAGAGTCAAGTGTTGATTTCCCGTTCAAGCGAAGTATATTCTCACGCACTTACACCTAATAATAAATAACTCACCTATAATAACCCGGCCCTAGCGCACACCAAATAAGAACCCGAATATCAATTAATAATGGTCTGCTTAAAAGTATTGGTTGATCCCATGCAGTATCATCAAATTATCGAAATTTCTATTTTTTGGCGAACACCGCCGCCCGCGCCGGTCCTTATGATAGCACGCTTGAAAATATGTATTTACCGCCCGGGCGGATGCTGCATCTCAGCTCGCTTCAGCACGAAATTATTTCTTTATGGTATTGTTTTGTGTAATATTAAAAATAACAAAGTGTTAGTACTTTGGTTCATTTATGTCATATAAATAACCACAATTATCATTTTGACAGCATAATTTTTAGTTTTTAAGTTTTTTAAAAGTATTTTACTCTGGAATTAAAAAAGCCAATAACTTTTCGCACTTAAATCTAAACTTTATTATACTCGTGCATTTATAATGATAGAGGGACTTAACAAGTGAAAGTCGGTATTACTTCTTCATTTTGGCAATTTCTCGTGTAGGCAATTGACGTGCAGCTTTGGAGACATCGAATAAAGTGCTGAAATAACGTGCACACCATTGATTGTACTCCGGGAACAAGTGTTTTAATACTAGGCATTCCATCGAAGCCGGGGGCAGCGCGCGGTTTGCACGCTTTGGATTGTTCAAACAAAAAATTGGCGATCCAAAGGGTAAACAGACTACAGATCTACTAGGTCGTCGTTTCTGCGACCTGCTCAGTGCTATTTCAGCTTGATAACCCTTTCAGCTATGTCGGTGACCTTGTTCTTCATCGGATCTAATTTTGGATCATACCCTTCAAAGAAACTCCAAGCATGGCCCTCTCCATAGCTCTCTGTGCGACCTTATCATAAGAATCAGACCCATAGTCAGTGCTCACATTTCTGCGCCGTAAGTGAGACAGTACTATAACATTATGAAAGGGTGAAAAAACATCAAGAACCGAAATACCGCCGCCGTCCAAATGATTCGTACCTACAACAGAGAGCTAATAATTACTATGACATATTATGGATAGATTTATTATCGCTTTTATAATTTTATGTTTGGTTCGACGACGGCGGAATGTCGTGCATATAGTGTTATTTACATAGCAAATGCGCTTGCGGATAACGTGACGGTGATTACAGAGCCGGCTGCATATCGTGCGCTCAATGCAACGCTAAGCGGAGCAATGTTCACTCAGACAATGGCTAGGTTTTAATAGTAAAAACCGTATTCTTGAGGAAAATAAGACCGTTTTTAAAGTCTGGTGGAATTAGGTGGTTAAATATAGAGTTTAAAATTCCAGTAGAAATATATTTCACAGGTTTTCTGGAAACATCCATATGTGTTCAAATAGTTACATTATAATTTTACAAGGTGCAACCTTTTGATAAACGAGTAAGTACTATTTATTTATTTTTGACTGGGAATTGAACCCTGGCAGGATAGGAGGCTTAGCTTGACAACCGGTCACACAAATGAACTTGTATCACTACTATTTCTCTGTACTATGTAATAATGTTATTCAAGATCGAAAGCCAGGCGGTCGGTTCGGTCGTGACGCTGCGCTGCGCGTACGTCGCCTCGTCGTCGGAGGTTATTGCGGTCGGTTTCTCCTCGCGCTCGTATATATCTCGCGATCTCGTCGCAGAGGCGTTCCACACTCCTTTTTTGGAATAACTCGAGCAAATTTCGTCGGAAACTTTTATCTCACTTCGCGCGAGTTGCACTCGAAAATCGGACTTTTATTTTAATGAGCCGGTTTTGCGAGTGCGTCTCGCTCGCACCCGCCGCTGCACTGAATAAATAAATGAGTTGCTCTACTTTCTATGAGACCGTTTCTTTGGGCGGTTCGATAAGACTCGGTGCTCGCGCCGCCCGTGCGCCGGCGCCGCCGCCGCCGCGTGCTCAGCTCGAGAAGCAGCCGGCATTGTGCCCGCCGTTCGGCGCGTGCGCTTCATAAACATTGTTCTTTTGATCTATAAACCACACAATACGGTTTCTTATAGAAACCTATACTCGGTGTAACCGTTACGTATGGCCCACCTGGCATTATTCTGTACACTTAACTTCAACAAAACTTTGACTTATATCGAAAGCACGTCTACGAAACGAAACCTATTGACTAAAAATTCATAAATTCTAAGATTTTAACTTTAAACCCATACATCAGCTATACATTTACTAAGTCATTTCGTAAAGAGGCTTCCATATTTTAAGAGATACCTATCAAAGGGATACCTACCTGTATATACGTAGCGTAATTTTAATCACATTTTGTAGTACATATCTTTTACAACAATATATATCTTTTAATTTTGTAAAATGTATCAGTACCTACCGTAAATACCTACACCGTTTAATTAGGTAGGTAGAGTAAATTCATATTGCTACCGCGTTGGCCGGTCCGATTACTATTAGTACCTGCTACCGGACATTGAAAAGGACATTATTATTAGTGCAATGCACTTGCATGCGTCACTCGGTGCATGAAGGACACGCTTTGTCTGGAGCAGGAGGTCGCTCGGCAGGTGAGGGGGCGGGCGCGGGGGGCGGCGGGGCTCGCTCGAGGCCGCTTCCTGTCGCAGGACTGGTTATGCGGTTTGCACCACTTCGATTTGCACCAGTTTCCAACAGACCGCCAACAATCGCTTATAAAGATATTTATGAGTTCTCTCAGCACATGTACGAGTACATACAAACAACGTACTTACATTATTTGCATTCGAATATTTTATTACCTTAATTAAAGCTCTGTATAATATGTATATTATAATATGTAAATGGCTGCAATTAAATTTTTATTGTTATTGTGAAATAGCAACAATGGAAAACAGGAATAAGTACCGACACATTTCTAAAACGTATGTTAAAAATTTCAACCCTATTTAGGCGCATGGCGCGAGCGCCGCACGCAAGCCCCCAAGTAATGTATAAGTTAATCTAAAAGCCCGAACTACCGGGAAATACTAAGATTTCCGATGAAACCTATGATAGTAGGTTCGTACTTTTACAGTAGCTTATTAAACATTGGTCAGAATCACCTAGTTAATTATTGCAGGGGACTAAATGTGCACCTACATACCTACACAGGTAACTCGTGAACCTTATTAATGTTTTATGTTACAAAATTGAGATCTAATAGTAGATTCTTCTAGATCTATAGTAGTAGTTGTAGATCTATCAAAATCAAAAGAATGTGCGCCCTTAAAGCATTCCCACCATACACAGGACTGAGACTGTTTGTTTATCTAGTGTTGATCCCTGTTTTTGATTCCTTCTTTATTACAAAGCAAAACACTATAATTAATGAACAATAATACTTAATGACGGCAAATAGAAAGCTGGGAACATTTACTGCCCACATACATCTGTCAATACTGATGATTTACGTCAATAAAAGCAAATTTGATTTCGTTTCGGTGCCGTAACTGCACGTAAAACTAATTGTAGAGTAGATAACTGCGCTTTGTTTTTAAAAATATGTTGATCACATTAGTCATCATTTTTGTATACTTTCTCGTGTATAAAAAACAATATTAGACGAGATATTATTTAGACATTTATTTATTTTAAATTATTGCAACACAATTGCAAGCATTACAAAATACAATTTTATACTTAAGACGAATTAATTACTTAATATAGAATATGTTCCATTGAATGATACAAAATCACTTAATTTATTCCACAACTGGTATACCTATTATAGTCATTTTAGTTTGGATTCATCTCAACAAAGGTATGATTTTGAAATTATTTATTGCAGATTGGCTTACCAGCAGCGGCTGTATCATTGCATACATCAGGCATAAAAGGTAAGACCATTTCATTGAGTAAGTTTTCGGCAAGTAAACAAGATCAAGTAAGAGAGGCAGGCCTGTTGATTTGATTTGAAACAAGATCAGTTAGTAGGTAATTAAGTAAATACTATAAATTCAACAACTTCGAATGTGTGCTCTATATTAATCCATTTGTCATAGGGCTGTCAACGTTTACTCTCGGACATACGCCTTCCCAACTCAAAATAAAATGTTTTTGTATTCCGGATCTTTAGATAATATAATTTTTAAAACCCGTAATTTTATTATTCACAGTTCCTGTGCTATTAAATGTACATATGTTGACAACGGGTGGTTTGGAAGGTCTTTCGTGGTTTTCGTCTTCGTAGAGCTTCGCGGTTACTCATTTGACTGACTCCTACAAAACGAAAACAGCTACTATGACATTATTTATTCTGTGCTATGCGGCGATCGTCAGTACTATAGTATTAATGATCGCAGGTGCTATGACATGAAATACATTCATCGAGTAACGGCGCGGCGGCTTATTGAACTTGAGTGTCTTTATTATTGTTATTATACTTTTAATCCAATCATGGCACAGCTTTCCTCAACAAAGTGGATTAATAATACTTCTGAAACTATAATTTAAAATATGTTTTATTTTATGCAATTACGGTAATACTAAATTATCGTAAAAAAACTAAACTAAAACCTATATAAAACTAATATAACCTAAAATCGTCGAGGCTGGGCGATGGACCCATAGTGTATTAGCCGCACATATTTTAAATATTCCCTATATTATAATTTAAAAATATAAAAAAAAATGTATTTATTAGCAAAGTTTGCGTGCGGTTATAGTAGAACCCGGTACTTACCAATTTTGTTATTATAAACCCCAGATATAATATTAGGTATGGTAATGAAACGTTAGGTACCGTGTCTTCGCCTTATAACTTTATCCTGGCTAGTCCTACTTTGACTTTTCTCAACAGCAGTCTACTCTCTGTCTCTACTATCTAATTCATACGCCCCACGTTCAAACAATGTGTCAAATATATACAACGACAAACATTATTAACTCTACCAGTACAAAAAATAAATGAAATGTCTCACTTAAGTTGGTGCATAAATTGAAAATCAATAATTCGATACAAATCTTGGCTTGTTATCTATATAGGTAGAGATTCATGGCGTGAACATTGTGAAAAGTCAAGGGCGTCAGGAATTCTGCTAAATCCGAAGTTCGGATTTGGATTGGAACAAGCGATGACCGGCGAAGTACGGTCGACCGCATGTCAGTAGAAACAAAACCAGTATACACTGGTCTCTCATAGTATTGAAACTCCCTAATAGGCTAGGCCAGCTCAAGGTCAAAGTGTGTACACTGACGTGCGGTCGACTGTACCTGTATATTTTCAGAGCCTCACGTGCATGAGGTCGGGGGTTCGAACTTTGACCCGTATCAATGTTCCAGCCACAGGTTTTACGGTGAAGGAAAACATCTTGACAAACCTGCATTCGCCATGGATAAGAATTTATTCTAAGGCATATGTGAAGTCCTTATGATGACTATCCTTATGTAATTCAATTATATTAATCATGTTGAGTAAAAGAGATATCTTATATCCAATTTTGAAAAGAATTTTAACTTTGACTGACGCGCGAGAAAACGATTTCAACGCTTCAAGGAGAAAACTGAATGTGCTGCGAGTGGCCGCGAGTTATACCTACTGTCGTCCCTATGTTAATATTCAGATGTAGGTATAGGTTCACACGTTGATTCACAATGCGTACCTGCTGGGACTTATCTATCCATTTTTGCACCAGTTACTTTGTGTGCCAAAAAGTTGCTAGTTAACTTTTGTTAAACAAAATATCGTGTAAAGTCCCCATAAGAATTAAGTTCTCAAATTGGTTGGCAAGGCAGCCTTGAGTGGTATACGAATGCAATAGTTTAGTTAGTTAATAGGTATATAACACCGTTTCGACCTTCGATGTGTAAAATAAGCTGAAATATTTTTAATAAAGTTCCCCGCTTACCGCTCGTAGGTTACGTTGGCCTCTGGCCGCTTCCGTGTCTCGCTGGCTCTTGTTGCACCACGCCGCCCCGCCGCCGCAGTAGGTTCGGACGGCCACGTGTAGCGAGTGGCGGAGCGGAGGCTTGGCGGTCGGCGGCGGCCGACGCGCTAGTCTGGTATGCGCGAGGCCGTAAAACGAAACCATTTTTTATGAAATTCATTTAAAAATCCATTCCGAACTGCTATTGCATGTCATTGTTAATAAATATACCTTACTAGTTAATTAGTAATACATGGATAATTGACTCAGTGTTGACTTCTTATTAGGGTTCATTTTATTAAGATGAAAAATGTCTAGATTAAGATTTCATGTTTTTCAAGCTATTTCTACGACGACCGGTCGTCGTGGAGGTCTCTAGGGGAGGCTTTTGTCCAGCAGTGGACGTCTACAGGCTGATATGATGATGACGAAGCTTCATCTGTCGTAAGCTGAAGTCAGGTGGTCGCGACACGATTTGATATTCACTTCGCCGTGTTGTTTATATGAGATAATTTATTCAATAACTCTTGGGTTTCTTGTTTTTTAGGGTTCCGTACCTCAAAAGAGTAAAAAAGGAACCCTTATACGATCACTTCGTTGTCCGTTTGTCTGTCTGTCCGTCCGTCCGTCTGTCAAGACTATTTATCTCAGGGACGCGTGGAGGTATCAAATTGAAATTAATATCAAATACTCAGGTCTGCAGTCCCTTGGAGCCGCGAAAAAATCAGACTTCTAAGTCATCGCAGTCAAAAGATATGGCCGATTTTGCCGCATTTTATAGTATCTTGGTCATCAAAACCACAAAGGGCACTTCCGGTTGACCTAGAATCTTGAAATTTGGCAAGTAGCAAGGTCTTATAGCACAAGTAAAGGAAAATTTCAGAAAACCGTAAATTTGTATTTACATCACAAAAATGTCTTTTTTTTCTTGCACCAACAAACTTCATTATGCGTATCAAATTTTATTAATGATTTTCCAATTATTTCTATAATTAAGTTTGTACGGAACCCTCAGGGCGCCAGTCCTACTCGCACTTGTCTGGTTTTTTTTGTGTGAATTCTGGTTATTCAAAGTTATGAGTAAATATACTAATATTATAAAAAATCTAGATTTTTCCTTCTCTTATTTGGATCAGATATAGGTAGTTTTTTCTATTTATCCAAAATTAAATCGTTTTGCAGGCAACCAAATCATATTTGAGCATACCTACCGTACAAAATTTATTTTTAATTGTTTACTGTTTAACAGCTGCACTGATTAACTTTGATGTTGTAAATATTTCCATACAATGTGGACGAAAGTTTGATAACCACCAATCATACAGGAAAAATCTTGTTTTGACAACCATGTTATGTAGAAAAAAAAATCATTCCGTTTGAGAAATGGTTATCAAGGAAGAGTTTTCATTTTTGTTTTAGAACCGCAAAGTGGTTTTGATTATAGTTTAACTCGGGAAGCGTGATTTTAATCGGCACTTCACACATAAAAACATAAAACAAAGTAAATCATTTTGCCATAAAGTTAAGATGATGGCGAAATCAATTTTTACCTAAGTTTTTTTACAAAAATGCAATGTGTTTATAGAACCGCTAAAATACAACCCAATAAATAAGAAATAAAACTCTGTCCGTGCTTACAACATTTTTACGACTTTTTTACGTCCTAGTGTGTTGCAAGCCAGGTTCATTAAGTTTTAAGTAGTTGTGCAGATAATTGCCACTAATATTTATATTAGTCTACATAATAATTACATTTCGCAAAAAATTAAACTCGTTATTTGTTTTGGTGACCTTTTTATTGTAATTGACCGGCCGTTTTTTCGTACTTTGGCAGAAACTACCTTTATGTTTGTTTATTGGTCCTTAGAGGCACTGTCATCACTTTATGGGCTGAGTTAAAATAGTTGTACCTTTATATGTTTTAACTTGTTGTGTTGTGTGGGAATCAAACGTTGGACGGATAGTAAATTGTATTCTAGGAAACTTTCCTAAAAAATAGGTAAAACAATAAACAGTAAAAATATTTATTATTATTATCATCTAACTACACAACCTACATTTCTCTGGTAAACATATCCTGTAACCAAAGGTTGTCTAGAAGAAATCGGTTTTAGCGATAAGACCGCCTAGATGTACCTTCTTAGTCTAAAGTATTATTGTGTTCTGTTTTTTAATTATATGCAATATAGAGTATTGAATTGAATTGAAAACTACATTTAAGACACTATATTATGTTTATTACAGAGATTGTCATTATAACAATTGTCTACCTACAAACACAAAACATACTAGATTGCTAAAATCATAACCCTGCTTTTAACATCGCCTTAGTCTGGTAAAAACAATAGCTCTCGTTGATTTGCACAGTACATACATACTGCTCTACGGCTCTACCTACATACCTACAGCGTTTAGTTTCATGTTACTGACTTAGTATTATTTTCTAATTAAATTTAATATAGGTGCTAGAATACACTCAACATTATTAACCTATTGATGTTTCGTACGTAATAACTATTATATGTCCTCTGTGGTTTCGTCTACTTACTATCAAAACGTAATTATATGTAGTAAGTTTAGAAGACTCAAGTAAGTAGTTAGACCCCAATAACAATATTAAATTATTTATGTGTTTTACTCAACAGAATCCAGTCAGAACATTAATATAAATTGGGTCCTAATCTCTCGCTCGGTATTGTCTTTTGTACTGAACTAAGGGACCACATCGGCTTTAACTTACGTAACGTTTAATTTAATATTTAAATTGAGTTTCATCATTACTGACCTAATGTGTTGTCGCTTAACATTTATATAAATATTTTACAACACAATATATCCACGAACGATGTAGTTACAATACAGATACATACAGTAAATACAGATACATGATGTACAGATTAACTAAGATCAATAAATCTTGTGTGGGGCTCTGTGTATGTTACTACAATAAGTTCCCGGAAGAAATTATCAACTTATCTGACAACAAATTTACATCTTCCGTAAAATCAAACTTGTGAAAAAAGCATATTATAAGTTAAATGACTACCTAAATGATAAACTTCCATGGAGTGCCTGACGGCTCAACATATATATTGTAATGAACAAGCTAGGTATATGTATGAAAGCAGGGCCCTGTGCTGTTGGGTTTGTTGCTGTTTTCCCTTCGGCGACGTACAGGTGGAAACAGAGTAGTTTTAGTTTTAGACAGAATTGAATAAACGAATTTTGAATTTGAATTTGAATAAACGATAAGATAAGTAAAATAGAAATAATATTAGAGATAATTTCTGGATAACTTTCACAATATATCAATGTGAATGTTTTGTCAATTGTATGTACATACTATATTTTAACATTTATACTTATAATTTATACTTATTTCCACATTTTAACTCTTATACATTTTGACCACATTTTGACAATAAGACATTCTGATTTATGACCTTCTTTTGACCTTTGATTTAGACCATTTTGACTTTTTTTACAATTATTAGGCATTAAGTTTGCTTGTTGTACAAGTACATGCGCAATCACGATTAAATAATAATAAAAATAAATTATTCCCAGTATAAATATATCGTAAACTGCTCTCGTTTACGTCTTTTGTATCGCTCTGTGGCTTTGCAGATAACGCCACAAGGAGCGTTCGTCATAAAAATAGACTAGACAGGAAATGACTATATTCTTAGGGGTTGACGACACTAGGTTTATTTATATGTATTTATAGTTATTTGTAGTGACTACTTACCCTTTTGCATTATTTATGACAGATTAAAAAAACGGGAACAAAATAGTTACCTACCTATTTTATATCATTCATCAACGTTATTTTAAATTAACCAAATGCAGTTTCCCAAAAAAATTCCTAATATACTGAAACTATAATAATAGTATCATGAAGTGAATGACTATTAACTTGAGCTCTCGTTGATGTCTTTTGTACTGCGTTGCGACTCTACATCATATATTCAAAAGTTTATCATTACTAACTTAATGTGTTGTGTTATTGGTTAACATATACCTATGTTGTTACGAGAACAATACACATATAATTAAGTTACTCTTGTTCTGTGCTCAGAAGTATGTATGTCGGAACAAAACGATGTGGTTTATTGAATGTTTGTCTTATAGTTAACCTGTTACATTTGATTTATTAAATTTAAACAAATGTGACGTACCTAGTTCTTTCATAAACTAACAAAAATCTCATTTGTTTGATTATGAGCGGCTAGAGTGGATGATATAGTATACTATTTTAGTTCCAAATCTGATCCAAATCGGCTAACGACATTACGGATACTCATAAGTTGTATCTGAATTTTTTTGTTAATAAATATAGTAGTCAAGTCGGAAACTCCATTGGAACGATAATAATATAGTGTCAGTGGTAAAGTGGAACAAGGAACTCGCGTTCGCGCAGTGGCGAGTGGTGCGTTGAACCTCCCGCGGCGGCGCGCGTGTGTGCGTGCGCGCGCGCCGGCACACGCGCGCGCCGCGCGCCGCACACCGCTGCTGCGTGCATGTACACTGTCCGCACGGCACACCGCGCCGCCGCCGCACCCTCTGTGTGGGTCTAACACAAGTATAGCCAACACAAGTAGGGCTGTTCGCTCTTAAGTTTTGGCCATTGAGGTTACATTGCATCGTTTGAGTCGTGATAAAAAGTCATAGCTTAAGTAATGCATGGAACTCTATTCACTCTGCTCTACAATGTAATATTTAGCTATTGAATTAAATTGGAATTCAAATATTATATTGTAATATACCTACCTACATATTATACAACTATATATAATATGACAGTAAAAAGTCGTTTACGTTCCCAGATATTTATTTATGAACGCAGTTGGAGTTCAAAAATATATGAGTAGTTATTTATTTTGTTTCGTATGTGTTTGTATGTGCTGTCTGTTCCTATCACATGCACAATCAGGTAAAATCTTTATATCGATACGATGTGAGCTAGCCCCGAAAATGAGTTCTCAATTCCTAACATTTGTATGAATTTGCAGTTCAGAGTAAACTATTTATAATTATAAATGCTCCAGTTTTTCCACAATTTGTATTTTATTCAGAAGTTATAATATTTTTGTGATACTATTATATATACAGGATAATGTTGAGCGCTGCGAGTAGTTTCTCTAGCTACCCACTGTTGGTCTTGTGATATTGGGAAGTCTCGGCTCGCAATACTCCTGGTATCTGCGGGTGTATTTGACGACAAATCGCTTGATTTTAGTTTATCGAGCACTGGATTCCACGCCGAGGACAATTTAAAACCATCTTCCCTATTGATAATATTACAAACAGTAGCAGCGTGTTAAGCAGGAGCTTGGCGCAAGTCATCAGTCATCATATCACATCATCGATTGTCGCAACAGAGCTCCGTCGCGCAGCAGTCAGCCGATCGGCGCAAGCGCTCGTCCTTGCTCGCTTGCACAACGTTCATAACACGCCGCTGCTGTATTGGCCTCATCGCATTAAAAGCTCCGAGTGCGAGCATAAAATATAAAATAAAAACAAAACTAATTAAAAGGTTGAAACAGTTTAATATACACGTCTCGGCGCCGCCGCACTACGCAGGTACTTGAGCGTTGATTGCCGACCTTTGCCGGTCACAATTTCGAAATTGTTATACCTATTGAACACGTGAGCTGACGTTATTGTTAACAAACTTATATTGCGTAAGGTCACAATGCAATTTATAGATAAATGTCATTACTGACGCGATAAAACATAATGATCGTAATCTATTTATTTTCAATAGTGTGGGTGTGTGTGTATGACTGGGCCAGGAGGGGTCATGTGACTCACGCAAAAATTAGTTCCTCGAGTTCCAAAAGACAAGCTTTTCAGATCTTTGTTATTTTGTCGAGGATGCCACTAATAAAGTAGACCTAATTCTTAACAAAACCAAATACTTATTTATGTGTAGGTGCTATAGGTACCCATAAAGTTTGAATAACTGCCTTAGGTATATCAACGAATATGCAAAGCAATCGAACTTATCATTTATATATGACGAAGTATAAAATATGTATATGCGCACTTGTACATACCTCGGGTACTGATATAAATTTGAGGCATTTATCAAACAAATTCCGTAATATCCGTTAGTTAGGTAGGACTAATTCAATTCACTCGGACATGGGCGCGCGTTGACTTAAGATTCGTGAGCGTAAGTACACTTACATACACACGCACACACACACCGGATCGTAATACTCAAGCGATAGAAGCACACGTGCGCAGTGGTACCAACAGCGCGGAACGAGTTCACAGCGACCTGCTACGCCCGCGCAAGAAAGAACTCAGCCAAGGACGCCGGTGTAACTGTTCACGGCGCGGGCGCACGAGGCTCGCGGGACCCGTGTCCCGCTACCTCATGCTCGGGTTTTACGGGACCACCAATTTTTAAATCTATAGTTTATTTTAGGACAGAATAATTTATGAACAATGCATTTGACTGTTTGATGTATATCGCAATGAATCCAAGTGTAAAGAGAATAATAATGATTGATTTGTTAGGCCGTCCGGTCCAATGTCTTAATATTATACCCAGGAAAGACCGAATTTAGCTAGAGGGCGCGAGCACCCACCAATAAGAAATCAATATCTTCATGATTATACCGGACGCAAATTTTAGTCAATATTTATAGTTAGTACGGTTGTATGTACACGGGTCTTGCACGCGAATTAATGTTAAATTATATCAATACTAGGGATTTTTCGGAGTATTTCCTCATTTATATCTATTCTGAAGTAATTTTTCTGAGCGTAATAAATTTAGTAATAAAAAATAGTAAGTAGTCTGAATACATTTAAACGAATGAAACAAACAAGTAGTACCTACATTGCAAGAAATTGATTAGAGGGCTCAATGCATTCTTTTCTTATAACTCCTTTTATCGTATAAGGTCAATCCAATTAGAAAATAACTTACATTTTATAATGTGTATAGAAGAAATAGGTATATAATGTATTTAAATATTAGATACCTTAACAAATTGAATTTCCAGGAATTGACTATTGTTTGTTTAGAATCATCACAAGGCTATTGACCTACATTTATTTAAGTACATATATTTACATAGCTTAAAAGTGCTTGTGATTGACGTGTCCTAAATAACCCAGCGATAATAATATAATTAGGTATTCAGTAACTTAAAATTTAAGTTCCTTCACTCGGACGTCGACCCTAAACCTTATACTTTGTCTCCCTTGCACCACAAGATCTATATACATTTGTCTCAGAGTCACGAATACCTCTGTTCTGTCTTTATTTTGTTCCATTACGATCAAGAACAATGACTATTTGTCGATTGAACTGCGTTCCTATATCTATTCTTTTCTCGCAGCTGATCTGCCGCGATACCCGAAGCGAGACAACCAGCTGTTAGGTGCGCACGATGGAGGTTAATGTATCGGATTCTTATTGGACCGCTGAGAATTTAAAGATGGCCACTCGAGGACCGTTTTGTTGTTACGATAACCTAATTTTATTCCATTACGTCGGTAGTTGTTCTGGTTAAATTTCAATAAGGCAACTCCATTAAGTTCGAATGTCAGGAGGCAATACGAGCAAAAAGACAGCGACCTCGCGGCGTATGTTCGCACGCTGCGCCTGCGCCGCGCCGCCCGCCCCCCGCGCCTACCCCCCGCCCCGCCGCGCCGCACTCGTGGGTGATTCAACTGTTTTGTTCGGAAATGTCGAAGGTTTGCCGGACGTCAGTCGACACGGAACTACCTTCAGCTTATGCGTGTTTCCAGGTATTATTTTACTAAACTATTCGAAGTAGAGCTTTGGTAGAGACTACATTCTCCTAAATCTAATTGTTTTTTACACACTATAGATTCTGAACAAGTTATTCTTAATTTTTGTATTCCGTCAACAGACATATATATGCACCCTTAAAGCGAAGCTTTTTATGTCCGTCTGTCTAAATAGACAGAAAAATTTCTGTCCTTCGAAAATCTCAACACTTTCTTAACTTTTTGAACACATTAGAGACATATCTAGAATTGATCGGCATTTATGGGATAGGAAAAAAAAATATTCCGAGAAAACCAAAAAGAAACAAATTATGTACCTACGCAAAGTGTACTTATATCTTACATAATAAGACATAAGTCCACTTTGCGTAGGTACTTTACCTAAATTATAATGTTATTCTTCATTAAGATACACTAACGAACGAATGGATAGACCCCGCGATTCATATTCTAAACGCATTACATCGCATAATGCCTGACACACGTACTATTTGAATACGATGATAGATAGGTGTTTATTTGAATTAGTATTTAATTCGGTGTAACGTGAATGATAAAACTAATTTGCCACATACAAAAGAGTTCAACGCGCTCGGAGAATGATTATTAATTTATTATGTTAAAAATACACGTTTAAACTGCTTGTAAAGACATTGACATATATTAATATTACATATACTAACACATGAGTTACTATAGGTACTGGTCGTTGATTAATATTACTTTTGTACTCGCGACTTTATCCTATAGTTCGTTTATATTTATCTTTTCATTCTGCGACTGTACGAGAGGTACAGTCTCAGCCCGTACACAAGTCGGCTCTAACTCAAACTCTACACACTGGTTAAAGTAACCTACCTACCTATCTAGTTTAATGTTTGTGATGTTGTAGTAAATTGGAGTATAGCATAGCTAAACCAGGCAAATCACCGAGTATTTGTCGCGCCGGCCACCGACTGCGGACGGGGCCACCAATGACAACAACTCTGCACTTTTTGCACGTAAACTTGACTTTGAAACATTTATCGCCTATTGTCCTACGCATATCCGCATTTATTATGACACTTCGGATCCTGTTTGAAATTATTCAACTCCGGATCAATAAATAACCACAGTGGATATTGGTGCTGTACCTACACCTAATGCAAGACCTACCAAGTATTCAAATGCCATTAATCCTCAGATGAAACCAAATATAGAAAATACATAAGATACCACTACTTAGCCCATGGCTTTAATAAAAAGTATGAGTAATCACCACCAACAACCCATAATAAGTCCACTGGCTGTACCCTTCCCCAAAATAACGGCTGCTACGAAATCAACGTTCCTCGTGCAGATGCCGTAGACGACTTTTAATTATGGTTTTAATCGGTTTAACTTAAAAGTTGTGTAATAGTGTAAGATTTCTTTTATTTATATAGTTTGAATACACTCATTACGATTTTTTAAGTGACCTTAACATTTTTTGCAGCGTGATTTCTGGTAACTGGTGTGATTGATTTTCCACTCAAATGAACTTACGAATTCCTCATTCTTGTTGCGCGCACGCCACGCTCCGCTATCTGCGGCTGCGTGGGCGCGCCAGTCATTGAGAGCGAGTCTTTATAACAAATATCTTTTTTGCAGCTGGGTATTTGACTTCAATTTCTAGCTTTTTTATTATGTTAAAAGGAAAAATAAACGTTGAGAGTAGGTCATTGCATTACTCTGCGTTACATCTTATACTTAGATGGTTTCAAATGAAAAACTGTTAGGTAGTCTACAACAAAATGTGAAGCGGTTGACTAACAGAGACATTCAATCTCTGTCAATGTTGTAACAAATTAATCATAAATGAAATTGTGGTACTTGTGTTATAGTTGGTCTTATTTTAACGAGCTACTACCGAACATTTTTCTCAATGGGAATAGAAAGTTAACTGTTCAACATAAATAAAATTTACATCTTTAGATAGTCTTATTTTTGTTACATTTAACAAAACAGATAGTGTTCACATTCAGCATCTAATATAGTAGAAGATAGTGTAGAAACAATAATAATCTAAGTAGGTAGGTGTTTCCACTCTCTTAAAGAGTAAAATATTGTTTGAAAATAATTACATTCAAATCAGTCCGCTCTTATGTTTTGATTCCTAAACAAATTTTCTGTGGATAATTAAAACGATAGAAGGAAAGTAATTCAGTAGAGGTACACAAAAACCGGAATTATTGCGTAGGTAACATACATAAGTAATTATTTCTCTGAGATAAAGATCCAAAGATCTTATGACTGTTTAAATGTGCATACAAATTACATTTACAAAATTATTATTCTGTATATAATCTGCATTTCTCGTTCGAGAAGCTACATTTAACGTTTACTCGCGCAGCAACATCGCAAGCTAATCTAATACACTAACGATTTACGACGAAACTATGCGCGTTTCGCAAAACTGATTGCCGAGCATCGAGATTGGTTGTCGTGTTGAACCCGTATCTAATTTATTACGAGTGTGCATCATAAACGACCTACTCGTACTACATTACACTGCTACACGGATCACATGGGAGATATAGACGTGGTATTTCGCACCGTACTTATGTACTGTACTTACTTATTACTATAATCCGAAATCCATCTAAAATATTTATAAATGGGAAGCAGTGGATTGTGTTTATTTGTTTGTTGCTCAACGGATTTTAGCAAAAACTTTTGTTCTTTACGAAAATTAATATTTATGCCCTGACAAAGATGCTGGTAACGTATACATACATACGATTTACGATAATAATGTCCAACCGTTGAAAAATGTCCAATCTGTAAAACGTCCAATCTGAAAACTCGTACAAGCTGAAGCTAGTTAAATACAAATACGAATTGTAAGAACTCTATATCCATTGTGGTGCCACTTGTGGGCTAGGTAATGGTATACATAGGAGATTTACTGAAAACTTTCCTACAAAACTCATAGCAGGTATGTGACATCCGTAGGGTATTGTATTGTAGATAGCGCAGCGCGACGCGGCGCGGGGCGTGCGAAGCGATTTGTAGGTTGCAAATGTCAATCGCGCTACGTATATCACACGCGTCTCGCGCGCCACACATGCCTGTGCACATTCGACACACAGCGCATCCATCTTCAAGCCATTATAGACTGTCCCGCCTCTATAATACATATGAAATCAGCTTGCATGTTATAGCCGCTGCGTCTACGGGACCTCGCACGTAGGCTCTATCGTAGCACAATTACAGTGAGAGTGATCATTACAGAATACCATTGCACTACCTTACTTGCTTATGTTATATTTATAGTGCAACGATTTCCTTGAACTTTCATCTTCTGAATAAATTATAGTAGGTAATATCAATTTCCCGAAACAAAACGTGGATGAAGCAGATAAGCGGTGTAATAGTACGCATTGAAGAAGGCCTCTTATCGAACGTTGATGAAGCCAAACATTCAAAATTGAAAAGCTGTTCCTGCGAGAAAACTTTTCTACGCGAGCGAAGCCGCAGGAAACAGCTAGTTTATACTAATTGTTGAGCATACACAGGGTTATGTTATTATGTTCAAGATTTGAGGCAACAAAACAAGCAATCATCCGGTAGCAATAAATTCACCTCAAAGAGTTTGGAAATGTCACCGACCGCCCCGCGGCGGCTGGACCGCGCGGCGATGCCCGCGCATGCGCATTCGGTGCGCTGTGATTCACCTACTTGCTAACATCAAATTATTTCGTGACGTTCAAACGTCGACGTCGTGATAAAGTACGTAAAAAACCTTAAACTAATTATTAAAACATGTATTTAGGTTATTTCAGGCACCTTACCGAGGTTTTCGAGCTTTTCAACACTCCGCCCACTGGCGGACACTAGCCCGGATATGTGCGCGGCCGGAGACAAAAATAACATTTAATATCCGTCATCAGATCACGCGTCTGTCGTAATGTCACACGATTAATATTACGGACAAAAACTACATCCATTTTGTCGTCAATTCTCAAATTCAAGTACAAGGTCGCCTTGTCTAAAATCTAAGTTGACAGCTGCCAACTTTTGATGAATGCAAAGTAAGTTCATTTAGCTTAGTCAAACATTTAATTAATGTCAAGCTAAGTTTAAATGTGCAACAGGGTCTCCTTGAATTATTCGATTTATAGTATGTAGGTAAATGAACTCATAAAAACTTCTAGAAGGAATTTTAGTATGATATATGATAACTATACAAAACCATAACTGGTGTAGACCTAACCTACTTACGGAGTTTAATGATTTATTAAAAGTTTTAATGCTTTAGAGAAATGTTTTCTCCTTTCTATAAGTAAAGCTTCCAACACTTCGTAAGCTCGTTCAAGTAACAGCTTTCCTCTTTATTCTTGATCTGTAACATTATGTCGTTATTCGTAACTTATCTAGACATTCTGAAGATTAATACTAATTAACAACTAATTAGAATAATTTGATGGTTGTATTTTTTTCGATTTTAGACAGAACGAGTATTTATATAAAATATTAGGATTCTACTTTCACTTAAGAAAAAACGATTAATGATCTGGATTATAACTGAACGCTTTTTCGGTACACGGCATATGTGCGCACAAATTAACGTAAGTAAATGTCAATAACTGGAGCACTTTAAAGGAAAGTTAATAAATAAAGTTGTTTTCACTTAAAAGTTGCTGCAATTACCTTGAAAAACCGTACCGACGTAAGGACCCTTTAATTAAGCATAATTCCGGTTTTGAACTTATGTGCTTTTTATAAAGCTTGGTTATATTACAGACGTTGCTTTTAAAGTGTTGCAAGCTATAGATCCGCATTTAAAGTTTATTTGATACTAATGTGGCATGAAGTTTTAGGTACCTACATACGTTTATGAATGTAAATCTTTAGCACAAATTATACAGAAGTGTTCGAAGATCCAATGAAAACGATATTCCTATAGTTATTCAAACCGTCTTTATTGACTAATTCAACAAATAAAAGTAGGTATGTGTAAGGGTCGAGGCAGAAAAAGCGGAAAATTGCCCGCGCACTTTTTGACGCATAATAAACCATATCACTATAGCCTAAAGAACAAAATCGTATAATGTCTTTTGCACGTCGGCTTCGCCTCGCGCTGGAGTTGTTCTTTAGGCTATAGTGATAGGGTTCATTTGACAATGACGTCAAAAAGTGCGAGGGCAAATTTCCGCTTGGTTTGCACAGTCCCTAACGATATACAATATATTTTTATTCAGCTGATGTCTGCCGTTGTTTCATCATCAATATCCTATTAACATGTCCCCACTGCTGGGCTAAGGCCTACCCTCACAACGAGGGTGTTCGGGCCACCACACCAGCCCGGTGCGGGTTGATGGACTTCACATGCGCTTAAGAATTTCTTCTTCGGCGTATGCAGGTTTCCTCACGATGTTTTCCTTCACCGTTTGAGAGCAGCCGTTGTTTAAGTACTGCGTATATAATGTACCTACTTCAACATATTAAAAGAAGAAAATTGAGCAGCCAATTAAAAGGCCATTATGGATTCAAAATACCGAGCGTGGGTATTGATTTAAATTGCAAACGAAGTTTCGCGTCCCTGCCGGATTAAGCGCCACAACTTGTTTTTGCACACATGTCCGATGCTTTTGGTAACATGAAGAGCTTCATTTGGATCTGAATACTAATGTTTACTATACAGGATGGAATCGATAAGTGTTAACAGGCGTAACTCCGTAATTAACCACAAGAACTAAGAATTAACCAAGAACTTCAAAATGATATTGCTACTAGGCCGCTTAGCGCTAAAATAATTAAATAGGTGACATTTTTTATTGATACTATGAATGCATTTTTGTTAAAATTGATTGTAAAATCAAAAATCCCTAAAAAATAAAACTAACCCAAAAGTTGATTGCCTACTAAAATCCACCGTCGTCGTCTATTTGAATGAGATTTTATTAGATTTAAATTAAAATAATCACAATTTATAAATTGAGTCCCTCTAAATCTCTACCCTTCGAAATGACAACATTTTTGGACTCTTTCACAATGTCTTCTGTGAACTTTCGATGTGATTCGAGTTGTGTGATCTTTAATCTATCGCATAAAACCAATATACGTAAAGATAACTTAGTGCTATTCTGTAAGCGTATTTATACAACTCGATCCTGAATCCGCAGTGAGATTACAAATTGGCATTCTATAAAATTCAACAATAATCAAGTTCCACGTCAGCGCTACAGTTGCGTGCGTGGCGGCGAGTTGAACTACAGCCAGGTGAGATTTTGACGTTTGTTAGTATGGTATGACGTTTAAAGTGGAATTCTGTAAGGGAATCCCGCGCTCACTTCGACCAACACTACGCACTTCATATTCGAATTAATCTGTCAAAAGTGCTATTCTGTAAGCGTATTTGTACATCGATTTCGACCTCGACCTCGATTTCTACAACAGCGCCGCCGTTGCGCGCGTGGCGGCGAGTTGAACTACAGCAGGTGAGATTTTGACGTTTGTTAGTATGGTATGACGTTTATAGTGGCATTCTGTAGTGGAATTCTGCGCTCACTTCGACCATCACTACGCACTTCTATCTCGAATGTATCTGTCAAATTAAAAGTTAGTGTTTTGTAAGCGAGATCATTGTCGAGACGTGAAAATTTTTTTAAAATGCAAGTTTTGTGGCTTTGTAAGCTTTTAGCAAACCTAAAGTAAGTATTATACGTGTTTTTAAAATTGTTCTATTACCATTTTACCTACGGTTAGGTACAGGGTACAGTGTACCAGAGCCTAATAAAATCCTCTGTGCAAACAACCTTTTTACTCCTTTGGGTGGGTTTGCTATACTATCAAGAAATCAAATCTCTTTGGTCGCGCGCGTGGGAGTGGCAAAAATTTTTGATTCATGACTAGCATCTTAAAGGACAATAAATTTATGTAATGGTATTTTAAACTTCTTGTAGGTTGTTTTAAAATGTACTTATAATTTCAGGAACCAGAGCAGCTTGATGACCTAATATGACGGAAGACGCCTATATATAGCCAGGAGAGTGAATTAAAATTAAATAAAATTTGTAAATTTAAACTAGAATAGAATTAAAATAACAATATAGCCTATTAAAATTACAATATAGCAGATTAAGTTTTTGACATGTTTTATGTACCTACCTACTTAGCTTAGTTTTTTATATGACAGATTATTTTGTTTAACTGATTAATATACCTATTACTCAAAGTAATACTCCTGATTTTTTGTTGTTGCATTGATTTTTAGGGTTTCGTACCTCAAAAGAGAAAAAAGGTACCCTTACAGGATCACTTCGTTGTCCGTCTGTCAAGACCATTTTTCTCAGGAACGCTTGGAGGTATCAAGTTGAAATTAAAATCAAATACTCAGGTCTGCAGTCCCTTAAAGCTGTGAAAAAATCAAACTTCTAAGTCAACGCATATGTCAGAAGATATGGCCGATTTTGCCGTATTCTTTAGAATCTTGGTCATCAAAACCTATGGGGTATTCCGGTTGACCTAGATTCTTGAAATTTAGCAATAAGCAAGGTCTTATATATATATATTATAATTTGTCTAAAATCTTTTTTTCTTGTACCAACAAACGTAACTTTGCGTAGGTATGAAATTAACGATTTTCTAATTATTTCTTTAATTAAGTTTGTAGGGAACCCTCAGGGCGCGAGTCCTACTCGCGCGCGTCGGGTTTTTTAATTAGATTTCTACTAGGTAATAAATGCAAAACTCAAAATTGTTTGTTACTCAGCTCAGTCGACACTCAGTTACAATAAATTATAATAAATAAATGTATCAGACTATTGGCTAAACACTCTGTTTTTATTCTACTGCATGAGTGTGCAGTGCAGTCCAGTCAGTGGAGGCATCCACGGACTGCACTGCACACTCCTCGATACTGGTTTTCTATTATACTTATTCATAATACCTTACTGTACCTACCTTACTGTTGGTGAATCAAATAAATAAAAAAAAACAAATTATAAGTATGTGATCAATTGCAAAATATTAACTTATAATAAACTTTATTATAAAATTTAAAAAAAAACATTATTTTTTACAAAATATTTCAATGTTTATTATACACACGCCATCATAATAGGTTAGGTACACAATCACCACTTTTTATATTTCTTTATCCCAATACTCTATGTACTATGCATCTAAAACGACCTTTTGAAACACCAATTGTACCTTCCACCGGGTCGAGTGTCTCTGATTATGAGATGCTTCTGGAGTGCAGTCTGCAGTATTTTCTTGGACATTTAGTTATTATAGGCGTCATGAGGAACACGCTCGCTGTGCATAGACCGAGGTAAAATGCCAAGAGTCACCTGAAAAATACATTGAACAGTTATAGTTAGGTGTAGTGCACAAAATATGTATTGTTTAACAGTGGTCACATACCTAGGTTATTGCAAGGAACTTTACCTTTATTCGAGTCGAAATTCCTTTGCTTCGACGTTTCATAGGTTTCAATAGAGGACTTATCATCTTTATATAGTGAATTAATCCTTGACATGATAATTTTTGCATTCCATCAGCTTGTCGGACGCATTTGGTAATTAACTAAAGCACGCTCCTTTTCTAATACAGATTTAATTAAAAACAACTGAGCATTAATTACACCAAAATCAAAGAATTAAAAGGAAAACTGATCAAAAAAACAAATGAAATCAAATTGGACTAGGTATGTTTGTTTATATTGTTTTTTTTTATTATTTTTACGAGGCACAAGCTCTATGCTTGACATTACAATGATCACATTATTTACTGTTTAAAGTTAATTTGCACTATCATTTATCTAGACTAATTAATTTTAAACAAAATAAAACATTTATTTTGAAGATCTATGCATTAATTTTTCGAAATTAAGCAGGAAAAGATAAAATCGATTCATCGATAACATAAATTCTGTAATGTGTCAGTCCCTACCGCAACGATTCACAATTCTACACCCACTTCACTTCGCAGTTGGCTTGTTTTGTTTACAGAATTCGGAATCAAGGTCTTTCATGATCGGATGCGAAGTGTATTGACCAGTGACTTGCAGTGTTGCCATATCTGTAACCCGTAATTCTGTATTGGATAGTCTAAAAATCTGTATAAAATCCACTGAAATCTTCTAAAATCTGTATATTGATTTTTAAAAATCCAATGAATTAGTAGCAGTCTTTTGAAACGAACTTTTTTGGAACGAAGGCTTTTCATAGAAAAAAACGCCACTGGTTAGGATTGCCATAATAAAACAATTTAGTACCTACCCAAACAAATAATAAAAAAAACACCCCAAAACTAAAACGAATCCTTATTTCCAAATGTAAATCACCGTGTAATCCATTCTATTCTTTACTTCTATTTTAACCATATTTAACATAGATTACGTTAAATTACAAAAATCTGTATAAAAGTAGGGCAAAATCTGGTATCTGTATCGGTAGTCGAAAATCTGTATAGATATAGATAAATCTGTATATATGGCAACACTGAATTGCAGATTTTCATCAATAACTGCATTAGACGATCATTCATCCGTCACTCACCGCCTAACCTTGATATAACTGACAGCATAACCTAGCGTGTACGGGGTGCCTACGCCGCCATCTTGACAAACAAAATGACAATGACAGCTGACAGACAGAAGTCAGCTATCTTGTCATTCGTTTTTTTTTAATGGTTTAACGGCCAGTTGGAAACAAGTCACTAAAGGCCATCGTAGTTTTAAACCACGAATACATTACACCGCAGTACGGCCTCCGGCAACTAGGGCCATTTGGTGATCCACACTGCAGCTAACGCCGCACTAAACTGATAGTAGGTGTTGTGTCGATTTAACAAGGGACTATTTGGAACAATTCGGTAGAGTCGTTACACGCTTTTATTTAACTAACCCGCACAATATACACTTTCAATATACATTTTTTTGGAAAACTAAACAAAAATGACAACCGTCTCCGACAAAATCCCGCCAAAAAGCCGCTAGGAAAATCTATGTTTTTTTTGCTTTTAGGCGGGATTTTGTCGGAGACTGTTGTCTTTTTATTTAGTTTTCCGAAAAAAATTATATTGTAGGTTTTGGTGTATATCTGTGATAGTTTTATATGCAACAAGTGCCTATTAAAATGTATATTGTGCGGGATAGTTAAATAAAAGCGTGTAAACGACTCTACCGGATCGTTTCAAAATGTCACTTGATAGACTTCATTAAACCTACTATCGGTTTAATGCGGACATGAACCTGCAGTGTGGATCACCGAATGGCATGCACTAGTTGTGCCCTCGTGGAGGCCGTGCTGCGGTTTTATTGAAAATCGCCTACTAACTCTAGTCGTGCTCTGTTTTTATGGAGGCCGTGCTGTAACCGCCGCTGGTTTAAATAAATATAAGAAATAATACTTTAAATAAGACAGGGCTGTATGGACGAAGCTTCCCTTGCCCGTCCTCAATAGAGGACAAACCAATGACAATATCTATGATTTTTGTTTTGTTTTTTTAAATTGGGAGGCAAGAGCTCTGCATTGCATTACATTCATGCTCATTTATCACATTATTTATTATTTGAAGTTGATTAAACACTATTTTATCTAGACTAAGAAATTTTAATCAAAATGAAACATATATTTTGAAGTTTCACTCCATTATTTTACCAAATTATGCTGAAAAGATAAAATCGATTCATCGATAACCTAAATTCTCTAATGTGTCACTCACTATTCTTCTCTTCACAATTTGATACTCACTTCACTTCGCTAGTGGCTTGTACTTGTTTACAGAATACGAAATCAAGGTCTTTCATGATCGGGTGCGAAGTGTAGTGACTTGGCGATGTGATTATCGAGTTTTAACTGTTACTTTACAGAATTGCACTGAATGTTTAAAACATAGCAACTTTCAATGTACATACGGACCGTAAAATATGTAAATCGTAAAATGTAATGGTAATAGCTGGTAACAGCACACGTATAAGTGCTCTAATATCTTGGAGCGCCGATCTATGGTAGCGATAGGTTAATCGATAGGACACTTAACAGTGCGCCATGCCATCTCGACGCGCCGCCGCGGTCCGCTCTGTTGTCCAGGACACGGCTCGCTCAAGGCTGAGACCAGTGAAAGGATGCCGTATAAATCTGGATCATCCAGCATCCGTGGCCTCAATTCAAACGCAGTGTATAGCATAATGTTTGGTGTACAAATATTGATGGCTTCTAAACAATTAAACTCGATACATACGTACTTGCCGCCAGTAGTAACAATTATTATTAGTTTGAGTAATGCCAGTATAACGATATAGGTGTAACAACATACCTGTAGTCACCGGCTACACATAGTATCAGATTTTGATCAACTTAGGGAAATTCTTTGACTTTTCGTATACAAATTGAACCGCTCGGTAATATATTATTTAGAACATAGAGTTATCTGATTGGTACGTTCTCGCGGAAACTAATTTTTTTGATTCAAGATTTAGAATGACAAGTTTTTTTGCAAACTTCCTAAGGTCGTCTTGAAAAAGTAGTTCTGTGTACTTATTATGCTGATTGCCTGTTTACTGTGTAACGGGTGTCTACCATGTATATTAAAAACGTAATTAAACAATGCACCTCTGAAATGACTAGGAAATGCAAGTTTTTGCTCACATAGGTATATACTTGCGCGGATTTCGAAAGTATGACCACCATAATGTTCAATATGATACTTAGGGCTTCTTTCACTACTTCCTGATATTGTTACAGATAGTAATCTTAGTGATAAACTAATCTATCAGATAAATATGTGTGATACACTATATAAAATATATAAGATATAGGCAATCAGATACCTGTGAAACCAAAAAAACAGGCTATCTGTCAGATAACCTGCAGATAGGGTATCTGGGACTTTATCAGCATGCGGTGGAAGAGGCCCTTATTAAACATAACTATCATTAAACACAAAATTTAATAGAAACTATTTAACACGACACGACAGTGATTTAATCTAATTTCATAGCAAGCAAACCAACTTTCATAAAAATATCGGTGAATAAGAACTTTATTACAAGGTATGACGGTGCAAACTATGAACGTAAACTAATACGAAACGCTACACGAAAATTCTCACGGAATATGCAAATGTTATTGACTATTACAAAATATCTACAACTGACCAATGAACAAAGTAATGCAAGGACAGTTTAAAATAAATGGATCTGAGTACCTACAAATTTCGAGTCGAAAATCTTGAAATCACAAATTAATGCTACCTACCTACTAAACACCTATGTAGAAAGTACATTATGTGAATAAAGTATGTATACATACTCGTAATACATTAAGAGTGTAAAATAATTTATATAAATGTCCCGAACGGCATCTTTTTACAGTAGCGATATTTCGCAGAGTTTAATAATAATTTACGACAGGTTTAGTAAGTATACGATAATTGCACCGGACTTTCGCCTTCCTATTACAATATTCGAGTAGTAATTAGACATTGCATATGACTTCATTTTATGTCTGTTCTAAAACGAAATCGTTAGGGAACAATGACGATGACGATGACTCAGCAATAGCATGTAATTGATTGATCGAATAGACCAATAGACCTCATAATCTCAGCCACTTTCATTTTTACATATAAGCGTTCACACACAACAACATACCAAAAATAAGTTCTTATTAAATATTTATAGCTGTCAAGACGACGTTTTGATGCCAATGCCTCTTTTGATGCGTAGTTCCTACTTTACATATTACCTTAATTAAATCATTACACTTAATTACATTTCAGGATTGCGTTTTTCAAAAACAAAAAAGTCCATGAGAGAACATGACACTGTACGTCATGCTTGCTTGTTGTTTCCAAAGAAATTGAAATAGCTATTTCAATAGCTAGTTTCCAACGACGGAACGGAGACGGTATTTAAGCGTTTGGGGTGAGAGGTTGTTTGTTTGTTTTAGATAGAAAATTTATTCGCGATGGTCGTAATTTTCTGAGGGCAAATATGAAATATAAAACAGAGTGCATTCCACACATATAAAAAATTCATAATTACCTACAATAACCATGACTCTCTGAGTCTTCCTGAAACTTTCAAGTTAACCCACGCAGGTGAAAATACTTATTGATATATATAGTTTCATTTGTTTTTATCCACCTCTCAGATGTAAGTAATAGGTGCCTATAATAATATCATCTGATAAAGTTATCTACGAAGTTATCCGTGCCCTCTGATAACGCACTATTGTCTAGGAGTCTGCCTGTCCATGGAGCTAGGATTTCTTTGGTGGGCGCCCGCGCCCCCTAGGATTCGAACCTTCCTGTCTAGGGACGCCCGCAGCTCAGGGTGCAACTGCAAGTACATAAATTAATCGTATTTACCCTCCTATATGCCTATAAAACACACAGAAAATACCAATGTTTAATGCGCCATTATGAGAGTACGTGGTAGGTACGTGGTTGGCACGAAACCAGAGCGAACCGGATCCAAATCGGAGGGAGCGTTTTGTGTAACTGGAGCACACCGTCTCGAATATCGCCCCTTATGTCGATTATAAAATTTTCTGTGCAGCGCCGCAATACCGCAGTTTCTCTTTTTTGTAAGTACACCTGTCTGCGATGGAGGGCAATCTTGGCTTATTTCGAAACGAAATCATGATTGACACTCATCGGGCAAATCATATTGTATAAATACTTTGCCGTATATTATATTGCTCATAATATCAGTTAGGTTAGACCCTTTCCCATCAATAATTCAAACTTACAGTAATTTGTAACTGAGTATAATTCAGTCCTTGTTCTACCAAAAAAAAAATTGGGTCTTGAAAAGTGTACGAAATATTTTGTTTATATAGCATTTATAGCAGCGAAAAGGGTCAGGTGTCGGCATAATATAGTTTCCAAGATAATAATTTAATGTATTTACTCGTATGTTTATCTAAAGTAGTTAGGGTGGTAAAGTATTTTTTGATCGAGCGAGCGAAGCGTCTAAGTTTCGAGATTGGCCAAAAATGCTAATGTCCGTCTGTCCTTCTGTCTTCCTGTCTGTAATTCTCTACAGGTCGCATTTTTCAACCGATTTTGACGAAAATTTGGCATGGGTATAAATTAATTAAACCGACAAAATGAGTAGAATAAAATTTTGAAAAACATTTTTTTTAGAGTACCTACCATACTCGCAAAGTGGGAGTGAACTTTTTTTTTCTTATGAATCCCATAGTGTGGGATATCGTTGGATAGGTCTTTCAAAAATATTGCTGGTGTGTGAATACCATTTTTTCGATTTAGGGATCCGTTGGCGAAATATTAAGCTTTAAAGCGGTAATTTTTGTTAGAGTCACGCCCCCCCCCCTCCCTGCCAGCTAAACGGTTGCTTCTGGAAATGTGAAAAAATTCACGGCAGTAGCATATATAACGTAGTTAAAAGGAAAACTATGACAGCTAAGTAGGTTCTATTAGTTTTTGAGTAATAGTCAATTAACTTAAGAAAGTCGAAAATTTTAATTATGTTCATATAACTGTATACGAAAAATGGGAAATAATTTTTTTTCGCGTCAATTCCATGGTGTGGGGTATCGTTGGATAGGTCTTTCAAAAATATCGCGGGTGTGTAAAAAACATTTTTCAATTCTGGGATTCGTTTGAGAAATATTAAGTGCTAATTTTTGTCACATTAGTTTTTATTCTGTCTCCAACTGCAAAATTGACTTCCGTTCGTTTCTTTTAGGTTTGGTTTATATGGGCTGGCGAGGTCTACTGTTCTCACGGAACTGCTAGTATTACAATATATATTATTCCTTGGTTTACAGTTTTATATGTACTACACGCAACTTCGTAATGCGTTAGTAATTAATTACTTCTAAAATTATTTGAGTAAAAATTTTGGTCCATAAAAACACCACTATTCTGTTTATAATTATAGAATTTTATACTTACACTTTTTAGAATTCTTAATTGGCTATGCAGCAGTCCTACACCTGCAGTTCGGGATTGTGTAAGTAGTTGGTTTAGTCTTAATACTTCTAAATTCCGGTCTGTATGGGAATTTCTCAAGGTAACGTCTAACAAGTTTACACAATTTAAATTACTAAATAGAGCAGGTGATTGTGTGTATTTTTAGTTTTACAAAAACATAACTCTCCCTTTTCCGCCGTCGGGTAGAAATACGATCAGCATTCTCTCATTGTGATACCACCAGTCTTGCATGAAGTTTAATCTTGAGGATCTGTAGGTATAATATTAGAAGTAAATAAAGTGTTATAAGTTTCGGCTTTACGTTATTCGTCCGATGATACACTATATTGTCGGGGCAAAGCGGTCATCATAGTATAAATTGTAAAGTTATAATTAAAACTCGTCTGACCGGAATTGGGACGTCCAATTAGGTGCAGAATAGCATTTGGGTATCGTGAATCATATTATTGGTGCGAATGAAATTTAAAATTCTAAAGGTGTTAAAAAGGGCAAAATGATACTGATTTAATATAATTTAAAAGACTTATGTGACGGCACAGCAATTAGTAGGTAAACAAACATGTATCAGCAAGTGCGTAAGTAACTATAGTAAAGCACGAGGATTACGAAACGAAAAGGCAAACTGTAAAACGCGTGGGAAACTGGAGCAAGTAAAGCCATACTTGATGTAAGTACTCGGCGATATTTAACATCAGGATTCGACGCACTCCAGCCACCTACTGCGCACAAATTCTGCGACATTAACGTCACGACTAGATTGTGCATCCTTGCGAAGGGGTCTCAGGTATACTGCGCCGTAAACTGCAATCAACCTCTATTGGCTTTGTGGTACCATCATGTTTGACTACCTACTGAATGGCATAGTTAATTAAAGTGTAAATTTACTACTGCAATACTCACATTGCGATACATTAAGATAAGCATGCCTTAATATACCGAAATTGCCTTCCACTTATCATAGTTTTCGCATGATAGACTTGTGTAAATTTCAAAATTAATTAACAAGTATTATAGGTAGTATCAAACAATGTCACACAAATTGCTATACATCAGTGCGGCGATGGTCAACAAGTCTGTCCTGGGTGGTCGTTAAGGCATGACTCCTGCGAAAGGAAAGGCCTTTGTCCAACAGTGGACTAACGACACTTGAAACAGCAGTCAACCTGAAGGTAACATGCAGCGATGAGTTTATTAAATTCATTTGTGCTAAAATATCTCTAGATAATTTATGTAATATTGTGTATATATGTATGTGTATAAAAAAAATTAATGCAATTAAGTTTTTTTTTATACCTATTACACTTCTTTTTCCATTTGCGTCTAGCTCCGCGTTAACTCCTTATCTTAAATAATAGGTGAAAAGATGTATAAACTGTAGTCTGTGTTAGGTGGGTATATGATGAATCTTTACTCTAACATCTTATTATAATAACCATAATCACCATACGTAAACAAGTAAGTAATTAATTACAATGTACTTACAATAATATTTTTTTGAGTGATTTATTGTTGGAACATAAAATTGCAACAGTTAGTATCACGAGAGATGAGGTTCACCGGTCATCTTCGCCCAAATGTCACAGGTGAGCGGGCGACGACGACGAAACGGTCTGGTATGCGCTAACGCTCCCATTTACGGCTAGCGGCTTCCATTTATTGATCGGCACAATAACCATTACTAGGTATTTAGAAAACAACTTTCGTTTATCTCACGATTACTATATGTTGACGTAATAATGCTGTTACTGTTAGATAAAGATTAAGGGTGTTTCCGACGAATTTCATATCTGAATGCTATCTAGTGGATTTAACATTCACCTACTCGTACAAAACAATATGCGTGCGGCTTGAACAGAGGATACTACCTTTTAGATCTGAGAAGATATTTGACGTAAAACAGTACTGGTAGCAAATAAATAGGTACTAAGTATCATATTAAGATTTGTGTCGGTTATTACCTAACATGGTTTCTATTTAATTATGATTATTAATTCTAAATTGAGCGTGCATGTTTAAATATATTATTACCTGGTCGATATCTTACTAAAAACTACATTTTTGTTTCTTTTTTAAATACAATAATTTTTGACAAGGTTCTTGTAAAGGTGGTTGTATAAAACACCCTTCATAGAATTGTCAAAACGCTCTACTGTAAAATTTACAAAATGACAGTTCTAACGCTGACTAACTTATTGGAGGTGCGAAATCAATCTCCAAATAGGTACATGGAGCATTAGGAAAGCCACAAACAATATTGTGTTTTTAATTGAGATTTTACACCACGCAGCTCTTTTTAATGTAAGTAAAGCGACCAACACATAAAATCAGATTATTCCGAGCTCTGTGGGGCACCTGCGCTGCTCTTCGCTGCTCCCATTTTAGTTTGGAGCATGAAAACGAGCAGCTTCTCATGTCGATGTAAGCCAAGTCTGTGTAAGACCGCCAATTAAAGCCGTCGCATTGTCGTAGCGCGCATATCGCTACTCTGATCGCAGGCTGCCTGAGGTGAGCCTGCGCCCGCGCAACTCGCCACCATGTCCGTCGTACCGCACGCTATCTCCAACATCAAGCCTTTAGCGTTAATTGTCCGTTTATTTTTGCAGTACATAAAATAGGTACCTACATTGCAATTTGTAGACCTCGTTCAATGGACTACGTAGATAACGCAAATAACTATTTAGGTTTCTCTTTGATGTTAAGTTAGGGGAAGTGAGGGGCGGGAAATTTAGATCACAGTAATAAAATTGCATATTTTATAAATATTAATGTCATCATCAGCCTGCACTATTATAATTGGGATTGGGATTTATTTTCTAAATGGTCCGTTAAATTCTCTTTCTCATATATTTTTTAAATGAGATAGAAAAATCCCCTTCGTTCCCAACTGACCATCTCAGTTGTCTACTTGGTTAGTCAGTTATAGGAATAAAAGATCTTAACCACCCAACTTGTCCGTCTGGTTGGTCAGTTAGGAATCCCAACCGACCACCTGAGTTAGCCTCTGTATTTGCAACTAAACTATTCAAATATCTCAAAAACTATTGATTTTCGACCATACATATTTGGGGTACAATTTGTTGCATTTTAGCTCCTCTCTTGCTCCTATATCCTTCCAGAATCATTCCAAATCACCTGTAAAATGTTTATGATGAAATGAAATAATAATGACTTGCAAGACATAGTTACATGTAAAGTAAAAAGACATGTATTTTGAATACAGTTACCTAATGCTAGTCATAATTCATAAAGTATCTATAATGAACCTTTTACGTACCCACGACCTTAACGTTATCAGGTTAATAGAGATGAGATAGGATGAAATGAATTTAAACTAGGGTTAATCGAAACGTCATAATATTATGATCATTTCGAAAGACACGAGTAGGTATACATTAAGTTGATATACCTATATACTATAGAGAAAACTTATTTCACAAGATCCCTTTCTGTCCTAGACGTTTGAATTTTACTTAATATTTGTGTACATCTCTACTAATTAGAGGACCGATATATTTTATATGACATACCTACTTACTCGTAAATAAGCATTACTAAAATTAATATAAATTAATGAATAATGAAAAATATCAAAGTTTCAACACTAAAACTAAGTGATATACCTACCTACATAAATGTGGAATGACCTTCCCTCTGACGTATTTCCACAGCGCTACGATATGGGGTCCTTCAAGAAGAGAGTCAAAAGAGCTCTTCAACCAAGGCCGGCAACGCACCAGCACCCCCCGGGTGTTGCAGGTGTCTATAGGCGGCGGTGACCTCTTAACATCAGGAGGCCCGCCTGCTTGTTGCCCCCGTAGCAATAAAAAAAAAAAAAAAAAAAAAACCTAACTTTGTAAGTAATTGTACTTAAGTACCTACGTACTTTTTACGATTTCACAACTAATGGACCATTTTAATTAAAATTCTATAATATGATTAAGAATCATCAGCATTGGCAAATAATTATATTCTAAATAAAATGGATTCTTAGAAAATTACTATACGCCGACCTTTATTGTCTAGTTCTACAACTATATGCAGTACTGTTTGAGGGTTCGTTGAAATCAGGCCCTGCGACATCGGGGCCCACACTTACGAAGCTGTTTAATACTGCAGCGCAGATAACTTCGCATATTCGTTAAAAATTAACGAATTTTCTCTAAATACAGCGTCATATCAACCCAATATGTCAAACAATTTTAAAGCCATAGCCTAGTTGCAAAACGATTTCGCATGTTAACTTAGTGTTTCACTCGAAGTAGGAGGCAATAGTTATTAGATTATACACAATTGAGTTCACTTTAAAATATCGTTATGATGCAACGACATTTAAAGTACTAATTGAATCATCAATTTTATGAGCTTTGGTCTAGCTAGAGGTGCTTGCAAGAGTAAATATTTATAAACCTACCTACTAATTTATACTCATCCGTTTTACTCCATTCTCTTACTAGGTATTAAGCGGCAAGCCGGTGATACGCAATATCTATTGTACTAAACATAGCCCATAATGTACTACAATTGATTTATCTACCTAAATAAAATTAAAATGTTTTAATTTTTAGAATTTATAAAGTTTTATCATTTAGTAAGTTATGGCCATTTCCAGTTATTGGTCTGTTACACAGGAGTTAATTTTCCTAATGCAGAATGTAATACTACTTGGGATGACAATGGAAAAACGCCCATGTCATCCCCAAATGGCTCTGGCTGGTATTAAAGGTGCCTATATGGCCAATGTGTGTTGTTATTGAGAGCTGTGTGTATACACAAGAGGTAAATCATATTTCGTCAAATATCAACTAGCAACATAACTGCAATGTATCAGCTAACAGGTGTAACACAACACTGTTTCGGTCCCGCGACTTTGCTCCAATTCCTCGTATGACAACCTTTCGTTTTAAATCAAACTTAGGGAGGGACAAGTGTTCTTGTCTCCGTTAAAACTAATATTTATTCATTCATTATAATAATATGCTTGAATGAAACAACGACAGTGTCAATTCCATAATAGTCACATAACATAGTACTTACTATCCGTAACACTGTAAAATTGATTTCTCTAATAAATAAGTTTAGATTTTAAAATAAGTCAGCAAAGTGTATCTACATCAAACACAATGTGCGGGCCGCGGGCTCCGTGAATATTTTTATTTTGTTTTTTGTGTTTTTCTGATCTATACTTACCTACCTAGATAAAGTGACACCATCTTAAAGGTCAAAATTATGGAAAATGATCGAAAAAATGATGGATATTTTAGAAAAATGGGTTGGAGTGGAATAATATCAACCGTGCAAACACATTAATGGTCTCAATTCTGCTTTCTTCACAATAAAACGGAATAGGCGGTCGGCCGGCATTTGCCTACATCGCTGAAAGTCTATATAGCGATATTGAAAAATATTGTTGTTTTCGGTGCTAACACCGAGAGCTGTAAACACACGACGCGGGCGCAACGTGATGCAGAATAGGCGTGACTCGTTTGCCCTGGTTTGTACGGGATCCAAAGCACGATCGAACCGCGCTTATTTATGTTATTAAACATTCACATGCAGCTGTAGTCCAGTTGTAACCCGTGCGTGTTACATAATATGCCAAATTTAAAATAATTAAATACCTAATTATTTTTATTAATGTTGACTGAATACATTGAAACAATGTGAATAAAGTTGTTCCTTTTCTTCTATTTCAGAAACCTCTCCACTGCGGACCTCACGGACATGGCAAATATCAGCAAGTGCAATGTTTCCGCTGCCAAGAGCCTGACAAACTGAGTTGTTGATAAGCAGTGGACAGGGTTGGGGTGAATAATGGGCAAAAGGAACGGACGGATCAAGTTTGCACACTCCATTGGTCCGCCTATCGAGTCGAGCTCGCCGGGCGCGTTCGAGTAGCGCCCCAGCCACGCAAAAGTACCGACCGCGCCCGCACGCCCGCACGCCGCACCCTGCACTATCAGTTACCGACGACGCTCTAGCGACTGCCAATACAGTACAAGTCATTCCGGGTTATAATATTCTCTCATTTACATTTAGATAATATACTTATTGTAGTACAAAGACAATCCGAACACAATACCTACGACGAATACTCACTTGATGTAGCAAAACTCTCAAAAGAACGAACCGAGTTGTCGTACTCGGTTAAGAATTTGAAACGGTAGTCATGACGGCGACTGCTCCAGAGCTGTCAAAATCAGATTTCTTTGATTTTGTGACGTCCAACGAGGTTACTGATGCCCAATATAAGCAGCAGATGCGATCCGTCAATGTGTTTATGGAATCACCAGATTCAAGGTCGAACCCTTTACTGTCAGAGGAACCCAAGGAACAAAATAATAACAGCGTGTTGAGCGTAGCGCCCGCACCTGCTGCCGCCGCCGCCGTGAACAGTATGGCCACCGCCACCACCTCCACAACGCTGCAAAGTTTTGACTCCATATGGAACGTGGATCGTGACCGAGACCGATTAGAAACCGCCATGTTAGAAGATCTCAACAAATATTATTGGACAGCACAAGATAATGAAATAAATGGTACGCATCCATGTGCCGATAGCGCTATTTCAAATAAACTAATCAGTAACAATACAGATGGACAAATATATACTCTTACTGTACTCAATCAAGACATAAATGAAACTAGTACGAATCGTTATTGGGGCAAGGAAGAAGATGTCTCAATGTCAAGTCCCACGGACATAGAGCAACAGTCCTCCTTAGATCTCGAGTCGATACTAGACATGAACGGGTTCCCAAATGATTTTAACCAAGATTCGCTCAGCTCTAATATACTGCCAAAAGTAGACAGCTTTAACTATGAGGAAGGTGAATCTGAAAGTCAAAGTACAGATCTTAACACAAGTAATTTAATAAAAGTGGAAACGTATAATTATGACGATAGTAAATTTCAGGGCAATGAAAAAAAAGATGACCCCCACAGTCCCCTTATCGGCGCTCCAAATATATTAGAAAGTCAAGTCGAATTTAATAACAATAACGACTGGAAATTAACAGATCAAAACACGGAATCTAATGAATCATTGCTTAGAAGTGCCTTACAGGGTAAAGCATTCATTCGATATAGTACGATACAAAAGAATGCTCTAACAAAACTTGATGCTACTACGGAATTGAAAAGGGTAATAATTAACAACAACAATAAAGCCGACGTTCCTTCGATGTATCAGGATAGCAAAGATTGCGATACAGACCTTTTGATGGCAATCGCACCTCCTAATGGTAGCGTAAATATTTCTATATTGTTAGAAGACCCCACTGCGACAGTTATCTCTAACGGTGACAATCCCACATCAACACAAAGCGTTGATGACATTCTACTATCGACACTAGATGCTAATTATCATCCAGAGGATTATGAAAAGTTAAAACGAATAGCGACTGAACTGGGTGAATCAGTGCAACCTTATTGCACCGTGGAGCCCATTGACCCTACTCGAAGTGTCTATAATATTCACCACGTCAATGGTGAGTTAGTGACAATGATTCCTGCCGAAGTACAGTTGCCCCAGCATTTACAAATAGTGACAGCCTCGCCCACTGTGACCAGCACGAAGGCAGTGAGTAAGAAATATAAAAGAATCCAAAACAAGAACTCACCACCAACGGCACAAGTGCACTCAGGCACGGCTATACAAGCTGCCACGTCAACGTCGAACGGCGTGAGGAAGGAGCGGTCGCTGCACTACTGTTCAATCTGCTCCAAGGGGTTCAAGGACAAGTACTCTGTGAATGTGCACGTGCGGACGCACACCGGGGAGAAGCCGTTTGCGTGCTCGCTGTGCGGAAAGAGCTTCCGCCAGAAGGCGCATCTCGCGAAGCACTACCAGACCCACATCGCACAGAAGACCGCCGCTGCCAACGGCGGCGCCGCCAAGCCCAATAAGCAGAGGTAACCGCGCCGACTGCCGCAGCAGCCGCAAACGTCATTCATAATAGGTACTTAATAGTCAATTGAACTTTGAAACGGTGATAACAAAGTGTATTTTTATGAACGAATACCCTAAAGGCTGAAAATATCACAGATGAATTTGGTAAGGTGCTAAACATAGTTATAGAAGCGTAATTTTTAAAAAGAGATATGAAAAAGGTCCTTGGCGGTTGCCGTGTTTGTTAATTTGTATGTAATTCCGTCCGTTACCGAATAATTTTAGCGCTAGCTGTAGCAGATACTTAAATATAGATATTTTATTACAAGGCTATAGGAAATTTCATTCCATGTTTAGTCAAACGTACATATTATAGCTAGATTCCCTATGGTATTTCTAGGAGTTTCTATAGAGCTCATATTTCGATTTAAGTTTAGGTATACCTATAATTTTCGAAGGTATCTAACAGTTGCACCCTCGCAAAACCAGTGTAAAACTCACAAACCTATTTGTAGATGTCAATATTGTTATTGTTTATTTCAATAAGGGATAAACTTTTATTAATCAAAAGTAGTCTAAATTCGTTACCTTTAACGGCTTATAGCTTAAATTGAAAATGAAATTGCTGTTCTCCTAAACAAGTTATTTATACAACTATATGCTCCACGTGCTCAGGTAGAAGAAAAGTTACAATCTTGAGGGCTCTGGCATTGCGACAAACCACGTGACAAAACTCTGAACTCTTCGGGTACGGAACCCCAAATAAACTATTTTTAAAGTCGTAAGCAAGTACCGAACCAAGTTATCAGATAAATAGCCAACAATGATGAGCAGCATTGGGATTACTGCTCGCCGCCACCGCCTCGTCGCGCCGCCGCCGTAATTTCTCCCGCTGCGCGACCGACTAAACTTTCTAAAAATTAAAAAAAAAACAGAGCAAAAGAACAAGCATTCAGTACCTGCCATCTTTCACCGCCCGGCTATCGTATCTCTACATTGCCTTCCTCTCAGCTTGGACCGCGTGTTATTTTATTCTTCGTATTACCATCTCATGAATTGTGGCACTATCGTTTTCCACAACAGTATTCAATTACTTGCTAGACGTAGCTTAGAGAATGTCCATAGCCGTGTTGTCTTATTTTACCGTTTTTTGTCTATAGAGAGAAACATAATCATGTTATTAATAATTTTCTCTATAGAAATCTAATAGCCTATTCGAAAACATGGGACAATTATTTGGCCATCTATAGGTATCGGACAACATAGTGAACGGTTTCTCATTTCCAATAATATATCTTTCGCTTTATACTGGGAAAGGCCTGATTGCTCCCAGATTGCTATAAATTTGATACACAAGTGGTGTTTCAATCGCAGTCTTTAAAATTGTGCTCCCTTTCTCGTCTAACAAATTGGCCTTTCTTTGTTCATTATATGTAGGTAATACATAGCCTCGCCTTCATCTTATGGCTATTTAGATGTTGCGGCTGGTGCAATATGCAATCATCTGATCTGAGTTTGTAAATCCTATCTGGATGAAACTAATCTGCTTCCTATTGATAATTATATTTATATCCTATTACAACGAAGCGTGACCTGACTTATCTATCACCGGCCGACAAACTGACTGGGCGGTAAATAGTAAATCCAACCCAAAATTTACATGTTTCACTTTCATTTTACATTGTCTTTCAAAAATCTGCATTTATCATTTATCTGCAGGCCCAAAGATCAACTGGTAGAGAATGCCATTGGCATTAAGTTCGCCTTTTGTACAATTTAGTACAATAAAGTTTTAAATAAATAAATAAATCGGTTTCAGGCAGATTGTTTTAGGTGTTTGAAAGACAATACGTATTCTCTTGATCATTTACGATCCTACGATTTAATATCTAGGATGAGCTTTCACTGAATATGAAAATTTTAAACTATCCGTGACCACAATCAACTTGTGATATTTTCTGTTCATTAATAGATTACTCAGCAAATTTCTGTGTGGAGAAAAATAAAAGTTTAGTTACTTTGACCTCCACAGACGGAATCGTTGGTCTCATAAAATATTTAGTAAATAACCACTATTCAATTAAATGACACAGCATTTTACATAATGCGCATAAGTAAATGTGTAAACGGACCGGAAGGTGCGCGGTAACACGTAATCCAATATTTTTAAATATTTCAAGATTTAGTATTTGTTGTAATCTATAATTGCTGTGGTGGATCAAATCTTATGTAGTTAAGTGTAGGTATTTTATAGTCATCGTAAAAATCCGCGCCGGCAGATAGAGCACGACTGCAGCCCGTCGGAAATTGTAATATCAATTTTAAACATCGTTTGACTACCAACCAAGTAATAGAACCTATTTGATAAAGGTCAAGTGGTCCGATTTTCGGCCTCCGCACGTCAGATCTAGGCGTCTCGCGCTTGCGAGTGTGCCTTACAATTTATTTATCCGACCTAATAGACATTGATTTTTTTACAGGTTCAACCAAATCGGTTACAATACTTGGACTTGCTAAGCTGCGTTATTAAGTTTGCCTGTAATGGGCATAAATCAAATACTGCTGCTAAATCAATTCAAATTTTGCATACTTCCATCACATCCCGGGAAAGAATCCATAAATTGTTCGACGAATACAACAAGGAAAAATATCATATAATAGACCAAATTACCACTTGATTTTATAGCATTCCCTCAGCATTAAGGCCACAAGCTTAGCAGCGACACGTGTATATCAGCATTATAGCACGATGCTTTAGATCTACAATGCCATTGCATTGCAACTTGCTTGACTTACCTACCTTGTACGAATATTCGTTCCTAATTTTATTTCATTAGCTACAGCATAGCTAATTAATAATCTATTGACGTTCGTTTTAATTATCTTTCAACCTAAACGAATTTAAGAAACGAAACTATATGACTTGTAAGTCATTATTTTTGGTTTTTGTGATCCATACCTATACGTGTAATATTAAAAATTTTTCGAGTTCTTTTGCATTCCCTGATATCCTTTCTCGCCGAACAGTTACGTACAGTTTTATTGCACAATTTTAATATTACTTCTTGTTCATCTTGCCAATAAGAGTTTAAAGTAGGTAGGTATTAGTAATGTAACCCACGCTACCTTTTAATGCTGATGACTGAGCTCGAATACTTGTAGTCCGTCACATAAATTTTATAAGTTTAATTCTATAAACATTTTAAAGTCCAGTGAGTCACCCGTCAATCTATAGATGCATATCAGCACCATGCGCAGCGGTAATGTGAGAATAACTATTTGCAATTGGTTTTTGTATAACCCGAGGTGTATAGCCCCACCGTGCAATGAGCTCTACTCAATAGGTCCATTATTTTGGTAAGACTCGGAGTCATAGAATCAAAATCAAGTTTGCGAAATCCCTGTTGTACTCTGTAATGAAAAACAACTTTGTTTTCACTTTAAAATAGTTTCGAAACTTTCTAAAGGTAGGTATATCAAGTTCAAATTTAGTTCAGCTTTAGAAGCGGCTCGGTAAGGTCTTCCTTTCAATATACAAGATTTCTTCCTATAAATGTTAGTGAATAACGAACGGCTTTGACATCACATTTGCTTGCCAAGCAGAATACAAAATCACCTATGCGCAGAGTTTATATTTTATATTAAAATCTAGAGGAATCTCTTTTAAAGCAACCTAATACTCATTATTTGTAAATATGTTTTAACAAAAGGTTGAGAATAAAAACAAAAACGCGACAAATTTATACTCTACAACTTGTATCTCATTAGATGGTATTTTCAAATGTTAGCGAATTTATAGTTAGTTGTAAGTTAATATACTATTGAGAGATTTACCAATTTGTTTTAAGAAACTATGGCTACCTTCAAAAGTATGCACATGCATAAATGGTTGATAATATATTCTTGTAATATATTAATTGATGTTGGTTTTTGAGTACTTATATCGAAAAGAAGGATTATATTAATATTAATATTTGATCGATTTTTATTGCATTTGTTCCTGAGTTGATTTTAGATTTTATTGATAATTATGACTTGTTTTTAAGATTTCTATGAATAGTTCTTGCATGAGTAATTTAATGTTTATGTAATTAATATCAATGTAGCTTTAAGGGCGGCGTGGATGATAAATGATAGTTACGTTGATTATTATAGAATGCGATGGCGAAACAGCTAAGCGGACACATTGTAAATATGCAGTTATTTATTCATAATCGCGCTATCTATAATTAACCTAAGCATTTCTATTCAGATTGAAATAAACATTTTTCAATAGATAGGTACTTATTAAAGTACCGACGAATGTATTATTTTACGATGCAAGATGCTTCAGCTGAATAGAGGTGCTCAAATGGAGTCAAATTCATCCACTTCATCCTTAAACGGAATCCGTCCTGTACAATACTTTAATTATTTATTTGTAGAGTTATTAATAAGATGACAAAAGAAAACAAAAACAATTGTATTTTGATTAACCGGAGCTGTGATTTTTGCTTATGTACCTATAACTTTGAATCAGTGTCGCTCATTATCCGAAATCTGTATGAGAGCAATTAATACGAGTAAATTTTGTACACGCATGACACTGTTCCTGATCACTGAGGTCTTCCAAACACACGGTGCATATGATCTGCAGGTGACGCTTTTGCACCGCTCTCTATAAAACAGACTAACTAGCCACACATAATAGGAAACTTTTTTTTTTATCTGTTCTTGAGTCGGGTATTTTCAGTATTAAATTTAGAGATGATTTATTGAGATTCTTAAGAAATATAGGAAGAAAATCACTAACCTAACTACTATACTTATCTTAAAAACCCAAAAATATGAATTTTAAGGTAATTTTGCATTAAATGCCTAAACAACACTATTATTATATTTTCCAGATTTATCAAAAATCTAGAGGTAGGTATCTAAAGAAATAATTGTTGGGGCTCAGGCCTACCTTCTCAACGCAGGCGTCTTTATAAAATAAAAATGAATCAAATTTCTGGCCTCACTTTTAAAAGGCCTTACTTGGTCTCGAAAAAATCTTTAAAAAGTGAATTAATTTTCTATATCTACTAATTTTGTTGGTTGAGTGAATTGGCTACCTCTAAGTAGGTATGTGTACTTTTCTATTTTGTGACAAAAAGGTTTTTACCTATCAATAAAATGAAGGAAATGGTCAATTTTAGTCTAATTTTAAATAACGAAACCAATTTCCTCAAAAATAGTTCAAAGTTTCCGTATGTGTAGTAATAATATATAATATATATTATTGCAGCCGAATATTTGGTAGGTATTCACATGTCTGTTCTGTTTAAAAGTGCTACAAAAGCGTTTCTTGAAGACGAAGCCTTATTTATCTGCTAGTAATCTGGTCACTGTGTAACATCAGTATCACACGTAAGAACTGTAATAATAATGAATTATGTACTTACACACGTAGCTACCATATTTTTTACATGATTTACAGTTTTGTATTGAATTTCTTATATTTTTTACTTTCCTACGTTAGTTTTGCTAATAAAATGTTTTTGTAATAAATATTATCTAGTTTTACTGATTTTTATGTTTAAGTGGGTAATTTTTCTTTGAAGAAGATCCGATACACAATACACACACACAACCATCATGTTAGAAATAGTACATTATGATATAAGTGCGGTAAGTTGAAAATTACAGCCAAGGCGATATTGCTAGCCCGAGCCGTAGGCGAGGGCCATAAGAAAGCAGAGGCTGTAATTTTCAAAGCGCACGTATGTCATACGACGTTTTATAACATATTTGCGAGGAAATAAATAAAACTCGGAAAACTAATAAATGTTTAATTACTTGTTAAAGCAGTTATAATCACTGCTTGACGACATTTTCAAATAAAAACAATACAGCGAAAAGAAAAAGCGCATGAAATACACTGATTGCAGGCTTGTATAGGTAGCACTTTTTTCAAATAATGCGCGGAAATTGTTTAATAAAAAATTATATATACAGGGTGTTTTTTTATATTATATTCAGATAGATCTCGTCAAGCCCTTTCATTTGAGTACCATGAACAAGGGTCTAGCACCAGCCGTTCCGGAGATATGGCCAAAAGAGTGTTTTTTTCTTCATTTGGCCATATCTCCGGAACGGCTACTGCTAGACCCCTCGTGTTTGTACTCAAATGAAAGGTCTCGACGAGATCTAGTTGGATATAATATAAAATAAAAACACCCTGTATATACAATTTTATATGAGTATACAGGGTGTTTTTTTATATTATATTCAGATAGATCTCTTCGAGCCCTTTCATTTGAGTACATGAACATGGTTCTAGCACTAGCCGTTCCGGAGATATAGCCAAAAGTATTTTGATTTGCCCAAAGTATTGTGACAACCGTAAGTCATGATCGTTCAGTTCAGACGGTTCACAATTTTAATAAAATTTGATATTTTTTGAATTTCCGCGCATTATTTGAGAAAAGCACTATACAAGCCTTGGCTTCAACCAGGCATTGATGGACTCACGCTCATCCATCAATGCCTCTGTTGCGGGCCGCGGCAGTAATGTACTATTGCTAATCGTTCGTTTTTAGACGGAGCATCTTGATAAACTGTGCGTTTTACTTTACATTACCGCACACGTGCGTTTTACTTTACATTACCGCACAAGTGCGTAATGAGATACAAAACGATATTGAAATTGGTAAAATAAGTGACCCTTTACGAGCAAATATGTTATAAAACATATTATGGACTTGTTTGTGTGTGATAAGTACTTATAAACCACCCGGAAGAAATTATCTGAATGATTATGAAAACTGCATCAAAATCCGTTGCATAGTTTAAAACGAGGCATAGGTATGCTTAATATGTACCTATAGAGTGGGTAGATAATAATGTAGGTCATTATTTTATATGAGAACAATGTGATCACATGTTTGAAGACATTCCTTTATAAAAAGTTTCAAGTAAATTTCGAAAAAACAATTTCATCGATGTTTAAACATCTGTTTAGAATTTTGAGTTTATCATAGTGTCAAAACCAAAAAGGGATGATAGTCGACTATTAATTTACATGCATCCGTTCCTTCATTTTTGCAACAAACCGTTGAAAATCCTACGAACTCTGACCTGGACCGAACTATCAACAACTAGCAGAATGAATCGTTAATTAACTGAAGAAGAAATGTATAAGTTACATACAATTAGACCTATCCCATTGTAATAAAAAGTAAGACACTAACAAAGGCCAAGTATAAATTTATACAGCACGGTTCCGTCCATGGGGGCATTGTTTCTGGTCCGTCAGTTCCGGCGGCGCACGCGCACCTACAACTAAGGCGGTAATTAGCTCTATTGTGGATACAGCGAGCGATCCTATCGATACTACTCACACACTTCCGACGAATTTTCTTGTATACGAGTACGTCGTTTTCACATAATGTATTTTTTTTTAATAAACAAGTGTAGGTACCTAGTTTATCGCAGTACCTATGTATAGTATGTTTGAAATAATTTATTTATTATTTAAATAGGTGGTACCTACCTACCTAAGTCACATTGATTTAGACTCGGGGGTTTATGTCAAATGCACGTTGTGAAGTAAACTATTCTCAAACTGCAAATTAGTCTATTATCTCCTCTGCTATGATTATATTATAATACTACCTAATAGAATATTATCGTAGGATACTATGTCCTATGAAGTATGAACCTATACGAAAAACCTTATACCTTGTTACCAAAACATGTATCCATTTAAGTAATTAATAAAATTGGGAGGGTGGGCTGTCGCTGTACCTATTGACATACGAGTAATATATCCTTCGCTGATAAAGGATCTATACTTTTGATTTCAGAAGATTGCACAAACAAGTGGGTTTATGAATGCCCTTGTGCCGACCCGTGAATCTAACAAATTACGGACAAAAGTTATTAATTATGAATTTAGTTAAATTCCATGCGAGCAGATTGTATTTAAAAGTAAAAACATTTATCTATTTATACTCGACGCGATGGACATGTCTGAGAAATAAATCATTTACTTACTCGTATGTTAAACCTCGCGCGATAAGTAGACGCTTAATGTAAACAGACATATTCACGGAATGAAGCGCCTGAACTTTCTCCTTATGATGGGCCGTCAATCATCTTAAAGGTGTAGAGAAGATTTTCCCGATATCACCACACACAAGATACTTACTACCTAATTTAAAACTTATGTAAGTACTTTAAACTTTATGTACAAACTTACCTACCTAGGTACTTATTAATTTAAACAAACTATTTATTTTTAAGTTGAGTTAAAATGCATCCTCAAATAATTAAAAGTACTTAATTAACTTTTTATTATTCATTTTTATTCAAATAGGTTAAAAATAAACTAAATAAAATTAAATAAAATAAACTTATTACAAAAATTAAACCACTTGGTTCACACAACTACACTGCAGTAAATTATAAGTTTTAGAGTGACATGCTTTGCTGACAAGCTTTTATGGCACATATATTTTCAATTTAGTGTTGCTTACAATAAGGAGAAATGAATAAATAGGTACTTACAGACGAATGAAGCCATATAGCCAGGCTCCATAACATACTGGAAATAGTTATGTATGTATGTGTGAAAACTAGGCATTCTGCATTCTTCAATTGAACAGAGAGAGTCAAGCAAAGTCACATTACAAACAACGTATCCACAGGCTTTATTGCACATAATTCCATCGTATAACATAATGATAATAATAACTATTACACATTATGTTGATCTTCCTATAAAGTATCAAGCGATTTTAAAACTATAGAAATTCTAAGTAAGATCACAAGAAGTTTTTTTTAATAATTTTAAATTATCTTGCATTTGATATCCCAATTCTTGAGGAAGGTCTATTTAACTTTACGCTCTATTAGATGACAAATCAGAAATAACTTGTAAAACGCGGGCGAGGCCGCGGGAAACAGTCGTTCGATAATTATCATACAACTGTTTCATAAGGGAGGGTATTTCACCATGAGCGCTAAAAAACCAAATTGTGAAACAGTGCATAATCCTACCTTTCTAGTGTACATATTATAAACGCAAGTTTGTAAGGATGTTTGGATATTTGTGAGTTTGGATGTATGTATGTACATACTCTTTCACGCTAAAACTACGGAACAGATCTTGATGAAACTTTAAAGTATTATATGTCAGTATACCACTAAGTAGGCTATAAATAGCTCGAGAAAAACTTTTCTGTGCGGGCGAAGCCGTGGAAAATAGCTAATAAATAAAATATAATAAAATAAAATAATAGGGGTAAATTATTGAAACTTCTTTGTGTTATCTTAAATTTTATTCACATTCCTTAAAAACAAATAGACAAGCTTTGGTCCACAGACCGACGCAGACGTATCGTTGTCACTTAAATATTTTATACTGATTAAAAACAAGTTAACATTGAGTTTAATTTAATTGTAATAATATAAAAACTATACCTAAGTACTTAATAAGTTTTAAACAATATCCTTAACAAGTAACGATGATGGGTTTAGCGTGCCTAAAGAATACTAATCGGGGTGATCCCGAAGTCTATACAAATAAATTCCACTTATTTTATTCAACTGAGCTAACAATTGGTAATAGTGTACCTACAGAAGCCATAGCTCAGAACACTTTTACAGCCAGCCCTGCTTTAATTACCGAACACAATTACCATTTATTCTCATACGTAGATAGGTAATTGTGAATAACAACTCAAAAACTTATAAAATATATTTTGGTGTTAGGAATTCGATCAAATGAAATCTGAAGTTGACAAACTATACATAGATAAGTACCTATGCAATATAATAATATTATGTAGGTCATACATTTCTTGACAATTAAAGTAAAATGTTGAAATAAACAATCCTATTAATTAAAATCAAAATTGAAGTTATGATAGTATCCTTTTAAAATGACAACTTAAATTTTCAACATCCCCGTCCCTGGCGATTGAGTGAGAGGGTGTTACTTCTTGGGGTCCCTGTAGACGCCCATAAAGAGCACCGAGTGCGTGGGCCGCTCGTACAGGACGTACACGAAGGGGAAGTCGGCCCTGAATACGGTGGGCTCCGCGGGCCGCGACGACCGGAACCCGAAGATGGCGGTCGCCGCAGCGGCAACAGTACCTGAGAACGACAGTAGGTATCACTAGGTAGTACGTACACTACACCTCCCGTGGTATGTACGCTCGACAGCAGGACAGTGTAAACAAAACCAGTGTAACTGGTCTCTAATTTAATACTTTATTGTACACACAGAAATAAAATAAAACAAATCCAATTGTGGCAAGGTTCTTCATTCTTTTCAACCATACACTTCATCTATACAGTCCACTATAAATTAAATTTAAACCACCGCATATAATAATTGTTCGCAACAATTTTATTGTCTCGCATAGTATTCATTATCATTTCAGCGTTTTATCGTCCACTGCTGGACATAGACCTTCCGCAAAATTACTTTTTTCCCAAAACTCCACGAGACACCTACCTTCCTCGTCAACTTGTATCTTGGCCTTGTGTACCGCATCGTCAAAAAGGATCCCTCTCTGTTCGGTCAGCGTGCTGAAATCTGCAGTCGCGTTAAACAGGTCTCCCACTCCCAAAGTTTCCAATACCTGAAAGGATAGAGTTTGTTTGCATTGGATTAAACGAACACAGAATATATAGATAGATAGGGGATCGACTTGCCTCACGCATATCTATGAGGTCGGCGGTTCAAAGAAATAAGTTTTTTGGAACTTGGATTATTAAGATACCACACACGTAAGTTACTACTAGGACAACGTGGTATACCTCTAGGTATGTCATCTTAAGACCCTAATTGCAAGTTTGCCATCGCTGCCCAAAACTGAGGCCTAATTACAAACTACCCACACAGACAAGTACCTACCAACTAGTTGGACGTATTTCTGATACTGCCTTCCCAGGTAGGAAGGTAACGTTACTGACGAAACAGGGACAAAGCCACTTACGTAGTTCTTACGTAACAGACGTCACTACCCAACAATGTACGTTATAAAGACGTCTTTAATTTACGAATAAACACGTCCTACCCGGGCCGTTATTTACGTTATCCTTTTGACGTGACTGATGTCTCTGACGAATAAAGTACGTTGGATAGACGTCTTCACTTTGACAAATAGCAGACGTCTTTAAAATTACTATAAAAAGACGTCGTAATGACGTTATCAATATTGCCTTTAACTGACGTCATGCAAATGTCTTTAAATACGTCTTAGAGACGTCTTCAATTTTACCCTTTGCAGACGTCTTAAAATTTACTTTAAAAAGACGTCTTAGTGACGATATTTTTTTCCTTATTACTGACATCATGCAACTGTTTTTAAATGTACGTCTTACAGACGTCTCTGATTTGACGAATAGCAGACGTCTTAAAAATAACTTTAAAAGGATGTCTTAATGACGTTTTAAATTTCCCAATAACTGACGTCATGCAACTGTTGTTAAATGTACGTCTTAGAGACGTCATCAATTCGACGAATATCAGACGTCTTAAAAATTACTTTAAAAGTACGACTTAATGACGTTTTCAATTTTCCCTACAACTGACGTCATGCAACTGCTTTTAAATGTTCGTCTTAGAGACGTCTTTAAGTTACGAGTAGCAGACGTATTTAATGGGACGCAAAAGTTACGTTATTATCGTTTATCCTTTTTTTAAGTACGTTCGATGGACGTCTTCAATGTGACGAATAACAAATGTCTCAAAAATTACTTAAATAGACGTTTTAATAACGTTTTCAATTTTTCTTCTAACTGACGTCATGCAACTGTTTTTAAATATACGTTTTAGAAACGTCTTCAATTGAACGTCTGCCCCAGGGTTCGATGAATCTCCACACCAAACTTCATAAAAAATCGTTCAGCGGTTTAGGCGTGAAAAGGTAACATACGGTGGGTTGGGCGGGACGGTCGTTGGGAAAAGCCTATATCCAGCAGTGTACGTCTAAGTGAAGATGACGATGAAACTGCATCTGACGTATTATCAATCCAGGACATATTGTAAATTCGACCTGTAAATTTATGTTTCCCATAACAAAATTTAACATACCTTTTCACCCCTTTAGGGATGGAATTTAAATAATTCAAGTAAACCAGATTTGAAGTCACACCACATGCTTTCAAACACAAGAAACCCTGTCAAAATTGGACCAGTAGTTTCGTCAAAAATGCTCGTGTTTTCGCTTCAAGTTTATTAGTTTTAATGCTTGTCAATAGATGGCGCTGGGTGTATTTTCCATCGCGCTATCGTTTGGGTCAGCGCAATATTATATAAGCTAAGTACTCGAAAAATGTTTATATCCTTTCTAGTGGTTTACAGTTTATTAATTGGTATAGAAGATATAGATTGAACATATTATAAGTAAGTACCACAACTTTTAAGAATGAGGTTTCTAGTTCATCCTCCTGACGTCAAAAGTAGATGTCAAATACATCCACTGGACGTCATAAATTAGTCACTTTAACGTCTCGCAGACGCCAAAAATACGTCGCAAATTAGTATTTGAAAGGTCTTTCAAACGTCGTAAACTCGTTTCAAATTCGTCCTTCTGACGTTAAAAGTAGGCCTCTAATACGTTTGCTGGCCGTCACAAATCAGTGTCAAAGACATCAAAAATAGGTCATCTTTTAGTTTCAAACACGTCGCTATAACGTTACAAAGTGGCCGAGCAATGTCGCACTTCGGTCTCAAATCCGTCTTCTAAGACGTCATAGTTCAGTCAGTCTTTATGACGTCTTCTTATGACGTCTTATTCCACGACATTTTCACGTCATTTTAAGAACCGTCAGACGTCACCAATAGACGTAACAGACGTCGCGACAGACTTTAAATTGACGTTAAAATGACGTAAAATTCCTACCTGAGTTGTTGCATTAAAAATAATGTGATAGAGTTACATGTCTAAGCGGGAGGCTCCTCTCGACCGTGAACTTGGGTATCTCGACGACCACGTCGCGGCCCATGTAGCCTTCCTCCACCACGGCCGCCAGCCGCTCCGGCGTCAGGTTCGCTATTATGTTGCTCACTCCTGAAACCAACGTCAACTATATCTGTAGTGATCAACAATGAAGCTAAGTAAAGTTAAAGGTGCTAGAATACTGCAGCCGGCACATATTGAATTTTATCGACACCTATTTACTTATTATGAAACTATACAGCTAGGTAGGTAGGTATTTTTCAAAGCTATGGCCACGTGTTTGTAATAAATAGCCCAAAAGATTTACATAAGCGAATAAAAATGAGCAAAGAATAAGAATTAGGTACATTCATATTAAAAAGTATTCCGATTTTATTCCGTACTTCTGCTTACGTATTGACTCAAACATAATAACTTATTATTATTAGGTACCTAATGGATATTAAATGTCATGTGCGGTAGCGTGTTTAGATGTTTGAAGAAAAAAAATCGGATCAATAAATTCAAGATAATTCGAGTACAAACGTAACACTATTTGAAAAAAAGATATAGACAAATGCAAACCTTCTTTCATCGAGTAGGGAGGCAGCAATATATACATGCTGATGTCATTGCCCTTGTATGGGAGCTCCAAAATTTGGGCGCCCAGCTCGTCACTTACCACTGTAAAATAGTAAATTATTATTTATAAGAACAGAAATATACACAGATACACTTGTCTTATCCTGAACGACGGTTCTCTCCTGTACTATCGGAACTAGACAACGACAGGACAATTCACAAAATACAGGCTAAGCGCAATGAAGTTCACCAATCGGGTTCACAAATGGGGCTAGCGTGGTATAGCCCGTAGGGGGTAGGCCTGTGCCCCAGCAGGGGGACATATTAATAAACTGTTGACTTAATTAGATGGCATAGAATACCAAGAGTCACACAAGCACAACCTCTAGCTGCTGCGCACCGCGGCCTCCCAACGTCTTCTACACGAGACAAGTGTTAGGTCTCGTCGTTCAGTTAGGTTACCTAGTTTTTCTAAGTTAAGTGTTAATTAATTGTTTGTGAGTTTGTGTTATGTCAGTGAATAAATGTACTTTAATCTATCTATTAAGGTCAGTGCAATGTTCTTCACAATAACATTTTTCGCACATTATTAGTTTTTCCGCACATTTCTATTTTAACACAATCACAGTTTATTAGAGTTGTTGTTGGATTCCTTCGCCCTTCTTTACGATTGAGTAGCAAGACAGTTTTTTCATTTTTAAGAACTGGTTGCGAAGCTGGTTGAGAAGTTGCGGGTAGAAATAGGATTGTGCAGAACAGGGAATAAGAGAAAATGCCATGGTGCAGAACATGGCACAGACCTCTAATAATATAATTGTGTAAACTTACTGAAATGGAATGTCCCCTTTTGCTTCATGAAAGGCACCATCGTCTGACGTGTTTCAGATACAAAGAAGGCTTCCTTTTTGGTTCGCTCGGCAGAGAATTTCGAGGCCCACACTCCCTTGAAGTAAGCGGCATTGGCGAGAACCAGCTTGGTGGATGGAGTCACGGCGTCAGCGGGCAGCAGGTCCTTGATGTGCTCCTTGGTGGTGCGGGACACCCAGTTGTTGATGTACTCGCGAGCATCCTCCGGACTCTTTTTGAAGTTCTAAAAACAGTTTTAATATATCAAAAAATTTGAATTACATCAAAAGAATTAGCTCAGACAAGTACAACTCGCGCGCCGAGTGCTTCGGATTTCTACCTATATAAAATACACCAACAAGATTTGCGGCGGGCTCTTTCTTAGATTTTGGAACATGCAATCTTTGTGCAGCTATGGTCAGTCTAATTTAACGTTACATAAACTCATTAGTCTGGTATCGAATAGGTATACCTACGTAGGTACTTACCTACCTACTTAACAATTTTTCCCTTAGTCTTCGTACATTACGGGGACATTGAAAATTCAAAAGAATTATTACTTTTACGCATTTTAAATTAAATAAGTTATCACCATGGAAAAAGTTTTTCGAAATCCGTCACTGGACACACCTAGTATGACCGTCTCATCGCGCAATTTTCTCACTCATAAAAGTCGATTAACTTTTTAAAATTACCGGAAACAATGAGTTCTACTATTATATGTATTAGTTAATCAAAAACGCCTTTTTTCGCAATATCACAATACTTACTTCGTTCACTGCTCCATATAGTCATAGTCGGAAAAAAATAATTTCAAATGTCCCTTACCAAAGGCTCCACTTCCTCCCCGAACAGATGGAGCATGCACTGGCGGACCTGCAGCTCCTCGTCGACGAACAGCTTGTTGGCGCTGGTGAACTCGTAGCTGGCGCTGTTGTTGCTGACCGACCGCGACCGCTTGTCCACGCGGTACGCACTCATCAGGTTGATTTTATCCTGGAATGAGAATGGGAAAAATTAAAAAGTTTATTCATTTTTATCATAAAATAAGTACATTATAAAGAACTCAAACAAAAAGAAAAAGTACGTAGGTACCGCTTGGGACCACTCTTGGAACAGGGCTCTATTTAAATTAGAAAAAAATGTCGCCACTTTTATATTTATTCAGTCATTGAAACTATAATTGAAACAGGAAACTATGAGATGAGTGAGACGAAATAAACATCTATTAATAGTGTAACTAACTGGCAAGTCTTAATAAGTACCACAGGTTAGTGCTACTTAATTTATAGTACCCTAAGTACAGTTAGATACTGTACTCTTAAGGTATTGGATATGAATGAGGGTAAAATTATATAATATATTTTGTAATCTTACCAGACTATCAGCTATCTGAAGTGATTTTTTCAATGACTCTTCTGTTTGGGCACCAGCAGAGAAGTACGCGAGAAGCAACGAGTGGTATACAGAGAATGGTGAAAAGAAGATGTTGTCGTCAGGAACAGCCTTGTTGATGGCCTCAAATAGTTTGAGAGTAAATTCCAACTGGCCGCGGTACAAGGACGTCCTGCCCTCCGGGTCCAGCTTTTTGGATGAATCATCTTTGTAGAAACACTGGCTGTGTACAGCAGACACAAACAAGAACGCCGTTATACTCAATTTCAGCATCATAATTCTGAAACAATACATAAAACATAATTGAATAATAAATAAACTTCATGTGTTCTGAAGATAACACTGTTGCATAAAAACTCAGACAATTTTGTTACGCCAGAAGAATTTAGCTCTTATACCTAGGGCACCAGTAGACGGAACAGGTTTCTGTCTTCTGTGCCTAGGTATTTAGTTATTAAATCGCTCTTAGTTTTGAAGAAATGACTATACTAAAGCTTTTTTTTGGGCGTCAGGCACGCACTACACAATGTTGAACAGTAGCTTGCCTGTAATTTTGTATTTTCAACTACCTATCGAACGAAGCACGCAAACCATCGGTGTGGTTGAAATGAAGCGCCACAATGACACATACAAAGAAAGACGGAATCATCTCCGACTTGGCATTAATTTCACCGGCGCCGGCGCTTTCTCTGTACAGTAGAGGGGAGCGGGCGGGCGGGCGGGGCGGTGGAGCAGCGGCTGCGGGCTGCGGGCTGCGGGCTGCGGGTCACGCTCGTCACATCGTGACCGCTCCATCACTGTCTGGTGATGGTGGGATCATGATGTGCCCCTGCTCTAAATAATAGCAACAACTTACTGCTTTTGGTTGTTCTCATGACATTGTATTGCTGCCGTTTGTTTTTGTTATTTATTTAAACACAACTACTTAATGCAAAGATTTGACGTACCTACCTAGTGAATTTATTGCACGTAAGTGAGATGTTGAATGCGTACATTAGTTATAATAGGTTGGTACCCATATGTTAGTTTAATCACTAGATTAGTTAAACCAACCGATCATGATAGTGACCATTTTTGAGGTCTGTAGTGAGTTAATGTAATTGGATATTTAAACCCCAAAAACATCGTCAGTATTGCGGCGGAAACGGAGTTGGAAGGTCACAGGCTCACTGTACCTCAATTTAATTTATACTTTACACACTTGCGTGCGCGGTTTTGGCATTGAACCGACAGATCTGCTATCCTGCTGCTGCCATCACCATTTTCTTTCCCACTTCGAATTTAGCGATGTTCGAATAATAGTGATGACTCAAAAACAGCTCATCAAACAAAAGCTGAGTCATCGACCCTTTCATCTCACTACAAAAAGTTATCTTATAATGATTGTAAGTATTTAATATAGTTTGATCAATGAATAAATTATCTTTTATTTATTTTATTATTATTTATTTAAAATCGAAATTATTTTTCCGCGAGATCATTACGTTGTTATCTCACGTAACAAATATCTTTCTAACGCTATCAGTGCGAATTATCTGGATATATTTTAGTTAAAATCAGTACAGCGGTTCTTGAGTAGGTAGATTCAAATGCCCACTTACCTACTATTACGATCTTGTATACTCGTGAGAAACTAGTCGGCATCTGTAAACGAATATTTAGGTAATCGCTGCAGTTAATAAGAATGATCTCCATTGCACCAGCAAATGTGCTAGTCACTGCATAAAATTAAAATCCACTTCTTGACGTCATCAGAAAACTTAAACCGGCTAGAAGCAACTTTTGTACTAATTGATATTGATTGCGATATGAATAATACCTAGGTAGCTATACTTATTTCCTTTGCGCTCAAAAAAACCAAAAAGAATTTTAAATACTCATTTCAATAATTGTGTCTTTATTGCGATACATAGAAAACAGCGTAGTAGCCTAGTAGGTACTTTCTTAGAAGGCCCAGAATTATGCAGCGTCCTCAAAAATTGCGAGATTTGTCACGACCGATTCTTCGAACGTAACAGAGCGGCTGTCCCAGATGCAATCGGTTACACGCACCCACTCGTATAACAAACCAACCTCGAGCAAGTGGGAAACCCCAGCTGTCATATTGTTTGGAACACACCGTAAATAATACGGCAAGGTGGTCAAGCCCCTTGAGGTGAAGTATCAAAAATGCCGAGCTTTTAAAGGTCACATTAAAATATGTCCTACTAATGTTTTAATAGATAGATTACTTCTAGCATTTACAATCACAGCATTTCTCTATATTATTATTACTTAGTATTAATTATACCATATCATGAGTGTTTTCTTGTGAGACATGTACAGTCGGCCGCACGTCAGTAAAACACTGATCTTGAGCTGGCCTAGTAGTCCAGTCAATAAAGGCTAAAAAAGGGGGTGTATAATGCGTGAGCAGGGACCTAAGCAATTTCTTCAGAAACCTGTTCAGGGTGCTTAGGGAGTGAACATACTAAAAGTCCTGGAGTCTAGGGGGTGTGCCGGGGGAGGGGGAGGGGAAAGAAGGTCCAACTTTTAGGTATTTCGCTAAGAACTCGAAAACGGTGCGCAGTAGAGAAAAATTGTCTCCACTAAATAAAAGCTCATAAAATTCTACACCACTTTGTTCTATACACATTTTTCAAATTCACAACAGTTTTTGAATTACACGCTCTAGAAAAGTGAAAATTAAAAAAAAAGTGTTTCTAATTATCCGTCCACCTATGTATGATGTGTTGTGTAATGTCGTTGTTCGAGTAGCGGGTACCGTAATAGTAACTTGGATGGAAGTGCGCTCGCCTCGCATACGTGACGTCGAGGGTTTGAGTACCAGAGATTTAGAAACTCCTCCATAATATCCTAACGATAAACTGTGCTTCCACTAATCTGGTGGTGGACTATAATCAGCTACAATTTGACGGTAGGCCTGTGTCCAACCGTGGGACTTAAGAATTACAAGTTATTTGTTAATGTAGGTACCTTGTGTGTTCGGGAAATACGTGAAGTAAATCACTGTGGTGGAGGCGAGACGCTTATCATCATCGCGATTATTTATGCCAATGTCACAACCCGTGCCGTGTTTATTGTGAGTCACACGAGAGGAAATCCCGGTCTCGGACTGCGCACGCGCCTACAGTCGCGTGCACAATTCATACCGCGTTTTCATAATGCACGACTTCCCCTCCATTTCCAAACTAACTCTGCAGAGAAAGTCACACACACGTCATCTTCGGCATATTTATTACACAACAACCGGACTAAAGCGTGTAACATGGGAATCAGTTTTAAAAAGTAAAAAGGTGTACTTATATGGTAAAAAAACAAATGTACCCTACTTATATAAAATAGACAGAGGAAGATATATGTAGTCTAATAATGTTATTACACTGTGTCATAATTTGTATTTAGTTGACGAGACAATAAGTTTTATTATATCTGAAAACACAACGTCATGAAGTCTCAAGTAAAACTCTATATACTTACCTACTTATCTAATTAAAACTTTACTTATTGGTTGCCTCTCAGTCTTTCTCTGTTTCTTCTTCTAATGGGTCTTACTCTTACTTTCTAATTGTCTGTCTGGTCATAAAGTAAAGTATTATGTTTAGGATGTGCAATGAACCGACTATATTTAAATAATTAAACAAAAGATCTCGCGCAGCGTCCAATAGATAGACTTATTTACGGAGATGATATCTTCCAACTCGTGTTATTAAGTCATTTCAATAAGGATTTCAACGCTGTTCCAATAAACTGCTATAAGTTTACTATTTTGGCTTTCGTAGTCAAATAGTTGATTAAGTGATTGATAACAATGTGAGTAGGTGAGGTAGGTAGCGTGAGTAGGTGGCGGGCGTGGTAGTCAGTCCTATTTTATTGATGTTCTTTATTGGTTACCGTTTTGACGGAACGCTAAATACTTGACATTTGACATCGCCAGTTTTGCTGCCTGCTGCCTGCCGCCCCGCCTCCGCCCGCGACCGCTCGTTTGTCACACAAAATTAACCGTTCATTTAATTACAAAAAAATCTTACACACCAAGTATGTATATTGTATGGTGCCTGCCTAAGTATTTTTTAGAACTCCGTACCTCAAAAGAGGAAACAAGGAACCCTTATAGGATCACTGCTCTGTTGTCCGTCTGTCAATACCATTTTTCTCAGGAACGCGTGGAGGTATCAAGTTGAAATTAATATCAAATACTCAGGGCTGCAGTCCCTTGGAGCCGTGAAAAATCAGAATTCTAAGTCATCGCTGTCATTTTTGGTTGACCTAGAGTCTTGAAATTTGGCAAGAAGGTCTTATAAGCACAAGTAAAGGAAAAAATCCGAAAACCATAAATTTGTAGTTACATCACAAAAAAATCTTTTTTTTTCTTGTACCAACAAACTTAACTTTGTGTATGAGCAAGTAATCCTTAAAAGTTAGTACCATGTGATATAACTACAAATTTTATTAACAATTATTTCTTTACTTAAGTTTGTAAGGTACCCACAGGGCGGCGAGACCTGCGCTCGCACTTGTCCGGTTTTTGTATGTAGGTAATGTAAATGTCCATTTCTTCACGTTAGCTCAAGCAACAATTGATGTAAGAAATTGTTGAGTTTGGGCACAGAGTATTTATTAGTTGTTTCGGCGAGTGAGTGGGTATTAACAACTATACGGCCTCAGGTGCCAGTTATTCCGTTTTTCAGTAACATCGAGGCCGTACACTCATTGTATACACGTAACGTTTGCATAAGGCCCTCGTCCGTCGCCCGTGAAGCGACGAGCTACCACCAGAATAACAATTATTATGTCCGAGTAGGTACGTAACTCACCACCAAGTGTGCACGGATCCTTTTTAACCCAACATTTTAGGTGCCACTGGGTGTTGTTAGTACAGTCCCCAAGAAACAATAGTTGAACATTTAACACAGTATTATATTAGGCTGCGCGGCTGCGGATTTTGTACGGGATCTACGAGCGGCGCTGACAATATGCGATTATCACCAATATTATTTTTTCTGAAATTTTGGAAGGGCCAGAAGGAGAATCCTACTAATATTATAAAGGATGGATGTTTGGACGTTTGTTATTCTTTCACGAAAAAACTACGGATCAAATTTTGATGAAACTTTACAGCAATAAGATAGATTATGTACATCAGGGTAACACAGTCATATTCATAAAGATATTGTGTAAATTGGCCAATAAATCCAAATTTAATGTAGGTGAAACCATTGGATACTGATTTCATGTAAACTTACTAACCAAATAGTTAAAACAGATGGTGCTGAATACAGAAAATAAGTACATAGATTAAACTCAATTAAACTCTATGATGGCGGTGTTTCACAATCTCACCTTTGTATCCTACTTCTGCGGGAAAAGCTAGGCTGTTCCCACGGGAAAAACTTTCTACGCGGGCGAAGCCGCGGGAAAAAGCTAGTATATTAGTTATATTTTTAACATTGCTTGGAATAAGACTACCAGACAGACCAAAAAGCAGGGTACCTACCTCTCCATTACAAATATACCTACCTACTAGTACATTTTAGACTTTAGCGTTTTGTATTCATAATTATTTAATTATTTACGGGTCTTACACACGAACGGCCAGTGTAACCTGGTCGAAACGTTCGGGCGAGGTAAATAAAACTATTTCGTATGTAAGACCCGTAAATAATTATGAATACCTACCTACTATTACATCCAGAACACAACGAACAACAACTAATTAACGTGGTGGGATTAACAACAAACAGTATGAACAAGTAGCGGATTAAAGGTATGGAGTTGCATTTAAAATTGCGAAAATTGGTCACAGTGAATTTAGAAAGCGTGCGGCGGCGGCGGCGGGCGTTGGTGGATCGATGACGGACAGACTACAACGGTTTATTTATGTGTACATATATACCTATATATACCTCTCGATACATTGATTTATATGCTATAATATCAGACATGTATTTATTGCAGTAAAAAGGGGAGTTAAGTGGACGGAGGGACGTAAATTCTTAGTGTTTAGTAGAGGTTCGAAAATTTACGAAGTAGGTATACTTACAAAAGATATTTCAGTATACCTTACCATTTACATCTCCACCGCAGCAGGTTAGCTAGAAAAGATTTCTTTGACATAAACTTAAGCATTTGTATAATTTTCTCTATTGTATTGTTTACAGTCATATGTTTTACTGTGTGTAGGTACAATATAATAATAAAAAGTTAATAATAATATTAATAAGTATTTCTATATGAGGATACTCTGATCTATGAACGCGGCTCAACCGGAAAGCAAACTTTGCATAAGTTTCTCAAATGAAATTAATTGCACTAAATGTATGTACCCACCTTTTACATTATAGATGTTATATAGATTATTTAAGAAAGACAAAAGCAACCCAACTAAAATGTGTTAAATGCAATGCCACCCCTAAAGTTGCAATACCACGCTAATAAGAGTAATAAGGTAGGTACCCTACCTACCTATTGTTTATAATTAATATAAATCAACAAGGAAGTTCTGTCCAGCAGCGTGCCAATTCAGAAAGTAAGTAAACAAGTTAATTTAAAAAACAGTCTATATCAAGTCCAAAAATAACTGGAGGTTACCCGGATCACAGTTTTCATATCGACGTTAACAACGCAGTTAAATAATCCTAAAAATTAAATCTAAGGCACGATTTTATGTAATGGTCAAATTATAAACAGAGAAACTCACCAATTGATGTCTTTCTGCGTGCGACGGAACAAATGTGTTGTTAAAATTCTCCTACGAGACGAATTTTTCAATTAATAGGTAGGTAGGTATGTAGGTACGTATATATGCCAAAATAATTAACTTCACCTATGACCGACTGCAATCTATTAAATTTATATAAACAACAACGATGTTTAGTACTGAGTTGAGCGAGGTGCAACCGCGGCACGTGAAGCTACACTGAGAGTCGCACACAGACTGGCTGGCTGGCTGGCTGAATGGATGGAGGCCGGTCGCTATCCTCTTTTATGTAAACTGGTATGCGCTCGCGCACCGGGCCGCGTCGATGTCAACCGCAGCAGCAGGTAAAACAGAAACAACAGTTTTTGTTTATACGCCCACACAATACTCTACATTGTTGTGAGATGGATGAGATCAGATTCGCAACGGATAACCCAGCATTGAAAAAATTTAACCATTACAAAGGCGATGTTACAAAGAAAGATGTTTCATTTGATTTCATCACCATTTTCCTAAACCTGGGATACTAGATTGGTCATGGTGCGCTCCGACATAGCCAACAATGGACGATGCTGCTGATAAGAGATTTAATATTCATTTACCATGTATTTATTTATTTAATACCTACAAATTGCCATCATCTTCAGCCTGTACCAGGCCACTGCTGGACATAGGCCTCCCCCAGGGAGCGCCACTGAACCTGATCTTCGGTTCTCCGAATCCAGTCACTGCCAGCCGCCTTTCGCAGATCGTCGCTCCATCTAGTCGCAAAACTTAAACATCTAATAGGTTAAGGTCGACTTGGGTAAACTTTTATAAATAGATAGGTACCAGGATTATCGAATATTTGTCTCTTCACTCAGTAATTTCATTTTGTCGCATTTGCCCCAACAACGCAATTACCTACCCAACTTGACCTTATAAATTAAAAAACAGAGGCGAAAAAACCCTGATCTTTTTTTTCTACGTACTTAGGTAACTCAACTACCTACTTAAATTAATTTTATTTTCTTGCATTTACGTGTAAAAAACAATACTTAAGTAAGACATGCCACTACGGTAAATGCAATTCATAAACTACTCGGCAACAATGTAGGTACTTAGATGAAAATTACAAAATATTTTATTACTTAATACTGATAAATACAACTTGAATACATTGATGTAAGTAGATAAAAGTATTCAACTTTCTTGTAGCATACTAGGTTATACTTTTGCATAACACTAAGTAGGTACTACTTTTCTTAGTATATCAACAGCTAGTGCATACTTAATATATAAGATTTTTAAAAAGAGAAAATCTTAATGAGGTGTCTACAGGTAAGACTACAATCCAATTAGGAGCTTGCGCTTGTTTTATGGAAATTACATGCAAAATTAAATGTAAGAAAAAAATGGCAACTTCATAGGTAAGGAGGACCTATTTATTATTTGTTTAAACTTTTTTTTTCTTCAGAAATATAGACCTGTCCTTGTTAATTACGTGATTTAGTTTTGTTACTTTGACGTCTATTGTAATTACTTGTGGCTGGTAATCTGACAAAGGCATGTTCTGTATTATTATACTTAAAGACCTAATGTTCTTTCCTGCTATTTTCATGGCTGAGTGGCTCATGTAGGAAAATAACACTATAATTATGTATTTTTCTATTCTTAATGATACGTACTACATCGATGACATCATCTTGTAAGGCCCGATATACACCATAGCTGAGCGCAGAGACGAATAGGTCGACCAATAGGGTTTCGTTATTGGAGCTAAGCGTAGCGGAGCTAGAAAAAAAATGACATCCTATTGGTCAATTACACACATCTCTCCGGTCAGCTATGGTGGATACCGGGTCTAACTGATAAGATAGGAAATAATATAGCAGAAACTTAATAGTCAGTTTCATCGTCATCATCATCATAACACCACAAGTTTACCCATTCTTGGACATAGGGCTCCTCCGATCACCGTCCATGGAGTGTTAATGCCGATTTTCAGTCAATATTGAGGTTATTGTAGTTATTAATCAATTATTACCTATGGTAGATATTAACCAAGGGTGAAAAACGGGCAATTTCTCATGTAGACATATTTATACGCCTTAGCAACTTCCGCGCCCCCAGTAAGAAATTTATTTTCCTAGTTAGATTATCTGCTTTTCACTTCAACCTTTTACCTGACATTACACTACACGAGGAAACATATTAATATATGTAGGTAACTCACTGTAATTTGTATGTTTAGAAGTTTTACTGTTCTGTAAACAAAAAATAATTTTGAGCTCATTATAATTCATAATATATATATAAAAAAACAGTGCATTGCAGATGTGCCATATTCCATCTATCACAATAAAAAAATTAACATCAAAAATACTTTGGCGGCGGTGAAAGTAGATAAAAAAACACGAATTAATTTAACAAACTTTATTAATCAAGAACGCAATAAAGTGATCTTTATAAAAATTATAAGTGTAACCTTATGGTGTAACCATAGTACAAAAGTAGGAAATTATTTATTCTAACCGTGGCATTTAAAGATAACACCTGTGTTTTATTTGTAGCTAAGAAATGTAACAAAATTATGAAATTAATTATTATGCAATCGTAAGGCACCTCGACAAAACTAAAAGTAAGTATTATGTAAAATTATTATAATGCATGTTACTTTATATTGTACTTAATCATAGGAATGTTAATACATAACGTAAATACTTTGCATCTGTCTGTCTGTTGTAGTACAAGTAAATATTTCTTATTATATTAACAGAATACTAACAGACTAACAGTCTTTGCGAAGGTAGCACCTACATGAAACTTTATTTAGAAAGTTTGCTAACTTCGTACATGTAGGCAGCAAAAAGTTTGATCTGAAAAAAAATATTTTTATTATAATTCTACTAATAATAATTAAAAATGGGAAACGGTGGATTTTTGTTTGTTGTGACCATGAATTTAAAAAAAAAGCTACTCCCATATGGATGAGTAACAAAATCATTTTAGGGGGTGCCAAAATCGTGCCAAATGTATATCGAAATTGATACTCACTCACACATTCTCATTTTCAAAATCCATATAAATTTGTATGAGAAACTTCCTCCCGCTAATCCGCTTCATTTGTCGACACCCCCCCTGATTTTGACACAGAATTTTTCATCGTTTCCCATACTAAATTTGCAAGATGCTATCTCCACAGGGAGCGCGCGGGCGACAAAAGAGGTTCGAAACTTCTTGGTTGTGACAGCCTATTATTTTTCGTAATTAGCTTGAACCGCTGCCTACGGTGCTAAGAGGCAAACATAGCCATTGAAAGCGCAAAACAGACGTGAGAATGTTAAAGTAGGGGAAAATAAATGAAGATAGAACCGCCAGGAGCATTTCGCGCGCGCCAGCTTTTACCGATAAACCAGGCCTCCACTATATTTGTTTTCATCAAACTTGCTCGTAAATGGTCATATTATATGCATGCATACAGAAACACAATGGCCTATATTATACACCCACGGGAGTAACGAAAATCAGTACAATATTATACCCCTAGGGGCTGTAATGTGTAATTGTGTGCTTGACGGGTAGTAAGGGTATTACAAACTCGAGTCATTAAAATCCCTCCGCCTTCGGCGTCGGGCTTCTAACAGACTCTCGTTAGTAATATCCTGCTTATTACCCTTATTGCACAATGTACTATTTTCGTCTTGCGTTTTGAAAAGTGAATTAACAATTTCCCTTTTCAAAACGCAATAAATTGATTGCTTAGTTGGCACGATTCTATCGGTCCATCGCCGTTCTATGTAATGTGTGTGATGGATGGTGAGTGAGTGAGAGACTTACGCCCTCGACGTAGTTGCGCACGTTGAGCTTCTCGTTCTGCGAGTGCGCCATGTCGTCCCCGGCGCCCATCGGCAGCAGCAGCACGTTGCGGCCGCTCGCCTCCTGCAGCGTGATCGTCACCGGGATGGACCCGCCCTCGCGGGACATGTCCGGCTCCGTCTGGCAACAACACAACACCAGCAACTCAACACACAATACGTCAATTGAATGCAGGGCTGCCCTCATATGAGAAAAGTTTCTACTAGGTAAACTGATTCCTGTATCGAAAAAATATTCATGATATACCCCCAATATTTAAAAAAACCTATTCAACGATACCCTACCCGAAGGGGTTGGCGGAAATTGTTGCTCTTAACAAGTTGTTTTTCAACTTCTATTTCTCAGCGCTAACACCTAGAAAACGGTGGTAGATAAAAAAGGACGTGTGTATATGTACATACCCAGTGTACTCACTCGTTCGTATGAAAAAAATATGTTGACATTGACTCAGTATATACCTGGTAGATGAGTCTGGTGGCGCGCGCCGCGGCCTGGTAGTGCGGGTGCTGGGGGTTCTCGGTCCACGCGCGCCCGCTCTGCGCCGTGATGCGCATCTTGTTCGGCGAGCCGCGCTCTTGCCACTACAAATAAATGTTTCACAAAATAAGTACACAGCACTCGGGGAATAAATGAAGAGTGGAAGTTCCAAAGAGTGTCAGTAATTCCAATTGAAATATTCTATTTTTAAATTATCCAAGTCTAATTCCTTCCAATAAGTTCAACTTGAACATATTTATATAGCGTCAGTGGCCCAGGGGATAAGACGCGGCCTATCATATCGAAAGGTCCGAGGTTCGATCCCCGGCTGGGACATGTACCAATGGGTTTTTTCTCGAAACTTAAGTACATTTACTGACTGCTCTTAAACGGTGAAGGAAAACATCGTGAGGAAACCTGCATACGCTGAAGAAGAAATTCTTAGGCGTATGTGAAGTCCACCAACCCGCACTGGGCTAGCGTGGTGGACTATAGCCCGAACGCCCTCGTTATGAGGGTAGGCCTGAGCCTCAGCAGTGGGGACACGTTAATAGGCTGTTGATGAACATATTTATATGGCTATTGAAATTTTAAATCATTAAAAGAAAGACAAACAAAAATAGATTCTACTAGTTGTTTCCGCGGCTTTGCCCGCGTAGAATTTTTTTTTCCGCGAGAACAGCTTTTCCCGAGGAGATAGTTAGGTATCTATAGCTTATGTGTTATTCTGTTGTACAATCTATATTACTGTAAAGTTTCATCAAAATCTGTTCCGTAGTTTCTGCGTGAAAGAGTAACAAAAATCCAACCAAACTCACAAACATACATCCAACCATCCATTCAAGTTTATTATATTAGTGGGATATACATCGTGGATGTACTCCCACTAATATCATACTGGTGGATGTACTCCACTGATTTACAAGAAAAGCTGAGCTTCCCTAATTCTAAATTTCTACATTTATGAATCTGCATACCTTAGCATTGACAAAGTCAAATACTAGTTTCTCCACCTCCTCTGGCTCCTGGTTCGGCACAATACGAATTGAGAACTTTCCAATAACTTTCCCAGGAATTACAGTTTTAGCACCAGGTTGAAATGCAGCACCTAGAAAACAAATCAATAGAATAAGAGTTCACATAAACATTTACTTTCAGAAAGTTTATGAAGTATGTTCTAATATTACTAGGTATACAAAACCCTAGTAGATAACGGCTGCTTTCGTATAAAGCTAGATCAAGGTACCATAGTAATTTCAGTTATAATTTTAAGCACATGAAACCATGTATCTTTTATTTTTATTAAGGTGTCTACAAAAACTTTGTCATATAAAAACTCTGTATTTATGGAACTCTAAGTGTATTCGCATGCATATTTTAAATAAACTTATTATTTTTTTTAAAAAAAATTATCTACTATTAAACACATGAACAGTCTAAATATCTTAGCAAATTAATTACCTTCGATTCCATGGAGTGAGAGGCTAGGATACCTCCAGCGGTGCATTAGCAACTGTTCTTTGACACCGTTGTGAGCTAACTTGTGCGCTGCTATTGAGGTCCTGCAGTAGATATAAGATGAAAACATCACTACCTTTTTTGCTATGAGTTCACTGCACTCTGTATCACAGGTGCAGCCGCATTCTGATGACATACTATATTTAAAAATTGACAGTACTAAAATTTGATTCGTCTTTATCATAATAATATTGTGTGACAGGAATAGAATCAATTTTAGTGCTGTAGTTTTTTTTTTACTTTGTGCCTACAGAATCAGGCTTATTAAAACCACAAACTTAGTAGGTATATATGTTTAGACGTCCAATGTGTGAAAGGGAGAATATATCAGGGCCGTGTCACAAGAAAGAGAAAAGGAACACAAGGTAATTGCATTCTGTATCTGTTATGAATGACAGGTCGTCACCAGTCCTACGAACTCTAGCAGTAGTGTGTTAATCATGATTATTTTGAAGAAATAACAGACTTTCATTAATATTATAGTTATATTATAATGCTAAATGTTGTATTGGTTGATGTCTTTGACTGACTAATCTGCTACTGTATTATTGTATCTGTGTTTCTTACAATAAGGAGTAATGGAGGAACTGAAACCTAAATTACCTGTATGCCTCTGGGTCAAAATCAATGGTAGCATAAAGATTTTTCTCATTTTCTGTTAATGGGGCCACTGACTTGTAAATATCCGTTATTAAGATCTTCCCATCTTTGTCAACTAGTTGATCCATCAAATAAATCAAATCTGACATTGCTGTAATCAAGCAACAATATTGAACATATTATTTTTAAATGTTATTATGTATACATGATTCAATTCAATTTAAATGAGAAAATAAAATTGATGTTAATTGTAATGTATGAATTATGTATCTTTAGATCTCTAAAAGTTTAGAAACAATGGACTATTCATCAACTCTCGTTGCCAAGTGTACTAGGTATGTAAAAATACTTTAAAAAAAAATTCGTTGTAATTACCAATTACAAACAGAGAGTGCTGATAAATCTTGTGGGACATACACATATATTTGCTGATAGTTGTTGACAAGGCATAAAACACTACTTATCAGTGACTGTTGATAGCACACAACCACACAAACATGTGGTCTTTAATTGATAAAGAAGAAACTGAGGTTTACATAAACAGGTTTTATGTGAGTTTTATGCTATAACAATCATATCTTGGGGTTCCACAATGAACGTCACCATACCCGGTCCCCCACTCTCCGCAACCAGCCTTTAGGATTTCTGTCCATAAAGTGACTGGACATCACACAATGCGCGTATGACAGGTCTTTCTTGCCCACTGTCACTTATGTCAGTGACCTCATCTTTGTATCTCCTCATTGCAGATCAGCAGAAATCCCAAGCATAGCCCTTTGCATAGTTAGCTGAGTGACCTTAAACTTGTGCTATGATAATAAAATATATAATTATTCTCTTACCTTCATGAACAGTCCCACCATAAACACCACTATGAAGATCCATTTTAGCACATTCCACCTCGAGGAAGTAGTAACTAATTCCTCGCAAGCCATATGTAATACAGGGCTTAGTGGTCCCCAGCCAGTAGTTATCAGATATGCACACATAGTCAACTGTATCAAAGAAGCCCTCTGGTTTTAAATGCTCCATGAGAAGTGCATCCAGACCTTCTGAGCCAGACTCCTCCATGCATTCAAATACAAACTTCAAATTGACTGGTAGCTATTGAAAATTAGAAGAGACATTCTTAAGATGTGTAATAAAATAGGAAATATTCTAGAAAGATTCTGCAAGGGACTCCTTGCAATATGGAAAAAACTTACTTCATCACCAATACCCTTGTAGGCATTGATTGCATGAAGCCAGCCAAGAACTGGCCCTTTGTCATCTGTTGAACCGCGACCGAACAGCTTACCATCCCGCTCTTGCAGTTCAAATGGCTCAGAGAGCCACCCATCAGATTTCAAAGCTGGTTGGACATCCAGGTGACCATAAATGCATATTGTATTCTTCTTTGTATCCTAATAACAAACATTATTAACAATTCAGGTACATACCAAAAGATTTAACATCAATTCATGTGTAAACCTGAGTAGCAAAAGTTTATTTAGTTAATAATGCAAGTTTTGAAAGAATTAAACATCATAAGTCTTTTGAAATAACATTTAAAAATTAGTGGAAGCACTGTGCTGCACAGAAAAATGAAATGTAGGTACACCTTATCAGGAAAATATACCCAATTATCGAATAGCACAACTCCATAAAATCTGCCAGGTGGTGAAGACTTATAAAACAAAAATTACTTACGTTTCCTAAAACGCCCACCAAAACAGGAGGAAGCTTAACTTCTTTGCCATCTATAGTCTGAAACCCAACATCTCTCAGGCTAGTACTGGCTCCAACTTCTTTCAGCTTGTCCTGCATCCAGTGCACCATTCGCACACAATCATCACGATACTTGACGTCACTCGATACCGACGGAATGGCTACAGCCTCCTTCAGGAGGTTCTTATACGATTCAACATTGTCGTCCACAAACTTGAATAATTGTGGCAATGTTTTCTCGTGCGCCATATTTTTGGGTAATTCTTGAGCTGATACTTGCGCAGACTGACAAAATAGACGATAACTGTGTATTGTAGTCGAGCGATTTGAAGCCGGCAGTCGCAATTTCAGACCTATATGTAGCGTTTTTATCAAGGAGTATCTCATTATCTTTGACGTGACTGACTGACGTAAAGAATTGCCTGACCGATATTTTGCATTCATTATCGGAGGCGAATAATCTACAGTCAAATTTATCCGAACAAATAAAACACGACCGCTGGGCATTTTTATTAATGTTCCAAGGTAGGAAAATGGGTTTCAAATTTTTTGTCGATTTTTTGTATACTTTTTTATTTATTTTAAATGTTTTATTAAACATTCTAGTTTATTAGAAATACAAATATTTATGGCTTGGTTTTGCAAAGAAGCTTCGACACATAAAAGATAAATTGTTATAAATATACAAAACGATACTTCGCACAAATTATATTGTGCACTATCGTACATCGCACACTCGTATTTCGCACTAATAATACTTCGCACAAGCGTGTGTAGCACTCCAGGTAGTAATCCCAAAAAATACAATGGTTTCTAAACTTTCTAGAAATATTTACTGGACGAAGGAGATGTTGATTTTCCCAAGGAAATTCCCTTGGAAAACTAATTAAATTTTGACTTAATCGTAGTGAGTCCATTCAAATATTGCCCGACCAGTGTTGTATAGGCAATTAAAGTACAAGCATTTATTAGGTACCGAGAAACAAATGTAGCGAATGTCCATCCAAATACTGTCTGAACCAGCATTCACCGACAACGACAATTATATGTAGCGAAGTATTGTTCACCCAAATATTACCTGACCCGTGTTGTTTATGCAATTAAATCATGACCAGCATTTTACCGACAAATAAATGTAGCAAAGTATTGTCCATCCAAATATTTTGTTTTGGAATGGAACTATTTTATTCTTCTGTCTGTGATGAGCAATGACAAAATAAGTTCCTTACTGCGTTTCCTCGTAGGATGGGAGTCCCGATATGGTCTCAATAGGGACGGACATGGCACTTTTATTAGGTACCTACCGTATCTGGGTAGTGAAGTCAACACTGCAAATTGGCGCTAAGGTACTAATTAATGTACGATCTACCGCACGTCAGTGAAAACAAAACCAGTCTAAACTGATCTCTCATAGTATTGAAACTTTCTAATGCTAAGCCACCTCAAAGTTAGTGTTTCCACTGACATGCAGTCGACTGTAGTACCTACATAAATACTGTGATTATTAATTAATCAATGATTAAATAGGTAAGTAAAATGGATAATAACAGTACCTACGACAGACTTCCTATCATTTAATCATGTATTGATCAAGAAGCTGAAGTTGGTAGGACATCATGGTCTGTTCCATCCGTAGAGGGAGAAAGCAATTTATGGTTCCATCCGTTTCCGTTCCGGCGATCCGTCCAAAGATGAAAGATTCAGTTCGTTCATTCTTTTTCTATGATTCAGATAGATCCGTCAAATCAAAGTAAACCGTCAAATTCAAATACCTACCAAACCAATCATGTAAAATTACAATTCTAAAATGGATTTTAATAAGGTTGTACTTACATTATAAAATATTACTATTAAATTAGAAAAGGTTAGTAAAAATCATGCTTTATCTTTATTTACCTAGTAGCTATTGCCCGCGGCTTCGCCCGCATTTTGTATATGTAATTTTTTAATTTTCTTTTCTTATTGCTCCGCTCCTAAGGACCGTAGCGTGCTGAAATAGCATATAACCTTCCTCAAGATTGTTGCTAAAGTTGATAATAGAGAGCATATTCCCAACAACTTTTGTGTAAAATTATTTTTTTCACATCTTCACAAGTGATTCAGATCTAGTCTAGTGTCGTTGTCCGCCTGGCGGACAGCGACATGCCAAATATACCAAGTGTCGATGTCCGCTGAGCGGCCAGTGACGTCACGCGCGTTTTCTTTATTTATTTATTTCATATGAGTGATCTTTCAAAAACCAAAACTGACAGCGACGCGTAATTGAGTTTTTTGATTTTGACAGCGACGCTAGTTATGACTTCCTGTCCCAGTACGTCGGTACTCTCGGTACGTCTGACTATTGACCTTTGAGTTTGAGGGACAGACCGGAAATGCCGTGGCTAGGTAGGACTCTATAAGTAGATAAAGTCTATTGTCATGATTTTATTATTTTTAAGTAATACCAAGTTTAATTTGTGGTTTTAAGTTTTGGTAGGGAGTCGGCCTTTTAAAGTATAGTAAGTACTAGTAGGTATGTCGCTAAGTCTTCTCTATAGTGATACGACATTCGGAAATTCCCGAAAACAGGATTAAATTAGACTTTCACTTAGTACATCCAGGACCAAAACCGGACTGACTGTAAACTGACGTCTGTAGGGCGTTTATTGTCGACGAATGTAGTACAGAGTACAGACCCTAAAATGACCTAAGAAAGACGTACTTTTGACGTCGGAGACCGCAATTGCTACCTGGCTAGTTCCAGCGATTTGCGCTTTCAAACAAATAAACAAGCAAACAGACAAACAAACCCCTCAGCTTTAAACAAACATACCTACCTATAATAAATTTCATAAAGGTAACTACCAACATATTCCAACGGGTGAGTTACGATACCCCCCAAGGAAGTGTGGTTGTATCTCATCATCGTATCAGCCGGAAGACGTCCACTGTTGGACAAAGGCCTGCCCAATGATCTCCACAACGACCGCTCCTGCGCTGTCCGCATCCAGTTAGTTTCGTCCAGCGGCTTTGACCTGCTTATATATCTAAACTAGGCAACTGGTATTATTTTTAGGTGTCGCTAACAAGCGAACGGCATGAAGGTACCTGGCACCACATAGGATGGGAGTTCTTGCCTATTTATGTTATTCGAGCGGATATTAATGGTCGAGAAGCAGCAATCTACAAACATCTACATTTGAAAATTTAAAAAAAAGGTTAAATTAACGAAAATGTATGAAAATATAGAAGCCTACCGCCATGACGAGGGGGAGAAGTTCAGTAACAATGATGATAATATAGCCTATTCCTTGTGGACTGATTCGAAACTTCTTTTTATCAGAAAAAGCTGTAGCATTATTGACAATGATGATAATAAATGGAATACAAATCAGAATATCTACAATGACAATTCATGCCGAATTCGTGACATGCTATTAACAAAAACAGACATAAATACTTCTATGAGATCAGAATTTCGAAAGAAAAAGCCAATATTACTAGAGGCATTACATAGAAGTCGGGTACCGAATACTGTAATTGTCCATTTATCTATGCAAAATACAGATGGTTTAGTATACCCTTCAAATGATAACAACAAATCATCTCTGATTTCAAAGAAAATCTTAGCTAAGGTCGATCATCAAAATGCACGTGGCTGTAATGTCGACACATACAAATATGGAGATTTTTCAAAAACTAACATTGAAATGTTAAATAAACTAATACGGTCCATGACCAAAGTGATACAGCATTCATTAATCAAAGTAAATTCAGAAGCGTCAAGATGTACAGACGGATTTAATTTAATTTTATCAGTTGACTTTCAAAACTTAAAGGAACATAACACAAGTAGTTTGAGGAAGAACCGACAAATAACATACGAATACGAGCACCCTGGCAACCGACATACGACTGTTGATAACATCGACAAACCACCACCTATCGCGGCTAATTGTGAATATAATATAATTAACATTCCAATCGAACCCCAGATGAGATATCATACCGGACATGAGATATCATCAAATAACAATAAAACATTATATTTTAATTTTCTTATGACTCTAGCTAATATTTATAATTTGTGTAACAAGCTATACAAGAGTTCTCTTTGCAACGCACCATCTCTTTGTATTCGGATTTGGCAATTCCACAATATAGCTCAAGGATATTTGCTAAGAACAGTTCTGAAAAACAAAAATATCAATACATTATGTATTGTGCAGAATCTGTACTTTGTAGTAATAAAAACAACAGATACTCAAAACCTGCATTTAAGACTAAACATATATTTAAAGAATGGAATATATTTGTTTGACGAAACATGCCCTACAAATGGGTTATTTCATAAAAGAATCCATTGGACCATAGAACATTTAGACATATTTAATAAGCAGTACATACTGATAAAATTGGCATCGATAAACAACTCGTTACGACCGGAAACGCCTATAACAACGGAAAGATGCCACGAGATTTGGCAAACTGTTTTTAAATCTGATCTCGAAACAGTCCAAACTAATCCATCAGCCAGCGGCACGCTCGTGACGGAAAAGAGCAGTGTCGCCACTTCGAACATTGTGCTCTTATCAGACGTATTATATCAGAACAATGAGACGATTTCCGCTAACAGAGCCAACATCACTACAAGCACCAGCAGTATATTAGAAGACCAGTTTATTTATAAATATTTGCATTATAAATTATGGTTGGCAAAAATATTGGACGTACCGAAAACCAGTTTCAATAAAACAATATTTAAATTTGATTATCAGAATGAATCTGTCTTTGAGAACATTTCATTAGACAAATACATGCCGGATATTTCAAATAAACACTGGAAGAAGTTGACATCCCCAAATTTTTACCCAATATTTTTTAAGTGTTTGGGACACACTGTAAGCTCTGCGTTTATAAGCTTTTTCATTTCTGTTTTATAATCAAAAATACAGCTTTGTTAGAAACTGTTTGTATTAATTTTTGTATGCATAATGTAAGACACTTCATACAACTACCACAGCACATAGAAATTCTGAGTACTGTGATACTACATTTTGGATTCCATGAAGATAGGTTTCGGCGGGCGGCCCTATGGAAGCAGTATCACGCTTTATTTTGTATGGATATGTCAATTTGAGGTGCCAGTTCTGGAGGAGTGGGTCCAGGGTCCGGCCCGGCCACCTAGCACCCGTACCGCCGCCGCCCACCAACGTTATTTTAGCTTCATGGTTAATCTTTTCTATGGTGATTCGAGCCCTAACCGCAGACTTATCGTCAGCGACGAAAATAAATTAAACTGGAGTTTGTTACGATTAAAATTTCTTGTCATATACGATAAGTCACCGGTTACGGCTCGATGGAAATAGAGTACAAACAATGCAAAAAAAATTATTTCTTCATAATTTAATCTAGAATTAATAAATTAATAATCATAGAGTAGGTAGTACTTATTAAAAAAATATTGTTAAAACTTAATTATCTATCCTATATCACAAATGAAACAGAGCTGAAGTATTTCGTTACGCTTTATTTGCCGACAATGCAACGTTGTTGACGAACTTCAATAGTCACTATACCATGGACCTATTAGGTCACTATACTATATTCAGAATAGCTTGATTAGAATGACAGATGTCACCGGAAATAAACCGTATAATTATAGCGAAAACCTTTACATTGAGCGTAAAGGGAGAAACTATAGAGAGCGCGTTAAAATAACAATAATAATCAGAGAGGGACACACTTATTACAAAAGTGGTAAGAGTAAGCAAGACAGGTATAAAATCTTCTCTCTTTCTACGTATCTGAATTTTTTGTTGGTATGCAGTTGGTATGTACCAAATGGTATGTACCAACTGCATACCAACAAACCACAACCCGACTAAATTAAATAGTGTTTGTTCAGTTTGACCCCGCCATGTAAGAAGCATCTCAAATTATTGGGGTATAATACTATTGCTATTTCATGCTATACGCTGAATGGGGTTCTATGGATCCTTGTTCTTACACATTGAGAGATGAAGTTAGTACATATTACTTCCAAGCGTGAGCTCTACTCTACTCTCATTGTAAGGTGTTCACCATAATTACTACGTAAACGTAGTACCTCTCTCTAGACGTCTGCCATTCTAATCAAGCTATTCCGAATATAGATTAATAAGATGTTATTTGCAAATGACTCGTAAAGGAAAAATAAGAAATAACACTGTCATTTGTTTTAAGACTCCCAAAAGAATAACCATGGCATATGGACCAAGTTAAACGGCCACAATGAGAGGAATGCCACAGATTGGTTACATAGTAGTTCTGCAAATTTGTGTTGAATGACAAGTCCCCCCTCACTCCGCCTCATCCCCCGAAGCGCTGGGTGTCCATCTCTAGCTCTCCACTCTCGGATTGTAGACGCTCCGTTTTAAAGCGGTCTTTTGGCACGAGTCAAAGTGTAGTCACCGTCTGCTTGGATCACACTCGGCAAGGCGAGCTACATAACATCAGTATCTAAAACCACGGAGCAGATATATAAATATGTCTAAAATCGTCACTAAATGTAGTAGTTTCGGTGACGATATATTAAATCTATGATTCGCGGCTGGGCAATGAGCGGATTATAATATGACTTTCAATGGTATAATAGGTATTGTTTGTCATGCATGAGCATGGGGCATGGGCAATGGAGAGAGTAAATAGTAATGTATGGGCATACATTACTATTTACTCTCTCCATTCGTCCTTGAAGTCTTCTACTCTTTTGTTTCTTTTTAACAGTTGACAGTCCTCAATATTCTGCAAAAAAGAAAATAACATTTTTATTATTTTTTTTATTAAAAGTTGGGTTCACCTATAGTGACATCCAATGCGACTAAGTTACAATGTGATTATGGTAAAAAAATTAAGAGCCTGGCGTATATAGTGGTGTTCGTTTAGACACTCTATATTTAAAATTAACCACATTCCCTACGGTTCGCACACTCACTGTACACAACTACATACGCACATAGATCTCAATAGTTTCTAATGTTTACTGTGTGCATATATTTAAAACGAGAAACTGTCTGACTGATCAACGCACATCCCAAACAGCTGGGCCTAAAGACTTGAAATTTTGCACAAAGGTTAACAATAAATAAACAGCTAGTAATAATTATTACAGTTATGTTACATATGTATGTTTCCGTACCCTGTAGTCGCGTCATTGTTGACAATGGAGGCGGCGGAGGCGTCGTGGTGGAGGAACACGAGGTGCGCGCGGCGGCGCAGCCAGCAGGTGAGCGCGGCGGCGAGCAGCGTGGCGGCCGCGCCCGCCGCCGCCGCCGCGCGCGCGCCGCCGCCGCCCGCCGACACGAACACGCGCGCCCACATCGCCTGCCACACAGACTCCGTCCACGTGGAGTACACGCCCGACGCGAAGTCGTAATCTGACATTACAATAAACAGTCTTACATTTCATTTCAGGGCCCGGCTACACGCTCAATCTTGCTAGCGCAATTTATCATTTGAACAAGTAAACATGTGCGTTAAGTAAAACAGCAATTAGCACAAATGGCTTACACAAAACGCTAATTTGCAGTTGGCTCTAGGACGTCTGTTATTTTCTAATTTTAAAACTAATAAACAAAGGAAAAAGCTTGTAGGTGGTTGCTACCTCACTTGTCCACATTGTTGCGATACAGGTAAGATCAATGACAATATGTAGACAGCCACATTGCTTTTGCGTCAATTTTTGAACAAACCGCATGTGCATGCACGTCGCTGCGTGTAGCCAGACCCTTAGGCCACGCTTTGTCAAATGCACAGCAACGACCCCGTGCAAACGGGAATATAATAAAACACCCGGGAAGTGTTCACTTGCCTGGTATAATAAAGGCAGGGCTGACAGCCTGACTGAAGTTCATAGTTGTTTGGATGCAAACGCCGCTGTGATTCCATCCTCTCAGCCAGTAGTATGAATACTCCTGGATACCAGAAATATTTGATTTAAGTAACTGTATCGATAGCGAAAGATTCAGACAAGCAAACAGTTTTTCAAACACAAAGCACAGAACATGGAAAAAGCTCGCTACGCTCCCATAATTATCTGTGATACAAAGAGATTATTTTGAACGGAATATAACGAGGGGTCACGAAGTTGGTGCAAGCAGAACTACATGAATTAAGTGACTCAGTGCTATCGTAAATTATGGGGGCAATATAGGAATTTCCTGAATGAATAATTCAACATAAAAATATATGAGAATATGAATATGAGATCTGAATGAAAATTTTGAAACCTATAAACATTACTTCATCCACATTTTCATAAATAATAACAGTAAATGTATGTAGATAATCAGCTAAATGTATGGCAGACAAAAAGGGCCCATGGGTTGTACAGGTCCAGAAGGCGGGGGGTATGATGAGGATGGAAGTAACTATGTAATACCGCGTCCGTGAGCGCGTCGCAGGCGGTGCGGTTGTCGGGCGGCGCGCGCGCGCCGGTGAGCAGCGCGAGCAGGTTGCCGGCGAAGAGCGCGGGCGGGCCGGCCCACGCCGCCACGCCCACGTACAGCGGCGCCGGTCGTTCCGGCAGCGTCTCCTCGCTGCTGCCGCTGTGCGCGTAGTCCGCCGCCATTAGCAACCGGCACGCCTGACTTTTCAGGAAGCAGTACAACATTTCGTCGACCTATAAAAGAAATGAAAAAAATATCTAATGGCTGTTCTTTGGAAAAAAATCTCGCTCACCAGCCGCTGAACAAGCGCTCTATGTTAGTGATTTGTGTGACGCATGATTTACTCTTCCAATTTTATTGTGTGTGTGTTGTAAGTTTCCAAGTAACCCAAAAAAAAACACTTATTCCTTACCAGGTGAGCTGATGCTGTTATATTCCCTGTGTATTTCTGCTTGGTCACTCTTTGATACAGTGTGTGTGTGAGTGTAGTAGCGAGCCGTGCCATCTTCACTTGTGGGTCGCTCTCCTTCATCGTACCATTGTTTATGAGATCTTCGGTTGATAAAACTGTAAGAATGAAAACGACACAGGTAAAAATTATTTTATAACAAATTTATTTATTTGGCAACATTGCAATATAATATCTTGTTAGCTCTTTTGGTGGTATATCGTCGAAGCAAAATTATATTTGGCTTTTCTTCATCACTTGAATGCACTATTCCACTCTGTAGCTCTGTACTCGATATTTTTGAAAATAATCACAAAACACAACTTTAAATTTACACAAATATTTCTAAAATATGGCGCCCGGATTCTTTTTCCGCGGAAGTGGAGAGGCGATGGAACGACGAAGTCAAACAGCCCAACAGCATAAAAATATAATAAACTGTTAAATTAATTGTATTTATTACACCAATTAAGTTAATTTGTTGGCAAAAATAAATAATTTGACGAAATGAAATAAAATTAACAAACACACTTTTAAATTAACACAATTTCACAAAAATATTGGCGCTGGTAAGCATAAAATAAAAACTCTTTGCTGAGAATTAAAACAAAAACTGGAAAATAAAACACAAGTGCGGTAATGGTAATGAAAAAAGCACACGTGTTTAATAAGTTGCTTTATGACCCCGAAATCGGTGCAATAAGAGCCACTTTGCGAGGAAGCGTGTTAAAAATTTTGTATTAGATATAATTATATAATTGATCGAGCGAGCGAAGCGTCTCCGTTTCGAGATTGGCCAAAAATGCTCTTGTCCGTCTGTCTTTCTGTCTGTCTGTCTGTAATTCTCTACAGGTCGCATTTTTCAACCGATTTTGACAAAAATTTGGCATGGGTACAATTTAATCACGCCAACAAAATGAGTAGAATAAAATTTTAAATCCCATAGTGTGGGATATCGTTGGATAGGTCTTTCAAAAATATTGCTGGTGTGTGAAAACCATTTTTTGGATTTAGGGATCCGTTGGCGAAATATTAAGCTTTAAAGCCGTAATTTTTGTTAGTCACGTGTCCCCCCCCCCCTGCCAGCTAAACGGTTGCTTCTGGAAATGTGAAAAAATTCACGGCAGTAGCATATTTAACGTAGTTAAAAGGAAAACTATCACAGATAAGTAGGTTCTCTTAGTTTTTGAGTAATAGTCGATTAACTTAAGAAAGTAAAAAAATTCAATTATGTTAATAGAACTGCGTACATAAAATGGGAATGATTTTTTTTTTCGCGTGAATACCATGGTGTGGGGTATGGTTGGATAGGTAGGTCTTTCAAAAATATCGCGGGCGTGTGGAGATCATTTTTCGATTTAGGGATCCGTTTGCGAAATATTAAGCTTTATAGTCCCAATTTTTGTCACTTTAGTAACTTAATCTCCAACTGCAAAGTTGACTTCTACTCGTTTCTTTTAGGTTTGGTTTATATGGGCTGGCGAGGTCTACTGATCTCACAGAACCACTAGTTATTTACGGGTCTTACGAATAAGTTTTATTTACCTTGTTATATACTTAAGAATACAAAGCGCGAAAGTCTAAAATGTACTATTGTATTAGATACCTAAAACTTGATTTATTTGTGTACTTACATGTGCCATCAGTTCCCACGGTAATATTGTGATAATTGAAACCAATTTTGTCAGATTCATCTAGAGCGGAGTGGTAGAACATGTTGGTGAAAGTGTTGCCGTGGTCCACGATCAGGACCTCGGGCAGCTGTCCGCTGTCCGTCACGTTGGCGAGGATCCGCCGGAACGAGTGGAGGGACGACGGCGGAAAGTTGTCCGTTAGCTTTGGCTCTATATTCATCTTGTACTCGCGCGCTTTACTGGACAATTCAGATAGGAACTCGGGTATCTGAAAACGAAATCACACAAAACTGATTAACTTCTAAATGCTGCCAACACAAGCTTAAACGTATTTAATGTGGCACTTATGGGAGTTGCACTAGTTTATAGGCCCAGCCATTTGAGTTATGCTCTGACAGAGCAGACACGTCAGCCTGGGATGGAGGGTTCCGAACCATGAATGATTTTTTTGAAGTGGATACTCCTTTAATAACATCTCGGATGGGGGCCTGTTTAGAAACTATAGCGTCTAGCGCCATGTCTTGGCGAGATATTTTTTTCCATGTAACCTCTGGATACCCGCCAGTTTCCCAGGGAGCCACCAAGGTAAACTGTTGTTATCCATGTCAGTGTCTGACTGACATTGTTACAAACTACAATTGGTCGAGACAAAAGGCGTGCAACCGAAATTAGTGGCGCTTCAACATAGGAAACCCGATCGCGTAAAAAGACGGTGACATAGAAAACGACATTGCATATTATAAAATACTAATTACTAGCTGTTTTCTGCGGTCACACCCGCGTTCTGATGTATAATCTATATTACCTACTGTACAGTTTCATCAAAATCTGTTCCGTAGTTTTCGCGTGAAAGAGTAACAAGCTTACAAACACAAACATTAACATCCTTACAATCTTTCGCGTTTATAATATTAGTAGATTAGTAGATCTAAGAAGTCATATGGATACTAGTGTCACAGTAAGTAAGCCTCACATTATTAGGTAGGTACCAACCTGCTGCGTGTCGGTGAGAATGTCCGGTGCGAGGGCATACAGCGGCCAGTCTGGCGAGTGCGCGTTGGGCAGCAGCGCGCCGCCGAGCTGGCCCAGCTCGAGGTGCAGGCCGACGGCGGCGGGCGCGAGCGGCGCGCCCGGCGGCCACGCGCCGCGCGACATGTCGTACGCCACGCGCTGCGAGCCGATGTAGTCGAACGCCTCGCCGTTGAACAGCGTCCATAGCACGTTCTCAGCTTCATTCAAACAAACAGTGGGTGCTCGTATTCATTTATAATTATATTATTGTATTAGGCACCTACTCATTTAATTATCACCTACAGTCGCGGTCAGAAAATGTTTACCATCTGTTTCATAAGGTAGCTGTCTAAAATATTGACCACGCATAGATAGTTTATGCATAGTTAGTTTTAGTTAGCATAGATATCTATGCATACGATCCTTGACGACATATTACTAGGCACTGTATGAATCGAGACAGATATTTAGTTCTCTTGATATTCCACTAATATTCCAAGCGTTTTTTCTACTCTTTGCAGTATTTCTAATTTTTCAAACGTAAAATATATTTGTATTGAATTGACCCTAATAAACAAATGTCAAAAGATATATTTCAAGAATTAAGTAGCGTGATAGATGATAGAACTTACGATGTAAATTGGAATCTGTCTCTGGAATCATCTTGGCGAGTGTGGCGGCCGTAGTTATCAGTGTCACCATGCCGACTACTGAACTAGATGCACCGGGGCTCACACCTGCCGCCCGCAGCATAAAATAAATAAATATGAATACTAGGAACTCAAAATCCAAATTATAGAGATACTATATATTAAAACTATGGAGAGCGCACGTCAGCGCAGCCCTGCCCGATGGACCAACGCCCATCAGGAGGCTGGGCTAAACTCTTCTAGCTTACCAGTTGCACAATGATGGGAACACCATGGCAAACCAGGAAGGCCATTTAGGGTTGTAATTTAAAACTAAAGTTGTTGTAATACTAAGAATGGCTTACCATCAAAAAGCGAAGCAGTGTCGACTCTGGCAGTTACTAAAGTTACTGGTTTCTTTGTAGCAGCAGTTTCCTGGAATTTTGGAATACATATACGTAATAAACATTTATAGAGTTAAAAGTGCGCAGTGGGTCACAACCAGACATACTTTGTCAAATTAATTATAATAAAATAGAGTCAACTGTACTAACCTTTCCTCGTGGGAAGAGTGAATAATACACATTGTGGTCACCTAGAGGGTCACACACCTTAGTAGGTGTCAAAATAGCGGTTGAGGCTGACCTAAAAATAATTGTAAAATTTAATTAAAATCATATGAATCGGAAACGGATGAGTGCACAAGCGTACATACATTTACTACTACGGCCAATACGGACTTAAAACGTGTCCGATTTTTTCACGTAAGTATGAATGTGAATCGGAAACGTATGGTGCACAAACGCCCTACTCCCGGTATTTATGTAATTGAAGGGATTTTAAAAAAATCTATTGGAATACGTTATTTATGCTTCTGACGCTAAAATACTTTAAAAAAAACTTGTCTGTCGGTCTGTTTATGCCCGCATCACTCTGAAACTACTGGTCCGATTTAAACCGGTTTTTTTTTGCTTGAAAGTAGGTGGTCTGACTTAAAATCTGGTGTACTTGGATTTTTAAAATTCCGACCCTAAAAGGGTGAGGGATTTTAAGGTTTGTATGGAAACAAAAATTTACATGCAGCGGGCAAGAGTTAGTATAGTCCCCTCGGAGTTTAATGGCGGCTGTGTGAAGTTGGCTGATTTCTGCGCAATTACTAATTTTAGGTGTCAAAGCGGGAGCTGTGACTAGAGACGCTCATTCAATTTCAAGAAATGGTTCATTGATTCGGTTGATCGAATCAAACTTTCAAGTTTTTGGACATCTCCATGTACACTATCTCGCTTCGCGCACATAGACTATAAACACTGTTAGCGATGTATAAACAATTTGCGACTATATTCATTCATCCGTCAAGAAATTCCGTGCGGACTATAAGTTACAAGAAGTCGCGGGGCATAAGCTAGTACAAAATAAATAAGTAATACGGATTTGTTTGTGATTTTATGTTATTTAATTATTTTGTGGTAATAAGATCTGATAATCGCGCTGGTCGCGCGCCGTACATACGGTGTTGCCAATGTGTGGGGAAAGCCGAATCGGCGCGGCCGAAGCCAGGGAGTGGACATAATGTATTGTATTGTATTGCATATTTTTATTTGCAATAATTATCATTACAGATATATCCAAAGCGATAATGTTGACGTGACGTCAAATAATTACAATTAAATTAAAACATTAAATATTGAGCAATATAATTACAAACTAATGGCTAAAAATAACAACATCTATAAGATTACTAACCTTCTCATACAGACAACACTGTTCAATGCAGCAAACATGAAAGAATTCAGTTGGAGCGAACACAGAGGTCTTCCTTCTTGGTTGTATCGGTCAAGGTTATATCTAAAACATTATAAAATTGATTCAGCCTTAAAGTAATTTCTGTACAAAATATTTAAGTAATATTTATGTACCTTTCATAGCACTGTTTAATTTTGACTATCTCTTCAGCCCTTGACTGTGGCAAGAAAAATATTGGGAAGGGAATATCTCTTCGCAAGAGGCCGGTGCCTTTTTCGTTCCACACAATCCCGCCTGCTTGTTGTGAAGAACATCTGCTATGAGGACCGGACGAGTATTCATTTGGACACCTTGATTCTTGAGTAAATGCACTAGCTCTAGAAAGATTTAAAATAATGTATTGTAAAATTAGACACAGTTTATGATTGTCAGCATAGGATTATATTTTAAATTGATACTGCTAATGGCTAGACTGTATGATGGACTTAAGCATATCTCACAATTAATTAATGCCTCACAATACTAAACCAATACCATGATTATGCTTACTTGTTTGTTGGGCTGTTGTATAGCAGTACACCAGCAATGTTTTCTGGGTGTCCCATCAATAGCTCGACCACATCATAAAACATTTCTGTGCTGACCACCGCCATGTAAGGTCCGGCGGTAGAATTGTGTGCCAGCCATTGTGCATCACTTGTGTCACTTATCATATGTACTACTCCCACAGCACCCTTGTCTGAAGCTACAGCAGTGAAACAAATTAGTCATGTATATAAGTCTTTTTATAATTAGGTATATATTAGTTTACTTCTTGTGGTATATAATTAATACCACACACAAACCATACTTAAGTTCCAAAAAACTCATTTGTACGGGACAAGGTTCAAACTCACGACCTCAAGTAGCCTATCATCACTAGTGACCGACAGAATATTCGGTTTCGGTTTCGGTCAAAAAATGGGCGAACCTTTCGGCCGGCAGAAACTCTGTTCGTGAGTGATTGTCTGTGGCGAGGCGTTTGGCTAACTTCGGGTGAGTTCGCTTCGTGGCTCGTTCGTGGTCGCCACTGGCCCGATTGTGTTTACTAAAGGTTAAGTTTTCATGGTACTGGAGGTACTGTTTTTTTTTATATGTAAGTTCATTTACTTAACATGAGTCAACCGTCTGTATCATCTGTATGTCATCATCATCATATCAGCCTGTAGACGTCCACTGGTGGACAAAGGCCTCCCCAAGGATCTCCACGATGACCGGTCCTGCGCTAACCTCATCCAGCTGGGTCCCGCGACCTTCACCAGATCGTCGGTCCACCTTGTGGGAGGCCTGCCTACACTGCGTCTTCCGATACGTGGTCGCCACTCGAGAACCTTTCTGCCCCAACGGCCGTCAGTTCTACGAGCGCATCTTTTACGAGTTCATCTGTATGTGCTCATCATCATTTCAGCCTTTTAGCGTCCACTGGTGGACAGAGGCCTTCCCCAATGAATGCCACCATACACGGTCCTCTGCTCTCTGCACCCAGCTGCTTCCGGCCACCTTCTTTAGGTCGTCGGTCCATCTGGCGGAGTACGCGTACCGGTCCGCGGGCTCCACTCCAGAACTTGTCTGCCCCGTCGGTTCTGCGACAGATGTGACCTGCCCATCGCCACTTCAGCTTGCTAATCCTTTCGGCTTCGTCGCGTAACTTAGTTCTCCGTCGGATTTCCTCATTACAGATCATGTCCTTCAATCTCCGAGCTAGGAAACTCCGAGCATAGCCCTCTCCATAGCTCGCTGAGCGACCTTAAACTTGTGGATCAGGCCAACTGTCAGTGTCCATGTTTCTGCGCCGTAAGTCATGACTAGCAGGACGCACTGGTTAAAAACTTTACTCTTTAGACATTGTGGAATAGGCGACGTGAAGAGTTGACGCAGTTTTCCAAATGCTGCCCAGCCCAACTAATTGGGCGTAATCTTCTGTCAGTTTTTCCTGTCGAAGTTGTTCCTATCCAACTGTATTGTCCGTCCTAGGTAGACATACTCCTGAACAACTTTGATATCGACATAATCAACAATCACCTGGTCGTAAACTGGATCACCGGATATGTGTAAAAAAAACCTACACTAATATCAGTATACAATAGAAATTGTATGTTCTAAATTTCTAAATAATAAGTTTCGGTTTCGGCCGAAACTGAGACCGAGGCCGAAGGTTCAGTTACGGTTTCGGTCAGTGTGGACAAAAGGGCGCAATGGAAAGACATAAATCACTTTTTTGGAATACTGTCGCTTGCTTCGCTCGCTCCAAGGGTCACCAGTAACCTAACGAACCTGACCTTCGGGGTGCTCCGACTGCTGTCACACATATAAATTTTTTTCCTCAGCGCCCCCTTTTCTCCACTCCAACCAGTGTTTCTGTTATGAGTAATTGTTACAAAAAATATGAGTCCTCTAGCCTGAATACTTACATGAACATCCTGCCTGATGTGTACCATTCAGTCGTCGGAAACATGCCGCGCCTCCTTCTATGGATGAGTAGATCTGTCCGTGAAGTCTTTCAGAGAATGTTACTGTGCACAATTGATGAATTTGATTAGATTTATGTAGCTCCGATTTACAGCCTTAAAATGGGCAGAGAAATATTATCAATTACAACAATATTACTTACATTTTGAAAACGAAAGTACAAAAACCAACAAGGAAACATTAAAATCCATTTCGTAGCTAATTAAAAATTTTAACCGAACGAAATTTTTCTAATTCTATACGTCCAAAGCTATGAAGGTTTTTTTTTTGTAGAATTCGTCCGAAAAAGCATTAATTAACTCTAATCTGAGAATTAACTCAAGATTTGGTTTGTATTGTTGGCTGCATTGAATGTCATTTTGTTGTGTTTGTCCAAAGAAATCGGAATAGCTATTCCGATTTCTTTGTGTTTGTCATTTTGTTGGCTGCATTGAGTGTCTTAAAAGCATTTTTTTAGGTAAACGTATCTAGACCACACAGCCAAGTCTTATTTTGTTTTCTTCAAAAACCGGCGGTTACAGCATGGCGACGGCGGCCTCCACAAAAACAGGGCACGACTATAATAGTCAGCGATTTTCAATAAAACCGCAGCATGGCCTCCACGAAAGCACAACTAGTGCCATTCGGTGATACACACTGCAGTTCACGTCCGCATTAAACTGATAGTAGTATTTAATGAAGATTTAACAAGGGACATTTTGGAACGATCTGGTAGAGTCGTTTACACGCTTTTATTTAACTATCCCGCACAATATACACTTTAATAGGCACTTGTTGCATGTAAAACTATCACAGATATACACCAAAACCTACAATATAAATTTTTTTGGAAAACTAAACAAAAACGACAAGTTTAGTGACAACCATCTCTGACAAAATCCCGCCAAAAAGCCCCTCTATGAGCTAATCTCTCTGTATTCTCTTTGCTAAAAACTAATTTTAAAGGACCTACTCACGATTCAATCTGCTGTTGCAATCTGCTGTGAACCAGCAAATTGCATCGTGGGTAGGCGTGTCCTGGCTCTCTTCCAACATGCTGCAAGTTGTATCGGTCGTCCTAGCAATCTACAGATTGTCACAGCAAATTGTTGCCGGGTTGTAGCGTGAGTAGTGCGGTTGTAGTAATCTGGCTGAGTGTTGCCATATATACAGATTTATCTGAATTTATCGCCCGCGCCTCGCCCGGCGCCACGCCCGCCGGGGCGCCGCGCCGCATGAGTTTGTCCCGCGCCTTAAGCTTTTATTATTTAAGCTTAAGCTATTTATTAAGGTCATGCAAGCGTCATATAAAACCATCAGTCATGACTGATGGTTGCATGATGCAAAAAATAAAGTATGAAAATTTTCGTCATTCATCCGTCAATCACCGCCTGACTGAGGTAAAACCATGGTAAAACTGACAGCAAAACCTAACGTGTAAGGGACGCCTATAGTGTCGTCGTGCTGAAGTCCGTGTCAGGAGGTGTCAGCACTTTTCTATATACCTCTTAGGGTCGGGGCAGACTTAGTGGAAAACTGCCCGCGCACTTTTTGACGTCATTCTCAAATGAACTATATCACTATAGCCTAAAGAAGAAAATCGTTTGAATGACATCGAGCGCGAGGCGACGCCGACGTGCAGAAGTTATTATACGATTTTGTTCTTTAGTTTAATAGTGATATGGTTCATTCGACAATGACGACAAAAAGTGCTCAGGCAAATTTTCGCTTGGTCTGCCTCGACCCTTACCGGGCGTAAACCGGCATCGACACCGGCGCAGTGGAAAAACGAAGCCCCGGCGCCGGTGCCGGTGCACGGCCATGCCGGTGCCGGGCCGGCTAGTCGAAAAACGCCCTATATCTGTGATAGTTTTATATATTGTGCGGGATACTTAGATAAAAGCGTGTAAACGGCTCTACCAGATCATTCCAAAATGTCCCTTGTTAAATCTTCATTAAACTTACTATCAGTTTAATGCGGACGTGAACTGCAGTTGGCGCTGGTTGTGCTTTCGTCGAGGCCGTGCTGAGGTTTTATTGAAAATCGCCGACTATGAAAGTCGTGCCCTGTTTTTGTGGAGGCCGTGCTGTAACCGCCGGTTTTTGAAGAAAAACAAACAAAATATGACTTGGCTGTATGGTCTATAACTTTTGCCTGTCCATCATTGGATGAATTTAACAACAACAACACAATCTGGTGGTCAGTGTTGTCATATATACAGATTTATCTGTATCTATACAGATTTTCGACTACCGATACAGATACCAGATTTTGCCCTACTTTTATACAGATTTTTGTAATTTAACGTAATCTATGTTAAATATGGTTAAAATAGAAGTAAAGAATAGAATACATGGATTCCACGGTGATTTACATGTGGAAATAAGGATTCGTTTTAGTTTTGGGGTGTTTTTTTATTATTTGTTTGGGTACTAGATTGTTTTATTATGGCAATCCTAACCGGTGGCGTTTTTTTCTATGAAAAACCTTCGTTCGAAAAAAATTCGTTTCAAAGACTACTACTAATTCATTGGATTTTAAAAAATCAATATACAGATTTTAGAGGATTTCAGTGGATTTTATACAGATTTTGACTTATTTGGTCTCATACAGATTTTTACACTATCCAATACAGATTTACGGGTTTTAGATATGGCAACACTGCTGGTGGTAGATTGTAGAGTCGCCATTTGTAAAATCGAATCGACAGGACAGCTGGGTGTAATGTGACTGATTTTATTTCTTTTGTACTTAATTCAGTGTATTGTCAGGTTACTTTCTTGTCACAAATTATTTAGTTATATTTTGACATTTTGAAGAATTTTGCATGGCGGAAAAAACGGAAGATAAGGTTTGTATTGCAAATTGAATTCAAGAAATACCTACCAATTCATTGTTCTGCATTGTCCGTTGGTAGATTTTTCCATGCTTAAATTCTCTTTTTATATCAAGACTCGCAAAACTTCTTCATTTTACTCTTTTGCTCTGAGGAAATTTAAAAATAGATAAAACTGCGTAGTACCTACCTACATAATTCGATTTTCACAAATTGATTTTAGGGGGTAGGTAGTAGAGAAGCAAAACAAAACCCAATATTTTAGTTTTATTGCCTTTTCCCTAAGTTATTTTAATGGACAGGGTTGTATTGCATGGAATTTAACATGGAAATTCCAATCCTTACAATGTTTTAGTGCATACTGTGTATTTTTGTATAGGTACCTATACAAAAATCACCACTTAAATTTATCCATTGTAGGTAGACAGGTATGCATAGGGCATTAAAATTTCTAATACCTATCAATAATCGCCAGCCAATTGCTCGCGGTTTACGACCACTCTAACCCAGGCCGATAGATTATTGCGTATGCCGGTTGTCTTTCGACAATTCGGGAATGAGCAGAGCGAGCTCGGTGCTCAGAAAGATCTGTTAGCAGCACCCACACCTAGACTCGATCCGATAAATTTAGGTTAAGGGCAGTATTGAGCAGAATGAGTGAAGCGATCGGTCGGAGTGAGTGAAGCGATCGCAGCAATTTTACGTGACCTCGTTTACTTCTTGGCCTCCTGGTTAGGTTATCTTAAGACCACAGCCCATTTGCCATTTTCCGGTTAAAGTGGAGAAAAGGGGGCGCTGAAGAATTTTTTTTATAAGTGATAATGTGTGGCAGTTAGCAGTCAGAGCACCCCGAAGGTTAGGTTCTTTAGGTTAGGTTATTCTTTAGGCATTGTATGAGAATTTTATTGAATTTGACTAGAATAGAATAGATTTATTTGGCACTCACAGGGCAACACATTACAATAAATTTATACTTATCTACCTTACCTATGACTAACTTCTGCTGCTCAGTTTTTTTCTATCAGCATCAAAAAAATTTTTGATCAAAATGTCAAATTTTTATGGACAACACACGCTTGACCAAAAAATTTTCTATGCCAAAATTGTTTTCACAAAAAAAGACCAAATGGTTCCTAAGACAGTTTCCCTGTATATGGTTTCGGTTTTACCCTTAGTGTCCCAGTTAAAAAAAACACTGTTATATATAGGTGGACAGATAATTAGAAATAGGCCAAGATTTTCATACAATTGAGGTCACTTTGAAGCCATGGTTCTCCTTGAAGGATTGATCGGGGCATGATCTGATGATAGTCATCAAGAGAGAGAGATCACTATAAATATCTAACTGATCAGATAAGCCGTTTGGAAGCAGCATCATCATGAAGAAAAAAAACCTGCAAAATGTATAAAAATCTTACATTTAAGGAATCATGGTGATGCTGCTTCCAGACGGCTCATCTGATCAGTTGGATATCTGTAGAGATCTAAAAGTCCTACATGTACTCTCTCGATGACCGTCATCAGATCATGCCCCGATCAATCCTTCACAGAGAACAATTGCTTCAAAGTCATCTCGATTGTATTAAAATCATGCCCTGTTTCTAATTATCTGTCCACCTATCTAGGGGCCGTCCATTAATCACGATCTTTTTTTAAGCATTTTTTAACCCCCCTCTCCCCCTTGGTGATACATGGTGAGGTTTAAGACTACCTCCCCACCCCCCACCCAACATCACGTGTATTTTTAATATCTACAAAAACCTTAAATTTTTTAGAATATTTTAGAATTTCGTTACCTAGCAACGACGAGTTAAGGTCACACTACACGCCGCTTTTCGATTAAAAAATCGCGCGTTTGAAAAAATAAATACACGTGATATCTTACTACACCCCCCCTCCCCCCTTGTGACATTTCGTGATTTTTGACACACCCCCCCCCCCCCCCCCCCCTCTCGAGCCTCACGTGATTAATGGACGGCCCCCTTCCATGACACAGAACAATAAGTAGGTACACCTGTCTAAATTATTTTTGTATTTTTTAAAAAGATTAAGTTACTGTTTGTATTGTAATTGTAACAAATGTTCATCTTTCTTGCTTAATGATTAGTAGGTGTAAGTTATTGTTTTTGTGTTAAAAAATGTGACGGTAAGCAGTAAGGTGCCAAGATGGGAATAAACCTATAACCTGTAACATTACAATTTAACTACAAACAAATTGCTGTGCTGTATCTTACCCATCTGCCTGTTACATGTGAGTCTGTTTCTATTAAATTAAAGTCTACATTTCAGAGTGAGGCGCTGCCAGACCTCGATGATTTGTTACAATGTCCCGTGTGCTACGAGATCCCCACGGGTCAGATCTTCCAGTGTAATGAAGGACACCATGTGTGCGGCCGCTGCAAGATACGCCTTGACGTTTGTCCAGTCTGCCGTGCTTTATTTTTCGGCACACGCAATTATGCTATGGAAGAACTTATTGCTAATGTTAGAAAATTACGAGCATTTGTGAGTATTAAAATTTGTGTTCCTGTAACCAACCCCTTTGGAAGCTCAATCGTAGTTACACGCTCAGTGGTAGCTTGTTTGTTCCATATCAAATGCCAGGATTTTGGAAAATATTGGGATTATTACAGTCATACCTACATGTTTTAAAAAATTAATATCCAATCCTATTGCGTCAAAATTTTAGAAACTAGGCGGAAAAGTGACTACGGGTTCCAGCTCCTCGGAAAGCAACACACCAGCGATAGAAGAAACCCCAACAGAAGTTGTTAATGGAAGTGATGGAGATGATGAGGAAAATAATCTTAATTTTGCTAGTGTGAGTAAAGGTTTTGACCTACACCCTCTGAAATATGTATTAAATTCGATGACTGGCCTGAAATATGGCCCCTATATTGTTTACCTCACGCCTTGGACTGCTTATATAAATATTGTTTTCTATTGCACAAATAGTTGGAAAATTGTGCATAGGGCCATAAGGAAGGTAAGGTTATATAGTAAGTACCAACCTATTAGTTATCACAATGAAATGAGAGCTTTAAAGATGAAATGTCCTAATGCTTACCAACAAAATATTTTTTCAGCGATCTGCGTTTAGACCTCCTCAGGCATGTAAAGGACTTTTCCGCTGTCTGTGCTGTAAGAATGGAAATGTAGAGCGGCTGCCGTCATCACGTTTGTTGAACCATCTTCGTTTTTATCATGCTCCAGAGCTAATAGAGGTAACTTATAAAATTCTTTCACTAAACAAGTCCTTACTTACTTTGATTCTTTTTTCTCTGATTCCAAAGGAACATTTATATAAAACTGACTTCTATTGACCACACTTGAGTATTTTTAGGGTTCCATAACTCAAAAGAGGAAAAATGGAATATAAGGGTTCCATCACTTCATTGTCTGTCTGTTTGTCAAGACCATTTTTATCAGGAACGTGTGGAGGTATCGAGTTAAAATTAATATCAAATACTCATGTCTGCAATCCCTTAAAACTGAAAAAAGTCAAACTCCTAAGTCAACGCAGTTACGAGATATGACTGATTTTACCGCATTTTTGAGTACCTTTGTAATCAAAACCTATGGGGTACTTCCCGTTATTAAGCTCTTATAGCGCAAGTAAAAAAAATCCGAAAACGGTAAATTTGTAGTTTTACATCACAATAATATCTTTTTTACCTTACAAGCTCGGAAGGGTATACTTTCTCATTCGAAATCTGCGTGGAAAACTGCACCTGGAAAAAAACTTTTTAAAACTTTTCTTCTAATTTGTAGAAGGTGGACATTTAAAGAAGTGGTCAATTCTAATTGTGGTTATTATTATTTGTGGTTCTAAACCGCCGAAAGGATTCAATTCACCTAGTATTATCCTCGCTGTAGTGAGGTGAAAAATTGTGTGTTGCGCTCGGCAGCAAAGTCATTTTGCGTCTCGTCTCGCTTCGCTCGTGGTTGAGTCCTAGAACCCTTCGCTTTGCTTAGTTTTCACTTTCACAAATAACTATTGTTATGCAAGGCTGCAAAGTTGGTTATTTTGTGCGAGTACTAGTATTGAAAACTGAGCAAGCGAAGGGTTCTAGGACTCAACCACGAGCGAAGCGTTTCAAGGTACGAGACGCAAAATAACTTTGCTGCCGAGCGCAACACACAATTTTTCACCTCACTACAGCGAGGAAAATACTAGGTGAATTGAATCCTTTCGGCGGTTTAGAACCACAAATAATAATAACCACAATTAGAATTGACCACTTCTTTAAATGTCCACCTTCTACAAATTAGAAGAAAAGTTTTAAAAAGTTTTTTTCCAGGTGCAGTTTTTCACGCAGATTTCGAATGAGAAAGTATACCCTTCCGAGCCGGTGAGGTGAAAATAACTATTTTCTTGTACCAACAAACTTGACTTTGCGTATGAGCAAGTTATCCATCTAAGTTAGTACCATGTGATGTAACTACAAGTTTTATTAACGATTTTCTAAATTTTTTAAATTAAGTTTGTACAGAACCCTCTGAGCGCGAGTCCTACTCGCACTTGTCCGGTTTTTGGATATTGATTGAATATATTATTAAATTAAATAAGATTAAGGGCCTCTTTCACCACTTGCTGATATAGTCCCAGATACCCTATCTGTAGGTTATCTGACAGATAGCCTATTTTATTTCGCAGGTATCTGATTGCCTTATTATCTTATCTAATAAATACATAATATAATTTATCATACAGATTTATCTGTAATAATATCAGCAAGTGGTGAAAGAAGTTACATTATATATTTTAGGGAACATCTGCTGCTGGAGAGTATGTCCAATTATGGCAGTTTTCTACAGACCCAGACAGACTTGTGACAGCTGTTCGAGTGAGCGACATGGGCATTTTCTTTTTGGTTATTGAGATCTGCAGTGAGTATATACCCTGCGAATTATTATTTTACTATTGATTAATTGTAGAAGTTAACATAATTAGTTATTTATGGAACTGTCTCATAATGAAGGGTATCAAAACACGTGCTGAATTCACAAAAGACAGCAAGTGATTTAATAGCTAATTATGTGCAGTTGCATACATACATATAACTTTTTCTACGACCATACATACAATAGTGTAAATACCAATCCTCGCGCATTCCGGGTATTAATACCCTAACATGGTGTCATGTAAACCAGCACCTATACAGGGCGTCCCAAAACTATGGGACATCAAGGGAAAGTACCTCAAATATCGTATATAGGATATTTTGCTGAAAGAAGACTTTATTTTATTATTAAAAGTTAGTAATTCTGCATTTAAAGATTTTCTAAGAATTACTTGCTTCGTCTGGGAATCGAACCGACTTAAATGAGAAAAAAAATCACCCCTATTTTTATGATGCCAATCGAAAGAATGGACAAAAAATAATAATTCTTGTTATGTAACATAGTACATATTTTATAAAAGAAAGGAACAACGTCAAATTAATCATTTTAATCAAATTAAAAACACCTGACATGAAACCGCCAAAGTCAATTTACATTTTTTTTAATTTTCTTGAATTTTGACTCAAACATTTTGACATACTGAAGTACCTTATTTATCCTATCTACGATATATAAGGTACTTTCCTTGGATGTCCCATAGTTTTGGGACGCCCTATATATGGCAATGCAATAATTAAGAATAATTTCATTCGTAACGATTTAAGAAACGCTGGTGTAAAGTATGCTGTTACACTGATTTGGGTTTTGTGGAATAATATAACAAGCAAATTACAGTACGCGAGTAGGAATAGTACATTGTGCAATAAGGGTAGTAAGTAGGATATTACTAACGAGAATCTGTTAGAAGCCCGACGCCAAAGGCGGAGGGATTTTAATGACTCGAGTTTCATATGTACATATTGAATGATGAGACTGTGCGAAGGGAAAGAGGTGTGTCAGGATCGCGATACTTGGCGCTCCGTTCTTTCTGCCTACCCCGTTAGGGACATAGCGTGAAGATATGTATGTAATTAATAAACCAGTTCAGTACAGCCAGCTACACATTACAGCCCTTAGGGTATAATATATGTACTGAGTGTCATTATTCTCCCGCGGGTATATATAGGCCATTGTGTTTCTGTATGCATGCATATAATAAGACCCTTAATGAGCAAGTGTAATGAAAAAATATTAATTCAATGTTAATTTTGTTGTCAGATACTTCCGTGTGCGCCTGGTTAACAATGGCCGCCGCGCCCTGGATAGCCCACGAATTCTGTTATACCATCACCATCTCTGGCAATGATCGCGAAGCTATATTTTCTGATAGCGTAAGTACTTTTTGAAATAAAATTTGCTGCAATACAATTCAAATAGCCTTTATTTATAAGATAGAAACGTGAAATGTTAGGCTTTTAGTTAAAAAACAATGCTGACGTGTTAAAGCAATTTTGGAAATCCACATCTACGTAAAATGGGGGAAGAAATATTGTGTGTGAGTTCCGGAACCTTTCAGCGCGGGTGTGGCTAGTTGCCTATATAGGCCGGGTCAAACCGAATGCATATGCGGTGCAGCGCATAGCGGCTTGACGCACGGATACGCGCGTAGCTGCGCAGCGCTGTGAGTTGGTGTGTCCTCTCCCATAATATTCCATACATTTACAACGTCATAAGCCGTGCTGCGCTGTGCTGTGCTGCGGCGTGCTGCATTCTTTTTGACCCGGCCTTCTGAATTTCGTTTTTATCTTTTGTTTGACACGTCTTTAGGGGCAGAGTCTACTTTGTTTTTGTCCCCCTCATGTTTGTATGTCATTATTGATAGTTCCCACTAACAATAGTTACACTAATATTTCGTTCATATAAATGTATATACAGGGTGTCCCAGAAACCGACGATAATCCTTTAACAGCTGATAGGCCAACTAATTACCTCTCAGAAAAACTTATTTAAGGTTAAGTAAAAATGGCTTGGTTTTCGAGATTTTGTCATTTTTGAAAAAATCGAAAATTTTCTCCTACCGCTCTTTTTTTTTATAATGCCATAGCTGCAAATGTAAGATTTTATAAAATCTAGTTTTTGTCAAATATTCCTGAAAAGTAAGGCTTTCACACAGTGTAATTGATTTTTTGATGTTTAATCCAGCTTAGCAGAAAAACGACTTAAGAGCCAATTGTTACATTATTTTCAGTCTAATCCTTTGAATTTGTCCCGTCGTGGTAAAAAAAAACTACACTATAGTGGTACTATGCAACAAAAATACGCGCATCTAATGTCGTTTTTAAAATGATACATCACTTACTAATGTGCCCATTAATTTATGAGATATTGCTATTTTACAGCAAAATGACTTGTCAAATGTGGGCTGTCAAAATGCTCCCACCCCCGTCGACTGTGGCTGTCAGTTTTTGTTTTTCAAAAATCATCCCTATTTGTGTCTCTCCACAGTTACTGGGGATTCACGATATGTGCTTCTCGACAGATTTTAAAAATCAAACTCGTATTGCAAGTTCAAATTTTAAAATAGAATTCGTTATGTTTTTCGCTCGCTGCCCGTGGTCCTACCGTCTAGTCCGCCTGGGGGTACCACCACTCGCACCCAGAGGGTTCCGCACAAACTTAATTATAGAAATAATTCGAAAATCATTAATAAAAGAACAATTGGTGAACTTTCATGTCAATTTTGGTTGACTTTTTCTGCGTCTGTGTATGAAAAATAGGTAAAAGTATTATACCTTATAGAGTTTGAATTCCTGAACAAATTAGGTCTGAAATTAAAGATATGCAATTTTGAAGTGTTGAATAGTGAGGTTATGACTATGCTTGTATTTATGCATTTCAGTGATTTTTCGACTTTTATTGCATAATAGTGATAGTGTCTTGTGTTATAAACACTCGAGGATGAACATAGAGATGTGAAATGGCAATCACAAGCCTTTAACAGCACAGAAAATTTATGATTCATAATTTCAGATTTGGCTGCATGGACTACGATTCTATGTCTTTCCCGTAATGGATAAATTGAACGAAAAAAAGTCCTGTCAAATCAAATGCTTTATCACGTATTATTGGTGAAAATGATAATCATTTAACATTATTTTCAGGCTTAGATAGACCTTTAATATATACTTTGTAAAACTTTACGAAATTATTTAATATAGATTTGTAATGATGAAGTTTTTAGACGCTAGGGAATTCTTTCAACAGTTATTTCGCCAATGTCCTTAGTTCACGTCATGGTACTAATTTAAAAGAGTGACTTCCTCATACGCAAAGTTAAGTTTGTTGGTAATAGAAAAATAACTTTTTTTTTATGATTTAACTACAATTACACTGTTTTCGGATTTTTCCCTTTACTTGTGCTATAAGACCTTGCTTCTTTCCAAATTTCAAGATTATAGGGCAACCGTAACCCATAGGTTTTGATGACCAAGATACTCAAAAATGCGGCAAGATCGGTCATATCTTCTGACTGCGTTGATTTAGAAATTTGATCATTTGATCAGTTGGATATCTATAACGATCTAAAAGTCCTCCATCTACTCTCTCGATGACCGCCATCAGATCACGCCCCGATCAATCCTTCACGGAGAACCATGGCTTCAAACAGACATCATCATCATCTTAGCCTTTTAGCGTCCACTGCTGGACATAGGCCTTCCCCAACGAACGCCACCACACCCGGTCCTCCGCTCTCCGCATCCAGCCGCTTCCGGCCATCTTCTTTAGGTCGTCAGTCCACCTGGCGGAGGGGCAAACAGACCTCGATTGTATGAAAATCTTGCCCTGTTTCTAATTATCTGTCCACCTATGTACATGTCATATTATACATTATGTATGTACTAAATATAATCGTCTTTACAGGTATGGTCTGTGCGATCATGCGAAGGAACTCTAAAGAGGCGTGGGCATTGTTTGGTGGTGAACGGGCAGGATGCTCGGGCATTGGTCGCGCCGGCCGCCATCAACGGCAAGTTGTCTGTGCGTCGCGCGCCGGCCGACCAGCTGACGCACCAGACGCAGCCGCGTGCCGTGCTGCGCATCGCCAGCCGCGGCGCCGCGCGCGACACGCGCGATGACATCACCGAGCCTTTCCCGGTAGACTTTCTAAACGACTTCGCTAGAATGACCCGCGGCGTACTGTTCGAAGCGGAGATGCGTAGATACGAAAATGAACCGAGCACCAATCAGACCGCGTCGGCTGATCGTCCGGGACCTAGGACCGATCAAACTGTCTCGACCGATCGCCCAGCACCCTCTCAGGTGACATCACCAAGCCCTGCGCAAAATAACCAACCGAACAATGATGTAAGCGCAACCCCGATGACGCGAAGCGCTCGCAGGCGTATGCGCTTGCGGCTGCGGGCGGCCCTGAACGCGCCGCAGCCGCCGGCCGAGCGCGCGCCGCCGGCCGCAGTCGCCGCGCCCTCCCAGAGACAGAACGGCCCCGCTAGGAGCGCGCCGGTAGAGACACACTTTATAGGGTATGCTGTCGTGCAAGATGCGGCGCCGGTGCCGCCGCCGCAAGCATCTGGCGGCCCGTCGAACGGACTCCCACGAAACGGGACTCAGGGCGGCGCTAACAAGAAGAAGCGCCACACGCGCAGATAAACATTGCTTCAATTTTATTATTAATTGACGGATTAAGTTAATTAATGACGGTGAATATTAATGACTGCTCTGTTTTACAGTTTTAAAACTACTCTGGGGTCTACAAATATGAATAAACTTTGCAATTATGTAAATATTTGAAAATCTTGACACTGCAATTTTCTACAAGTGCTGTGATATTGACGAATGATGACGATGTTGGCGGTGCATGGCAAACATGCAAGTCTAACATTATACTACTTATTATTTGGCTACATATTTTATGTATACTAAAGGTGGGCACACACACCTGGACGCACCACAGTTGCCGCAGTCTCCGCATTGTTTGTATGAAGTTCTATGAAGCCTCTTACACTCATTCGACTCGCACACACCGCAGTACTCAAAATAGACGAATCCCGTCCCACCTAGCCGTACCGCACGCACTGGAGTCGCCGCACGATGCGTCCGCAGCGGACGCTGTGGCGAGGGAGACGTTAATCAGTACTGCGGTGCGTCCAGGCGTGCGTTCACCTAGAATATTACCCCAGAGTACATGTAATATTATTAAATATTTTTGATTGATGCAATTCCTATGAATGTTATTATTATATTAATTTTAATGAATGATTAATTTCAATTACCTACCTACTTCATGAACTATATTTTGTAGATTTTTTTAAAGTTTGATGTTTATATTTAACAACAATAATTGTATTTTATTGAAATGAATCATTGATGATTGGAATGATTGACGAACATGCTTAATATGTTATTGCTGTATTTTTTCCGTTGTAGATCATACTGATATTTGTTATTAGTCTCGACAGAAATAGTTTTAATTTGAATAGACTGTAAGAATAAAGAAACGTTGTTTTATTTCACATTACGTTACCTTGTATTCTGTACTCGCAATGTCGCAATAGGTTACCCTTCCATACCGACCCGATTGATATTAGTGATGTGCAATACAAATTATCCAAGTCTCGACGTTGTAGCTATGCATAGAGCTAGAACGTTCCGCCAGCGTACACACTAAAACTGGCGTATATTTCTTAAACCACAGGGGTACTATTTATTTGATCTAGGTACTATTTGGGTACTATTTATTGGCACTAAAACTAGCCCAGAATCTTAAGTGTACGCTAGGTGAACGGACACCTAGGATCTCTTCGCGCGCGCCAATTTTTTCGTTCAAATACCTGGTATCGTATGTATGGGAACTCCAAAAAAATTTATTTGTGAAAATTGTTCAGTTTCATTGGCTGAGTCACTAATGTTAGGTAGCCAACTACCCGCTTGATATATCGGGTAAAATAAGGGACGAAACGCGCACTTCCCAAACCGCTGAGCCTAGAAACGTAGAATTAAATTTAGGCTTTTAGTTTGAAAACAATAATGACGTTTCGCGAATTTTGAAAATTCCACCCCTAAGTAGGTAGGTACCTATGTAAAATAGGGGATGAAACTTATAGTTACCTACTACAGTTTTTCCCGCGGGAAAAACTTTACGCGGGCGAAGCCGCGGGCAAAAGCTGGTGTAAAATAAACATGTTCACGGCTTAGCCGCACGCCGCACCTTAACCTACTGTCACAGTGTACGTGTAGAATTAAAGTTGTGAACAAAACTTGATGAGAATGACTGAATGAGCCACTTAAAAACAAACAGGCGGCCCCGCTCCAAATTTTAAATGGTTATAGATTCCTAAATGGTCAATCGAAATGAAAAATGATAAGAGAAACCTCAAGATAATTTTCAAACACCTATTCAATGATACTACACTTAATATAGTTCGTCGATTTTTTCAGCACCGCTTCAAACTTTAAATGGATATAGGTACCTAAATCCTAAATGGTCAATCTTAAAATTATCAAAACACGCCATTTCTGTTTTTTACATATAAAATTTAACACGAACTTTCACCCCACATTTTACATATGTAGGGGTGGAATTTTTAAAATTGCTGAAACATGTCTTCATTGTTTTTAACTGATAGCCTAAATATTAAATTTCACGTTTCTGTCTTTAAAAATGAGGGACTTTCATACAATCTTAGCACCCCTATTTCACCCACTTTGATTTTTGAAAAACCCTTTCCGAGTGGACGTCAGTGCTACATGAGGAATCTTTGTGCCAAATTTCAAGTCTCTGTGGGTTGTGCGCCGTAACTCCAACATTAACTTTCATCCCACATTTTACATACTTAATAGAATTTTCAAAATTGCTGAAATACGTCATCATTGTTCTTTAACGAATAGCCTAAATACAAATTTTCAGGATTCTAACTTTAGAAATGACGGACATTCATACAATTTTTGCACGCCTATTTCACCCACTTAGGGGTTGAATCGGATTGATTTTTGAAAAACCCATTCTGAGTGGACGACAGAGTTACATGAGGAACCTATGTGCCAAATTTTATGTCCCTAGGCTCAGCGGTTTGAGCTGTGCGCCGGAACGCACACCCGAACTTTCATCCCCCATTTTTCATACGTAGGGGTGGAATTTTCACCAGATCAGCAGATCGGGACTCGTTAAGGGGGTAAAGGGGGGAGGAGTTGACACCGGGCAGAATCGTGTTCAGCGGGGTGTAACTAATTAGTCTAAAAAAACCCGGCGGCTAAAAGTTTCACAAAATGTCGTTAGAAAGTGGTCGTGTGCGAATTTGTCGCCAGTCTAAATCGACTAGGCCGGCCGTGTCGACAGTCTAAATTGGCTAGGCCGTAGACACAGAGGAGATATCAGTTGCCGCAGGCCGCAGGTGACTAAAGTCGCAAGTTATAGTTAGACTAGGATTCGACTTTGCCGCGCGGCGACGCGACCGGGCGCATGCGCGACAAAATTCGACCGTGCAATTGCTCAGTCGCACGCAAGCGATCACCAGCAATTCTAGAATAATTTATTTAAAAATTACTTCGATACCGGCACGTAAAATACATGTTCTGCTCAACATTATCGAAGAAAATGACCAAGTCGCTTGCGATTTCAGTCAACTGTATAAATGGGGTAGGTAGTGCGATTTTGTGAAGCTATTTTGAGGGAGTGCGGCGAAAATCGTAGTCACCCGTATTGTAGTGTATGGGGCCTGTATATTTAATTTATGTACAGGCCTTGGCTTCAGCTATTCTTAATTTTATTAAATTCCAATAGATGGCGACACGAGACCAGTAGAAACTTTCCCTAAGTTGTTTGACTACTCGTCAATAGATGGCTTCTGAACAAAAGTAGAATATTCTAGAACTTGCACAGGAAATTGCGTCATCAACAAGTCCTTGTGTTGTGAGTGATTGTAAGTAAGTACTTTATTTTTATTTTATTTTATTTATTTGATCTGTAAATTTTTGTTTCCATACAAATCATATCCCTTTTCACCCCATTAGGGTCAAAATGTGAAAAATCGAAGTACCTACTACTAATCGAAAATCGGACCAATAGTTTTATAGCGTGATGCGGGTTCAAACAGACAAACTAAGAAATTTTTTGAAGTGTTTTGGGGTCAGTTATGCGTAAATAACGTATTCCAATAGTTTTTAAAAATCTCTTCAATGTACAGAGATACTCCCGTTACAATTTAATAATAGTTTATTTAACATTGATCTGGAATATGTATTGGGTAAGTAGTTTCTTATAAAAAAACAGATCCTCATTTCTGCATTACATGTTTATTTAGTTTCGTATCAATAATATAATTATAAAATACGGTTTTGGTAATGCGCCATCTATTACAAATCTCCACAACTACGTCGTCTAATGAATACGAGTAAGCACTAATTACACCACATATCTTGGGCGTACGCCCGCCAAGGTCATATTAGAAGGTCATGCAAAACTGTCGTGAAAAGGCTTGCTATACAGCAATAATTATTATTATTTGCTTGCACGACGTGCAGGATGTGTGCTGGACCTAACAAGCTCTAACGTTTTTAAAAAGTAGGTTATGACTTGGTTGGACTCGTATAAGCCATATCTCAATTAAAATATCAAGTAATGCGGCTTAAAAGTCTTATAACCAAGCCAAAACCTACTTTTTAAAGCTTGTCTATACCTTGCTGGATGCCTTGCTAGGTGCCGCGCTAGATGGTGTAAATGCTAAGTCTAACATGACCTTCTAACATGACCTTGAGCGGGCGTACGCCCAAGATGTGTAGTGAAAATGGCGCTTTAGACTACGCAAAGATTCATTCACCCCAGTGCTCCAAGCGGCCGATATCCGAAACTTAGTGCTAGGTAATTTGACATTTCGTATCAAAAATGAAGTTAGCTCATAGATTGCGCAATATCGTCATACTTCTCAAACTTATTGGCTGGCGACGAGTCAAATTTTGGGATTCAATTTATCCCAAGTTAACTGGTTTGTGTAAATAATTCGACTGTTAAAATTTAAGAAGTTATATTTTTAAACAGCAAACATTGTTGTAAGTAGCAGAAAAATTTAATTTATAATTTTATTTTAGAACTAGCTTACGCGACTTCGTTCGCATTAAAAAGTATCGTTTATTATGTTATTTACTAAATGTTTCCCGGGGCACAGAATACATGTTTACTTACATACGCGGCATGTAAATTTAATCTGTAAATTTTTGCTCCCATGCAAACCTTAACATCCTTTTTCACCCCTATGGTTGGAATTTGAAAAAAACCATTTCACCAAATTTTTTGTCAGACCACATGCTTTCAAACAAAACTGGTCCGATTTGAACCGTTTTTTGTTGTTGTTTGAAACTGATTTGAAAGCATCTGGTCTGACTTAAAATCTGGTGTACTTGGATTTTTAAAATTCCAATCCTAAAGGGATGTTAAGGTTTGTATGGGAACAAATTCAATACAGATCGAAACAACTAGGGCAACAGTAAGTAAACGATACTTTGAATGCGAACGAAGTTGCGGGGCATATGCTAGTTATAAAATTAAATAATCTGGTACCTACACAAAACGATAGAAGCGACCTTTCATCATGGAACCCATTCTCATACGAAAGAAAAAGTTTTTGTTGTTGTTACAATTTTGAAAGGCGCTAGGTGTAAAAAAAAAATCGATTGCTTGGAAAATATTTCAAATCGTAAAAATTCACTGTTTTCTGAAATTTTCTTTGTATACACACAATTACCCAGCTTGACGCCAGATTTCAACTTTCTAGGTCATCTGGATGTGGGTTAGGTTTTTGATCTGTATGACAGTCAGGGATAAAAATGCGGATTTTTAGACGTTAATATATCAATAACCGTTTGAGCTGTATTTATGAAAATTGGGGTTATAGTTGATGGATCTAATAAGGTTATAGCAGATAAACCAAATTTCAAGTGTAGATAAATAGATATTGAGTTATTAAATGGGTCAATAGTGGCTCCAAGTGGTTCGTGTAATATACTGCGTGAACTGCGTCGCCAGTTCCTTTTTACAAGCTTTTATTTGACTTGCCTTGTTAGTATGTTAGTATGGGTCAAATCTTGCAAGTTAATTTTGACCCACTTCCCGTGTTGGCATGTTCAATTGAACTGAAATTTTACATACGTAGGTATGTAAGTCGGATGACAATGCAATATTATGGTGTCATTGAGCTGATCTGATGATGGAGCCGGAAGGTGGCCATGGGAACTCTGTAATAAAACCATGCAAACCCATCGAGTTTGGGCTCGTTTAATTTGTCTTGACAAGTACTCTGATCGTAGATAGTGTCCAGGGTCTGATGATGGAGCCGGAAGGTGACCACAGGAACTCTTTTATAAAACCATGCAAACCCATACAGTTTGGGCTCGTTTGACTTGACAAGTACTCTGACCGTAGATGGTGTCCAGGGTCTGATGATGGATCCACAGGAACTCCTAAACTAAACAAGATAAACCCATCGACTTTGGTCTTATTTGTTTTGTCTAAAGGAACTCTGTAATAAAACCACGCATCCCTATTGAGTTTGGTGGTCATTTGTTTTGTCTTGACATACATTCTGGTCCTTAAAGGAACTCTGTTATAATACGTTGTAATAACTTAACAATTTTTTAGTTTAGAGGAATTTAAACTAAATAAACTTCCTAGCAAAAGTGAAAAGTTGAAAATTTTTAATACAACAAATTTTTTGAATAAAAGTTTGTTTTTAAAAAAGGTTTTATTATTATTAATTTTAGTTTTTTTTTGCTGGAACTGCTCGCACGCTACCGCGTGTAGCCAGATAGATCCTCCAACTATCCTAATAATAAGGTTGTTTGTGAGGATATTTGTTAGGTAGGTAATCTTTCACGCAGAGATTACAGAATAGATTTTGATGAAACTACAAATAGGACATTACTGCAGCGGCCGGCAACAGAGGCAATAATGGTTGAACGTGGTAATGTGGGCCGAGGCGAAGCCGAAGACTTAAGTCGGTTGACTGAAGTCGGAAGGTTGTGGCCAAGGCTTGTATAGGTTTTTTCTTTTCTCAAATAATGCGCTGAAATTCAAACAATATCAAAACATTTAATAAATTTTGAACTGTCTGAACTGAGCGATCACGAGCTAGGGTTGTCAGTACTTGTGCTAGACCCATGTTGATGGTTCTCAAATGAAAGACCTCGAGGAGATCTAGCTGAATTTAATATCACCTTTGTATCGTACTAATATGCTCTATAGATACCTCGGGAAAAGCTGTTCCCACGGGAAAACTTTTCTACGCGGGCGAGGCCGCGGGAAAAAGCTTGTCCTGTAATATTTCAGATGTATGTAAACAGATCATAATGTTTTTTTTAATTTTTCACCGTTTTTTAGAACGCGCCATCTAGTGCCACGATCTCGGTGCTAAAATAACGACGACGGTAGAAATGTATGCTGCCCATAGATGGCAGTGTATAAGACAGGAGAAAATTTTGCTATCCGCCCATAGATGGCAGAGTGTGTAAGAACGCGGTTTTATTTCAACTTGTAGATGGAGTGGAGCAACAGCAGTTTGTAGAAGTTTATTTTGTCTCTCTCGCTCGTGCGACTTGCGTGCGTGCAATCGCTTGGCTGCTCTCTGTCTTTCTTTAGTTCAGTCGGTAAGTCGGTAAATAAAGTCAGTCTATTCTCTTTGGTCATTCTCTTCTCGTGCTTGATATTGCTTGCCTGCCATGTTTTTTGATTTAGTTGTAGGTAATGTACACGTAATGAAGTAATAGGTTTAAATTTTAATTCATGTTGGAAACTTGAGTAGGGACGGTTTCAGTCTATATGTCGACTAAATAACTTAAGTCGTAAAATTTGCATTTGACATCAACTGGCGCTCAGCTCAGGTGCAGAAAGTTTAGTAGACTTCGGGAGTTTGGACGGCAAGAAGTATTTACGATTTGATCAGCTCGATCGGGAAGATGCTACTGTTGAATGATGTTCTAAGGTACTACCTAAAGTTTATCACATTGCAAATAAATACAATCTTGTAGTTTTATTCAACCTTAGTGTCAAATTCACATAATTTTGTATGTGGTTCAGTGCCTAAACACTTCACCTCTACTCTTCAGCTCAAAACTGTAGCTGGCCTTCTCATTCTTATGTATTTGTGCTTTTAACATGGATTCCACCCAAGGTCGACAGGCCAGAGGTAAACTAATTTCAGTTGAAAGTTATACCCATGTACTTTTTATTTGACAGAGGCAGTAACAATGGATATGATAGAAGTTGACCCAGAGCTATTTGTGAAATGTCGTCTGTGCTTGGTAGACACGGGAATGTACCAAATAGTTCCTATAATTCAAATGCAAATGAAATTCTGCTTCGATATTGAAGTGAGTATACTTAACTAAAGAGCTAAATTAAGTAGGTAGTAGTCACTTAAATGACGATATGTCCTAACCTAGCGAAGGTAGGTCCTTCAAGGGTTTGAGTGGAGAAAAGGGGACGCTGAGGGGAAAAAATGTATGACAGCAGTCAGAGCACCCCGAAGGTTAGGTTTGTTAGGTTTCTGGTGCACATTGGAGTGAGCGAAATGAGCAACAGTACCTGGAAGGAGGTGACAAGGAAGAGCGATGTGTGTCGAGTAATTTTCATTGAGCTCCCTTTTGTCCACACTGACCAAAGGGAAAAAATGATTAGTATTATTACAGACTTTTTTTTTTGATTTCATTTTAGTGGCTTAAATTCCAAAAAATAAGCTAGGTATTACTTATCTTATCAGCAATATATCAGTCTTAAAAGTTTTCTGTACCTATTAATTGTTTAAACAATGCATTATTATTAAACATTTCAGATTAATCTATTTGATGGACTACCACAGTTAATTTGTAAAAAGTGCAAATGTATCTTAAGTGATTACTTCACAACAAAAACAAACTTTATTGAAAAGCAACAAACATTGAAGACCAAATTTGGAGCGAGATGTGTAAGTATAGATAATAATAATATGCAGTAAATATCTTTGTTGGTTCCAATTTTTTTGCACTATTTTTTATTTTATGTTATGTTTCGATTAGTCACTGGCTGGTGGGAGTGTATCATTTGAGTCTAATTTAATAATCAATCTTAATTGCACATAAAAGTACCTTTATAAATTAAAAACTGATCAAATGTGGGTTTTGTACTTTGGAAGGAGGCATACTACATATAAAAAGTTAGGGTCTGCGACCCTCTTTTCGACCAGTTATCTGAATTTTGAAGTTTAGTGTAAATGTAAGCATATATTTTCGAAATTTTTATAGTATATTTGAAATTTAATGTAGTTTTGTAATATGTAATCAAATTTATTTTAATAGTCAGAAAAATGATTTTTCGCAAAAGGGGCAAAATGCCTGGTTTTCGACCATTTCTTCTAGTTGCCGACCACTGGAAGAACAGTTGTCGGCCATAAAGTTTGTAGTGAAAAAAGACTCTTAATATTGTTAGGGATACGGTATTTCTTATTCTTAGACGGGGGTCCCTGCACCGACTCCACGAAAAAGGGAGTTTTGTGCAAAGGGAGACGGTATATTTTTGATTTTTGAAATTAAAATTTTTTAAATACAATTTATCTGACCAAATTGTTTTCTTTTTATTTTAAAATCACAGGGATACGGTATATTTGTGATTTTAAATAAAAAGAAAACAATTTGGTCAAATAAATTGTATTTATTATGGAAAAATACAGTGAGTATCAATTAAAACTACCTATTCAATGAACTGATTTTAATAACCACGAAAGTTACACAGGGTTACTTGTAATTCGACATATTCCTTCCAGGCCGTTAAGGGGCAGCCAAATGCAACAATTTGAGCCCCATATGTATGGCCGAAATTTAATATTAGGAATTTAAAGTTTTCTACCAAAAAAAAAACAAATTTTTTACTTTTCTTTCTTAAATAAAAGAATCCAGACAAGTGCGAGTAGGCCTCGCGCCCTGAGAGTTCCGTACAAACTTAATTAAATATATAATTAGAAAATCGTTATTAAAATTTGTAGTTATATCACACTAGCTTTTTCTCGCGGCTTCGCCCGCGTAGAAAAGTTTTTCCCGTGTACATTGTGAAACAGCGCTCTCTATGTAGCCGTTTTGTTACTTAGGACGCCCCGCCACTTTATCCGCGTTAAAAAGTAGCCTGTTATTCCAGGATATAAGCTGTCACTATTCCAAGTTTCATCAAAATCTGTTCGGTAGTTTTTGTGTGAAAGAGTAACAAACATACATCCTCACAACCTTACAAACTTTCACCTTACGAACTTATATGGATGACTTGCTCATACGCAAAGTTAAGTTTGTTGGTACAATAAAAAAAAAGAAATTCTAGTGATGTATCTAACTACAAATTTACGGTTTTCGGATTTTTCCTTTACTTGTGCTATGAGACCTTGCTTCTTCTCAAATTTCATGATTCTAGGTCAACGGTTTTGACATAGGTTTTGATTACCAAAATACTCAAGAATGCGGCAAAATCCGCCATATGACAGTTATATTTAGAAGAAAATTTAGGTTGAATTCATGTGTTTTTCTCCAAAAATCAGTAAGACTCCACATTATCTTACGACATATATATTTATTTATATTTTCCAGGAGACAGCCTCCGAATCCTGCGATCCTCCGCAACTCGGGACCGTAAGTTCCAGTCAAGAAGAGAATGATGAAATAAAAGGAGTTTCTAAATCTAAAAGGAGAAGAACATACTTGATTTCCTCTAGCGCAACATCTGATGACGCGAACTGTAAAAACTCTTTGAGTCCTATAATTGGCAAGAAGAAACTTACCAACTGTACAAAACCGTCACCAGCAGCATGGGAGGCTTATTACCGTAAAAAATTTGTGTGTGTGATGTGTCAAAAGCGTTTTAGGAAAAAAAGCAGTCTACAGAGACATTTTGCAAAACATGGCAATTTGGTTTCAAGATATGAGAATGTGTTCAAGACTTATTGTACAGTCGATCTAAATAAAACAGATGAACAACCTAACATGACAGGCGTGTCAACTACCGTTGTATATAGTCAGGACAAAATAATATCCAATGAAGGTAAAACGAACTTTTTTGTGCTTTATACATCCAAAAGGAAACATAAGTCAGATGGATCCTCAGATGATTGTATGTTTACCAGGCATCAACATAAAAAATCTCGCAAACTTTCAAGAAGTTCAAATGAGACAATAGTTCTTGAAGGGGAGAAGAATAGAAGCCTAATTTCATCCGACGATGAAGAGAAATTTCGAGAAGCGGAGGCAAATGATACTGAGTGTATAAATATAGACGATTCGTCGGACACAGCATCTTGCAAAAGTACTAAGGTCTTAAACAGGAAAGCTGACAAAACTATTAGAGCCAACGTTAATGAACTGAAACAAATTCATAATATTAGTTCAGTGTGTTACAGTAAATATCTTAAGCGAAAGGAATCTGAAAATTGTTTACCTAGTAGATATTCTGGTAGTACAGAATCGCAACTGAAACACAAAATTTTAAATATGGGACGAAAAGTTATAACGAAACAAGGCTTTAATTGTACGGGGTTGTTGCGATTTGTAGAAAACAAAATTTTAGAGATTATATGGATACCAACTCACTCTTCGACATGCGTGAATGCTAACAAGGAAACTAATTATGTGCGTATAATGGCAAAATTAAGAGGCAACGAACAGTATCTCACTGATAATTTGGGATGGAAATTTATCACTGAAACCTGTGAAGATAATTCTGAGCAAGAAAATTCAAAAGCCCCAGATGATAATATATCTGTTATTCAGATGAATCCAATTAGAGATACAGTTAATATTATACCACCAGCTGAATCTTGTAGTGGACCATTGGACGGACATTTGAATGAGAACAATTCTCTTTTATTAGGACATATTAAGAATGAAAACCAAACTCTTAAAGCAGTTGACCAAGCGGTAATATACACAATGAACGCTGATATAGATACGACTTTAAAAAATAAACTTCTTAATGCTAGCCCTGTTGCTAATCCGAAACAACTTCCGAAAAAGTCCGCTACAACAGATTCAAAATTAGGTACAAAAAGTGATGGAATTGTACTGCAAACCACAAAGCAAACTGACTTACAGAACAATGAATTTTGTGTTTATTTAGATGAGGACGGTAATGCTGATAGTAATTTATGTATCCCTATTATAATGTCAACTACTTCTTTAGCCGTCCCCTCAAGTAATGGGAAAGAACAATATGACAACTATAATAAAGATGCAATTTCTAATATTAACGTTACTAGCGATTCAGAGAAATGTCCTCCACGGATCAAAGTGAAACCTGTTTCTGAATTGATGTCTGAAAGAGTTTTAAAGAATCTTAGTCAACAGCAAACGACAGCTCCCAGTAACATTTGGGGGCAGAATCAAAATACAATAAATCATGTGTATGCGACAAATGTGGGCTTACCAAGCCAAGCTGCGCCGCTTAAAACTCTCGAAATAGTTCCAATGCCAAGTTCGAATATCGCGGCGACGGCGGCACAAGTCGGGCTAGCGCCGCAAACAGTCGACCGGGAATATGTTATATTAGACACGGCTGAATTGCCCAATACAAAAACTGATTCACCATTCAAATATTTCAAGAATTTGTTAAACATCCATAACATTATTTTGTTGGATACACATGAAAATGTACCCCGAGATTTTGTTTGCCTTATCAAGTTTAAACTGCAATATAAGCAAGATGCTGTGGATAAACCTGTCGTATTGTATTTGTATCTCTTGAGTGCAGAAAATCAATTTTATATAGCGGTTAAATATAGTGTTCAAGAAAACAATATTGACTGGAATAAATTGCCTGCCAACTGGCAATGGGAAATACTGAATAAAATATATCAAGACGAAGTTGTGAACAAAGTGTTGAAAAATGCTGAAAAAGTTAGTCAAACTATGTATGAAAATACAAACAACTTTTTATGCCTTTTAAAATCGATTAAATTTAAAAAAGTCATATAAGTTGTAAATTTTCCTTTCGAAATTCGAATTGATACCTTTACTACTTAGTTGTTAAAAATTTGCTTTATTTATACTTTGATACATTGTATTATTGTAGCTGAACAAAACGATCATGCGGCATAACATGTATTACGTTTACGTGAATTATCATGCTGCATGATGGACTCTCATGCTTGCTATCAATCACATAGTACAGTGAAGCAACGGCCAGCACGTAGTTTGCATATTATGCACGTCAATCACTACAACTAGACGGTCATGCATGAGTGACAGCACGTAATGCATGTCATGCAGCATGATCGTGTAGGGACCACTTAAGACTTTAAAGGCTTGCTATAAATTAGGTGGCACCATATTTTGTCAAGTGTATTTATGTCCGTCTGTCTTTTAAAACCCTTTTTCCCAGGAACGCGTGGACGTATCAAGTTGAAATTAATATCAAAATACTCAGGTCTGCAATCCTATCCCTTGTAGCGGTGAAAAAATCAAACTTCTAAGTCAACGCAGTCAAAAGATCGGTCGTATATGCCGCATATTTTGACACTCGCAAGGGAATCAAAACCGGCGATCGGGAATACTATACTACTATACACTACTACATACTACTACTACTACTATATACTAGTATATGGTGATCGAAGATCAAAACCTATAGAATACTTTCCGTTGTCCTAGAATCATGAAATTTGGCAAGAAGCAAGGTCTTATAGCACAAGTAAAGGAAAAAAGTCCGAAAACCGTTGTAGTTACATCACACAAAAACAACAACTTAGGTAATAAAAACTTAAATTAGCGTTTAAACAAATTATCCATTCGTACATAGGTGATAGATATAACTTCAAATTAACGATTTTCGATTTTTTTCTTTAATTAAGTTTGACAGAACCCTAAGGACTAAGTGCTTGTGTCCTACAAGCACATAGTCTAACAATATTATATAGCAAATTAATAACCACAATATTGTTTTATATATATATTTAAGGGATGGTCAAACCAAATGCATCGCCGTACAGCTTATTACGTATGGAATATTATGCATCAAACGCACGATGCTGCACAACGCTGCGCATACGCTGTTGGTGTGCCATTTCCTATATTCTTCCATACATTGCGTCTAAGCTGCGCTGCATTCGGTTTGACCAGCCTTTTAGATAAGTTAAGCCTACATTCTGCCTAAGTTTTGTTTCTTATTAATTACCTGCCTAATATTCTATTTGGTTACTATGAGTTAACTCGTTAGTTATATATTCTAGAATTTATGTACGTACCTACCCGACATACAATATGTTTTTGTAGATCGTACTTCCATAATTAAGTTCTTTTGTAGATCGCTTTGTTAAAATAAATTGTAATTCTTTTATCTAGTTGGTGTCACTGCTATTGTATATCTGACACAAATGGTAGGTACTGCTGACCTCACTGCTGGACATAGGCCTTGTACCGGAGTGAGATTAATGAGCGCCGCCACACTTTGACCTCCCCCATCCAGCCGCTTCCGGCCACCTTTCTCGTTCCATCCAAGGGGTCGTCCCACGCTACGCGGTCTACACTTCAGTACTTGTCTGCGTCAACGGCCATCGGTTCTCCGAAGTGTGGCTGCCCACTGCCACTTCATCTTACCATCCTTGGCTATGTCTTAGATTTATGCCTGTACTCATTGACGACTTTGTTAACTGACATTAGTTTTAAACCCAATGTTGGATGTAACAGAAGCAGCTGTACTTCATTTTTTTTTGTAAGAGAAACCAAAATTTATTTGTTTGTTAATATGACTATTATGGTTATTGTTTCCATGTGTTGCATTCTTCTTGTTAATATTCTTATTAAATTTTTCATTATATTATAAAATAATAATTATAATATAAAACAAAATCGTGTTAGTCACAACACTAACTCAAGAACGGCTGAACGGATTTTAATGAAACTTGTGCACAGTGATAGCTTATGTCCTGGAATAACATATAGGCTACTTTTTACCGCGGTAAACTGTTCCCGCGGTAAAAATGTATCATATGTGTCTTTTCTTTCGCCGTGTCGTCAACTACTCGATGATTCCATCACTAGCGCCATCTAAGTTGTAGACTAATAGTAGGAAAGAGTAGTGAGGGGGTGAATTTCACGGAAGTATCGGTTTCTTTAAAGGCAGTAACTTGAAAATTGGAAATGTATCATAAAAAAATAATGATGGATTATTGGATTTTCAAATTTTAAAGGGGGAAGGGTGGAGGAACGGGGGTGAAAATTAGCTTTTGACAGAACTACGTCTGTCGTGTCAGCTAGTTTAAAATAAAAGAACATTTTACATAACAACTGTTATATTATTGAACCTAATGTTTAATTTATAGTTACTATTTATCACAGATCAATGCTATTAACCTAGGGTCCATATAGCCCCAACGTCTGACAGCACTTGCTCTGGCGACGAGTGCTTGTGGAACATGAAGTACCCTTGTATCTGTGCTGGACTAACATCCTTCTTCTTCTCGGCGACCCTTTGAAACAAATCATCATCATCAACAGCCCATGTCCCCACTGCTGGGGCTCAGGCCCAACCTCTCAACGAGGGTGTTCGGGCTATAAATAGTCCACCACGCTAGCCCAGTGCGGGTTGGTGGACTTCACATGCGCCTAAGAACTTCTTCGGCGTGTGCAGGTTTCCTCACGATGTTTTCCTTCACCGTTTGAGAGCAATCAGTAAATGTACTTAAGTTTCGAGAAAAACCCATTGGTACATGCCCCAGCCGGGGATCGAACTCCGGACCTTTCGATATGATAGGCTCGTCTAATCCCGACGCCACTGACGCTCTCACTTGAAACAAATGATTGTTTTTATTTTCATTATGTAAATAATTTCATCCCACCTATTCGAAAAACGATTGGTTCGTATTATGATCGTAATGATAATTCATTCGTAGTTGGCGGCACGCAACATGAGATTTGATTTGTATGAGCGCCGCGCCGGTTCAAATCTCAAGTTACGTGCACATTACTGGCACAAAATGCTCTTACTTATTAGCAAAGATTTTTGCGTGCGCTGTTGCTTGTTCTCCTTTGTAGAACCTCAAAAACATGAGTTCGGCTTGCTCCTCGTCACAATACCCGACATATTCCTTCATATCTACGCGTCCAGGTCGTATTAATGCCGGGTCTAATCTGAAATTAAGAAAAAATTAAATAATAAATAAACACACGTCCGTCAGCTGATCGCCAACTAAACCATTGATTTATGTATTCTAATGAATGGATGACTAAACACCTTTCCAAGTAGTTGGTAGTCATGAATACAATACGCGCTTCCGTCGATGCTACGCCGTCAAGACAGTTGAGGAGGCCGCTGAAAGTGACGCGGTTCAGTCCATCGTAGGCAGCTTTTTGCGTCGAAGTGTCTTCCCGAGACGCGAACGCTGCGTCTATGTCCTCTAGAAGTATAATCGACTGCTGCGGCGCGACACTAAAAATAATTAAAAAATAACACAACTGCGCCACTGTAACTTGATTTCGTGAACAACGATAAATTACCTAAGTAGATGATTTAGTCTGTCATCTGTGAGCCCTCTTTCTGACAAATTGAGGACACATATGTTGTACTCCAATTCACCCGCTAAGGCCATAATAAAGGAAGATTTGCCGCAGCCTGGAGGACCATATAATAGGTAACCTAAAGAATAAACAGATTATAACGTAGGTACATAATTACCAATATACTCATATACATAGCAAATTCTTGTTCAAAGCAGAATTCAAAAGTTTTTATATAAATTTAATAACTTCTGCCTAGGCCCTAGGGACATAGCATGAAGATATTTAAGTTAATAATAAAAAAACCGGACAAGTGCGAGTAGGACTCGCGCCCTGAGGGTTCCGTACAAACTTAATTAAAGAAATAATTAGATAATCGTTCGTAAAATTTGTAGTTGTATCACATGGTACTAACATAAACATACCATGCTCTTATGAAAAAAAAGTTTTTTTGGGATGTAACGACAAAATTACGATTTTCGGATTTTTCCCAATACTTTTGCTATAAGACTTGCTTCTTGCCAAATTTCAAGATTCTAGGTCAACCGAAAGTAGGTACCCCATAGGTTTTGATTACCAAGATACTGAAAATGCGTCAAAATCGGCCATATCTTTCTGACTGCGTTGACTTAGAAGTTTGATTTTTTCACAACTTTAAGGGACTGCTGACCTCAGTATTTAATACTAATTTCAACTTGATACCACCTACTAACTTACATGGATGATTTGGTTGAACGCAAAATTAAGTTTGTTGGTACAAGAAAAATTCAAATTTTTGTGATGTAACTACAAAAAATATACGGTTTTCGGTTTTTCTTTACTTGTTCTATAAGACCTTGCTTCTTGCCAAATTTCAAGATTCTAGGTCAACCGGAAGTAGGTACCCCATAGGTTTTGATTACCAAGATACTGAAAATGCGTCAAAATCGGCCATATCTTTCTGACTGCGTTGACTTAGAAGTTTGATTTTTTCACAACTTTAAGGGACTGCTGACCTCAGTATTTGATACTAATTTCAACTTGATACCACCTACTAACTTACATGGATGATTTGGTTGAACGCAAAATTAAGTTTGTTGGTACAAAGTAAAATTCAAATTTTTGTGATGTAACTAAAAATATACGGTTTTCTGATATTTTCCTTTACTTGTTCTATAAGACCTTGCTTCTTGCCAAATTTCAAGATTCTAGGTTAACCGGAAGTAGGTACCCCATAGGTTTTGATTACCAAGATACTGAAAATGCGTCAAAATCGGCCATATCTTTCTGACTGCGCGGCCATATCTTTCTGACTGCGTTGACTTAGAAGTTTGATTTCTTCACAACTTTAAGGGACTGCTGACCTCAGTATTTGATACTAATTTCAACTTGATGCCACCTACTACATGGATGATTTGGTTGAACGAAAAATTAAGTTTGTTGGTACAAGAAAAAATCAAATTTTTGTGATGTAACTACAAATATACGGTTTTCGGTTTTTCCTTTACTTGTTCTATAAGACGTTCCTTCTTGCCAAATTTCATGATTATAGGTCAACCGGAAGCACCCCATAGGTTTTGATTACCAAGATACTAAAAAATGCGGCAAAAACGGCCATATCTTTTGACTGCGATGACTTAGAAGTCCGATTTTTTCACGTCAGATTTTGTGGACAAATGAAAACGTATTTTTGGTCATTGATTGTACACAATGCTTAGTCATCGGTATCAGACATAGGTGTGTCCGTTCACTGGGCATAGGCCTAATATTAGTCATACATAACATTTAGTGACTTGGAATTGAATTATAATTACTGTGAATATATCGTACCTCTTCTATAAGGGATGCCACGATCCGTGTACCAATGTGGATTATCAATAAAATCTAAGCAATCTTTCAGGATTCGGTCTGTTAGTCCAGAACGCAACACGACGCTTTGTAGAGGCCGTCGGCGGCGCGGATGACCAAACGGCCGCCATTCTGAACCCATTGCTGTGTACATAACGGTCAACCCTTCGTGCTGCTTCAGTGCCATTGTCCTAGCTGTAATTTCCAACAAATATACGTCAATAACCTTGACTCTGCCATTAATTTACTTAATTATTGTTACCTATTGGTTATTAAACTTAATTTACTATGATTACAGTCTGAATTAAATCATCAACAGCATATTAATATGTCCCAATCCCCAGCATATGTCCCAATGCTGGGGCTCAGGCCTACCCTCTCAACGAGGGCGTTCGGGCTATAGTCCACCACCCCAGTGCGGGTTGGTGGACTTCACATGCGCCTAAGAATTTCTTCTTCGGCGTATGCAGGTTTCCTCACGATGTTTTCCTTCACCGTTTGAGAGCAGTCAGTAAATGTACTCAAGTTTCGAGAAAAAACCCATTGGTACATGGCCCAGCTGGGGATCGAACTCCGGACCTTTCGATATGATAGGCCGCGTCTTATCCCCGACGCCACTGACGCGCACGCGCTGAATTAAATGGCTACATTCATAAATTCATTAAATTTGTTCTGCTAACACACAAACATCAATTTAGGGAATAATTAAATTAATCAATTCAAATTAGTAGTTTTATTATTTACCATCTTCCAGTATATCATAGTAGAGTTGTTTGTTGCTCCCAAAGGATGTTAGAGTGACTGTTTCAAAAGGTATGCCCATGTGAAGATCCAGTGTCTGCTGCTCTCGAGTGCGGTCAACCTTAATCCATGCCCCCTTATATCTAAAATAAATATTTATGGACAGTGCTTACACAATCAGTTGCTCAATTGCCTGCTGCAAGCAAATGATATAGTCCCGGTAGAGTTTTTTGGCGCTTTTGTAAAGTTGGCTGAATTCTGCACAATAATTAATTTTAGGTATCAACGGGCAACTGTGCAGGGGTTTACTAGAGACGCTCATTCAATTTCAAGAAATAGTACATTTATTCGGTCAACCGAATCAAACTTTCAAGACATCTCTATGTATATCTCGCTTACACACACATAGACTATAAATATTGTCAGCGATGCGCAAACAATCTGTGACTATTCATTCAGCCGCCAAAAAGATTCTATGGTGACTATACTTTGAGTAAAACAAGTGTGAGGCACTACTGAGGTACAAAGCGGTATTAATTTGAATCCAGTGGAAATTCACTTCATTATTGGCGGCAACCCTAAACAGTCCTGTTGGCAAGTCACTGCCCAAAGATGACTGGGTTTATGAGATTATTAATAAGAGAAACTAAAAAGTGATAAGATCTGTAGAACTGGTTGTAACAATAAATATTTCTGTAGTGCACTGCAGGCAGTAGGCGATAGGCTTACGAATTTATTACTCTGGCCCTTAGCATATCTCTAGAATACTTGGCGGGCCCTGTTCAAACTGTCATAGCAATACCGTAGTCACGACTACTTCTTCTTCTTCTTTGTTTAATGGCAATTGGTCGTCAGACAGTGCGATCAACCATTACTGCCAGTGTCAAGTTATGGAAAAGGCACCATATGGAGATTGACCGGTTGTAACTAGAAAGGAAGAGAGAACCTGAAGAAGTGCTGTCCAACACTAGGTATGAAGTCGTATTTTGTTTTGATCTGTCCAGTGTCCTTTTGAAGAAAAGATGTTTCTACACTAAGATGCTGTGTTTGTTTCGCTCCTTTCTGTGTAATCCATTGAAGCACCCATTGGTAAGACTTATCACGGCAAGGAACTTCTAGAGTGATCATACAGTGTCTTTTAAATAATACCATAGAAGTTTGAAAGCCTTTTCGCAATATCGCAGCACTGGCTCCAATGCCGAACAAACCGAAACCGGCGCCAAAATAAGGATTTTGTGACAATGATGCCACGTACTCCACTATAGTCATGTTCGAATTTAATACGTAAAATAAATTACGAAAATTACAGATAATTGGGCAATTTCAGTATTGAAAAGTAAATAGTTTCAACCAAACAAACAAAACAGCTGATTGATTGTCTTTGTCAAATGTCACTGTCACTGCTATCACGAGTGGGAGATGGGAATGTACGACCATGATAATGTACAGCCCGGAATTTGCGACCACATATGTAAGGTCGACCGTGTGTAGTACTTATCAGTGGTATAAAAACCAGTATAAACTGGTCTCGCGTAGTATTGAAACTCCCTAATAGGCTAGGCCAGCTCAAGGTCAAAGTGTATCCACTGATGTGCGGTAGACTGTACATAACATGTTAGTAACATGTACATGGTTTCCGGGCCGTGAAATCCGTGGTGTGCAATCCCGGCTGAACAAAATCGTTCCACAGCGTTTAATTAAAACCACGTTAAAACACAGCCGATAGCGCACAACCAATTTTGTACGTTACAAACGAAGACTTTATATATTCTTCAATCGTAATTAATTACAAGGAAACAAAATACAGCGATCAAATTATTATTGTTTCGTAAAGAATTAAATAAAAAACTTCGTTTGTAGCTGGTTACAAAACTCGGTTACACACACGGCCGGAGCCGAAAAAAGCTATAGGCCTAGAGAGAAAAAGCGGGAACGCAAAATTTCTGATCCAGAACATTATCCAGACCTTAATTTTACAACATATATTTTTTCACTAAATATTTTCCTTTCACAACATAGGTACCTACTTTATTTTTCTGCGTGATTAGTTATGAGTGATAGCTATTTATATTAAAGCACCCTCGAACTATGTGTGCTAACTCTAAATATCTCTCGGCTCGGCTGCAATTGATCGTGTACTTACATCCTTTGGATGACAATCTACCCAGTGGCGTAGCGTGGGTTTTCGCCGCCCGGGGCCGACCGAAAATTCGCCGCCCCCTCTATTTTCATCATTAGTCAATGAAATTAATAAAAAGTCAAATAATGCGTCTTTAATTATTAAGTTTTTCTCAAACATGCTTGAAAATGTGAGTATTATTTTGACAACCTTCTTTAAGATGAATCAAAAACGCTGTACTGGTCAAATAACATGCGAGCAGGCGGCCGCCAATGTTGTATGAAAATTCATATCTGTCGTGCTTAGCGGCCGAATAAATTACTATTAAAACTCATATCTACCATGTAATTTAAAAATTTCAGTTCAGACAGTTCGAAATTTAAATAAGACTTGACAAAATATGTTTTATACTGTTTGAATTTCCGCACATTATTTGAGAAAAGTACTATACAAGCCTTGGCCACAACTAGGCATTGATGGACGAACGTGTAATATATGAAAACATTTACACGCTCGTCCATCAATGCCTCTGTTGCTGGCCGCTGCAGTAATGTACTTTTATTGACATTTCGTCAGCTAAATTATGTAAAACTGCCTAATCCAATGTTAGTCACACATAAGATTCATCAAGATTCATAATGTTCTTAGCCAGTTATCGATTTTAAACTCAAATAGTGCTCTTAAATTTTAAATGTGGGACTTCAGATTGGACCTACTGTGTCTATAATTCTAACCTCATCTATTTGTTAAACCAGAGAAATAAAGGTAAGAATATGACATGAAGGAAAATTGTAAATAATAGGTAATTAAAACAAATTCCTTAAAATATTCGTTATATTGCTTACAATCCTTAAATTCCTTACCGAATCCTTAAATTCATCATCATCATCATATCAGCCCTTCATCGTCCACTGCTGGACATAGGCCTTCTCCTATGAGCGCCGCCACCCCGGTCCTCCGCCCTCCGCATCCAGCCGCTCCCGGCCACGCCCCCTCACATGTGCCGCCCGGGGCCATGGGCCCCCCTGCTCCCCCCCACGCTACGCCACTGAATCTACCTACCTACTAGGTATTTCTATTAAACCTACCATACAACAAACGGAAGTTATTTTGTAAAGTTTAGGTAGACTTGTAAAAGGAAGATATAGGTAGGATCTAGCTCACTACCTTATCTTTTCTATTCTATCCATTAACTTTGATGGGTTGTTCGACTACAATTCGCTCCCTCGCGTTTTGTTATAAAAAGCTGTGAGGACAAGCTGCGGGTCACGCGACCACCCCTATAATAAGTCCCGTCCCGACATCACACGAGTTCACTTTAATTATTATTTTAATAATAAGCTTTACGTACGCCATACACAATGGACCGAGGCTGGCTATGCACATCTTAAATTGTAGGTAGTACCTACCTTCAAAATAACAGATTACAATTTAGAAATCGCTTACAAATTATAACTTCTGTATCCTATATCATTCATAGGTAGGTAGGTAGTAGACTTATACTTACTAAAGTATATTTCTTTCTACTACTATATATTTTCTTCCTGCGAACCCCGTCAGGGACGTAGCGTGAAGATGTAATACCTACATATCGACGGGGAAGTGCTAACAACTCCTAACTTACAAAAACCAAATTTTGCGAATTTCAACTTAATTCATATACCAGTAGACGCGTTTATCAAACTGCATTCATAAGTCGTTTTCTTAAAAAAAAAATGTAAGTTAGGAGTTGTTAGTTGTAGTTAGTAGTAGCACTTCCCCGTCGATATGTACCTAATTTGTTTTAATAATAAAAAAGCCTAAAGTAAGATTTAACCCTGCTTATAATTAAGGCTCAGCAGGTAACTATGAGAGCGTCAGTGGCGTAGGGGATAAGACGCGGCCTATCATATCGAAAGGTCCGGAGTTCGATCCCCGGCTGGGCCATGTACCAATGGGTTTTTTCTCGAAACTTAAGTAGGTACATTTACTGACTGCTCTCAAACGATGAAGGAAAACATCGTGAGGAAACCTGCATACGCCGAAGAAGAAATTCTTAGGCGCATGTAAAGTCCACCAACCCGCACTGGGCTAGCGTGGTGGACTATAGCCCGAACGCCCTCATTGAGAGGGTAGGCCTAAGCCCCAGCAGTGGGGACATTAATAGGCTGTTGATGATGATGATGAGGTAACCATGAAGGTTGTGTGTTACGGAAATATTTTTTTACCTAGAAACTTCCTGCGGGAAACAAAAAGTTGTTCCATGCAGTCGAGCTCTGAGTCGGTACCTATCTATTATGGACTACCTACCTACTCTGAGTAGGCGAAGCCGCGGGCAACAACTAGTAGCATATAGCTTTAATTTGGGTCGCATTTAAAACTTTGGTAGGTAAGTAATTCAATTAGAATTGTATTTTTAGGCTGGTATTTTTTACAATCCTGTTAGACGATATTAAATATGTGATTAATTCCATGGCAAATGTATGAGAGTAGAAAAAATCAAAATAGACATGCAGTTTCTTTTTGAGATAGGTAGGTACCTACCTAGTTATTAATATCAATTTATCAGGTGACGTATTTTCAATATCAGCACAGAATACATAATAGTAGGGTTAACATAACAGCATAGAAATATGAGCGGGAGCGTAGCGAGCTTTTTCTGTGGTTATCAGTATAAAGTTTTACAATATTTTGTATTTACGAACAATCGAGTGAGAACACTTTCGTACCTACTAAAACTTAGCTCATCGCACGTATGGCATACTACCTAGGTAAATAATGTAGGTACCTATTTAGATCGCTGCTATTTACCTATGGAGTAAATACTACTACAACCTTCCTAACTACTTGACTGATGACGTAGGGTAAAAAAAACTGCAATATTAAAAGTACGCCTACACCATGTGGCCATGGCAATAAAAGGCAGGGCAAAGAAATAGTAATGATTTGTCTGTCGATGGCGGCGGCGTTGCTACTCATATATGCCTTGCGTGAAGTGGGAGGGACGGTGCCTGCTGCGCGAAAGTTCGTCTCCCAGAAGGACATGTCGGAGCACTGTCGGCGGCGCGTGATGCCCTCCATGTTCCTGGGCGCGCACGTCGTGGAGGCGCAGTCGCAGATGCTGCACTTCTCGCAGCTGGAAGTGCCTTACAGCTGTTACATAAGCATCAGGTCCGTCTAGTTCCTAGCCCGGAGTCATAGTCCAGTCCAGTAAAACAAATGAAATCGTTACAAGAAATCGCATGTAAATATTTTGTGTGATGTCTGTAGGATGATGTTAATTTTTTTAAAAAAGTGGTCTTCCCCAGTAAATATAATAACCATAATATTCTTACAAAAAGGATCCAGGTAGGCACTTACCATCTAAAGTCCACGCGTACGACACGCACAGTTAGTGTTCATTTAAGCAGGAAAATAAACAGTTGAATTTAATTATAGGGTAAAACGTTTAATTTTTCTAGACAGACCCACAGGCTTTAGTAGACTATACCTATACCTTGTTAGCAGAAGCGTCTATGTACTTTTTTCTGTGTCTATGTGCAGGTATGACGTACAATACCTATTATTTTAGGAATCGGTCAATGCCCTTTTAGCTAAGCTTTTTGTCCATCTGTCTGTCTGTCCCCGGATAACTCGAAACTACTAGACCGATTATGCTGGCTTGGAACATTCAAGTAGAAATTCTTGGCAATGTTGGGAAAAGTTTTTTTTTCTAGATAGGTATTTCAGGAAAACAAAAAAAAATTTGGATATTGGTCACTGTGCACGATACACTATGTAAATTTCCATCATTGCCATATTTACGGAGGTAACTATACTATACAGTTATACTAAACACAAATAGATAAAAAAACAATGTCCACAAATTTGTCTAATTTAAATCGTTTTTTTTTTTTTTAAATATTTAAAGATTCACATACTTTCTCAAGTTTTTTGCGATTCCCGAGGTCAAGGAATCCCCCTTTGGTCTATTCCCATTCATCATATCAGCCGAAAGACGTCCACTGCTGGACAAAGGTCTCCCCCAAAGATCTCCACGACGACCGGTCCCGCGCTAACCTCATCCAGCCGGGTCCCGCGACCTATTATAAACATGAGAGTTTCTAAATTATCTAGATTAATTTTTAACGTTCCTTACTATTGTCTCTGAAAATATGGCAAGCAAGATTTACACCCTGTATAGTACGCTTTACTGACTTTTCTCTTTCTGTTATTGCAGGACTGAGTCGGGTAGCAATATAATTTTAGTAATCCAACTGGCGGCAGAAGAAAATCTAAATAATTCTTGTCGTGAAAACAACAACCAGCTGCTGGTGTATGAAATGGGAGAGACGTTCGGAGGTTACTGGGGTCCACTACCAGACCCCGTTATAGGCAGCTACGCGGCGCAATACAAATACTATACTCTCAAAACCACTAGCACTACAGCGAGCTATAGCGATACGGAGGAAAGGTACTGGGTCAATTTAACATAACGAGTACAGTGGCGAGAAAGTAAAACGATACTAGGCCGAGAGGGCTGCTCGCTTGGTGTGGACGCGCCTATTCACTTGTTGCAGGCATTCACCCAAATTATTCCAGTTTGTTCTTCAATCATCTCTTTCAATTTTTATTTTTCATATTTTCAAAACCATATTTTTTCAGCTTCTAAAAATTAAGAATTCAAATTTTTATAGATAGACATAGAGCAGTGAGTGCATGAGTAATAGAGATGTAGGGATCATCATCTTAATCAGTTTTTTGTACAATTACAAATATTTTCAATCACATTATCACCACTATCACTAACACACCAGCGTTCGCGCTTTATTAAGTAAAGCCAAAAATATTAGTACACTAAACACATACTACTTTTATACAGCATAGTTTCATACATACTCGTAGCGACAAGTACATATGTGGCGTGCGTTTTGTTTTAAGACACATGCGTGGTATACACTATACATGCATGGTTGTACGCACCTTCTGGTTTTGTATTCTGAGGGCCGGGGCACGTTTGCGATACTTAAGAATAACCTTAGCGTGACATTTTTAAATGTCATTTTTTGTTGAAATAAATGATTTGATTGATTGATTAGCGAACTTGTTTCAGTGAAACCGAACGTCTAACAGAGGCTAGTACACGTACATCATCAAAGTCGTCACGCAAAAAGGATTATATCGAGGTGGAAATCCCGCTTGCGAACGTGTCGGGAGGGTTGGTGCTCAGTGACAGCGACATGCGCCCCGAGAAGTCCTTTGACATGGACGACTCGTTCGATTTTATCTATGACGTTACACCGAGGTCTCTAATACAAATGCCTCTTTCATTATGCTATTCAAAATATCTCTCGATTATGCTCACGATTGCGGCGGCGGCGGGGTAGCAAGTGCTATTTCAACAGCACTTTATACTCTAGTACCCATATACAATGCATAAACGCAGATTTGCTGCTTCATTACTAACTATAGTATCCATTTACCTACTCTAAGATATTCCATCAAACTTCAGTGACTTTAACACCTCCCCGGGCCTACTTGCTGCTAGTATGATTATATATACATATAATTGTTTGGGTGTTGTAACTATTTATACCTACGTGCATTATATTTCAACACGTACTTATTTCCACAGTGCAGGAAACTCTAGTTTGAGTCGTTATTCTTCAATTCAATTCAAATTTTATTTATTTTCTCACACAAAGATATAACAATATTAGCATGCAGGAAAATGAGTAGACTGAGTGCGAGCGTGTGTGTGTTTGAGTGTTTTGTGTGTGTGTGTGTGTGTGTGGGTGAGTATATATTTATGATTAGTTGTGATATAAATTTTTATTTTATTAGATTATTACTAAAAACATTTTATTAATTTAAAATGTAACTTTTAAGGATGTTATAGATAAATTGTAAATAATGTTATAGAATTTTGTTTGTAGACATAATTATGTTATAAGCAAAAATTAATGGATAGATTTATTTTATTCTAGGTTTAGGATAGTACACAAAGAAGGTTTTCCGTTGATGTGTAATCAATCTTATGCACTTAAGATGTTGATTCCATTTCCAGGCCTGAGGTGACATACCAATCGACTATAATGCCTGTGGTACAGTTCTTAGTAAAGCAGCCGTACAGTGGGCAACAATATCAGCTGGACTACAACTTGGGCAATCATACACAGGACATAAGGTCTAGTATAATGAGACACAGCCATAAATATTTTCAACTTCCTTTCCATTTTCTTACCAGTGACATTTTTACGTGACATTGTCATGCATGACGCCAGCATGACGCGAGTTGAATGACTCGGCCACATTCTTTAATTAGAGATAGTTTTAGAACAAACAAATTTTATTTACTTTTAAACTTATAAACTTTGCTTACGATTTATCTTAATTCGGAATAATATGTCTACTCCTTAACCTATTTAAAGAAGAATCGTAACTGCTTAAACTAACAAGTTTAATTATCAGTTGCGCGCGTTGAATTCTTTTCTATGAAAGTTCAATTGCTATGTAAAGTAAAGACGCTCGCTATCTCTAATCCGTGATTCATTAATATAAAATAGATATGTACCTATATATTTTATAAGAATAGGCTTGTCTGAACAATCAGTACCTATATAAATATTAGTTTGGAATGGGATCTAATAATATAACAATTATTCAGTATTTTATTTATTTATAAAAGATGAATAAAGTAATGTCATTTACATCACAATAACATTTATTATTCAATAATAAATCAAATAAAATCAAAATTTATGTCCATCTAGGCTGACTCTCCAGATAGGTACTTACCTACATAATAATATTTGTACAAATAATTTTTACATTAATATTGCCCAGCAGTGGGACACTTTGGACAAGTAAAATAATATATACAAGGTGTAATAAAAAAATCTACGATTGTGTATGGTATCGATAGGTCAAAACCTTGGCTCTACGAGAATTTTTAGCACAACTTACAAGATCATGATTTAAATCGTACAAAAAGTAAAATGATTTTCAAAACTCTCGAATCTTATTCTGTGTTCCATGTAGGACCACAGCCCTTAACTGTGTCTTCTTTTTTATTGAAGCTACTATATAATAATAAATTTATCAATTTATTAAATAAACTATATTAAACACATTACAAGGTTTTTACAGATTAAACATTCCGCGTTTCATGGACAATATTGCAACTAAAAGAATGAAAAAATATAAATATAATGCAAATAGGCGTCTGAATTTTAATAAAAATCAAGGACACCTTTTCTCAGCGGAGGATGCTCCATTTTACGTGAAAAAGTAAGTCTTTCCCTATGCCTAATTAATAATATGTTTACATAACAACAGAGGTGCGCTCATACATCAATAACTTTCATAAGCTTCTATAAATATAAGAATACCTACTATATTAACTATTAGGCATGTTTTTATGAATAACCCATAGATTTAGGATGTAAAAAGTTTTTAAGTCTATGGAATAATATTCAATAACTATCCAATAATTAACTTTAATACAAACTCTTACCAATAGTTCATTTGATACGGGAAGATTTGCATCTACAACCGAACTCACATCGCCAGTGTCGGCTGTTTCGGCCAATCTAGGAAATGTCGAACAAACCAGCGTGTCCTGGCCTTACATAGAACATTTATTGAATAAAATAAAGGAAAATAAAAGCTCACAACTCCAGAGTGGTGGAGAATACAGACAAGAAAACAGGAATATGTCGACTCTACTACATTATAGAAACAATTCTGATGCCGAGCTTAACAGTTCTAGAAGTTAGTAAGATAATAATTTATATATAATAATTAGAATTTTTGAGACTTGGTTCACAATAGCTCAAAGTTAGATAATTGTGTACGCTATCAATGAGGTGTAGAAATCAAATAAACCAATAACTTCTTTTCCATTTAAATTTATTTACAAGTAAAAATACACGTGTTTAAATAAAATTAGCTAGGTACCTCCCTATATTTTGGCTTTGGTTGGCGTATGTTTGTATTAATAATAATAATTAATTTGTAACGTTAAAATGGGCATAGTTTAGTGTTTTTTTATTTTTATTTTTATTTTTGTATTTTATTTTTAGTTTTTTATGTCTGTATATGGGTTTTTATGACTGCAATAAAACATTTATTATTGAGGCGTAATATTTTGCACTACTCGTATATGGATGGTCATACATTTTATTGTTTACTTTCAGTATATTCATTACCAGATATATCAGTATACAATGTCAATAAATCTAAGAATAACACAATACAACCCTATGGTACAGAGCTCAATAATAATTCCTCTGCGAAAAGTCCACTCTCATCCACGAAAAACAAGTAAGCACATACTTACCTGATTTTACATATAACCTTATACATTTTTTCGTTTCATCGTCTGTCATTAGTTATAACAGATTTTGTATTATCAACGCTGCTGTAGAGCTCCGGCCGACGACAGGCAGACAGTCCTACAGACAGAAGGACAAATAAGCTTCGCTATTTATTTTCGTATATTAACATTCTTGTACAAAACCAGCAATGATCTGGTGCCTACAATGTGGCATGCAATAAAATACTGGAACTTATACGTATGCCACAGTTATCTAAATAATATGCAATTAAATGGTTTATTTAATAATAATAAATCCGTGATCCAAAATCTAACTAATAATGTCATAAACTAATGACAGACGCTGAAAAAAAAGAACATCATCATGCATTTCAGTTCGCCTCAATTTACTGAGCATACGGTAAAATCGAAAACCGTAAGTTTTTCTACATTACCTGAACCATTATGTACCGCGACATCAGAAATAGAAATAAGCAGGAGGTTGGCAGAAACATTAAACGAGAGATGGTTGAGTGCAGCAACTACCGTTACCTACGGGTAACTTCGGACGACCGACTTACAAATGCAAAATGATCTAAAAAAGGTTTTTTACACAATTTTTGCATAAAATAAAGTTTAGGACTTTTTGCAATTACATTTCGTGTTTGGGGTATTTCGTTCGCGCTCAGGACATTTTGCGTTTAGAACATTCAAATCATCTCAAACAAACTACACCCTCGTTGTTAATCGGTCACTTTTTCCTCCGCAAACAATGTAATATCGTTGTTAGCTGTTCAAGGTTCATTGAAAAGGTTTTACTTACGTAAATACTCTGTATGTTGTCATAGTGTACAACAAATAAAATCTATACTATTCTTAATTTATAGATCTTAGCAGAAAAAACAGAGTAGTTTTATACAGAATTGACGTCAAAAAGAGAATATTGGTATTCCAATTTTGAATAAACGAATTTTCATTTAATTTCATTATACTGGGCATCAACAACAACGGCGATTATGTCACTCATCTTAGATTTGCCGATGATATCGTGGTCACGGCTGAGACCCTGGAAGACCTTAGCACAATGCTCAATCGCCTCAGTAGAGGCTCTCAACAAGTGGGTCTAAAAATGAACATGGACAAGACGAAAATCATGTCGAACACCCGTGTTGTACCCACTCCTCTTGAAGGTTGGAGACTCTACGCTCGAAGTTGTAGACGATTACGATTACGATTATTATTGTAGTTGTATACCTGGGACTAACGGTCCAGTTAGGAAGGTCCAACTTCGAGAAAGAGGTAATAAGTCGAATCCAACTCGGCTGGGCAGCGTTCGGGAAGCTGCGCAACATCTTCTCGTCCTAAATACCGCAGTGTCTCAAGACGAAAGTCTTCGAGTGTGTGTTGCCAGTGATGACATACGGTACCGAGACATGGTCGCTTACTATGGGCCTCATAAGAAGGCTCAAGGTCACCCAGAGGGCAATGGAGAGAGCTATGCTCGGAGTTTCCCTGCGAGATCGAATCAGAAATGAGGAAATACGCAGGAGAACCAAGGTCACCAACATAGCTCAAAGAATTGCGAAGGTGAAGTGGCAGTGGGCTGGGCACATCGCTCCTAGAACTGACGGCCGTTGGGGCAGAAACGTTCACAAGTGGCGACCACGTATCAGAAGACGCAATGTAGGCAGGCCTCCCATAAGGTGGACCGATGATCTGGTAAAGGTCGCGGGACCCAGCTGGATGAGGTTAGCGCAGGACCGGTCGTCGTGGAGATCCTTGGGGGAGGCCTTTGTCCAGCAGTGGACGTCTACAGGCTGATATGATCATGAACCCTAAAAAAATTAACACACCACCTACCTACACTATTTAAAAATATAGTTTTACCCTGTTTTTATGAATTAAGTTTGGCTAAGAAATTTAATTTTAAACTCACTTAAGTTTCGTTAAACTGAGCAAAGCAGTATTTCAGTTTATGTACACCGATTTTGTGTTAAATTTCATACAAGTAAAGTAAACTAAGTTTAAATATTCGAGTGAATTAGCAAGTTTACTAAACTTACTAATTTTATCGTATACATAAGCCAGAAAAAAATATATTTCAGAAATTAATTCGAAAGATGGTTTTCTGGATGCTTGAATATGAGATAGATTATGGACATAGACGGAAATTTCACTCTAACATAAGTTCACTTAAAATAAATTCTTAATGTGAATACTTTAAGATTTCTATAGGTAGGTATTTGTATAGTAGATTATGTTTCAGTGAGAAACCTCATTTATCTACAGTAGATCGGGAGTCCTGGGAGAACGTGGTGCAAGCTGCACCAGTCATGGCAGGTATTTTGAATCGAACCACCCCGTCTTTGCACAAGTTTGAAGACACGGAGCAAACAAATTCATCAGGCCCTGTTCATAGGTGATACTTGATATTTTGAATGATACATATTTTTTCAAGTTCAAGTTCTTTATTATTGCTTTATCATGGATGTTGGCTGACATGACACCCTGTTAGGGTATTGCAATATAAAAAGTGCATAAAGGCTTAGGTGCTAAAATAAGAAACAAGGAACAATAATACAAAACTAATCTACATATTTATAATACTAAACTATGTATAGGTACTGCAGGTTCTATCAAAACTTATCGAGTCTGTATTCCAGCTATAGTAGCATCTCTCGTTATGGAATTTCTTTTCTTATACGAAATTGAAAATTTTATTTTCGGATCTAATAATGTCAACATTATTGACCAAATGTTTCATATTTCAGCGATATTCGCAGAAAACGTTACATTCAGTCGATTTCGGTGAAGCAAGCGAGGCCCCACGCGATAACCACCCGACCGGACCTCGTCGTCACCACCTCTGAAGCCATCTACCGCTTCTCAGACATACACGATTTTGCGCAACTAGTCGAAGTACACGACGATGAGGTGTATATTCGATTCATGCTCAACTATACATACCGGGTGGGACAGGACGATTCTCTTACTCGAAAGAGTCCTAAGCTGTATATGCGCATTATTTTAATGGGGTTATTTTTTTATTTTAATTAAAATTAATTTACAAAAAATTTTTCATCATCATCATCATATCAGCCTGTAGACGTTCACTGCTGGACAAAGGCCTCCCCCAAGGATCTCCACGACGACCGGTCCTGCGCTAACCTCATCCAGCTGGGTCCCGCGACTTTCACCAGATCGTCGGTCCACCTTGTGGGAGGCCTGCCTACACTGCGTCTTCCGATACGTGGTCGCCACTCGAGAACCTTTCTGCCCCAACGGCCGTCAGTTCTACGAGCGATGTGCCTAGCCCACTGCCACTTCAGCTTCGCAATTCTTTGAGCTATGTCGGTGACCTTGGTTCTCCTGCGGATCTCCTCATTTCTGATTCGATCTCGCAGGGAAACTCCGAGCATAGCTCTCTCCATTGCCCTCTGGGTGACCTTGAGCCTTCTTATGAGGCCCATAGTGAGGGACCACGTCTCGGTACCATATGTCATCACTGGCAACACACACTGGTCGAAGACTTTCGTCTTGAAACACTTGACAAAAAATTTTTGATCGTTTAATTTTTAATTGTTTATATTTTATAGAGGTTTTTTAATCGCTACAGTCTTTCACAGTGTCATTGACCCTGATCTGCTGGTTAGGGTTGATATTTCTTATTTCCAAGGACCCGTTGAAAAATGAAATTAAATCAATGCCTCTAGAATTATAATTATAACCATTATTTTACTAAATAATATGCCACTACATATTCATTTTAGATTAATGGGCGCGTAGCACTTAGGCACTGGGGCAAGTACGTCGGCAACATGCTGTTTAACATTTGCGATGTCAGTGTTGCAAAAGCGCGACACGCTTTCCTGTTCAATTCCTCTCGGATTGTCATCTCTATCAACAGATTCATGGTCAGTCCACGGAAAAATTAGATTTGTTCTATGACTCAGCACACCCTCGTAGTGAGGTCTTTGTCCAACATCGGGTCGCATTATAGACGATTGAAATTACTTATCTACCAGTTATGATCACAAAAGCATAACACAAGAAGGGGCATGGGAATGAGTGCACAGGTGACCGAACTGATGGCGGTAAAACATCGCTACATACTGCTAGTCAACAGACCAATGCCGATATTTCTATGCAGGGTTTACATGGTTCCTTGTCAACTGCCTAATAGTTTATACCTTGTATGTGGTCCTTTTTTACCGACTTCCAAAAAAGGAGGAGGTAATATGTTCGGCTGTATGTATGTTTTTTTTTTTTACTTTTATGTATGTTCACCGATTTCTCCGTCAATTGTGGACCGATTTCAAAAATATTTTTAAACGATCCGTTCCAATACGGCATAGGTGACCTAAACGTTTATGCCAGAGTTAATAGCTGGACACGTCAGAGTGTACAATCATCACTGGGTACCAAAATAGGGGGTTCGGGCTCAGAGGAAAAGGGTTCCGGTTAGTTCTACCACAGATTACCTAATAGTTCCTAATACAATAGAAAAAATCACGAATGTATTTCAAACAAAGATATAAAGTAGGTACTGAAGAGATCCATAGATTTCAGATTACATTGTCAATAAAAATAGTGTGTAGTAACAATTGCAATTTGGATAGGGAGCTTGTTGATTTTGTGACTGATCGTTCATCTCGTGGAATTTTAATATGATTTATTATTTTGCGGATCACCAATAACCTAAATAATGAACGATAATTCGGCTGAATGTCGCAGTGAGAACAACAAACACTGTTGCAGATGAAGCGCATGACGCTCGTGGCGACGCCGGCGCGCACTCTGTTGAGCTCGGACGCACGCTGTGGCTTGGGCCAGATCGAATGCCAGGTATCCGGCGCACGCGTCTGCATTGACTCCATCACCGCTTGCGACGGAGTGCCCAACTGCGGCGCCTATGGTGAATATTACTAGTAGTCTCTCATTCTCTGCTAAGTTCCTTTGGAAACCACCCCCACCCTAATCATTCATTTAACAGCTTTCAGAAAAGTTACAATTGAGCGTAAGTACCTAATTATTTTTCCTAACAAGTCTAAAAAGCCACCGAAACTAGTTGATGGGGTTTAACTCTCTCTTTATTAAGGAATAGGTTGAGTTTCCAGTCACCCTGTGTCACCCAATGTAAGTACGTAAAGATAAGATACATTTTCCACCAAAAGGTACTTAATAAGTTTATGTCTTGTTTAGATATATATGATGAAGACAGGCTGCGGTGTGGAGCGTTCAAAGGGTTGCAACACAACGTGTACCTCGCCGCGTTCACCTTCCTCGCGGTGCTGCTCACCATGCTCTACACGATACACTACTGGCTCAAAAGATGTGTACCCAAAGTCTCTGATGCCTTCTTTATATATACGGACGGCAGTGAAAATATGTTGGTGCATCTTCTTAAATACCTCAGTTAGACAATTTAAAATTAAAATTTTATAAAATACAATACCGTTTAAAGATTTAAAATGTTCACTATTTTATATTGCAGCTTATATTTGGATAGTATAATGCGATCGCCGACCGACGTTGACGACATTGGCTCTAAAATGGTTTACCATACCCGTCTATTTGACGATGATATGGACTCAAATGAAATCAGAACGGAAAATAGGGACACCGTAATATACAAATTTAAAAAGTTATTAACATCTTGTTTCTGCCGAAAAAAGCGCCGTGAGCGTGCTGAGGGTGTTGAAATGACCGAATTTGAAAGCTTTTCTCAAACTGTCGAGCCGAATACAGGGTTCTCTTTCACAGAATTAGAAATAAGAAGAATGGCTTTGTTTACAAGAGATGCAGGTATACAAACTGGAGAAAGTTTGGAAATAGAGTTTTCTAAAGAAATTAAACAGAAATATGGAAACGCCCAAAAAATAAAACAAAACACACAAGAAAGTTCAATAGTAGATATGACAGACTATTCAACAGATGCCAAAGAGGAATCTTTGCGAAAGAAGTCGCATGATGGTGAATTGAACATGTTGAAGTTGCTAAGAGACGCCAGGACAGGGTCGGGTCAGTGGAATTCCCCAAATAAGGTTCATAGACGACATAGCAACAAGCGCGACGTTGCATCAGGCGACGAGAGGGAGCTCCATAGCACTCTATATGAATCCAGGCAAACATACGACATGCCACCATTCATAACAAGCGCTGATGTTATTATGGAAATACCCGGAACGTCTGGATATAACAAAAAACGTCTGAGATTTGACGAAGTTCTAACAACAACGATACCTCCGAACGAAGAAGAGGATGATAATGTCGATAGAAATCGACCCAGTGTATTCTTAGGAGTTGGAAAACCCTTGAATCAAGATACTTTAGATGTCGTTGAGGAAGACCAGGAGCATAGCGGTAGAGACTTTATGCGTTTCTGGGGCAGCACTAAAGGCAAAAAGTCTAAAAAGAAGTCTCACCTTCAATTGCGCTAAGTCATGCAATATGTGGTGTTGCAATGGGACGATGCGAGATAGCATATTTACTCAGTGCACACCACAAGATGGTGAAAAAACAATCTTAAACTTACAGTTACTTGCAAGTTCACAGAAGAATTGTTTAATCTGTATGAACAATTATAAGTGTGTCAGGATCGCGATACTTGGCGCTCCGTTCTTTCTGCCTACCCCGCCAGGGACATAGCGTGAAGATATGTATGTATGTATGTAACAATTATAAGTAGTTAGGTATATATATAACCTAGTATACATACATAATCTTTCGTGAACTTAGCTATAATTGTAATTGTTTTCGTAAATAAATAATGTACCTACTTGCCGTAGTCATTATATATTTGTAATTCTGTGAGTCCCTAACTTGTCAGAAGTAAATAAAATACATTATGTAAACTTACTTTTCCCAGGCTAACCTATTTCTATCATTATAGTATGTATTTCATTACACGAATGAGTAAGAATTTATTTTGATACATATTTGCACAGTGAAGCCGAAGACGCCCTCCCCGCACCCCGCACAGCTATTTCCTAATTAAGTTCAATTGTGCAACGGACGTACGTGACACGTGCCAGCCAACATGTGTCTCGTCTTATTAATACATTACCGCCATTCAGTGTACGTATTTGCTTCAAACCATGCTTAGAATTCGTATTTATTAGTTAGATATTACTGAAGAAGTTAACAGTGTTCGTACGTCACACATAAGGAGCGGGTTCCGTCAATATAAAAAAAAGGTTTTTTAATAAATATTTCAGATAAAAAATAATTATTATTTGCCCATCACTACCGAGTAATTTTGCATACACGATTAAAATTTCAGCTCAATCGCCAGTAGTAATCGAGTTACTAGGAGGACAGAGTTTTGAGTTCAAAGACCAGGGGGCCAATCAAACAGACGCAAACGTGTGGAGCGCGGTTTGGCTTGCGTGTGTAAAGGTTTGCCAAACGTGTACATGCAGCATAACGTTTTTGGTTATGGTTTGGATTTGGTAATACAGTTCAGAATAAGCGTATAATATAGCGAAGCCCCCACGTATATGAAACGTGACACTTTTATTTTATTGATCCTCGGCAAAGAATGCAGGCTACTATAAGTATACCTACACTATACAGGAACCTTTAATTTGCCGAAAGTTCTAGAACGGACAACTTCCTACACAAACGATCACTTTACAAACTATAGGTCGATATAATAAGGCTATAATAAAATGATAATATGATAAACTGGCTAGTTATACCTAATCATATTTTGACTTGACAACTTGTGCTTTTACTTTCGACTTAAAAACTTCGTTTTGCAAGTGAAACTGCGAATAATAAGACATACAGCTTTGATATTAAACAAAACTGGGTTTAGTAGGTATATTGCCATATTTGGCATAGTACTTTTCCCCATGGAACAAAGCTATATTTCGACTTTCGCTATATTTTGGATTATCAGTTATCGCCCATTGGGATTTCAGTAATAATCCTATATTTTCCTGGCGACTATCACCTAAAGCGGATGGTTTACATTTCGTCAGAATGGTATAGGTAGGTGTCTTATATATCTTAACGTTTTTATGTCAACTCCAAAAAGATAGATATAAAAGTGTGAGACTAGAAGCGGGAGCGCACGAGGTCATTTCAATTGAAATCAATTAAAGCAATTGAGTCCAATTGAGCCAGCGGCAGATTCTGCGTCGCGCTGCCGTCGCCAGTGAGATTTTATGTGAAGCGCCTACGCGCTCTGTCACATGACTCACTATTACTATCACAAGTAGGTAGGTATACCAAATTTTGATTACAGATCAAGGGTACATCCATCAATCTTCGCAGTCGCTGATAAGTTACATATTTTGAATTTTATAACAAACGACCGAGTAGTAAAACGGGCTTAGTATAATTCAACTCTAACAATTGTACAATTGTATCAACTAGCTATGCACTAGTACCTACGTAATTGACCGAGCGAGCGAAGCGTCTAAGTTTCGAGATTGGCCAAAAATGCTATTGTCCGTCTGTCAGTCTTTCTGTCTTTCTGTCCGTCTGTAATTCTCTACAGGTCGCATTTTTCAACCGATTTTGACAAAAAATTGGCATAGGTGTAAATTAATTAAGCCGAAAAAATGAGTAAAATAAAATTTTGAAAAACCATTTTTTAAAGTACCTACCATACTCGCAAAGTGGGAGTGAACTTTTTTTTTCTTGTGAATCCCATAGTGTGGGATATCGTTGGATAGGTCTTTCAAAAATATTGCTGGTGTGTGAAAACCATTTTCTCGATTTAGGGATCCGTTGGCGAAATATTAAGCTTTAAAGCGGTATTTTTTGTTAGAGTCACACAATTTCACAAAAATATTGGCGCTGGTAAGCATAAAATAAAAACTCTTTGCTGAGAATTAAAACAAAAACTGGAAAATAAAACAAGTGCGGTAATGGTAATGAAAAAAGCACACGTGTTTAATAAGTTGCTTTATGACCCCGAAATCGGTGCAATAAGAGCCACTTTGCGAGGAAGCGTGTTAAAAATTTTGTATTAGATATAATTATATAATTGATCGAGCGAGCGAAGCGTCTCCGTTTCGAGATTGGCCAAAAATGCTCTTGTCCGTCTGTCTTTCTGTCTGTCTGTCTGTAATTCTCTACAGGTCGCATTTTTCAACCGATTTTGACAAAAATTTGGCATGGGTACAATTTAATCACGCCAACAAAATGAGTAGAATAAAATTTTAAATCCCATAGTGTGGGATATCGTTGGATAGGTCTTTCAAAAATATTGCTGGTGTGTGAAAACCATTTTTTGGATTTAGGGATCCGTTGGCGAAATATTAAGCTTTAAAGCGGTAATTTTTGTTAGTCACGTGTCCCGTCCCCCCCCCCCCCCTGCCAGCTAAACGGTTGCTTCTGGCAATGTGAAAAAATTCACGGCAGTAGCATATATAACGTAGTTAAAAGAAAAACTATGACAGCTAAGTAGGTTCAATTGGTTTTTGAGTTAACTTAAGAAAGTCGAAAATTTTAATTATGTTCATAAACTACATACGAAAAATGGGAAATTATTTTTTTTCGCGTGAATTCCATGGTGTGGGGTATCGTTGTATAGATCTTTCAAAAATATCGCAGGTGTGTAAAAAACATTTTACGATTCAGGGATATTAAGCTTTAAAGTGCTAATTTTTGTCACATTAAGTACTAATGTCTGTATCTGTATAGTATCTGTCTCCAACTGCAAAATTGACTTCTGTTCGTTTCTTTTAGGTTTGGTTTATATGGGCTGGCGAGGTCTACTGTTCTCACGATAATCGACTTCGATTTGACACTCATATATTGAATGTTGCCAAAAATTGTTACTTCCGGTTAAAAATTTTGTATAAAATCCGTCACTTACTGAATGAAAAGATTAGACAGCAGCTATGTGAATCTTTAATTCTATCAAAGTTAAATTATTGTGACATCGTTACCGGTCCATGTCTGCTGGCTCGCACGAAGCGCATCATCCAGAGGGTACAGAATGCGTGCATTAGATATTGTTTTAAAATACCACCTCGGAGTCACATCACACCGTATCTTAACAAATTTTGTTTGTTAAACATGGAATCTCGGAGAACCTTACACCTTGCTGGCCTAGTTCATAACATAGTCAAATATAGGAAACCAAAATACCTGCATGAGAAACTGAAATGGTCTCAATTCAGTAAATCGTATAACTCTCGCAGGGCAAACTGTTTTATATTGAGCATGCCCTACCACAAGACCAGAGCTTTTGAGGGCAGTTTTCGCTACCAGGCCACGAAATGCTGGAATAATCTCCCACCGCCACTGAACCAACCACTTTCTAAAGCCTCAGTTAAACTGCATTGCAGGAAGTGGTTGCTGGAACAACAGGCACTGAAAGGCTAGGTAGTGAAAACTGTCCTACTTACTTACTTACGTAAATAAATAATCTATTTTTATTATTTATTTTTGGTTTTTCACTTTATTCTAAGTAGTTATATCCTTTTATTTTATACTTACTGTTATAAGCTTACATTTGTACATAATATATATTAAAATTCCTAGTACCTATATGCTTGCATCACTTGGTAAAATCTGTTTATTTATTTATTTATCTTTTATTTTATTGTATATGTTTGGCACTCGGTGACAAACTCGCCCGCACCGGGTGCGGCTGAAAATCAGCGCCTAGTCCCTTTGGGCTAGGCATATGCTGAGCCGTTGCCCTTTTACTGCCGCGGTACAGGCTCACATGATTCATGTAGGTTTTATTAGTTACCTACGTTTTATATTTTTGTTCTGTTTTATCGTTTATTTGTATTTCTTATGTTTTAAAGTGCCTATCTATTTGTTTGTGTATTTATGTGTATTGTGTGTGCCTTGCCGTAAGGCAGTAAATAAACATATTTCTTTCTTTCTTTCTTCTTCTCACGGAACTACTAGTAATAGTATTCTTTGTCACTAGGATATTTGCTGCCTTATGAAGTAATAAAACTAATAAATATACCTAATTGTAGATATATTTATAACTTATAAATTTTAGGTAACTTTATAGGAAGAGGTAAAAAGATATACGGAGTAATGTATTTGAAGTGGGTTCATCTTTTTTTTAATTCTTGTTCTCTGATTAATTCTTGTTTTAAATTGGGAAAACCTATAATTCGCTTTTGTTTAATAATATCTATACCTACTTAAGTAAAAAATTGTGTTATCATAAATTGTTGTTTTCTGAATAAAAAAGACCGGACAAGTGCGTTCATCAACAGCCTATTAATATGTCCCCACTGCTGGGGCTCAGGCCTACCCTCTCAACAAGGGCGTTCGGGCTATAGTCCACCACGCTAGCCCAGTGCGGGTTGGTGGACTTCACATGCGCCTAAGAATTTCTTCATCGGCGTATGCAGGTTTCCTCACGATGTTTTCCTTCACCGTTTGAGAGCAGTCAGTAAATGTACTTAAGTTTCGAGAAAAAACCCATTGGTACATGGCCCAGCTAGGGATCGAACTCCGGGCCTTTCGATATGATAGGCCGTGTCTTATCCCCTACGCCACTGACGCTCTACAAGTGCGAGTAGGATTAAATTCGCGCCCTGAGGGTTCCGTACAATCTTAATTTTTTTTTCTAAAATCGTTAGGTATATAATTTGGTTATACGCAAAATTAAGTTTGTTGGGATAATAGAAAAATTACTTTTTTTTGTGATGTAACTACAAATTTACTGTTTTCGGATTTTTCCATTACTTGTGTTATAAGACATTGCTTCTTGAAAAATTTCAAGATTCTAGGTCAACCGGAAGTACCCCATAGGTTTTGATTACCAAGATACCCAAAAATGCGACAAAATCGGGCATATCTTCCGACTGCGTTGACTTAGAGGTTTGATTTTTTCACAGCTTTAAAGGACTGCAGAACTCAGTATTTGATACTATTTTTTTCAATTTGATGCCTCCACGCGTTCTTCTTTCTAAAATCGTTAGGTATATAATTTGGTTATACGCAAAATTAAGTTTGTTGGGATAATAGAAAAATTACTTTTTTTTGTGATGTAACTACAAATTTACTGTTTTCGGATTTTTCCATTACTTGTGTTTTAAGACATTGCTTCTTGCCAAATTTCAAGATTCTAGGTCAACCGGAAGTACCCCATAGGTTTTGATTACCAAGATACCCAAAAATGCGACAAAATCGGGCATATCTTCCGACTGCGTTGACTTAGAGGTTTGATTTTTTCACAGCTTTAAAGGACTGCAGAACTCAGTATTTGATACTATTTTTTTCAATTTGATGCCTCCACGCGTTCTTGAGAAAAAGGGTCTTGACAGACAGACAGACGGACAATGAAGTGATCCTAGAAGGGTTCCTTTTTCTTCTTTTGAGGTACGGAACCCTAAAAAATCTGTCCGGTTATAGGTTGATTTCAATATTTTATACTAGCTGTTGCCCGCGACTTCGTCCGCGTGGATTTTGGAAGTAGGTACCTATCTCTGCTATGTACAGACATCGTCTAGTTATAATTTTCCAATGATAAAATCACCATATTTTTAGTTATACCTTCAGGAACATACTATGAACACCGTATCCAATCTGGTGAATTAGTTTTTGCGTGATGCCGGAATAAACATATCGACAGACAGACAAAAATTTTAAAAAATGTTGTTTTCACTTCTATTGCTCCTATTAAGACTTCTCATACATATCAATTTTTATTATACGGGTGTTTTTTTAACTGGGACAGTATGGGCAAAACCAAAACATAAGAGATACAGGGAAACTGTCTTAGGAACCTTTAGGTCTTTTTTCGTGTTAACAAATTTTGACATACCTAGTAATTTTTTACGCCAGTGCAAAATAATTTTGATAATTGTTTTTAAAATGCGTACCGACTTAGTTTAATGTAAGAATCATTTCATTGTAACGGAAGAAAAAAATCGGAGCAGCAGAAGTTCAGGTGGAATGCATGATTAAGTAGGTACTTTGCCTGGGTCTGTTTTATAAGAAAACATTTTATTAAATTTGACTAACTTCTGCTGCTTGGATTTTTTTCTTTCCATACAATAAAATGATCCTTACATGAAACTGAGTCGAATCGCATAAAATTTTTTTTTGTACAAAATGTCTCATTTTTATGGACAACACACGCTTGACCAAAAAAATTTCTATGTCAAAATTGTTAGCCCTGTATCTCCTATGGTTTCGGACTTGCCCATACTGTCCCAGTTAAAAAAAAACCCTGTATATCTCCTATGTCTATGACATCGTCTTGTTACGATAAATGATTTATATGTAAATGACGATAACTTTTTTCGCTGTCATCCGATTTCAATGAAACAAAGCCTATAAGTTGCTCCAAGTTGTGATTACAGACAGACAGACAGAAAGTCAAAAAAATTTAAAAATGCTTTTTTGTGTTCTTATACTCTTTTTATATCGCCCACACTCATTTTTTTATAAATTTGTTGAAAGTACAGACACGATTTCTACTGCTTTATTATAAGTATAGATATAGATTATGTATTTTTTATAACCTACTTCGCGGCGCGGTATCAATTTTCTAATACGGGGTAGGCAGGCGGCCGAACTTAGTCTGCCATCGGCGATCGGGAATACTAGTATATGGTGATCGAAGTCTGCCGTCAGCTAGTGGAGCAATTTAGGGTTCCCATAGATTAGATTAGATTAGATTAGATTAGATTTATTTATCTCACATTACAAATATTAATACATAGTTTTCTTACGTAAAAAGTCAAAGTTAAATGTGATCGTCAATAAAATAATAATAATAATAAAAAATATAAAACCATAGTAAAACATGTCAAAATAAAATGTACAAAAATGTCAAAATAAATAAAATGTCATAAAGTAGATATTACCAATGTCACTTTTACACAAATTGTGTATGAAAAAATGAAAAATTTTAATAATAAATTAAGATATGAATGTCACAATTGAAAATTAGAACTTTGCGTTCATGTATTCTTTTACAGAGTATAATTCTTTATCCAATAAGAGGTTTTTCAGTCGACGAGTAAACGTTTCGTCATTCGTCTCATTCTGTATGTCAACGGGTAGATGTGCGTAGTAGGTGGGCCCTATGACACGCGGGTTGGTCTCCGCGAGGGCGGTGCGCCGCGGCACCGGCATCAGCAGCCGGCCGCCGCCGCCGCCGCTGTTAGATAGAATAGACGAATCTACAGTTATGTCCAGGAATGCCGTACTTTTAACAGGTTCAAGTCTGTCTGTGAACGTCACCACCCCTAGTCCTATTTATTTTATGCTAACCCAGTTATGAATTTGTGTGACAGTAAATTTACCTCGGCAAGTTCCATTCCCTTAGCAAGTTTGTAGTTTGTTATGACTGTCTCATGTTACTGTACATGTTTTTTTTTGTTATTGATGGAATCTGCCTTCGATTATATATAAATCAACTAAATTGGTACGAATTTTACGAAAATATTACCGAATTCTCCAATGCAATGTCATAAAGAGCAATCGTTGAAATCAAAAGCAATTTGTGATAAACCATATTCTACTGATCAACTCGTTTTTAAGGGAAATCGGAATCCAAATAAACTTTGGAAATACGACAAATATAAGTACACTATTTAGTATTTTATGTAGGTATTTATGACGCAGCAACGAGATATGATAATTATTTTAATGTTATTATAGTGCTATATACTCGTAGGTAGGTTATATCTATTGGTGTAGCGTTACAATAACTAATTACATAGAAATTAATACACACTCGTTCACATTCAATGTTAAAGATTTTATAACCCGAGATCGGAGAAGTGCGCAGCCGCTGCGTCGGCACGCACCGGTTCGGCTCGGAGGGGGGTTTGATGTAAAATGCTTTGCACGCACAATGCTCTCACTCACTGCGTATTAACGGTTGTTTCACTTCACATCACTAAAATTATGGTCACAAGAAGCGGTATTTCTTCACCTCAGCGTCATATTATCAGTGCTATGCACTACGCTGAACACTCAAGTCTCCTTTACGAATCACCGGCAAGAGTTCCAACTCCTCTAACGTTACAAACTGCAAATGCGCCGAGAAGTGCATCGGAGAGTGCAATTCGTGTTGTCTGAAAGTCACCAATAAGCCCAATGAAGCGGAGATCCCGCTGGCGAGCTCCACCACCAACCTAAATAGACTCTGATCATCTAAATTGACTTCAATTAAATAACAACCGAAATTGTTGAAATGCGCCATTACTCCCTCGACGTTAATCTAAGTGCCAATAGTCAGGGCGAATGTTTTATTAATAATCCCCAGCAATAACTGTTAATTGATAATTAAGCGATCGCTGCGCCGCCGCAGATAGCTGGCATCAGTGCGCCGCTGCAGCAGCGCGCCGCTCGTGTTGCTCCACCACCGCCGTGTTAGCGTACGGTTCACGAGTCTCACTCATCCATCCATCACTATAACTTTTGAATAATTCCATAAGCTTCAACATTCACATAAAATTTCTGGCCATTCTAAAGGTAAAAATCTATAAAAATGTCCTAAACGTTATGAATATCATTTCCCACGGGCATAAATCAGGACATGGACATATGAGTGGTGTTGATACGGATTTACAATGAAACGGTTATGGAGTTTCAAAGTAATGATGTGGGCGTTCGCGCCCTAAAATTTCACGAAGACAAACGAAACATTGGGAGAGCTTGTGGGAATCCCGCATAGCCGTGCGGCACACGGCTGCCTAGGACGCGGCCGCCGCCGCCGTCGCCGCCGCCGCCGCCCGCAGCTCGGCGACGGCGGCGACGAGGGGAGCGCGAGCCGGCGGGCGCGGCGGCGCGCCGCGTCCGGGGGAGTGGCTCCCTCGCACCGCTATTGGCTTCCCTGCGTCCCGCCACCACTGTCGTAAGCGCCCCATTCGCACAACCCAATCTATCTACTGCGGCCGCACACTACGGATGAGAATAGCACAGTACGCTCCGTTCACAGTAGTCGGAGTCGCACTATTCATTGGCTCGAACTCTGCTTCGGCAGTCGTATTATGGTAATATAAATTGACCAACCGCGGAGCAAATTCGGTTAGTTCGTTAAAGTTGATTAAAGCCATTTAACCAGGACGGACACGACGATACGAACGGCGCGGTGCGAGCGTTCGTCGATCCCGAGGGCTCGACTAAATGAAGTCAAATTATTTAATATAGTCGGTAACCAGTGAGCCGGGCTCGGCGAGCCCGGGGCGCGCGGCGCAGCGAGCGGCAGCGACGGAGCCGAGCGAGGTGGGTGCGGAGGTAGCGGGCCCGCACGCGCCCGCCGCCGACGGGTACATGTACGTGTGCGGCGAGGGCGGCGCCGGCGCCGGCGGCGCGCGCTACGAGTGCGCCTTCGAGGCCGGCGGCAGCGGCATGGAGCAGCCCACCTTCGAGGAGCACATGTTTGGGGAGTTCGGCAAGGAGCGACACGTGGCCGTGGTGGTGGGCGCGGGCGGCGAGCTGCAGTACCGCGACGAGCTGCCCGTGTTCGCGCCCGCGGGACCCACGCACGCCGACAAGCGCAAGGAGGAGCCGCTGCTGCTGCAGCAGCCGGGGGAGGCCGCGCCGCCGCCGCCGCCCCCGCCGCCCTCCAAGAAGAGTGATAAGAAGAAGAACGACAACAACGGCATAAAGAAGAAGAAAACACGGTAAGTTCACGCTTACACAAAAGTGCATTAAGTGTATTATATCCTAGTCTGGCCAAATAGAGAGGCAACTAAATTTAATTGTATACCGTATAGGTTCACTGATTAAAAATAACCTGAAATACTGTCATTTTACACTATCACCGTGCAAACCTGGTGTAAACTAATAAACACCCTTGGCTGGGCTATATAGTATTTTTTTTCTTGGTCCCTTCGATTTTTATGTGCAACTGTCAGATTTTCAAGTAGTAGTATATTTGTTATGTTTTATGTAATGTATGTTAAGTTTTAAGTAGTGTATTATCAAGTTTAGTTTACTTAATTATATCAATGTCAAAAGTTATTCTCAAATTATGCTGTAGCAAACTCGTAGTATTCTTGTAGCAGTTTGCTACGCGCGGGCTACGAAGACGTTGCGTAGCCTATCGTATTATACCTACACGTCGTCTGTTAAAATAAGCTGTTGATGACGATGACTAAATGGTTTGGTACTTAAAACTAATAATTTTAAAAGTTTTTTTTATTAATTTAGATTAAGAATATTAATCTAAAGATTTAAGATTTATTTATCTAAACTACTTATAAAAATCGTAACGGGAGTATTTAAGTACATTGATTACCTACGTTAATTTTAGGCATAACTGACCCCAAAATACTTTCAAAAAATTTCTTAGCTGTCTGTTTGTACCCGCATCACGCTGAAACTACTGGTCCGATTTGAACCGGGTTTTTTTGTTGTTTGAAAGCAGGTGGTCTGACTTATAATCTGGTGTACTTGGATTTTTAAAATTCCAACCCTAAAGGATTGAAAAGGGATTTCAAATCCCTTTTGTATGGGAACAAAAATTTACAGATCAAATTTTCATGCACGCCGCGGGCAACAGTAAGTATAGTCCCCGCGGAGTTTAATGGCGGCTGTGTGAAGTTGGCTGATTTCTGCGCAATGACTAATTTTAGCTGTCAAAGGGGGAGCTGTGCGGGGGTTCACTAGAGACGTTCATTCAATTTCAAGAAATGGTTCATTGATTCGATCAACCGAATCAAACTTTCAAGTTCTTGTACATCTCCATGTACACTATCTCGCTTACGCACACATAGACTATAAACACTGTCAGCGAAGTGCAAACAATTTGTGACTATTTTCATTCAGCCGTCAAGAAATTCCGTGCGGACTATAAGTAACATATTATTATAGGTACGATTCTTTTTAATGCGAACGAAATCGCCGGGCATAAGCTGGTTTATTAATAATTATTTCATTAATGTACATTGTATAGCTTACAGTTGATAACCTTCTTCAGTTGATAACGATTCTTGGATTTATATCTATACGTACTAATATAATAAAACTGGCGTGTTTGTTTTTTGTTTGGACGCGCTAATCTCCGGAACTACCAGTCGGTATTTGTAAAACCATTTTTGTATTTGATACCCAATTCTTGAACAAGGTTATATATAGCTAGGCTATTAAAATTTAACATCTCGTTAAAAACCCTTTGGAGCCGAGCAAAAAGAAAAGTCAGAAATAACTTATAAAACACGGGCGAAGCCGCGGGAACCTGCTAGTGTCAAATAATAGGCGCATACCGTACCGATGTACGCTATATTATTACAAGAAAAAGATGAAAAATTAATGTTATTATAACTAATCCATAAATTCGCAACGATAAACATAGAGATAAGTAAAATATGTCACGTGTCTGGTGCTGGCATGCGACGGAATGCGTACACACTCGCACAGGTGGTGTATAGGGGCGCACCCTTCATAAATATCGCATAAAGATCATCCTTCAACGCTTGCGCACCCCAGTTTATTATTTGCATAACTAATTCGATGATTTTTAAAACGTGATAAACAACAGATGGTTTTCTAAATGATCTTTAATACTACACCTGCTCGGAAAGTAAGTCTTCTTAATTTTTAACAAAAGGAGGCAGAATATACGTTATGAGTTTTTTACTGTCATACAAATATGCGGGCGGAAAAAGTGTATGAAAATCTATTGTAAACGTGCTTTTTTAATTTTTGATAATAGCAGTTACCTCTAGATACATAATTATCCTAATATATAAAAAAACGGGCAAGTGCGAGTAGGACTCGCGCTCTGAGGGTTCCGTACAAACTTAAAGGAATAATTCCAAAATCGTTAACAAAAGAACAATTGGCGAACACCCATATCAATTCTTTTTCACCCATATCAATACTTTATATTTGCGTCTGTGAAGTGTGTATGAAAAATAGGTAAAAATACCTATAGAGCTTGAATTCCTGAACAAATTAGGTATTAGGTTTACTACTTACTAAAATCCAAATAACAAAAATAAAATTCCATCAATTCTTTACTAAAATACAAAGCACTTGATGCAGGCGGGGCGGGCGTCTTTACTATTAATTCAAACGCGGCGTCGCCCATTGCCGGTTTGGGATTAATTACCCGTATTGCCGCGGGGCGCCAATTGCGTTATCTCCTCATCTCAGAACGGGGACTGCGAGGGACCCACCATGCACCCACTTAACGGACGTCGTTGCGACACCATCTCCTAAATAATTTCAACCCAACTTTTACACTCATCAATGCATGAAGGAATGTAGAAAATCAGCTTAAAAGTTGACAGATCATAATTGAAGGATTGGAGCTTTTAACTTTTACCATATATAATGGATATGGCATATTATAACGTGTGATAAAACAATAATTAAACAAAATATCACTCACTAGCGCCGCTGTAAGTCCACAGTCAATTGGCAGGCAATTAGAGGTGCTCAGGCGCAACGGGGGTGAATTTCGTTTCACGCTCAATCAATTTGCGCGCGTGCGCCCGCAGCCATATTGCACGCGTCAGATGGCTGGTGGACGTGTCGCTATGATAAGAATAATATATTTGTGAATGTGTAATTGAGAATACTAAAGTGGAGTTGCATAAATAGCGTTCTGAGAATCAAAATATATTAGAGTTTGAACATACTGTACATGAGAGTCTTATTGGGTCTTATGGCCCAGTGTACTCGGTTTGGTGTCGTCTGTGCTAGTTAGTTTAATTTATATTAATTATGACGAAACTATGCCTACCTATTGTGTTTATTACATTTGTGTAATTATTCACAGGACCACATTCACGGCGTACCAGTTAGAGGAATTAGAACGTGCGTTCGAGCGCGCCCCTTATCCCGACGTATTCGCGAGGGAGGAGCTGGCTCTCAAACTTAACTTATCAGAATCACGAGTACAGGTGAGAGTTTATAAAAAACTTATAATATCGATAATTTTGATGACTAATTAAGAGTAGCTGATTGAAACTATATGAATTATATTGCAGGTGTGGTTCCAAAACCGAAGAGCAAAATGGCGCAAACGCGAGCCTCCTCGAAAAACCGGCTATATCGGTTCAAGTTCCCCGAGTTCGACCACGCTGGGCGGCGGCTTCCCCAGCATCGGAGGTAACTTGCCTGCGTTCCCGCAGAACGGAATGCCAGCGCCTGCAGACTCGTGGTCATACCAGCACTCGTACGAACTGTCCTCCCATCACCTGCTGTCGTCGGGCAGCAGCGGCTACCCGGGGTTCAACGCGCAGCCGGCAGCGTACTCGTACACGACGGTGCTGAACGGGCACGACGGGCAGATGTTCGCGCCGCGGCACACGTACGAGTACGGCGAGGGCAGCCCGCCGCCGCTGGGCGTGCGCGACTACCCCATGCTGGCGGCGCACTCGCCACAGATGGAGGCGCACGCGCACGACGACAAGCTGGAGTACCGCGCGCACGAGCACGAGGACAAGTACTCGTCGTGCGCGCTGCAGGAGGAGCCGCCGCGGTACGCCGCCGCGCCGCCCGATGACTACGACAAGTGCGCGATGGTAGCCCACGACAAACACTACGAGATAGAGCGGCACGCCGACCTCGCGCAGCCGGTCGTTGTCAAAATGGAACCCAGCCCTGGGCAGCCCTACACCACGCTGCCCCCTTTTTTGAATTGAAATACTCCTTTTCGAAACTATCCTAAAAATTGAATAATTTCGAAAAGGAGTATTATTCGATAATTTTGAGAGTTTTTTTCGGCTATTGTGAATCTTGGACATATTTATTATTTTTGTTTCAAGATAAGATATTTTTATACGAAAATGCAATAAAATGTAAATATTCTTACGCATATTGCAAATCGCCAGCCCGTCTTAGCTACATACTACATTAAAAGTATATCCAGATAGTGTTAAGAAATATTTAGATTACAACACTTAGCTATTAGTAAGATAAAATCGCAAAGATTTTCAATTTTTGTGCATTCCTGTGCCTTATTATGATAGTATGCCTGTTGTCAATTACATGTAAAAATAGGCTTATTGTATTTGTTACAACTGTTTAATATAATTGTGTACCATTTTTCAAAGCAAACCATAAATATTACTCAAACATTATTCAAAGCAAAAAATAAATAATATAGAAAGATATAGACTGGATATCGCATAATATTATTAACCAAGAACTTGTTGATAATATTTATGTCTCTAATACAGTGCCATCTCAGATCCATGTTCGCGCACTATCGGGTTTACAACCATAGTCGGTATTGGTTGCGGGGGCTTCATACATATACGCCCATATCACGTTAATTTTTCGTCAGACCCAGCGGCCAATGGAGGCGGTTTTCATGGCCTGTACTAGACAGCAGTAAAAGAACACCCTTGTCAAAGCTTTTTTTCTATTTAGTTAATTTTTTTTGTGTATTCGATATGAATGGTCGAACGAAGTATATGCAGATATGTATTATAATTAGTTGCTAGGACTGTTTTTCAATATTGTAATAATTTATAAATATATAACGTGAATGATTTGTGCCAAATAATAAACGAATTATTATTTGCCTTTAGTGGCAAATTAAATTAAGTGTAATCCATAGAATTTATAATAGTGATCAGTTATTTTCATGAAATGACTGTTAAGAAATGCATTTCAGATTAATTTTTCGAAGTAGGTTAATAATTACTTACTTAGGTACATAGAACCTCAAAAACTATTTGATCTCTGAACACGACCTTTAATAGCACAAACTAAAAATGCCAAAGATTGATTAGTTTAGAGCTTATTATTTGAAATTAATATTTTATGCATTTGTTTGTATGCACTTGGAAAGCCTTATTAGAAAACCCAATCTCTCAAAAGCTACATTTTCAATAGCAGGGTACTCTAGAATGTTGGATAGATATGGATTTTATTAAATGCTTATAGGTATAATATTGTATGTTAAATTTTAGAAAGCAATACATACTTAGACATGGATTAAGTGAATTTAGAATAAGTTGAATATTTTATAATTTAAATAAGAAAAAAGTATCAATAATATTACCGATGTGCTTATTAGTCTTTTTTATTTATTATTAATATTATTATTTTAGTAACTACTTTTATACAGTTTCTTACCAAATTAAATGATTTCAAGAAATTAAAGAAATTGTCACCTCAGATGCTTGATTTTCTGGAGCGGTCAGCTGGACCGCGACTCCACTTTAACCCCGTCGTGCCTGGCCCAGATGCCGTCGCCGCTAAAATGGTACTTCTTTTCAATCTCGTACAACACCAGACTCAATAATTGGCCATCGTCCAGCGCGCCATAATTCAAGTTGTTGTAATTCGCATCCAGTTTGAAATTGTGTGATTCATTCATTATCTCTTCGCCGTTGCGTTTCTTTAATAAAAAATCCAGGTACTGCTCTATTTCTGCACTGAAAATCACATTGCATCATTTAATGAAAATGTTTAGATTCACATTCAATTCAAATAATTGAAAAACAACAATGAAAATATTATATTTCATAATTGTCACATGACAATATTAAGATATAAAATTTTCAGTTTACAAATTGCCGACAACTTTTTCAACGATTCGCGTGCAGCACTTGCGCAGACAAGTGCGCTGGAGTCTGCGCGCTGTTAGCATGTCTCTGTTAATATGAGTATGAACGCAATTTACGCCTTAAAGTGGGCCTAATTTTATTAATGTCTTAAAGCATGGATAACTTAAGCACATTGAATTTATTATATTGCAATATCAGCAAGGTCTTAACTTACACGGGGTACAAAAGCAGCTGGCAATTGTGGAATATGACTCTATTACTAAATCGTCTCTTTAGGTACTGTATGTTTTCATCGATAACATTCAATGCAGCATGCAGCCAGTATTTATGCCTTTTGAGTTGTTTTATAATCATCCTTCCTAGTTCCGCGTCCGACTTGCACTCGTAATGTTCCTTATTCATATGCAGTGATGTGCTTATCAGCACTGCAAGGTCTCGACCACATACTTTGTTTCCGAAGCTGCTGATGTAACTACAAATGAGAACAGATTTATGTAGGTACATACAACTAGTTTCTAACCAGTGGTGTAAAAAAACCAAGCTATCTCAAGTAATAATAATATGTCTATTGGATTGGCAGTAAAATTAGCATATTAAAAATGCTTCATTGGCAGTAAGAGCAATGTATTCGCTGTGGATTTGGGAAAATAAATAAAATAAAATTTAGTCATTATGTCGTGATTGAAGTAACAAACATGCACAATTTTGCATCCATACATAATTAAGTTTAATTAAGTTACCTCAAGTAAAAATTACAATTCTACTCTTTCTTATCCCTATTTGTATTAAGATCAGAAATCAATGTTTTTTAGTAACTAGTATAGTAATTTTACTAAGCAGAAATATTAAATAAAAACACTCCTTACTTATTAAAAACTTTACTGGACGACACAAGGTGGTTAAGGCTATAGCATTGCTTTTTGGCAGCATATATTTTTTCCAGACGAGCCATCATTTTTCTTTTGTGCACTACCATTGACAGGACCTAAAATTAAAAACAGGTAGGTACATAAATAGGTAGGTATCCATGAATACCCCTATTTTATATGTAGTTACATTTCTAAGAAAATACTAAGCTTCTTAAACATACACAGATAGACAAAATGTTTTAAAAAATCAGAATAGTTCTGTCCTATCAATACATGGCAGAAATAAGTATATTATACTGGCAGTACTACGATTTTATTACTTATTTTAATTAGAATAGATGTTAATTTATTCTACTTTACAATAAACTTACCCTAGGATTTGTTTTTAAGACTTGATATTCCTTTAAATTTGTGAGCTCATCCAGGCGTTCTCGCACAGTCCTGGGACACATACAATAAACTTTCAAACATTTTCTTTGAGCTTCTACCGGTATTCTGTATTCCTAAAAATTGTGAATATAATTTAACAGTTTATTAAAATAGTACAAGGTGTTATCTGGAGTGTTTTATTTAAATGGTAACATTCTGTTTTAGGCAACCCTTATTGTTTGTAGGACTTGCGCCCTGAGGGGTTCCATAGAATCTTAATTTTTAAAAATTTCGAAAATCGTTGTGATATGGTTATACGCAAAATTAAGTTTGTTGGTAATATAAAAATTACTTTTTTTTGTGATGTACCTACAAATTTACTGTTTTCGGATTTTTTCCATTACATAACCTATAAGACATTGATTCTTGCCAAATTTCAAGATTCTAGGTCAACCGGAAGGACCCCATAGGTTTTGATTACCAAGATGACACAAAAATGCGGCAAAATCGGCCATATCTTCCGATTGCGTTGACTTAGAAGTTTGACTTTTTCACAGCTATATGGAACTGCAGACCTCAGTATTTGATACCTACTAATTTTAACTTGATACCTCTACGCGTTCTGCATGGATGATTTGGTTATATTCAAAATTAAGTTTGTTGTTTGTTGAAAAATGGTCTTGACAAGACAGACAGACGGACAGAAATGAGCAAGCAATAATAATAATAATCAAATGTGAAAGAAAAAAAAAAACATAAAGAACAAAGTTTTCAATTAGAGATCAGACAATCTATACTGCACACGTGTATAATGTATTTTGTCCTATACTTAATTTATTTTATTATCGCTATGTAGTCGCAACAAAGCCACATTCTGTAGAAAATAGGGAATACAAGGTGCTGTTGGAATCATCAACATGCTTGCTTACCTCTAATAGATTTCTGATTTGCAAAAGAGCTTTGTAATTATTCTTTAAAATAGCTGGCTCCAATTTAATTGCTTCCTTAATGTCCAGTCCGGCAACTGTCCCAACGTTTTCGATAATAAGTTTTGTATTGACTGGATCAGCAGCTATAATGAAGCCATTTCTCCTTATACTAGTTACGTCAAATTTAATATCATTCTGAGCTATATTCAGTGCTTCTTGAATATCTGACATTGGCTTGTGTTTCAGAGGTAAATAATGTTGGCAGTATTTATGAAATTCATCTGGTGTCACAAAAATTCTCCACTGGAGATATTTTTGTAGTACAGTCAAGCGTACTGTCACTGAAAACGAAATATAACAACACATAATTAATACCATGTACAGGCACTTCATAAAAATGAAGAAAACAAGACAGAAAAACGTCCAGAAGTGTCGTTTGGGAGTCACATTGAAGGGTAACAAAGTATTTGGAAAATATACTTCTGAGTAACAAAGTACAAGGTCAATATTTGTGACTTTTCTATTGTCACTTCATCAAATAGGCAAATAATAAATGATGATAGTGCTTACATACATAAAGATGTGCTCGAGTCAGGAAAATTATGCAAACAATTTTCATGAGCTGGCCAATCTTGGAAATGGTCTTGTAAAAGTTTTTCTAAGTTGAGGTCCTCTCTTATAAGGTTTTCCTTTTTAAGATGTGCTATGGTGCGTGATTTTACAAAAGTGTGATATCTGAAATTAAAGTATGTATAAATTAATATTCCACAATTGCTGTTTGGTATTAGATATCATGTACATAAACCCTTTGGCCTACAAATCTGTATTAGACATTAGGTACCTACTTAAATATCATTTTTGATTACACAGAATGGAAAAAAGAAGACATGGTTGGAGGGATAGAATATTATAAAAATAAATAATTAAATATAATTTATTCATCGATCACACATTACATAAATTATTTATTACAATGATTATAAAAACTTTTGTGGTGAGATGAAACGGTCAATGATATTACAGATAGCAAATTTTACTCAATGGAAACATTACTTTATTTTCAAAATTAGACTTGCAGTTCTAAGCATTGTAATGCCTGAGATGGGAATCAAATCAGACAAATGTGAAAAAAAGTATATATTTTTATGATAGGTACAGTCAAATCCATCAATTGCTTCTCAGTATCTAACAAACAAAGTATCTTAAATTAAAGGAAGACCATGAAAAATAATATTTGTTGAAGATATGCAGGGCTTTGATATTAATTTTGATGTTAACTCCCGTTAATAAAAATATTAAAATTAAGTTTTCCTTTACTTGAATTTTTTAGCTATTTATATAAAATAAGCCATAATTTAAATATTTTATTAAAATGTTTAATTTCAGGGTAGCTATATGTATTACAACTTAAAGCTTCCACGATTTTTTACAAAAAAGTAATAGTATGCATCCATTTTTCCTAAAAACTTGTTTTGATATTACTTTACAAATGTATGCAGAATAACCTTCTTTATCCTCATGATTTGAAACTACATTGATGTACCAAACATCCTGTATATCATTATTTATCAACACCTCTGTGGTAGGCAAATAACATATTAGTTTACTTTTGTGACAGTTTCGATTGACTCACCTTATAATATGCTTTGGTATGATTTTTATGAATCCACATTCTTTAAGTATTTCACAATAGTTGTCCATTGTTATGGGATTCATGGTGAACACATGAATATCACGACATGCATCTAGTGCTGTGACTCCAAATTTATGCAGAATGTTCAGAGTGCACTGCAAGCGGTCATCACTCAATGTATCAATAGCAGGATGACGCTTCTTCAATTTGAAAACGAAACTATCTGATACTGGCTGTCCTGTAAATCACAATATTATAAATTGATTTTAATTTCACTCATACTACATTTTCCTAGATCAGAAAAAATAGGTAAGTATTGAAGATGAGAATTTTAAAAATGCAATCCATAGGGGTTCATTAGCAAGGTTACTGGCTTTTTGGTGACCATATGTTTAGAAATGTGTTGAAAAAAATCAAACGCCAGTATGTCCACTACAGACATTTAAAAATGCTTCTTGATGCTGCTTTGAATATGGTTTTCAATCCTTCTCACATAAAGCATAGGGGACGCTCTTTAGAACACGACACGTTAGATACCGAGTTCATAATTTTTTTATAGGTAGTACTTGATGCTAGATTTAACATACTAAAAGCGCTACTTACGAAAATTAGTATTCCATTTATTTTGCACAGTTTGTGGTGCTATAGAAAACTCAATTTTCAAAAATTAATATCTTTAAAACTACTAATTTTTGTAATTAGCGCTTTAGGTATGTTAAACCTACCATCAAGTACTATGTATAAAAAAATTATGAACTCGGTACCTATCTAACGTGTCGTGTTCTAAAGACGAGCCAGCATAGGTACCGGGGTTTGATAGTTTCATAGATATCGACACAAATACAAACACCTGATGTCTTAGGAGCATGTAAACAAGGATTTTTGAGGTTAGAAATTTAATTATCGCAAGAATAGAGAAATTGAGTTGTACCTGTTGTTCTCTGGTATAAATCTATAATTGGTGTCCCATGATAACATCTCCAAACGGTTTGGATACTGAATGGCAATACAAACAATTGTCGGTGTTGTTTTACACAATTGAACGCTATTGTTCGCATTGTACTAGAGCACAATAGTGGTCTAAAACTAGTAAAATTATCCATTTATTCAATAAAATTAAAATTACTTGGTTAGATACAACAAAAAATAAAATGAAACCACTCTAAAGAAAAAATGAAAGCAACAACAAACAATCAAATCAATGCGACAAAAAAAAGTTGTCTGTCACCTGCAGAGTCTATAGAATGTACAGCCACGGATTGTACAGCACGGGAAAACATGTACAAGTTTTGCACAGGCTGGAATCCGCGTACTGGCTTCTAATTCCGAGGTCGTTCGAGGTTACAGCACCTATTTTACGACCAGAGAATCGACGGCGTGGAATGGAGTCCATAGATTAAACAGCCATGGATTGCACAGCACTGGAAACCTTATACAAGTTTTGCACGGGCTGGAATCCGTTTACTAGCTTCTAATTCTAACAGATCGTTGCTTCGCTCTTCGCTTCAGGGTGGTCCGACTACATTTCTGGAAACAACCTTCTCACAACTTATACCCTGGTCGCGATTTCTAGGCTGTACATTCTCGGGCCGTACAAAATTGGTTGTACATTAACGGCTGTACGGTGTTGAATGATTTTGTTCAGCCGGGATTGCACACCCACGGATTTCACCACACCCACATCTGAGACACCCACGGATTTCACGGCCCGAAACCATGCTCATGTCATGTACTTGTGTAGTCGCAAATTCCGGGCTGTACAATAGTACATTATCAGGTCGTGCATTATCATGGTCGTACGTACATCACAAATTAGATTCCTTGGACGTATACTTTTCATTTCATTTATTTAATTCTTAATGGTTTACAGAGTTACGTCTCCAAAGCACCAGAAAGTCATACATTAATAATATAAATAATTTCACATTAAATTCAATATAAACATTAAATAAAATTGTCAAAGTCATTAAACATTAAATAAATACCAGGTCAATATTAGAATAAACATTAAATAAATAGTCAAATTCAATTATACAATAGTCAAATAGATATATACATTCCTAAGGAATGTTCCAATGCCATCTGCAAATATGTCAATGTCAACGTTCTGAGCGAGTATGTCACCGAGCAAACGAAGCGCGCGCGCTGTAGGCGCGTTGCGTGCGCGGTGCGTGCGCGCGGGCGGGCCGGCGAACAACCGCGGCGTGCGGCGCGGCGCGACCGAGCCGCACTCGTCCCTCGACACTCGAGGCACCCTCAGGGCCATCTGCTCTAACACCGACTGGTTGTCGATCTTACCATGTAGCACCGAATAATAGTGTACCACTAGCATTACCTTCCGACGTAGTGTTAATGTGTCTAACCCGACCATACCCGACACAAACAGAGAGGGATACAAAAATGGATAGTATCCGTAGACCCGCTTGTATAGCCACCGTGCAAACTTACGTTGGATTTTTTCAAGCATTAGAGTGTATTTGGTTTCATAAGGATCCCAGACAACAGCGCCAAACTCGAGCGTACTACGGACGTAAGCATTGAACAACACTTTGGCTACGTTCACGTCACTAAACTGTGAGGCAGTCCTCATGACGAAGCCTAGCGTTTTATTAGCCTTTTTACAGATGTTTATAATATGTGTTCGAAATTCAAGTTTACTGTCTAAAGTCAGTCCTAAATCCCGGATTTCGTTGACTCTCTCCATTGGAGTATCGGCCAGACTGTATGTAGCAAGTACAGGGGATCGCGACCGAGAAAAAGTAATAACCTTGCATTTAGATACATTGAAAGTCAAGCGGTTCGAATTGCTCCACTCTACCACAGAGTCGATGTCTCTCTGTAAGGCCTCGGTATCAGCAATTTCGCTCACACCCAGACAGAGCTTCAAGTCATCCGCGAACATGAGGCACTTTGCAGCGCCCACAACCCGCGGGAGGTCATTGATCATCAGCAAAAACAAAGTAGGGCCCAAGGTGCTGCCCTGACTGACTCCCGAACGCGTGTAGTAGTCATTTGACTCATGACCTGCCACTCGGACGTACTGGCTGCGACCACACAGGTAGCTCGAGAAGAAATGTAGGAGCTTGGGGGTGAATCCGTAGTCCGCCAGCTTCTGGAGAAGTATGTCGTTGTCTACCAAATCGAATGCTTTTTTGAAGTCGAAATATGTAGCATCTACTTGCCGACCTGCATCCATTTCTGTAGCGACGTAGTCAACCAGGTTGATGTGGTTAGTGGTGGTCGACCGAGCCCCACGAAACCCATGCTGGCAGTCATCCAAAACACATCCCATTTGTCGCCTAATATATCTATCCAAAATAGACTCAAATATTTTACCGAAGACCGACAGCACAGCTATAGGCCTGTAGTCAGTGACCTCAGAACCATCCCCAGCCTTAGGAACTGGCGTAACTCTGGACGTCTTCCATCTCTGAGGGTAAGTAGATGTTTCAAGCGACAGATTGTATATAAATAGTAGAGGTCGCGCGAGTACCTCCACACAGTCTTTTATTAAAAAACCCGGCACTCCATCAGGACCAGAGGAAGAGCACGGCTTGAGTCGCTTCACCGCCGCGCGCAAGTCGGCCCCGTCCACAGCGCCGATGGCAACTCGGGCGGAGTCGCGTGCACTCCCGCCACTGGCCGCCGCAGCCGCGTCCAGTCTGGGCGTCTCACTGTGGAACACAGAGCCGAAATAACGGGCAAACGCGGCAGCGGCCGCCTCGCCCTCAACCTTCTCCCCTTCAAACGTAAAACTACTTACTTACGTTAAACTACTTACAAACGTAAAACTACGTACTTGGACGTATACTATCTAATTTGTGACGTATACTATCTAATTTGTGAATTAGATTAGATTATACGTCCAAACTTCCCATATTTAATGTACTCTGTGCGTACAGTACATTCCCGCCCGTCCGTCTCACTCAGACCGTCTCCGATAGGGAATAAGAGGAAAATGGCGTCCGGTGAGCTGAGCGTCTAGGCGTGTTGGAATTAATTTTTTTCTGTGCCTGAATTTTCGGTTGATCAAAGGAGCTGATTTGAATTGAATACTGGTTTAATCTTTATATTTATATGTAGTTAAGTAGATACTTCGATCTTTCATTGTAGGTAATTACATAGAACATCTTGTAAATTTTTATTAATTTTTTTTTGTTGTTTCATTTTCATCCATTTGGCGATTCATTCATTGTAAACAATGAATGAATCGCCAGACCCTCGTCCTCCAGATCCTCCTGACCCTCCATCTCCTGCTGCCTTTGTGGTATGTTCCGATGGTGGATCAGCTGATGGTAAATTCATCCTGCCTACTGTCGATTTTAGCCTGGCCCCAGGCAAATCAAGAAAACACAAGCGTCGTCGACTTCACAAAAATAAACTGACCAGGACTCTCTCCCTTGCCTCTATTGGTCCGCCAACTGGTGAGCTTGACGACTCAATGTCTTCCAGTTCGGCCAGCTCTGTCATTAACCTAGGTCAACTGTCACAGGTGTCATCAATTCCAGTTAACAATATTATGCCATCCCAGACTCAGATGAGTGGAAAAACGTTGTTGGATTCATCACTGGATCCCACCTTGACTCTGCCTCAAACGGCTCAAGATGCTGTGTCTTCTGCAGGATCTAGGGCAACATATATTAGAACAGACATTGGCCCATATATTGTCCATGTGAAAAAGAATGACGAAATGACTATTGGGACTACTTTGCATCCAGTGTCTTTTGGTCGCCTCCTGCAGAAAATTAACATGAAAAATGTCGTTAACGGAAGTATCAGCAGTGTAGGCAGAAACAGGGTCTCGCTGTCCTTTGACAGCTTTTCAAGTGCAAACAACTTCCTTTCAAATCAATTTTTAAAAGAACAAAAGTATACGGCATTCATTCCCTCCTTCTCAGTCACCAGAATGGGTATAATTAGGGGGGTACCAGTAGATTGGACTCCTGAGGAGATCATGGAACTATTCGAAGTTCCCCAGGATTCTGGCCCTATCATAAAAGCTCGAAGGATTAGCTATAAGGTGCTCACAAACGGTGTTGCTGAATACAAGAAGTCCCAGTCGGTGGTCCTCTCGTTTGATGGGCAGCGGTTGCCCTCAAAGGTTTTTGCCTGCTTCAATGCGTTTAGCGTTGAAGCATATACGTACCCAACAATCCAATGCTACGCATGTTGCCGCTTTGGTCATACTAAAGCCAATTGCCGCTCTAAGCCGCGTTGCTTCAAATGTGGTAAAGAACACACCGGTGATTCCTGTAACGTAGTGGCTGAAAACAGTGTTTGTCTTAGCTGCAAGGGTAACCATTATGCTACATCTAAAATTTGCTTAGAATACATGAGACAAAAAAATATTTAAAAAACTATGTCTGAATCTGCAGTCTCGTACATTGAGGCCTCTAAATTGCATCCCGCAGTCCCTCAAAAGTCATATGCTGCGGCTTTGTCATCTGCTCCTAAATCTTATAAAAAGGCTGTCCCTAAAAGTCCTCGGGCTCCTCCTCCTCCTAGGGTTGGTTATGATCGAGCAGCTCATGTTGCTCTGGTCAAAGGCGAAAAATCGTCTTACGGTAATGGTGTTGCCCTCTCTCCTCGTCCCATTGGCCATGCTTCTGCGGATGAGAATAATATTATTTCTTTGCTTTTATCAAATTTCATTTCTTCTATTTCCTCTTCGTTTCATCATATACCGCCCAACGTTGCCACAGCTTTGTCTACTTTTACTTCCCTCCTTCATAACGGATCAGAATTTCAAAATAATCCAATGGAATGCCCAGAGCATTAACTCTAAGAAATCGGATTTAATTTTTCTTGTTAATAAATTTTCTCCAAATGTTATCTCTGTTGTGGAGACCTGGCTTTGTCCAGGTCGCCCTTTTTCATTTGCGTCATATTCGTGTATCAGATCTGACAGATCTGATGGGTACGCTGGTGCGGCCCTTTTAATTAAGGATTCTATTCCTTATGTTAATGTTCCTTTACCAGCTCATTGCAGCGACTTTCAAGCTGTTGCTGCTAAAGTTTGTAATATTACGTTTTGTTCAATTTATGTTTCCTCTCCCTCTCTTGCTATCTGTGATGATATAGACATTCTTTTGTCCTCTCTTCCAAAACCATGCTTCATCTTAGGTGATTTCAATTGCCACAATTGTATCTGGGGTTCTAACTCTTCAGATAATATTGGCATTCGAATTCTTAATATTATTGATGCTCATAATCTCTGCCTTTTAAACGATGGATCCCCTACATATAGAACATTACCTTCTGAAAATCGTAGTTGCATTGACCTTTCTTTCTGTTCTCCTCATTTAGCTAGTAAATTTAGATGGAAAGTCCTTCCTAGCTCTTTTGGTAGTAGGCATTTTCCTATTGTAATAGATATTCCGATTGTCATTAAAAACCCTGTAAACAAACCTTCTCCTCTGCTAAAATTTAATCTTTCTAATGCAGATTGGTCGAAGTTCCAAGATTATCTTGAAATCTTGGTTCCTTCTCTTCCTGTGGTGGTTGCAGATAATATATCTGAATGTCATAGTGCTTTGGTTAAAGTTTTAATCAATTGCGCGGAGCGATGCTTCCCTTTGAAAAATGCAGCGTCTGGTAAAATTTCTTCTCCTCCTTGGTGGGATCATGAATGCACTAGTGCGGTGAAACGTAGAAAGGAAGCAGAGTTGCTGTATGCATCTGACATGTCTGACGATAGTTTTCATAATTTAATGAAGGTTTGTAAGGAAACTAAATCTCTGTTGAGAGATAAAAAGTCCCAAGGGTGGAAATCTTTCTGCTCGGTTATTTCACCTCATACCCCGTCGTCAATGGTGTGGGGAAAAATACGACAATTTCGCTCTTCTCAAGTTGAAAATACTACATTTATTGTTCCCAGCCAGGAATGGGCTGATAATTTTATGAATAGACTTGCTCCACCAACTTGTCCTACTAATGAAGAAATCCCGCATTTTTTTAAAGTCCTTTCTGAAGATAACATCCTTCTTCGTCCTTTTTCGTTGTATGACCTGAAATGTGTTTTATCTTCTGTTAGAAACTCAGCTCCTGGTATTGATGGAATTCCGTACTTATTTTTATCCAATGCTAGCATTTCAATTCAAAAGTATTATTTAGATCTCTTTAATGCCATTTTCCAGCATGGTATTGTTCCTTTACCATGGAAAGCACAGTTGATTATGCCAATTTTAAAACCAAATAAGGATCGTAATGATGTAGGATCTTTCCGACCTATTGCTCTATCTTCTGTATTGGCTAAAGTTGGTGAGCACCTTATTAAAAATCGTTTGGAGTGGTTTATAGAAAGCAAGCGTGTATTATCTGATAATCAGTTTGGCTTTCGAAAGGGAAGGAGTACTATGGACAGCTTAGCAATTTTTACATCTGATATTCGTGTAGCTTTCAGTGAAAACAATTCGGTGGTTGCATCTTTTTTGGATGTGTCTAGCGCTTATGATAATGTTCGAATTCCAATCCTTCTTCAAAAACTGAAAGCTATTGGTGTTCCTTATAAAATCTATCAATTTATTAACAATTTATTGTGTGAACGCTCTATTCACTTAAGATCAGGTTCCTCAAATGTTCAGGCAGCCAGGTTTGTCTACAAAGGGTTACCACAGGGGTCTGTACTTAGCCCTCTCCTCTATAATATTTATACCTATGATTTACATAAGTCCATTCCGGGTAATTGTAAAATTTTGCAGTATGCGGATGATATTCTTTTATATTCTGTTTCAGATGATATTTCTGAGTCATCAAATTGTATCAATGAATCTCTCAGTTCTTTGAACAAATGGTTGGCTAATAACGGGTTAGATTTATCACCATCAAAAAGCTCTGTTGTTGTATTCAGTAGAAGGAGAAAGTTTTCTAAACCAATTATTTCAATTGATTCAACTGTAATTCCTGTTAGTGATCATATTAAATTTCTTGGGGTGGTATTAGATAAGAAGTTATCTGGTAAAGTCCATTGTGAACATGTTGCTTCGAAATGCGACAAAAACTTAAATATATTACGGTGTTTGGCAGGTTGCTGGTGGGGTTCCCACCCTTATTCGATGAAACTATTATATAATGCCATTATTAGAAGTGTTGTTGATTATGGGACCTTTTTATTGTTCCCTATTAACAAGGATGCAGAAAGTAGTCTAGATAGAATCCAATCTAAAGCGCTAAGAGTCATTGTAGGGGCAATGAAAAATAGTCCCAACAAGTCTCTGCAAGTGGAATGTGTTGATCCGCCTTTCAAATTTCGCCGTCAATTTATTTCTGATCGATTTCTTTTCCGTTCTCTTCAATTTTCTTATCATGCTCTTATCCCAATATTGCTTAGACTTGCTTTTTATGTTCAGAATGGCTCTTATTGGTCTAGGAAACTTGCTCCTCTCTTAGTGAACAGTTTTTGTTCAAAGTTGGAACATCATAGAATTATGTATCCTAGGCAACCTTTGTTTTTTGCAATCACTCCATATTTGACATCCAATAAACAAACACGAAAACTCTCAGTTATATTTAATTTAACAGGTCATGGCCCCAGAAACTCATAAATTACGTTCTTTCACTACGATTAATAAGCTAAACGGGCTAGATAGCTATTCATCATGGAAGTTCGCGATGAAAATGTTATTGCTACGAGAAAAACTGTTCGGGTGTACGATGACAGAACCAGATAGATCGGATGCTGCTCAAGTAGAGAAGGACGAGGAGGCGCTAGCTTTAGTGTGTTTACACATCGAGCCTCATTTGTATCCATATGTAAAGGACGCATTAACAGCAAAGCAAGCATGGGATGCTCTTGCCGTGGTCTTCGAAGACAAAGGGATAAATCGAAGGATTTCGCTCTTGAACAATCTTCTAGATGAAAGGTTAGAGAATCATTCAAGTATGCATGATTATGTCGTCGCTGTTATGGATTGTGCGCAGAAACTACAAGAGATTGACAAAGGCATTGATGATGATTTGGTGGCGGTTGTGTTGCTACGAGGCTTACCTGCGGAGTTCAAACCTATGAGAATGGCACTGGAGCATTCAGGTATGAAGTTGACGTCGCAAAATGTACGACAAAAGTTGCTGCAGGAAGATACGTCGCGGAAAAGCACGCCGGCCAGTGATGGTTCTGCACTTGCAGTTGATAACAGACAGAGTTTGATGAAGGTGCGCTGCTTTAAATGTGGCCAGAAAGGCCATAAAAAACCGGCATGTCCCTTGCTGAAGACTGGCGAAGCTACGTCGAAGATGAAGAAGAATGTGTCACTGCACACTTCACTTCACACTTTTTCGTCATCATCATCGGACTGGTATATTGATAGTGGTGCTTCTATTCATATGTCTTTTGATAAAAATTTATTTAGAAATTATGAAAATTGTCAAAACACTTCTGTTGTGAAATGTGCGAATAATGAAAGTTTGTCATGTGCGGGAAAGGGTAACATTATGGTAAGTGTGAAAGGTGTAGTAATGATTATTATAATTCTTGTTGTAGTCTTTATTAAGCGCCATCAAGCAGTCTTGCCCGGCGGGCTGTCAAAATCCCAAACGTCATTGATTCTCGTTCAGAAACTCATTACAACATCTTTCCTTTCTTAATATTAAACATGAAATAAAAACAAATCAACTTATTCTAAAACATAATCACTCATCCACGCCGGAGGGGCCCTAATTCTTTCACTTCTTCTCTGCTCTATGTTTTCGTGGCTGTAGTCCGTCACAGTATTACCACTTGCTGCTGAAGCATCACAATTAACACCAATGTTTTCTTGAGTTACAATCAAATCCTTACAAACTAAACTATCCCTACTTTCACCATTATCTTGTACGCTATTCCGCGCACTTGGAGTCATGCCAGGTGCACTATATGAGGGCATGTTAATTTCAGTAGTCTGTGGTGATGGTATTAAATGAAACCTATTCCTACGAAACAACCCTCTCTCTGTGTTTATGATATAAGATCTTGGTTCAATTGACTTCCTTACTACTTTCCCATGAATTTTTAAATCTGTAATCCATACCTTCTCATCTATTTCTAATTCTCTCAACTTCCTCGTTCTGTGCTTTGTATTATAATATGACTCTACTTTTTCCTTTTTAGCAACTTCTTTCTTTTGAAATTCAGTTTTGCAATTTACTGTTTTTTTTAACGAATTAGGTAACCTAGGTAAATTGTCACGTAACTTTCTGTTGAACATAAGCTCAGCTGGGCTAAACCCTATATCCAAAGATGTGTTTCGGTATATTAATAAAGCTAAATGAATATCATTATTCTTTTTCAATAAACTTTTTGCTATCTTTACTGCTGATTCCGCACAACCATTGCTTTGTGCATAATAAGGGCTACTTGTAACATGTTCGAAATTGTATTCTTTAGCAAATTCTTTAAATTTAGTTTTAAACTGAGAACCACCATCTGTCCGCACTAATTCTGGAATACCAAATTTAGAGAAAATGTCTTTGCACTGTTCTATTAGGTTATTTTCTGTAAGGGTGGTGAGTTTCTTTATATCTATGTACCTAGAATAGTAATCAATGATTACCATATACCATGTGTTGTTACAATAAAACAAATCTATGCCAACTTTTTGCCATGGCCTTTCAGGAGGTTTTTCCAAAATAATATCCTGTTTGGGATTTTTACGCTCCTCTATACATTGAGGACAGTTTTGAATCATTCTTTCAATTTGTGTAGCCATTCCCAACCACCACATAGTTTGTTTAGCCCTGCTTCGGCACTTATTTATGCCTAGGTGGCCCTCATGAATACTTTTTAACATGTTTACATGCAAAGAATCTGGTATGACCAAACGACATTTATACACAAGATAACCATTCACCATTGCAAAGTCAAATCTGTATTGATAATATTTTTTCAATTCAATTGGTATTTTTGATTGTTTAGGCCAACTCGACTGAGTGTACTGTATTAATCCTTGACATATATCACAATTATTTTGCTCAACTTTGATCGTTTCTAACAGTTGATCTTTTACTGGAATACTATTAAAAACTGAATTTACAAACAATTCTGAATTTTTTTCAATTTCCAATTCCTTTTCAAGGTCCATTAATGGACTTCTAGATAAAGCATCTGGCAAAACTAACTTTTTTCCTGGAATATATGAGACAGTGTAATTGAATCTTGTCAACCTCATACGAAATGACATAAGCCTAGGTGTAAGTTCATCGATTGGCTTTGTTTGTAAAATCTGTAACAGAGGTTTATGATCGGTTTCTAATAATATTTTTATCCCATATATATAATCTTTAAATCTCTCTACTGCCCAGGTCAAAGCCAAACATTCTTTTTCTATCTGCGAATATCTTTTTTCTGTGTCATTTAAAGTTCTGCTGGCATATGCCACTATATGTCTGCTATTATCTGACTTTTCCAACATCAAAGACGCCCCTAACCCATAAGAACTACTGTCGGCTCCTATTATTATTTTACATGTTGGATCAAAATGTGCCAGTATCGGAGCCTTTTGTAGCAATTGTTTTGTCTTTTCAAAAGCTAACTGCTGATCTACACCCCATATGAACTCTACATCATTTTTTAATAATATATACAATGGATGCAATAACTCAGACTTGTTTTCAATGTAACGTCCTACAAAGTTAACCATACCTAAAAACTGCATTACCTGCTTTTTATTTTTTGGAGCATCAAAATTAGTAATCGCCTCAATTCTACTTTGATCAATTTGAATGCCCTCTGAATTAATTATGTGGCCTAAGTACTTCACCTCTTCTACCCCAAAAACACATTTCTTTCTATTAATGGTTATACCTTTATCCTGTAATCTATCCAACACCTTCCTTAAAATTGCATCATGTTTTTCCATGGTGTCTGCAAACACCAAGATATCGTCGACATGAGTCACTACACCTTCCAAATCCTCAAACAACTGAGAAAACTTCATAGAAAAGTATTCCGGGGCACAATTAAGACCAAACGGAAGCCTATTATACATATAGCGTCCAAATGGTGTTATTACTGTAGTTAAATGTGCTGAGTGTGTGAGAGGAATCTGATGAAACCCTGCTGTGGCGTCAATTTTTGAGTAGTATCTTGAATCTTTTAACAAGGCTAACGTGACTTCTACTTTCGGAATTGGAAAAATTGGTCGTAAAACATTTTTGTTCAACTCTGTATAATCACCGCATATCCTAACACTACCATCACTTTTTGGGACCACAACTATTGGTGACACGTACTGTGTTGGCTCTTCCACTTTACTTATAACCCCCAACTTACTTAATCGATCTAACTCTGACTTTACTTTATTCAATAATGGTATCGGTACCACTCTAGGCGTACACTGAATGTAACTTTTGTCTTTATCAATTAATTTGATATCAAATGATTCTTTAAACACCCCTAAATCATCAAATATTTTTGGAAACTCTTCGTCTACTTTGACTGTGCTTACGCTTAATAATCTGTTAACCCCTAAAATTTTTACCATTCTCATCGCCTCTAAGGCAGGAACTCCCAATATAGGTGATTTCAAATTTTTTACTACATACACATCACCACAGTACTGCCTGCCCTCATATTTTAAAGTTAATTTAACTATACCTCTCACTGTCAATCTTGCATTATCTGGTCCCTTGATGTTTACCCTGCATGGCTCCAAATTTGTCAAATCAGCTACATATTCTTCTGGTATTGCAACTATATCAGCCCCTGTGTCAATTAAAAACATTACATTACATTTTAAACTACCATTTCTATGCACTCCTACATTGACCTTATACTTATTACCGTTCATTAAACACACCTTTACTTCTTCTTCACTTTCCTCTACTATATTCATTACCTTGCCGGCCTTGCAGCAACGTGCAAAATGCCCAAGCCTATTGCAATTCTTACATGTTGCTCGAACCGCTGGGCACATCTGTCTCGAAGTATGTCTATCTCGGCCACAAAACCAACACTTTTGCATCTCCTTACCCTGTATCTTATTGGTTGGTCTGTATTCTGGAGGGCTCTTTGTCACTTTATTTATCTCTCGATTCTCAAACCCCCCTTGCTTCTCGTAATCTTCTACGCTCTTCGCTATCTGCACCGCTTCCGACAGTGTCAAATTAGTATTCATAAGCATTTTTTCTCTACCTCTTTTGCTTGCGCACCCCACCACAATTCGATCTCGTATCATTTCTTCCCTCTGACTATCAAAATCACATATTTCCGCTAATACATACAGAGATCGGATATAATCATCGACATTCTCTCCTGCTTCTTGTACCCTGGTATTAAAGCGGAATCTGGCGTAAACAGGATTTCTTTTAGGATGGAAATGATTGTCCATGAGTTCCAAAGCCTGTTTTAAAGTGCATACTGTGCGCGTAATGTTCAGTTGAATTGCCAATTCCTCTGCCTTTTCTCCCATTAGATATAAGAGTAAATCTACCTTGTCTCCCTCAGTCTTGGTATTTCCACTGCTGACTGCCAAATACCTTGCAAATCTCTTCTTCCATTTGTCCCAGCTCTCGGGCACAAAATCAAACTCTCCAGGAGCACCCACCAAACCTGGTGTATTCACGTTTATTACTGGTGGAACACTCATATTGTATTTTATGTATTTAAAAGTTTTTCCAGAACCGCTGCCACCATGTAGTAATGATTATTATAAAATCCCAAACGTCATTGATTCTCGTTCAGAAACTCATTACAACAAAAGGTGACTTGATACCCATTAGAGATGTTACTCATGTGCCTGATTTACGTGTGAATTTGCTATCTGTTGCCAAATTAACTGAGAAAGGTATGTGTGTTGTTTTTCGTAAGGATGGATGTAGTGTATATCAGGATTCTGATTGCTGTGTAACTGGCGATTCTGTGATAACAGCTAGTAATGTGTCAGGCATCTACAAGGTTAATGATTGTTTACCGGTTGTAGGAGATGCATTGATTACTGTGCAGGATGGGAAGTCAGCGTTACTGTGGCATCGTCGGCTTGGTCACGTGAATTTCGGTGATTTACGTAAGCTGGGAATCGATGTAAAGGAGTCTATGAAGTCATGTATTGCCTGTATAAAGGGTAAGTCACACCGGTTACCGTTTATTACTGGGAAAGCTGTACGAGCTACTGATAAGCTCGAATTGTTGCATTTAGATCTCTGTGGACCAATGTCGGATACTTCATACGGGGGATCTCGGTTCATGTTTGTCATTGTGGACGATTATACAAGGAAGCTTTTCGCATACTTTCTTAAATCTAAAACTGAGGTTCTAGATTACTTTAAATCGTTCGTGACACATGTGGAGACGGAGACTGGTATGAAGGTGAAATGTATTCGGTCGAATAATGGTTTAGAGTTTTGTAATAAACAATTTGATATTTTCCTTAATAATAGGGGTATTAAACATCAAGTGACTGTTCCTTACACACCGGAACAGAATGGAGTTGCGGAAAGAGTCATGAGAACTATTGTTGAGATGGCACGTTCGATGTTGCAAGATTCTGGCTTGTCTAAGAAATATTGGGCGGAAGCTTGTGATACTGCAATATACATCAAGAACAGGCTACCTCATAGTGCGAATGACAGCAAAATTCCGGAAGAAATGTGGACAGGGCGTATACAGACTGTTGATCACTTAAGAGTATTTGGTTCGGAGTGTTATGTGCATGTTCCAAAGGAAACTCGGAAGAAATGGGATCCCAAGGCAAAGAAATATTATTTTGTGGGATATTGTGATGAAACAAAAGGGTATCGTTTTGCAGATCCAAATAATCCTCGTAGAATTATTAGGGCAAGAGATGTGACCTTTATTGAAACCAAGGAATTTCAGGAGAAGAAGACTATTAACCCCCTATGTACAACAGAAAAGGAGATAGTAGAAGTTGAGGAGGAAGGCTTAATTTGGGAAGTTGTCACTGAAATACCAAATGCTTCCGTGTCTGTGGATGAAAGTGCAAATACTTCTATGGCAAGTGCTGAGGACATGTTAGGTGCTGATGAAGACTGCACAGAGGGGATGTTATGTGCTGATGCTGGTGAAGACTGCACAGAAGGCCAGGCTGGTTATAATGCTGAGGTTGAAGTAGTTTCGACAGAAACTGAAAATGTCTGTCATGAAGCGGAAACTTCATATCCACTGAGGAACAGATTATTATTTAATGATCGGGAAGCAGAATATTGTTTTCATTTTAAACCAGAGCCTACCACAGTTAAGCAAGTTCGTGCTAGAGAGGATAAAGCGGAGTGGTTAGAGGCAATGGAGAAGGAAATGAGTTCAATGTATGAAAATGAAGTATGGGAGTTAGTAGACAAACCCAAGAACGCGAAGGTTGTGGGAAATAAATGGATTTTCAAGTATAAATTCGACGCCGACGGGAATGTTCAGCGTAAGGCAAGATTAGTTGCAAAAGGATTTACACAGTCTTTTGGTATCGACTATTTCGAAACCTTTTCTCCCGTGGTTCGTAGATCAACCATCCGTTTGTTATTAGGTTTGGCTGCGGAGAAAAACTTATTTATCGATCATTTTGATGTGAATACAGCCTTTTTAAATGGTAATTTGCATGAAACAGTTTATATGCAACAACCAGAAGGATGTGTCAAAGAAAGTTCGAAGAAAAAAGTTTGTCTTTTAAAGAAGGCAATTTATGGCCTGAAACAAGCTTCACGGAGTTGGAACGAAAAAGTCAATGACGTTTTATTGTCATTGGGACTTCAACGTTGTGATTTTGACAATTGTGTATATTTTATGGATGGATTATTCATTGCTTTATACGTTGATGATTTCTTTATCTTTCATCGAAATAAAGCCGCGAAGGACAATTTGCTTCATAAATTACAGGACAGTTTCAAAATTAAGGACTTAGGGGAAGCGAGGCAATGTTTAGGCATGATGTTACGTCGAGATCCAAATGGGACTATCTGGATCAAAAGAAGTATATTCTGGAACTTCTGGATAAGTTTGGGATGCAGGACTGCAAACCTGCTCGTACTCCAATGGAAGTTAACGCTCACGTGTTATTGGCGGAAGGGGGAGCTGGTGATAGAAAGGTTCCTTACCAATCTCTCGTGGGAGCGCTAAATTATTTGGCTTGTAATACTCGGCCGGACATCGCGAATGCGGTGAGTATTCTCGGACAATACAATGCATGTCATGGTAATGTACATTGGGAGCACGCTAAACGTGTTCTTCGTTACCTTAAGGGTACGTTGGACTACCATTTACATTTTACCAGAACTGGCAATGTTGACATTACAGGTTACGTTGACGCGGATTGGGGCGGAGATGTGAAAGACCGTAAGTCGTTCACAGGATTCCTTTTCAAAGTCGGCAAAAATCTTATATCGTGGGAGAGTAAGAAGCAACATTGCGTGGCTCTATCGTCTACCGAGGCGGAATACGTCGCATTGTCACACGCGTGCAAGGAAGCCGTGTACCTGCGCCGTCTAGTTGCAAATTTGTATGCAATTACGGAAAGTAAGGTACTCATTTATACAGATAATCAAAGCGCTATAAAGTTGTCTGAGAATCCAATCGGACACAAGCGTACAAAGCATATCGATATTCGCATGCATTATGTTAGAAGCTGTGTAAATGAATCTTCAGTAGAAATTAAATATTTATCGACTGAGAACATGACTGCTGACGTGTTGACTAAGCCGTTATGTCATGTGAAGTTTAAAAGATGTGTGACTGAAATGGACTTGAGCGTGTCTGCACTGGGATAACTGTTGGTTATATACAGGGTGTGATTGAGGGGAAGTGTTCAAAGTTGGAACATCATAGAATTATGTATCCTAGGCAACCTTTGTTTTTTGCAATCACTCCTTAATTGACATCCAATAAACAAACACGAAAACTCTCAGTTATATTTAATTTAACAGTTTTAATACGTATAAATCTTTTAAAGCTCCTATTTCGCATCTTCCCGTTCTTCCGTTGTATATGACCTCTTATGAGGCGATAGTATTTGTTCCTGACATTGTATTAGATTTTGATATTTATAAAGATGATCCTTTTGCTAATAAGAAGTTTCTTCGAATTAGAGATTTGAGTTATTCAGGTTATTCGCTGCTTTTTACGGATGCGTCTAAGATGGATCAGAATGGATGCGTTGGGATAGGTATATACCATTCTAACGAAGACATAGTCGTTAAAAAGAAATGTCCTCCTGAAGCTTCAGTTTTCTCTGGTGAGTGCCTGGGGATTTTAGAGGCGCTTAAATATGTAAAAATGTTTCGTCTGAAGCGGGCTCTTATCCTCTCGGACTCCCGCAGTAGTCTGCAAGCTATAAGATCAAATCTTTTCTATGCTAAAAATACCAATCCGTTGGTTTTTCAGATTAAAGAACTTCTTTTGTATTGTTTTTTACATAACTATTTAATTACTCTGGCCTGGATTCCCAGCCACACTGGAATAACGGGCAATGAAAGAGCTGACCGGGCTGCTAAGGAGGCCATTATTTGTGGAGATATGGATACTTTCAAAGTTAGCACCCAGGACTTGATTAATGTTCCTAAACGGACCATGATGCTGGAGTGGCAGTCCTGTTGGGAAGAGAAAAGAGTTAACGAAAATGATTTTTATTCCAACAAAATTCAAAATTGTATCCCGATTAAGCCTTGGTTTTTTAAGTTCAAATTAGATAAAGTTAGCACTTCCATTATTTGTCGCATGCGATTAGGGTTTTGTTGCTCTCCCGTGTTCCTCGCAAAGATTAGGGTCAAGGATTCTTCTCTTTGTGAGTGCGGGTTAGAGGAAGGAAACCTTAATCACATCTTCTTTTCATGTCCATTATATGATCATTCGTGTATATATGATTCATTACATTCATTCCCGGTTCATATCGACTCATTACTATCAGAGCCATTGTATTTTAACACATTATCCTCATTCATTCATAAAAATAACATTAAACTATAATCATTCATTACCTACTTTAATTTCATTGGCTTCTTTGATTTTTCTTTCTTTTTTCGAAATTTATTTACTTTTTTATCTCTGGACGTGACGCTGGCAGAAATGCAACGCAATTGCCATTAAAAAAAAAAAAAAAAAAAAAAAAAGACCGTCTCCCCTGACTGAAATTGACCACGGAAATTGACTGAAGAATATAGTTTTTATTGACAAATTCATAGTGAAAATCAGTGAAATGCTGTTCGGCGACAATGAAAATTAAATAAATACCAAACGAATTATAGCCATACACACAAGTATTGTAATTATTCTAGTCTAAAGGTAAATCCACTGCACAGTCATAGGTGCATAACTTTTATTGACATTATTTTGTCTTCATTTTTCTTAGTGAATTCTTTACTATTTCATTTCAGCTCGTCTCAATCAAACTACATCCCAACTGCCAGCTCTATGGCTGTGAATAAGACCGGACGCAACACGAGATGCTCTAGCAGAATGGGTCTACATAATAAGTCCTAGTCAGGGAGGAAATATACAGTCTTCTAAGTCCAACACTGACTTTTTGCGACCAAAACTATTCCCTGCGTGAATGTCTTAGGGTAGGTATGAGGTATGGGGTAGCTACAAGTCATATTAATTCTAATAGGTACACTCCTTGTGTACAACCTAAAGGAAACCTCTGAGGAAAATTTCAGTTTTTAAGGTCCAAGGATTTGAGCATGGCGTTGATGAGTCAGGACTTTGCCTTTTATTTATGAGATAAATGTAATTTTGAATCAATTTGATGATTAGTATGTTTATTTTATGGAGCTTACAGCTACTTACATCTAAATGCCATTAACAAGCTTCCACATTTTAATCGTAAAGGTAAATTGACTCAGATTCAATTATACCTAAAATTAACCCTTCGGCCATATTCACAACCAAGTTTCGTAACCAGTTGCCGTAGAAGTACTTACTTTTCTTTGTTCACCACTAGTTTGCGAATGAAGAATTTTAATTCTGTATTCGCATCTAGTAATAGTTTCCCACATAACTTCCCACGCAACTAAATGAGATTATAGAATAAAAAATCTTCTTTTGGAACAAGTTGTGAACAAAAAAAGTACATCTTCTACGGCAACTTGTTGTGAAACCTGGTTGCGAATATGGCCGGAAGGAAATTAACATCTAATAAATTCTGAGTTCTAGGGAATTCTGAGTTGCAGTATTTAGATTTGGACAAGAATAACTGAAATTATATTTTTAGATGGACTGGGCTGCACTTAGGAGTCACTTGAAACAGACTTGGTTGACCACATTACTCAGCTTAGTTCTGTTCTCTGGAGTAACTTATTTTTTAATATGGGCTGAGGTGAGTGATTGTATTTCTTTTGCCTTATTGGAAATTGGAATGATAAAATAAAGTAGGTCTGAAGTGTCCTGAGGAGCGGGTTGAAAGTGATACATCTCAGCCCTAGGTAGAATCGTTTTCAACTGAGAGCTGTCAAATAATTTTAAAAAAACTAGTACTATTTTGACATTTCTATTGGACCATGTTCCAACTTTCTATACAGCCACTCAATTACAGCGCGTTGGGTTTTCATTTTCAGACTCAAACAATCCAAAGCAACATGTTGTTAGAAGAGCTGGTGTCTGCCGCTGAGAGCATCGATGTCCACACCGATGACGACGCTGCACGCTACGAGGGCCAGGTGGTCCATATAGTGGGACCTTTACGGATTCTCGAGCCTATATCTGAGCCTGATTACAATATTCAAGTCCTGGCTGTAAAATTAAGGAAACGGGTGCAGATGTACCAATGGATTGAAGAGGCTATGTAAGCTTGATTGATACCTTCATTTAGCATATTGTTTTAATTAAGCAAGTAAACAACACGCTGTATAACGCGTCACTGAGGCCACAGAACATATAATAGTACACCAGGCCTGGAATGTGCTCCCAGCCTCTGATTCACCTGCTTGGACAGACTGATAAAAATAAAGGCGTCTCATATCTATGAGGCGTGTCTTGGGGCTGGTTTATTTACAGTTGTTCTTGATATTTGACAGTACTTAGGGGATGGTGATATACATATAATTGCTAACCATGTTGTTAGTGAATAATTTATTATATTTCATATTTTACAGAGATCAGGAAAACTTCCTAAGCGAACCAGGAGATGAGTCACAAAAATCTTACACATACCACAAGGACTGGAGGGACTACGTTGTCGACTCGTCATCATTCTACATTAGGTCGGGCCACCAGAACCCCAGCTCCATACCTATTTTCAGTGATACTCATGTAGCTGAGAACGTCAAAATTGGATGGTTGTATTTGAGTTAGTGTAAATTTTTGGTATAAGTAAGTCGTGCTTGTTATTGCTATCCCATAAGTAGAAAATGTTATCTGTTAAATTTATATCAGCAGAATTTATCTATCAAAGTTTATATATTTATTTAAGTTTTTAGATTATATATTTATTTTGATGACAATTGAAGGAACTGACCAGATTTAGGTCATTGCAATAGAAATAGACAATTTCTACTGTGATCATTCATTGGGCAATAAACTTAAAAAACTATAGACTTCGTGCTTGTTTGCTTTGCTGGGAGTATTAAACAATAACTGTTTCAATTGAATTGAACCCTTATTATTACAGGTATAGATGTAAAGCGCAAAGTGAATGACTACTACGAGATTTGGTCTGATTCAAGGCCTGAGCGTAGTGACATCAAGTTGCATTCTGGATTCTATTACCACGGCGAGAGTGCGTTGCAGCATGCGATTGGTGATCTTCGCATACATTTCTCCTACGCAGGAAGGGAGGATGACATCGTAAGTCAAGTTTTTTAATATGACTGGCATCATAACTAGAAATGCTTATCACATGAATAACTAATGATCTGAATGAACTCTGGTCGAAACGACATTGATATTTATCAATGCTCAAAGTGCCTCTGTACATTTGCTGCACGCACTTTGGACAGTTATGTATTTGTTCGTGTCTCGGGAAATGCCACAGGTCTGTGGGAAGTGCCGAAAATTAATAAGACATGGTGGAAGTGAATTGTACCTCACGTAGTCCAAATATCGACACGAGGTTGCCGCGCGCGGTTGGGGCGAGTAGCCTGGGAAGGCATTGGCTACTTTCTTGCTCTGGACCCGCACCACACCCACACTTATTTAAATAATTAACCGACTAATTGAATGCTCGTTGTAATCGTAATCCTTCTATGGAATGAAAACCTAGAAATAAATAAATGAGATGAGGTACAGAGCAGCGAGCTCTAATACATTTTGCTTTTATGTTATAGTACACGGCGCTGGGTGTAGTGGATGGTGGTACCCTTCAAGCATATAGTCCCGCCAATTTTCCTGCCGCTGACCCGTTATGCCTGTTTCGTAAGGGTTCATATAGCCTGAATCAGATACACGACCTGGAGAGACGTGACGCCAATATCCATATCTGGAAATATCGGTTACTGGGCTTTGTTCAAGTTTTCGCGTCAGCAATGACCCTTCACCCAGATTGGCTTACATTATGTAAGTTTGTTGTTGGTCGTAAATTCTAAGCTCTTTATGACTTTTGTTCTCGAATAATATAATCGATATTTTTACAGTTCTCCAGTGCCGATATATATCCAGCAATTTACGACGCTGCACTAGAATTTGGGCTAATTTAGTTCTGTCGTTTTCATACACATTGTTTATCATGTCATTACCATGGTGAGTATTCTCTGAATCACTTCTAAAATAATTGTTGCTTTATTTACTTAAGATTTGAATCAATACTGTAACGGTGGATATATTATTAGTATGGCTGATATATCTGATTCTACATACTTTTGCCAGATTTGTTCTGTGTTAACTGTTAATGTAAACATAATCATGTTTGGTCTGTACTTAGCACTGTATGTGTCGGGTTACTTTAGCTCATGTCAAATAAATATCAAAAGTTGCGGCCTTGTGCCTTCCGCATTAAACTTGCCCATGACTTGGAAAGCTATAAAAGCCGGTAGAGGCTAACGTCTTACAGCAAATTCTTAAAACAAAAGGTACGGCCACGTAATACAATATTATCTCAATATGCTATCACTTTTGTGACGAAGTAAACCTTAGTGCAAGTCGCCAACTAGATATAGTTGTGCCGTGTTTTTTTTGGACTGCTGTGATGTCACCGCTGTTATAATAAATAACAAATATGCCTTTATATTTTAAATAAGATACGGCTTATAGGTCTAGTAATGAAGCCAAACATTTTTAAAAAATCTGGTTCAGAACGTATTTTTATAAAAAAATAATTCACAAGCCATTTTTTCTCGCACCTGTGTTGAAAAGCAGTGTTTAACCGTAAGTAAATGATCAATTTGCATCCTTGAACTATGAGAGCTCGCTCGCGACGCTCGGTCTTGTGCACAAATATCTCGGTTGCAATAAAATTGAACGTACATCCCTCGGTTAACGACTGACGGTGATTCATTTGTCTGTCAGGCTGGCCCACAAGCCCGTGCTGGGTTCCCTAGCGGCGTGCGGCGCGGCGCTGCCCCTGCTGCACTACTCCACGCTGCTGGCCCGCCGCGAGCCGCCTGTGCCCCACCTCCCCCCGCGCGCTCGCTGGAACGACACGATTCGCTGACCAAAGTCCCATACCTCTGTGTAGGTACTAGATTTTCCTGTGAGGCAGACGACAGAGCTGACGTCGTATAGCGTCTTGAGATATCGTATGCATGTAGTCAACGTCAACCACATTTGGTGGTGTAAATTGTAAATCCTTGTAAGGCTCAACTTGCCGTTTACATTTTGACTGAATTCACTGTAGTTGTAATTTTTGTAAATTAGCGGAAACAACTTGGAGATAATCTCGGGTAATTTAAAACCATAGTATATAAATCAGCGAAACGTACGTCGTAAAGGAAATTGTAAATTTCCATATCATCATTGTCAGGCGATTTTACCTGTTCCAAGTTTGGGCTCAATCGGCACCTACATGCTTTCGAGTTAGGTGGAGGACAGACAGACAGAGCGACAAAAAATTGCTGTTCCTAAAAAATGATGTGCATTGTATAGTGTTAATACCTAGTGTTTAATATTACGGCTAGTCAGTAGATAGATGAAGTACAAAAACGAACCAATTAGCAATATTTACTTATATTATATATCAGCATAGCTAAGTAAGTTTATACCTGAACTGATTTAAAAGCACAGGAAATGTAGCGTAGATGATCTGTTTCATAACTGCAATACCTACCTGATGCGTCACTAGCATATGCTCAAAAGTCAAAACTATTTTATTGCATGTAAGTACACTGGGTACACTGCTTACGAAGTAAGTCTAGTTTTAATATTTGCAGTGAGTGTGTAGTGAGTGATTGAAGAAGTATCAATCACACTCCGGTGGTAGGTATGTGTTCGTTTTGTTATATGATTTTATTTGAAATTGCTGAATTCTTTCAGTGTTTTGTTTGTTTGTTTAATTAATTAATTAATAAAGATCATAAAAAATTGAACTTAGTTTAATTTTATAACACTATCTTAATTCTGATATAAAACTACCTATCCAATAGTATGGATATCTAGCAATGCCTGTATTTTCACAGATACGTGGCTACAATATAAAGCAGACTTTAGTTTTACCTACTGTACTTTGTGTGCCGAAATTGGCATTACGAGTACCTATGCATAACGACGTGTCTGAGTTAATTCAGTTTGTTAATAGGTGAGGATCTCGTCTGGTATGTTATGGTTAACGAAACGAAACACTTTAAATGCAGATTTTTGTCTGAATGATACGAACCCTCTGGCTCCTGTCCAAAAAGTGTTATCAAAGTTAATAAATTGATGCTGCGGCTTCTGTCTGCAGCATGGTGTACGCAGGCGCAGTGGGCGCTACGCCTTTATTATATCAGCTGATCGTTGCTACACTCCACCCTTCAGAGCACCGAGCCTGGTTATTAAGTCATGGTTGTGATTTTATACTGAGCAATTGCTATGTGCTATTTGACAGAATTGCAAACTGTGTTTCTCTTACAGTTCTATAGATATCAAGTTAGTGTGATTCCTTTGAAAAGTTTTCGTCAAGTTTAACAAATGCTTTACAATATAAATTGAATTTTACGAAGGTATTTTTTTACACAAAATGAGAGCAGCAGCGATGTCCGTGTGGGTTTTTATCAACCTGCTCTGTTTTGGCATGTGCGGATATATGTATTTGATTTGGTCGCAGTACTGGATGTACATAGAGAAACAGAAGTTATTGGACAAGGCTCCTACAGGTCCACAGAGGTCCAGCACGTCGGAATTTAACTATCAGGGTACGTATATTGCAAAGAAGCATACTTATAGCACCGTATTAAATAGTTCTGCAATGAGAGCCGATTCTGTACGCAAGAGATCGGCGGTCGGTCCTTTGTGGAGCAACGGCAAACTGGTCCAGTCGTCCGACAAGGCTCCCCCCGGTCCGCACGATCGTCCGTACAATAACATAGTGGTCACGAGCCGCGGCAGCCCGCGGTTCCCGAACATCCACAAGCCGATATTGGAGTTCGACAGTGAGAAGTACGCGTGCGACGACTACTCCACTTCTGAATGTGACGCGCGCACCGCGGAGTACAAGGAGTTGCTCCTGAAGGAGTTTCACAGAGTGTTGATGGGTGACAGTAAAGTGTTCAGGTCCGGGCTGGACTCGCAGAACCATTACGATGTGAAGTATGTGGCCGGGCCTCGCAAGGAGTCGTCCGGGGTGGAGGTGCTGTGTGCCCTGGGGCGGGTCTCGGAGCGCACCGTGACGGCTCGCGACGAGCCCTTCGCGCGGCTTGGCTACCGCATCCCGCGCGAACCGCTGCTGCACGGGCGCACGTTCAACACGTGCGCCGTCGTCACCAGCGCGGGGGCGCTCCTGGGATCCCGCCTAGGAGAACTTATAGGTAAGTTTTAACAAACAATTCATTAGCATACGGCTTACCTTTTCTGTAGCAAGCTTTAAAATTCTCGTTTATGGGCGTAATGTCCAACTTTTAAAACGTCCAATAAAATGTCCAAATTACCAATGTTCAAATTCAACATATAACGAACCCGAAGCTATTTTGCGATTTTTTAATGTCAGTAGTTATGCGTACGGGCACTAAGCAAGTGATCATCATTAGGATTTAAGATCTAGAAGAAAAATTTAATTATTATGATGAACATTGGCAATTTGGACATTTGTAAATTTGAAAACTGGACATTTGGGAAATTTTAGACGTTTTGACAGTTGGACAGTACGCCTGTAAAAAGTGTGCCGTTATGTCCCACCCTATATGAAAAGTCTACGGGTTGGCATCTATTAAGATTGCCTGGCAATGACGCTCGCTAGTCACTTTACTGTTTACAGTTACGCCCCCAATGTAGTAACATACTTCCACTAAGCTTTACATTCATCTCCTTGTCATAACTTTGTCACGGAGTAACGACCTTTAATGAGTGCAGTAACGTTTCAGTAGAACGCAATGAAACAACAGAGATGATATTTGAAAAGGCAATGAAAGGCCGTGGCAGGTTATTTCAATTCAATTCAATACTCTTTATTGCACATAATAATAATAATAAAAAAAACAGAACAAAATAATACAGTAGACTAAGAAGGTACATCTAGGCGGTCTTATCGCTAAAAGCGATCGATATTTATGGGAAGGGATCGTGCTTTTATACGTTTTGGCGCTTATTATTATTAGCTGAAGCGCCACGGAGTAATACGTAGGCGCACACCAGGTATATGTGTTTAAATAGGTCTACTTTACAAGTTCAAAATACCTCCGGCCCGTCCGGTATTCCAACTAAAGGAGACGTTTAGTTGCTGAGATAAGCAGCTGTGACAGACAGACTGACGGACGAAGTCGGACTATAAGGGTTCCTTTTTACCATTTTGGTACGGAACCCTAAAGAGATATAAAATAAAAATAATTAAGAAGGTATTTATGATTATATATTGTTCATCATAATGATGATAATTTTTTTCTTCAGAATACAATTTTAACCTAGTGGTTGCTAATAAGGAGAAGTTATTGGAAAAAAAACCAAAACGATATATGGCACAATCACTTTACCTTATCTTGACAATGTTAGAATTTTCTTGTAAAATTTTCATTTGATCATAATTATTGAATGAGATTATGAAAATAAAGAAATCTCAAATTCAGCCCCTAAGCATCTCTTAGAGAACACTTTAAAGAACTAACCACAATTACATTTCCACCCACATTACTTAATATGTAACAAAACAGAAAGTTACTATTTTTTACTTTTACTAGGAAATGCAGGAACTCTACCTACTTACCTACATCGTCGTCATCGTGCGGTTCGTTTCCGCATAATTTTGATTCTTCTACATATCCTGATGATATCATCATTTGTAGATTAATGTTTTAAGGTATTTAAAGTATTTAAGCTTTTACCCGATTACATAATTAAATTGCCTATTTTATTCTGCCTCTAAAACTTAACGTCTGTGAAATTTCAAAAATAAACGTTTACAATCAATATGGACTTAGGTATATTCGGTTTGTTTTGTCGCCATATAGCCACGTGCGCATTTACTACAAAGTTTTTGTACTATTTTAGATACGATGGTGATTCTTGTAGCTCCTACGAAAATAGTATAGTCTTCGCAAACTTCATGTAGTTAGTGGTGGAAGGTGATCGACCGCTTATTTATTGTGCAGTTATCGCATCGGATCTCTGCTTTGTGAACGCATTGACATGCGCGGGCGACCTCCCTCCTTCGGCGAACGCGTACATCCAAATCGTATGCGAATTACACGAATTTGTTTTTGTCACGGGGCTTCACTGCTTACTCAGTGCCACAAAACCACAAATCAACTAGAAATACCTATGAAATAGCCGGCAGGAAATTATATTGATAGGCGCGTGCTTTTATTCAAAAAGTTTTTCCGGTATAGGTAGTTTCGAATAGATAGGTAGTCGATGAACAAATTAAAAGTTTGAGGCTCTAGCCAAAGTGATCTACATAGGGAAGCCAGACGTTGAACCGATATGATCGAGACATCTTATCTTTAATTTAAAGAACTTGCTCTCTAGGTATTATAAAAGCGCGAAAAAGATTATCAGTTCTTGCTTTGTTCGTTCTGTGTTGACTTATTCATGTTGACATTATTCTAAATGTACGATGACGGCCCGATATGCTGCTAAGGTTGTGTTAAAGACGAATGTTATGGCGCCGGGTGCCGTATAGCTTGTCTGTAATTCCTGCGCGTGCGCACAAACGGAAAATCCACGTATTTGTGCTGATAATGGTAATAGTCGGCATAAAAGTTTTATTTTTTTACTTGACTATAAAATAAACCTGCGTGCATTGAGTCATGATAACCAAGGTATATTGAGCAGTGCTGGTAGCTTTCACAGCTATGTAGGTATGTATGTACCTTCGTTGCAGGTTGCAGCAGTGTCTTGGTTGCGTCCTTATATGACGTGGTGAGCTGAAGGTGTAGGCTGCGCCCAACAATAACAAGTGTCGATTAACTTATATCCTCAAGAAATATGTAATACACGAGGTTTCTGCAGATTGAAGAGATTTTAATTGGTTAACTACTTATATACACAATGAAATAGACATAGGTAGCGAGAGGAATAGGGCCGACCGGAAACGAGAAAGAGAGTGAAAACAATACGGAAATAGGAACCAGTTTAAATAGCAATTATTATGACATCCTCAAAATTCATTTTATAGCATGGTAACATAATTTTATAAAGCATACATACATGCTAAACAACGTAGCGTAGGTATGTGAAAATAAAAGTTTTAGAACGTCGTTGTCTGGCAGAATACCAAATGTGATAGACATATATTTTGTATTGTACTTTTATTTGCATGATTCATTTCGCAAACAAATTATTATATTGCATGTATTAGTCATCCATCATCAATAACCGCAAACCATGTCTTTGTCCTTTCTCGAAAATTGTGATAACTTTATAGTCCAGACGTGGGACAGACGATGACACACGGTCGCACACGTGTAAGGAAACGATTATATACCTACCAAGTTCGATTTGAGCTTATCATCTTTTCTATGAAAGATTTCGACATAATAAATAGCTCTTCCTTCAGTCTATATTTCTTGCTATCTTGTAGTTTGTATAGGTAGATATCTTGATCATATTTGTTGTGCCCAGATAACCAAGAAGACATGTGTCCTCTAATATTGTCCTTTTGAGCACTGGGCTGTTTTTAAGAAGTCTTATTTGTGGGCGATTTGCAATGATTACTTTTGCGTATTTACTTTTGGTTTTCACACACTGATGTTAAGTGAATGGGAGAACGTCCTGCGCCCGTCCGAGGTTCTGTAGCCCTATTTTTGAATCGCTCGCCTCGCTTCGAGCGGTCGATTCTAATTATAAATTTTTGTATCGGATCCGGATGCTGTAGGAAAGTAGGATCGACCGCTCGAAGCGAGGCGGGTTCCTGAACGCATGCATGCGTGCAGTGCAGGGCTGCACTGCAAGGCGCAGCGCAGAGCATATTACACTCTGTAGTCTGTAGCGCAGAGTGTCATCAACCCACGCGCACAGGGCCCGTGCATAATTCATGTCCCGCCATTGTGCGGTTCTGGCCGACTATCTACAAACATAAACTTAGTATACTTACACAGGGTGGGACAGAACGACCCACCCAATTTCCCGAAGGAGTAAAATTGTTCACCTGGTCAGGGTTGAAATTTTATATTAAAAATCTTAAACTTGACGAGCAACTCGAAAAGGGCAAAATAAAATTAATAGTCCCTTGGGTAGAAATTAGTATAAAGGCAACACCATTTGATATTTTCAGGAAAGTGGGCCGTAGATCACATCCTTTAACTAGCGTATGGCTACGAGTATGTTGCTTGCTATTAGTAAGGGTTAGACAATAATGTTGTACTTACTAACATACAGCCCTACCTGTTTTAGTTAATTAAGGGATTTTAGAAATAGTGAAGTAAAAAATTCTGCTTTATTAAATTAACATAAATAAAACCAGTAGTTGGATAAGTTTCAAGTATATACTTACATATTTGATAGAAATGATAAATAGTCACTATTTCCTCATGTGATATGTTTCTGTATACCTAAGCTCGACGCAGATAAAAATTTACATTCCATATTTGTGGAATCTGTACATAGCAGCCTTCTCAAGTAGGTACCTGTACACAATGTGTGAGGAAACATTTCTTCGTCACCTAGTTAACAATTTAATTGATCAATAACTAATCAGATTAATGTGAAGTGTGCGGCCGGCCGGCCGGTGTCGCAACACGCTGTAGCTTGCCACTAACAATAGAACAAGGGAAGCGGCCGCGCAGCCCTCGATGCGCCGTATACATTATTGAACAGTTTTATTTTCCATTAGATCGTGTTGAATTGTTTCGTCATTTACTTTTGCTCTCGTGACTCGCACGTGACCAACCTGCTAATAACTTTATTGAAAATATGAACGCATGTCTCGCTTTTGAGCTTCGTTGCATATCATCATCATCAACAGCCTATTAATATGTCCCCACTGCTGGGGCTCAGGCCTACCCTCTCAACGAGGGCGTTCGGGCTATAGTCCACCACGCTAGCCCGGTGCGTGTTGGTCTTCACATGCGCCTAAGAATTTCTTCATCGGCGTATGCAGGTTTCCTCACGATGTTTTCCTTCACCGTTTGAGAGCAGTCAGTAAATGTACTTAAGTTTCGAGAAAAAACCCATTGGTACATGGCCCAGCTGGGGATCGAACTCCGGACCTTCGATATGATAGGCCGCGTCTTATCCCCTACGCCACTGGCGCTCTGCATCGTTGCATAAGGTTAAACATATTCCTATATCAAGCAGTAGCCTGGCCGTTTGATAAGGGTGGGGTGTTTTAATAGATTACTGAAACATGGAAAGAATATCTTGCAGCAACTCTAACAATCGTGATGCTAATAATTAATTAATTGAGGTGTGTTTCTCTGCAATAAATACCTACACTAAGTAATATAATTTCATTCATGACTTTCTTGTAGGCTGGGACTGAACGACCGCGACCCACTTTCCCAAAATATAACAAATGTTTTTTATTTAGTACCTAGTTAGATTTAAAAAAAATTAAATTTATTGTAATTCAACATTAATAGTTTTTAATTTTTAGTCGTTTTATAGGTAATCGTTACAGTATCATTGACCCCTTAAGCTTGTTGGGGTTGAAATTTTACATTAACATTAAATGGGGTCGTTCCTCTTGTGTTACACTTTGACGAGCTGTACATAACTAAAAAACCGGACAAGTGCGAGTCTGACTCGCGCACCGAGGGTTCCGTACAAACTTGTAGGTACGGTCGACCGCACGTCAGTGGAAACAAAACTAGTATAAACTGGTCTCTCCTAGTATTGAAACTCCCTAATAGGCTAGGCCAGCTCAATGTCAATGTGTTACCACTGACGTTCGGTCGACTGTACCTATGTAAATTAGTTCGTCGTTCACGGGAACGTGAACGTCAAAATATTTTATTGCATTATGAGTAATTTGTACACGTTATATTGTATCTACCACTGCTTCCAATATACAGGATGGAAATTTCAGACGCCACCTGGAGGCAAAGTAGGTAGGTACCCTAAATATAACAGATTCCAAATTTTACTAAAAGGAAACATTCTATTATTTTCAAAATTAAGTTAAACTGAACATTAGCGCAGGACCGGTAGTCGTGGAGATCCTTGGGGGAGGCCTTTGTCCAGCAGTGGACGTCTACAGGCTGATATGATGATGATGATGAAGTAAAACTGCATTCAAACATTTTCAAGAAACCACGAGTCTGAGTCGGGAATCGAATCTGACAATAATGTGGAAAAAATACATGCTATGTATCTTTATGATACCGATCGAAAAGGTTAATCATCAGAATAACTTTCCCTCCATGTGGCGTCTGAAATTTCCACTCTGTACATCGGTGGTAGCTGTCGGGAAGTCTCGAAGATTTTTCTTGGAAATCAAAGTTCTCTAAGTATACCTATTCATTAAATTTGACCCAGATTTGTAAATGGTGACTAAAAAAATGAATAGTACCGAATTGTATATCAAAATTGGAAAAAACATTATCTATAATTGTGTCAGTTCTTGTAGTGTCAGTACTATTATTATTGGTAACTAACATGCCATGCATTCTATAGCAGTATTGGTTAGACATCGTGGCGACCTATTTAGATTCAAAACCTTTTTTAAAAAATTTCGAACTGGCACGACAAAAAGAATGCGCCAATAAATGAATTTAAAAAATAAACACCGTCCTCAATAGAGGACAAACCAACAAAAAAAATAAAAAAATAAACAGAAATAATTTGACCAATAACAAGTCAAACAAGTCCTGTCATGTCAAATGCTAAATCACGTGTTTACGTTATTGGTCAAATGTTATTCATTTTTTAAGTGATTTTATTTCCAGACTTAGTATAATTAGACCTTTAGTATAATTTGTAAAACCTTACGAAATTATTTAATATAGATCTGTAATGATGAAATTTCTAGACGCTAGCGAATTCTTTCAACAATTATTTACGTAAAGCAAACATACGCAAAGTTAAGTTTGTTTGTACTTTTGTACAAAGAAATTTTTGTGATGTAAATACAAATTTACGGTTTCCAGATTTTTTCCTTTACTTGTGCTATAATATCTTGCTTCTTGCCAAATTTCAAGATTCTAGGTGAACGGGAAGTACCCCATAGGTTTTGGTTACCAAGATACTCAAAAATGCGGCGAAGTCGGCAATATCTTTTAACTGCGATGACTTAGAAGTCTGATTTTTTCACGACACCAAGGGACTGCAGACTTGAGTATTTGATATTAATTTCAACTTGATACCTCCACGCGTTCCTGAGAAAAATGGTCTTGACAGACGGACAGACGGACAGACGGACAACCGAGTGATCCTATAAGGGTTCCTTTTTTCCTCTTTGAGGTTTGGAACCCTAAAAACTGTTGAAAATATGAACGTAGTTCTTTTTGGAAACATAGAACTTAAGGCATCAGCGCCCTCATGCAAGTCATCAGTAAGTATAATATAATCAGTAATCACCTCTGTTGCCCGTGGTTGTCCCGCTCACCTCCGCCGCGGGCCGCTATCCACCGGTCGTCTCTCTAACACCAGGGCCCTGTTTAATAAACTTTACAAATTGTAAAATGTAATTGTATAAGTCATAATATTTAGTAATATAATTCTACAAGTTTCTGTTTAATAAAAATTTTAACTTACATATTTACCATGGTGGAAAATCTACAAAATTGTAGAATTGTAGCTACAATTTTACATATTTCTGTTTAATAAACATTTTCACCTTACAGGTGATTATTTACATATTTGTAGGGAAAACTGCTTTATTGAACACGAATTGTATTTACAAGTTTACATTTTTTGTAAATTGTAATACAATTCCGACAGGTGATCTCACCCTGTGTCAAAACATTACAATTTTGTGCCGCAAGCTAATAAGTCAATATTAAATACGAAAAAACTTACATACAATAATTTTACAACTCAATTAAACACTGTACCTGGCTCCAATGACGATAATAATATATCAAGGAAATTGTGAAGAGAAAAAAAATGTGATCGTTTTACTCAATAACTGATGAATAATAGATGTAATTATCAAGTCTTTTATAAGTAATTATGTTGTTTACCTCCATTGTTCCGCTTTCTTACATATGCGACTATAGTTGAAGTCGAGGGATTATCCTTTCATCCATCGCTGTCAATGATGTGTCAAAGAAAATGGTACCTAGCTACAGTATATACCTACTACTATGTTGCACTTTGTTATCGTTCTACTTTTGTTACTACTAACCGATGGTGACAATCGGATCGATTTACCCGAACATACCAAGCCGCTTGCGCATAACCCGATTTTTACCGTGTAAAATTGGCGCGACTTGCCACGACCACTTGACCACGCATTTTGACTTTGTGTAAGTATGTATGATAGTCATACATACGTACATAACATACACAGTATAGAAGAAGTACAGGAAGAAGTCAAGTGCACCTAATGAGCCGCTATTTCAACTAGACTTGTTTTTTTACCGAATCTAAGCCCAACTAATAAATACTACAAAGATTTCGCTAATTCCCTTGGCATTATTACAAAATTTTTAAGTGGAGCGGAAAATAAATTATGACAGCAGTTTTCAAGGTCCATCGCAATATTTGACAATGATTCTCATACTCTCTGATTGGGAGCTATTTATGAAAGACTAGCTGTTGTCTGCGGCTTCGCTTGCGTGGAGTTCCATTGGCGCTCGCGGAAAATCATCACGACTTGACCTGTCGCGAAAATGTACGTGCGTGCGTAGGTAGTATCTTCTACTAATGTGAGTTCAAACTAACAATAACTAACATATCGATTCCTTTAACCGAAAACATAATACAATACTTAATTATATAAAATAAAAATGTACGTGTCGAATTGATAACCTCCTCTTTTTTTGAATTAATAATAAAAAAAGCTAATTTTATGGGCAATTTAAACATCTTAATTTTTTTGCAACTCCCTTTCCTTCAACCCATTTTGTCCTTGTCACATCAAGAAAATTGTTAACGGAAAAAAAGGAAAACAGTCGCTCTAACTGGTAGGTCGAAACTTACAAGGGAAGCTTTCGGAATCGAACTATCCGAAATGGACGAAACTTTGTAGGAATCAGGTCGAAACTTAGTCGAAATACTTTGAATGTCTCTATTTATTTTGCTCCCATAAAAATTGGAGCAGGAATAGGAATTATGTTATTGTCCATACAGCCTAAACTATTGCAATATACACATTGTATTTATTTAGGAAATTGAAATAAAAGTAACAGCTTTTTATAATAGTCATTATGCTTTTAAAAATAAATAATCTATAATCAATTGCAGTGATTTATGATTATTTTCCACGCATCATCATCCATAATTTTACTTATGTACCTACCTACTTACTTCAAGTTAACATAACTTTTGTTAATTGAAATCATGAAACCAGCCTCTATACAAATATATTTTATGTAAGTACACTTGATTCTAATCTGATCACATTCAGTGCTTCTCGCGTGATTTGAATTATTCTTTTGTATACGTGATTTTTGATCATAAGATTTCATTATTTGCATGATAACAGCTACAAAAACTCCTACTCTATTGTATGTAGCTCATACATGACCCTTGCACTGTTTTGTAGTTGATAGGTAGGTTTACTCGTATGTCTAAGAGAGATTGCAATCACCTGTAGTATATGAAGTAAGTATGATTTCTACAGAAGGCAGGGACCTTGTACGAATTTATAACAAATACCTACTTTATTCATTCGAGTATCTGTCACGATCGCCGTGACTGAAAATTATTCATATTTACAGTAGTATAGTACCTACCCACCTAGGTATTGCGCAATTTAGGTACGGTCGATCGCACACCAATGGAAACAAAACCAGTATAAACTGATCTCTCATAGTATTGAAATCCCTTATTAGGCTAGGCCAGCTCAAAGTCAAAGTGTTTCCACAGATATGCGGTTGATTTATTTTATATTTTTAGATTCGCATACAAATTGAAGGTATGATGATACCTTCCGCCAAAGGGCGGAGGATCGGTAGTGGAGCGTTCTATGAGGAATGCCTATTTCCAGCAGTGGACGTTGAAGGGTTGATAATGTGATGATCGCCAAAGAAACTGCATGACCACTATAAATAGTGACAATAAGATACAAGTGCTCAGGCAACTGAGTTTTATTTTCGGCATGGAATATGTACCACTTTTGACCTCTGGTCCGGCCTTGAGAAGTCTGGATTTATGATGAATATATAAATTAACCCTGATTGTTTTTGTATTTGTAGATTCTCATGACATGGTACTGAGATTCAATAACGCTCCCACCGAAAACTATACCGAAGATGTTGGCTCTAAAACCACAATTCGTATATTGAACTCTCAGGTGAGTAACATACACGTAAATAAACTCTATCTGCTGCGTAGGTACATCTTATCAATGCATGCGGGAGTAATGCCCATATTGCTAGCGTAGCTCGTAGGCATGTTGGCCATCGCCTCATCTTTACGGCGCCGGCCAAGTAACGAACTCATCACTCAGGCGTTGGATATATATCTCTGATTTCTTTGAAGCACTAACTTGGAAATACATAGCACCGAGGCACTGTCCGAGTACTATTTTTTGGAAAGGAAACCATTATTTTTGTTTTTTGAAGTGCAAGAAACCTCTAAGTATGGGGTTCCTTTCTTTCTTTCTCTCTGCGATAATTAAATATTGCCATTTTGATGCTCACGCTCAAAATAATCTGTCTAATGTAGAACACAAACATTATTTTTGTGTGTGCAAAATGAATAGTATTTTATTTCGGACAATAATTTAAAATTACATCTTGTAAAGTATAGTAATCCTACTCGCTTAATCAATTACTGTCATTACCATCTCTCAACGTATGGTGTTCACTATTTAATTATAATAACTATGGTTTATAATACGCGGTGATAGCCATCATTCTAAGCAAACAAGACTAAAGGTAATAAAAGTAACTAAACTTATTGTTCCAGGTGGTTACGAAGCCGGAATTTAACTTTTTGGAGGATCCTTTGTTCAAAGATGTATCAATATTAATTTGGGACCCAGCGAACTTTTCATCAACACTGGAGGAATGGTTCCACCACTCCGACTTCCCCCTATTTCCGGTGTACAAGAAGTACGTAAAGTCAAACTATCTTATATTATATTAAAACTGTCTACAATTTAGACATTGATTTTAGGCATTTTGCGTTTTAGGCAAATTGCTTTTCAGACGAAATGATCATAAAAGAACTCATTAACAATTGCGAGGAATGTCCACTTTTTCTTTAATGGTACTTAAGATACAAAGTTGTGTTATCAATGGTACTACTCAATGTTACAACTAATCGAAAATTAGGTCGGGGATGCAATATATATACGAATGATACCGAGGTCGAATATGATTTTTTTTCATTTTGGTCTGTCTGTCTTTAAAGTGTAAATCCCTGGCCAATATATAGGTCATAATACACCTCGAAAATTGGACGAAAAGTGACAACCTGCAATAAAAATCTCCTATTCTCATACTAACATTTGTATAAACTTAGTTCGAAGTAGACTTGTAGTTGTTGAACATTTGAAAATGCTACAGGTGCCTTTATGTTCTGAAATTGGGGCTAACCCAATCTACCTATATGTGTCTTATTATAGAATAAAACCCTGACTGATTGACATGTAACAGGGTTACAGGGGCACTTCGTACCGAATGAATTACTTTGTTTAAATGAACGAAATCGCTACAAACAGCTAGTTTATAATATGTAATTGTATTGCAAATATTTTTAGTTTTTATTATTTTTCAGGTTGCTTGACGAAAGAAGCAACGCAGACGTACATTTACTGAACCCTCAAGTGCTGTGGGAGCTGTGGGCAATACTACAAGACTCCTCTCCGTATCGACTCCGAAGGAATCCTCCGTCATCAGGTTTTATCGGTAAGTTCGAAATCTGAAATCAACGTCTAATTCAACGGCCGTTTACCGTAAGGGTTATAAGGGTTAAAAAATATCTACGTGACCTAGACCTCGGGTAGAGCCTAGGCGTAGCGTAATATTTTACTAAGGGCTTCTTACACCAGTTGCTGATAAAGCCCCAGATACCCTATATGCAGGTTATCTACCAGATATCCGTTTTTTTCGGTTTCACAGGTATCTGATTGCCTTATCTGTCCGATAAACCGCCTTATAAACTTACAGCCAGATCAAGGGGCTGTTATTTCTTTATCTGTCGGATATGGATTGTTTTTTTTCGAATTTAATGCGGTAATACTTCAGTTTTGTGTTAACTTTTTATGATATATGGATTTATCACTGTTTCATTTATAAATAGTACATTACTGCCGCGGCCCGCAACAGAGGCATTGATGGATGAGCGTGTGAATGTAGGCCGAGGCGAAGCCGAGGCACACAGACGTGAGTCCATCAATGCCTGGTTGGGGCCAAGGCTTGTATAATGCTATTCTCAAATAATGCGCGGAAATCCAAAAATATCAAGTTTTATTAAAATTGTGAACTGTCTGAACTGAACGATCACGAGTTAGGGTTGTCACAATACTATCGGCAAATCAAAATACTTTTGGCCATAATCTCCAGAACGGCTAGTGCTAGAACCATGTTCATGTACTCAAATGAAAGGGCTCGACGAGATCTATCTGAATATAATATAAAAAAAACCACCCTGTATATTCATATAAAATTGTATATACAGGGTGTTTTTATTTTATATTATATTCAACTAGATCTTGTCGAGACCTTTCATTTGAGTACAAACACGAGGGGTCTAGCACTAGCCGTTCCGGAGATATGGCCAAATGAAAAAAAAACACACTTTTGGCCATATCTCCGGAACAGCTGGTGCTAGACCTTTGTTCATGGTACTCAAATGAAAGGGCTCGACGAGATCTATCTGAATATAATATTTAAAAAACACACCCTGTATATTCATATAAAATTGTATATACAGGGTGTTTTTATTTTATATTATATTCAACTAGATCTCGTCGAGACCTTTCATTTGAGTACAAACACGAGGGGTCTAGCACTAGCCGTTCCGGAGATATGGCCAAATGAAAAAAAAAACACTCTTTTGGCCATATCTCCAGAACGGCTGGTGCTAGACCCTTGTTCATGGTACTCAAATGAAAGGGCTCGACGAGATCTATCTGAATATAATATAAAAATAAACACCATGTATATATAATTTTTTATTAAACATTTTCCGCGCATTATTTGAGAAAAGTGCTATACAAGCCTGCAATCAATGTAATTTCATGCATCATTCAAAATTGAAATAAAACTTTTGCTATGTTACCTACCGTGGTTGCCATGGTTACACGACAGATATGAATTAATATGGTCATTATTTGACCGCTAGGCACGACAGATATGGATTTTCATTCAAATTATTTGCCCGCCTGCTCTCATTTATTTGACCAGTACAGCATTGACAATTTAACTCGAAGAAGGTTGTCAAAATAATGTTCACATTTCCAAGCATGTTTGAGAAAAAACAATAAACGTTGAACCACAGACGATGAGAACAGAAGTCTGCTTCGCTTCGTTATACGCAATAAACGTGGTTACTTTTTATTTTTTTTTAAAGGATAAATTACAAAAAACGGACTCATAAATGTGTTTTCTGTATTTTATACATAAATACATAATTTATTGGTATTTATGAATACTTATTTTAAATAAAATTTAAGTTATTAATTTATAAATATGATACTTTTCGATGCTCAAAAATGCTTAAATAGAAACGCAACAATGAATTGAACTGAAGAACTGAACTGAATGAACGGAATGTTCCGACTCCCTGGTAAATCGCTGACAGTTTAGCTGCCCGATATTTTAACAGAGACTTGAGTGGTGAAAACGGAAAATATTATCCGACAGCTTTATCCGATAGATTACGTTATCTGTCCGTTTTCTATCTGTAACAATATCAGCAACCGGTGTAAGAAGCCCTAAGAGTCCAAATTCTCTATAAAAATAAAATCTTTCATTTATGTCAAAATTAATAACGAAAGCGGAACTAGAGAGGCTAAAACAAATTATAGCTAATTAACTTTACGCAATATATTGCTTAATATTGACACGATTTTACCATTCCAACACCATTCTTGAATGGATCTAGCTGAAGTATGTAGGGCTTACGGTCGGTAGTAGGTATGTATGGTACCTGCAGTGAACATGACCGGGTGCTCGTTCCCAGGCGTATGGTTGTCTGTGCACCGGTGCCGGCGCGTGCGCGTGTTCGAGTACGTGCCGTCGGTGCGCGCGACGCGGCGCTGCCACTACGCGGCGGCGCGCGCCGACGCCGCGTGCACGCTCGGCGCGTGGCACCCGCTCGCGCAGGAGAAGGCGCTCGCGGAGCGCATGCGCGACAACGCAGACCTCGACGTCTTCCAGAGAGGTTTCATCGACATCCCTGGCGTCGCCAACCTCGACTGTCACGCTTAACGCGTCATACATAACATACATGCTCACGATTAGCTCACGATATATTATCCGATTCATATTTGAAATCGTCGCTGCGCTCGCTGATAGCTCATTGATATTTTTAAGAAAACTGCTCCGCTCCGTATGATATTACATGACTTTATATCGGCGAATTATTTAGGTAAAATTAATAATAATTAAAGCCAGCTAATTTTAACAACCGAGTTAATAATAATATACACTGTGTGTCACTAACTGAGTCACAATCAAGTGTTTTGTATTACCAATTTGAAGTCACCCTGTATAGATACCTTGTAACTTTAAATAGCTTACAACACCATAGAACAGTAAAAACTAGAGTTGCCATTAGTTTATGTATTTGTGTAGGTTCACCATCTAATCTACCTCTATTGTGTGTTTTGGGATTGTGTGAATGAATCATATATTTGCCTACCCATGTGTGTGTGTAAACAATAAGAGACACCTTATAGCAATAATAATAATATATTATAAATAAGTGAATTGAGATAAGATAACGCAAACCGAGTTAAATAAAATGTACAAACATGTAATTAAAACATACGAATGTCTTCCGAAATAAAATAAAATTACTTACCATTATCTATTTAATTTGAGTGCCAATAAATTCGCAACTTGTTAGCGTATAGGTACTGTATCAGCATTGGACAAAACTATATTTAGTACTTACTAACCCTTCTTTCTTGGTGCCGCCTCTTTACGATCCTGCTTGTACCCCGGCATCGGCATCGCAAGTCGATATAAATGAAGATATAAATCGCTCAGGAACAAAATGTTGAATTTAATGAAGACTGTCTCAAATAGGCTTGATTTGGAATCGGGAGCAGTAAACTTATTTTAAAAATTCTGTCAACGGCGGCGCTTTCGCTTACGAGATCGTTTCAAACTTTTTACTATTCCGATCAATGAAGCATTATTTATTACTAATAATAGTAGTAATTTAATTAATAATAAATAATATTAAACGATTAAAAAACGTAACAATTTTATTCAGAAATCAAATTAACTTAAATGTTAAAAAAAGTGGTTCCGGAAGTGACGTAGGTACAAGTTGTAGAGCAGCAAGAGATGCGAACAAAGAAGTATCCACTTCAATTGACTTCAAAATATGTCGTGATCTGTTCAGTTCAGGACAGGTTGGTTGGTACCAGGAACAAACTTTTTTATGGCGATTCAGATGAGATGAGTTTGTGCGGCCATGAGGTGCCCTCGCCGCGGTGTCTGATATTTTTAACGATTTGCCAGCCGCGGCGGGCGGCGGCTCCCGTGTGAATACTGATGGGCCGACTGATTAGCCATTCTATGCGGACGCGCGGAATTAGCGCGACACATCCGAGATGCTACGCACACCCAACCATCGCGGTTCCATCTCATTCTGCTTCCTACTTATTCTCTGTTGACACACCATCTACTTATAAACTGAAATCAATCAAATCAACAACAATAGCCTATAACAGTCCACGCCTGTAAGTAGTAGGCTTCTCACTAAATACTGGGTTGTTTGTGCACTATAAACACCACGCTGGGCAGGCGGGTGGTGTTCGATGTATGGGTGTAGGTAGGTAATTACTATACTCATTTAATTTCGATGTATCACACAATTAGGCGAGTCTTGTATAAAGAGTTTAATTTAAACTGACCTATCTATCAGCCGGTTTTTTGGTCAAATCAACAGTCTATAAATACGTTCCACAGTTGGACAGTACGTACGTGCTATAGTACACAGCGCTGGCCCAGCGCGGTTTGGTGACTTCAAACGGAAAAATAAACATAATATGCCCTTAGTATTCCGTATATCTACTGTACTCGTTTCAAATTCAGCAAAATCACGTTTTTGATAGATACGTGTTACCATTTATACCTATTCATTAACATTTTAATACGTCGTCGTTTGTATGTAGTCAGGTGTGTAGGTACCTACTTGTATACTAAGACTATTTGAACTTTTGGACGCTGACTAAAACCTATAACCTCGTCCCGTGGCGCGGGTCATTTACCCACACATTTCTGTTTCGTGGAACAGGCTGGATGGAACAAAGATGCTCTCTGTATAAACTTACCTTTTTACGCAAATATAAGCTTTTGGTAGGTACTAACATTCATTTAACGTTGATTGCATATACAGGCCGTCCCAAAACTATGGGCCATCCAGGGAAAGTACCTTAAATATCGTAAATAGGATATTTAGCTGAAAGAAGACTTTACCTTATTTTTAAAAGTTAGTAATTCTGCATTTAAAGATTTTCTAAGAATTACTTGCTTCGTCTGGGAATCGAACCGACTTAAATGTGAAAAAAATCACCCCTATTTTTATGATGCCAATCGAAAGAATGGACAAAAAATAATAATTCTTCTTAAGTAACATAGTATTTTTAAAAAAAGGAACAACGTCAAATTAATCATTTTAACCAAATTAAAAACATACCTACATGAAACTGCCGAAGTCAATTTACTATTTTTTTGGAAATTAATTAATTAAATGCTCAAAGCGGACTTATTAAAAGATTGGCGATTTGCGTTAAGACAAGAGGGATCACATTTTGAACATTTAATTAATTAATTTACAAAAAAATTGTAAATTGACTTCGGCAGTTTCATGTAGGTATGTTTTTAATTTGATTAAAATGATTAATTTGACGTTGTTCCTTTCTTTTAAAATACTATGTTACTTAAGAAGAATTATTATTTTTGGTCCATTCTTTCGATTGGCATCATAAAAATAGGGGTGATTTTTTTTTTCACATTTAAGTCGGTTCGATTCCCAGACGAAGCAAGTAATTCTTAGAAGATCTTTAAATGCAGAATTGCTAACTTTTAAAAATAAGATAAAGTCTTCTTTCAGCAAAGTATCCTATTTACGATATTTAAGGTACTTTCCCTGGATGGCCCATAGTTTTGGAACGCCCTGTATATTCGGCATCAACTTTATCTAAGAAATGTTTGTTTTCAGCTGTAAACGCAACAGCTGTACTTAGTTACCTGCAATAATTAACAATGCAAGGAGTTTTGACCACCATTTTTTTTAAATTCTCAATTATGTTACTTGGTGTTTGTAAGCTACTTAACTAAGCTTACGATTAACGAGCAGCGATTCAACGCGAGCGCCGCATGTCGCCGCACGTACGCCCAGCCCTCGTCCACCCGCCCTCCCCCACAGCCGCACAATACTGGCTAGGGTTAGTTTTGAATAAATAAATAAAATTAACAAAAATGGACTTCAAAATTAATTGATTTTATTGTACACTTTGGTCAGAATCACCTAGGTATAGTTAATTATTACAGGTGACTAATATATAGTTACACCAGTTAATACATTTGCTGTCTTTGATGGATGAATGACATCGTTTGGCACTAAGACCACAGTATAGACAGAAACTGTCTACTTGCTAAGACAGTGCTAGGCAGATTCTCCTAGCAATACAATACATCATAAAGTGTAGTTAATGTAGTCAAGTACCAGGAAGCGATAGGCATAAATATCCGCTTATTGAATCCAGGCATTGGCTTTCTTCCAGTAGCAATAATAAATATGCTTAAGTATAAAGCGCGACACAGACAGGGCGGCCTCGGAGCGATAGCTTGCGGTAATTTTTTGTAATATTCGAAATAGTATGAAGTACTTCACATCAAAGCGGCGCGGCAAACGCGCGCTGCGGCGGCGGTGCGAAGGCGAAAGCGACAAACCCGCGCGCACAGATTGGTACGCCCCGCTATGTCTGTGTTGCGCTTAAATCTACTTCCATTTTACAATATTTACATGCAATTATTGTGCTTAGGTATATTGAAATATCTAAGCATAATGATTGCATGTAAATATTGCAAGGGTACATGCCATATATAATACCGTTTCACTGGTATTATTCTATCAACGTAGATATCTATAGCTGCAGTTTGTGTAAAACTCCCATCTCAATAGGTAATTTGTGATTATTTTTCTTGCAAGTTTCATTGCATTGTCAGTTTACACGTGAATGCACCAAGGTAGCCCGAAGGCAAGGAAAATGGCAGTACGAGTATAATTATATTACAGTGATGTAAAGGTAACTCGACGTGTATTAATTTCTGCCCTTGGCGATGCGTCGGAGGTCCCCAAGTCAAGCTTTGTTTTATCAGCGCGCGGCGCGGCGGCGGCGTCTGCCTGATGATGTATAAACAAGTTATGGGCTATTTGAGGATGCGTCATTCTAATTAAATTCTTTGGAAGAAACGCTGAGTGCTTGTAAATTCTTCAGAATTAGTATAAAAACTCATTAAGTATACTTAAGTTAAAATTACCTATACTTAGTTCCTACTCCGGTGTATAATATATTTTTTATATTTATCGGTAAGTCGGTTCGGTTGTAAGAGAGTCGTGTAAGTACAAAGGTTTAATATGAGTAGGTACTTATCTGGCGAGGATATATTTATGACTTCCATCTTATCTTATCTTCTGAGGGGGCCAGGAATACCTGGCGACACTTCGACGGATCTGTTGTGCCAAACCCCTGTCCGCCAAACGGTGCCCCAATCCGTTTTTTTGGTGGACTTCACATACGCCTTAGAATAGTAAATATCAGTCTTTGGCGTATGCAGGTTTCCTCACGATGTTTTCCTTCACCGAAAAACCTGTGGTATTTTAATAAACCGTACTTAAGTTTCGAAAAACTCATTGGTACGGGCCACGATCGAACCCACGACCTCATGAACGTGAGGCGAGTGCACAACCAACTATGCTACCACGGCTCTCTATGACTTCCATAATACTTATATCTCTACATAGACGCTTTCGGCCGCCATCGCAACTCTGTTTCGCAACCAGCGGAGTCTTGGGAGACAGAAGAAAGTAATGTTTATTTTGCTTTCTAAAGCTGAGCAGTATCCAAGATGACTCGGGTCGTTCTATGAACCCTGATGATGCCCGATGACGACGCAGCAAAGCGCAAAAGTGATTTGATCCTTGGTTGGTGCAACGAGCCCCGTAATATGGTGGACGTAGACCTGATGTGACCTGAGTATGTTGCGAAGACGCCGCCGCCGCGCCGCCAGGAATCGTGGTAAGTCCTACAAATTATATAGGTATATTACGAAGCCTCGGCAATTTTTTTTAAACCGTAGCAGTCAATTACTTTGCAAGTCCTTTGCCAAGAAGAAACAATTTTGTTGTAGGGTTTTATCGGGAATCCATTCCTCATGTTATGAAAAATATTGTCTGTATCGAGTATCGAATTGTATTGAATAACTTATCGTAGGTATTTAGCCAAATATAATAATATTCGTCAATATTACTCACAATCTTCACATTATCCCTGTTTATTAAAAGCAATAAAGGAATCTCAGTGACTTTATACTACGACAACATAAAATCGATTTCCTCATTTTACCTGTTATTTGTTACTTACACACTGGTTTTGTGACATCAGATTGAAAAGATCTCATTTGAATAAAATTTAATAAACACAATATATTAATAACATTAGCCGGTAGTATATATTATGACATCATCATCATATCGTCATCTGCATCTTGACGTCCATTAAGGATATAGACCTCTATAGTGACCAAACAAACAAACATCCACACTCGCATTTTCAATTGGTACTGAGTAATTATTCTAATTACTGAATAAACCAAATTAAAATTATATTGTCCCTCTGCGCACGCGCACCATGACAAAGGTATCTGCTGCGTGCGGTTTGTCCTCATTTTCATAAAAAAAAGCTTGTTAGTAATAATATGACAAGGGATCTACAACTACTTACAAGGACGTAAGCAACATGTTGCTTAATGAGTGGGACCCAGCTGGCTGAGGTTAGCGTGGGACCTGTCGTCGTGGAGATCCCTGAGGGAAGTCTTTGTGCAGCAGTTGGCGTCTTTCGGCTGATATGATGACGATGACGAAGTTGTGAGGTTGTTATAGATGTTCATTTAGATAACGATTGTATGTACAGTCAACAAAAGAGAGAGGTAAGCATAGGTACAGTACAGCGCTATACTAGCTCTGTATGGTGCCTGCTTACCTGTCTCTTTTGTTGACTGTACCATCAACAAGTAATTTATCGTGCATTGTCGCTAAAGAGGTATGCTGTCGCTATAAAATTTTATAACGATTTTTTAAAAACTCATCAGGTAATTCAAAATGAACTAGGTACTTTGGTCAAAAATGCGATTACGTAGCTACGAGCTAGTTTAAAGTTTTAAGTATCAGAATATTAATTTATTATTTGACATGTTTAACATTACAAATTTGGAAAATTCAAGTACTTTCATCCTAACGTACCTACATACTCGTAAAGGTACATAATATCAGCTGCTCTCTTGACGTCAACTTTGCTTTGTATTTTAAGCCGCGAAATTTACTCGCGTTGGTAGGTTACAGATAAAAAGTGTTTATGAAAATAATAAGTCGTTGTCCCTTGCCCATATTATCTTGAATAGTAGAAATGATAACAATGTGCCAAGATATTGTTTAATCGTACCCACTTATCGTATAATCAGCGAGCGACGAACGTAGTCTAAGCCGGCCCGCAAAACGCTAAGACAGTGACCCCTTTTGATGTTTAAATGTTGAATCCATACCAATATGTTCAGTTAAATGGATTGTTTCTTCGGATTTTACGTTTATTAGGTAAGTACTTCTCTACATTACTGCACACCTAACATAACTTACAGGGATAGGAACTTGTTTAATGTCTAAATCTAACCTAACTACTCATATATCGTTTTATTAACATAGCCTTATCGTAAACGACAAAAATTAAGTTTGAATTTTAATAAAATTGGATATACGATTCAAAATGGATAACAATCTTAGGGGCTGTATGTTGACAAACTTCACCAAAGAAAGCGGGCGTTACCTTGAGATCAGAGACCTTGACTTGAAACTTTTAATTAGTTGGACAGCAGATATTACAGAGCAAAACGGGCTCGTCCAAGTGTACGTACAAATAACGTGAGGGGAGAGGAAACAAGCGGCAACATTTGACGTAACTTGCGGGCATTTTTTAACACGGAACGTTGATTGTTTTAAGGTAAAGTATACACTTAAAATAGTCAAGAAATAGAGCTGCCTAATCGCGCTATTCAGTGGTCGTTGAGTAATTTACATTTAGTGATGTTCCGCTCCTTCGTTGGACGCGAACGAAGTCGCAGTTAATCGCTAGTTCTTCATTTATATTAGGAAATCTCTCCAGAAATCCAAATATCAGGAATTGAAAATGTTAATTAAATGTTTTAGGTTAGATTAGGTGGTTGTCAATAAATGATATTATGGATGTGATTCATGGGTACTGTTGTTCTGAATCATGGTACTCCAATTTCAGACTTTTCCTTTTGGATTGACGCACGGAACATAGAATAGGAACCACTAGTCATTGTTTTGTGTGGCCGAGAATATCTCCGAAGCTCTGTTGTACGCATTTGTAATTTTTAGAGGAAGTCGCACTGGGTATTCCTAAATACCTAAAATGTCCAATGTTGATGACAATGGCTTTATTCAAAGGTGTCGTTTCCAAACCTTATAATTTTCTACTTACATTTTAACCTTTTAATTCTTACCTATGATCGAGGGTTGTCTGTCTATTTCTCGGAAACATCTAGATCGAGGTTTTGTTCAAGTTTTGTTTGCATTTATAATATTATAGAAGGCTAAAAAATTTTCACGGTACCAATCGAATACTAATATAAATAAAAGTAGTTCGTAAATTACGTAGTAAGTCCATTACATTTGTTCCTTTTGACGCTTTGATCTCTAAACCTAGTTTTCTCAGTCTGAAATGTGAGCCTTCACTGGATTATCCTATGTACTGTTGCAATATAGAGAACAGCTTTTATAACTATAAACGCATAACAATAAGAATTTTTGTTCTATTCTGAAGCAGTTATAACAGATTAGTGTTTACAATACTTTACTGATTATAAATAATATATACATCAACCTTTCCAGTGTTGGACAACCCTAGTCCCTACCTACCCACCGCCCCCGGTCCTCCGCATTCCTCATCCTTCCGTTTCCGGCTACCTTTATGATATCGCCTCTCCTGACGTGCGATTAAATGTGATTTATTAACTGTCAAATACCTCACCGTCATTTTAATCCCCCCAGTCCCCCAGTCAGCCCATGAGTAGGCACTGACATTGTACCTATCTGGTACTTATAGACGCAGTGTGCTCAATTGGGGTCAGTTCGGTTTGAGTTTAATCTTTAAATACTCAGAAATTGCAGGGGCGCTGTCTGACTCATTCATTGTCTGGCTTCTATTTTGAAGCGACAGACGACGGTGTGAAAAGTCCATGATGCGACCAGGGGGCCAATCGCTCTGATTCTGAACGATATTACCAAATCCAAACCATAACCAAAAACGTTATGCTGCGCATGTACACGCTTGGCAAACCTTTACAAACGCAAACCTGTGGATCAGGGGTTTGCCTTGCGTTTGTAAAGGTTTGCCAAACGTATACATGCAGCATAACGTTTTTGGTTATGGCTTGGATTTGGTAATATCTTTCAGAATTAGCGCGAGACCCCCAGGAAAAGCAGATTCAGGTAATTCCGCGGTTAGTTTCATTTCAGGATAATAATAAACGGAGATTGAATCCTTTCCTTATTAATTGATGGTTTTTCCGTGGTTTTCCCGTTATCTTACCTATTTATATACGTAAATCGAATCGCAAAGGAAGTCGGTTGGATGACAAACTTTTCAAATGACGTACCGGATAAAAGTTTAAACGTCAGTGTGTTTGCGGGCGGACTCCCGCCAGTAATATTGTTATTTATTTACTACTAATTAATAATTTATTACTTATAAATTTTTAGGTATCCCGAAGCATTCTATGGTACGGGTTCCTATAATGTTATGTCGTACGGAAAAATATAGATTTGGTTTTCTTTATTGTATAGAATTATATCGACATGAAGCCACAGCACTAACACCTACTGATGGATGATCAAACACGAACAATCCTTTGGTGTGTCCGGTAGTCCGGTACTTGGAGGAAATACAATGGTCACCAGAATATTATTTACAAAGTGTGCCCTTTTAGTATTAACCACAGAGCACAGAATGCGCATGCACGGGCATCGCCGCGCAGGGGGCCCGCACATTTCCAACCTCTTTGGTATTAACCATCGATTTCCACTTTTCGAACATTATTTAATGAGATTTTTAATAAGTACTTAATTTAATATAGTGGCAGGCCGAGTCACACTTACAAGATAAATGTAATGTCCTAGTTAATCAGGATATGAAGGTGATGTGGTCGTGCCAAATTTGTGTAACGGCTTCGCGTGAGTCACCCAGTAGCCCACAGAGCATCGGCATTCAGCGCTTTATGTAACACAACTGTTACAAAATTTACAGTTACCGCTTAAAGCGTAATAAGTGCGGGGCTCCTTTGTTTCAGTGGTACACCAAACTGAAAACATCTATACAAAACATCCTATTGTTCCGGTTTCGAGGTCACATTTTTTGTATTTCAGTCCAAATCCATGATTAACTGTGCAGCATAGCAGAGGTTTTTTTATTCCGCTACTTTGTCACGTGCTTTACACAATATAAGTATGCGTTGCTGCATGTAGGTAAACTGAAACGTTGATATATATGGAACTTTTTTGCTATGTAAATTAAAGTAGGTACCTACCACGTACCTACTTAAAAGCGGGCGGGAAACGCTAGCACAGATTAGATAATAGTTCCTACGGAACGCTAGTAACCCTTAAAACTAATGCAGTAGGTACTCATGTACATAATTATTGTACGTTTCTTAGAAATTAATCTGATATCATTCTTGACAGTGTTATTTGGAAGTATCGAGTAGAGATTCATCATTATAAACAAGCGTCTGTGAGTACCTCAGATGGCATGGGAGTCAATTATTAGCAATCCATTAAGTCATTAGTGCAGGTAAAGATCGCTACAGATACATAGTAATAAGGAATTTACTACGTTACTCAGTAATTCAATGACTCACGTTTGAAAATTCCGTAATAATTTTCAAAATACGGAGTCTAACAAGATACTGCTATTGGTTTACGATGATACGACTATTGGAAATTAGTATGAAATAGTTTTTGTATATAAAAGCACCCGTTACTTTTTTCTCTCTTCTCTTTCTCATTTCAATACTTATTTTGTTACATCCCCTAAGTTCGTGTCGGTCCCGGTGAATGGGTATACAATCTCGTATAAATATGTACAAAGCGGCTAATACGTGCTGTTTATTTACCTAATTAACACAATAAATAACACGTGAAAAAATTAGTAACCCGTAGTAAGATGCCTAAACCGATAACTGAAATACTTTAGGTGGAGATATAAGTTTGCGATTTACCTATTTAAATACCATGTTAGACTTATGGCCGTTAAAGTAACAATTTGAAATATTTACAGGCTTTGAAATATTGTTATATTTTATGAATTCATGACACACCTCGATTAGAATTCGAATCGTCGCCGCTGCCTGCGTACAGAGCGTCGGCCAGTTTATTGGCGAATCACAATTTTTCTGTACTTATACTAAACATCGAATGATTTACATTGCTGATATTTAAAAAACTGCTGGAATGTCAGTATACGTAGGTACTTACACATGAATAATGTTGATCTGATCGTATAATACTTAATTCTATTACATACCTACTTGAATAGATACAGTCATATTTAGTAAAAGTAGATGTTGATGCTGGTATGTCTTGTTTTCTCAGTTCCGTCCGAAATCAGAGGAACTGGTGTGGGCAGCGGTAGTGTGGCGAGGTTGTACTAAGCAACTGCGCATGAGTTGAAAAACCTCCGCTAAGTTCGTGCAGGAATTCGGTAGTACCATTTTTTTTGTTTTTGCTCGACCGTCGACCCACAGAAATGTGTTCAGCCATTGTTTTGGTTAGTTCGGCGTAAATGTTATATCGCTCTTGTTTCTTCTATTTTTGCATTGACTGCGCTCTAATTCACAAAGTATGTAAGAGATACTTATTTCAGGAGGAATCTTCGTTCCCTTTTCGGTGGTGTGGTATTGTAGGTGGACATTCTTCCAAGTTAATGCAATTGCAGGATTGCTTTGCAAATTTTTCTTTTCGATTTTTTACAAATTAGTAGGTACCCATACCTATCGTAAAATTTTTGGATTGTGTATCATTTTAAAGAATAGTCGTTATAATCGTAAAAGGTTGCACGCAGAAGAAAAATAGCAAGCTCACCTAAACACAAATATATTTACGATAAAATGCATATATTTCGGTAAAATGGACCAACCGTTTATACCAAACCATTCCTTCGGTCGACCGAATGACATATTGAGGATTAATTAGTTTATACATCGATAGGTAGTTAATGACATCAACTACTACCACCTATAGTCCACTGCGAGGTTCATTGACTAGATTGCTTGCTTCGAGTCGGAACGCAATTGCAAATGTCGCGATTGTACACAGTTTGGTGAATCGCATCAGTTCCGGTCGGAATTAAAATTTGTCAGCAATCGATACGTTTCGAAATTCTTTGGCCATCGTCGTACCTTTATTATTTCAATGTGCTGTTAGCGGTGAACGAAGATTTGATGTTAATAATAGATAAATTATTGAGAAAATTATTCCGTTGCGAGGCGTAATAATCTGACAAGCGTGTAAACTACATGTAGTGAATAATGGCGGACGGAGATGTGACACGCGACTCGTTTAAGCAATGCAGGAACTGTAATTAGCACCTCTTTATTGAAACTACAGGTTGTGTGCAAGGCAACTCACCTGGAAGGTACTTCGTGGTGACAATTCCATTCAACATTTACGAGGAAAAACAGAAAAGTTCATCAACCGGATGAACTATGTTTAGCAAAAAAGAAATAAAATTCTATTCTATCTCCAACGACTCGAAAATATTGTAACGACTATAAAACGACACAAAATTAAAAACTAGGTACATATATAAATTAAACGGTTAAGAATTGAATAAAATAAAGCAAGAAAGATTCTAACAGTTAATAATCCAATGTCCACATGTAATATAATATTACTCTTTCGGGAAAGTGCGTCGTTGTGACCCATCCCAACCAGTACATACCGATGAGCGTGCACCTAAGCAAGGACAGCACAGCACTGCAATGATTTGTTGAACAATAAGGTTACGTTGCGTAATGAGAGGGGTGGGAGGGGTGGGTGAGACAGGGTGCACTGAATCACCGACCTTCACCCGCGAGTATCGAGGTCGAGGCTCGAGTGCCAGCTCGCTCCGCACCACGACCAATTCCAAGAATTAGCCAGTAACTACCATATTTTTCGGGTTAACTTCTATTTGTTACGGGAATTGTATAGCTAGATAATATTTCAACGGTATAAACAATTCACCCGATTATACTAAAGATTTCATGGAAATTAATTTCATTGTCAATTGAATAATATGGTGACTATAATGTACTCATCTTATTTCCATATTTATAAAATAACAACGCTCAATATTTAGTAGGTATCTAGTATCGCGATACCAGCTTATATCCGCATATATAGTTCGAGGGTGCGATTGATTACTTACACCAGTTACACCCGAGTTAAACACTCTGCTTTATATCACGCATGCGAGGAAAATAATTTTTTTGTTATTTTCCTCGCATGTGTGATATAAAGCAGAGTGTTTAACTCGGGTGTAAGTGATCAATTGCACCCTCGAACTATATGCGGATATAAGCTGGTATCGCGATACTATAGGTACCTACTAAATATTGAGTGTTGTTATTTTATCCTAAATAAAGAAAAAAACAGGTACCGCCACTTTATAAAATCGTCGTAGGCTAATTGTCCGGGTCGGTTATGTATGATCTAGCTACATAGATGAGTATTTGTCTGGATGATACGTCTCGTTCGATTTTCAAAATTACATACTCTCGGCTATGGTTTCGGTGCAGATTTTGAGTTAGTAAATGAATGAATGACCTACTTTCAGATCATGAGTCAAAGCGCAGATATTTCAGTTCAAAGTGGCACCTAATAAGTATTTTCACAATGATCGCGCTTTTTTATCCTGAGCGAACAACGTATTTTCTTTTTACAAGTTTTCTTCTCACGATCGAATGTACCTTTTTTTAGTGTCATGCGGAATTTCTTTCTTTGAATTTAAGTATTGGCCGCCCCTAAGGGTTAACCAGAAGGAAGTTATGTTACTCACAATCAGTTACAATACAAACAACACAGACGCCCTTGACCGCTGCGCGGGTGAGTGGGGTGACCTCACTGGCCGCACACCGGCGCGCCGGTGGCATGCCGCATGCCGCCGCCTCCTCGCGTTCGGGAAAGCAGCTAGCCACCCTGGCTTTAGTCACCGCAGACAATGGCTCCGTCACCGCCAACTAGGAAAGCGCCCGCGAAGGTTGTGCCGTCATACCCTACCCAACATGCACTCATTGTTAATGCTTTGTTAACGTGATGCGAGCGTACTTATTATGACTGCTTATTGGAAAGCCACTACCTACAGTGTATGATTTTAGAAATAAGAAAAACTGCATTCATAGATTTTCAGAAAAAAACTTTACGGTTTTGGAGAACCAGTTGCCAACATGGAAAATAAAAAAGCCTATACTTAGTTGATATCGAACAGTTAACTTTCTTTGTTCACAACTCACTTTATCGCAACTGTCGTGAAACACAGTTGCGACGGCGGCGATTTTTTCCTTGTTGGTAACTGGTTGCGTAACAATAATATATTTTCTTCTATCACAACTGGTTGCCATGAAAGACTAAAAAATCCTCGTAGAAAACTGGTTGTGAAACACAGTTGCGATGGCGTCCGAAAGCGCTAGAGCGATGAATATCATAAATCAAATTTTCGGGATACTTAATAATATTGCATTGTAAAGATTTTGTATTGAACAGGAAAAAATATGTTTGTGTTACCTCGTGATCTAGGGCATTTTTACATTGGATTATTATCACAGAATATTCCATAACAATTTCAATCTTTGAGAAAACTATTAGCGAGTGGAACGATCCATAAGTATTATTTATGGCTCAATTACGGACGTCTATTATATTTAATAATGTTTCATAGGAAATTGTCCATATGTATGCGCTCATACTTCTCTAACAGCTTCTCTACCTATAACAACAAAGTTCCAAGAATAATAGTCAAAAGGCGAAATACCTATCTGGAAACCAAAAATAAATCAAAATACCGGAAACCAAAAAAATAGCGCTCTTTGGATTACAGGTAGCAGCCACGAAAGTTAAACAAAAAAATATAAAATTGTTTTTTATTACAGTTTTAGGTAGGTAATCTTTTTTAATGTTGATAAGTATATAGCTAGTTGAAATATAAAATATTAATACATCATGTTCAAAATTATTGCAGATTATGCCACGATGACACTTTACACAAGTTAATCGTTAAATCAAGGCGGGAATTTTTAAATATTTGGCACTTAAACAACTATATGAACACTGAAAACTGAAAAATTAGGACATAAAAACTAATAACGAGATAAACTATAAGTTTAAAACAATAAACGAACTTATTTACTACTGGATTTTGTAACTTAGATAACCAACAAAAAATGTTTATGGGAATGGGTATGTCGTCGATGGGTTTCCCTTAAAACGAGGATAATGTTAAGGAAGATGAATTTTGTTTCAAAATTTATATCACAGCGCGCTTTTGCAATCTTACTACAAAGTAATAAAAATGTGTAACCCGATATAAGGGATGACATTACTGAAAAAGTTCAAATCTCATGCAAACAATAATGAATTCAAAGAATCCCTGTAACCAATGGCAAAGTTAGATTTGAATTCACGAGAGCAGGATTAAGTCGGCATTAAAAAACTCTAGAATTCGGGGAAAGCTCGCTGAACTTATCTGAACAAAGTTGTGCAGTGGGGCGGGCGGGCGAAGGCTTCGGCGGGCGGCCGGTGGGCGGCGGCAGCGGCGCGGGCGGAACGCATCGCGATATATAAGTGTGAGCCGGCGGCGCGGCGCACACTCAACCAAAGTCGCGGACTGCGGTAGGTCGTGCCACTCGGGGGCGCCACGATCGCAGTCACATACATCGCCGCGCGACACACATTTTCTTTGAAATTTCGTGCAATTGCAAAGAAAAAAGTGAAATACGCGGGACTTACTGTGACTTTAACCTTGTGAACTGTGATTGATTTTTATATTATTGACTCTATTTTTATATTGATGTTATCAAAGTTTCGGTAACAGAAGTAGAGCTACGAACGTGATCGCACTAGTGGAAAAAGGAAACTTCATTAGTAAGGATTGCGTGCACTGCTTGTGTGACCAGAAATTGCAGGCAAGTGATAAAAGATAGGCCAAACAAAGTGTTTGGAAAAATTCTGTGTCAGATAGGGAGTGGAAAGGAAACGTGAAGCTATAATATACCAACCTGTGTATGTTTGTACGTTCCAGTATATTGTTAAGATTTTCCTGTCTATTGTGCTGTGAAGAATGATGATTGCCAATTTATACTCTACCTATAATTTGTAATGATCTTAGATTAGTTGCATAAAACAATCTTCAATAATACCTACATATACATCTCTATGCAGAGCAGTTACATAGGCTCACTTGAAATACATGAATAAAATATTAAGACCTTGTTTATTTCAAATTCGTCCCTTAATCAAGAAAGAACCACAGATCGCGTTTGTGATACCTACAGTAATGATGAATTAATTGGATGAATGTGTGTATGCGAAGTGAACGGATGGCAAGTGACATCGGTTATCAGATAAAATCGTCGGATAACGCTGCTAACTAACATTATCTCGCTGATAACAGCTGATCTCACACACTTGTTTGCTACGTTCACCGTGAGGAATTCCAGTACTTTTGTATAGTCCTTGATAAATGAATTCTTAGTATGCCTATAAGTACAAACACATTACATCCGGTATACTACATCCTGACTACATCCGATATTGCCGAATATTAAAAGTTCATCATAAATTCTCGTACCTTTCCAACCAACGTATCAACGTTGGTTTCGGAATTCCCTGCAAAACCTTGTAGAGATTTCTTGCGTTTATCTTGTCTTGCCCACTTTGCATTTACTTATCTCAAACTTTATCACATTTTTAAAGACATCTAAATAATTCCAATAGTTTTGCTATTAACAGGTTTGATTTCATAAAACTATCATCAAACAGATCTATATCCAATTAAACCTAAAATTTAAGGAACAGGAAGTTAGCGTGGAGCTAGGATCTCTTTGGTGGGCGCCCGCGCCCCCTTCGAACCTTCCTGTATGTAGGTTGTCGGTAAGGACTGATTAACGTTTTATGTTTTTTATTGACCTATCCATTAGGCAGTTTTGAAATTCAATATACTGCACGATGTATTAAGTGCCTCAGCAAATAAACACACGGATTCTCTGTACTCACACACATCGAGTGAGTCATCTTATAGTTGTGGATATTGAACTTGCTTACGACTAAATATACCTAACGTATGGTTCAGTGGCTATTAAAGCCAAGATATATCACAGCCACGTAATATACTAGCATGGAAAATATGAAATGACCTTCGCCTTCAGAGTTAGTGGCAGCGCTACGATATGTGGACCCGTAGAGGAGCGAAAAATAATCAGTCAACACCAGCGGTTTTAGTTACAATAGGTGGACCGTCTTCCCATTTCCGATAACAAAATACATAAGTAAATGTATGACAGTAACAACAATCAAAAAGTCATGCATCCGGTATTTTTTTCAGAAATATTAATTTAGGGACGCAGTTTCAATATCAATAAAAGTTTACTATATTTTTTTAACTACAGAAAAATCAATCACTTATCATTTCCCTCCTGTTAGCTCATGCATGAATCATGATTTACCTTCGGACTACTTCGGAGTTGCCATTGATTCTAGTCAAATTGTGTTGCGGCTAGTACTATAATATATTCTGTGGTTTGCTTCTATATCTGTGTCTAACACCTAGTCCACTACCTCATCACCCAGAGACGAAGTCGAGAGTAAATGTATAAATAAACACTTTGATGTGTAAGTGATTAATTTGTATTACTCGCCAATGTGCGGAAGCAGGAAGGCTGTCTCAGGGTCTCACTCCGAGATCATCTCAGCCTTTTAGCGTCCACTGCTGGACATAGGCCTTCCCTAACGAACGCCACCACACCCGGTCCTCCGCTCTCCGCATCCAGCCGCTTCCGGCCACCTTCTTCAGGTCGTCAGTCCACCTGGCGGAGGGGCGTCCCACGCTGCGCGTACCGGTCCGCGGTCTCCACTCCAGAACCCGTCTGCCCCAACGGCCGTCGGTTCTGCGACAGATGTGACCTGCCCATTGCCACTTCAGTTTGCTAATCCTTTCGGCTATGTCGGTAACCTTGGTTCTCCGTCGGATCTCCTCATTACGGATCATGTCCTTCAAAGAAACTCCGAGCATAGCCCTCTCCATAGCTCGCTGAGCGACTTTAAACTTATGGATCAGGCCCACCGTCAGTGTCCACGTTTCTGCGCCGTAGGTCATGACTGGCAGGACGCACTGGTTAAAAACTTTCGTCTTTAACGATTGTGGGATAGGCGACGTGAAGACTTGACGCAGTTTTCCAAATGCTGCCCAGCCCAACTGGATTCTTCTGTCAGCTTCCCTATCGAAGTTGTTCCTACCCAACTGTATTGTCTGTCCTAGGTAGACGTACTCCTGAACAACTTCGATATCGACATTATCGACGATCACCGGTCTAAGGTCGACGTGTGAATTGGACATGACTTTCGTCTTGTCTACGTTCATCCTAAGACCTACTCGTCTGGAAGAACAGTTGAGGCTGCTCAGCATTTCCGCAAGATCCTGCAGCGACTCTGCCAACACTACTATGTCGTCTGCAAATCGGAGGTGTGAGATGTGCTCGCCGTTTATACTTATACCGCGTCCCCTCCAGTTCAGTGTTTTAAAGACGTCCTCCAGTGCGCTGGTAAACAGTTTCGGGGATATGACATCACCCTGCCTGACACCCCTTTGCAACTGGATCGGACCTGTCTGCTGATTCTGAAGTTGGACGGTCATAGTGGCAGCGCTATACAGACCTCTCAGCACCTCGATGTATCGCCAATCGACTTGGCATCGCTGCAAGGATTCCAAAACAGCCCAGGTTTCGATAGAGTCGAAGGCTTTCTCGTAGTCCACAAATGCAAGACACAAGGGCTGGTTATACTCCTCGGTCTTCTGTATAATCTGCCGCAACGTGTGGATGTGGTCTACGGTGCTGTAGCCTTTTCGAAACCCAGCCTGTTCCGGAGGCTGAAAGTCGTCAAGTCTTCGGGCGAGACGGTTCGTAATAACCCTCGAGAACAGCTTGTAGACGTGGCTTAGGAGTGAGATCGGCCTGTAATTCTTAAGGAGCGTGATATCTCCTTTCTTAAAGAATAGTACCACAACACTCCTACTCCACGCCTCTGGCGTTGATCCAGTGTACATGACGGTATTGAAGAGCTCCTGCAGCCGCATCAGGACTGGAGTCCCTCCTGCCTTGAGAAGCTCTGCTGTGATACCATCTTCACCTGGCGCCTTGTTGTTTTTGAGCTGTTTGAGGGCTATTCTAATCTCGCCCACGTCAATATCTGGTATGTCCTCGGTGTAGTGGCGGGTCAGGGGTGCGCGAGTGTCGCTCGTGTCTTGGGCCGCAGGCTTTGGCGCGTGTGTCGAGTACAGTTGTCCGTAGAACTCTTCGATTTCGGCGAGAATCTCTGGTCTGGAGGTAACGGTTCTACCATCAGACGTTTTTAACCTCGTCATGTGGCTCCTCCCAAGTCGCTTGGCAAACACTTTCGATCCCTTATTATTCTCGATCGCTTCCTCTATGGAGCGAGTATTAGAGCGTCGGAGATCGAAACGTATTTGCCTTTTAACGCGCTTGTTTAGAGTATGCCAGTCTGGCGAAGTCGTCGACGTCTCCCGTCTCTGCCTCATAAGATCCAGAGTTTCGCTAGAGATTTTAGACTTTGTACTTTTTTTCGCCTGTTGACAGAATCTGCGGCCCTCCTCACGTACGGCATCCGCGAAATCGTTGTATTTTTGATCAACAGCCTCTGTGGTTTCCAGCGAGGCGAATCGGTTACTTAGTTCCAGCTGGAACCGTTCGGAACCTATCATGGTTTGGCCCAGCGTTGGTCGGAGGGTTGACTTCATCAGACGATGCCGCTCGAGCTGGAAGTTTATATTTAAAGTGCCTCGAACGAGTCGGTGATCACTTCCGGCGTTAAACCTATTGATCACTGAGACATCTTCAAATACATACCTTCTATTCGTCATGATGTAGTCAATCTCATTCCTGGTCACGTTGTCGGGGCTTCGCCATGTCCACTTCCTATGGGGCTTCTTCTTGAAGAAGGAATTCATCAAGAATAGCCCCTGGTTTTCCAGGAAGTTGACCAGCATCTGCCCCCTGTGATTTCTAGGCCCAAATCCATGTGGTCCAACTCTCGATTCGTCGCGTTTTTGTACTCCCACTTTTGCATTGAAGTCCCCCATAACAACGAGGTGGCTGGTCTTGGTGGTGTGATTTACGGCCTTAATGATGTCTTCGTAGAAGGCCTCGACCTCATCGTCAGTAGAGTTTGTCGCCGTGGGCGCATAGACCTGTACGACCTTCAGAGAATATCTCTGGGTCAGCTTAAGTACAACATATACGACCCGCGACGACACGCTACTGATTTCCACCACGTTGTTAGTGAGGACTTTGTTAATCAAAAATCCAACGCCGCCTTGGGACGTTCGGTCGCCCTCTCGATAGTAGAGCAGGTGTCCTGACTCTAAGGTTATCGCGTCCTCACCCTCTCTTCGGACCTCAGATAACCCAAGCAGGTGCCACTTGATTTTCCCTAGCTCTACCTCGAGCTCGGCGATGTGTTCGTCCTTCCTCAAAGTCCGGTTATTGAGCGTAGCCATATAAAGTCGTCGGTTTTGGTAGCCTTCCGTAACCCGGGGATTCTTAGCACCCCCCGCCCTACCGTTACCTAGACCGCTACCGTAGCCAGGAATAGTAGGGCTACCGGGAACTGGGGGCCGTGGTAATTGGTCGCAGTTCATAGGAAGTTTTGCCCATAATGGCCACGCTGGGCAGACGTGTTGGCCATCGCAGTACTAAGCCTCGCACCAGTGGCGCTGCTGCCCGCCGCCGGTCTGTGATATTTATGGCCTAGTATGTTTGAATGGTTATACCGCCATTGTCGGTCGCCAGAGCCTCGTCCGTCAACCAGCAGGGTGTACCACGTGCAGGTGAGGTTGGCATTTGGAGCGCCAGGTGTCCTTGCGCTCCCTTACACCCCACTCACTCCGAGAGGCACTAGGCATTCTGCACAGCGCACACGTCTGCCCCCAGAGAACATTGTCTACAATTCTACATGCATGCAAATGTCAAATTCATGATAACCTAGTTTTGAGTTCGCCTTGCTTTCCTGAGGTTGGGGGTTCAAATCCGGGCCTGTGCCAATGTTTTCTTTACAATTTAGTAGGTACGTAAATCGTAGCACAAACTTTTTGATTCGATTATAATTTTACGAGAAGTCCATGCCGGTATCGACATAATAAATGTGAGGATTAGGACACACACAACGACGCACTGCCCTGGAAATGTCAGATTGTGTTGCCTAGGTGTACAATTTTTTTCCACGGGAACTATGATATACTTTCCGTTTTCATGTTACAGCTCGTCATAGTTTAACGTTGTATCCATTAATCTTTCAGAAAATCTAAGTTTCTCCCCACAGGTGGTGGGTGCATTGCAAGGAGCAATCTTTATAAAAACTGATGGTCTCTAATCAAATGCTCCACACACAACAATACAATCAACAAGGCTAAATTATCGACTCATATAGAAATGTTGTTGTGTAAAAAGCTAATGTTTAAAATTTATTGGTTTAACATGATAATAAAAACAATACATTATTATTTAGCTTATATTGCTTGTTACCTAATTGGTAATAGATTTTGCTTTTATTGTTTATTTATTACTTCTGTTAATAGGCTACATCTAGATTAACTTTACGAAGTAGGGTACCTTACCTACCTGCTCGTACTTAACGTCGGTCTGTCGTCGGTGTTTTATAGGAGGAATAAATTTTTAAATATACTCTGTATAACTTTAACTAGATCGTACATTTTGATACAGATCGTAATAATGTAAAAATGTTTGATTTCATAAATTAGGAATTTTGTATTCTTCCATACATACCTATAATGAAACTGTAGAAAAGGTGTGTATGTATGTGTACATTTAATATTTTCTGAAAAAATTTGATGACCTTACAAATGAGGCCGAATAAGCAATATTTTCATTTTTGTCTGTCTGTCTCACTGTTCGGTCATCACTCAAAAACCAATGCACAGATTTTGATGAAACTTTGTACAGTGGTAGTGTATAAGTATATTGGTTTAAAAAAACTGTCCCCAGATTTAAGATCAGTACATAGAGCCAAAAAAATTTTTTTGGTCTGCTTGTGTGTTGTGTACATTTTTTGTCTAAGCGAACGAAGTCGCGGGGTACAGCTATAGTTCTCAATAGAGTAATAACAAAGTAACATCTTCAAAACTTCCTTTATTTCTACGAATGATTGATTAGACGCTGTTTAAAATTCAATCAGTTGCACAAAATAATTACAGACAAATCGACAACAAAATTTGCATTGCAATCGATTGTCAAAGTGGGCAAGTCTAGTATAAAAAAATTGTTTAGGTAAATGAAGTTAGGTAAGCGCTTGAGTCCAATGTCGCCGGTGAAACCACCGACCGGGCGGGTGGGCATTACCCACCCCCGCGTCGCCCGCCGCCGCCGACACGCTCCAGCAAGCGGAACATTGCTGGCGACACCTCTATTTGATTTGCGCTTTCGGTTTCCGACACTACGGCAGTAGGTAACACTATGATCTACAATGGACAAATCTATCACCAGAAAATGTTATATATTATTACAATGTAGGTGATATAAAAGTAAAACAGATGAACGACATGCAATTGTCCCTTACCTTACTAAACAAAGTAGGCTGTTAAAAGTATTGAAAACTATATATTTTATATTGTGACGTCTGTTTCGGTTAAAAAATGAAAACTTTTGTAATGAAACAATTTATCTGTTAGAATGATAATGGTGTTTGTTGACAAGCCGACACCTCATTGTAATGTAGGTCATCAATACACGCACCCAGCTACGCTTTTCATATTGGTGATTGTTATCTTTCACACTAAAATAGAGTTGAAGTGTGATAACGTGTAAGGAATAATACTTTGAGGTAGAGTTATTGAGGCAGGTAGAGTTTGTTTTATTGAACTCGCGCTTTCGATAGGTCCATTTCCCCATACAAACTTATTAATAGGTAACTTCTTTTTAAGGTATCTTATTGTGGGTGAATCATCATCGCGGATGTGACGTGTTAACCTATTGTGGCCTTTATTTTGCATTGGTGTTATAGTAATTCTGTACAATATTGAGGAAATTATTTGTTGTATATTTTCAATTGATTTATTTTTTGTTACAGATACAACACCAGTTTTCATGTTCCAAAACGGAAGAAACAAAAGCTTTATTAAATGATATTTGTGACCGACACGGTCAAGAGATATTTATATTTAGGAGTAATGACATTCCGTCCATTATAAGAAAAAATATTTTTGATAGAATAATTAAAATAAGGACATATCAATGAGCATATCAACAAGTTTAGGAGGGACAAGATCATTAGAAAGCATGGCGTTTGTGAGCTTGAGAAGCAGCGTGAGGACACTCTGGATGGCCGGGGTGGCGCTGGTCTTTCTAACGAGGAGTGGGGCCGCGCCGGCGTTTGGGGAGACTGACAAAGCTATGGTGAGTTTCAAATTAGAGGAAACATACAGAGTGTGACAAAAAACCTGTAGCCACCGGTTACTCGGATATTCTTAAAAACGTAAATTAAATACTTACATAGGTAGACTTAAATATTAAATACGAACCGGATTGTAGCGAGTATGTAAATTTCACAAAGCGTTACATTTTGTATGGTGAGTTAAAAATATTTTTTTGTAACTGTATCCGGTTATTATAGGTAGTACATTGTTACATTCTGTATCACTAATATTCTGCTTCTAACATCTCTATCTGCAATTAACGTTTATTTATTCTCATTGTCGAAAGACTGAATCTTAACACAAACAGTAATTTGATTAAACGATTGTAAATATATGAAATGGGTATTTAGAATATCCTATATTTGTAATAAACAGCTCAAAAAGAAAAGTTTTCTGTGCCAAAGAAGTGGTCATGAATACAACGAAATTAATGATCATAAAAGCAAGTTAAGCCAAGAAAATATCTCGTTGTTCATCGAATCTATATAAGTAAAACGGAATTCGGAAACGTCTTGTATGTACTCGTAAGACACCACGCTGACTCAGTATACTCAGAACCACTCACCGTCGCCATCTCCGAAATAAATTAAATTGAATCCGAATTGAGTGTAGTAAGTTATAGTATATAGTAAGAGCACAGTTCATTCATAAGAAGTATGCTATCCTACCAAGACAAGGAGCACATTTTTCGCAACGTTTCAAGATCAGTTTACTCGTCTACTCGTAAAGTTTGCGTAACACATACACACTACAAATGAGTCACCCTCGTGCATAGTGAACATATGTAGAAGGCTATTGGTCATTAGACTTTTTCAATGGGCGCTGCGTCATTTACTGTAGTATCTAGTAAAACACGATAAAGTAATAAGAATGAATCAATAAGTACGTAAGTAGTTGTAATATAAATAAATAAACCAGCAAAATCTTAGCAGTACCTGCTAGCTAGTTATCTTTACATTTACATTATACATATAGGTGCGAGTATCTTTACAAAGTAAGATCTCGTTATCACAAGCTATAAATAGTCGCTGACGCGTTTTCGCCAAAAAACGAAAACGAGATTTTAACATCTTTATAATATAAGTAGGTACCTACTTACATATCTATTTAAGTGTAACCTGAACCTAGCGTTATTTCAATGAAACTGCTTACTGTGAAGTTTTAGTTATAAAAAAGTTAAAATCAAAAGTGATCGAAGTAACTGTCCTTCAAGCTATCTTGACTTCCAGAAATTATTGACAAACCCAAACATTCGAGACACTACCTATACGACGACCTATGACCTATGACTATTTTAACTAAGATTTGATTATTATATAATCCATCACCATGACTCACCATAGCAGTGATTGTCACGGGGAACAGAAGGAAACAGCAATAAAATCACATAGTTTCTGAGAAGCTGCGGACGTTCGCTGTGAGTCAGAGAGAACCAGTCGTGGGTCTCGCTTGCCGCCAAGTTCTAGGTCATAGAGCACCGACACTTAACGCGTGTTAAGGCTAACTTGCTAACTGTAAATATTTAAAAATAATTCTTAGGAGACTGAATATTGAGCTACTCGCCATCTTGAGGCGTTTTTACCTTAACATATTTTTATTGTCTTACAATCATACCTAATCATTTTTTTCATTCCTAAATATTATGAACACTTTGATAAAAAAATGTTCGACTAAACAACTCGTTCGAATAATGAACTGACTCACATGTTGACATTACAACACGAATAAATTAGGAAAGTAGTTTAGTCTTTGATTTCTTGGATTTAAGCAAAAAGAAAAATAAATAGGCAAGCATTGTTTCCAATTATAGCCTATTACTAATTCCAATGTAAGTAAATATTATTACCATTATATCTATATCTACCTAACCTACGTAGTATATAAAATTGTAACTGTGTGATTTATTGTATCTTCATGCCTTTTAACTAGTAGGATAGGAATGAGAAACTTCATGGTAAAATTGTCTAATTAAATATCTTAGTTAAACTTTTAAAGTGGGTATTTAATCGATTATAGTTCTTTTTACCGAAATAATGAAAAGTAACAAACCACGGCTATGTCAAGGTGAAAATGTGTTCTACTGACCCGTAAACCCGTTTGGGGTTTCGCATCGCAAACGTGAACAATCGATGTTATATACGGGGTGGAATTTTGTAATGCCACCTGGAGGGAAAGTACTCTTAATACTGTAGATAGAAAATTTTATTCAAAGAAAACATTCATTTATTTTTGAAAGGAAAGAAAACTGCATTCAAAGATTTTTGAAAATGCCACAACCGGGTATCGAACCGACTAAAATCTGTAAAAATTACACCCTGTACTTTTATTGCATTGATCGTTAGGGTCAATTATAAGGATGACATCTCTCTAACGAACTTGTTAAATTAAATGAAAGGAAAACCATGAAATCTCATATAGGTATAAAAGTCTTAAATAATAATACGAATATAGGGGCAATTCACAAAATATAACATCCAGAGCAGGACCAACTTGTACAAATATCCTGGAGTTCAAAGTTGTTTATCTCTAGTGGGAATCGAACCACAACCTCTGGCGATCGAGTCTAACAGCCAAACCACACTACGCCATCGAATCGGTAATTTTTAATTAAATTAACATTTAAAGTAAGGAGGTACTGTTTGAATAAATCAATTTGTGTTAAGCTTATCAGCGCCATAGTAGGTAAAATTAATTTAAGACCGGTTTATAGAGACATGTGATTAGCAACCTTAAGTATTAAGATCGGCGAGTCGGTTTTTTTAAATGCCGCTAAATGACGGTCTGTGACACGGGAAAACCATGTTAGTTTGATTGAAAAAATGTGAGAAATAGAACTGACGCCAAACATAATTGATTATCTACTGGTGTAAAAGGTAGGTAAATACGGATCATTCTCAGTAGTTCCATCGTTCTTCCTACTATACTTAGTTATTCCGAAGTCATAGGTATCCCAGTGCATCAAAGTACTCGTATAAAACGAAAGGCGTTAGCTTAAAAATTGAATCAATGGCGACTGAGAAGTATTGAAATGCAGAAATCGTAACTATAGGAAACGGTTCGGTGCAGACGACTATCGTGCGTAGCAGATTGCTCGCGGTCACGATATCTAGGTACGTACGGTCGACCGCACGTCGACTGCGACGTCGACTGGTCGACTGTACGTAGACGTATTAAAAACTTTAAGAAAATAATATTATTTATATAGAAAATTACATTACAATTTTACTTCTATATGCCATTGTCCACGGGCAAGGCATTTCCGGCTACTTTGTACAGTAACCGTTATTATTAACGAACCCTTATACAGGAGGTCATTCTCCTGGCGATGCTACTGCGGAGAACAATGGCCTAGCCAGAGAGTGACAAGAACCTGCGCTGTCATGTTCTTTGTTTCCAACACCCTTAATACCTGACGCGATTAATGTGATATAAAAATTCGACTCGTGTTCCGTCGGGCGGACATCTGTCGTAAAAATTTCTACGTTGTTATTTTAGAAGAACAATGAACTCTTAAAACGTCACCTGCAGAGTGTTTAAAGTTGAAACGGCTCTTGCAAATTATTTACGTATTTGCATGGGACGTGTGAATGTGCTAAATGATTCCTCTGTATCATAGGTTGATAACTTAAGCGTGACAAGTTTCTCTGTAGTTCACTGTACTGTGGTTTGTTGTGGACGTTAGCATGCAGATTAGATGAAACCAAAACGAAGAAGATACGTTGTTGTTACTGAAAATGGACCTACAAAATCAAGTACCACTACCAAGTATAAAACTAAGTACTTAGGTACCTACTTGGTACGGCGCGGCGGCATGATTAATGTCATTTGTATTCACGATCGCCGTGTCATTTACATTCGCTCGTCATTACCGTTTGGATTATTACCGAAATCCCCGTTGACCGTCTCCTTAACCTGATAAAATAACCTATAACCTATTATTTCAATTTCAAGAGTTTCAAGTCCTATGCCGATACGGTATAGACAGTCTCTAGACAGTCTGGAGACACAAAATCTCCATTTAATTTGCTTGCTGCGCCATGGGTACGTTGGGGGTAGGATTATCACCCTACTATTTTAGTGGAAAATACATTACATAACTGGGGGCCAATCGCGCTATTCCTGAACGATATTATCAAATCCAAACCATAAACCGTATGCTGAATGTCACGTTTGGCAAACCTTTACAAACCAAACCAAACTCCTGTTCCACACGTTTGCGTTTGTAAAGGTTTGTATGGTTTGGATTTGGCAATATCGTTCAGAATTAGCGCGATTGACCCCCTGGTCGTTGTACGAACGCAACTTTGATTTCAGCTGTACGAGTCGTGTGTAGTGTCTAGTTTTCCGTTGTGCAATGTAATAGAGTACCGTATCTTTCTCCTTTGGTTTCATCTAAGTCATGCAGCACGTTTGCATAACTGTCAGCTGGGTGTCGGGCTGTCGGACGCCTCGTTGTTATGCTTTTCGGGAAGCGCGTATCTCGGTGGGTATCTCACGATATAACAGCGCGGCGGCCGCCGCCCGTGAACGTGACCAAGTAAATACAACATATTTTAGCGCACAATGCTGCCGACTGAAGTCTTTAACCCTAGTCACGACTCACGGTCCTGGGAAGCGAATATTTTTTAAAGGTTTCGCAGAACATCAAGATAAAGAAACACGTTAAGAACATTTAGGTGACGTCGGAAGCTCTTGTGAATAAGATAGTACGAAGTCTATTCTCGTTACAAGATTTGAAGTGAAAAACAACGCAAAGAATGTGTCTGCCAATTCCCGCGCTTGTTAGTCCGTCCGTCGTCGTGTATTTCGTCGTCTTTCTTTGTTTTCGAGAAGTAAAGACAAATGATAGCAATGTATTAGGTAGATACTTACTATCAAAATTTTTAGATTTAGTGAAAACATTTAATTTTTTTCTAAACTATAAAAAATACCTAGGTATTTCAATGAATAACAACAATAAAATATTGTGTTTTTGTACCAAGGACTGCTAAATAATGATGGCAACTGTAGAAATTGAAACTTGTCTTTTTGAGAATTTTATGATCAAGCACAAAATCTAAGATCTTTATTAAAATCGTACCTCTATGATCTGTATCATGTGATTGATTGGTGCCTATAAGAGTGATGTCCTGATGTTAGTGCGGTACTGCGATAGTGATGTGCGGCTGGTGTTCAGTACGCATGCGCGTCACGCACGCAGGAAGCGCGCGGCGACCTTCAGCACGCGCGCCATGGCCGCCCCCGCACCGGTGTGGTGGCACCTCGCTTGGAAGTACGAGCGAGTCTCATATAATGCACGCACGCCGCGCCGCCGCTGAAGTCGTGATATTTTTAAAATCAAAATTCTCATTAAAAGTCCTTAGCTTAAAACTACTAAAAGCTTCGACAAACGCCACTAGCGTCTTCTCTGATGCTAAAACTCAGGCACTTTTTGGTGGAGGGGGAGGGGGGGATTCACGCACACAAGAACGCTGTATTTGTCGCTAATAAAACATTCATAACCTTTCGTACACATTAACATAATTTCCACACAGCGTATGACTAAATAGGCCTGAGTATGGCGCATGGAGCGTTGCTCAAGTGCTTTTTTCTTGGTGGTAATTTTTACCAAACATTTTCCGTCTAAAAACCGCAGAGTATATTGAATCATAAGTCATAGGTCGATAGGTAGTGATAACATCGATAGGTACTGAAAACACAAAGAAATCTTTGAATAGGTGGGGTCAGACTGGGTCAGAGTATTTAGATATATCTAACAAGAAGCGATAACTGAAATTAAAATAAAGTTTCATTTTCGGAGAGAAATAAATATTTACAATCGAGTAACAATCACTGACGCATTCACTGTTGTCTGACAACACTTTTGTTTGTCGTGGGCATTATTCTACCTAAGTACACCTATAGATATAGGTACGTACCTATAGATATAGGTACTTACATTTTATATTGAATGAGATAGCGAGATATAGATGAATAGATTACACAGTACCTATAGGTGTAGAGCAGCAAGATGATTGGCAGATAATCAGGACATCAGAGTCTATTATGTCTGAAAAGTAAGACAATGTGGCCGCACACGTGACTAACGTGAGCACAGCGGACAAAGGACTTGCTCTGCTCAATAAAAAATGCTTTTTCTACATTCTACTGCGGAAAAGTGGAGGTTCACACGCGATAGATTCTATTTTAATCTTTTGACAATCGCACGTAATGACACTAATTGCGATAGTAATTTTATTGTCCCATTGAATTACACGTGCGGATGAATAATCCCAGACCGGCAGCGGCGCACACTGGTCCAGTCCAGATTTTGAAAAAAGTAGACTTACGGAAAATCGTATTAGAAATACTTTATTTAATTAAAGATGGATTCATTTTTGACGGTAATATGTACCGTCAATTGAAGAGTGCATTTTAATGATCGACTGTCTTTTTTAAATAATATTTTCTGTAATTTAATTTTCATAATCTGGACCAGTGTCAGCGCGCTTAGATTTTCATTCCTTTAGCTACACTTAGTCTTAATACTCCTAATAAGTACTTTCAGTTCCTCTGAGGTATACACAACAATACAAGTTCTTCAGAGTTTTGATTTCTAATGTCACTAATTAATGATTTTATCACTAACCAATCAATCACAATATAAAGGGCGCCAACAGTGGGTAAACAAACTGACATAATGACCTATCACCACATTGGATTAAATATTCAACTAGTGGTTTATTATATTGTGTTGCTATTTTATCGTCGTATTTTTTATATAAAATGATCTAAGATGTTTACACCGCATTATTCTACATTCCTTGACCGACTCACGTTCTTGGAGATATATGTAATTAATTAGATTAACATCACAAAGCAGTCAAGTGATCTTCTTCTTACATAAATAAGTACAATCTTACACAATATCCGCATATTAAGTAGTACAATACAGCCTATATCAAATTGTTTCGGTACCTAATTATCAAACTCTATAAGTAATTGGAATGAAATTAATGGGAAAACGACATTTTAGATTAGAATGCACCTGTGTTAGAATGTTTTATAGAACATATTTTTTTCCTGTTTATATATTTTCCATCATTGCCAGGCATTTGCGAGTCTGTTCTAAGTTTTAGCTCAATCGGCTCAACAGTTTTAGAGATATTCGCCGGACAGACAGACGTTTTATTTGTTTGTAACTCGGTTACAAACGATGACATTATACATTCTTCAATCGTAACTAATTACAAGAAAAAAATATACAGCGATAAAATTATTCTTGTTTCGCAACTTGGTTACAAAAACAGAAATAATAATCTTCGTATGTAGCTGAACGTTACAAACACGGGCGGAGCCTTTTCTTGGCGTCAGTTGTAGTTAGTTTAGTTATCCATTGAACTCGCTAATATGTTCTGACGACTGCGCAGTACTGGTAGTACGTTACGTAGGTACATTTTATCATAACTTCCATAATAATGGCTATCCTGATGCTGTGGCCCTTAGTAGATAAATTATGTGATCTAATTATGCCACGAGCACGACACGCAAAACTAATCAAGTCCACGAGTAAGAAGTGGCGCAGCGGCGAAAATAAACAATCACCCTGTTGGTATTTACCTGCGTAATAGTAACAAGTTGACACACACATGCATGCTGGGCTCGTGTTATGGTCAAACGCAGTTGCAATTCTAAATTAAGTTGCATTTGACATTGCAAATGTTATTTACCAATCAAAACAAAACAAACCAACATTGTTCTCTACGCTTTCATCTGAAAATTTCAGTGGGATAAGCCAGCCCAAAAAATGTAATTTCTAATTGGATAATTATGTTACCTAACGGTAACTTACTTAATATCAGCATCATTTATGAGCCCTTCAACGTCCACTGTTAATTTATTTATTAAAAATTTAATATTATAAATATTACTTACATTTAATTAAACATTATTTTATTTCAAGACGCTGTAATAAGCGTAAAAGACGACGGTCACAATTTATGATCTTGTAGGCGTGAAGATAGGTCGTTAGCTTATCGAACGTAATGTACTCATAGTTCATTGTTATTTTCATAAAGAAGTATTAAGTAATATAATCAACATAATTTAGCAACAAAAAAGGGTAACTGTAGCATCCGCCCTGCGACTTCGTCGTATTTTTATCCCGATTTCTCATGTTTCCGACAGAATTTCAGATCTGATTTCTTTTACTGTTGCCTATTACTCATTTAAGGAACTACTGTACATTTTAAAGTTTCTGGAGTATTTTGAACTTTGCGAGAGCAGTTAGTAGTTTTATTGGTCGTTATGATATCATAGATAATAAATAAATACTTATTTCATAGCCAATTTATACTAAGCCAAACGTGGCTGTCGATGAGGTGCTATCAAATATTTTCACGCTTTATTCTCAGTAAGGAATATCAGGCGATCGTAAAAGCAGATGCACTTCCTGGAACGCTGTTTGCGTGACATTGCTCCAATCACATTTTAACAACAACTCCTAATAAGTACCAACTTTACACGTCTGTTCTGTTAAAGACAAACTAGATGATGATAGTCGAACAATTTCGACGACATACTAGGTACCTAACTTTTGTTTGTAAATAAAATAGAAGTTGTAACGAACAAGTATAAATAGATAAATCCTTCCTAAGGTAAATTTAACTTCACATTGTACTTATTTAATATATATTTAACCGTCATGTTGGGTATCAGTGCCATTTTTTTGCGTTAATCATCAATCAATTAAACAGCTCCAAACACGTTCAAATTTAACTTTTAATATGGACAACTTAGATGACAATGTAAGTAAATCACAACCAATGTCATTTTTTCCACACTGATGATGAGTGATGTAGGTACCTACGCAATCATGTGAAGGTGTCATTAAATGCCCGTATGGCTTACATAGCAATCGTGCATATAATGGTCCCATAATGTTATGCACATGTGTACTTACTACGCCTTTGTATACTAATTGCTAGCGAACTGTGGGGATTTAATTCATAGTTACATAGTTACAATTCTATCAAGTTTATGGTCTCAAATAAATAAATCTTCTCATTTTATAACGATATCGTATAATCGAATGATTAACTCATCGGAATTTTAGCTTTTCTAAAAGCGGTTAATGTGCCAAAGATGTAACGCAACTGAACAAATAACAAACAAAATATAAGCAGTATTAGTCAATAGTAACATAGAATTATATGACTATTCAATTAAAACATTTTTTGTCAAAGAAAGTAGAAAATGTTTTCTTTCTTAAACATTCTAGGGCTCAGCTTAATAATATGCGTCACTTAGATTAGATTATGTGTTAATTTTAGTGAATTTTTAACTAACATTACGTTAGTTCTGAATGGTTCTGGTGATGCATTGTCCAATGCATAAGGGCTTACTCAACGATAAGACTCTGACCTTAAAACTATGAGTGGTTCAATGACTGTACCTACATTTTACGGCGATAGTACACGATAGACACTGATTCAACCACTTACGCACTAAACAAACAAAAGGCGAGTCGATCCGGATGTGAGTATTGTCTGTCAAGTTAAAATAGTTCCTGCAATTTTAAAAAACACTTTTGTCGAATTTTAAATCCAATATAAGTAATAACAACAAAGACCTCAGCTATAAATAATTTGAATCTTCAGTGTTCTCCAAAATTCCACTCAGCAAGTGAAAAGAAAAAGAACATAGCGTTTCTTTAGCCAGGTCTTTTTAATCTAGGCTGTCCGTCAGTGCAAAACTGGCGTAAAACTTTTTATTAAGTTTTTCGTTTTCCCATAGTCTCGAGAAGTTTAAATATTGGACACCAAATGGTATTTTTCCAATTACTTGGCGTTGATGTGCGATAATACGTTCCGTTGGTTGCCTCCGGGCGACAGTATTTGCGCGTACAAAATTTGCAAGTAGGTCTTTGGACCGGGCGAGCCCGCGGCTATTCTGCGGCGGCGCGGGCGCAGCCTCCGACTCCGACCGTTACTCATGCGGACACACTGACCTCGATACGCACATGTACGAATTTATATTATAACCATTATGCTCTGCGTTAAACTCGTCTTCGGCACTAAGATAAGTATTTACACAGACGCGCCTTTAAAAGCAAACTGTAAATGTTCAATTGATTAATAATAGCTACTTACTTCTTTGTACTCGTAGTGTGCTAACCCAAAATATTGTATTGTATTAATAATAACAAAAACCGGGCAAGTGCGAGTATTTACGGTTTTTGAATTTTTTCTTTACTTCTGCTATAAGACATTGCTTCTCGCCAAATTTCGTGACTCTAGGTCTATACGGGAAGTACCCCATAGGTTTTGATTACCAAAATACTTGGACCCAGCTGGATGAGCTGCTGGATGCGGAGGGAGCTCCGGTTATTGGGGAAGACCTTTGTCCAGCAATGAATGTCGAAAGGATAATATTTTATGTATATAATTCAGGTGTAATTATGTGTGGTATAGTCCCATGTTACGGATGGTCACTCAAACAGTAGGTAGGTATACTTTGATCTCGACAGATGTCAACGGCCTTCGAACCCTCTGTTAGTCATTGTGATTGTGAACCAATACCGAACGGTGCATGTACTTATTTTGGAGAGTACATTTCTAGTACATTAATTCTATGGCATAAATATAACACCGTTTGGCACCGAAATGGTTTTATGTTTACTATAAAATCAAAGCAAATGTAAGAGTTACGAGTACCTAGGTAGGTAAGGTAGGTTCTATATTTTTCTGTGCGTACAAAATATCCCGATTATTGTGAAACTTGTAAAAATACATGCATGGTAAAACGTACCGAACTTTTTATGAAATTTAAACATTGATGCTTTGCAATATATCTGGACGACAGTAAATGTTTTTAACTAGATATCAAGATAAAGAGTTGGCTTAGCAAGTGGAAAACAGTAGGCAGTTTAAAACATTACATACACCATGACAAACGTGGGTTTTACGGGGTATTGACAGCGCTGAGATCAGCAAACTACGAGGTGCGTATGCGCATTATTTTGGACGCAATCTAATCCATTTGGACAAATACTATATTATGGTTCAATAGCCATTAGGCAATTTTTACTATACCATAACTCTGCCTTGACATTGAACTATCCTTTGTTTCTTTCTTTATTCGTAGTTGCTGTCTATGCAAACCAAAACGCAAGCATTTCGAAATGTTTATCAATGCAATACAAAGACCCTGCAGTGTCCTGTATTGAACACATCTAAAGGAACGTAGTCTAAGTCTAAATTCTTACTCTTTACCATCTTTCCCGAATTTTTTTTTGGCTGTTAAATATTATTATTATCATGTAGGTATTTATTTGTTAACGAATTATAATATATAATTATAATAACTTCTTTGACATTGCGGACGACTTATACCTAGGTACAATGTTGACATAAAAAAGTTGTAAATTTTACAAAAAAGTAAAAAAATAATAACGAAATAAATTCTTCACTTTGATGGGTTATTTTTATGTGTAGGTACCTACGTACCTTGTTGTCTTGTATTTCGTTTTTATCTTTATCAAAAACGTTGACAATAAACAATGGGTGGGTAACCTTGCGATGATGTGCGAATGCGATAGCACGCGGCCGGTAGATAACCGTGGTTCGAGCTCCGCAAGCAAATTAGAAGATTCACACGCGCGCGTCGCGTCGCCCCAGTCGCCAGTTGTATCTCTATGACTGGGTTTACTCAATACCAACCAAACTAAATAAAACAATCTAAATACTGTATTTCCGGTTGACAGATGGATTTACTTGGTCATGTGCAAAAACTTATCTTCTAACATAATACTAATGCTATCGTAGTTTACGATATGACTAATACATTTATGTTTTGAAACTTATCCGATGGCATATAATGTAATCAAGATATTCTTCATTGTATATGTACTTATACATAATGTAAAAATAACAACACTTCACAAAAGAATGGCGGATTTATCACTCAAAAGGATTTCATTCAGGTCACCTTTTAGAGAAACAACAGTGGCAAAATTTATGTAGTAAAAATAAGAATGGGTTTTACAATTTACATAAATAGGTACTTAAGTAAAATTATACAGTAATTCGTACTTAGTTAAATTAAAATGTTACCCTTTCTATTTAAATATTTTGTTAGCGTTTTATCGCGCATATTATTCAGTTTATTACAAATACAATAAACAATTCATTTCTTAAATCTGTCCGTAATATAATAAATATTCCGAGACTCTGAACTCACTTATTACTCTTACACTAAAAACTCTCTTACTTTTTTTTACAAAATGAAATTACACTTAAATTTATATTGTTTATCTTTATACTAATTCGCATGTATTTTATAATGCTATCATCTTCAAAACTAACTGAGGCCAAACTCCACTATTGGATACGGCAGGTTAACGACGATGCGTACTTCCAGATGTATCTGGCGCAGTACGGCTACCTGAGTCCGTCCGTGCGGAACCCTTCCAGCGGCCACATCATGGACGAGAGCTCATGGCGGCGCGCCATCCAGGAGTTCCAGAGCTTCGCAGGTCTCAACGCGACAGGTATATACGTTAAAATATGTCGATTATTCATTAACTCCGCCATTTTCGAGCTTATTAGTGTAGGTGTCATTTAATTTACATCATGAGCCGTGCTTTTGGCAAGCTTTATTGCATAATATTTTGTGCTCTATGGATTCTAACTACCTAGGTACCTACAATCGTAATTTCCAGGGTTGTGCAATTTTATATAATAGTTAAACTCTCCTATGAAATCACTGACGATTATACATTATAACTACTTACATAATGAGTAGGTAACATAGGATAATAGGTACAATAGCCATGAACAGTCTGATCACTTGACTACCTGACCATGCATTTCTTGGATGACATGGGTTGACGTAATTAACTGATGCTACCTCACATCCGTTGGCACCATGGAGTACGGAAGCCGCGCCGCGCCCACCGGCCCGCGATACTAGATGTTTACGTAACGTGCCGATGCGCTTGTACCCCCGTGTGCATAACACGGGCGCAATAGCGACCTGTTTCTGTTCCCATGTTACGGAGTGAACATTATCAAATAAGCGATAGGTATAAAGAAAATTCTAGTGTAAAATATTACAGGTAGACAGTTAAAAAAGGAATTTGTAGCTGTTAAGAAAATGCGAGACGAGGATTTGGAATACAAAACCTCTGCTATGCGTAAACTGCGGGTCATCAGCGAATGCGGTTGGGTGTAAACAGTGACGCTCAATTTTGTATGGAAAGTGTTAAGCATGCTGTCTCTAGTAGCGGCCGGTGCCGTGCTGTTTCAGTGCTCTGTGGCTGGTACCTTGACCTTGTGTGCCGCCGGCCGTCCGACCGCGTCCGAGCCTCTGACCGGTCGTTACATCTCCACACTCTACAATTGAGTGACCCTGGTATCCTCATTACCGCTATCAAGATCCACACTTTGACAATGCAATTTACAACTGTGTGCCACGACGGCCGTCGGCCAACTATTCTAATACCGTATTATTACATGAGCAGAACTTGAATCGTCTTCTAACATGTACGTGCCTTGACATTAGAAGTAGTTTATTGGTCTTGACTGTATAGCTACTGAGGGCAGTGTTGTTATGTAAGCTAACAGCGCAGCCTGGGAGCCACGTAAATACATAATTCATCATCGGTCATTGCACGACTCCGTTTGAGGAGCATGTTACAGCATTCCTTCTTAAGTTATGACTTGACACTTTTATAGCTCGTAAATGATTGTTATTTTAATCACTATGTATATTATTACCTATAAAAAAAAGGTTCACGTGTAAAAAATGTTCTTCGGTCTTTTTGACAAGTAACATCGTATTGTAATGATCAATCAATGACGTCAGTATTATTATGTATGTTAGTAGATTTCCCTCACACAATATAATGTACTAGGTATAAAAGTATCTATTGGTGTGTACCTTCCTGCATCTATCAGTAGTTTGTTATTTCCCGCACATATTGATGCAAATGGTGTGTTTGTCTGTGTCATAGAGTCGAATTTAAATTGTGCTGATCAATGACCAGCAGCGCGTCTCTCGCTTGATAGGCGTTGTTCCTGTTTATTCAAAGTTTTCCGCGTTGTGGTCGGTGTGATTGTGTAATTACTTCCCCGTCATCAGTTGACGTAAAAACCATAAGGTATACGAGTGGGCCGCCTATGTGTATCACAAATTATAGTCGAAATTCCAATATATTATTTTTAATTAGTTTGTTACAAGCTATATATATTTTTCTCAAACATGCTACGATATAAGTACGACCAAATTTTGCACAACCTTCTTTGGGATAAATCGTACTTGCAGTACCTGACCAGCAATTTCTTATAAGGCGTACTCCAAATATGAATTGAAAGTTGAAAATGGAACGAACTTTTTAATAGAGATCACTCATATAAGTTTTATTTAAATTTCGAACTGGCACGACAAAAAGAATGCGCCATTAAATGAATTAAAAATAAATAAATAAATAAAAGAATACGACATTTGAGCGCGGCGAATTGGCGGCAAAATTACTAAACAAATTTTTTTGTTGTTGTCAATACCAGCTGTTGTCAATATTATTAGTTTATGTTAACTTTAATGTGCATTCAAAATGGGTTTTACGAGTGATGAAGATATTTTAACACCACCTGAAATACAAGAAACTGCAAAAGCTTATTGAAAATTATTATAACCGCAATAATATTATTTTAATCCAATATATTTTCATTTTTAATAAATTATATATCTCTATGAAGTAAGGCTACTTACAGTAAGTTTGTTTTATTTTTGTCAACGTATCTGAACTGAACAATTTGTGTTGACAGGTGAACTTGACGAGGAAACAACCAAAGTGATGTCATTGCCGAGATGTGGTGTCCGAGACAAAGTGGGCTTCGGAGAGAGCCGAGCTAAAAGATACGCACTACAAGGTAAATCAAAATCTACCAAATATTAGATACCTATACATAAGTCCGTCGAACCGTTTTCGTCAATGTCGGCTATTTAGTTTGTACGAAAAAATTGAATCGTACTCCGCTTTCTCTGTCTTGAGCAATCTTGTTACGCTATTTATCTGTAACTGAGTCAGGTCGTACGACTGTGCGTAATATTTTTTATAATAAATATAGAAACGTACCAAAAAAATCTTTTATATAGGTACAGCTATACATGCCTGATACATATGTATCTTCAATGTGCTATAGATGATAGTGATGCGTATGCGATTCGCGTCGAACGTAAATGACAGATAGTTAGTTCATCCCCTTATTTTCTATCAAGTTGTGGTACTAAACGCATAAGCTAATCCTTTCAGTTATTCTAAGGTTGACTGGAAGAGATCCCTTAGTGGGATAAGTCCGACTTTGTACATAATTCTATTCTTAACTGTCTGTTTTTGTAATTTTTTGGTACAATAAAGTGTTTACATACATACAATTTTTAAAGTGCATTTAGTGGTGGATTCCGAAAAAATACTATTCTATATACTTATTGTTACTGTGCTGTGTTTGGATATACATACCTACTTATCTACGTTAAATAGGATGGTACCGACGGTCCAAACTTACCATGTCTGACGATCGCCCTGTAATATATTTTATTAAGTAAACGATGTTTGTTGTAATATTTAGGATCGAGGTGGCGTGTGAAGAACTTAACATATAAGATTGCCAAGTACCCATCCAGACTGAACCGTGCCGAAGTGGACGCCGAACTTGCCAAAGCCTTCTCCGTATGGTCCGACTACACGGACCTTACCTTCACACAGAAGCGATCCGGACAAGTCCACATTGAGATTAGGTAAATTTTTAATGATCATTTACATCCCAGGTAAGTGGGTAAGGTCAGTTTGGAACTTCCGTTACCCGACTCAGGTAAGGGTTACTAAAAGGGTAAGTGCGTCTGGCATCGATTTCTCAGAAACTAACAGCTATCTAGACATGGTAGGAAACATCCCCGTTAGTTTCTAAGAAATCGATGCTAGACGCAATTATCCCTTCAGCCACACTTACGCGAACTACCTTATGTATAACGGTGGACTACTGATGATCGATAGTAACTAATTGAAATTATTTTTAGTTTTTTAAATTAAGCAGATTGGGTCACCGATACAATTGTATCATCATTAGTAGTCCAACGTTAAACATAAGGTAGTTCGGGTAAGTGTGGCTGAAGGGGTAATTGCGTCTAGCATCGATTTCTCCCAAACTAACGGAGATGTTTCCTACTCAAGTAATTTTAGATTTTGAATCATAATAATGTTCCAAAGAGAAAAGTTAATACCGGCATTGGAGACCAACACATAATAGTAAAGAAAACTCTATTGTAGTCTATCAACGACTTTAAATATTTGCAAAGTTATTTTTATGTTATTTTATTGTCTTTATCTGGCGGAGTCAATGTTTGACGCAACTCGTTATGTTACTAGCTAGAACACGTTGTTGAGTGGTAAATGCTAGGTAGGTACCTATTTTATGACAATTTAGTCACCTGTAACCACATTCAAGGACAGATTTTTGTTACCAATTGACTTGAATTAACTTATTGCAGAGTTACTTAGAGTAATATCCAATTACATTTTCCATTCAAACATTTTCTCTTTTCACACTGAAACCATTTACGAAATCTTTGTTGTTACACACAAAATTAAGTGTATAATATTTTATGAAACTTGATGATTTGAAGCTGTTTAAATCAATGAACAAGATAGGTAGGTAGGTACTTACTTAAATAGAAATACAAATGAAAATTCGTGTCAGATCAATTATGCTGTAAATGTAAGGTTATGGTTGAGATGTGTAGAGAGATAGTGTATTCTATATAATCGGTGTATGACGTATTGTACCTGTATCCATTTGATTCTGTAATAATGCGTTTTTCGTAACAATGATGCGCGGTAATCTGTGTTGCGTAACCAAACACAAATAGTTGTCATTGAGATCCTAATGCTGAGGCCGGTACTTACCTACCTTTTTCACGTGATTCATATGGCTTTACTTTATAGTCTACTACGTGACATGAGTAATGTTTACCTAAATACTAATTGTATTATTCCAGGTTTGAAAAGGGAGAGCACGGAGATGGCGACCCGTTCGATGGGCCCGGTGGTACCCTCGCGCACGCTTATTTCCCTGTAAGTACTTCGGAATATGATAATTAACTAGTAGTTCCGTGAGAACAGTAGACCTCGCCAGCCCTTATAAACCAAACCTAAAAGAAACCAACAAAAGTCAACTTTGGAAACAGAAAAAGTACCTACTAAAGTGACAAAAATTAGCAATTTAAAGCTTAATATTTCGCAAACGGATCCCTGAATCGAAAAATGTTTATCACACACCCGCGATATTTTTGAAAGACCCATCCAACGATACCCCACACCATGGATATCACGCGGAAAAAAATAACTTTCCATTTTACGTATGCAGTTCTATGAACATAATTTATTTTTTCAACTTTCTTAAGTCGATCCACTATTACTCAAAAACTAATAGAACCTACTTAGCCGTAATAGTTTTCCTTGTAACTACGTTATATATGCTACTGCCATGAATTTTTTCACATTTCCAGAAGCAACCGTTTAACTGGCAGGGGGGGGGGACACGTGACTCTAACAAAAATTACCGCTTTAAAGCTTAATATTTCGCCAACGGATCCCTAAATCGAAAAAATGGTATTCACACACCAGCAATATTTTTGAAAGACCTATCCAACGATATCCCACACTATGGGATTCACAAGAAAAAAAAAGTTCACTCCCACTTTGCGAGTATGGTAGGTACTCTAAAAAAAATGTTTTTCAAAATTTTATTCTACTCATTTTGTAGGTTTAATTAATTTATACATATGCCAAATTTTCGTCAAAATCGGTTGAAAAATGCGACCTGTAGAGAATTACAGACAGACAGACAGACAGACAGACAGACAGCCGGACAAGAGCATTTTTGGCCTGTCTCGAAACGTAGACGCTTCGCTCGCTTCGCTCGCTCGGTCAATTAGCACACAACAAGTGAGAAAAAAGGGAATTTCTATTGAAGCACTTAATTGGAACCCGATTCTGGAGTAGAATCCTGAGCGGATGGAAATTACCTTGAATGAAAAAAATTAGCTACTCGCGCGAACCCACCAAAGAGATCATATCTCTATGGAGATTACAAAGTTCATTTTGTAAGGATATTTGAAAATAGAATTTATTGTGACAAGGTTCTATCTTATAGAGGTTTGTGGCGAATTATACATTCTCACTTGTTCTAAATTCAAAATATTATATTCCTTGTGAACCAAATGCTCCTTTTCAAGTGGCAATGGTAAAATACGCTGTAACTTAGTAATGTTGAAAAGTTCAGCGGATGTAACACATTGTGACTTTAATAAGTACAGTGAAAGTAAACACAATGGATTGTAAATATATAGAGCGCTATACTTAATATTGTGTCATAGTACGATGAAATATGTACTTATATTTTAATATTTCTGTGCAGGTATACGGAGGTGATGCTCACTTCGATGATGCCGAGATGTGGTCCATTAACTCTAGAAGGGGAACTAACCTCTTCCAGGTAAAGTCCACGTCTGTAACTTACATTAGGAGTAGATAACTATGCCCCACTCTGGTCATGTCATAAGTATGATTGAACATAAACATACCCACACAGTAATTATACCGTATGTTATTTGAAAATAATTTTTAAAAAAACAGGGCAGTAACGGATTTTCATACAAATGTACTTCCCGGATTTTTGTAAGACAGTAATGAACTGCTTTTAACCTTACTATAGAAGTAGTAAGAGTACACTTTGTGTTTGTATATATTATAGTGTAGTATAAATAAATATTTCCTTTTATCCGATTACAGGTGGCAGCGCATGAGTTCGGTCATTCGTTAGGTCTGTCGCATAGTGACGTTCGCTCGGCGCTGATGGCTCCCTTCTACCGGGGGTACGACCCCGCCTTCCAGCTCGACCAGGATGACGTGCAGGGTATTCAGGTAAAGTAGCGACATACATGTAGATACAAAAATTACGATGTATACAACATTAATATTGTTAAATGTCTAACATGAAAGTAAAAACTTTTAGGTGGGTGGGCCTTCGTGGTAATATGGATAATCGAATGTTGAAGTGAAAAAGTATCTACCAAATTATATTGGAGAATTAAGTCCCATTTTGTCGAATCTTGTCTTTAAAACAGAATTGAAGAAGTACCGTAACCTCGTCATCCAAACTCAGAGTCTATCAACTTGTTTATAGAAATACCTACACCAGAAGTAACTTCTACTGAAGTGAGTGAACGTCGATATCGAAGTTGTTCAGAAGTACCCTGTACTCTTAGTACCTAGGACTGACAGTACAACTTCGATAGGAAAGCTGACATATGAATCCAGTTGGGAAGATGATACGTCTAAGTAAGTAGGTACGTTACGCGGTACATAATTATTTTGCAGGCTCTATACGGGCACAAGTCACAGACGGACATTGGCGGAGGCGCCGCTGTGCCGTCGGTGCCGCGAGCGACCACCCCGCAGCCATCGGCGGAAGACCCCGCGCTCTGCGGTGATCCCAACATCGATACCATCTTCAACTCCGCCGACGGGGCCACCTTTGTCTTCAAGGGTATGTCCAAGTTTTATTTATTTAAACTTTATTGCCCCTGTAACCGGTTAATACAGGTATTTTGTTACACCTGTATGTCAGTCAGGGTTTTATTTTTTAACAAGATAACTCCTATAGATGGGTGATTGAGCTAGGTTATGGTTTGAATTGGAAGCAACCTATATAGCGTTTTCAATGTGAACCTATTTACTTTGAACTGCAAGTTCATACAAATGTTAGGTAATATAAAATAGTCGCTATTTATAAGCCAATATTCATGGAAAGCAAAAAGAAATTCGCGCGCCATTATTCACAAGATTTTTGTGTTTATTTTCAAAAATGTCAACTTCAAGTGATGAAGAAGAGCCATATAGATTCGACGCCGCCAGAAATACTTACTGTGGCACAAAATGCAAGTAATTGCGTTGCCATCAACATTAAAGAAAAATAAATTTAAGACATTTTATTTAGGTACTCTGTTCATTTCCGCACGTGCGCGTTGTATTAAACGCGTTAGTCATTATAGTCTCGTCTTCATTACGCCCTCATCTTCGGCTTGAAATGCAATCCAGCCTCGAGTGTAATGACCAACTAAGCTGACTTGTATCTTATCGTACTATTATGTCCTCCCTCCACAGGCGAGCACTACTGGCGGCTGACAGAGGACGGCGTAGCGGCGGGCTACCCACGCCTCATATCCCGAGCCTGGCCTGGAATGCCAGGCAACATCGACGCCGCGTTCACCTATAAGAACGGCAAAACTTACTTCTTCAAGGGATCCAAGTACTGGCGGTATAACGGACAGAAGATGGACGGCGATTATCCCAAAGAGATTAGTGAAGGTACTATTACTGATTATTTATTTTTCATGAGTAAAGTTGTTAGTACGAATAAAGTGATTACGAATTTTATGTAAATTCCTGCTTGTAAACTATCACTATACAAAACGATGTCTCTCTTCAGGTTTCACCGGTATTCCTGACAATATTGACGCGGCCTTAGTCTGGTCCGGCAATGGAAAGATCTATTTCTACAAAGGCTCTAAGTTCTGGCGGTTCGACCCGGCGCAGCGGCCCCCGGTCAAGGGCACGTACCCCAAGCCTCTCTCGAACTGGGAAGGCGTTCCGGACAACATTAATGCAGCTCTGCAGTATACTAATGGCTATACGTACTTCTTTAAGGGAGGCTCTTACTGGCGGTTTAATGACAGAACGTTTAGTGTAAGTATAATCATTCATTATTTATCATAATCAATCATACGTGGCGATGAACATCAAACTGCCATAAGTCCATGGAATGAAATTGTTGGTGAAATGCTATTGTAGATGTATATGTCCACAGAGCACAGAATGCGCATGCGCGGGCATCGCCGCCCTAGGGGCCCCGCGGCGCTTCGGTCAGTGACATTTCCAAACTTTTTGGTATTGTCGAACAATGTGCCAGCACACATTGGTGACCATAAACGCAAATGGGTACAAATGTATGACAATTTCAAACTTTACCTTTGCAGAAAGTTGAGAAATATGTTAACAGTTTTATTATTGTAAATCGTTTGGGCTTATATTGGCATATGATATGCCCATACTTTAGATATGAAAGTTGGATATAAGCGTGTATACGTGATTTGAATAAAAGGAACAATATAGGTTTAGAGAAATGGCGGGAAGGGTTGTGCATTTTCGTGATTGGTACGTGTGTACATGTAAGAATTTCATATTTTTATGTTCAGGGTACTTAACTATTATATATAAGTGATTTAAAAAAAACTTATTATAAAAGCGTATTTTAAACATTTTTGACTTAAAAAATGAATAATCAAGGATGTTTAAAAACGGGAACAGATTAAAATAAAAACTTGTGTTTCGGACGTGGTGGACTTATGGCAATTGAATTTTTACCGACGCATGCGACTTCATACAAAACATCATTGCTAACTAATAGAGGACATAATTCAACACGCCATCGTCACGGTGGTTACACACGAAATACGCGTTTAGCGTACGAGTACATAAATAAAATTACAATCACGTTTTGTACAAATAATTAACTACGAGACGCAAACATTTGGGACTTGATGTAAATCTATTATTTACTACCGAACGCCCCGCGGATTCGGCTGTGTTATAACTTAGCATCCTATAAGATATTCCAGGCTATAAACTGTTACTGTACCGAGTTGAATTAACATCTGCTCAGCCATTTATTAATAGTCCCAAATTATTTTGGGTTATATTGGTTATATTTTATAAAATACATACAAACATCCAGAATCCGAAAACCATCAGTTATGCTCATCTCACAAATGTTGGTCCCGGTGGAAATCGAATCCATGACCTCTGGCTTAGGAGGCAGGGTCACTACCAAATAAGCTAACAGGCCAGTCAAAGCCGTTTACGTGATTGAGCAACAAACATCCAAACTCCCAAACAATCGCATTTAATCCCAAGCAAGCGCAGTTTAAAAGCTGTGATTCGTGAGTTCAAATAATATCTGGATATATATATCTGGATACAATTTCAATTTTTAATATATTTTATTGTATGTACTCTCGGCCCACACACTTAGTGAGATTATAATACCTATGATTAATCCTCGTTTTGGTGTGTAAGTAATGAGGGGAGTAATTTAGAGTGTCGTCAGTGGCGTCGGGGTTAAAACACGGCCTATCCTATCACGGCCTATATAGGTCCGAAATTCGATCCGCGGCTGGGCCATGTAATGGGTTTTTCTCGAAGTTTAAGTACATTTACTGACTGCTCTCAAATGCTGAAGGAAAACATCGTGAGGAAACCTGCATGCTGCCGAAGAAGAAACTCTTTGGCCATTTGAAGTCCACCAACCCGCACTGGGCTAGCGTGGTACACTATAGCCCAAACGCCCTCGTTGTGAGGCCTGAGCCCCAGTAATGGGCGGAGGGGCGGGACATATTAATAGGCTGTTGATTTGATTTGAATGAGGGGAAATGAGTTTTGGTGGTTTGTGTGGCAGGTGGATAGTGACAACCCCGCGTTTCCGCGCTCTACCGCGTTCTGGTGGCTGGGCTGCAGCAGCGCGCCGCGCGGCACCGTCGGAGGTAACGCGCGGCTCACCGACAGCGCCGCCGGCCGACCCGCCGACGACGACGTCGGCGACATACTGTTCGACGCAGGTAGGTCAGGCACCCAGCAGCCGCGACCCCGGTGACTCACTGACAGACATACTCATCCGAGTCAGAAAGAGTTCAGGGGACCAATCGCGCTAATTCTCCAAATGCAAACCATAACCAAAAACGTTATGCTGCATGTACACGTTTGGCAAACAAACCCCTGCTCCAAACGTTTACGTCTGAACGGTTCCTTATTATAAAAGACTTCAACGCGTGCTGATTTCCGTTGACACAAAATTTACTTTTTCTGACTTGAGTTGAGAGGGCGAAATATTTAAATCTTGACCATTACCGGCTCCACTGTATTGTTGGTATATGTTACTTGTTATATGAACGTCTGTCTTTTATGTTCTTTTGTGTTGTTTCAGTCTGTTATTTTTAAAGAATTCTATTAGATTAGTGTTTACTGTCTTTTAAACCTACTCATTTATTTGAAACTAGCTGTTGCCCGCGACTTCGTCCGCGTGGATTTTGGAAGTAGGTACCTATCTCTGCTATGTACAGACATACATCGTCTAGTTATAATTTTCCAATGGGAAAATGGATCATTCTAAGTACCTTCACCAAAATTTAAGGTATACCATACCTTCAGGAACAAACTATGAACACCGTATCCAATTTGGTGAAGACAGATAAAAATTTAAAAAATTGTTGTTTTCACTTCTATTGCTCATAAGACTTCTCATATCAATTTTTATTATACGTGTGTATTTTTTAACTAATACAGTATGGGCAAAACCAAAACCATAGGAGATACAGGGAAACTGTCTTTAGGTATTTTTTCGTGATAACAATTTTGACATAGTAATCGGAGCAGCTGGAGTTCGGGTGGCATGCATGAATAAGTAGTAAGTTCCTAAGTACATTGCACAGTCTGTTTTATAAGAAAACATTTTATTAAATTTGACTAACTTCTGCTGCTTGGATTTTTTTCTTCCGATACAATAAAATGATCCCTACATGAAACTGAGTCGAACCGCATTAAAAAAAATATGTGCAAATTGTCTCATTTTTATGGACAACACACGCTTGACCAAAAAATTTCTATGTCATAAGACACTTTCCCTGCATCTCCTATGGTTTCGGACTTGCTTATACTGTCCCAGTTAAAAAAAACACTGATATCTCCTATGTCTATGACATCGTCTTGTTACGTTAAATGATTTATCTGTAAATGACGATAACTTTTTTCGCTGTCATCCGATTTCAATGAAACAAAGCCTATAAGTTGCGCCAGGCTGTGCTTAATCTACCTGTGAAAACCGCAAGAAAATCCGTTCAGTAGTTTCGGAGATTAGCGATTACAGACAGACAGAAAGACAGAAAGAAAGAAAGACAGAAAGACAGATAGACAGAAAGACAGAAAGACAAAAAAATTTAAAAACGCTTTTTTGTGTTCTGTTACTCTTTTCTTATCGTCCACACTCATTTTTTTATAAATTTATTCAAAGTACAGACACACGATTTCTACAGATTTATTATAAGTATAGATGAAACATTTTTATGTTCATTGTTTTCCGTTTATATTTACCTGCATACTTACTTGATCATATATTATGTTTTTATTCGTATTCATTTTTTTCATTTTCAGAATACTAATCAGTGCCGACTATATTGAACAATAATTAACAAAAACTTTAACGAATACTATTGACTAACAAAATCACTGTTTGCGATTTAGTACTAACACCTAACAGTTCAGATTGTTAACACAACTAACAGTTTCCTGGGTGCGGGGCAAATCACTTAACTGCGAAAATTAACATGGAACGTGGACATGTAAAGCAATGCATGTGCTTCAAATTGGTGACCGGTTTCTGGTAAAGAGCAGTGGTAGACAGTGGATGGTCACCGTGACCTCAATGACGACGTGGCTTCTGGGCGCCTCGACCTATCGGCTGCACCGCCCTAACACTTGTGGTATCGCAATCCGTTACGCTCTTTCACTTTAGAATACGTATATTAACTAGGTGATGTGAATCACCTAATGCAAAATCAAAAATTGTTGCAATATTTTAAAATTACTACGTAATTAATAATATGCCACATGTTTTAAGACGGTGCAACACAAAACACTTTTTAAATAAAATATTTTAATTTTTGTTTCAAAGAAATGAACATTTTGGTCTCACCTAGTCACATGTTTGCAAATGTACTATTATTTAATCCAGTTGTGTCCATGCACTTTGTTGATAAACCAATAGGTATGAGATTTCGTTACACGTATATTTTTACCAATAGACACAATTTGCTCACAGCACATGACGTGAGGTACTGTTTTATAATTACGATAGACAATTGTTCGCCGGTTGCATAGTAGTCGATGTAAACAATTCTCGTAATTCACATAATGGTACCCCACGATGGCCAATGAAGCACAAAAGCTAGGCTGTGTTTACACTTAATCACAATGTTTTTGTTCAATGTCGCACTGATTTTTAAAATAGTTTTGTGTCTCACTCACCTCTCAGCAAATATTAAACAAAATCTTCACTATACTGCTGGAGTAAGGAAAGGTGCTTGGGACATGTTCACATTTAGACGTGTGTGTTTGTGTTTTGTTTTTCTAGGTGTAAAATCATCCGCACCCCGATCATTCTTCTGGTTCAGGAAATAGCCTCGGTGGAGAGTTCCTGAACGTTGTATATAGAGAAATTGCATAGAACAAAGACTCAAATAGTAACATAGGAGAATATATGCGAATACCAGTGAGATTATAGACATAAGCGGTGATTTTGTACCGGCGAGCTTATCACGCGTTGCCTGTACGTCCTATTTCATTTCACCTTTGCATGAATAAAACATAACTTATGAGGTGCTTTTTATAAAATATTATGTGTAATGTTATATACAGCTTGGTGGTGTTCATTTCACGCGCGATAGCATGGATGGTCACGTTGCTTTTGAACATTCGGTATAGTTTAGCTTACCTACTACTGTTTGGACTACGATATTTATAATTTGCATTTTCATTAAACTACTCACCGTCGTCGTCTCAAATCGGCTGATCAACTTATTTAATGTCCTTTGCACGGGGTTCATATTATATGTAACGTTTACCTAAACAAGATTTCCGGTTAATAGATCTTAGAATACGCAAAAACATACTTGTGCAGCTATGGACCGTCTCATACACGGACATTACGGTTTTTGTTGGATTTTTCTGTAAAATATATACTTACATTAACTTAAATCTTATGCGTAATGAATACTTTTTTTTTGGGTCCACCCCTCTAACTCTCAAGTTACTGGACCCAACGCTTTTTTAGTAGGTGAGCATTTCTCAAAAAATTGACCATAACACTTTTTGTAATTATCCTACTTTTTGTATTTATTACAGAATAAAAATATACGTTTCTAGTTATGAATTTATATCAAAATATGTTGTCCCAAAAAATTGTATTAAAATTAATTTATTTTTTATTTATTAATTTAAAACTTTATTGCCCTAATTTTTCTATGGTGTTATCTACCAGCTGACCTTTTTTGTTACGATATAGTACTACGAACTTTACCACAATCTTAGGTACACTGTAAAAAATGAAATTAAATTTCATGATAGTTTTGGGACAACATATTTTGATACAAGTTCATAGCTAGAAATGTATTTATTTTCTGTGAAAAACACAAAATGTAGGATAATGACAAATAGTGTTATGGGTAATTTTCTTTAACGAAAAACAGCTTAAAATGTGTACCTATTTATAAGCACTTTCCATATAATACCGGGGGTATTATTTGAACTTATTAGGTACTTGACCTGGTAAAAGTAAAAAAAATGCAATGTGAAGAGCTCTCATTTTTGAGCCAAAGAGAAAACTTTTTAACTCCCGTCCTAGATGTAGTTTTTGAGCCTTCAAGTTGTTAACTTGTGTAGTTGCTGAGAAAATCTACTATGTCATACCGACAGATCGGACATAGAAGACACACCATAAGGGTTTCTTTTACTACCGTTTAGTTCGACACCCTAAAGAATAACGATAATAACATTCTCGAATTTCTAGATGTACTCAAGCATAAGGTACGGGTTATCGTGTTGAATATGTAAAATGTCACAGCTGAATTTATTATTACCAAAAAAGAAACCACGAGCTTCGTCAACGTGTTTAATATCGTAAATACCCACATTCACTATTAAAATTAATGCACTTTTCACGTTTGCGAATCAGCACTACTGTTAGAGAATCACCTAAATTTCTAAAGTCCAAATGAACAAAAACAGTGTATTAAAATGATATTATGCATGTTAGGTTTGATATTCACGACACACGAATGACTAACCCATACTGAGCTGTTGACGTAGTTAGAGATTTAATTCGTTATTGTAACTAACATAAAAATGCATGGTCTTGATGACTCAAATACTTAGTACTGCAGTACAAATCTACGAATAAGGGAAGTACTAGTTCGCTGACAGAAATATATTATATTATACTCTTAGCAATTTAATAGCACAGTTCACACAATACTTACTGGAATTGTGTAACATTTTCAGAATTTGCAATTTTATGTCCCAACAAACATTCCAAAGAATAATGTGCCTATTTCTATCGGGAATTTATATATTAAAGAAGTTTAACATTAAATTTAATCAGCTGCATGTGTATATAAGTGTTCGTGAAAAGTAACAGTAGATAGTTGTATGTAGCGTGTAGTATAAATAGAGGGTCACGGTTGCGGTTAAAGAGAGCTCTGTTGCTAAAGGCAACTTAATGTTTCAGTGGTCAGCGTTCAGTCGGACGGAGCTAGACTGTAATAAGTGAATGAGCGTGGCTCCGAGCCGCTACATTCTGTTAGGAGGGGCTCGATGCGCCCTCCGCCGTGTCACCACTCACTCGCATTTGTAGGTTTTATTTTAATTTCCTTTTAATTGTCCCCCCCCCCCCCCCACCCCGCGAACTCCGTGCTGTTACGAGTAAAAAGATTCGTTGAACGGAATTAGCGGTATCATTGGAGGTCGATATTTTAATCAGATTTTTAACTTTGAAATTATGTAGAATTTTTGAATCTCATACAATAAAAGTACACTCAATAGAAATAGCGGCCTTTAATTTTCCATTTTCATGCTTGGACAAATTAAGTGTTTCATAATTTGTTTTGTTTGTTTTGTGTCCTACTCTGTACCGTAATCGATCACTGTTAAATGTTGTAATGAATGATTTACCCAATATTTAAGTGTAATTTGCACTTTTGGAAATCTTTGCACGTTGCACCTGGTACTGTAACGTTAATTCACGTTAAGCATGCGTCGATATTTGTGTGCTCATCAGATGCGGCCGAAACAGCGGGCGGATCAGGCGGCAAGAGCGGCGCGGCCATCGCGCGGCCGGCGCTGGCGCTCGCGCTGGCCGCGTGCGCGGCGGCGGCGCTGCGAGTGAGCGCCTAGCGCACAGCCTCGCCGACGACGCCTCACCCACTGTGATCGTGTGTTGTGTGCCTGTTCGCGTTCGGTATATTGTGTATAGCGAACGCCTAGCTGTGATGACGAATGTGTCCTTTTATACTATTGAATGAACTATAATTTAATTCGAAGTCATAGTTTTTATACTAATTATAAATAGATGATGTAAGTTCGAGTGTGATATTGACGTAAGCGACGATTTTTGTATTAAAATATTTAAAGTAACCAAATTGTTAACTTTTATTCCTCGCCTCTTGCACACTTGTTTTCCATGACACACCCGGAAAGGGAAATGAGAGTCACATCTGTGTTTTAAGTGGTTTATTTAACGTTTTTTTCCGTTTCTCCAATAAGTCTCCTTAAGTTAGTAATTACAAGTTTATATGGCAATATTTTTCGTTTTTATTCCATTTTCATAAATGTATTTTTTTAATAAACATCTCCACAATTCATCATAACACGGTCGTGCGACCTACTGTCTCAATCGTTCTAACTCTTAGGAAAATGCAAACAATATTAAAGTTCAAAATCTGTCTATCATTATTCGAACGTGATTAATCTTAATTTGATTGTCGAACAATGTCTACATGCGGCGGCGGCGGCGCGCGGCGCGGCGTAGCGCGGCGTAGCGCAGCGTAGCTCGGCGTAGACGCGAGTCAAACCGGCAAATACACCCACTTGATTACGCTGTTCAAGTTGTAGGTGTGTACAAAAAACTAAGGTACCTTTTATTAGAAAAAAAACTAATATTATAGGTCATTTTAAGTAAAAATAATGAGATGTTTTCTTAATAATCTGTGGATTGAGGATGAAATTATCTGTAAAAAGCGTAGAGGGTGGGATCCTTGTTCTAAGGTCAAAAGGCAAGTTGTTTTATGAGAATTGACATTAAATATTTGTACTACTACAGTGCCATGGATTAAAAAGAAAACCCCTCATTGTAAACTTAATAAAGTTTCCTGTGAAGCTTCTCCCATAATTTTACAGATTTTGGAGATAATTCTCTGTTAACAATCTATTAATCAGGATGTAACAAGCTACCGATACTTGGTGCCGTGTAACCCGTCACTACAATGGTTTTTTACACCTATAAATTCCTAACAAAATCATAAGTAACATCTTATTTATTTTGATATATTACTACTGTTACGCCGTGATTGCTAAATAAAATAGTATTATAAATGAAAAGTATGTTAACCAGAACATTTTTATACGACGCTCATGATAGGTAGGTACCTAATAATGATCGTGGAAAAAGTATGTCTCGCTTCTGATTTAAAATTTTCGCTGAAATCACAATACTGAATGTGCAGAATTATGTTTCATAGTATCAAACTATCAAGTGTGTTGGTATCGTATCACAATTTTGAAATATTTAAGTTAGTGTTGTATTCAGATCGCACTACGCCGCCCATGGTTCGCGCCGCCGCATTCTAACAGAGTTATATCATTTAGAAGGCGTTAACATAAGACATATTACACGACCACTACTCGAGAAACACCTACGACACATCCTAGATCATATCAATATATTGGAGCCTGCAGTTTTCGCCGGGGCGCGGTGACAGGGCCTGGTGCACTCGCCGAGTTAATTTGTGTGTAAGTATGCAATATTATTATTAGTTACATTTTATACTAAGCTACCTTTCTCACTATTATTTAGGCAATTTTAAGAATATTAGGTACAGAGATAAAATCTTCGAGTAGTCCTGGGGACAAATCGCCTACATTTCTCGAAGTGCAATTGATTAACTGAACGTAATTATAAACATGCTTACTTCGAATTGAGTGACCTATTTATTCTCTTAATTTTCATATAATATATATTTATATGATCTAGAACTCATTAGGAAATTGAGATTTATGCGATGTTACAGAAGATCATCGTAGTTGAGAAAACATAAAATTTAAATACATCAATCGCACATGAGTTCGCTGTAAACATTTCAAATTTTTTGGCAATGTCCCTTTGAGTGTATGTAACTATACATTATTATGGAGGTAACGGCTACGACTCTTCTCTAGGTCCAACATAACGCTATCAAATCAACACAAAATATTTATAATTGTTGCAAATTATAACACTAATTACATACATATATTAAGGAGATATTTGCTTGAAAAAATTATTCTGTCACACACAGCGATTTAGGAAAACCTATCAGTTAGGCATAATGTTTCGAATAGAAGAACCAGACACAAGTCTTACGATAAACAGAGTAAGTGCATTAAAATAACCCGATACAGTGGAGTTCAGTATCGCATTCCAAGGCCTGGCGCACACGTACGGTTTCCTGATCAGAAATTCAGACTCGGAAACCTGAATTCATTCAAAATGTTCTTTTTTTCCATTGGTACCATGAGTTAACATCGTCGATACTCGCTAGCGATTATATAAGTAAATACTTAATAGTGCTATCTCTTTTCGACTAATTACGAAAGACTGAGAGATATAGTTATTACGTAGTCGCTAGTGAGCATTGACGTTGTCAACTCATGGTAGGCGTACAGTAAACCTGACGTACGGTTTCTTGATCAGAAAACTGAACGTGTTCCAGGCCTTAACCGCTCGATAAATCGTTCTAATAATGAAAATAGGTAAGTATAGGTACTTATTTCGAATTTCCAAAAATCTTAAATTAAGTATTGTTTGGTAGTTAAAAATACTGAATGTATCTGTAACAGGTTTACCATTCTCCCTGTACTCTATTTGTCCTATCGTATTTAAAGTAAAATATAATTCTATGGTCATAAGGTGGAAGTAGGTAGTAAAATAATAGTGTCCCAGCTTAATGTCGACAAACGAAAGGTGGTTTATGTTCTACGGCTAACTAGAGCCAATTTAATCACAGAACACGGAAAAAACTCGCTATATTTCTATGAATTTAATCGACAAAAATTAAAACTTTTTTTTTCTGGGTAGAGTAAGTATTTTTGTAATCGCGAAAAAAAGTATTTCCGAATTCACGAAAATGTGATCTATATCGATAACACATGCCGAAAAATTGAATTCAATTTCGTCCATCCGTGCGTACGTGCATGCGTCCCTCCGTCCGTCACGCTTGGCTCTGGAGGCTAAACCTTTGGTCCGATTAAGACCAAATTTGGAATTTAGGAGTTTTTTAAATTATGTTATCGAAGGATTATCAACAGTTTCTTCGTACCTACCTTCAAACCAAAGAGTAGCTGTCATACAACAAAAAGTGATTTTGATGAAACTTTGGACGTCGTAGTTGCAGTTTGTCTATGACACCACATACCCATTGGTCTGGGAAAAATCTAGTTTGTATGGTTCCCCTACAAATGAAATTGAAACTTGCGATTTACTCACAAATGGTTGCAGGTATTGAATTTTCATGTAAGTACTACGAATAAGTAGGTCATACAACTTGAATTCTTCAGTTTATTTAAAAATAAATCCACACAAAAAAATTATTTAAAAAAAAAGATTTGTTAGTAAAATAACGAAGTTATATGAGTTTACTCTTTCTTTCGTTAAAAATAAAATAAAAAAGAAATGCGAGAAAGTATAGTGCGGGCAGTTTCACTTCCTTTTGTTCGTCGACATTATTCTGGGACGGTAAGTATAGCATTTTTCAGGCATCGCTAGATTTTCCTAAATGGTTGCGGCAAATAGGCGTACAATATGAAAACGAGAACTTTCAGTCTAATACGAAATTATATGACCTAAGCAACATTATTTTATAAACAAAGATAAACTTTCGGGGCTGGTAAAATGTGGACCAAGGAATTATATGAAATCTGTGTCAGTAGAAGATATACTTATTATTTATTATGAATCAAGATTCATAATGACAATTCATAAGACTTTCAGTGCGAATCAATTGTATCTTATATTACTAATCACCTTCCCTTAAATATTGGTAAAATAGAAGGCCATAATCGTACTATTGCGTGTGTACTTTGTTAGAGTCAGTTAACGTTAATGGAACTGAAAGTTGAATGCAAAGGAATTTATTTCAAATATTCCACCTAATACAGATACATAAGTACCAATATTTTAGCGCGTCGCGGCCGCTTCGTAACTTTATGTGATCTCAATAATATGTACTTTATATCATACCTATAACAATTACACCACAGTAGTACTCTTGGCATAAGACCGTATCACGTTTTGTGACGCTGGCCATATATTTAAAAGAAAATAAGCACACCCTGATATTCCTCATTTTAGTAAAAACCTTTATCATGTGACTCACGTTTACTTTACACTTCACTATGAAGAACTTTTCACTTTCTGCACACAAAAGAAATTACAAATAGTATGAACGAAAATTTGCAACAAACAAAGAGCTCATATTATTTTGTTTTTTACATTAGTCACCGAACGTCACTATTCGTGTTTAACTTAAATTTTCCAAAATTTTTCATTTTTCAATGATTCCGTGTAAATCCTCAAAGACAAAATTATTATGTAAGTATCTGATCGTTCCTTTTACGATCTATAGTCTCTGGGGACTTCCTTTTCCACCACAAATGTTCCTACATTGAAGTAAGCAAAGCAACTAAATACCAAATACATATAACCACCCAATTAGGCAATGCTGGTGGAAATAATTTAATGATACGTTCAAATCTAACGGTGGTTATTTATTATACATAGGTTTATATGATTTGATTATAATAACACCATAGTTATTTTCTGGTTTTTGGTTAGTCAAAGTCAAAACTATTTTATTGCATGTAAGTACACTGGGTACATTTATACAACGTCAATTTTTTATCTACCACCGCTTCCAAGGTGTTAGAGCCGGGAAGAAGAAGCGACGCTATTGTAGGTACAATATTTTGATCTTTGTTTAATCTTCGTTAACTAGTGCAGTTGAGCTTAGTGCTACGAAACAGCTGAATAATTGCAGTCGTTATACTTATAAGCGTTTTATTATCAAAAATATTTAGACCATTTCTGTCTCTGGCACAATATACCTTAGGTATAACTATATCAACGTTCGTTTACCATCCACACGTGAAGGCCTCACTGAAAACTTAAGTATTTAAATTTGTTTGAAAACCGACGGTGCCTATCGATGAGGTGCGTATTAGGTATTAAGTGCCTATTTAAAGGTATTTTAAAATGTTATAGGTATAATGAGTACGTGTTATCGAGATACATTTTGCTAACCCCGATGACTCCATCTAGTGGGTGAGAAGGACTAAACATGGTTTACATTAAATCCCACACTTGAAAACGTGTTCCGAATAGCTTTTTATTACTTTGAACACCTTGCAGATATAAGTTTTAATGTGAATACATCTATAGCGCATGCATGTGTGAAATCTTCAGGAAAACAAATCCAATTTGTTGCCCATCATTTTCATTCAAAACAAAATCATCATTATCAAACACCTTGCATCCGCGAGAAGTTCACATAAAAACTAGCGGCGGTCTACCTCGCATATTATTGTAGTGGGTATTCGATATTGAATGTGCAAAATCCGCAAAGATCAATGCTCTCTAGTAACTATTTGTTGAACCCTGTACACACAAACTTTATATAAATACGTAATAAAGTCTGCAATGGCGTTACTATATTATTCGTTGTTTCTCTAGCAAATTACGGTAAGTAGGTACCTTAGTAAGTTGACGTAATTCACTTTTAATCATTTGTGTTACCTAATTTACCATACAACGTATCAACTTTTATGGTGATAGGTGAATAGTATTATAGTGTATCCTATAAAATATTTTAACATATTTACTTGACTGCACTTTGACTAAATGTTACTGTACAGATAAATAAGTTGATACTATCGATTCCAATGGCAATGTACTATATTCAAAGGCTACATCTTGGTGTTCTGCTTATTATAATTACTATATTATCGGAATATACCCTAACATTTCGTTAGCTGTAGGTATATGCTGTGACATATCGGTGGACGACCCCGAAAGCGAATTCTCTGCTTAATTTGTGCGCGCGTGTGACAGTCAACCGAGCTGATGTTGTACGACACAAATTTATACTATTACTTTCGACTTCGTCATAGTCAGGTACAAAGATATAGCTACCTATCGTCACTAGATAGAATACTATTAACTGCCTATGTACTTATAAAGAGAAATGTATTTCATTTGTATGTGCTCCTCAAATAAACAATTTAATTATATTAATGAAAATAAATTCATACACTGGAAAATTAAAATGAAATTATATAATTAAAGAAAAAAAATTATAACCTGACGTTGGACAGAGTATGGTAATTCCTACGCTCGTATTTCTAATCATTAACTTTCCGGTTACAGTTTACAGCTAAATACATAAGTTTCGTACACTGCTTTACATAATCAGCTTTCTTTGTTCATATTATTTGTGCGTTAAACATTTACACATTATTTATGTACATCAAAACATACGTATAAGTATATTATTCAAAAACAGAATGTACACACTATCACCAAACGTTCAACGAAATATCAAAAAACACCCGTTTTAGACTAACCTAGTGAATGTTGATCTCATGCAGGTTAGGTAGTGTGTGGCTGCACGGTATATTTATATAGGAGGCCGGCTCAAACGACTCATGGATAAATAACTTGTAAGAACTACAACAATTAAGTTATTTAATACGAATTATTGCTATTTTGTGTCCCTAGGAAATTAATGTGAAGATTAATTAAATTCATAATTATGGAAAAGTACATAAATATACAGTGGTCGACACGAAGAATTTTGACTATCCGATCATTTGAACGAGAAGTGAACAAAATTGGAATGATATTTCCCGTTTCATCTAGGCTAGTAGTCGTGTAAAAATAAATGTGGTTTTTATTAATTGAGCTGTCTTCGATTAACAAGTGCTGCATGCTTAATTAAAGAGATACTTACTATAATTTTGGTTGTAAGAAATATTAGAAACGAATTCTTCTTTTTTGGCATTTAAATATCTACTCTATATAGCAGAATAGTGAACAAGAGAAGATATGAAGAGTGTAAAGTAGAAACATCCACAAAGAAGGAATGAACGGTCAATGTGTAAGTTTTAACGAGTGCTTGAAATTGTTCCAATTAATTATGTTCTAGTAATTCATTTTCTATTCACTAAATTTTAGACACCTTGATAATTAGTTTATTTTATACATACAAGTAGAAATCGCGAAAGACGCCTTTTCAGGGTTCTAAGCATTAGTGAAATATTCGTACAAGACACAGGCAGATTGTTTTCTTCTTGCCACATTAGAATAAAAGATACATAAAACATAAAAATTATCCATGAGTTTTTCTTTACCTTTAATATGCAGCCGCAGGTACCTAAATATTATTTGCATTGCTATTACAGTTGGAAACAATAAACTTTTCCAATCAGTTTAATACGGTATAAAATATTATGAACATCTACATCAAAACATTACCTACTACAATGATTGAAATATTTAAAAGTCACTGATTTACTCAAAAATGTGCTTTTGCCTATGAGAATTTTTAAAATAAAAATCATTGCTTTCTGGTTGGAAATGATTCCATATTAATTACTATTACTTACTTGGTAGTTATATTAGTTTAAGGATAGTCCTTGTTTCGCCTATTATAGTTATGTAGCTTTCACTTTGCGGAAAGTGTAGGCACTCTTCACGAGTAGATTATTATCTACTCGACTGAAACAATATCGACCCTCTATCGCTGTCACTGCTTTGTATCACACTACGGTTCCAGTATCAATTATTAACTCTAAACTATTTGGAAGTTAAGGCTGATAAAATTAGTTTCTGAATCGTGTTAATGTGTAATAACGAGTGAGTGATATGGTGGCTGGCTGGCTAGTGGTGGATAATGCGGTTACGAAGTGTATCCGCGTAAAGCGCGTGTGTACCTATATTCATCTGCAACGCATTATACTTATACAATACACTCATTAAGACAGATCGGGTAAATAATCGGAAATTCGAAAATAAATGTGTTTTAAGAAGCGTTAATAGACCTTTAGCACCTTCGGTGACTTTAAATATGGGAATGGAAATAACAAACTTTTGACATTATGTACACGATAAAAACGTAAAAAATAACTTACTTAATATTATTATCATTTATCATTTGATTGCAACAACTACTTACATCCCCATTCAGAGGACAATATTCTCAACAAATGTTCATTCAATAAAGTCTTAATAACCGTTAATTATATCTTGTTCTCGATCACATAATATTTAACGACACTTTTATAATTTAATATTCATCAAAAATAAGAAAAATTAACAAATACTGTTATCTATAATGGAAACTTTGATACCCATTTTTGAGTTGCTTCATCTTTATCATTCATATTTATATTAAATATACAATAATATATATATTTAAAATCAATTCATATAAAAACATTTTCAACCGCGGTACTTTATATTGAATGATAGTTCATAAGACGGATATATTACATATAATTTTCATTATATGTTTAGTCACATTTTACTTCTTACAAAACAACAACTACTTTTAATTACCTCTAGATTAGTCATTATCATATAGACCAGCTATTAGGCATTTGCTGACAGGCGGATCACCGTCCACGCGACAAACGATAGGGCGGGCGTTGCGGAAGTCACGTCACATTTTACACAATGTATAAACTGTCAACGTATTGTGTATTCAATTATAAAAAAAATATAGAGAAGTGATGTTTCCTCGTGGGTTGTTTGTCGCGCAGCGCGGGCGCCGCCGCCGCCGCCGCCCGCGCTGCCGCCCGCGCCGCCGCCGCCCTAGCGCTGGCCGCGCCGCTAAGCCTCCGCCCTAGTTTCAATGCAACTTTACAAAAATAACTCTCTAACAACCAATTCAACTTTATCACTATTGTAGCTATGATCGAACAGGTAATTTATGGTGTCATATTTATCGCTCTTATTGCTCAGTTCCGAGTTTAGTACGTACATGGAAAATGTTAAGATATATTTATGTGTTTTTGTAGAACGACATTTCATTAGGTAGGTATCCCTAGAGAGAGACATATAAAAATAATCATATTATGTGACTGTGTCTGTTTGTCATGAATTTTTATAGTTTAACCTGCTTTAAAGAATGGACACCGCACGCGAAGTATAGAAAAAATATAGGTAGGTACGTTATTTCTCGGTGTATGTATATCCGAAGTTAATAAATATTATATTTAGTTTTCTATAATAAAATATTCAATTATATTTTCTCCATACAATACGCTATAACAATTCATATAAAATTGTATGAAAGAGTGAAAACTCGTTCTATGCCTTACAAAATAATATTGAATTGAGAGACATCAATCTAACTAAAGGCAGGTTCTGTTTTGTCAAACGTGATATTTGAGTAAAAAAAGCAAGTTTTTATTTTTATTTTAGGTTGTTTATAGACTACTACAAGCAATATTTGCGTGAAAATCTCCTTCAGTTCGAAGTGGAGTTTAAGAGAAAATTTTATCAGGGATAACATCATTATAATGCAATATTTTATAGTTTTTATTTGCTAATACAAGTACATTATTTTAAAAAAAGTTTATGTAGGTATAAATTTTTATAAAAAGAATGAATTTTTACCCTCATGCAAATAAGAAAAAGTATGACATGTATGAAAAAGTATAAATGAAGATTTTTTGTCGGAAACTGTAGGTAGATATATGATAGATGTACGTAGAATGTTTTGATCTTCGGATATATTTTTTAATTACTTGCTCAGAGACAAAACCTTTTTCTTAAACCACCTATGTTGTTTCCTTACTTCGGCGTGCGGTCTGCGGTGTCCTTTAAAAAACGAACACGAATGTGAATAAAACGCATGTAAAAGAAGGTGTAATAATGCTTGTATAACTATAAATTCAGAAGATTTAATAATCAGTTTTCACTTGTAAACTTGTTTGGCTTCAGCAAATCTTTTGTTTGATTTAAAAGTTACCTAGCAGTTTAAGCACGGTTTATAAATTTCTACCGACTTAAACATTTTTTCTTTCTTTCTACTCCTCGATATAAAAGCGGTCGGGGTTGTGAATCTTGGTAAGTAGGGTTTGATTTTTCTAGACTGCAATATAAAAAATATCAATGAATATCTTTTACAAATACCTACCTATGCAGTGGAAACTGTATTACCATGTACCTACTCGTATCGTACGTATAATATAAAACAACATGCCTTGGCGCAATTATTTCCGGACACAAAGTCACGTCATACGCGGTTACTATGTACATACCTACCTGATGGCATCGCAATAGTGAATATAATATTCTAAAATGTTAATATTGCCAACTTTAGTAAAAAATCGCAGACACTATAAAACTATAGCAAAATGATTCAAAATGTAGATCGTGAGTGCCTATGAACAATATACCTATCTGTTAAGTAAAACCCTATTTAAAATATAACCTTAAACATCTTCCCAAAAGTAAATTCAATTCTATTTCGTTTACAAATCGTGCTAAAAATATTAAACATATTGGCCGGAACATCGGCTAACAGCGCTTATTTATGAGATACAATGCAAGTAATACATTATTTTCAAAACTTTTGGTGTTTCTATACTTCGGGTGTATCGAATCGGACACAAATATTACTTACAGTCTATATAACCGCTTCTCGCAGGACGGCGCGGCGGCGGCACGGCGCCGCGAGACACGGGCATCATCGAATTGGAATTTTATTTATTATCATAAGTACAGCACTAATAGAAGTTCGGATCGCTGTCCGGCGGTCGCGGGACGCGGGAGTGCTACGCACGTTAATGTAAAACTATAACCTCGAGTCGCGCACATTCACTAGACGCGTGGGCACTGTGCAGTGGGTCCGCATGCGGTCGACGGCGGCGGCGGCGGCGGCGGCGGCGAGCGCGACGAGCGCGCCGGCCAACAGTGCGGGGCGCGCGGGCGGCGGCGCGCCCGACGGCGCCTGGTAGGGCACGGCGCACGAGGGCACGCGCTGGTCCACGGGCGCGCACCACTCGGTGTCGGGCCGCGCCGCCTCCACCAGCCGCGCCTCGCACCGGTAGCACAGCCGCCCCTCGCAGTACCAGTAGCAGCACTCGTCAGACCCGAAGTTAGACTTGTTCGCCTGGGCACCCGTCTCAGGAATGCGCGCGTCTGAAATACATACAACATTTGTCTTTAACAATAAATATTTATTTATAGAGATCTACCAATTATATTTAACCATTATTTCAACTGACCTCTCTCAACTCACTCACGTTACTGGAAAAAATATAACTAGATATATTTTTATTAATCAAGTAACTGTCAGAGTTTGATTTGTATTTTCGGATCATTTTCAACATAAATAAATAAATGCTCTACCTTTCATTAAAATACAATAAAACATTACGGATTTTAATGACCTGATATTATTTATTATACATAGAGCATCAGGTAAGTACTATAGTGAATTCCATAATTTCAAGTGATTAAGATAAATACATACTTAGCTACAGTACTGTGCACGTACTCTTAGTAGGTACCTATTAGAAAATATCCAATTTTAATCGGTTTTAATGATTCCGAGACTCAGTGGCCCACATGTCAAAATGTATATATATAGGGGTTTGGATTGTTTTAAGATAATATTTAATTATTAAGCCGCCGCTTATTGTCTGAACTTTAGCCAGTAGATAGATACTTAAATACTTTTAGCAAGAAGCAACATTTGTTCACGGAAATAAACAATATAAAAGAGATATAAAGTCTGCCCCCTGTGACCAACTGTGGCGCGGCTGACGCACCATCATGTGTTTCGTGACGCTTTTGTATCGCTCCCGCTCTCCCGCTATTAATCGCAAGCAGCCAAAAGACGCGGATTTACTGGACTATTATCAAATTTCAGTTTTTTGCCGGACGCATATTATCAGAAAATAACTGCGCGCCAGAGTTGCTCTGCGCATAGATTGATAACCACGCAGACTGTCAGAATTTTGCTGGACCGTCCGTATGTACGGTCGACCGCACGTCAGCGGAAACAAAACCAATGTAATCTGCTCTCTCATAGCATTTAAACTCCCTAATAGGCTAGGCCAGCTCAAGTTCAAAGTATTTCCATTGACGTGAGGTCGACTATACGTCCCACGCACGCCAACCAGTCAGCAGAAGTTTGTCTGATCAGAATGACAAAAGGCGCTCAATACATTTTTGTACTAGACCACAGAGTATACTAGTAGTTCCGTGAGAACAGTAGACCTCGCCAGCCCTTATAAAACAAACCTAAAAGAAACCAATAAAAGTCAACTTTGTAGTTGGAGACAGAAAAAGTACTAAAAAGTAAAGTAAAGTACCTAATAAAGTGACAAAAATTAGCACCTTAAAGCTTAATATTTCGCAAACGGATCCGTGAATCGAAAAATGTTTTTCACACACCCGCGATATTTTTGAAAGACCTATCCAACGATACCCCACACCATGGATATCACGCGGAAAAAAATAATTTTCCATTTTACGTATGCAGTTCTATGAACATAATTTATTTTTTCAACTTTCATAAGTCGAACCACTATTACTCAAAAACTAATAGAACCTATTTAGCCGTAATAGTTTTCCTTGTAACTACGATATATATGCTACTGCCATGAATTTTTTCACATATCCAGAAGCAACCGTTTAGCAGACAGGGGGGGGGGGGGGACACATGACCATAACAAAAATTACCGCTTTAAAGCTTAATATTTCGCAAACGGATCCCTAAATCAAAAAATGGTTTTGCTCTGCTGATTGCGCGCTCTATTGAAAGTTGAATGACATGACACTTAATTCGTTCCTTAGTGCTCTTGTTAATACCTACGTACCTACTTATCTTACTAGTGGTTCTGTGAGAACAGTAGACCTCGCCAGCCCTTATAAACCAAACCTAAAAGAAACGAACAGAAGTCAACTTTGTAGTAGGAGATTAAGTACTAAAGTGACAAAAATTAGCACTATGAAGCTTAATATATCGCAAACGGATCCCTAAATCGAATAATGATTTCCACACACCCGCGATATTTTTGAAAGACCTATCCAACGATACCCTGCACCGTGGAATTCACGCGAAAAAAAAATCATTCCCATTTTACGTATGCAGTTCTATGAACATAATTTAATTTTTCGACTTTCGGTGTGAGGTTTCGGTAGAGGTTAATCGACTATTACTCAAAAACTAATAGAACCTACTTAGCTGTCATAGTTTTTCTTTTAACTACGTTATATATGCTACTGCCGTGATTTTTTTCACATTTCCAGAAGCAACCGCTGGCAGGGGTGGGGGGGGGGGGGGACGACACGTGACTCTAACAAAAATTACCGCCTTAAAGCTTAATATTTCGCCAACGGATCCCTAAATCAAAAAATGGTTTTCACACACCCGCAATATTTTTGAAAGACCTATCCAACGACACCCCACACTATGAGATTCACAAGAAAAAAAAAGTTCACTCCCACTTTGCGAGTATGGTACGTACTCTAAAAAAAATGTTTTTCAAAATTTTATTCTACTCATTTTGTCGGCTTAATTAATTTATACCTATGCCAAATTTTTGTCAAAATCGGTTGAAAAATGCGACCTGTAGAGAATTACAGACGGACAGAAAGACTGACAGACGGACAATAGCATTTTTGGCCAATCTCGAAACTTAGACGCTTCGCTCGCTCGGTCAATAATGACTAGACCCCGCACATCATCAGTAATTTGCGTTAATATTGAGCGGACACGTGTTCTGCCCATGCGCCCACGTGTTTAGTGCAATTTCAAAGAAAGGTTAGTTAATGAGAAATTTGTATTGCTGCTGCGGCCAACTTTCGAGATGTGTATTATTTATTTAGTTTCGAGAGGCCTAGTGTTGGCCAGGCTTATACACTATCACTATACAAAGCTTCATCAGAATCAATTCAGACTATATAGGGGCGCGGGCGCCCACCAAAGAGATCCTAGCTCCATGGTTCAGACAGATAAAGAATAAAGTTTTAATGGGTAGGTGTAATGAGAATATAGATTACCAAGGCATAAGAACGTAGGCTCGCCGGCGTATTGTGTAGGGTGAGCCGGCGCGCGGTCCGCCGGCAGGAAGTAGGGGCAGTTCTGCTCGACGAGCTGGCAGACGGAGAGGCAGGGCTTGAGGCGCGCCAGCGGCCGGCCGGGCCCGGCGGCGGCGGCGCGCACCCAGCGGCCCACCACGCCGCCGCCGCGCCGCCGGTCGAGGTGGCCCACGCGCTCCAGGTGCCGCGCGCGCCACCGCGCCGCCGGCTCGGCGGCGGGCGCGCGCCGCGGCCGGCCCGCCTCCTCGCCCTCCTCGCCGCCCTCCTCCACCCACAGCGGCACCATCGTGCTGCACGCCCACCGTCGGTACGTTTCCTGCAACACCGGTTACACTCCCGTCATATCCTTAACGATAGGTAAATGAAACAATAGAGATGAACTGCACTTTATCAAAATAGCAAGTAATTTAAAAGGAGAAATTTTATTGAGAAATCCTATCTCAACTTAACCTACTAACGGCGTACGAGCTAATATGAGTTAAACTGAATGACGGCCGGAAGGCAAGAGAAGTAGCTACCTATCCGATGCGACAGTCAGCTAGCTAGTTAGTTACCTAACGTAACTTCAGCGTGTTTTAAGATATGCAATGTGTCCCATTCCTGAAATAGCGCTGAGATCTCTGGAGCACCTCACAATTGCGTGAGATGGCGACGAGCCGACCCTTCTCACTTTTATCGTTGCTCAGCATTTTTCACTCCCGCAGGAAATCACGCCGCCGCTTACTGAGGCAGTGATTAATTAGTTATCAAGCGAGCAGCGGTGCGCTCGCTAACCGCATGCACGCAAACTGCGGCCTACATTTTTGTTACCATGAAAGTAACAATACATTGTTTACTCAAAGACGCACAAAAGTACGATTCTTACAGACAGAGCAATCATACTACCTATATGTTTAGATCTGCTGTGTGATTCTGTAAAGTATGAATTAAAACTCGACCATCACATCGCAAGTCACTTACTTCACTTCGCATCCCATCATGAAAGACCTTGATGTCGCATTGTGTAAACAAATACAAGCTACACAATAAACACTTCACTTGCGAAGTAAAGTGAGTATAGAACTGTAAATCATTGAGTTAGAGACCGATCTCACTGCGGATTCAGGATCGAGTTGCACAAATACGCTTACAGAATAGCGGGGCTGTGGAGATAAGCTAGTGAGTCCAGTGCACAAAAAAAATTATTTTTTTATTGTATGTATACTAACAAAGTCTGTGAGTCCATACTTATTAACATAGTTGTGGGTATTTTAATATAATATAATGTATTACTCGAAGCAAATTATAAAAAATATGAGTGGTATTTCAAAATTTATTGCACAACTTAAACAATTTCATCTACAGGCCCGTAACAATCAAATTTCATTAGGTACTTATTTAGAGACAAACTATAAAGTAGAGGGCCATTAATTGCATACCTACAAAATGTGTAGATAGAGTACAGCTCTAATGTTTACATGTATTTAAATAATCACTACCTACCCACTATTATAATGAGAGTTGCTTTAGTACCTACATTACTGCAGCGGCCCGGCATTGATGGACTTCAACGCCTCAGTTGCGGCCAAGGTTTGTATAATAATTTTGTCAAATAAATGCGCGGAAATTATTACTTATATTTTATTTGATACATTATTACATACAATTTGGCAGCAACAAGTTTTCTATTATGGCTCTTACCGCCTCTTGAATTTCAGCTGACGTCAATGTAAGAAACAACATATGTACTTTGACGCTTTATCAGTCATCAGTCATCATATCACACTCACTTTCTTCACAAGGCAGTTCGAAATAAAACTTTTGATAAGCTACCTCCGTTGTTGCCATATTTCGGAGTAAAAATATCATTCCAATTACAAATCACACGAAAGCTATGAGTTTTCATAGTAATTTATTCGGTCGCTAACCACGACTGATATAGAATTTTATACTAACATTTCCAGCCGCCTGCACGCATGTATTTAAATTGACCAATACAGCATTTTCGATTTATCTCGAAGAGGGTTGTCAAAATAATGCTTACATTTCCAAGCATGTTTGAGAAAATATATTATATGGTTTGATATATTATGCGTCACTGAGTATATCGGGACAGTTACTTCTCCAAAACCATAGAATAGATTCGAACGGTATTTATTTTTATTGGACATGACGTTGTTTCTTTGGTAAGGTTTTACACTGCGCAGGAAACTTATTCACCGCGCGGGCGACACCGTGGGCAACAGCTTGTATTGTATAATGTGTTTTCTAATCATGTAAGTGCAACGTTCTGCCCACGTTCTGCTAGCCTCGAGTGTGCCTCGTCGGTGTCTAACAAATCAGAACAAATGAACATCATGTCGAACAACGTTGTCTCAGCGGGCGTTTGGGGAGAGAGGGGGCGTAAGGGGAGAATGCCTCCAACCCTATACATAATCAATCAATCACAGACTGGGTATGATGTGTCGTTCGATTGCCACATCCATGGGAATTTTATATATCCAAACTACCTATTCCAACCTTCTGGAAGTCATGTAAGGTACGATAAATACCTATAATTTAAGTATTGAACTAAATCTCTAATACCGTCTCCCTAAGAGTAAAATTACCTAGGTAGTAGGTACTTATTTCTTTATAAAAATAAATAATACTTATAAGAAGCTATTTACACCAAACTCACGTCCTTTTTCATTCATTCACTGCCAGTTTATTTCCGCCACGTTGTGTAGCCAAGAAAAATCCTTCTCTCACATCTTTCAGTTGCTTTCTGTCGTGTAGGTCTTGTAACCTACCGACAACATCAGCATTACTGAATTGTTTTAAAGGAAAAATCAAATTTTTGGACATAATAATAAATATGGATATATTTTATCCAGTTTTTTTTCAGCTAGTTTTTATAAATATCAATTTATATTAAGCTAGTGACGTAGTTTCAATATAAGAAAAAAATTAAATTAAGTATGTTGTAAGTATAATTTAAGAATAATCGAGTGAGATCACTTAACATTTTACAGCTTATAACATTTTACCCCGTTTTTAAATAAACATAAAAAGCATCTTTTTCTACTTTGTTTAATGGCAATTGGTCGTCAGACAGTGCGATCGACCATTACTGTCAGTGTCAAGTTATGGAAAAGGCATCTTAAGGAGATGATGATGACGGTTGTAAAATGTTACTGTTTGTTGAGACGGATGCTTTTGGAACGTCAGGCATAGCGTAATGCGTTACGATCTTTGCCGTTATAAATATAGGTTCGTACTTGAAGGCAGCGACCGCAATGCTTCTGGAAGGAAGCACTAAGCTCTTCTAATAGCCAAAGTTGGGCAATGACTCCGTATAGGGCGACGATGAAGCACGAACATGAAAACTACTGGTCACACTCATTCGAGGCAGCATGATCTGTTTCACCGACTCAAGAAATTAATATAATAAAATAACGTTTCTTAGTAGTTTCAACTAGTCGACAATTTGAGAATGAGAATTATAGAAATAGAGTAATGGCAGTATGGCTACTGGCATTAGTTATAGATAAATAAATAAAAATTGGCCTTTATTTTTACTTTCTCGCACCCCAGAACCGTAGGTAGGTATATAGGTAGTAGATAGAGTATTGTAATCTCGAAAAGAACATTTTTTTTTGCAATTTTCGCGAAAATATCTATACCGATACGATCACACATACCGGAAAACCACATACCTCAATTCCGTCTGTGCGTCCGTCCGTTACGCTTGGCCCTGTTGGCTAAACCTTTGGTCCGATTGGGACCAAATTTGGAACTTAAGAGTTTTAATTAATTTTATCGAAGGATTATCAACAGTTTCTTCAAACCGAAGAGTAGCTATCATACAAAAAAAGTGAATTCTTTTTTCTCAAAAACGGCTCTAACGATTTTGATGAAACTTTGCACGTCATGTTTATCTATGACATAGTAGTAACCCATTGGTCTCGGAAAAATCTAGTTTGTATGTGTATGGTTCCTCTAATTGCCTGTAATCCCGAAATTGAAACTTGCTATTTACTTACAAAATTGTATTATTGTCTTGTATTACGGATAAGATTTATAAGTCATACAACATTTCTTTATCAATTCAAAATAATGTATAATTAAGAAAAAACTACAGGTACTAAATTGTATGAAAAATAATGTTGTTAGGAAAATGATGAAGCTGCGTGAGTTTTACTCTTTCTTTCTTTAAAATAAAATAGAATTGTCGATAATGTTTGGTGCGGACCGCCGGCACACAGCGGAAGGTCAACATGCAACGTTTATTCTAGGTACTTAGGTAAGATTAGGTGAGATTATAAGATTAAATAGTTTTGGTAGCTTTACCGCATATACATTTGAATAACTCATTTATGTTTTCCCTTAGGATCTAATCAAGTTTCTAAGATAAAAGGTACCTATCACTAAACCAATTATCAAGTTTCATTAAAATCCGTTGAACCGAAAGGCGGCGGGCGGGCGCGTCGTCAGAGCGACAGACAAACATCCACACTTTCGTATTCATGATCATTATAACCTTAATTCTATTAGAAATTATCTACAATCAGCGATGAGATGACTGCTAGAATATAATAATACCACGGAGGATAACCTTCTTCAAAAATACCTATAGGTATGAGGTACCAAAATGATACAGACTACTTTTTATCTTATTGTGTTTTATTTCTTATTTTCCAATGACAAATTTTTTTGTCATTATTTTATTTTGCTCTACATAATGCCCCTTCAAACGTAATTATTTTAATACTTGATTTAATTTCCTATTTTGTTCTTTCGTTTCCAATGGCTGATGTTGAATATTTGATCTCAATGTAATTCGCTCGTGGCTCAAAACACTAACACAATATTTCGTATCTCGGCATTTAATGCGCGAGATGAGAAAACTTTCGTCATTTGTTGAGTAAATAACTAATAGGTAGGTAGGTACCTGTATCAGATGGGGTCGGTGCAGAAAAGTCTTAATATTATTTAAAAAATCATGAATATTTTAATAGTTGGTGAATGTCATGTTTAGAACAGGAATAACATAGTTACAACTTTGCAAGTACTCGTATTGCAGGTACTTATTTTCTGGGTACATTTTTTTTGGTACTTTCTTTCCTATGTAGAAAAGAGATAGGTTAAATAGATGGAGAAACAAAGACATAATTTTCCGAGCGGGAGAAGTGTTTTTTAGTGTTCGGTACCTAGTACTAAAGTTTTAGTTTTAGTCCGTCTGTCAAGACCTTTCTCTAAAGAAGGGATACATGTATCAAGTAGAAATCAATATCAAATACTAAGGTCTACGGTCCCTTATAGGTGTAATGCATTGCAGTGCTTGTTTTTGTAGTCGCAAACTAAAGGAAAACCTATATATAGAGTACTTCCTGTTGACCTACAATCATGAAATTTGAAAGTCAAGGTATCGAAGTACAAGTAACGGAATAAAATTCCGAAAATCGTCAACGTGTAGTTAAATATTTTTTTGAGATTACCTACTTTAAAAGGATGATGTATTTAAAGATAGATACTTAGAAGTCAGGGCGAACCCTCAGGGCGTGAGTGCTACTCGCACTTGTCCGGTTTTTTATATAAAAGTTTTAGTAAATTGTAATGGCGCCCTCTGATAGATGAGGCCGGCGCGGCGGCCGAGTGTTGAGTCATGCTTATCAAATCATACGAGGAGCTGATCCGTAATGTATTACCTCACTGTTATGTATCCATTTTATGTTCTATAACAACATTTTATTTTATTGTCTGTATTGTATATACTCGTATACTTATTATTATTCTAATTATTCCAAGTGGCTGAACAGAAATTAAGAGACTGATCGAAGCAAAAGAGGTGTGTCAGGATCGTAACTCTTGGCGCTCCGTTCTCTCTGCCTACCACATCAGGGACGTAGCGTGAAAATATGTATGTAATGTATTCAAGTGACAAAATATTTTAACTTTTAGCGGTTTAAGTATAACATGACCTGACCTTAGGTAATTCCCTTTCATTGCAAGAAAACAAGTGAAAAGAAAATAAAACTAGTAGTTCCGTGAGAACAGTAGACCTCGCCAGCCCTTATAAACCAAACCTAAAAGAAACCAACAAAAGTCAACTTTGGAAACAGAAAAAGTACCTACTAAAGTGACAAAAATTAGCACTTTAAAGCTTAATATTTCGCAAACGGATCCCTGAATCGAAAAATGTTCATCACACACCCGCGGTATTTTTGAAAGACCCATCCAACGATACCCCACACCATGGATATCACGCGGAAAAAAATAATTTTCCATTTTACGTATGCAGTTCTATGAACATAATTTATTTTTTCAACTTTCTTAAGTCGATCCACTATTACTCAAAAACTAATAGAACCTACTTAGCCGTAATAGTTTTCCTTGTAACTACGTTATATATGCTACTGCCATGAATTTTTTCACATTTCCAGAAGCAACCGTTTAGCTGGCAGGGGGGGGGACACGTGACTCTAACAAAAATTACCGCTTTAAAGCTTAATATTTCGCCAACGGATCCCTAAATCGAAAAAATGGTGTTCACACACCAGCAATATTTTTGAAAGACCTATCCAACGATATCCCACACTATGGGATTCACAAGAAAAAAAAAGTTCACTCCCACTTTGCGAGTATGGTAGGTACTCTAAAAAAATGTTTTTCAAAATTTTATTCTACTCATTTTGTAGGTTTAATTAATTTATACGTAATTTCGTCAAAATCGGTTGAAAAATGCGACCTGTAGAGAATTACAGACAGACAGACAGACAGACAGACAGACAGACAGACAGCCGGACAAGAGCATTTTTGGCCAGTCTCGAAACGTAGACGCTTCGCTCGCTCGGTCAATTAGGCGATTGTAGAACACGATTACAAAATTAGTAGGTACCTACCTTGAAACCATAAGAAAATGGCTGATAAATTTTATAACAACCGCACTCAAAATTTACACAGATACGATTCAATAAATTAATTACACTCGCACAAATTAATATAAAAAGTGTAACCGTCACTTAGCTCTGAAGGCCGAACCAATGTTGAAGTTAAAAGCTGAACCGAAATGTTAGGAAAATGAGGAAGCTGTATGAGTTTAGGTTCTCTTTTAAAAATAATAATAAAAACCGGACAAGTGCAAGTAGGACTCGCTCCCTGAGGGTTCCGTACAAACTTAAATTAGATAATCGTTAATAAATCACATAACTTAAATGGATAACTTGCTCATACGCAAAGTTAAGTTTGTTGGTACAAAAAAAAATTTTTTGGGATGTACCTAACTAGAAATTTATGGTTTTCGGATTTTTTCCTTTACTTGTGCTATAGCACAATAATAGACCTTGCTTCTTGCCAAATTTTATGATTCTAGGTCAACGGAAAGTATACTTCATAGGTTTTGATTACCAAGATACTCAAAATGGCGGCAAAAACAGCGGTCCAACTAGTTATACTATTAGTTATAGGCCATATCTTTTGACTGTGATGACTTAGAAGTCTGATTTTTTCACGGCTCCAAGGGATTGCAGACCTAAGTATTTGGTATTAATTTTAACTTGATACCTTTACGCGTTCCTGAGAAAAATGGTATTGACAGACGGACAACGGACTGATTCTATAGGGGTTAATTTTTTCCTCGGAACCCTAAAACTGGCGAAAAATTTTAGTGCGGGCCTCGTTGTCGCCATATTGAATTTTGATTACTGTCATGCGGCGATCGTCAATACTAATAGTATTAATGATCGCAGCTGTCATGTCTTTATATTAGTGACACTCGCAAGATTATGACAAATCGATTGATGTAAGAATCATCAAAATCGGCCCACGCGTTTGGCCTCTATAGAGCACCACAAAGGAACAAACATTCAAACTTACATAGATACATAGGCTGATATACCATTACCCTCCTTTGCGTCGCACAGTCGGGTAAAATAAACAGATGGCAAATGAACGGCGGGCTGATAATGGTTTGGAGTAATCCTCTTAGCGCATTATCCCGGCTGGCAGCGAAGGCCGGAGGCTCATCAGACACATGGATCAGCTGTGCGCGGGCACGGCCACTATAGCGCGAAGATGCTGAATAAAATATGAATTTATACAAAAAAAATACTAATTAATTTTATCGGCATCTTTGCAAAAAAATATGATCTAAGTACATAAATCGATGGCTTGGTTGATCCCCAATTTTTATAATTAGAGGCGAATGTTTTAAAGGGACCACACTTGTTTTTTCCATTGCCTACTTGTTGTAAAATTTGATGCATGCAGGAGGTGCCTTCCGAAACTTTACTAGATATTTTATTATTAGCACGATGTTGAGCACAACATAAATAAAAATATTATTTGAAAACTAACTGATTTTATTATTTTAACAAAAGATAGTACTTTTGGTATGTTGCCTCTATGGCGGTTGACGCGAAAAGAGGTCAGTATGAATGTAAGTGCAGTAAAATGTTAAATAAATAGATCATAATTATAATAGATAGTTAATACCTTGTGTTTTGGTGTTAATTTATCTATATTTACCATTAATCAAAAAATTTAGCCACTCCCTTATGGATCAGTAATAAAAGCATTCTATGGGTGTCAAAATCGTGTCAAATGTATGTCAATACTTATACTCACTCACACATTCTCATTTGCAAATTCCATATTTTGTATTAGCAACCTCCTCCCGCTACTCCGCTTCCTTTGTCCGCACCCCCCCTGTAAGTGGCGCCATCCGTTCCCATACTAAATATGTAAGATGCGATCTCCACAGGGAGCGCGCGCGCCACCAAAGAGATTCGAAACTTCTTGATATTTACATTGTTAACGATTTAACTTGAATAAATTTTGTCAATATAGATAAAGTTGAAGTGTTACGGTATTATTAATATTATTATCATAAAAAGTTAATTACTCAAACACTACGAAGAACGATACAGCGCTACGAGTTATGCGCACAGCAGGAAGTTTGCGTCATGGAGCTGTCGACAGGACGAGCTCTGAGAATGAAACGGCGGACGGAGCGGGCGGCAGGAGGTCGGCAGGAGGGCGGCAGGAGGGCGGCATGAGAGCGGCATGAGGGCGGCATGTCGTCCGGTAGGATAGGCATTGTGTACAGTTCCGCCTGTCGAACGTACCCCAGTCGCAGCCGCCATTTGTAACAATTTGTTAAACCAATGGTACAATGGAATCAATATTCCTATTGGCGACATTTCATATTATCTCATACAGTGATGCCAGGTGATGCGGCAAGGTACAAATGGAATTTATATGCTAGTTTTTGTGCTTTATTTATTTATTTACAAAGCTTTCTAGTATTTGCATGGACATTGGTCCGTCATCTGTAATTGATGAATATAAACAGTGTAACCAGTAGTCGGATGTAAAGCAAGTAAAGATAGAACATAATCTCAAAGAGGAAGACCTCTATAGGATCCCATACACATAAACGAATGCAGTGTATATACAACGATTTGTTTCCGCAATAGGGACCAAAATAAGAAGTTGGAGCGAGTCGCGCGATACCTATCTATCTACTAATGTCTATTACTCTCTCAAGTTTATCTCTTTTGAGCTTTATTAAAATTTCCCGTCGATGTTCAACTCCAGGCGGCGACGACGTAATTTAATAATGCATGCCCATAAAACTGTTTCTCGGGCGAAGTTCCATACGATATCAACATTCAACTGAGTTTAATTACGTTCAAATTTGTTTACATCAACACTTCGCTACAAGTAGAGTAGGTAGAGAAAAGTACAAATAATTTCCTCCATGGGCTTTGAATTGCTCAATATCATCGACCGTCTCCGTTAAAAATCCGTCCTCGATACGTACTTACTAGAGAAATTCCATTCAACCCACGTGCGTGCCAGCAGCTGTGACATCTTATTATACTGCAACTAGAGTTTAGCTCTCAATGAGCCTTTCTGGAACATCGACATCGGATTGGGAAATTAATAGCGCGCCTTAGTTATAGCAGGGCAGTGGCTCTCCCTGTGGAACAGCTGTCGTCAAACAATGCACAACAATGCGCCGAGCACTTCATCAAAGCGGCTTAAACCTTAATACTGACTTGAACGGCAACATCGATCGCGAACTCCTCGGCCGTCGCGCCGTCGTCGGGAGTAAAGCATCGCCCCGGGCTCTGTTAGGTAAGCGACAACGTAAATAGTTGATGCGCGCGCCGCCGTAGGAACACATCAAATATGCAGCACACTTCGAGTGGGCACCTCTCACAACCGAAATGGAAATCTCAATGTTAGCTTGACAGGTCGACATCATAGACACACTCGCTCGGCCTGACAGCGGCTTTTCCTGATGTATCAAAAAGTATTTTGGTGTGATATGCAGTTCGTCTATAGATAAGAGGTCTCGGTAAATGAAATGAAATTGACGGGAAAACATATGTTTTTATTTTCTCGCAACCCCAGTACCGTTAGGTAGTAAGGGTAAGAGGCAGTAAAGTATTGTACTTAGTCGCAAAAAAAAAAGTTTTTCCAATTTTCCCGAAAATGTGTTCCTATAACGATAACACAATACCGAAAAACCACACATCTCAATTCCGTCCGTCCGTCCGTCCGTCCGTCAGGAGGCTAAACCTTTGTTCCGATTGGGACCAAATTTGGAACTTGAGATGGTGATGATTATTTTTAAAAATGAATGAAACCAAAAATATATATATTTACAGAGCGAAAATGGTTAAAACAACGCGTCTTGCAAGTTCACTCATTCCACGCTTCGTTTTTACAAGTTTTTAATTAACTTGACCTGCTAGTATGTTAGTTAATCTTGCAATGAATTTTGACCCACTTCGTGATGTTCAATTGAGCTGAAACTTTACATACGTAGTGTATGACAATGCAATATTATGGTATCACTGAGCTGATCTGATGATGGAGACGAAAGGTGGCCACAGGAACGTGAAAGCTTATTAAAAAAAAATTATTAATGATTTTTAGAAATTCAGTAACTACGGCAGCTACGCCATCCATGGCAACCTTAGTAGGTAGTGTTGATAAGGTTTCAAACGTGCCTCGTGTTCTTACCCCCATCGCTTTCTGAAATTAATTTTCTTGTTTTAAGTAGTAGGTAGAGAAAATAACGTATTGCTTGCGAAAACTCATTAGAAAGTAACCACTGAGAAATTAATAATAATAAATACCACGGTGTAATATTAGAGGTGTGTGCTGGTGTTTATTAGGATGAAAATGTGATAAACACGAAAATATTAAATAACTTAAATGGGTTGTATCTACGAATGTACGTTTGGCATAATGCACTCAACGATATCCCCTATCAAATTTTTACATCGACCAAGTTTGAATTGAAGCAAGTAATTGGTAAACTTGAAATTGATAAACCATAACACATCATAATAATATGTTTTCGAAGTGTTGATTTATCAAAACTTATTTCATTTTAAAACTTGAGTTCGGTCCGTAGAACCAAAGGTCTTATCAATTTCTACGGATGTCGTCGGTGGTCGTATTATAATTTCTAAATAAGAAATGGCAAGCTTCCAAGAATGGAGGACCGGGTCGCCTAGCCCACCTGCAGTCGATTAGAGGGCGGCGGCGGCGGCGGCGGCGGCGGCGGCGGCGGCGGGCGGGCGGTGTGGTGGGCGGCAGGGACAGCCAATGCGGTCACAATGTAACCTGCCGCATGCACCATTCATGATTTCGTTTAGGTTGGGGGTGCAATGATTAGTGCCCCGGGTTCCCCAGCAAGGCAAGCCGGGACCACTCATGAGTTTGGAAGCTTCTTTATTTACTCACTAAGAATAAAGTGTACTGGAACCAAGTTCCAGCACCTTGTATTCATGATTTGTTAGATGAAAGCAGTAAGATGGAGGGATAATTTAACTAATGTAAGCCAGAAGCATAGATTGAGAGGGGAAATCCAGGTGTAGGTTTAGCTTGAATGAAGTTGAGAAGACGGAGGAATGGTTGATATAATGATCTTCAACAGGAAGCTCAATTAGCTTACTGAGAGCTTATTTTCTTGATCCTTAGGAAACTAGGTTTTCATATTAAAAGTTATCGCGTCGAGGTTATGTATAGACTTAGTTAATCAAAAATAATAACAAAAGACTTGCGAGGAAAGCAAAATGTATTGAGGACAGATCGAGGACAGGTCGAGGAAAGGTCGAGGAAAGGTCGAGGAAAGGTCGAGGAAAGGTCGAGGAAAGGTCGAGGAAAGGTCGAGGAAAGGTCGAGGAAAGGTCGAGGAAAGGTCGAGGAAAGGTCGAGGAAAGGTCGAGGAAGGGTCGAGGACAGATCGAGGAAGGGTTGAGGACAGGTCGAGGAAGGGTCGAGGACAGGTCGAGGAAAGGTCGAGGACAGGTCGAGGAAAGGTCGAGGACAGGTCGAGGAAAGGTCAAGGAAAGGTCGAGGAAAGGTCGAGAAATGCTAGTATATAAGCCGTGTAATTGCCACGGATCGGATTCTATTTTGGGACGTCAAGCTGTCACTACGCTTGGCGATTATATATTGACACACGGTAATTTATCTCTGTCAGATCTTGAGGAATCAGCCTGGCCTATCAAGGATCTGTGCTGGTTCCAGTTTATCTCTTTATTTGGATTTGTTCGCGAGCAAAATAGCCTGTGAAGTCCACAGCTGGACATAGGCAGCAGAAGTGAAGTTCTGGAAGTGATCGTGCTAAATTCAAGTTATTCTTTAGATTCAAGTACGGGGGGTTGTGTCATGAGTCTAGGGACTGTACATCGACATGGTTCGGTGGGCTAAGAGTTGGATACCTAACGGAGACGCCGAAGACTCTTAGCTTCAAACGGCTTTCGGGCTGTATCCAGTCTGTGGCGGACTGGAAGATTGTTCTTTACCAACATAACGATCTAGCAGCCACACATGTCAGAGGAAACTGTAAAACGAGTTGACCAAGAGGCCCCAATCTTTTGGATCAAGCAGGCCTTCATGACCAACCTTTTGCAGAGCCTTCTGTCATGGTCCCACACAATAGGGAACCGTCCATGCTCGGCCGCCTCTGCCATCCTGGCCTTCTTGGACATTACACAGGTCTTAGGACTAGGAACACTTTGAGCTTGACCTACTCCATCTTTTCTGTCGCTTAGTTAGAAGGAAATCATTGCACCTCGATTTCCTACACCACACATCCCACTATTAACAGTAAATGTGAGGTTCCAGCGCCTCTAGTTTTGATCAGCACATTTAGTTCGAATAGGAATATTATTTAGACAAATGTTAGTGATAGGGACGCTAGGAAAATATTTAAAACTACATATGTAAGGGGATGCAGGATGTTAGGTATTATAAAGGGAAACATAGGAATTCAAAGTAGACATAGCTAGGTTCGGGAAAAGCTATAAATTCGTCCGTGTTAAATAAAAGCTGAGAAAATCGAGACATTGAGCTTATATCTAAATGAGGTAGAATAGAGGGAGGATTAGCTAGGAATCCTAGGAAAAATAGCTAGGAATTTTAGGAAGATTAATTAGGAAATCTTGTTGAGAAGCTAGAGTAAAAGAATGGATGCAGTTGAATGTTGGTTTTAAAGGACCTAAGTTAAGTCTTAGTTTTAAGGCTATCTATTTATCCAAATAACTTTTGGGATTTTGATTAATAACTTTATTAAATTATCCTTCTTCATAGAAGATGCAGTATTGCCTAGGCTTGCTAGTCAACATTAACTACTCTAAGGCCGAAGGCCGATATTTCATTCGATATTTATCTTACAATCATAAAGAGCCTATGATCTGAGGATTACGCTCCCATCTTCAAAGCAAGCCAGCTGAATATAGTTTCTTGCTCTTCTTAACTGCCAAACCTAAGGGCTAGGCGAGCCACTGGTCCGAAGGATTATGCTCCCAACTTCAAAGCAAGCCAGCTGAATATAGTTTCTTGCTCTTCTTAACTGCCGAACCCGAAGGCTAGGCGAGTCTATGATCCAAAGACTTAGCACTCTTCTGTGAATGTAAGCTAGCTGAATGAATAGTTTCTTACAAGGTGACAGAGCCTGGGCTGTTCTGTATTTTACTACTACTGCAATACCCTTAGAGATGAAATCCCAAAGCTTATTTAAAATATACAAATACTAATATGAAGTTTTATAGCTTCAGCCTGTCATGGCATCTCTCCATTACTTACGTCTGTACCTCGTTTAGACGAGTGGCTCCTCATTCAAAAGGGAAGACACAAGTATATATTTAAAACTCCCAAGACTAAGTTCCAATAGTCTAAAGGGTGGACAGGTGCAAAGGTGGGGAAGGAGGCGTTTGCAACAAATAAAAAGGAACTCTTGGAGGTTATATATTACTTGTATCTTCTTTTGGAAACTAAGGAAATTAATCTCAAGTTAGAGTAATTATAGTTTTTAGGTGTCGAACTTCTATTCTAAAAGAAAATGGGTTACTATACACAACTAAAGGGTTCACTAGACGATCACAAGGCCAATATAAGATCTAATTCCCTATAAGCAACTAAGGTTCAGGATATAAATATTTCTTGGCGTGCACTAGGTTTCGTAGTTAAGATATTTTATTAGGCCAGGATAGCGTTCAGTACAATTTGGTGCCGTGACCAGGATGATAGTTTAATTATATGTGCACGGCTAGGGAGGCTCAATTTATAAATGTTTTATCGGGAATTAGAACTTTAAAGTAGTTTAGTTTACGTGGGTTAAAACCCACAATTTGATGCCGTAGAAATGGAAAGAATCAGAAGTTCGACACTAATAAATAGCATTATATTATCATAGGCTAAAGGGTAATCAAGATTCTATAATAGAGAGATAAAGACTAAGGATGAAAGAAATATAAATATATATATCTTAGGCTAGGGCTGACTTAAGTCTAGTCGTTTTAGAGTTCGGGCGACTGGGGTTGAGATAGTCTAAATAAGGAAAGCCGTTAAGAGCTCAAGCGTATGGGGTTGAGGTAGCCTGAACGTATTAAAAAATATATCGTTTTGTTTAAGGAGTTTGGAGGTATTAAGATTGTCTGTCTGTTATGGTAGAGTGCATATTGGATAGAAATAAGATTGACATGCATAGAAGATGAAATTGTACATGATGAGATTCGAATGTGTTTAAAAATAAATGTTTTGAGCTTCGGGAAAAGAAAATGCATGCCTACTTCTTAAAGTACCAGATCACATAGTTGGGCGGAGATAGCTCGGTACATTTAACTTGGATGGGCCCTTGCTTATTCAGGCTAAAAGAGACGGAGCTATGTTTGACATAAAAAGGGTTCTTGTGTTTCACAGTTTTCTAGATTTACAACTTTACATCTATAAATAATGATATACAAGTTTAGAGATACCACCGGGAAATAAGAGAGCGAGGAGAGGAATAAGAATATTAAGTCACTCGGGAAAGAGTAAGAGCTTACAAAAACACGTATCAGTTGGAAACCAAGAATTTGTTGATTTTAGAAAAATTAAAGGTGAAACTATACTTAAAGTGACATGGTGTGTGGTTGGAGGGGTGTGAGGCGGCTGATTCCCCGTGGGTTTTCGGGGGGGTTAAGTATTTAATAATAAATAAGGTTAATAAAATAAAGCACAAAATTGGAGAGTTGTATTAAGAAGGTTGAATGGTCGAATTTAGAAGAAAGGAATAGCCTAATAGATTATGAATTGTAGGTGAATCGGAGAAGTAGGGTAAAGCCAAAATAGGTTAAATTTACTTATGATTTAGTATGCTTTAAATTTCGTGGGGTTGCCCGAGCAAGAGAAGTTAAAATAGTCTTAGGTTAGGAGTGATTATTTTAGACTTGGAGCTGAAACCCAATTCGGCGTAGAAATTTCTCATAGTTTTCCATGTAACTTGTACATGAGAACTAACATCAGTTTAAAGGTTTCAGATTCTGGGAGTCTTTTATAGGAGGAAAGATGATTGATGGATTCATATGACCGAGGATTGATTGACCGAAGTCTTTCGAGCAAGAAGTTGCAAGTCTGGATGACTAAATAGTAGATAAATGTTTAGAGAACTTAATCATAGAAGTTAATAGGGAATTAAAGTAATTTTAATACAGATTTGAACATGAAACCGAAAGGCTTGAATGATGTGGATGAGTTGAACGAAATTAAATGTATCCGGGTAAAGACATGGTAAGGTTTGATAAAGGTATGGTAAAGGTATTGGATATATCTTTTCTTTCAGTCTTAAAACAGCATCATTTGTGCCTTTCTAAACTAATTGGTTTTATTTTAGCTGGTTAAGAACAAATGTAAATTTTAAAATTAAATAATTTGGAATATTTGAGAGGATAATCTTGGAGGTGTCAGCGGCTTTACCTGGTTAAGCTGGGGGGAGTGGAGGTTAATTTTCGGGTTACTTAGATTTTGATGGGAAGTTTTAGCAGATGCCTGCGTTAAATGTCTTGTTGTTGTTCTATCAAAGCTGTATGTTTGTTGAGGGGATTATGAAAGATGTATGCTGGTAGTTTAGTAATTAGTTAGAATAATTTAGTTAAAGAAAGGGAGGGATCAAAGGGCTTTGATGCAATGGCAGCGGGCAATTCGTGGGTGATTTTATTGTCATATGTCCTTTGGAACATTTACACGTTACAAATGGTCAGTCTGCGAGGACTTAGGTGTTAGGTTAAATTCACGATTTATGATATTATTTGTCCAATTCGCACATTGATTATATACCGGACAAGAAGCTAAACCGAAACCTGGTTACATGGAACTTGCGGGGAATGACTAGTTCAGAGGCTAGATGGAGACCTGATTCACTTTTAATTGATTGAATTCGGACCTTATGGTCTGATAGTTATATTAGTTTGTTGAGTTGACATCAACGTATCGACTGCAACATAAGTGAACAGCTTCACATGTTTTCTGTTGCTTCTCATTACGTGATTTCTGACAAGCGCCTGGTATGAATAATTCCAGAGGGAAGTAGGATTGATGATTGGGGGAGGTTGGTTAAATATGGGAGTAAGTCTCTAATTCTGCACGTATGTGTATGTTCTGATGGGGTCAGCTAAAAGGTCGGCTTTTTGCGTTGGAGGCGCACAGGAAGCTGAGAATCGGAGGTGGTTCTCTTTGGTGGAATGGGGCCGAATGATTAGCTGAAGCTACAGAGCTGACTTGCCTCACAAACAAGGCCCTCGTCTGGATGTATGCCTAATAGGGAGCGGGGGGTTACTGTTATATTCTGACTGACTTTGCAGTCGTCTCTCATGCTTTCCGAAGGGTTATGAAATACCAGGTTTAAATACTCACCGCAACATAAGCTATGGTAAGAAAAAAAAAAAAAAACCTAGCTAGCGCTTTGAAGGCATATGATAATAAGATGTTTGAGTGTGCATAAATATGATTTTGAATCCGAAATTGGCTTCGTCACTTTAAAAGAAAAGAGAAACCCTCCAAGTTAAGCTGGGTGCAGAGCTTCTGATATTTTTAAGTTATTGATTTTAATTAGTATTAAGATTTAGTTGTAAGCTTTAATTTATTGCTCTTGTTGGCAATGGATGAAAATAAATTTGTAGATTATATTTTCAATAAATTTATATTTATAGGTACTGAGTTGCATCAAGAATACAAGAGAGGTTTGGAAAAGTTTGAAAAGTTTGGGAAACCTTTAAAACTTTTGGGGTTGATTGTACTGGAACCAAGTTCCAGCACCTTGTATTCATGATTTGTTAGATGAAAGCAGTAAGATGGAGGGATAATTTAACTAATGTAAGCCAGAAGCATAGATTGAGAGGGGAAATCCAGGTGTAGGTTTAGCTTGAATGAAGTTGAGAAGACGGAGGAATGGTTGATATAATGATCTTCAACAGGAAGCTCAATTAGCTTACTGAGAGCTTATTTTCTTGATCCTTAGGAAACTAGGTTTTCATATTAAAAGTTATCGCGTCGAGGTTATGTATAGACTTAGTTAATCAAAAATAATAACAAAAGACTTGCGAGGAAAGCAAAATGTATTGAGGACAGATCGAGGACAGGTCGAGGAAAGGTCGAGGAAAGGTCGAGGAAAGGTCGAGGAAAGGTCGAGGAAAGGTCGAGGAAAGGTCGAGGAAAGGTCGAGGAAAGGTCGAGGAAAGGTCGAGGAAAGGTCGAGGAAGGGTCGAGGACAGATCGAGGAAGGGTTGAGGACAGGTCGAGGAAGGGTCGAGGACAGGTCGAGGAAAGGTCGAGGACAGGTCGAGGAAAGGTCGAGGACAGGTCGAGGAAAGGTCAAGGAAAGGTCGAGGAAAGGTCGAGAAATGCTAGTATATAAGCCGTGTAATTGCCACGGATCGGATTCTATTTTGGGACGTCAAGCTGTCACTACGCTTGGCGATTATATATTGACACACGGTAATTTATCTCTGTCAGATCTTGAGGAATCAGCCTGGCCTATCAAGGATCTGTGCTGGTTCCAGTTTATCTCTTTATTTGGATTTGTTCGCGAGCAAAATAGCCTGTGAAGTCCACAGCTGGACATAGGCAGCAGAAGTGAAGTTCTGGAAGTGATCGTGCTAAATTCAAGTTATTCTTTAGATTCAAGTACGGGGGGTTGTGTCATGAGTCTAGGGACTGTACATCGACATGGTTCGGTGGGCTAAGAGTTGGATACCTAACGGAGACGCCGAAGACTCTTAGCTTCAAACGGCTTTCGGGCTGTATCCAGTCTGTGGCGGACTGGAAGATTGTTCTTTACCAACATAACGATCTAGCAGCCACACATGTCAGAGGAAACTGTAAAACGAGTTGACCAAGAGGCCCCAATCTTTTGGATCAAGCAGGCCTTCATGACCAACCTTTTGCAGAGCCTTCTGTCATGGTCCCACACAATAGGGAACCGTCCATGCTCGGCCGCCTCTGCCATCCTGGCCTTCTTGGACATTACACAGGTCTTAGGACTAGGAACACTTTGAGCTTGACCTACTCCATCTTTTCTGTCGCTTAGTTAGAAGGAAATCATTGCACCTCGATTTCCTACACCACACATCCCACTATTAACAGTAAATGTGAGGTTCCAGCGCCTCTAGTTTTGATCAGCACATTTAGTTCGAATAGGAATATTATTTAGACAAATGTTAGTGATAGGGACGCTAGGAAAATATTTAAAACTACATATGTAAGGGGATGCAGGATGTTAGGTATTATAAAGGGAAACATAGGAATTCAAAGTAGACATAGCTAGGTTCGGGAAAAGCTATAAATTCGTCCGTGTTAAATAAAAGCTGAGAAAATCGAGACATTGAGCTTATATCTAAATGAGGTAGAATAGAGGGAGGATTAGCTAGGAATCCTAGGAAAAATAGCTAGGAATTTTAGGAAGATTAATTAGGAAATCTTGTTGAGAAGCTAGAGTAAAAGAATGGATGCAGTTGAATGTTGGTTTTAAAGGACCTAAGTTAAGTCTTAGTTTTAAGGCTATCTATTTATCCAAATAACTTTTGGGATTTTGATTAATAACTTTATTAAATTATCCTTCTTCATAGAAGATGCAGTATTGCCTAGGCTTGCTAGTCAACATTAACTACTCTAAGGCCGAAGGCCGATATTTCATTCGATATTTATCTTACAATCATAAAGAGCCTATGATCTGAGGATTACGCTCCCATCTTCAAAGCAAGCCAGCTGAATATAGTTTCTTGCTCTTCTTAACTGCCAAACCTAAGGGCTAGGCGAGCCACTGGTCCGAAGGATTATGCTCCCAACTTCAAAGCAAGCCAGCTGAATATAGTTTCTTGCTCTTCTTAACTGCCGAACCCGAAGGCTAGGCGAGTCTATGATCCAAAGACTTAGCACTCTTCTGTGAATGTAAGCTAGCTGAATGAATAGTTTCTTACAAGGTGACAGAGCCTGGGCTGTTCTGTATTTTACTACTACTGCAATACCCTTAGAGATGAAATCCCAAAGCTTATTTAAAATATACAAATACTAATATGAAGTTTTATAGCTTCAGCCTGTCATGGCATCTCTCCATTACTTACGTCTGTACCTCGTTTAGACGAGTGGCTCCTCATTCAAAAGGGAAGACACAAGTATATATTTAAAACTCCCAAGACTAAGTTCCAATAGTCTAAAGGGTGGACAGGTGCAAAGGTGGGGAAGGAGGCGTTTGCAACAAATAAAAAGGAACTCTTGGAGGTTATATATTACTTGTATCTTCTTTTGGAAACTAAGGAAATTAATCTCAAGTTAGAGTAATTATAGTTTTTAGGTGTCGAACTTCTATTCTAAAAGAAAATGGGTTACTATACACAACTAAAGGGTTCACTAGACGATCACAAGGCCAATATAAGATCTAATTCCCTATAAGCAACTAAGGTTCAGGATATAAATATTTCTTGGCGTGCACTAGGTTTCGTAGTTAAGATATTTTATTAGGCCAGGATAGCGTTCAGTACAAAAGCAATTACCGACATAATCCTACTAATATTATAAGGGCGAAAGTTTGTAAGGAATCTTTGTAGAAAGAAAGAAGAAAGAAAGAAAAATCATTTATTCGACACTCTATTCTTCGACACTTCTGTTCCTCTTTCACGCTTGATGAAACTTGGTACAGTAGTGATAGCATAAATCTTGGTATAACATCTAGGCTACTTTTTACAGCGATAAACTGTTCCCGCGGGAAAACTTATTCCACGCGGGCAATGCCGCGGGAAACACTCGCTAGTAATGTGCCTATATGCCGAATGCCGACCGATTAGCAATCCTTGTGTGTTTTATTAGTTCGAGGATTACTTAAATCAGGATCAATCTTTTCGAAGTATTAGGTATCTACTACCTTTTTCTCTGTTTAGTTACACTTTCATTTATGGATTAGTTGTTTATCGCACTCTAGATCTGCACATGGGACAGCGATGTCCTTATGGCGATTTAAAAAAATTTTAATTAGTTAAAACGAAGTGCTTCTGGTTGTCATTGGGTGGTTGGGGTGGAAATTGCACCCACTGAGAATGCCTCCCCCCTTTTTTACAATTAATGTGCTATTTTACACTATTTATTCAACTAAGGGCTTCTTTCACCACTTCCTGATATTGTTACAGATAGTAATCTTAGTGATAAACTAATCTATCAGATAAATCTGTGTGATAGACTATATAAAATCTATAAGATATAGGCAATCAGATACCTGTGAAATTAAAAAAAATAGGCTATCTGTCAGATAACCTGCAGTTAGGGTATCTGGGACTTTATCAGCAAGCGGTGTAAGAGGCCCTTAGTATCTTTAGATATATATTCATACAGAGACAACTAGAAGCTTTGTTATCTGTGTGATAGGATTTCATTCAAATTTGAAAAAAATCAGATTTTTACTACATTTACCAATTTAATAAACTCTTTGCTGCATTCGATATTCTTTTATTATACATGAAAAAAAACGAATTAATATTATTAGCAAAAAAAAATCTGCGGTAACTGTACGCATGCAATCCGGTTTATTTACTTTAAATAATTTATATTGTAAATAAAATAAAACTAAATTATAATAATATATGACTACCTACAAACTGGAATAAATTAAACTAAAAACATACAAATTTCTACTTAAAAAAAGTGTAAAAAATTTTGCCCCCGCGGCAGGGTGCCCATCACGCACCGGTAACTGTATGTATGTACTATTTAACAAAGATATACATATACAGACAGTTAAACTTAATTGAAACTTAGGTAATCGAATATCTACAAACAAACGCTATGTACTAACAGTACATTTTTACTTTTTCCTGCAATACTCAAGATTTTACTTCTGCGTTCTCAAAAGAAACGTAGGTATACGTGATGTGAGCGCATCCCACTCAAAAAAATAAATTGGGGAGAAAAATACGAACTCATTATAATCGTCCCAGCCTTGAGAAACGTTATGAAAGGCTACGGTTTGCGGCCAATTTACGTAATAGTACATTGTGCAATAAGGGAAGTAAGTAGGATATTACTAACGAGAGTCTGTTAGAAGCCCGACGCCGAAGGCGGAGGGATTTTAATGACTCGAGTTTGTAATACCCTTACTTCCCGTGATGCACACAATGTTTTTCATCACATTTGCGAGGAAATTAATACCTACGACACAAGGGAACAAATCTATTTTCTTTAGACTTTGTAGGTAACAAATTTTCACTAAGCAACTGAGCCGCATTCACTCTATCCGGAGGTGTTAATATTGTTGTTGCACTTTCAGACTCGGATTCTTCACATGACATAGACATATTTTAAGTTTGTTTCTCTCTTTATTTATACTAATAGGTCACAACTACAGGTAGTTAATAAAATAGTTTTATTGTCAACTTTGCCAATGGAGCTTCAAGTATTTTTCATATGTAGTTTTACTGCCAACTGGAAACAAGTTCATAAGCCCAAATCGTAGATCGTAGTTTATAATCATGAACACATAAAACCGCAGCACGGCCTCCAAGGCACAATCAGTGCCATTCGGTGGTCCACACTGCCACAGTTATTGATAAAAAATGCCTTTAGAAACTCCCAAAGGCGAAAGCCCATACAGCCAGTTTTTATCGAATTTCGATATAAAATTCACTGAAATAATTACAAAGTAAACTAAAACATTTTTAAAATACAAAAAATAATGCATTTAATTAAAGCGTAAATGTTTAAATTACCATTTGTAGAAGTTTCGAAGACATAAAAAACCATGTTTGATTTAAAATCTCCTTAGTGTGGAATGTCATACCTGTTTGCTATAAAGTTCTTTGCCTTCGAGTGAACGCCATTTTTTAAAACTACACATTATAGTCCCTAGGGGTATAATATTGTACAGATTTTCATTACTCCCGCGGGTGTATATAGGCCATTGTGTTTCTGTATGCATGCATATAATAATCCACATAACGAGCAAGTGTGATGAAAAAGATATTTGCAAATTCATTTAGGGGACTGCTTTAAAGTAAAGTAATGTTAGTACCTATTTTAGCTTTACCGTTCTAACTAAATGTGAGTTTAAGAAACACCCTGAATGCTTAGAATAATAATAAAGTATAACTATTATATTCATGAAAATCGCATTAAAATTCGATCGTTCTTAAAAAGTAGCTGTAAGCAGTTGATGAGTAAAAGTTGCGTGTGCGTGAGTGTATTTCAAAATAATAATAATTTTAAGATTGATTGCAAGCAAATAAATGAACACGAGTACAATTTGTTAAATTGTTTTAAAAAAGCTCGTCTATTTCGTTTAAATAAAAATACCCTTATTTTACACTAAAATTATATTTTGTACCTATTTAGTTTATATCAATTTGTCTATAGATTCAAAAGCTTGTTTCTACTTACAAATAATATTTATGTAGTAAAGTATATACATAGAGAACGAGGTGTAAGGAATAAGCAAGAGAAATAAAGTAGCCGACTTAGCTTAAAAGTGGCAGTGGACATATCGCTCGGAGGACGGCTTCCGGCTGTTATACTGATGATGATGACTTATGAGAAAAAATGGATCACTGGTTCAGTCAACTGAACTGGTCTACTGAACTAGTAGTAACGCGCGTGGAGAACCGTGGAGGGCCTGTATACAATTTTATACAAAATTTCAATGATCACATGAATAATTATTTAAGGTTCATTTTAAGGTTGGCAGTGATTGTAAAGAAAGTTCCTTTAGGAACATACGAAGGGAGAGGTGGAGGGGCAAGGGATGAAGGGCAGGTCAACGCACCGCCCGCCCGCCCCCGCACCGCGCGCCCCGCACGCTCGTGGGATGGGCGGCCGCTGGCCTTGCCTATACCGTGCGAATTGCCAACGAATGTCTCGTCGAAAATTATAATAAGTATGCACCAACCTTATAAAAATTATAATTATTGGCAGGACCAAATATGGAAAATGTATTTTTTAATTCCTAATGCCCTAATGCAAAGCGTAGAGTTTTCATAGTAATATACCTAACTATGTGCTACTCGTAAACGCCTATGAAATGTTTCTTTTAAAACTTGAAACTGTGATCGATAATATCAAAAAGGGACTAGAAAGGAAAAATAATAACAGAAAAAAATGCGAATGGAAAATTAAATACTTACAAGGAAATTAACGATTTGGGGAAAACAGGCTGGTTCGTTTGTTCGCAGAACAGCAACATTTCAAAAGCGTTGAAACTTTATTCGGTTGCGACATGAGGTAGTGGACTTTCTTTATTTGCAGTACCAAGTTTATTTTCTTTTGTAACGTATTCTCAAAAAATTTTACCGGTTGGTATATTATTATTCTGCAAATTATGACCAAAAGGTCGCCATGATTTGCTTAGCAGATGATCAGGCCTATACAGCGGGATAAGGGGCCGTTCATTACGACGTAAGATGATTTCGCATATAGTCGCCTCTCGCCCCGTACTCCATTTTTGAAATCGGACACAACATTTTTCGGAACCCTCTTCCTCCCCCCTTCTTACATAACCTGGAGGTTCATTAAAAAGCGGTAAATAGTTAATGTCTTTAGAAAAGGTTCAGGTTTAAATTAAAACACTTATTAGAATTTAAAAAAAAAATATTGTGTAAGAAGTTTTACCCATTATCTAGCCTATGTCATGTAGAGATTTTTACAAATGGTAGGTATGTATACTTTCTAAAAGTGTATATATTTTTCTATTATTTGTAAAGACCATTAATTTTAAAGCGCCTTTAAAACAATTATTTATGTAGTGTGTCGCGGAGTGCACGATATCGGTGCGATCGTTCGCGGTGCGCTCTTATTACGAGGTTTTTGGGTCAAGCGGGCTGCGACCGGTGCACCGGTGCACCGGTCTCTATCCCACCGGTTTATTGGGTGCATCCTTCAGTTAATGGGATGCGGCTATCAATCATATTTCCTACCGCATAGGCTTAATCTGTGATTTCATTTCACCTGCATATATGTATGTACTTAACTTACCTATTATTTATGAACAATTATTGAACACAAGAAAAATTTTATCCGACTAATTTGTATACATACAACATTATTGAATCCTTGCTTACTTTTCTGCTTATGTCGGTAATAATAAACTGCAAACCACGTCCCAAACACGGGTTTTTATTTAGTAGGTATATTCACTTTTAAAATTTCACCTTAATACTCAAAAACGTGATTCGCTTTAAAACTACCGAAAAATATATTAAGTACATATCTACATTTGTACCTATTCAAATGTTAACGGTTTGTTAATCGATTTACAAATAAAAAGCGATAGTATCATACCATAGTAAAACAACATATTCAATATAACTACCTAGCCCTACTTATATTTACATAATCGTTACGAAAACGCGCGCAAACAACCAATTCTACAACTTTCTGAAAGCGTCGTATATCTACGTATATTGCCTATTAACAACCTAATTGAACAAGCTCGGTATTAAAAGCCTTGTTCCAAAATAAGCGAGTTGTGAGGGGTTCCTTCTAAACATCTAATTGTAATCTTATTTGCATTTAAACCATTCGCTTCTTCCAAAGGAATTGTGAGTTAACTCACGCCCGCCGCGCCCGTGCCCATGCCTCGTCGCCCGCGCCGCCCGCGCCGCCCCGCGCCGCCTAATCACCATTATATCAATAACATCTAACAATATATGAACTTGTTGTATGTACCTACTCGCCAGTTCGGGAAAATTAATGTGATTCGAGTGATGTGATGGCATTAATTATGAGACCAACGCAACAATAACAAAATCAGACGGTCCCCACCACTACGGTAATTAAGAGGGTATATTAAACACCATTAATTATAGTCTTTTTATGTCTGTATTCGTTATTATAGGCCGGTTTTTAGATTCGCGGTGACCACATTACGAGGTGAGCGAAAATACCTATATCTAATTTAATACTAATTTTTATACAACCTTGTATCGACGAATGCATAAATCATTAAATGGCGGCGTATCATGAAATGCCTAGACATATTCTGGCCAATTCTACGATCTGCCTACGACATATACAGGGTCAAATTTTGTAATGCCCCCTGGAGGGAAAGTACTCATAATACTGTAGATGGAAAATTTTACTCAAAGAAAAAAATCCTTTATTTTTGAAAGGAAAGAAAACTGCATTCAAATATTTTTGAATATTCGCTTGCCACACCCGGGAATCGAACCGACTAAAATCTGCAAAAAATTGCAGCCTGTACTTTTATTGCATCGATCGTTAGGGTCAATTATAAGGATGAAATCTCTCTAACGAACTTGATAAATTAAATGAAAGGAAAACCATGAAATCTTAAATTATTTTCAAAAAATGGTAAACGTAAAAAATCAAATTTATGTTAAATCTTATGCAAATGTAAACGAGTTGAGAGTTGAAGTTCGGAATACGATTTATAATAGACATAGACATATTTATTCATAATCAATCGATTACAGGTCACTATACAAGTTATTATAATAAATTGAATTCATATACACATTACACGGAGGAAATATACAAATAATAATAATAGATTAATAGGTAATAATAATAAAAATAAAAAATAATGGAAGTCTTAGAAACTTAAGAAAAATAGAAGAATATTTATGTACAATAAATTCATCAAATGTATAGAATGTTCGCTCGATAAGCCACTTCTTGAGGTTTGCTTTGAAGGAGTGTGTCGATGGCGAATTTATTATATCATCGGGTACCCGGTTGTAGACGGAGGGGCCCATGATGTGTACCAGTAATATTCACAACAACACGTTATTAAAGATTACTAATGAATTCGTTAGAAGAAAAAATTTGTGCATCCAAGAAAATGGAACCCATTTTGAGCAACTAATTAGTTAGTTTGCCATTTTTTGAAAATAATTTAAGATTTCATGGTTTTCCTTTCATTTAATTTATCAATTTCGTCAGAGAGATTTGATCCTTATAATTGACCCTAACGATCGATGCCATAAAAGTACTGGGTGCAATTTTTACAGATTTTAGTCGGTTCGATTCCCGGGTGTGGCAAGCGAATTTTCAAATCTTTGAATGCAGTTTTCTTTCCTTTCAAAAATAAAGGAATGTTTTACTTGGGTAAAATTTTCTATCTACAGTATTATGAGTACTTTCCCTCCAGGTGGCATTACAAAATTCCATCCTGTATAAGTGAAATCGTACCTATATGAGTGTCATTCAAGATCGTCATGAGAAAAGTTGGGGAAAAGAACTGTTATGTTATGTCTTCGCACCTAACACGACCCATAGATTAACTGGTAGAGAGTGCCTTCGAGATTAAGTTCGCCTGTTGTACAATATTTACCGTGCAATAAAGTTTAAATAATTATATAAGTTTTCGCAGGACGGGCGGGTAAGTGGTGAGGCACGGGCCGCGGGGTGCGGAGGTCACGGATCAGCTGGGCGGCGGCCATATTGATTCCCCGGCCTGTTTGATCGGCGCCGCGCCCCGCCGCCCGCCCGCCGCCCGCCGCCCCCGCCTCAGCCGCCACCACGCGCATGGATTAATAGACGAGAACAACTTTTATGATTTCAACTCAAACACAACGATGCCTAATGTAGATAAGTATACGTATATATACTCGTACCAAATAGATATCAAAGGAACAAATGAATTGCTGATTCTTCAGCCGTGTAGTTTGATTACTTTCTTTGCTAAAGGACATTGACGAAATAATTGTTGAAAGAATTCCCCAGCGTCTAGAAACTTAAATAAATATATCAAATTTATATACTCACATAGTTACTTTTCACTTATGTATGTAAAAAAACATAATAGCCAAGTAGATACGTACTTAATGTGGACAAGACCACGTGGTTTGATCACATCAATATTTGATCACTAAACACGTGGAAGTTTGATTTCCCTAAGGGGAAAAATTTGGAAATTATTCTAAGCGTGAAATACCAAAACTAACTATACTATTACCATAACCTATAGGGATAAGTATACACAATAAACTGTACGGCGGCTCACACTAAACTTTTTCGCCATTAAAAAAAAGTATACAGATGCAGCTTCGTCATTTTCCTAACCAAATTTCTTTTCATACCATTTTGTATGGATTTTTTATAATTATACTTAAAGTAACTACATGATGTAGGATCATATAATATTTTGTTCGTCATATGTGACAATTCAATACCTCCAACCATTTGTAAGTAAATCGCAAGTTTCAATTTCAGTTGTAGGGGAACCATAATACATACTAGGAATACATACTAGATTAGTCCCAGACCAATGAGTATTAGGTACTATATGTCACAGACAAATATTAAGCAACTGTGGCTTGCAAAGTTTCATCAAAACCGTTAGAGCCGTTTTTGAGAAAATGCTATTTTCCTTTCATTTAATTTATCAAGTTTGTTAGAGAGATTTCATCCTTATAATTGACCCTAACGATCGATGCAATAAAAGTACAGGGTGTAATTTTTACAGATTTTAGTCGGTTCGATTCCCGGGTGTGGCAAGAGAATTTTCGAAAATCTTTGAATGCAGTTTTCTTTCCTTTCAAAAATAAAGGAATATTTTCTTTGGATAAAATTTTCTATCTACAGTATTAAGAGTACTTTCCCTCCAGGTGGCATTACAAAATTCCTGTAATATCATGGCGGATTGTCGTAATTTGTAGTTTATTTTTATTAAATAATTATCGATCTCGCTCATAATAATAAAAAAATAAGTACATGTTTGTAATCAACTCAGGTTTCATTAGTTAAATAAATACCTACATAGTTTTAGTGTTTATTTAGGATTTGCCTGTTGTACTCGAGAAGTAAAGGTAACTTTATTCAAAGCATTTTGCCAATGCTTCTATACTTGTCAACTATGGATAAAGTATACCAAAGGCTCGTACAACAGGCTGAGAGTACAGTATAATAATGCATTTCGCATTATTCTGAGAAAGCCTCCTTTCTGCAGCGCAAAGGGCATGTTCGCTGACGCGGGGGTTCCCGACTTCTTCGCCATCCTGAGAGCTCGAACGGCCTCCTGCTGGGAGAGACTACGCGATACAAAAAACGACATTCTGAGTATGGTTAACGACGACTTTGGCAACTGCTTTACCAAGCACTGGTTGGCCATGCACCGGTCTGAGAATGGTAAACTGAAATAGTATTATATTATGTGGTACCTAACTTTAGTTTAATTTTATTATTTTAATTTTATTTTTTACATTTTTACATTTCTTTTGATAATCGTGCTTGTGGTTGTATGTATTTATTGTGTTATTCTTATTTGTACAATGGGTTTTTACCTGAAAATAAATGCTTTATTATTATTATTATTATTATTATAAGTTACTGTCATCAACTAAAAATTAATATACTTTAATAACTAGATACAATACATAATTATACTACACTAACTTAAAAATAAACTTACTTAAATAATTACGGCAAAAAATAATAATTAAAACAATAAATCAAATAATAAAAAGTGTCATCATGCCTATTATTATAACGTAATATTAAATAGTGCTAGTTGTGCAAATAGAAGTGGCTAGTTACCTCGACTCGCCTCTAAATTGAACAAGGTAGCGGGGGGGCGGAGTGGCGTTGACGAATTTCAAGTGTTTCTTTTACGGTGAAGAAGGCGCGCGTGCACGAGTAGCGAACGGCCGACCTCGGTTCCTTCGCCGTTCTCAAGTCTAGACCGGTCAATTTCAAGCAAATTTTTCGAACAGGATCATTAGATTAAAACAAGTAACGTGTATATAGTCCGCACAGAATTTCTTTTTAGCTGAATGAATGTAATCAGTTAATCACAGATTGTTTGTACATCGCTGACAGTGTTTAATAGTCTAGCAAGTAAAGCAAGATAGTGTGATGCACAGAGATGTCCAAAAACTTGTAAGTTTGATACGGTTCAATGAACTATTTCTTGAAATTGAATGAGCGTCTCTAGTGAACCCCCGCACAGCTCCCCTTTGACACCTAAAACTAGTCATTGCGCAGAAATCAGCCAACTTCACGCAGCCGCCAAAAAACTCCACGGGGACTAATGTTGTTAGTTGCTTACAACTTGACTAGGTACAACTGGACAGGTGCCTATTGTATATTGTTGTAGTTTTCACTGTTAATAAAAATGTTTTTGTGAATGGATCATCACGCATAGTATTTGTGACCCATTTTTAATGGTTAAACACCTTAAAAAATTCTGAGAAATTATACGCATGACGTTATACTAGTCAGGATAATGCAAAGTTTCAAATCAGTGACTTATTTTAAAAGTTGTTTAGAATTATAATTTATCTGTTACTTTTACTAAGTATGTACCTTGACATTTTTGACAGCAATATATAGGGTTTAACTTTAGTAAGCGATTAGTGGGCGTGCCACTCGTTTAGAAACTACCTTACAATGTAAAAGGTATGGGAATCAGCTCTGACTTAAGTACGTCATAAATAAGACACGCTTTCCTTCGTTATGACTTCGTTACAATGTAGTAATAAACTAAATATGAATATAGTACATTACTGCAGCGGCCCGCAACAGAGGTATTGATGGACGAACGTGTAAATGTGGACCGAGGCAAAGCCGAGGTTGGTTGTCATGTTCTGGAGTAAATAGATTATTAATTTTTTCAGCCGCTAAATACGACAGATATAGATTGTCATACAACATTGCCGGCCGCCTGCACGCATGTTTTTGACCAGTACAGCATTTTCGATTTATCTCAAAGAAGGTTGTCAAAATTATGCTCACATTTCCAGGCATGTTTGAGAAAATAAAGTGAATACGAGTATGAATACAAAATTCATGAAAATTTTGATTGATGAAAATAATAAAAACGATTTTTTTTTCTTTTAGTCTCTCCTGGTACTACAATATTGATATTGGCACCACAACATTGTCGCAAAAACATCTACTTATAGGTAGCGGCTACGCGCCCCGAACGACCCGCGCCCGCCCTCGTTTTCAAAAATTAAATCTTTGAATAGACCTAAGGCCTAGAAAAAATTTGGATGGTGATTAATCTACTTACTCTATCTAAGTATCTGCAGACTAATCGTAGCAGTATAATCCGTAGCCAAAAGTATTTATAAAGTTCGTATTTTGAAAATTGATAGCATGTGAAAAATTACAGCTATGAAACAGAGCGTCGGTTCGCGGGTTGGGATTTACATGGATTGAATTGCCGTTTGAACTTCGCAACCCCTAATTTAACCAGTTAAGGTTACGCCAGGGCTTTGTTTGTTATTTATCAATCTGAACCGCGAGTAATCAAGGATTGGTTTGGCCGCAATAGGTGATGTAAAAGCCACGAATTATAAATGGTACCTTATTCTGACGTATTAAATGCATTATCAAACCACTGTTCGTCAGTGACCTACGCACTCCGAGCAAAAGTGTATAGACTTCCTTAAAGCTATTCATTACGTATGCTTTAGATTCGAAAGACTAGGTTTCAACACTTTCAACCCTTCACACAACGAATATAAAGCGAGCGCAATACCAACTAGTCTATACTATGAATATTCTGACATGGATGAGCTTTAACGTGATAAAATGATTGCACCACCGAATTTGAGTGGCGCTAAGGTACTACTTCATGTCCAAGGACGGCCCTCTTATCAAATTAAGTTAAATCTATGCAATATGCACTTTTGCCGATATCTGGTGGTGCAGTTCATGGCTGGCGCTGTGTATTTGGCCGAGAGCCCTGCGCCCTGCCCTCGCCTCCGCCGCCCGGCCCCGCCCCGCAGCCGCCTGCACTTGGCGTTACGCCAGCACAAACACTAATTCGTTGACGTTGTTACATAATGGCTTCGTTTTTGCACTAACCGTCTGCAGCACTATGCACTTTGACATACTGCTTGGAATTTTTGATAACATATATTGATAAATACACATAGGTATACGTTCATGCTCTGTCACTGACGGAATCAATATGACAACGTATAAAATAAGTAATACATATTTGACATAGGTACATACAGTAGCCGTATTAGTTCTGAACGCAACCCGCAGACACCGCAAAAAGAGTATTAATTTTCGCGAGCTGCCGCCCTCTAATTATAACGAACAACTTTCGGTCGCTCGGCTCACATTACACACGGCTGTTAGTCTTTATTTTCAGCGCAAACTTCTTTCTAAGCGATTCCCGACAGTGGAGGGGATTACGCAGCTACAAGGTTGGAGCGTTGGCGCTGATGGTCAGTTATCAACTTTGTATCTTCTAAACAATGCGCCGCACTATTTGTGCTAGCTGTTTTAGGAGTTTACTCAGAGCATACGGAAGTAAAAATCGTTTAAGTACTACAATAAAGTTCGGTGTAGTCATACGTTACCGTTAATATCAGAATGTAGTGAAATGAATCATAAGATACACATAGATATGTTAACAACCACCAAGCCTTACCACTGGTGAACCCTAAACCTAACCTAATATTTAACCGCATTCAGACATTCACAATAACATAATACATAAATAAGTTTTATTAGGCAAGTACTTCAGAAAAATAAGGGAAAAATATCCAAATCAATACAGTGTAGATATGTTCACCTCAGTAATGCATTAAATTACCAATCTAAACGTAACAAGCAAACCTTCCAAAGTATTCCACTAAGGCCTGGTAATTTCCTCGGCACTAAACGAGCACTGCACACAGTAATTTATGCACCGCATTAATAAAACATGACTACGTCGACGCAGCTCGCAGCGTTCAGAACAAAGGAAAAACTTTCAGAGCCTGTCAATAAGGGTCTTAATCAAAATATGACCCCAAATACAACAAGTTTTACTAACTAGTTTATCCAAAGTAATTGTGATTTATTTTTAACTGGGAATATTTTTTGTCGAATTATTTTCTGAATGAAGTTAAAAATGAGTCGGTGGAGCCGAAAGTCGCTATGGACGCTTAATTTTGTACGGATATCTGTTAATTATGAAGGAGCATTTCAACTGCATTTTAGAATTCAGTCTACCCTTAGATTATACATATACCTAGTAGAGTTTACCTATACACTTTGCTAAAGAAATAACACGATACAATAGATCGATACATCTCGTCTTATGTCCTTATTAACATGATTTCTTCAAAGGCGCGGGGCGGCGTCGTCCAAAAGTAGGTATTGCTTTAAATAATAGTATTTTATGTAATGAATTCACATAAATAGGTATTAATAATAGGAGTATTTTATGTCAAAAAGTATCGTTTAAGTTACTGTTGCCCGCGGCGATGTAAATTTTTGCTTCCGTACGTAAACCTTAACATCTACTTTCACCCCTTTAGGGTTGGAATTTTAAAAATCCAAGTATACCAGATTTTAAGTCAGACAACATGCTTTCAAACAAAAAACCCGGTTCAAATCGAATCAGTAGTTTTAGCGTGATGCGGGTACAAACAGAAAGACAGACAGACAATAATTTTTTTGAAAAGTGTTTTGTGGTCAGTTAAGCCTAAATAACGAATTCCATTATATATTTGTAATACGTTCAATGTACAGAAATACTCCCGTTACGATTTTATAATAGTATAGATAAGCATTAATTTCAAGCGTCCAAATTTTAATTTGTTTATAGGATAATTAAAACTTTTGAAGCGATTACCTTTTCGGCGCGGCGCAGGCCAGGGCGGCCCCGCAACGTAAATAATTTAGCTGCAACTATTACTCATCGTGCAAAGTCACTATCTAGCTCGTACGAGTATGGCGTAAGTACGAGTAAGTGTCCAAACAAGTCCCAAGTGACTCTTCACCTCTATGCAAGATCTTTACTTCTATTTGAGGTGCAACTACGATGCATCAACTTAGTTAACGTGATAATTACGCAAAGGATATGCAATTTGCATATAGTTTCGTGTTTTGGACAACTTTAATAGTACATTATGATACAAGTGAGCTAAATTGGTCATTACACTCCAGGCTGGATGGCTCAGCACGAGGCGAAGCTGAGTGCGTATAATGAAGCCAAGAATGTAATGAAAAGACCAATGCTCATGCGTGCCATACGTCGTTTAAATTTAAATTAACATATTTGTTGAAAAAAAAGAAATGAAATATTTATCATATATGTATTATTATACAATTTATTTATTCACAATAATGTTTATACTATTTTTTTGACATCAAACTCTTTGCTGAGAATAAAAAAAACTCTACTAGTGCGTTAATGCGGTGCGTCCACGTGGTTCGACAACGTGGTCCGACAGTCGAACCAAGTGGAATTTTGATTCCTCGTGGTTCGACATGTCGGACCATCAGGAATTTGATATTCCACTTGGTTCGACCTTACCTAAACCTGCTGAAACTAAAGGCGGTGCAATAAGAGCCACATTACAAGCAATGTGTTGAAAATGAATAGCCTTTTTAGTTCAGAGAAATCAAATATAATAATAAATGAATCATGTAGGTAACACATAAAGGTGTAGCTACCTTCATACCGACGAACAATTTCTTCGTGAAAATGTAATTCTAAAGTGAACGCAAACATTCCGGTAGGTATTGTTATCAACTGCATTATTCGAGTTATTTTGGCACCAATTTCGCTCTCGAGCACTGAAAGTAATTTATGTAGCTTTAGGTAGTAGCTATACTCCAATTGCTTTCATACGTCCCACATACTGTACGAGTATGCTTTACGACGTGTGTTAACATTTTAATGTTCCTAAAGCAAATTGTGTCGTAGAGGTTCGAAGAAAAGCGACAAATAATTTGTATGGGTACTTACTGTTCTTCCTAAAACTATAAAGGTATCTAGCTATGTATGTGTTTTAGAATTGAATTTGTAGAATGAGTACGTAAATGTTCTATAATGTAATTGATGTATAAGATAACAAATTGTAGCTTTTATTCTACGGCGGATCAGCGGAGTGCTACACCCGTAGACTGATGGTAGTAATTTTTTCAATAACATAGTATAGTCGCTCGCCATGGATTTGCGAAACTTTTTATTTATCAGTATACCATGCATTCGTCATGTACTTTGTTGTTCTTTCAAAGAGTTTTTTTATAATTATAAAATTTACCAAATTAAAAATAAAAATGGTTTTTAATGGCTTTGACATGCGCATGACTGTTATTGGGATGCATTTGAACCATTGAAATAGGAATATATTAATTTGAACTCATTCATTAGCATAACCTAGCAGCTTTTGCCTAAGCTGACTATTTTGTGATTTACTTACCTACATTAATTCGATAAAATAATATTTTTAATATGTATTTGATTACATGTAATTAATATACAACATACTCGTAGGTTGTTGAAACATACATAGGTAATTGAAAAGTGGTTGATATCCGGAACGGGAAAACATCCTTGTAAGTACTTAAAATGACGTAAGCCTACCTAGCTTACTGTTGGTCACGTCAGATAGTGTGACTTCGAGAAAAAAACCAAAGTGTGACAAAACGGTGTGCCCACGAGTCTACACTAAATTAACAAGCTACTCATTAGCGTTGTTACTTAGATGCCAAAGAGGTTGGGAACCGACCGTCCCGCGGCAGGGCCGCGAGGCAATGCCTCCGCACGGGCATTCTGTGCTCTGTGTTAAATGGATACACGCACGTTTCCGTAATATAATATGATTAAAATACCTAGGACCATACCTACTACATTAAAAAACACGACAAAAATAATTTTTTGCACACAGTGTTGAAGGATAATCGTCAAGCATACTATCCTTTAGGCCATCTAGTGTGACGAAAATATCAGTGACAGTGATACGTTAATTATGTATTTTGGTACTCCATTATGACTGGATATTTGTTGGACATACGGATTATTACTAGTTAATATTAGTCAGCGAACTAACATTTTATAAAATCACACTCCCGATGTAAAAAAAGCAAAAGCTTAATGTCATTCAACACATAAAAAGTATGTTAAAATTCCCAAACGTGTTGTATATGTGGGTCGTAGATGCAAGTAGGTGCGGCGGCGGCGCGGCGCTCGGAGACGGCCCGCAGCCCGCGGCGACGCCGGCCGCCCCTCTACACACATTTTTCCAACACAGAAATTTCACCGCCTCTCGTCTTTCCGCGTAGGGGATGCCAATACGCCATAAGCAATTTGCATGTCCCTAGTTACACGGCGACAAATCGCAACGGTTTCGGGTAACCCGCGTTTATGTGTCCACTGACCTCTTAATGTTTTAGTTAAACCCTGGTGTAAATGTGTACTTACTATGTAGGTAGTTATTACAATAATATGTGGTAAGTAGTAAATACAACGTCACATGATTATTACGGCTATCACCTTACTAGCACGGTTTAAACTGTTTATCCCTACATACTGACTATTTACACTACTGCTGTCAAGACATTTCACATGACTCTACCGGTGTAGATTGAGACAACTAAATAATACACGTGTAAATAATACACCTTTAATTTGGTCCTGGTATGGATCCATATTAAATAAATACCTATCGTTATACCAGAGGACAGAACCTATCTTAAGTATGTATATCGTAAAGCAACTAAATTATTTAAGTTCAATGACAAAAAATAGTTACGGATGTTAATATCTGCATGGAGCCTTTTAAATTTCGCTGGGAGCCTTTGATATATTACATGACTCAAAGCAAAATAAAGTAAATGTTGTTCTTATAGTTTTAATTCTTAAATAACTACCCATCTAAATACGAAATTCAACTTTCAGTTAAATCTCGAATCTTTTTATTTTATAATTTCCGTTGAAATCGTTATGAAGAAAGGATGAAACTTCCAGCCCTAATTAATAGGTAAATAAAATAATAACGACAATAGTGTTTCCAAATGAAGTGGGAGGGTTTGTTATGTAAGTCAATGGCAGAGTCGAACATGTGAAAGGTTTAATTCTCCGAATGTTAGAATAGGTAGATGAAATCATTGCGAGGGAGGTTCGAGTGGAGTGCGCGTGCGTGGACCTCACGCCTGCGCACCGCTACTTAACCTCAATCCGAGGCGTGTTTTTGAATGAAACTTCACTTACAAGCCGGCCCAACGACCGCACTTTGCCGATTTCGATACTTGAACGACTTATTGTCACTTGAAGTCTTTCTCTGTTTGGTCGTATTATCTATAGATACCTATATATGTTCTTTTTATTATCCTTCTCGAATAAAGGTATGGAAATAAGTACCTATCTAAATATCCAATAGTAGTCTACTTTATATATGTATTATGTTTGTATATAGTAGTAAATGTCGGCATTAAAGCACCCGTGTTTATGTCGCTGGGCGGTGAACGGAAAAAACAGTTATTATCAGGAAATCCGTGTTTTGATTAATTATCTGGAAGTTTGATCAAAACCAGGTAATATAGAAATATCCGAGTACCCCTATACTATAGAAATAGGGGTACCTACTCGGTTTAAAAACCATTTCAAAATTAATATATTTTTAATAATTTAATTTATATTATTTTAAAATAGTTAATATTAAAATTAGTCAATGGCTGAACAAAACTCTTAGAATAGCGGTTTAGTAGATTTAGTAGCTTTTTAAGATAGGTCATAGCGTAAAGCACAGTTAGGTATTGAAGATTGATTACCACCACTAAATATGAATATCGGCAGCTATAGAAAAATACATGTCCCTTATTTTTAATGCTCTAGAAACTATCCTAAAACGAATATACTCGGAGACGGATGCTTCTGCTACTTTCCTTGTGAGATATCTCAACACGAGAAGTGCTACGGCGTAGCACTTGTAGACCAAATTGTATAATAGTACATTGTGCAATAATGGCAGTAAGTAGGATATTACTAACGAGAGTCTGTTAGAAGCCCGACGCCGAAGGCGGAGGGATTTTAATGACTCGAGTTTGTAATACCCTTACTGCCCGTGATGCACGCAATGGTTTTCATCACATTTGCGAGGAAATAAATACCTACGACACAAGGGAACAACTTTATTTTCTTTGACTTTGCTGATATTATTTAAGTTTATTAAATTAATTTAGTTAAATTAAGTTAAATTTAGTTAAATTTAATTACCTTAATATAACTCAAGTTAACTCAGTTTAAGTAAAGTCGAGTACAGTCGAGTACAGTCGAGTACAGTCGAGTACAGGTGAGTACAGGCGAGTACAGGCGAGTACAAGCGAGTACAGGCGAGTGCAGGCGAGTACAGTCGAGTACAGTCGAGTTTAGTCGATTTTAGTCAAGATAAGTCAAGTTAACTACTCAATTTAACTTAATAAACCAGTTCAGTACAGCCAGCTACACATTACAGCCCTAGGGGTATAATATTGTACTGATTTTCATTATTCTCCCGCGGGTGTATATAGGCCATTGTGTTTCTTTAGGTACGCATATAATCAGACCCTGAACGAGCAAGTGTGATGAAAAATATATTAAAAATATTTGAAGCATACATTTTTACATTTAGTTTAAAAGTAATTTAGCTTATAAGAAGATAAAATAAAAATAAAATGTGGTTTGGATCTAGTCTATGTGGCAGCTGGTGATTAATATAGGATTTACTTCAGGTAGGTACTTACTATTTAAGCACTAGACATCATTACGAGCAGAGTGGGGCATAGTTAATTAGTTTTAAAGTTTAATTTACACAAAGAACACAGCTGCTGCTCGAAAAGATATGAAAGGAATAATAGAGTATTCTTAACAGCGATATACTTATATAGTGATAATTTTCTGTAATAATTTGCTTGAAATATTGTAAAATAAATTAATATTACGTGGGTAATCATCATATTGTTTTGAATTAATTGGGGATTCAACATAATCTGAGTTTTGTTTTCAGTTTTAAGTGAGTAAGTCAACTTGTTGCGCACGCGCATACATAAATTATAACCCGCTAATGAACCACGCCTGGTTCCACTTTCAGCGATTTCTTTCTATTTGATTTCGCCCCACTTGGCCTTTGGATCCTATCATGCAAAAATCACCAGAGGTGGACTTATCAATCAGGCGAAGTTAGTTATTAGCGGGTTGTCAAATTACGGTTAATAACAAATGGTAAGTGCTTCTTCAAATAACAACTACTATGTTACAAAAAATCTTTAATTAATGCTTGCTGACTGGCCCGTTGGCTTTGGTAGTGACCCTGTCTACTGAGTCTACTGAGCCATAAGTCGTGGGTTCGATTCGCACTCGAGACCAACATTTGTATGATGAGCATATCGGTTGGTTTTCGGATTCTGGGTGTTTGTATGTATTTATGTACTTTTTAAAAGTTTAAATGTAGTTATCAGCTGTTGAGTACCCATCCACAAGCTTTGGCTTAATTTGGGACATAACAGCCGTATGTGAATTTTTCCAAAACATTTTTATTATTAATTAGATTTTTTCCAATAGGAAAATCACAAAGACGTTTAAAAAGTAATATTCGCCTGTTCAGAATACACAGCATAGAAGCAATCAAGTAACTACAACACAGGCGGATAGTTACAGTTATAACTTCACTGTAATAATGTCCAATCTAAAAAATCCATTAGGAGACGGTGAATAAAACGTGACACCTGCTGAGGTTTCAGAGAATTCGATATAACCCTTTATTTTCCAATTAGTGTTGTCGCTACTTGACGCCGAAATAAGACTCAGGAACACGGTCAGTGTCGTTGGACTCAGTTGTTGTTGTACACCATCAAGCCCTTCGCTAGACTAATGTCCAAAAAGATAAAAACGTGTGGGTCTACTGGAAGAAATCTTTATGGGAGATGAGTTCGACCTTTGTACTCATAGAAGTATAAATCCAATCAGCGTAGCGAGCTTTTTCCGTGTTCTGTGTTTGTTCATCTTTATTAGATTGTAAATGTTTTGTCTGTGTGTGGGCAAAGTATTAAATAAAGAAATAAAATAAATAGATAAAAGCGGGCAATGTAGGTAGGCTTTGATATGATAAACTGCTATACAGTTACCAGTAGGTACAATAAGTACGATACAAGTGAGCTAAGTTGGTCATTACACTCGAGGCTGGAATGTAAGAAGAAAGTGTAATGACCAATGCTCACGCATGTCATACGACCTTTTTCATCACATAAAATCATCAAGGAAAATAAATAAAATGCCATGTTATTTTCCTTTGATTTTTATTATAACACGAGTTATCATCACTTACATTTTGTGCCTCAGTAAGTTTTTCTGACGTCGTAGAATCGTATATTGTCGAAGCAAAATTATATATGGCTCTTCTTCATCACTTGAATGCTCTATTCCACTCTGACGTTTAAAAATAATCACAAAACACAACTATAATAAGTTAACACAAATATTTGTGAAATATTCTTTTTTTGTGGAGGTGGAAGGAGAGGCGATGCTACGAAGCCAAACAGCTCAACAGCATAAAAATATAGTGTTAAATTAATTGTATTTAATATACTAATTAATATTATTTGATGAAATGAAATTGTTATGATAATAATTTTCATTCACAAAAATGTTGGTAGCACTGGTAGACATAAAAACTCTTTGCTGAGAATTTAAAAAAACTGGACAGTAAAACACAAGTGCGGTTATGGTAATGAAAAAAGCACGCGTGTCTAATAAGCTACTTTATGACCTTAAAAGCGGTGCAATAAGAGCCACTTTACGAGCAAGTGTGTTGAAATAGTACATTGTTACCCCAGTGGTGAAAGTAACTTATTTAGTCCCGAGACGGGGTTTGGAGCCCGACGCGTAGCGAGGGCGCCAATAGTTCCAGGGACTCTAAATAACTATTTGACCCGAGGTAAACACTGTGCTGTTCGATACCAATACAATGAAAGTAAAAATAAAAACATAAATAAGCTAAAGATTAAATATGAGTTTTAATACAAATCTCTGCTATACGGAAGTAAAAACAAAACTCTACAACTCGAAAAAACAAATGAAGATCGGATTGCCGCTTTCCCGTATAATTTGTTTTTTTTCATCACACTTGCTCTTATGTGGATTATTATATGCATGCATACAGAAACACAATGGCCTATATACACCCGCGGGAGTAATGAAAATCAGTACAATATCCCCTAGGGACTATAATGTGTAGTTTTAAAAAATGGCGTTCACTCGAAGGCAAAGAACTTTATAGCAAACAGGTATGACATTCCACACTAAGGAGATTTTAAATCAAACATGGTTTTTTATGTCTTCGAAACTTCTACAAATGGTAATTTAAACATTTACGCTTTAATTAAATGCATTATTTTTTGTGTTTTAAAAATGTTTTAGTTTACTTTGCAATTATTTCAGTGAATTTTATTTTGAAATTCGATAAAAACTGGCTGTATGGGCTTTCGCTTTTGGGAGTTTCTAAATGCAATTTTATCATTATCTGTGGCAGTGTGGACCACCGAATGGCACTGATTGTGCCTTGGAGGCCGTGCTGCGGTTTTATGTGTTCATGATTATAAACTACGATCTACGATTTGGGCTTAAGAACTTGTTTCCAATTTTCCGTAAAACTACATATGAAAAAAACTTGAAACTCCATTGACAAAGTTGACAATAAAACTATTTTATTAACTACCTGTAGTTGTGACCTATTAGTATAAATAAAGAGAGAAACAAACTTAAAATATGTCTATGTCATGTGAAGAATCCGAGTCTGAAAGTGCAACAACAATATTAACACCTCCGGATAGAGTGAATGCGGCTCAGCTGCTTAGTGAAAATTTGTTACCAGCAAAGTCTAAAGAAAATAGATTTGTTCCCTTGTGTCGTAGGTATTAATTTCCTCGCAAATGTGATGAAAAACATTGTGTGCATCACGGGAAGTAAGGGTATTACAAACGCGAGTCATTAAAATCCCTCCGCCTTCGGGCTTCTAACACTCTCGTTAGTAATATCCTACTTACCTCCCTTATTGCACAATGTACTATTAAGTGGCAGGCCAGCTATTCTGCCATTATTTTTCATTTATACAATTGAAAAAATGATAAATATTTTGACCCAAATCAATGTTATTTTATAGAAATAGTTAACAGTAAATTATAATAAAGTCATTTAAAAATATATATTATTTAATTCTTACTTAACTTTATGTTATTTAAACGTCTTGACAGACGGACAGACGGACAACCGAGTGATCCTATAAGGGTTCCTTTTTTCCTCTTTTGAGGTACGGAACCCTAAAAAATGAGTGTTAATACAAATCTCTGCTATAGGGAAGTATAAACGAAACTCTACAACTCGAAAAAACAAATAAAGATCGGATTGCCGCTTTCCCGCCTATTTGTTTTTTTTCTGTGGCCGGCCAGCTATTCAGTCATCATTATTCATTTCATTAATAAAATATTTGGTCAAATCTATGTTATTTTATAGAAATAGTTGACAGTAAATTATAATAAAGACATTTAAAAATATTTATTCTTTAGTTATTACATAACTTTATGTTATTTCAATTTTACATCGCGCTGTAATTGACTGGCTGTATAGAAAGTTGGATCATAGTCCAATAGAAATGTGAAAATACCATTTTCTTACCCACTTCGAATTTAGCGATGTTCGATTAATGGTGATGACTGAAAAAAAGCGCTTCGCATCCACCCTTTCATGTCACTACAAAAAGTTATCTTATAATGATTGTAAGTTTATGTAATATTGTGTGATCGATGAATAAATTATCTTTTTTTTATTTATATAAATAACTCAAAAATAGAACTTTTTTTTTGTTATTTGACAGCTGTCAGTTGAAAACGATTCTCCCGAGGGCTGAAAGGTATTACTTTCAACCCGCACCTCAGGTAACTTCAGACCTACTTTCAGAGTATGAGTAATAAAAAATATATAACACACATACAAACGTACGCCCTAAAACATAAATTGACAATAATTGTAGGTATTGAATTCCTACTATATTAAACACAATATTAAGGTATTGAATGGATTTGAATATTAGTATTCGTTAATCTATAAATCATGATGATCAGTGATGATGATGAATGATGATGTTATGTAGCTATGAAAATTGCAAACGGGATATAATGTGGGTTTGATGATCTTCGCGGTGACATTTAAATAATAAAGTATACCTACATCAGCTGCTAATGAAACAGCTGTTGTACCTACAAAGTGAGGTCAGGAAAGTTTAACAGCGGTGCAGGTTAAAAGCTTCAAAAGGAAATGGGTATCGACACGCCACCTTCGATAAAACAGCTTACTGTAAAAGATCTGACGCTCTAAACGATTTTTCAACCCTCTTGGTTGCAGCTCGTAGCGACGAAACAGTCAACTAATAAATGTTGTTTGATGCTCAATGACGCCATGACAGCTGAACGGATTTTGATAAAACTTGGTACAGTGATAGCTTATACATGAATAACATATAGAATACTTTTAACGAAGGATGAACGATGCCGTGGGTACAAGTATTAGTAGTGGATTATAAATCGTAACGGGCAGTAGCGCCTCAGGTGATAGTGAACCCCGTCTACCCAGTGTTATAGATGAGTGATATAGATAGAAGCCGACAAAAGTCTCTACCTATTAATTTCCTCTTCTTACTTAGTTTGTATCAATGATTTTATTTTAGTTGTGGTCGGGAAAAATCTAGTTTGCATGGTTTATATGAAATTAAAACTTGCGATTTACTCTGACTGCGTTACGAATAAGTAGGTATATATAGGCATACAACATGAATTCATAAGTTTATGTAAAAAAAAATCCATACAAAAAATATTGTATGAAAAAAAACATTTGTTAGGAAAATGACTAAGCTGTTATATTATTTTAATTTTAGATAAAAAAGACTGTTTGACTTTTATCCCGTCCGTGACTGTACCATGAAATGATTTATGGCAGGGGGTCGAGTTGGGAATAAACCAAAATAATTATGAAATGCTTAATGTATATAATACGTCAGTAAGTATTAATTTAAATACTAATCTTATTTACGGGGCTGAAATTTATTCTGATAGGTATTTTGGAAAAATCATTAAAACATACTCTATGTCATGTAAGAATAAAATGTAAGGTTAGTGGGTTACTTAGTAATTATTTGTAAAATAGAAGTTGAAAGCAGTATTAGAATTTCAGAGAATACAACCTATCGGTATGTACTAATAGAAACTTAGGTTTCCTACAAAAGAGAATCCTTCTAAGCGAAAGATTGTAAGGATGTTTGGATGTATGTTTGTTACTCTTTCACGCAAAATCTTCAGAATAGATTTTGATGAAACTTAATTTACAGTATGTAATATAGATTATACATCAAAATAACACAAGGCTATAGATACCTTGGTAAATACTTTTCTACGCGGGCGAGGCCGCGGGAAACGGCGAGTAATCAATATTTTCGTGATAGTGTGCAATAATGAGGTACCTACGAGATTATTGTTGATTAAGATTAGTTAAATGAGGTTGCGGACGTGTGCGGTGGACATGCGGCCACGGTAAATATATATGTATCGCTATTTGGCGCCGTTATCCCGTTCTCGGTGGAGGTCCCGGTGACGGCGGCGGTGGACAAACGGACGGACACGATTGTAACCGAGTCGTCCTCACTCAACACTGACAAATGACTGCCACCCGCGGAGAAGTTCATCACCCACACACTTACAATTACCAGCTTCTATTCTGTTTTGTATGTCAGACTCAGACCAAGCCCACGTCTAGGTTAAGAAACGTGACTGACCCAAGTGGATCGATACACGCATTTAATCGCCTAACAGTGAAACAGGTCACGCGGTAGAGGCACGGGCGAACATAATTCTAAGGCAACATGTCACACCTTTCAAATTATTCAATCAATATTTACATTATGTAATGTAAAGTGCGAATGTTTAATTAAACACTCCAGATTATATGCATTACTTGTGAGGTGTACTGGTGTACAATCACATCCAAGGAGGAAGTACGAAGTTCATTAAACAAACTTACACATGCCAATTATATGTTCTGTGCACATGCACTAATCTTTCATCAGTTACTTGACTTTGACGACCACCAACTTATATTCATAACTATAATAAATACGAGTAAGTTGCATTGGATAGTGAAACCGTTAAAATCTGCCTGTATGTAGGTAATTGATGTGTACCTACCTAAACGTAACCTAGGTGGATAGGTTGTCACGTACGTATGATAATAACCTATTTTTACTGACCTGGCACTCATTACACGTGTGTACGGAGTAGGACTGGTCGCAGTCGTAGCGATCGAGGATGGTGACGAAGTCGCAGTGCACGCGCGACACCATCGCGTCGAGGCTCAGGAGGTCGTGCAGCGTGCGCTCGCAGCGGTCCCCGCCGGCGAGCACGTCGGCGCGCGCGCTGCGGTCCAGCGCGGAGGCGGGCGAGCGCTCGCAGCAGGCGCGCAGCCGCAGCTCGGCGAGGCGGCGCGCGCGCGCTCCGGCCCCCAGCGCGCACAGCGGCCGCACGTCGCGCGCCGCCAGAGCCTCGGGCGCGCCGCCGCCGCCGCCGCACGCCGCGCCCCCGCACTCGCGCACGCCGCCCGCGCCCTCCTCCTCCAGGTCGCACGCGCTCAGCCAGGGGTTGAGGCGCGCGAGCGGACTCACGGCCAGGCCCGCGGCCGCCATCAGCAGCAGCAGCAGCAGCGGCGGCGCTCGCATGGCGGGGGCGGCGCCGCTAGCGGGGGCCGGCCCGCCGGGCGCGGCGCTGCCTCATACCGCATCGCGCATGGCGACCTACTCGCGCGGCCCGGGCCGCGGGGCCGCCGCGCGGGGTGGGCGCGCCGCCATGTCGCTCGCTCGCCGCTCGACTGACTCCCCCCGGCCCGGGTGCGCATCGATCGCCGCGCCCCGCGGCCCGCGCCGCCCGCCACCTGCGCGCGCCACAGTTATGTAACGATGCGCGCGCACCCCGCCCGCCCCGACGCCCCGGCACCCTGCCCCCTCCCGCGCGCGTTTCCGCCGCCGCGCCCGCCCTCTGGTGGCGCGGCCGCATTCCGCCGCCCTATCGTGATGCCGCCCGCCCTAACGTTGCCCAATATTAAGTTCGACTAAACGCATAGGCAGCGAAGTTGTAAACTCAATTTACATACAGATGGCGTGTGTTTCTTCTGTTTGAAAACTTTTAAACTAGTAGTTCCGTGAGAACAGTAGACCTCGCCAGCCCTTATAAACCAAACCTAAAAGAAACCAACAAAAGTCAACTTTGGAAACAGAAAAAGTACCTACTAAAGTGACAAAAATTAGCACTTTAAAGCTTAATATTTCGCAAACGGATCCCTGAATCGAAAAATGTTTATCACACACCCGCGATATTTTTGAAAGACCCATCCAACGATACCCCACACCATGGATATCACGCGGAAAAAAATAATTTTCCATTTTACGTATGCAGTTCTATGAACATAATTTATTTTTTCAACTTTCTTAAGTCGATCCACTATTACTCAAAAACTAATAGAACCTACTTAGCCGTAATAGTTTTCCTTGTAACTACGTTATATATGCTACTGCCATGAATTTTTTCACATTTCCAGAAGCAACCGTTTAGCTGGCAGGGGGGGGGGACACGTGACTCTAACAAAAATTACCGCTTTAAAGCTTAATATTTCGCCAACGGATCCCTAAATCGAAAAAATGGTATTCACACACCAGCAATATTTTTGAAAGACCTATCCAACGATATCCCACACTATGGGATTCACAAGAAAAAAAAAGTTCACTCCCACTTTGCGAGTATGGTAGGTACTCTAAAAAAAATGTTTTTCAAAATTTTATTCTACTCATTTTGTAGGTTTAATTAATTTATACATATGCCAAATTTTCGTCAAAATCGGTTGAAAAATGCGACCTGTAGAGAATTACAGACAGACAGACAGACAGACAGACAGACAGACAGACAGACAGACAGACAGACAGACAGACAGCCGGACAAGAGCATTTTTGGCCAGTCTCGAAACGTAGACGCTTCGCTCGCTTCGCTCGCTCGGTCAATTATATTAAATTGTAGGCTTCACATTCGGCGAACTAGCGAATTGTAATAAGTCACCTTGCCATATTGCCAGAGTTGACTATTACTTAATTGTTCATGACGATATATGATTCATAATTTATTGAGTCTAACTTTCTTTGGGTGGTACCTATTCGATGGTTCTAATTTCAATTGAAATAAAGCACTCACTTTCTTTCGTCCGGCGGTGGCCTAAAATAACACGGATATTTTCAAAGGTCCTGAAAATATCTCGGATAATAATGAAATTCATTCTTACATTCCAATTATCCTGCTTTTTGCAATCGTCCTAGGATTTTCGAAAGATCCGGTTTTTCCAATTATCCTACGACATATACAGTAGGTATCTAATAGGTATCTTTACAAACTACCTACATCGACATTTATGTAGGTAATGGACCAACAATTACCAGGTACCTGTTTGTCTAAATAGCGCTGGTACTTAGCAATAGATTATTACGTAAGTAGGCAATGCAAATGGTCACGGTATTTTTATAAATTAAAAAGGTTTTTTTCTAAATGGTCACTGTTACAGCTCTGTGCTCTACGAGAACCTAAATATCATCTCTTCGCACATTACTTAAAAGCTGATAAACCATATCTTAGGGTAATAACTATACTAATAACATTGAGTAGAGGGCACTTCAGGAGGCTATAGAGTTCATTGGCACAACTCACACACACAGGGCTACTATTAACATCCTAAGTTATGACGAGAGAACCGTCCGTTTAATAGTTATAGGAGCGTTCACCGGACACTTCGAAGATTGGACTACCAGAGACCGTCATCTGATAGAGCCTATGGAGAGGACAGCGAGATGAGTGGCATGGGTACAGTCCTGAACACGATGACTACAGGCTCCTACTCCTACCTGCATAGGTAATATCTTCGTGCAGCGATCACTTGGGGTGGAGACCAACGATAAATACAGGGGCTGACAGAAAAGATCACGTGGCAGTTGCGCTGGCTGAACCTGGCCTGCTATTATAAATCTTGGTCAGGCTAGACCTAGAGTAATAGGTAAGTTTAATGGGCTCTATAGCTGCTCACTGCACTAGCGTCAAAGTTAATGTGCGCTAGTGACGTGGTTCCCGAGCCGCAGTTGAGTGGAATATAGTGATGGTTTCGTACACTATAAATCTAGTTCGTACATAGAAATCGTTGGTAGAATGGGTCTCTAGTGGTGCGTGCGCGCCGTGGTGTGCGCGTCCCGCTCGCGCGCGCTCGGCCCGCCGCCGCCGCCGTGACGCGCCGCTCGCTCGTGCGCGCGCGCAGTGCATTCACTGGCGGGAGTCGCGGCGGCGGGTCGCGCACTAAACAGCGCATTACAACAACACACCGCAAGATCAGTTCAACTTAGACATTTCGGTATTTTTTACGCTTTACTATCCGTACAAAACTTCAAAAACATAAAATAATAATTATTCATTTCATAATCACCGTAGAGTCTGTCTGTGCCGTTTACGTTATAAAAATAGTTTATAGCGGATTAGGAAATCAGTGTGAAGGTTGAATTTCGTCACGATGGACGCCACAAGTGAGTACAAACTGGTTTAAAGTAGAGAATTGCGAAATTTTGTTTCTCTCGCAGTTTTAATTTGTTTTCAAGGGCTTTTCTTTAAAATCAATAGATAAATATAAACCATCCCTGTAATTAGGTTCTAGAAGATGTATAATTAGTTATGCGAAGTAAGGTGCACGCTACCTCCTGTTTCTATATAGCCCATATTTTTTTTGTTTGCTACTATGTCTGAATGTAAGACGGGGAACATGAATCATCTATATGTCGTCACCTTATTAGACCAATCAAACGCCTAATGTCCAAAAGGGGTTAGAAGCCGTAACGAATACCCTTTTTCTATCTATATTTTTTTGTAGTTCAATATAGGTAGAAAGTTCACATCATTTCTATCTAAGTAACAAGAGAAAAATATTGACAAATGTTAAAACAATAGGCCTTCTGCAATTCACATACCTACCTATGAAATGCCAGTTGTTTTCCTTGACTTAGGTATTGCATCTTTTACTCGCACCACGATAAACCGATATCTCGTATATATATGTAGGTATAATATATATACGGAGTTTTAAAAAATATATAAATTATTAACTAAGTAATAGTTGTACTTACATAGATCTCGAAGATATAAGTCCAGGGAATCCTTAGATGGGACTCGAGAGTAGGTAACACTGGGCAGACATGTCGACCATGGCAATAATAGGTCTGATGGCAGGTCTGTGTCCATAGTTATTTGTGGATTTTATAGTTTGTTCGGCCATGGCGTTTGCACTTCTCGACTCCAGTTCATTGAGTTTGTGGACTTTGTTGGTATGCCTAAGATAGTATATTTTATTTTCCTTGCACATTGAGCAGGTCAGGACATCATTCACGAAAAGGCCGCCAGAGTCTGTCTAATAGAGTGTCATCGCGCTTTGAGTCGAGTTTAGATCTTTGTATTTCAAATCTGTCTACATCTTGATGCAGAAGGTGTAAATGTTTAGAATGTTTTAAACCGCTATCGTTCGTATTTGCCAGCTGCAACACTTGAGGTTATTAGGTATTTGGAGCATCTTAATGTTGTCGTGCCCCGTTATAATCTAACGTGACCCGATGCAAGACAGGTCACTATTAATCGTGTGCCACATTGCGTAAAAGTCTGTTTTGCGAACGAAAACAAATTAAGTATGTACTTATTAATTATATGATGCGGTCGTGGTGTGGAAGAACAAAGGTCAAAATACCCACAGTTGTATGAACTTGAAACGTACGTACGGTGCGCAGTTTCGGCCTGTACTTATTGACCTATGAAATGAAATTATTTAACTTTGTTGTTACTCACACTTATAAGTGGAATATGCGGACATGACCCTAAACGTAACCCTGGCGGGTAATAATAAAATTCATTAATTGCCTTTTAACTGTTGTAGCTTACAAATATTAGTAGGTATAGGTATAATCTATTGCTATAGAAATTGTCTCGTTTATTTCGAATTTAAAACGGTGCCTAAACGATCATGCGGCATGACCCTCATGCTTGCTATCAATCACTTAGTACAATGAAGCAACGGCCAGCACGTAGTTAGCATGTCATTCGCGTCAATCACTACAACTAGACGGTCATGCATGAGTGACAACACGTAATGAATGTCATGCAGCATGATCGTGTAGGGACCACTTAAGTTAAAATAATTTCGTAATATTTTGTCTGTTCTGGCAATTTGGTAGGTACCTACTGTTGTCTAGCCACATTAGATGTACTGATATAGTTTAAGACGTAACCAAGTTTTCTGTAGGTTCTGGGTTCTAATAAAAAGTATGAGTAAACATGGGTAGGTAGATAACTATCATAAACAGTCACCTACCTATTTATACTAATTCATAAATAATTCCGCCAACAAATATCACTGAACTCCGTCAATGCTAGTACCGTATAATGCATATACCTAGGAAAGTGGATAATATTTATATCTTTTAGTACTTGAGTAGACCAAACCAATGCCCCTGCAGTAAACTACCTTAAATATTATAGATCAATTTCATTATTCATAAGTTGATGTTTTGAAAAATAAATGAGTAGGGTATGAGTAGGGCATTTTATATAAAGGAACCTTTATTTTAATTTTGACTTTATTTTAACGAAAGATCATAATATTAAGACTACGACCAAATTAAAATCATTATTACATTCCGTTCTAATAATAACCTTGTTAAAGTCACGCCCTGAATACCGCATTGCCTAGTTTTAATTACAACATTATTTTGCCTAATTTTAAAAACGTTCGGCCTACCTCGCTAGCTGTTACGAAAGTCTATTCCTCGTCATTTCTTGATGGTTTCGTGGCTTTTAAACCACTGTACTAATAGCAGTATTAACTATTTTGAGGAATAGAAGTATTTCTATATAATAGCGATTTGTCTTCTGCTAAACAAACAAGACGAATATTTCATTCCCCTGAAGAGTCTACTAGTCTTCGTAATAACAAATAAAAATAACGGTACTCATTAAGTCTTCTTATGTATGTACATTGTAATTATATTGGTGATGAGGTTCGGTTGCTTATAAGTCTGCCCATTCATTAATGTTTATCACTAATGAAGTCGTCATTCAACAACTATTAACAACAGCTTTATTCTGATTCCAGTGGAAAACAAAATGGGTTTGCCGCCGCCGTACGAACCGGCAGCACCTAACCCTGCACCGCCACCTTCGTATTTCGGGGAAAACCCTCCACCGCCGATGGGTTTCATTCCACCCACCGCGCCCCCTCGCACCACCATCATCACATCACTTCCGCCAGGATCAGGAACAAGGAAAATGGGTCCCGGCCCCACGGGAACTACATGCATATCGTGCAATAAGTCGATTGTTACAAGAGTTGATTATGTGCCTAACAATCGCACGCACATCGTCGCTGCAGCGCTTTGTGTTCTGGCCGGGTGAGTTACTAACTCCTTTGTCTTCACTCGGCACAAGGTTCTTGATTGATAAGTGCCATCACGTCATACTACAAAATATATAGAATTTCAGATGCGCGGAAAGTAGGCGAATACCTGACGAGGCGATACCTGCCTATAAAATACGAGTTAGGCAATCCCCATTTCCGCCGAGGCATATACTTATCTTTCTCAAATAATGTACAAGGAAATAAAATAAATTGTACGGCGGCCCGCACTAAACTTTCTCCCCATTCCTTTTTTATTTTTAAAGAAAGAAAGAGTAAACTCATATAGTTTTCATTCATACTTACAATAATTTTTTTGTAAGGAAAAAATTACTTAATCGTAATATACGACAATTCATTAGCTCCAACCAGTTTGTGAGTAAATCGCAAGTTTCTATTTCATTTGTAGGGGAACCATATTACCTTATGAACAAAATTAATTTGACCAATACAAAATGTGCATTGCCGAGCTCCTCTCTCCGCTCTCTATCCAATCCAGACTTAAATCCGTTGGATTATAAAATAAGACAACACTTGGAGGAAAAGGCCTGCTCAAAGTCTCATCCTGATTTGAAGTCACACAGGCATCCAAATCCATCGTGGAGATCTTTCGGTGAGGCCTTTGTCGAGCAGTATATGTCTTTCGGCTGATATGATGATGATGATAAAGGCATCCTTGATCAAATCAGCTGACAGGTGCTGAGAGACGACTGGCCACGCAGTGGGAAGACTTGTATTCAAAATCGCAGGGGTCATTTTGAATAAGCTTAATTAGCATCTATATTTTTGTTAGTTCCTTTTGATCATAGAGTTAAGATCTCTTTGGTGCGTGCTCGCAGCCCCTTACGCGCGCGCCACCAAAGAGAATCGAACCTTCCTGCTTTTGATAAATAAATAGTTACGTGAAAATAAACATGTCTCAATTTTTTCACAATATACACAGATTTATAAACTATTTATAAATCTGTGACAATATACTTGTTCATGATCGCAGAACAGAACTTATGACCCGACTAAGCAAATGAATGATGTCATATGTTGTTTTATGTTCCAGTTGCTGCTGCGGTTGCATTGTCCCTTACTGCATGAGATCGTGCAAGACGGCTAATCATTACTGTCCACATTGCAAGGCTTTCGTTGGCACTTATCAGCCTTCTTGATTTAACCACCTCTATGGATTGTATTTGAATTGAATGTGCAATTTTATTTTTAATTTAATAATTAATAACTCTACACCATACATGTAATTATGATGGTTGGAAGTTTTCTACAGAAATGAGAAGGAAAAGGATTGAAGAACTATATTTTGTAATCTGAATTAGAAAAGAAACCATTTCCTCATCACAGGCGACGGATTTGTTAATGTTACTGCTACAAACCGTCCGAATGTTTAAAGAACCAGACTAGTATAAGTAGGAATGAAGAACAGTATCTCTTTATTCTGTGATGTGGCTAAGTTTGTTAGCATTCAAGCAGACTTGAGATATTTTTATCATCTTTGTAGACATGTTTTCCGCTATGTAAATAGAACAAACAATATGGTGACACATCGTGATCACTTTTAGATAAGAGAGGTACTTACCATTAACTTAAAAACAACGCTTCTGTGATATGTTTATTATTTCTATCTTTTGTATAAAACATGTGAAACTTTGTGCGTTCATACATATTCCTTATAAAATTATACGATTGACGTGTAAGTAACCAAGCCATTGAAATAATACAAAAAGAAAATAAAAGCTAAACGGACTCATACCGCACGCAATATGTAATTAGTGTCTAATTGGGCAACGCTAAAATGTAAATAACTTACGTTTCTTAACTAATATTGTGACGATGTTTTTGGAAATGCTTGAAAATTAATGTACCTACCTAAAGTTCACTAAAATTGTTGTTATTTAGGCTTAGTTATTGGTGTACACATTTTTTACAGACCATAGAGACATGGGTCACTGTTTTAACATTGTTGAAAATAAACGAAAGTTTACGTCATCTAACGTGAATTATTGTCTTGCTGCTAACTTGGTATTCTGATTGAAACGCCGTATACAAAATACAGGTGAAAAAAAGCCGTGTTTGGAATAGTGATGTAAAAATACCGTTTAATACCAAATGATTATGTTGCTATTAATATACTGGTATATTAACCGTATATTTTTGGCATTTTATTTTTTATTTCATTACTTTGATTTTATTTGATTTTTCTCATATTATTGGCGACTGTTCAGGTTCACTTATTTATTGTCAATGTAGAATCATACTACCTGTTGATAATGATGATCAGTATAGTCAAATCCAATGTTTAATTGAGTATTTACCCTTTTATTGTATAAAAAAAAGATTAAAAATCTTACGTACTTCTCCAACCGCGGCTTAATCCAGACTGTATGTTGTATAGGTACCTACCTACTTAACCTACCTAATATTTTCATTGTTATGTTTGCTTCTCCAGGAGATACTGCTGAGGCCGCAGATAATTTATTTAATTTTGATTAAATTATTATGTCGCTAAATCATAATTTATACGATACCTACCTACCTATATGTATTTTAAGGTTCATTACTTTGCATAGTGGATATACCTACGCTGACATTAAATAAATTTATTTCTCGAGTAAATACCTAAAAATTTTCGACAGCTGGGGCAGTAGTGTTCCACGTTCTTCCACCTCTTTGTCATGTATGGGAGGAAACAGCAACACAACCACCTGCAAAGAAATCGATGCAATTTATTTAATAGGTATTTATTTGTAAACAACACTTCGCAATCTGTCTATACAATATGGTATATACCTAACATTATCATCCGTCGATATTAATTAGATAAAATTCCTGGAAGGTGTCAACTATTTGCGATATAGTTTAAATAGGTAATATAAGAGCACAATCGAAATATTATCGAATTAAAATTCGTCTCATTCAGTTGACCAGTGAATAGGTACACTTATTTAAATACGGTATTAGGCGTATACGCTATAGCCTGTCAACTACAAAGTTAAAGTGGTAGGTATTCAGATCTTTTCAATCGCGGATCATTCTCAGTAGTTCCATCGTGTTTTTGTTCCATGGAACTAGTGCGACTATTTCTTCTCAGTAGTTCCATGGTATTTCGAAATGGAACTACTGCAACTGCTTCTTCTCACTAGTACCCTACCCTTGTAGTTACACGCCGTGTGGTGACGGCAGAACAGAATACAATTATGTTATCACCCATACTCTTCCCGTCTTCTTCTCACTAGTTCCCTTTGAAGATGATAGTAATAATTTCGGGTTCTTCCCCGTGGGTCATAGGAGTGAGTCTACGGGAAAAACCCGAAATTATTAATAACACAATTGTATTCTGTTCTGCCGTCACCACACGGCGTGTAACTACAAATAGGTGAGAAGATACTAGTGAGAAGAAACAGTTGCAGTAGTTCCATTTCGAAATCCCATAGAACTACTGAGAAGAAATAGTTGCATGGAATAAAAGCACGATGGAACTACTGAGAATGATCCTCAAGTCCTCATCAAACTTTTCAAAGCATAACTATTCGATTGAATTCTAGTAATTTGCTTTAAATTTGTAACACTGCTCATTAAAAAATTTAAATAAAATACTAACCAGAAAAATACAGCGAGGATAGCGGCAATGATGTGCGTTATTCTGGTGTTCCTGTAAGTAGCTCTAGTCATGACATCCTCATAGCAGTGAGGACAGCGCATGCCCACCGGCTCGGAGCCAACCTTCAGGAGGTCCATCTCGATAAATATAGCAGTGGAACTCTGTCCGATCTCATGGTACGCGCTTGTTTCCACTGAAACGTTTGAATTCAAATTCAAATTCAAATTTATTTATTTCACATAAACTTAACTTACAGTAAAAACCAATGCGTTATAAAACAAATTAGATTAAAACAAATTAAAAAATTAATAGTATCATGTCAACAGCTTAAAAATAATTATGTATGTCAATATCAATGTCAAACAAGCTCAAGTAAAAGTCTCGCAATATCTCAGGCATTCCCTTTGTACTGTCACCCATCCATCCGCAAACAGATCACAATGTGGCCGCGAACGAACGAGCTTATTGAGCGCGTGCATGGCTCGGCAGACCGGCGACTCACGGCGAGCCTGTGTGCGCGCGCGCGGCTCCGCCAGCAGGGGCACGACGCCCCTGCGGAAGCGCGTGTAGCCGTGCGGCGCAGACAGGCGGCACGCGGCCGCCACCAGCGCGGGGCAGTCCAGCTCACCTCGCAACGCTCTACACATGACGCACATTTGCGTGTTAAGCCTCCGAGTCTCCAAGGAATTATAGCCAAGGGTACCTTGAAGGTACCGGGTGGGATACAAAAAGGGATAGTAGCCATATAATCTCTTATACAAAGACCGTAAAAAGCGCTTTTGCACCTTCTCAATCATGAGAGTGTATGTGGTCTCATATGGATTCCACACACACGCACTAGTCTCTAGCTTCGAACGAACGAGAGCACTGAACAACAGTTTGACTACATTGATATCAGCGAAGTCTCTACAATTACGCATGACGAATCCCAATCTTTTAAAACCCTCCACCACCAACGCTCTCATGTGGTCGTGAAAATTAAGACCAGGGACGAAGATCACACCTAAGTCCTTTATGGAGTTTGTCCTTTTTAGTTCGTCAGGACCCAGGTAGTAACGTGCTTCAGTACCCAGCGACGAACGGGTAAAACTCATAACATATGACTTATCAGGGTTCAAGCATAGACGGTTTCTCTCGCTCCACTGCAACACTGCATTCAGGTTGAATTGAAATAATACTTAAAGCAAATATTACGGTGTACGGTTATTATCTTAATAATCTGCTGTGGATTTGACAAAAGGCAATTGCGTACTAATACATCTACTAAGTAGGTACATAAACAATGTCACAGATTGGGAAGGAAACCACTCATTCAAAATTTAACACAACAGGATCTTATTTAAACATTATGCGACTTGCTGTTGCTGAGTTTGTTAAAGTTTTAAATCACTTCTTATTATTATGACTTCAAATAGCGGTAACAATTCCTTCTCTTACCATTACCACGATCAGCACCGGAATTAAAGCGTGAAAATTTGATATTTCTATAGTGTTTTTTAACCAACAGTAGTAAGAGACTGTTTTGATGCTATACTAATAGATAATTAGTAGGTAGTATATTCATCGTGCAAATTGTGCCCTGCACACTTTATGTCCTCTCTTAATAATCACAATACCGAGCAAGCTAGGCCTCTCGCACTGGTAATGCTGCCGCCTGTCGTCAGTGCGCTGCGTAGTATTTAATTTTTGGTTTCTTGACCTGCATGGTGCACAGCATTCAGATGGAGTTGATTACTTTGATGAGTGCTGGCAGTGTAAGTAATTAAGGTCCATTTTAGATTGTGCATTCCATGACAGATGGAGGTACGTAAGTATACATTTAGGTATCTATACTTTACGGAGACGGTGACTAGCTGTAAGTACCTATATTGCGTTCTGTTTATACTGCATGGAGTGTAAACATTTACACAAAGTTAAGACTTACTTGTAAGACCGTAGAAAATGCAAGTGTCACTAAATATCTAAACGTATAGGTTGGTATGTATTCACAATTATCAGCGCCTTCACAATTTTATCAGATTTACGTCACTTTTAGATAGTTAATTCTAATTGGTTAACTAGGTCACAAAAAATCTAGATTATTTTTCTTAAACATGCTACGGTTTTAATTCGTAGTTAGGTACACGTATGAAATTAGGAAGATTTATATAAAAAATAGCAACGACTGTTGGTAGGTATAGCTCGCCACTTGCCAGTGGCGTAGTGGTATATCGCAGATAACAATGAAGCGCCGATATCCATTAGTTATCGAATAGATAACGCGAGGCGTAGATCAAGTAGGCCATAATAACATGACAGGTTGTTCTACAAAATCTGTACTTTACTTGCACTTTTCTCTAAAGCAGAGCGCAATGCCATAACCCCCCCCCCCCCCCCCCCCCCCTACCTTCGTAAGAAGAGGAGAATAGAAGTAGAAGAAGATAAGTTCACAGGGTCTATCATCGTTAAGGCGGTTACTGATAAGTTTGAAAATTGAACATAAAATATGTTTATTTAGTGATTTAGACCCGGTTATAATCATCTGTGCCGGTATCCACCAATGCTGAGCGGAGAGGAGATTGTGTGCATCATGAATCAAAAAATTTTGCCATTTGCGTGCGCGACCAAAGAGATTTGAAACTTCTTGGTGTGCATCGACCATGTATCGACCAAAAGGATGTCGTTATTTTTCTAATTCACCTCCTCAGTTTTGGTGGTTAATGGGCAGGTAGGTGTTTTCTCGTAGACCTACTTTTTGTGCTATCAATCAGTCCGTCACACGCTAAAATAAACACAGGTAAAAAATTCTGCTAAACGATACGCACGATCGGGACTTTCCCTTTTTATATACGATACGTTATTCTGTTCAAGCGAGGATGATTCCCATTTATTCCAATTTACGTTGTTCAGGCAATGAAGGGAAAAATAAAGCCGATGATTTCAGGCGGGAAGCTCTTGTTTCCACACTTTTCAGTAAAGGTTTTCGGTAGTCGGGTTTCAGTTTTTTTTTTCTTTTAAAAATATCTAGGTATGTCATTGTCCACCATCTCCACTTTCGTTTGATTTTTTCTTGTTCTTACTATACTATCTCGTTGAGGTAGGTAAGTATATAAAACTAGCAAATAGAATTTCTTTGTCGTCGTCCATGGCGCACGCAATATCCAAAACAAAATACAATTACATACTAGGTGTCAACTTAAAGAACCCAGAATCTGGTTCCGATGATAGTTTGTTCTTGAGCACCAAATGTAGGTATTTGGACGTTCCACGTGAAGGCCAACGAATGTGCAGTAGCCAACACCGAATCGACGATTTTCACTAAGGTTCACATCCACACTAAAGTAATACTTAGCTAAATAATGGAGATTTACAATGGACAATTTCGGTATGAACATTTATACATTATTTTAATTTCCCGCATAGCACAACCACTTGTCTAAAATACTATTACAATTAATAAACAATAAACCCCGCCAAATACATAGTTTATGAAATTATAATAGAACTAGAGCCGACCAGACACTTTTCGCTCCCGCTAAAAGAGTCGCCTACTTTAAAAATCGCTCATTGATTGGCCGAGCAAGCAATCACAACAGGCCATTACAGAATAGGTACCGACTTTGTATTTGCTCCATGGTACCGACCATGGAAAAAAAACATATTTCCGTGATACCGACCCAAGGACCCAGTACATAGACGGAGAAGATGCTCAACTTATACTATCTAATTTGTGGCTCAATCAACGACCCAGTACCAATACGACCATCGACCAGTACGTACAAAAAAAGTATGACAAAAAAGATTTCTCGACAGTGGAATCCAATTACGGGCAGGGCACTATATGTCTGAACATTACGTTACACAGGGAGCAGTAGTTTGGCTCGCCATTACAGACCCGTTTTTTTGCGTGTTGCGTTCGATTTTGCGTGTCATTGTTGCGCATCCAGGGCATGCTAGCTAGATAATCTTCTCTGTATAAAGTAGTACGATTACGGATTGTGGAAATACAGATTGAACAAATCCAGGCCGTGCATATCTGGCCGTGCATTTAAACTCTCAATATGGCACCCCATACACGCTAGGTTTTGCTGTCAGCTTTACCATGGTTTTACCCTCGTTTTACCCTTAGAAAAATGTTTACAACAGTCAGGCGGTGAATGACGGATGAATGATCGTGTAATACGGTAAGCACAAATTAGGTAGTATACGCGGTGAAGTGACGAGAATCTGCATACCTACATTCTTTTTTCCATCATTCAACTGGTTTTGAATGACGTTTGAATGACCGTCTACAGTGTGTCTATCAACTGTCACTGTCAGTCAACAAGTTAATTTGTGTGTCAAAAAAAATGCCGCACAAGCAAGCTCTGAATATTTTTTCTTTGTTTGTAATATTTTATGTAGGTTAATCTCTTTGAGACTAGTCTCAAGTATTGTTTGTGTTAGTAATAATTTAATTATAATGTCATAAAAATAACTCAGCGTGCTGTGTAAGAGCCACAATGGACGTGGATTTACTACGACCGGGCACTGTGCCATTATCCCCGGACACGATATTGTGGTTTGAATTCCTTCTAGATCCCAATCTACTGAAGAAACATCTTAGCAAACCGAATCCAGGTATGATTTAGGGAAGTGGTAACGTACTGCCTTTTTAACTACTAGTAGTTCCGTGAGAACAGTAGACCTCGCCAGCCCTTATAAAACTAAAAAGAAACTAACAGAAGTCAACTTTGCAGTTGACTTGTACTAAAGTGACAAAAATTAGCACTAAAGCTTAATATTTCGCAAACGGAACCCTGAATCGAAAAATGTTTTGCACACACCCGTAATATTTTTGAAAGACCTATCCAATGATACCCCACACCATGGAATTCAATCGGAAAAAAATCATTCCCATTTTACGTATGCAGTTCTATGAACATAATAATTTTTTTCGACTTTCTTAAGTTGATCGGCTATTACTCAAAAACTATTAGAACCTACTTAGCTGTCATAGTTTTCCTTTTAACTACGTTATATATGCTACTGCCATGAATTTTTCCACATCCAGAAGCCACCGTTTAGCTGGCAGGGGGGGGACACGTGAGTCTAACAAAAATTACCGCTTTAAAGCTTAATATTTCGCCAACGGATCCCTAAATCGAAAAATAGTTTTCACACACCTGCAATATTTTTGAAAGTCCTATCCAACGATATCCCACACTATGGGATTCACAAGAAAAAAAAAATTCACTCCCACTTTGTGAGTATGGTACGTACTCTAAAAAAAATGTTTTTAAAAATTTTATTTTACTCATTTTGTCGGCTTGATTAATTTATACCCATGCCAAATTTTCGTCAAAATCGGTTGAAAAATGCGACCTATAGAGAATTACAGACAGAGAGAAAGACAGAAAGACTGACAGATGGACAAGAGCATTTTTGGCCAATCTAGAAACTGAGACTCTTTGCTCGCTTCGCTCGCTCGGTCAATAATACAACTTTTGTTTTTTACTTTTGACTATAATATAACTTTTAGCTGATGTAATTTCGAGACACCTTTTAGTGGTTCCTTACAATATTTTAAAAACCTGTAGGTATGCAAAATTTTATATTTGTAGATCCAGCGGTTTACGCTGTGCATTTATAAATAAATCAGTGTATGAGTCAGTTGTTAGATACTTAAAAATGCATAATTTCATATATAAAACCTCTCATTTGTCAATAGAACCATCAGGGTGTCATTTAATAGAGGAGTTCTTGTCTGTGGATACCAAGAATGCCAACTCGAAGCCGGCCAGTGAGCGTGTGGTAGAAGTGGATGCTCCCCCCAGCCCGCCATCAGCCTCCACTCCATCTCCGGTTCAGTTCACACGAAAGGAACTAGCATTAAAGATCCTTTCACTGAAAGTAGCAGCTAATCTTCATTGGAATTTGGGTAAAGAAAGAAAATAAGATTATATTTTAGGTGCAAATGATATAAACTGCAGACCATAGTGGTCTGTCAACTTTTAATATTGAACCTCAACAAATATAATTAATTACATTAGATTATTCATTTTAGATTTGTTTGAAACCAAGCTGCCTCCACAAATCCAGCAACTATTAATGCAGGATCTTGTCTACATGGCTACTGATGCTGCATTTCTTATAACACCACAGGTAATTTAAAGTTAACTTGTAATCTTCATTCAAAGTTTTTTTTAAAGTCATTCATATCTCTTGGAATTACTTTGGCACAGTTTTTGGTGTTAGCCATGACTTAAATCAAGCACAAATCTATTACCTACTAATATAATTCCAAAATCAGATTTGGTTTTCTGAAGCATAAAATTACAGATTTCCTGATTTTATCTCCAGTCAGCCTGTAATATGATAAAAAAACTATAACTAGGAATCATTTCTAAAGTTATGGCTGTATTGGTGGCACTTAGCTCACAAACTATAACTGTAATCCATACATATAGTCCATGTGGAGTTTTTTGGTGGCTGTCTGATGTTGGCTCATTTCTATCTCGATGTATCACACTATCTTGCTTACGCACACATAGACTATAAACACTGTCAGCGATGTGCAAACAATCTGTGATTATATTCATTCAGCTGCCAAGAAATTCCGCGGGACTAATACATGATTGTTAATAATAAAACTAATATTACACATTGTTTTTCCAACTGCAATGTTGCAGGACATACCCCCTGAGTTATTACGGAAGCCTCAAGTACAGTTCGCATTGACACTATACCACAGGTGGATACTCAGGTTTCCAGTAACTTCTGCCCTGTATGCGAAATCAAAAATACCATATATTCATGTGTAAGTTTCCACTGAACTTGTATTACTTGTTTACCATATTTATTACTTAAAAACAATAAAATTAAAACTTTCATTGCAGACCTGGTCTTCAGGCAGATGTTGTGTTTCCTTTGAATCAACATTTTGAAAAAATATTAAGACTGTCGGAAGCATCTCGTACGCAAAGTATTAGGTTCTTAGAGGAAGTATTAGCCTACTATGAACCAACATCAGCTGCTGGACGCAGAGAGTCCACAAAGATTAAAGTACCGGTAATGGATGCCTTTGTACATCTCACTGAAGATTCTACTGACATGAATCATGATTGGGATGTTGGTCATGTTCAAATTAGCCAGTATGAGCTTGCAATGCAAATTCATTATGATCTTTGCTACAACTATTTCTTTTACGGACAACATGACTTGGCAAAAAAACACATCCTCGGTTGTAGAGAAAATTCAACATTGTTGGAAAGAGAGATATCCATCTATGGTTATGGTTTACATAAAGACATGCCGTGGGGAGATTTCTATTACGCAAGTATGGATAAAGACGATATTTTAGGCTACATCAGAGCTCTAAATTTAGGCTATGAATTGTTGAATGAAGAACCTTCACTCCTACAAAAACTTCAAGAATCTATAGCAAATCATTACACTGGAATTATAGCTGTTCTACAAGCTGACAATCTAACTAGAGAAATCCCTATGGTGCACAGGCAGCTGGTAGAGTTAGACATCCAAGGGTCTGCGTCAAGTGGAGCATTCACAGTGGCCAGAGATCTCCTGAACAGAGTGTCGGCACTGAATGCCGTGAGATACGCTCTCGAAGGAGGCTTGCCATCCACTCATCCAGATTTTCTTAACAAATTCAAGACAGTCGGCGTCAAGTTCTTTGACCTTCTGTTCTGGGCACTGGCACCAGTTGTACTCTCCGAATTGTCAAGTGAAGACTGGGAGAATTTGAAGTTGTTTTTCCTTCATTTAGCCACAGCTCAGTGTAGGCTACCTATAGATAGAATTGAAGAGTACCTTAGAAAACATGTAGGAGAGGCGGCAGAGAGGATCAGGAGGAAACTAATATCTGACGACCAATTGAACCAGGTTATAAATGATCCCATCAACATCGATGATGAAAATATGGATATTCCACGTGAACTACTCACTGATGACTGGGACCTTCCAGACTTTGAACTGAAAACTATACCTGAATTAGAAATGGGGAGATTGAAAAAGCGTCTTATCGATGCCTCGACAGCTGATGATGTGCGCATGTGTTTGGTAAAACTGGCGATGATGGCGCCCTCGTCTCCTCTGTGGAAGTTGAGTCCAGCTTGGAAACCTGCCGGTGGTTTAGGGAATGCTTTAGTATCTCTACCGAGGGGATTTTTACAAGACTTTGGTTACGTGGTATCTGGCGCGGCGCGGGCTCGCGCGGAAGCGGGGTGCGCGCGCGCCGCGCTGTCTCTGCTGTCGGTGCTGGAGGGCGAGGCGCGCAGCCAGCTGGGCGGAGGCACCGACCCCACCCTGTACAGACTGTGCCGCCAGTTGTCGTGGGAAGTGCTGCTGCTGCAGGTCAATGTGGTGCTTAGCGAATGGCCTCACCACCGCCTCAATTTGTCAGCACTCGCAAACAAATGCAAAGTGTGTATCGCTGCTGCCAATTCAAGCGACGGCATCGTCCCTCGACCGCAGGTATAGTTTTACCATTTTATTTCATCGCTTCACATGAAAGTTAGAAAAAAGAGCAACCAAACAACGCCGGCCGTACCATTTAAAAGGCCATGTCACAGACCGGTGGCCGATAGCAACGCCGTCATTGCGAGGCTTGGTACTGCGATGTTGCATATTAATCGTATACCCAGACAATGGGCTAAGACTAATCTCTGCTGGCAGGGTGCTGTTGTGGGCAGTATTCCCTCACGAATAAAACCGAAATTCAGCAGTTGACGAACATTGAACTAGTGATATGATAAATAAAGCCCAGTAATCAGCAAATGAAAAGGATAGTTTAGGGAATTTAGGAGGCGGTGGCGTGGTGATTGTAGAAATTAACTCGTATTGACTAGTTGAAGAAGAATATTTATTTACAAAAATAGCCTAGCCTAACTATAAAATGTAGGTTAGCAAATAGCGAGGTATCTTTGCAACTGACAATATCAGCCGACCAATGCTAACGCAGTGCGCGGGACAAGGCAATTTCGCTTACAGTTTACAGAAGTAGAGGTATTGTGTGCACCTACAGTAGTAAGTAAATAATTGTGCAGGTAATAGAAGCGTGTTGGATATGCTTGGTGAACGCGTGCGAGTGGGAGGGCGCGGCGCCGGCGGCGGGCGGGCCGGGCGAGGCGGCCGCCGCGCTCTGCGCCGCCTGCTTCGAACTGCAGCGTGGGAAGGCCACCAGGAAGTTCCCAAGGCCCATCTGGGACTATGGTAAATACTTTTTTTCTGGAACCGACCTTTTGCTTTCCTGATGCTTTCGTGGAATTCATTCCACAAGCGCGCCTCGTGTGCAATGAAAATATGAAATTGCGGTGGCGGGACAGGCTGAGTTCTGCTCACGGAAAAGAGAACAATCCCATTTTAAAATTTACATTAACTCTAATCATACTTTATTGATTTAAAGTTCAATCTCGTGTGAAAAGCAATGTGCCTTACACCCTGCTCGCAATTTGTAGTATTGACCTATCATGAGAGTATTTTCCTAGTGTTGAAATGTATGAAACAAATTAAGCGTGTGTGCGTTTGGCGACACTGGTTTTCATACTAGAGTGGCTTGATGCCATAGAGTTAGTATACTCTTGATGCCACTTCAGCAAGGCTCTGCCTGACATTCTATCAATGTATTCAATTACCTATGATCCACAATAAACATTTTGATTTGACTGTTACTCGTCGCAGCGCTGTCTGTGTACAGCACCGCGTCGAGCGGCCCGGTGAAGCGCAGCGCCAGCGGCGCGGCGTCGCACGCGCGCGAGGCGGCCGCCGAGGCGCGCGCCGCCTTCAACACGTTCCTGGCGGCTCTGCGCGAGCCGCTCGCCGTCAGTGTCGCGCTTTCGCTGCTCGCCAGGATACACAACCTGCTCATAGATGACACCGCGCTCGAGCTCGTCGTCGAGTACACGGGCCTATGGCCCACAAGCATACTGAATGTCAACAACTACAACGGGAAATACGTGCTCGAATCCATCACCGATCTGCTGGAGAGGAATTTGAAGTTATACCCCTATAATACATCCTGGTGAGTTCTCATTAGGTATATCGTTGTTGAGGATTGTGAAACAATCCGCAAGTTGCGCCCTTCTGCCTCAGTGTTCGTAGGCAGGTTTTGTTGCTTTGCCTGCCATGTAGTCTTTTTTTACCATTGCATAATTTGTCAATCGCCTAATCTATTACATATTAGAATGAAACATTGTCTTTGTTTGCCCCGAATGATGATCCGACCGATTGATCACCCGGTGAAACTCATTGCTAAATGAATGTGTCCATCCATAGGTTGCGTTTGTACGGCGACGTGGAGATGGCGTGCGGGCGTCACGGCGCGGCGCTGCGGCGCTACCTGTGCGCGCTGGCGGCGGGCTCGTGGCACTTCGCGAAGCGCTCGGCAGACGAGGGCGGGCTGGCGCGCCGCGCCGCGCGCTGCTGCCAGGCGCTCGGCGCGCCCACGCAGGCCGCCGCGCTCTGCCAGCTGCCAGACGAGCCGGACTACACCGCCGCATTCAAGTGCCTCGCCGAAAAGGTAACTATCATCATCCACTGCTGGACATAGGCTTTTCCCAATGAACGGTACTAAAAAAATTTAGGAGGTTTTGGCTAGGTTTCTATACCTTTAAGCCATAATCTTATTTAAAATATAGTCAAATTTCTTATTTATTACACGCGGTTACTGCACGTTAGTCCACAAAAATACGGCACAACTAGAGATAGTTGGCGATTTGCACTAAGGTTCACATCCTCACTAAAGCTATAGAACTTTAATGGAGTTTTACAATGGACAATTTTGGTACGAACTGAGTTGTTACACACTTTTATTTTATTTTTTAATTTCCCGCACAGTATACACAACCACAAGCACTTATTAATATACTATCACAATTATACATTAAAACCAAAATACATATTTTACGAAAATGAAATAGAAGAGAGGTTTAATTTACTTACCCCATTGTGTATGACAGACCGGCACGGCATCCGACGCGATGGACGCGTACTACGGGTGCGTGTGGGACGGCACGCTGCTGGAAGTGTGCGTGGCGCTGCACGCGCGGCGCGGGGAGGGCGGGCGGCGCGCACGCGCGGGCGCCGCGGCCGGCGCGCTCGAGCTCAACGCCAACAACAGTGAGGACATCCAGCGCGAGGCGGCCGCCACGCGCCGCGCGCGCCTGCTCCGCGCGCTCACCAACCAGTACGTCGCCTAACCAACCAGACACCCACCCACCCACTGATGCCACCTATTTCTGTTAGGCTCATGCGAAAATTCAAGTTTTGTGGAAAGTGCTTGGTAAATGACACATAGTGGACACAGGACAAATAGTGGTACGGTTCACGGCACGTCAGTAGAAACAATACCAGTATAAACTGGTCTCCCATAGTTTTGAAATAAGCTTGGCCAGCTCAAGGTCAAAGTGTTTCCACTGACGTGTGGTCAACTATACACATTACTGATAGGGATTATCCTGGCGTAGCCACCACAACATAGATGTCCACAATGTCCATTGATTAGTAAATCCTGATCTAGTCAGTCTGCTATTTAAATGTTATAGGGTGTCATAGCTGATTTAGTCGATTGTTCACCTAAAGTAATCAAACCGAGTTGCAAATAATCATAATTAGTCTGTTTACTTGTTAAACCTATTTTAGTTCTAGAAGAATAGTCCAGAAGCTAGGTATAGTATCTTATCTTTCTTGAAATACTTGTCGCGCGTCCCACTTTGATGCCCTTTTAATTACGTAGCAGAGGACCGACCAAATCTGATTTTTGCGTAATTTTGGTCATAGCTATGCACAGGAGCTAGTTTAAATGAAAATGTGTAAATTAAATATAAAAACTAGTTAAACTATTTAGTTGTTTTGTTATAATTAAGGCACATCATTATTTTAAAATCGATTATGAATTAAGTAGGTAGTAAGTTAATAAAAATTAAAACGCATTTCTTAATGTCAAAGCTCCTCTTTTATTAATAATCAAATCTTATATTTCACTCCCCTTGTACCTTATATCGTAGTATAAAAATATAAAACTTACCCTAATTTTTATTAGTTTCTGAGAAACTGAACATAATATAAATTGTATAGATTCTAAAAACTAAATTATAAGTCGAAGCATCTATTAAATCAAACTATTTTAAGTAGAAATATTAAATGCAATATTTTCGGTTAACATCAAAAAGGACGTACCTTTTTATATTAATTAACAAAAGCATAGTTTATGTTTTAGCGACACATAATCGCATGAACATGTAAGTATTGTCCCCGTAAAGTTTAATGGCGGCTGTGTGCTAGAGACGGTCATTCAATTTCAAGAAATAGTTCATTGATTCTATCAACTGAATCAACCTTTCAAGTTTTTGGACATCTCTATATCTCGCACACTATTCGCATTCGCACACATAGACTATAAACACCACAGAAATTGGGAGCATAGCAAACTTTTTGGTTCTGGTAAACACTGTCAGCGATGTGCAAACAATTTGTGACTATATTCATTCAGCCGTCAACAAATTCAACGGGGACTTTATGTAAATGATTTCAAAACTTTTTTTTATCAGATCGGCACAAATGGAACAAAAGTACCTTTATTTAAAAACTAGAACTGGCGGTTGATTTGGGCCTACATGCAACATCCCATCACAAAAGATTTCTAATATTGTGTTATTTAGTGTTTGGTCATCCTGGATTAACATAAATCTTGTTCCGTCTCCTTTACACCAAAAAGTGTAAAACTTTGTCTTACAGGTAAATGTAAAGGACGACATTGGTTAAAACCAACACCAGCCTAACTAGTCTCTAAATAATACAGATACAGAACGATCAAACAATTGACCTACCTAATTATAATTGGCACAAGTTATCACATTATCTTAACCATGGTAAAATTATACAGGATTGGATTTTGACTAAAGAAATAAACAAATTTTAGCTACATGGTATGGAAAGAAAATTAAATCGACTCACCGAGAAATAGTTTAGCGAAGGCCTGTATTTAACAACGCCCTTCGGGTCCGTAACGTTGGGTTTCTAAAATGTAGACCATAATGTTGAGTTTTTTTAACAACATAGAACGTGATTTGGTCCGGTCAGTCGCCTCGCCCCGCGCCCCTGCACCGCGCGGGCGTAGTCTGAGTTAAACGGTCGGCCTAAAGTCACGTAATCTAAACCCGCTATAATTTCGGTAGCCCTGTAATGTAGGCATTCATTAATATATAATAATAAAAACATACTTATTAATTGCTTAAAATCTAGTGGGAATTCCTCAGGTGGGGGTAGAGTATTCAATATATTCCAAATAACTAACTAGAGATATGAGATTTTTCTTCATAAACGTTATAATTCCACGTATGAGAGTATCTCTAACTGCGTTAAAGGATGCAATGGTGACGATGGCACAGCAGATATTTTTAATCAAACAAAATAATAGCAAAAGCAACGCTAAATGGTCGCTTCGATTCACGCCTCTGTAGCCATCGTGAACATTATTTATCGTATTATTATTATTAGATACATTCTAGAGCTTTGACACATCGCAAACAAGTGTCGGCACCGAGGGGAGTTCACTTGCGGTAGGTGCCCAGATACTTCTGGCAGTTCGGGCAGTAGTGGTCGGTGTTCTTCGCAGAGTCGGAGCAGTACGGTATGCAGCAGCAGCAACTGGAAAATAATACTATCATATACATTCTGGTATATACGATACTGACAGCGAACCCACAATGCACTTTTTGTGTACCTAACTTTATGAATAACTTTAATTACAAATGAAAATCGTGGTTAACTCCAAACAGTGGGACTAGTCCTAAAACTCAAAGGTCGCTCAACGGCCTATGCTCGGAGTTTCTCTGAGACGCAGGATCCGAAACGAGGTGATCCGCCAGAATACCAAAGCCTTCTCCGTAGCTCAAAAAGTTAGTACGTTGTTGTAAGTACGACGATCTGCATAAGGCGGCTGGCAGTGACTGGATGCGGAGAACCGAAGATCGGCTTCAGGGGAGGCTTAGGGGAGGCCTAGTCCAGCAGTGGACTAGTGCCTGGTGATGATGATGCAACCGAAATCGTTTTATCTACCATTTGTTATACTTATACGGTTGCTTTCCGCTGTATGATGGTGAGTGAATGGTGGATGGATGGAGGTACCATATCATGCAGCAGAGCGCGGCGGCGATGTGCGTGCCCGTGTTGTTGGTGTACTTGACGGCGGTCTTCACGGTCGCGTGGCAGAAGGGGCACGCCGCCACCGTGTTCTCGGGGCCCAGCAGCAGGTGCTGGGGCTGGGAGCAAGCAATACAATTTAAATACCCGCGTGGAATAAGTTTTTTTTCCAGTGGAAATAGTTTACCGCGGTAAACAGTAGCCTATACGTTATTCCAGGATAAGCTATCACTGTACCAAGTTTCTTCAAAATCCGTTCAGCCGTTACAGCGTGAAAGAGTAACAAACATTGTTACAAACTTTCACCTTTATAGTATTAGTAGGAAGGTAGGGTAGGATTTATTGCACACAGAACATTAACAAGTGATAAAAACAAAACAGAAATAACATGTATAAATGGCGAAGCTTCTCTGTACGAGATTTCTGCCAGCCTACGCTGTGACAGAAAACTGCGTGAAAGAGCAGAGAGTGTACTAATGTAAACCAGTTAAAGAAATCGTTATGATAATCATCATATTTGTTAATATCAATGTTGATACAAGTCACGAGTTAAACATTATTACTTATAACATAAGTAGGTACGTAGGTATTAACAAGAGCACCAAGCAACGAAGTGTCATGTCAGTCAACTTTCAATAGAGCGCGCAATCAGCAGAGCTTTGAGACAAAGCTGTTCATACAACGAATTATTTAAGCCATAAATCTTTATGCACACCAGGGAGTCCATGGCATACATTCCGCATTTCCAATTGTTAGAAGAGCGAGGCGAAGTATTTATAACGTTTTGACGTCATCCTGGGTATAGTATGGACCAAATGGGTTGTTATTATTAGCTTAGCTATAAATTTCCTCTACGACTGTGGATTGTAAGTAGTGGTTATAAAGTTCATTAATTTATTTTTCCTGCTGTGTATTCCTTATAAGGCACAATAGTGTAGGTACAGTGTGGTACAGTTAAATGTACCTATCTTATTTAACCCTAAACTGCCTTTTTAGGATTTTTTGGATTTCCAGGATCAGTTTTATTTTAAAAAGCAATGATCCAATTCCACGTTTTTTTTAATTTACAGTACAATAAGTAAGAATTTATTTTAAAAATACTTTCATACAGCATATAATGCATGAATCAAAAAAATTTGCTACGCGCGCCACCAAAGAGATTCTTACCCATTTCGAACCTTCCTGATTTAATGTTATTGATTTTTATACTATTCAAGTTTTTTTCATGCTGAAGAAATTAAATATCTACAACATTAGATATAAAAAATCGTATAAAAACTACCTAGGTTATCCGATGAGTTATCTAGAGCTACTGATCTCAGTAAAAAAAACAATTCATTTAATTTTTTCAATAAGGCCCCATTCGCACGGACGTAATTCTAACGCGCGATTTTTCCCGCCTAAATAGAACATATGGGCCACAAATTATAGGTATAGTGTATACGTCCAAATATGGGCTTCTACTGAGCCGTTCACACGGCCACCGTTTTTTTTTAAGAAGGTGTAAAAGCACACTAAGGCACTGCCTGTGACGTACTCTACCTATAAATTAGTAGGTATAGATAATTAATACACACCACGGTAGGATTGGGAGTCGGCATCGTAGCAGGAGCCGTGAGAGACATCGGAGGAGACTCCTGTTTTTGGGACTGCGTCTGCAATCACCAACGGTTACCCGATTAAAACATTAAACATTAAGAGGGTGTCCGTGGCGTCGGGGATAAGACGCGGCCTATCATATCGAAAGGTCCGAAATTCGATCCCCGGCTGGGCCATGTACCAATGGGTTTTTTGTACATTTACTGACTGCTCTCTAACGGTGAAAGAAAACATCGTGAGGAAACCTGCATACGCCCTGTTGATTTGATTTTTTGAAACAAAGTAGGTAGGTATTTTAGACTAGTACCAATAACATCTCTTAAAACGTCTTTGACATGCGTAAAATAATTGTCATTCGGCGCCCACTGTTGGACAATGGCCTTCCGCAATGAACGCCACCAGACCCGGTCCTCCATCCTCCGCATCCAGCCGCCTCCGGCCACCTTCAGGCTGGGAACGTTACGCTGCGTGCCCACCCGCGATCTGAACTCTAGAACTTGCCCTAACGGCCTTCGGTACTGCGACAGATGTAACCTGCGCACTTCTATTCAGCTTGACCTTTAGTTCTCCGTCGGGTCTCCTCATTGCGGATCATATACCTAACCTTCAAAGAAACTCCCGAGCATAGCCTTCTCAATAGCTCGCAATCCATGTGTAATATGGAAATTATAAAATAAAATGAATGTTACACATAATACTAATGTAATGCCTATAAAATTAATATCTTTATTCTCGCTGTTAAAAAAATATCCTCAAAATGCTACGTACCTAATATAGGTACCTACCAATACTTACCTACAAATGAGATTTAATTAAAATTGCAACATAAAAGTAATTTACCGATGTCAATTCTGTATAGGGATACAGAGGTGATCCGTGTTCGTGATCCATTTGGCAACTAGAAAACGAAAAAAAAACTTAAGCTTACACACTAAATAGTAACGTAGGTATATACCTACATGACTGTACCTACAGAGGTAAAAATTAGGCGGTACTTAACTACCTAGTTCAAATATTGTGATAGGTACTCGTAGTTAGGTACCTACTTCAGTCAAATCTGAGTTCAAAACTGGAGACCGCGCGAGCACACGCGAGCAGTTTTCTGTTCTGAGTTATTAGATGAATAGGTATTGAGGATGTTTAAAGAGAGCTTGGCTTGCTATAATGGACCATGTCAGCCGAAATACGTCCACTGTTGAACAAGACAAACCTATTTTTAATTTTGATCTAAAAAGTTGCGACATCACACAACATCATTAACATTACCATTTTATAGGTAGGAAGGAAGGGGGGGTTATGACCTCGTGTTCTAAAAAGGTCATTTTTTGTAAGATAGCCGATACCTACTGATAGGTAGTCAACTTGCACGCAAGCAGCTTAGGCAACCAGTGTCTCAAAATATATTCTTAGAAGTAGTAATCTGCCGTTACAAACTCACCTTATGTTGAGCCTTTGAAGATTATGCACAAATTGTTTAGCGGCTGCAGCAATAAGACAACACGACAATACAATCAACAAAACTTAATGTAGGTACTGTAGTCTGTCTGTACGCTGTAAACGTTTGGTTTGCTTGCGGATACAAATACATACAACAGACAGGCAGGATAGCCGACGGCAGACCGACCGATCAAGCACAAAAGCACAATGCACGTACACAAGCAAGAGAGCTACACATGCAAGGTATATTGGTTGGACGGAACGAACGGGATGGACTTGGACAAACAGGCGAGCGAGAGCAGGACGGTGGACGGTTCAGAATGCTGATTCGACTCGTTGATTGAAATGAAAAGTTGTTTTGGTTGATATCCTTCCCCCCACCCACCCCCCTTCTTGGGATTGCATGGTTGGTGTGACCACTCTTTTCGAAGAAACTACTACTTACAGTGAATTTCTGACCAATGTTTACATTACAATATCAATTTAAAATATTACTTACCTCCATTTTTGTTTGTTTTTAATAAATACTGACCTGACCCGAATACTGCGGCCCGCGGTTTATTTAAAGGGGCGCGGGCGCCCACCAAAGAGATCCTAGCTCCATGATATAAAAGGTTAAAACGGTGCTCGATAATCGTACGCTAGGTACGGCTTTTAGGGAAGTAACAAATGAGCCTTGAACAATTTTTTGTGATCTCAAAATTATTTGCATTACCTATTTATTTATTGCAAATATAGGTACCTAACGTGTACGTTCTATAACCGCATAAAAAGTTTATTTGACTCGGAAAGCCCGGTAGATGCAGGTAAGGTAGGTAGGTGTTTAGCAACATTGAAGGTGGGATGATCATGAAAAATAGGATAGGGTTGTTAGTTGCCCTTACTTTTCTTAAAATCTTCGTTTCGGCTTCTAAAAGTCACACACAGGCAAAGGCTGGATGCGTAGTAATGAAACTTGTTGCGACATTTTTATACCTAAGTACCTACAATGAATTTATATAAAATAAAAAGTAAAATAATCAAGATGACCGAAACATCATCTGCGTCCACAAACAAGCACTCTTTCTACTACAAGGACGGTACTGGTTAGAAGTGGTCACACTATGCATTAGCCAGCCTTTGCATGAACTATTTGCGGGAATTCCCATTCACAGACAACTAAGAAGATTTAAATACGTTTCCCATTCTCATCCAAATACACTGTAATATTAAATATTCTGTGCCAATACATTGATCGGTCATATTGAATTCATACAGAGATTCATTATATTAACATATTAGAAACAGTGCTGTATAATATAATATAAAAATCTATGCATATATAATAGGTTACATAATTAGGTACATTACTCCCGGATTAGGAAAATTCTGTGGCCACTAGTGGGCTCTAACAGGCTGATGCGAGTAATTAGATGACACGACTACAGCGACTATAGTTTTATTTACCTTTTCTCACAACTACATTGTGACAGGTTATTTAATTTCAGAGCTGCTACAGGAACTATTATGTAATCTGTGGCTGCTACCTTTCAAATCGTCTATTTTGAATTTTTGGACATCTACATCTGAGATGGTGGTGATTGGTTAAGTGACAAATAAAGGCACACAAGATTTTTCCAACTAAGTTTATTTAACAATCATGTCAAGATTCAAGATTTGACAATACAGTGGCTAGTAATTGAATAATAATTACCTTGGTATGCAATTTTTAATTGCAGCATCATTAAATAATGTTTAACATATGAAGTACCACCTTAGCTAATATTTTAAGTTTAAGCAAGACTTGCTGGGTACTTATTTAAGTATGGGTAGGTACTCAGTTTTGAAAGAAAACATCCTAGGTACTTAACAAGCTGTCAGTGAAGAAAATGAAACTTATTCCCTGCTATTTCTTTGAACTACAAAAACCCAATTAGGTTAAATGAGTTAATTACAACTTTTGGTTGAATAGATTTATTTTCCCGGGGGTCTATTTAATTTCTATAAGTAACTGAGTTTGGTAACCACCTACAAAGTGCGAAATGTTTATTGCAGTTTGAAGGCCTTAAGGTCTGAAGTTTCGATAAAGAATTGTTTGCATACATAAGTATAATTATATTACCTCGTATATGCAACATAATAATTATGTTAATGACAACAATATTCAAACACATCTACCTCACTTTAATTATGTGTCAAATATAAAAATCATATGCAAAGGAATATGGTTAATTTTTGATTTTCTATAAGTCACTAATATGTATGTACCCTACTTAATTTTTTATAGTTTATTGGTTAAGTACCAAGTTAAACTTGGTTTCAACTGCAACAAACATTTCCCACATCGTTGCATAAGTACCTAACTAGTGGGCCGAAAGGATTAATTCTGATTTGTCGAATATTTGTACTGTAATTGTGTGCTAGACACTTATTTACACACAAACAAAAACATCCTAGGTAGGTAACTATATAGATAGGTAAGTACGCATTTTTTAAAGCCCCACCATCCTAATGTAATTTCTAATTTGGTTCTTTCTTTTTTCTCAGTCTATAGAATCATGTGTAGGGTAAAATTAAGCAGGATCTAAAAATGCGGGCTTTCAACTCGGACTAGATGTTGTGAAGATCAGACGACAAACGCTTCGAGCGTGAGCATGGCGAGCGCCGCTATCGCCGCCACCACCGGAACAGTCACCACCCACGCGAATATGATGTTTCTGTCAACAAAATACATACAGGATGCACGTTTAATCACGGTACCATTATTATTCTGTGTCACAGAGCGATTCTCAACATAGGTACGAGTACCAAAAAAAAATTTCATCATCAGCATATCAGCCGAAAGACGTCCACTGCTGGACAAAAACCTCCCCCAAAGATCTCCACGACGACCGGTCTCGCGCTAACCTCATCCAGCCGCGTCACGCGACCTTCACCAGATCGTCGGTAAACCTTGTGGGAGGCCATAGTATTGAAACTCCCTGGCTAGGCCAGCTCAAGGTCAAAGTGTTTCCACTGACGTGCGGTCGCCTGTACCTGCCTATCTGAGAAGCCAACGGTCAGCATGCAACCAGCAAAACTAAGTCGTATGAACATTGAGAGCACGTTCCTATTTCAGCCAGCAGCTGTAAATTGCTTGCATTGTAAAACTTGCCATTGAGTTAAAATCACTGATTCGCTTTTGTTTTTGGTATTACGGTTCACTTTTCTTCATTCGACATATTAGATATGACAGCAGTAACATTGCAATTATTCGGCTGCTTGATCGTGTGATAGCATTCAGGTAGCCAGATACATCAGCTAATTACCAAAGTACCCGGCCCGTTCCGTGAAGTCAGTGCAGGGACCGTCGTCGCCCCCGTCTAAGACGCGCATAGATATTTACCGGAAGAGAGTCCAGTCGACGGCCTTCTCGGAGCAGTACCCGACACACACGACGGAGCCGACCTTGCAGTGCGTGGTGGACACGGGCAGGCCCGCCTTGCTCGCCACCAGCACCGTCAGCGCCGCGCCCAGCTCGATGGTGAACCCGCTGCCAACACACACACACACACCAATACAAACAACAGTTGTCGCTGCGGTACATTATAATATCATATTCTAGCCGTTTCTCGCAGCTTCGCCCGCTTAGAAGTTTTCCCCCGGGAACAGCTTATCCCGAGGTATCTGTAGTCTGTGACTAACTTCTGCGGCTCAGATTTCTTTAATCCGTTATAATAATCCTTACATGAAAGTGAGTCGATCCGCATTAAAAAAAATTGATCAAAATGATTCCTTTTATGGACAACACACGCTTGACCAAAAAATTTACTATGTCAAAATGGTTATCACAAAAAAGACCTATTAATGGTTCCTAATCTTCTATGGCTTCGGACTTGCCCATACTGTCCCAATTAAAAAAAACACTATAAAACGAGCGAAGCCGCGGGTAACAGCTACTTTATTGGAAGTAAGTATTATGTGAAGTCCCCCAACCCACACTGGGCTAGCGTGGTGGACTATAGCACGAACGCCGTCTTTGAAAGGGTGGGTAGGCCTGAGCCGTAGCAGTGGGCACATGTTAAAAGGCTGTTGATGATGTGTATTTAATGTTATGCTTACGTGTCGGGCGTGATGGTGGTGAGGTCGTTACCGACGGTGCGTATGACGCGGCGGCCCCACAGCCAGAGGCCGAGCGCGATGCCCGCGCCGCCGAACACCAGGATGGCGAGCGGCGTCTCGGCGCGCGCGTGCGCCGCGCCCTCAGAGTACACCAGCCACAGCGCCACCAGCGGACCGATCGCGTTGCTGCAACATACAACCATGATGTACAGTCAACAACTCCTCAGGGGTAGCCTTGGCGCGATCAAAATAAAGTTGACATTGCCACAAAAGGTGACAAAGGTTTGATGACTATACAGTATCAAACAAATATCAGTATTCAATATCATAAATGTTACCTTTTGGAACTGATGCAAAATGGCAGCAATCGCAACAAAATTGCAATACTATGTACTATAAGCTGAAGAGTTTGTCCACACGGGAGAGGCTATTTGTTTGATTGTTTGAGAACGCGGTATATCTCTGCGTAGTACCTAATTTAACTATAGTACTTACCAGTCGGATTGGAAAAAATCTGTGGCCCAATTGTTGGTTAAAGGCCATTTAACATCGTGCTACGATCTTTAGGGGACGAGCAAAAAAAGTCAGAAACAACAAAACGCGGTCGAAGCCGCGGGAAACAGCTAGTTAATTATTATACAGGTGTAGTTTCAGTCACCTGCAATCAGGAAGGTTCGAATCTCTTTGGTGGCGCGCGGGCCCAATTTTTTTCATTCAAACAATGCAAAGAATTTTGAGTGACCACACTCACTGCTCATTTGTTACGCTTGATGTAAGCTATTTTTTTAGAATTAACAGTGTTCGCCGCGCCCGCCGCGTACGCATAAATACAGAGTCATTCTTTGTATAAATTACCTGACATCATTTCCACCATGTGCGAAGGCACCAAAGGTCGCCGTCAGCACTTGAAGAAAGGAGAAGAGCCTCAAGGTGTCGGTGGGCGGGGGCGCCGCGGGCGCGGCCGGGGCGGGGCTGGCCGCGCGCAGCAGCGGCGCCGCGCTCGAGTTGGGGGTGATGGCGGGCAGCCGCGCGCCGCCGCGCCGCTCCGACTCGATGCTCCAAGCGCTGCCAACACCCTCCGGACCCTGCTCGCAACAAACAACACTCAAGGTATTATAGTCTCCGCGGAGTTTAATGGCGGCTGTGTGAAGTTGGCTGATTTCTGCGCAATGGCTAATTTTAGGTGCCAAATGTGGAGGTTCACTAGAGACGCTCATTCAATTTCATTGATTCGATCAACCGAATCAAACTTTCAAGTTTTTGGACATCTCTCTCTATGTTCACATTATGCACATTATCTCGCTTGTTTGTGCGAGCTAGAGAAGCTTGTATGTGCGTATGCACATTGTAGACTGTAAACACTGTCAGCGATGTGCAAACAATTTGTGACTGTATTCATTCAGCCGTCAAGAAATTCCGTGGGGACTATATAGCTTGTAATTTAGTTCAATACTGTTTCCCACGGCTTTGCCCGCGAAGAAGTTTTTCCCGCGGGAGCAGCTACTCCCGATGTATCTTATAGCCTCTGTTATTCTGATACCTATTACTGTAAGTTGTAACGTTTACTGTACCGTATATTTAGTTTTTGCGTGAAAGAGTAGGTAACAAACAAACATCCAAACATCCATAAAAACTTTCTCGTTTTTAATATTAGAACAGTTGTGTGTCGGTACCTTGTCGAATCGTGGGGGTGGCGTGTCAAAGCCGACGGCAGTCGGGAGAGCTCGCGCAGCGACCAGTTTATCGAAGTCTCCGCGCGCTATAGTGTCATAGGAGTCCCCGAGAAAACCATTTCTCGAATCATAGCTCTCTCCCATTCCGACGAGCTGTGCGGAATCCAAACTTTTGCAACAGCTCAACGTCTCGTCGATATACTTGAGGGTGTTTATTTGGGGGTCGGCGTCTATGAGCTGCAGCCGCGACTTGTTCGGCGGGCTGAGGCTGCGCGACAGGATGCTGCAGTCGTCCATGGTGGCGAGCAGCGCGCGGTTCCTGGCGTTCATCTCGCGCACGCCCGCGGACGCGCGGTCGGCGTCGCTCAGCGTGGCCATCTCGGCGCTCTCGGCGATCGCCTCCAGAACTTTGCCGTCCTCCGAGAGGATGGAGGTCGGCCGCTGCGGGCCGCTGGTCTTCGTGGAGTGTGTGGGCGTGTTGGCCGGCGTCGTTTCTGCAATAAACATAAACTAGATGATACACCCGACTACGTCACACCAACGGCACGGCAGGGTTGTTTTCGGGAATGTATAAACAATGCAATAATTTTTTTGGGATAGATCGTAAAATATCATAAATAAATAATGAATAGAATGATTATTGATTTAATTGTTAATGAATTATGTATTGCGTGGCTGGGACCTCCTTTTAAATAACTACTAGTACTAGGGGGCCAAATAATTATGAACGATATCACTGAATCCAAACCCCTTCGGCCGTCTACGAAGCCGGAGTTTCGAAACTGGCTTCGATCGAGGCTTTTATAGTACTTGTACGTACATTTTGTATCGCCCTAATCGATTTAACGTAAACGATTTAACTTTTGTTCGGAAGATACATACGTTGGAGAAACGTTTGGAAACGTTGGTGGGTGGCGTTCGATCGAACTTTCTTTAGTGCGCTATTTTTTTACAGCGTTTGAAACCTAATGCGGAACGTATTTACCTATATAAAGTTTTGGCTAATACCATTGGATAGTCCCAGCGTAAAGTTGACGGGCGGCGGGTGCAGCTGGCGGCGGTAGTGCGGCACAAGGAAGGCGCGCACGCAGCCGGCCACCGCGCCGCCCAGCGCCGCCGAGCCCGCCGCCGCCGCCCACAGCGGGGTGTGCTCCATCGACAGCACTACACACAACACCAAATAATTGCGATTGGCAAATTATTGTTAGGGAAGGGGCAGCTAAAGAAAATAATAATGGAAGGATATTTAACAAAGAGCAGATCCTGGCATTGGTCTCTAATAAAAGTCAGGCTATTGTGAAAGTCCGTATACTTTGGCAAGTTAGTTATTGGTTCAGCTACTTTTGACTAGTTGTAAGGTACCCTACTTTATTGCAGTTTTGTATCATTTTTAGAAAAAAATCGTCTTAGTAAAATTAGCTATATATCATAAGCCACTTTCCCCCCGGCTAACGTTTATTTTTTCCATCCTTTAGTTAATTTGACTAGGTACCTAGTAGCTAGGTAACGAACAACTTTTAACTCTAATGTGTTATGTTTGGAGATTGCACTGGGTATAGAAGTTTCAACTGACACTTGGGTCCGTCGTGGACGACGCTGAGCACGTTGACGGCGACGGTGGCGCCGTAGATGTAGGGCAGCGCGCGCAGGCCGGCGGCGAGCGGGCGCGGCGCGCGCAGCACCAGCCGCCGCACCAGCCAGTACAGCGCAGCCGACACCGAGCCGCTCAGCGCGGGCGACACGAACCACGACGCCACTACGAACATACATCAATGGCATGTAAGTAAGGCGTCCTCCTAATACCTACAAGATCTACAAACAATACAAGTGGAATACAGTTGTTTTTAATTTAGCGGCTAAAAGTGCTCGAGCTACGGTAGTAATATTTATGTCGAGCATTTTTCCGCATAATCAGAAACTCCGCATGCTATCGCGCGAAAGTCATCATCGACATCAATTTGTTACATTATTATTATTTAGGTTGGAAACAAGTCCTTAAAGGCCAAATCGTAGTTTAAAATAACGAATATAATTATACCGCAGCCTTATAAGGCCTCCTCCTGTAACTAGTGTCATTTGGTGATCCACACTGCAGCTAACACCGCACTAAACTGATAGTGGGTTTAGTGTCGATTTAACAAGGGAGAATTTGGAACAATTCGGTAGAGTCGTTACATACGCTTTTATTTAACTATCCCGCACAATATACACGTTAATGGGCACTTGTTGCATATAAAACTATCATACAAACACCAAAACCTACATTATACATTTTTTAGGAAAACTAAATAAAATAAAAAAGACAACCGTCTCCGACAAAATGCCGCCAAAAAGCCTCAATTTTTTTTTGATTTAGCCAGTGTCAATGTTAAAAGTTAGGGAAACGGATATGGGAAGAAATTTTGTTAGAATCAGGGAAGCCTCAATTTGTTCCGAAACTAATTTTTTTTTTTGTTGTTGTTGATTTGTCCTCTATTGAGGACGGGCAAGGGAAGCTTTGTCCATACAGCCCTGTCTTATTTAATGTATTATTTCTTTTATTTATTTAAACCGGCGGTTACAACACAGCCTCCACAAAAACAGAGCACGACTAGAGTTAGTCGGCGATTTTCAATTAAACCGCAGCACGGCCTCCACGAGGGCACAACTAGTGCCATTCGGTGATCCACACTGCAGGTTCATGTCCGCATAAAACCGATAGTAGGTTTAATAAAGAATAACAAGGGACATTTTGGAACGATCCGGTAGAGTCGTTACACGCTTTTATTCGCACAAAATACACTTTAATAGGCACTTGTTGCATATAAAACTATCACAAATATACACCAAAACCTACAAATGTATAATTTTTTGGAAAACTAAACAAAAACGACAACAATATCTGACAAAATCCCGCCAAAAAGCCTTCCGAAACTAAATAAAATTGACATCTTTATTTTTATATAATTAAATTGTTCCAAACTTTTTCGAAACAACCAGCACGTTTTTTTAAATTCGTATTTAATAGCAATTAAAAAAAAACTATTCGCTCTTGTTCCAAATTCAAAAATTCTCTCATTCAGCCATGAATCAAAAAAATTTGCTAAGCGCGCGCGCCATCAAAGATATTCGAACCTTCCTGTATTCAGTGCATATATAGTAGGAAAGAGCGTTTTTCTATGAACCAAATGCCCTTTTTCGAGTGGCAATAGTAAAAATGTCTCTCTTTATAATCTGATTCCTGTGGTATGTAGGTTGGTACTATTACATATTCTGTGATGTAAGTAGGTAAACTACTGAGTCACTAACCAATAGCGCCTAGTGTGGACCAATGCACGCCAACGGGTCCCTTGGCGGTGAGCGTGAAGCCGACGGTGGCGCCGACCACGGAGTGCGTGCCGGAGACGGGCAGCCGCAGCGCGGTGGCTGCGATGAGCCACGCCGCGCCCGCCACCAGCGCCGCCAGGCAGCCCGCCGCCAGCAGCCGCTCGCCGCCGTCCGCGTACAGCGACACGTCCAGGATGCCCTTGCGCATCGTGTCCGACACCTTGTACCCTAATTGTAAACTAATTCGGCTAATATCTTATATAAATAGTGACGGGTTTTGTATTTTCACATTTTTAAGAAAAGGGAGAACGGGGGTGAAAAATTGGAATTGTAGCTACTTGCTTTTGAAAGAAAGACGTCTGTCGGGTCAGCTATAATTAAGTCATAAAGAGGTTTTGGCGGTCATGAGACCCAAATTACTTCCAATTAGTCCCACATTCAAAAGTGCGTTTGCCTTGTGAGATTGATTGGCGGTTCAAATCCCGACAAGTTTTCCGACGGAAGTTAACTACTTTTATCATCAATTCATAATACTGACTGACTGGCCTCTTGGCGCCATCATACAGACTGACCTGTTGGCGCAGTGGTAGTGACCCTGCCTAGTGCGTGCTAGTGCGCCAAAGGTCGTGGGTTCGATTCCAACCCGGGGCCAACATTTGTGTGATGAGCATATCTGTTGGTTTTCGGATTCTGGGTGTTTGTATTTATTTAATAAAAAGTAGGTATTTATGTATGTTTATCAGTTGTTGAGTACCCAATTTACAAGCTTCGTCTTAGTTTGGGACGAAACAGCCGTATGTAAATTTGTCCTAACATTATTTATTTATTTATTTATTACTAGGTACCACAAGGCAAACAAATGTGAAAATACACGCTAAATCAACTTACCAATAAGAACAGCACCGGCAATTTCGAAAATGGTTGCCAGTATGCAAGCCTGCGTGAGCGTGAGCACCTTGGAGCCGACGCTGGTGCCGAACGAGTTGGCCACGTCGTTGGCGCCGATGCCGAACGCCAGGACGAACGCCACCACGAACCCGCACACCACGATCCACAGCAGGTCCTCCGAGTACGGCTCCATCGCGTCACGTCACCTACCTACCTATCCCGCTATCCCACTATCATATCGGCTCATTGCGATTATATTTCAAACAAATACATAATAGCACCTATCGAAACCAAACATTTTCTATTTTTCAATAATAATGTTAACTAACAACAAGCTTTGCTTATTCAATAATGTAAGATTAAGAGATTAACATTTCTAGTAAGGTAACAATTTTATCCACTCTATTACCGACACTTGTCGCTCCGTAAAAAAATAAATATAGATTATAGGTCGAGTATAACTATCTATGCTTCAGTATATTATGTAGTTAACTACTATAATTGAGATTCTAAAACGTATTCCTAAAATATCGTAAATGGCGTTTAAAATATCAGAAATAATGTGTTTCGAGACTTAATTGTTGTACGTCACAACGTTTGGTGTTTAAATTGTCTTTCGGGGAAGTGAGACAGTCTCGCTATCTTCGGCTTCATCATTTCTGAAACAATAAAATAGCATGTTGTTAACAATAAAATTGTTTTAATAAAGGTATCATCATCAGTAATTAGGTAGTGTAGACAATAATAAATAATTAATTAAAGCAAAGCAAAGCATAGACCGTTTAATGCATATATGTACCTCTAATACATGTCCCAAAGCACAGATTAAAAATTCTAAATAAATAATTAGAGCGGTATCGCCGATAGTCACCAAAAAGGGAGAGTTTATAAATCAATCACAAGATACATAAATCATAGGTACCTAAGTTACCACATGGCATTCGCGATATCGATTGCTTGACGCCATTAACTAGGATATATCACAGGCTTCAATTGGTTGATAGAATCAATAGACAGACCAAACCGTTAAACTACGGAAGTCACACGTAAGTAGGTACTTACGCTGACATCGTTTCAACAACCCAACCTTGCGGGACACTTGCGTCATAATTTTTCCTTAAACGTAATTCATAACCCTCATGGACGTATATTTTTAAAGCTATCTATGACGCGTGCTGATGGAGCTTCGATGGAAACAATGACGTTACAATAAATAGGTACGTATATTATGTGCAGCAAATCATTTTAATATTATAGGTAGGTACTCACTTTTGAAAAGCGTAGGATTTTATAGTCCTAAGCGATTTGAACTGTGAATGAGCACGAGGTTTACCCCTGAGCTTACCAGCTGTAGACTGAAGTTGTCAGGGGTCGCGCTGAGCCACCGGTCCGCGTTGAATAGAGCATGCGTGAAGGACGAGCCACCCCACTCCTATAGGTAAGGTCGACCGCACGTCATCAGTGGAAACTAACTAAACCAGTATAAACTAGTCTCTCATATAGTATTGAAACTCCCTTTAATAGGCTAGCCCGGCTCAAGGTCAAAGTATTTCCACTGACGTGCGGTCGACTGTCGATAGCTCTGCCGATGCCGTCTTACGAAGAGTGCAGTAACTGACGCTCGCATGATTTTGAGACACGATTTTTTTTACCCTAAATTAATAATCATCATGTCATATTAATAATATACATACAACATACTTCGTACATACTACCTAGTAGCATTCATACAGGATGGAATTTTCGACCCGTACGTTAGGTACCTGGAGGGAAAATATTGAAAATAGCAATTTTTACTCAAAGGAACCATTTCTTCATTAGAAAGAAGCAAAACTGCATTTAAAGATTTTAAGAAACCACCGTCTGAGTTTAGAGTACTTACCTAGGTACTTTGCCCCTATTAGGCTTCGAAAAATCCATCCACCTTTATACTAGGTATGTTTAATAATACTGTTTAATAAATGTCTATTTGAGTAATAGGTATATTAACACCGCCAGGGACATAGCGTGAAGGTATGTAAGTATTATGTATGTAGGTAATATAATTCAGCATGAATTTAGGTACCTACTTACCTAGGTAAGTGGTAGGTAAGTAATAGTAATGTTATTAAATCGGCTGTTACAGCACGGCGATTAGCACTAATCCTCACAAAGTGATAGCAGCTTGGAGATTCACAACGGACAATTTTGGAACGAACTAGAAATGTTTTTTTCATACTTTTTATGTTAATTCATACACATCCCATGGAAGTAATTAAACTAGCATCCACAAACACTTTTGAATAAGCTTTGACCAGCTTTGACACAATTTACAATCCCCTTTTCTTTCAAATAGAAGAGACATGTCACTTCCGGCCATTGCCGCCAAAATTGTGAATTGTTTCAGGAATATTAATTATGCTGAGCGTAGTCGACTTGGCCGCACCGCACGAATTTCGTTTGCTTTGTATGGAGTTGCGTCAACCTGCCCGCACCGCACGCGTCGCACTCAACGCAACGGATTGTATGGTGGAGGTTTTACGCCTTGAATGAAATATAAGCTAAGGACTTTCACTAAATCATTCACACGGGGGCAGGGATCTTTTCTATATCTAGGCATAAAAAAATCGCTACAACGAACGATGAAATTACTCCCGTGCGAATAGGGCCTTAAGTAGGTACCTACCTTTATTTATGGAGGTTTTGGCTCGGTTACTAGACCTTCAAGCTTCGATTTGGCCTATAAGGACTTGTTTCCAACTGGCCGTAAAACCTTAAAAAAAGCACTTAAACATACAAAATATCCCCGTGTCGTCTGTGGGCAGACAGAACCTCATGCCAGCCAGCGCCAGCGCCACACGTTTACCGCAAACCTCCGCCACATGTTTGCCGCAAACCTCCACAAACGCAAACGCCAAAGAAAATGCAGGCCAACGCAAACCTCCATGCCGTGTCCACACGTTCGGCAAACCAATACAAACGCAAACGTGTGGACTAGGGGACTCCTCGCACCTAACTTTCGGGGTGGTCTGACTCATGGAAATAGTATACAAACTTGTTTGTATACTATTTCCATGGTCCGACTACATTTCTGGAAACAACCTTCTCGCAACCTATACCTTGATCGCAATTTCCAGGCTGTACATTCTCGGGCCGTACTAAATTGGGCGTCCGCTGTTCTGTGGGACGATTTTGTTCTGCCGGGATTGCACACCCACGGATTTCACGGCCCGACATGTTGGTCGCAAATTCCAGACTATACATTAGCAGGTCGTGCATTATTGTGATCGTGCATTCCCTCTCTCCAGACAGAATGTCATCCTTCACTCATCACAGAATGTCATTTTAAAATTGTTGTGGGATGGCTGGCGCACAGCAACATACACACTCAAAACTCGATTATAAAATCATGAAATGTGAAAGTTTTTAAACTAAATTTAAAATTATAATGTTTTTCAGAAATGTTTGGTACGCAGCGGAGCTAACAAATAGTTGGTATGATTACAAATAACCTCAATAAATATGATGAAACTGTTCACATCAAATCTACACCCTTACAAGTTAATTTTATAATTCTAGCAAAGCAGTACTGCTACAGCATACATGGAGGCCGGCCGGACATGGACGACCTCTACTTCGTAACGCGTTTCATAACTCGCGACGCAGCGCGCGGCGCCCGGGTCTTGAACCAGATCCTCTAGAGAATCTTCAAATAGCATCTGGACCCTTACACGCCAGAGGATTGGTGAAACCATTCCTTTTCACTGTGGGGGTTGGTATAGTTATTGTTTGCATAAATAAATAACCAATAGTACTGATTACATACTGTACAAGGTTTAATGTGTTTACCTAATTACCTATTACTATATAGGTATTTATTTCTTTGAAGGTTTCTTCAACAAGTTTTGCCGGCTGTAATAGTATGATTTGGGAATATCACAACCGCCACAGTTATGCCTATGGTATTGTAACCTTTACATTATGTTTCAAGGTTTCAACAATAACTCTTGCTGGGTGTGTGATCTGGGAATATGAGAACCTACGCCATCATGCCTCAACTCTGCTCCGGAGGCCTGGCACCTGGCTGAATGCACAACAGAAGAAACTTTTGGCACAACATGTTAGTGGTATATTTGAATAGAGTTTCAAAGTTAAGGACCTACTCATTTTACATAGAAAATAAATAACATTCAATTATTCTAGTTGTTCTACTTAAGTAAACCAATAGAAGAGTTGTTACAGTTAATTATGCAACTCCACCAGTTACCTATAATCTCATTGCACCATATGGGAAACTGCCCCTGCTATTCTACTTCAGTCCTCTTGTCTGAAAAATAATAAACAAATAACAGGTATAACTATTATTAATAGTTATAAAATAATGGGTCCTTACTACCTACCTCATCAGCTATGCAGGCGTATGGATTAGTAATGAGTTCCATAGCTATAAAGCTTGTATGATGATATTGTATTTATAAAACTCTATAATTGTTACAGAAAACAGATCCTGGGCCAATACGAAAATGGTGGAATTCTTTGAGAGACAGTGAAAGGGTGTTCTACCCTATCCTTGCTGCAAATGTGCTTGTTTTTGGAGCTTGGCGTGTTAGGGCACTACAACCTTACATGGTCAAATATTTCTGTTCCAACCCTTCAGGCAGTTAGTACAATATTCAATATTATTTAAATTCAACAAATACATAGATAAACCATTCATTCAACAGCATGTTTATCTACTGCGTTTCTTATTTTACAGGTGCAGTATGTTTACCAATGATACTTTCAACCTTTAGCCACTACTCGGCACTCCACTTGGCTGCAAACATGTATGTTCTCTACAGCTTTATGCCAGGTATAATATATGCAGTATAATTTTATCTCTTGCTAGCTTATGCCTCGCGACTTCGTTCGCATTAAAAGGTATCATTTATGTTATTAACAGTTGGCGCGGCATTGTAAATTTTTGTTCCCATACAAACCTTAACAATTTAACATCCCTTTTAGGGTTGGAATTTTAAAATCCAAGTACACCAGATTTTAAGTCAGACCACATGCTTTCAACAAACAAAAAAAGGTTCAAATCGGACCAGTAGTTTCAGCGTGATGCGGGTTCAAACAGACAGTTTTTTTAAAAATGTTTTTGGGCTCGAAATAACAGGGTTTGTCTTAGTTTCGAGCGTCAGTCTCTGCAATCATGTCCTAGACTAACTTGTATTGTAATATTATGTTTGTTTGTGGAAAAATAAAGATTTTGGTTAAAAAGGAGTGAGCATTACTTGATGGGTTACACAGTTTGAACTTTTTACTATTTCACCTATACAATTTTCGGATAATGGCGATAATGCTATCCTCCTGTAAGCATACCTATAATGTTTATTTGTGATTAATTGTCGACAGCTGCGTTAGCGTCACTGGGCAAGGAGCAGTTTGTCGCCATGTACATGAGCGCCGGTGTTATTAGCAGCTTCACCAGCTTCATGTACAAGGTGATGCTCAACCAGCCTGGCCTTAGTCTCGGCGCGGTGAGTATAACACAACCTTTACAAAGTCATGTAACATGTGCGTGCACTTTGACATGACACAGTCCATGACATGTCCAATTGCACATGTTACAGTCATTCATTACGTAATACAATTTCTTTTTTAATACCCAACACTGGAAATCGTTTTCTTTTTTAAGCAGGGCAATTTTGCATAGGTATAAATTCGAATTTCAGCTCAGTCGGTCCGGCAGACAAAAAAGGTTCACTCTAAGTAAGGGGGTTCGATGGAAGCATAAAAAATCCCTACCCATTATCATTTAAGACCAATCCATTGAGTATATTTAAGCAGGCATGAGTCTCAGCAAAAAAAATCCTTAATGTGAGATTAGTCAGACAACTTTATTATCAAAATTTATAAACGCACGTTTCTTTTCAGTCGGGAGCAATCATGGCGGTATTGTCATATGTATGTGTGCAATATCCAGACACAAGGTTGAGCATTATCTTCTTGCCGATGTATACATTTGCTGCTGGAACGGTATGTGATATGATATCCATCATAAACTTTTAGTAAGTTCAATTCAAAGGAATTATATTTCAACTGAACCTACAGAGAAAATTTTATAAGCAACAGGGTTGTCCAGATGAATTTTGCTGGAATCACTTGGTATCTGCCACATCAATAAACATGTTTAGATACCGTTGTAATGTATGAAACTGTACGATAGGTCGCACCGGCTTTCGCTTAAGATTTTTTCGAAATCGCTTGAATTAGAATATACGAAATTCTAAAAAAAGTTCTAATCTGAAATGACGTTTTCCAATCAATTTCATACAGTGAGGCAGTTTGATATTCACCGACAAAAATAAATGGCATCGCGACAATCTAGTTCTATTTATTTTTTCCTTTTCAGGCTATCAAAGTTATAATGAGTGTCGACTTAGCTGGAGTATTGTTTAGATGGAAATTCTTTGACCACGCTGCACATCTCGGTGGCGCTCTATTTGGAATGTAAGTAACTTTTTACGTGATTTCTACAGTTCACTGGCCGGATGCGGAGGACCGGGTGTGGTGGCCTTCATTAGTGGAAAGTCTGTCCAGCCAGACTTTGGCAGGCCGATATGATGACTACTAAATGAATGATTTCTCATTAAAATGGCTAGAGTTTATTTAATTAACATAGTAATGAAGATAATGTGATTATTTATCAGGGCCTGGTGTTACTGGGGCGGAACTCATATATGGGGCAACAGAGAAAAGTTTCTTCAGTATTACCACACACTACGCAAAAATGACAGCAGGTAGCAATTTGGGTAAGGAATAAGGAGTCTAATAACCAAGCAAAAAAGCAAAACATGCATGTATGTAAAGTTGTGTCAAAATTGAAACGTCCTGTATCATAGATGTATAAATATATGAACAGTTCCAAGATAGTAACTAGTTATTTGAAATCTTAGTACTATCATTGATATTTTTGAATGATACATAATTGTTAATTTTGGCAATAAAGTTATAGAAAAGGTTTACCGCTATTTTGCTTTTTCAATTACGACAGTCCTAAAATCCGTAAACAGAGACCACATAATCTTTATCAATACAGGTACACCTCGACCTTGAGGTAAATATTGATGAATAACACAGTTTAGGTATTATATAACATTTTATTAAAAATCAAAAAATATATGAAACCGCTGAACTGGCGCCACCTAGCGTTACAGATGCGACGGAACATGCAATGCACGATCTCTTTGTGAAATAACATCAGTTTTAGATAAATGTACTTAAATTATAAATACAAATTACCTAAATGCAATTATTTTTGTATACAAAAACCACGTATTATGCTTTGAGTATCTTAGCATGGAAATCTAAATGTTCGCCGATGTAAGTAGAAATGTAGTAGTAAGAGTGATCATATTCCTCCCGTAGATTCAGTATTACGGGCACCCCTACTGAACGGCACGCTTTCACCAAGTTCTCTGGAAGAAGCTGCTTCTCGCTATAGAATTTGTCTGCAGTACCCTGAAAATTAAAAAATAAGTAATTCATTCTCTATGCATTTACACAAATTATTATGTAGGCCTTGTTGGCTTAGTGGCCTGGGTGGACGCTGGAATCGAGAGCGCCACAGAGTTCTCTATTCCCACTGGGGTGGCGACACAACTTTGCACAGGCTGTACAAGTTGGTCCTGCGTGGTCTGGGAGTATTTATATTTGTTGTTAATTGGTCATTCCAATGTCTAATTTCCATAGTACAGGAGAAAAATGTTGTTTATTATTTAGTTAAATTCGACCAGTGTATGTATAATCATTAATGATTTATTATATCAGCAGCTCCAGCTCCTTGACGTAGTTAGCTCTAAAGTAAACAATGACAGAGCCATATAGGCCTGTATAAAAAGATGTGGGCACTCTAGCCTATATACCTACTACTATATTTAAGTAGGTAACTTAGATTTCTAAACAATAAGGTAAACAATCAATCCGCAGGAGAACCAAGGTCACCGACATAGCTCAAAGAATTGCGAAGCTGAAGTGGCAGTGGGCGAGGCACATCGCTCGTAGAATTGACGACCGTTGGGGCAGAAAGGTTCTCGAGTGGCGACCACGTACTGGAAGACGCAGCGCAGGCAGGTCTCCCACAGATCGTCGGTCCACCTTCTAGTGAAGGTCGCGGGACCGGGCTGGATGAGGTTAGCGCGAGACCGGTCGTCGTGGAGATCCCTGGGGGAGGCCTTTGTCCAGCAGTGGGCGTCTACAGACTGATATGATGAGGTAGGTAATCAATATAGTGTCACGTCAATTAAGTTACCTGATCAATAAGGAAAGTGAGTGGAGGTCCATCATAGCGTTTTACCAGCTCAGTGGCATCCCAATCTGCCCAAGTGGTCTTATCCTTGCCCAGGTATCCACTAAAAGCTTTCTCACCCCATGGACAGGCACTGGGATTGCAAATAGGAGCAAAGGCACTGACTGACTTATATAAACCTGGATTCCTCAGAGAAGAAACTAGAGCACCATGACCTCCCATACTGAAACAATAAACACAAATACCTCTGTATTGTCTGTAAGTTAAGCCATTCATAAAAACAAACATTACTAGTATACAGGTAGACAATGCAACCGGTTGCGGCACAAAAAAGGATGCCATCACAATATAATAGTAATTCACTTCAGCTAGTAAAACTTTTCTGTCATTTTAAAGACCTTTAAACAATTCCAAGAACTTCCTGTATGTCATATCTTTATTGGCTAGCATAAGTAAAAGTTTTGGATTACTTAATAAATTGTCTTACCTGTGTCCCATAATACCAACTCTGTCAGGATCTACGACATTACTAAATGCTTGCAGAACTAATTCATATAATTCTTTGTTTAAGTAACTGCCCATTCTGTAATGTTTTGACCAGGGCTCTACAGCAGCGTCCAGGTAGAAACCAGCAGAAACTCCAAAATCCCAGCTTTCATCATCGCCAGGCAGCTTCACCCCTCTGGGAGATGTGTCAGGACCGACCACAATGATGCCGTGCTCAGAAGCATATCTATTGAACAAGTATTTTAGTAGTACCTCATCCATCATCAGCACCCATAAAATTGTATGTTTTGTTATGTTAGTCTGCCTGACTTTGGGGGAACTTATTACCTGAAAATAGTTTCACTAAATTGGCAGAATACTGCAGCACTGTTCAGTCTCTAGTCATATGCTCCTTACCTAAACACAACTCCTACTTAAACACAAGTACTAGCATTCTTGTGTAAAAATATAATGTGTTAGGTAGGTATGTAAAGATGTGCTTTAATGTCATGCTTACAAACAATACTATGGACAGTGCATAGAAAAATAATTGTTTTCATGAAACTGGTTTTGAAACTGGCTGGAGCGTGTCTGGTAGTTTATAATTTATTAAACATTTGTGCTGCTAACCTTTGAAAGCCAGATTTACTGATAAAATTTTGTTCATTGCATGTAAGCCCAGAGAGGTAGAAGAGGAGTGGCAATTTGGTGTCGCCGCCCTCGGCTTGCGGCGGCAAGTAAATGGAGAAGTTCATTTTGCATGTCAGCTCCTGAGACTCGTGGGTGTACACCTTCTGGTATCCCCCAAAAACTTTGTTTGAAGACACCAATACTAGATTGTCCATCTTAAGTTTCTGTAAAGAAAAAAGATTAGCATTACAAGACTGCACTGATTTATTTCATCGGTCAGGTCATGATCCAGCCAGCCAGTGTAATTTGTTAGAAACGTCAGGCAATGGGAATCAAAATTTTCCGTTTGTGGTATGGAACCCTAAAAATTCATGTAGGTATATAAGTAGGAGGGGGCACTGGAAACAGCTAGTAAGATAATAGTAATAACTTATATAACGCGAACGAGACCGCGGGAAACAGCTAGCTGATAGATAATCATATTTCTTCTGTTTGCTGTAGGTACATCATCAACAGCCTATTAATGTCCCCACTGCTGGGGCTCAGGCCTACACTCTTAACGAGGGCGTTCGGGCTATAGTCCACCACGCTAGCCCAGTGCGGGTTGGTGGACTTCACATGTGCCTAAGAATTTCTTCTTCGGCGTATGCTGTAGGTACATAATGCAGTTTTATTTGTCGATTTGATAGGGGTGAAGTGAGGACATTCACTATTGCACTACCTACTAGGTACGGTCGACCGCACGTCAGTGGAAACAAAACCAGTATAAACTGGTAACTAGTTACTTGGAGTATATTTAATGTAGGTACTCTGTGTTTACTAGATATACCTGGGAGCGTAGCGAGCTTTTTCCGTGTTCTGTGAGATATACCAAGCAAAAGCTGTGGCAAAAGTTGGTTCGTGATCATTCTACAATGATTAAAATTGCAAATACATCTTACCAGTCAACGAATGCTCTGTAACGTGCTGTAACCACAAATTAGATAGTATACGTCCAAGCTGTAACCTCCCTCACACAGATTAGAGTGGTACCTACTACCTATCAACAGTATGAAATAGCAATCGGACTCAGATTATTAATCAAAATCGGTATAATTAGCCCACAGACTACTAGAAAGAAGAATAATAAATAATTATCCTCAAGTGACAGTTCAGTTGATAACACTGACTACTAGAAGTGTATGTATGTGTTGATAACACAAACACACTTCTCTTCTCTCTCTCAACTCACCTTTCCGTCAGTCGCAGAGTGAACCTACCTCGCCCTTTCCTTTAATTACAACAATGTCATCTCGCCTCAGGATCAATCATGCGGTATGGTACTGCAATCCATGCCTAGTCACTTACGTTTAAAGTCAATCGATAATTATTTTTTAAAACTATCGACTGACACCACTCTAGAGCTAGAGGGTCATCGACTCTCCCACATCTCTATCCATTCTGTAAAAAAGTGTCTATGGTCACAAAACGAATTTTTCTCTGCGATAAAATAATTAATAAAATTGTGTTTCTTCGCAGAAATCTTCAAAATAGCAACGAGGAAGAAGAAATCAAGCGTTACACCGATCAACTGAAGATCTCCAAGACACGGCGAGTGATTCCAATGGTACATTTGAAGGATTTGTGAATATTTTTAGAAAAAAAATCGCTTACAAATGCAATTTTACTTAAATTCAAGAAAATTCGACAAGAAACGAAACGTAGTATAATTTTAGGCCAAGTAGTATAATTTATCTTCCAAAGAGTATAATTTTTTGAGGGTCTGATTCCAACCCTGAACCGGAGTCTTATATACTGTCAGTCATTACTCAGTCATCACAATCCCATACATAACTGATAGGGGAACGTAAAAAATTACTGCCGGACGGTAAAATTACCCTGTAGCAATACCAAGTGTCGATGTCCGCTGAGCGGCCAGTGACGTCACGCCCGTTTTCTTTATTTATTTATTTCATAGGAGTGATTTTTCAAAAACCAAAACTGAACTGACAGCGACACCTAATGGAGTTTTTTGATTTTGACAGCCACACTAGGACTATTAGGTAGTTGTAGTGCACAAGATACGTCAGAATAACATTTGGTTAGCATACTCTAAAGTTTGTGCATTTGGGCGGTTGCGTGCGTGTAATGTTGTACCACAAACTATATAGGGATACTACGTACGTGTTGTACTATGCGTGTAATCGCACTATTCGATACGTTTTCGATTCTTCAGTTCAAGAGAAAATGTTGCCAGTTTTGCAAAATATAAAAAAAATGTCCGCTGTTTCCTTCCTCCTTGCGCTTATTTTAAATTATCTTGGCGGCAGCTGCAGAGGCCTAAAGCTCAGTTGCTAGATCCCTGTATATTAAATTACGCTAGCGTTCGTGACTCGTGAGGTCCGAAGGTTCGCCTTCCGCCACATTGGTACAATTTCCGTATTTGTACAAACACCACTACCACACTGTATATCGTTATATTCACAGATTTAATAAAACCATTTTTCCGGTGTTCTGTGGTTATATTAGGTGTCTTTATTATTGTGGTATCAATACAGATTGTTTACGGCTTTTTGGCGGGAATTTGTCGGAGACGGTTGTTTTTTTTTTAGTTTTCCTAAAAAATGTATATTGTAGGTTTTGGTGTATATCTGTGATAGTTTTATATGCAACAAGTGCCAATTAAAGTGTATATTGTGCGGGATAGTTAAATAAAAGCGTGTAACGACTCTACTGAATTGTTCCAAATTGTCCCTTGTTAAATCGACACTAAACCTACTATCAGTTTAGTGCGGTGTTAGCTGCAATGTGGATCACCAAATGGCACTAGTTGCCGGAGGCCGTACTGCGGTATAATGTATTCGTGATTTAAAACTACGATTTGGCCTTGTTTCTAACAGGCCGATAACCATTAATAGTCCAGTCTGTGGGGACATTTTATATGCCTTTGCCTTACAAAAAAGGTGGAGTAGAAACGGTTTTGACATATGTTGTAAAGCTATGGCGGCTTAATAAAAATCCAAGTTTTCGACCTTGACCTTGACCGGCTCGAGCCGCCATCTTGACTTGAAGGTGCCAAAGTTAGGTATTTTTTGAATAAAATCTCAACAGTTAACTTTATGACAAAAGTGTCTATGAATTGTTAAAAGAAGACAAAATTACTAACATTTTGGTGTATACATTTATTCTGTAAGTATTATAGGTAAAAAGTTACAAGCTACGAAAAAAACCCTTTTTAGAATCACCCGGTGCGGGCACAGTGGGAGAGTAACCGTCATTCAACGCGGCGTGCCGGCCGACAACAAAGACGCATGAGATTTTGCCATTCCGTTTTCCGTACAGTATCCGTACAGTATGGGCAAAACCGAAACTATAGGAGATACAGGGAAAATGTCTTAGGAACCATTAGGTCTTTTTTTGTGATAACAATTTTAGCATAGTGTCCCATAAAAAAAACACTCTGTATATGGTCCTACAACATGCATGACTATAACAGCATATATGTATAATAATAAAATATGTTAGCGAAATGACGAATCAGCATCAGTTTCCTCTTTCTTTTTAAATGGCGAGAAAATTTAGTGCGGGCCGCCGTACACTTTATTTGTTTTTTTTGATAAACGTCACTCATCGGTACCGTCAGTACCACTGCTTTTTTGTTTACACAATTTCTAAAGCAAAAAAAAACAAGTTAAAAAAAAAACAGGTCCGCGAGTTCAAGTCATGATGCCGTCTCGCTCTCTCGCGCAATCGGAGAAAACGGAATGGCAAAATCTCATGCGTCTTTGTTGTCGGCCGGCACGCTGCGATGAATGTCGGTTACTCTCCTACTGTGCCCGCACCGGGTGATTCTAAAAAGGTATATTTTTGTAAAAATTATTTTTTTAGTAGCTTGTAACTTTTTACCTATAATACTTACAGATTAAATATATACACCAAAATGATAGTAATTTTGTCTTCTATAAACTATTCATAGACACTTTTGTCATAAAGTAAACTGTTGAGACATTATTCAAAAAATACCTAACTTTGGCACCTTCAAGTCAAGATGGCGGCTCGAGCCGGTCAAGGTCAAGGTCGAAAACTTGGATTTTTATTAAGCCGCCATAGCTTAACAACATATGTCAAAACCGTTTCTACTCCACCTTTTGTAAGGCAGATGTACCTATTGACTGTACTATAAAAACAACAACAGATATTTACAAAAAGCAGAAAATGAAGCAATGAAAAATATTAAAGACGTTCACTATTTTGGTGGCAGCTTAGTTTGTGCCACATATAAATCGCACTGCACTTGTCTAAGACTCTACTACCCTGCAGACCACGTCCCAGAACCGATTATTGTTAAGTCCAATCTTCATATTTGTTATTTATGTAGGGTACTCAAGATATATCCAGGGGCTGGAGCATCATCTGTGCAATAATTCCACTTAATACTACAATCACTACACCATCCTGTCCATCCACCTGTACAGCGATAACCACCCAGATAAGAACTTCCCAATCAATTAGAAGAGGTATCTTCGATGAAATTTACAGAGAAAGCTATTTGTAATGTTTTTGTTTTCCACAGAATTAGTAAATATACAATAAAATTAGGACAATGCTGTTCATGATAGGATTTTACTCTTGAAATAAATAAAATGAAAATTTTAGTCTCCTTTTATTGTATCATCTTATTTCGATTTGTTTTCCAAGACAGATATGTATTCCAAACTAAAGCAACTACCTGCACTAATAATACCTGATATTGAAGTGGAACATAGGTAAAGTTAACCAGCTGCACCCAAGGCCATACATAGTAATTAGTTTTTAGGACATCAAGATAATTAGTTTTTAAATCTTGTTTTATCATGTCCCAAGATTTTCCTTGCAAACTAGCAATAGCTGTAAGTAGCAATAACAAAAATAGTGGAGCAAATAGCATTTGATCACAAATAACTTTCTTAATTGCTGCCTTTTTACCACTTGAACCAAATAAGTGGCCAAGTTGACCATACCACACACGCAAAGCTGGACCCTGAAACAAAAATACATTTCAATATTTCTTGCGCCACAGACAATTACTACCTATTAAATTATATATATATACTTACACCCACAATGAATCCAATGGATGAAAACTTAAGTGTCCTCATGTAGTCAACATTTGTGACAGGTGCCTTTTCGACAAAAGTTTGGGCTATGATGTCACCTGTTCCCATTAAAGTTCCTGTTTGTATGGCCTGCATTAAATAAGGCCAACGAGTAAGAGCCCGCTGATATAATTTAAACAAATTACGAGGCTTCATTATTGCCGCAATCTGAAATAATATCAAACCATTACTTTTGTAATTGTTACCTACCAAATTACCCACAGCCGAGTTTTTATAAAATTAAGCTACTTACACCGGTAAAGGTACCAACGGATTTTAGGTTAGTAGGTATTATTGTTGATAACGTTAGATTTACACAACATAATTAACCGCAGCCAACTTCTTTCAAAGGTTAAGTTTAAAATTCTAAATATTGGCAGTTCCTCGAAAATATATGCTAGTATCCTGTTGTATACAATGTACTACAAAACGAAGACGCTAATAACATTAATCTGTGAACCGTGAAGTACTTGCTGGCTATGCAATTTTTAGGCAGGAAAATAAAAGCACTACACATCCCGGTAATATTTTACTTCGTACGCTTTCGTACGTAATATTTTTTAATTTCGATCGATCAGTCTCGTCGTCTGGCGCTATTTTTTGTTTTGAGACGTAGCGTAGTATCCCTCTCTAGTCTGTGGTTTTGACAGAGAATATATTAAAATGGTGCGTTCACACGCTCGCGTTCAAAGCGACATTCAACGAGCACAAGCTGACAAAAACAAAACAAAAACACCTACCATAATTACAGCTTGCCCGTGGATATTAAAAAAGAGCCTAACAAAATAAAATAAAAACCGGTTGTTAAAATGTCTAGAATTGGTTAATTTATTAAGACTTTATTAACTAATTAATTAATGACACTGCGATCCTCCAGTCAAATCATCCAGACGGTTTTGGAGGACAATTAGGGCTTCTTACACCAGTTGCTGATATTGTTACAGATAGAAAATGGACAGATAACGTAATCTATCGGATAAAGCTGTCGGATAATATTTTCCGTTTTCACCACTCAAGTCTCTGTTAAAATATCGGGCAGCTAAACTGTCATCGATTTACCGGGGAGTTGGAACATTCCGTTCATTCAATTCAGTTCTTCAGTTCAATTCATTGTTGCGTTTCTATTTAATCCATATCTGTCGTGCCTAGCGGTCAAATAATGACCATATTAATTCATATCTGTCGTGTAACCATGGCAACCACGGAGGTAACATAGCAAAAGTTTTATTTAAATTTCGAATGATGCATGAAATTACATTGATTGCAGGCTTGTATAGCACTTTTCTCAAATAATGCGCGGAAATTGTTGAATAAAAAATTATATATACAGGGTGTTTTTTTTATATTATATTCAGATAGATCTCATCGAGCCGTTTCATTTGAGTACCATGAACAATGGTCTAGCACCAGCTGTTCCGGAGATATGGCCAAAAGAGTGTTTTTTTTTCATTTGGCCATATCTCCGGAACGGCTAATACTAGACCCCTCGTGTTTGTACTCAAATGAAAGGTCTCGACGAGATCTAGTTGAATATAATATAAAAACACCCTGTATATACAATTTTATATGAATATACAGGGTGTTTTTTTATATTATATTCAGATAGATCTCGTCGAGCCCTTTCATTTGAGTACAAACACGAGGGGTCTAGCACTAGCCGTTCCGGAGATATGGCCAAATGAAAAAAAAACACTCTTTTGGCCATATCTCCGGAACAGCTGGTGCTAGACCATTGTTCATGGTACTCAAATGAAACGGCTCGATGAGATCTATCTGAATATAATATAAAAAAAACACCCTGTATATATAATTTTTTATTCAACAATTTCCGCGCATTATTTGAGAAAAGTGCTATACAAGCCTGCAATCAATGTAATTTCATGCATCATTCGAAATTTAAATAAAACTTTTGCTATGTTACCTCCGTGGTTGCCATGGTTACACGACAGATATGAATTAATATGGTCATTATTTGACCGCTAGGCACGACAGATATGGATTAAATAGAAACGCAACAATGAATTGAACTGAAGAACTGAATTGAATGAACGGAATGTTCCAACTCCCCGGTAAATCGATGACAGTTTAGCTGCCCGATATTTTAACAGAGACTTGAGTGGTGAAAACGGAAAATATTATCCGACAGCTTTATCCGATAGATTACGTTATCTGTCCGTTTTCTATCTGTAACAATATCAGCAACTGGTGTAAGAAGCCCTAATTGTCCTCCAAAACCGTCTGGATGATTTGACTGGAGGATCGCAGTGTCATTAATTAATTAGTTAATAAAGTCTTAATAAATTAACCAATTCTAGACATTTTAACAACCGGTTTTTATTTTATTTTGTTAGGCTCTTTTTTAATATCCACGGGCAAGCTGTAATTATGGTAGGTGTTTTTGTTTTGTTTTTGTCAGCTTGTGCTCGTTGAATGTCGCTTTGAACGCGAGCGTGTGAACGCACCATTTTAATATATTCTCTGTCAAAACCACAGACTAGAGAGGGATACTACGCTACGTCTCAAAACAAAAAATAGCGCCAGACGACGAGACTGATCGATCGAAATTAAAAAATATTACGTACGAAAGCGTACGAAGTAAAATATTACCGGGATGTGTAGTGCTTTTATGTTCCTGCCTAAAAATTGCATAGCCAGCAAGTACTTCACGGTTCACAGATTAATGTTATTAGCGTCTTCGTTTTGTAGTACATTGTATACAACAGGATACTAGCATATATTTTCGAGGAACTGCCAATATTTAGAATTTTAAACTTAACCTTTGAAAGAAGTTGGCTGCGGTTAATTATGTTGTGTAAATCTAACGTTATCAACAATAATACCTACTAACCTAAAATCCGTTGGTACCTTTACCGGTGTAAGTAGCTTAATTTTATAAAAACTCGGCTGTGGGTAATTTGGTAGGTAACAATTACAAAAGTAATGGTTTGATATTATTTCAGATTGCGGCAATAATGAAGCCTCGTAATTTGTATAATAGCTCTTTTGGCCATATCTCCGGAACGGCTAGTACTAGACCCCTCGTGTTTGTACTCAAATGAAAAGGCTCGACGAGATCTATCTGAATATGATATTTAAAAAAACATCCTGTATATTCATATAAAATTGTATATACAGGGTGATTTTATTTTATATTATATTCAACTAGATCTCGTCGAGCCCTTTCATTTGAGTACATGAACATGGTTCTAGCACTAGCCGTTCCGGAGATATGGCCAAAAGTATTTTGATTTGCCGATAGTATTGTGACAACCCTATGTCGTGATCGTTCAGTGCAGACGGTTCACAATTTTAATAAAACTTGATATTTTTTGGATTTCCGCGCATTATTTGAGAATAGCATTATACAAGCCTTCGCCTCAACCAGGCATTGATGGACTCACGTATGTGTGCCTCGGCTTCGCCTCGGCCTACATTCACACGCTCATCCATTAATGCCTCTGTTGCGGGCCGCGGTAGTAATGTACTATTTATAAATGAAACAGTGATAAATCCATATATCATAAAAAGTTAACACAAAACTGAAGTATTACCGCGTTAAATTCGAAAAAAAACAATCCATATCCGACAGATAAAGAAATAACAGCCCCTTGATCTGGCTGTAAGTTTATAAGACGGTATATCGGACAGATAAGGCAATCAGATACCTGTGAAAACGAAAAAAACGGGTATCTGGTAGATAACCTTCATATAGGGTATCTGGGACTTTATCAGCAACTGGTGTAAGAAGCCCTTATAATCTTAAGTTTTAAAATGATTACTAGCTAAATAAATTATTAAAATTTAAAGCACGGGTACACGCTAGTGAATACCCGTGCCCGCGCCCGCTGTCGGTTTTTTGTTTGACACAGATCAAAGATTGAATGTTCTTGGCGTACCGCCGCTGCATGGCGCGCGTGTGAACCGAGAATCCATACGTCCCGACAATTGGCAGCCTGATAATGTGCACCCAGAAATACGCACGTTTGTGACATTTCCATTGACAATTTCAACAATAAATATCAATAGTGGCAACTTTGACTTCTAGCTGTCGCTCGCTTTTCTTGCTTGAGTGTCTATACCTACTTATGTACCTACTTACTTCGATTTTACTAATTTTGAAGAAGTAATTAAATTGATATTGTTAAAACTGCTTAGGTAGTGATCAAATTGATACCATGGATAAAAGGAAACTCTCCACTGCGGGAGACAGTCTCTACCAGATACTCCAAGTTCCTAAAACTGCTACACAAGATGATGTGAAGAAAAGCTATCGAAAATTGGCGTTAAAGTATCACCCTGATAAAAATCCGAATAATCCAGATGCTGCAGATAAGTTTAAAGAGGTCAACCGTGCCCATACAATACTGAGTGACGCTACCAAAAGGAATATTTACGATAACTATGGCTCCCTAGGGCTTTACATAGCCGAACAGTTCGGGGAAGAGAACGTGAACGCGTACTTCGTAGTAACGAGCACCTGGTGCAAGGCGCTGTTCATCGTGTGCGGCGTGCTCACCGGGTGTTACTTCTGCTGCTGCCTGTGCTGCTGCTGCAACTGCTGCTGCGGCAAGTGCAAGCCGCGCCCGCCCGAGGAGTCCGGCGACTACCACACGCTTGAGCGCGACGACTCGGACGGCGTGCACACGGTCACCGTGCAGCCGACGGCCGCCGAGGGCCGCCCCGGCGCCGGCGAGCAGGCGCCGCCCATCGCCATGCCCGCGCCGCCGCCGCCCCACGGCGCCTCCGAGAACACGGGCCTCAACACAGGTGGGGTCAATTATGGAATCTCACATTAACGTACGTGGGTAGGTTCCATCCAGTTCCATTACATAAATCATCATAGGTATTTATATTGATAGTTGAGTTGAAGTTTTTGCATTCATAAGTATTACAATACATTATGTATTTAATGTTGTAACTTCCATCGCTTTTACACACTTGCCTTTGAGCTAAATTTCAATGTAATATATTTTTACTGGTTGGAGTTCTTTTAAAGGGACACAGATGACAATGGCTTTGCATTCCACATGGTGAGGATAAGTAGCAATAGTAACTCTGTTTACTCAGCTATGCCTTTTTATGTACTTTATTTGTGCCCTCTTATCTAAATTCTGACCTCTTACACTAGTGAATATGCTGTTCATTTGTTGTGTATTACAAGGACAAGCCTTGTGACTAATTCTACCTATTGTTAATCTGTTTCTTGAAAGTGAAACAATTGCTTACTATCTAATCTACATATTATAAAGATATGAAATTCTAGAGTTTTAAAATATGAATCAAGCCACTATCTCTATTTTAGTCATATGGTAAAATATTTATACTAGGTAGTATAATATTTGACAGATTCAGTAAAAAATAACAAGTGTAATTTTGGGTTTAATTTTATCTTTTATCCTGAAAATGTTGGTAATATTTAATTTATCTAGTATAATTTGAATATTTAGTGGTTTACTAAATTGTGGAATTCAGAAAGGGCATGTCAATTTACTTCATGTTACAGCTTTCCAAAGACCATATTGTGTTATGAACTTATTTGAATGTATTGTACGGAGTTGTGCTAATGTTTAAGTTCATCAAACTAACATTCTTATTACATTTGTTTTATTTTGCTACATAACTTTACTAACTAGTAGCCCAAGTAATTAAATAGTTTCTGTGAAAGAATGCCTGTTAGGGTTTGATACATTTGCTTCAAACCAACCAATTGTAACCAATGTTACATCATTTGTTTGAGCATATATTGCATATTAATATATAACTACGTGTCTTACAGCTGACATGAAACTCTACAATGTTAACTGGTAACATAGTGTGCTATCTGAACATTCTTCTCTAAATATGGGCTTAGGTTGAACCATGTTTTGTTCCTCGCCTCTGAGAAAAAGATAAACCTTTGTATAAACTCAACTTGGATATTTAGCAACTCGAAAATATGGCGGATAATTTTAATACCCCTATTCTAATCTATGCAATGTGAAGTAAGACTATTGAATTATTTTTCTCTATTGAAAGTGGTTTGTACATTCCAACCAAACCTATACTTAATATGCTGTCTTTGTAGTCACGCGTCAAACAAACCAGGAGTGATCTCATTCAATGACAATAACTGTGGGTCACTAACTTATATATATTTTGTAGACTAAGTCAAGTCAAACAAAATATTTAGTTAACATCTTTAAGTGAAAGTAAAATGCCCAATGCACTGGACATCTAAATATAGGTGCTTCTATTATACTTTTATTATTATTTTATCACAGTATGTATTCTTGTATGTCTAGTCTTGTAGCTTCTTTAGTACAAATATGTATTGAGATGTTTTAATAATCTACCACTGTCCAGTAATTTAAAGAGTACTTGTTATGATTTTATAGTATAAAATGTCTAGATAATGACCAAAATGGAACTTAAGGTATCTTTAAGATTGTAGAAAAATGTGAAAATTGATTTTAAATCTGATTCATAATGCTAGATCATTCTATAGATACCTACCATTCATTTTATTGTCTGTTACTTGTTTAGAGGAAATAAAAACTTATTTTTTTCACTTTTTGATAAATAATGATTTTGTATGTTATATGGTGGTAGATAGTTGTAAATGCATAGTATTAACTTTTGACATGAAGTAATGGATGGACAGTTTTGATCCAGAATTTATTTCTCCTAAAACTTATTAATTATCAATATACTTTTTATATTAGCTCGATAATGATAGTTGTTTAATATTTGCTAATGTATGTGTGTATGAATTTATTCACTGTAATATTTTGGGTAAAAGTTATTTAGAAAATGCCCAGATTCAAATCTGTTAACACAAAATGCTTCTGACAAACTATACTATTACAAATTACACAATTTCTATAATATTATTGTACAATTATTACACTGTTAAATATAAATTCAATTTATATAATGCATAAGTAGTTTGTTCGGAAACGTGTGTTATTGATAAATTAAATTATATTCATTGTCCTTCGACATAGAAATTATTTAGATATATAAAATGTTAATTGAGCCAAGGATAGCCACTTGCCTTATATTATTTGCTGATAATATAACTACATCCGAGCTTAAATCAGGCACTTAGTATAGGCAGTAGTGAATTATTCTGAGAGTAATTCTAGACGTTGATGCTTGTATAGCATGAATTAACGTATCCCCATTCAAGACTAAGTGCTTGACTTAATTTCTAGCCCCTCTGCTCACTATGTATTTATTTGTCTGTTCTAGGTAATGTCGTTATTAATTCATAATAACTCGTGTCATGGATAAATAACTGGTAGGTAATCTAAACTTGTAAATGTTACATACTAGTATTCATTAAGAAATCCCAAAATCTTGTCCAACTCCATAACAAGGCAGGAATGAAATGTTATTAGAATATCAGTCTTTATAGTACACATAATAATACACTAGTTATGTCAGTACCATTATTTGACAATAGTTGTTCTGAATAATTTAAAGAGTTATTCCAATTTTCCAACCTAGCCATCCACCCAGGTTGGATATTGGGAATTTTATTTGCCATTTTGCAACCTATATCAGGTTGGATAATGAGAATGTAATATTTGTATTTTGTTCCCATATACCTAACCTGTGAATAATGAGGTACAGTCGCAGAATAACTTAATAACTGCGGTTATTGTAAACAGGCTGTTTTTGCTTTATAAATTTTTTTTGTTATGACTGTACATAGGTATAAGTTGGAAGATGGAACACAATTATACAGATGTATTATATTTCATTATCCAACCTGAGGTAGGTTGGAAGGTGGGACAGCAAACTTTAATAAGTTTCGCTGGGTCTCAAAATAAACTGTATTTCTACTTGAATTAAAATTGAATGCAACCCTAACCTAAAGGTTAGTCCTCTTTGTACTACTATTAGTGGGACAAAAATGACTTAAAATGTCGACTCTGTACTACTAGGTAGGTACCTACATAATTATAATGATCAGAATGTTGTATCGTATTTAAGTATGGGGAAGTCCCGATCGTGCGAATCATTTTGATTGTATTGCAATTATGGAGAATAACCTAGTTGCCTGTAGGTATATTATTAAGCTAAGGGGAATCCCGGCCTAAACAGAATGTCTTGTAAGGGACGGGGCTAACAGAGCGGAAATTTGCTCTCGCACTTTTTCCGCTTTGTCTTCCTCTTCCATAAAAAAATGTATAAGAAAAACCTGTAACCGACCGATAACTGTCTATAGGAATTTGTATTTTATGTGGGTAGTACCAAGGTCACCGACATAGCTCAAAGAATTGCGAAGCTACAGTGACAGTGGGCTGGGCACATCGCTCGTAGAACTGACGGCCGTTGGGGCAGAAAGGTTCTCGAGTGGCGACCACGTATCGAAAGACGCAGCGTAGGCAGACCCCCCACAAGGTGGACCGACGATCTGGTGAAGGTTGCGGGACCCGGCTGGATGAGGTTAGCGCAGGACCGGTCGTCATGGAGGTCCCTGGGGGAGACTTTTGTCCAGCAGTGGACGTCTACAGGCTGTTATGATTAGTAGTGCTGAGCACTGGACATTTTGTGTTCTTTTAGTTGGCTCAGGCCTGAAATATCCGTTTTCCTAAAATGTATTTTTTCGCAAAATGTCTGCTATTCCAGAATGTGAGCACGTCTTTTGCATAATGTCATATTGAAAAGCTGACATTTTGCGAAAAAATACACTTTAGGAAAACGGATATTTCAGGCCTGAGCCTTTTAGTTCTACTAAAATAAAAAGTAGTTTACAGAAGGGCCTTTGAATCCTTTTAGTTGTACGAATAGAACTAATAGTGAAACAAAGAGAACTAACCCTAACTTTGATGTAGTAGAGTGGATAAAGTGCTCTTTAGTGTGATTCGTGTGAGATCATATTGCCTATGTTGCTCTCTAGTTATCTGCAACCAAAATCATTCGAATTCGTCGTAGAGACGTCATGCAGATTTTTCATTTTTGTAATATTAGTTTATAGTTAGGATTAGGATAATTATAAAACAAACTCGGATCATAATTACATTGGCGTACAGTAGGACCCGAAATTACGTGGTGGTCCCCCGCTGGGGTCACGGACATTACTTTTATGGACACCTACCCATAGTGGACATAAAAAGCTAAGATCAAAAATCTTACAAAAGGACTTACCTCTTCTAGGCCCTTACAATGCCTCCACATTAATTATTATGAGTATTAATGCCATAATGTGTTTTCATGAGAAATATACAGGGTGACTTCAAATTGGTAATACAAAACACTTGATTGTGGCCCAGTTAATGACAAATAGTATATTACGTTTACTCAGTTGTTAAGATTAGCTGGCTTTAATTATAGTTAATTTTCTAATAAAACAAATAATTAAAGTCCCGAAGTGTGGTTACCCCACATTCAATATCTAACTGTCATGCCTGTCACTCGATTTTATCAATGTCAGATAATTATCGATATCAATAAAAGAGACACCATCTTATAGCATAAAAAATGGGATAATTTAAAACTTGCAAAAAATATACTTTTGCTCATTTTAAAAGCATGAGACTTGTGGACAGTGGAGGGGCTTAGTTTAGTGAAGATGTGTGTAAGTGATTGATTTTGTATTAGCAATTTGAAGTCACCCTGTAACTGTCTGGTCTGATTATAAATTTTAGAATTATCCGCTCTACTATTACATAGGATACATTGAACGTCAGTCAATACATCGAATGTCGAATAATCTATAGGTACCTGTATTTTAGCTAGTTCACAATATGATACCAAATTGTATTTCAGTTAAACCACTGAAGGTAGGTAATTAATATACTTGAGATTACCTATACAGGGTGTAACATTTGGATGGGTCAGTACGGGGAACTCCGAAACTATAGGAGATACGAAGATCTGTTCTCAGGAACCATGTCATCGATTTTAGTAAAAAGAAAAACTGCATTCATAGATTTAAAAAAACTCATACTCTACTCGGGAATCGAACCCGGTGACCTGGACACTTTGTAAAAAAAACTTAAGTACCTTATTTTATTATGGCTATTGATTGTGTAGGTTGTAAGGAGTAAATATTGCTAAGAAACTTTGTATCTAAAATTAATAGAATGTCTTGTATTTAATATTCTTTTAATTATTTACGTAGCTAAATGTTCGAATTAATTAACTCGTGTAGGTAACGATTTATGGCCTCTGGCTGCTATTAGATGTTCAGCGGTGTCCAAGCTTGTGGACTTCATATTAAACTAACCCCACATGAAATAATCTAGTGGAGTTGAATCGGGTGATTTCGCGGACCATTTGATGGGGCCGTTTTTACTAATACATTTTTTTCCGGAATTGCATAAAATAATTATTTACATCACATTCTACTAATTTTAGATACAAGGTTTCTTAGCAACATTTACTGCTTACAACCTACACAACCAATATCCATAACAAAATAATAAAAGTTTTTCTTTTCAAAATGTCCAGGTTCGATTCCCGAGCAGTGTATGAGCTTTTTTTAAAATCTATGAATGCAGTTATTCATATCTTTAAAATCGATGACATGGTTCCTGAGAACAGACCTTCGTATCACCTATAATTTATGACTCCCCGTACTGACCCATCCAAATGTTACACCCTGTATATGAAACAGTTCTATATGGTTCTACTCTCTCCATACGCATCTGGAATAGTCGAGCGTAAAGAATATGAACCCTAACTAAAACAACTGTCGGGAAGTGAACGTTTTCTTACTTTAAATGCGGTTATTGTGTTTAGCGTGTTTTCATAAAACCATTGTTTGATTTTATTTTAAATACAGCTTTTTAATGAGTTTAACCAATTGTAAATTGTAGCGGAAATAGAGTCACCTAACTCCAATAAATTGAGACACAATAATTTTGGTACCACCACCGTGGCCAAGAAACCCTGTGAAAGCACGTAAGAGCCGTTATAGGCTCATTAATAGGGTTACCTATGTATATTTAAGAGGTCAATGGAAGCAGTCACGACCCGTGGTTGGGGTGTAGTTCGTTGTAAGTAGGCCTCAAACTGGATGCATATTGTAAGGTTGATTGATTGAAAATAAACAGGTGATGACGGGGTGGGCTAACTGTAAAATACCTATACGTATTTTAATGTTATGGTACTAGTCAACGAGTATTTATAACGACGGTGTCAAGTAAAACAATGTAATTATACTTATATATAACTTTCAATCGAATAAATTTCTGCATTACAAAATATCTTTCTATTATTGAATACACCAGAATAGTAGTAGAGTCTTTTGCGTTTATGAGGTCCGAATTTTAAATTTAACTTTTTTTATTTGCAGGAAGCAGTGTCCCAAAATACACATGAAGTAATCACGACACCTAGTCTAATCTATTTGTAAGAGAAATGCGGAACTGCCTTCTTAAAGCGTATCACAGATACAAGCGGCCTGCGGTGGCGGCCTACCGCAGACCGCAACCTCAATATGCAAACACAGGCCGCGCGTGTCTGAAGTCTAACATACATTGCTTAGGGAATAGGTACAACAGGCCGCCACCGCAGGCTGCGTGTGTTTGTGATACGCTTAATACTTACCACCAACGCCTATGTTAAACATGTAAGCCTAAAATAAGTTTTTTTAGTATTGTTTCATCTAAAGATTTTTTTACATTTATTATGGTAATTATTTGTTTTTAGTTTATATATAAAAATATACTGCGCTAATTTTTATTTTGATTTTCATTGGTTGTAAATATGAATATTTATGTAGGTAGTAGTAGGAGGAACCTTAGAAATATGAGTTCTATCTAGCGAACTCATCGATCAGTACTTTATCACTAAACAAATTGTGATTATGGCCTTATTTTTGTATCGGATGTCGAAGGAAAATTAGTAGAATCGACCGCTCGAAGCGAGGCGAGCTATTCAAAAACAGGGCGTCTGGACTTTAATATAAGTAGTGTTAGTGGGTACAAACGGCAGCTAGCGTGTGTTGAACACAATAAATCCATAATTAAAAAGCTAACTAGTCAGTGAAGAGTACTATAGGTAGACGTAGGTAGTAATAATATTTAGCGTGAGTCACGCACAAACTACGTAGAGAGCGGACGAGACGTTGCAGTGAAATAGTTTATATATTTACCCTTTTAGGACGAAATTGAATGCCATACTTTTGTAAATTAGGGCGGGCTACTATAAGCAGAGGTTAATTAGAAGTGGTGTGGGATTGTATAGATAGACCAAGTGATGATCCCAGACAACTTCGCCTTTCGGTTGTTTCATTTTTCAGTTTCTCACATAAAATCGGATAAATGTCCATTGGCATTTGACTGGCCTACATAACTATATAAATAAAATGTATGTACGAAGTGATAGCTTATCTAGTGATGAACGAATTCCCCAAATCGGTTATCTAAGCCGAGAGAATCGTGGGCTAAGGTACACATACACTCATGGAGTAGACAGATAATCGTTTTTATTAAAGACATGAATATGCTCGTGTGAATATAAATTAAGCACAGAGATTTATACAAACAAGCCGAAAAAAAATAAATATTATCATTATGTATTCCTTAAAACAAATGTGTAACAAGATATATCCATTCGCCGCGTCCATCCGCAGTCCCAGTCAGTCACTATTGCGGGTCACTGCCTCATTGAAAGATGTATTTATTTTGTTTTACTTTCTTATTTCCAATAATACCGTATTTTGGTTTTATCGTCAGCGGCAATCCAAACACAAATGCATCTAACGCTGTATTTTGTCCACTTTACAAAAGTGCACCACCTCTGGATCTGAAGGATTTAGTCGGCAGCTGGATGACTGTCTACACTCAGCCCAGGACGGTTAACTGCTTCATTTTACATATAAAGGCTACTACAGACTTGGTAACTATCAATCTTTGCTTTTTTAACTCTCAAGCGGGGGTCACTCTACGTCAGCTCTACACGTACAGTCGACCGCACGTCAGTGGAAACACTTTGACCTTGATCTAGCCTAAGCCTATTAGGGAGTTTCAATACTATGAGAGACCAGTTTATAGTAAGTACTTACTGGTTTTGTTTCCATTGACTTGCGGTCGACCGTACATTGAGGGTTCTGATTTCTGAAGGGGAAATTATTATTTATACTAAAAAAACTACAAAAGCGTCTATGAATCCTTTCAGGGCAGGGTTCGGTTATGGCTTAGGGGCCTTCATTGAAATAATTCATCTAATACCTACTTACATAATTATAAAACTAGAAAAGTCGTATATTGAAGTTTTGAAGAAATAGGTGTTGGGTGCCTTACGAACCAATACCGAGGCCGAATATTTATTTTCCATTTTTGTCTGTATGGTATGTTTGTCTGTTCAGGCATCACGCAAAAACATCTATTTTGTTTATCAAGTTAAAGTTAATTAATTTAAGTTAACCCTATCTCATTTTAAAATAAAATGGGCACTCGGTATCGAAAAAAAAAATTACTTTGTCCATGCGAACGAAGTCATGGGCAACAGCTAGTTCGAAAAGTTGCTAATAAACCTTGGGTGTTAGGTATATTTTCTGTAAAACTTAAAATTTTATAGGAGAGAGAGCAAGCCCTTGTGAAGTACGGCAACTTTAGTGGTCAGGTGGACAGGGGCAGATGTTTCCTGGAAGTGGAGTCCCCGCTCGGGAAGCACTACTTGCAGGGCGGCGGTGACGAGGGCGGCTTACTAGAGAATATCATTATTTCGGAAGCTAAAGACGGTAGGCAAAAGGTAATGGCCCCGCGTTTGATATAAAAAAATCTTAGCTAAATACCTACCTACCTCATAAAAAATTAAGGAAAATCCTCAAACTGATGGGCGAACCGATGTGTGTAGCCAAATTCCTCTGTGGTGTAGCTTAACGTCACACGCGATTAGTTTATTATGTACTTAGCTAAATATTTGTGTTGGTACGGTCGACCGCACGTCAGTGGAAACATAACCGTATCCGTATAAATTGGTCTCTCAAAGTATTGAAACTTCTAATAGGCTAGGCCAGCTGAAAGTCAGTGTTTCCACTGACGTGGGGCGGCTGTACTTACCTAGATCGTTTTCTTGCGCGCTGACTAACTAATACTTATTGTGCCTAATTGTGATATTAGTAGTTCCTTCTTTCTTCCGTGGTTACGCTAGTAGTAACTCTAAGGGTGGTTTATAATGAACCGCGACGAATTTTGTGTGGCATCTCCAGCGGCGCGGCCTCGCCGCTGCCTAAATATTCGTTTCATACAAACTCATATAATCTGGTACAGAGCGGCAGCGTTGCGCCGCGCGGTCGGCGATACAGCCTTCGTTTCTACTGTGATATTAGTATCGATTCTGAAGGTAGGTTTACACATGAAAAATTTGACAGCTATTGCGAAAGAAAAGTGGAATAAGACACAGATGTGTTTGTTTGTGTATACTAAATGATGTTTGCAGGCGGGTTCAGGGTGCAGCCGCAGAGCGCGGACCAGTGGATAGAGGTGGAGGGGCGCGGGCGCGAGCTGGTGCTGATGCGCGACTGCACCGGCGAGGCGGCGGCCGTGTTCGCGCGCGCGCCCCACTGGCCCTCCGCCGACGAGCTGTACGCCGTGCTGCGCCGCGGCGGGGTCGCGCCCTCACACGGCAATGTGCTCTGCCAGCCGCTAGACCTACCCACCACTCAGTGTTCCTTTAGCACATATATAGCTAGTAAAAACAATTAATAAGTACCTAGGTAGTAAGGTCAGGCGGGGCAAAGACGGACTAGAGACCAGAAATAACAAACTATAGAGCATGGCTAGTAGTACAGTCAGTAGGCATTTCTGCTCTACAAAAGGTGGAGTAGAAATGGTTTTCGCATAAGTAACATATATGTTGCTTAGGTATGGCGGCCTAATAAAAATCCAAGTTTTCGACCTTGACCGGCCCGACGCGCCATTGAAGAAACAGACTAAACGAATTAGTCCTCACGTTCAAACAGAGATATCGCTACGATTTCACATTGCCGAGAAAAACAAAACAAAGACTTGCCCCAAATTCAATTTATTCAATACACATAGGTATTTTTAAATTTAAACCTTGTGTTGATTATATAGGATTCTTAAATTAGATACAAGCAATTTGACATATTGTCATTTTAGTTGTATAATTAATTCAATAGACACAAAATTTAAAAGTGTAATTAATGACTGTTTCACTTACCCCTTCCATAGTAAGTGAAACAAAACCATAGTTTACATAAACATATTTGATAATTTTATCGCTATAATTGCAGCACTAGAGTGTATAAGCCGGATTCGGATCGTAGAAGACGGATAGACGAGGAGAACTTTGCATGAGTCGCTGTAAAAACGCGATTCCTGGCACTGTGCAGGAGTCTTTACATAAAATTTAAAGTAAAGTATGTCTCACATATTACCTCACCACCATAAAATTCAAGTGATGATTGATATGTGGCGCTTGTGTGGTGCATTGCAAACAATTCATTGTATCCAGTTTCTCACGCGTTTGTACCTACTTACAATGTATGTACTAATACTAATGTATGTTTGTACTTATAAATTAAAAATAAACTTGTTTTTAACCAGTTATGGTTAACGTTATCTCCATCTAGCCTTACCACAAATATCGTTCTTATTTTGTTGTTTTGTCCACCACAAAAACAAATTTTCTACGCTATAAATTGCAATAAACGTGTTCTAAATTTTATAAGACCTGAGACCGTCCAGAAACGAAGAATGGTTTGATTTACACAAACTTTCGATACATTGATTTATTTATTGAAGTTAAAGTACGAAGTTGCCATTCATGAGAGTAATGTTACGCCAGCGCACGAAGAACACGTACGGTCGGTCCACCAGCAGCTCCAGTTCGGGCGGCTCGTCCCACTCGATACCTTCAACATATATACAGAAGTGAACGGTAAGGTGAAATCGTAAAACAATTCAATTCAATCTTCTTTTCATCACACTTGCTCGTTAAGGGTCTGATGCTATGCGTACCTAAAGAAACACAATGGCCTATATATACCCGCGGGAGAATATAATGAAAATCTGTACAATATTATTACCCCTAGGGACTGTAATGTGTAGCTGGCTGTACTAAACTGGTTTAATAAATTAATTAAGTTAAAAATTAAGTTAAATTGAGTAGTTAACTTGACTTATCTCGACTAAACTCGCCTGTACTCGGCTGTACTCTCGACTGTACTCGACTGTACTCGCCTGTACTCGACTGTACTCGACTGTACTCGCCTGTACTCGCCTGTAATCGACTGTACTCGATTTGACTCGACTTGAGTTAAACTGAGTTAACTTGAGTTATATTAAGGTAATTAAATTAACTAAATTTAACTCAATTTAACTTAATTTAACTAAATTAACTTAATAAACTTAAATAATTATTAGCAAAGTCAAAGAAAATAAATTTGTTCCCTTGTGTCGTAGGTATTTATTTATCGCAAATGTGATGAAAAACATTGTGTGCATCACGGGCAGTAAGGGTATTTCAAACTCGAGTCATTAAAATCCCTCCGCCTTCGGCGTCGGGCTTCTAACAGACTCTCGTTAGTAATATCCTACTTACTGCCCTTATTGCACAATGTACTATTTTTCATTAAGTGCCCGTTGAACTCTTTTGTACTGCGAATGACGGAGACGAGTATTACTGATACAAAAGAGTTCAACGTGCACTCTATTATTGCACTTAAAATTTCAATTTATTTATATAGTTAGGTAGTATACCTAGTAGTAATCTAAGTAGCAACAATAAGTTGCTAGAGAGGCTTTTCTGCATAGAGATAGGATCTCTTTGGTGGGTGCTACATTTCTGCTTTTCTGAGTCCACCCCTACTCAACAATTCAACAAAAAAAATTACTGTAATGTGACCTAAATGGTCTGATCACCATGTCAAAAACAGATTTCATGTGGAGACGCACCTTTTAACAATAATTTTTCTGATTACTTACGTCTATATTTTAGATTCAAAAATTTCTATATACCTATCTACGTTCTACGGACGACCTATACAGTAGGTATACAGGCGGCTGGATGCGGAAAGCGGAGGACCGGATATGGTGATGGCGTTTATTGGGGAAGGCAGTTGGACGTTGAGGGCGATGTGATGATGATGATTATTTTTCAAGAGACGAGTAGGTAGGTAGCATTGTGGTGCCTTACCGTCGTCTTTGAAGGCGTTGCGGCCGGCCTCTGACCAGAACATGAGCCGCTGCACGGCGTGCGACAGCCTCAGCCGACCGCCGGCCGCGCCGCCGGCGTCGGGGGGGCCGCTGCTCGGGTCCACCAGTCGCGACATGCCCATCTGAGATAACCAACAAAAATGTATTGGGGCCTTCGTTCACGACCCACGACACGGCAATAAATAATAGTTACTATCAGAATAAATAATAGCACAGAATAATTAATAGTTACTACCATGTAACAATGAGAAATTATTTTTTAATGTATTTCCAACTAACTTGAAAAAGTAGGGGTTCTCAATTCTAACGTGTTTTCTGTGTGTGAAAAAAAAGAATCATCGAATTGATAATTAATAATAATAAATATTTCATTTAATTCAATACTCTATAATGCCCAAAAAAAATAAAAACAGAACACAAATACAGTCTACTGTACGGTACTGGAGAGTACGGATAGCGTGAAGTGTGAAGGATTTCTCATAGAATTTAGAGGATTTCATTTTATTATTTCGAGGGTGGACCCATTTAAATTGGAAAAATATTAAACCGCTAAGGGCGGAAAATAATAAAAAATTAGGGGATTATTAAATCGTTGGCGTATAATAATACGAAAAAATTAGGGAGTTAATAATCGTTTTGGCTTTTTTTTGTCTTAGCTCTTGACAATCTTCGCAGGTGACTAGGTCTACACCTGCGTGCCCGTGCTGTCTCAGAGTTGTTGTATTGTATGTATTGTGAAACATACGGCTCGCAGTTTAGTGGGCAACAGTAGCGTCATGCGCAGCGTGTAGAGCGGCATGGTGACGGCCACGCGCGCGGCGCGCATGCGGGCAGTGAGCGCGTGCACGCCCACCGCGGCCGCGCGCGCCGCCAGCGCGCGCAGCGACCCGCCCCGCGGCACCACCACCACCAGGCTCAGCCCGCGCGTCGCGTAGCTAATCTCCAGGGCCTGCGATTAGCGTGGGAAAAGTGAAAAAAGTACATATTTTTTATCACATACCATTGTGTTGAGAACTTTTTTTATATATAGAAGTTTTCAACTTAAGCGCGTCGGTTGCGGCGGCGCGCGGGCGCCTAGGTCAAGTCTCCTGGAGAAAACTAGGGGGCCGCGAGCACATACCAAAGAGATCTCTATGTTACGAATAGATGGGATGAAAATTACATTACCAATCATTTTTAATCTTAACAAAATAATTCCATAGCAGATTTTTAGAGATTGTTTAATTAATCTAATTATTAGGAATTTCGTGACAACAGGGAATATGCCATTTCGCTGCGACAATATTATGATAATGTTGGGTACCTAAGTATGTACTTATAAATTTTGATGTGGAACGCTAAATATATCGAATTACAAATATTGATACCATTTACAAATGGACAACATAATGTATTATCTTTGGGGGCGGCATGCTATATCAAATTGTGCGATAGTTGAGGTGGGACGGACGCTGGCGGCTGGCTGGTGGGACACTCGCTCGGAGGAGCACGGTACCGACGGCCATGTGCCCGCGCGCTCCGCTGTTTCTGGCGCTGCTCGGCCTCGCGGGGCATGCGATCCGCGGCGCCCGCGCCGGCGCCGCCGCTCCCGACTGCCCCGCCGACAGAAAGCAACCTCTTCATGACGAAGCTAAGCTGCATCAAGATTTACTCTGTGGTTATCATTCAGAATTTCGGCCTGTCAAGGATCACAAAAACGCTGTTACTATTAAAATTCGAATCGCACTCAAATACATCAGTTTTGACACTCTGGAAGAAACGTTCACCATCCACAGTTGGGTGGCAATGACCTGGCAAGATGAGTTTATGACATGGACTCCGTCCAATTACGGCGGTATTAGCGAGATCCAAATAGAGAGCCAAGAAATATGGACACCGCGTATGGCTTTGTTCAACGCAGACGCGGCTTTGTATAATTCGGATGTATTCTATACGACTTGCTTGGTGACTAACGAGGGTAAAGTCACATGCGTGCCGCACCTGTCGCATTCTGGAATTTGTCGCACTTCGTTACGGCGCTGGCCCTACGACATACAAAACTGCACGTTTTATTTCGGATCCTGGATGCACACCGGAGAACAAGTCAATTTCACATTCTATGAGAAACTGCCAGTCGCGCTTGACGATTATCACAACGGACCGGGCTGGAATTTAATAAAAGTAGCAAATGATCGTCTACCAGGGAAATATACTTGCTGCCCCAATACCACCTACCCGATGCTAAAGTATACATTTATGCTGAAAAGAGAAGCGGCAGGTCCTGCGGCAGTCGTCATCGTGCCGTCCACCGCTATCGTAATGTTGACCCTGACGTCTTTGCTTCTGGATGTCAAAGACAATATCAGGTTAATGCTCGCATGTTTCAGTCTGTTCGGACATTTCATGTTCCTTTCCGAGATAGGATATGATATTCCGAAGCACAGTTCGGACACACCTATTATATTACTGTTCCTGCGCGACTCGATGATCATGACGCTGATGGCGATACTGGTGACGCTAGTGCTGATGTCGCTGAGGCGGCGAGCGGAGCCGGCGCCCATGTGGATGGTGAACGTGACCCGGCTGGTGGCCAGCGGGCCCGGCAAGTACGTGGTGTTCACCGAGTTCGACGCCGGCGACGGCGGGGACCGGAAGCGGCTCACCGAAGAGGGCTCCACTTCTCACCTCACCGAGGACGGGCCCCGCGCAGCAGCAGATTGGATACAGTTTGCTAATTTGCTCAACAGTTGCATATTTATAATTTCTGTTCTGGTTTACTTAGTATTGGTTTGCGTGTACATTCCTTACGACAATTAAATTAGCGTCAATTGATGAACCTAACCGTGGTAATTGTTCAAAATTAGCAAATTTTACACATAGAGAAAGCTTTTAAAATGTAAAATTAACCAAATATAGACTTTAACGATTTAACAATAAAACCAATGTCGAATGTTTACTAATTATTTTGCAATAATCCTGATCACATAGGATCAGTCCCGCTATTCTGTAAGCGTATTTGTGCAACTCGATCCTGAATCCGCAGTGAGATCGGTCTCTAACTCAATGATTTACAGTTCAATACTCACTTTACTTCGCAAGTGAAGTGTTTATTGTGTAGCTTGTATTTGTTTACACAATGCGACATCAAGGTCTTTCATGATCGGATGCGGAGTGAAGTAAGTGACTTGCGATGTGATGGTCGAGTTTTAATTCATACTTTACAGAATCACACAGCAGATTAGGTGTGAATGGCACTTTCTAGACCTCTTAGATCAGGTCTCACCCAAATCGTTCCCTGATGGAGCTCATAACGACTTCGAATATATTATGAAAAAGGCCCCGTGGTGTTTTGACTAGTAGATATCGTTGTTGACTGACCTGTGCGTCCAACTCGGTCAAGTCAGCGTATCGCATCACGTCGTTGATGCGGATCATGCGCGTGGCGCGCTGGCCGGGCGCGCCGTCCCGGAAGGGCCGCGTGCCGTTCAGCAGCGTGGGGGCGGAGCGCCAGCGGCCGCGCACGTACAGCGTGCTGAGGAGGGCCGCGCGCGTGCCGTTGGACACCTCGTCCTCCTCGAACGTGTCGTGCATCGCGCCTCCCGAATCTATTTCCACCTGAGAAACCAAATTGGGTTTGTTTATAAAGTTTTGTCTTGTTAGACTATGTATTTAGGTAGGACGGCGGTGGCGGTGCGACATGGTCTCGCGCTGCCGTTGTAACCACACACCCTAAGGACAGAGCTTCGGCGCAGTGCAAGCAGGAGGCTCTGGTGAGTTCCGTAGGAGAGCCCCGGAGACTCAGCTGTTTTAGGGCTAATTACACTCAACTAGATTTCCACCCCTCCCTCCGTGAAAAAAAAAGAAAAAAAGGTATTTATACAAACAAGTATAAATACCATTTTTTTTGTGGTAGGAGGTGAGTATAGGTACGCAAGTTTGCGTACCTCCACTAATTTCGTACACCCGTACTATTACCTCAGATTACATATAGTAATATAAGCAACAAAATAGTTTTTTAGGTAGCGCCCATAAAGCTAGTGTTAAGGAGTTAGGGAGTGTGTTTAATAAATGGCGTCGATACTTGTAACTTTAGTTTTATTAATTTCCACATTAAAACAAGACATTCATGGAGGATCCATATTGGCAGAGAGAATCTAGACCACAGTGACATAAACCAATACCTCTATATTAAGGCGGCACTACAATACATCTTTAAATAAGGTGCGCTCACATATTCTGACACCCCCTCTCAATATTAAATTTATTCATCAATTAAATATTGTTAAAACTTGATATTAGCTTGACACAAAAACATATAACAGCTCTATATTATATATCTACTAGAATGGTATTAACAACTCTATATAAGTTTTGATAACAGACTAACTTTAGTAGGTATTTACTTGTTACAAAATTAAATCAAAGTATTAGTAGATAGTCTATTTCTTTCCATTAAATTCTTTTTAATCCTCACTGTACATAGTATGCACTTATACAAATATAATAATAACAAATAGTTTTATAAGATAGTAGGTATGTACCTCTTACACATAGTACAGTTACACAATCAATACACTTACACATTACACAATTACACATCAATGTTAAGTTTGTTTACAAAATAATTATACTTCACTTTGTTTAGTGATTTAGTAAAAACATCTGCGATATTTTCATTAGTAGGAACATATGAAATTGAGAATATTTTCTTGTTCACACAATCTTTTATAAAATGAAATTTAATATCAATATGTTTAGTGCGTTTGCTGTTCTCATTGCACTCTATCATTTTTATAGCACTCTGGTTGTCTACTAGTAGGTATGAGTCGGTGTTTTGACAATTAAAGTTGGTGAGTATACCTTTTGAGTATAGTAGCTCTGATGAAGTCATTGCAGCTGCAATATACTCAGCTTCAGATGATGACAGGGCAATTGTTGTCTGCTTCTTGGAGAACCAAGATACTAAATTATTGTTGTGGAATATGGCACATCCACTTACACTTTTCCTATCTTCCTTGTCGTTTCCCCAGTCTGCATCTGTGTAGGCTATTAACTGCATATTCTCTGACTTGGAGTAGGTAAGACATTTATCGCGTGTTTGTTTCAAATATCTTAAGATTCTCTTACCTGCTGTCCATAGTTCTCTGGTGGGTCTGTCTAGGTATCTACTTAGGAATGAAGTAGCAAACGTAATATCCGGTCGAGATGTGGTGGATAAGTATGTCAGACAGCCGATTAGTTCCCTATATGGTACATCATGAATAATTTCTGTTTCTGTATTTGAAAATCCTTGTTCCATAGGTGTCGGAGATCCCTTACTCTCATCCATTCCAAACTTCTTTAGTACTTTTTCAATCAGTTTTCTTTGGCAGATTTTTAACTTTCCTTTTTCCCGTGATATCTCCATGCCTAGATATTCTTGTACTTCTCCTAAATCTCTCACGTTAAATTTTTCTTTCAGTTTATTTATTATTTGTGTATCATGTCCCATTACCAATATATCATCTACCCATATCAGTAACCACACACTTTCTTTTCTGTATAAACAGACATCATACTTAGATTGTTCAAATCCTTGGGACGTGACATATTTATCAAATGTTTCATTCCATGACTTAGGTGCTTCTCGGAGTCCGTAGAGAGCTTTATTTAGTTTTAGTACTTTTCCTTGTGTGACTGGTACTCCTTCTGGCGGTTTGATATATACCTCTGTATTTAGCTGACCGTTGAGGAAAGCTGTTGGTACGTCCAGTTGTCTCATTGGTAAATCCTCTTGTGTTGCTTGACTAAGCATCATCCTTATTGTAGAAACTCTTGCTACTGGTGAGTAGACATTGTAATCACTATCTGTTTGAAATCCTTTAGCTACTAATCTTGCCTTCTTTCTATCATCTTGTTTAGTCTTAAAAATCCATCTTGTGTCGATTGCTTTCTTGCCCTTTGGCAGCTCTGCTTCTTCCCATGTATTTAATTCTTTTAATGACTTTATCTCATTTTCTATAGCATTTTTCCAATCTTTTCCTTTACCTATTGCTTCTTTGTATGTTACTGGATCACATTCGCTTAAAAGACAGTATGCTGTATATGCTTCTTGCATATCGTCATCATTTTCTAGTTGATAGTCTTCCAAATAAGTAGGTAGTTTCTTCATTCTTTCAGGTCTCTGTGTACTTTCACCTCTTCCTTCGTTTATCTCATTAGATTCTTGTCTATTCTCACTACTTTCCGTTCTACACTCCTCTCTTTCAAATACACTTTCATTTTCCCTTTCTTTCTCCTTTATTTCTTCCTCTTTTTCCTCTTCATAATATTCATGTGATCTTTGTGGCTCTACATATTCTTTTTCTTTGTATTCTATATCGCTTTCATCAAATCTTACATCACGTGATATTAATATTTTGTTTGTTTCAGAATCCCATGTGCGATATCCATTTGACGAATATCCAATCATTCGCACTTCTTTAGCTCGGTTTTCAAGCTTGTCTCCTCTTGGTAGGCTGACCATCCATGCCTTGCTTCCGAATGTTCTCAGTCTTGACAAATCTGTTTTTCCTTCCATTATTGCTACAGGAGTTCTGTAGTTTATCGCTGATGACGGACATCTATTTAACTGGTAGTTAGCGCATAAAACTGCTTCACCCCATAGGTGTTTTGGTAGACCTGTTTCTATAAGAAGAGTTCGAGCTTTGTTAAACAATGTACGATTCATACGTTCAGAGACTCCGTTTTGCTGTGGTGAGTACGGTTGAGTAAACTGAATCCAAATACCTTTTTCTTTACAGAATTGCTCGAATTGTCGGTTCTTCAGTTCGCCTCCGTTGTCGCATCGGATATTCTTCACTTTAATTCCTTTATCATTTTCTAATCTTCTGATGTAGTTCATCATATTTTCCGTTGCTTCATTTTTATTCCGTAGAAGGTAGGTTGCGCAGAAATGAGAATAGTCATCTATAATAACTTGGTAGTACAACTTACCATTTATGTCTGGTGTACGCATGGGTCCAGCTATGTCGGTGTGTAGTAACTCACCGATGTGAGTGGATCTCGGCCTAGGTACCGGAACAAATGGAAGTCTGGTTGACTTACCTTTCATACATGCCCCGCACGTTTTGTCGCTGGTAGGTAACCCCATTCTCTGTAGGCAAGGTCTGTTGAGATGTCCTAATCTTCTGTGCCAAATATCCTCAGTATTGACTACTGCATTATTGCATGTCGCACCAAACCATACCTTTGTTTCTAAAGTAAATAATTTCCCTTCACAAATACCTTTTACAAAAGACTGTGAATTGCATTTTTGAATAATTACGCATTCTTTATTGAATGTTACATCATAACCATTATTGACTATCTTTTTTACTGACATCAGATTAAAAGTTAAATTTTTGACTATTAAAGCCTCTAACTTTATTTTGGAATTTTGGTTATCAGTCATTACAATATTGCCTTTCTTAGTGACTGTTAGGTATTCACCATTAGCTACATAGATTCTCATAGGTGGCTCTAAATTTTGAATATTTGTCATGTATTTTTCATAATTATCGTTTATGAGATGATGTGTACAACCTGAATCGATAACCCATATAATATTCTTACTGTTCGAATTCACATAATTACAACTAGCATTTGTACCTGTCGCTATGAATGTGTAGTCATCTTTTTCCTCGCTCGATGCTGTGTGTGCCTGACTTCTTTCTTGAGTTGGTTGTCCTCGCCTTTGTCCTCGATATCCTCTATTATATGTACGTGTTCTTCCACGTTGGTAACCTCGTCCTCGTCTGGCGTAGCAGTCCCTAGCTACATGGCCAGGTCTATTACAATTATAACACGAAACGAATGCTGTTTCTGTGCTAGACGTATTACCTCTTTTTTCATTTATCTTCAACTCTTCGTCTAAAAGACGCGCTTTAACAAATTCTAATTTGACATCCGAGTTTCTTTCGGAGTTGCACTCTATTGCCGTTATAACTGTATCATATTTTTCTTCCAGACCTGTTAGCAGACATGCTATTTTGTCTCTTTCGTTTAGCGTTTCTTCCGCGCATTCAAGTTCGCGAACGATGGAATCGAACTTGTGAAAATAATCTTCGAGTTTGTCATTTTGAGTTTGTTTCAAGTTTAACAACTTTCGTCTTAGGTGTATGATATTGATCATGCTTTTGCGTTGGAACATTTCTTTGAGTACTTCTATCATTTTCTTCGCGGTATCGCATTCTTTCACGACATTTAGATGTTTATCCGGTATGCATTGGACAATGATGCTTTTTGCTTTAGCATTTGACTTTATGAATTCACTTTTCTTGTCTTCTTGAATTTCCTTATCATCTTTGGATAGGATGTCGCCCAATTGCTTTTCTTCCAGGATGCACTGCACTCTGAATAGCCAGTTGTTGAAATTTTCGGCTCGCAATTGCGGAAAATTATTTGCCGATGATGATGACGCCATCGCCATTTTGTATGGCAGACTTTTCTTTTAATTTCTTCGTTCTTCTGAACGACCTTTTCACTCCTTTTATTTCGAAATATGCCCATAACCTGTTAAGGAGTTAGGGAGTGTGTTTAATAAATGGCGTCGATACTTGTAACTTTAGTTTTATTAATTTCCACATTAAAACAAGACATTCATGGAGGATCCATATTGGCAGAGAGAATCTAGACCACAGTGACATAAACCAATACCTCTATATTAAGGCGGCACTACAATACATCTTTAAATAAGGTGCGCTCACATATTCTGACAGCTAGGATCTCTTTGGTGGGCGCCCGCGCCCCATTTATAGCTAAATTCGAACCTTCCTGATAGCGCCATAAAGTCTGATCATAGGCAAGGTTTTGTGATAAAAATTACCATATGATTGAGCAATTTGGCGAGCATCTCGGGTGTTTCGGTTCCATTGAGGTGATGGATGTGGAGGTTCAGGGCGGCGGCAGCTCCCGCCCGGAGCCCCCGGCCTCCGCCCCCGCCGGGCGCTCCCACCACCACGCGCGACGACCACCGGAACTCGAGCGCGTCCGCCGACACCGGCAACGTGGACACCACACGCTTTACAATTTTAATTATTTCCTGGCCAACATAAATTGTTATTGCATATTTTTAGAGAAAATTGGAAAAAAACATATATTTTTTTCGGGAATCTAATATGTACTTCCTACGGTACAAGAGTGCGAGAAACTAAAAAATAAATGCCATATTTTATGTAGAAAGCTCTAGTTCATTATGCAGATGCATCATAGTTAGTCGTCGAAATGCGAGTTATAAAGGATAAATGCCAAAAACCAACAAAACCATCACCTCATCGGAAAACGCGATACCAAGGCATTGTTCAATTTGTGCCCTGGTCTTCGCGTCCACCTCGGTGCACAGGGTCATCAGCAGCAGATGCAAGAACAGTCCCGACTGGATGAAGCTGATGCCGTTCTCTCGTCTCTCCGCCGGACTGTTCGACGACAACTTGGTGAAAGTTAACTGAAATACAGGAACCTTCAAGTTATGTAAATACATAACTAGATCGGAGCGTCCTTGTGGTTCAACAACGTGGTCCGACAGTCGAACCAAGTGATAAGACTAACGAATGTGATTACAATTTAATTTTAATGTGGTAGGTAGTTTCGAGATAAATTTGTTAACGTATTTCCAAATGTCGCATTACAAAAAGTTGTTCAATATTCTATATCTAGAGCTCCCATAACCGGTAACTACAGGTATTTTGTTACTCCTCTGGTGTCAGGCAAGTCTTTTTAGTTTTTATTATCCCTTTACGAGAGCCACAGAACAAGTAGTAGAGTAGGTTAATCAATCACACTTACCCCGTAAAATTTACGTTCGAAAACGTCGAGCGATTTCAAAAATTTATGGAAAGGATCATTTGTGTCAGATGATTTGTTGCTGTTCTCACTCCGGCGTGTAGACATTACCCTTGCAGACGTCTCCTCCCCCGTGGTCGTCGGCTTCTCGGTAGAGCTGTTTACCATTTTAGCGACATTCATTGAATGATAATTATTTTTAGGCCAATAATCGTGTTTTCGCGGAGCGTGCGCCATTTGAGGTAGTTTTCCATATAAGGGAAGTAATTTCAACGCCTTTAATGAACTTTGATAAGTCTCATAACTCGGCGATTGCGGAACATGTTTAATAATAGTTAGTCTTCCATTAAGAATCTTGCTGTTGAAAACTTTCCTTTCAAATCCTGACTGAATATCCGGCGCATGGTGGAGTTGCCGCGGGAGATTATCACGAACATTTGCACGTGATGCAATGTCACTGGCAATCGAACAAAGTGCACTAACTGGCCGAGGTGCTTCCGGTAGGCGTGTGTTGACGTATTTTCTATCCACAGGTTTCGCATTTAAAATAGGACAGTTGGAACTAGCTCTCACGAATGCCTTCATAATGAGAAGCGATATCACAATGCGAGATGAAACACTATCCGGAGTCATGCCTGATTATGAATTATCAATAATTCATTTGCCTCGGTTTATGGATCACGTTATATTTATGATGAAGTCGCCCACTGAACTGAACGACGATGGTGTCATGAGGCGGTTGCAACCATATCGGTTGAGAGTTTAAATCTGACTGCAAAATACCTTAGGTGTTCCGGCCACGGCATTTAAATACGTTCTGCTCCGCGTACTCCTAAGTAGGTACTTAATGTAGAATTAATGATTGCAAATTAATCCACCATGTGCAAAGTTCGTTAACGTTGATTTGCCACTCTCTAATAACTAATAACTTTCATTTTTACATTTTGGGATTATATATTCTTCTTCATCGACTTAGTGCATTGAAATTGAAAGAAAACTTGAAAGTTTAAAATGTCACATGTTTATTTTGTAATCGCACTAACCATGTAATAATGCAACGCAAACTTGCCTATTGCTGTTTTTTTTATATAACTTCTAATTTTTATTTTATTTTTTGTAAATGTAAGTAAATACCTCGGCCAGCGAATAAGTCTGGCGATCCAACGAGGTAACGCCGCCAGCATTTTAGGCACACTGCCTCGTTGTGACGCTTTGGAGAAAATATTTTATTTGTAAGGTGACATGTTTTTGTATTATAATTGTCATTTTTAATTGCAATAAAATAAAGCTGAACACAAAAAAAAAGGAATTACCTATCGACGAGTGACATAAGTAGGACGTGAATCTATACCTTAAAACAAATGCCTACATAGGTACCTGCCTACTTACACTATATGTGTGCTTTGTTAAAAACTTCAACTTTTTCGAAATTGTAGAACATTAAAAAAGGCGTAAGTGCCTTATATATAATGTGGTACAAATCATACATTATATACTTCTATGTAGGTTATACAATAAGTCCAGTCCTTTTTCCTGAAGTGTGTGACAGTTTTATTCTGTGACAGTCTGTAGGTACAAATAACACAATATAGGCAGCTTAATATAGGTACTTCTATGCATGTAACACAATAAAATATAGATCGATGGTTCAGTAACCTGAACAATAACTTTACAGTGTCAGCAAAACGTTACAATCGTAACTGTAAGTAGTTGTAAGGTCGAGGTCTACTTGTCCGTGAAGTGCCGTAACATTTATCCGGAGTAAAATCCCACGAATAGAGTGCTTCCGTTGGAGTCATCACAACTGATCAGCGAGTATATGAAGGGCCGGTTAGCTTTGAAGGAAGGCGGCAAACACATCACCTCTATCTGCAGACCTGTATCAATCAATAGTACAAACTACAATGGTACACAGATGCCAAAACGGCCATACACACACGTGCTACACGTTCGCAAGCAATTTAGGTTTTTTGAGGTTTCAAACGAATGATAGGAGAACGTTTATAAATTCATTTATTAAAAAATATAACGTGACAAAATTTAACGAACATTTTGTCCCGTTATATTTTGTCATTTATTACAGAAATGAATTTATATAAACGTTATTCTATCATACCTGCTGGTAGGTACAGGAAGTTCACGTATGTCGTAATTCTTGATCGAACGGACGAAGCAGTCGGACCGCGTGGCGTGGTGGTCTTTAGCAAATTGAAAAGGATGGGTGTAAATACGTATAGTTGGCAGGTATAAATAAGTAGGACGTAAATCTATAGCATAATAGACGTAACCATTGATTGTTAAAATTTCCACTTTTCGAAATTATGAAAAATTAAAAAGGGAATTAATTAGGAAAGGAAGGAAAAATTTTAAAAGTAGTTAGGTACTAATCATACAATACAATACACTTCTATGCTTAATATACAAAATATAGGTCGATTGTTCAACATCAACACAAATTACAATTACAAGTATGTAGGTTAAATTATAACCCAGCCGATTCCTTAAATTATTTCTGAAGTGTGCCGTAACATTATCCGGAGTAAAATCCCATAAATAGAGTGCTGTAGTTGGAGCCATCACGGCTGATCAGGGAGTACATGAAAGGCCGGTCAGCTTCGAAGGAAGGCGGCAAACAAATCAACTGTATCTGCATACCTGTGCCAATAGTACATACCACAATTGTAAAACACAGAGGTACATCAGGTAGTATCATAGTCTAGGTATACTATTTAAAAAATAGTAACGGAAGTATTTCTGTAGGTACATTGAAGGGATTTAAAAAAATAATTTTGGAATACGTTATTTAGGCTTTCCTGACCCCAAAACACTTTTCAAAAAATTTCTTGTCTGTCTGTTTGTTTGTTTGAACGCGCATCACGCTAAAACTACTGGTCCGATTTGAACCGTTTTTTTTGTTTGAAAGCACGTTGACTGACTTAAAATCTGGTGTACTTGGATTTTAAAAATTAGAACCCTGAAGGGGTGAAAAGGGATTTTAAGGTTTGTATGGGAACAAAAATTTACAGATCAAATTTACATGCCGCGGGCAACAGTAGGTTTAGTCCCCGGGGAGTTTAATGGCGGCTGTGTGAAGTTGGCTGATTTCTGCGCAATGACTAATTTTAGGTGTCAAATGGAGAGCAGCGCGAGGGGGGGGGGGGGGGGTTCACTAGAGACGCTCATTTAATTTCAAGAAATGGTTTTTTATTAACTTTCAAGTTTTTGGACATCTCCATGTACACTATCTCGCTTACACACACATAGACTATAAACACTGTCAGCGATGGGTTCATTCTGCCGTCAAGAAATTCCGTGCGGACTATAAGTAACTTATCTAGGTAAGATACTTTTTAATGCGAACGAAGTCGCGGGGCACAAGCGAGTACTAAATAATAACAAACTTGTCAGGTTTATCTGTCAACAATTTGTGAAATTAAAATCATTTTAAGAGCCCTCTGTAACATTTAGTTTTACCATCATCATTATCATCGTTAACCTGTGAACGTCCACTGTTAGACATAGGTGCCAGGGTAGTGTCCAAAACGGTCATATTACAGACGTGCCACACGTAGCAAACTATAACTTTAAGGTTCAAAAGAATTATATACGAATAAATGTTTATAAAAAATAGTATACCATTTAAAATGAAAAATCAAGTTTTAACGACTAGAGTGGCAAAACCTAAACTAATTATAAACTAGTGAAATGAACAAGCGGTTACTAATATTAATCGTGATGGCAGGTAGATACAGGATAAAAAGTTCACGTGTCGTATTCTGATCGGACGGACGATACGTGAGACCACGTGGTTTTAGCGAATTTAAAAAGGTTAAAGGTTGGGTGTAAATAAGTAGGACGTAAATCTAACATAAGGAGACGAGAAAATATTTAATAAAATACCAAAACGTATAACGGACAGTCATTCGTATGACACCTTTGTTTCTCAATTAAAAGACCTCCTGTTAAAAAAGGCTTATTATAATTTTAATGAATATTTAGAAGAAAAATTGAATAAATAATCGTGACATTTTTGAATTTAATTTTAAATTTTTTATGTAATTTTATTTGTATTTATTATGTGTGCATGTAAAACTTGACTTGTAAAATGTCTTTACCAAATAAAATATTGATTGATTGATTGACGTAACCTTTGAACATTGTTATATATTTCCACTTCATTTTCGTGATTAAGGAAGTTTAAAAAAAGGACAGTAATAATTCTATTATTTATTCTGTGACAGTCTGTAGGTACAAATCATACAATTATACCTACTTCTATGCATGTAACACAATAAAATATAGATCGATGGTTCAGTAACCTGAACAATAACTTTACAGTGTCGGCAACACAAGTTACAATCGTAACTGTAAGTAGTTGTAAGGTCGAGGTCTCCTTGTCCGTGAAGTGCCGTAACATTTATCCGGCGTAAAATCCCATGAATAGAGTGCTGCCGTTGGAGCCATCACGGCTGATCAGCAAATATACGAAGGGCCGGTCAGCTTCGAAGGAAGGCGGCGAACACAAAAACTCGGGCTCCATATCTGTGTCAATAGTACAAACCACAATTGTAAAACTCAGCCGCAGGTGTAATAAGTAGGTACTAAATAATATCATATTATTATAACAACCATATCTAATTTCTATATCAATAAACTCTGATATTAAAATCGTGTTATATGATTCCAGCCTACTGTAACTTACTAGCATCGATTATAACATTTAGTTAAAATAAAAACAATAATCACGTGTTTCAACAATTTTGAAAATTCCACCCCTAAGAGGGTAAAAGTGGGGTTCAAAGTTTGTATAAAACTATTACTCCTATCAACTGGAAACTTTACAGAAATACTCTAAATAAATTAATGACACAGAGGCGTTTCAAAGTTTTTACGACGAGGGGGTGAAATTGGGTCAAATAGAAGGTAGGTACTCTGCAAACCGATGGATCTAAAAACTTGAAAATTTTCAAGAAGGCTTTCACTATAAGGAAGGGTTTTAATAAGGTAAAAAACAGGTTCAAAGTTTGTGTGGATAAATCGTTTTTAGATCATCCTATCAACTTAGAATTATATAATTTATACTTTGAGAAAAACTGATCCCGCGGGAAACAGCTACGCGGGCGAGGCCGCGGCCGGGGCAAAATGGCCATGCGATGGTGGTGACAGACGTTGCAAACAATTTAGGTTTTAATTTTAAAAGGTTTTAAATGAATGATTGACGAACGTTTATAAATAAATCCATATATTAATAATAAAATACTTATTACGACTAGAGTGACTTAACGTACGATGTTTGTAATCTCCAAAAAATAAACAAGCAGTTGGTAATATAATGGTGATAGTAGGTAGGAACGAGTAGAGAGCACTACAGTTGGTATGACTATCTATTGGTCGCCGGCGACGGGGCGGTAGGTGGCGAGGAAGTATGGTGCGCCGCCGACCAGGATCGCGGCGAGGAAGGGCCGGTCCGCCACGAAGCGCTGCGGCGGCGCCGCTTCCAGTATGCAGGAAGTAAACGAGATGCCCATCACTGTAAACAATCATTCTCCACTTCATACTGCAACTTCCGTTAATACTAGTACCATAGCCAATCAGTACCTATTTAATCCAAGCTGTTGCTCTAGCTGGCGACACGAACACAGGCTTAAGCTGTATGGATAATACTTACATGAGTAGGTATTTATGAGACATAATCCGAGACCTAAGCATTTAAGAGACCTAAGTTTCAAATATGCCCACTTAGGTAAGTGTCTACTGATTTACTCTACTACCTGTGCACTGCCTGACAAAATAAAACACTAAAATGAACATGTTTATAAGGACGGGCACATGGTAACTTCTAGCCGAAAGGAACAAGACGTATCATTTTATATTTCTTTAATAAGTTAACGAGAACTTAGCATACGACCAATCAATGATTATAAAACTTTAAGCCGATTGTAATATCACAGGTATGTAATCCGCTATACTTAAAAAGATTTTTTACGTAAGATAAAAACAAAAAGTTAATCTATGTAGTCACGTGCGAGTTAGGCGTTGCCGCGGTAGAGGCCGGTGAAGAGGGCGTTGCGGTCGGCGCCCGCGCCGGTGAGCATGTAGAGGAAGGGGCGGTCGGCGGCGAAGCGCGGCGGCGGCGGCGGAGCGCAGCGCATCATCATCACCATGCCTGCGCGTACACACTCCGCTATAGGTGGCCGGCTACAGCTCGTCGCGCGGCGCGGGCGGCGGCGCGGCGGCCGGCTGGTGGCGCGCTGCCACCACCACCACCCGCCCCGCAAGCAGGCACCACAGCGCCGGCCGGTCGGCGGCGAACGCGCGCGCCTCGGGCGCCGACCGCCGCGTGCGCACCGCGCCCGCTGCACCGTCCACCGACAACGCATCAACAAACGGACAACACAATACCGACACCTTTTTTTAAACCCCCAAGCCAAGTACAGTCAGAGCGGTAAAGGCAAGCAAGCATATAAACATCTAATATTGGTAATCGGCTGTCGCTCCAAACACCTTTTTTGCTTGATTTCAAAAATTACATTTTAAAATAAAATAAAAATAAACACTATAATGAACATCAATAAATAATTCTATAAATGTATAATATATAAGATTAAAAATATAAATAATATTAAATAAACACTTAAAATATACTGGAAAATAATATTGGACTCGTATTTCTTACTTATTTTCTGTTCTCGGCAACAAAGAAATAAAATCACATTTTACTCGTCACTAGATTTGTTTCAAAAATTATTTATCTGACTGTAATGTATATTAAGACATAATCAGATTATCACATTAAGTTGACTTCAAATTATACCTTCGCATGAATTTTAATGACGTGTTAAAATAATCGCTAAGCTATCACCGTTATAATATTGAGGTGGGTAGAATGATGATTGCGCAAAAAATTAAAGTATTCCCGGTCTTACTTATTTACATCCCCAATACAAGGATAGTTTCATTTAAAAGCAGGTAAAGAGGTTTAAAATATAATTACCGGTGGCAGCGGCGGCCTCCGCGCCCTCCTCGTTCACCTCGATGAACGCCTTCTGCACCGCCTTGGACACGTACAGCGGCTCTTTGTTCTTCAACAGGTTGTCGAGGCCGGCGCCGTTGCGGTCGAAGATTTTCTTGATTCCTAGCTGAAAGTGCAATGTTCCTTATAAAGTATGTGGGTTCATAATATCAGCACAACGTCCACCGCTGGCGCCACCACACCAGGTCCTCCGTATCCAGCCGCTTCCGGCCACTTTAGGTCGTCGGTCTATGGTCCCACGCTGCGCATACCCAACCGCAGTCTTCACTCCAGAACTCGTCTAGCCGTCGTTTGTGCGACAGATGTGGATGGGTCGGAGAAGCGATAACCTCTGGGATAGACGAGCTGTTGAGTGGAGACCACTAGTCGGCGAGCGTAGCGTGGACCGTCCCCCGGCTGAATGGAGCAACGATCTGCGTGAGGTGGTAGGACGGGATGCGGAGAACCGAAGACATAAGTATTCTGTGCCGAAGATCGGGTTCAGAGGCGCACTCACTAAAATAATCCGACCGAAAGTAAGAGTCGCGTAATCCATTACCATTTCGCAATGTAAGGTGTGCACTATAATTTTGAGGTTTATTCTAATGAAGCCTGAATAGAATACAGCGAATAACTTAGTGATAATATGCTTAAAGCAGAATACCTATACTTAAGTTAAAATTAAGTTATACCTTTGGCAGCAGCTCAAGTAAATCTATTTCAGTCTCGATCTTGAACTTGGGAATGGTGACTTGAATTTTCAGTGACCTCATTTGGTCGATGTCCGCCATAAGGTCGTGACCGTCGGCCAACTTGTTGAGCACACCGTTGAGGCCTTCCACCTCGTCGGGAAGCACGATCACCAAGCTCGCCTCCCCACCTTCGTACGGGAGCTCCAATATCTGGAAGTAAGGCGAGAAGTCTACAGACTGATGACCACATACAATACGTACCTAATTTATGTAGGTTCAAAATGGTTTTACTCGAGTAAATCATAAAAAAACCTAAGTAGGTATTTAAAAGTGAAACCCGCCGAATACAATTCGGACACTTTGAGTTTCGTTATTGTTAGTTCAAAGCAATCTCAAGATACGGTCATTTATACCTATATATAAATATTTTGATACTCGCAAATAAATCAAAACCTATAGAGTACTTACTTGACCTAAAGTCCTGAAATTTGGTAAGAAGCAAGGTATCACAGCACTGTAAGGGACAAAATCTGAAAATCGACATTTGGGATTGCAACTTAAATGGATAGGTAATGTTTTGATGAACTATCTACACGCACAATTTAGTATGTACGGAACCTTGGGCGTGAATCCTACTCGCATTTTTTCGGTATTTTAAATTGAGAGCGGCGCGGCGTGGGCGCCTCCGAATCTCCGCTAAAAATCCGAGTGTTGACGGTAATGTACATGTAATGTACACAAACCGCAACGTACCTATTTACAATTGAATTCTATTTTCGTACCTGAGCCTGTAGTGCTTTGCTAACGCCGAACCTGAATTGATCTTCCATATACATCATAGGCACATTGATGGTTGTGTTAGCATTCACATGGAACGGCTGCTCTCGAGTAAAGTTTGCATTGAACTTCTTGCTCCACGAGCCCTGGGTTTGGAAAAAGTATCAGTCTTAGTTTTGTCTACAATTTAATGAAAATTCATCGCCAAATCGTATATTTCTTACCTTGAAGTAGAGAGCGTTAACAAGAACCAGACGTGTGTCATCATTCAGACTATCAGCAGACAGAAGATCTTTAATCTTATTATTAGTTTTTCCTTCAACCTGAAAAATGTAACATGGTAGTTTTGCATGAAATACTAACAAACATCTAAACATACATCCAATATCCTTACAAACTTTCGCGTTTATAACATTAGTAAGACTTTTAACTGTCTTACAATACTGAACATAATTCGCACTGTTGTAAATTATACAATCAAACAAATCTATCATTATTCAAATAATCTTTAACAGAGTGGATGCATTATTCCGTCAGCCATTGTGTCAGGTCATAAATAGGTTATTTAAAAGCATTTTCTTACCCATTTGTTGATGAGACTCGCCGCGGCCGCGCCGTTTCCGAAGTTAACTTTCTCGAATGCGGCGTCGAACACTTTGATGGCGTCCTCTTCGAGGCGCGGCTCCAGCTCGTAGGGGCCCTCCTTAATATACACCTTGTTTGCTATGTTCAGCGTCACGCCCTTTATCGACTTCAGCCTGGATGACACCGACGCGAACGAGGAGCGGATCTGTATTAACACATACGTACCTGATTTTAATTAACTTAGTACCTTCCCCAATTATTGTTGAAGTTAGGGTTGACTTCATGATAATATGTATAGGTATAGCTTACTTAATTATATTTTTTTTATATAAAATACATAAAATAATATATTGTCAAACAATTGTAGATGTCTCAACACCAGGAGGCCTATTTTTGAATCGCTCTCCTCGTTTCGATCCGTCTATTTTTGTATCGGATCACGAAAATTAGTAGAATCGACCGCTCGAAGCGAGGAGAGCGATTCAAATATAGACCTCCTGATGAGCTGTAAAATGTCATATCAAAACGGATAAAAAAACATCGCGTCATTCTTATCCGCGAATATTTCACGTAGTTTGAAAATCAGCGTCCACTTTCTGTTACAATGACACACAGCTGATAAAAGATACGTAGGTAGGTACTCGTATGATACCGGACTACCGCCATTTGCAGGATTATGACGAATCGATTGTGGGTGTAAAGCGGACTGAAATCAGTGACTATAGTTATTATTATACACTAGCTGTTGCCCACGACTTCGTCCGCGTGGATTTTGGAAGTAGGTACCTATCTCTGCTATGTACAGACATACATCGTCTAGTTATAATTTTCCAATGGTAAAATGGATCATTCTAAGTACCTTCACCATAATTTAAGATATACCATACCTTCAGGAACAAACTATGAACACCGTATCCAATTTGGTGAAGACAGATAAAAATTTAAAAAATTGTTGTTTTCACTTATATTGCTCATAAGACTTCTCATATCAATTTTTATTATACGTGTGTATTTTTTAACTAATACAGTATGGGCAAAACCAAAACCATAGGAGATACAGGGAAACTGTCTTAGGAACCTTTAGGTATTTTTTCGTGATAACAATTTTGACATAGTAATCGGAGCAGCTGGAGTTCGGGTGGCATGAATGAATAAGTAGTAAGTACCTAAGTACTTTGCACAGTCTGTTTTATAAGAAAACATTTTATTAAATTTGACTAACTTCTGCTGCTTGGATTTTTTTCTTCCGATACAATAAAATGATTCTAACATGAAACTAAGTCGATACGCATTTTTTAAAAATAATAAAAATTATTTTTCACTGGCGTTCTATGAGAAAACATTTTATTGAATTTGACTAACTTCTGCTGCTCAGATTTTTTTCTTCCGATATAATGAAGTGATCCCTTCATGAAACTGAGTCGAACCGCATTAAAAAAAAATGTGCAAATTGTCTCATTTTTATGGACAACACACGCTTGACCAAAAAATTTCTATGTCATAAGACACTTTCCCTGCATCTCCTATGGTTTCGGACTTGCCTATACTGTCCCAGTTAAAAAAAACACTGATATCTCCTATGTCTATGACATCGTCTTGTTACGTTAAATGATTTATATGTAAATGACGATAACTTTTTTCGCTGTCATCCGATTTCAATGAAACAAAGCCTATAAGTTGCGCCAGGCTGTGCTTAATCTACCTGTGAAAACCGCAAGAAAATCCGTTCAGTAGTTTCGAAGATTAGCGATTACAGACAGACAGAAAGACAGAAAGACAGACAGACAGAAAGACAGAAAGACAAAAAAAATTAAAAACGCTTTTTTGTGTTCTGTTACTCTTTTTTTATCATCCACACTCATTTTTTTTATAAATTTATTCAAAGTACAGACACACGGTTTCTACAGATTTATTATAAGTATAGATAGATATAGATAGCCGTGTGATGTTTAATGAAATTTAACTAAAATAAATAAATAAATTCTGATCATTAAAAAACTATTAATGCTCATATCAATTCATAACACTAACTGTAAGCACGGGTCTCAAAATGTTCGGGGCGACGCTACTAGTCACAACACGCCAGTAGCGCTGGTTGTTGCTCTCGCCGGTATTTATTTAGATTTGGAGTAATCATGGTGAAAAAACTGTAAACACGATTCACGGAAAAGAACGATTTAGAAAAAATCGATATAGAATCGTCCATAGAACACCTGCTTACACTTGACACAATGGGCAATGAGCGATGCGCGCGCTCTATAGCTAGTATACTAACTCTATGTGTTAAACGGTGACTGCACATATCAAATCAACCTGTACATACTTCATATACGTACAGGTTGTTCTGAAATGGTAATCTCCAGTACCTCGGTAACAACTACGTAAGTATAACACTTACGGCATCATCGTCGGGGATCCCTAAAGCAGTCAACAACTCCGAATGCGCCGGCTCCGTCGCCCCCAGAGTCAACAGCGCCAGCACATACTCCGCCGACAGTGGTGATGACACCACGCTCTTGTTTTTTTCTAATTCCTGAAAGCATTACACATTAATATTTATTTAAATACACTTTTAATGGCGGACACAAACGACCCATTTTCCTAAAAATGATAGATCTTTGTATACATAATATAAAGGAACTTTAAATTATATTTTTAATATTTTTTAAGCATTTAAGTTTACAGCTCGTAAAAGTTGAAGAATAAGTGTAAAATTTTAACCCTAATCATGCAATGAGGGTCGTAACTGTAAAATACTGTAACAATTAAGTAACGACTAATTAAATAATTTAATGAAATTTAACTAAAATAAATAAATAAATTCTGATCATTAAAAAACTATTAATGCTCATATCAATTCATAACAATAACACACAATAGTCTCTTTCGGGGTAGTTGGTCGTTCCGTCTGCATAGACCTATTCTCCAAGTTCGGCAAGTTCAAACATTTAAATAAGTAACAAAACAAGATTTCAAAACTCATAAACTGCAAAAGAACAATAGAACCAACAAAAACATCACCTGTTATTCACAAGAACATACAGTACCTATGAGTAAATAATAGAAACAATTTGACTTACATTACAGAATTTTGCCGAGAACTTGGCGATAGATGACGATAGTGTTTTCGCGTCCATGTCTGTAGAAGAACAGCTGTGTGTTTGTAACAAAAACAGTAATGTAACTGAAAGAAATAAAAAAATTGATTTTATTGGAATTATTTCAATTTATCAGAAGCAGAGACGGCTGACCGGCTTGTTGAAAACAAACGTACTGAGGCACGGAACGAAGATGACATCATTCGCCGCCGCCATGCTGCCCGACACTGCGTTCAACTGTGGCACGTAATGTAGGAAAAACGACCTTCACACTACCACCATAGAATATTGATTGGAAAAAAGGTAACTCAAATAGATCAAGGTTAATTTTTTAGTCTCAAGGTAAATTTTTTGTATGATGCGCTACCTACCGACAAAATGATACAATTTGAAGCAGAAACCCAAATATTTTCTCAATCTGATGAACACACGTTGAATCACTTTTACTGGTACACGTAAATAAACTCCACTTACTGATAAGTCGCCGTATTGACCAATCCTGAAACATTGCTGTATGCTATCTTATCTATGAAAGTAATTATTAAAATGGTTTCAAATCCAAATTTCAATACGTGTTTTTTATTGAATCGTTGCTACATAGTCATCGCATCGCATCAATCATCGTTCGTGACACATGAAATAAAGTGATATGATTATGTAAAGTTTTGTCACTGTCAAACTTATAAGAAGCAGAAAGAAATGCCACTTATCATAAAACAATTTACATCGAGTAGGTTCAAAACTAAGGTTTTTCTATTTAAGTAAATGAGCTTAACCATATTTGGATACGAAGGTAGTTAGTATCTATTGGGTTATCACATTATCATAACGTAAAATACTACATATCTGGAACTGTATAGGTCCATGATTGTAACCAAAACTCAGTATAAAAGTGTCGGATCGATTTGAAACTTAAATGCAATTCTAGTGACCCATCAAGTTTGGTTTGGGCTCGTTTGACTTATGTCTCATCTCAATGGGTCCTTTGGTTACGTGTGTTCATCAGATTATCTAGTTCAAACAATTCTGTTGGCGTGGCGTGAGCGTGTTTTTAATCTTTTGTACGATAATTGGTATAATACACACGTAGTTGACCGAGCGAGCGAAGCGTCTAAGTTTCGAGATGAGCCAAAAATGCTTTTGTCCGTCTGTCAGTCTTTCTGTCTTTCTGTAATTTTCTACAGGTCGCATTTTTCAACCGATTTTGAAGAAAATTTGGCATGGGTATAAGTTAATCACGACAACAAAATGAGTAGAATAAAATTTTGAAAAACATTTTTTTTAGAGTACGTACCATACTCGCAAAGTGAAAGTGAATTTTTTTTTCTTGTGAATCCCATGGTGTCGTATCGTTGGATAGGTCTTTCAAAAATATTGCGGGCGTGTAAAACAATTTTTCGATTCAGGGATCCGTTTGCGAAATATTAAGCTTGCAAATTTTTGTCACTTTAATAAGTACTTAATCTGTCTCCAACTGCAAAGTTGACTTCTGCTCGTTTCTTTTAGGTTTGGTTTATAAGGGCTGGCGAGGTCTACTGTTCTCACAGAACCACTAGTATTTAGTTACCTTTTATTTTATCAGAATTAAAAAGTACTGTAGAACTAGTAAATAAAAGTCATAGGAATTTTAGAAATACAGGTGTGTATAGGGATGGTATAGATAGGGGGTACATGAACGAAAATTGATGACTCGAGGGTCGCGATGTATACACAACTAACGCCATCTAGTGTTGAGTAGTGAAACTGATACAGCTAAGAATTAATCAACAAACGAAAATAGGAACAGATTACCCGTGGTTTACACCGTTCACCGGGTTTACACCACAGAAATAAATGGTAGCGTAGCGAGCTTTTTCCGTGTTCTGTGGTACTAGTACGCATAGTTTTGTTAGAACTTACATGATTGATTTGATATACTGTTTTATCGGTTAAACAGGGTTTTTAGTATGGTGAAGTCAGAAACAATAATGCTAAGGCCACACCATAGATTACTATAAAGCGAGCCGTAGCGTAGCGAGCTTTTTCCGTGTTCTGTGGGCCACACGGTTCCGGGACTCAGTGGCACACATGTCAAAATGTATATAGGGGTGAATGGCCTAAGTGTCAAAATGTACAAAATGAAAATGTCACGATGTGTAAGTGACAAAATAAGGTGGCGGCAAAACTACCGACTGCCAAAACATCCATATGCCAAACAAACGGATTACGGGTTAGTGAGTGTTAGGTACATACATGTACAACTATTGGATTGTCTATTTTATGACTATTTTCAATGCTCAAGTTTGTTAATTTGCTGCTCATTGATTAATTTATTCTGATATTTAAAAAAAACCGGACAAGTGCGAGTAGGACTCGCGCCCTGAGGGTTCCGTACATACTTAATTAAAGAAATAAATAGAAAATCTATACTACTTATAAAATCGTAACGGGAGTAAATCTGTACATTGAAGGGATTTAAAAAAACTTTTGGAATACGTTATTTAAGCTTAACTGACTCCAAAACACTTTTCAAAAAATTTATTGTCTGTTTGTGCCCGCATCACGCAAAAACCACTGGTCCGCCCGCCCGCTCCCCCGGCATCGGCACGGTGTTTCTAAGTTTGATTTGTTGTATTCACAAATTAAGGACATTATAATTTAATTGTGAAAAAAATTAAATAATGCTCTCTGTATGATTATACTATATATTATATAAGTTTTTAATTGTATTAATACTATTTTCTTTAATTTTTATTTATTTAATTTTCTATTCTTTTTAATACTATTTTTTTATATAAGAACAGTAATGTAATAATATTGTATAATAATAGTCAGTGAATGAATGCTATTTGTATTGTATTTATATTTTAAGTTTTATAACATTTGTACATTTTGGCACTGTTGCATATTGACCTTAGTACCTACGTTATGACAATTGAACGACGTGACAGTCGTACGTTTTAACACGCGTACACTATGACAATTGTACGTAACGACAATCGTACGTCATGACATTTGTACATTACACCACGCACACGTTTTGACATCTGAGCCACTGAGTTCCGGAACCGGCATAAAAGGAGCCACGGCATCGATTTTAGCCATAACACAATCTACATTAGTTTTAGAAAATCTTAACGCGACTCGGGAATCGAACCCGGGCTTTTTAAAAATACCTACGCTACTTTATTACTAAAATTGATAGTGTAGGTTGATAAATAGAGTCGTTCGTCGTTAGACCCCACAACCGAATGTCCCAAATGGGACGTAACGGGAAATTCAATTTTAATATTATTTCTATTCGTCATTAGACCCCACTCCGTTTTTTTAATACACCAAAACTGAAGTGTAGAAAAAAAAATTATATTATTAATTTATATATACTCTTCCATTTTCCTCAAGTTTTTCCCATTGCGTGTGTTTTCCCACTGCTGCATTCTGGTATATGAAAAAAAAAACGGGGTGCGCGGGGTTTAGTTGGCGGTAGGCATCGCGGGCGGCGATTGGTTTGCGGTTCAGATCTGTCAACCATTCCGGCACGCCGCACAGTGGTCACAATTTTGGGTTTCATACACATAGGATTTTCAAATATTGAACTTCGATTTCTCCCTATGCACATTATCGGCCATTACTAATTTTGTCTTCTAGGTATTGAAAACTATATCATCAACTTAGCTACGTTCTTAACATCGATCGTCGCGTTCAAAACCTAAATTACACAAATATTGCAAACATTTAATAAAATGCTGTCAATCGTTTCTCAAAAAATAAAATGTTCTCATTAGTTATTACTAGCCTAGTCCTAGTAGGTAAGTAATAATAGTACATTATTGCAAAGGCAGCGAAATAGGCAATTGCCATTTCGGCCGAGGCATATATAGTGCTTTTCTTAAAAAAATGCAAGGAAATAAAAAAGTGCCTTTTACATAATAAATTTAATTAATATTAAAAGTTATATTGCTCATGTTATGACAATTATTGAACGAAAATGTTATTGTTTTTCCAGGCACATTATGTTCGTTTGTTGTATTTCTGACGTTTGCGGCTGGGAATTTGATACTTGGTCAGTGGTAGGTGGCTGGAAACTTAATTGCTGTTTAGAAGTGGATGGCTGTGGACTTTATAATTGGCAAGAGGTGAGTGGGTAAGATGTTGTTTCCGAATCATTAACAGGTCGCAATTTGATGTTTTGGTTAATTTTATTGGTTATCTCAGTTTTATTTTCAACAGAGTCTTCGATGTAGCCTTCAGCCACTTTATTGGACTTCCAACCTCCGTGTCTTTTTAGAGTAGTTAAATTCGCTCCCGATTCAGCAAGAAGAGTGGCTGAAGATCTGCGGAAACAATGTCCAGTGTAACATTCAGGATTTGTCAAGTTTAAATAAAAACGCATCTGTGGCTATACAGCCACGAGAACGCAATGTGTACGATAGATGAAAGAGTTCTAAATTCAAACAGCACACCGTTTCATACAACATTGCCGGCGCGCTCTTCGTTCCAAATTCAAAGAACGCGCCGGGAAGTGATTTTGGTTTTTCAGTCTACGTAAATATGATACTTCGCGTGTTCTTTATTCAAAAGTAATGACAATATTTCCGCGCATGTTTAAGAAAATTAAGTTGTCTTTGTTTAGAAAAGGAAGAGTTACTCTTCTAACCTGACATACACACTTGCGTCCTTGCATCATTGGTTTGAGAGTGACAGTAAACAGCCGTCCCTTGAAACGACTCCTGTAAACATTCCCCAGGAGGTGTGAGGCAGAACTGTCCGCAGCCTGCATACGTTGTTGATACGAACAGCCTAATGACATGATGCGATAGGCGGATGCGCGCGCAGCAGGTAGGGCGGGCGGCGGCGGGCGGCGGCGGGCGGGCGCGCGGCTGCGACCGGGCGCCGCCGCCGCCCGTCGCGATCAATACGCGCGCTGACGTCAGAGAACGGGCGCGCGCCATTGGCCCGTCTGGCATTATTAAATAAACCTCCGGGCGGAGTGGCACAGCACCGCAGCACGCGGCGGGCCCGCGCACCGCTCGCGGGTGCGCTGTCCGGGCTCCGGCCGCCCGCCATGGCCGACATGCCGGACCTCTCGCACCTCACGCCCGAGGAGCGCGCCATCATCGAGGGCGTCATGATGCGCCAGCGACAGGAGGAGCAGCGCGAGCACGAGATCATGAGGTGTGACCCCCCACCCCACGCCCTTCCCTGCCGTCACTTACCGTCGCGGGTCGACATCTATTTCAGCGTAATGCACCATATGTGAAAAGTGTAGTGATTGCATCAATGTTACATCAGTAAAACCGAGACACCATTTTCAGGTTCATATTCATGCGCATTTCTTATGAACGATGTATAATTGTGTAGCTTGTGTTCCTTTAAAGTTACTAAATTTAGCTCGCTTACGTACCTAGCTAATGTAAGTAGGTTATCTATATATTGCAAAAAGAGGTATGTAATGGGTATGGAAGTACATGAAGTAAAAATAACAACAGTCCTCTTCTGCGCGATCCTTAATCATCCTTTTGTTTTGGTGCGACAATGATTTCATCATTGATTTAATTTCCAGCATTAGAAACATTGTTTAATTATGTCTGGAATAGTCTGGATGAATAGGCCGAGGATGAATGTGTATTTACATGGAATTTATTATGTAGGTAGGTACTTAAATACATAGGCGCATGACGCATCGCCGCTGCAACACCGACTAAGGAGATATTAATGCAATAATCCAATTATTACATGAACTGCAAAGCATGTCTATAGCCAAATTTAGACTCCTAATTCCACAAACAATTATGTCAAAGTGCGGACGGAGGGACCTGCAAGCTACTCTTGAAATAATCAATCATCATCTTTGAGGTAATTTAGTACAATATCAATGATCATCATAAACTTTTTTTTTTCAATTGTATGTTGATTGTTAAAAACAATTTTAATTTTACATTATTTTTCTTTTTATTTATTTTCAAAATGAAAGACAGATCGGAAAATTTAAAATTTCATGCGCACAAATGAAGAATATTGACGGAAACCTAGAAAAACTTACATCAAAAGTTCTATATTTTGTCTATACCTAGGTGCTTCTAACAATAAGAAATATCACGTCATCAAAACGGTATAACCACGAGTCACCCCCTTCGTACGAACGTTATAGCGAAGATATCATACGAATATTTGTGTCCGCCTGACTGTTCGGAACATTTTAAAACTTAAAAGTAGCTGTCAATTGGATAATATTATGTATATTTAAGAAAACAAATATTTTCTGATATATTTCAGGAAAAACTAGTTTCCTAACTTTTTATACCTAAAGAAAATCTAAGCAATACCAAATTAATAGTAGTATTAGCAATGCAGAATAAAGATAATGCACTATTCATTCATATATAAATTTTAATATAAGGCAAATCATTGAGCTCCTCAAATAGTTATACTGGTGTAGAACAGTCAGTAGAACTGGTTGGAGTATAGACGACAAAAACCCACTTGTGCTGATATTATTTATACCGATCACACTTAAGCTGCGCGCCCACTTGCCCGCACCCACAGAGGAAGTAATAGTGCACCGCACGAAACGAATTATCGTTTGCTTTAAATGAGTTTGTATAGAGCTGCACCTGTCCGCACATTCCAAAATTCGACTCGAATATGTATGCGGAGTTTCTCTGAAAAACAGGATCCGAAACGAAGTGCTTCGCCAGGGAACCAAAGCTTTCGACATAGCTCAAAAAGTTAGTACCTACGCTGATGTGGCAGTGGGCTGCTCATATCTGTCAGAGAACCGATAACCGCTGGGGTAAACGAGTTCTCGAGTGGAGACCGACGACGTGGAGACGACTGGGCAAACGTAGGGATACCCCCGCTAGATGGAGCGACGATCTGCGTAAGGCGGCTGACAGTGACTGGATGCGTAGAATCGAAGATCGGGGTCAGTGGCGCGTCATGGGGGAAGCCTATGTCTTGTTTCCAGCAGTGGACACGCTTACAGATGATGATGACCCATAAAAAGAAAAAAATAAATTGTATGATGGCAGACGTAAACAAGACGAGGTGACCGTACTGGAGCAGACAATTCGCACGAGGAATGAGATGCAGCGCGCGGCGGGCGTGGAGCTGGCGGCGACCTGCCACATCTGCCTCAAGACCAAGTTCGCGGACGGCGTGGGCCACTCGTGCCACTACTGCCGCGTGCGGTGCTGCGCCAGGTGTGGCGGCAAAGTCACACTGCGCTCTAATAAGGTCAGTCACCTCACTACTACTACTGTCATCACAATCTATACCTATTTACCACACATTGTCTTTCTAGGGGCCGTTTTATATAGATTAGTGATATCTATTGTGTACTGTCGTAGATACTCGCTTTGATCTGTGGTGTCTCAGAAAATGGCAGCCGAGGTGAGGTTTTCGTAAGAATTGTAATCTGTGCTTGGAATTAAACTAATAAATAACTATGGGAATATCTATTAGACTATAAAAATAGGTAAGAGTTTTGAACCTTGATAAATTTGGGGGCCATCAGAGGATGGAATCGGACGGTGGCCGGGTCATGTGTTACGACTCATCACCTTACTCATACTCATTTATTACAACCACCGGAACCTATGGAACACTTGGTTACGTCTTATATCTATATTATATTTCATTATAGCTAGGCAGTATAATAGCAAGAGCAGACAATGTTTACAATTATTATCAAATATTACATTAATAAAATAAGGTATTAATGTGTGAAACTCACTATTATTAGACCGATATAGTATGTACGAGCATGTAAGAGACCTTATTACAGGTACTTAACATACATGGTTCATACGGCTAACCTATTGACTTAGTTGGTATTGGTATAGTAACACTGCCTTCTACGCCAGAGGTCGTGGGTTCGATTCCCACCAGGGACCAACATTTGTGTGATGAGTATATCCGTTGGTTTTCGGATTCTGGGTGTTTCCATGATTTATGCGTTGTAATTCCATGAATAGGTACCTACGTCAAAAATTAAATTTAATATCCAAAAAATTTTTGACAAAATTTTTAAATTTCAGTTTTACACAAACAAGGAAAAAATAAAACAATTTATTAATTAAGTAAATAATTGTTCACACTAAAATAATCGAAACAATACCAAAAAATATATATATACGAAAGGTTAAGTTTATTTCTGCAGATTTTTTTCCAGGTACGGTGGAGTTAAATGATTAAATAGGGGCATAGTAGCGTATATAAAGTAAACAATACCCATACTACTACTGATGAGTTTCCAAATAGGTATAACTATAGTAATGAGCCCTCAGCTCAGTGACACCCTTGGAAACCGTATCACCGCCCCATATCAAATTTTTGTACAGAGTAAATATTTTACAGGTGATATGGGTGTGTATTCTGTGCCGCAAAAAACAAGAATTGTTATCAAAAACGGGTCAATGGATCCATAAAAGTGCCGGTCAAGACTCTATGATGTGGCGCATGGAGTCAGATATGCGTGGCCTGCCATCACAAGCTGACGGCTCTTTCGATAAAAGACCAAAATTGGAACGAGCGCACAGTGCAGCAGAAAAAGAAAATCTTCCACTTCAACGATCGGGAAGTGCCCTGCGCCGGCAGTACAGTCAACAAGAGCCTAGGTGTTACGGGGAACTAGAGGGGTTGGCTCGCACGCACCCGCACCTGGTGCATCCGAGACAGAAGGCCGCGTACGGCATGGAGGACGCGCTGCCGCCGGCGGCGCATCTGCTGCCGCTCGGGCACGGCCCGCCCGCGCACCCTCCCATGCCGCCGCGGTCCTCCTCCTCCGACGACGAGGTGCCCGAGTGCGTCTCCGACGAGAACGAAGAGTACCGGGACCGCGGTAAGTACGACGCCCGCCCGCCACCGTCGCTCTCCCCTCGCCCGCCGCCCGCCGCTCGCTCCCGCCCCGTCACGGATCCTTTCCGCCAAGCTGATTTTGTTTTTGTCACCCCTACATACACGACACGTACTACACTACACAAAACAAAGAAAATACGTCTAGAATCCTACATGCCAATGAAACCTCAAAATACTAACATAAATGTATGTCATATTTATTATTTACATTTAGCTACGATAAAGTTAAGGTGTTCCGTGCGAGGTACATTAATTTAAGAACCGATTCATATAGAAACTCAGGTAATTATGGTTTTAAGTTACATATTGATAATGTGTTTCACAGAAACGGATAGTGTAGAGCACCTGAACTTATCTAAGTACTTGTAAATTATCCGTACTGTTTCCATCATATCTCTTCATGTAGTTAAATATTCATTGTTACCTGTATACGTTTTATTGGTTTTCAATTCCAGAGAGCGCTGACTTGTTTCCTTTTCAGACAATGTCAGCTGCTACAGACAGGCTTTACATGTTTCAAACTTCGCACACAGATTGCCAATGACTTGTGTTAGATTTGAAACATGTGTTTAAATAGTGTTGTAATAAAGTGTGTGCCGTGGCGTTCGTCTCATGTGCCCGCCCCCGCGCCCCCACGCCCGGCGCGCCCAATGCTGCGCCGGCGCTCACCACGCCTCCCACTGTTCGCAGGTAATAGAGATAGGAGCAGTTCCGACAGCTCCAGAAGCCAGCGTCAGGCAATATTAGACGAGAAAATGAAAAAATTCTTATCGGTGAGAAGGCGTGTTGTATGGGAGAGATTTATGCGTTGTAATATTGCTATAAGTATTAGATGTGTCGTTAATTGATCGTTTCTGCAAAATCTAAATAATTCTTCCTCTGGTCGACCAACTGTGATGGCTGTTGAACTAAATCCTATTCTTTTTCGTTTATAGAGAAACGGAAGTACATCTTTGATAAATTCAAAGGCTTCACGTCTCCATGCAAGTGAAACATATAAATTAGAAATTAATATTATATAGCCAGAGGCAGAATGTACTTCGGTTTTTCTAATGTTTGAACCAAAAATATTTGTCTTAGATAATTTACAACCAGTTATTTAAAATGGTACCTCCTACAAAGCTTAGTAACGTATCTTTTGTACCTGTCTGTCATTTTTGGTTCAAGCAAAATACTTCGCATGCTTGAGCGAAAAGAAGTGTATTTGGTAAAAATTCATAAGGTTTGTCAGAAGGAACATGTAAGCTGCAAGATGACTTAGCAAACAACTAACTTATATTTCTTTACAAATTAATAATTTTAACTTTATAACTTCAAATTTTAGGCGTAATCCAAACATCAACAAATAGGTATAACATTGAAATTTTTCGTGTGACAACTATTGTAATTATAATTTTATGTAGTTTCGAATCTTGACGGCTTGGTGAGATCCTCTCCGATGAACCTTGTATTATAACATTTTTTTAGTTTGTGATCGTGTACTTATTTAACAACTTACTTTTGTAACAATTGTTGTCTTATTGTTTAAATATCATGAGTTGACACACATCTTTCCGCTTGTGCGTGATCACCGCTTACCATTAACTATTTTTTAAAAGGTGGAAGAAATATAATCGCAGTAGGTTAACATGTATGGTTCGAACTCAGATATCGTAGCTATACCACACTTTATTTTTAAACAATAGAGTCTTTTACACGGTCGGTACTGGAGTAAGAAAAAGTTAGGTTTATGAAGGTTAACGGCTATCGGTATCGGGCGCGTAGCTGCGGGCGTGGGTTACGGCCAGGGGAGACGCAGGCTACAGGCATGTACAGATAGATTACCTACTATTTATGCGGTATCATCCTTAGGACAACTAGAGGCGTGCGCAGCGCACCTGCGCAGTGCCAGCGTGGCTGCCAACAATTATTACAATTTAACTAACCATTCGGCGGGCGCGTACGAGGCGGAGGCCCGGGCGGCGCCCACCGGCGGGCGCAGCTTCGACTCGGCCACCGAGTGCCGCTGGAGGGCGCGCGACGACGGCGAGGGCGCCTACTTGCGGCCGTATGCGCCGGACGAGGGCCCGCGCGCGGACCGAGCCGTCTATAAGAGTGCCTATCTATGGGAAGATTCCACTGACAATAGACGTTTTACCGAGAGGAGAAAAAAGACCGTGCGCTTTGATGGACACGAGGGCGCGGCTACGTTCCCGCGGGGCGGGCGCGACGCCTCGGGCGCGCCGCGCGACTGGGCCTCGCTGCGCTGGGAGGCCGAGCGGCAGACCAGCCAGGACTCCGCCACCAAAGATTCTGGCATCGATACCTCTAGCACGTTCACCTCCAGTGAAGACTCGAACAGGGGCGATTGTCCTAAGGTACAATATAAGGATCATTTTATAGTAAAGCATATTAGTTACTTATAGGTAGACCTTTTTTGCAAATAATAAGAATTTTTATCATCTTAAAAAACATACACATAGTCGGTTAATAACGTTAATTGCAACTTCAAATAGAAAGATCGCTTTTTATAATCGTCATATTTTATATACTATTTGCATTGATTATAGAGATTCTCACCTGATTAAGGCTACGATTGCATTAGTTTTGTAGAGTAATGATAATTATTTTAACGACCCTTTAGTTGTGCGTTTTAGATAGTTATTAAATCTTTTCATAAAAGTGTATAGCAAATATTTTAAGTAACAAAAACAAAGCTCGCGTATGTAGTCTTTTACTTTCATTAGACGTGTACGGTATGCGCAACAACAAAAACAGTTTTTTCTAGTTTTCAATAATTTCCAAAAAAATATTGATAAATTAGATAACGTACGGTATTATAAATGTAATTACAATAAATGTTTGCCTCTAAAAATTGTGGTCAAGTGTCTTTGTGTTTGGCTGCAGCATGATTGCATTGACGGGCATGTATCGGTACTATTTCTGCACCTTCGTGTTTTCGCTACACTCTCAAATAAATAAAAGTATTTTCTCTCAAAAAATTTAAAAAAAAATTACGGTTTAAATCGGTAATGTTCTAAATATATGATTGATGGTGTGACAGTTCCCGCTGAGCTGGCAGGTGTCAGCCGACGGCACCCGCATGGTGGGTCATATGGTGCTCCGCAAGACCGTCGTGGAAGGCAGCTCGCACTCCTCGGCCGCCATACTGGGCCTCAAGGTTGTGGGCGGCAAGCTCCTGCCGGACGGCACGCGCGGGGCGGTCGTCGAGAAGGTCAAGAAAGGCTCCATAGCTGATTTGGAGGGACAGCTTAGGATAGGTGAGCAAATTCAGTATTTATCATCATACTATGATCAGGCGGAGACGTCCACCGTTGGTCAAAGGTCTAAGCCCAAAGATGTTCACAATGATCGGCCCTGCGCTGTCCGCATCCAGTTAGTTCCCGTGACTTTGACCAGATCGTTGGTCTATCTCGTGAGTGGTCTGCCTACATACAGCACGTCTTCCGGTGCGTGGTGCGCCACGAGAACCTTTCTGCCCCAACGGGAGGCCGTTGGTAAATTTCAGTATTAATCGAAACGAATATTAAAAGAATACAAGAGCCTGTTGAAGTCTTTATAACTCGTACCCAACTCGATCATACAAAAGACTTCAACGAGACTCCCCACTAATACATACACGGTACACCACTAATTTTGACTTTTATTACACGAGTGAGGGTAAAAGATGCCAATATCATGGTGATGGTATTATTATGTAGGTATTCCGTGGTGATGGTGTAATGATAGAAAATACACTCAGTGTCTGGCCCGCTAATCGTACTGGCCAGTTGAGTTTTTGAATTGTTTTCTTTTTAGTTATTGGTCATTAAAAGACTCAAATTAGTTTCTTTTTCTGCAAACGCATTTGTTTAATTTCTACTAAATTACTCGTTCTTAAAAACGCATTTATTTTATTTCCTCACATTGTTTGAGAAAAATCGCGCCTCTGCAATAATAAGTGATGGTACTAACTACTAATTCACTTACTGATACATCATGTTATATTGTCAGGCGACGAGGTGATGCAATGGAACGGGGTGCCGCTGCAGGGGCGCAGCGCGGAGGAGGCGGCGGCGGTGGTGGCGGACAGCAAGCACGACTCGCACGTCGAGCTGGTGGTGTCGCGGCCCCTCGCCGCCGCCGCCGCGCGCCCCCAAGCGCAGCCCTGGCGGACGCATAAAGGTACACTATACTGAAAATTAGTTTTGACAGAACGACGTCTGTCGGGTCAGCTAGTAGGAAATAAAATGTCCCATTTGTCCCCCCATCATCGTCTGGGGAACAACCTGGGAATAATCCCACTATACAGGAAATCAAAACCAAAATTATTTTATTGCATGTAAGTACACTGGGTACATTATACAATGTACATTTTTTACCTACCACCGCTTCCAATTGCGCTGGGAAGAAGCGGCGCAACAAACTTGACGTGGATATAGATTTAGTCAGTTGGGACGAGTCCTCAAAGGCCTCGAGTCTTTAGTGTTTATTTAATAGTATAGAAATTAAATATTTAATACTGCTGTTTACATAGCCGAATGTGATGTAGCATGGTTGTAGCACATACTAATAGATGCTACGGTGAAGCGTAGCACCCTGTCGTAGCCAGGTTTATATTTTCTCTTTTGTAAATCCGAGTTGCCAAAAAAATAAAAACTCAGTTTCTGGACAGATTATTATACTGAGATTATTATACTGAACTCAACATTTTGAGAATCTAACATTTTGAGAATTCAACAATATGAGAATTCAACATTATGTTCCGGAAGGATTCGTAACCGAGGTAGGCGGATGTTTCTACGGCGCAGCGCTCAGCTACTTATAGTTTTTTCTATATATTTCAGCTCCAGTAGTATTTAAGTTATCCGGCGGATAGACAGACGGACAAAATAGGCCGTTTTGACGAAACCGTTTGATAATAGCGTTGATAATAGCGTACGTTTGATAATAGTATAGGCCAGTACACCTATGTCAAAGTAACTGATGTAGTGAGTAGTAATGGAACTTGATTGAAATTGTTTATTGTTGCTTACAAAATAGATGAACAATTTTACACAAAATCTTAGTAACACAATACGAGAGCCGAGCAAACGTACCGCATCTCCAGAAAGTGTGTGTCCAGAGAAGCCCCAATGGACCAAACAGCCCGTGCTGGGGCTAGCTCTTGCTAATGACTGTGACAAGGTCGGATGTCCGGATGGTCTGAGTTAATATTATACGTCAATATTTTATTTGTGTAATAAAAAATATAATGAAAGACATTTTAGCATGACGCTATCAGTCCGGAGGCGGCGTAAGTTTTACAATAAAATAATAAAAAGAAACGCCAGAGTTCCAATGGTTCAACACCATTTTCAAGCGAGTGCATAATTTAAGCTGACAAAAATTTACCAACTTTATTGGGTTTTTTTAGGGTATATTAATGGGTCTATTTTAAAATTAACTGATTCAGACTCTTCATTGCAGAAAGGTATTAATTTTAACTGGGTATAAATACAGAAAGTACCTTCAGCCAACTGCACCGACTGTGGTGTGGTAGAGGATATCTACCACGTGTTGATGGAATGTGTCCGGACGGAGACACTGAGGCCCAGCAGATGAGCCTATGAGATCGGCAGTTGCAACAGGGCTCTAGCCTAACCGCTGTCGGACGAGGCTGGGGCTCTGTTCAACTTAGTTAAGACATGGCTAGAATCGAGAACAGGGCGGAAACCCAACGGAGTGGCAGCTGTGCGACTAAACTCCTTAAATTTAGAAAAAAAACTATTGTTGAATACAGAAGTGTACACGGAAGTGATGGGTGGTTGTGAGAAGCCTAGCGTGCTGGTGACGTCGCCGGGGTCGCCCGACGTGCACGCGCGCCGCCGCCCCGCCACGCGGCACGCCCATCACAACGCCAATGTCGCCGGCCGGATACAGGTCTGTTACGAGTACCTACTGTACCGCACGCAAGTAACCCAGCTACCATCATTACTCATTTTTTTATAAACAGATAAGTTCCGTACAAAATTCTTCCATACGTCAGTTTGTAATCGCAAAAAAATCCGATCCGTAACTTTTGATATCCGTATCTTTTGATTGCGTTGACTTAAAAGCTTTTTTTTTACATCCCCAAGGGATCGCGTAGAGTTTTCCGTTGTATACACTTTAACACTTGATATCTCAAATGTGTAGTGTGAGTAGGATCTTTCTGCTTATTTCAGCTCAAGAGCTAGAGAACGGTTTTTTTCTAATCTACTTACGTTTCAACTAAAATATGACATTTTAATTTTTTCTCTGGCACTGTAAATAGTTTCACAGTGAATTTTTAGACTCGTAACCAGACTTAGCCTAGCGCAGTGTAGGCAGGCCTCCCACAAGGTGGACCGACGATCTAGTGAAGGTCGCGGGACCCAGCTGGATAAGGTTAGCGCAGGACCGGTCGTCGTGGAGATCCTTGGGGGAGACCTTTGTCCAGCAGTGGACATCCACCGGCAGATTTGATGATAATGATGAACCAGACTTAAATGTTACGCGCAATTTTTTTCGTTGCGCTCGGTGCGAAGCTAAAAGTCCAAAAGTCTTACTAATCTTAATTTTTTTTTTGCTTATTATAAAAAATTACACATTCAATAACATACTTTCTCAAGTTTTTCGCGATTCCAGAGGTCAAGGAATTTGGTCTATTCCCATTGCGCAATAGATAAAATTGGTTTATTTCTATTGCATTCCAAGACCATAGTTCCTTACTATTGTCTCTGAAAATATGGCAAGCATGCCGATTTACGCCCTGTATATGTTAAAAATTAACTTTTTCCATTTTCCCCCCTCATTCTCATCACGGTTGTTTTTGTGGCAGCTGAAAGTGTACTTCGACATAAGCGCGCTGCAGCTGCTGGTGACGGTGGTGTCCGCGAGCGGCCTCCTCCCGCGCGCGGACGGCTCGCCGCGCTGTCCGTACGCCAAGATATTCCTGCTGCCCGACAAGAGCGAAAAGAGCAAGCGCAGGACCAAGACGCTGGCGAACACGCTCGAGCCGCGGTGGAACCAGACCTTCGTCTACTGTGGCATACGGATCACTGACATAAAGAAGAGAACGTTAGAGGTAAAAGATTCTACTAATATTATAAAAGCGAAAGTTTGTAACCAAGGATGTTCGCGTAGTGTCAGTTGTACCATTGATGGTACAAGTGACACAACTTTGTATCACTAGTACCGTCAATGGTGGTGGTGGTTTGTTACTCTAAAACGGTAGCAGTCGGACCTGAGCAGTCGCTGCCCGGCAGTCGCGGCCGGGCAGCGACGGCCGTACCTGTCTATATGGATTTGTATGCAGAACCGACCGATGCAGGCGGCCGAGCAGCGCGGCCGGTTCTCCATACAAATCCATATAGACAGGTACGGCCGTCGCTGCCCGGCCGCGACTGCCGGGCAGCGACTCTCTGCTGCCCGGCAGAGAGACTGCTCAGATCCGACTGCTACCTTAACACGCAAAACTACGGAACAGATTTGGACGGAACTTTACAGTAACATAGATTATGCATTAGTTTAAGCTTAAGTATGTATTTGCAGTGCCCTCACAGGGTCCTTGTTGTACCTCCTAACTAAATACCATCTAATGTTATATTAATGTACAAGGAAGCAATAAACTATCTGAATCTGAATCTACATCAGAATAACACATAGTTTTGTTTTATATATGTATTTGCCAACAAATAATGGCAATGTAATAAAGAATCATTATAATTAGCCATATTTACTTATTTATTGTATTTTAGACTTATTGTGTAATTAGCCCTAGAACTAACAGGCCTCGGTCTTTTTGGGCTGTTACTGCAACACCAATGTCACTTGTACTGTACACGCGCTCGCCCCTAGAGAGTACATACATATGTGTGGTGTATCATGTTGTATTTATGTGTTGTTGTTAAATAAAATAAATAAATTATAGGTGACGGTGTGGGACTTGAACCGGTACGGCCCGAACGACTTCCTCGGCGAGGTTCTCCTCGACCTCGACAACATCGCGATGAACCACGAGCCCAACTGGTACACGCTCAAGCCTCACGAGGAAACAGCCAGTTTTAGTGTAAGTACTGCTCATTTAAAAAATTTACACAAGCACCAAAATAGCATTATCTAATACTTATCTACCTATATGTACACTTATTATATAGGAAGTCAGTCAAAAATAATGTCCCGACTTACTGATCTATCAAAGCACAACTCAAACCGAGAAACTTGAAACGCAGGACTCCAGAATCCAGCAGACTGGAAATTTCAACCTTGAATTCAAAACCCAAGCGTACGACGTTGTAGTAGATAGATATAGAGTTGGGCGTGATTTACGTAGATATAGGAGATACTGTTAGGGTTGGACCATATTTGTCAGCACGAAATCGCACTTTTGCCGTCAGTGCTGCGGCGTGTTATAGCACATTATCGCATGCTGTCGGGTAACCGTGCTGACAGAACGTTATTTGCTAGAGCGAGAAATATAACGGGTGTGCTATAGCGCGCGGTAGCACGCGTCAGCACTCCATCGCCTCTCGAGTGCTAACGCGTGCTACCGCGCGCTATAGCACACCCGCTATGTTTCTCGCTCTAACAAATGACGTTTCTGAAAAACAGAAAATGATAGAGATATGAAAAAGTGTGATTCCGTTCTGACAAATGTGGTACAATCCTCAGAGGTACCGTGAGGAGGAGGCGGACGGGGAGCACCTGTCGCCGCCGTCGACGTCCACGTCGCGGCTGTCCGACTCGGACACGCCGAGCGAGTGCGACCTGCGCCGCCACCACTCGCTCTCCAGCCTCGCGTCCAGCTCCAGCCCGCCGCCCTCGCACGAGGTACATTTGTCTCTTTAGCTGTGAGCCGATCAGACGAGGGACTTTCTGTCCGCCGCACAGATGATCGCTCCTGCCCGTTGTTGCCCGCGGTCACGTTCGCCGGTTCACACGGTGGATAGTGGATAATCTGTCCGAAAAGCTTCACTTGGAAATGAAGCGCGCGCAGTCGAAACTGTCCGTGGTCTGCGTTACCATATACAAACTAGTTTTGCATTCAACGCGGACAGCCGCGGTCTGTCCTGTCCGCCGGTGTCCAGCGGACTTTTTTACCCGGTAGACTATTTATCTTCATCATATCTATGCATAATTTCCATACGTTCTTCCATACAAATTGTTCCTCATCTGCGCAGCGCCTTAGTGTGCTACAGTGACAGGGGTAGGCCACATGCCACCGAACCGATGGCCGTTGAGATGACGAGATCTGGAGTGCAGACCATGCACCGGTATGCTACCAGAGAGAAGCCCGTACGTTCGTTTCCCTTTTTGGTGTGCACTTTTTACTAGTTTTTACTCAGGGTTTCTCACTAAAACCATTCATACCGTAACGTGTATAAACTACCGACAACAATGAGAAGTGATGGCATCCTTCTTACACTTAGGTACTACGCGTGTGTGATGAATTTAGATATATAGACATTAAATTTCGATGTCAGTGGCGTGTGAGCGTCAGTGGCGTAGGGGATAAGACGCGGCCTATCATATCGAAAGGTCCGGAGTTCGATCCCCAGCTGGGCCATGTACCAATGGGTTTTTTCTCGAAACTTAAGTACATTTACTGACTGCTCTCAAACGGTGAAGGAAAACATCGTGAGGAAACCTGCATACGCCGAAGAAGAAATTCTTAGGCGCATGTGAAGTCCACCGACCCGCACTGGGCTAGCGTGGTGGACTATTAGCCCGAACACCCCCGTTGAGAGGGTAGGTCTGAGCCCCAGCAGTGGGAACATTAATAGGCTGTTGATGATGATGAAATTTCGATTGCCTAGCTCCCTCTGTTAGTTTCTATACTCTAAGGGTATGGCAGGACCAGATAGACCGTATGTACATACATACATATCTTCACGCTATGTCCCTGGCGGGGTAGGCAGAAAGAACGGAGCGCCAAGTATCGCGATCCTGACACACCTCGTACCTATAGACCGTATGTTTCAAATTCAAATTCAAAAGTATTTTATTGCATGTAAGTACACTGGGTACATTTATACAACGTCAATTTTTTATCTACCACCGCCTCCAAGGTGTTATATAGAGCTGGGAAGAAGAAGCGGCGCAACAAACTTCCGCAACACATCTTTTAAAATCAAGTTTGTACATAACATTATTTTGTAAAGATTGTGCGAGGCTGAAGTAACATTAACACCAGGCATCTTTGTCATTTAGATAATCGACTGTCCTATAATAAGCTTTCTTACAAAGTTGTTGTTTAATGTAGGTCTTAAATTTTCTGTCATTCATATTTAAGATTTCTTCTGGTAGTTTGTTGTACAAGCGTATACATTGCCCCGTGAATGATTTACTGACCTTACTAAGCCTTAACTGTGGTGGTACAAGATTGTTTTTGTTTCTTGTAACATAAGCTGTGTTCATGTCACAGTGCCTCAAAAAGAGAGATATATTTTTGCGGACATACAAAATATTCTCAAAAATGTATTGACTGGCAACGGTTAATATATTAATTTCTTTAAACTTTTCTCTTAATGATTCTCTACAACGTAGATTATAGATCGCCCTAATAGCTCTCTTTTGCAAAATAAAGATGGTTTCTATATCTGCCGCTTGACCCCACAGTAGGATGCCGTATGACGTGATGCTGTGGAAGTAGCTGAAATAGACTAATCTCGCAGTAGCAATATCTGTTAATTGTCTAATTTTCCTAACGGCGTAGGCGGCCGAGCTTAGTCTGCCAGCTAGTGAAGCTATGTGGGGCCCCTATTGAAGAGATGAGTGTATAGTTATACCTAGGAACACCGTGCTTTTGATAAATTCTAATCTATCTGTACCTAAAGTTACATTATTACCTACATGTCTTACATTTGGTAGGCAAAATTTAATACATTTAGTTTTTGTTGTAACCCACATATATTTGCTTTTTGTCCATGAAGCGAATGGACACGGACGCGACGCGGTGCAGCAGACGCGACATGTCGCCGGCCGGCCAAGTGCGAGCAGCTAGCATGAGCAGAGATCGAGTTAGTATTGTCACAATAATAAGTAGGTGGTACTATAATCGTGCCGTGCCAGTGGGCAGTGCACGTCGGTAGTAAAACCGACAGATGGGCACAAAGATTCTCGAGTGACGACCGAATCTGTCTGTATCTTTACTAATTGTCCGAATTTTACTATATTATACTAATTTTAATTACCTGGGTACATTCTTTTTTCAATAAATTGTACGTATATGAACAGAGCGGAGGGTACAGCAGCGTGGGGCGGTCGCAGTCGGCGGCGGGCGGGGGCCGGCCGCAGCGCGCGCGCAGCAAGTCGCCGCGGCGCTCGCTGTCGCCGCCCGCCGACGCGGACGCCGCGTGGCGCTACTCAGGTGCCGCGCTCGCGCCGCCGCCACACTAACCGACACCACACGCCGACAGTCCGTCGGCTCCCATCGCCCGATACATACGACCTGCCCATTCGCCGTCAAGCGCCAGCGGGTCTCGACCCCGCACGGAACACTGTCGTCGAGACACGCACCTTCTCTCGCCGCGTCCGCTCATCACCACTTTACTGCCACTTACTACTTTAACTTCCTCGCTCTGTTACACTTTTTTGTTTGACGCATCTTCCGCTAACCTCGTCCTACTTATACCTGATACGTGCACGCTGTTCATCAGACTATACTTCGAAGCGCTTTGCGTTCACGTTTAATACATGTTTGTGTTTGTCTGTACTTGAACGTGAGCGTAAAGGACTGAGACTGTTAGAACTTAGATCATCCTCATAATGATTGCATGCCATTTAAAATATCTTTTCGTTCTTTCGAAGTCAACTTTGAGTTTTATATCTTTTATAACTTCCAACAGTAATTCCATTGATATAACAATACTACACTTCAAAGAGTGAGTTATGAGTTCAATCAATTTTTGGTCGCTTCTATCAGCTGTTATAATTACAAGGGACAATGGTGATGACATTTCAGCATGCGACGAGCGAGGCAGCGGTGGCGGCGACGCGTCGAGGTTGCCGACGCATGCGTATGCGCCGCGCTTCCAGTCACGTTCGGCGACCGCCACCCCCACCACCAGTCCTAAGAAAAGACAGCTGCCACAAATACCCCACCAGGTACATTTTCTTGCTGTATCTTTTCATACATATTTCTTATTACAAGATGATAAGATACATGTCCAATTTGTTTGTATTGTAGAACGGTCAGAGGGCCGTGCGCGCGCAGGTGTCGGCAGACCTCGAGGAACGTAAGTGGATCGCCCCGCACCACATTGGCGCCACACTCACCTACCGCAGCACGCCACAAGGTCAATACATGCAAACCCTGCCGATCTCGAACGTACCATTCTCCATTTGGCAGTCATGTGACGATTAAACTCTACCAACAGCGCTGCAAATACTTCATTAGCATCACGATACACTAGACCTACCAATATGTAGTCTAGTTGAGCATTTTTTTCCTGGTTTGATATCCTATAGAAGAATATGGATCTAGTATAAAACATATTCAAAGACAGAAAACGTACTGCATGTCCGGGTAACAAATTTGATAGCCGTAGTATTTTTTCCCTGTAAAGGATTTCCCGGCGAGGAGGTAGTAATCGATTTCCATACAATGTTAACAGTCTCATGCTATTAGCTATCCGGAATCTACACCATTTAGATGGAACACAACAGCACTAAATTAGTTGTAGTTGGCTACAATTAGTGTAGCTATAGCGATTAGCTGTTTATTAGTGTAGTATTTATAATTATAACGGGATAGATCACTCAATTGAACATTATAAATTCAGTAATGCTAACCCTATAGGATACCTGGGGGAGGCCTTTGTCCAGCAGTGGACGTCTACAGGCTGATATGATGAATGATATAGGATGCGTTGGGGATTCAGGTTAGGTATAGAAACCAAATTCAGTTCTTTTTTAAATAGAAAACACCAACTTCAAGTGAATATACGAGTATGTAAACAATGTGGACTAGGTTGGGAGAGACATTACGCGGGTCTGTCTGACTCTGAGCTGGCGGCGCGCGGCGGCGGCGGTGGCGGCGGGGGCGGCGGCGGCGCGGGGGGCTGGGCGCCGCCGCGCAGGCGACTGTCGCCGGACGCAGCGGCCGCCGACTCCGACCTCGAGTCCGTCGGCTCCGTCACCTCGAGCGCGTTCAGCACGCAGTCCGAGCGCCCGCGCCCCACGCGCATGCTCAGGTAAACCGACAAATCTATCAACTAGATAAAACTGCAAAATATGTAGCCCAAGACAAAGAATACGGGATGAGTACCTACTGAACATTTTTATTAACATGATTTTACAGCCGGAAACGAATCCTCCCCCTTCACGGTACATGTTCCTCGTGCGATAGCGCTACCCCTGCCCCTGGCCGCCCCTGCGACCGACCTTGTCGTCTGCTCCCGTGTATTAGCGTGCCGGCGGGTGCGGAGCGCGCGGTCCGGCGCCGGCTTCGCTCTCGGCTCGTGTCGTGCGCACCGCCGCCGCCGCACCGCGCGCGCCCCGCCCGTCGTCGCCTGCGTCGCACACTCCCCCACAGCCGATCGGCTGGCTCGGACGATACAGAAAGCTCCCCTCATCGCCACGCTTACCAACGAAGTCATAGCTGTCCCGAATACCCAGTCCAAACCAATACATACAAAATAACCGACAACACGAAAGACTACATTTTCCAAATTAACCTTCCTCGGTCTTCGAGGCTGAATATGAATAATCTGAATTATATTAACAGCGATCTAGGCGATACGACTCATAAAAATAGAATATATTTACCCAAAATAGAAAATTTACAAAAACACCACACAAAGTCACTACCCGACATACCGTCCGTTAGCTTAAATAATGATACCGTAAATGATAATTCTAATATAGTTCGTGCTGCCTTAAATTCCAACATAGACAGGATAGAAAACGAATATGGATGCTCTCAATACCATGGTTATGACAGCGATGGCAGCATAGCTGAAACGACTATTTATTTAGGTACCGATAAACAGCACAGCTTAGAGACAACAAATTGGGATTCTTTAAGTGCTCTTAAAATAGCTGAATCAAATTCAAACAACATATTATTAGCCTTTAATAGAAAAAAGTTCTTGTCGCTCGGCTTGAAATCTAGTTATGACGGTGAATCTCCTCTTAAGACACAATCTCTAGACTTATCGTGTGCTGCCACAAAAGTAGATAAACAATACATTGATGCAAGTTTATTTGAAAATAAGAATATGGTAACCGTTACCCCAAAAGACAAACGACGACATTCTGATTCTGGGTTCATTTTAAAATGTTCACCAGCTTCTGACGCTAAACCCCAAACACCAGAAATTACAAATATATTCAAAAAGATGAGCATAAGCTCAATGAAATCCATCACTGATCCAAGTATAGATGAAGGCAACCTCAAACCTGCTGAAAGGCATGGCAATGTAGTTAGTATAAACGAAATACCCAGTATTCAAGAATACCGCTCACCCAACTCACTCTCACCTACTCCTAGCATAGACCTTACATATAAACAACCTTTACCATCAATAATAAAAAAAGCTCGTACCCGCTCGTATTCTTTATCATCATCTTGTCATTTAGAGGGACAAATCATTATGATGGCTAATTCTATGTCTGTTGCTCTCTCTCCCCCAAATCTCGACACGCCTCATGACGCGCTCCCATCCGGCGCTCCACACATGCCGCCCGACGACACCCCTCGCCGCGACTCTCAACCGAAACTCTCCGCGTTGGATACGTCCACCGCCCGCGGGGAATCACAATACGCATCTTCAACACCCCACCAAAATTGTTGTTGCTGCGACAATAAACTATCTACGAAAACTGCGTCAAAAAAAAAACAACGTGCTTCACATCGGGAATCAAACCGCAGTAATGACTATGGTGGACGTGAGAACGGGCGGAGCAACAGCCAACAGCAGCCGCTGGAGAGGCGAGAGTCGCGCCGGGGACAGTTCACGCGGAGTCTAAGCAATGCTGACGTGCCACCGGATGAAAAAGCAGGTACTACTATCTACTTATTTCATTTTCTCGAAGGAAATTATCTTGTTTCTCACTTGAAACGTGCATGTTATTAAGACGGCAGTCTAAGCGACACCGCGCTGGGGGGCGGCAACGAGCTGGAGCCCGCGGGCGACGACGTGCTGCTGAAGGCCGAGCCGCGCGACTATTTCGGCCCGGGCATGGGGAAGAAGAGCAACTCCACCTCGCAGCTGTCAGCCACAGGTGAACCCTGCCGCATACTAGCGCACTCCTTATTTCTTCCCCCACGCACTTAACTATGTACACATCTTTCGCTGGCCTTTCGGCATTGTATATTTGCTACGAGACAATGCTTCGAGACCAGCACTGTATGCGATTAATACAAGTGTCTATAAAATGATCGACAGGACGAAAACGGAGGTTAGGTTTCGGAAAACGTGGAAAAAATTCGTTTACGGTACAACGCAGCGAGGAGGTCGGGCCCGGAGAAATGCGGGGCGGCACGGGCGGAGTGTCGCGGGCCTCCTCCGCCTCCAGCGAGAACGACGACGACAGGTTCGCGCCGCAGGGCGACGACGGCATTGACACAATAGTGCGGCCCTTGGGCGGCCGCGGCCGGCTCTCATATCATGGGCTTCCATTCGCATAGACTAACTTCTAAAAACGGACCCACGCACATGCAATAGCTTTATAAATGTAATAAAAATCTCCGATACAGCATGCTACAAAAAATTTGCTTCATTAAAGAACAGCTTTCTCTGGTAGGTGTGCTAAAAGTAATGCTAATAGTACCTAACGAATATCCAGGAGAGAATTGCACCGCTAAAAATCAAACCAAATTGGTACTTAACTGTGTGCTTGTCTGTAGCTGTTGGTTGTGGGCTACATATTGACCTTTATCCCTTCGACGAAATGATAAAATGTAGAATGTTTATTAGTAGGAACTCTTATCTAGGATAGAGTAGCTGTCATATTTCCCGGGATGCTTACTGATCATAGGATCGCTCGAATACAATAATATGAAATTTAATTGACTGTAAAATAAATGAAATACTTAGCGAGATAACTAGTGCCATCAATATATGGATTTAAGTAATGTTTAATTCCTGCCGCAATGCAAAAACGTCATTTTCTAACTGCTGAAACAATGGAGCACCGCCACGCCATCTACCGCTTTAGAATATGAATGACACGTTAAACGTCGTCCATTTGACCCACAGTTCATACCTATACGTTTAATGCTATCGATTTTGTCTCATCCGTGTACAAATTTAGATCACAACATAATTAACTTTAGGACAGTTAGTTTCTTTTACGAACATTATGTACCTACTTGCAATGCATCTTTGAATGTCGCACATATTTCCTTGCTCGTATCTAATTATCACGATCATGCGACGCGCGCATAGTCAAGTTATAATAATAATGAATGACAACACAACTAAGACATTCTCATTCGCATATACATACATTGTACATAATGAGTGTGTGACGGACGGCTAATGAATGTGGTACGGGTACTGAATGTGTATTGCGCGGTTGTCTGCGGCGGACGGACGCGACGCGGCGGGGTGCGCGGTCCGCCCGCCGCTGACAGCGCGCGTGTGTCGCGTAGAGGGCGGCGGCGCGGCCGGCGCGCGCCGCAAGCGGTCCAGCCCCGCCACCACCACCTTCCAGCGCTCGCACGAGGTGTGCGCCGCCAGCCTCGTCTCCATATCTAGCTCGGAGGGATCCTCGTAAGTCGCTCGCTCGCCCGTCCGCTCCGGCCGGCTTCGCTGTGCCCGCTCGCTGCCCGCTCCACTCGAATCTTGTATGTGCGCATCGATGTTGTTCGCGTCTTCTACTCTCCCCTCTCTGTGTGCCTCTCGTCTTGTAAACGCATGTTTATATTGGTGTTTCTCATTTCATTCTCTTTTCTGTTCAGCACGCACGAGTCTTCTCTTGCATACGCAACGCACCCTCTCGATTACAGGATACCGCTTCATTCCTCGCGCGTATTACACTGTTAGTGGTATACGATATGTGCGATTGTTTTCAGTCAGGGCACTTATCGATGGCGAGCAGTTGTTAGAGGTTGGCGCTACACGATTTTCAGAGCACGACTACGGTTCCCTTATAAATGTTGCCTGAAAGCCTAAGATGTTTGCACTTATACTGTTTGGGTCTGGATAGAATTTATCTAATCGATCGATGTACACACACTCACCTCAACACTCATTCATGCATGTCTCACTTATAAAAATAACGTACCATTCATCATTGCCTTTAAAATGTAAAAGGTATTTCGTAAGATATGTAGACATAAGTTTATGGCAAGTGAGAAAAGTATAGATTATATATGTAATTATAAAGTACCTAATACAAGTTGAAATCTACATACTAGTGTAAATCGTACAATCTTTCGAAAAAGATGGCTTACATACAGAGCTAGATACCTAACTTTTATATGTATTTTCTATACAAATTCTTCGTTTTTCTTACTTCTCACCATTAATTTAACTATTTTACCGACTATTATCTAAAAAAATTTACCTAGCACCGTTTTATTCAAATAGGTAGGTATTGGAATCTTTTTCTAATTTGCATTAGATACAATTCTAGTGTTCTCTAGCACCTGTACTGTACACCATTAATTCTAATAGATGTCTTCATCTTTTCTATAGTTACCTGATTACCTCAACTTGTACCATTCGATGCATCTGAAAGACTGCCGCCCTTTTCTCACTATTGTATCAATGTTGTCATTGCTGTACTTTTGTATCATAGTTATTATTATACCCTATACATGGTAGTAGCGAAAAACGAGGTCTGGTGAATTACATTTTATTTGTACTTATAATTTTTCGTTATGTACCTACTTTCCAAATAGTACCTAACACCTATAACTATATCCCTGATTTTACTATTTAGATGTTGTGCATTGAACTATTTAACTTCAATTCAAAAATTCAATTAAAGTAAAAATGAAATACACATGTTGTAACTTAATGCCTGTATGGCATATTGAAAATGGACATCTTTTGTTCCCTGAAATTTATAAAGTTATAAGCTACCAGTAGTACCACGGGTAGTACATGTAGTCGTGGGTTCAATCCCACCGGGGACATACAATTGTTGTATTGGACTCTCTTTAATCATTTATCTCATTCACAGGTTAGCTGGCAGAAATTTCTTTAGAAATAAACTCAACCTTTTGTATTACTTTCATTTCTTCGTATTGTTTTCTTGTGAGAACTTAAGTGATTTATTGTACACTAGAATAAATAAGCATGTGAACGTAATCGGTAGATATTATCCAATATCCGATGTTGCCAGATGGTCGCCGGGCATGCGGGGCTCCGGCTCGTCGGACGGCGGCGGCCTGTCGGACTTCATCGACGGGCTGGGCCCCGGGCAACTCGTCGGCAGACAGCTGCTCGGGGCGCCCACCCTGGGCGACGTGCAGCTCTCCATGTGCTACCAGAAAGGATTTCTCGAGGTAACTCTGCAATAATTCGAGTATATTTTCTGCATTCAACCCAAGTGTATGCTCTTTCCTCGGTCAACTCTCTATTTCCGTATCATTTCTGCCTCCTGTAGGCTACTCTCCATAAATCCCCTTTTTTTGGTTTAGCCCTTGTCTTGCGGTGTGCTTGGCTGGTTGGTAGGTACCAATCAAACAATTTATATTTTTCCCCTAGTGTCGGTAATCTTAATTACATAGATTACATACAGTCAGTGAGTAGTACTGTAGGACAAAATACCTGTTTTTAACCCCCGACGAAAGTTGATAAATCATTGTAGCTCTTTCCATTTTTTCTCAAAAACACAACTTCTGCAATACATTATAGATGGTAATTATGCGATAATCTTGCTGACAGGACTAACTTTCGCTTGTGTTTGTTTCCGTTCAGGTGGAGGTGATCCGTGCGCGGGGCCTGCAGGCGCGACAAGGCAGCCGGACTCTGCCCGCGCCGTATGTGAAGGTGTACCTCGTGAGCGGCAAGCGATGCGTCGCCAAGGCGAAGACGAGCACTGCGCGACGCACTCTTGACCCACTGTACCAGCAGACGCTCACCTTCAGAGAGAACTTTAAAGGATGCGTCTTGCAAGTAAGCGTAACTCAAAGCTACCACTTTGCCGCCGCAGTAGTCCTAATTTAGATGCAAAATTATGACTTTTACACTTTCCAACGTTCCGACAAAGGGGTTTAATCACAACAAAACAACACCAAATGTGGCGTTCCAAATCAAAAGGAAGGTCAATTAGGATGGTGTTGTTTTAAAAATAACTTTAAGGGCTAGGGAGGTTGATTCTTGGATCTAAGGTCCTAACCTATAATGATGTTGTTTATTTGCGCCGGCATTTAGTTTCCGCGACAGTTAAAGTTGTTTTGGTGATGTATGTTGTGTGCTGTAGTTTGTATTTAACGTGCGCAGGTGACTGTATGGGGCGACTACGGGCGCATCGAGGGCAAGAAGGTGTTCATGGGCGTGGCGCAGATAATGCTCGACGACCTCAACCTCTCCAACATAGTCATAGGCTGGTACAAGCTCTTCGGCACCACTTCATTGGTAACCATCATTTCAAAACTAGTGTACTATCACGAATAACGGCTGCCTATTTACTAACGTTTTCACTTTCAGTAACCGAGGATCTACTGAGCGATCGGGGAACCTACATCACAATAATAAAATTGTCCAAATAATAAAATCTAGTGATACTGCTTTAATATCATGATAACGCAAATATCTTGAATATAGGAAATTTTCTATAAAACGAAAGGTATAAAATAATTTGTATTTTTATTTTGGAATGCCTACCAGATTTTTGAATAGATAGCATTTTATAGCAATGAAAAATGTATAGTGTACTCAATAATAAAATATAATTAAGTATTAAAGGCCAAATTTTTGTTTTCTCTTACAATATTTCTATTTTGTACCTAGTAGCTTTAATATGCCAATAGTCAAAGAGAAGCTAAAATTCTAAAATAATCTAACCACAATGTATTTTGTACCCAGTAGCCAAAACAAAAACATTCGTCAATAGGAAACTAAGGTAAATCTATCCATAAACCTTATGAGAGATGGGAAAAATTCACAAGGGAGCAGAATTGGAACCTGCGTCCGAACTGCGCATGGAACGCTCTACCAACATAATAGGTATGTTATGCTCGTATGCTTTAAAAACCTGAAAATATGAATCAATTTATCTTTATTTATTAAGATATTTTTACATCTTAAACACAATTAATTATACGTAACATTCAATCAAATCGCTTTAAAACTTACATACACTTAAATAAACAGTCATTTGTCTTGTGTAATAATAAAAGACAGACAACATATAAAATATTCTTTTACTGATACTATGTACTCTTATTGATGTCCCTTAACTAAGATCGTAATCAAAACTAATGATGAGCTATAAAAATAATGAAGGTTCACAATATAGGTATAAAAATGTCATAATGAGATTTCATTATTGACTTTTTGGGATTTAAACATACTGAGTAGGTAATCCACTTTACAGTTCATACATACCTCTCTACCACGTATAGCGTCAAGCTGTCATGGAATTCACACTAGTGCAGTATTTGTTTAGGTTGCTTCGAGGGCGAGGCACCTGGCAATCTTCCATCGCCTGCCCTCTTCACCCCCGTAGACTTTATATCTAAAAAAAGGACACCTTTGCATTAGATAAACAATCACTCGAAACCGGATAACATATCCCAAACTAGGATTTTCCAGGATAATTCACAACTATTACACGCAGCATACAAGGACCAACAAGTGCAAAGCTGTCACTACCTGGTGGCATTAGAACCCGGATCCGGAAGGAGGTTATCCGCCAGAAAACTAAAAGTAAATATAGTCCAAAAAGTTAGGACGTCGAAGTCAGTAGGCAGTGGAATGGGAGAACCGATAACCACTGTTCTCAAGTGGAGACTACGATTGGGCATACGTAGTGTGGGACGCCCCACGGCTAGATGGAGCGACGATCTGCTTATGGCGGCTGACAGTGACTGGATGCGGAGAACCGAAGATCAGGTTCAGGGGCGCACCTTGGCAGAGGCCTATGTCCATCAGTGAACTAGTTCAGGCAAATATGATGGGAATCGAACCCACTTCTTCTTAGACAATATGGAACAAAAATGTCTACATTCCGTTTTTCCTTAGCTGTCTTATGAAAACAAACGTCATTTGCGTCTCGTCTACATGTGAGTGCAAGGTACCCTCGCAGCAAAAACAAGTTTGTATTACCATATAAACTTTGCGGTCCACTAAGGAACATCGTTTATCGTACATTTTGCTTTCAGCCGCAAAAGCGTTTGTTCTTAAGTTTGTTTGATCTTAAGACACCTAAGGAAAAACCCATTACATATATATCCACTAAACCGTCAGAGTACTGTACCTTAAGAATATTCAAGTTTTTGGACATCTCTAATGTATCACGCTATCTCGCTTACTATATACTATAAAAACTGTCAGCGATGTGCAAATAATCTGTGACTACATTCATTCAGCCGTCAAAAAAATCTACGGGCACTATAACCAATCCGGTTAACCAAAATTATCTGACAGGCGACCAAGGTCAAATTATCTGACAGGACTGGGCAGCACCCAGGGAAGGTTGAGTGCATAGTGGCGATCATCGTCAGTGAGGACGACAAAGAAGATTACAAGCGGCGGCGGCGTTTACCTTGCAACCACCTGACTTGCGTGGCGGGCCCGTAGCCCTTCTCGTTGCGTGCAGCGATGCGGAATATGATCGCGGGCTTGGTGGAGGAGTCCACGTGCGCCGCGCTCAGGGACGACTGCGGGACCACGCACGTGTTCGCCTTGCCGCAGTACACGCGGACGAACGCCAGCTGAGACTTCGACGCCTCCTGAAAAGAACAGCAAACTGACAGTACTCGAAATACTTATTCTTCACTATTCAACTTCATTACTCAATAACTTCTTCTTCCCAGCTCTATATAACACCTTGGAGGCGGTGGTAGATAAAAAATTGACGTTGTATAAATGTACCTAGTGTACTTACATGCAATAAAATACTTTTGAATTTTGAATATAATGTAACATAAAATAATGCACTCAAAGTCCATGAGGTGGAGGCCTTGTGACCTGTACTACACCCGACCTTGGTTTTTTTAGAGCATCAGTGGTGTAATAGCGTATACGTATAGACGTAATAATAAATAATGCCATTTTTACACACTCCTTCGATTTGGTGTACAAGTTTCATAAGAACTGAGGTAACAGAAGTAAACGTGACGAAATTGTGTTTAACCAAATCAATACCTTGGGTTGTGTGTTAGAGCGCACAGCGAGGTAAACGGAATACTCGAAGATGCCCTCGGCAGCGACCTGCGGCGGCTCCCACGACAGGTGGGCGCCCTCCACGGACTTGGATATCTTAATGGCGGACGGCGCGCCGGGGAACCCGGGTAAACATGTCTTGAACGCAGACTCCTGGAATAGGCAACGCAGTTAAATGACTCACCTCACCCCGCATTCCATTGAATCAAAATCATCAGTCTATTATTATGTCCTCATGATCGGGGCTCAGGTCTACCCTCCAGATCTACAGTCCACCACGCTAGCCCAGTGCGGGTTGGTGGACTTCACATGCGCCTAAGGTTTCCTCACGACATTTTCCTTCGTCGTTTGAGAGCAGCCAGTAAATGCACTTAAGTTTAGAGAAAAAACAATGGCCATGTAGCAATTGTTTTTTCTACAATTGCTACATGGCCATTGTTTTTTCTAACTCTGATTTCTCGACATAACAGACCGACCGCGTCTTCCCATTGCGCCACCGACACGCTTGCATTTATTTTGGGAGAGCGTCCATTTAGGCTATAGTTGCTTCCTGTCCCAAGGAAAATCTAACTCACGGCTATTGCGTTCGAAACAAACTCCCGAACCACAAAGCCCTAACAAATTAACTTACTTCGCTGAACTCGCCGCGACCGCAGGAGTTGACGGCGGCGATCCTGAACTTGTACGCAGTGCCGTGTTCGAGAGCCGTGCTTGCGAAACTGGACAGATCCGGCAAGTTGTCCAGCGATAGGTTTGATAAGTCCACATTTGGATCAGACATATAGTTTTGAACCTGAAATAAATTATAGCAAATTAGTTAAAAACTGATATTGCATATTTTGTTGAGCGATTTAGGATAAATGCCCGTAGAAACAAAAAAAAAGGAAAATTTGTGGGGTTATAGGATCCGGAAACAACCAAGGCTGATGGTTCATGATTAGATAGACCAAGTGTCTGAGCAAATGACTAAAGAAAGCGAAAGAAGTGTGTGGGAATGCGCTCCGCACAATCCCTTTATTAAAGCGTGAAAATATATTTGTAAGTATGTTTTTAAATCACAAGTCACAACAATAGAAATAAGTATAATTATCCATTTGGACACTTAAAAGAAAATATATATTACCGTAAATGTAGTTCCCTTTACAATGCCAACGGTGTACCACACATCTTCGTCATTTATTTGCTTTGGTTCTTCAGTTTCCGCCTGAAATTAATAACATATAACATAATTAATAATATAATTATATAATTAAGAAGTTCTAACTAGTAAAATGACGCAATCATTTTTGATTTCGACGAGCATGGTTGGTAGCCACGCTGGGCAAAGGTGTTCTCCGCAGTTTTCGTATTAGGCCTCGCAACTGTAGCATTGCTACCATTTGTCGTACTGTGGCATTTGTGAAAGCTTGTCCAAATGGTTATAATAAAACGCTATGGAGCCTCGTCTGTTACCTATATTATTATTTTTTGTTCTTAGGATGTAGACATGTTGAGACATTGAAAGAGGTACTTTGACGGTTTTTAAAAATTAAAGATAGGTTATTTATTACAGATTGGCATGCACCTACCTAAATAACAAAATAAATACTTTATCTAGTAGATAAAATATTTCGTAAAATTAGAGTATGAACAACCTATATGATGATTCTCATAGTGCACCAGCGAACGTATAAAGTTCGCTGTAGTGCACCGTTAAAAAAATAGACTATAGCAAGGTGCACCGTGTGCAAGCTAGTTTGGCATTTGATGTTGTGTGGACCATTAATAATGCCGTCGGTGAATAAGAGTGTGACGTCACCTGCTCATGCTGGTGGTGCAACGCTGCGCTGGCGAGTGTGGCGAGCGCGTGCGCGGCGTCGGCAGGCGGCAGTGGCGGCGCGCCGTTGCTGGCCGCGCCCGCGCCCGAGCTGCTCACAGCGCCCTCCGCATCCGCCGCCGCGCGCCCCGGGCCCGCGACGCTCTCCGCCGCCACGGACGACGACACCCCCGCACCTCCCTCGTCGCCTGTATCAAAATCACACCAACAGCCTATAAATACCCCACTGTTACTACTCCCTCTCGTTTATTTATATTTTACAATCTGTTTCCCGCGGCTTCCCCTGCGTAGAATAGTTTTGCTCGTGGGAACTTCTCTTCCCGAGGTATCTATACTATAGCCTGTTTTATTCTGATTATTGTTATGTTACTGTAAAGTTTCATCAAAATGTGTTGGGTAGTTTTTGCGTGAAAGAGCAACAAATATCCAAACATCCTTCGCGTTTATAGTATTAGTAGGATTTTTATATCGGTAGTTTAAGGACTGATGGTTGATGGACTTTACATACATTTTAGAATTGGTACTTCAACGTATGCACTCACGATGTTTTCTCTCACCGGAAAGTGTGGTATGATAAACAAACCACTTTCCGAAATAACTCATTGGCGCTTGGCGCTTGCCTGGGTTTAAACGAACTTCGAACTCATGAAAGTGAGGGACCTCTTGAGCGCTTCTACGTCTGAATGTTGTGAATACAACGGTAACAGCACCATCTTCGGTTGTCATTTTTGGTGATTGATTGTGGATTGACCAAGTGTTTTATTTACATAATTGGAAACTCCTGATAAAGCGAGTTTACCTTGCAACATGCTGGGTGAAAGCAATCCCGATCCATTTGCCGCCATCGTGAGGAGCGGCATTGACTCGCTAACTGTTGGCACTGTGTCGGCCGCGCCTTCCATCTCCGAAGTATCTGCATCTCCGAACCTTACAAAAATAAAATAATAACTACACTTTGATAGGTAGTTTATGAAACTGGTACACAATAGGGGTTACATACTGGTACAAAACATGAGTGTGAGTTTAAAAACAAGCCATAGGCGAGTTTTTTAAAGTATCACACTAGTGTTTTATTTAATATCTGGTTATGTGCAGATTCACACACTACTTTAGATATATTCACCCACAAAAAAGTAATCTAATAACGTACACAATGGCGCTAAAATGTCGCAGCGCCCTGTACTTTAATTGAAAAAAAGTTATTTCAAAGCATTATTTTGTAAGGAACTAATGTTTTAATATAAACATTTTATATTAGAGTCGTACAATATAGAGTATGTCATTAAAATCTTTAAATACATAATCAGAACATTACATTATGAGTTAAAATTCAATGATACTGACTCATTGGCTTGCTGTTGTTGTCCAGAGAGAGAGAACGAGTGTAGCACGGCCGGCCCGTTGGCAGTTGAAGATATCAGGGTTGGCTCAGTTTGGCCACTGCTTGAAATATCGGCTCCGCCTTCTGCTGTACTCGAACTGGGAATATTATACAAAATATAAGTCAAAATAACGTGATCAATTTAAGTTTGTAAGTAAAGTAGAAACTTTTGTTTGGTTTAAAACTGAAAACCAGAATTAAGGATAGACATACATAATTATGCGGAACGAAAATTTTAATTTTTAATCACTGTATTTTTACTTCTTGTCTTCTTAATCATGTGAAGATATTTCGCAACTCAGTTGTTCTTGTAATATTTTTCCAACTCAATGTCAGGTGACCTCGATTGCCAGGGAAGTGTACTTAATTAACTATTGTGCAACTATACACCCATACAGTATTTACGCTATGTCCCTAACGGGGTAGTTAGTAATAATAAAAATAATGTTTAGACATACTCACGGCTGTTTAGTCCCAAACTAAGCCGAAGCTTGTAAATGGGTACTCAACAACTGTTAAGCTGTACGACGATATCAGCCTGTAGACGTCCACTGCTGGACAAAGGCCTGATAAGCTATATATAGTTTTAAATAAATACTTTAATATATACAAACACCCAGAATCCGAAAACCAACAGATATGCTCATCACACAAATATTGATCACGGGTGGCAATCGAACCGACGACCTCTGGCGCAGTAGGCAGGGTTACTACCAACTACGCCAACTGCCCAGTCGACTGTATATCCTATCCCACTATGCATCTAATATTATAAACGCGGAAGTTTGTAAAGATGTTTAGATGTTTGTTGCTCTTTCACGCAAAAACTACGGAACAGACTTTGATGAAACTTTACAGTAATATACATTATACGTAATATACAGAATAACACATTGGCTATAGATACCTCGGGAAAAGCTGTTCCCGCCGAAAACTTTTCTACGCCGGCGAAGCCGCGGGAAACAGCTAGTATAATATATACCTACCTAATTCCAGTGCTGAGTGCCTCCTGTGCTGCGCTGCTTATGTCATTCACGTCGTCACTGCTGGCCACGCCCTCACCACCGCCCATGTCTTCATCCATTGTACTTGATTCATCTATACCAAAGGATTAATAAATTTAAAGATTAAAGATTTGACATTGTTACAATTTTATTATTATTTTATTGTTATTCTAACTGGTAAATGTCTATACCAAACAAAAACCTCTTTTCACATAATTTGTCAACCATAGAACACGGAAACAGCTCGCTCGCTACGCTCCCATATTCATTTTAATAGGCTTCATAGAATTGAAGGAAAGATTTATTGAACTAAGGGGTTGATTTTAGTTAGAGATAAGAAAAAAACTGCATTCATAAATGTTTTGAAAAACTCAACGCGACTCGGGAGTTGATGTAACATATTTTCTTATTGGTGCACTGTGATGGGGACATTGGGAAAATTTTTGCATGAACTGTGTACATAATCTGTTTCAGAATTGAGGGTATATTTTGTCATCGTTTCGAAAATATTTACATTACCAAATATTTACTAGACTCCCATTTGGGCAACTACCTACTTCAACCTGATGAAGTAAAACAAATCAGTGCCAAAAGCGTGTTGAAGTTCCTAACTGACGTAAAGCTTAGCACTGAACTATGTACTCAGTATGTAGTAAGTCGGCGCGGCGGTCGCGGTGGTCACAATGATCAGTAATGGAAAAAGGCTGGATAAGCCTTGAATGAGCCCCACTACAAATAATAATAAATAATAATGTAGGATAGTAGTACACACCATCTTGAACCATAGGTGCTCCATCGCCGACGCCACTGTCGATTGGCATAGCAGAGCTTATCGACTGGTCGGGGGACTCCTCCTGAGCATCATCCACGCCTTCATTCTCATCCAGACCCTCCTCCTTCAACATAGGATCCAATTGACTCTCAGTGTCTTGAGGGGAGTTATCTTCTGTGGCTGCCTATTTCATACAATTTAAGACATTAACTTTCTGAATAAAAATTAAGTTATCTTATCTTATCTTCTTATGAAGAATACCTGGCGACACTTCGACTCTATGGGATCTGTTGTGCCAAACCCCTGTCCGCCAAACGGTGCCCCAATCCGTTTTTTAGTGGACTTCACATACGCCTTAGAATAGTAAATACCAGTCTTTGGCGTATGCAGGTTACCTCACGACGTTTTCCTTCACCGAAAAACCTGTGGTATTATAATAAACCGTACTTAAGTTTCGAAAAACTCATTGGTATAGGCCAGGATCGAACCCGCGACCTCATGAAAGTGAGGCGAGTGCACAACCAACTAGGCTACCACGGCTCAAAAATTATTATTAAAATTAAATATTATTATATTATGTTAAGTCAAAGTAATGTTATGCCTGTTGGCTTAGTGACTTGGTCTTTGGATTAGAGTGCAGTAGATCATGAGTTCGATTCCCACTGGGCACAGACAACTTTGTACATTGTTGGTCCTAGTCTGGGTGTTGTATTTGTGTATGTCTAATTCCAACAGTAGCAGTAGCAAATATCAGTATATGTATGCAATTTCATTTGGAATGATTTATTTATATCAATTTACTATACCTTTCTTTTCTAATTCTTTCTTTCTTCACTGCTATAGATTGTGACCATTATATTATTTTTAAGAAATATAACAGCAGATCAATCCAGTTATTCATATATTGTGTGGAAATAAACTGAATAAACAGTATTATATCATATACTGTTCCCTGCAAAAAACTGTATTTTGCAGGTAACACTTACGATGGAAGCAACATTTAAACAGAATAGAGTCAAAGTCACGGTTTCGCTGACTGGACCTGGATAATAAGAATAAATTATTACAATTACTTACTGGAGTCGATAAGCAGTTGTCTCCGATGTAGGGTGATTCATCAGCAACGGTACCAGCTGCTGTATCATCTATGTCCATCTCATCATCACCTTCTCCAGCAGCTACAAAACAAATTACATTTGAGATGTTTTGTTTAAGTAGGCTACCAAAAAGCAGGAAAATATTAAATAGCAGGCAATAAAATTGAATAGACTTAGTAAAGAATATTATTTGTACAAAAACTAGGGATGTGTTGAGTACAAGTAATACAGAGAAACCAAGTTCTGAGTATAACTCAGTTTTATGTTTTCCATACCGGGTACTCGGCGAGTTTAGTTATTGCAGCTTTGGGCACTATGGACAGAGAGCACTTGTTTTCCAATTTATGATAAATATTTACCGGTTATCTGTTTCAGTAAACTATGTTTAACTCAAATGTGTTAGTTTCCAGAGATTTTCAAATTCAATTTAGTAATAGATAGATTAGCATTTAAACTAAACATTTAAACATTACAGTACCCAGTGTAGTCAGTTACCTTGCTCAGCAGCATTTTGCTCTTCACTGTCTGCTGATTGTGCACCAGGCTCCACATCCAAAGCATCACTGCTACTCGTGGCTCCGCCATTTGTGGCTATGTAACAATCACACATGACTGGATCAGAAGATAAGGTCAATAAATTGAAAAAGTTTCCCTCAAGCAAATAAATTTTTAGATAATTTGATTTAAAAATAATCAAAAACATTTAGCAATATGTTCGAATCGATTTCAATTATTTCAAGTTTATACCTACTTAGTATGGACTTCTAACCTCAATGGATATGTAGGTACGAGGTACTTAGCATATTTATTTTAATTTGGTTGAGGGTCTGGTAACCCTGCTTCCGAAAATAGGAAACTTTAAGTTGGAGGACCTGGTTGACCATACACATGAAAATAGTAGACAAGTACTTCACTAGTTGTGTTTCAACAGAACAAGTATTTTAAAAATCTTAAACTGCAAAAGCAGACTTATGAGACAACAGACAGAAATATGAACTACATTACATGTAACTTTACAGTAAACGTAGGTACCTGAAACAGCACCGGGATCGTTGCTAGTAACATTATCAGATATTCCTGCTACGGTTTCTGGGTGATCTTCGGCTGAAGGCGACACTTCCGCGCCATCAGCAATTACCCCCTGAAGCGCTGAATCTGATTCCATTTTATTGGTAATTTTAATGCACACTTATTTGTATTGAATAAATATTGAACATCAGAGTTTTTATGCAATAATAATGCACATTTTAGCTACAATTATTGAAAATCAAAAATGTTTTGACATTAAACAAGCTACACCATAGACGAAATAATTAGGTTTTTTTGTTGAATTCGTCCGTCCAATGATGAATAGGCAAAAGTCATAGACCACACAGCCAAGTCATATTTTTTTTGTTACATACACATATATACATATCTTCACGCTATGTCCCTGGCGGGGTAGGAGGCAGAAAGAACGGAGCGCCAAGTATCGCGATCCTGACACACCTCTCCTTTTGTTTGATTTTCTTCAAAAACCGGCGGTTACAGCACGGCCTCCATAAAAACAGGGCACGACTCCTGAATCTTCGTTAAACCTACTATCAGTTTATTGCGGTGTGAGCAGCAGTGTGGATCTCCGAATGGAACTAGTTGTGCCCTGGAGGCCGTGCTGCGGTTTTATGTATACGCGATTAAAAACTACGATTTGGCCTATAAGGACTTGTCTCCAACTGGCCGTAAAAGAATTTTTTAAAAATGACCATAGAGTATTTACACTGACAGTGACGTAACAGTTGACACTGATAGGAAGGCAGGCCAGGATCTTCTTAGTAGTCTGTGGGTCAGGCCAGCCAGTTGGACGTATACTATCTAATTTGTGCAGCCAGCCAGCCAGGGCCAGGGGTTCTTTTTTTTGTGGAAATTGCGTTGCGTTGCTTACGATTTCATTGGATTACATAAACTTACCTTTTGGTTAAACCCAATTGGTTCTAAAAGTTCCTCTACAAAATACAGAATGTCTAAAATTAAAGATGAAAAACCAGGAGAGGGTATTCGATCTATGAGATCTACTACGGCATTTAGAGTAGTAAATTTCGAGTTATATGCAAAGCCGGTAAGTAAACAATGATTTAAAACTAAAAATTACAAGCTTTCCGCTCACGAGACTAATAATTCTATCCCCTTCATCGAATTTTCATTACCTAATTAATATTGCTCATATTATTCCTCAAGAGACTGCGTGACGCTGGCCAGCCACTTCTCATGTTATATATTATTACACACTCGAAAGCCATTTGACCGATTTCCCAGCAGAACATGCATACTCAGAGGTGTTTGGCTAGTAGATGTATTACTGCAGTATTTTAAAGTTTATAACAATGTAAATAATAAAAAAATTGTTTTTCAGAATATAGTTATAATGAGTCTAGGCCTTACATGCTTTGGTATTGCTCTGGGCTACATTGCATATATGAGGCAAAAGTACGAGGGCATGGGATTTTATGCAGCCATAGATAAAGATGGTAAAGAAATCTTTGAGAAGAAGAAATCAAAATGGGATTAAAGTTTTTATGACATAACATGGGAGGTTGGAGTTGAAACTAAGAGGTGAACCCTTCAGAACATTACAATATGTTTTTTTACAAAATTATCTGTTAAAATCTGATAGATGTTGCTATCCAAGGACTGAAAAACTTTTTCTCTGTTACTGTATTACCTGGCACCAACAACACTGATTTCTTCTGTACATTACAACTTAGCTATGTGACTGTTGGGATATCGCTATCTACTGTACACAAAGACCTGGCTAGGACATATGGTGAGCTGCTTAAAACTATTGATTATGAGTAAAGACTACCTATCGTTCTTGGTGAGTTCCTTAGACAGTGCCATCTTTTTTACGAAAGCGAAGCCATCCTGGAAAGCAGCTCATTGGTGCAACACTTTTGTTCCATGGGTACCTAGAAGATTCAAACGTGTTAAATATTTATAAACCTTGTTTAATCAAACCTTTATTAAAGATGTATATACCTACTAGCTAGACTAATTTTTATATGTAAAATCTAATTTGATACAAGTAAATAAAAGTAGGTAGGTACAGAATCTGTTCTACACTGCAGCAATGATACCTTTGCCAAACACGAAATGTCATTATTTTACCTTTGCTTTCTACTAAACTTCAAATGTGGCGTCGTCTCGTCTCTCGTCTCCTATAAAACTATCACCAAAACCTACAATATATAAGAATATATATTGTAGGTTTTGGTGTATATCTGTGATAGTTTTATATGCAACAAGTGCCTAATAAAGTGTTTATTATGTGGGATAGTTAAATAAAAGCGTGTAACGACTCTACCGGATCGTTCCAAAATGTCCCTTGTTATTCTTCATTAAACCTACTATCGGTTTAATGCGGACATGAACCTGCAGTGTGGATCGCCGAGTGGCACTGCTTGTGCCCTCGTGGGGGCCGTGCTACGGTTTTATTGAAAATCGCCGAATAACTCTAGTCGTGATCTGTTTTCGAGGAGGCCGTGCTGTAACCGCCGGTTTAAATAAATATAAGAAATAAGACAAGGCTGTATGGACAAAGCTCCCTTGCCCGTCCTCAGTAGAGGACAAATCAACAAACTTCAAATCAAATGTCAATGTCGAAAATATAACCTGCAACCTGCAAATAAATTTATGGTAGGTGGGTACAAATTTAATTTATTCTAAATAATAGATACCTACCTAACATAGTGGCAGAAACTCGTAACAGAGTTGCAGAACGCAAACAATTTACTGAGCCGAGCAAGTAAGATATTCGCCTTTTTTGATTAAAAATAACAAACAAGGACGGAATGACAATATCGAATCGAACTCTCGTGCAGATCGCTGCTTGGGGCGGCCTTATAGTAAGCTCCACAGGATTTTACTTGCAAAACCGATTGATCGACCGAGTGCGAAACTATGATTATTACAAAAACGCCCTAAAAGCATTGAGAATGCACCCGGGAGCAGTGCACTACTTAGGAGAACCAATCAAAGACAAACGGTTTAAGTTGACGGACACTGAAAACAATTTCTCTGATGGAAAAACAGCTAGATTTCGTATTCCAGTATCAGGACCCAAAGAAAGAGGAACATATTACTTTTTCGCTGAGAATGTAGGTGCCGAATGGAAAATAACTAAAGCAGAACTAGAACTTAAATCGAAACAGGATGCAAGATTAGTCATATTAAAACTAGATTGAATACAAATGTAGCATCATACTTTGTCAACAAATAAATAATAGAATGTAGTTTTTAAAATTGTATTACTTTTCAATTTTTCAGGAGTTAAACACATTCCAAAATGTTTGTCGGCTCATCCAAGGAAAAATTCTATTATCATAACACTTTATTGTGCTTAGTCAAAACTTTGCAAAGTCAAAACATTACTTTGGACCTCAGAAATGATTCATGTGTATGTGGTCATGTTTTAGCTGTAGATGGGTGAGTGACACTGTTTTACTGGGTTAAAATTTGAAAGTACATACCTATCACTTTATAGTTAACTTAAAACTTAAACATGATAGAGAAATCATGTAAATACAGGACATGCACAGTTTTCGGATAACCTTAAATTCAGGTAGCTAGTACATGTACAATAGCTATTTTTAGTTGCTAATAGACATTTCAAGTATGTGTACTATACATAGTTAGTATAGCCTGACAAATTAGTGTGTGATATGCCTGAGGACATGATGCGTAAGGGAAGAACTCCGGAGGGCTACTTAAATAATTTTATATTGTTTATGTGGAGAAATCAGTCTTAAATTTTCCATTTTATGAATCATTTTCATCTGTTTGAATCAGAAATATGAGCTAGGACCGGCTATTTATAACACAAATCTGTAAATTTTTCATGTTTTTAAACACATCTCAGCACAAAATAACTCTAATTTGGCTACAGCAAATTTCTCAAAACAAGTCACTTTTAAAGACTTTGAAGGTCAAATTCCTTGTCTGTAGTAGTGATTACTACTAGGTATGTAAGTTGATTAGCAGTGGGGCCTAAATTTAAGCTTAGTACTAGTGAACTTACTGCTCATAAAAGAGTAGGTAGATATTAGTTTAATACCATGGGGATATTTTTATAGACTGACAATTTGTTTTATATTTACAGCTACATGAACATTTCGTTGTCAAATGCAGTATATTGTGATCCACAAGGAAATGAATATTTTTTTGAGCATCTTTTTGTACATGGTCGTAATATTCGATATGTTCACATCCCTGAAGATGTAAGTGCATTTTCATTGCTTTTATCTTTATTTTGGTAAACAGAGTAGTTTACCAACATTTTAATTAAATTTTTTTATCTAGAAATCTGTGCTGTCTACTCTAAGAGATGAACTAACAAAAGGTAAACATCGTGAGCCTGTGCAGAACCCTGTTGAAAAGTCTAGAAAGGCCAAGAAGGCACTTCGACTACATTTGGAGACTGTTGCATCATTAGAAACCAAGAAATCATGAGCTTAGCAGACACAACGTTGATGGTCAGTTATATAGTTTTAGCATTTTGTTAAACTAAATCACCACTGTAATGAATGAAAATTATATCCAAGAGTTCCTACTTTGCTAAATTTAATGAGGCAGTTATTTTGTTTCACATATTTCTATTGAATTTAGGAAATAATTAAATGCCTTGAAATCTCGTTTTTGCTATTACAAGTAAAAGCACAGAATATGCAAGACTTGTAGGATTTTTAAAAAAAACTTTTGAAGTGTCGTCGTTCGACGCTGTCGCATAGTATATGTATAGAGGGCCACACATTCAGTTGTACATTCCGACAGCAGTACTAGAGGTTATGTCGAACTTAGCTTCGACCCCTAGGTAATAGGGGTTGTTACCTACTTATAACTTTGTTCAAGGAATAGATCGAATTTCCAGTCTATCGATTGGGAAAGGGCCGATACAAACCGAAGGGAAGGTTACCGGTTCTAATTGTGTGATTACAGTTTTCCTTCCAAAGCAGTTGGAAAAGGTTTTTTTTCAAAGGTTTTGGAAACATTAAAGTATGCTAATAAAACCACCGTACGTTGTCAGCTAGTTTCAACATTTATTAAATATATTATTTCTAATTGTAAGGTTCCAAATTCATGGTGTAAACTATTTTATTTTAGACAGCTATTCGTTTTTAAACACTTCTGTGATAATCAAAAAATTCTAATTGAACAAAAAGTAATTAGCTGCTGTAATTAGATATGTCTTTTCAATTTATTTGGCAATTTTTTTTGACGTGTGAACTCACTAATACTCTAAAATAATTTATAAGTAGTAGGGTTAGGCATGGATTTAATTTATTATTATTCTAAAAACTAATCTTGATTAATATTGGAAGGGCCCTTGTTGTTGTCTTCACTTTTGGCTATATTTCGCAAACTCGCAGCATCTTCAACCTTGACTCCGGTACGTTCAAGGTCCCTGGTGTAGTTGTGGCTGACTACACTTGGTACATATGTTTGAGCAGAACCACTGCCTATGTGCTCCCTCTGCAAACGCATGCTCAATGGCATTTTGTCTAATGACAAAAGTTGAGTGTAATTACTGAACACTTTATTAAAGTCATACTTTCCTTTGTTTTCGCGGAGTTCAAGCTGTTCATTGGAGATATATTGATTACATGAGCCATCATGCTGACGTTCTGCTGCGCTATCCGTGATATTCCTCGTAGTAGAGTCTTCGGTATGTTGTACAATGTACACTTGCTTGAATGTAGGTTGTTTACTCAATTCCACTTGTAGATATTTTCCAGGATGCTGGAATACTTCTGTGGTACCTTTGTATGGAATAATTTGTGGTGTGATTGTAGAATGTGCATCGCTCTGACTGCACAAGTAATTAGATTGATTGATGCTTCTGATGATTGAGTTCGGACTCGGTGATGATTGCATTACATTTGGCCTTTGTACAGTTTGTGGATTTAATGGTCCTGAAAAATAAAATAAAATGTTTATTTAAATAATTAAATGCCTGCTTTTTTAATTCACTTATATACATATACGTTTATTAATTAAACTCAAATAAAAGTTACCTTGTGGTTTATACTTGGCAAGATGTTCGTAGACTTGTTTGATGCGCTCGATATTTAACTGCGAGGCTTTGCCATGATTGACCATTGGCAGCGGGTAGTCCCGGCCCACGATGCACCGCGCCTGCTGCTGCACGGAGTCCGGAGCGACCCACGGCTCGTGAATATACTGCGTCGGCATGTTCTTTAGAGCCGGAATGTACGTCCTACACAAATAATGCGGGTCTAATATTCAGTTTTTCAATGGGTGTCTTACGAAAACAAACGGTACTTGCGTGCAATGGACTCTAGCAACAAAAACAAATTTGTATTATCATGTAAACTATGCGGTCCACTTAGTAACAGCCGCAAATGCGTTTGTTTTCGTAGGTATACGGTAAAACGGATTATATGCAGGTATTTCAAGACTATCTTAAAGGTAGGTACAATTATAACACAGGAGCCAAACACTGAAGCAGATATATCGTACCTACCTTATAAAATCTCCATTAGGGTCAGTCTTTCGGCCGAAGCGTACAGGACAGTAGCAGTGAAAGAATTGCTGGAAGAACGAAGAGCACGATAGCCACATCCACATGCCCGCGTTCACAGACCAGTCGGCATCGAGCAGAAGTTCATCGAAAACCTGTAGGCATCAATCATATTTGTATAGCAGTTCCTCAAAATATATACCTAAATAATTATATATTTTTACACAAGTTAAGTGGTATAAAACTATGGTTGGCTGCAACAGTACATACTTAGTAGGTAGTAAATTATGTAGAGTAGGTAGAGCAAATTTTGATTAAATTCATTATATTCCCAAACATTTTAACAATAGTTCTGTGACCAGGAAACAGCAAATAACTTCAAGATTAAAATAGGAAAAAAAACATTAAAATACACTGCAAAAGAAGACAAATTGAAACTAGGTACATTTAAGTGGTTTATGGATGCTCCGTAGGTATGTACCTACCTACCTAAATTGAATGGTATTGTTATGTAGGTAGGTACTGCAATTATAAAATTAGCCTTGCCTTCATGCCTTCTTCCCATGAGATCCAAAGGTCACCTCTAGTGAGGAAACAAGCCACGGCATGTCGCGCCAGGTGGTGGATCCAGCCTTCCTCTCTCAGCTGCGCCATGATGGCATCGATCCACGGAAATCCCGTTTGGCCCTGTAAATAAGTGTTACCTATTTACAAATACAGGTTTTTTACACAGTTCTTACCCAGCCCTCAGAATACAGTACAAACCAGAAGCGCTTGCGCTTGTAAGTGAAGCCATTCCATACAAAATTATTGGATGTTTTTATAAAGGGCGTTCGTTTTGTTTTTGGACTCAATGGTTAAATAATATACCCGCATTTTGGTTTTGTTTGGGAATCTTCGATAGTCAGGTAAACGAGCCCGGTCCTAGTTCTTCAGCGGGTACCAACGTCAGGCATTGCAATTCCCCAATATAAAGGAATCCACTCACCTTGAGTTTGCAGCAGGGGTCATCCGCCGCGTGTGATCTTGGGTTCAGTCCGTAACACTTGTTAAATTAGTTTATTTATGCTGGCCAGCCGTACACACACCATATACACATACACAAAATAGAAAAGTCAAAAAACTTGATATTTGAAGTAAAAACCGTGTCCGCCGTTAATTTTGCATCCGTCCGCAATGGCGTCTACCGATGTCTGTGAGCGCGGCGGTGGCCTGCGCTCCGTCGCGGAATATTGCAGATTACCCTCATATTAGAAAATATACAATGCCCGAACATCCCGCCGCCTAACCAAGACCCGGCTTGGTTACTAACTAACTAAAGGCAATCGACATAACTTAGAAATGGGTCTCATTAGGACACCATTCTGAGTCTTAACTTCCGCGACTCGAACTATCCCGTCTTTACCGGGCAATAACTTAATCAGTCGCCCGCGTTTCCACTGTAGTGGAGACATATTATCTTCTTTTATTAAAACTAGATCATCTAGCTTAGGGGGTTCCGTTACCGAAGTCCATTTAAACCGCTGTTGCAAAGTATGGAGATATTCAGTTCTCCATCTCGACCAAAAATGTTGAGACATCTTTTGAATTTGTTGATAACGAGATAAACGATACGTTTTGACATCTGAATAAGGATATTCTGGGAGCGCTACCAGCGGCTGTCCGATTAGGAAGTGACCCGGGGTCAACACCTCGAGGTCCGCGGGGTCCGTGCTGAGCGGACACAGCGGCCGGGAGTTCATCACAGCCTCAACTTTAGTAAAAAACGTCGTGAGCTCCTCGAAAGTGAGCCGAGTCTCACCGAGAACGCGCCGAGCGTGAGTCTTCGCCGACTTTACTGCCGCTTCGAAGAGTCCGCCGTGATTAGGACTCGCAGGGGCGTTAAAAAGCCACGTAACGTTTTCGTTAGCTAATTTCCGTTCTAAATCCGAATGGTTATCCCTAAGGAAGACATACAACTCCTTCAGATATCTGTCCGTTCCCGTGTAATTAGTACCGCAGTCCGATCTAACCATAGAAGGTAGTCCGCGCCGTGAAACGAATCTCGTTAAAGCCGCAACAAATGCTTCTACCGAGAGGTCCGCGACCACTTCCAAGTGGACGGCTTTTGTCGATAAGCAAACAAAGATGCATAAATAACATTTTAAAATTTTAGCATTCCGCAATGAGCTTGACTTTATGTAAAACGGACCGGCAAAGTCCGTACCGACGCCGATGAAAGGACGCACGCCTCTGACCCGATCAGACGGCAGATCCGCCATGTAAGGCTGCGTAGGTCGCGCCCGAGAACGGTAGCACTGTATGCATCGGAATGTGATGTGTCGCGTGACACGCCGAGCCGAAATGATCCAATAGCACCGTGACAATATCGCCGAGAGCGTGTTCGCACCGACATGACAGTGAACTTTGTGATAATGAGTTACCAATAACTCAGTAAACCGACCTTTGCCAGGTAATAAAATCTGATGTCGTGCGTCATACGATAGATCAGACGCTCCGATCCGACCACCGACACGAAGAATATTATCTTTATCGATAAACAGATTTAGTCGTCGTAATGAACTCTTTATGGTTCTGCCAGACCTCAATGCCGAAATCTCTTCACCGAAATATGTATTTTGTACAAGCCGAAGTAAATAATAAATTGCATTTCTGCGTTCCGAAACCGAGATGTTTCCGTAAGTCCGTGAAAGCTTATTTTTGCAATTATTTGCAAACCGTAATAAGTAAGCCGTGACGTTTACTAATTTTTCGAATGAACTGTAACGTTCGAATAAATCAAAATCCGCGTCTATAGAGCTAACATTAGCTACCTTGGCCTTAGCTTTCAATCCTGGTAAAAGCTCCGCAGGGAACTCCGAACAGTCCCTGGGCCAGTGGTCCGGCGGCCGAAGCAGCCACTCCGGCTCCCACCACAATCCGTGCTGCAATAGATCCGACGCGGTCGCACCGCGCGACGCGACGTCCGCACAGTTCATTTCGCCGGGAACATGTCTCCAGTGAATTGGAGTTTTTGATGAATTAATTTGAGAAACCCGATTTCCCTCAAAAACCTGTAACTTATGTGCCGGTGTGCGCAGCCATGTGAGCACGATAGTGCTGTCGCACCAGGCCACCACTTCATCAAATGCAATGTTGTCTTCCATCGAGGAGACAACATGATTGAGAAGCGTGGTCAAAAGCGCTGCGCCACTCAATTCCGTTTTGGGAATGGTCAGTCTGTTCTTCAGTGGGGCTACCCTGGACTTGGCGATGAGTAGCCGCACGAGAACGCTGCCGTTCGCCTGTTCCGCCCGAAGGAGGACTACCGCCGAGAAACCGAGCGACGAACCGTCGCAAAAGCCGTGCAGTGTATACGAAGCGTTTTCGTTCGGTTTTAAACATCGAGGAATGAAAACCCGTTGTAGATTAGGTAAATCCGATATGATTTCCCGCCATTGTCTAACTACGTCATCCGATGCAGGTGCGTCCCAGTCCACCTTCCGTGAGTCACCGCAGCTGCTCAGCAGGGACTGAAGCAGCACCTTGATTTTAAAAACAACCGGACAGATCCATCCGAGTGGATCGTACAACCGAGCTACCAAAGATAAAATGTTACGCCGAGTAACTTTAGTTTCCGAAGGTAAGTTAACGTTATAACTGAAACTATCCGATGTCGGATCCCATTGGATTCCTAGTACTTTAATAAATCCCGTTGCGTCTGACGACCCCTCAAACAAGCGTGGTGTCTCTAGGTGATCATCAGGTAAGCCGTCTAACAAAGCCGGCACGTTGCTGGACCACTTCCGCAGCTCGTAGCCCGCCGTGCCCATGAGCGTCACGAGCTCATCCCGCAGCTCGCGCGCCTCGCCGAGAGTATCAGCGCCGCCGTTCAAATCGTCAACGTAACTATTTTTCAAAAGAAGCCGAGCCGCTCGGGGCCCGCGCTCCTCGCCGTGGCTCGCCGAGCGCGCGCCGCTCTGGCCGCCGCCGCCGCACCGAGTGGACCGCGATCTTTCGATCTCATCATAAGCTAATTGATGTAAACAACGAATGGCTACGAAGGGACTCGATTTCAATCCGTAAGTGTTGGTCGTTAATTCGTAAACGAGTAACGGTTCCGATGGAGAAGATCTCCAGAAGATGAGCTGATACCTGCGATCCTCCGCATGAATCCAGGTCTGGCGGAACATCATTCTCACATCCGTCGTGAAAACGATGCGCGGCCACCGAAAGTTCAAAATAATATCCGTTATGTCGCTCTGTAAAGGCTCACCTGAATATAAGCAGTCATTCAGGGATACTCCGCTACTTGTCGGTACACTACCGTTAAATACCACACGTATTTTATTTACGTCTCCCGATTTTTTGAAGACACCGTGATGCGCAAGAAAATAATGTTCTTGATTAGAATTAAAATTCGAAACCGCCATGTGACCGAGTTGTAAATATTCCGTCATAAACTCCACATATTTTTCCCGAAATTCAGGTTGCCGAGCCATCCTCCGTTCCATGGCTAAAAACTGTTTCAAAGCCGTCTGTCGAGAGTCACCCAGCCGCTGGTGATCAGGCAACAGTGGTAGCCGTACAATAAACTTTCCGTCAGAGCCACGAGACGTGGTCGTCACAAATAAATGTTCACATTCAACATCCAAAGGATTTTTTATTTTAACGTGAGGTGGTTCCTCACAACGCCATAATTTTTCTACCGCTTCTAAAAGTGTAATTCCCGTAAAATTTACTGAATTACTTTTTGACTCCGAGTTGTCAATTTCCGACTGCAAAGGACCGAAAACCGCAAAATCAAAAATAGTACCCAAAGCGTAGGGTCCGCCCGAACCTAAGCTAACTTTATCACCGTTCAAAATTTTTCCTAAAATATCACATCCGAAAATAATGTCTATTTCAGACCCGCCACAGGGATCATTATCTGAAAATTTTAAATTGCCGTGAGAAATACCCAACCTATACGTTAAATACGTAGTGGGTTTCTTTAAAATAACCGCCGTTACCGATAACAATTCATCCGATTGTTTTGATCTAAACTGTACCGTGGCGACGTGCTGCCCGCCGCCGCCGCCGCCGCCGCCGCCGCCGCCGCCCGCGCCGCCGCCGGCCTGCACCCCGGCACCGCCCACACCCGTTAAACTTATGTTACAGTAATGTCGCTTTAATCCCAAACTTGAAACAAAATCACTTTTTATTATTGAGACCTGAGAACCGAGATCTAACATAGCTCGCGCCCGTATAAATTCATTGCGCACCGTTTTAGCCTCAATAATAACCGTAGGCAATATAACATTATCCGCTAACTTAGGTACCGAAGCGACATTACATGACTGTAATTGCTATTCCGAATAGTTTTTCCGATGAGTCTCAGGACTCGAAGGGCGCCTGTCATTATCTCGCGCCGCCGCCGTATAATTACGCAAGCCTGGCATCGAACCCCGAGCCCGTCGATCGGCAGTAATGCCACTATCGCTGCGCCTATAGCGCGGTTCGTACCGCTGTTCGCGCTCGCGCTGGTATGTGCCGCTACCACGACGCGGCCGCGCTGGCGAGCGCGCGTGATTATCGCGTGCCGACGCGACGTTGGCGTGCCGTGTTTCTTGCTTGTTATCCGCAGGCGAGCCGGACCGCGCAATGTATTGCGTACATAGCAACCTGTGATGCCCGCTGTTATCACATTTCTCGCATGGCACGTTCCTACTGCACGAAGCTGCTGTATGGTTACCGAAACATTTGTAACACAACAATTTATCTTTTACCCACTCCTTGCGACCGTTATTAGACAATTTGCCGAACTTAAAACACTCTGTAATTGTATGATTCGACAATTGGCAATACAAGCACTGTTTCCCGGACCCGTGTCCTTTTTGATTATAGTTTTTATTTTCTACGACATGCGCATTCCTATCGGAACGCCGCACACGATCCGCATATGTACCAATAACCGGTTCCGCCGAGGCAGTGTCGATCAAACGACACTCGTTTTGTAGAAAATCTGTGAACTCATTAAATGTCGGAACCGAAACGTTGTTTCCGCCGTGTTTTTGTTCAAACCGAGTTTTAATATCGATAGGTAGCTTCGTTAAGCTTATATGCAATAGAATGTAGCTCCAATGATCCGTAGGAAAGCCTAAATTCTTTAGAGCCCGTGTTGATTCCAGTAACGGATTAAGTATTTTCGACCTAAGACCGACCGACTTGTTTAACACCGGTAAATGTAAAATCCGTGAGATATGGCAGTCAGCTAACATGCGTTTATTTTCATATCTACCCTTTAATATTTCTAGCCCCGTATCTAGCGATTCATCAACCATCGGCAAGTGTTTGATTAATGACCGTGGTTCTTTATCAACATGCGAAAATAAATAATGAAATTTCTCCGTTTTAGAAATATCAGACCTAGTTAAAACCAAAGATGTATATAGACTGATGAAACTAGTCCATGAAAAAACATCGCCGTCAAATGCCGTCAAATTTATTCGTGGCAACCGAGCCACCTGTGAACTGGCCGTAGGTATATGTGTACTGTCTAGATTCGGATAAGCCGCCGATACCGCATCCAGCTGATTGTACGTTTCCTCAGCTACCTTGTAAGCTAAGTCATACTTTTCGGATTCCTCGTCATCAACAGTAACGTTCAAAACTGCCTCGTATGTTTCTGATAATAAGGAGTATTTCTCTTCTAGCTTCCGTAACCGTGACGAAATAACACCACTGGTATGATTTTTACTATTAATCATTTCCAATGTGTTTGTGAACCAATCACAAGCGATTCTAAATTTATTTATTAATGATTTTGAAGCCATTTTGACTGTAGGTACCGGAACCTCAAAAACTAATCCGTCTCGATGGACCAATTTTATGTTTGGGAATCTTCGATAGTCAGGTAAACGAGCCCGGTCCTAGTTCTTCAGCGGGTACCAACGTCAGGCATTGCAATTCCCCAATATAAAGGAATCCACTCACCTTGAGTTTGCAGCAGGGGTCATCCGCCGCGTGTGATCTTGGGTTCAGTCCGTAACACTTGTTAAATTAGTTTATTTATGCTGGCCAGCCGTACACACACCATATACACATACACAAAATAGAAAAGTCAAAAAACTTGATATTTGAAGTAAAAACCGTGTCCGCCGTTAATTTTGCATCCGTCCGCAATGGCGTCTACCGATGTCTGTGAGCGCGGCGGTGGCCTGCGCTCCGTCGCGGAATATTGCAGATTACCCTCATATTAGAAAATATACAATGCCCGAACAGGTTTGTTTTGTATTCTGAGAATTACCCATTATCATTATTAGCTAATATAAATTAAGCTATATAAACTGCCTACTTACATTCGCCCATTTTGCAAGAGCCTCTTGATTTTTTTCCCAAGGTATTTGGACGCAAATAGGGTTCCCCTCCATCCTATCAAAGTTTGGATTTCGCGTGGCAGCGCAGTAAAAGAATTCTCTCCAAAGTATTTGTCCGTGAAGAGATAGCGGCGGCCGGACTCGTTTAATTCTTATGTATAAGTCCGACAGTTGATAATAGAATAGTCTCGTTGACAAACAGCCAAATCTAAAAGAATAACTAATACATTATATATATAGGTACCGGTAGGTGTCCCCGCCCTGTACCTGTACGGGATCCCAAATGCTGACTTTTTACGACTGATTGAAATTCGCTTAAATTTTCTATAGACGATCAGTTTTCGTGGGAATTCGAATTCTTGCCACTTGGACATAGGTAAGTACTTACCTCAAATATGGCGACAGGCCTGTCTGACTTGCGAGCAGAGACTGCGGTGTCATTTTAGGTCGGCCAAAAGACGCAACCCAAGCTTTCCTCTCAAGATGCCTTTCCAATCTAGCCAAGGCTTGGCTTTCTCCACCAATCCACATAGGAGGGTTGAGACCTTCTGTTTCAAATCCTGGAAGAGTGTCAGTTTAAGTGAAAGATATAATATTGAAGAGAAGTTGATAAGCCACTTTTTGTCTGCTAAGTGAGAGCAATAAAGAAATACATTGTAGTATTATGTATAGCTTCAATCAAGGTAATTCGTAAGTAAGTACCAAGTTCTTCCAGTGTTGGAACACCAAAGCGTTCGTCGTGGTCGTCAGAAACAGGTGTGGTTGTTCCGTTGAGCAACTGCGCCGATATGGCGGGCTCAGCGGGCGGGGGCGGCGGCATGCTGGCGATCAGCGCTTGGAATTGATGGTATGTCAAAGGCGCTTTACCACCATTGCGTTCTATAATTCTAAAAAAATGAAGTTTGTGAATTTATAAAACTCGTATCGTAAAATCTTTCGAATGACGGCAAGGCGGAAACTATTAACGTACTTGTCTAATTTATAGAGCGTGTGAGAAACCTTGGAGATGACTGTGATGCCAACATCGCGACACTTGGTCGTGATGTTGTGGTCGCGAACCCGGCCGTAGGGCTCCGGGTCCTCCTCGAAGGTGAGCGCGGTGGTGCCCCACTCGCGGAACAGTTTGGGCAGCGCATCGGCGGGCTGCCCGCGCACCACGAATAGTCGCGAGTTCAGTTTCTTTAAACTATTGTCCAAGTCCTCCAGACATTGCAGCAGGAATCTATAAATTAGTACAGATTCTTTATAATATGTGATTGGTGTTACAGCTATGAGAATAGGATGGGTACCTACCTGCTTGTTACAGATCTATTTAGTAAGAGTTCGGACATTTGCAAGATGGAAATAGAACATGATGGAGTATTACATTATACCTACCTAATGTTTCAACAGTATTTTCAAGTGAACAAAAGACTGTTCATTTACTTCTGATTATGATTTTTCAAAATGTTGGTCTGTTACCGAAAACGAAGTGATAAAAGTTGGTGGTTGTTTTTATTTATGTTCAATGCAACAATCAGAATTGCGTAAAATGCTGATATTGAAAATATACCCTCGCAAATAATTTTGGGTTGCGATTGTAAATATCGCTTTTGTACCGATCTTTGACTTACGCTAAGCTTTTCACAACTTACCTCCATTTATTAATACCAACATTGGAAGAGCTGGCAAACCAGGGGTCGATGATGAAAACACAGCGCAACGTGACTGAATCCTGCAGTCCCTCCCGCAGGGCCGGGTTGTCGTGGAGGCGCAGTCCCTTCCGGAACCAGTGCACGGTGTGCTTAGCGGGCGCGCAGCGGCCGAGCGGCGCGCGGGGCTGCCCGCCTGCCGTAGCCGTCGCAGTCGCCACCAGCGTCTCCGGCGCAGCCGCCATTACCTAATATATATTCTGTGTCATTACCAAGTGACACACATCGTCAGTACAGTAACACTGACACACAATATACAGGGTGATTGGGAGATGGGTGCAAGCTGTAAGACGAAGCTAGTACAGACCGTTAAGAACCATTTGAGCCATAGACGAAGTCGATACGATAGTCCAAAATCAATGTCGAACAACAATACATTTTCACGCCCCAAAATGTGTACCTATATATGCATTTGTTTTTTTCTTCAATATATAGCTTTCTATTTGCAAACTTTTGATAAGTAACCTCTGTGGTTGTTGTCATGTTTCGGAGTTAAAAGATCGTTCCATTTTTAAATTACACTGCAATGAGTTTTAATAGTATAATTAATTTGTTAGTCTGCCTAAAAATTCCTATTTTCTTCTTCAACTTTGTTTGTAGATCCTAATTTCCATAAGTTGTAAGATATCCTTGTAAACAATGATACCTACCTCAAAAGAAAGAGCGATAATCAAGCATGTTTTTAAAAACTATTGAAGAAAAAAAGCATCTTCTGGTTTTTTTTTAAATGAGGTCATGATAATAATGGCAACTGCGACATACTGCCACATGCTACATCCCTTTTGCCACTAATTTGTGGCGGAGCTAGTGGTGGCAATTGGGAATACTCGGAATCGATCGAGCGCTCGAAGCGAGACGGAACGAATCAAAAATAGGGCTGAGCTGCCGCCCCTGTAGGCTGACTGCGCCTCCCGCTTGTGTGCAATTGAAATTGCAAGACATTATAGGAAGAAGAAACCCTATTTTTGTTTTACTATGGAGGGGCCGACTGTAGGCCTAGTATCCCATTGGGTAAGAGGTTGTAACTACTTTGTAGGGTTTTTTTAAACGTACGAAACATTTCTCAGAGACTCCGACGATCCCTGGTGGAAAAATAATTGTTACGATTTCATTTCATAAAATATCTACTGACGTTAAGTAATTAAAAGCTTGTTACGAAAGGTTAAACTTTAACAAAAGAAATGTTAAAGGTATTCCTTGTGAAAAAGAAGGGTAAAAAAAGGTATTCATTGTGAAAAGCAAGGGTAAAGTTTCTAAATTTGAAAAAACTTTCTCAAACAAATGTCTGAAGCCATGAAGATCGCTTTTACGTAGGTTGATCTATAATAGGTACATAAAAATCGAAACGGGAGTAGGTATTTCTGCAAGTACATTGAAGGGGTTTAAAAAATACTTTTGGAATACGTTAATTCCATTAAATTTTTTGAAAAGTGTTTTGGAATCAGATAAGCCTATTATCTGATTCCAAAACAGTTTTCAAAAAATTTCTTGTCTGTCTGTTTGTTTGCCGTCTGTTTATACCCACATCACACTAAAACTTTACTGGTCCGATTTGAACCGGTTTTTTGTGTGAAAGCATGTGGCCTGACTTAAAATCTGGTGTAGGTACTTGGATTTTTAAAGTTCTAACCCTAAAGGGGAGAACAGGGATAATAAATGTAGGTCGTTAGTGAATGCAAGTGGGTAGAAAAATAACTCGGCTTGTATACTTGCGGTTTATTTGTATTTTCCGACGACACAGTTCACAAACAGAAGGTGTAACAGGCGTTATTTAGGTACACCACAAAGGCACATACAGTCACTACACAAATAATGATTGTTGACGAGAAAATACTAATTATTTGAAAGATAGGCCATGAGCGACGTAAACATTGTATCGGCTAAGCTTCGACTCAACTGAACAACGCGCGTGAGCGCTAGCAAAAATTGCGCGTTTCCACTACACTAAATCAAGTTTGACCCGTCATCGTTTACGATGACGGACGTACGTCCAAGGTAAGTATTTAGTATAAGGTGAGAATGTATTTATGGAAGAGTGTGTGTTTGTAAATAAATATGTATATAAATATTATGTAAATATGTAAGTATGTAAGTAGCCTACATCACTCCCCTCCAGAGACCGTCAAGGGCGATAAAAATCCGGGAATCGCACACGACGTCCGGAACGTGTTGTTCTAATTTCCGGGCCTTCAAACGGTTTTGCCGGGGTTTCCGGTGGTGGTTTCTCGCTTTGGTTAATGGTGTCAGTTAGTATGTAGGCAGGTTTTAATCTGTCTATAGATACTGTGACATCTTTTCCTTTGACGAGAATTTTGAACACTTTGTGTCCTCTTGACAAAACTTTATGTGGACCAGTGTATGCAGGTTGTAAAGAACCACGTGATGCGTCTTCTCGTAGGAATACTTGATCAGTGGTAGATAAATCCTTAAATATGAAAATTTTGTCTCTGCTGTGGCGTGAAGCTGGGACGGGCTTAAGTTTATTAGCGAATGTTCTTAGACGTGTGGTAAAATCGGTGACATCAGTAGTGCCGTCCACACTTTTTTCGAAAAATTCGCCAGGAAGTCTTAGTGCCTCGCCGTATACTAATTCGGAAGAGGACGCTTGCAAGTCTTCCTTAAAAGCGCTTCGTATGCCCAGCAGGACATATGGTAAGGCCTCTGTCCAATTGTCATTCGCGTGACATGTGATAGACGCTTTAAGCTGTCTATGAAAGCGTTCTACTAAGCCATTGCATGCCGGGTGGTAAGCAGTGGTTCTTCGATGCTGGAAACCGATTATTTTTGACAGATATTTGAATAGGGCCGATTCAAATTGACGGCCTCGGTCTGTAACAATGTCTGTAGGACAGCCAAATCTAGCTATCCAGCCCGAAAGCAGGGCTTTAGCGACAGTTTCAGCTGTTATGTCTGTGATCGGCATAACTTCTGGCCATCGCGTGAAACGATCGACAGCTGTTAAACAGTATCTGTATCCTTGTGACAGCGGTCGATATGCACTTGTTTGAAGCGAGCGCGAGGTAAGTCGTACGTGCCCAAAGGTGCAGACACATGGCGACTTACTTTGGCGCGTTGGCAGTACAAACATGCCTTTGCCCACTCTCTACAGTCCTTCCTTACGCCTGGCCATACAAAGCGTTCTGCTATTAATTTGGCAGTCGCGTTCGCGCCAGGGTGGCTCAGTGAATGGAGGCTGTCGAAGATTTGCCTACGAAGTGGCTTCGAAACAAATGGTCTGGGAGTCGACGTACTGACGTCGCAGTACAGATTTGCACGACTTCCTGGTACATTCAGTTTCTCAAGACGAAGTGAAGATGCTTCGTCAAGTAGTTTTGACAGCTCAGAGTCGGTGGACTGAGATGCAGCTAGAGCTTCGAGATCGACGGGCGTCTCGATTTCTTCGATTCTGGAAAGGGTATCAGCTACGACATTGTCCTTTCCAGATATATGCCGGATGTCGGTTGTAAATTGCGAGACGTAGTCTAAATGTCTATACTGCCTAGGCGAACAGTTTTTCTTCCTTTCATGGAATGCGAAAGTGATCGGTTTGTGGTCGGTATAGACTATAAAGTGTCTCGCCTCCAGCATATATCTGAAATATTTAATTGCCTCATATATGGCAAGAAGCTCGCGATCATATGGCGAGTATTTCTGTTGGGCTGGGCTTAACTTCCGAGAGAAGAATGCCAATGGCTGGAAAGCGTCGTCTTTGTACTGCTGTAAGGCTGCACCAATTGCAGAGTCAGATGCATCTGTAACCAATGCAAGTTTGGCTTGGCAATCTGGGTGAGCTAACAATGCAGCATTAGAAAGACTTTCCTTGCAATCATTGAATGCTTTGAGAGTGTCACCAGTCAAATTAATCGGATGGGAACCTTTGACAGCGCCAGTTAGAAGGGCATTCAGAGGAGCTTGCATTTCAGCGGCATGAGGTGTAAATCGCCTATAAAAGTTTATCATCCCCAAAAATCTCCTGAGCTCTCTAACATTCTTGGGTAAAGGAAAGTCTTTAATGACTTGTACCTTTTCATCCAGTGGTTTGGTGCCACTCTCGGAGATCCGATAGCCTAAAAAGGTTACTTCAGAAGCACCAAAGACGCATTTAGAAGTGTTGATCAGTATTCCGTAGTCTTTCATCCTGGAGAACACTTGGCGTAGGTGCTCTTCGTGGAGAGCTTCGTTTTTGGAGAAGATTAAAAAATCATCTAAATAACTATAACAGAAGTCTAGTCCTCTAGTCATCTCATCGACAAACCTTTGAAACGTCTGCCCTGCGTTTCTGAGTCCAAAGGTCATAAATGGAAACTCATACATACCGAATGGCGTTGTGATCGCCGTCTTTGGAATATCCTCGGAATTGACAGGTATCTGATTGTACGCCTTCACTAAGTCGATTGTGGAAAAGACTTTACAACCAGCAATGCTGTGGGCGAAGTCGTGAATGTGCCTGATCGGGTACCTGTCGGGAATGGTCCGGGCATTCAGCAATCTGTAGTCGCCGCAGGGGCGCCAACCGTTGTCTTTTTTGGGCGCTAAATGCAACGGCGAAGACCATGGGCTCTCCGAGGGCCTAGCTGTTCTATTGGCTAGCATGGACTCGAACTCATGCTTCGCTATTTTCAGTTTGTCTGGAGCTAGACGTCGAGGGGTACAAGAAACTGGTGGGCCTGGTGTCGTGCGAATATGGTGCAGAGTGTTATGAGGTATGGTTTTTTGTGTACCAGCTGGTCGTGTGATCTCGGGGAACTCATTTAAAATGTTATGATACTTAGTGTCGCCGGTCATGACCTTTACTGATGAAATAGTATCTGAAAAACGAGCCAGCGATGCTACAGCTGAAAGCGTAGTTACATTATCTATCAAGCGTTGATTACGACAATCTACTATTAAATTATAAAAAGAAAGAAAGTCAACACCAATAATAGCTTTAGTAACATCGGCAACAACAAAACGCCACGAATAGTCTCTACGAAGGCCTAGGTCGAGATTAAAATGAGCATAACCGTAGGTATCTATGGTGCTCCCATTAGCTGCTCTGAGTTTATAGTTCGTTTTGGCACGACGTTGTTTAATCAAGGACCGCGGGAAAACACAGAGGTCGCTTCCAGTATCGACCAGGAACTGGGTCTTCGATCTTCGATCCGTGATGAACAGGCGACCAGTGGGGTTTGGGCAATCGTCCGTCGCCATTACCGACCGCCCTGAGAGTTTTCCGCCTTGTAGTCGCACGGACGGATGCATTTGTTCGCCTTGCTTCCGAATTTGGAGTGATACCAGCACTGGGGGAACTTGCGGTAGCTCGATTGTGACCTCGTTGATGGTGAACGGCCACGGTCGTTTTGCCTGGTACGGGAACGGAATCTTCCATTCTTCTGAGTGGTAAGCGACTGCAACTGCTTTCTCAGCTCGGCAACTTCCTTTGTTAGAGCATCCACGCTTGACCCTGGTGTATGCTGACTCATGGAGGCCACTTGGGGTGTAGCAGGAACGATGTCGTGTATTCTGTCCGCTAGATCTGACAGAACCTCCAACGAAGCGTGTGGTTGCGCCGCCAGTACTGTTTGGATGTTCCTTGGCAAGCGACTGGTCCAAATGGTCTGCAGGAACTCGTTTGGTACTTGTGGTCCTGCCAGGCCTTGCAGGTGCCTTAGGAATTCCGATCTCCGAGCTCTTCGTGCATCAAAAGTTGCTTCACCTTTTTCTCGTGGGATGCGCTCAGGCGCTTGATCAACTCTGTCTTCAGCTTCTCATACTTATTTTGAGCTGGTGGGTTAATGATAATGTCTTTAACCTCTTTGGAATATTGGAGTTCTAGTTGGCCAATCACATAATTGAATTTGGTCTCGTCCGCGGTAATTCTGGAGATTGCGAACTGACCTTCCACTTGCGCAAACCAAATTTCGGGTTCGTCCGGCCAGAATGGTGGAACACGTATGCCAACTTTAAAAATGTCGGATGACGGATGAGTTGTGGAAACGTGCTTTGTTCCGCTGCCTTCGCTGGCATCTTTAAATTCTCCATTGTCATTATTACCACTATCCTTATTTGTTCCTATGCCCCTGTTTACCTCGTCACCTGGCATTTTCCAAGGATATGTCCAGATCGGGGTCACCAATGTAGGTCGTTAGTGAATGCAAGTGGGTAGAAAAATAACTCGGCTTGTATACTTGCGGTTTATTTGTATTTTCCGACGACACAGTTCACAAACAGAAGGTGTAACAGGCGTTATTTAGGTACACCACAAAGGCACATACAGTCACTACACAAATAATGATTGTTGACGAGAAAATACTAATTATTTGAAAGATAGGCCATGAGCGACGTAAACATTGTATCGGCTAAGCTTCGACTCAACTGAACAACGCGCGTGAGCGCTAGCAAAAATTGCGCGTTTCCACTACACTAAATCAAGTTTGACCCGTCATCGTTTACGATGACGGACGTACGTCCAAGGTAAGTATTTAGTATAAGGTGAGAATGTATTTATGGAAGAGTGTGTGTTTGTAAATAAATATGTATATAAATATTATGTAAATATGTAAGTATGTAAGTAGCCTACAATAAAGGTATGTATTGGAACACAAATTTCCAAATCAATAAATAAAATAAAACCAAATAACATGGTATTTTAACTTTGAACAAATAAACCAAACCCAATATGAAACCGGTTGCTTTGGCTTCAGCATAGAGTTAGTATACATGGGCTGCAGAGAGCCAAACCATATTATAGTACATTGTTAACCTAGGTGTGAAAGTAACTTATTTAAGTCCCGAGACGGGGTTTGGCGCCCGACGCGTAGCGAGGGCGCCAATAGTTCGAGGGACCTCTAAATAAGTCTTGAACCCGAGGGAAACACTGTGCTTTTCATTAAGAATACACTGAAAGTAAAAACAAAAACAAAATGAGTGTTAATACAAATCTCTGCTATACGGAAGTATAAACAAAACTCTATAACTCGAAAAAACAAAAGAAGATCGGATTGCCGCTTTCCCGTCTATTTTGTTTTTCTTTCTGTGGCCGGCCAGGTATTCTGCCATTTTTTGTCATTTCCATCATTGAAAAAATGATAAATATTTTGCCCAAATCTATGTTATTTTAAAGAAATAGTTGACAGTAATAATTATAATAAAGTCATTTAAAAATATATATTCTTTAATTATTACATAACTTTATGTTATTTCAATTTTACATTGCGCTGTAATTGAGTGGCTGTATAGCCAGTCGGAACATGGTCCAATAGAAATGTCAAAATAGTACTAGTATTTTTTTTCATAATTTGACAGCTGTCAGTTGAAAGCGATTGCTATTCAAATTTCTTTGGATTCTCCCTAGGGCTGAGATGTATTACTTTCAACCCGCTACTCAGGCAACTTCAAACCTTCTTTCAGAGTATGAGTAATGAAAAATATGTATTCACATCACACTAAGAATTTCTTCTTCAGCGTATGCAGGTTTCCTCACGATGTTTTCCTTCACCGTTTAAGAGCAGTCAGTAAATGTCCTTAAGTTTCGAGAAAAAACCCATTGGTACGGCCCAGCCGGGGATCGCACTTCGGACCTTTCGATATGATAGGCCGCTTCTTATCCCCGACGCCACAGACGCTCTGTTATGAATTATGATATAAATAATTTTTCATTAGACTTAAATGCAGGCATACAGAAGCACAAATGGCCTAAATTATTCCCGCGGGAGATTAATGACAATGAATGTAGTTTTCTCTAGGGCCTCAGATAAAATACCCATCTGAGTCTTGCTGTCCCTCAGCACCCCCATGCTGATCCCTCAGCATGGGGGTGGAAGCACGGCAAAGTGGCCTGGGAGCACAGAGTAAATAATAGTCTTGGAGCCGAACTGGACCAAAGAGGCACAAATATGGAAAGAGCTTCCAGTTTTAGGGAAATACGGCTGCAAGTCCACCTGTGAGACCATGAGATGTTCATGTTTACGCAACAGCCTTCCATGCACTCTACAGTGTATTAACTGCAGAGGACACTGCAAAAATCAGAAGTAAGTTAAGTAGTTTTAAAGTAGTTTTATTTTGAAATTTTATTAACAGTCGCAGTTTGATTTTTTTAAGCCGAGACTAATTAATTCTTTTTTTCAGCTTGACTTCAAGAGATGATCTTCAGTTGACGAAACGTGCTTTGGTAATGAATAACATATCAAAATATTTTTCTCCTACTTTTAGGCTTTTAAGATTGAATAAATATGTAACTTTCAGTTATTTCTTTTTTTTTGTCACAGCCATTTTCTTCCAAATCCTCTTCTGCATACTTGAAATGGTATAGCAAGTCTTTATTAAGGTTGATTCCCGCATCCTAGCCCGAAAAATGACTCCCTAACTACGAAATTTATAAAAACTTTTAATACTTTCAAAACTTAAAAATAGTGTAAAATCGGCCAAAATATGTAATATTTAGCATACTGAAAGTCCTATTTGATATTCTAACCCTGGGGAACCCCGAAAACGACACCCCAGACGTCATAATTTATTTCGGAGAAAAAAATCCCAAAATTTTAATGACATTTTGAAAATTGGCGCCAGTTCAAATCCTAAGGGACGGAACTTCCGGCTCTGCGACTCAAATCGCTTAGGTCTAGGGAACAAGTGTACCAAGTGCAAACCAAGTGGCACAATTCTAATACGAAGTGCCGAATGATTCCGGTATTTGCCACTAACCGCTCCCACTACATTCGAAACTTCCTTCCTATTTTCTAAGTGCATGGTCACGGACTGTATGTAACATAATATAAATAAAAGTATAAAAATAAATAAAACAAATAACAATGAATTTACAGTTTACCGCGGTAAAAAGTAGCTTATTATTCCAGGATATAAGTTTTTTATCTGTAGGTACCAAGTTTCATCAAAATCCGTTTAGCCGTTCTTGAGTTATGGTGGTTAAATAATTATAGATTGGATACCTATTTCATCAAGTTTGTGGCTGTATCTTTTTTGGGTTTTGACTTTTTGACATTTTTAGTACATAATTGTTGTTAATAGATTTTGACTTTTTTTAATTTTGAGTCTAAGTACCTACATAAGCGTCTTTTGTGAAAGTTTCAGCTCGCTACGTAGGTATCACCGTCGTGGAGATCAGCCCTCTGAACATGGGACGGACAGACAGACAGACGGACGGACGGAATTAATAGGCTTAATATCTGGAGGTGTAACACTTACCAGTATAAAACTCCAAAAAGTACGTAATAAAATTAAATAAAATCTTCGAAAGTTGGCACTGATATGATAACACTTTCAAAATCTTTAAAACGGTACAACCTACCTACCTACATTATTATTTTGAGTAGGTCGGTGCATAAAACAGTAGATAAATATTACTAGGTACCTTACTACCCTACTTACACTTTCAAAGTAAAAAAATAAAAACAATACCTAAACTCTCAAAGTTCACTTCACCACAGAATAACTACTAGGTACCTACCATAATCAATTAATCAAATCGCGATGATATGCTCTTTCTAAGTTTTAGTTTTGTACACATACTCTACTAGTCTCTAGACCAAGCTCTAAACGTAGAATGTAATTTTAAAATTACGTCGATCTTAATGGGGTGAGAGGGGGTGAGGTGAGCAAGCAGTGGTCCATCCACGCCACTTGCAACGTGACTTGGAAAAGTGTTGTCAGCATGTGCATTACTTATATCGATGATTTTACATACCTACTCGCTTCTGCAAAGAGAGACGGACTCCTCAGCAATGCGAGCCACACTTTAAAATAGGTATATTGAAGGTAAAATATGATTACAAATTAGATGTTTCTAAACACATTAATAGCGCGCAAACCCAAAGTAGGTAGGTACCTATCTAGCTAAGGCTTAGAGTATACATAAGCTAGCTAGCTAAGGTAACACCATCGTTTTAATAATAACTAGTGGTTTCGTGAGAACAGGTAGACCTCGCCAGCCCTTATAAACCAAACCTAAAAGAAACGAACAGAAGTCAACTTTTGCAGTTGGAGACAGAATATGTACTTATATGTCAAAAATTTGCACTAGGTATAAAGCTTAATATTTCGCAAGCGGATCCCTGAATTGAAAAATATTTTCAACACACCCGCAATATTTTTGAAAGACCTATCCAACATCTGTTCCGTAGGAACTATAATCTGTGATTCGGCCAAACCACATCACCCAAAACCCAGCAAACACCTTTTTGCTTGCTATTTTAATCGTCGGTCATTTAGATGCCTATCATTTCAAACGTCTTTAGCTATCGATACCATAGTTCGGCATGTGATTACAACACTATTGGAACGTGACTTAAGTTTTCTTTTAATAATGGTTTTATGGCTCTGGAACCCAGTCTCTTACCTCAATCTTAAAATTTAATTCGCATCTTTGCGAAATGGACCTAAAAGACTTCCCACTAAAACATTAAGTTTTAATTTAATGATATCTGTCAAAAGACAAGCAATAATTGCGTTCTAATAAGTTCTACTCCTAATACGTATCCTCAATTACGCCTACCACAGTGACAGACTAAAAAGGAACTCCTCATTGTCTCGGAAATAATTGCTTTCTCTGTCTACGGAAAAACGGGAAAATCCAAAGACAACCTTTTTGTCGGTCGGTAGATGAAGGTTTTCTGAAGCCATAAAATGGACTTTGTTTCCATAGCCTTATCCCTAAATCTAAAATAATTATGTATATTTTTCAAGGGAACCATGAATCAAAAAAATTCAGCGCGTGCCACCAAAGAGATTCAAACCTTCCTGGCGGGAACCGATAGATAACTGCAGAATTCCACCTGCTGGCCGTAATTCGTTCTTTAAGCTCTATTAAAATTTTCCACCAAAAATTTTCCTTTAGAATTCATATTATAAGTTCAAAATTTAAAAATTAATTCGTTATGTTTTTCGCTCGCTGCCCGTGGTCCCCCCGTCTAGTCTCCCTGGGGGTACCACGGGTCCTCAATCGGGTCTTTGTTTGGAATGGATGGTAAGTAAATAAAACACGTTATTTCACTACTAACATCATATTCACATCTTAAAAAGACATAATCACACAAAGATCCAGATAAACACGTGCGGCCTCAGTGACTTCACTAACCAAGTGCACAATATTATATACGTTCAAGAACAAGTGTTCGCGCGCCATGTCGGTCGGTCGCGCAGGTTTGCGAGGCTAGTTTCGCGTCCTAGACGCTCCATGTTCGCTCACGCGCCGCCGCTCCCGCTTCCCGCTGCCGGAGTTGACGCACAGGGTTTGGCTGTACCAAGGAAGTACTTGTTTCCAACTGGCCGTAAAACCTTTAAAAACTAATATTATGTCATTTGGCATCGGCATGGCAACCCTCTCTGCATGGCAAGTTCAGTGTTGCCATATATACAGATTTTCGACTACCGATACAGTTAACAGATTTTACCCTACTTTTATACAGATTTTTGGACTTTCACATAATCTATACTAAAATATGGTTAAAATAGAAGAAAATAATAGAAAACATGGATTCCACGATGATGTACATTTGGGAATAAGGATTCGTTTTAGTTTTGGTGCGTTTTTTTACTATTTGGCTGGGTACTAGATTGTTTTATTGTGCAATCTTAACCGGTGGCGTTTTTTTCTATGAAAACCTTCGTTCGAAAAAAGTTCGTTTCATTATACTACTACTAATTCATTGGATTTTGAAAAATCAGTATACAGATTTCAGAGGACTTCAGTGGATTTTATACAGATTTTGGCTTATTTAGCCTCATACAGATTTTATACAGATTTTTAGACTATCCAATACAGATTTACGGCACAAATTACATGGCAACACGGCAACACTGAAAAAAAAAGATAAAAAAATATTCTTTCAAAAGTGTTCGTGTGTCAATGTAGGTGATATTTATTTTCTCTAATGTAAATCTTGTTTAATCTGATTGTATTTCATACATTTTTACTTATGAATTAAAAAATAACCTTTTGTACAAACAAAATAACAGGGCAATGAATGTATTTTTGTATAAGAATTAATTATTTTTCAGTGATCGGTCACCATGGGTCGTGTAATTCGTGCCCAGCGTAAAGGTGCCGGTTCAGTGTTCGTATCACACACCAAAAAAAGGAAAGGAGCTCCTAAGCTTCGTTCTTTGGACTACGCAGAACGACATGGCTACATCAAAGGTGTTGTAAAGGTTAGCTTTGAATATAAAATCAGAACATAACCTAAATAAAAAATCGTTTTAGACGCTCGCCATAAGTTCACGAGGTCGAGGGTTCAAATTCAGGCCCGTACCAATGATTGTCATACCAGTGGCTTTTCGGTGAAGGAAAACATCGAAATGAAACCATACCTGCACTGGCCAGATCGATTTGAATCTAAACAAATGAAAAATTAAAGGTGTGCTGTGCAGGACATCATTCACGACCCTGGCCGAGGTGCTCCGCTGGCTGTGGTGCATTTCCGCGATCCTTATAAGTTCAAGACTCGCAAAGAGCTGTTCATCGCCCCTGAGGGCCTCTACACTGGCCAGTTTGTTTATTGCGGAAAGAAGGCTACCCTTGAAGTCGGTAAGTTTATATTTTCCTTCTTTTTATAATTCTTGACAATTAGTTTTTGTTTTTCTGTATGCAACTCGTGAACTACTGAATTGATTCGACCTAAATTTTGGAAAATGTTATGAATGTGAATTTACATAGGTACCAAATTGTTGTTCTGTGCTCTGCTTAATGTACTCATGATGGTTCACTCATAAATTGTGTAATTTTGTACTATGTGAGATTTGTATTTGTTTTTAGGCAATGTGATGCCAGTGGGTGCTATGCCTGAAGGTACCATAGTGTGCAACTTAGAAGAAAAAATGGGGGATAGAGGTCGGCTTGCTCGTGCATCTGGTAACTTTGCTACAGTTATTGGCCACAATCCTGACGCCAAGCGTACAAGAGTAAAGCTTCCATCTGGAGCCAAGAAAGTTTTGCCATCAAGCAACAGAGGCATGGTTGGTGAGTACCTATATTTTTTGTCACTGTTAGTGTTTAGTTTACCACAGTTTTTTTTATAGAATTATACTTGTATGACTTCCACATCGTTAATTCTTTAGACAGCTGAGAATTATTTATGATGATTTATTACTTTACCTACTCTGATTGGTTATGATTACACAAGAGGCTCTTTCTGATGTATACCTACCTAAAATTTTTTATTGAGACATTACTTACAATCCTGTTAATGTATTGTGTACATACTTTTTCAGGTATTGTCGCTGGTGGTGGGCGTATTGACAAACCCATTCTCAAGGCTGGCCGCGCATACCACAAGTACAAGGTGAAGCGTAACTGCTGGCCGTATGTGCGTGGTGTTGCTATGAACCCTGTGGAGCATCCCCATGGTGGTGGTAACCATCAACATATTGGTAAGTTTCTCTTTATTCTTTATGCACTGTTCCCAGTTTCATATTCAGGGGGGCTCACAAAGAATGTATCATAACACATAAGAAATTGTATCACACTGTCATACAATTTCACATGTGTTATGTTACATTCTTTGTGAGCCCTGCCCATTCATACATTACAACGCAGCTGAAACGCGCCGCGCCGCACACGTCACGCATTTGGTGCGTTTGGCCAAATGACTAACTAATGTTTTCCGATAGCAAAGAAAAATGGTGTTCTAAAAAAATATTTGAAGTTTGTCACAAACTTTTATTGTCAACATTTATGACATGATATTATGTTTGTTTGACAGGTAAGGCTTCGACTGTGAAGAGAGGAACATCTGCTGGTCGCAAGGTCGGTCTCATCGCCGCTCGCAGAACTGGAAGAATTCGTGGTGGCAAGACAGATACCAAGAAGGAGGCATAAATGTGTTTTTATGCAAAATAAAAAGTAAAAAATCAATTTTCTTTTAATAATAATGATAGTGTCTGCGGTTCAACATTATCTGCAACCTCATAAACTATTTGGTTTCTCTTCATGCAAATATAATATTAAAACCATTATGGAAATAATACACTGGCTAAGGCAGGTTCAAGTGCTACCTGCTGCCTGTCTTTGGCCTGTGGCATTTGTTGAGAACTCAGATGGTTGGTTGGGAATGGGTTGCTACATTGATTTTATTTAAACACCAAAGGGAGGGTAAACAAAACCAGTATGTTGGCAGACCTTATAAAATTAAAAATTAGTGTCCGTTCACCTAGCGTACACATAAGAGATTCTGGGCTAGTTTTAGTGCCAATAAATAGTACCCAAATAGTACCTAAATAGTACCTAGATCAAATAAATAGTACCCCTGTGGTTTAAGAAATATACGCCAGTCTTAGTGTGTACGCTGGCGGAACGTTCCGCTGGCGTACACATGGCCGATCTCGAAAACGGCTTTGATTACAGCAACGAAATTACACAAAAAAATAGTACCCTCGGTACCGGAAATCTCATAACGATTGCTCTTATAGGAACGGAGATATTGAACATAACTTTCAGAGCAAGCGTTCAGCCAGCGTACACATTAAAGTCATGTTGTTTTCATAAAGAAAGCGGACGTATCTAAATTTAAATGATATATCAATAAATAGTACTTCAAATAGTACCTCCGCTAGTACAAATATTTCATGTGAATTCACACGGGAACCATATCAAAAATCGATGTAAAGTTCTAGGAACAAATGTATTGACGAACAGTCGCACACAAAAGTGAATAAAAATGAACAACAAGTGATCGCCGTTTTATTGCTTTCAAGCGAGTCTAGAGTTAGCTGATCAGTAAATAGTAGGTAGAGTCTATATTCGTATGTATGATATGAACCCTTTCATACCTTTCATCCACCCTTATTTTTTACAACCTTTTGTCTTGTTTTGACTCGCACCTCGCACTTAGAGATGTCAACCGATTACCAGTTTTAGCACCGGTATTTACAGATTAGTTAAAAAAAACGGTTTTCTTAGTTTTTATTATTATATGGAAACACTCAGCTCAGAAAGTAATAAAATTATCAGAATTGTGAGTTTTTCTCTCACTTGTTTGTGTGACACTTCACCCTTTATTTATTTATTTTTGGACGCATAATAATAATAAAATCTTCGAAACGAAACGAAAGTTACGAAGAAAGCATGAAAATAAGTACCTACCTAGATGTTAGATGTGTGAAATGAAATTGCATAGTGCGGGGATTTCCCAAGTATTATAGTCAATCGTGTTCAGATACGCATCGATTAATTATAATTCAGACTATATTCGGATACAAATATCATTTTTTTTGTGTAAATAAGCAAAGAAAAAGTATTTTTTAATAAAACCGGTTTAAAGAGAAAATTTGTTTTTAAAATAGATTTTTTGGACCGGTTGACTGACATTACTGCTCGATTCACTCTTCGCAGAATTGTTACGGACGGATCGGTGCGATCATTGATTCGGTCATTTCGTTCTGTGATCGTTCGTGAGTTTTGAATATGTTGAGGGCCCTTGGGCGTACGCCCTTTCTAACAACCTTACTATTCAGAAATATAGTTATTTTAGTTTTTGTTGATAACTAATACCTACCATTTCCGCCTATTCCAAGACCAAAACCGCTTCATCACATTGGGCGTTTCTTAATTTCCAACCGCCTATTACAGACATGACTCCTCATTTTATGGTGGATACCCACTTACAGTACCAAAACCGCTCCACCCCCTTAGGGGGCTGTTCTACATTACGAATACTGTCACTAGTTACCACCTATGACACACATCGCTCCTCCTTGTTACCTCCTTCCAGGTACTGTTGCTCAGTTGCTCGTTTCGCTCGCTCCAAGGGTCACCAGTAACCTAACGAACCTAACTTTCGGAGTGCTCCAACTGCTACGAGTGACCGGAGTTACCTAACCTTATAGGTTTCAAAGGCTGCTTTTTCAATCAATCAGCAAAACTTAATACGATTTCCATCGGAGTGGCTCGTTTTAGATCCAATAAAACCTCACTTACATCAGATTGGTTGGTTTTCGAACCAATGAAACCTTACTTACATTGGATTGGTTGATTTTAAAACCAATCAATATCTCTTATTACGATTGGCTGCTTTACTCGCGTTGGGCGTTGCTGAATGTTCTGTAGCTGTTGTCATCATGTCCGAACCCAGCCAATCCTATTTAGGTGGTAGTCATTGGTTCGAAAACCAACCAATCTGATGTAAGTGAGGTTTCATTGGATCTAAAACGAGCCACTCCGATGGAAATCGTATTAAGTTTTGCTGATTGGTTGGAAAAGCAGCCTTTGAATTGAAACCTATAAGGTTAGGTAACTCCGGCCACTCGTAGCAGTTGGAGCACCCCGAAAGTAAGGTTCGTTAGGTTACTGGTGACCCTTGGAGCGAGCGAAACGAGCAACTGAGCAACAGTACCTGGAAGGAGGTAACAAGGAAAAGCGATGTGTGTCATAGGTGGTAACTAGTGACAGTATTCGTAATGTAGAACAGCCCCTAAGGGGTGGAGTGGTTTTGGTACTGTAAGTGGGTATCCACCATAAAACGAGGAGCCATGTCTGTAATAGGCGGTTGATAATTAAGAAACGCCCAATGTGATGAACCGGTTTTGGTCTTGGAATATGTAATGAATAAATAAAAAAATAAAAAATATTACATTTTTTGTTTATTTAGTCATAAGCTATCGATATATAAAGGTTTCATCGTGTGCGGAAAAAATCGAAAGAAAAACAAAATGGCGGCGGAAATTATGCCAGAAAGGTTCCTATACCTTTGAAAAACTTTTTTTTGGCGATTACAATATTATACTTTGTACAGCTTCCTCTACCCTTACATACAAGTATTGAACGCAACCGTCTGTGTGCGAGTCCGACTCCACTTGGTCGGTTTTTTACCTACCACCGCTTTCTAATTGTGATTTTTACTGAAGTCACTTTTGACCATGACTGTACCTCTAGTATGAATAGAACTTTACATCGATTTATGATATGGTTCCCGTGTGAATTCACATGAAATGTTTGTACTAGCGGAGGTACTATTTGAAGTATTATTTATTGATATATCATTTAAATTTAGATACGTCCGCTTTCTTAATGAAAACAACATGACTTTAATGTGTACGCTGGCTGAACGCTTGCTCTGAAAGTTATGTTCAATATCTCCGTTCCTATAAGAGCAATCGATATGAGATTTCCGGTACCGAGGGTACTATTAGGGTACTATTTTTTTGTGTAATTTCGTTGCTGTAATCAAAGCCGTTTTCGAGATCGGCCATGTGTACGCCAGCGGAACGTTCCGCCAGCGTACACACTAAGACTGGCGTATATTTCTTAAACCACAGGGGTACTATTTATTTGATCTAGGTACTATTTAGGTACTATTTGGGTACTATTTATTGGCACTAAAACTAGCCCAGAATCTCTTATGTGTACGCTAGGTGAACGGACACAAAAATTACGCTAATTTAATTAGGTGCATTTAAAGACGCGGCTTTTTACGATTGGTACTGTGTGAACGCCAGAGCTCCTTATTTCCTTCTCAGCTTGGGTATTGAGCTGTATTCGTAACCCTGCTGTATTTTGGACTCGCATAATGAGAAAAAGTTAACCACACTAACAAACTAAAAGAAGAAACTGATTAGGCGCGTCCACACCGGCCGAACCGTCGCGGCCGCGGCCCACCTCGCGAGGCAAACGCATGCCGCGGGCGCGGCGTGCGTGCCGCGCCCGCGGCATGCGTGGTCGGAAAATGTTACACAGCGAGGCTGCCTCGCCCGAGCAGCCCGAGCCATATTTGCTCAGAGCATAGACAGCTTTTGTTTTTATATTTTGCTACACACTGGTGTTGCCGATCGATAGGCTAATATCGATAGTAACTATCGATAGAATTGATGAGACTCAATAGTAGCGATAGTACAGATATGACAACACTAATGACGGAGCAAAACCATCGATAGCTTCGCACCATCGACAGCACGCTCAACAGTCAGCATCAATACCATCGATTGATACTTTCCAATACTATCGATACTTTTCGATACAATAGATACTTTTCGACTCTATTGATAGTTTCCGATACTATCGATACTTTTCGATACTATTGATACTTTTTGACACTATCGATACTTTTCGATACTATAGATACTTTTCGACACTATTGATACAATCGATACTTTTCGACACTATCGATAGTTTTGGACACTATCGATACTTTCCAATACTATCGCTAGTACTGACGCTGACCACTGAGCGCAGCATCGATAGTGCAAAAATATCGATAATTTCCGATATTATCGATACTATTGAGTCTCATCAATACTATCGATATTGTGGCTGATTTGAGATATTGCCTATCGATATTTTGGCAACAACACTACCACACGTCTAATAAAAAAGGGAAACAAAGAAATAATATGAAAAAAAAGAAACTCGATCGAGCGAGGCACCAATTCAAAAAACGTTGCGACCACACTGCGCGCGGCAAACGACCGAGGCACCTTTGAACAAAAACGGGTGCTTGAGTGCTCGCCCGAGCATGAGCATGCGCCTGCCGCGGCCGCGGCATGCGCCGTCACGTCCACACCGACCGCGCTGCCTCGCGAGGCGGGCCGCGGCCGGCGGCTCGCCCGGTCTGGACGCACCTAATGATGATTATTTGTTGTAACCTTTGTTGTCCACACCACACATTTCTACCTTCATTAAAAAAAAATATACTCGATATACGTTAGGAGGTAGAATGAGGATAAGATCGCCACTCTTATGAAAATTGAGCGACTGGTCTATAAAATTTCACTTTATAACGAAATAATTGATTTTAATACGTATGCATGTTCTATGCCATAGAACTTTCATTGTTCACGGCACCACCGCGCATCGGTAACATGAGATGGTTGTATCAATTTTTATGATGTGGAAAGATGATATCGATGGTTGGGATTTTCCTTATCATATTACAGATTTTGAGCTACACTAATAATGATACAAAAAGCGAAAGAATAAAAGGTTTATTACGAGTTGATTACTTACAAAAAAACTATTTTAAGAACCAGATTTTTATTTGTGACGTGTTTCCTAGCCAAAAAGTCGCTATTTATTGGAAACTGGCGAAACTTAAGTTCAATATTTATGAACATGAAATTCATTAAGAATTCAATAATATTATTTATGCAGAAAGCCCTCTCGGGGCCAGCATTGGAAGAACTTAAAAGGATTCGTTTCCTTTTTTATTGGTTATTATCCCATCTATGCTATATTCAGATAAATCTAGCTCGCTGTCATATTTTTCGGTTACCCTCTTCGGCTTTACAAAAGCTTTGTTATTTATAATTGGAATGCCCTCTGATTCGTCAAGAATTGAGCTACCTAGACTTGTGTTGCTTCCCGCCAGGCTGGCAGCCCTACTCATTGGTCCTGCTAACACATCCACGCCGCCAACTAGGGCGGTTGACGGTGTTTCATTGCGCCGGGCTAGTTGAGATTCTATTGTGTGTTTCAGTTCAGCTATCTTGGGACTTGTGCGGGTATTAATTTGAATTCTAGTATCATTCTTCAAAGGCTCGTTTTCAATGCTGTTAAAAAATACAATAATAATATTTATACAAGTAATTAACCCATAAGTAAATATAGTAAAATTGAATACAAAACAATGCAAATTATCATAAAATATTAAATAAGAAATATTTGATGAAACGGAGTGTTTAAAGATGGTCTATACAGGTGCCCGTCATAAATTGCACCAACGAAAAGGATGTACTTTTTTACGATGAAATCCTAATCCTTTTAGTTTGTGTGCACTTTATGGGCACCCTGTATATGGCTTCATTCACCAACCTAAGCAGGAGGAACGTGAATGCAAAAAGCAAGGAACAGAACTGACTGGAAATCTCTGGAAGAGGCTTATGTCGCAGCAGACGAGGATAATTAGAATTTAGACACTATGTAATGTAAAAACCTCTGCATTAAATAGCTATTCCTATTTGAAGTTTGGACTATACGCACCTGGATATGTCCCATTCTTCGCCGTCAAGATTCACCAAGCCCAACTCGAATTTTTCGTTAGCATCGCTTTTGTCCGTTAAACTTTGCGATGGCGACGCGCTTACGGATTTCATTTGTATCGCTTCCATGTCGAATAACACTTTCTTTTTGTTTAAAGAAGAAGTAGAAGATGCATTTTTTAGGACCCCCTTTGTTTGCTTTGGATTATTTTGTATAATATTTTCTTCGGACATAGACTTTTTGAATTTCAATCCTAGTGATACTTCGTCACTACTATTGTCAGTATTTTGTGATGCTACATTATTACTTTTGCTATTGACTTCTGATCTTAATTTAGTCACATTTGCCGCAGATTGTGTGCGGACAAGATTAGGCTCGCCACTGTCTATCGTGAATTTGCGCACAGCACCAGTGTAATCGGCAGTAGCCGAGGATGGCCGCCGAGCTGGCGATTTTATTAGGCTCTCTACAGAGTTTGATGGCTGTTGAGTGATAGCAGAATTATAGTATTTGTGATCACTGTCACTAGATTTATCATCGGAGTCATTATCCGTTGTGGTTACAATATGTACCTTTCTATGTGACTTTTCTTTGTCTTTAGTTACAGCTTCGGTGTTGTATAATACTTTACTATTTGAAGAATTACGCTTAAAATCTCTTGCAGGAGAATCAGTTTTTAAATTTGTTTCGGCACCACGTGTCGCAGCTGGACTGGAGGGCGCTGATCCTGGCGGAGTTCTTAGCAACGACATTGCTCTCTTGGCGACTTCAGCGTTCAAAGTGTTGCGTTTGACTTTAGTATTTAAATCATTTGACTTTACCAGCGATAACGCTTTACTCTTGACATTAGATATTACGGAAGTAAGGCTAAAAGCTTTTGGTATTTTACTTGGAGAAATATAATCTTGTGTTTCTGGAACTTCTCTGTTTATGTCTGATGTAGTTGAATCCAGATACGCCAAAATTGAGTGTTTCACTTTCTGATATGTCGGATTTTTCTGAAAAAGAAATGCGAACTGTATATTAACACGCATAAAAATGTATTAGTGATGTTTAGAAAAATTGCAAGTGTAATGGGGTATGTGTGTCTGCTGCCTGTAGCAGTTTATGATAAATTCAGTATTAATGAGTTATTAGCCACCTTAGATTTTGATTCGTACTGTTGCTGTAGTTGCGTCCTCTGTTTTTGGAAAACTGTTTGAGGCAATCTGCTCTTGAGTGGATCCACTCCAACTGAGACTAAACGGTTGTTAACTTCTTCTGTTATTTTTGCTCGGACCACTTTTATCGGACTGTAATTTTAAAAATCATATGTCATAATAAAATCGGCTGTATCAATATTAATTTTATAGACTATGTTTTTACCTCCCTGGACCAGTCACTGGAGTTTCCTCTTGTGATGCAACATTTACGTGAGATTTGGATTTCTGTTTCTGTAATTTTTGTTCCTTGGTTTTAGCATCTTCAAGAAATATTGCTTTTTGCAAACGGTTTGTAGTTTTGATGACGTCTTTAAAAGTTGGTTTGTTACGACGTGGTATAACATCTTTGCTTTCATCAAGCATGACTTCCTTAGTGTGGCCTAATGTATTTTTATACGGCTTATTTCTATTAGGATGCTGAGCCTTCTCTGTACCAGCGCTTGAAATATCGGAAGAACTTGTAGATCCAATACTAAGAAGCTCTTGTGCCTTACGATGAAGATTATCAAGAGTTGTGCGATCCGAAGCTGGATTAGTTTTATGATACGGCTTCTTTTTGACTGATTTTTTCACACTAACATTTGAGTTACAGTTCTGATCAGGTGGCTGAAAAAAAAATACAACATTTGACAAAGGAGGCCATTTGAATTTGTATGGAATAAAGAACTAATTATTTAATAATAGCGTTATGAATTGCGTACACAGTTAATAAAAATGTAATAAATATTGGTATCTACCTTAACATGATTAACCGGATTATCTTTGTCATTACGTTTGTTAGCAAAACTTTGCTGCAACAAAGCTTGTAACTGCGCAGAGCGCTCTTTCTCCGCTTCCGCCGCCGCCCGAGATTCATGAGCTTCCTTGGCAACATCATTCAGCTTCTGAAGTAATGACTCGTACTGTTTAGCTTGAGTTTCTGCGCGTTTGCTCCAATATGACATTTGAGCATCAGATTCGCGCTTTCTTTCAGTTTCTTCATTTTCTGATTTCAATTTCTGAAAAGTATTATTGTTAATTCTACTGTTAACTAATCCCATCCTACTACCTATATAAATGCGAAAGTTTGGATGTTAGTTGCTGAAACACGCTATACCGGCTGAACAAACTTTGATTAAACTTGGTACAGTTATAGCATAGCCCTGGATTCACACATAGTGTCCGCTAGTTTGTAATAATTTGAAGTGTCTTATAACAATTTTAACTTACGGAACCAGTTAATTCTTGTTTCAGAGCATGTATCTCCTTCCCTTGTTGTTCAATGGTTGAGTGTAGGTGTTCAATTAAATGAGAATCGTTTTGCGCTGGCTTTTGAACTTCTTTATCTTTTAGAGAATTAATAATGTCAAATATTTGTGTTCGTAACAAACTAATTTCTTTATTATACTTTTCGGATTCTTCTTTTTTCCACGCTTCAATTTTATCCAGTAAGTAATCTTCATTATTTGTTGAAACTTCGGCATCTCTTGTTTTCTTTGTCATATTGATATCACGATCACTCGAATTTTCATGTTGCATTTCAGGAATATGTTTTTTTGTGCTTTGATTTTGTATTCTAGCGATATAAGTTTCCATTTCATTCAGTTTTGATTTCAGTTCCATAATTTCATCATTGAGCTTTGAATTTTCCTTCTCATTTGAACTGTTTTGAACATTTTCCGAAACGTCTTTTTGAGGCACTTCCAATACATTAGGATGTCGCCTTGATATGTGACTTCTTAAGTAAAGTTGATTTAGGAATATTTTGTCACAATATGTACATTTGTTATATTGTAGTGCATCCCCATTAGATGTAGATGGAAATATGTCGCTTTTGTTAGCTAATGTTTTTAAAATCATTGTTGCTATGTTGTCGTTTCCATAAGGTAGTGGTGTCCTGTACATGTGTTTTGACCTTTTTCTTAACTTTCTTAATTCCTCTTCCCTATCTTGAAGATCTTTTTTGGTAACGTTTAGATCCTGAAAAAGGGGAAACAGTATTTTGACAGTGGGACTGGGGCGTCTCTAGAATTCTTCTACCAGACGCAACCTACCGTATATTTTAGTTTTTTTTATTGTTATGTATGAGTTTCGTGTTATGTTTTATGTTACCTGTGCTAGTGCATTTAACTCCTCTCGCAAAACGAACACGCTGCGGTCCAGGTAGTGACGACAAAACTGTTGGTACTCGACTGAGAGCTGCGCCAGCCGGAACATCTTCAGTACACCCTCATCCAGTATTCTTACGTCGAACTCGGACTCCAATACGCAATTCAGTATCTAAACATCAAAAGCAATAAAATATAACAATTTTATTACAGTCCCCGAATTACTTAAAATTTAAGTCCAGAACTAAATCTAATTTTAACTTACGTCATTGAGATGTTGTTCGATGACAACAAATCTTCTTTCTCTTATTGTATTTTCTATGTCGATTAGTCCTTGTAACAAAAAAAGTTAATCTAATTAATTCATAGATTTGAGCTGTAGCGCTACACGTGTTTAAAATGTTGTCATAGAAGTTCATATGTTTTTAAATAGGTACGTATATTATATTTATCTATGTATTGAAATGTGAAATGAAACTTACGTCACCTACTGAAGAGATAGATAAACTCTTTATTGCACAAAATTTACACAATACAGTTATATTGTCGTGGGTTCGATTCCCACCCGAGACCAACATTTGTGTGATGAGCATAACTGTTGGTTTTCGGATTCTGAGTGTTTGTATGTATATTAGTAGGTATTTATTTACAAAAAGTATAAGTATGTTTATCAGTTGTTGAGTACCTACCCATTTACAAGCTTCGGCTTAGTGTGGGACTAAACCTCTTCCGGGCAACATTGTTTGCATGTGGTTAACACTAATATTACTTAGATAAAATATTATTTTTGCCTACCTCGCCAGGGACAAAGCGTAAATATATGTAAGTAGGTACCTATATAATAAATACTTACTGATTTTATTCCAGTCAATGTGAATGCGGGGGCGATGTGTGTTGAAAGTAAAGCCCGACTCTTCGGCGACTTTCGGAAAATGGTGGTGGAGTTCGTACGAACCTTTATATGTCATCGTATATTATTTATGTACTTAGAGTTATTGAACACATGTTTTATACCTACCTATGTAAAAAAACTCTACATTAAGTACTTATTTATTTATCCTTTAAAAATAAATGACATCGCAACATAATGTTGTGACTGCGTGTCATCTGTTGCTTAGCAACGACTAAAATGCAAAGATAGTGTAATCCTCCGTTCCGTGAATCGCAAACTGAAGTAGGTTGTAATCATGGAGCCAGGATCTGTTGTAATGGAATGGGTATGTACTAGGGGCCACTGGGGGCCCACCAAAGAGATTTTAGCTTCATGGTGTGTACATTACCAATTAATGGAATCAATAGGGCATAGTGTAAATAATAAGTATGGCAAGGGCCTACTTTTACTATCAGCATATTTTGAGTTCCAGTGAGGGAGAGCCTGAAAACAAAGGGTATCTCTGCGTTTCGAAAACACAATATAAGTACCTAGGTAGGTATGTACACTACACTAATGGGACACTGGCCTCAAAACTAAGTTTTTATTAAGAACCACTTGAGTTACAACCAGTTACAACTCCCAGTCCATTTTAGAACACCATGTATTGTTTATTTTGTCCCGCGATATAAATACGTTATCGCAGCGCCTATTTTATCTGGAAACCAAGCAAGGGATATAATATTCATAATTAATACATGAGAAAAGATCGAGTGACTCAGAATAAACCTGGTTTGGAATGGAATATTATTTGTGTGAGTCGGATAACCAGAAAACAACACTCTCGACCGTGAATTGGACCATTTTGCATCAGACTTTGCATTTTTTTGCATTTTGCATGTTTTGACACTGAGTCGAAAAAAAAGTCGAGCAACATTCATTCTTAGAATTCTTTCTATTCGCCGAAAATTCACATCTACTCTATCTATGTACCTAAAGGAAGGAAGAGTAACAAATAAAACAATATAATAATGTGGCCTTAAACCACTTTGCTTGATTATTTATCGTTTATTGGTCCAGAATACAGCGCTTGTTTCATCATCGTAGAGATCTATCGTATCGCGTAGGTACACTAACGGGAGCAGCCTCGTGGGCAGGGCGGCCTAGCGACATGCAGTTCAATTCATCATTTTTTTGTATTTTTATTATATGCCGCTGGCCGATGGTCACAATTACAAGCAAAGGTATAAGAAAAGTGTGCAACGTTCAACTTGATACACAAAACGTAAACTCAAAATACGCAGGAGGTCACTTTAAATTAGCTTATAGGTAACCTGAATATTTTGTAACAAGCCCACGCTCTGTGTTCGAGTTTATAACTTGTACAAATGTAAATATTTGCGTATAAAAATAATAAATTAGCATCGCGTTGGCAGAATCGTGTGTCCGAGCGAAGCAGCGAGGGTCGGTCGTAGGTTTGAGGGCGCAGCTCAGGCGGCCGGCTTCTCCTCGGAGACGGCGGTGGTGCCCGAGGCGACGGAGCCGCCCTCGTCTGCCGCCGCCTGGCACGACAGCGCCGGGAACCGCTGGTACAGCGCGGCGCGGTACTTGGGGTGGCTGCACAGTGCACATATACAGCATATATACCAATAAACAAGTTTCTCATTATTGCCGGGAAATAACACATAACTTTATAACTCTCTTTCATGTGATTTGGATCTCTTAACTGCAAGGTTGGAGGGAACGGACAAGAAAACTCGCTTCTGAGGGTCTCTGTTTTGACGGAACCCTGAGAAGATACCTGTACTGGCTTTTTTTTGCAAAACGTGCAATTGCTCACAGAGCCTGATGACCATGCTACAAATGTGCCAGCGTTTGTGGGTTCTAGACAGGCAAGGACATGGAGACTTCATGATGAAGTCACATCGAAATAATTCAACTACTACAATTAAACATTTCAACTAAATTAAGACTTGTTCTGGCTACGATAGAAACGTGACAAAGCTGAACTACTAACCTGATTCCATATACAATCGGGTTGTAAACGGCATTAGCCTTGGCGAACAGAGATCCCCAGATAGTGGCCAGGGGGCTGATGGGTGCGCTCTCAAACACGCCGGTGTAGTTGATCACCAGGTACGGAGTCCACGCCATGAACCACAGGGAAATGGTCATCAACGCAACCTGCCAAAGAACCATATTATATTATTTGTATATATTTTGATAAAAATTTGCAATAATAACGGTGACCTTAATTCTCATCGTGAGTTTCCAAGTTCTATAGGTACCTAAATTATGAACACGATAACACGTGCTTACTGCGTACCTTTGCCAGTTTGCACTCGGCGCTGGTGTTGGCTGCTTCAGATGACCTCAGAGAAGCTACATTCATTTTCTTAGCCTGCTCCCTCATGGCTTTTTCGTGAGCTGCTACTGCCTACAAAAGAATAAGACGTCATGCTCTGGCCGGCGAACTAAAATATAATCCAATAAAAATACCCAAATTACCTGAACAATGAAGAAGTATGAATAGATAATGAGGAGCAGTGGCGTGAAGTACACGAACACTGAGTATACCAGGATGTAGCTGCGACTAAACCAATCCTTGCTCAAATAGTCGGTGCCACATGCGGTCATGTTGCCTTCGGGTACGTACCTTCAACAATTGGTTTGGTTTAAAAGTTGGAAAAGCAACGAGTTTTAGGGTTCCGTTAAAATGTGTTACGGTTCAAGTTGAGATCTATCAGGTTTCTAAGTCAACGCAATCTTTATGTATTTAAGTATTTATGTCCATATTTTGATTTTCGCAACCAAATCTACTTTCCAAGAATCATGAATAATCATGATTCATGAAATTCGGCAAGAAGCAAGGTGTCACTCAGCACATCATCATCAACAGCCTACTAACATGTCCCCACTGCTGGGGCTCAGGCCTACCCTCTCAACGAGGGTGTTCGGGCTATAGTCCACCACGCTAGCCCAGTGCGGGCTGTTGGACTTTTCATGCGCCTAAGAATTTCTTCTTCGGCGTATGCAGGTCAGTAAATGTACTTATGTTTCGAGATTAAACCCATTGGTACATGGCCCAGACGGGGATCCAACTCCGGACTTTTCGATATGATAGGCCGTGTCTTATCCCCGACGCCACTGACGCTCTACTTTGCAGCATGTCCTACCCGCACTTGTCGCCTTTTTTCTGTGGTGCCCTACCTGTTCCAGCCGAAGAATGGGGCTAGAGTCCAAAGGAGTGCGAAAGCCCAGATTCCGAGGATACGCAGCAGCGCTCCATTGTTGGTCATAGGCTTGGCGGCGATCCCCTTCACGATCACGTTGTAGCGGTCAAATGCGATCATGGTCATGGTCCAGATAGAGGCGCAACCGAACAGAGATCCCGCACACGCGTATAACTCACACGCGAAGGCCCCTGGAAGTGGGAATCATTTTTCTATTATTGCGCTCTTGTTTCAAAGCAATAGGAACATAATGTAGTTCTACTAACCAAATACCCATGTTTCGTTATAACAATTGATGACCATAGCCGGAGACATGCAACACATCATCAGGAAATCCGAAAAAGCTAGGTTCATTACCAATAAATTGGATGGTGTCTTGAGGGTCTGCAAGCAAAAGAAAACGTAGGCAATGTATTGATTGGTACAAACTTTTAGTAGGTAAAAAAAAGCAATTCTTTATTGTTACTTTAAAGGTACAAACCTTTGTTGATGCAAAAATGTAAACGACCATTCCGTTGCCAGCGATAGATATGAAACCGAGGACTCCAATAGTGAAACCCAGTAGACCATGCCATAGCGGGTTCATGGGAGGAAATTGGTACCTTGAAACATCGAAAAGAAAGACTTAATCATTACGAAACCATTCGGCTTCCCTTAGTGCCCCCATGTGCGATGTGTATACCGGAATGAATTTCCAATTTATGCCCTCGTTAGCGCAGAAAGTCGTCAGGTCGCTCGTCGGGTCTAAAGTTTCAAATTTACTATTAACTACCTATGTATTATTTTAATACAAATAGGCACATAATCCCGATAGGTAATTTTTCAATCATCGCCGGGCAATTTCACTTATGTTTCTACCTGTTTCTGCAGATGAATTGGTTTAGGGGTTTTTGACAGACAAACAGTAAAAAAATCGCTCTTACAACTTATCGAAATCGTTTTTGCGTTAAATTTGGGCGTACGGCATTAGATAATATGTATAGTAACCAGTATAAGAGCCGTGGTAGCCTAATTGATTGTGCACTCGCCTCACGTTCATGAGGTCGTGGGTTCGATCCTGGCCCGTACCAATGAGTTTTTCGAAATTTAAGTACGGTTTATTATAATACCACAGGTTTTTCGGTGAAGGAAAACATCGTGAGGAAACCTGCATACGCCAAAAGACTGGTATTTACTATTCTAAGGCGTATGTGAAGTCCACAAAAAAAAAAGGATTGGGGCACCGTTTGGCGGACAGGGGTTTGGCACAACAGATCCCATAGGGTCGAAGTGTCGCCAAGGTATTCCTGGCCCCCTAAGAAGATAAGATAGTAACCAGTATGGGTCGACCATGTGCAGCAGTTCAGGCGGCACCTTGTCGACGACGGTTTGGTTGGAGGCGCCGTAAGCCGCCACCTGTCCGCCCCACGCCTGCAGCGCCGCCGCGCCCGGACCGGGGTCCAACCTTGCAAACGACATTTTCAGACAGGTTCCGCTATGTGATTAACCTGAAAATAATAGAAGTAAATAACAAGGAATAATAGTGATGGAGTTTGCTGTCCAAAAACTGCTATGTTCGCCTATCATATTAATTTAGTCATACTTATTATTCACATTGTGATGTTAATATCGATTTCCTCGTCGTCCTCTGACTTACTTATAAGGTCCAGTGTTAAGGGGGGTCGCCCCGAGATGGTTATTACCAAAACTGAAGAAAATCGCCGCTCGAACTACTCCAGTCTTTAGTATTCTATAACCGATCTCGAGATGCAAAGGGGAAGCCCGAAGTTGCGGAGGCTACTCGCTGTGTGCGACCCGCCGACGTCTTTTATAACTATACCCCAAGGATTAACTACAGCGTCATGAACTAAAATCAATATTCATAATTAGATATAGGTATCTAAGAAGGTGAACACATACATAGCCAGATACTGTATACCAATCTTATACAGGGAGGGCTTCCTTACGCCTTCGCTCTCTTGGAGATTATGTATAACTGCGTATTGCTTGTAATGGCGCCGCCCGCCGCCGAGACGTTAAGGACACTGATCAAAGTCGCTCAATGGGGCATGGAACGCATCCTTTAACGAGGTGATCCGCCAGAGAACTAAAGTCATCGACACAGCTTAAAAAGTTGGTATGTTAAAGTGGCAGTGGGCTGGCTGGTCACATCTGTCGCATATATTACGTCCCGCAGTAGAATGGTGTTCGTTGATGACAATATGATTACCATGTTTTCCCTATGCTACAACATGATAGTTCACGCGGCATCAGCTGGAGCACCTTTAATACTTTTTGATAGGTAGGTATTTCATTCTTACGAAGCTCGTGGTCAGCTCGTGACCACGGCCAGTGTAACCTGGCCGAAACGTCGGGCAAAGGCAAATAAAACTTGTTCGTGTGTAAGACCCGTATATAATTAATTATATAATTATTCATTTTTACGATCACATAGTAGGTACTTTATAAATAACTAGGTATATAAGGTACGGTACATACCGACGAAATCTCGTGATTTTGTATGGGCTGTATGTAAGTAAAGTTGTCTTTCCCTTGGTAGGACTCGAATTCACGGCTTCTAGAATGTCTGGAAAACTTCGAAGATAATCAATATCTATAGACAGACTGATGCACACGCTTAAATTTAGTAGTTGCGTAGTTTATTTGCATTTCGTCTACAGAATACGTCTCTGTGTCCCCAATGTCTTACTTACCTGACTAATACCGATATGAGGTCACTGCAAAGAAGTAGTACCTATCGCTAAATGGATTACAGGTAGGTATAATGGTAGGTGGTAAGACGGCGGTCGATGCTTGTAGAAGACGTGACGCTGTTCGTTACTTTCATGCGTTCTACGGTTTTAGCTATAAATCCAATCAAGGCCTACGTCCAGCATTGGCCACCGTAAGAGGATAAATCATATTTTAAGTATATGTGCGTGCCTATAACCTTAATCTCATGACTAGATTACAATCTAAAGTAAAGAGTTCGATTTTTGATGTCGAAATTTAAATCATGTGTGGATCTTTTGGGATGTGATATAGTCGCACCCACATTTAATAGTATTTATAAGAGTCAATATGTATTTAAAGCGTTAGCAATAGAAATGGGATGTATCGTTTAAAATATTTTTGCCTTTTAAGGTGACTGATGATTAAATAAAAAGATTATACAGCTAAGTTCAGCTCACTAAAATTATGCTGTATAGACTCAGTTGCCTTTGTCTTTTCGACAGTTGATTGAGAATACCAGAACCAACCGAATTCTCCTGAGGAATTCTCCCAATACCACAGACTACTAAGTTAAATGCCCTATAAGCTCAGATTAGAATCTAATCCGAGCCTTTAAGGACCGAACGAAATAAAAGTTGATGGGGCTTTTTGGCGGGATTTTGTCGGAGACGTAGACGGTTGTCTTTTTATTTAGTTTTCGTAACAAATGTATAATGTAGGTTTTGGTGTATATCTGTGATAGTTTTTTATGCAACAAGTGCCTATTAAAGTGTATATTATGCGGGATAGTTAAATAAAAGCGTGTAAACGACTCTTCCAGATCGTTCCAAAATGTGCCTTGTGAAATCTTCATTAAACATACTATCAGTTTAATTCGGACATGAACTGCAGTGTGAATCACCGAATGGCACTAGTTGTGCCCTCGTGGAGGCCGTGCTGCGGTTTAACTGAAAATCGCCGACTAATAATCGTGCTCTGTTTTTGTGGAGGCCGTGCTGTAACCGCCGGTTTAAATAAATATAAGAAATAATACTTTAAATAAGACAGGGCTGTATGGACAAAGCTTCCCTTGCCTGTCCTCAATAGAGGACAAATCAACGAAAAAAAAAGTTGATAAGTCAATTGTCAATATTGTCTTTGTGTTTGTTATTGTTTTAGGTTATGTTTTCAATACCAAACCAATTGAGCCTAATCACTGTTCAATACCAGATAAAAAGCCATGAATTTAAATGACGATAGTGTGCTGAGTGATGATGAAGAAATCACAGCAGAAACTGTATTAAAAACTCTTCAATGTGCTTGGCAAAACGAACGTTTAGCGCCAGAAATCCTTCCTCACCACAACGACATGGTGGAGTGTATGCTGGGACAAATACAACACATGGAACGGAATATCAACAAGTTGCCCAAAACAGACCTCCGCGCTTGTATTCACAAAATGGAATTGAGTAGAATAAAATTCATCATATGTAATTATCTCAAGACTAGGTTGAATAAGATAGAGAAGCACTGCATTTCCATATTAAACGAAGAGAAGGCACGAATAGAGTCTGGAACCAATTATTTAACACCTTCGGAATACAAATATGCTCAAGAATATTTACTGAATATGGAAAATCATTTAAAAACTGTGGTCCTGAATAAAGTGCCTGGTAATATGCAAACATTTGAGATGAACAAAATGGCATTGTGCCCTAACTTACAAGCCCATGTGTTTTTAAAGGCAAATGCTACAATAAACGGTGTTGTACTAGAAGATCTGTCGGGAGATCAAGATGAAGAAATTGATTTAGAAGGTTTGCTAAATTGCTCTACATTATTTTTATTACTTCTGATGAGTTTCCCAACATTCTTTTTACAAAAAACCTGTTTCTACTTTGATTTATGTACAAGAAAGGTTTACGTTACATATTCTTTTTTCAGAGGGCTCACAGCACATACTGCAGTATAAACCTGTTGCTGACCTGGTGAAGAATGGAAAAGTTCAGCTGGTATAATGGTCTAGACCAAATATTTTCTAATTTCCAACACAAAAGAAGACAATGAAACATCTATCTATTGCACTTTTTTAAAGCTATTTCTCAAACTATTCTTGAACTAAATGGACTGATAAACTAAATATCATTCCAGTTCCTACCCATATCAGGACAAATCATTGGATCAACTCGCTAAACTTCTGACAATGATTGTGATTTCTTTAAATCATGTACACTATTTAAAAAGGGTTTGGTATGGTACATATTAATGACAAGTGTGGATTGAACCTAATAAGACTGAATATTGTTTTCATCTTTGTTAATAGATTTAATGCAAATAAGTGACTACTTAACTATGCAAATAATCATTCTTATAAATTTTGTTTAGCTGGTTTATAGAGCTCATGTAGGTATGGTAAGGATTTCAGAAGAAAAAAATGCTAAAATAAAATAACATTAAAAATATATTAAGTAGTAAATTATATAATGGTTTTTTTACATTATAATTCTTACTGCAACTATCACTGTAAACATTTGTAAAGTATATTTTAATCTCAAACATTGAGTAAGGCAACACTTTCATGCATTATGTTAAAATTATACACATTCTTCAGTTTGGAATGCTCTTTGTAAAATTTCACATGCCAGTTTGTGACACTCGTAATTATATAAGTACATACATATCAAAATAAGTACACATATTAAGTTAAGTAGGTAAGTTACGTATTGCCTTTAATAAGCCATAAAAATGCCAGATTGTGACGTAAATATTTGGTCCATTGTCGTGTCTTTACATACATAGGCGTATAAAACATAACTACTGCGTTTGTGTGTGGTCATCTGCGTCAACGTAACGTATGTGCTGCGCGTGCGCAGTGCTGGCGAGCTCGCGCAGGCTCTGCTCGGACGCGGGTCCCAGTTGTTGCACCATGCGAGTGAAGTGGCCCTCCTTATTCTGTAACATGTCGTGCGGGTGACCCCATTCCACTATTTGCCCTGCCTCCATTACCTGCAACATTATTATAGGTATAACATAACCGCAACAACAGCACAGCCTACCTTTTTCTGACATAACCTAGACTAAATGTAACTGCAAATTTAAGCAGTTTTAAATGACCAAAATACCATAGTGTTCGAAATGCCAACCTCATCTGCATGTTGCTATAGAAACAACCAGCTAGGCAATAAATCTCACAGAGTGGTGACAAGCAGCAGCTACCTATGTGAAATCTACACTAATACTAGTACTTCGGCGGATTCGATGGAACCACTTTGAAATGACCACTTCTTCACAATTACGTCTATGCAGTAAATTACCACTTGATGAGCGGCGTGATGCGACCGTAATGATAATAATCAAATATTTTAACTTTGACTTCTAAAATCTATAGAAATTGGTGATGATAAAATTAAATAGATCCGGTATACAAAGTGTGACTATAATTGTTATACTAACAACAACTCTGTCGGAGTCTGCGACGGTGTGCAGCCGATGCGCCACGGTCACCACCGTACAATCGGCGAAGTACTTGCGTATGGATTTCTGTATTAAGGCATCCGTGCTGTGGACAAAACATGACGATACAATATTTGAACAGATACATACTTTAAAAGACTGGAAGAGAGCTTTCCCACGATTCGCATGCAGTTGAATTTTGTTTTTCGATTTTCCCAGTCCCGTTTCAATATTGTTATAATATGTAGTCAGTTATTTCGTATGAATGAATGACTGACTGGCCTAACAAAGGACGGTTCAAACAGCTCAAACAGCACTGTCCGTTTTGTTAGGGCCAGACTACACGCTCAATCTTGCTTGTGCAAATTCTAGGTTTGCACAAGCATATACGTTAAGACGGCAAAACGCTACATTAAGACGGGCAAGATGGTACCTGCTAGTTTGTGCAATCATGGAATTTGCGCAAGCAAGATTCAACAGGCTATATATTTTTTTCAAATTTAAATTTTGCATGGAAGATCCTCAAATGACGTAAGAAGCCCCCAAGTTTTTAATTACACGTGGAAAAAGTGATCTAGAGTGGTAGGTATATCGTACTTGGGGTCGACGTTGGCGGTGGCCTCGTCGAGCACGAGCAGCTTGTTCCGGGCGAGCGCGGCGCGCGCCAGGCACAGCAGCTGCCGCTCGCCCGCGCTGAAGTTGGACCCGCCCGCCGCCACCTCCGCCGACAGTGACGTCACGCTGTGCTTCAACTCCACCTGACGATGTTTGAGGAATGTATTAAATGTAGTTATGTTAATTTTTTTCGGTACAAATATATGTAAAACAAAATTCCTCATTTTAAATCCACCTCCAGTCTGAGTGTGTTAGTGCAAACAAAACAAAATATGATCAGTACCCAAATTATTACAATTTAATTATTTAATTGAAACGTGTACAAGCCATCATTAGGTTTCGAACAAAGAAAAACTAAAATATGCATACTACGACACAATATGCAATGATGAATGAATGAAAGATGTAAAACGTAATTACTTGTTCTAGTGCTTTCCATATATCGGCATCCGTATATTTATCGAATGGGTCCATGTTGTAACGCAAACTGGCGGAGAACAGCACTGGTTCTTGGGGGATTATCGATATCTTAGATCTGAGTTCCTGCAACAATTAAAGTGATTAGTAATTACTGATTACTTATAAACAAGCTGTACTTATATACCAGCTGCTCTGAGGGACCAATTGGGTATATTAAGTGTTTTTATATATCAATTCTCATACATAGTGGTCGACGGAGTGATGTAACTTGTATAGAGAATCTATTATCTCTATTTATAATACAATTACAAAATAAAGTTGTTGGAATTGAGTACTTTGACCCCATCTTTATTAAGTACCTACTAAGCAGTTGGACATTTTACATGATTACTCAACACAGTTTAATCTTATTTTATTCAAATGCGAAAGTACCTATGAGTAAAATAATAAGTTATATTAGTAATTAATAACTGTTAAAGTGACACAAAAGTAGATAATTGTAATTTCTTCTTCCTTCTTATTTGGACCCGTTGAGTGACAATCAAGAAGTTTCAAACCTCTTTGGTCGCGCGGGGAGTAGTTTTTTTTTTAATTCATGGTGACAATGATATTTATTTGCATTTGAAACAAAAAAAATAGTAGATAGCCATATTATGACATCAAAGAAATTAGCTGCCCGCTTGTTGCGTGCATATTTGCGTGAGCGCTCTACAATGTTTTGTAAAAAAAAACTCCTCAGCTAATTTTGACGATGCTGGTACCTTGAGAGCGATTTCGGCCGTGTCCACGTCGTCGATGTACACGTGCCCGTCGATGGGCGCCAGCCGGAAGAGCGCGGATATCAGCGAAGACTTGCCGGCCCCCGTGCGACCCACCACGCCCACCTAACCAAAGAAAAGTTACAACTTTATATCGTATCAAGAGCTAAGAACGCTTAATGCTTTCAAAAGAAATGTTATGTAACGTATTCGTTACTTAGCTTAGATTCACCTCAGTTATTTCCTTGTTTTCGATTCGCATTTTTTCTTGATTTAATTTTCCTTGACATTATTTTTCTTGCAGTAGTAAATTAACAAGTCGTACTTTTTATTCTAGTAAGTTACTCTACATTTTATTTATTTTTATTCATTCAGATATTCATATTTTTTCTGTTCTTGTGTAGGTAATATAATTTTTCCTATCCGTAAAAGGACTAATACAAATGACATATGCTATGACAATAAAAGCTAAGGAAAAAATGCAAATGGAAAATAAAATACTTACAAGAAAATTACGATTTCCGAAAATACTCGTAGATCTAACAGAGGCAGTGACGTCAGTGCACCGAGATATAGTCCCCGTAGATTTTTTTGGCGGCTGAATGAATATAATCACAGATTGTTTGCAAATCGCTGACAGTGATTATAGTCTGTGTGTGCATAAGCGAGATAGTGTGATACATAGAGATGTCAAAAACTTGACATTTTGAATTAGTTGATCGAATCAATGAAATATTTCTTGAAATTGAATGAGCGTCTCTAGTGAGCCCGCGCACAGCTCGCCTTTGACACCAAACATTAGTCATTGCGCAGAAATCAGCCAACTTCACACAGCCGCCAAAAAAACTGTACGGGGACTAGTAATAAGGCTAATTATTACCTTCCAACCGCTTTCGATAACAATATTGAGGTTTTTGAGGACTGGCTCCGCTTCTTTATCGTATCGGAGGTAGAGGTCTTTGAAGACGAGGCGCGCGCGCTGCGGCCACGCGGCCGGCGGCGCCGCGCCCGCGCCCGCCTCCTGCGGCAGCGCCGTGAACTGCAGCACGCGCTCCACGCTCGTCATCTGGGTGATCACCTCCGTGGCCTGCTTGATGCCGTACTGCACCATGTTCACCAGGATCAGGCCCTGGCTCAACGCCAAGCCCACGTTACCAGATCTCGTCGTACCTGAACACAAAATATGCTATAGTCAAACGTCACACAATGTGTAAGGGCGGGCAAACATTCTGGAACGTGGAAAATACTTTAAAAACTGAGCTTAATTTTAATTTAATTACTACGTGATGGAATCTTTCTGTGAAATGTGAGTGGTCTCAATACTGGAATTCAAGATATGATACGAAATGTAAGTACCTATGTGTAATTGTTTCTATAAACTTTATATTGAATTTTCGCAATTTACAAAAGTATGTACCAGCCCATGAGTAAATGTGTCATAACAAGCGGAATCATGCGAACCTACCGTCATCCCTCAACAGGAACGTGTAGGCCACGACCACCACGTACAGCGCCGAAATAAGACTCAGCCAAATACTAAATGCTGTGTTTGTGACCAGTGTCAAATACCTGGGAAGGAAACATTAAAATATAATATCGTTGCAAAAACAAGCACGACTAGTAATTAGTATGATGAATTGTACAAAATCAAAGGCGGCCATCTGTCGTTTTGCCGAAAATCAGTTCTTGGGTCTTGGTAAAATGAAAAAGAAGTTGAAAGTTCAATGACAGTTGAAAGTCTCTTTGATATTATAAATACAACTCATATTCAGAAAAATCTAAAAATAGTAGCCAGCTAGATAAACTTGAGTCGGTACTATTCATTTTCCATTGGTATCGTTTCCTTGTGTATACAATATATTCAATAATTAAAGCCGCATTCGGTACCGTTCTATGAAGATAGCTTTACTGGTTTTGCTAGCGGATTTCTCCACAGTAGTTTATAGTTCGTACTTCGTAGTATGATGTTTTGCTATTTGTCCTAGTCATATGAACTGAACATAATGTATCTTAATTATATAATTATTTACGGGTCTTACACACGAAATAGTTTTATTTACCTTTTATAATGTATCTTGATTTGAGTGCACCCAGTGACAGATGGTGGTGCTAGCGTGTGTGCGTGTGTGTGTGTGTGTGTGTACTGACCATGCGGCGGTGTGCACGTCCTGCTTGTCGTCGAACTGCGCGCGCAGCATGTCCTGCGCGCCGCACGCGCGCACTGTGCTCAGCCCCGCCATCGTCGCGGACACGTGCGAGAACACCGGGCTGCGCGTCACGCCCTCCACTCTGCGCAAGAGGCATTTCGACTTTTAAACGTTTCCATCACTCATGCTCTGAAAGTAGGTCATTCATTAGTTCAAGCAGAACGTTAAGACTGCAGCACTAATTATTATAGCCTACTCCGTGGTCAAACCCGGTACCGAAAGTAGAGTTACACCACTAGCGATGTAAGTAATTTTGAAAATCGAACAAGGGAAATGCGCATCTCTTAACCGCATTAACCGGACGCATTAACGATGCAGCCAGCTGCCTTGATATGTCATAAGCGCGAGAAGCGCAGTTAATTCGTTAGGGTTATTTTATATGGCAAATTCAAATCTTGAAACAATTTTTATTTTTAAATCGAACTGGCCAGCGCTACATCGATCGCGCGAAAAAAGTTAAAAAGCCCTGTCAAAGAGAAAAGGCGGGAACGCAAGTTCTCTGAAAGTTATTTTAAAAACAAGATTATTTCAAGTAAAGAAGACATGGCACGCGTTTGTATGTTTCGAAAATTGTAGCAAATAAATTCAGGAACAATATTCTCGACTTCATTAACTAAACTTTAAACTTCTACGTTATTTCTTACTCTATTCAAATCACTAAAAATCCTGCCGCTCCCTAGTCTTTACATCTTTGAACTAGCCAAATTTGTCAAACTCAACCTGGGTATGTTCCATCACGCGAAAGATGTATGCTCGAGGAATACTAGGGCTCATGTTCGCAATATATTAGTTTTCCCAATGGTTCCTAGAAGTACACGTTTTAATAAGAATTGTTACGCGATGTGCAAATTGATTTATAATAAGCTACCTACATATTTACAAGATCTACCTGCCACTAAATTTAAGAGTTTTAATTTTTTTATAGACAATGTGTTTTACTCAGTCAATGACTTTTTAAATTATAAATTTAGATGACATTACTAATGATATTGAACAATCTTGGACATTGTTATTTTAATATACTTCCTATTTTACTTTTGCATGCCATAAATTATGGTAAAACATGTAGAACTTTATTAAATAACAAACATCTGTAAACAACCATGTTTTACGCAAATAAATATTGCTTACTTAAGTTTATTAAAAATAATTAAAACATTTTCTACCACTACGGCGCCATCTATTGTCACCGTGACGTACTAACAAAAAATATAACTAAAATATTTTATCGAGTGATATTCACCTTTTTATAGCCTGCGCCGTGTTGAGGTACAACATCGTCCAGAAGTACATGAGAACGGCACAAACTGCTGTGGTCAGCAGCATGTACGGGCTGACTATCGCCACCATCACCAATATTCCAATCATCACCATGAATACCTGATCGAACACAGAACTCGCTTTAGTGATTTATGGTGCACTTTAGCTATGTCGAAAGGATCAACAAGCTGAAGTGGCAGTGGGCAGGCCATAGTGGTCTTAGTAGGAAATTATCGTCTACTTGTATTTCGCAGCAAATTTACTGATTATACAGGGTACGCTCATACAAATCAAAACAGCATAGGTACTTAAAAATATTTTTTTCAAACAATTTTAACAAAGTAAAAGCACAGAAGAAATAATAATTACTATCGTCATAGAAAGCCAAGCCATAGAAATAGTACAGGCATATCCTGAATTAAATAGTCAGTCCTGCGCACCTAATTTAATGACAATAAAGTTTAAATTAGAACGGACTTGGTCACTGACTACTGGTAGGAAAGGAATGACCAAACCTTGGGGTTTGTACAATAATGTAAGTGAACGTAGTAGACAGTTGTTTGCATACCGTACGTACCTGAATACTATCCAGATACATCCTCGGTAATATTTCGTCGACAATGCCCATGTCCTTGGAGAACCGGTTGAGGATGCGGCCGGAGGGGTTCGTGTCGAAGAACCGCATCGTCGCCGCGAGTATGTTGCCGAATATCTGATTGTGCAGCCTCACCGAGCTTCGCATGCACACCCATAGGAATAACAACGATCTGGAAGGAGATAATCGTTATTAAATTCATCGTCCAAAATGTTAAGTAAGCATTTTTTTCGTTAGTATTATTTAAATACTTTAGGTTTATTTTCCTTTATTTTACTTTAGGTTAAAATTCCGATAATTGGTATTTTTTTCTAATTTTTCCCTAATTTACATGATGTTCTATGTGTTCCACTTCCAAATGAATGGTTAGAATGCGGCAATCTGTCTTTTTCCAAAAAAAAAGTTTTGGTACAATGAAAAGTTGTCACATTGCCGCCTTTGATGAAATCGCACCCACGACCTCTGGTGTAGAAGGCAGGGTCACCACCAACAGACCAGTCATGCAACTTTCACTTTATCAGACTTACCTGCCAGTAGTGAGCAGTATGCAGCCGAGTATCCCAAGTGACCATATATAAATGTAATACGGATGATCAATTTCTTCCGTGGTCGTGATATTTTGAAGAGTTATCGCTGTGTCCACCATCAGCCCGATGATGGTGGTGTGGTTAGGGCTCGAAGCGGTGCTGAGGTTTACCGCTTCCGTCACTGGGGCCACGGTACTGGTGATATTTGGCACTGGTGTAGTTTCACTGGTCCCGTTGAAGTTATCGATACCGTTTAAACTGGTTGTGCTGTGAGCTGTCTCCACTACATTCATCCTGTAAATTACTCAAACAAGTTAGAAAAATGGGAATTTCCTTCGAGGGACTAACTTAAGTTGGATCTCTACTATATTCAAAGCAGCCACTTCGAACATGTACTGACGTTTATGTGCGGTGTGGACTTGTAAGAAGTTGATATTATTATGTTCAGGAAATTTTAAACTATTTTGAAAATTTGTTTAAGCGAACCTTGAAGTACTGTTATTCTCAAAATATGGATTATCAAGGATACCTTAAAAGCGAACCAACAAAAAAAAAAGTTTTGGGACATGGTTGGACTTATAGCAGCTTGATGTTTACCGACTAAACTATCAACCAACCAAACTTCATTCCTAATACTACTTAAAGGTAGATAAGTTGGTGTTACCAATGTGTGAGCCACAGGTCGCCGAGCGAGGTGACCACTTGAGCAATGAGAATGGAGAGGACGGTGACCAGCAGCAGGCACCAGCCGCCGCCGGCGCGGAAGTACCGCGTGTACACAGAGCCGGACACGCGACCTGCGCACACAAAGCTCACAGTGTAGCTGCCACTTGGATGTATCTTAACTGATTTGTGAGCTGCACACATGACAGGCTGAAGTTACCGTCACCCATGCGGACCCATCGCGCCTCGTCCCGCGCACTGAGCTGTGATTGGTCGGCTAGTATAGTTACGCTGCGCCGATACCAGAGTGAACGAGAGTGCGGAAACTCAGAACAACGGGTCTGAAACACACGCACACATGCGCGTGTTTACCTACACTAGCACACAGAGATGATCCCGGGGAAGTAGAACTTGGCTCATAGCTTGCGGCGCGCTTATCTGTGTGTACGTTTCAGACTCTCTGCCGATACTACGCAAGTTGCAAAATGCACTTCACACTTCAACTACTCAACTTGAGTTTTTCCTTGTTTACAAGTACAACCACAACGTCAATTATCTATTAAAACAGTCTGCTCCGCAGATTAGTAATATAAAACATAGTGTTGTACGACAGTATGCTTAGAATTTTATTTACCCTAAAAAAATTGTAAATAGTTAAAATTCCGTAGACAAGGTATTTCGAAGCTTACCTTTCTCCATGAGCTCGGCGGTCTCCTCCGGCTCCTCCTGGTCATCTGCCCCTGCTTCTTGTATTGTGGCAGTACTCCCATGGGACTACAAGCAACAAATTAAAAGTCAAAGACGAACTACTATACCTGCCTGCTTATGAAATAGCAGGATTAGAGAAAAGTGACTGAAAGAGAGAAGTGCTCGATGAAGAATACCTTTTAATCGTTTTGTTATTTAAATGTTAAATTTCATGGTCTTGCTTTAATTTAAGATACTATGGTACTTAGAAAGAATTGATTCTGACGATTGACCCTTTCAATCGGTATTATAAAAATACAGGATGTTTTTTTAAATTTTCCGGTTCGATTCCCGGCTCAGGCAGATGTTTTTTCAAAAACCTTTGAATGTAGTTCTACTTATTTTTTGAAAATAAAGGAATGTTTCCTTTAGGAAAAATTCGCTATCTTCAGTACCTACCTATTTAGAATACTTTCTCTTCAAAACTCCCTGTATAACCTGCTGGCGCGATATTGAGCCGGGGGTTTGGAGAGGTGAAGGCGCTGTGTATTAGACCGACCTGCACGGACACGGTGCGCTGCCGCACGAGCCGCGCGCCCGCGCCCGCCTCCTCCGGCTCCAGCTCCGGCTCCTCCTGCAGCAGCTCCGCGAACAGCGGCGAGCGCGACACCTCCTCGAACTTGCCTTGAGATTCTATTTCGCCCTACGACAACATTACACATTATTCAATCAAAGATATATACCTATAGACCCCACTTATGTCGCTAGAAGTATAATTGGGATACTTACTACACTTATATACACACTTATATATATACTTATATACACACTTACTTATTATACACAATCACAGGATGTAAAAAAATACATGTAAACCTGTTTAGTGAGAGTTAACGAAATAGTACGCAAATTCGTTGAGTATTGTACTTTTGGGACTGTAAATAGGGTAACTAGTATACCTACTTTGTTCACCTGAGTTTGATCACCCGGGTACTAAACAAATATTTACAAAGCTTACCTATCGTATCGAAATTTACCACAATATCATTAAGTGGAATGTACGACATAAATAATTTGACTTCACTTTTTTGGTTTGGTTTAACATTTATAAAACCTTGGGTTTAACCCAATAATAATAATTGTGTATCTGAAATCTGCATGCAGCGGCGGCACAAAACTAGCTTAACAAAGTTGAAACGTTATCCACGTCATGTGTCACAATAATCAAAATAAACCACAAAAATACATTGTTTGGTAAGTGTACTTACTGGAGATTAACTAATTAAGTACCTATTTATTTTATTCTTCATCGCTCTTCATAATCTTTAACTAGTGTAACCAATGATGAGACACGTTTTATGGAGCAGATAAGTATCAGCTGAATAAACACGTTTACTTAACTTACAACCTCTGATTAAGACGCTTACATTTATTTAACAAAAATACACAATCCTTTTGAAAGCAACAATGACAAAAGCGTGTACACAGCTTGCATTTGTTTATGGCTATGCTTTATAAAATAATTACATCTACATAATAGGCACAGATTGTAGATAAGGATCTACTCATCGAGAACTAGGTAGCTAATTATGACGATATTATGTAGGAGTTAAAATGAGGGCGAGACGGTCGGTGACTGCTTCGAACGTCTGATTAAGGGGGTCTGGTGCTATGGGATTTCTTCAACCGGCCCATGTTTGGTAATAATTTATTACTAATTTAATAACTCAATAAATATTTATTTTAGTTTATCAAAAAAAGTGTAGTTCGAGTTCTACTTGTCATCCGACGAAATGTAGTGTATGTGATATGATATGATAGACTTTTTTAGCAGCAGGACGTTTTTCGAGCGGAACCTATGTGGCATGTGTCGTATAGTTTCGTGTTGATTCCAAAATGTATAGCATAATGTGAGGTAACATGACGGGTGTGATGTAGGTATATTTGTAACAAACAATACTAACATTGCGCAGTATGACGACTTTATCGGCGGGCTTGAGGTGGTGCAGCTGGTGCGTGACGAGCACGCGCGTGGCGTGGCGCAGCAGCCCCATGAGGCACTCCGCCACGAGGTGCTTGCCCACGTGCGTGTCCACCGCGGACAGCGGATCGTCCAGCAGGTACACGTCCGCCTGCACATTGGACATATAACATACATACATATCTTCACGATGTCACGGTACTGACGGGGTAGGCAGAGCATAGAATGGAGAGCGCCAAATATGGAAATCCGCAGACCAAGATTTGACGTCATTGTCAAATGAACCATATCACTATAGCCAAAAGAAAAAATCGTATGAATGACCTCGAGCGCGACGCGACGCCGACGCGCAGAAGTCACATGATTTTGTTCTTTAGGCTATAGTGTTATGGTTCATTTGACAATGACGTCAAAAAGTGCGCAGGCATTTTTCCGCTTGGTCTGTGCAGTCCCTAACGCGATACTGACACACCTCTTTCGCTTCGCTCAGTCTCATCATTCTCTTCACACATGCTCGCCGCGGGACGCGAGTGCTCTTGCACATACAAGGTCATTCAAAATTCACTACACACAATTTAAGATCGCTAAGCGATATATAGAGAGGGCTGTGCTTAATGTTTTATTGAAGGAGATCCGACGGAGAACTAAGGTTGCCGACGTAGCCGAAAGGATTAGCAAGCTGAAGGGGAAGTGGGCAGGTAGCGTCTGACCTAATAGGATAAAACATTACTCGTTTAAAGTTCAATAAAACGTTTCGTTTTTAACTAAGCACAGTGCCTACATATAAAGAGAAACTTTCAGGGATTAGTATATTTATTTTCTGCTTATCATTCGCATAGTCAAACAAATACCTCATACGAGTAGTTTTCTACTAACACAATTAGAGTTAAATACACAAGTATCTAGTACTCGGAATCATAAGTTCCAGATGTCGTTAGACATCTAGACATTTAAAGAGAAACACCGAAGAGGAAATACATTCTCGGAAACGTAGTTCAATAAAACACACATTAAGTAAAAGGTACAAATATCACAACAGGAAAATAACAAATCGTGCGGGAGACCAACATAGTTAGGCACTCAATAAACGCTATGTATCGTATATTGCCTTGCCCTTGCGCATCTTGATAACGTGCAATAATGTCAAGCGCGCATCATCAAATATTTTATTTAATTATGTTATGATCATATAAATTTAATTAAGTTTTGCACACATACCAATCTCAGGCACAGAATATTTGCGATGCGCCCGTTATCTGTGTTTATTAAGCGACAAAATGTGGGCAAACTAATGAATGACGCACGCGTGTGCTATCGATCTCTATACTGCGAATATTACGGAATTTTTGGTCTGGTATTTTGCCCAAGAACATGTAGATATACTTAATTACGTTACATGTCGGCAGATTGGAGATTACTTGTCATATTGTGTAGATACTTACATAAATATGTATCTGTACCGAGTATGCTCAACAACAAATCCTGATGATACCGCAGAATAGACAATAGTACTTATCATAGAGTCAGTATACCTTACAGGTACCTACAATAATACCACGGGTACTTAATTAATTCTTATGGTATACATTTCGCTTGAAAACTCATTGAAATTAGGATTAATTTTCTCCTTTAATATATAAAATTAATAGATTAGAATCATAATCTAATCCAAGGATTAGATTAATTAAATATCTTAAACATAGATTTGAAAATGGTTTTAAATATTAGCATAGTTCCTCTGGTATGTTTAGTAAACACAATCTGACATTTTCATGCAAGTGGGTCAACCTATATTATGATTCTGTATTGCAATGAATGAATGACCAAGTAGTACACGTACATGTCTATAGCAGGCGCGGGCGAGGCCGATGCGCGCGCGCTGCCCGCCGCTGAGGCTGATGCCGCGCTCCCCCACCAGCGTCGCGTCGCCCGCCGGCAGCTGCTCGAAGTCGCGCACCAACGCGCAAGCAGTCACTACCTAAGTACATTAAAAACATTATATTTACTAGCTCTCCTAGCTAAATGTACAACTGATAACAGACACACTAACATAGACTCCGAAATATAAATAAATATCTATATGCTGCTTTGCACCCTGCAACTGTGACAATTAAAATAAATGAAACTAAGTACTTTTTTGGGATATAGCGTGAGGTATAAAAGAAAATAAATATATAAAGTATTCTATGCTCATAATGTTAGTAAGCTCACCTAAGATAATAATTTATAAACTAATAAAAAAAATTAAGAGAATTTTAAAAAAGTTTGATTCAGAAAACTATGTTTTAAGGCGATATGCGAAACTTTCTGGCGATTCATCAATTCATTGTATGCTCACAATAATATTGTGGTAATTACATTTACTTGTGATAAGATAGCATAAAACGTAAAATAAATCAATCGTCATATAAATAATCAGTCATTCAGCCACGCGATCACTGTTTAAATAATGTATTGCTGAAATTAAGGTCACCTCAATATCTACGAACAATCAATGTTTCAGGCAAGTCATCGATATTCAGTGATTGTACGATGCATCAATGGTTACTCTCTTATCTAGCAGACAGTCAGTTTATTAAATGATACATCAGTTACGTCCTGATTGTGAATCTGTGTATAGACGTACGAGGGGTATCCAAAAAATGTTACAATGAAGTACACACTACTTGGAAATAATGAAAGTAAATACTAATAGGATAAGCGTATTCAAATGAATTTTCCTTGTTTTGGTGTACTTTCACGTTTAAAAATTGTTCTTAAAAAATATTATTAATATTTGCAGGCTACGAGTATTTGGCAAAATATGTTTAGAAATATTAGAATTACAAATTCGTCTTCAAACCCAAATTTTAATGAAATAAACTAAATAGATAAAAACTGGTGCCACCAAAAAAAACACTTCACGATGTGATGGTAAACTGACCTTCTTATAGCGCGAGCGGTCGTACGGCATCCCGAAGAGTATGTTCTGGCGCACGGTTGCGACGAAGAGCCAGGGCTCCTGGCTGGCGTACGAGATGCGGGCCCCGCCCAGCGAGAGCGTGCCTTGGCTCGGCCGCAGCTCGCCCAGGATCACTTGCAGCAGCGACGACTGGAACAAATTAAGCCAATGACATCCCCACTTGAATTAATTTAGTCACTTAAAAAAAACGTATCTGTATCTTTTGCTTTGTTTCAATAATTACATTTTTATATTTGTGTAAGAATAAAATAAATTTGAATAAAGAAAAAAAAGTGCTAAATGAGTGCTAAGACCTCAAAAATTGTTCAACGCTCATTTGCCTTGTCGGGCCATCCGCCTCCCCGCAGAAGAACCACAGTAATCTTGAGCTACGGGAGTTTGATGGATTAGGCTTTACAGATGCAATACTAGCCTTTTATGGATATGAATTCGTACCGATACGCGTGCGCGATAAGTAAGCGTGTGTCGAAGTTTGTATGGATGTTTGTCTGTATGTGTTGAGGGCAGAGAGTTGTTAGTATACATAGAGCGCGCGTTAGCAAGTCTGAACTGTAAGCACGGGTCTGAACAGTCTCGAAATTTTCGGGGCGACGCTACTAGTCACAACACGTCAGTAGCGCTGTTTTTTGCTCTCGCCGATATTTATTTAGATTTGGAGTAATCATGGTGAAATGTGCAGTGCCAAGCTGTAAACACGATTCACGGAAAAGAACGATCTAGAAAAAATCGTTATAGAAGCGTCCATAGAACACCTGCTTACACTTGGCACAATGGGCAATGAGCGATGCGCGCGCTCTATAGCTAGTATACTAACTCTATGGTTGAGGGTGTGTTAGAGTGTATGGGTGTAATTACGTTTATGTTCACGTTACCTTGCCGGATCCCACGAGTCCGGCGACGCCTACGAACTCCCCCGGCTGCGCAGTGAGCGTGATGTTCCTCAGCGTGTCCACGATGGGGTCCGGCTGCCAGCTGGCGCTGATCCCGGCCAGCACCAGCCCGGTGTGCCTCGACCTCTCCTTATCCTTCTCGCTCTCCTTTTCTTTGTCGAAACCGTTCACGATCAATGTTTTGGGATTCAATTTTGCTTCTATTGCTTTCACTGACTCCAGCTCTTCTAGCATGAGGAATTCCTAGAATTTACAGATTGCATGTACAGGATGCACGGAGTAAGAAAGCTTCTTGACAGGATGTAACAAAATATCATCAAAACAGATATTAACAGTGGAACATTTTTTTGAACTCAGCTCTACTGGACCAATTGAGCTGAACATATAATACCTATGCAAAATAGCCTGACAATGATGGGAAAATTTTGGATTATTTCTGAGATGTCTAGGTTAATTAAAAAATATTACGGAACCGCTCACTTTTGCCCAGGATTATATTTATGACTTTTATTTCTGACTTTTTTTTGTTTGGCTCCTAAGGGTTGTATGAATCTTCCTCAAAATGCTATCAAATGCAAAAGGAATTTTTCAAATCCGACAGGTAGTTCCAGAAATTAGCGCATTCAAACAAACTCTTCAGCTCCAATATATTGGTACAGATGTATATTTCACGTGACGCAAATAGATTACCTCAAGGCGCTTGACGGAGACCCTGGTCTCTGCGAGGAACGCCAGCGCCAGGGGGAAGAAGATGTTGCAGGCGAGCTGCAGCAGGTTGAAGTACTGCACCAGCGAGAAGGTGGTCCCGGCGCGGATGTCACCGCCCAACACCACGAACGCGACCACCGCCGCGAACAGGATGAACCGCTCCGTGAACACCGTCAGCGCCGTCGAGAACCCCTTGATCATCGACGTGCGCATTATGAAGTGTACCTCGAGTCTGCCAACAAAATTGTGCACCCAATTAAATAACCATTCTGACAATGCTTGTAATGATATGTGTTCGTCTACAAATTTTTTTTTCCTAGGTATACCTATTTTGAAATCAAGAAAAAATGTCGGTAGGGACATTATTTTAATGCCGTCTAAAACACAACTTGCACAAGCAAGCAGGTACCGTTTTGCCCGTCTTAAGCTGCGCACCCAATTGCCCCCACCGCACGCGCCGCACGCAACGGATTGTATGGTGGAGGTCAGTACGTGCGGTGCGGACAGGTGGACGCAGCTCCATACAAATTCATACAAAGCAAACGAAAATTCGTTGCGTGCGGCGCGTGCGGTGCGGCCAAGTGGGCGCGCAGCTCTAATGTAAAAGCGATTGCTTTCTAGGGCAGTGTGTTTTTTTTTCTTTATTGTTTTTGCTGTTAGGCTAAAAAATGATATTGAGTAAATAAATAAATAAAAATTATATCAGTACCACCTGTACTACTATGTCGGTACGGTAGCGTGTAGCGGTGTTTGGACAAAGTGCAAGTAGCATTGCTTACTTGCGCAGTTTGTGGACGAGCTTCTCAAACGGTTTCTCCCAGGCGTACATCTTGATCACTTGCACTCCGTTCACCAGCTCGCTCATCACCTTCACCCTCTCATCAGTGCGCTTGGCGATCTTTCCTCGAAGTACCCCCTGGCGTTTGCTCAAATATGCTAAAAATATGCATTTTTAATTAAAATAAAATGGAGGAGACAAACATGACACTTCGGTTATTGCCAAAAGACTGTCAATCGACCGCCAAAGTGTCCAGGCGCACGTCTCTAAAGCGGTCCCTCATGCTTGCATGACATGCGTTACGTTTACGTGATTGTCATGCTGCATGGTGGACCATCAATCAGTACAGTGAAGCAACGGCCAGCACGTAGTTTGCATGTCATGCACGTCAATCACTACAGCTAGACGGTCATGCATGAGTGACAGCACGTAATTGCATGACATGCAGATTGTTGGTGTAGGGGGACCACTTTACAGTTCAACTCTTACCTTGAATAAGCACTGTCTGCAGAATGATGACGGCGAGTGCGGCGAGGGTGGCCCACCCGATGCGCTGCCACACCAGATAGGACACCACCGGCACCACGATGGGCATCACCCAGATGTAGTGCAGGAACAGCGCCACAATGTCGAACCGGTTCACGTCGTTCGACATCAAATTGATCACTTGACCGGGCGCTGTCTTATTCGAGCCAGTTCGGTTCAGTTTTAAGATCTACAATGAAATAATAACACTGAGAACATGATTACTAAAACTAGCAAAGTCGGTGTCGGACCGCGCGCGCATAGTGTAGGGTTCGGCAGTAACTTTTCCCCATCTCGATAAATGTCATCAACCGACATAATTTTCCATTGTAAGAGTTCCCACCATGGCCCACTTACATGTGTAATTGCAATTTTTTAATCCGAACAGTTTAGAAATTAGGAGTTTAGAATACATTGTTAACGACCTAGCGGGCTATGTTGTATGGAAACACTGCCTCATTTGAAAAGATCTCTTCAACGATACGAGAACGATACTCAGCGCTCAAAAAGAAAATTCATCTTCCCCGTACAATGTGTATGAGTACAACTAAAAGGTAAATAAATGACTTTTTTTATGAATACAAAATTTAATGCATTTTCAGTACCTAAAAGTAAAAGTAACGCTGTGACAGAATGTGACAGACGGATGGAAGCGCTTTCTTGTGGGACTACGGAACCCTCAAAATTCGTTGGTCTAACAGATTTAAATAAATGAATTGTATTATATATATGTTTATCACCTTTCGGTACAGCAAGGAACAGCTGGCTATCCTGACTCTCATACCGACCGACCCTTGACTCAACATCATATGGTTCATTAATAAGGCCGTCAATATACTCAGGAAATTCATAATAAAATTATAAATATGAGCATTTCTGTAAGCTTCCGGGGTTTTGTCTCCTGAGAAGTATCCTATAAATAACCCTAATGTGTATGGTATCAAAGGCCTGAAAACAAAACAAAAAGGTATAAGTAGATACTTTAAGTTAATACGCGAACATTCAAAGATAAAAAAAAAACATGTACATAAACACAGTGTTATAGAAAAAAAAATTCTTCGTCAGCTTCATTAATTAGGTGTAGGTATACATTTAGAACCTTGCAAGATGGTATGTATATTTATGTAGGTACCAGGAAGCTGACGAAGACTTGGAAGAACACATAGGTATATATTTTTTAACCACTGACTGTAACTACTTAATCAAGATGTTAGGTCATAGGGTAGAATATGTTTGAAAGATATGTATTTAAAAGTATCCAAGATTATACCATTATACACCATTGCATTTATAACTCAAGAACGGCTAAATGGATTTTGATGACACTTGGTACAGTGATAGCTTATATCCTGGAATAACATATAGGCTACTTTTTACCGCGGTAAACTGTTCCCATGAGAAACTCAATAGCGGCTGAACGGATTTTAAGAAACTTGGTACAGTGATAGGCTTATAGCAGTGAAAATTTGCATCATCCTCACCTATTAATCTCCCCATTGCTGGGGCTCAGGCCTACCCTCTCAACGAGGGCGTGCGGGCTATAGTCCACCACGCTAGCCCAGTGCGGGTTGGTGGACTTCACATGCGCCTAAGAATTTCTTCTTCGGCGTATGCAGGTTTCCTCACGATGTTTTCCTTCACCGTTTGAGAGCAGTCGGTATATGTACTTAAGTTTCGAGATAAAACCCATTGGTACATACATGGCCCAACCGGGGATCGAACCTCGGACCTTTCGATAAGATAAAATTTGCATGATTTATTCTATTCCCATTAATTGTAATTTATTATTTTGTCTAGTTTTACTACATTTCTGTAGTGGGTCTGTTAAATCGTCTGAATTATTTCCTTTGTGCGTAGACAAACTTCTACAGTTAAATAGCTTTTGACAGAACGATGTTTGTCGGGTCAGCTAGTAATATATTATAATAATAATATTTTATCACACAAATGATGGTCCCTAGTGGGAATCGATCCCAAGCCCTCTGGCGCAGTAGGCAGGGTCACTACCAACCAGTCAGAGTGTGTACATAAATTGCATAATAAATCAGAATTTAATTATTTATTTATTTATTATTATTATTTATTAATCATATGCATATTCATTAAAAGTATATAGTTGTCCCCCAAAACCGAGTTGTCGGTTTGACTGCGGGATCGTACAGTCTCATAACAATTATATTTAATTACTAGCTGTTGCCCGCTACTTCGTACGCGTGGATTTTGGAAGTAGGTACCTATCTGTGCTATGTATAAACATCGCCTAGTTATAATTTTCCGTTGGTAAAATCACCAGATTTTAAGTTATACCTTCAGGAACGCAACTTTGAAAACCGTATCCAATTAGGTTAAGTAGTTTTTGCGTGAAGCCGGAATAAACATAATATAGACAGACAGAAACTCTAAAAATTATTGTTTTGGCTTCTATTGCTCTTAAAAAAACCTCTTATATCAATTTTTCTTAAATATCTCCTATTTCTATGAATATCGTCTAGTTACGTTATATGATTTATCTGAAAATAACGATTATTTATTTAAATGTAAATTTTCGTGGTCTTACTTTAATTTAAGATGCTATGTTACTTAGAAGGAATTGATTCTGATGATTGAACCTTTCCAGTGATGTCATAAAAATACAGGATGCTTTTTTTAAAAAAAATTCGGTTCGATTTCCGGCTGAGGCAAGTGACGTTTCATAAATGTTTGAATGCAGTTTTATTTAATTTGGAAATAAAAGAATCCTTTGAGTAAAATGTGCTATCTTCAGTATTTAGAATACTTTCCCTCCAACTACGGTCCATAATTTCCAACCTTACTTACTTATAATGAATACTCAAATACCTACATACAATCACCCAGAATCCGAAAACCAACAGATATGCTCGTCGCACAAATGTTGGCCCCGGGTGGGAATCTGGGAATCGAACCCACGACCTTTAGCTCAGTAGGCAGGGTCACCACCCATAGTCACCACTCACCACCAACAAAGCCAACGGCCAGTGTAGAAAACAAATCATTAGGTATTCGATACCGAGAGCCCCTGGAACCGGTCACTATAGGGATATTGTTACACCTGTATGTCAGTCAGTCAGGGTTTATAATAAAACTGGCAGACCCCCGCGACCTCATTCGCGTTTTAAAAGAAGGCTATATACATGACACACTATTAAGCTGTACATGCAATGCTTCCAACCAACCAAACAACCCGCGAACAAACGCGCGTACATACGCGCGTACAAACGTGCGAACAAACGCGAAAAACAAACCCGCAACCAACCAACCGAAAAAAAACAAACAATTAAACAAACAAACAAAAAATAAACTGAGATTCAGCACCCCCGACAACCTAGAAAATGGTAAAAGCATCGCATCGGTGCATTTCCCGTGATAGCCACCAGATCAAAATATGGTATCGAGTCTTCTTGTGTTAGTACTCTTTGCTAAGTAATAAATAAAGCCTTCTACTTTTTACATGAAATCTTTTTTCTTCATATGGAAAGCCAGTTGCCGATTTGCGTGCATTTTGGTTGCCATGGAGATATTTCTTGTTATTTTGCCTAGTAAATAATTAATTTATTTGTTTTTTAAGAAATACGTGTGATTTCAAATTTTGCGCATATTAGTTCTCGATTCAATATTTGTATATTTTTTTACTGAACAATTTGGTATACAGAACATTCAAAGTTACGATTTCAAATGTCAACTTACTAAAGCCTAACGTCCTGATGAATTTCTGAAATATTCGCCGACTTACTACACTTTATTACATTTTGTGGCTGCTCCTTTTTACAAAACCCAATACCAAATATTTTATGTTCATTCTCTAAGAGTATTACCTATCTTACAGCGAAAGAATTATTGAGATCGGTTCTGTAGTTACAAAGATTAGCTCCGTCACACATCCAAACATCCATCTAAACAAATTTTACCTCTTTATTATTAGTATAGAATACCTATGGTAGATTGCAGAGCAGACATTTTCAAATTAACCAGGCTACTCTGACCTGTAAGTTCATACAAATGTTAGGAAATGAGAGGTTTTTATTGATGGTTAATATTTCTCTACCATTTTTTGAGATTTTTGTGATTTTTTATGTTATCCCGGGATATACACTGTCAGTATACAAAGTTTCGTCAAAATCCGTCCAGCGGTTTAGGCGTGATGCGCGTTCAGACAGACAGACAGACAGACAGAAAGACAGACAGACAGACAATAATTTTAAAAACTGTTCTAACATGTTCAGTTACTCATTTTAAGTCGTCCTGGTTGGTTTTTTTCCGAATATATTCAATGTACAGACTTTTTGGACTTTACGATTTTATTATATGTATAGATGTATAGACAATAAAAATGTTTTGTTTTCTGTTACATTTATAGGATCAGATGATTTCTATTAAGTGTTTTTTAAACTTGTTTTCAAAAGTATTCTTGTTCAGCTCGTCTTTAATATCCCCGATATAATAATGTAATATACCATATAACGATGAACAGCAGTCCGACTGTGATGCCGCACAGCATGTACTCGAGCCAGAAGGCGCGGAAGATGGCCGTAGAGAGCGAGGGCTTTGTGCCGTTGCGGTCGGCGGCGCGCAGCTCGCGGTGCCACGCCTCCTCCAGCCGGTCGCCGAGCCGGCCCGAGCGGTCGCCGCCGCGCGCCTGCCACAGGTCCTCCACAGTGAGGCCATGCTTGTACCCTCTTCGGAATAAGCTAAAGCTCCATCTGTCAACATAAACATTACATGCAATATTGGTTTATTCAAAATTGAAATACAATAATCTCTTTTTGACGACAATTTTGTATCTAAAACTACTGTTTCCAGCTGTATAGCCGAGGGGATGAAACAGCAACAAACCCAACAGCACCATTCACTTGGTTTGATCGTTTATCTTATGACTTTCGATTGCCAAAGGATAAGTGGCTTCGATTTCTTGGGGCAAAGAGATAAAGTGCTAATAGGTAAGTAGGTACTTGAAGTCAAGTTGGTCCTGCTCGCTTTATTTGACGTTAGACAAGTGACGTGTTGTTGCGATGTTATATGACCTACCACCTACCTATGCAAAGTACAACACAAACAATACAATATACTTACTATATTGCACAAATAATAAATAGTTACAATTTATAAGCAGTACAATGTAGGTAGAGGGTGTTTGTCTATGTATATGTTTTGTCACGGTTATAGACTTGTCCTATTATTGACCGAGCGAGCGAAGCGTCTACGTTTCGAGATTGGCCAAAAATGCTATTGTCCGTCTGTCTGTCTGTAATTCTCTACAGGTCGCATTTTTCAACCGATTTTGACGAAAATTTGGCATGGGTATAAATTAATCACGCCAACAAAATGAGTAGAATAAACTTTTAAAAAACATTTTTTTAGAGTACCTACCATACTCGCAAAGTGGGAGTGAACTTTTTTTTTCTTGTGAATCCCATAGTGTGGTTTTTCGATTTAGGGATCCGTTTGCGAAATATTAAGCTTTATAGTGCTAATTTTTGTCACTTTAGTACTTAATCTCCAACTGCAAAGTTGACTTCTGTTCGTTTCTTTTACTTTTGGTTTATATGGGCTGGCGAGGTCTACTGGTCTCACAGAACCACTGGTATATTCTGTGGTTACAGGTAAGTACATACCTACTAAAGACCCTGACCGCCCCTGACTACCCAGCATTGTGGATATTTCAAAAGCTACCTACCGTATAGGCTACGCGGAAAGAGGGCGGAAGAAAAAGGTCAAAATGGTTGAAGTAAGTACCTACTACTCTTGAGTTTTTGTAAGTTTTTTTTGTAGAAAGTATCTAGGTATCTTACTTTAAACGAATATCACGCACGAGTCTGTCTTCATAAATATTCATTCACACACCTACCGGTCACACATCACGGTATGATCAGTTTGTATATTACCTACTACTACCTCAGAATATCTTACCGAAGTTTGTCCTCCACACTATATAGTAGGTAGGTAGAATTACAGACTATCGAGTCGATACCTATTCGTCTAGCCAGTAAGACAAGCTCCAATGGCTAAAGTTCGATTAGCTAATAATATAGGTCATTTATAGGTACCTACATAAACATTCCACTTATGTTTACAGTCTATTGAAGGCATGATGTCTCTAATTGAAACCGTCTCAGTTTTATTGCTTTGCTGCAGTGACACACAAAACAATTAGGTAGGTACTTGTTAAGTGTTGTTAATTTTATTGATTAAGCCGCAACGTAAGCTCTTCTTTAGTCAAATATCAAAATTATACCACGCTTGATATCAAACTAAAACGACTCTGTTCTGTAAGAAAATAATAACCAACATCGGAATTAAAAACTGCAAAATGGCACAGTTATGGTGGCCCTTTTGTGACTTTGTTACCCTGATAATTGAGTTCTACTAGCGGCATCCAAACATCCTTACTTTCGCGTTTATAATACATATTAGGAGGATTCAGCCTGTTTGTTTAAGTAACATGGATGACTATAAAATAGGAATGGTTTGATTGGTAACTATGTTCGCTCCGACGATCTTGTTCGTGTCATGGTAGATAAGAGTAAATAGATAAGATAGGTATCAACAAATCTAGACTCTCGAGAAGCAGACTATAGATAGGTAGGTACTATCCTTTATCAATTTTTTGCCGACAATTGATAGGTATTATTATTATTAATGACGTTTCCCGAAATCAATTGACAATCTGAAAACTCGTAAATGCAATTTGCTAAGTTGATGGATGAGCTTATTTATAGGCACTATTTATTTACTAGGGCTGTGAGATATAAATAGGTACCTACCTAATAACTAAGGCTTGTAAAATTATATTAGGTACATGGATAACATAGAACGACTGATGAATGAATGCTAGAAAGAGGAATGCCTATTTCGACCTTATTATATTAAACTAGCGAGCGGCCCGTCCCGGCTTCGCACGGGTGGGCATTATTTTGCAATAAATATAGCCTATGTCACTCAGGGTGAATGTAGCTTTCCAATGGTGAAAGAATTTTTGAAATCGGCACAGTAGTTTTTGAGTTTATTAATTACAAACATACAAAAATACAAATCTTTCCTCGTTATAATATTGGTATGACTAACTGTTGCCCGCCACTTCGTCCGCGTGGATATTGGAAGTAGGTAGGTATACATCTCTGATATTACGTACAATATCGTCTAGTTATTATTTTCCTATGGGAAAAACCACCAGATTTTAAGCTAGACCTTCAGGAACACAACTGTGGAAACCGCATCCAATTTGGTGCAGTAGTTTTTCGAGATGCCCGAAATTCGTTCCTGACATTAGCAAATACATTAGAGTGACAAGGTAGGTACTAAATTGGGTACATTAATGAACTCAGCTGTACCTAGTAAGTACCTACTGATTTTCGGATTTTTATTACGTTCTCGCCCCGTACGTAGTACCTACTTAGCTTACGTAGTGTAGAGAAAGTACCTACGTAAGTATATTGTAATCGCAAAAAAAGTTATTCCGATTTTCGCGAAAATGTGTTCTGTACCGATAACACATACCAAAATAGGTAGGTATAAAATATCCCAATTCCGACCGTCGGTACGTCATTAAGCTTGGTTCTGGAGGCTGAACCGTTGGTCCAATTGGGATCAGATTTGGAATTTGAGTTTTAAATTATTTTATCGAAGGCGTCATACCGAAGACTAGCTGTCAATACAACATACGTAGTATTAGTAGTTTATTTTAAACGGCTCTAACGATTTTGATAAAACTTTGCACGTCGTAAGTTGCGAATGTTGGTCTATGAGGAAAAATCTAGTTTGTATGGGTACTCTACAAATGAAACTTGCGATTTACTCACAAACGGTTAGAGCTATTGAAATGTCATGTATTACGAATAAGTTTGTACCTATATATTTGGTCATACAACATGAATTCATCAGTATGTGTAAAATTTTTGTCCATACAAAAAAATGTGTAAAAAAATGTAGGAAAATGACGAAGCAGTATATGAGTCTGAGTATTTACTCATAATCTTCAAAAAAATGGCGAGAAAGTTTAGTGCAAGCCGCCATACAATTTATTTTTCTTTCTGGATAAAGCTCAAAGACGTCCCTACTTATGTTACCTATCTAATTAAAAATCGAGACGATTAGACTAAGAGGCGCGTGCGCGTAAAGTCACACTACAAGCCATTATAAGCACGTGTCATTTGTTATGTTGCAAATTGTTCCTTTTGTAGGTAGGACTTGTAGGTACCTAGCTACCTACTATTCGAATTCGGACAACAGGTAAGTAGCAATGACCATGTGTGGCATCGCTCGCTTATGCCCATAAGCGAGCGCCGCCCTTTTCGTCACAGGAAGTGACGTGGTTTGGCTAACTAATAATTAGGTACCTAAGTAAGTAGGGTTTTCAGACGAGTCGCCTACTTACGTTCGTATGTATTCTGTGCCTTCGCTCAAAAGATCGCGACGGATATCCTAAAGACTACCCGAATAGAATTAAAGTTCAAAAACTATTAGGTACATAATAAAATTAATCAAGAAATCTTATGGTTTATTTTGGGTTAGCCTAAAATAACAAAAGTATTTTTCATCCGCACGCTTTGCTTATATTTATAGATCTGCGTTATCTAGGTAGGTACCTACCCAACCACCTCAAAAACTAAGTAAAGTACCTACATTACATGTAACCTACCTATCTAGGAGGTAGGTATTTTCGTCTGCAATACAACCTAATGATGTAGTTTGTTAGAGAAATATGACTAGAGGTATTGAAGCTCCAGGCACAGGATAAATAATAGCAAGTACAGGTTCAGATATATGTAAAATTTTACTCACGTCAAAAAAACTTTGGAGAATATATTGGCATTGTCATGAGGATTCTTTTCTTTTAGTATCACTTTTGAATCCATGTTTTAATCAGCATTCATTTACACAAAAATATTGACGTCTACCAACATAAGTAACTGTAAAGTGTAAACTTTGTCTATTCTAGGTACCTATACAGTCGCACCGCTCATCATGTTCCAAAATAACAATACCGTTATGAAAGATATCTGAAAAGTTTTATCTAATTATCTAGATAATTAATTTGCTCTATTCGAGAATTTAGATCATTCGAGTTTTCTTCATATGGAATAAAAAAAACTGGCAACTCATCGATGTTTTTATAGCTCTCTCAAATTCCTGGCCGACAGACTTTAGAGTTGCAAATCAAACAAATCACACACTGAATGTCACATGCTTGAACCGAACACTTCACTCGATAAAGATGTAAGTAGATAAGAAAATAATAAGTATGGAACAAGTATTTTAAGTACAATTTACAAAAGTAGGTAAAGTTCCAGTTTTAAGTATTATATCACAGTATACGGTAAAATGGCGGCGTTTCGAGTCGCACTGCAGGGGCGCGCGGGCGATTCGGGCGCCGCCGGCGGACTGGACGGACTGAGCGGAGGAGTGCCGGCGGCGGCGGGCGGCCCGGCGCCGGTACTTTATCGGCTGTAATCGCAGCCCTATTTTCGAATCGCTCGCTTCGCTTCAAACGGTGGATTCTATACTAATTTTCCTTCGACATCCATACAAAATTAGTAGAATGGAACGCTCGAAGCGAAGCGAGCGATTCAAAAGTAGAGCTCCGGCACCGTAACTACTGAATCACCGTCACCTCACCCCTTTTAACATGTAGGTGGGCCTACGTGCTCTTATAACCTATGTTAATATTTAAACTTAAACTTAAACGGGTCCCTGCACTGACTCCAAAGCGGGAGTTTTGTGCAATCCCCAGGGCCATCAGTCCAGCCATTCTTGCAGGATGCTCGTTGCTAAATTCCTACGGGACAGTGTAGCAGCACTGCTCCACTGTCTCGCACCCCTGCAGACAGCCCCTGCACTGAGGACGATGTTGATGTTCATATTTAATAATAGAATATTAAACGATATCGCAATCATAGGAACTGAAATAAACTGAAACTTTGTTGTTTAATAAGCAAGTAAAATTTTAAATTGGAATCATAAATTATGCGTAAAATGTTGTTTAAAATAAATATAAACAGGTATCTATTTAAAAAAATATTAACTTAATTAAAACTGATAGTTTTTATTAAATTTTTATTAAAATTTTTATTTTATTTTATTCCTTTAAATAATATATTATTTAATTTAAAAAATATTTACTAATTAATAATTATATAATTTTTTTTTTTTTTATATATTTATTTAATTATATAATTAATAATTAACCAAAAATTATAATAAAAAATAATAATAATAAAAATTAGATATTATGTCGTTGCTATGCATGGATATGAATTCAATTACGTTTTGATTAGGATAGTATACGACCTGCCCACGTGCACATCATCGCGTTTTACCATTCAAGCTTTCAAGTCCCGTTAGGATCACATTTTTTCCTAGGTATAATTTTTATTATCAATGCCAATTTATGGGCCAATGTCATAAAACAACCTTGACGGATATAAAAGTGGAACAGGAGAACCTGGCCGAGCTTCAAGACCAACGAATATGATAACCCGTGTCGGCCTGAGATTGTAGGTAAGTACTTACTTAGTTACGGTTTAGTTAATACTAACGGACAGACCGCTACTTCGTCTGCGTTAAAAAGTATAGATATGTTATTCCAGGGTATAACTATCACCTGGTAGCGTAGCGAGCTTTTTTAGTGTTCTGTGACTATTACTATAATACCAAGCTTCATCGAAATCCGTTCAGACGTTATGGAGTGATTGATTGATCAACAAACATCCACACCTTTTCATAGTGGGATTCAGAAGACAGACACAAAGAAAAGACACTCCGTAGCTCCGTAAATGATACTCCGGTTATACCAGGTCGCAAATATCACAGACCAGTGACGTGCAGCAGCACAATCGCACCGGTCGGTGGTATAGTAATGCGATGTGATGGCCAACAAGCCAACCGCTGTCCTGCGAGGTCATACGTATATTACTCGCGCACGAAGAAAGGCCGCAGTCCAGCAGTGGACCTTAAAAAAAGCCGGCCAAGTGGGAGTCTGTCATGAATTCATGACCCACTTAAACATAAACTAAGATATTAAATATTCTGTGGAAGGGACACCAGAGTTACTTTATACCGACAATGGTACAAAATTGCAAGTCATGATGAAATGACTGTGGGATTACTCGTACCTACAACTAGGTATGTAAGGCCAAAGTTACGGCTTGTAAAACTATTGAGTAATGTGCGGTTCGCGAGTAGGTACCTACTTCCTTACAAACCATTTAGGTAAGTAGGTATGTATAGACAGACCTACCTACACCTACATCCTCAGTCTACCTCTACCTCCTAAGTATGTCCCTCTCCGCCAGTAAGCCTGCTTAACCACTAAACAGATTATGATTGTATTTACCCGACTACGGTCAGGCCAAGAGGAATGATTATGATTTCAGCAGTCTATGTATGTTTCTCGTGCTTGCTGCGTGTGAGGCTACTAGTTACGTACCATCTGCGATCCTTAACACCTTTGCCCAGCGTAGTCAAGGTCATTTATAGCAGGGCCTTCACCTACTGGCCAACAGTGGACGTTAGCAGGTTGACGTGGGAAAGAGCCGTATTAACATTGCGTCTTTAATGAATCGGTCCAGGCGTATAATATTTATTGAGTTATTTAATATTGGATTGGCACCAGAGTTTGGAAATGCCACCGACCGCCGCGGGGCCCCTACGCGGCGATGCCCACGCATGCGCATTCTGTGCTCTGTGATTGGCGCGAATTTTAGGTTTTTAGTGCATAGGAAATAGCAACTAAGTAACTAATAGTTATTATTACCTACTTACAATCAATACTAGGATGCCTGACTTATCTAAGTTTTTATAGACTTATCAAAATACGTTCTATGTTACTATTTGGATAAGATAACGTCACTTACGAAAAATGCATGACAGTCAAGTCATGCAGGTGGTAGGTACATGTAGTAAGTACCGCACGTAAAAATAAGTAGGTAGCAAACTGAAGGCTATCTCTACTTTTGACATAGGTACCTATTTAAATTTTCAGTTTTCGATAATGCGATATAGCTATTGCCAAAAGTGATACATTACGTAAAATTGCTCATAAATAATTCATGAGAGCCTAATATAGGCAATTTTTACAGGTGACATTGTTTTCATTTTTGAAATTACAAAGTTCAACGGGATTTTCAAAATTACCGGGGCGCGTGCTTCTAAATAGCCGCTACTTCGAAGTTCCTGTGGTGATTTATCCGATACAGACAGACAGACATTCGGCAGATATAAAATATGTTGTTGTACTCAGAATCACCAGCTCTACATTCCTACAAAGTCCATTCCATCCATTTTGCAGTTCTCGCACGGGATAAGTACCTATAAACCGTCCAGAATCAATCTCATATATAAAAGGCGAAACTGACTCACTCACTGACTGATCAACGCACAGCCCAAACCGCTGAACCTAGAGACTTGAAATTTGGCACAGAGGTTCCTCATATAGCACTGACGTCCACTAAGAAAGGATTTTTCAAAAATCATCCCCTAAGTGGGTGAAATAGGGGTGCAAAGATTGTATGAAAGTCCCTCATTTTTAAAGTTGTAAACCTGAAAATTTGTATTTAGGCTATTCGTTATAAACCAATGAACACGTGTTTCAGCGATTTTGAAAATTCCACCCCTAAGTATGTAAAATGGGGGATTAAGGTTGGTGGGAGTTACGTCACATAGCCCAAACCGCTGAAGCTAGAATTGTAAAAATTTATATTTAGGCTTTTAGTTTAAAAACAATAATGACGTGTTTCGCGAATTTTGAAAATTCCACCCCTAAGTATGAAAAATAGGGGATGAAACGCACACCCCAAACCGCTGAGCCTAGAGACTTGAAATTTGGCACAGAGGTTCCTCTTATTGCACTGACCTCCACCAAGAAAGAATTTTTCAAAAATCATCCCCTAAGTGGGTGAAATAGGGGTGCAAAGATTGTATGAAAGTCCCTCATTTTTAAAGTTGGAAACCTGAAAATTTGTATTTAGGCTATTCGTTAAAAACCAATGAACACGTGTTTCAGAGATTTTGAAAATTCTACCCCTAAGTATGTAAAATAAGGGATGAAACGCGCACAGCCCAAACCGTTGAAGCTGGAATCGTGAAAATTTATATTTAGGCTTTTAGTTTAAAAACAATAATGACGTGTTTCGCGAATTTTGAAAATTCCACCCCTAAGTATGAAAAATAGGGGATGAAAGGCACACCCCAAACCGCTGAGCCTAGAGACTTTTCAAATCATCCCTATCCCCTAAGTGGGTGAAATAGGGGTGCAAAGATTCTCATATATCATTTATAACTCAAGAACGGATCGACGGATTTTGATGAAACTCGGTACAGTTATAGCTTATATCCTGGAATAACATGTAGGCTACTTTTTACCGCTGTAAATTGTTCCCGCGGGAAACTAGATAACGGCTGAACGGATTCGGATGAAACTTAGTACAGTGACAGCTTATATCTTGGGATGACATATGGGCAACTTTTTACTGCGGTAAACTTTTCCCGCGGGAAAAATATTATAAAAATATTTGAAATTAACCTAACCAAAACTAACCTAACCTAACAGTGATAGGTTCCCGCGGGAAAAATATTTAATTTTGATGAAACTTGGCACGGTGATAGCTTATATCCTGGGATAAAATATAGGCTACTTTTCACCGCAGTAAACTTTTCCCGCGGGAAAAATATTTAATTTTGGTGAAACTTGGCTAACCTAACCCAACAGTGATAGTTTATATCATGGAATAACATATAGGCAACTTTTTACCGCGGTAAACTTTTCCCGCGGGAAAAATATTTAATTTTGATGAAATACTTTTCCCGCTGGAAAAATATTCGCTGTGAATTGTTCCCGCGGGAAACTCGATAACGGCTGAACGGATTCGGATGAAACTTAGTACAGTGACAGCTTATATCTTGGGATGACATATGGGCAACTTTTTACCGCGGTAAACTTTTCCCGCGGGAAAAATATTATAAAATATTATAAAAATATTTGAACTTAACCTAACCAAACCTAACAGTGATAGGTTCCCGCGGGAAAAATATTTAATTTTGATGAAACTTGGCACAGTGATAGCTTATATCCTGGGATAAAATATAGGCTACTTTTCACCGCAGTAAACTTTTCCCGCGGGAAAATATTTAATTTTGATGAAACTTGGCAAACCTAACCTAACCCAACAGTGATAGTTTATATCATGGAATAACATATAGGCAACTTTTTACCGCGCTAAACTTTCGGCGAAGGTTTGTATAAAGAACGCGCCGCGCCGCCGCCGCTTTGATGTAAAGGGCTTCATACTATTTCGAACATTACAGAAAAAAAACGCAACGATTTCGCAACGCCGCCGCCGCCGCTCAGTGTGTGTTACGCTTTAGGGATGAAACGCGCTCACCCCAAACCGCTGAGCCTAGGAAGGTGAAATTTTAAATGTACTCTTTTAGTTTAAAAACAATAATGATCTGTTACGCGAATTTTGAAAATTCCACCCCTAAGTATGTAAAATAGGGGATGAAACGTACAACCCAAACCGCTGAGCCTCGAGACTTGAAATTTTGCACAAAGGTTCCTCATATAGCTCTGACGTCACCTAAGAAAGGGGGTCTCAAAAACCCCTAAGTTGGTGAAATAGGGGTGCAAAGATTGTATGAAAGTCCCTCATTTTTAATAATGGAAACGTGAAATTTTGTATTTAGGCTATTAGGCAATTCCACCCCTCCCTAAGTATGTAAAATAGGGGAAGAAACGCGCACAGCCTAAACCACTGAGCCTAGAGACTTGAAATTTTGCAGAAAGGTTCCTCTGTGATGTCTACTACGAAATGTATTTTTACCGCGGAAAAACTTGCTGGAAAACCTTTTTTACGCGGGCGAAGCCGCGGGCAAAAGCTAGTTATCTAATAATAGTGAAAACCGCATCAAAATCCCTTACGTATTTTAAAAGATCAAAGCGTAGGATATAGCTTTCTGTTGTCCAAATGCTGCAGATTAATGTGCACCGACGGACTGTCCTCTTGCCACTTCTGACCGTAAAACAAAAATGATTAAAACTACTTACTTTCAAATGTTCGTCGTATACAATTTGGGAGTACCGTCGATTCTTGTTTCCATCATTTTCCTTGAGGTTTCTTCTGTGTGGGGGGCGACTTTCCTTTTGAGTGCAGGAGCCGCTATGCCCGGTCTTGATCTTATATTCGGGCTAGACCGGGGCGACACCGTGTCCTTCTTGAGTCGACGACGCTACCAGTCACATTAAACTGGTATCATTATCTCTTACAATTTCTATGATATTGAGCTCAATATAACTATATAAGCATAAAATAATAATACTTAGTATTTCGGAAGAACAGGTTTGGGCCAGCGAATAAGAATAAGCTATCTTATGTTAATCATTATTTTTTAATTTAGTGTTTTTGTATGACTTTTCTGTATATTGTTACGACATAAAGTAGCCACTTAAGGGCCAATTTAATTCGGCTATTTTCACGAGTGTGGCTATCTTTTTACTGAATTGCTTTTTTCCTCGTTTTTTTTCACATTTCCTTTTGATTTCATCTTAAAATCGTATTCGGACATAGTCGTGCGAGCGAAGTCGCGGCCAAAAGCTAGTTATAAATACCTACTTACAATCCTTTATTGAGCCGAACACCGAATCATTGTACCTACACGTTACATTCAACAGGAGCAGTTTCCGATAACCTTACTGATAAACTTGTCATGATTACTTACGCGCTTGTGATTTTGATTTCCTTTAGTCGAACTAGCGAATAAGATAAGTAAATGACGTACCTACCTTCGTCGATCACATCACAGGTTACAAAAACCATGACAATGTAACCAGTATTACCGCTGCGCTAGAGTGCCGGTAATGTGATCGACTGCAACCCATGATGAGAAAAAACCGCTGCAGGTCAACTGGCGACACTTACCATCAGTGGCCAGTCTAGTTTGCCACGCCATTGCCTAAAAAAACTACTTTAAGACCATCGAATGCCTTCGTTGAAAACTCCGCTTTTATTTTGTTCCCGTGCGAATTTCGAAAAACTATCCACGTCCAAGTTTCTAGACCCAGCGTTGGAGATGCGTTGGTAGATCTTTGATAGTCAGTGGGCACCAATTTGTTTGGAATTCTCAATTCGAAGACCACCTCCTGGGCTCAGTGATTTGGGCGATGGACTCAAGCACCAAATTGGTCCTTGTCATGTCACTTAATAATGTTTTTTTTTCTATACGGCGAATTCCATGTACCTAGTTTCATACATTCAAACTGAGCTGGAACGCGCACGTGCACGCATCGAGAGTGCTCGGGCATTAAGTGTCATCAATAGGATACCTAATAGTACGAAGTAATATTATTTGGATGCAAATTTTCATTCTTTATTTGCAATAGAAAATTGCTTATGAATAATTACTTAGGTAAATATTATAATCTCTACAAAAATACAAAATTACATATAGGTACTAATAAACTATACTATACATGTATGTATACATGTATGAATACATGTACACATAAAAAGGCCTTACATACCTACTTAACTTCAAAGCATTTCTTATAATGCTCTTTGTACTTTGCGTATATGTTGACTTTTTGATTCCTTTAAAGCTTGATCAAGCTTGTCTGTAAGATGTACTAAATTGGGTAAGTCACATTGGAGTAAATTGTAATTGATGATGTTTTGACAATGGCTTGCCGTCTTGGCATATTGTATGCCTGAATTTACTGAGATGGGTGTCACTAATTTATTATTAGCTTCCATATGCATAATATCATCTGGATTTTGTCCAAAGTTTTTGGGGGTCATTAGTTGAAAATTCATTGTGACCATTGGTTTTACTTCTTCATCACATGTTCTGGAGGCAACCTGTAAAGAATTTTACAAAAATAAGTTTGTAATTTTTTTTCCATAACAATATAGGTAAGTACTGGGTATATTTACTTTTTTAAATATTTATTTTTTAGTTTTAAAGTAGCTCAATTACTTTGTAAGCATAATAATCAGTTTCTGATTGAGTCAGCATGAAGATGCATTGCAGTGTGAATGCAGACACAATTTATGTTTTACCTGGATTTCAAAACGCCATGTAAGATCTTGATAACTAGGATCTTTTTGCTGCAGCAACTGCAAAGCACTTGACAGTTCTGTTCTCTTGGTGTCATACAATTTCAGCAACACCTCTTGTTGCTCTGAGGAGAAGCCAGCTATGGCTAGGGACGACATGAAGTCAGGCTCTGTTAACTGAAAATAATGTGACTTTGTAATATAGGTTTATTACATAATAAAATATTATATTCTGTGAAATGTGACACAGGTACTCACATTGTACTTGCAGCCCTCAACTAAAAGATATACTAGAGCTTGTACTAAGTTTTGTACCACAGACAACGACACATCAAGCTTTTCTGAAAATATTTTAATAGTTTAAATAATATTTTTTTGAAGCACAAAAATAAGTTTATCAACATTATCAACAGCCTATTAATATATAATATGTCCCCACTGCTGGGGCACATGCCTACCCTCTCAACGTATGAGCCACCATGCTCGCCCAGTGCGGGTTGATTGACTTCATATGCGCCTCTTCTTCAGCGTATGCAGGTTTCCTCACGATGTTTTTCTTCACCGTTTGAGAACAGTGAGTATAAGTACCTACTTAAGTTTACAAACAAATCATTGTTACATGGCTCGACTGGGGATCGAACTCGGATATCTCGACATGGGCCGCTTTTTCGCCTTGACGCCACTGATGTTCTATGTAATCTACACTCTTCTAAATAAAATAAGTTACTTGACAATTATTAGTTTTTTTATAAAAATAAACTAGCCATATTTTACATACCTGCAGCAATACTGTACTTTTTTGGGTTGCTTCCATTATTAAGGTAGTCAATAGCAAGTTTACAAAAATCCACTAACACTGTAATACAATTCATTGATATTATAAGTCTGTAACACTAAAAAATTAAAATAAATTCCTATTCAGCCTGTATCTCTATCCATTTACCTATCGACCAGCGCCAACAGTTTATCAAGTTGTGATCTATACAACCACCTATCAAACATGATTTGATACTTTCCTTGCGCTCTTTCTATTATCAGGCATTTGCAGATGGGTGGTGTCAATTTGTTAGCTTGAGCCTCCAGAACCCCTAGTCAAGTCTAGTAGATTCCTACTAGGTTGTAAAGATGCTTTAGCATTTTCAACAGCTCATTTTTATTTTTCTATGTTCAATGTACAACCTACCTAGATTTTTCTCTACTTTAGATGCAATTAAAAATTAATATAACCTTGAGTAGAATGTTGATGTAACAAATTAAGATGTTCTTTCTGTAAATCACTGAGAAAGATTATCATTTTTCTGTTTTTAGACCAAAATTTTTATATATGTTTACAAATAAATAACGCTTGTCCACAGAATCGACAGAATCTGAATATTCGAAAATGGTCCCCCTGCTTCCCACCCACCTCTTCTTCCTACATAACTTCATTTGTTTCCTTCATTCGTATCATTCCACAGATATTAGTAGCAAACTGTATCATTCGTTCACTTCATTTCAATTTTTTTTGCGGAATGTTGGTAGCAGTACACAGCTGTCAACAGTCCATAGAATTTTTTTTTCATATTGGACAAGAGAATTTTAAGTATCTACAGCCTTTAAAACCAGACTTCGTTGTACCAAAATAAAGAAATAATTATTATGCTAATTTAATCAGTAAAAGTCATACCTCATGACTTATTATTCATATCGATTTTGATCAACATGTCAATCGATTCTAATCAATCGATCTAATTCGAGAGAACATCACTAATGCCAACATTGCATGGACGAAATGTCATTTTTTGACGACTTGACGTTTCTTTTATTCATTTTCAATTTTCATAGAATACTTTCGTGTTTTTCATTTGTAATGAATTATTAGGTATTTTTAGATGCTGAGAAATAAAATTTATCAACATGGCTTTAAAAAAGGTAAAGGGGAACTTTGAAAGAATGTTCGATAAAAATCTAACGGACTTAGTTCGAGGGATCAGGAATAACAAAGATAACGAGGTATGGATATTTTTTACCTTTTTTCACCAGTATTTTCTTCAGTAAACTCAGATTCAAATATTAACAATTCTATATTTTTAGGCAAAGTACATAGCACAATGTATGGAAGAAATTAAAGTAGAATTACGACAAGATAATATTGCAGTGAAAGCTAATGCAGTAGCAAAACTAACATACGTAAGTAACTGGTCATTACTAATGTAAATTATAATATATTTAGGTCTTATCATAATTTGTGAAGCTGATTTTAAAAAATCGCGCTGTAACTTTTTCAATTTAAAAGGAATTAAAAGTAATACTACTACATAAAAATGTTGGTGTGTAACAACTTATATCGAATGTCAATATAAATTGCCTTATGTGTGTGATTAATTTAATATATTTTACAGCTACAAATGTTAGGTTATGACATATCTTGGGCTATATTCAACATAATAGAAGTCATGAGCTCAAACAAGTTCACATACAAACGAATTGGGTACTTAGCAGCTAGTCAATCATTCCACGCAGACTCTGAGCTCCTCATGCTCACCACTAATATGATTAGAAAGGATCTCAATGCTCAAAATCAATACGAAGCGGGATTGGCACTTAGTGGTCTAAGCTGTTTTATTTCACATGACCTGGCAAGAGACTTGGCCAATGATATAATGACACTGGTTTGTATTCATGTTTGCTTTGCTATTTTTATGTTTAATTGTTTATAACATATTATTATACATACATATTAAATATAAACATAATTATTGTTTTAGTCTCCAGTACCAGGATTGTGTACTTAATATAATCCTATTAATATTACAAACGCGAAACTTTGTAAGGGTATTTGGATGTTTGTTACTCTTTTATGCAAGAACTTCAAACTTTTGTTTGATGAAACTACAGTAATATAGGTTAATGAATAATTAAGTATGTTTCAGATGAGTTCAACTAAGCCATACTTGAGAATGAAGGCTGTGCTGATGATGTACAAGGTATTTTTAAGATATCCTGAGGCCCTCAGACCGGCCTTTCCTAAATTGAAAGAAAAATTAGAGGACCCAGATCCAGGTTAGTGGATAATCAGCTTTCTACATAATATGTACCTTCTATTACCCTTGAAGAGTTTATTATTATTATCCATGAATTGTCTTTAGGAGATTTGAATGTACTGTGTCAAGTGTTTATGGACTAAATAAGTTTAGTCAAATTATTTAGGTTAATTAATAATTATCAACTTGTGAGGCAGTTACTTGTGAGTTGTTGCTTTTGATGGCAGTATAATATAATTTAATAAAATGTCTTTTTGCAGGTGTCCAATCAGCAGCTGTGAATGTTGTGTGTGAACTAGCTAGGAAGAACCCTAAGAATTATCTTTCTTTAGCACCAGTTTTCTTTAAATTAATGACCACATCTACAAACAACTGGATGCTCATCAAGATTATCAAACTGGTATGCTATGTGGTTTTATCATTTGTTAACTAAACCATAATAACACTTCCTTCTATGGGTCAACATCACTTGAATGTTACCATTATACCAAAATCTGGATAGTTTCTACCATACATAAATTATATAGGAGTTAAGATGATTTTTTAAAATCATCTTAGTCAATTAATTTTGATATCTTTTTTATTCCCCTTCATAATTGCAATTGTTTGTCCTTCTGAGCTTTTTAATTCGTCATAAACCACAATAACAACACTTGTCCAGATCATTTCCATTGTATTGATCAATATTGAATAAGACTATACAAATAATTACATACACTTCCACAAGTTTGGTCTTAAAAGTAGATTGTTATTTGATGAATCTTACATTACTTGTGAATTCTCCACAGTTTGGTTTAATGACACAGTATGAACCAGATATCGGAAGAAAAATAACAGAAAGCCTCATAGATCTAATTTGCAGGTACTACTAGTAAATTCAATGAGTTAAACAGCCGCTGCCGCTAGACTCGTTCACCACACCTTACCACTGAAGTATACTTACGATTTACTGACAAATATGCCACATTTTGTCATTACATAGCCAGGCTTATTTCACTATAGTTTTGCAACTATTATAAAAATGTTTACGACATATCTACTAAGTGTTAATCACAACTTGGAAAATAGTTGCCAAATTATTTGAAAACCACACGAATGATTTGAATGATTCCACAAACAAACACTACTTGGCACATCACACATTTTCTATTATTTTGGCCGCTGGTTAACGAGTATATGAACAATTATCCCCTTGGTAATTAATAGGACAATAAAAATATTTATACAGAAAAGGATATGAAGAATATAAAATTAATCCCGTTTTCGTCAAATGCCATAACATCACTTAGTGTTGCTGTTGCTCACATAAGCTAGTCTTATGTAGTGTCATTGTGTTTGTTGCAGTTTGGTGCCTTAACCCCATTAGAGCCCCGACTTGGCAAGAAACTGATAGAACCATTAACAAATTTAATTCATAGGTGAGTCAGTTATTGTCAATTAATGTACTTACTATTTATAAAGTACAGTAAAATTTGGTCTCTATGGGGTAAAAGGAGTTGAATAGTCTATTCAGTTGCTGAAAATAGACTGATTTAAATATATATTTCACTTATATATTAGTATCATCGACATCTGAATATCTTTGGTGCAAAAAGTTAAAAACCATTCTTGTATGTTTGTAAATGCTTTTACTGCTTCTTGTTTTTCTGTGTTTGAGCTTGATTTATATCACATTAGATCTAAAATATTTTAGAAACATTGCTTTTGTATGAACATTGTATTATGTTAGGTAGTATTATGCTATATTAGTGAATGTAGCCTTAAATATAAATGAATCGGTCATGAAATGGTTCGATGCAGATGCTTACGTACACAGTATACCGTTCACATTTACCATGTTTTACTATCTTGAGCATGAATAAGTACTATAGTTTTCTAAGTTCTTAATGTCGAATTATTTGGTCCCAACAAGTGGTAACATTATTTATCATAAATCCAGTACATCGGCAATGTCTCTGCTTTACGAGTGCATCAACACCGTGATAGCAGTGCTGATCAGCATCAGCAGCGGGATGCCGGGGCACGCCGCGTCGGTGCAGCTGTGCGTACAGAAACTGAGAATTCTTATCGAGGATACTGACCAAAATCGTGAGTATTACTTTAAAATAAAAACTTTAATAAGTAACTGGTAGTGTGTTTATGAAACTTAAAAAAGAAGAGGTGATTTCTCGTCACTCACAGATTAATATAGTATACATGATATTGTTCTCATGAACTGATATTCCTTATCTGTCGAACATTTTGTGTATCCAATAACAATAACATGACGTTAGTTATATTACACCAATTTATGCAATATCAATCTTCTTTTTTTAATATATAAAACAAAGTCGTGTTATTTAGACCAATTATAACTCAAGAACGGCTGAACGGATTTTGATGAAACTTGGTACAGGGGTAGCTTATACCCTGGAATAACATATAGGCTACTTTTTACGGCTTTCTACGGCTTACCGGGGTAAACGGTTCCCACGGGAAAAACTTATTTCACGCGGGCGAAGCCGCGGGGCAACAGCTAGTTTTATATATGTCGCGTCTACGTTAACTGATTATAGCCGCTTGAGTTGATAGAGAAAACTAATGTTGTATAAAATGTACCGTTCATGTTTTAAATTGATAAGTAATTGATTTGTTTACGCTCGCTATGCGTAATACTATTAGTATGGTACATATAAACATTAGTTAAACAACTTGTGTAAAAGTCATGACTCACCAATTTAATATGCGTTAATGTCCACAGCGGATTGGTGGACTTCAAAAATGTCAGAATTTCTTTTATGGCTGTAATGATGAATGTTTTGCATGAATGATGAATAAACAGGACGTCACGAAATAATAATAAATTTGCTTTAAAGTCAACATTTTTAATGTTTAAAGCGACTACAGCATCTCTATAATCATTTGTCTCCACCGCGGGTTAGCTGGAAGAGATTAGAAATAAGCTTATCCCTTTGTATAATTTTCTGCTTTTTGTGTATTGTTATTATATGTGTACATTAAATTATTAAATAAATAAATATGTTGCGTATTTATTTTCCAGTGAAGTATTTGGGTTTGCTGGCGATGTCTCGAATACTCAAGTCTCACCCGAAGTCCGTGCAGGCCCACAAGGATCTGGTGCTGGCGTGCCTTGACGACAAGGACGAGTCCATCCGGCTGCGGGCGCTCGGCCTGTTGTATGGAATGGTACATTCAGTTCAATGTCTTGTAATTTATTATTATTTATTGTTCAGCAAGACGCATATGGTAATGCCATCGATATAAGAACATCAAGCACTCCACAGTGCTTACTACCTCTAGCGCATGGACTAGGCCACTTTGTCACATTAAGCTTTTTTCCGCGGGAACAGCTTTTCGCGAGGTATCTTAGTTTATGTGTTGTTCTGATGTATAATCTATAACACTGTAGAGTTTCATCAAAATCTGTTTCGTAGTTTTTGCGTTAATGAGTAACAAATATCCTCACAAAGATCCCTACAAACTTTCGCCTTTTTTAATATAAGTAGGAATGACTTTATTATTCTAAATAAGATATGGCAAGAGCTAGTTACAAAGCCAAACCCTACTTTAAAAAGCAAACAACGCTTGCCAGGTATCGAAGAAGAACCTAATGGAGATAGTGAAGAAGCTGATGGTGCACATGGAGCGCGCGGAGGGCACGCTGTACCGCGATGAGCTGCTCACGCGCATGGTGGAGATCTGCGCGCAGAACAACTACCAGCACGTGGTGGACTTCGAGTGGTACGTCACCGTGCTCGCCGAGCTCACAGAGATGGAGACCAGCACCAAACACGGTGACACTATTTTTTATATTTGAGTCGTATCAAAGGCGCCAATCTGACTTTTAACTGTCTTTGCACTTTCATCTTTCTTCTCATTTTACAAATACCAAGAACTGAGTTTTCGCAAAACTACAGATTGCCGCCTTTGATATTATACCACAAATTTTTACTTAGGGCTGTATTATAATAGGCGGCACCGCCGCTTTGTACGAGATTACGTGAGTTTGTATGAGACGAATTATTTAGGCAGCCGGCCTCGTAGAAATTCACAGAGTAGTGGCGCCGTCACCTATTATAATACAGCCCTTAAAATTAAGATTTGAAGTTGTTCGCCAAAATTAAAAGTTTTGAAAAGGAATAGACAAAAGAACAAGGAATTAAGCGTTTAGGGCATTATGCGTCTGAACTGAACCCACCTAACTACTAATTTAATTACGGGTACTGATTTTATAACTTTATCTAACAAAGTAGATTACTCATATCTGTGCAACTGTTGGTATTTTTTGCACTCTGTATATTCTTAGATAGGATAGATCATGTGTGGGTGAACCCAATGACTATTTAAAGTGTTTGTTTGTTTGTTGTTCCAGGGTGCATACTGGCGGGCCAGCTGATGGAGGTGGGCGCGCGCGTGGCGGACGTGCGCGCGTTCGCGGCGCGCGAGTGCAGCTCGCTGTGCGCGCGCGCCGCCGCCGCGCCGCCCGGCCCCGCCTCCCGCGAGGTGCTCTACGCCGCCGCGTACGTGCTCGCCGAGTACTGCCGGTTAGTCATACCATACATAGCAATATTCGCGTTATTTTTACTGTATTAAAGTCGCAGATGTAGCTATAGCTAATATTAATAATATTATCTATCCGGGTTCGAAACTTGGCCTAGCTATACCAACTTAAGTGCAACATAAGTACAGTTTATTATAATACCACAGGCTTTTCGGTGAAGGAAAACATCGTGAGGAAACCTGCATTAGTCAAAACTTAGAATTTCTTATTTGTGAAGTTCAATAAAAAACGGATTGGTGCACCGTTGGTGGATAGGCAGGGGTTAGGTACGAAAGAGCCCAAATGGATCGAATTGACGCCGGGAATTCCTGGAGCCCTAAGAAAAGAATAACTAAAAAACGACTACCGAATAATCTGAGGTGTCTTTGTCCGAAACTATGATAAATATTCGGAAAACAATAGAAATTACAGTTTGAGAATTCGAAATGATGGTGAAGGTTTCTGTGCAGTGAGGAGGGGGTGATGCGCGAGTCTGTGTCGCCGCTGCTGGCGTGCGCGGGGGGCGGGGGCGGCGGGGCGCACGTGCGCGCGCGCGCCGTCTGCGCGCACGCCGCCCTCAAGCTCGCCGCCAAGCTACTGCGCATCTACGAGCTGCGCGGGGACCAGCCAGCCGCTGTCGCTGTATGTATATTATAGTCGCTTATTTAACAAAGTTTTGTGTCTTGGTATAATGAGAAGAAAGTTGAAAAAGTTCAATTCTCATTTGAAAGTCAGATTGCCGCCTTTGATATTAACTTTTTCTCTATTTCTGACAATTTGAAAAGCGTACGCAAGCAACTCTTTCAGTTCGTCCCAAAATTGTCCATAGTAAATTACTATCGCATTAGTGAGGATGTGAACCTTGTGAAAATCACTTAACTAGTACATTTTAGACTTTCGCGCTTTGTATTCATCTATCTATACTAATATTATATAAAGAGGTAAAGTTTGTTTGGATGTATGTTAGAACTAATCTTTGTAACTACAGAACCGATCTCAATAATTCTTTCGCTGTTGGATAGTTAATACTCTGTGTGTGAACATAGGCTATTTGGTATTGGGTTTTATAAAAAGGAGCGGCCACAAAATGTATTAAAGTGTAGTAAGTCGGCGAATATTTCAGAAATTATCAATGTTTCTCAGGGACGTTAGGCGTTAGTAAGTTGACATTTGAAATCGTAACTTTGAATGTTTTGTTTACCAAATTGTTCAGTAAAAATATATAAAAATATTGAATCGAGAATTAATAGGCGCAAAATTAAAAAACTCACGTATTTCTTAATAAATAAATTAAGCACTAAACAAAATAACAAAAAATATCTCCATACTTAGAAAAAGAATGAACCATAGAATCGTAATCAGCGTATAGCATGAAATAGCAATAGACTTTTACCCCAATAATTTGAAAAGTTGCTTCTTATCTGGCGGGGTCAAACTGAACAAACACTATCTATTTTAGTCGGGCTGTTGTTTGTTGGGGGGCAGTTGGTACATATCAACTGCACCCCAACAAAAAATTCACGTAGGTAGATAGCCCTTAGAGTGTTAATCGACCCATTTGGGTGTCCTGTCAAATGTCCACTGAGTGTTAAAGAACCCAAATGGGCGTCGGCGACACGCAGGCACATTAGTACGGAAATAAGCGACGATATTAAACTTTACTCGCTTTGATTTGCTGCAAATGGGTCAGAATAAAATACTTTCGTTGCCAAAACAGTAAAAATGCGGTTGTTAGTGAAAAAAAGGTGAGAAAACTATCTTTGATACGACACCCGTTTCGGCGCGGCTGTCTCTCCCTAAATTGTCACCAAATCGTGGTTCAAACAGTTTATTTTAGACTTATCACAAGGAATCCTGCTGAAATATAAGTAACAATCAATTTAATTATATAAGATTGTAATTACGTTTGCATTTTGAGTAAAAAACAGTGGTTGAAGTGATGGCATGGCATGATCGTGGCATTTTCCTACGACATTTTTCTTAGATTTTCTGGCATAAAGTTTGATCTATCCACATGTATTTATGATGCTACTCATAGTAAATTTAGTCACATTTCTATTAATACTATGCTTTACTCATATTTTTACCTGTAATGTACGATATTTCAACAAACTAACGGTAACGGGTCATGACACACTTGCGGACTGACAGTTGGCAATCGTACACAAGTAATAATGTGGATACGCCTTCTACCTGTGCCTTCTACAGTAGGGAATTATTTTTTTCAAACCATACAGGTCGAATTGCTAACCTCCTTCTTTTTATATTACAACTAGCTTTTGCCCGCGGCTTCGCCCGCGTAAAAAAGGTTTTCCCGCAAGTTTTCCCGCGGTAAAAATACATTTCGTAGTAGACATCACAGAGGAACCTTTCTGCAAAATTTCAAGTCTCTAGGCTCAGCGGTTTAGGCTGTGCGCGTTTCTTCCCCTATTTTACATACTTAGGGGTGGAATTTTCAAAATTCGCGAAACACATCATTATTGTTTTTAAACTAAAAGATTAAATATAAAATTTCACGTTCCTAGGCTCAGCGGTTTGGGCTGTGCGCGTTTCATCACTAAAGCGTAACACACACTGCGCGGCGGCGTTGCGAAAGCGTTGCGGTTTTTTTCTGTAATGTTCGAAATAGTATGAAGCCCTTTACATCAAAGCGGCGGCGGCGCGGCGCGTTATTCATACAAACCTTCGCCGCCGCAACGCTTTCGCAGCGCCGCCGCCCAGTGTGTGTTACGCTTTATTTTACACACATAGGAGTAGAATTTTCAAAATTGCCGAAACACGTCATTATTGTTTTTTAACTGAAAGCCTAAATATTAAATCCGGTCGCCCACGGAGGTTTCCGTTCCGTCAGCCACACTAATATGCTATCACTGTACCAAGTTTCATCAAAATTAAATGTTTTTCCCGCGGGAAAAGTTTACCGCGGTAAAAAGTTGCATAAATATTATCCCAGGATATAAACTATCACTGTTAGGTTAGGTTTGGTTAGGTTAGGTTAGCCAAGTTTCATCAAAATTTAATAATTTTTCCCGCGGGAAAAGTGTACTGCGGTGAAAAGTAGCCTATATGTTATCCCAAGATATAAGCTATCACTGTGCCAAGTTTCATCAAAATTAAATATTTTTCCCGCGGGAAACTATCACTGATGGTTAGGTTTGGTTTGGTAAGGTTAGGTTAGGTTAGCCAAGTTTCATCAAAATTAAATATTTTTCCCGCGGGAATAGTTTACCGCGGTGAAAAGTCACCTATATGTTATCCCGGGATATAAGCTATCACTGTGTCAAGTTTCATCAAAATTAAATATTTTTCCCGCGGGAAAAGTTTACCGCGGTAAAAAGTTGCCCATATGTCATCCCAAGATATAAGCTGTCACTGTACCAAGTTTCATCCGAATCCGTTCAGCCGTTATCGAATTTCCCGCGGGAACAATTTACCGCGGTAAAAAGTAGCCTACATGTTATTCCAGGATATAAGCTATAAATGTACCGAGTTTCATCAAAATCCGTCGATCCGTTCTTGAGTTATAAATTATATATGAGAATCTTTGCACCCCTATTTCACCCACTTAGGGGATGATTTGAAAAATCCTTTCTTAGTGGAAGTCAGTGCTATATGAGGTACCTCTGTGCCAAATTTCAAGTCTCTAGGTTCAGCGGTTTGGGCTGTGCGTTGATCAGTCAGTGAGTGAGTGAGTCAGTTTCGCCTTTTATATATGAGATTAAGCTTTTTTTTAACTTGCCCTGTTAGTATGTATGTGTGGGTCAAATCTTGCAAGTGAATTTTGACCCACTTCCTGATGTTTAATTGAGCTGAAATATTACATACGTATGTAAGTCGGATGACAATGCAATATAATGGTGTCACTGAGCTGATATGATGATGGAAGCGGAAGGTGGCCACGGGAACTCTGTAATAAAATCATGCAAACCCATCGAGTTTGGGCTCGTTTGATTTGTCTTGACAGGTACTCTGATCGTAGATGGTTACCAGGGTCTGATGATGGAGCCGGAAGGTGGCATTTTAATTGGTATGGCCCAGCCGGATATCGAACTTCGGACCTTTCGATATGATGGGCCGCGTCTTATCCCCGACGCCACTGACGCTCTACAAAACTAAAAAGTTGAAAAAGGAACTCTGTTGTAAAACATTGTACATAATAACTTTTTTTTTACTTTCTCGACCGTAGTACCAGAGGTACGTACTACGGGCAGAGGAAGTATTGTAATCGCGAAGAAAAAGATTTTCCAATTTACGCATAAATGTGTTCTGTATCGATAACATTTAACTAGGTATCGGAAAACCAAGTAGCTCAATCCCGTCCGTCCGCGTACGTCAGTCGTCAGGCTTGGCTTTGTTGGCTAACCTTTGGTCCGATTGGGACCAAATTTGGAGAGTGTTTAAATTTATATTATCAAAGGATTATCAACAGTTATCTCCAGTCAATTACAGAGCGATGTAAAATTTAATTAACATAAAGTTAAGTAATAATTGTAAAAAGCATATTTTTACACTAACTTTTGCCCGCGGCTTCGCCCGCGTAAAAAAGGTTTTCCCGCAAGTTTTCCCGCGGTAAAAATACATTTCGTAGTAGACATCACAGAGGAACCTTTCTGCAAAATTTCAAGTCTCTAGGCTCAGCGGTTTAGGCTGTGCGCGTTTCTTCCCCTATTTTACATACTTAGGGGTGGAATTTTCAAAATTCGCGAAACACATCATTATTGTTTTTAAAATAAAAGAGTAAATTTATAATTTCACGTTCCTAGGCTCAGCGGTTTGGGCTGTGCGTTTCATCCCCTATTTTTCATACTTAGGGGTGGAATTTTCAAAATTCGCGAAACACATCATTATTGTTTTTAAACTAAAAGCCTAAATATAAATTTTCACGATTCTAGCTTCAGCGGTTTAGGCTGTGCGCGTTTCATCCCTTATTTTCGGCGATGGAGAATACTCTTATTTTACATACTCAGGGGTGGAATTTTCAAATTCGCTGAAACACGTGTTCATTGGTTTTTAACGAATAGCCTAAATACAATGTTTCAGGTTTCCAACTTTAAAAATGAAGGACTTTCATACAATCTTTGCACCCCTATTACACCCACTTAGGGGATGATTTTTGAAAAATCCTTTCTTAGTGGACGTCAGTGCTATATGAGGTACCTCTGTGCCAAATTTCAAGTCTCTAGGTTCAGCGGTTTGGGCTGTGCGTTGATCAGTCAGTCAGTCAGTGAGTGAGTCAGTTTCGCCTTTTATATATGAGATGACTTTATTGACCGAGCGAGCGAAGCGAGCGAAGCGTCTACGTTTCGAGACTGGCCAAAAATGCTCTTGTCCGGCTGTCTGTCTGTCTGTCTGTCTGTAATTCTCTACAGGTCGCATTTTTCAACCGATTTTGACTAAAATTTGGCATATGTATAAATTAATTAAACCTACAAAATGAGTAGAATAAAATTTTGAAAAACATTTTTTTTAGAGTACCTACCATACTCGCAAAGTGGGAGTGAACTTTTTTTTTCTTGTGAATCCCATAGTGTGAGATATCGTTGGATAGGTCTTTCAAAAATATTGCTGGTGTGTGAATACCATTTTTTCGATTTAGGGATCCGTTGGCGAAATATTAAGCTTTAAAGCGGTAATTTTTGTTAGAGTCACGTGTCCCCCCCTGCCAGCTAAACGGTTGCTTCTGGAAATGTGAAAAAATTCATGGCAGTAGCATATATAACGTAGTTACAAGGAAAACTATTACGGCTAAGTAGGTTCTATTAGTTTTTGAGTAATAGTGGATCGACTTAAGAAAGTTGAAAAAATAAATTATGTTCATAGAACTGCATACGTAAAATGGAAAATTATTTTTTTCCGCGTGATATCCATGGTGTGGGGTATCGTTGGATGGGTCTTTCAAAAATATCGCGGGTGTGTGATAAACATTTTTCGATTCAGGGATCCGTTTGCGAAATATTAAGCTTTAAAGTGCTAATTTTTGTCACTTTAGTAGGTACTTTTTCTGTTTCCAAAGTTGACTTTTGTTGGTTTCTTTTAGGTTTGGTTTATAAGGGCTGGCGAGGTCTACTGTTCTCACGGAACTACTAGTTATAATTTACTTTTAACTATTTCTTTAAATTAACATAGATTTGGGCAAAATACCATTTCTTCAATGATGGAAATGAAAAATAATGGCTAAATGAAGCGCCAAAACAATCTTCATTTGTTTTTCCGACTTGTAGAGTTTTGTTTATACTTCCGTATTGCAGAGATTTGTATTAACACAAATGTTTTCTTTAGCTAATTCATGTTTTTATTTTTACTTTCCTATTATTCATAATGAAAAGCACAGTGTAAGAACTTATAACGTTATAATTATCGTAATTTACAAAGGCCTGCGGTGTACTTGCCAATGTTCAGTTAGACAGATTATATCCAATTTGTATTTTTCCAAATATAATTATAACTCTAATACTTTGCTGTCAGAAAAGCCCCGAATGTTTTGATGTAATAATTGAATAAAATTGTGCTTTCCTTTTGTCATAACTGAGCTAGATAATCCCTTCCTCTGGTTTAACACTGATAAACCATCATTAGCGGATTTTTTTATTGTCATGGTATCTAACCTAAAAAATGTATAAGCTTATTTGTATTACTACTAACATTCGTCATAAAATGTTGTAAATTATATGCTACTAAAGTAGCTAATTGTCTTTTAAATATCATTAGGTGCGTCCAGACCGGGCGAGCCGTCGCGGCCGCGGCCCGCCTCGCGCGGCAGCGCGGTCGGTGTGGACGTGACAGGCGCATGCCTCGCCCGCATGCTCGGCCGCGGCATGCGCCTGTCACGTCCACACCGACCGCGCTGGGATTATCGAAGCGAAGGGATTATCTAGCTCAGTTATGACAAAAGGATCTGCATCCAGTCACTATCATCATAATCAACAGCCTATTAAATGTCCCCACTGCTGGGGCTCAGGCCTACCCTCTCGACGAGGGTGTTCGGGCTATAGTCCACCACGCTAGCCCAGTGCGGGTTGGTGGACTTCACATGCGCCTAAGAATTCCTTCTTCGGCGTATGCAGGTACCGTAATACTAGGGCCATGTTGATTAAAAGTTAGTATCAATCAATCATACACTTTCCCTAAATACTTAATTGTCAGAAAAATTGCTAGGCCAAAAAAATGTCATAATTTTATGTCAGTTCGCACAGAATAAACCATCTCGTTTCTCTGTCGTGGTTAATTTGCTATTTACACACCGCACGCACACCAGTGTATGCGTTGATTAAGTCATTATTAAAATTATCCAAAAAAATGACGAACCAATCAGTGCATTTTTTCATTCGTCAAAATATATTTTTTCGAGAACCGCTTGTGAAAAAATGACTAATGACCAGCGTTTTTTAAGAATTGGTCTGAATTTGCACAGTGAATATGTAATTAGCACAGATTGTTCTCTCTTATTTGAGTTTGTTTTGGTAACGAGGTAATTACTTGACAGTGCCCCCGGCTAGGGTAATTTTAACTGAATTTAATAAAGGTAAATAAAGGAAAGAAAAGAAAAAATAAAGGAATTTAATAAAGGTACTTATTTCATACAAAAGACATCAACGCGTCACTTTTCTTTTTCGCGGCGGCTCGGGCGGTGGGGACACGCCTAACTACTACGGGAGTCCTCAGCTGTGAGGTCAATAGTCACAGTATTATTTTTATTTACATTATTATTTAATTATTGTTTACTACCTACCTAATTCATCTTGTGTACATACCAGTAGTACTTTGTCATCAATAACTTAAATTGTGTAATTTTTTATTACATGTACATTTTGTATTTTTGTCAAAATACACTAATTCATCTTGTGTACCAGTAGTAGGTATTGTGGCATCAATCGCTTAAATTGTGTCCAAACAAAAACATGACATAAGTCATATCCATATTATTCTTCGTTTTTTTTTGGTTGAAACCACTAAATTGTTTACTATTCTAAGACCATTGTTCTCGAAATATTTCTATGAAACGAAACTTTGTTTTGTACTTAAACTATAGCCTTGTTACCACACTTTTTGAATTATAAATGGTGTTCAAAATAAATAACAAGTTTTATTGTTATTTACATTTTAGTAAAATCAGATATTTGTATGAACGTAATTAGACCACTTTTTGTTTACCTGCAAATTATAAACTATTACATCTACACTTGTGATGCTTTTATTGTACTTAGATAATGTCCTCAAGTTATTGTTTATACAAGATTGAACCCGCTTCGTTGTTTTATCAATTAGTATAGGCATGAAATACGACACCCACTTGAGGTCGAATCCGAGCGCATGACTCATTCCGCTCAAAATTTGAAACATGTGTTACTAAAAAAAAATTTACTGGGGTATGGTGTTTTATTGTTTCCTCATATTTCTAATAGGATGTAGTGTAGAATAAAACACTAAGGTAGTCTGAAATTTCTTTAAATTTTAATAAAATTGCGTTTAACTTGATATTTATTAGTACTGTAAAAGTTTTGTCATAATTTCCAACTACTAGCAGACAAATAGTACAGGGAAAAAATGAAACTACGTACATTATTAATCTGGCTATGTCTATTACCTAAAGTATACCTTTGCATTTCAGTAAAATCTGAGAAAAAAATATTTTAGTGGGAAAGCGCAAAAAAAAACCCCTGTGTGTGGTAGGCACCCATTTGGGTTCCACATTCTACAAAGTTTTGGCATTTTGACAGCCACACTCTAAAGGATAGAGATAGAAGATTTTATATCTGTCTTGCTTACTCTTACCACTTTTGTAATAAGTGTGTCCCTCTCTGATTATTATTGTTATTTTAGCAGCTGTTCTTAGTCTCCATAGCAAGCAAAATGTACGCAAATCAAAGAAATTGAACTTGACGCAAATCGGCAATTGGCTTTCCATATTATGAAAAAAAAATTTATATAAAAAGTAGAAGACTTTATTTAACAAAGAATTAGTTAGCAAAGAGTACTAACACAAGAAGATTCGATACATTCAGTTTCCAAAAGTTTATTAACATCTCATTATATTTGTAAGAAAAGATTGATTACCTATTATTATATTTAAAAAACCTATTCAAAGAGTTTTTACTCCCTACTAAGCTTACATTCAATACTGGCCATTTATGCAGAAAAAATCTTGCATGGCCAATAATAAAGAACAAAATATTATTTCATTTTATTCATGGCAGGCTTTCAAAATTTTTCTTTAACAGAATGCCAGTGTTGGAAAAGAATAAAATCTTATTGGTAACAATAACTTTAGGTAGTACTGACCATTTATGCAGATAAAAAGATTTGCAATGCCAAATAATAAAACGAACAAAACATTTCTTTTTAACATCGCGCGTGGCTTTTACAACATTTTTCTATAAAGGAAAGTGCCAGTGTGTGAGGTATAAAATTTTATTGGTAATAATAACTTTAGGTAGTACTGACCATTTAGGCAGAAAAAAATATTTTCAATGCCAAATAATAAAACGAACAAAACATTTCTTTTTAATCGCGCGTGGCTTTCAAAACATTTTTCTATGAAGGAAAGTGCCAGTGTGTGAGGAATAAAATCTTTTTGGTAAAATTACATCCTACTAATAAAAAACGCGAAAGTTTTAAGGCTGTTTGTTAGTTTTTCACTCAAAAACTACGAAACAGATTTTGATAAGACTAACAGCAATAACATCAGAACACATAAGCTACAGATACCCCGGGAAAACTGTTCCCGCGGGTAAAACATTTCTATGCGGGCGAAGCCGCGGGAAACAGCTAGTAATTATATAATTATATACGGGTCTTACACACGAACAAGTTTTATTTACCTTTGCCCGAAGTTTCTATCAGGTTACAAACAGGCAAGGTTACGACAGGGCAAAGGTAAATAAAACTTGTTTCGTATGTAAGACGACTAGAGTTAGGTTAGTCACATGACTGTAGTACACATATCTACAAAAAAATAGTATAATCAACAACGAACAATTCGGGTTTCAGAAAAATCGAAGCACCACACAGCTGTTATGTCGATTCACCAATGAAATCAACGAGCACTTGAATGAAAAAAGGCATGTGCTCGTTGTCTTCATTGATTTCAGTAAAGCTTTTGATATGCTTAATTATAAAACCTTATTTTGCAAGCTACAGCAAAATGGTATACAGGGACCTCTATTAAATTGGTTCAAAAACTACCACCAAAACAGGCGCACAGTCGTAAAAATTGCTAACTCTCTTAGTAACAGCATAGATACGAAACAAGGAACCGCCCAAGGTTCTATAATAGGGCCGACAGAATATCTGCTTTATGTTAACGATATGTGTAATATCATCCAGGGTGACTCTGTGTACCAATTTGCTGACGACACGTGTATTGTTGTAGCTGATAAGACAATGGAAAATGCACAATGCAGACTACAGACCCACTTTGATAATTTATGTAAATGGGCACACGACATGGAACTCGTCATTAATGCGAAAAAAACTAAGGCAATGCATATATGCTCCTCTCATAACTTCACTAATTTTACACCAACTATTCTGGCACACAATCACGATTGTCTGCATCAAAACAAAGTCAAGTGTAATTGTGATCAAATTGATTTTGTCAAGGAGCATATGTACATTGGCTTAATTATAGATAATAGATTCAAATGGCACCCACATATTAATTTTATTTGCGATAAACTAAGAGCTATATTATGTAAATTTTCCATCTTAAAATATAAACTACCTTACAACATACTAAGATTGTTATACCTAGCATTAGCCGATTCAATAATAGGATATGGACTGAGTAGTTACGGCAGATCAAATAAAACTAATTTAGATAATATATACAATTTACAATTAAGGATAATTAAAACTATTGTACCAAAAAAAGTAAAAGATAACTACAGCCTTGATTATAGCAAGCTCTTCAACTACTGCAAAATTCTACCAATACAGAGAAAAATCAAGCTCGCTATTCTCAAGGATGAGTGTAAAAATATAAATCTATTAATAGAAAAAGTACGTAATAGCAATCTTAGAAATCTGCCATATGGTAACAAATTCACTCTTCCAAATTATAACAATACATATGGTATGAAACACGTTAAATTTATTTTGCCAAAATTAATAAATAGTCTCCCGGCCAACATACAAAATATTTATTTATCAAATTCAAAATTTAGTAAGCGGCTGAAGCAACATTTGCTGGATAGTGAGGATATCAGTTATGTATAGATTGTCTCCTTAAATTTGATATTATCTTTAGGGCCTCTTGCATCGCTTGCTGATAAAGTCCCAGATACCCTATCTGCAGGTTATCTGACAGATAGCCTATTGTTTTTGTTCACAGGTATCTGATTGCCTATATCTTATATATTTTAGATAGTCTATCACACAGATTTATTTGATAGATTAGTTTATCACTAAGATTACTATCTGTAACAATATCAGGAAGTGGTGAAAGAAGCCTTTAGTATTGTATAATAATATGATGATAAAATGGACCTTACGCACTTATGAAATAGGATTGTATAATTTAAATTCTAAGTGAATATTGGTAACGCGAACTCGTCTTCTACAGATAAACCTATCTAGGTTTCCGCTAGAGGACTGTATGTACAATTCATGTATTAACTATTATGTAAAAAAAAAAAAAAAAGTCATGACCTGTTCTTGTGGAGACCGTGCTGTAACCGCCGGTTTTTTTTGTATATGATTATTTATTTATTGGCCTTGTTTTCGGGGCCGTAAAATATATATATTAATGAATACAAAACTGTGAGCAGGTGTTGCGCGAGGCGCTGGCGGGGCTGCGGCCGCTGCTGTGCAGCGAGGACATGGAGGTGCAGGAGCGCGCGCACAACGCGGCCGCGCTGCTGGGGCTCGTGCTGCGCCGGCTCAGCCCCGGCGACGCGGCGCTGCCCCCCGCCGCCTCCGCCGCCCCCGCCGCCGCCGCCGCGCTCGCACCGCTCGTCGAACACGAGCAAAGGTACCTCGCATATTTGCAACCGATTTTCTCAATTCGACTGTATTGTCTTTTGCGTGTATGTAAAGCCGTGTCTTCTGCGCCTGTTTTTTTCCAAAACATTCAAACATTGGGGCGTGGCTTTACACATTTGTATAAGCATACACAATGTTTGTGTATTCCGAGGGAAGGTGGTCTGTGTCCAAGGCCGACGGAAGACATTCCCCGCGCGGGTAGAGAGGGGAAGGGTTCGTTTCATTTATTTACGACTGCCGAACCTCGCACATCATTCTTTCTCTCTTTCCCCTTTAAATAATATACTCTGTGTCTCTCTCTACTATTGCGTCTACACAAAAATATTTTGTTTTAACCAAAAAACATTTATCTATAGCAGGATACAGCTTTTGTATGAAACATTAATGTTTTTGTTTCGATGTTTTGTGTAATGTTTTAGAAAAACAGGCGCAGGACACGCCTTCGCGCGATATCTTCGCTGATTGTGAATGTGAAGTATTTAAATACTTCTGAATATACTTTGAAAGAATGGGAAAAATAATAAAGGCTTTCTATTGTATTACTTGACTTCTGGAATAAGACTGAACTATAAAACGTTTATTTACTTTCAGCAATGGACTGGAGAAAGATGTGTACGGCGACATTGGCGCAGTGAACGGCGAGCAGACGCCGGCCGGGTTCAGCGGCGGCCTGATCGAGGAGCTCGTCGACCTGTTCGACGGGGAACTGAAGCCCGTCGCACCCAAGGCGCAGAAGAAAGTGCCCATGCCCCCTGAGTGAGTATCTATACAATTATAAAACTGTAAGTAGTATTTCTGTACATTGAAGGGATATAAAAATAAAAAATCAGCAAACAACTGGTCCGATTTTAACGGGTTTTTGTTGAAAAGCATGTGGTCTTTCTTAAAATCCGGATCCGGAAAGAAGAAATTATTAGGTACAGTCGACCGCACGTCAGTGGTAACACTTTGACCTTGAGCTCGCCTAGCCTATTACGGAGTTTCAATACTAGGAGAGACCAGTTTATACTGGTTTTGTTTCCACTGACGTGCGGTCGACCGTACATGTGAAGTCTACCGACCCGCACTGGGCTAGCGTGGTGGACTGTACCCCTACGACCTCGTTGAGAGGGTAGGCCTGAGCCCAACAGTATGTTTGTGAGTTTGAATGTTTGTAGCTAAATCACGCTTTATATGGGTATCGATAATAAATACTTGTGGTTTTAAAAAGTTCACAGTTAATAATGGCTTTTTACCCGTCCTAAGTGCTACCTGTTTTTTTTTCTAATATAAGCTGTTTCTATCAGTGGAGAGCCTCATGTTAGGTACGTGTCTAAGTTATGTTAAATTATTTTGTAAGCTGTTGATCTTCCAAAATAAAATACATAAATAAATACATTCCTTTTTAAATTTTACTTTATTAGTGTGTGGTATTATTTATTATCGATACCTATCGATACAAAATACATTTGATTCAAGCACTGTGAAATTGAATGTCTAATTTTTGCAATGAAAAGTCCGTCCTATGATTTTAAGTCTTTGCAGTCTCGGCCTCGAAGTGGTCATGAAAATGGTCTTTTTGGGAAAATGGTATTTTTGGGAAGTGGTCATTTGTCGACATTTTGGGAAGTGGTAATTTTGGTAAAGGTCATTTTAATAAGTGGTAATTACGGGGGGACGAAGCCCTCCTATACTATTATTGACTAAATGATTGCGCTACGTCTTGATCGTATAAAATTTGCAAGCAATTTTACTTGACTATTTTTAGCCTGGACCTCGACCAGTGGTTATCTCGGGACCGCTGGTCCTCGGACAGCTCGAGCTCGGAGGAGGAAGGCGAGGGGGGCGCGGGGGGCGCGGTGTTCGCCCCCCCGCAGCCTGAGCCGAGACCCCTGCAGCAACTCACATCAGAGGAACTGCAGATGGTAAAAAGCGGAAGAGTTTATTTTGTTTTTTGTTTGAACGCGGTTGGCTTTGAAATGCAGCAATGTCACGTGAAAAATTGTGCACTACAGTTACGGGAGGCGCGCCGGCAGGAGCAGGCCAACAACCCGCACTATCTGAAGGACGACTCGCCGCGCTCGTACCAGCAGGACGACGTGCCCGTTGCGGAGATCGCGCTCGAGGTGCCGCTGCAGATACACGGTGGGTATCGACACTAGAAGAAAGAAGGCATAGTGCGGAAAATAGGCAATTGCCTGGCGATTTGATTAGCGACGCCTGCTGTAAAATACGAGTCAGGCAATCATTCTTAGTTTTCGCCAATAACTAAATGGCATAACTAAAAATTAAATGTCATTATGTCACCGTCGTAGCTCTCGACAGAAAGCTAATTTTATTTAATTTACATGCTAAGTAAATTCCTTTAGGAAACGCGAGTTGTTTAAAAACCGCACATTGTGCTTTGCTATCGTCTCGAAAATAAACTAAGTATAGAAAAAATACAGCTTATAATAAAGTAGTTGACGAAACCTCTATGTTGTTTTGTACTAATACGTTTTTTTTTGTTTTTTTTCCAGCCAAGAGATCTGATAAGTACTTAATTTCGAGGGAAAGCTCTAAGAAACCGAAGAAGGAGAAACGGACTTCAAAGAAACGAAAGAGCAAAAAGGAAAGGCATTCAACGGATTCTGATAGTGAAGGTAAAGAAATATTTAGGTCGAGTAGTCTTGCAACCCCAAAACAGCTGTCTTAATTTTTTTTGTCTGTTTGTTCAAGCATCACACAAGAACCACTTAACGGATTTTGATTAAACTTTGTATAGTGATAGTATATATCCCTGATCAACATATAGGTTATAACATCTCGAAAATTGGCTAAGAAATAGCGACCAACAAAGAAAATCTCTCATTTCCTAACGTTCATATAAACATGTACAAATGTATTGAAAATACTACAGATGCTTTCAGTCCAGAAATAATTTGCTATATTCATTTATCCTCGCGGACAAAGTCGCGGGAAACAGCTAGTTATGAATATTATAAACTACGACTGGCCTAAAAGGACTTTGTTTCCAGTGCCGTAAAACCCATTAACCCTTTAGCTCGCAGGATTCAGAGCGCAATACCTTTGAAACTCGGACGTATTTCGCGTCAGTCAGACACCCTGACATTGTCACTCAAAAAAACTGTCATTTTGAAACGTATAACCGCGATTTAATTGGTCAAGACAAAGTATGACAATGACAGTTGTCTTAGTGACTGCAAACCTCAGAATAAGGGCTAAAAGCAATTGTTCTGGCGCTCTATTTTTGAATCGCTCTCCTCGCTTCTAGCGTTCGATTCTACTGATTTTCCCTCGACTCCGCATTTTTGAACCGCTCGAACGGCAACGAGTGGTATCGACCAATCGTCGCTTGGGACGAGCCGAGCGGTAGAATAAACGTCAAATGCCATATGACAAAAGAAAAGTGACAACTATCACTGACACTTCACTTCAGTTCACTTTTTCTAACAAAAGGCAAAGATAATATCATATACAGTCTCTATGGTTTCGACCATTACTGAGCATTTTACGTTCCGCTTTACGTTTCGGTAATTACCGGTTTTTATTTTTTCTGCGTGAAACGGATAAAATTCTACATTTCTAATATTATTGGCAACACCGAACGCGAGCGAATCAAAAATGCAGAAAATCAGCGTCGTGCAACTTGGAAGTCGAGTATGACATAAGTCGCATGCGACGATACAATTCCCTACGAGCGAATCAAAAATAGAGCTCTGCAAACTGAATAATATGACATATCCCGGCGGAATAACTAGCTAGCTGTCATCCTGCTACATGTAGCAGCTCAGAACAATTACCTTTTAGTCCTTATTCTGTGTAGCAGGCTGATAGTCAAAAGATTATTTTTTTTTAATTTTGTGTAGCAATTGTTTTATAAGTTAGTGTTGTTATGTTGGCAGATGAGTTGGAGCAGACTGCTCGGCCCGCGGTGGAGGAGGGCGGCGAGCTGCCGGAGGGCGCGGCGGCGTCCGACGACGAGCCGCCGCCGCCCGCAGACGACCCGCACCGCGCGCTAGACCTCGATCTCGACCTGTGAGTCTGCTACACCTACACACATCTTAATAAATCTATACCTGAGAGCCATACAGAAGTTGGGTATCATGAAAGTGCTTCACAACAAAGTACATTCAAAAAAATAATTTCATTTCTTTTTATTAAGTGTCATAATACTCATAATGTTCGACATAAGATGGTAAATGTCTATTACTAAATTCGTAGCAATACGCCCCTGAACTTATCACTGTAATATATTGTGATAAATTTTCAATGTTCTGTGTTTTTTAAGTTATACTAAAACAATATTACACCAACTAGCTTTTAATAGACAGACAAGTCACAATATTAATCGCCCAGACTGCTACCAAATTATACAAAGTTGCCTCTGTGCCCATTGGCAATCGAACCCATGACCTCTGGCGCTCGAGTGAACGACTAAGCCATAATGCCAACAAACAAGTAACACTAAATTACAGCCCTGATTTGTATTTGCTTTTGCAGCCCGCTGCGTGAAGAGGAACTGCTCTCATCCAGAATACATCAGTATCCGTCGCCCGAGAGTGGGCTGCTCACCAAGAAATCATCGAAGAAGACCAAGTCTTCACTAAAAAGTTCTACCGAAAAAACAATTAAGAAAAAGAAAGACAAGAAGTCGAAAAGGAGCAAGGATCTAGAGCTGATGATACCAGATTTGGACAAAAAGGATATGAACAACGATTTGATTTTAAATAATAACTTAGGCAATGCTAGCGACAAGAAGCGGTCAAAGGAGAGTGGCGCAGGCGATGACATTCGCGTGAACAGTACCAAGACTGAGAAACATAAAAAAACGAAGAAAGACACAAAAGACAAAGACTCGAAGAAGAAGAAATCGGCAAAAAAAGGTAAGCATCTCTCTCTACATACATAATTATTTCGTAGTTCTGTTTACTGCACGTGCAACATAATGTTTTTTTCTTTTTCTTTTCAGACAAACATGAAACAAAACTTGGATATGAAGAAGCATTAGGCATTTCCACGCCTAGCAAAGAAGTTATTTAGTGTCGAATATTCTATTTACAATATAATAAATGTGTCCTCAATCCCGATTCTTGTCACACTATTTATACTTTTTCAGTGCAATTGTTAATTTGAACAATTTAGTTAAAGTAATATTATATTGTTTAGTTCCATAAATGTGTTATAGGCATTGTATTCATATATTATCGAAGTGAAACGTGTCCATATAATAAATATAATATTTAATTAAGTCAATGTAGTTACAAAGGCAAAAAATATCTATAATAATCATGTACAGTTTTAGTATTAAATGATCTACGAAATATGCATTTGGATACTCTATACGTGTTAAGTGGTCCCTACACGATCATGTTGCATGACATTCGTTACGTTTACGTGAATTATCATGGACCCTCATGCTTGCTATCAATCACTTAGTACAGTGAAGAGTAAGCTTGCATGTCAATCAACGGCCAGCACGTAGTTTGCATGTCATGCAGCATGATCGTGTAGGGACCACTTTAGATCCTGGATATTTTAATTAGATGTGTGTGAACAAACCTCCAACCATCTATTAATAGAGACTGCCTGAACCAAGATTCATGAACAAAAAAGGCATACATTTTGTGGTACAATTTTATTCCAATCAATAACAGACATAAGACAAATAAACATGGTATGAACGTATTTTTATTCACATACAGACTATAAAACTTCTAATTAAACTTAATAAAAATTTTAAAAACCTATTTCACTGATTATTCGAATCAAATGTTTTCTTGTCAATTTGACTTTTGAAGGAAGAGGGCACGTAAGTGGAGGTAACTGTTTTTTAACAACTTCCCTACTATAATTATAAACTCGAAAGTTTGGATGTTTATTGCTCAATCACGGTATATCGGCTGAACGGATTTTAATGAAACTTGGTACAGTGATATCTTATACCCAGGAATAACATAGGACACATTTTAAACCGGACGAAGTCGCAGAGCGTCCGCTAGTTATTATATATACGATTAGGATAGCGCATAAGCTTAATAATGGGAGGTTTTTTACTAAAAAGGGGTTTATCTTCTCTCTCTTTAAATCTACCTAGTTAAACGATAAATCAAAATTTACAAAAAAAAGTCCAAATACTGCTCAGTAGGGCGGTTTTCCTGCCATGCGTGTTTGCGCCCGCGTCCTGCACCTCTATTTTTGAGTCGCTCGTCTCGCTTCAAGCAGTCGATTAAACTAATTTTCTTTCGACATCCAATACAAAAATCTGGAGAATCGCTCGAAGCAGAGCGAGCGATTCAAAAATAGGGCTCCAGGTCTGGAGCGCATAAAAGCTCTAGCGTATGCGGTAAACATGCGGTCCTTAGAAGGTAGAAACATGGTTTCGACCGATTATACAAATATTTTTAATATAATATCAAAAAAATAATTAAAAAAAATGCGCTAGTGACCAGTCCTCTATTGTCCGATTTGAAAGTCGCACAAACCTCGGCTGTTGGCGTACCTAGCGAGTGTGTCACTATCTTATATCTTCCGTTTGTCTGGATGCCCCCTTCAACCCAGTTCGTATCAATGAACAGACAAGTTGGCGGCTACAGCCTCATTTCACTGATATTTTGTCCAGCTGTGAGCAATCTAATGGGGTGTTATAGTCCCCATTTCTTCAATTTCTTGACGGCTGAATGAATATAATCACAAATTGTTTGCACATCGCTGACAATGTTTATAGTTTAAGTGTGCGTAAGCGAGATAGTGTGCTACATAGAGATGTCCAAAAACTTGAAAGTTTGATTCGGTTGATCAAATCAATGAACCATTTCTTGAAATTGAATGAGCGTCTCTAGTGAACCGCCGCACAGCTTTCCCTTTGAAACCTAAAATTAGTCATTGCGCAGAAATCAGCGAACTTCACACAGCCGCCATTAAACTCCGCGGGGACTATATGCAATCGTATTGGAGTAGTTACTATTTACTCGCGCCACAACGTCCACCGCCTTCTCTGCCACCTCCTTCATTACCACCTTTGTGTCTAATGTGAACCTATTAACAAGGTATATTAAATTATTCTCTTATTACCGAACAATGACGGTACAAACTTAAATAGTCTATCTTTAAACACATTAATAACTAGCTAGTCTAGTCACAGACCGGTGATGGGCGGAGCGCCAAACTAGTAAAGCGATGCGCAAATCGTGGGCGTTCCTTCCGCCCGCACGCAGAGAAGGTATTTTTAAAAATAGACGCCAGGCAGCAGGTTGTTCTCTGGGTCACACAATACCACACATGACCCCAGCGGGACCACCTAACCGTTATATCTCCGAAGCTAATAGGGCACCAATTCTGATTTTTGGGCACTAATTGGTGTCCGTTCACCTAGCGTACACATAAGAGATTCTGGGCGTTTTAGTGCCAATAAATAGTACCCAAATAGTACCTTATTGAGCACCTAATTATTGGCGTACAGTAGGACCCGAAATTACGTGGTGGCCCGCTGGAGTCACGGACATCACATTTAGTGGCAATACGAACACCTAGATCCACAGTTATGTTCTGCACAAACATTTATTCAGTTGTGAAAACCCTTTATTTTCCCTTTCATACCCTTCGGAATTCGTCTGGAGTTCTGGACAGGTATAGGCCTACACTTACCGCACATTAGCCCAGTCGTAAAGCTGGACATAGCCTACGAAAATAAACAAGCATGACCGAGGTACCTACTCTAGGCGAATTGGACTTTGCTTCGGCGGGTTTGGACCACAAATGAAAATACTGGCCAGAAAAACTACAAAGCAGATCTGAATTAAATTTATTACAAATATGGCCCTTTAAAGAAGCCAACTAATATAACATGGGTTTAACATTAGACACGAATAATTGTACTTAAACTTTCCGATAATTTTGTTATTAAATTATTTATTACTAACACTGAACTGAGAACTTACGACTGCTACAGGAAGGAACATGGAACTACAATATACGTAATGTACAAATTTTCCGATTATTGCGCTGATACGCGTCAAAGGGCCAGCTTGGCGCCTTAGGAACATTACAAATTATACTGTACCAATAAAATTTAACTGTTTTTAACAACTTTTAAATCTAAGAACAATTAGGGAACGCAGCATTTCTATTTATTTGAACTACACTACTTAATAATATAACCAACAACTTATTTTCTAACGATGTAATGATTCAATAAATAATTTTACGAACAAAATACTCTTACAACCTAATAATGACATTGTTGTTGTCAAACAACCTGTTTCTCAAAAAATATTTGCGTACCTGTAGTTGAATAAAAATAATATTTAAAAATATAATTATCACTTGGGGAGCTGTCAGTTCCCTCTTCATATGTTGTGTAAAATGGACATACAAAAAATAAATAATTAATTGCAACCTAACTACAATATAGGGTAGGCACTGAGGCGTGATTCGGTTTTTTATCTCATGTTTATCACCACGCCAAAACTAACCCGGATAAAGTGGGGCATAGACATCTCACAAAAGAAAGAAATATAATAAACTTTTTTATACTAAAACAATATATCGTCACTGAAGCGGTCATTCCTTAAAATTATGCAAGTATCTTTGCAATTATTACAATATCGGAATTTTATAATATCATATAGCTGATGATTTGCGAATCGTAGGTACTACAAGAGAAGTTACGAATGAATAATTTGATTGAGGCATCGCAAGCGAGTCGGTTAGGTATACATACATAGTAATCTAAATATGCGAGAGAGAATTGTTCGTTGCATACAATGATGTCGAATGAGTGCAATACTGTGCGGTCTACTGTTCGTACATGTATTTAGGGATGTCGAATTTAACCTCGACGCCGGCCTTCTTGGCGAGCGCCACGATCTCGGAGAGCTGCACCACGAGCTGCGCGGCCTCGTCGAGGTCGTCGCGCGGCACGATGCGCAGACCAGACTCCGCGATCAGCTTGCGCGCCTCGTTCACTTTCGTGCCCTAAGTGACAAAGCAAAGTCACCTCTTTAGTTGAGCGCGCTTTTTGAAAATAAATATAATGTCTCTGTTTGCCGCCCAATATGAAAGAAAAAATGTTTCAGTAGTACCCGTAGAATTTTTTGGCGGCTGAATGAATATAGTCACAGATTGTTTGCACATAGCTGACAGTGTTTATAGTCTATGTGTGCGTAAGCGAGATAGTGTGATCTATGTATCACACAGATGTCCAAAAACTTGGAAATTTGATTCGGTTGATCGAATCAATGAACTATTTCTTGAAATTGAATGAGCATCTCTAGTAAACCCTCGCACAGCTCCCCTTTGAAACCTAAAATTAGTAATTGCGCAGAAATCAGCCAACTTCACACAGCCGACAAAAACTCTACGGAGACCATCTCTGTTTGCCATTATAAGTCACGTATGAAAATCTCCGGGGGTGACATGTCGCACCAGAGCGTTAAGCCGAATATTTTGTTTTGCTTTGTTGAATTGTTCCATGACATTAATTTCACGTGTAAACGTCAAGTTTTACAATGCTTACACTAATTTCACGACACTGAAATAGCTTCGTAGCATGCGAATTTAAAATAATAAAAAAACTAATGTCATGTAACTAATTTTATCGTGTAAACGCAACGTTAAATATTATTATTCATTAAAGATACTTAGGGCCTCTTACACCGCTTTCTGATAAAGTCCCAGATATCCTAACTGCAGGTTATCTGACAGATAGCCTGTTTTTTTGGTTTCACAGGTATCTGATTACCTATATCTTATATATATTTTATATAGTCGATCACACAGATTTATCTGATAGATTAGTTTATCACTAACATTACTATCTGTAACAATATCAGGAAGTGGTGAAAGAAGCCCTTAGTTAACTGGGCGATTCTGAATTTCTGACCAATGACATAAATAATTTGTACAGTCGACCAGACGTCAGTGGAAACACTTTGACCTTGAGCTGGCCTAGCCTATTAGGGAGTTTCAATACTATGAGAGACCAGTTTATACTGGTTATGTTTTTACTGACGTGCGGTCGACCGTACTTTAATTTTGACTTTTATTTTATTACATTTCTTACTGCTGTAGGAGGGGAAACCCGACACCAGAAACAATGTCTAATATCTGTGGTTTATTTAAAAATAATAAAAAATCATAGAATAACATACAGGATAGTTTTAGCGCGGATGAAATCGCTAGTACAAATTAGTAACATAATTATTGATAGCACTTAAGTAAACAAGTGGGAGTCAATGAACCGGGTTTCAAACTTTGGTCGACGTCTTGATTAGATAATGGGTTAAGTTCATGTGCCGAGTGATTACGGGACAGTGTTATTTAGTTCGTGTAATAATAGTAATGTTTTATACTACTTGTATACAGGGTGTAACACCTCACCTGCCGTGACCGATTACAGGGCCACTCTTATCACAAGAAATTCTAGGGGGACTATTAACAACAACAATAATCCTCTGTGCTATTAAAAACTGCACCGCTCTTTGAAAAGCATTGTCTAATGTAATCCTACACTAGGATTATCCCCCGTTCTATTGGAATTAGACAAATTGAACCGGGCCCAACTTGTGCAAGGTTTTTTTTTACTTTATTGCACATGTCTTTATTGAACATACAAAAGGCCGAACTTAATGCCGGCGTTCTCTACCAGTTAACCTTTGGGTCGGGTGATAGATTGTGGTAGGTGCAAAAACGGTAGTATAATAAAAAGAGATTTGAAAATACGTATAATCTTTGTGTAAAGTTGTGTGTCCCGGTAGGTATCAAACGCACAACCTCTGGCGCTCGAGTATAACGACCAAGCCATGCCTGCGAGCTTTGCAACGTTAATGTGTAGGCAAAACGCTTGAGCTGGAGGCTGGAACTCACCTGAAGACGAACGATGACAGGAATTTGAATATTAAGATTCTTGGCGGCGTTGATGATGCCCTCCGCGATGACGTCGCACCGCATGATGCCGCCGAAGATGTTCACCATTATGGCCGACACTTTGGGGTCCGACAAGATAATTCTGAAAGCTTCCTGTAATAAAAATATCATATTTACATAAATACAATAAATTTATAACTAGACGATGTCTGTACATAGGATATATTTAAGAAAAATTGATGAATAAGAATATTATAGAAGCCAAAACAATAATTTACCGAGACAGCCTGGGAGGTGGCGCCGCCGCCGACGTCGAGGAAGTTGGCTGGGTCGCCGCCGTACAGCTTGATGATGTCCATAGTAGCCATGGCCAGACCAGCGCCATTCACCATGCACCCGATGTTGCCTGTCACAATAATCATCAAAATTATAACGCTCTGTGGGCTGTTTCTTCGATTAAACACTAGCAAATAAAAACTTAGTCGCGAAATGATTGATACTTTCTATCAGTACATTGATATTTATTTTTAATTGATACAATGGTATCAATCGTCAATCGTATCGCGACTAAATATTTAATCGTCAGTCGTAATTTATTTTTGGCCATAACTGATACCTATGGTATACTCGCTTACTGTTTGACTTTAGAAAATGAAATATTTTGTTGAAATTTAGAAAATAGCTTGAAAAGCTATAGCGATTATCATTTTTATAAATTGATTTGCTGGTTAATTCAGAGATCAATAATACTTATTACGAAATTATGTTTTACCGTCAAGAGCAATATAATTGAGGCCGAACTTGGCGGCTTCGATTTCTTTAGCATCTTCCTGGGTCGTATCTCTCAGGTCAAACAGTTCCTTTTGCCGGAACTCAGCGTTATCGTCAAATCGAAACTTGGCATCCAAGCAGAAAACTTGAAGTAAGAAAACATAACAAACCGTTAAGATTCCACAACACAATGATAATATATCAACAATACTTGTAATAAATTATATGATTCATGTTCATAAATCATGCTTAAAAGATAAGCACATTTAGAATTTATTCATCAGCAAAAACACGGATATACATATTTTAGTTCTAAGATATAAAATTCATTTGGTCTAGGCACTAATTCGTCCAAGTCTCATTTTGCCCAAGTTTAAGTTTTGTCCGGTGTACGAATAATTTAAATAGTTTAAAATCATATAGGTACAAATAAAGTACTTACATTTGCCAGTGATGGCATCTTCAGCATAAGGGTTTACTTCAATTAGTAGAGCATCCTTTTTACAAAACAGATCATACATTTTTTTTATCATATTACATGCTTCTTCTTCATACTGGTGAAGACCAATCTAAAAAGATAACTTTGAGTAAGAATATATAATTTAAAATAAAAAAAGGTGTTGACAAATTATAAGGAAATATAATAAATGTGCGAAAAGAACAATGTCAATGAGTAGTGAATGACTGATTCTGAAACCGAGACCGCATTGTTGACTTAGAAAGGAGCTTGGGACTCGAGCGCCAGATGTCGTGGGTTCATTTCCTGCTAAACAATTAGTACGAAAGGAAAATTCCTAGTTTCTAAGATAAGGAATTGTGGAAATTGTAATATTGTACATTATTACATTTGCGGCCTACATTTTACCTTGTTCACAACACGCCTGACTTGTTCATCTGTTATACCCGTTTTAATGTCGATAGGTTCATATGTAATCGCTTCTGGAGTCTCGGCAGCCACATCCTCAATACTGACGCCACCTTGTGACGATGCAATGATCACTGGACCCTGCAACCGGGTTGTCAATATTAGTTTCAAATGTAAAGGCCGCTTGTAGAGCTGATGCTTCAATACTTTTAATTGTAGATTTACATATAAAAATATGCAACTGTAAAATAATAATAATAAAATTATGCATTAGGTAACAAATTTTTTAAAAGACTAACATGTATTATGTACGGTCGACCACACGTCAGTAGAAACAAAACCTGTATAAACTGGTCTCTCATAGTATTGAAACAGGCTAGACCAGCTCAAGGTCAAAGTGTTTCCACATACGTGCGGTCGACTGTACAATGCAGGCAAAAAATAAACATACTTAAATGTATAAGCAATGAGTTACCTGGTAAAATAAATTACATTTAATTTAAATTTTCATGATTGTTTCTAGATTATACATAAAATCGTAAGTACGTACGTTAAAACTTCGTTCCATCATGATGGCGACGTAGAACTCTCGTCGCGGGAACTTGCGCTCCGTGACCATCACCATGTTACAGATGCGTCCCGCAGCGCCAGTCTGCTTCGTCACCAGGTACTGCTGCAGCATCTTACTAGCCAACTCGCCGGCAACCTCGGGTCTGTTGTTTTAAAAACAAGGTTCTTTACGTCACTTTCGCCTTTAGACTGCTGCATGCTGTTGTATGCACATGGCCACAAGTGCATACTCAGGATTACCAAGACTACCCAAGATTTACCACCAGGATTTTATTTCCTATGACATTTTGCAGTCATCAGATCGTAAGCAGTTATACATGTTTTGAAAACATTTTACTATTAATGTAATAAGATGTTTTGTTTACTAACTTTTATTGATAGGATTAGGTCAGTGTTTACTATACAATTCATTGATAGTATGCAATAGTTTAACATAAATCATTAATAGCAATAAGATGACATGACTATTAACAATTGTTATTACTAAATTGGTAATACTAAATTTTGTAATTTGACATTTCAAAGTGTATTTTATGTACCCAAAGATGAAGTAATAACCTTCCTACTAATATTATAAAACGAAAGTTTGTAATGATGTTTCTTTTGTTACTCTTTCACATTGTAACGGCTGAACAGATTTTGATGAAACTTAGTACAGTGATAGCTTATATTCTCGATAAGATATATACTACTTTTACTGCGGTAGTTCTCCCGAAAAAAAAACTTATTCCACGTGGGCAGCAGCTAGTATTATATAAACAAGATAGTTTTATTACTAAATAGACTTATAACTTAGTAAATAGACTAAAGTCCACTTACGTTTCTACCATCCTCACACCACCCTTAAGGCCACTCTTAAAAGAACCTCTCCCTCGGCCTCCTGCAAGTACCTATAAAAAAAATTACAGTATGGTGACAAAACTATACCTACTTAACTACAATAATCTAAATTCAGTTTGACCATCCTGGTCAAACTGAATCAGCCATATCACTCAAAAAGTGTTGAGCTCACAATAACAGTAATTATGAGTCAGGGTCAGTTAATATTTTGTATTTATACTTTCTAATGTTGAGATGGTAAGCAATAAGACTAATGTACAAACATTCCCAATCCACCGATTTGATTTGCTTTTACATAGGTATTATTAAAAAAAACAAGTCTCATTTTTGGTTCGTCCTAGTAGGGTAAGAAGAAATCACCTGTGCTTTGAGTACGATATCCTTGGTGTTAAGCTCTGTGGCAAACTTAACCACTTCATCTTTGGTCTTGGCAACATTGAATTTTGGTACAGGAATGCCATGGTCGCGCAGCAGTGTGTAACTCACATACTCATGGACATTTAGATGACGGACTTGCTGTTTACTTGGAAGATGGCTTGCTGCTGCAACTGCAATCTGTAGTATGTATTTTTAACAACTATACAGGTCCAAAGAGCATTCATAGTAAATAAATACGTAATACATGGATGACGTAAGGGCACAAATGAGTTGTAAAGTAAAACGCAAGGTCAACTTATAAATAAATCCTTAAAATTGCAGTCAAGGTAAAAATTCTACTCTCTAGGGTACATACAGGTCAGATAAAACTTAAAGAACAGATCACATAGGTACCACATGAAAGATTTTAAAGCGAAAAAAATCGACAAAGATGAAAATAAGATGATTGATTGGTAATAATTGCCAAAATTCGAACAGTTAATAAGGGTATGGTTTTTATTTACCTTAGTTCCATTCTTTATAAAAACAGTTTCGACAAGACCCAAAGAACGAGGGAGTAAAGTCGCCATTTTTCATCAATTTTCTTTCATGTGACTAAAATTTATTTTGAAGTTGAAGTTGCAAATTGATTTTTTTTATGTAGTTTTACGGCCAATTGGGAACAAGTCCATAAAAGCCAAATCGTAGTTTAAAATCACGAATAGATAAAGCAGGCCTCCCAGAACACAACTAGTGCCATACGGTGATCCGAACTGCAGCTAACACCGCACTAAACTGATAGTAGGTTTTGAATTGATTGAACAAACTTCGCTCATGTTTAGTACATGATTTTGATTGATTCGCTGTTGCAGCGATTGACACGTATTGAACGGGCCTCATTTATGGCGGGAAATCTCAAATAAACGAACAACGGAGATACTTTTTTAAGCTTATTCCCTCTTCTCTACCTTCTCACTTTTGCTGTCCCGCACGATACGATCTTCCGAAATGGAAGATCTATTACCGTATATATCAGATTAGGATTAGATTACAATCAGCAGATTCATACGATTGTGTACTGTACCAAAAACTGTTATTGCTGGTTAATATTTCTTATTTTCGAGAATTATAGCCTATATGTGGGTCAGGGATGCCAAAACAGAAATTTTGAAAAAATGTATATTCAGCCTCAGTTGGTAGGTATCGTTCGTATTATCGCTGACCTAATTTTTTCAGTACCTACCTACTACAGACTCCAACTTTTCTAGAGATACCTATGTATGTATGTATATAAAAGAAGAGGATCTAGGAGGAAGCATCAGCAGATGTTAGGTAGGTACTTAGTTAAATAAAAGTAAATATAAAACTAGTCTTTTTAATATACTATAATAATGATGGTATGACTTCTCTTGTATTTGCTAACTCAACACCTTTACATATTTCTTCATTCCATACACCATTTCCAGAAAAGTAATGTTTTTTTTCCAGTAAATACAGTACCAAACTTAACTTTTGTGAATTACTTAACTTTGTAATGTCTAATTGTTCTGGAAAACTTGGATATTCATGAAGCTTTATTTTCTTATTGAAAAGTTGCAAAACATCCTTTATCTTATTCCATGGATAGAGCAGAATGGAACAATTTTGATAGATATCATTAGGTGAAAACTCAGTAGATAATTGCAAATAGACAAACTCAACCTGCACCAGAGGTATGTTTATCCAAAAAGGATGTCTTTTTATTACACTTCGAATATCATTCATACTATAAATGTTATCTAAAGACTGTGATATGCAAAATACTAGATCTTTTCCGTTTCCTAATCTATCACCTGATGCCTTTTTGAATACTTCATAACGTGCTGAACTGCCTGAAAGAATATTCAAACTCAAACACTTCTTGTTGTTGTCATACAACTTAAACAATCTTCTCATGGCTGTCTTATTGTAGTATATCATCTTAAGGAATCTAGGGTGGTTGAAGAAAGTTTGAAATTCTGGGACAGTTTTGGCATTTGATAATCTTTCTCTTACAGTGTCAGGCCCTAGTGTATAAATTTCAAAACATCTTGTTTGTGCTTCATTGCTGATTTGAAATTCTTGTAATACATTTCTTATTTCAACCAATGTGAAATAGTTTTTAGTAGCCAATTTGGGATGCATTCTCATAACTTCTTTTATATCAACACCACCAATCGACCGAAAATTATATATAATATTATTTAAATTGTCTGGATCAACATGTACTAAATATAAATTGGCTTTTATTTTGTGAGTTGGCATCATGACTTGTGACTGCAATATTGCTAGTGTCTCGTTAATTGCGCGCAGAGGACGGTGTTTAATTGTAGGATAAGTTTTCAACCCTCTATTGAACTCATCGTTGGTCAGATCCAATACTAGTTCAAGGTAACGCTGAATAATTTTAAGACGTAGGGAATAGAGTGTACACTTGTTCACATCTCCATAAATCAATGTTGTAAGAGATGTTGGCCACTGTGTCATGTACCCAGCAAGCCTGTTTTCCACATTCAACATGCTGGGTATTTCACCACATCGCTTTAATTCCCCAATTGTCTTTTGCTTGATGAAATGTAAATATGACACTAGATGCTCAGTCGAAACATTTTCAATTCCACACTCTTTTAGAACACTCCATCGAAATTTTAGTGTAACAGGCAACATACTGAATAATAATGGCTCTTGGATTAGTACTTTCTTCGGGTATCCCAAATCGTGTAAAGTGTCTAATAAACATTTTAACTTTACTTCACTCAACTTGTTCACAACAGGATGTTTCATACATAAATATTGAGCTTTACTTTCACTTATATTTAGATATTTACACAGATAAATCCACGAAAAATCTTTTCTAGCAGGACCTGAGGAACAGCAACGTGTGTACAGGGGTCCCCGAAGAGCGAGGCCCATACGATAAAACTTTAGTAAAATCATGAACAAAATAATAACACATTCCAAAAAAATTGTCCTGTATTATTAGTCGTTATTTTACCACTAAACAAATTAATTTTTCCAAGATTAGATCAAGTTGCCTCCAATCTCCATCCAATTGAATTCGTCCAATGATGGACAGGCAAAAGTCATAGACCATACAGCCCAGCCTTATTTCGTTTGTTTTTCTCAGGTTTATCTTCAAAAACCTCCACAAAAACAAGGCACGACATTAATAGTCGGCGATTTACAATAAAACCGCAGCACGGCCTCCACGAAAGTACAACTAGAGTGCCATTCAGTGATCCACACTGCAGTTCACGTCCGCATTAAACTGATAGATGGTTTAATGACGATTTAACCAGGGACATTTTGGAACGATCTGGTAGAATCGTTTACACGCTTTTATTTAACTATCCCACACAATAGACTTTAATAGGCACTTGTTGCATATAAAACTATCGCAGATATTGGTAGGTACACCAAAACCTACAATATACATTTATTAAAAACTAGCAGACCCCCGCGACCTCATTCGCGTTTGAAAAGAAGGCTACATACTATTGAGCTGTGCATGCAATACTTCAAACCAACCAACCCGCGAACAAACGCGCGAACCAACCAATCAACCAACCAACCAACCCGCGAACAAATGCGTGAACAAACGCGCGAACCAACGCGCGAAACGCGCGAAGCAACCAACCAACCCGCAAACAAACGCGCGAACAAACGCGCGAAACGCGCGAACCAACCAACCCGCAAACAAACGCGCGAACAAACTCGCGAAACGCGCGAACCAACCAACCAACCCGGAAACAAACGCGTGAACAAACGTGCGAACAAACCAATCAACCTATCAACCAACCAACCCGCGAACAAACGCGCGAACAAACTCGCGAAACGCGCGAACCAACCAACCAACCCGCAAAAAAACGCACGAACAAACGCGCGAAACGCGCGAACCAACCAATCAACCAACCCGCGAACAAACGCGCTAACTAACGCGCGATTAAAGGCGCGAAACGCGCGAACAAACCCGCAAACAAACGCGCAAAAAAAACCCGCAAACAAACTCGCAAACAAACCCACAAACAAACCCACAAACAAACCCACAAAATAACCCGCAAACAAACCCGCAAGCCAACCCGCAAACAACCCCACAAATAAACAATTACGAACACAACAAAAAATAAACTGAGATTCAGCACCCCCGAGAACTTAGAAAATCGTAATAACATCGGTGTGTTGCCCGTGATAGTACCACCAGATCAAATGGTATCGAATCTTCATATGTTAGTACTCTTTGCATAATAAATAAAGACTTCTAATTTTTACATGAAATCTTTTTTCTTCATATGGAAAATCAGTTGCCGATTTGTGTGCATTTTGGTTGCCATGGAGATATTTCTTGTTATTTTTCCTAGTGCATAATTAATTTATTAAGAAATACGTGTGATTTCTAATTTTGCGCCTATTAGTTCTCGATTCAATATTTGTAGTCTACAGCACATCAGTGGTAACACTTTGACGTTGAGGTGGCCTAGTCTATTAGTGAGTTTCAATACTACGCGAGACCAGTTTATACTGGTTTTGTTACCACTGATGTGCGGTCGACCGTATATGTTTTACTGAACCATTTGGTATGCAAAACATTCAAAGTTACGATTTCAAATATCAACTTACTAACGCTTTACGTCCTGAAGAATTCCTGAAATATTCGCCGACTTACTACACTAATACGTTTTGTGGCCGCTCCTTTTAATAAAACCCAATACCAAATAGCCTATGTTAACACTGAAAGTATTAGCTATCCAACAGCGAAAGAATTATTAAGATCGGTTTTGTAGTTACAAAGATTAGGTCTAACATACATCCAAACACAATTTACCTCTTTATTATTAGTATAGACTAAATAAAAAGAACTTCAGTTTGGTAATCAGTCAGTTTCGCATCAATCTTACCAGACTGATGGATACCAAACTGACCGTGTAACCGGCGTCAATGAAAGAATCGGAATACTATGGGACTAGCGGGAACGGACCGGATATGGCTGTATGGTCTACATACCTTTACCTAAAAAAATACTTTTCAGACGTTCAATGCTGCCAACAAACTAAAATGACACTCAATGCGGCCAACAAACCAAAATGACATTCAATGCGGCTAACAAAACAAACCAAATCTTTTTTTTGGTAGAATTCGTCTTATGATGGACAGGCAAAAGTCATAGACCATACAGCCAAGTCATATTTTGTTTGTTTTTCTTGAAAAACCGGCGGTTACAGCAGGCCTCCACAAAAACAGACTATAAGACTAGTCGGCGATTTTCAATAAAACCGCAGCACGGCCTCCACGAAAGTACAACTAGAGTGCCATTCTGTGATCAACACTGCAGTTCACGTCCGCATTAAACTGATAGTAAGTTTAATGAAGATTTAACCAGGGACATTTTGGAACGATCTGGTAGAGTCGTTTACACGCTTTTATTTAACTATCCCGCACAATATACACTTTAATAGGCACTTAATGCATATAAAACTACCACAGATATACACCAACACCTACAATATACATTTTTTAGAAAAACTAAATAAAAAAACAACCGTCTCCGACAAAATCCCGCCAAAAAGCCCTAAAATAGTTCTTTCGTCCTCTATTATCTGTGTTTCACGCATAGACTACAGAGGAATATGTATGATTATGGTATGAATTGACGTCTGGCCTGACCGAAAGAACTATTTCTACTAAGGTCAAATTCAAAGGTCAAAGGTCATTGACTGGGTTCGTTTTGTTGGCTGTATTGAATGTCATTTTGGTTTGTTGGCTGCATTGTGTGTCATTTTGGTTTGTTGGCTGCATTGAATGTCATTTTGGTCTGTTGCCTGCATTGAGTGTCATAGAGTAATGAGAGATGAGTTTTAGGTAAAGGTATTTAGGACAATACAGCCAAATCCAGTCCGTTCCATTATCCTGGTTCTTTCCTCGTTCTTTCATTGACGCCGGTTACGCGGTCAATTTTGTATTAGTCCGATCCATCAAGGCCGTCACAGACGTAATATAAACATATTTCGGTATATTTCCGTATATTTTCTATACAAATCTCCAAGTGACCGCACACGTAGCTATAATATAAATTATAGCTGGACATATTTCGATATATTTCTATATATTTCAATATATTTCTATATATTTCCATATATTTCCATATATTTCCATATGTTTCCATATATTTTCGTATATTTTTGACATACATGATGTTCAAAAAACGACGGGCTAAGCGCGATGTCGTGTCACAGATGTACTGACTAGTTATAGGTTTAGGTATATGTTTAGGTATAGGTTTAGGTATAGGTATAGGTTTAGGTATAGGTTTAGGTATAGATATAGGTATAGATTTAGGTATAGGTTTAGGTATTAGGTTTAGGTATAGGTTTAGGTATAAGTTTAGGTATAGGTTTAGGTATAAGTTTAGGTATAGGTTTAGTTATAGGTTTAGTTATAGGTTTAGGTATAGGTTTAGGTATAGGTTTAGGTATAGGTTTAGGTATAGGTTTAGGTATAGGTTTAGGTATAGGTTTAGGTATAGGTTTAGGTATAGGTTTAGGTATAGGTTTAGGTATAGGTTTAGGTATAGGTATAGGTATAGGTTTAGGTATAGGTTTTGGTATAGGTATAGATTTAGGTATAGGTATAGATATAGGTATAGGTTTATGTATAGGTTTAGGTATAGGTTTAGGTATAGGTTTAGGTATAGGTTTAGGTTAGGTTAGGTTAGGTTTAGGTATAGGTTTAGGTTTCGGAATAGGTTTAGGTATAGTGTTAGTGTGCGGACCCTTGCTATAATATATATTATAGCTGGCATATTAATATATATTATAGCTACTTTTGTGACGGCACCCACGGTAACCCACGGATTGTTGGATTGGACTGATGGATTTCTGAATATTTTGATATTTTTCGTCAGTCTTAGTGCGATTGTTAGTGCGATTGACGCCTGATTGATAGTGTGACTGAAATCAGCTTTCCTTATATAGGAAAGATCTGACTTAAAAGCGTTTCTTCCACGTCTAGGCATTGGAAAAAAAAAGACAACGTTGGTCTACTTTGTCTATGGATTATTACCATCGATCGATCGTCTGTTTTTTTAAAAAATATTTTTTGCACTATTGTGAAAAAAAATCTTTTTAGAAGCGGTGGAGTCCTTGGACGTATACTATCTAATTTGTGCGGTGGACGGACAGTATTGAGCACTGTCTCGCAGTGGGACGCGATGTTACTCGTTCGTCGGGTGCGGGCGGGGCCCGTGGAGCCGGCGGCGCCGTGGTGCGGTGCGGCGGGCGGCCCGCGCGCGTCACAGGTGCTGGTGGTCTCGCACTGCACTGCGGGACGTGCAGAGAGGATGACAGCGAGGCGTCGTGGGAGCGGGCGAGCCCGCGGGCCCGACGACCCTGGTGCGGTTGGAGACCGGGTCACATGCGGTGGCGCAGAGCGGAAGAAGCGACCGGGGCACGCGCAGTGGGGTCAGTGTGGACAAAAGGGGGCTCAATGAAAATTACCCTATGACACACATCGCTCTTCCTTGTTACCTCCTTCAGATTCAGATAGTTTATTGCTTCCTTGTACAATAATATAACATTAGATGGTATTTAGTTAGGAGGTACAACAAGGACCCTGTGAGGGCACTGCAAATACATACTTAAACTTAAACTAATGCAATTACATTTGGACAAATACGTTACAATTACATAAAATTAATTGGATTACATAAATAATACAATTACATTGACATTATTGATTTCCAACAGGCTACTCTTGATTGATTAAAGGTACTGTTGCTCCAAGTGGCACCAGTAACCTAACGAACCTAACCTTTGGGGTGGTCCGCTGGAATATTTTCGTTTTTTTTTCTTCAGCGCCCCCTTTTCTCCACTCCAACCCCGTGGGCCCCATGACGTCGGTGTGCGGCTGACAGCGCTGGACGAGGATAGTGGACATCAGAGTCGATGACGGGCACAGTGAAATTCCATGGCAGATTTGTTGCAATCGATTAAGCAGTGCTAGCTATGCTGACGTAGTTTACATTACGCAGATAATTTGTATAATAAAATCACAGAAATTAGTGCTTTCTAATCAATCAAGATCTGTATGTACTATGTCTAGGGCTAAGCCTATAATTATACAATTACTAGGTAATTTACATTGTGTATGGGAAGTGAGAACTAAGTGTTGCATAATCAATTAGTAAAATGTGAGTTTATAATACTAATAATTTGAAATGAAAATGGATAAAAAAGGTATGTTACATTTAGAAAAATTTTTTATGGTTTAATTACAGTATTGTATCAAGGTGGGTGAAGTGACAATAAATCAGCCTTAGTCCAACCTTGGTTTCATTCACAACAAAAAACAAATTCTTTAAAATTTGTGTTTTTTTGTTTTATTTTCTACTCCCATGGACACACTAAAATGTTTGCGGCATATTTAGCTTTTTAGAATCCGAGTCCCCAACACAAAGATGTGTTCCTGAGTTCCGACTTTTGGCCAGTAGGAGTAATGTTCCGTTGCTTAGGGTAGCGAGACAGACTAATACAATTACGGGGCCTATCATATCAAAAGGTCCAAAGTCCCGAATCCCCGGCTGGGCCATTAGCAAATTAATTTGAAATTAATTTTTAAGTGTAAGAATTATCAATATTAAGTAGGCTAAGGTACTTGTATGTTTATGGGTCACTATAGTAATAATAATGTTTGGACAAATTCACACACGGTTGTTTAGTCCCAAATTAAGCCGAAGCTTGTGGATGGGTACTCAACAACTGATATACATACTTAAATACATACAAACACCCAGAATCCGAAAACCAACAGATATGCTCATCACACTAATGTTGGCCCCGGGTGGGAATCGAACCCACGACCTTTGGCGCAGTAGGCAGGGTCACTACCAACTGAGCCAACAGGTCAGTCATATAGTATAGTATTATATAGTATAGCCTCATAATAAAATGAAATATTAATACTACCCCCTGTCATCCTACTGTAAGACTGGGCCTTGGGTCCTTGCAGCAGAATTGCTGGCTGGTGTGACACCGGAACGGAACGACAATCCAGCGTCTGGCATTAACCGCATGCTCCCGGGATAGGCTCATAACATAATCCTGAGTTAGATGTGCAGATGGATGTTGTAGGTTTGATATAGATTGAGGTAGGGTCGCATAGTGTGGTAAATAGATGCTCTTTCCCTTCTAGTGGACATGGAAGCCTCTACACCAACTTGTGACACTCTGTAGCGGTTGGCCTTTTGTTGGTGGCCTATAGCCAGCAGATTGGTAGGTATCTAGGTTCAATAAAGAAAACTATTAAAGAATTAAGTACTTTTATATATTTGTGTTTTATTTTTAAAAATTGCACCTCCCTTATGTCAAATAGGTACTTATTAATATTTCACTGGCCTTATGGTTAACAAGGTTGCAGAAAGACTGCTTTCATATCCATTGCAAGGCAGCTTCCCCACACTACATGCAATTTATTAAAAATATGATAGACATCCAAGGCGGTAGCTAGGAGAATCCAAGATGGTACGTGAATCCTGAAACAATTGTCAAGAATGTTACAACCAGTGTGTGAGACCCAAGGTCCAGTGACTAGCGTAACTGGGAAACACTTCTCCAGTAGGTTGAACAAAGGACGTACCTACCTACACCTTGTACGGCGCGCCCAGCCACAATGGTAGGCACACACAGGTATTTAGGCATCTTGCATTTCCCAATTTTTTGGGAAATCATTGCTGATTAAGACGGGCTACCCCAACAATTTCCCCACGTTGCCATGGAAATATGTAGTTTACTATAGTATAAATAGCCATAACAAATGGAGATTTGTATGGCGAAATGTAAACAAAATAATTTTCACTAAAGATTTTGGTGTTGCCTGCTGTATTTTCCCCTAAAATCGAGGAATTTTTAATATAAATAATGAAACATAGAAATTATATGATAAAAATGCCATCATTATAAATATTTTGGAACAAAACATGAAAAACTATACTAATTAAATTTTATTTCGTAGCGTTTCTTATCCTCTGGGACAAACTACAGGAAAAAAACTAATGCTTTTGAAGGATGTATGAACATCACTTTCCTTTGCCTTCAAATAAATTAAAAACAAATCTTTAGTGAAAATAGCCTCGGCCTGGCCTGACTGGCTTTGGTTGGGTTGGGTCATTTTGCATTGGGTCGTTATTGTTTCTAAACTAAAACTTAAAAGTACTAAAACTCGGTTTGGCTGGCAGCAGCCCAGTCCTACCTAAGTTGAGCTAAGTTTTGTGGTTCTGCTGTGAAGTGTAATAATGTTGAATAAATCAAAGACCGGGTTATTTGCTTTAGGTTTTCTAAGCTTTGCAACTTTGTTCATAATTATTTCTTTTGTAAGTCCATACTGGTTGGTAACAGACGGTAAACTCACTAACCCAAAATTTATTAGAATAGGTAAGATTTTTCATAGAATTATTTGTCGTCGCAATTAGTCTTCTTTCCCTGAAACAAAACCAGAAATGTCTTTCGACGCCTTTCGGGCGTAATGTAGATCCCCGGTGTTTAATAATTATTTGTAAACAATTGTAGTTATTGAATGGTTGTTTACTCTTCCAAATCCCCCATGCATCCTTACCTAAACCCTAACGTATTGTGGGTGAAATAAGTGAGAAGAATTTGTATAGATATCTATCGTGTGTGGACACAAACTAAGTAAGCGAGTGTGTTGTGTGTAGTCAATGTTGATTTTTGTGCAGGTCTATGGGAGGTCTGTTTCAATGGTTTTGAAGAGGTCCATCATTGGTACGACACGGTGTTTACTGGCTGCTGGTGGATATTTGAAGAGGAGTACTACATTATACATGACATACTTTTACCTGGCTTCTTCATAGCGACACAGTTCTTCTTCACAATCTCAGTGTGCTGTGTCCTGATGTCAATGTTTTTAATATTTCTCTATTCAAAAAAAGACAAGGATGATGACCATTTTGTGACACTGCTGGTGACATTAGGGACAGTGCTCATTATTGGAGGTTAGTTTCGTTTTATTTAACTGCTACTCAAGGATAATTCTGAATCTTAAAGGTACTATGAGGCAAAAGTACCTAATACATACGGTAGCAGATATGCATGTGGCTACAGCTGCAGATTAACCATAAAAAAACAATTCATATGATTAGTAGTTAGTAGAAAAAAGTACCTAGTGTTCTTGAATTAAACTAATAAATAACCTAGAACTACTAGGTATTAGTAATTATTCCCGAGAGTGCACCAGCACACTCAAACATAATAAAGGCTACATGAGTGGTGTGTCTGCTGTATACCATGATTGAGTGTTTGTCTTGACGGTCCATTATTGTGTGTGCATTGACACCACTGTAGTATCTGAAACAGATCGGACAATGTGACTCTAATTTACTCTTCTTAATTTCAGGATTTTCTGGCATAATATCAGTTGTCACTTTTGGGGCCAGAGGCGATGGACGGGATTGGATGCCTAATTGGGAGCACAATGATCTTGGATGGGCCTTTGCTCTCGGAGTGATTGGTGTTGTATTTCTTTTCCCTGCTGGAATACTATTCTTAGTTGAGGCCAGGGTTCAGAAATACAAGAAGCTTCATGAAATGCAAAGTCGAGAACCATCCTCATACACTATGCATGAGAGAAAAATTGCATACACTGGAGGGCACACCGATATTTAATAATACCTAAGTATGGCACTGCATATCAGTTTTAATTTTTGAAAATCACATCCGTCCATGAATGAAGGATATGACTGCTTAGTTTTTAATAGGTTATAAGAATATCTATATATTTTAGCTAAGAATATCTGTCTGCCCAAACTACATGCATTGAAAAGAATCTCATTTTTGTAGTAATAAATTAGGTTATTTTTATATGCAGATACTTCTCTATCTAAATATATATAATATTGTTAGTGCACATTCACATAAAAATGATGGCTACCTCAAACTTCTAAATCACTTAAAATATAGATATATAAATATATTCATTACCCTATCTATATGATGTTGAGAACAAGTCATGTAGTTGTGTCAGATTATACCCGGCTATGAAATAAACATAGCAAAATGCATTTAATGTAGGGTATGTCAAATAAGTATTATCATAATTAGGGGGAACAAATGGAAAAACACTTCTGAAATATTTATCTTTTTTAAGTTTTTGACTCATAAAAATGCAGTTTTCTGTTTTAGATAGGTAGTTCCTTTCTGTAATATGCTACAAACTTAAATAGTTACTTTTTATTACCACTAACAGAGATGTTTGCATAGAACTGAGGGGAAAAACTTAGTGGTAGGTAATATAAATTAATTATTTAAGATTGTGTCATAATGAACTAGTAATTAATGTAAATTGATTGATCGCATTACCAACCAAAAAACATTTCGATAACAAATCCATGAAATGTTTTAATGACTATGTATGTTTATTCAACTGAAACTATTAATCTTATTTATTTTACATTTTTATCTTGTACAAGTGTCCTTACGTAGGTAATCAATTACAATTTTATGCTTGTTAGCGAGATGAGAATCGTCATTTTTACAATTTTTCATATAGGTACTTAAGTTTAAGCTTAATTTTATACAAGCCATTTTTATACAATTTATTGATGGCTTCTATTTAAAAAATTATAATTCGTATGTTGTAGGTTGTGTGTGTTGATTTATATTTACCTACCTACATTATTTTTGTGTTTGAATCATTGTGACAGTGACACTACATTACTAATTTTAAAAATAAAAGTGTTTGAGTTATAAGATAGTATTATTGTTTAATTCAGTTGTGTTAGACTAATATAACTATAAATCGATATAACAAGCTCCTAAGTCATTGCATGTAATGGTCAAATTGGTCGGCACATTGTTTTTAGAGAGCACGGCATTCTTTGCTGACTCAAATGCTATATTCACACAATTAGACTCTATAAATCCTGACAGAACACCATGAATGAAGCCACTTGCAAAACAGTCTCCGGCTCCAGACACACTTTCCACAGACACAAGTCCTTCAACGGGATACAATCTTGCACTTAACTTACGATTGCCGTTATTTTTGATATGTCTGATAATAATAACACCCTTCACACCTATAGTGACGATAAGGTAGTCTACTACTTGTAAGACAATTTCAGATAATTGTAATATTTCATTCACTTCTGTACTATAGTTTTTATCCAAATCTGGTTTAAGAAAACTTGCCATGGCTCGTAATTCGATAAGATTTGGCGAGGCAAATGTTATGCGATGGTTACTGCAGAGAGGCCTTACTGCTTTTCTCCGGTCTGTAGGTTCGAAGAAAACTGAAACAAATAATTGTGTTTTTAATGTATCAATCCACAGCCTATTAAAATGTCCCACAGCTGGGGCTCAGGCCTACCCTCTCAACGAGGGCGTTCGGGCTATAGTCCACCACGCTAGCCCAGTGCTGGTTAGTGGACTTGACATGCGCCTAAGCTTTAGTTCTTCGGCGTATGCAGGTTTCCTCACGATGTTTTCTTTCACCGTTTGAAAGCAGTCAGTACTTAAATGTGCTTAAGTTTTGAGAACAAACCCATGGTAAATGGCCCAGCCAGGGATCGAACTTTGGACCTTTCGATATGATAGGCCGCGACTTATCCCCGACGACATTCTCTCATTCTCCCCGCGTGTGTCTGGGGATACGCTTATATACACTGTACCTATATAGGACGCGGGACGAATCGTGTCTTATTCATATTCAGAAAGTGAGCGTCACGATAAATGGTCACAACAATTTGTTGTCGGGTCGCCCTCAATAAATTCTAATAGTATAGTAGCCTAGCCGGCAATCTCTTGAATAATCACCTTTACTGCGCAAAACTGAATTATATTGGCGGTGGGTGCAGGGCGCGACCGAATCGAGCGCGCTATTGGTAAATCCATGACTCAAAAAATTTAGCTACTCGCGCGCGCGCCACCAAAGATTCGAACCTTCCTGTGTGGATCCGATCGAATCGAGTGGTAGATCTAGTATCCCTATATAGTTTGTGGATAGATCAGTCGAATACATGCGCTTAAACTTTCCCCCACTACCTACGTCACTCAATGTTTGCCGGCTACTATACTTAACCGGACGATCGTAAGTATGCGGGCCGAGGCACGCATTACAGAATCCGACTCAGTTGTGGCCAAGGCTTGTATAGTGCTTTTCTCAAACATGCGTGTAAACTAAAACAATAACATCTAATAATATTAATAATTATTTATTACGGGTCTTACACACGAACAAGTTTTATTTACCTTTACGTATTATTATATTAATAACTAGCTGTTGCCCGCAACTTCGTGTGCGTGGATTTTGGAAGTAGGTATAGCTATCTCTCCTATACTCAGACAGCGTCTAGTTACAATAAAATTATGCGAAAAACGCGCGAACAAACCCGCAACCAACAAACCCGAACAAACGCGCGAAACGCGCGAACAAACCAACTAACCTACCAAGCGATCAAACGCGCGAAACGCGCGAACAAACGCGAAACGCGCGACAAACCAACAAAATAACCAACCAACAAACCAAAGGCGCAAACAAACGCGCGAAACGCGCGAACAAACCAACTAACCTACCAAGTGATCAAACGCGCGATACGCGCGAACAAACGCGAAACGCGCGAACAAACCAACCAAATAACCAACCAACAAACCAAAGGCGCACACAAACGCGCGAACAAACGCGCGAAACGCGCGAACAAACCAACTAACCTACCAAGCGATTAAACGCGCAAAAAGCGCGAACAAACGCGCGAAACGCGCGAACATACGCGCGAAACGCGCGAACAAACGCGAAACGCGCGAACAAACCAACCAAATAACCAACCAACAAACCAAAGGCGCACACAAACGCGCGAACATTATCGCGAAACTCGCGAACAAACCAACTAACCTACCAAGCGATCAAACGCGCAAAACGCGCGAACAAACGCGCGAAACGCGCGATCAAACGCGCGAATCGCGCGAACAAACGCGAAACGCGCGAACAAACCAACCAACATACCAAAAGCGCACACAAACGCGTGAACATTCGCGCGAAACTCGCGTACAAACGCGCGAAACGCGCGAACAAAGCAACCAAATAACCAACCAAACACGCAAACAAACCCGCAACCAATAAACGCACGAAACGCGCGAACAAACCCGCAACCAACAAACCCGAACAAACGCGCGAACAAACGCGCAAACAAACGCGCGAACAAACGCGCGAAACGCGCGAACAAACCAACTAACCCACCAAGCGATCAAACGCGCGAAACGCGTAAACAAACGCGCGAAGCGCGCGAACAAACGCGAAACGCGTGACAAACCAACAAAATAACAAACCAAAGGCGCAAACAAACGCGCGAAACGCGCGAACAAACCAACTAACCTACCAAGTGATCAAACGCGCGATACGCGCGAACAAACGCGAAACGCGCGAACAAACCTTAACCAACCAACTAACAAAATGCGCGAACAAACGCGCGAAACGCGCGAACAAACCAACCAAATAACCAACAAACCCGCAACCAACTAACGCGCGAACAAACGCGCGGAACGCGCGAACAAACGCGCGAAACGCGCGAACAAACGCGAAACCCGCTAACAAACCAACCAAATAACCAAAACCAACCAAAAGCGCAAACAAACGCGCGAACAAACCAACTAACCTACCAAGCGATCAAACGCGCGAAACGCGTAAACAAACGCGCGAAACGCGTGACAAACCAACAAAATAACAAACCAAAGGCGCAAACAAACGCGCGAAACGTGCGAACAAACCAACTAACCTACCAAGTGATCAAACGCGCGATACGCGCGAACAAACGCGAAACGCGCGAACAAACCAAATAACCAACCAACTAACAAAATGCGCGAACAAACGCGCGAATCGCGCGAGCAAACCAACCAAATAACCAACAAACCCGCAACCAACTAACGCGCGAACAAACGCGCGGAACGCGCGAACAAACGCGCGATCAAACGCGCGAACAAACGCGCGAACAAACGCGAAACCCGCTAACAAACCAACCAAATAACCAAAACCAACCAAAAGCGCAAACAAATGCGCGAACAAACGCACGAAACGCGCGAACAAACCAACCAAATAACCAATCAACCAAACGCGCGAACAACCCGCAACCAACAAACGTGCAAAACGCGCGAACAAACGCGCGAACCAACCAACCAAACGCGCGTACAAACGCACGAACAAACGCGCGAAAACAAATGTTGGCCCCGGGTGAGAATGAACCCAAAACCTTTAGCTCAGTAGGCAGGGTCACCACTCGTGGTTAACACTCACAATCAACTAAGCCAACGGCCAGTCACTGTAGAAAACAAATCAGTAGGTATTCGATACCGAGAGCCCCTGGAACCGGTCAATATAAGGATTTTGTTACATCCTGTATGTCAGTCAGTCAGGGTTTATAATAAAAAACCTATGGTAGTTTGCAGAGTAGCCCTATCCTTTGAACAGGGCTCACTTGTAACACTTTCAAAAATAACCAGGCTACTCTGACCTGTAAGTTCATACAAATTTTAGCAAATGAGAGTTTTTTATTGCTAGTTGTTATTCCTCGGCAAATTTTCGAGATTTTTGTGGTTTATTATGTTATTCCGGGATATACACTGTCACTATACAAAGTTTCGTCAAAATCCGTTCAGCGGTTTAGGCGTGATGCGCGTTCAAACAAAGAGACAGACAAAAATTTTAAAAACTGTTCTAACATGTTCAGTTACTCATTTTAAGTCGCCCTGGTTGGTTTTTTTTCGAATATATTCAATGTACAGACTTTTTGGCCTTTACGATTTTATTATATGTATAGATAATGTTTGGACAAATTTACACACGGCTGTTTAGTCCCAAACTAAGCCAAAGCTTATAAATGGGTACTCAACAACTGATAAACTTAAATGTACTTATTAAATAGGTAAATACTTAAATAGGAACACCCAGAAAACCAACAGATATGCTCATTACACAAATGTTAGTCCCTGTTGAAATTTGTATTGATGCGTTAGCAATACAGAGTAAACTTCACATTGACAGTGACATACGTCATCTTGACGTTTTATACTATTTGACTTTTGACAGCTCTCTGTGTCACTCTCTTCCATCTCGATCGCCAACCGATAGACTTTGTTTTTGTGTTGTCCCTATATATCTTAATTAATTAATACAATCCAATGATATTTTAATGATTTATTGACGTAGAAATGATTCAACTTTATTCTGAGTAATAAAGAAGGAGTGATTTGCTGAAACCAACAAGAGTTTGATTTGCCGCCGCACACATAACCTCGCCTCATTGTCACCACGATACTTCCATCACACCACAGTCCCGGGTGGGAATCGAACCCACGACCTTTGGCGCAATAGGCAGGGTCACTACCACTACGCCAACAGGCCGTCTTATAATAATGCTGGAACTTTTTTTAAAACACAAATACACAGCAGGTTTAAAACACAAATATTTACTATTAACCAATCACCATAGCAGTCGGGAGCTTAATCTCCCGCTTGTAAGTCATAAACATAATACGAGATCAATATCCTCGGGCAAGTATGAGGTACCTAGGGTAGGCAATTACTACGGTGATAGAACCATTAAAAAACGCCTGCCCTATTTACATATCAGGTTGCCCGGGGATATTAAAGACGAGCAGAACAAGAATACTTTCAAAAACAAATTAAAAAACACTTATTAGGAAGCATCTGATCCGATCCTACTACAATGTAAAAAAACGTTTTTATTGTAATTAATTAAATAATAATTGATATGAGACTGTACGATCCCCCAGTCAAACCGACAAGTCGGTTTTGGGGGACAACTATATCCTTGTAATGAATATGTATATGATTAATAAAATAATAATAATAAAATAATTATGTGTAAGACCCGTCAATAATTACCCGGTAATTACCCGTAGGTAGGTAATTATGAATAGTTACAATGCACGAAAGTATAAAATGTAGGTAGGTAGGTTAGGTATGTACCTGTACCTACTAATAACATCTATTTTCATCAAATTATTTTAGGAATAGGGTTTTGGGTTTATAATTTGGCTTTATAATAGTGCTATATTAGTGCTCAGCTCAACTGCTCCGTGGCTTTTGGAGGGATTTTGACAGAGATGGTTGTATTTTTTGTTTAGTTTTCCTAAAAAATGTAGGTATATTGTAGGTTTTGGTGTGCGGGATAGTTAAATAAAAGCGTTTATCGACTCTACCGGATTGTCCAAATTGTCCCTTGTTAAATCGACATTAAACCTACTATCAGTTTAGTGCGGTGTTAGCTGCAGTGTGGATCACCGAATGGCACTAGTTGTGCCCCTGGAGGCTGTGCTGCGGTTACAAGTATTCGTGATTTTAAACTACGATTTGGCCTATATGGGCGTGTTTCCAACTGGCCGTAAAACTATATAAAAAAATCAACTGCTCCTCACTTCACTTCACTGCTCAGTTCCTCCTTCACGCCAACAAGTCAACAACCCTCCAACCAAAACCAACGCCCAAAATTGTATTGGAACCAAACAGTGTGTGAAATTGCTTTGTGAAATTATTTATAAATTTTATGTGAGTAATGGAATAGTTTGTGGCACAGATAATTCTCTGTCTACGGTTTGTTGCGATTTCATAGTAATATATCTTGTGTACTACCAGAATAGCGAAAGGACACGACAAAACTGCTGCAAACTGCACAGGTAATTATACATATTCTTCTGTTTATGTATGTATGTCGTTTTTCTAATAATTATTAGTACCTATACCATGTGTAAGGTATAAGACCCTTCCATGTTAAATTAAATGGTAGATAAATTCCGTTAAATAGTATTTACGTACCTTTAACATTTACGTAAATAAAACTTTGTCTCGGTAGCTATTATCTAGGTAGGTACTCCGTTTCATTAGACTTTTTATGATCCATCCATTACATTTCCTACCTACTCAACTCTGTATGTAGAGAATATTTTGTTCTAAGTAATCATCAATTTTATTATCATTGGAGGGAGTTGTAACCTCATAAAAATTCAGCTGTATCTAACATACAGACCTAGTTTTATCATTACCTACTCAGATTATAAATATTTTTATTACTTCTTAGATTAGATTAGATTTATTTATTTCACATTACAAATATAAATACATAGTTTACTTATGCTACTTTATTTTGATATTCTTGTAGTTTACACAACAACACCAACCTGTAGATTGAAGGTCAACTATGATCAACGATCACCAGGGGGTTGAATGAAAGAAACCTTTACTTTCTAAAAATCGAATCCAAATATAGCAAAAGTGGATGTTTGTTTGATAAGTACTAAATCACAAGCTTTTGTTACTAAATGCTTAACAGATTTTGACCAAACTTTGTATAGTGTTTAGGCTTTTATTCTTATCGATATTGATTGATAGATAGTGATTATGCTTTAATTAATAAGTAGGCTACTTTTTAATGCAGACGAAGTCACAGGCAACAAGTAACAGAAAATAGAATATAATGATCTAAGAACTATTCATTTAATCTTTCTAATAAAATTAATTGGATTGACAGAAGTAACAGTTTAACCAATTCTGGCTAATATCTTTGAAAAAAACTGATACAATTCAACTCATAAAATTTTCTAGGACTCAAGAAGAACAAATGTATATGCTTACATAATCTAAAATACCTACCTATATTTGTCATATTAAATTGATAACTTTTTATGTAGGTCTAATACTCCAATAGTCTTTTACTCTAATGTCTTACTGTATGTACATGTACACCACAGTAAGACATTTGATATTTTAAATGAAATGTTCACCACTCTAATGTTGTATTTTTAATATTTGGTGTCATCGGACCTAGGTTCCTTAGCTCCTTAGCAATTGTATTTGTTAGAATTTGTACAGTTGATAGCTACAAGTACCTACTTACCACATAAAATTCAAGTTCTAGATAGGTATTATAGCTTATCTTTGATAGCGACGATAGTTCAAACTATCAAACTAAAAAGATAGTTCAAACTAAATCCCAAATATAAATGTTATATATAATGTACCTATAATATGTATGACAAATCATTTGGCTGTTGTTGGTATATGCTGGGTATATCAGCAAACTATTAGAGATGATATCACTATTGATAAAAAATATTGTAGGTCAAAAACATTAATTAAATTTAAGTAGGTACTTAAACTTATACTTTTTATCCATCTTATAAAACCTTATATATAGGTACCTACCTACACATACTTATAATGTATTTATCTAATGGGTGTAGTCAATAAAAATAACATCCATATAAACTGCAGCCTTTATTATTAGCTACCATAAAAAGTTTTAAAAGCTTGAGGAAAATATCCAACAACCTTAAAGGATATTGAATAATTAACCAAATGTTATATTCAGTTCCCACAGTGAGTAATACGTGTGAACTTTTTAGCATTGTATTTGTAGGTGAATGTTATGCTGTAAGTATGTAACATACTAAGTGCGACTACATTCATGGTAGGGATTGCGAAACATTGTCTTGTTTGTTATTCATCTCAGCCTCAGACACCCAACCTTGTGCATGGTCTTAATTAAGAATGCCCTAAAAAGTTTTATTTGGCAGGCTGTACAGTGTAGCTGTGGTGTCACATTTGTATATGTAAGGTTCAAGTAGGTACATGGTAGGTATATGTTGGTTTTCCAATTTCAAAATAACTATTGTCAGACGTTGTATGTTCTTTTACTTTTAGCACAGATGAAGATATTTTAAAAATTAAATAGAATGTCTTTATGGTTGCAAGTAATTGTCTGTAAATTCTTATGTACTTATTTGATGATTCACATGGACGGGGACCGGGTAAAAGAGCTTATGGAAATGAGGCAGGGTGAGGTGGGGGGAACTGTCATTCAATACGAATTCGCAGTACTGTCATAACAAGGTCATAACTGTCATATTCCTGACAATAATAATGACCTGTCCTTGTATAAATCATGTATATTCTCTTCTCTTGTTTATGTACTTGTATATATTATTACTAGCGGATGCCCCGCGACTTCGTCGCGTTATAAAGTACATTAAAAAGTACAGTAATCACTGTACTAAGTTTCATCAAAATCGGTTCAGGTATTGTAGCATGATTGAACAATAAACATCCAAACTTTCGCATTTATATATAATAGTAGCAATAAATAATGATGCTCGCAAAATTTTGCAATTGCAATCATGTTCCCCAATGGGTAATTTTTTAAATGATTTTAAATGGAATTCACTTGTTTGTTACAGAGACAATGAAGAACAGAAGTTTGACTGGTAACTGTGGCATTGGTGTGTTTGTTATTGCCCTTGTGACAGTGGCATTGGCATTCGGTACGCCCAGCTGGTTGGTCAGTGACCATAGAATAAGAGGCGCCAGATTAGACAGGTAATTTGTAGCTACTACTTACCAAAGATTCTGCAAACTTTGTTTAAGTAAAGGCTAGAAGATTTTGAAACTATATAAATTGATAAAAGTAGAGAAATTATTCAATTTGTATTTTATACAATATGTATATATATATCGTAAGTTTATCTATAAAGTGATTTCGTGTATTATAAAATAAGAGTAGGTAAGTACTTACTACTTACCTACCTAGTTAAGTCTTTAAGTTGACTTCAGTTTTAAAAATCACATCACGGTACCGATTTTTCTTTGGCGTGCCAGTTGAACCCGGTAACGATGACTGGGAGTGATTTAAGATTATTTTGAACCAACTTTCCATTTCAATTAGGTACCTTGGTACATTCTTCAAATAAAATCGGAGATACAGTAAAAGGGGGATCTGGGAGGAGAAATAGAGTTCGATTGCCGCCTTGTCGCAGGCAGGCAAGCAGATCAAACGACTCTATAAAGGAGAACCAGATCCTGAGAGACCTGTTCGAATTATTCGAGTTAACAGGGACTTAAACTTTCATTTCTGTAGGGAAATGAGATGGTATTATTGTCCCTAGTCTACATCTCTGACGATGATACTAACATAAAATTCCAATAACATAATTGAATTATTATGTTTTTCAGATTAGGTTTATGGAGCCACTGCTTCAGGTCTCTCCCTGACCCATTAGACCAATATCAGAGACGTTTTTTTGTCGGATGTCGCTGGGTTTATGATCCATTCACCACAGGATATGACAAGATTCGTGGTTATTTACTTCCCGGTTAGTTCATACACTTCTACTGCATAACTGTTTTCTCGTTTAAGTTGGTCAGTTTATTTATTATACGAGTGTATTATCCTATTTATTGCAGGATTTATGATTGCGACACAGTTCTTTTTCACGCTATGCCTTCTTGGAGTTATGGTGTCTACAATACTCATTTTAATATTCTTCCTCTGCTGTGGACCTGAACAAAACAGATTTGTATTATTGATCAAAAGTATAGGCTACATCATGCTGGGTTCAGGTACGGAACAAATAAATAGTTATTAGGCGGGTTCACACAGACGAAGTAGCCTCGCGAGACGGCTCGGTCTGTGTGGACGTGCCTCGCCTGAGGCATACGCACGCAACCAACTAGCCATACGGTGTCGGCAAAATGCTTTGCTCAAAGGTGTGCGGTTTGCCGCGCACACTTTGCACGGACACGTGGTTTGTTTTGTGACTTGGTTGAAGATTAATAATGACCGATGCCGGAAATGTCTTAACTTTCATTCAACTGAGCAAATAAAACGGCTCGGGCCTGCCGCGCGCTGCAGCCTTGTGCTCTGACCGAGGTTACCTCCCGCCGCAAATGCCTCGCGAGACTGCTCGCTCTGTGTGAATCCGCCCACCTATTGATTTATTTAAACACTATGTGACCAGTACTATCATGTCGGATGATGATAAAGTTTTGTACCGAACAGACAAACAAACGGACAGACAAGAAAGCGAGGTAATAAAAACGTGGTAGAATTAGATCAAACTTAGTCATTTATGATGATTATAATAATAGGCCACTTTAATAATAACTTTTTTCTTGTCCTTTTCTTTGATGCATAATTTTTTTTACATTAAAATTTTTACAGGTATTTGTGGAGCTATTGCTGTTATAGTATTTGCCTGTTTCGGAAATACGGATGGTTGGATGCCGGATCATCCTAATAATTACTTAGGTAGGTAAAAAAATATTAATAGTCTGTATATCAAACAAAACTTTTGGTATTTTCTAATTATGGATAGGTAGCTTTTTAATATATACCTAATATTTATTCTTCAGGTTGGTCCTTTGGCCTTGGTGTAGTCGGGGCCGTGGCATGTCTGGTGACAGCTGCACTTTTCCTCACCGAAGCCAATATCCAACGTAAGAAATGTAATAGGCTGAAGGAGTCACAGGCGCGCTTTGAAATGGAGCACGAGTCAAAAGCGTAACAAGTACATCACTGTAATTAATCAATTGAGGTTCATTAGCTAATGTACTCTAATGTATGTAACTAGCACAAGGCAGATTGCCACATAGTACGTTCCAGTGCCTTTTAAGTTAAATGACTTGAATCTCATAAAAGAATATATCAATATGTCATATTGTATTATAAAATATTTTAGATGTTTAATAATTGATTTATAATGTAGGTACTTAGCGTAAGTGTAGTATAGATATCTGATGAGTTCAGTATTCATGATCGCAACATGAGTTGCAACTTTTGTAAACAACGATGTGATCATAAATATTTTCCTATGATTGCAACTTTCATCATGTGCACACACAATCTATGTGATATGGTGTCTCCAATATGAAAAAAAAAGAGAAATGTTTATTTCGTTTCTTATTAAAAACTTAACTATATACGACATGGGAGCCTTCTGATAAGTAAATTGATTACTTGTAGAAGAAAAATATGATTTCTTAATCCGTGCAATGAAATCTAAAATGTGATGATGTTTTTTAATAAGTGCTGTAATATTGTATGTTGCATTACGTGCGACCCGCTACGAGTTCGTTTGTCCGCCAATGATGGCTAGTGGTTAATAAGTGTCTTTATTTATACATATTATTTTTAGAATAGTTGACAAGTATGTGAAGCAACCACTGTGTTCTTATGGGGTCATTATACCCTAACGTCCAGTTAGGATTAGCTTTTAATTATTTTCTATACATGACTCTTTATTCATATTACTACAAAAAATTGAATCTCATATGTTTTAAAGCTACAATAAAATAATTAGTGTTCGAGACAATGTACATTCGTGGGTCTATGTAATGTACTTACTTATACCATTGTAAACTAATGAAGTACAGTTTTATTTTAAAATCACTCTATTCAGAGCACTCATTGATGCTTTTCTGAAAGCTAATATATAAATAAATGATGTATCAAAAAAAGTGGATGCCAAAAACCTAAAAAACTTAAAACCACCGAAACTAGGAAACCAAAAACCATTCAATATCGACTCCTAGCTGATAAGGGTTTATTTGTTGCAAATGATCGCAAGTAATCCTACCCCTTGCAAGGAATAGGTCGATCTTCCAGAAGGAGCGCTCGTACATAAACGAATATGCCGTGCATTGTGCATAAAAATACGCTGTTTTAGAGTAGGTACCTAGTGTTTTTGGCTTCACTTCGGTTAATTCTATATTCTGAGGGTCACTTGCACTCTATGTAACCGGTAGACACGTTCACCCAGCATCAGCAGCGTGTTATTCGTAAATTCCATATTTAAACTACTTATGTACCTAAATACATGCCGTCCATATTATTACTTGTACGTTTAAGATTGTTAAGTTTAGATTAGGCAATATTAAAATTTTAAGATTCTTTTACAACTGCCTCCTAGTTTCTAAATAAAAATAAAATTTTCTAATCTACAATATTTTTATCTTTTAATTTGACCATAGCCTGTAAGTAGCATTGTAAGTCACTGTATGTAGGCTTCTCCCTAGGTCAGCCTCAGTGGTCAGATTAGACAAAAACGCTTCTCTGCCCCCTTTTTGTACAATTTCTATCTGCCCCTCTAATGGAGCTGGCCAGTGTGGGACAGTTGGGAATTTGGGATATTTTTCTATCTGCCCAAATTGTCCATAGAGGGACCTCTATGGACAATTTACAAAAATACTGTAGCCGGGACTACAGGTAATAGTAATTTGTATGAAAATTATGAAAATCATTAAGTACCTTACAACTCTGTTCTTCAGAAGTTCTTTTTTCAAAAAATCTGCGTTGGTCATGCGTTAGTGGCGCCGCGAGCGGCGAGTAGTGGCAGTTTTAGAGTGTTTTTATTACTCGTAATCAGCGCTGCCTAGATAGTGATCCTCTCGTTAACTGCGTTTGCCTCTAGCGAGGCATGTCCACGTCATAGTCCGAGCTGCTTCGCGCGGCAAATGCCCGCCTAATCTGGTTCAATCCGCCCCTCTCAATAGCATAGGTACATGAAATTGTAGCACAAATCATGCAATATAAATGCAGTACCTAAGCAATGCAAAAAAAAACTGGGCTCGCTCGCTCACTCAGATTTTTTTGGCGGGATTTTGACAGATATGGATGTCTTGTCTATTATTAAAATTTTCCTGAAAAATGTTTATCGTAGGTTTTGGTGTATATCTGTGATAGTTTTATGTGCAACAAGTGCATATTTAAAGTGTACCTGTACGGTCGTTGAATCTTCATTATACCTGCTATCAGTTTAGTGTAGATGTGAACTGCATTGTGTATCACCGAAAGGCATAGGCCGTGCTGCGGTTTTATGTATTCTGAACATTATAAACTACAATTTGGCCTCGGTTTGGCCTTTAGACTTGTTGCCAAATGACCGTAAAACCATAAAAAAAATCTCTCACTCAACTATTAGTAGTCTGTGCACTGTTCTATGTATGGAAGGAAATTTAGAGATCTTGCAACCAAGCCACAAACTCATAAAAAAAAACAGTTGTGAGCGAGACGAGAAAGGGACGTATACTATCTAATTTGTGCGAGAAAGCAAACCGGCCGAGCGACTAGCGACTCGCCACAGAGTACAATAAAAATAACTCGCAAGGCGTTTATTTTCTTGGGGGAATTTCCTATTTTGGATACAGAGCAATTGTTGAGTGAAAAGTAGTTTTTGGATGGTGCAAGTAGCTAGGAGTCAAAATGACTGCTGCTGATAATGAATACCCGAAGGCTTCCAGTAAGTAAAGTGATCAGTGCAGTGCACTAGACACGCCCAAGTATATTTGCATAGCACAACTGCTACAATCCGGATTATCACTATTCATCGTATTTTTCTTTCTCTTCCTCATACAGTGCATCAGACAGAGCTTTTCGATTTAAAAAAATGTTTTGTTTAGGTCGTAATTGCCGTTGCCCTATTTGTTTACATTGTTGTTTTGGATACTGGCCTCAATGTTTCAGTTCAATTAACGGTGGGATGGAGGTTGGGGTGTAGAGATTGGGCCACTCTAAAAACACCAATAAAGTTTTCACTTTCTTAGCTCAACAATTTATCGAATTGCTTCTTTACTTCCTTTTTAAACATATGTGTCATCATCATCAACAGCATGTCCCCACTGCTGGGGCTCAGGCCTACCCTCATACGAGGGCGTTCGGGCTATAGTCCACCACGCTAGCCCAGTGCGGGTTGGTGGACTTCACACGCGCCTAAGAATTTCTTCTTCGGCGTATGCAGGTTTCCTCACGATGTTTTCCTTCGCCGTTTAAGAGCAGTCAGTAAATGTACTTAAGTTTCGAGAAAAAACTCATTGGTACATGTCCCAGCCGGGGATCGAACCTCGGACCTTTCGATATCATAGGCCGCGTCTTATCCCCTGGGCCACTGACGCTCTACATATGTGTAGCTGTAGATTATATTGATATTTTGTTCCATTTTTACAGATGCCACACTTATAGGAGCCAGTATCACATATGTGGCTGGCTTATTTCTACTGTTGTCGTTTGCCGGTCCTTACTGGATAGAGTCATATCCAGAGATGTTCTCATCCTTCAAGCACATGGGCCTGTGGGAGTACTGTTTTGATCGCTTCAGATTCCCATCATATCAATTTGACAAGCTATTTCATGGTTGTCACTATGTTTTTAGTCAAGTAAGTTTATTTCATGGATGTATAAATCAAACTGAACCATAGGTGTTTGAGTATTGGTCCATGTTCTTTATTAAATTTATTCTGATTTATAAATTAGCACATTAAATACAAGACTTTCTTCAAATCAAAAACTATTACTAAACCAAATCATGTAGGTAAGTAATTCATTTATCTTAATTGCATAAAAATCCCCTTGTGCACATTACGTAACTACTAGGCCATTATAACATTTTCATAGAGCTATTCATAAAATATAAGTAAAATAAAACACAATCAGGCTGACAGCTCACATGATGGTAAGTGGCCACTGACGCCCATCAACATCAAACTGAGTGTAATAAATTGTTAGTTATGTACTTTCCTTAAAATGATAACTTATTTCTTTTGTAGGAGTTCTATGTAATAAGAGAATGGTTGCTGCCCGGTTGGCTGATGGCAGTTCAGTCATTTGTAACTCTGGCCCTGATGTTGTCTCTTGGGGCCCAGATCCTGCTGGCATGTGTCATAGTGCGCTGGCCTCTTCGCACTGTGCTCAGATATGAATGGATCTTCGTGTCCATTTCTTTCATCATGGTCGCAATATCAAGTAAGTTTTGAAAGATGAACTAGCAATATCTGATTTACCGAAGTTCAGCATTCGGCTGAATGCCTGAAAATCGGAAATTCAGTTTGGCAATGGACTGAATCGAACCTCGGCATTCGGTCGAGTTCTGCAAAACTGACGTTTGGTTCTGTTGACTGAATGACTTCAAATTATTTTTCAGTTGTTTATTTTATTGAAGGAGAGTATTTATTTTACCATAGTAATAAAATATGAAGTAAATGACCTAAGAAACAGGATACAGACTCAATATTGTTATTGAGTCAGTAGTACTGAGATTGACCGGCCGAATTTCGACAATACTGAATGTGAAACCGAATTTCTGCCCTTTGAGTATAAATATTAATGAATTCAATTAATGTTCAAGCTATAATATTTAATTAAGCCTTAATTTGTCTCCAAGGTGTTTATACATATTAATAAAATATCCCAGACAAGGGATGACAATGGATCCTGAACTCTCGTCATCGAGCTAGCTCAGCCGTGAGACAGATGTCTTATGGAGTTGGGCTCTGGACTGACGGCCCAGGGAATTGCGCAAACTTGCTTTCGTGCTGTTTAAGAATAAGATGATTTGAGCAGTGTGCTCATAAAATGAATAAATGATCAACAGAGTGACCGTTTCGCGACACTTACAATGAACGAGGCGTAAGGGTGTGAATGGTTTTCTTTCAGGTGCTTTTCTGTTTCTGGCGGTGGCCGTGTTCGGAGGGAATTGTTATCGGCGTGACTGGCTGCTCTATCCTGCCTTCAATGTCCTCTCATGGTCATATGCGTTTGCTGTTGTTGCCTTCATGATGTTTGGTATGTGTAAACTTACTTTGGATATGATACTTGATAGTTATTATTATTTTAGAATGGAATAATTAATTTGAGTCTGAGTTAACACCTCGTTTGTTGACAAAGCCTCACCTGCGGACATATTGTGTTACCAGAATGGTCGCACGAATGCTAATATTTCTTTAAAATAATCAACAAGTTGACTGATAATGTGCTCGAAACTTTCTTTTAATCAAAATAGCACCGCAACCTAATAAACTACCCACCTACTAGATTAGATTTAAATGTTGTTTCTGGAGCTGGTAAAATAATCTAGTACTATATCTACCTGTTATAGATTACAAATTGATTGTTGCATATCGTCAGGTGCGGCAGCGGTCCTTCTATACTTGGAGTCGCGCAAACTGTACGAGCTCCGCTCGGAAGCCAAGAACCTGGTGGCTCAGATGCAGCACAGCCAGCCGGAGCACGCGCTGCAACACCTGCGCGACCAGTTGCAGCAACAGCGCCAGTGGAACTAGCGTGCAACCAACATTTGGTAGTCGAAGCTCTGGGTACCAATTCGGCCAAGTCGCGTTTTGTCCAAACTCTAAATATTGTAAAAGTCGCATTTTGTCCAAATCACATTACTATCTCATAAAATGTTGCGAAAAGTCAAGTCAGAGTCATTATATTTTATTGCATAACTATGAGTACACTGGGTACAATCACGTCATTTGAAAACAGTTAATAGTTTAACTACAAATCACAAGAAATATATAAAGTAAGTACCTACTAGCGGACGCCCCGCGACTACCTCCGCGTTTAAGTTTCCTATATGTTATATTATATGGCTATCACTGTACCGTTATTAAAATCCGTTCAGCGTAGCGTGATTGAGAAGAAACATTCAAACATCCGCATTTATATAGTACAGAGGGATAAGAACAGGAGAGAATGGACTTTCCAAGTCAATATATAAATCTGTAATAGGTTAGTGTCTATTTTAGAAACCTCATCTACTAACTGACGATAGGATATGAAATTAATGTTATTTTTACTTAAATAATGACAAAGTGCACTTAAGGGTCTCACCATTTATCTACTGATGCGGAATCGATCAACACAGCAGAAACTATTTTATTTCAATGAATATAAAGCCGCACGACGTCCGCGCTAAAACACTTATTCCGTTGAAATAGTAGTTTCTGACCTACTAAGCCACCCGCGGGCAAAATTTGCACTGACCGCCATGACTGCGCCTTTGTGAGGATTATTCCGTGATCATCTTCGTCTATTTTGTTTGTAATAGATTTGAGTGCTTTACTTTTGATAGTAATGCACTCACAATTATTATGATTATGATGTAGCTTTATTATAGTTAGTATACGTATTGACCTTAGTATAAGTTTATTTTAGATTCACGGTATACATCATAAATAATTTAGTATGTTCTATGGTATATATATAGTCCCCGCGGAATTTCTTGGCGACTGAATAAATATAATCACAGATTGATTGCACATCGCTGGCAGTGTTTATAGTCTATGTGTGCGTAAGCGAGACAGTGTGATACATAGAGATGTCCAAAAACTTGAAAGTTAAAGTCGGTTAAACGAATCAATAAACTATTTCTTGAAATTGATTAACCGTGTCCAGTGAGTCTAGCTGTGCTGGGGCACAGCTCCCCTTTGACACCAAAAATTAGTAATTGCGCAGAAATTAGCCAACTTCACACAGCCACCAAAAAACTTCATGGGGACTATAACATCATAAACATTATGTAATATGCAACCATGATTTAACTATCTATAGCTTCATGTATGCATTCATGCAACATACACATTAGCAAAAAAAAGAGTTGCCCTGTAAAAACATTGAGTGAAATTTTAAAGACATCAATGAGCCTTTAGGACAATTTTAGTAGATAGTTTTTAATGAATTATGTATTCTCTATTATTGTAATTAAACTGTAAAGTAGCAGCATTTTATGGATTTATGTTATTTATAATAATTTTTCTTTCATTAACCTCGTTAATTTTACGGCACAAGTACTGATCTGATCGCATAAACATTTTACGTTGGCTTTTGTCACACTTGTAATTTACATGTCAAAATATGTTCTATGAATTGCTGTGAAACTTCGCCTCGAATTGTGTAATCTTATCCGTCCCTTTATATTACTTAAAGTATTTTTTTAACTAAGGAACCATTTAATGGATAAAGCACGTTTTACTGAACTAATAAAAATTATGTTTTATATTATTGTTTTTGCTTTGATGCTACAAAAAGAGTGGCCGGAAGCGACTGGAGGGCGGAAAACCGCTGTAAGTAGTAGATATGTGAAGGGATTTTTTGACGGGATCTCGTCAGGGATGGTGTCTCTTTTATTTAGTTTTCCTAAAATATATATATTCCGTATATTTGGTGTGTATCTGTAATAGTATTATACTTGAATGAAAAAAATACCGCGAGCACCCACCAAAGAGATCCTATCTCGATGGTATTATATGCCACAAGTTTCTATAGAAGTGTATGAATGTATAAGATTGTGCGGAAAACTTTAAAAAAAGCATGTAACTACTCGTCCAGTTCAAATTGTCCCTTGTTTATCATCGGAGCTGCCATCAGGTTAGTGAGGATGTGAACTGCAATATGTATCGCCAACTCGCACTACTTGTGAACTATTTTTGTAGAAGTGCTGTTACCGCGATTTTTGTGTCTGTTTAAAACGACTGGCCTAAAAGGACTTCCAGGGCCGTAGAATCGTTTTATATAAAAACATATAAGAGGACTTGAATCTTTGAGAAAGTGTACGTACAGTTTACTCTAAAGATTTGAATCTATTCAATTCAAAGATTACCTGGTTTATCCAGTTGGTGGCAAAGTGTGAGCACGTGATCCACCGTGGGTTTCGGCACGTTGCCATCAATAATCACGAGCGGCGCCTTTTGTAGAACGTCCACGTGTCTGTCCACCTGTAGAATTATAACTTATAATTATATATTTTTTTCGGGAGTAATTTATTTAGAAAATTCATACATCTAATTACTAAATAAGTAACTACTTCTATGAGCATTGATTCCAGATTTTTCAGTTGTAAATTGGACGTTCTGGGAAATGGACGTATTTTTTTGTGATGTAACTAGAAATTTACTGTTTTCCTCCAAGGGACTGCAGACCTGAATATTAGATATTAATCTCAACTTGATACCTCCACGCGTTCCTGAGAAAAAGGGTCTTGACAGACAGACAGACAGACGGACAACGAAGTAATCCTATAAGGGTTTTCCGTTTGAGGTACGGTGTGGAACCCTAAAAAAAACAAAAGAATTTTTTTTGGTATAGGTAAGGTATCCCAGATATGTTCCTTACCCCTTTGGTGACTGACTAAAAAATAACCCTATATGTCACACAAAAAGCACAAGAAACGATTTGTTAGATCGTGCCTAATGTAAATTTCTGTGGCGATTTAATGTAACTAATGTGTCACTTACCAGGCCGGGAGAGATGTGGTTATGCAGAGCCATGTCCCCAAGCCCCAGGAGGCACTCCCCCCGCGCGTCCAGCACTGCCGCATAACTCGCCGTGCGCGCCCCCCGCACTATGCAACCTGTTTATGCATACAAGCTTCGACTATTTAAATGGAATCATAGAGTAAGTATATGAAATTAACAAGATATCCCATTCTAGTCACATCTAGCAGTACTTAAAATGTTACGTATTACGGTACGATTACCACTACCAGGGGGCACATCGCGCTAATTCTGCACGATATTACCAAATCCAAACCATAACCAAAATAGCATGTAACACACGTTAGGCAAACCTTTACAAACGCAACTCAGGGGTTTGTAAAGATTTGCCGATTCCGCGCTGACAGATAATGGTCCAACCCGATCTTATCTTATTAGATTTTATCGCAATCGCGCGAAAAAAATCAAAGCCCTCTGCACGAAAAAAGTTAAAATTTAAAATCTGTTACCGGTTTGGATTTGAAATAAGTTTTAAACCGGAAAGAAGATGGTTTTTGGGACCGAGGTTCGACAACGCTGTTGGACTCACCATCTAGCAGCAGTCCAGGGGATATGTCGGCGAGGTATTGACCGTCGGCGTCCTCTCCGACGGCCGTCAGCAGGCGAGCGCGGCCGCCTCGCAGCCGCCACAGAGCCTCCGCCATGTTTCGCGCCACGCCGCCCCCACATTGCTCCACGAGGCACGCGTGGGTGCTGCCATCTAGCTGCCAAAGTTATAGTAAAATGATAATGACACAAGGAAGTTTTAGTAGAAATCTTCCCGTTTTCCGAATACCTACTATAATAATATATCAATATTAATAATATTTATTAAGTGAAAAGTTGTATGCATAATTCCTCTAGTCACACGCTCACACGAGACCAAAGTTATTTAAATTGCATCTCGTGCCTTTGAATCCATTCGCATGCATAAAATATAACTAAGTTGTTATATAAATTACAGCCTTTGCCTCTAAATTACATAAAATAAGCGGTCTCCCTGCACCGACCGCGACCCCATAATATATATATTTATTACTTCTGTCAACTATTAGGTATATATTCTGTGCTTCTGTTGCATGTTTGTCACATCCGTAGCCCAGTTGGTAGTGACTCTGCCTGCTGTGCTCGGAGACCCGGGTTCGAATCCCGGCCGCGGCAAGCATCTGACCTGAAGTTATCTGACCGATAAAAAATCTTGGTTGTTGGTGATTGTGTTTGTATGTGTCCATGCCATCCGCGAAACAGGGAGGAAAAAATCCTACCTAATGCGGGGGGGGGGGGGGGGAGTGTGTCGCGTTTATTTGTTTATGTTTGATAAGTAGGTGGGTAGGTACACATTTTACAATGACTTGTATTATTTAACAAAAATCTAGCATATGATCTGATCTGTCTTTGCTAGTAAACCTCAATGCCTAATCAAATAGAATATAATATCAACTAGGTACCTACACTGCTGCAAAAAGCTATATTCGAAAATCAGTACGGCTGTTTGTATAACGAATACCTAGTGGTGGATTGGAGTGCAAGCGTTGACCGCAGTGCTTGATGGTATCAGCGAGCGGCACGCGACCGCGGGCAACACTGCATTGTGCGATATTTAGTAGTAGTACCTACACCTATACCTACTTTTGTTTATACACCCACGTAAACACAATAAATTCTAAGTCGCTAACAACCTATATAGGTCCTAACCTATCTACTTACATCTATTTTACGCGAATTACGTGATTTGCTGCTTGTTGCAGTCGGAATATGTCCGAGTTTTATTCGACCCAATTTAAATTGACCCAATCCGAATGTTGTCTTGCAAAAAATCACATCAACAAACATCTTGCAATACTACCAGAGTGAACGCTCTGATACTACCCAGTGTTGGGTTGGGAAAAGAGCTGGCTACCTACCTACATAAATGTTGTATATTTTAATGTAACTTTGCAAAAACGACGAAAACTAGGGAAACTACGATACCTTGCCAAAACTACGGAAATTACAAAAGCTACGAAATCTATACGGAAACTAGGTACCTACCTACCACAACTACCAAAGAAAACTGTCGTACGCTATAACACGTCCGTCCAGAGTTGTTGTTATGGTTATTTCTTCCATAATAACGGGCGATTATGGAATAACTGATTAACTAATTATAACGTATCGTAGCCTAGCCAAGTTGGTATTTTGGTTGGTTGGAGCGTAGCGAGCGGGAGCGTAGCGAGCTTTTTCCGTGATCTGTGGTTTTTTTAATAGTTTACCCGAACGCTCGAGGGAGGGCGGGGGTTTTGTATTAATAAAATGCAGTAATGTTCCGGGATCCGGTCTAAATAAAATGCGGTTTACATATTTTATTGTTTTTATACGTCTTCCGTGCTTGTAACCAGTAAGGCGCAATCGCAATCTTGCACGACACAATACGCCCAACGAATGTAGAATTCTAATTAATTATTAAAGCCAGACCATATACAGACGGCAAAAAAGTTTCCCACTGGTCGTATGTTTCAGTGTCTTCAACGCGCAATGGCGCGCACACTCATTTGCAAACTTTTATATCTCTGCACATATTACGAATGGCACGAAACGAAAATAGTGTCAGTCATATATATATTTCCACGCCACGCATCAACAATCCGATGGGTTTGCTCTGCTATAGAGTTAAACAAACTTTAAAACAGCCTTTTGTCGTAATTCTGTCTTAAATCTGTTTAGTGCATAGACACGTTCTCTTTGAGTTTCGACGCTCTCGAACTCTCGAATGTAGAGGCTATGTATGCAAATGTTGACAGTTTGCGCTCTTTGATGTGCGGATGTGCGACAAAAAAAACGAACGCTTTCCCAAATCTCAAATGTCCGATAGAGTTTTCGCTGGGCTTTTAAGATGTGTTTACTTAAACATAACTTAATATTCAAAAGACGCAGCAACTTTCAATAATCTTAGAATGTGGTAAAGAAATAATAAAAAATAAAAGTTTAAATTATGAGGAAGTTTATTTGTATTGCACAAAAATAAGCAAAGCACTAATATCATAGAGATATTTTATTTGATTCCAGACTATTATTAACCAAATTTTTAAATATTTTTTGACAAAGTATACCTATAATTTTTTTTACACTTTTTGCTCTGTACAGGAATCCTACTTTGAATGAGAAACGTTTCCACTTATGTTACTTAAATTAATTAAATTACGTACGATTTGATTACTTACGTAATATACTTTTCCGATATTGAAATTGGACGACTCGACAGTGAAATTTATTGAATAGAGGCAGTAAATATTTCGAAATCCGATAATTTGTTTAGTATTTAAACCGCAAGGTCCGTCAAAACGCCACAACAAATAATTTTGTACGGGAATTTTATTTTTATTTTCCATCAGTTCTCTATAATATAGGAGTTGTTTCAGTATCTGGAAAGAAAGTATCCCCCCTGTTGCTGTCCGGTCACTACAGGTATTTTATTACAGCGTTTTTTTTTAAACAATCCAAATTATATAAAGTTTTAGCTATTTTTAGATTAATTACCGAATGGAAAAATAAAAAGAAGTGGGTGTTGATGAGTGGCTGGTGTGATGGCAGATATATAGGGACCCTAAATACACAGTTGACTAAGGGCAGCTACACACATTCGACTCAGCATTTTTTTAACTATACGAATAGCTAGTTACATCGTAAATATTAGGTAGGTCCTACTTATGTATATTTTAATACGGCGCTCTAGGGCGGGCGAGGCGAATGTTGTTTGTTAATTTTTTCCAAAAAAATGTTACTATCACCAAGTAAGTAATAAATGAGCTTCAAACAATTTTTAGTGGTTTAGCACTCAAAATTTTTGCATTGTTTGCATTTGTTGGTGAAACCTGTATAGTATGTTTACGTACCTATTAGATTCCTACTGCCACCGCCCGCCGCCGCCGCCGCCGGGCTGTGCCGATTAGCGCCGTGTGTAGCTGCCTTTAGCGACAATATCACGTGTTAAATTACATATTAACGACAGCGACTAATGAGTTTAGTGACGTCAAGCTTCACGCAGAGATGATTAATTCGATGAGTCGCTGGGATGGCGGCGCGATGTGTTCCCAGAGACACAGACTGCATAAATAACAATCTCAACAAATACCCGCGGGCTTCGTATGAAATGAGAAGACTATTATCGACAAACAAGAAAAGAACTCAGTTTAATCACGTAGCTTTGTCCTTGCCCCCTAGGTGCTAACCGACCTGACACTGACCGAACTTAACAACTTTATCCGCCAATAATACTATTCGCGGAAAAAGCAAATTAATATTAAGCATAATATTGTTAAAACGGACTTCCGCAAAGTAACGCCTGATACAATTAAATACTTGACCGAACTTGGCATAAGTTTTCCCATGGTAAAAAGTGTTTCGCAAAATTTCTTGTGATATCCGCTCTGTAAGGGAATGCGCAAACCAAGCGGAAAAATGCCCGCTCACGTTTTGACGTGATTGTCAAATGAACCATATCACTACAGCCTAAATAACAAAATCGTATGAATGACGTCTGTACGTCGGCGTCGCCTCGCGCTCGACGTCTCATTCCACGATTTTGTTCTTTAGGGCCCCTTTCCTGTCACACGTATTTGCGCCCGCGTCCTGGCGCGGCGCGCATGCGTGCGCCCGCAATCCAGGCCTTTCATACAAGCCTTTCCTGTCATGCGCGCCGCCCGCGCGCCACTTGTATGAAATTGGCGGCACGCATGCGCGCCGGGCCAGTGCGGGCGCAAACGAGCGTGACAGGAAAGGCGCTATTAGGGCTATAGTGATATAATGCAGGTAACTAAATCTAAACCTGTTTTTTTTATAAAAACATTTATGCAAAACGCTGATTGCTCGCTACGCGTGCTACAAACTTGCTACGAAGTGTCTACGAGCTAATGTGTTCCTAACATCAGTGTACTAAATCAATCTATTTTACGATATCAAATGTCAATACAAATTAATCATAGTTTTCGTAAATCGAGTAAATCGCTTACTTGTATCAACAAATTAATGATATATTATTCCTAATAACAAGTCTATAAATAATATACTATAGGGTGGAACAAAAAAGTGTCACTAGCATAATATAAAGATATCCTACCTATCTTTATGTTTAGCTTTGAAATGTATGATAATTAGTTAAAAGCAACAGTAAGACATAAAGTATTGATAAATAATGTGGCATCACGCGTTTATAGGGGACTATAATATAGATCACGCGATGACCGCATGAGGTCTAAGAGTCTAGTGTTACCTAAGTACTTTGCATTTCATACCTATTCAGAAATTGTTTCGATCTTCAAACAAAATAGGTTATAAAATAGGCTCTCCATTGAACTCCAACATGAAATAATAAATATTTTATATTATTATTTTCGTTGTGTTTAGTTTATTAGGGTAGTTAGGTTCCGTATGAGTACGCTCACAACATCACCTCTGTTATATAATATGCGATGCATTATCTATATAGGTACAACTGTATTTATTTCTGATTTAACATCGATTACTCGTACCTAAGGCGTATCGATAATATTTGTAAATAATATTTTAGCGTAAACATTGTAATTTTTATCGGTTTTGCAATGTGGGAGGGCGGTGGTGGGAAAGCGGCGATATCGAGCGTGGGCGCCGGGCGCCGGGCGCTGGGCGCGCCGCCCCCCGGCTCGGGACGAAGCCCTACAGCCCACAGTACAGTCCGGCGAGCGACGCCGCGCGCACGCGTCACCTACCACCGGCACATCCGCTCCCACCGACCACCGCGCCGACCACACACACTGCACTACATATACCTACTGTAATATAACACGTGCTCCCTGCACACACCCACGTGTACTGCAGGCCGGACATTCTACCAGCCGGTAGACGGTGTCAAGTTACCACTTCATTGGAAACGTAAATTTTTTTAAAGTTAAAATTGATAGTGTAAGAAATAATATGTTATGTGACAACAGACCTGTGTTTAAAGAATAAACTGGGCGGCGGCGGCAACGACGGCGGCGCCACGGCTACGTCATGATACTGGGTAAGTAACTACTTACATTAGATAAAACATTAACTTAATTTCAAATGTAAACGTAATGGTGGAGTGGGAGGTCTAAATTAAAAACAAAAGCTTATGCATACTTACAGCAACTTTTGTGTATTTTTATAAAATTTTAAAGTTATAGTTTTATAGCCAAAAAAACGTCACCTAAACGAGAAGTAACTTAGAAACAAATACTAGATCGGTACCTACCTACTTGGATTTATATTAGTAAGGTACATATGTAGAAACTAAAACGACAAAAAGTTTTACACAAATACCGTAGAAAAATAATTCTAAGCGGGTGCTTAGAACTATTTTTCTACGTATTTAACATACAATGAACCACCTTTACCATTAAAAGATGTCAAAGATATTGATTTCTTGAATCTCTATCCATCAATAGTGAAGGTAACTAGTTACATCATTATCGTGCATTAAATTGAAAAAACTATATTTGTAGATTCCCATGCATTATGTAATTATTTCATCGGGATAATATAATTTAATTCATTATAATCTATTTATATCACAGCAGTAATTTTGTGTCTAATAGTTTCCAAACCAAATTGATCTTATTCATGCAAAGTAATAAGTTAGGTATTATTAGTAACTCATGTACTAAAAGCATTATGAAAGCAAAGAGCGAATTGTTTTGGACATTTATGTCAATTTTGAATTAATATATTAATAATGTTTGGACAAATTTTACACACGGCTATTTAATCCCAAACTAAGCCGAAGCTTGTAAATGGGTAATCAACAACAGATAAACATACTTATATACTTTTAAATAGGTACATACAAACACCCAGAATCCGAAAACCAACAGTTGTGCTCATCACACAAATGTTGGTCTCGGGTGGGAATCGAACCCACGACCTTTGGCGCAGTAGGGCCACTACCACTACGCCAACAGGCCAGTCAATTAAATTGAATTGAGTTATGAGTGTAAGTGAGGCATATGCTATTAAGTGTACATTTTATAAGCCATTATGATGCATCTAACATGATCTAACGTTATTTAATGTTGCATGGTCATTTTCTATGGACAAAGCTGTATCGACATGTAAATGTCATTTCCATTACCTCAGATAAGATACACAGAAATAAGAAATCTGTATTTGTAGGTATAGTATTGCTCAGAACTATAGGTATGTATAAATTATAGTTCTGATTTCATTACCTACCTTGAATACGTCACTGAAATGTTAGAATCCGCTCTTTGCTGCATTGTAACAAATATATTAATAGAATTAATAAACAAGTAAATACGCACTTACCATATACATCTTCATTTTATCATTATTATTTTGTTAAATTTATCTGAAATTACCTATAATTTTAATTGGATGATAATTACTCCATTAGACATAATGTATTAAAGGGGTTAAACCTATTCTTATGGTGAGGGTCGTCCAACAAGGGGTGGGAGGGAGGTGGACACTGGAGCTCCTCAATTATTTACACTTTCATAATTAAAACATCTGAGGGCCCGAGTTTCTTTGTGATCGCAGCTGTAACAACGCCACGGGAATAGGTACTTAGTAATGTTGTGAATAAGTATGTTACTACATAAGCCCGAACTACGGAAGTCCTAGGATTTTTAAGGTAAGTAAGTATACCTATTTTATTGATGTAGAAAACCAATAGCTTACAAGTTTTGTAACATTACAGTGAAGGGTAGATACTCGTTTAATAACATTTACCGGTAAAACCTAAAATATACTGAGTGATAATGGTGTCTGTACCGTAGGTTCTAATGTGTGTCTACCGTAGTTTTCGAGCTTTTACAGTAAAACGTCCGTCAGTAAGTGTAACCAACGAAAAGGGCGCAAATAACTTGTGGAGGTCGCACCTTTCTCTTCATACGACTCTGCTTACGTTACCCTGAAATCGTTGAATAAAGGGAATTCATTAAATATTTATGATCAAGACAACAATGGAAAACAAACGGCCGTAGCGAGACTGTTTTGTGCTTGTTGTAAACTTAACTTCACCCTGGGGACCGGCCACGGAACTGCGATCAAAGTAAAGGTCTTTCTGTTCTCTTGGGATTTAGCGATAGCTTTACGGGTCATTATATTATATGTACCTATGTGTTCTTATCAATGCGTTTTTTTTCCACTTATCCCTACTGGTTGGGATAGGTGTACCAGCCGGTATTACGGCTGGTTATTAGCTAGTATATTGATGAATTCATAGATCTTCGGTACAATTTACATTTAATCGATAAATTTTATTGTTCTACGCTGCGCTCGCCTCATAAGCAACCACACACCGTCTTATCTGTTCTTGAAAAATGATGTAGGTACCCACTTCCAAAATTTTACTGAACGGTGAACCCTACAGTAAACCTATTTCGAACCTTTTTTTAAAACTCGATAAGCAAGTAAACATCTATTCAAACCATGAGCTCAAGTAAATTATCTACCATCAAATGTGTTTGCGGAAGAAGACCCAGATTCTAGCGTCTAATCTACGCAGAGCTGCCGAGAGACCGAGGTCACGATGCGATAAATCACTAGCGATATTTCCCCATTTAATAGACGTCCAACCTTAATTGAAAAATGATCCCATAACATCCTATCATCTATGTTTACATCGTGTCCTATTATTTTACATTACGCTCCAATTTCATACCGATATATGCGATGGGATCGATATTCGAACTGAAGAATTTAAAGTTGCATACTTTCACGTCATGTTCCAATATTATCATATAAAACGATCTTCATGAACTTCCAATAAGTTTTAGAGTAATTGGGTTGACGGGGATGATATTTCAAAATTTGATTTCAATTTTACGAAATCTATAGATAACGGCTGGGTTTACAAACTTGAAATTGTATGAAAAGCACGCAGTAGACACACTCGCGGCAACGTTAAATACGGTATAGTCAACATTTAGTGAGAACATAGTCGCGGGGCACCCTCTAGTTAAAAATATATATAGTAGGAAACATAAGGTAACAACGTATGTTGGTAAATAAAGTATGTGGCGCGAATGAGGCGAGGAGCGCTGTTGTCGGCGGCGACGCGGGCGGGTGAAGCAGCCTTCGCGAGTTTACTTATTCATGCATCCATGATTCCTCTTCTCCGTCGAGCTCTGAGCCGGCACCGAGTCAGGGAATAGGGCTGTGCTGGGGAGAGTATTTGTAAAGCTCGCCTTACGTGATTAACGGTGATTGATGTAAGAGTTGATTGCTAAGAGAGTTGATTATCGCGCTTAATGTTCACACTAAATGACTGCAGTGCTTACATCGAATGAAAAATTTTTTCTACCAAATTGCGTCGCGAATGATAGTGACTGATTGTCTAGTTAGGGATTTGCTTGTCAAGCTGTTTGCATCAATCACGAAGTATTATTTGTAAAGTAAATAAATATATATAACTGCGCAGATTCACCAAGTCTTATGCCAATTACTTAGAAGATTAATAAAACGATTAAATTACGTAGCAGACAAAAATATAAAGGGTTTAAGAACTAGTTTTCTAATTTTATAGTAATTTAGGAATATATGTTTATGATGATTTCTAAAGTTGGTGTTACTCGTACCCACAGAACACGGAAAAAGCTCGCTACGCTCCCGCTCGCTACTGTATTTCTCTATGCTCGTACTTATAAAACATTCAAGAGGGTCGTTCCATCATTTATTCAGACATTAGTTTTCTGTAAGTCTATAAGTACTTTCATGTTACGTTATGGAGAACACTGTGTCTATTTAATGTTTGACGAATTGGACTACCATTCTAGCTGGCAGTTTTTGGAGTTCATTTGGCAATGCAAAAGTTCTCACCACATTAAGCCTCGGGCTGCCTACTTTTTGGCCTAAAGCCAGGCCGCTGTAAGTTCATTCCATGTTATATTTTTCAATGTTTGGAAGTTGCATTGCCCCAGTAGTATGTAAATTGTGTTCTAATGAATTTTTCGAACGATGCATTAATAAAACTTGGTAAATAACTTTTAGTCAGGGTACCAAGTCAAGCCATTATTTAGGCATCGTTTGATGAAACCATGATAAACGTACTATGCATTTTCAATGTCTCTGTATGATTTCATTTCGTACCAAAAAAAAATTCAATAGAGAATTAGGTACTTAGTTAAAGATTTAAGCATTGAATGTGTTGTAATGAGTTGCACATGATTAGTGGAGCATGAAGGGATATCGGTTTGGGGGGTTGGCAGAGAGCCATATCGCGGGCTGAGCCTGTCCGCACTGCATTGCACTTCTTACCTAACTACCCATAACTATCAAAACAATTAAATGATCGTGATGTTAATAGTTATGTATGATAATCTGACAATCACAAACAATCTTTATTGACAAAAAATAGCTTGCTTGGGATTTGGTAACCGAATTTGCACCAAACCGTAAGGTTATTTCTCGTCATCATGCCTTTTTCCAAACTTCTAAAGGGGCGGAAGCTTGAAATATTGCATTGAGGTTGGCAAATCCCTCTGAGAGAGATAAGGCGCCGCCGCCGTGGAAATTTCACCTTAATGATAAATTGCCGGCCCTCGTGTCCTGCAGAAAAATCTGCTTTTTGGGATAGAATAATCACGAATTCCGCGTGAAATTTTCTACCTGAAATAACATTCGTTTTTTAATAAAATAACAATTTTTGTTTTAATAAGTTTATGCTCGAAAAAGTTTTCTGCAGGTCTGTTGTAAGTTTTGAATACTACCCAGTAATACTAATACCTAGTTACACCAAAACAGAGGTCACTGTTGAATATTTCGGTTATGATTTCAGTTCATGATCTCCCAGGAAACGTTTGAGGCACTTACGTAGGTATAGGTCGGCACGAAAGCCAACTTGTATATTAAAAGTATAGGAAGTATAGGATGATGAAAAGTATAGGTATGTTGTTGTGGTATACTGCATATATAACATGTAACTAATGAACCATAGTATAAGACCAAGTCGCATTATTTCTACGGTAATGCATATTATGATTAATCAAATTGAAAATAAATTTGACGTAATGCGACTTCGCCAATATGCGATTTGGACTACAATGCGACTTGAACAGTGTGCTACGTACGAAATAATGCAGGTGACGATTCTGTCGTGATGGCGGACTGACAGCAGCAGCAGTTGAATCGATATTACTTACATTATCGTGATTAAGGCCCGGAACCGGACGCCCCGGGCTCAAGCTTTACAAAAGGCGATTGTTTTGCAAAGCTTAGTGTTAATCGGCATTGACCTGGTGTCACTGCGGAAGTGGGTTAGAGGCGTGCCAATGACGTCATGTTCCCGACAGCCCTCCACCCGCAAAAACCTTTCCGTCATCTAGTTTTGTGACACTCGAGCTAAGCTTTTCTGTCATCTACTTTCTCGTCACTCGAGCAGCTGCCACTACAGTACTGACGCGAAACGTGACTTCGAATACTTACTCTCACGTTCTAGCTTTTTTGTCTTAACTGCGCTGCTTTGGCAAGAGTCGGTGATTGTCAAGTTTACGACAAGAAATAAGATAACACTAACACAAAACCTATAAAACTTGAAGTTTTCCCTAGGATGACTTATATTTATTTAGTTCTAAAAATATTCAGATGCAAATGAACTTTGAAAGTTAACCTACTTGTGAGATTCTTTAAATTTCACGTATAAAGTCTCGTTTATTAAAATGCAGAAGTTCGAGCGAAGAGAATTTTTTCGTGCGTAATTAAGCTTTTAGTGGCTCTTTGAGAGGATAGACAAAGGGCGATAATCGACGCTCACAAAGAGACATTAGGATCGGGAGTCGACCTGTCGCCTGCTTTTAGAACTCTATTCGGGCCCAAACTATCGTTTTAGTTGTTTCGCTCTACTTAGACACTTATCTAACATTTTCTGGCTCTCTCTTTAGTGTATCGGGGATTAATGAACTAATCATGTAATTGATTCCGTATGACCTTCTATTTCAATGATCGCACAACAAATCAAGGGGTAGTACGACTATCGTGCATGATATTTTATAAATAGACCTCGTGGCGAGGGTTACTTGCATTTACAATGAAATCGGCAAACGTAAAAATCAATCGATAGGAACCTCGCTTGTGAGGTGAAGGCCGATTATTTAACCCATAAAAACTAAATTTATGTAGGTACTTATGTTCCTACCTTTGTGAATAATAAACTATTATTTGTTACCTACTGGTTTTGAAAGCAGCTTCGCTCTTGAAGTGCGTGGCAAGCCTCGAACAATAAAATTCTATAGATAGATTGCACTCACGTATACGTTACAAGTCTGTGGTAACGGAAGCCCAAGAGCCTTATGTGAAACTGTTTGCATATGCAAATTAGATAACCTGTCTAAGCAAGTTCTGTATTAGTGACTCGCACACAGATAAATTGACATAATATACATCTTGTAGGGTATCTAAGTGGAGCAAGTTATGACAAAAGACAGCAGCAATGCGGGACCAAAATGTTGGTTTCGATCCAATCATAATATAACTTGGATAACTTTCTTTCCAACTCGTAGAAGCCAATGGCTGTCTCTGGCGAATTTAGTTAAGATACTATTTATATGGATTTCCTTTATATCTGCCTTATGTAGACTGTAGGGAATTGAAGATTTAATAGATATTTTCAAGTCAACGCTTGTTTCTTATAATCAAATCAAATCAAATCAAATATACTTTATTGAGCACCAAATTATATCAAAAGTTTACATTATAATAATTTACTAAACTGTGTACAATCAAAAGGCGGCCTTATCGCTTTCAGCGATTTCTTCCAGGCAACCTTAGGGTGATGTTGAAAACTAATCAAGAACAACAAAGCGTGTTCGTTGATCACGAGGCTCGCCGAGTCAGACTAGCTTTTGGTTAACTTCTATAACCTACATAATTTGTAATAATCTGAAACAGATATGATAGACAACACGACAAATAGAATAAATTCACACTTTGTACCCGGTGCCCTAGTTCTGTGATAGGTTGTGGTCAGAATTTGTTTACAGTCTGAAACGTACGGCCGCCGGCCGCCATGATTCATGATCCCATTGTGGACATCGTGTATACCTGCTCTATTTAGGACTTGTTTGGTTAACTCGACGACAGCTAAGCGCTCCCACAGACTGATAGGTACATTGCACTATAGATACAATTTTTCCTTTCTTATTGTTAGTGGTTCCTTTTTCTATTTATGCACATAAATGCATAATTTCATTTTCCTAGACGCAGTGTTTTAAGTGTAATTTCTCTTATGCCGATAGTAATACAAATGCTAACCAGAATTTACACATTGTAATGAAAATGTCGCTTCGAAAGTACCGCCCGCAATTATTTGTGCTAGACATGGAACAAAGGTTAATTAACACAAAAGCTGGCCTTTACCAATGGCTTGGTCCTATTAGGTCCTGTAGGGGGTAACATGTACAATAATTATAGAAGGTTACCTATTTGTCGTGTAACTTTCTTGAATATTCGAATGGGAACGTTTTACACGTCGAACTCAGTATTAACATTTGCCTACTGTCTAATTATTTGCATTGATTTCACAATTTATATTTATTCAATATTTGCCGTAAACTTTGTTTTAGTGGTATGTATCTGGAGTTGTCACAAAAAATGCAACAAAATACTATAGTAATTTGTCAGCCTTTATAAGTCCATGTCCTTCCACAATGAAAGCCACCACGCCCTCCGCCCTCGGGGTCCAGACGATTTTTGAGAACCATTTTTAGTAGTCGGTACACATGCGGACAAATACCTATCTTAAATTACTTGACTGACCTAAATGTAGTTACCAAAATTTAAACTGCGTGTTCCAAAATTTTATAGCTTTAATGGCTTAATTTATCATTGCTATCAGAAACGATAACTCTTTTTTATTTAATAATAAAGGTTTCTTGGATAAGAAACGATTTAAAAATTCTCACCATGAACTCATGAACAGGAAACTCAACAAAATCAAGTTAAATTGTGGTAAGAATCCCGTTTTTAGCAAATCGTACAATACCTAGTAAGGCAATCACATACGAACCTAAGTAGTATCAAATATCCGAACCGTGGAATGAGTTTTAGCACGCAGCACTGTTTATTTTTATAGGACGGACTATACGAAGGTATGAACAAGTTTGAGAGGGGTGTGCGTATGGGGATTTGACCGGCAGAAACACTTAACGAATTAATACCTATCGTGGGAAGGTACCTACACCTACGTAATGGTTAAATAGTGCAAGGTGCAACTTCGATAAAAAATATTATTTGACACTGGTTTACTAGTAAAATTAATTTAAGTTTATGCAGGTAACTACCTATGTAAATTATGAATGGTTGTTCATTATATTGAATCATTAATTAAAAAGAATGAGTTAGCTTTCTAGCTAGTTAACTAGCAGAGAGTGAATTCAAATTATGACAAAGAATTGATTTCTCTAACTTTTATTCTGCGTTATTTTAGATACTGTATAGTGAACTGGACTACTGACAGTTTGAAAATAATGTTTTGTGCAATAAAATAAATATCGCGCTGAGTACAATTTATTTCTTGTTGTTGTTGATGTCATTGGTACTAACCGGCTACTTGCTAACCAGCAAGCAAGTAGCAACTGCATTGTATTGTAATCCCATTAAAAGATTAGTCGAGGTGTGAAGGCAAGACAAATGGAATAAGCAAGGTATTTATGAGAGCGGTAGGTATAAATACTGTTGCATGCTTTGTTAGAATCGGTTTGAGTTTGTTATGAAATTCGCAATCTGGTGAATTCGTATAGTATTTTTGCTTACCAAATACATACGATGTTCAATTTCATATCTGATTAAGTTCCTCCAACTTTTAGTTTTTAGAATGATTCAGCGAGATAAGCGGGATAATATTACCGAGGAACGCTCGGGCGCCAGAATTGCCAAATTCTTTGATTTACGAGAACCGGAATAAAGTAGATTTATGGAGCTCAAAATTGGACAAAATTAACTCAGAAAATCAAAATAAAATGTACGGGAGTGTTTACTCGAAGCTTTGTATCGTGGTTTACTGCTGGATAATGCCTACTCGGCATATAAGGAAACTAATTGGGTGGTAAACAATGATATTTATATACATGATAATAATAATTAGCTGCACAAAAATATATACCTAATTAAGTGTTAGCTACTAGTATAGTCGAGAAAAAAATAATTAAATTAAATCAGGATTCAAAATCATTATATTTTCTCTGTTCAGTGCCACCGATAGGAAAACTATATAAGTAAATCATTTCTAATATACAATGATAACATTCTCTACCTACACCCGTGACTATAATAAATCTTATATACAGAATGCAAGCTCGCTATAATAAATCATTTGGCGATTTCCATAAAACTACAAAAGAATTTATGTGTGTTTGAGATTCCAATAAAAGCGAACTGCAAATCTATTTTCGTGTATCTCCCTTGCCATGTCACAATGGCCGACACTGTCAGTAACCGAGCCAGTAAATAACGACAGAGAGATTGAAAAATGTAGATTGCGTTCATCGCAGTTTTGTGTCAATGTTTGATATTAGGTAGTAGTAGGTTTTATTTCAAGGTTAGGCCTTGTGGAGCTACTTGCTAACCAGACATGATCGCAGTTGCGATCCAATTGCGATCATCAATTGATGATCGCAGTTGTGGAGTGTTTGGGTTTCAAAACAATTGGTACTACGAGGGTACTACATGTGTTATCGAAAAAAAATTTTTCGTCAATTCTTCTAATTTATTAGCTTAGTTACTCACTAATAATAATTAATAAAAGAATCGAGAACAATGGACACTTATTATTTCATACGTATACCTACTTGTGTCAAGCACCGGAAGTTTAGCCATATTGCGTGAACAATTTAGCGGTAGAAAGGTCAAAGCTCACTTCCTCAAGCGACTTACATATTATTTATGTAAATGTCGACAACAACAAGTAAATTTAATAATACTGTATAATTTTACTTCATAAATGAATACGTTTCATTTTATTTGAGTATATAGTAGGGTAAGAAGGTAATGTTAACAAGAATCAATTTTATTGGACGGGTGTAGAATCTACATAAATCTTTTTGCAATACAAGAGGTAGTTATGTAGGTTTCAAAGAGGCCTTTAACATATTGTTAGCAAGCTATAAACCTCAGCCCTAAACCTTTCACTTGGTAGGTAATAGATTTATGTTTTACCATTAGGTATGTGTCAATAATGGTTTTAGTATCTATACGGATTTGGTGCAAATTTATGATGATAACCCTGTCGAAAAAAGTAAAATTGGTAGGCAGCTTGTTGACCGGAAAGTACTTGTATATCCGTATATTGCGTGTCGAGGTCTCGCCGGAAACGCCGTGACCCAGCTACATCCGGGCCCCGCCGACATGTATATGGAAGGAAAAGCACCCTCGGATTACATACCGTTCATTATGTTAAATGAAGTATTATGTATGATATTTATGATGATACACAAAATTGCAGTGTAAAGAACACTAATATAAACGTAATCTGTTATTAAAAGGTCTGATCGGTTATATTTAATTGTTCGACTGAGGTTTTCTTTTTATTAAACACGAGTATATGTCGACCGTATAGCACACACGATCTACTCCAATGCACTTTGATTCTTCTAATATTTACGGATCGATAGTAACCCGCATACTTTTTCAACTTTCAACCTTAGGGGTTGGTATCTGAAATTTATGAAAGAGACATGTCTGTAAAAGTCTAGACAATTTATATTGTTGACTATGTACCTAGTGTGCGCGGAACTGTAACTAAGCTCTGGATTTACTGTTCTGAAAGCATAACAAATAATAATAAATCTACAGGATTTGCGCAGAATTTAATTCTGGTGGAGAGCACTTCTCTCAAAAATCATTAATTTTAAACGGAGTGAGTTCCTGAGGAGCACTTTATGCGTGCGCGGCCTCCGTTTGTGGGTGGGTAACGATATTAACTTTACCTGCCGGGGCTCGGGGGTCATCTATTTCATTATACAAATGTACGGCAAACGGACCATTATCATGAATTTAAATTGTTACCTTACCTGAGATTAATTTAGAAAGCATTTGTTTTGAGTTCATATTCAAAATTGCTATCTAAATTAAGTCCTTCGTTTATCATTTATTAGTCATCTAAAAGTTAATCGAAAGGCTGCTTCTCATAATACGATTACAATTATTTTGTAATCTTAATGTCGAACTATACTTACCCACCTAGTATATAGTAGGAAATCTCTACTACTATAAGATGTATTTTTAATAAATTAGGTACAGCGTACATATACCTACTTACATCTTTATTAATCTTTGATTATAGAATCGGACATCAAAATATATGAGTTAAGGCGTTGAGGATTTCTTCTGATTACAATATACCTAGGTATATATTTCGTGTTCCAGGTAGTAGCTGTCCCCAGCGGCCGAACAGGCCACAATGGAGCTCGTTAACCTGCATCACGACCGACACAACCAACTGAAAGGTACCTTTCACATGCACGGGATTTCGCATTCGTTTCAATATACGATGTATTTTTAACACCATCTATGAGCTTGACCTATAACATTGTAAGCAAATCTTACTTAGTCTTTTCATGCACTTCTAATTCTCGTATCGATTTGAATCATTGATTCATAGGAGAAACGATAGGCAGGGGAGAGAGAGGGAAATAGGTAGGTAGAGAGAGAATTAAGTATGGAAGAAGAGGGTGTCGAGAGAGAGGGAAGGCGGAAGATTGGGAGGGCGCCAGGGAGTGACATTGGCTTTTTCAACGCAACCGAACAGTAGTTCTTGTGGCCGAGTCCACTAAATAATAGTACATTGTGCAATAAGGGAAGTAAGTAGGATATTACTAACGAGAGTCTGTTAGAAGCCCGACGCCGAAGGCGGAGGGATTTTAATGACTCGAGTTTGTAATACCCTTACTTCCCGTGATGCACACAATGTTTTTCATCACATTTGGGAGGAAATTAATACCTACGACACAAGGGAACAAATCTATTTTCTTTAGACTTTGCTGGTAACAAATTTTCACGAAGCAACTGAGCCGCATTCACTCTATCCGGAGGTGTTAATATTGTTGTTGCACTTTCAGACTCGGATTCTTCACATGACATAGACATATTTTAAGTTTGTTTCTCTCTTTATTTATACTAATAGGTCACAACTACAGGTAAATAGTTTTATTGTCAACTTTGTCAATGGAGCTTCAAGTTTTTGTCATTATGTAGTTTTACGGACAATTGGAAACAAGTTCTTAAGCCCAAATCGTAGATCGTAGTTTATAATCACGAACACATAAAACCGCAGCACGGCCTCCAAGGCACAATCAGTGCCATTCGGTGGTCCACACTGCCACAGATAATGATAAAAAATGCATTTAGAAACTCCCGAAGGCGAAAGCCCATACAGCCAGGTTTTATCGAATTTCAAAATAAAATTTACTGAAATAATTGCAAAGTAAACTAAAACATTTTTAAAACACAAAAAATAATGCATTTAATTAAAGCGTAAATGTTTAAATTACCATTTGTAGAAGTTTCGAAGACATAAAAAACCATGATTGATTTAAAATCTCCTTAATGTGGAATGTCATACCTGTTTGCTATAAAGTTCTTTGCCTTCGAATGAACGCCATTTTTTAAAACTACACATTATAGTCCCTAGGGGTATAATATTGTACTGATTTTCATTACTCCCGCGGGTGTATATAGGCCATTGTGTTTCTGTATGCATGCATATAATAATCCTCATAACGAGCAACTGTGATGAAAATTAAATTCCTAATTCACTAAATTATCACTTACCTACATACGTACTGCAAGCTTAAGTTGCCTAAGTGACGCCGGGGTCGCAGCAGTATGTGTTATGGTACCTACCTATATTTATCTATTAGTATAATTGGCCAAAATATGATATGCGAGTTGTGTAAAGTATGTTAACTTTGGAGATAGGATGTCATATTTAACATGTTACAATAAACGTCGATTAAAGTTGTCAAGTGAATTGAGGAGGTGTCAGCAATCTGACAGAGTTGTCAAGCGAAGCGCCTTGAGAAGGTGTCAGCGGCATGACGGTGCGTGTCGCGTGCGTGATCAATGGCCTGTGAACCCGCACGTGTCACGGACGGGGCTTGCTAATGACTTACTTGTGATTGTTTCGAGCGGGACGAGACGGGGTCTACTCTGTGAGGTAGCTAACTCTATGGGGTCTACATACCTACTTACTTGTTATTTGTTTAACAGTGTATTTGGCTGTTTTTACTACGAGCTAAACTATTTTAATTTTAAAATGACTAGCTGTTGCCCGCGACTTCGCCCGCGTAAAATAAGTTTTACGTGCAGTCAAGAATCTTGCCTTGTAAAACAATGGAAACCCCATTGGAATAGGTACATTAATTGGTTTTGGAGGACAATATTAACACCGCGAAAAGCAACTCTTATTTACAAGTCCTACAATATTATAAAACTAGCTGTTGCCCGCGACTTCGTTCGCGTGGATTTTGGAAGTAGGTACCTATCTCTGCTATGTACAGACATACATCGTCTAGTTATAATTTTCCAATGGTAAAATGGATCATTCTAAGTATATATTATTCACCATAATTTAAGGTATACCATACCTCCAGGAACAAACTATGAACACCGTATCCAATTTGGTGAAGACAGATAAAAATTTGAAAAATTGTTGTTTTCACTTCTATTGCTCATAAGACTTCTCATATCAATTTTTATTATACGTGTGTATTTTTTAACTAATACAGTATGGGCAAAACCAAAACCATAGAAGATACAGGGAAATTGTCTTAGGAACCTTTAGGTATTTTTTCGTGATAACAATTTTGACATAGTAATCGGAGCAGCTGGAGTTCAGGTGGCATGAATGAATAAGTAGTAAGTACCTAAGTACTTTACACAGTCTGTTTTATAAGAAAACCTTTTATTAAATTTGACTAACTTCTGCTGCTTAGATTTTTTTCTTCCGGTACAATAAAATGATTCTAACATGAAACTAAGTCGATACGCATTTTTTAAAAATAATAAAAATTATTTTTCACAGGCGTTCTATAAGAAAACATTTTATGGAATTTGACTAACTTCTGCTGCTCAGATTTTTTTCTTCCGATATAATGAAGTAATCCCTACATGAAACTGAGTCGAACCGCATTAAAAAAAAATTGTGAAAATTGTCTCATTTTTATGGACTACACACGCTTGACCAAAAAATTTCTATGTCATAAGACACTTTCCCTGCATCTCCTATGGTTTCGGACTTGCCTATACTGTCTCAGTTAAAAAAAACACTGATATCTCCTGTCTATGACATCGTCTTGTTACGTTAAATGATTTATCTGTAAATGACGATAACTTTTTTCGCTGTCATCCGATTTCAATGAAACAAAGCCTATAAGTTGCTCCAGGCTGTGCTTAATCTACCTGTGAAAACCGCAAGAAAATCCGTTCAGTGGTTTCGGAGATTAGCGATTACAGACAGACAGAAAGACAGACAGACAGACAAAAAAATAAAAAAAAACTTTTTTGTGTTCTGTTACTCTTTTTTTATCGCCCACACTCATTTTTTTTAAAATTTGTTCAAAGTACAGACACACGATTTCTACTCCTTTATTTTAAGTTATAGATGCGAAAGTTTTAGAAGATGTTGATGTTTGTTTACTTTGTTACGCAAAAACTACTCAATAGATTTTGATGATACTTTACTTGAATATAAGTTATAAGTACCTACATCAGAAGAATACCTAGGTTATATAGGTAGATACCTCGGGTAAGGCTGTTCCCGCAGGATAAACTTTCCTACGCGAGCGAAGACGCGGGAAACAGATAGTTATGTGTAAGGCTAACGAGAAATCATTTGAAAACACATTTGTATGTTACCCACATTTATACTAATACTACCTTGTAACATCAATACGAGAATCCACGCCCACGTAACCACATAATAATAATAAAAAAGAATGTAATAACCGTAATTATCTTTATGGTTAAGGTATAAAGGTAAACTTTAGTAAAAAACAATAACATCGTTACCACTTTTTATAAAACTGTTTATTTTATAAGAGCGAATTCAGTTTTGCGATTTCCGCTTTCAACGATAAACATGTTATTTTCGAACGAAATTACGGTCAATGAAATAGAAACCGTTATTGTCAAAGAAGAAAATGCAGTTGCAGATGCTGAAAACCACGTAAGCATAAAGTTAAAATATGCGGGATGCGCGCCATTGGCTTGAAGTGGTGGCTGGCGCGATGGCGGCACGCTCTATCGAGTAACAGAAAATAATAGCCCCATTTATGACACTTTACATTTTACTTTACGAGTACGAAGTCTCAATTTTTGAATTCTGTTTCGCTTATGTTAGCTATCTTCGTGTGTTTACGTAGGTACCTACTTAAGTTACGTGCTCAGTACAGTTCAGACAGAGCAGTTCGCAAGCCAAAGGAAGATCATGTGGGAAAGTGCTCATTTAGAGACGAAACGAAGACGAAGTAAGGGTTACGTTAGATACCTCCTTGGGCAACGAGACTTTTACTACATTTTGGATTTGGACAAAATGAGACTCTTAGACGAATTTTAGCTAGACCGAAGTTGGTAGCTCACTGTTAGATTATGTTGCTTGGTTCGCAAGTTGAACACATCAGCGAATTAACATTTTCTACTCGCTGCAAGAACTTTTCACTGCGCCAATGTCTGTTGATTTGCATAGTCACGGTCAATGCACTTTCAGGTGTTCATAATTATATAATTATTTACGGGTTTTACACACGAAATAGTTTTATTTACCTTGCCCGACGTTTCGACCAGGTTACACTGGCCGTGGTCACGAGCTGACTGGAGAGGCGAGCTGTCATTGTTAAACGCTGTGAGTAGTTTCTGAAACTACCCTCAGCTGCTCTTGTATTATTGGAAAGTCCCGGCACACAACACTCACGGTATCCGCGGGTGTATTCGACGATAAGTCACAAGATTTAAGTTTATCGTTTGTGTAAGACCCGTAAATAATTATATAAATATGAATACAAAGCGCGAAAGTCTAAAATGTACTTTCAGGTGTTGTATATGTTTCGTCTACTAAATAAAATTACAAATAAATTTCAACTGAAATGTGAAAGAAATTAGACCTAATAGCACTCCAAGTCGCAATCTTACTGTGAACGACATCCATCCCTTAAAGTGTTAAGCGACCCAATCGGGTCTCTAAATGTAGTTCAAATACTAGACTTATGTGAAGTCTAGATAGAATTCTTTTTCAAAAACCAAAATCTGACAGCCACACTCTCATGGATATAGAGGAAGGAACCGAAGAGTGTCATCAGCCGAATTGCTTATCTAATAAATCCAGAAATATAATCCTAAATAAATCCTAAAGTAGGTAATAATCCTATACATAACATACAAACTGATATAGATAGCTAATAGGTGGACTGATGCTATAAAGTACGTAACAAAAAAAAACAATTTCCAAAAAAAAGTCCAAGAACGCCACATAAGGGTGTGATTTTTAAAAATGCCATAGCCCTATTATTTATCATCTTTATGTACTACAATATCGAATTTCTAGTAGTTAATTTTTAGCTAAATCAGTTTGAATTTGTCACGGCTGGTGACACTCTTTTCACCTGTGACGCTACATCAATTAATAATACAAAATTTTTAGGCAACCTATACCACAGGTTGAATAGTTATACAATTGTGTAGCAGCTAGACTAGACTAGCTCACGGAGGATTAGTCGAGGCGTTGAACTTTAATACAATAATGAACTTAGTTGTAATAGTTTGTGACATGCACGAGAGAGAAGGTGGACGAATGAATGTATAGACGAAGCTAGAGTAACCCCAGGTGGCCAATCGCGCTACTTCTGAACCATATTACCAAATCTAAACCATAACCAAAAACGTTATGCTGCATGCACACGTTTGGGAAACCTTTACAAACGCAAGCCAAACCCCTGCTCCACACGTTTGCGTTTGTTAAAGGTTTGCCAAACGTGTAGGTACATGCAGCATAACGTTTTTGGTTATGGTTTGGATTTGGTAATATCGTTCAGAATTAGCGCGATTGGCCCCCGGGTAGTATTACCTTACTAAATAGGAGTAATACGCGTCCACTTGCTCGCACCGCACGCAACGAATTTTCGTTTGCTTTGTATGAATTTTTATGGAGCTGCGTCCACCTGTCAATGTGGCCAACTTAGTGCTTTCGGCACTAGATCTGGTACATTTTTACAGATGTTAGTGCTCAAAATTTAATTTTAGTGCCTAGTGCCCTTTTTAGTGCATTTTCAGTCACCACATTAAATCATTGTGAAAATGGATCAGTAGTAAATATCGTAAAAAGTACCGAGCGACGAGCGAGCGCGTATCCGAAATCCGAATTCATGTGTATGTATCTGGAGGAATCACTGCTTCTGTAGAAAATTTCATTCATCATACATTGAAATCGTCGCGCCAATTTCAAATCGTAGGAGGCAGGCAATACTGTTTTGTTATCTATTGCGCGATGAAAATTATATTTACTGACTGTGCTCGCCGACTTTGATTTTATTTTGTAAGGTAACTAAATTGATATTTAGTTTCTAAATTCTTTTACTCAAATAAATTGTTGCGCATTTTTTTCTTTTAAACATCTAGTGCCCATTTCTTTAAAAACCTGTAAATCTGGTGCTTTTTTAGATTCGTTTAGTGCTCAAACATCCAAGGGAGTTGGCCACACTGCCACCTGTCCGCAAAGCACGCACCGACCTCCATAGTAAAAGAGTTTAGTAGCAACCATAAAAAGTAGGTGCACGTGGAGTGGAGGATAAGATTGCTCCTTTTTAGTGCCTTGTTTTGCTGGTAGCACGATCTGAATACGCCGTCTACAACCACTATAGATAGATCGTCTTTTATTAAATTTGCTTATTTGCAATCGGGAAACTCTGTTATCAGTTTCGAGGAGGATTTATAGTTAGCAATTGGTTACGAAACTCCGTTGTGTTGGCGGCCAGGTAAACTAGGTATTACTTTTAACGAAATAAAAATGAAAACGAAATTTATTTTAGGTTTTTCTGTATTTCTTAATACGTAATTTGTAAGCAAGTTGGAGTTGTTATAAAAGGTATGTATAAGTAGTTATGGCGTCTAAAAATAGCTTTACGAGTTTTTTTAGGCCATAGAAACACGCTACTATAAGTTGTGTGACTTGAGGGTAGCTTGTTATTCACAAATGAACCAACCAACGCGTGTAAATTAATCACACGATACCTATTATGTAAATGTTTGGATGTTTGTGAGTTTAGATTTTGGTTGTTCAATCACGCTGTAACGTATCATCGGATTTTGACGAAACTTGGTACAGTGATATATCCAGGAATAACTTAAAATATACTTTTTGACTCGGACGAAGTCGCAGGGCGTTCACTAGTTATTTATATGTACGAGTTTGAATGAAAAGAGGCTATAGGTATATAATTTAAAATGCGTACAATGCAAGTGTCATTGATTTGATTACACTAAGTAAAGTGAGACTCCGAATTTTAATTATTGAATTTCATATTAACTCGTCAGCCAAGAGAACGAATTCAGCTTTAGTATAATTCGTCTACGGCCCAAGCATAAGTTAAAATTAACCAGCGATGTTAATGGGAGTGTGGTAATAAATGTACCTAGTTACTAAAGGAAGGCTATGTATGTCCTGTATGAATGTACCTATACTAACAACAATGTAGGGAAACGTCATTCATTGTGATACGAAAAGAGTAATAGCTTCGATACATGTATGACGTCAGCCTTCTATTTATACCTACGTTAACATATGTACACGCGCGTCTTTCATTGTAATACCGTATACAGTTATGTAAATGATCTCAGTGGAAAAGGAATTCTCAGCCAAATTTTCCTCGTCATTTTTTCCCCATTTCTTCGCACCAGCGTGCTGCGCGGGAACAGCTTTCGGTATTGAAAGTGTATCACTAAACAAGAATTGTTCAAAATCCTCTGAGAAAGAAAACTGACCGCAAAATAGCAGTGCCGTAGGTTTTTATATAATTTCCAAAAACAGAATGGAATATATGTTATAATATAATATTTGGCACTGAAATATTCCATGTAAAATCATGCATAGTCCTAGGTTAAACAATTTTATATTTTCTATCGACAAACAGATTCATACGTTGTGAGTTCGGTATCATAGTGAGTATAAAATAAGATTGCAATATGACCAGGCAGCTCCATCATCCAAATAAGTATCTAAATGAACTGAAAATTACTGATGAAATTATCAAATTCGATAAACGTTCAATTTGCATTACATTATCGAAAATTACATTGCATTAATCGAGAAGGTTGTGAGGTTCCTTTTCAACAACAATCGACTTACAAAGTGAAGTACAAAAAAAACGCAAAGGAAGAAAACTTTTCTTAGAGGAGGCTTGAAGCTTGACACTGAAGTAGAGTTTCTAGTACGTTAAGTGCTCAAAAGTAGCCTCGTTCCGCGTTTTGTTTTTTAAGGGTTGGACCACATCTGTCAGCACGGAATTGCACTTTTTCATATCTCTATTCTTTTCTGTCGTTCAGGAAGCAAATGGCTAGAGCGAGAAACATAGCGGATTTGCTATAGCCATGAATGAAAAAAATTAGCTAGAGGCGCGCGCGCCCATCAAAGAGATCCTAGCACTATGGAATATAAGCGCACGGCAGCACCGGCGGCGATGCGCCCGACAGCACGGCCAAAAGGCGATCGCCGGAAGGGGGGCGACGGAGCGCTGGCGCGTGCTACCGCGCGCTATAGCACACCCGCTATGTTTCTCGTTCTAGCTAATGACGTTCTGTCATCAGCACGGAAACGCGACAGCATGCGATCGCACGCCATAGCATGCTGTAGCACGCCGCAGCACTGACGGCAAAAGTGCGATTCCGTGCATACAGATATGGTCCAACCCTAAGGAGGGAAATCCACGCAGGGCTACGCGCGCTGCGCCGCCGTAGCAGTCGTCCGCAGGTATTGAAGTACATAAGCTACATCGTCGTAGCGCTTTTAGTTTGTATAATTACAATGTTTTCCCGAGTAAATTGTTCAACTTTAATATTTTATTACCACACAATGATGTTTTAAATTGATCATACAACCTACTCTATGGTGACGTCATGTACGCGTAGAGTAAATATAATTGCACTCCGTTAAATACTAAATAGATATCTTAGACCTACTGATTATCAGCAAACAGACCGGAACCAAACAGACGTACTTATTAAAAAGTATAGGGACATGACTTAAAAACTGATTAGTAAACATGAAAATGATTACTGAAAATGATTGTAGTTGGCGTGACTGTAGTAGCTTAGAGGTGTAACTTTATCCTATCAGAATTATGATTGATTCTCTATCCACACGAATATCTTTGAATGTGATAAATAGCATTTACCGGCCATTAGTTACGTACTTTGTCCAATTGTATGGAATTAATTATCTATTAAGTAGTTTGTTAGATAATAAATTATAAAAAAATATCTTTATGTAATTAACTCTTTTGTAGTTGGGATTATATTTTCGTTTTTGAAGGATGAATATTTTAATGTTGTAATTCTAAAGTTGTATCTCGGTGTATTGTTACCACAGTGTTACAATCAATTCACCTGGCAATTAAACTACTGAGAATAGACCGTTAAGAGCTCACGGTGAAAATGATCTAAGTAAAAATAGAAAAAAAACGCATGGTTATCTTATTATGCATTTCACGTATAGACAACCATACAGAGACGATGCGGTTTAAAAATAACGAATGATTATTGCAAAAAAAATTTCAAGAAAGCGCTATTTAAACCCTTAAATTGTTTGATTACATTACAACTTACAGAACAGATTCAAATCCGGCTGTGTTGAGGGTCGAACCAAGTGGAATTCAATGATCCTCGTGGCCCGACAGTCGAACCAAGTGGAATTTTAAAAATCCACTTGGTCCGATGGTCGAACCAAGTGGAATATCAAATTCCTGATGGTCCGACATGTCGACCCACGAGGAATTAAAATTCCACTTGGTTCGACTGTCGGACCACGTTGTCGAACCACGTGGACGCACCGGAATTTTCTACCTTTGTTTTTGTTAGTACAATAAATTACTTCAACTAGGTATACCAACATTTGATTGTAAGTGCGTTAAAGTACCTACCTACATACAATACAGGCAGTAAAAACCTATTGTTACTTTGTACAATGTATCGAAGTTCATAAAAGCAGTAACTTTATATCGATTGTTGTAAAGTTTACGTTTACCTGCGTCTGATAAAAAGCGCCAAGGAAGGAATGTTTACGATGTTTTACGAAGCATTTTATGTGTGTACAATGGAACGCCCCAAATCGCGTGGGAAACCTGTAATAAGTTTGTAAGTATTAGTAAAGCCAATGACGCGTGCCGCCTGCGCGTGCGAACATGTTTGAATATTGGATTATACTACCCCAATAATAGTAAATTCAACTACCTACTTATAAAATAAAAAAAATGTTTAAACGAGCCACATATGTGCTGATGATTTGCTCCCCCGAGTTTACAGAATCAGTATGAGGGAAGCTTAATTCACAGTGACGCGTCACTGCATCGCTTATCGCGTTTCCGACGTTGTTAGCTGCAGCCGCCTTGGTGCCTGCAAACAAATGTAGGTAATGTATGCCACGCCAACCACCCACCGAGGTAAACGAACTTTAAACAGTTTAAACTAGCACTGCAGTGGTTTTATCGTGATTGAAAATTTTACATAACAAGGATAGGAAGCAGTATACAACGTAACAATCAAGATAATCGTAATAATTTATTTTATCAAAAAATTTTTTAATACAGTACCTACCTATTTAAGCAGTATTAGTGGACCCTGACTCCCAAACTCGGATAGCGTATCTTGGGTGTGAATGTGGTGAGATAGAGATATTTGTTCTAAGGAACCAGGTCTGTGTCTACCTGCATGATGAATGTCCAAATTAAACCTAAGACATTCAAAGTTAAAAACTTAACTTCATATTGTATTGTAGTGGTTGAGCATTGATAAGGAAAATGTTTTGTATATCTCTGGATCTAGAATATATTTTCACATTACTAGATAGAATTACAAATGACAATTCGTTTTAGCCTTGTAATGTGCCCTTAAGTTACTTTTAAAACAGGAACGAATTTTATTATTACTTTTTTTAAAGTTATAAAGTTCGTTCCTGTTTTAAAACGGATCTATATTATTATACAGCATCTATTTATTGCTCTGAGCGTTCAGATTTCAAAATGTACAAGGTTTTTACCTTAGGGACTTTACTTTTAAAACAGGAACGAAATTCGTTCCTGTTATTATCGCGCACCAAATGTTAAACTATAAATCATGTTATTTTACTAAATACGACTACCTACATGGAGTTTATGAGCTAATTTATTAAACCGTAAGACTCTCTATCGTGAATTAACAAGCGAGAAATTCGCTTCTGTTGATACTGACATGTAACACGGTAATTACTATACGAGTATAGTAAGCCTCATGTAATATAATAGATACCTATATCAGAATTGAACGCAATATGCCGCCGTATATCTATTTAATTTCGTTAATGCAAAGAGCTGATTAGTATTCGATGTTGGAGTGGATAATGTTTTGATATCTAACGGCAAGATAAGATTTGATGCTACTGAAAAAAACAAAATAATTATTTTTCACGCTTTTGTGCTTTTCATAGAGAGCACCTACTTAGCCACGCTTGATATTAATATGTGGCTCTCCTATCACAACGGTAAATACTTAACTAACACAATGACTGAATGTTTAGATATTGTTCTTCTTACCTACCCTACCTACTTATAATATGTAACGAGAGACCGAGATGAATAATGTGACTTCATTATTCTTCTTTTTACAGTTTCCTACTAAAAGTATAAAGAAACCCTAGTGGTTAGGTTAGATATCTTCGGTGACAGTTCGGTGTCGGTCACAGGTAGTTTTCCATTCCTGAGTTATCAAACTTGCTTCTTTTCTTTTTCTTCCTCTTCTCCCCCATTCCCCCTCCACCCCCACCCCTCCTGCCCACCAGGTCCCTTCCACCTCCTAACCCATCTTCCCCTCCCCCCCCACACCCCCGTACGCCCCCTCCCCTTCCCCTCCTACCCACCCCTTCCCCTCCTGCCCACCCGGTCTCTTTCACCTCCTAACCCATCTTCCCCTCTTCCTTCCCTTCCTCTTTAACCTCTTCTAGTCCAGAAATTGATCAGTTTTTCATACTAATTCCTCGTAGCGCGAGTTTACTTACTTGTAATTGGGCATATAGGAATACATCATCCTCCATCTCAAGCTCTTAATTCGCCTGTTAATTAAATTGTTTTCCTAAACATTGCCAAATTTTCAAATTTTGTTATTGTAATTTTTGCAAATTTTAAAATTGCAAATTTTCTTATTGTAAATCACAGGATGTAGGTCCTAGATTTAGTCGCTTGCAATAAATAAACGATGCAAAGAAATTTGAGTGCTAAACTTCTTAATGCGTTTGTTAGTTGTTATTAAAATCTAAGCTAATTTTATCTTACGACGAACAAACCGTTTCAACCTTACATCTGTATCTAGAAGAATTTACAAATATTAAATGTTAGTAGTAAAACGCGAATGAACAAAGCTTTTACTTTTGACTTTATCCAGAAAACACACGAATAGAGCGCCCTACGTAGGTACCGTTACCGACCGAGCCCTCATATATTCGGAGCACATACTAATACGAAACAACACAAGCTCGCGGGGCTAAATTTAATTTACTCGTCGGCGAATAGCTCTCAAACGGCAGTTCTGCAAAGTTTCTTGGAGCCCAGAACGAGAAGTTCCCCGAGTGAAGCAGACAGACACTTGTTAACCGCACCCCTCGTATCATTCATTCATTATCTAGTTGGCGAAAACTACATTGGAGTTTCCTATATTCTTAGAACTCTAGTTTTTAACATTTTAATACCTATTCTGTATTTGATAAAGAATCTCACCAACCTAAGACCACGTTATTTATTTAAATAAGTACATACTAGCGGACGCCCGGCGACTACGTCATTTATGCTATCTTAGATATCCACAGATCATTATAAGCAAGCTTTTTTTGTATTTCTGTGTAGTGTATATCCAAGTTTTATCAAAATTCATTTAACCCTTATGTAGCGTGATTAAGCAACAAACATTCAAACTCACAAACGCGGGATGGAATGGTCGCATCCCATTAAGGTATATTATGTTTTTTTAATGTTGATATTATTTTATTCCATGTTATCTCTGAGGATCGAGACCAGAGCGTACGCTTAAAAACATTCGGATATCTCTTTATCTATACTTATAATAAATCTGTGGAAACCGTGTGTCTGTACTTTGAATAAATTTATAAAAAAATGAGTGTGGACGATAAAAAAAGAGTAACAGAACACAAAAAAGCGTTTTTAAATTTTTTTGTCTTTCTGTCTGTCTGTCTTTCTGTCTTTCTGTCTGTCTGTAATCGCTAATCTCCGAAACTACTGAACGGATTTTCTTGCGGTTTTCACAGGTAGATTAAGCACAGCCTGGAGCAACTTATAGGCTTTGTTTCATTAAAATCGGATGACAGCGAAAAAAGTTATCGTCATTCACAGAAAAATCATTTAACGTAACAAGACGATGTCATAGACATAGGAGATATCAGTGTTTTTTTTAACTGGGACAGTATAGGCAAGTCCGAAACCATAGGAGATGCAGGGAAAGTGTCTTATGACATAGAAATTTTTTGGTCAAGCGTGTGTTGTCCATAAAAATGAGACAATTTGCACATATTTTTTTTAATGCGGTTCGACTCAGTTTCATGTAGGGATCACTTCATTATATCGGAAGAAAAAAATCTGAGCAGCAGAAGTTAGTCAAATTCAATAAAATGTTTTCTCATAGAACGCCAGTGAAAAATAATTTTTATTATTTTTAAAAAATGCGTATCGACTTAGTTTCATGTTAGAATCATTTTATTGTATCGGAAGAAAAAAATCCAAGCAGCAGAAGTTAGTCAAATTTAATAAAATGTTTTCTTATAAAACAGACTGTGCAATGTACTTAGGAACTTACTACTTATTCATGCATGCCACCCGAACTCCAGCTGCTCCGATTACTATGTCAAAATTGTTATCACGAAAAAATACCTAAAGGTTCCTAAGACAGTTTTCCTGTATCTCCTATGGTTTTGGTTTTGCCCATACTGTATTAGTTAAAAAATACACACGTATAATAAAAATTGATATGAGAAGTCTTATGAGCAATAGAAGTGAAAACAACAATTTTTTAAATTTTTATCTGTCTTCACCAAATTGGATACGGTGTTCATAGTTTGTTCCTGAAGGTATGGTATACCTTAAATTATGGTGAAGGTACTTAGAATGATCCATTTTACCATTGGAAAATTATAACTAGACGATGTATGTCTGTACATAGCAGAGATAGGTACCTACTTCCAAAATCCACGCGGACGAAGTCGCGGGCAACAGCTAGTTGTTAAATAAATAGATGAATCGTATGCTATGTTATATCGCAACTTGCTGTTAGAAAATTTTTGTACTAAACATGATCTGTATAGCAGATGTTATATACTTAAAAGGTCTCAGTAAATGACTCGAAACCATTAAACGAGCCGAAGTTACCCCTAATATATGATAATGTTAAACGTCAGTAAATGCCTCCACTCCATCGGCGTGGCACGTTCATGTAAATTGCCCCGTCTAATGAGAGTAGATATGAGGCAGGCTCACATTCTACGGGGTGTGGAACGAGCCTCTGATGACACACACATAACCGTAAATGACTATTCACTGTTGAACATCTAGCGATTTAATGAAGGAGTGATTGGGTATCCTAACTAAACAGATCTTAAGCCGAGATACTGCTTCTTACAGGAAAATAGTACATTGTGCAAATAAGGGCAGTAAGTAGGATATTACTAACTAGAGTTTGTTAGAAGCCCGACGCCGAAGGCAGAGGGATTTTAATGACTCGAGTTTGTAATACCCTTACTGCCCGTGATGCACACAATGTTTTTCATCACATTTGCGAGGAAATAAATACCTACGACACAAGGGAACAAATTTTCTTTGACTGTGCTGATATTATTTAAGTTCATTCAATTAATTTAGTTAAATTTAGTTAAATTTAATTACCTTAATATAACTCAAGTTAACTCAGTTTAACTCAAGTCGAGTACAGTCGAGTACAGTCGATTACAGTTGAATACAGTCGAGTACAGGCGAGTACAGGCGAGTACAGTCGAGTACAGTCGAGTACAGTCGAGTACAGTCGAGTACAGGCGAGTACAGTCGAGTACAGTCGAGCACAGGCAACCACAGGCGAGCACAGTCTGTCACAGGCGAGCACAGTCGAGCAGTCGAGCACAGTCGAGCACAGTCGAGCACAGTCGAGCACAGTCGAGCACAGGCGAGCACAGGCGAGTACAGGCGAGTACAGTCGAGTACAGTCGAGCACAGTCGAGCACAGTTGAGCACATTCGAGCACAGTCGAGCACAGTCGAGCACATTCGAGTACAGTCGAGTACAGTCGAGTACAGTCGAGTACAGTCGAGTACAGGCGAGCACAGTCGAGCACAGTCGAGCACAGTCGAGCACAGTCGAGCACAGTCGAGCACAGTCGAGCACATTCGAGCACAGTCGAGCACAGTCGAGCACAGTCGAGCACAGTCGAGCACAGTCGAGTACAGTCGATTTTAGTCGAGATTAATAATTTAACTTAATTTTTAACTTAATTAATTTAATAAACCAGTTCAGTACAGCCAGCTACACATTACAGCTACAAATTGTACTGATTTTCATTATTCTCCCGCGGGTGTATATAGGCCATTGTGTTTCTATAAGTACGCATATAATCAGACCCTGAACGAGCAAGTGTGATGAAAAGAAACATGTCCAGTGTATACACAAGTATATAATAGACAAAAAATAAATCACTTACATTTAATATACTCGTATACCTACACTAAGTACACTATTAAAGTTTATGATATTACAAGTCAATTGGTTGTACATTGTATTTTATTTAACAATATGCTTAGAAAGGAATGAATGAAACTCCAATAGAGCCTCAAATACGCGTCTTCTTTTCAAGCTACGTCCCTCCTTAGCAAAGTTATTTAATCATTAGAATATTCCGACAGGGCTGAGCTTCGTTGCCTAACCGAAAGATAAACACTGTTTTATCATGAAACTAAAAACTTTTTTGTGGGTGCCTATGATGGGAGTAGCTACATTTTTCCTGTATGGTTTTTATGGATAGATCTACTTGGGAAATCATGAATATACATTATTGTATTTTATCTCATTTCGTTTGTTGATTTTCCTTTGTGCTATGAGGTGAATGAAAAATGAATGAGGTTGCTTCTTGTATGTATTTGTTTTGTTTGATAAGTAAATTAATCGTAAGCTTCGACAAAATTGCTGGGAAATTACGTAACTATAGGTTCATCATTTAAAGAAGGGACATAGTCTGGATACACGTAAGTAGATGTGCATAACATTTATGTTTATGATCTAAACAAAAGTATCTCTAGCAGTGTTTCACTCAAGTGGAGTTGGAGATGGCGAGTTTCCTAACTCATCATTGTTTCGTGTCGCCGGCGATTAGTTCCAAACTTTTGCCAATAACGAGGTAGCTTCTATTAGTTCTACGAATTCCTCCGCTCTCCACGACTTTAGGTTTATTTTGCAATGTCCATAACTGTTGATAATATCTGGAAACTAATAAACGTGTGTTAGATACCTATATGCAAGTTTCCCGTAACTTCGTCCACGTGGATTTAACAAATATTCGTTTAGGAAATTCATTTCACAAATCGTTTAACATCTTAACATGAAAATAATGCACTACGCACAAAAACAAAGTGAATATTATCCTTGTGTGAAAATTATTCATAATTTATATATATTTCAGTTATATGATGATTTAATTGATTGAATGTGATAAAAGGAGTTCAGATATTGAACTCGCTACACTGTAGGCAGTGTTTATAGACGTGTGTACAAATATTTAGTAAATCCTTGCACCTAACGGCATCACAGTAATGTTTGTTTACATTAGCTGGAAAGGAATACTTTTCCGAAGGCGGACCGTACCCGATTGCATATTTAATGTGGATTCTGCAAACAGTCCGAACGAGTTCGACTTGAACCGGAGAGCGCCGGTAATTGGATAATGCTATTTTTAGCTCTCTCTCTACGGATAAATGCTATGGTAACTGCCATGGCTAACGAACTGACTCTTTTTTGTTTCGTATTTAGTCAGTTAAAAGGCGGAAAGCGGTTCGTTATCTGTGCTCTGAATTAATATAAAGGCACTAATATAAGTACTGTTGTACGGAGTACTTAAACTTCGTTGGCTCTAGCTAAGTACCTATATAACTTGTCTAAGACCGATACTGATTTTAAAAATCTGTTTCGACTTTTCTGCATTATAGAAACATGTTACTTCTGTTCTTTTGGTAAACCCCGGTTCCTTTACAACCTAACTACTGTTCGGTTAGGGATGATGTTATATAAAACGATATTGATCCTTAACTGAACTAATGAGCCTTTCTTGGTCTCAGCACTTCGGTTGTACAAAGGAATCGAACTATAGTTATACTCAATTACTGAAACTAAAGAAGGGTCAATAGTTCAATACGGAACAAAGCAATCAAACTAATGAGACTAGACCCTCCTCACCAGGGAAAATAAATATTCACCGTGAGAAATTTAATAACCCGTTTACTAAAAAGGACAATGTCCTTCCGATTAGATAGATCCGATTTAGATCGAGAACGCCCGAAGAATTGTGTAGATTACCTCGTATAAATTTTAGTTTGACCTATTTAGTTACAGTACAAAGTTGTATAGTAACTCCACAAAAACTTGTTTAGGCGACTGTAAAACTAAATGAGCGTCTAATCCGCCGAATGGTCGCTTATCCCTCAGAGTGTTAAAACGGGTTTTGCGACCCAAAAAACAAGTTCAAATACTAGACTTATGTGAAGTCTAGATAGAGTTCGTTTTTCAAAAACCAAAATCTGACAGCCACATTCTAATGATTATGTACTTTATAGTAATTTTGTTGCTTAGATTAGTTGTTGGTGCTTATTTCATAAATATCCCTTTTAAAGCGTTAAATTTTAATGAGTTTCTCAAGGCATGCAACTGCATGTCGCGTGCTACCGCCACCCGCCACCCGCCACCCGCCACCCGCCTGCCGGCCGCTATGGCGACTAGACGCCGCTGCTGGCGCCGCCCGCTGTCCTCGCCTCCTTTACAAGGTGCCATCAGAGTTTGGAACGTGACTTTCATGTTTACGACTGTTTATTCCACAGGCACATTCCGTATTTTCCATCGTGTTCGCGATAATATTTCCAGCTTATGGACTATGAAACCGTAGACTTAATAACCTACATACTAGCTGTTTCCCGCGGCCTCGACCGCGTTTTATTTTGCTCAGCTCGTTAGGGTCGTAGCGTGATGTTAAATGGAATTCCTCAAGAATTGGACTATAAATTGTACAAAGAGAGATAAACAGAAAAACAAAAAAAACTTCAGCTTTGTTAGTAGTACAGTTTGAATAGTAAGTATAGATATATAGTAAAGGCATACAGCCTTTAAAATCGTAACAAGCAAAACAGATTAGTTTGATATTTGATCATAGAGAATTTGGCCGATAAGCTTACAAACTGAACACAGTAATATCATTATAGCCAGACAAAAATATCTTTGACTTGAAAAATAAATAATGATGCCCTCGTAGTAAATATCTAAACAGGTATTTTGGGATAAAAAATAGATCAGCGGGCGGGCGGGTGGGGGTTCGAGTTGGGCAGGGGAGAAGAGGTTATGCTCACACTCCATACCTAGTCTAGTGTCGGTGTCCCGGCCCCGGGACGGTAGAAAAACCGCTTCAAGTGTCGGTGTCCCGGCCCCGGGACGCTTACGTCACGCGCAATTGTTCTTTATTTATTTAATTGTCTAAGTTCATTTTTCAACAACCAACCCCTGACAGCGACACTTTAGGTATTTCTAGATTTTTGACAGCGGCACTAGAGCAGATAAACATGATTTATATCCAAGATCGTTACCAAGAACCTGTATACAATCAGGTCTTTATAACATAGGCGAGTAGCCACTCACTATCACTACAACATATTAAAATGAGAGTTGCTTTCGCAAGGAATTAGATAACACTTTGTACTTAGATTTTATAAGAAAATTGTATGGTTTGCGTCATGTATGTATGATCTTAAATAAACTTATAATAACTGTAGGCTTTTTAGCTCGGCAACGAAAACCTTTTGCTTTCGCTACGCCGTCTGTCCATCCGTCCGTCCGTCCGTCTGTCCGATGTTCAAAGGGCTGTATCTCCGCAACGGTGATATGTAGCAAGCTGAAATTTTCACAAAAGACGCGTACCTGCGGCGCATCCAACGACAAATACTCAAAATTAAGAAAAGTCAAAATCTAAGGGTGGTGGAGGCCTAAAAACCAAAAATTCGACATTACGGGCTCTATCTACCTAACGGTAACACGTATACGTTTGAAATTTTCACATACCTATTACGCGCCCACATACCGTTCATAACAACAAATACTAAAAATGTCAAAAAATCAAAACCCAAAAAAGATACAGGCAAAAACTTGACGAAATTTCCAATCTATAATTATTTAACCACCATTTATAACTCGAGAACGGTTCTACGGATTTTGATGATATATAGGATACTTTTACCGCGGTAAACTTTTTCCACGGGAAAAATATTTAATTTTGATGGAACTTGGTAGTACATACAGTGATAGCTTATATTTAGTGTGGGTGGCGGAACGGAAACCTCCATGGGCGAGTCCGACTCGCATTTGCAGGCTTTTTATTAAATGATGTTCATAAATTTAAGGTTTTAGCACAATTCACTTATAAAGATTTATGCTGACCATAACCAGCGCTACTTTGTGATTTTTAAGCTTCGACTTTTAAATGAGGAATAGCAAGTTTTACGGCGTCGTAAAAATACTCGTATCCGCGGTTGAATGGCGTCTGCAGCAAGTTGGCATGTCGTCAAGGAAAGTCACTTTTCCACTTTTCTAAGAGGCTTAAAATTGAAAAATCTCGGCTTTTCTTTTATACTAAAAATCCTAACAACGGATGCGTTCAAATCAATCAAACTTCAACAGGGCTCAGGCCTACCCTCTCAACGAGAGCATTTGGGCTATAGTCCACCACGCTAGCCAAGTGCGGGTTGGTGGACTTCACATGCGCTTAAGAATTTCTTCTTCGGCGTATGCAGGTTTCCTCAAGATGTTTTCCTTCACCATTTGAAAGCAGTCCGTAAATGTACATAGGTTTCGAGAAAAAATCTATTGGTATTATGGGCCAGCCGGGGATCGAACTTCGGACCTTTCGATATGACAGGCCGCGACCTCGTATCCCCGGCACTGACGCTCTTGCGTAACTTTTGTGAATTTTTCCAATTTCTACAGGAACACGATTATAATAGGTACCTGTCGAAAGTGAGGTGAAACCCTAACTGTTAAAGAATTCTCCTATTATGTACAGTCGACCGCACGTCAGTGGAAACACTTTGACCTTGAGCTGACCTGGCATATTAGGGAGTTTAAATACTATGAGCCACCAGTTTATACTGGTTTTGTTTCCACTGACGTGCGGTCGACCGTACCTATATTGAAGAGCCCTGCCTTCAAAAGAAGTAAAAAGTAATATCAAATCACTGTCTGTTCGGAGCATAAAACTTTCCTATACAAGTTTTCAAAGGCGGGCTGAGTTTTTATGATCTATTTTATATCATAATGGTGTACTCCACTTGTGAATTTACCCTCCCAACAGGATGATTTATGGTAACCAAGTAAGTATACCTACTTATACGAGAAAAACTTGACCGAGTCTATTGATCTTATCCCCGATGAGTGACAGAGAAAGGGCTACATTTTATTATCCTTTAAGGTTCGAATCCTAATAAAAGCTAATGCTGATAATATGGGGGGTCATAAGGCTTCAACACCATATTATTATAGCTATGGGACCACTAAACAAGGCGGGAGGGAACAATTTGCAGGGCATGTATACTATACCGTGAAGGGTTTATGTGTACTTTACACAAAATAAAAACTTTTTAACAAAAAAATTAAACCGCCGAAAAAATGCAACTGAAAAGCGAAAAATAATAAAAGAGAACCTTTTTAGTCTAACGAAACTCCTACACTAATTAATGTAAATCTAATTAATTTTGAGTCGGCGCCAAACACACATGCAAATTAATTATTTGATTTCTAGTAATTTAATGATCTTCTCATTAATTGCTTGTTAGTTGGCTGCCATAATTTCGCCTTACGTAATAACTTTAATTAATTTGCTTGTTTGTTTGGCGCCGACTCAAAATTAATTAGATTTACATTAATTAGTGTAGGAGTTTCGTTAGACTAAAAAGGTTCTCTTTTATTATTTTTCGCTTTTCAGTTGCATTTTTTCGGCGGTTTAATTTTTTTGTTAAAAAGTTTTTATTTTTTACTTTTTTGTGACTAAAATATACTATTTATTACACTCGACCGCCTTTCGTCTCCATCATTAACCATCGATGGTAGTCATAATCCATAAATCATAAGTTAAGTATAAAGTTCTCATTCACCCTCATCAGACTGTACTAGCCCACTGCTGGACATAGGCCTCCCCTAAGGCGTGCCACTGAACCCGATCCTCGGTTCTCCGCATCCAGTCACTACCAGCCGCCTTTCGCAGGTCGTCGCTCCATCTAGCCGGGGGGCGTCCCACACTACGCTTACACAGTCGTGATCTCCACTCGAGAACTCGTCTGCCCCAGCGGTTATCGGTTCTCCGGCAGATGTGACCAGCTCACTGTCACTTCAACGTGCTAACTCTTTGAGCTATGTCGAAGGCTTTGGTTCTCTGGCGGATCACCTATCGTTTCGGATCCTATCTCTCAGAGAAAGAGAAGTTCTCATTAAGATGAATGAATAGCCCAAACACGAGGTAGCTGCTTTACACCGTTGAAGAGTTCCCTCGACTGTCTTCCGTCACCAGAGAAGTTCTCATTAAGATGAATGAATAGCCCAAACACGAGGTAGCTGCTGTACACCGTTGAAGAGTTCCCTCGACTGTCTTCCGTCTCCGTCATCAGATCAACTTCACCGTCATGGTCTCTGTCATGTTGTAGTGTCGTTAGAACTACCTAAGTGTGCCAAGTTTCAACAGAATCGGTTCAAAGATGAAAATTTAGTAGGTGAACGATCAGTCATCCCCTAATTTTCTACCCTTAGGGTTGAATTTTTTTCTTCAAATTTAAATGGGACCAACTTCGAAGTATACCCTATCCAATAGAAAAAGAATTATCAAAATCGGACTGCTCTGTAAAAAGTTATGCGTGGTCATACATAAATAATAATAATAATAAAAATACGAGTCGAATTGAGAACCTCCTTTTTTTTTCGTCGGTTGATAAGGTTTATACCATTGTCACTCTAAAAAGAGTATTTTGTTTCTCGTAAACAGTGAATAAAACTCTCTTCTAGTCAACAGAGAATAAAAACATTTCGAAATTTGGAACAACACGAATTGTGTACAAAAAATGAATAAAACATGCCGAACCATAATAATTCTCTAGCCAGCCAGTATTATGTTCTAATTTCACCATATAACTAAAATCTCATTGGTGGGCCCGCGAATTCGAACCTTCCTGAATTTCACTATACATTTCTAATGTACCTATATATCAGGGGCTTCTTTCACCACTTGCTGATAAAGTTCCAGATACCCTATCTGCATGATTTATCTGCCTGATAAACTAACAGCAAGATCAAGTGCCTGTTATTTTTTTTATCTGTCAGATAAGGATTGTTTTTCGAATTTAACGCGGGAATACTTCAGTTTTGTGTGAACTTTCTGTAATTTAAAATAATAATTTATATAACATCAATTTATTTTATCAAGACTTGAGGTGTGATACACGAAAATGCTATTGTCCGTCTGTCCGGCTGTCTTTCTGTCTGTAATTCTCTACAGGTCGCATTTTTCAACCGATTTTGATGAAAATTTGGCATGGGTATAAATTAATTAAGCCGACAAAATGAGTAGAATAAAATCTTACGTACTTTTACGAACGATACGTCAACAGCCTATTAACATGTCACCACTGCTAGGGCTCAGGCCTACCCTCTCAACGAGGGTGTTCGGGCTATATATATAGCCCAGTGCGGGTTGCTGGACTTCACATGCGCCTTAAGAATTTCTTCTTCGATGTATGCAGGTTTCCTTACGATATTTTCCTTCACCGTTTGAGAGCAGTCAGTAAATGTACTTAAATTTCGAGAAAAGACCCATTGGTACATGGCCCAGCCGGGGATCGAACTCCGGACCTTTGGATATGATAGGCCGCGTCTTATCCCCGACGCCACTAACGCACACAATATTAATATTATAACAGCATTTAATCGGGGAGCATACTGCATAAAGCTTTACTGCAATTGGTATTTTCAATAATAAATAGCCGGATAATTCAATACTGAACCTATTGAGCTTTAAAAATTGATTAAAATAATAGAAGACTACCGTCCCAGGTAATTTACTATGTTTGTTTTGTTAGTTACCCACCGCACCGTTTTATATTATATACTAGCTGTGGTCCGCGGTTTCATCCGCCATTTCAAATTATACAATCTTCATTGCACCTCTCACGCTCGCGCTAATACTTCGTTTTCGCTCAGCGTTCTTTCAGATTTTTTTTGTTCGTCTCCCAAGGGTCGTAGTGTGATGTTAAATAGCCTATAACTTTTTCAATCAAATGCGCTCCCGCCATTTTCGAGTAGGTAGTTCTAGAGATTAGCGCGTTCAAAGTAACACACAAACAAACAAATAAACAACTCTTCAGCTGTATTATTTAAGTATAGATATTCATATCATATCCATATTAGACACGATGAAAAATAAATAACAGTCTACATAAATTACAGTTGCCAGCATCTGTCTGTCTGTGTTAAAGATAATATAATTAAAATGCAATGTAGGTACTGACTGTTAGAGGAGGGTTAAATTAATTTATATGTCTGTTAGAACATGTAGTTTGAAACAAAGCTTTATAGAAATGTTATTTTAGTTAGTAGTTTATATGAGAAATGAGTTTTACCCTCCCATTATCACAATACAATCCAGTTTAGTGCCAAGTTAGATGGAAGATATTAATGTTTCTTTGTATTTCACAACACAATGAAAGCTCAAGAAAATAATGTACAGGGCAAATGTATTCCGTTTACAGCAATCTGAGAATTTGACAAGTACCTACTGTTATACCTACTACGGAGTCAACAAAATAATAGACATATTTTCGTACTTAAGTACCTACGTTTCTTAATCTTTGCCGAGTGAACATGAGAAGGATTTTTTGGTGTCAGATTGGAATAGAGCATGTTTCCTACAAATTCCGCCTCCCTTCTGTCACCTCTCTCTCCTCAAACCGACATGTCTACCATAATCGGTACATCGTTCCGTATTACATTTTTTATGTTGCGACGACAGTACACTCTTCTTTATTATGTCAATATCAAATTTAATAGCTCTCCAGAAACGATAAGGCACAAGCTGAGAGCTATCTGTTCGCTCGATCACGCGACGAGCACGAAACATGTCGATCAAGGTGCAAGTAGTATGTTACCTACATACTACTTGCACCTTGGTCGACATGTTTCGTGCTCGTATGTATTCAGTTGCCAGTCCCAAGCGATTTGCTTAAATGCTCCATGCACATAGCTTGATTAGTATAGTTGTTCTATAACATTTCTGAATAATAACAGCGGTTACGGAATAAGGCTGTAGGTATGTACAGATTTGCCTTAATAAAATGAATTACATAGGTACCTACCTACTTACATTGTAAAAAAAAATATTTGGCTATCTTGCAATGGTAATCATTATTTCAATGTGTAGCGATTTTCCGCTTTCCGATTCGCGTTTTCCACCGCATCTAACAAGCCCACGGGAGTACACCATTTAAAAGGAGATGGGTGCTTAACGTGAGCGGATAAGCGTGCATCCTATATTGGTATAAATGTTTAATGTAAGCAGAACAAGCGAGGACTTACGAGCGCGTGACCTCACGGTGAATGAGGCATTTGCGAAGAGCCAGGGATGGGAATTTATGTTCAACAATGCATGATTGGAGCGTTGGTGGCGTAGTGGGGAAGACGCGGGCTGTCTTGTCGAGAGGTCAGCTGAGTTCGAACCGATTTACTGTAATAATGTCCAATCTGAAAAATGTCCAACGACCATTCTCGAACTGAAAAATGTCCATATGTATCTTTTTAGTATTACGAATTAAATTAGACGTTTTTCATCGCTTGGGCATTTTTCAGATTGGACATTATTATTGTAAATCTACGGGATGATTTATGAATTTGTGATACAATAAACGATTACCTTAAGTTATGGTACAGGTAGGTATGTACAAATAGACTGGACTCGTATACATGTATATTTATGGAATTTATACTAATTTAAATTACAATACGAATCTGAAGCAAAATTTTAACAAATATCTCTGCAAGTGACAGTTTAGATGTCAAGCTCATTGTAACAAATTGTATGACCATGACGAAACCTCAGGACAAAACATTACACACTCAAATCGTCTGTCTGCGTCATCTCCTTTCATTTACAAGGTTGGTTGCGGGTTGGTTGAGATATTGCCTATATTTACCATCCATTTAAGACATACCAAAACTGTATATCTTGGTATGACAACGAATACTACAGGACATACTATACGGCCAAATTAGTTTGGCTAGTCCATTTGTGTAGTCACATAGTATAGTATAATGAACTACCTATACATCCCACCGTTGGGCAAAGGTATATTCGCTTTATAGGCAGGTTGCTGCAAGCAGATACGAGAGCGTGGGGCCCATACCACTATTAGGTATTGTTACTTTAATTATAATCACTCTAATTATATAATTATTTACGGGTCTTACACACGAAATAGTTTTATTTACCTTGCTCGACGTTTCGACCAGGTTACACTGGCCGTGGTCACGAGCTGACTGGAGAGGCGAGCTGTCATTGTTGATCGCTGTGAGTAGTTTCTGAAACTACCCTATGCTGATCTTGTATTATTGGAAAGTCCCGGAAATAATTATGAATACAAAGTGCGAAAGTCTAAAATGTACTATAATCACTCTATACAACCATTCTACTCCATAGCTAAGAATAATGTTAATATTTATTTTAAACTAATATGTACTTTCCTGTCGTAGATAATTGATTAAACCTACATATTTACTTGCTATTTTCTTTCATTACAGGCATTTTCCAGTATAGGGGTTCTTGGACATGCCACCTAAGTAAGATGCAACATATTTGTAGAATCGTAGACATTTTAAAGCAATATAATATAAAAGCAAATCGTTCAAATATTTTATTTAAATTTTGCACTTAACGTTAATGTAATGCAGAGCTTTTTAATTATTGCCATTATGCACTTAATTCGGTTGGTTATTGAGCTTTGGCTTTGGCTTAACTACATGCGTCATATCGACCTACTCCTATGTTAATGTACATAAATTGATAATTATTCAAACGAGTAATTAGGTAGGTACTCTACTTAAAGGCACCTTTGCGATATCAATTCCAAATTAAACCGTGTTTTGAACCGTCTGTCCGTTTGTTTTCTCGCCCCTCGTAAAGTCAACCGCACGTCAGTGAGAGACCAGTTTATACTGGTTTTGTTTCCACTGACGTGTGGTCGGTGATTGTATTCGCGAAAAAAAAAGTTATTTCAATTTTCGCGAAAATGTGTTCTACATATATCGATAACACATACCGAAAAACCTACATAATATGTATCTCAATTACATAACTTGCGCCGTGTGTGACAACAAAACGGCTCTAACAATTTTGATGAAACTTTGAACGTCGTAGTTGCTTATATTTGTCTATGACAAAATCTAGTTTGTATGGATGAAATTGAAACTTGCGATTTACTCAAAAATGGTTGGAGCTATTGAATTGTCATATATTACGAATAAGTAGGTCACATTGTAGGTTACAAACATAGGTCATGCAACATGAATCATCATTTCATGTACAAAAGAATCCGTACAAAAAAATTATTGTATGAAAAAATATGTTAGGATATATATATATATATATATATATATATATATATATATATGAGTTTACTCTTTCTTTTCTTTAAAAAAAATTGAATAAAAAAGAGATGAGAATGTTTAGTGCGGACCACCGCACAATTTATTAAACTAAGTACCTACCTAGGTACTTCTGTATTGTATTTTACTTCGCTGACATAGAAAAGATACAATATTGCCAACGTTTGACTAAGTATATTCATTAGAATGTGGCTGTCGTCATATTTTGGTTTTTGAAAAAGAATTCTATCTAGACTACATAAAGTTTAGTATTTGAACTACATTTGAGACCCGAACGGGTTTTTTAACACTCTAAGGGAGGGTTGGTGCTCGCTAGTAAGTTTCATGAGTATTAGACCTTGATGAGTATATCTGATTAATTCTGTCTAAATTCGCTTATTAAATAATATTTTAGATTCCATCAACCCCGCTATCTATCTATATACCGACATCGTGCATCGCTATCCGCACATAATGTGGATAAATTGAAATCATTGTTAATGTAGATGGGTTTATTTCGTGTCGGTGGTCATTAGCGTTCTGCATTTATTATCACTCCACATTTAGCTTCTGCCTTCTTTCCATTTAAATGTAAAATGTTTGGTAGTAGCAGGTATCTAACAAGATTTATTGGCACTATTAATCGTGGGGCACAATTAATGTTTCGTTTTTATTACTATTGAAATTCACAAGGATTCCAATTTGTTACGATGATAAGTTCACTTCTAGCAAACTCAAAAAAAGGTTTAGACTTTTGCACAAACTTTAGTAATTTGCGCTTTGAGAGTCTTGCGCGGAACGAAATCATTACGAAGAAGTTTAGAAGTAAACACGAGGATTGTATGAGTGATGGCGCGTGGCTGGTGCCAGGCGGCGCCAGGTGCAGAGCCGGCAGCGGCCTGTCACTGCACTGCAGCTATAAGTCACGACACAGTAGGCAGACGTGGAATTTGATAGGTAAGGAACCTGCATTAAATATGTAAGGTAACGGCGTAGGTGCGTGTCACGCAGTGTCATATCCACTAGATATTAATGGCCTCTTTAACCGTTACGAGGTTATTCAGAAAGGGTAACAAGCTGCCGGGTACTCATAGACTCCCATCTTGTTGCGCAGTCACCTATAGAATAGAACTAGTCTAGTCTCAGCAGATCGGTGTAAAAGAAACCAAACTATAAACTATACTGAATCCGGACAAAACAAACGAACTACTAAATACTTTTAATTTTTTCGTATTTTATTAGCATTGGGCAAGGGTTATTTAAAACTATTACCAAGTCGATAGCATTAGTAGTTGCCGAGATAAGCAGCTGTGACAGACAGACAGACGGACGAAAGGGTTACTAAGGGTAAAAACTAAAAAGAATTTAAACTTACCTACTCGTGGTTGTATGCTTGCGACAAACATTTATGTTACTTTTAAACAATCGTTAAAAAAAGGAAATAGATGTTGTTGCGATAGTGAAGAACCAATCAGTGGGACGTGCCGAGGCGTGTCTATCAGAGATAGCACACGTCGATCCCGGCGGCGATTGCTTTGTGCCTCAGGAAATTAGTTTTCAACTTGTGAGCGAGCTGCCTACAGCCGGGGGCCGGGATCGCAAGTCGCTACAGCCTGTATCCCATAAATTATAATGTTAGGCAAGTAAATGGAGGTCCCAAAACACACAATTTTATAAATAAATTAAGAATAAAAATTAATTAAAATAGGTATTTATCCCAAAACCCTAAAATCTTGTTCTCGTTGGAGTTCTAATATTTTGTAAAATACATATGTTGTTGAGTAAGTATATATACCGATCTATTAAGCCTATATTTTACGTAGGTCGGTACCTAATTTATTAATGATTGTTGTTTTGAAGAGTCTCATAGCTAGTTATATAGGTATATTTCATATCTATTATCTGTCTTCTCTCAGTTTGATTGATGGCCACTCTGAAACGTGTTCCATTTTGGCGTTTTCAAGGTTTTTGTGAAACAAAATGGGTAATGAATGAATGAATGATTGTATATATTTAAAACGTAACTGTTTTATTTTAAGCTGAAAGTCTATTTATTATTTATTTTGTCAAAGATTTTACTCAGCTGCAGAACCTTGATGCTGAAGACTAGGTACTACTAAGTTTGTAGTGCGAGCGTATAGAAAAGCTTAAGATACAAAGGAAAAACATGATTAAATTTATAAACTTATGTTTAAAGCTTGCTCTTATAAATGTCTACTTACTTGTAGGTAGTAGGTTAGAAAATAGAATTTCCTTTATTCAGCTTCTTGCTTGAAACTGAACAAAACATAATTGCTTCTAAAATTGTAAGAACACCCAGGGATTTGTTGTTCATTTTCTCTATAAACACTGGGTACCTACCTATGTCTGGAGGTTAATATTTACTTGGCGACTAAGTGGGAAACGTAAGTGCTACACACGATCTGATTGTCGGGCGGATTTGATTTAAACATACCATCATCACATAGAGCCGTAGGTACTACGCGGTGGGGCAAATATGATCGATTCGACTGTTTGTAATATTCAATCCTGGGCGACCGAGCAACGTTCGGAAATGCAACGTATGGAGATGCAACCTATCAGACCAAATCGATTAGTTTCAGACCTGTCAGACCAGATATCATGGTGTGTAGCGCCCATAACACAGAGTTTAATGCCGACTCTCGGTGAGACACTCAGAGATAGGCCGAGCCCGAGAATGTAGATGATAATAAATTAATCGTTCGTCTCGCTCGTCTGGGTCTCGTGCCTATGTCGCATGTCTCGTGTGCGCTCACTCCTGCCCGAGTCGGTTATACACTCTCATTCTCGCTCATCCAGTTTTGCACCAATTTGAATGGAAATATAGTCGAGAAACAAATAAAAGTGGTCAATTATTTAATATTATAATAGGTACCTTTTGGTGGATGGTCGCTATTCATCCACCGTGTTCGTTTTCGCCATAGATTCGTTGGAATGCGACAAAAGCCTTCTTTCTAACGCGTTCATCTCAGCCTACTCCGGTAGTAGGCGAATGAATTAGACGAAAGTGTGCATGGGATGCGTCGGGAGCAATCCGCTCGCTGCGCCGAGGCGACTCGGCGAGAGTGTAGAACCGGCATAATGCAACAGACCGCCGACCGTGGTGTGTCGATGGCGGCTAAAGCGGTCTGACTGCGAGCAAACAGTCACTGCTCGAACCTGTCCGCGCCGGACGGTCCGGGGCACGACCCCATGTTTAATGTAAGCCCCAGTAGGCCTTGGGTTTACTGCTCTATGTCGAATGTTTGTATTTGCTGACTTTGTTAGGCACACACAACCGAAAAAACAATTATGTACAGTTTGCCTAATTAATTTTATTTTTTCAAATAGCTTAATACATTAATAGCTAGATTAATTATAAAACTACTTAGTATCAGATAAGGCGGAGTCTTACACAAGATTGTAATCCTGACCTCAAGAGAAAATTTTCGGAGCCCGCTCTCACCTATTGAAGAGTTCACAGGAAGAACGATCAGTCACAAAATCAATAAGCTCCATATCCAAGTTTCAATTGTTCTGTACACCATTTTTTGTGACAATGTATCAATGACTTTATGGAATTTGTGATACATACTGATCAAAATTTTACGAATGGTAACAAAGCTTCAATATTACGGACTGATTCTTCATATAGGATATCCATATTACATAAATGTACCCAATATGATTCTGACTAGAAATTAAATAAATAATGATGTGAAAACCATAGGCTAGCGATTTATATGTAACGTCATAATGTTCACTCACTATAATATTATATTAGGCCATGGGATTGCCATCTAAGTCGGTCAAGTTCCAAGTCAATGGTTCACGTTACAAAACGCCAGTTGCTTAATTATTTGTGCTGTGGGGCGGCTATTGTTATTTTGTAGAGATTGAGGCGGGTGCACACAATGTCGTTTGTCATTACATTCATTTATTACAACCTCAGTCTACCGAGCCTCTGACGGTAGAAAGATAGCTATGCGTTATCTTCCATTAGATAACTTTATGTAGCTATGTGGAAATATCAGACAGGATTCAATCCCCACAAAATAACATTTTATTAGCCGTCGTGTGCACCCCTACACCATGCTTAGATATTACGTGAAATCCGTATTCTCTTTATTGTTAAGGTCAAGACACACTCATCGATGGCGATCTACGATTGGTCCATACAAGAACCATGATTAATATGGGGCCGTTCCCGTTCCCATCCTTTTGCAATGAGGTTACGAGCGTATTCCCGAACCCGCCTTTGATGACCGGCGATGGAAGGCGCGCGAATGGATGCAGAATTCCATACCAATCGTGCTTTTTGCATGGACGAAACGTCGATCGCCGTCGGTGAGTGCCATGCTTCTCGCATTCGGTGTGGGCAAAAGGCCGCCGATGAGTGTGTCCTTACCTTTATTCAAATCTCTTTGAGCCCAAGTGGGAATAGCGCAACATAGGAACTATAGCGCAGGTTGTGTGGCCATATTACAAAAATATTATGTAGAAATATAGCTGTGTTACTATGGTTGTATTGTGTTAAAATTCTCTTTCTATATGATCACAGAATACATAATAGTAGATATGATGAACATAGTAAACTATAACTAATCAAATTAACAGCCTATGATGCGTCCCAATGTTGGGCAGAGGCAGAGGACCCTCAAACTTTAACAGATAAAGTTAAACAATGTTCCATTATTTATTTGAAATCATGATACAATTATTGTCTTTCAAAAATATAAATAACTATATAACTTTTCACCCTCAGGTCTCCGCAGTGATCAGGAATTTCGTAGAATTCCTGTTTAGTATAAATGCTCAAAGAAATATTGTATGAATGAAGTTTAGTTTCTTGCACAGAAAAGGGGTTTCTGTGATCAATGGTTTCTTTTTTTTCGTCTGACCGTCGTCGTCGGGGTTCTATGCGGTTATGAGTCTGACACAATGAGGTTTTATAGAGGTCTGTCATACCGTTAATTAAAGCTAAGTGGTATACTTTAAGAGCATCTATTAAGTATATCGCTATTGGTTATCAGGCGGACGATAAATTCCATTCATAGTGAAAGTTTCCGCCCGCCCCGCCCCCGCCGCCGGCCACCCTTGGCCTCTAATTAATTGCTGCTACGGCTATTTTGGTGGCGAAGGGCAAGCTTAAACGTGACGAGAATGGCTTTTCTAACAATTATAAAGAATAGGTGAAAAGCTTTCGATAACATTGTTCAAATCACTTCGAGTTTACTGACATTAAGGGCCTCTTACACCGCTTGCTGATAAAGTCCCAGATACCCTATATGCAGGATATCTACCAGATATCCTTTATTTTCTGTTTCACAGGTATCTGATTGCCTTATCTGTCAGATATACCGCCTTTTAAACTAACAGATTTATCTGATAGGTTAGGTTATCTGGCCGTTATCTATCTGTAACAATATCAGCAACCGGTGTAAGAGGCCCTAAAGAGTGTATTTCATTAGGTAAATCAATCTCCATAGATTCTGATTAATAGTAGGTATCTATGATAGATAGTGTGATATGAAAATGATATTTTTAAAGTTTTATAAGTGTGTCTACATTTATATTACTAGTAGTTCCGTGAGAACAGTAGACCTCGCCAGCCCTTATAAAACTTAAAAGAAACGGACAGAAGTCAACTTTGCAGTTGGAGACAGTTCTAGGTACCTACTAAAGTGACAAAAATTAGCACTTTAAAGCTTAATATTTCGCAAACGGAACCCTGAATCGAAAAATGTTTTCCACACACCCGTAATATTTTTGAAAGACCTATCCAACGATACCCCACACCATGGAATTCATGCGGAAAAAAATAATTCTCATTTTATGTGTGCAGTTTTATGAACATAATTAATTTTTTCGACTTACATATGTTGATCGACTATTACTCAAAAACTATTAGACCCTACTTAGCCGTAATAGTTTTCCTTGTAACTACGTTATATATGCTACTGCCATGAATTTTTTCACATATCCAGAAGAAACCGTTCAGCTGGCAGGGGGGGGGGGGGGACACGTGAGTCTAACAAAAATTACCGCTTTAAAGCTTAACATTTCGCCAACGGATCCCTAAATCGAAAAATAGTTTTTACACACTCGCAATATTTTTGGAAGACCTATCCAACGATACCCCACACTATTCACTCCCACTTTGCGAGTATGGTACATAATCTAAAAAAAAGTTTTTTAAAATTTTATTCTACTCATTTTATCGGCTTGATTAATTTATACCCATGCCAAATTTTCGTCAAAATCGGTTGAAAAATGCGACCTGTAGAGAATTACAGACAGACAGAAAGACTGACAGACGGACAAGAGCATTTTTGGCCAATCTCGAAACTGAGACTCTTCGCTCGCTTCGCTCGCTCGGTCAATTATGTTCATTGCTTTGACAGAATAGAGCATGTTTCCTGTCATCACGTCATCTGTTATTTATTTTCCAAAATGTACTTACATATATAATTTTACAACATAGTGCAACACTATAGGCGCGAATGGTTCTCATCTACTTTAAGATATGCAAATTGCAATTACATGATTATTAATTAAAAAACTTTTTAACAAAAAAATTAAACCGTCGAAAAAAAGAATAATTTGTATGTGTGTTGGGCGCCGACTCAAAATTACTTAGGTTTACATTAGTGTAGGAGCGTAGTTATAGACTAACAAGGTAACTTGTTATTATTTTTCGCTTTTCAGTTTCTTTTTTTCGACGGTTTAATTTTTTTGTTAAAAAGTTTTTATTTTTTACTTTTTTGTGACTAAAATATACTAATTCATTCCCTCGACAGCCTTCCGTATCCATCTTCACCCATAGATGGTAGTCGTAATCGAATAAATCATAAGTTAGGTTTAAAGTACTCATTAAGATGAATGATTAAGCCTAAACACGAGTTAACTGCTGTACACCGTTGAAGAGTTCCCTCAACTGTCTTCCGTCTCCGTCATCAGATCAAGTTCAGGTCTCCGTCATATTGTAGGGTCATTAGAACTACTTATTTGTGCCTAGTTTCAACAGAATTGGTTCAAATATGAAAATTTAGTAGGAATTTAATCAGTCATCCCCTAATTTTCTACCCTTAGGGTAGAACTTTTTTCTTCAAATTTAAATGGGACCAACTTCGAAGTAGACCCTATCCAATAGAAAAAGAATTATCAAAATCGGACTGCTCTGTAAAAAGTTATGCGTGGTCATACATAAATAAATAAATTGAGAACCTCCTTTTTTTTTCGTCGGTTGAAAAATAATAGATACTAGGTACCTACTTATTTAAATTTTTATTAATAGGTATACCTTTAAAAATTGTATCATAGTAAATGACCATAAAAAAACCCAACTTTAAATCACTTTCTGTGTCCTGTCGCTCGCTTCGCTCGCTCTATCATCAACAGCCTATTAATCTCCGAGGGCGCTCGCTCTATGGTCACCAGCAATATTATTTTTCACTAGGACAATTAGATTTAAAGCTAGAAGTACTAAAATTAAAGTACAAACCACCAAGCAAATAACCGAATTTACTCAAAATAATACTTTATTATAGTTAAGATTCGCAAAAATGAAAACAATGACCTAAATAAATCACAACATACCTTCAGTAGATATTTCTCAATGTAGGTACTAAAGTACCTAGTTGGGTAAAGGAGATCTCAACTACGTAGTTAAAACCAAGTTAAAACGCTCGTGGGAGAGCGCTGTTCGGTATGTCGCTTGGATCGGAGCCAAAGGAATTCTAGATAATAATATATTCATTTTGGAATGTGCAAAGTTGCACAGGTATTGCTAATTTAAATTGTTTGCAAAGGCTTAGTCTGAGCTATACTAAAACTACTCGTATGCTAAATAATATATGCTATATAATTCACGAATGAGAATTCGTCTTGATTGAAAATAAGAGGATATACAAATAAACTTAAAAATCCCAAACCTTGGACAAAATAAAACTAAAATAGTAAAACGATAAAATATACATAAGTGACATTGGTTTATCGAGTAAGTACCTAGGTACTTAGAAATCCCTTATACCTTGGATAAAATAAAACTTAAATTTTATACAAATTAGAGTGAGTGAAACGTTTTCAGCTACTAGTTACCAAGTTTTAGGGTGACTATTAAATCGTTCTAATGCTTTTATGAAAAGACGATTGTTGGCTACTTCATCTAACTTTCGGGCCTCAGGCAAGGAACGGGGATTGTGGAACTAAAACTCAGAATCCTACGTTTTTGATCCAGACTATGGAGCAGAAACAAAGATCACGATGTTTCAAAATTTAAAAGCTTTTAAAAAGAAGTAGAACAGACAGTATTTTGTTATTTTGTGAAGTTTAGTCATCGATCAAAGTTCAGTCAGTCGATCAGTGCCTTGTTAGACGTACATGAAAACTCATAGCAGGAGTGGGGTGGGAGGTGGTGGGAGGTGGGGGGAGGGAGATGCTACGGAGACAAGATGCTTTCCGAGAACAGTGTTCGTACCTACTAGGTTCCACTGAGCGAGGTCTGTACACAAAGTATCTGAATAAATATGTACTTATAGGCAAACGCACGCGCAACATCCATCATCATTTTATGTAATCCCGGTAAAACAGATACTCTGTCTCATTTAATCATGTTCTGGACAGGTTAATATAATTTTGTAACATTGATAAATTGCGCAAAAGATAGGATGACGACGCCATACCAGCTTCCTTATAAAATATATCTGCTCTCGTATAAAATTTTATTTTTCCTGGCGGGCCCGTTTTTTACATTTTCCTGTTTATGTATACAAGAGTCGTGTTAAAGATATAAATAAAGTTTTCCTTGCATCTACTTATATTATATGTATAATACACTTTCTGTGAGTCGCATATTTTTCGGGACAATTTGTCTATAAAAACCGTAATACTGCTATTGTACCCGATAATATCAAACAATTAATAACTTTCTTGAAAATGTCAAATTGTGATGTCTTTGTACTATTATTTTCCTAAAGCAATTATAAGTATATTTTAACCGATGTCATGACAAAATTTATAACGCCGCCATAACCAGCTGATCGGGGTCAATACACTGTAAAATATTGAAACGATTTTACAACGACTCTATATTAAACTATTAAAAACGGGATTCAAAATAATAAAAAATGTAACCCTTAAAAAAAAATTATTCACACCTACGACTCTTTAAAAGTGGGTTGTTCGGTCCCACCCGATAAATATACAGACGGACAAAGATCTGTGCCAGCTTACATACGGAGTTTTAATTTTTAAAATATAATTAACAGCATTCCTGACAAAGGAATGCTTTGTTAAGGGAGCCCACCAATCCCCGCCCTGCATATAAAATTCTACGAGTAAAACCTTGACACGATGACCCACACCCATTCCATTTGCATATTTCTCATGATACGTAAATCTTTGGCAACGCTGTAACTTGGATATGACATTAGTGTATGTTATTTTATTAGGGTACTAGGTGTTTCCCGCGGCTTCGCGAGCATAGGAGAGTTACTCCCACGGGAACAGCTTTTCTCGAGATATCTGTGATATTCTGATGTATAATCTATATTATACAGTAAATTTTCATCAAAATCTGTACTGTAGTTTTTGCGTGAAAGAGTAACAAACATACATGCTAACATCCTTATAAACTTTCGCCTTTATAATATTAGTAGGACAGTGTATATCGGGTAGGACGTGGATCACAACGAGCCCCTTTCCTGAAAATATCAGATTTTGTCTGATGCCTTTGTTACAATTTTTTTCCAAAGGAACCGTGTTTATATCTTCACCGTTTTCATATTAAACACCTCGTCAGATATTTAATGTAAATTTTTTACGCAGATCAGCTGATCGAGGTCAATGACGCTTTAAAAACACTGTAACGATCATAATATAGTAACGGTTATAAAACGAGTAAAAAGTAAAAACTATTAAAAAACCGGACAAGTGTGAGTAGGACTCGCGCCCTGAGGGTTCCTTTTTTTGTGTGATGTAACTACAAATTTACTGTTTTTGCATTTTCTCTATTACTTGTGCTATAATTCATTGCTTCTTGCCAAATTTCAAGATTCTAGGTCAACCGGAAGTACCCTAAAAGTAGAAGGAAATATAAAATTTCAGCTCAAATAAATAATGAGTGATTGACGACTCTTGACGAGACAGTTGAGTTCTAAACTATAGAAGCCTACCAGACAGTGCAACACAGCTTTTATCAGATTCTTTAAAGATTCTATCTCGCTATGACAAAACACAAACGTAAACAAAGTATGACAAAAGTTATCAGGACATAATAACATGCAATTCGTTTATATTTTTCTTTGGGCGATCAGTTTATTAGAGTCGTCAACAGCAAGGTCGATGCCGACTGAAGGCTGTTATCAGGGTTGCCACTTGTAACGTGTGTCTCACACAACACATATTTTAGTCAACAACTGTGAAGATACGAGTACTTACATGTAAAAACAATTAATCCACTATCGGTCTTCTAGAAGACTATTAGTCTAGACTACTCTAGGCACGCGGTTAAGGAAATGTAATGAACAAACTTTGGAATAGAGTGTCCTCCTGTGTGTTAAATGTTTTGGATTTACTATATAATATCGAAAGGTCCGAGGTTCGATCCCCGGTTGGGTCATGTACCAATGGGTTTTTTCTCGAAACTTAAGTACATGTCCTGACTGCTCTCAAACGGTGAAGGAAAACATCGTGAGGAAACCTGCATACGCCGAAGAAGAAATTCTTAGGCGCATGTGAAGTCCGCCAACCCGCACTGGGCTAGCGTGGTGGACTATAGCCCGCACGCCCTCGTTGAGAGGGTAGGCCTGAGCCCCAGCAGTGGGGACATTAATAGGCTGTTGATGATATAATATATGATGAATATATATATTTTTAATAAGTTTTAAATAAGTATAACATAATACATAATACAAATTCAACAAGAAGTAAATCGAACGGGTTTTAGATACGAAAATAGTTTAAGCAAAATAAATCTTCGGTACCTACTTTGAAATTGAGACACTCAAACTACAAACAATTACTGTCTCCCCTCTATCCCCATGGCCCCTGTGAGGTAGTGTCCCGCATACATCTCCTTTGGCAGCCCTATAGTTGCGGGACAGTTGGCTCGCCGCCAGCGGCAGCTGCTTTACGCATTGTAAGGCTCAATTCACACTGAAATGACAACGGCCGGCAACGCAGAGGCGAGCAGTTTCATTGCAAAAATATTGTAAAGGACACACGCGTAGTATGGTATTCTTATTTTTATATACGCCGAGACGCAAAATATTGACAGATTCATCATCATGATCATCAAGAGCCTATTAACATCTCCCCACTGCTGGGGCTCAGGCCTACCCTCTCAACGAGGGCGGTCGGGCTATATGTCCACCACTAGGAGGGGGGGGGGGGGTCATTTATCTATATTGTAAAAAAAAGGGTTCGCTTGTTAGGATAGAAGGATAGAACGCGAGTGGTCGCGAACAGTCTCGCGGCCACGCGCGTCTTGCCAAAGCTAAGTCGGAGCTAAATGCTGCCGGCCGCTGTCATTTTAGTGTGAATTGAGCCTTACATTATTTTTCTTAGAGCATTGCAACATCACTTCGCTCTTTGCGCTGCGCTCTTGCAATAAATGTTCTACGGCCACCATCGACTTTATTTATACATTGTTTGAGAAATTAACGCATAAGAAAGACATTGTAATGTAACAAATTCTCTGGGTTTTAGTCCTATTACCTCCTACGCTGGGTAGGCAGAAAGAACGGAGCGCCAAGTATCACGATTCTGACTTTTGCTTCGCTCGGTCTCATACAAGCTCGCCGCGGGATGCGAGTGCTCATCACGTGTACGTCTATGAGCACCCGAGCCTCGTACTTATGTCAGTCTAGGTGGTCCCCGTAAGACCGTAAGAAGCTATAGCTCAAATTTTGGTTAAATGGCCAGTTATTATCCACTTCTGGATCAGGTCAGTCCCAAAATACTAAGAGATTAATGTCCAAATGTCACCACTAGTCTCGACTTCATTCATTAGTTAGGTACCTAACTGTCATCTGTTTCAATAGAAATAGCCAATGAAAACAAACGCTAGTTGCGTCTCTTTTGTTTTCGTTCGCCACTTCTATTGGAGTGATATTTGGCTATTTATTTCTGCCCATTAGCCCATAAATAAATAATTGATAACATTTCATGATAATTATCACGTAACATCTATACTTATATCAAGTCTATGATAGGATAAGTGTTCAGAACTTCAGTGTAGGAGTGTAATAATAGAGATATACATGTTAATACACGTGTATAAGTATGTCCCACAACGAATACCTTTGACGATTAATGGCATTGCCGGCCGCTATCGGTTGACATCTTGATGAATTTATTACATCACGAAAAATCTACAACTTAGCTAGTATTTCTACCTTACTTAGGTATGCAGGTATGTAACCGATTTATTGTAAGTACCAAAATTTACAGAAACAATAACAAATAGGAATAAAACTTTACACAAAGGCGGACTTATCTCACTTAGGGATCTCTTCCAGTCGATTTATTAGCAGTGTAAAACACTGTTACAGCAGTTTACCTTAGAGTAAAAAGGATTAGGATAATGAAATTAGTACAAAACTTTGAAGTAATAAATTAAACAACTAATACAAACAGACAATAAAGTAGATAAACATAAATTACTTATACCTAAATTATACAATACAAAAACATAAACCATAATCAAATAATAGTACAACAAATATCTATAAATAATACTTCTGTATGTCTGTAATATTTACTAAATAGAATAGATAGGTATACTTGTCTTGTTTCCGTAAAACCAGCTCTGTAAGCTATTGAAAACTCTGACAGACAAGACTCATTTGAATAAATGGCCTCTACCTCTGGCTACAAAAAATAGAGGTCAATGTTATTTTAGCAAAAGAAAAACAAACACAGCATGACGGTAAAGTTAAAGGAAGTTTCGAAATGTCCAAGGGCGAGGCAACAAAGTTTATAAGGGAGTCTCGGAGATATAAGTTTTCAGGGCCACTCTATAAAAGCTATTAGAGATCTACATGGCAATTGTGATTTTAATATTTCAAAATTGCCTTAAAACGGCTTCAGTTAATCAAAGGAGAGGTATGACCCCTGTAATGCATTTATTAAATCATCAACTGACTTTGATAGCAAAATTACAGGGAAGTCGTTATGAATTCAACGCCCAGCGCTACGCCGTAGACGGCCGTAGACCTCGTAGCAAGACTTCATATGCATACACTTCTCACTTCACAGCTATAATAGTACATTACTGCAGCGGCCGGCAACAGAGGCATTGATGGACGAACGTGTCAAGTACCTACGGAAGTCCATCAATGCCTGATTGTGGCCGGTATGTATAGTACTTTTCTCAAATAAATGCGCAGAAATTCAAACTAAGTAGTGTAATATAATATATGTAGAACATTTTATCTGATACATTAAACATACATTTTGACCCCTTGACGGCAACAAGTTTTATATTACGGCTCTTGCCGCTTCTGGAATTTTAGGTAGCGTCAAAGTACATATCACATCATCACACTCACTTTTTCCCTTGAACTAATTTTGCCATATTAAATCAACAACTGTTGATTAAACTGATGGGCTTAAAATGACTTTGTTTCCAGGGCCGTCTATAGGAGGTCTGTAGCCATTAATACGCAATCGAGGAGACTTGGATAGCATTGGCACCCTCATCAGCTTAATGTTGCCAATCAATAAGGAAATTGCGAAAACAGGGGAAAATACGTTGGTCGTTTCTCAACCAGAATACCAAAAGACTGACCATCGAATAAGAGAGCAGCCTGTTAAAGATAACATGCTGGCGCACACTTCTTTGCAAGGGGTGAATTATAATAACAACAAAAGTAGTTTGTACAACATTAATTATTTTTATGAATTTTAAGGCTATTAAATACATAAGAGAATCTGTCTACATTAAAAATTTGTTACTCTTTTATGGCTATTAACATGATTTTAAAAAATGTGTTACGCAATTTAAGTTTGTTGCGCCGCTTCTACTTCCCAGCGCTAACACCTTGGAAGCGGTTGTAGATAAAAAATTTACGTTGTACAACATTAAATGTACCCACTGTGCTTACATGCAATAAAATATTTTTGATTTGATTTGAGGTAGGGTAGGTACCTACGTAAATTCATGTTCAATGGATTCAATATGATATATAATAAATATGTATTGTTTAATTCGAATACAGATTCTATGACATCCGTTTGGGTAGTCAGTACTGAAACTTCAATCATCATTAAATTAGGTTCGGTTACGAAATTGATGGCCTACCTCATTGTTCACAAATTATTTCTAATTAAAGTATAATATAGATAATATAGCTGGTTACAGTAACTAATTGAAACAAATTTGTAGGCGTAATTAATATCATGTCAAATGTCAGTTTATGGTATATAAACTTGCATTGTTGGTACTATAAACTTAAAATTTTTCGCTACGCTGACATTCTTTAACTATTCATGACTATAGTAGTCTGCGAGTAACACGTCGCGTCGGACAGACGGACCGACTGACATGGCGAAACTATAAGGGTTCTTTGTGAGGCTTTAGAACCCTAAAAAGGGACACACATTAGCGCCTTGACCCCTTAAAGTTTACAGAGCATGTCATTGAATGCCATCCGCCTACGCATTTGTATCAGCAAACTGAAATGTCAAGTCGTCCTTCTGCCTATACCCGACTGGCAGTATAATGTCGAGTGCTATTTTTAGATTGCCAATCCAGCCCCTTGAGATCTCGGGGCGAGGGGGGAGGGGCTTGCCTAGCGGCACGCGCGGGGTCAACACTCCGCACTAGTGCAAACCTCCATCCACCATCGTTACATGCTATTACTCTATCGGGATCGCTCTCGTTGAGTGAATCTTCTTATACATTATTTTTACCAGTAAATATAGATCTGTCGGTTGTTTTTATTGAAATATTGGAATAATAAAAATGTAAAGAGATACAAATATAAAAATGTATAGAGATAAGCTGCAAATATGATAGAATACACATAGGATAAAAATTCTAATGTGACAATGCGCAAGTGAGTTGCGTTAATGATTTTTTATTTACTTATTAAACAGTAGGTAAATACACTTTTTTGTGTGAGGGAGCTAAGTTTTTTTTGGCAGACACTCTCCCTTAGTTATTACGAAACTCTCTATTATTTATCATCCTTACCTAACATATTGTGTAGCAAACTATACATGTACGTTCTTTTTCTAGTTATTGTTCTTCTTAAGATTTTAACCGCAAAAAAGTAACTAACAGATACCGAAAGCCCGAGTATATTTTGTATAAAGAGCTTTCCAATTCATGGTCACGAAGTGGCAATATTTGGGCCACGTAGTTTATGGAAGCTCCCTTAGTGCTCAATCAAGTAGCCTCGGCTGGCGAGCCGCACTTTTGTGGATTTCCCGGTTCGGAATTCGGATTCGCATTTGGGCAGATTATCCTCGTTTCATTTCGATTTAGACCGCCATTTCCGCAATATAGCGCCTGGTTTCTGTATAAAGCGCCTTTAAATAATAATAGCCTATTTTGTACCTTATTACTTAAAAAAGCTAAAAGCTTTATAAAGATTTTATCACAAATTGCAAAGATATTTAAAAGTTTAATTACAATAGGTAGTTTGTTCGAATTTTTAATTTTGACGTTCAGATGTCATTCTAAAACTTTTATTATGGTCTGTGGCAAAACAAAATTATTGTTTTGCTAATGAAAATTTGTATGGGGACCCCGGAACCCATCATTTTTCAAGTGAGGGATATGTAAATTCATATTTAGGCTTTACGTGTTATATTAAGCCTTTTTTGCAAAACCCTTCTTATAGAGGGTAAAATAGGGAGTGATTCAAAAATTCACAAATGTAATATTTAAAAAGTAAGGAACATTAAAAAGTCATATTTGGGGTTCTGTTAAGGTGGACATTCCGGGAATAAGACCAAACGGACTAAGATGAATTAAAGAATTACGTGTTTCAGCGTTTTTGTAAAACCATCCATCCCTCGAGGAGGTAAAATATTGGATTAATTTCAAAAATTTCATGTAATAACAGAATAACATTTATATGGTGTTGTTTGTTCCAGGCCCCGCACCGGTGTGGTAGGTGCGCTGCTGAGGGTGGCGCGCCCCCTGCTGTGACTAGCGAGGACACTCGCACGCGGGACGGGCGGCGGATTGTACGTACACACACATACACACATAATAATATGAGTCGTATCAAAGGTGTCAATTCGTTATTTTACCAAAAAAAAATGAGTCCTTGGTACAACGAGAGGAAAGTTGAAAGTTCAATGACGGTTGAAAAACAGATTTCCGCCTTTGATTTTATTACGACTCATTGGAAGTTCACCTAGGTGGACCTGTCGAATAAAATATATACAAAATATGTATAAATATAGTCAAAAATTTTCATTTGCTATCCTTCCCTCCAGTTTGTTTTCCATCCTGTACATATACGTACATAATTGGTACCTACGTAATATGTGTAATATGTATTTTTATATACTATTTATTCTATATAAACAAACTAAATAATAAATGACAACAAATTAATTTGGGTAAATAATAAAAATAAAAGACTAAAGGTAAAAGATGCCGTCGCGTTTTATATACTTAGTTTTCGAAAGATCTGCGGTATTTATGATCCGATTTCGATGATTATAGTTACTGTTCATTTTGTATAACAAATTGATGATATTCGTGATTTTTGAAAGTCTACTACAGTATCTACACATTAATTATTATGAACTTATTTCATAAAAACATTGCACGTTTTTGTTCCACCTGTATATTGCTCAAATACTTGTTTAATAATTGCTTTTTCACAGAACGCAAAAGTCACGTTCGCGAGTCAAATACCTACATTCAATATACAACCAAATTGAATTCTTTGATCTGCCTTTTCCACACATTTTCGTAGCAAGGATTTGTGGCTATTTGTTATGGTGACAACTACCTAGTGACATATTTGAAATGGATTCGGATTTGTTCACTTTTATATGTTCCCGTTTTTCCATTTCTAGAATGACTTTCCTTCTTTTGGCGTGGCTACATATCACCACCCTAACCTAAGCCTTATTCACTGTTGGTCAAATATTTTCTTAATGCATTCATACCGCAGACAAGAAAATACTCAATGATTAATACACCTAGCAAATACTAGTATAATAAAAACGACTTTTAATGCAAAGCGATCCATAAAAGGTACAGTCGACCGCACGTCAGTGGAAACACTTTGACCTTGAGCTGGCCTACCCAGGGAGTTTCAATACAACGAGAGACGAGTTTATACTGGTTTTGTTTCCACTGACATGCGGTCGACCGTACGTTGTACTACTTACTTATTTATTAAAATATTTTAATTGTAAGTTTCACTTTTTCTACAAAAACAACTCACCTTTACTATTAAATTCATCATTTCTTAAATAAATTCTTCAAGAGGCTCTCTTCTCTCGCACAGTAAACAACTTCCTTGGCCCCGTTCTTTATTCGACTTGTTTTGTTGAGGAATCCGTTGGCAATAAATAATGGGAAGTGTCAGTTACGCAGCAATATATATCCACTGCTGTATTAAATACAGTTCCATTTTATTCTGTGGCGATGTTTGACAGCAAGGGTCAAAGAAAATAATCTACGCTCACATACAATCGCCAACGCAAAAGCGCCATAAATCATATATTTAGGTACCTTTAAGTGACGAATTACTATATAGGTACTATGTGCATTTTTGAAAATTGTTTGACCATCAGAGCGTAGACTAGAAAAATGCAAACCTGAATGTTGCATATAATAAAGTTATTATTTAGTTAATAATATGCCTACTAAAAGAGCGTCAGTGGTCTCGGGGATAAGACACGGCCTCATTATCGTATTAAAATATAGGTAGGCATCATCAACAGCCTATTAATATGTCCCCACTGCTGGGGCTCAGGCCTACCCTCTCAACGAGGACGTTCGGGCTATAGTCCACCACGCTAGCCCAGTGCGCGTTGGTAGACTTCACATGCGCCTAAGAATTTCTTCTTCGGCGTATGCAGGTTTCCTCACGATGTTTTCCTTCACCGTTTGAGAACAGTCGTAAATGTACTTAAGTTTCGAGAAAAAACCCATTGGTACATGGCCCGGCCGGGGATCGAACTTTGCAAGTTTGATGAAAACAGTATATAAATACACTAGTGGAACTTAGGACTTCCACCACCGTGCCTGCCATTATGCATATTGGTATAACATGGAGCCATACCATAGTATCATAGCGTAATTTAATTGTTTGATGAGGTTGTTGTGTTTTGTTGCAGAGGCGTGGGGCGCGGCGCGTGGCGGCGGCGCGGGCGCGGGCGGCGCCATGATGCGGCGCGGGCGCCCGCCACCGCCAGCGCCGACATGACGCTGCCGCCGCCGCCGCCCGCGCGCCCCGCGCACTGCCCCGCCGCGCACCGCGCCATGCGCTACTATCGCATCTGGATCTACGCGTGCAACGGCGCGCTGTTGCTAGGGGCGCTGGCGTTTTGCGCGGCGGCGGGCCGCGCCCTCTCAGACTACCGGCGCGCGATCGTGCCTGGCCTCGGGGCCGCCCAGCCCGGCTTTCTCTACGGATACGCGGCGCTGCCGGCCCAGGCCGGCCTGCTGCAGCTGCTCGGCTGCTTCGCTGCGCTGCGTCTTTCCGAGCGCATGCTGAACGCTTACTGGCTCGCATTGCTGGCCCTGCTCGTCGGTGACGCTGCCATCGGCGTCTATTGGGCGTTTCGCTTCGAACGTGTCTGTCGAGAACTGCGCCCCCAGCTGCGGGTTCGTCTGGCGAAGGATTACGACTCTGACGTAGATTTTGCGGAGGCTTGGGATCGCCTTCAAAGAGAGCAGCGGTGTTGCGGCGTAACCGGTCCTGCCGATTTCGCCGCGTTCAACCGCACCACGCTTCCGCCGAGCTGCTGCCGCATCCCGGCGCACAGCCCCGCCGCGCCGCCCGCGCTGCTCGTGCCCACCTCGGCCACCTCGCTGGCGCCCTACTCCACGGTGCACTGCGCCCCGCACACCGCCGCCTGCGCAGAGAGGTTGCTGGTTTGGCTCCGGCGAACAGCGGACGCATTGTTCGTCCTAGGGTATTGTGTCATAGCATTTCTTAAATTGTGCTTCCTGGGAATCCTTCGATACGAAATAAAAGAGATGATTCAGAAAATTAGAATATTACGAACTGAGCTAGGGGCGGGCGAGTTCCTCGACGGCAGCCCTATGCATGGCGGGCCACTGTCGCAGACGGTGATCGTGAACGCGGTGAACGCAAACGGCGGCGTGCGGGCGCACGGCGGCAGCCCGGAGCGGGCGAGCGAGCGCGAGGCGCTGCTGGGGCGCGGCTCGGAGCCGTGCTCGCGGCGGAGTATACACGACGAGCCGCTCGGGCCCAAAACTGTGAACGGCAACAACAACTGCGAGATGCGCGAACTGGCGCGCGGCGAGTACCGGCCGCTGGCGGTGGACAGTGCTGCGACCCGGATCTGACTAAGATGTTACCTGGAGCGGCTGTTTGGGCGGCGGTGGCGCTCGTTCCCGGCTGCCGGCTGCGAGGCGGAGCTGGTCGCGCCCGCGTGCGTGCGCCGCACGGGCGCGCGCGTGCGCCTCGACACGCGCCGCCACACGCACTCCGAGTTCGAGCTGTAAGCGCGCGCCCGCCACATCTACCGACAGCGCCCATCAGCCGCTACCACCTACATCTGACCATACGAATCTGTCGCCGTTGTCAATTGCGAGTACTGTTTGTTTATAGTGATGTTCATAGTCGTAGTTCAGTCCAGAATGTCCCAACGTTACAAAGCAGTGTCACAATATAGTGCGTATTGTTTGAGCTAAATGGACGGACGTATTGATTGATTCAAGACGATAAGAAGTGAAAGTGTATGATTTAGACCAGTTGAATTCAATTTCACGAGCAAAGCTTGTGTTTAGTTCCTATTGCTTGGCAGTCAAATAAAATTATTATTAATAGAGCGAAATTATAACATAATTGTAAGTCATATTATTATGTACTTTTATATTTTACTTGTATTATGTATTTATTGCATACATAATATGAAATTATATTATTAATATTTACGTACAATTTCATTGTGAATGCAGCTGTGTTTAATGTTTATGGTATGAACGGTACCCTTAATTTGCCTATTAAATATTTACATAAACATATAAATACCTACATGATACATTCTTACACTGGCTATTAATCTACATTTGCCACAAGTGACCAGCTAGCATGAACAAGTAAGTAGGTATGAAGTAAGTATAAAATTTTGTTACTCTCATAATATTATTCTCTTTCAAAATCAAGATATTTTATTGGAAAGTATGAACGCTATATGACGTTACTTTTATGTAAACCTCAACGGTAGAGAGAGGTGTTAGTTAAGTTACTGTTACCTATAACTTGTATCCTTTTATGCGATGCACTTTTGTCCAAACGTATACCTATTCATAGCTGTAGATTAGAAAAGCGCCCGACGACAATCCGCCACAGGTGCCCATTCATAGAAAGTTGAATATAATTCAACATGTTCGTGCTATAATATTGCGAATGCAGTATTAGGTACTTAGGTATTGTCTACTACTATGAATGGCTCCAATAGTAAGCATCGCATTCAATGTTTTATTTTCAAAAGCTTATAGATAACCGTGTGACCGTCACGAGTGAACTGCGACACTTTTTTCTATTTTATTGAGCCTTTATTAAAGCGATGTCGGTATATCGGTACAATGTAAATAATAATCATAAATTTGTACATGTGTAGTAAGCGAGTAATTGTGCATGGACAGATTGACAGAATAGTACTGATATGAGCTTAAACGACGTAGTGCCTACGATTATATGCTTGTAACATTTATAAAGCGAACTACTACATTCATAATCGTTTTTATGTTATGTATGAAAAGAGTATTTAATTTGTACGAAGTTATTAATTATTATCATAAATGTATCTACCATCTCAGAGTATTAGATACCATGCTAACACATAGCGCCTATATTTTCAACGATGTTAAGAGGTGCAGATAGTAGGCGCGTTAATGGCTGTGTCAGAATAATAAAATTATACCATTCCTATCCGCGTGTGGCAAGAATCGCTACACATTACACATGCAGTGAAAGTATTACAGTAAGTAATTGACGCAGACGCCGACTCTCGTTACAATGTTACAGTAGACTAGTGGTTTTACGCCTATTTGCTGTACAGACAACCCAATGTTTGAATACCTGTCTACTTATATTTGTATTTACTACGACGTAACTTTATAGATATATTGTAATAACGAGTATGAAATTATTATGTTCGCTTAGAGTAGGTATAATATTTTGTGAATTTATGCAGAAAAATAGTTTTTTAATATTGTTGTCACATGAATGTACCAATCTTATAAAAATTTGTACCTATATTCGGAAAGTTGAATAATTTGTAGCTAGGATCCAATCTAAATCCTGCATTTCTTCCAAAAAACCGTTAAATAACATGTGCCTTGGCTTATAGAATCGTATAACAGACGTTATGTTTATCGTAAACTAATCGATATAAAATAAATGGAAATATAAACTCGTCTCTAATGTGCTGCCTACCCTACCTTCTAACTATAAAACTGATGAATTATGATTTGTAAGGAATAATTGTTTGGATACTGTACTGATTTATATGTGTTTTAATTACAAATATGTCGTTACGATCAACAGTTTGTTTCTTGTTATGATTACCTAAATCCACATATACATAAAATAGTCTTTACATTATCGGTCCTTGAATGAAAATACCCTAATATTTAATGTAAACAGACATTCGAATAATGCTAATGCCGATAGAAACCACCGATGTCACCTACCTGCTGTTAATTTAATTGCATTTGTTCAAATTATTAATACCTATAATATTGTGTCATTTCCTTGAAAATGTAGAGTTGTTACAACTTTCCGAAGGTACGCACTAGGCGACTGAGAGCTAAATATTATCATAATAAATGCATTAAATAAAGAATTTGTTAAAATGAAATGGTTTTCATTTATTACCACAGATCCTCACATTAATTCTTGCATAGGTACATACATAGCTATTACTATGTCCAAGAGAAAACAGTGAAAAATATTATACAAATCAGAGAGACTAGAAGCGATTATGTAGTTGGTATAATTACATTTACATACCACCACTTGTCTAATTGAACAACGACAGAAAGACCGGAACCAACTCAAAACCATTACATTGAATCTACTAAAATTGTTGAAATACCTATTGAGTGAATTGTTGAAATTCACACGCAAGTGTATCTCGACTGAAAAATGCGGACATGGACATCTGAAGGTCAGGTCCCCCAGTTTTGACCGTGAAACTTTTTTAACATTGTTTTTTACATTTCTGAAAAATTATTCATGTACAGCAGAGAGTAAATCAAAATATTGTTTGTTATTTGGTAACACTGTTTAAGTATAATAGTGTCGTTGCAGTAGTAGTTAGTAGCAGTATGTAGATATATTGGGCCGATCATGCAGGACTTGTAGCATCACTCACCTGCACATGTTCCTCCGTCACTCTGTAGGTTCTGTCCACATTAGCACCGCCAATCACTAGCACATCACCATCCAAATTTTTCCCTCCACCGAACAATGGAAATTCGTTTTCATCCCCACATTCCATCTTCGAACGTACACTAGCAGACGTATGGAAACGTCTCCGAGAGTCAGGCGAACATTTCTCAGATCCCTTTGAGAATCCAATATTGGAAGGATTCTCTAAATTGTCAACATTCTTCAGTTTTTTAAACTCGACGGCAATATCGGCTGCGACTTTAGCGTTGTTCTTTATGAGGGCGATGTCTGGAAGTCGTTTAGGAAAGAAATTGTGGCAATTAGTTTCACTACTATCATTTTAGGGCCGTTGGCGTTTCTACACGTTTAATTTACGGCTAAATTGCTCGCTACGAGCGAACGAAGTTCTAATTAAGTATTTTTAATGGTCTCGTAATTATTCCGAGCTTCGTAGGAAAGATTTCTTATTGTTCCTTCATCCGCTCTTTTATTTCCCTGTTTATTTAATTATTGTTTATTTTAAAAACTAAATTCAAAAAATTTATGTTTTAGAATTTATATTTATCTTTAGCCTGGCCGTGTTCCAAATGCCCCAAAATATGTTTTAAAAAAAGGATACTAGCATCAAGAGACGCACCGCCAGTTGCTTTCACAACCGCTGCCAAAATGAACGGCGTCACCTCTTTACCGCGAATTTGCTTCTTATCCGCTTCTTCCAATGCGATTCTTATAGCATCTTCTACTACAGCTTCTGAAAAAGAGATTCCCATAGTAACATTTTATTTCAAATTATCAAGTAATACTTATATGCTAAGATAAAGTTAACTCCTTCTTTCTTCTTAACAAATATTTGCTTGACCGTTGCATCGACAACGTTAAAATGATAATATCATGAATATCTATTAAAAAGCTAAACTAAAACTGTGCTGTTTATACTTCGGGTCCGCGCATACCGTTTTAGCAGATGAGTTCTGGAGTGACGACCCTCCGCCAGGTGGACCAACAACCTAAAGAAGATGGCCGGAAGCGGCAGGACGCGGCGAGCAGAGGACCCGGTGTGGTAACATGATGATGGACACTTTTCTATAATTTGTCTTGGTTTGGTAGGTGGATAGGGGTAAGTTTGATTGAGTGATAGAATCCATTCATCCAAAAGTCAATGGTTTGAACTGTATATGTCACTCACCATCCATAGCGTATTGTTGTGGTACAGGAACTGCCACGAGGATGCCCGAGGCGAGCCTCAGCGCGCGCGCCGCGTGCAGCAGCCTCGCCGCGTGCGGCGCGCCGGGCGCGCGGTGCGGCGCGCGAAACCCCGACCGCGGCGTGTAGAAAGCGGGGAACTCGTCAGATTCGCCGTACGCGCACACGCATACGCCTTGTGTTTCCTTTTAAATATAGGACGTACTTTTAAGTAGAAATAGAACCAGTATAAACTGGTCTCTCGTCATTGAAAAAATATAGGCTAGGTCAAATTAAGTGTTTCCACTGACTTGCGGTCGACTGTACGTAGGTACTTAAAACATTTTAATGTTTTTGATAGGTAGATTTACTTTTAAGCGTGACACACACTGGGCGGGGGCGTTGCGAAAGCGTTGCGGCGGCGAAGGTTTTGTATGAAGAACGCGCCGCGCCACCGCCGCTTTGATGTAAAGGTCGTCATACAATTTCGCACATTACAGAAAAAAACCGCAACGCTTTCGCAACGCCGCCGCTTAGTGTGTGTTACGCTTTATGAACACAGTGAGTGGCAGGTAAGTAGGAAACTGTGTAGGTAATAATAAGAAGGTGGTCAAAGGAGTCAAAGTAAAAGTCAAAATATTTTATTGCATTAGTACATTGGGTGATATCAGCGCTAAACTGGTCTCTCGTTATTGAAAAAAAATAGGCTAGGTCAAATTAAGTGTTTCCACTGACTTGCGGTCGACTGTACGTAGGTACATAAAACATTTTAATGTTTTTGATGGTAAGATTTACTTTTATGAACACAGTGAGTGGCAGGTAAGTAGGAAATTGTGTAGGTAATAATAAAAAGGTGGTCAAAGGAGTCAAAGTTTTTACTTTGACTCCTATTTCAAAAAATATCCAAATATTTTATTGCATTAGTACACTGGGTGATATCAGTGCTGAAAAGTAGAAGCGGCGTAACAAGTCAAGAAGAAGAATTAAAGGCAACTGAATTTTACCAGATATTCAAGTGTTTTCCCAATGTCAAGGATCGACTTGACGCCGCTGCACACCACGAGGGTCCTGCTGCGGCCTAGCTCGGTCAGATCAGCTGACACGTCCAGCGTGTGCTCGCCCTCACGATGTACGCCACCTACAACATACGCATCACAAACAATCATCAGTTTGGATGTGTCATCTAATTTCAGAATCATATAGAAGTATTCCTAAATTGCAATTGCTATAATTTTATCATTCTGATAGAGACCCAGAGTTATACACCCTACATACGGCGTACCACATAAAATATGTACCTACTTCAGGATTATGACAAATCGAAATTGTATTCGATTTGCTACATGCAGAGATGCGAAAGGATATAATAAAATGTTGGGAATATTTGGCCTCAGTCCGGCACGGCCGCGCCGGTTGGGGAAATGGATTCATTAAAATAACTTTTCCACTGGCAGAGATCACCTCGCCGCCGCCCGCCCACATATTCACGTTTTTAGGGTTCCGCACTAACAAGGAACCGCCTCCTTGGTAATTTCTAAACTGTCGATCTTAAGCGTAACACACACTGAACGGCGGCGTTGCGAAAGCGTTGCGGTTTTTTTCTGTGATGTTCGAAATAGTATGAAGCCCTTTACATCAAAGCGGGGCGGCGGCGGTGCGGCGCGGCGGGGCGGTGCGACGGCGAAAGCGACAAAACCGCGCGCACAGATTTGACGTTTTGATTTGACAGATTTTCGCAGACAGGCGTTGCGGAGCGGAGGCGGTGCGTTGTATTTCTTTGTAGTGTATGAGAACCCCTACACAGAGCGGCGGCGGCGCGGCGCGGTGCGGAGCGTTCTTCATACAAACCACCGCCGCGCCGCCGCCGCTAGCGGTATTCCTGTCTGAAGGGCTCCGCTTTTTATTCGCTTTCCGCAGATTCGCCGCCGCAACGCTTTCGCAACGCCGCCGCGCTGTGTGAGAGCTCTTAATGAAATTTTCGGATATCCTGTGCTGAACAACTTTTCGAGTTATGGAGGGAAAACTGTAAAATACGGAACCTACTACACGTGGTCCGACATGCACTTGGCCGGTTTTCGGTCTGTCAAAACGGTTACAAAATAGAGCAAAACTATTGTTCTATCTGTTATTTCAACGGATGTCTCGAAAACTACTGTATACCCAAGTAAAAACTCCAGGCAATGTATTTCTTCGGGAAGAAATATATTTTTCAAGATATATTACAGAAAAACTAAAACCAATTTAACTGACGGAACCCGCAACACTTTTTTGACTTTTCTCATTGACTGTAAACTAGTCGGAATGGGCGATAAATAAATAACTGTCAGCAGGGACTCATTAATTATAGTTTTTAATGAAGCTACATTTTTGATTGAAAATTCAATAAAATATTTATATTCATTATTTTATCTTTACATGTTAATTAATTAAGTGCAAATCTCGTAAATAAATTTGATTGATGTACTTATTAAAAGAGTTATTCCTAACGAATCATATGATCCGTTCGGAGTTGCATCTGATCACACAAAAAGTTCCCATCGGATCACATGATTCGATGCTACTAAGAAATTGTGATTATTTTGTCCCAACCGATCATATGATCCGTTGCAACCACAGAACACGGAAAAAGCTCGCTACGCTCCCGCTCGCTAATGGACTTATATTTCTATGGTTGCAACTGTTTTTTGAATTGAATATTTTCCCAACTGATCACGGTTACCCGAGATGGTTACATTAATAAATAATAATATGCTATATAGTATAGGTATGGGTTTAGGTATAGATTTAAATATCTATACGTCCCCAGGTAAAATAGATTAAAATAACTATACAGTAAAATCTGTCGACGTCCATTGTTGGAAGCCTTCCATCATGTGGGACAATGCCCAAAATGACGACTCTACATATAGAATGACTCTACATAAATTTTCAATCAAAAATGTAGCTTCATTAAAAACATTAATACATATAGACGACCAACAGTTAGTTCCCCTAACTAAGGGCCTCTTACACCGCTTGCTGATAAAGTCCCAGATACCCAATCTACAGGTTATCTGACAGATAGCCTATTTTTTTGGTTTCACAGGTATCTGATTGCCTATATCTTATATATTTTATATAGTCTATCACACAGATTTATCTGATAGATTAGTTTATCACTAAGATTACTATCTGTAACAATATCAGGAAGTGGTGAAAGAAGCCCTAAATAAAATAATTTCTCAAAACTCCCATAGTGCATGGCTTGGCTTTAAATGATTGAAGGGAAACAGAAATCGTAATCCTACCTAAATTTAATAAGATTTACATTAGATCCATCTCGCAGGCGCTCGTAGTGAGGCTATGAATATGAAATACGAGTTGAAGAGACAGCTGGCAGTCTCTGAATAATTTCAGTGACATATCTTTAGGTTGTACCTAGGTTGTACAGACCTCTGTAATAGGTATAAAGGTACTGAGTGTGACTTCAATTCGAATCGACGTGTCACGATAATTCAAACCTTCGAGGATTGGACATTATGGGAATTTGATGTTGGGGAATTGGATGTTCGAGGATTGGACGTTAGGGGTATTCGACCTTCGAGAATTGGACGTTACGGGAACCGGACGTTAGAGGCCAGAATCCATTCGAGTCTATTTGCCGCAAGTTTGTTAGAACTGTCTCGCTAAATCGCTATTTCTTTGTACTCTATTTTCCATTCGCATTATATAAATAAGAATAAAATAAGGATAAAAAAATGGATATTAGAATAAATAGGACAAGAAAAAATGAGGCTTGCTAACAAGGTAAAAAAGTTAATGAAAAATAAAAACAGTAAAAAATGCGAATGGAAAATAAAACACAAAGAAAATAACGATTTCGGGAAGCATGTCTAACAAAACTTTCGTCATTACGGCTTACTTGGCATTACAACATCCTCTTTATTTTTACATCAGTTTCAACTTTTGTGGGGTTGTTATCCATTGTTTATAACTTTATGCAACATCAACAATTACGGTCTAGTTGCATAATAATTTCATGAATTAGAAATGCCCTAAATGCAAAAAGTTCTCAGGCTACTTTTGAACTTGTTGTTAAAAGCTTTATTTTTTGTTTAGGTCCTTGTGCGTAGGTCATTAGAGATTGTGTTAAAATGTTGGCTTTATAATAATAGTACGGAATCCGTTAATAATTGCATCGCTCATTCGGCAGCGGCGCGGCGGCGGCGGGCCTGCCGGCTCGGCTGCCTCACTAATTGAATGCGACACATGAACAGTAGGAATTCACTCGTGAAGTCGTGACTCGTGCCGAATTCATGATATTCAGTCATGAATTTACAATGTGGATAATTGAAACGTTCACTATGTGCTTGTGGGTGTGATTTGCTGTTGAGATTTATAATAGTCGGGATGTTAGATTTTAGGCAACACTCGTCACCACCGTACCTCGTACCTTGGTCTCATCAAATCTCATCCATATTGAAAACCACAAAATTTTAAGAGTTTACTAAGTATAAGTATTTAATGTTTAAAGTACCTACTTCTAGAGAATGCCTCCGGCATTAAGTTCGCCTCTTGTACAATACATGTGCAATAAAATTTAAATAAAATAAATACATAAGTATTTTGCGAGTTACTTTAACTACTTTCTATACTTTTTAGCATCTTTTTAGAGGTTTTTTTTATCATTGACTGCGAAAAACATAATAAATTGTATAGTAGGTAATAACTGAATGACACAACACACAAAAAATTGAAACTAGGTACCTAATAAACTTGGCGTTTTTTTTTCTAAATTTAAATTGAGCCAAACGGCTGTTTGGCCAGTATGTTCAGCCACAGAGTAAGTAATAGGTTCAGCTCGTTTTATTTAATTGTTTGTGATACAAACTATTCGTTTATCCGAGTTCCAAATTCAAAATATGTTCAAAATCTCAGATTAGAACATATTTTGAATTTGGATCTCGTGGTGGTTCATCTGAGTTCAAAATTTATACCTATTCTGTCACTCAGTGCGTTCTCGAAGACAATCTGTGGTGCACAAACTATATAGGGATACTATGCTGTGGTGCGTGCGTTCTTCTCACGGAACAATATTACAAAATGCCCCTTTTCGGGTGGCAATGGAAAAAAATAATAAGATCTACAGATATGGTATATTATTACAACATACATACTAACACCTCCAACAGCACGTGTACTGCGTACAGTGTGTACTAAAAGCTTTCAACATTACGAGAGCTTTGTTTCTGGATGTAGAATCATTCCTTTTATCTGAATTTTTCATAGGAGAGGCAATCTTTCAGTTCCCTAGAGCTCTTACATATTCAGTTCTCTGGTAACCAGTAAAATTTATAAAACGCCAACATGTAGGTATTTTGTTTACCAATTATTTACTTGCTCGGACTCTATGTGATCTTATAGGTACTACTACTGTATATCGTTTTTTTGACTTTACAACAAACAAAAAAGTCAAGTTTTATCTAGAAATATAATTACACATATTATTATTCACAAAAAAATTGGATACCTACCTGCTCAATCCTATTGATAAACTCCTCTAAATAAGTCGCGTTAAGAATTTAAAGAAATCCTACATAAATCTTTACAAAATGTTCGCAAATGTACATAAGCTAACCGTATAGACACTGACCTATACCACCAGTAGCGAATATGGGTATGTCTGCGAGCTCAGCAGCGATGATGGTGCCGGCGACGGTGGTGGCTCCATCGAGCCTTGCGGCCGCGACCGCCGCCAGATCGCGACGAGACGCCTTCACCACGCCCTTGGCCTTCGCCAGATACTCCAGCTGCTCCTCCGACAGGCCCACGGTCAGCTGGCCGCTTAAAATGGCCACGGTCGCTGGAATAGCACCCTGACAAACAAACAAAATAAATATGACACCAAACTCTCCTATTAGATTTTAGAATGTTGTAGTTAGTTACACCCAAGTTACTAAAAATGTTTTCAACACACTTGCTCGCAATCAGGCTCTTATTGCACCGCGTTTAGTGTCATAAAGCAGCTTATTAAACACGCGTGCTTTTTTCATTATCATTACCGCACTTGTGTTTTATTTTCCAGTATTTTTTTAATTCTCAGCAAAGAGTTTTTATGTTTACCAGCACCAATTTTTTTTGTAATGAATAAATTGTGATAATTTAAATAATATGGTATGTTAACTTTTAATTTCATCGTTATTTTTGTCAACAAATTAACATACTAGTGTAATAAATACAATTAATTTTACAGTTTAATATTTTTATACTGTTGGGCTGTTTGACTTCGTTGTACCATCGCCTCTCCTTCCACCTCCGCAGTAAAAGAAAATCCGCGCGCCATAATTCACAAATATTTGTGTGAACATAGTTGTATTTTGTGATTATTTTTATAAAATATCGACTTCAGAGTGGAATAGTGCATTCAAGTGATGAAGAAATATTATAATATGATTTTGCTTCGACGATATACGATTCTACGCCGCCAAAAAATCTTCCTGAGGCTCAAAATGTAAGTGATCTGTATTACTATCAAAATCGTAGGAAAATAAGTCTATGACATTTTATTTAAATTGCTCGCAATTTAAGTGTGTTGAAAACAGTCGTATGATACGCGTGAGCGTTGATCATACTTTACTTGGCTTCAGTACACACTCGGCAAGCCTCGTGTGTACATTCCAGCCTCGTGTGTAAAATGACCAACTTAGCTAACTTGTATCAAAATGTACTATTAACACACACACATTTATGTTATGTAAATACTATCATTTACATACTACTACTATTTACATACTATTTACATGCTTGCCGAGTTTCAATTGTTTATGATTATGTATTTACTAAAAATGTTTCTTTGCACAGTAGACATAATACATCCACCAAAATTAATAAAATAAGTATCTCAGATTCATTTCAAGTCAGTATAATGTTAATATTAATTGAACTTATGAACTTAATTGACTTATAAATTACTTACACTTTCATGTAATACTCACTTGACTAGATATGTATCTACTTTTAAGTACCTTACCTTTATCACAAAAAGGTAACGTAAAGTATACTAATTGTACATTCATCTGTACGCAAGTTACGCACGTAACACATCACAATGTGCTACGAATATTCCACGAAGCGTAGACCCGCTACTCCCGTTACCATCCGTCATAATGACACAAAAGTCCATACGTTCTACGATACTGTTGACGATGCATGCTGGCTTTACATTTCACAAGAATAATGAATGACGTTATTTACATTAAATTAGTTAAACAATGAAATTACATAATTTGCATGATTCACGTATTGATAAGAGTTTTTAACTTACTTGCTCTCTAATAATATTTTCGACTTGTAAAGCTGTCTGCAAGTTTTGTGGGTAGGGCATTCCGTGAGTAATGATGGTGGATTCAAGGGCAACTATCGGTCTGTCCTCCGCCCTGGCTCCAAGGACCTCCTCTGAGAAGGCGACGGGGGAGGGGGCGGTGCCGAAGGCCCTTGTGCGGCAAGTGTGCGCCAAGCGAGGACCCCTCAACATAAGTTTCAGTAGATACGCCATCTTGACTCCTAAAAATAGATTTTACATGTTACCGATTGTAGATACGTGATTTATAGCGAGAGAAGTAGATCGTTCGTTAGGCATTTACATTAACTCCTGTTTAAGATATAAAAAGATATAAAAATGGTTATTAAAATCACATTAAATAAAAAATAGTAGAGTAAGTAACACAGTAACAAAATTATTATTTTAATTCAATGAACTCATCGAAACTTTCGATTTGGTATAACAAGATTGCTCGATAAGTCACTTCTTCAAGCTTAGTTTATATGAATGAGTATATCAGGATAAATACGATATATAATATAGTAGTTAGTATTAGGCGATCACATTGTGATGCTGCTTTGGTTTACATAGGTGGACTGGTTAGGTAGGAGGATAGGTGGATCCACAGAACACGGAAAAAGCTCGCTACGCTGGTGGATCGGAGTTTGCGATGGTTTTCTTACCGCGTTTTTCATTATACTTTCCGATCAACAAGAATGTCAAAGATTGCATATTTTGTATAAATCACTTAGAAAGCTATCATCAAATTAATGCAAATTGCCAATCAAGTGACTTAGATCTCATTAGTGTGAAATCACGAAAGCTTTCTCAGGCAGAACACTTCGACGGAAGCTTAACACTTGGATGGAACTTTGACGAGGGCTATCGGCTTTCACAGCCGATGCACATTAATCAACCCCTTGCTCGCCCTACCCTTATCTAGCCCAACGTGTTTCCCACCTGTGGGATATAAATCTACGTACGATACTATTGTACAAATCTCCAAACGGTGATAATAACGTAGGTACATAGGTAACTCTATGTGGCATTTAAGTGCTACCCTGCAAATCGCAATTTATCATTGAATATTAATTAAGTATGTGGTTATATTGATATTGCATAGGCTAGTATACCTAATTGTAATTAAAACAGGGACATTTGCCAACTAAAATGATTTCGGAGCTGAATGCCGACTTCCGACACTTAAGATTTTTTATTTATATCTATAGGCGTTTTGCTTAGATTATTCATTGTACATTTTGACATTCGTATGTATACGTCGCTTCTTATTGTATGAAAATAAAACTTGTTACGGAAAAGTGCCCCTTGAGTTGGAAATGCCGCTTCCCTCGGGTGCCACTGTAACTTTTTGTCTGCCTTTAGGCAACATCATTTACTTTTGCAGTTGTTAAATTACTAGGATTTTTCTCTACGGACTTAAATCTTTTCGATTTAAAGCATTTAAAGATTTGCTGCGAGGTTCCACCTTCCACGATTGTTTCTTTCTATAAGTTCACCATGTCATTCTAGCGTCCTATATGTCCTGCAGTGGATGTAGAAAGTGAATGCTCGAATACTCCCAAAATTCCTCCATATTATTATTGACAAAATATTTCAGTTGCCTAGCAACGAAAGTTGTTTAGACACGACAGGTGCATTGTCACTTTCTCCCAATAATTGCTTACATGCATTTCTTGTAAATAGACTAATATTTTACAGATCTTATTTTCCTATATTTATATCAGTTTTTCTGTTCGGTAAGTTTTAGTTAAGTAATAGATCTTGAGGTACCGTATTTGCAACGATACTGTAAAGGTAAGTTGCTTGAAATAATACGCAGCATTGCAAGTTTCCTTCATAGTTCCTGCACTGCACGTGCAAATGTTGGAAACTCGAACGTTACGTTCCTTTGTTCATGTAGATATTAGGCCATACACATATTGGTGCGGTGGCGGCGTGCGGATAAGGCGCGAAAGTGGTACTAAAGGTCCGGAAAATCAAACCACAGTCACATCAGCACATATATCTCTGCTTTATCACTTGGTATAAAAATATTACACAAATTTCCAAAACTGGTCTAGTGTTACCCGAGTGCAGAGTCCTTCCCTTGCTGAATTATTTTTTGCACGTATCTATGTAAGTTTGTATCAATCCCTTCTGTATTCCACAGTAGACGGAAAATCTACTGCTCTCCAAACCGCTGTATGGATTTTAATCATTTAGATTCGTCATAATCACGAGAGTGACATAATAAATGATGTATGAAGTTGTTTAGAAGGAATCGTTTAAAACGATAAGACCGACTAACTTGTAATTATCCTGGTCTTTTAGTTCCTTTTTTATACAGTCAGTTATTTTTTTATTTCTGTATATTTTTAAACTAGACAATTAATTAATTAAAATAATATATCCCGCTAATTTGCCGCCAAGAGAAATATAATCTCACAGTACCATATAAAATCCACACTACCACATCTATCCGCGTTCGTAGTCTACAGGCGTTATACCATACAATCCCATTTATACAACTGGTCGCCACCGCCCCAGTGTGGGAGAGGCTTTAAACGTTTCAACTACATTCAGCTAAGTTCAGTTAAGTTGTTTATTGTAAGTACAAGTCCATACTCACCGTGTACCTCAAAACCATTTTATATATTTAAATAATTTTACAGAGAAAAATGGCGTGGGGCCTCCCAAAACTACCGGGGCTGATGTTCTCAGACCCCACAAAGACCCAGCACCACATGAGAAGCTCTCTGCGCTATTACCAAGGCTACAGGTTCCCAGACACCACCGTGAGGGGGCCGGGGGGAACCGGAACTGACGTGGACAGCAACGCCTTTGCATTGCCTGAGGACTCGGTTAAGTAAGTACTTGCATCGAAGAATGATGCTTCGAGGAAAAGTACCTTTTATAATTATTAGCATCATAATATACAACGGGTTGGATTGGACTGGTCGCATCCAGTTACCCTTTAAACCAAACAAAGCAAGAAGAAATAGGTAAGATAGCCTCTGCACTTATCAATTGATTCTTCAAATCAAATAATTTACCAATTGAATTCGTATTACCTACTATATTTTTTTACGAACACACTACGTAATCCTTTGGGCTAGTATTTAGACAGTGGGTAGGATAAACTTTTCATGACGTGGGCACTCGCGGAGATTTTTCCAATTTCCCATGAGAAACCCGAAAATCTGCGGGGCGGAAAGCCAGATAGGCCTACGCATTACAAATTTATATTAGACTGTTTCCTGCGGCTTCGCCCAAGCTTTATAAGATATTTCTGCCTTTTTAGGGTTCCGTATCTCAAAAGAAAGAAGGAACCCATAAAGGATCACTTCGTTGTCCGTCTCTCTGTCAAGATCCTTTTTCTCTGGAACGCGTGGAGGTATCAAGTTAAAATTAATATCAAATACTCAGGTCTGCGATCCCTTGGAGTTGTGAAAAATCAAACTTCTAAGTCAACGCAGTAAAAAGATATGGCCTTTGCCGCATTTTGGTAATGAAAACCTATGGGGTACTTTCTGTTGACCTAGAATCATAAAATTTGGGAAGAAGCAATGTCATAAAGTACAAGTAAAGGATAAAATCGGAAAACCGTAAATTTGTGGTTACATCACAAAAATTTACCAACAAATTTAACTTTGCGTATGAGCCATCCATATAAGTTAGTACCATTTTATGATTTATCTACAAATTTTTATTAACGATTTTCAAATTATTACGTTTGTACGGAACCCCCAGGGTGTGAGTCCTACTCGCACCTGTCCGGTTTTTTTTTGCTTCGAAGGGTAGCGTGATGTTAACCTTCCTCAAGAATATATAGGGCTGTCAAATGCAAAATAATTTTTCCAATCCGACTGGAAGTTCTAGAGATTAGCCCGTTCAAACAAACTCTTCAAGTTTATTATATTACTAAGTAATAGATGACGTGACGTGAGTTTCCCGTATTATTTCCGCAGCTACGACCCATCGCTGACGTACGGGCGAGTGAAGCAGGCGGCGCTGCCGGCCGTCATCCCGCACTGGGTGCACTACGACAAGCGGTGTCTCAAGTTTGCAGCTTTCTTCAAGCAGCCGGTGTACGACAACCCTAACGAGGCCTTCAGGGTCCGCGTCGTGAACATTGTGTACTTCCTCGAGGACGACACCATGACCGTCATGGAGCCGCAAGTCAAGGTATGGATAGTGCAGTGAATTTAAACATTTTAGGCTCGGAGCCTTGAAGGCTTAAAACTCTAGTTATTCAAACGTTTTATTAAACTGAGGCTAGAGCGCATAAACTTTGAAAGGCGGTCGTATTACGCAACACCTCATATTGTCGTTCAAAAACTGACTTTTAGCTAATCAGCTGATCTAAAAATCGGGCTTTAAGTCAGAAAAACGTTTCTTTTGTGACAATGTCAGGTGTGACTGACGCGCAATAATATGACAATAAATAATATGCCTGTTCAAGCAAAATATCGTAAGCGACAAACATGAAATACGCAGTTATGAGTCTTAGGATCTATCTTTACATTAGGTATGAAACTGAATTTATTAATAAACTATTATCATCCGGCGGATATAACAAAAGTATACCTTGTTTTCGAGCGCCAGTTTCAATAGGTTAATACCTTAAAAATATATTTTTTTACGTCTTTCGGTGTCATCTCACTAATGACGCATAACGTCTTAAGAGCACTTAAAGCTTCGAGGCTTCAAGACTTGATAGCATTCAAGGCTTGGTATAAGGCACCGGTGGCTGAGAACTGGACGTGGCATTATATATTCTGTGACGTGGCGCATTACAGAAGCCGTATGTCCAACAGTGGAAGTCGATAGGCTATAATAATGATTGATTGACTTGCATGTTTGTGTCCTTTGACCGATTCCTATCTTATAGAGCAAAAAGTTTAAGGGCTTCTTTCACCACTTGCTGATAAAGTCCCAGATACCCTATCTGCAGGTTATCTGACAGATTGCCTATATCTTATATATTTTATATATTCTATCACACAGATTTATCTGATAGATTAGTTTATCACTAAGATTACTATCTGTAACAATATCAGGAAGTGGTGAAAGAAGCCCTAACTGTAATTATTAAATACCTAGTACCTCGATGATAATTATAGACTTTAAAAATTCAGTATCAATTTCTGATCTGTGTAGTTTACTTGAAGAGATATAGACGGCATTGTAGTAGCTCAAATAAGAAAACTACAGAATGTTGAAGAAAAATGCCTGCAACGTAAATGTTGCAAATCGCAGTTAATGGCCCATTCCAATACTAATGCCTCAATTACTCTTGGCCAATAGCAGATACATGTAATTGAAGGTAGATTAAGAATACGAACTACACAACTCGTGATTCTAGTCTTACGACACGAAACTTCGAATCATTTGGAAATGCGAAAAAGCAATTGCCATTAAAATATATATATATATTGTAGAATTGAAACTCCTAAGTAATCAAAATGAATTATTTGTACTATTTCCTACCGTTATATTACGAGTATGTTGTACAGAAGACCTCACCTTGACCTCTTTCATGACAATATTTGAATTTTTGTGTGTTTGCCTACCTACTTGGTATTCTGTATGAGCATCCCTTACACTACATGTTTTATATAACAACATTTAGCATTCAGTGCAAATAACATTCAATTTCACGAAGCTACGAAGTTAATGAAATTCCTTAAAAATTATAACAATAATCAAAAATTTAAGAAGCTTTCTATGCAAGCGTCATATTAGAATATCATAACATAACAATTAAACCGAGTTATCGTGTCGTTTAATATACGTCATTGGCGTCGGGGATAATCGGCCTACCATATCGAAAGGTCCGAAGTTCGATCCCCGGCTGGGCCATATACCAATGGGTTTTGTTTCGAGTGAGAAAACGGTTTCGAAACTTAAGTACATTTACTGACTGTTCTCAAACGATGAAAGAAAAACATCGTGAGGAAACCTGCATATGCAGAAGAAGAAATTCTTAGGCGCATGTGAAGTCCACCAACCCGCACTGGGCTAGCGTGGTGGACTATAGCTCTGACTATACTCCGAACGCGCTTCTTGAGAGGGTAGGCCTGAGCCCCAGCAGTGGGGACATATTTATAGGCTGTTGATTTGATTTGATAATATACGATATCAATCATTATTATTGATTGAATTACATGTGGATTTGGAGTGATTCTGTGAAGGTTTAACACGACGACTTATCGACGATGCTCTTGTGGAATATTCATGGCAAATGGACGACAATTTCATTTCAACGAGGTGCATGCATGCATGCTACTAGGAGCGCGCCGCCCCCGCCCGCCGGCCGCCGCCCGCGCCCGCCCGCCGGTCGGTGGGCGGCAGTGAGTGACGCGGCTGTGTTGCTAGCGGCGCTTTTTGATTCCATTCTATTTGTCTTTTTCTTTTCAGAGCATTCTCTGAAATGCGCTATTCATCCTTCATAACGAGATGAACAATGCTCTCTGCCACCCCAACCTTTTTTCATCCAGCCGTATCCGCTTAATCTGAATGGCTCTCGCTCGGATTAAAAAAGTTCTCAAGTTGCTTTGTTCACAACGATTGTGTTTTCTGTATTTCATAAAAAAATATTTTTAACAACTTCAATCTCTGTGTGTGCGAGTATTTATTTAACTATGGTAAGGTACATTCTTGTAAAGTTAAGTGTACACCAATATACCTTACATAATGATGATTAAGCTTAAATGTCAACGAACTTCGGTCTTTAAGAGGCCACAACATGCGGGACAAGTCAGAAGTAGGTATTTCAATAAATACTTGCCGTCCTGCGATCATTATTAACGATCGCCGTTGCCGTCACACTGGCGGTGCCGCTTGTCGCGACCCTAGTCGTGTATAGCAGTGATAATACGATATTGCCCAGACGAGTTCTAGAGTGGAGATTTCAGATCGGTACGCGAGCGTGGGACGCCCTCTTTCCGCCAGACGACCTGGTCAAAGTCGCTGGACAGCACACAGGAACGGTCATTGTGGAGATCTTTGGGGGAGGCCTTTGTCCGAAAGTGGACGTCTGCCTTATTATATGATGATACATCTTAGTTTATATATCTGTCCTCATAAATGTTCATAACACGTTATGTAAAATGACGTAATGTTCATGTAAATTGTAAAGCATCTATGCACTGCAATAGTCGGAACTCGGTTGTAAGGGAATCTGGTACGGTGCTAGCAAATGAGCATGCATTTGTCGACTCCGGGCTTGAATGCGGCATGCGGCGGGGCGGACGGCTAGCGGCCGGCTACGGGCTTATACAGAGCTGCAACGCTAGCAACAGTCATGAGTCCATAAATATTTAACATAGCCGGAACCAATCGTAGCCGGAATAAATCGCAAGAAGTTTTAAATCTCTTTGGCCGCGCGCGCGCTCCCTGTGGAGATCGCATCTCGCATATTTAGTATCGGAACCTATGGTGCCATTTACCTGTGCGGACAAAGGAAGCGGAGTAGCGGGAGGAAGTTGCTAATACAAATTTATATGGAGCTTGAATATGAGAATGTGTGAGTGAGTTACAATATTGTAATCCATTTGACACGATTTTGACGCCCATAGGCTTTTGCTTGACATGCTTTTATTACGCATCCTTAAGTGAGTAGCAAAATTTTTTGATTCAAGATAAATCGTATAACAATTTGGTTTCCTACACTCGAACACTCATCAATCTTAATGTAAATACAATTTAATTTTTTTTCGAATCCACAACCTTTGGCGCAGTAGGCAGGGTCACTACCACTACGCCAACAGGCCAGTCGTTGAAGTCTTCTAATATCGTTATATTGTTTACAGAACTCCGGGTTGTGGCAAGGCAGGATGGTGAAGAGGGGTAAAATCCCCAAGAACGACGCTGGGGAGTATTGGCACTGGAAGGATCTGGACGTGGGCAAGGACTTCTGTATTTACGGCAAAGTGTTCCATACTGTTTCGTGCGATCTTTTCACTAAGGTATGTTAAAACTTGAGACCAGTAATAATTAAAATTATAGCGACACGATGTTATCAGCTTTCAGAAAAGTTACAATTAAGTACTTAGGTACTTAGTCGTTTTTCCTGACAATTCGTGGAAGTTCAAAAAAGAATTAAAACTACTGAAACTAGGAAGTCGCTCAGTTTCGACCCCTAGTTCATAAGGCTTATCTTGTTGCAAATGATCTTAAGAATAACTCGTTTTACAGAATATGTCAAATTTCAAGTCACTTAATATTAGAAGCGATAAAGTTATTTAGATTTATTGGACGTAATGATCAATGGACTGGACGAACGAGTTGATTAAGCATTGACTCCGAAACTGTTACGAGACGACAGGAATTATTGCGTAGTAGTTATTAAAGGTATAAATGCTAACATGACACGAGAAATATAAAATCTGCGCCGATCATTCTTAGTAGGTCTGTTATACTAAGAATAAGTAGGTACCTATTGAGTAAACCGAAAAACACAGATAACAATAATATAAGCTAGTCGAAACGCTGATGCTCTAAACGAAAATCCCGAATTATTATGATGTTCGCCACAAAAGCAAAGGCGGATCCTTTTTAAATTATACCTACACCAGAAGTACTGGACAGACCCTATCCGATATTTTTTAATCTAATTGCTTCGGTGACATTTGAGAAAGGTCTGAGGAGGGTTTTCTGTATACAGCGGGTGACCGGTCGCTTTGAAACATTTTTAACTCTCTCTCGAAACAAATCCCTTTGATGCTCACTTCGCTTGTTTTGCCCTTTGAACACAAAATCCAATAACATTTGACATGAAATTGTAATTACCAACTAACTTTAATAGCATTAGTATCTACAATTCTATGGTACGGACGGATGGCCTAAGATCAGTGGCTACTGCAGCCTGACTTAACTTTGGTACTAAGTACCTACTTTATATGTAGGAAAGAGCAAAAAATAAACTCACCACAGACGATCATCAAAACTACGTTGTTAGTGTAAGTAAGTAGGTATATGGTAAGAGGTAGGTAATGAAAATAATATTTTTATAATATCACTATCTATGACTTGTCAGAATATGGTGGTCTCTTATAATTAGTTTTTCTTTAAAAAATGTACATATTTTTTCGATTTTGGTGGGCCGCTGGTATTGTAAAAGAATATTGAAAATAAAGACACGCCTATAAGAACTTTGCTTCCCGCGCCGTAAAACACATAAAAAAATAACAGAACATTGGCCTTGACTCTCTCTCTGACCCGGCTGGCTTGATCAGTCAGTCAGTATCGCACACACATGACATGGACACTAACATACACAGACGAACGAATGAAAATGAGAGCGAGGCTTACAAACCATACAAACACACACACACATCTGATAAAACAGCCACGTCCGTCCAACAAACCGACCAATGGACCAATAGTGGTAATTGGTAATATGGTATGACAAGTTGTACCTACTATTGTATAACTAAATACAATGTTCGTGATATGAGACTATAAAAATATCTCTTGACCGTCGTCGGTTCTTTTCTGTAAATAGAAACTAACGTAACGTCTATTATGCAAGTAAGAAAGTAGGTAAGTACAGTTTCCGAACAATATTCGACTTTAATTTAGGTATTACCTATTCTACTACTTCAATGATTGTTTACATGCTGGATATAACCTCTTTAATTATGAAAATGATTTCGTAAACACCAGTACAATATATAATTCGCAAGCACAAAAGTAACATTCTATATAATTTTATATGCAAAAGGAAATAAAAGTAGTTAGTCTATTATTATTGCAATAGAGTCTTACCTTTTATTTTTAACGTCACCACACGGTGCTATTTCGGACACGCTCGACAAAAGCGAGCACCAATCGCGCTGGAATTGATCGTCGCCCGTCCTCCCATTTCGTTTCGATGGAATTCGTCTACCTGGCGGCACAAAAAATGCTACCGAATTCTGGATAGGTATTATTATTTTAGTCCTTGCTGCGACTACTCGTACCTACTCTCTTTTAGGCTGTGCTTTTATTGAACATCGAACATCGGACTAAATTTGTCTTTCAACATAAACTTCATTCATATTTAATTGACAATTTGTATCTATTTGCTTGTCCTCTATAACTTTTATTTACTCAGTCACTGTCAACATAATATGTATACGTCAGTAGAATTCGAGAGCATCTGCATATTTTCTTGATGCAGATTTGATTAGTACCTACTTATGTAAATATTTTAGAACATCATTTAGATGACCCCCAGTAAACATAAATTGCAACTAACGATAAATTAAATGTATATCACACGCGTGGAATAAGTATTAGGTATTTGTTTACCGCGGGAACCGATTTTACCATGGTAGCAAACAAGAAGTTTCAAACCTCTTTGGTCGCGCGCGCGCTCCCTGTGGAGATCGCATATTGCATATTTAGTATGGGAAACGAAGAAAAATTCGGTGTCAATTTCAGGGGGGGTGCGGACAAAGGAAGCGGATTAGCGGGAGGAGATTGCTAATACAAATTTATATATACTTAAGACACGATTTTGGCACCCCCTTAAATGCTTTTGTTACTCATCCATATGTGAGTGGCTAAATTTTTTGATTCAAGGTAGCAAATTAGCGTATTGTTTATATCCATGTACACTTATGTGTGTAAATTTTAATAGTCGTGCAGTGAAAGCGTTAATAATAAAAATATCTTTCGCATATAAAAAATATCTATTAACTGTTCAATCTTTTACGTTGACATTTATGGAACGAGAAACATCTAATACCTATGAAATTTTATAGGTTTGATTGTTTTTTCTCAGTGTAACATTATAATGATATGTAGAATGGTACATTTTCCGAATATGATTTATCCATCACTGACTAACATTTTGCCGATATAAAATACATAAACCTACTAAATACACCTCCTCCACAAATCTACAAAATGTCGTTATTTTAGAGAGTTCGGTTCGCGAATCGCGACATTCCACTCGGTCTTATTTCAGGTTGAATTTGTATGTATCATAGTGACGAGGCAGGTGGGTGTTATGCGAGCGAGTTTAGGCATGCCGTTTGATCGCTGATCCGGTGATCCCCTCAATCACTGCCTGCCATGAGCAGGGTTAACGGATTACATTTTCAGTTGTTTCAATAAAACGACTTTATTTACGAAGGTTAAACGAGCGTTCGTCACATTTCTTCGTTGATACATTTTGTTGGTCTGGTAGTTTTTTCACTAATGTGATGTTTGTTGCCTCTATAGATACCTTTAAAATGAACTAGGTCCCTGCTTACAGATAAAATCGTCGGTTAAAATTAAAAGCATTACTATCTCTCCATATACTGGTTGACCTGTCTCAAGGAACACATGCTTTCATACAATTTGAATAGGTAAGTACCTAACTTACCTAAAACACATACCTCTAAGTATTATGTATTTGGAATTGTCTAACATTTTCCGAATAAATCTAATACGGATAGGAACACGTGAAATCGCAATTGTATGCACCATAATGGTGCCCCGCCGTAAAGTGCTTTCGCCCAGATAGCTCGGCGGGCGCTTGCGACTGCAATCTTCGTTTCCACCTACTGCAACCGAATGCCGAACACTTGACACATTTTCATTCAGCGGCGCATAGAAGGTTACGAATTATTGTATGAAACATCCCAATACCTAAGTATTATAAAAGTTTTGTTATTATAATTTCATGACTCGACTTACTCGATACTATAGCCGGTTCTTCATAGTATCATGGAGATGAACAAAGCTAATTGTTGCCAATGGGAAAAATTGTTCACTCGACAAACATGAATTTAATTTTGTAGGTTAAATGCATAATTATAATTAAATAGTTATTCACCACGTATTTCATGTCTTCATAGACTTACATGTATTATTTTATTACAACATTTAAAAATAATATAACCGGATAAAAATTGCAATAGAAATTAAAAAATGGGTTTTAGCTCAGAATTACCTGCTAGTAATAGGTAATACTACCATGTTTCGTCTATTTCGGAGACTAGCTTCGGGTCCGAAAGGCTTCCCTTGTCAAACGCAGGTTCCAATCCAGCTCGTGTCAAAATTTCAAATTGAATAGGTGAGTATTTTAAGATAATGGCATAACGATAAAACCCATAACATCTATAGGATCATTGGGGGAACGAATATATTTACAATATTATGGTAAATGCCGCAGGTCGATACAGATTATTATCAAAATATAAACAAGCGTTATCGTCGTTAAGTAGAGGTATATAGGTACGCGTTTGTATTGTAAGTACAAACTGTTGTTGCTATATGATAACGTATACTACTTAAGTACTTCGAATCGTAGGTCTAAAATAGGTATTTTATAAATAACTACTCAGTCATTCATTAATCATCATAGCGCGTCGTGGATATATCTGCCGCTTGCAAAGTTGCGAAGTCATCGTTATAATACTACAATCTTATATTTAGATGATCTTTTAACAAGAACAAAACAAAACTTGTAATTTTCATGTTAAATTCAAAATGCGGTTCCTTTCGGCTTTGCAATAACGGAGCAATAATGCGAAACGAATGGCGGCCGTAAAGTCTTCGAATGGCTTTTAGAATAAAGCCGAAAGGATGGTTGGGGCCAGAGGCTTAAAGAAATGTGTTTACTGCTAGAGGAACAGTGGACAGGCCAAGTTATGGCCGCGCAGTCTAGCCAATAAACTAAAATACATCCTTTATAGTCTTTGCACTTCCTTTCTGTCGTGAGAATCTACTTTATTGCAGTAGGTAGTTCAATTAAAGCATTCACAAATAAATACTTACATAAGTCTATTTAATTGAAATATACATGTATATTTCAAAAGCTTGCAGACAGGGTATCAATCTTATTTATGGCATCATCATGAAAGTAGGTAAGTATAACCTACATAAAATTATGTAAGGACGTATAATGTAAAACTTATTTTTATTTTACAAATTTAACTAATTTTCGCATCCGCTGGGTAAGTTCTAAGTAACGAGCATGAGAGAATGTTGCTTCCCGGGATGACAAATTGGGTTGTTCCTGAAGTAAATGATTAATGTTTGTGAGGATGTTTGTTACTCTTTCGCGTTGTAACAGCTGAACGGATTTTGATGAAACTGGGTACAGCGATAGCTTATATCCTGTAATTACATATAGACTACTTTATACCGCGGTAAACTGTTCCCGCGAGAAAACTTATTCCACGCGGGAAAAAACTTTATTATGTACTTAGATGAAAAATTATCGAATAAAACAGTTTCATTTTATTTCTCATGCATAATATCTACTAATGCACATTTAATTAAAAAAATAATAGACAAATAAACGGTAAGTACAGGTAATTACAATGCGCTAATATAATGCGCCACCACCGCGGCGCCCATGTACCAGGTTGTAAGATAGGAGACGCCGAAAGCGAGGGCGCGCGCCGGCGGTGGCAGCGGCTTCACGGCGTACACCAGCGTGTGCAGCAGCCGGCCGGCGGTGAAGGCGCGGAACAGCCATACGGCCAGGTCAGGGTCGGGCCCCGTGGTCAGGTACAGTGCGCTCACCAGCCAGAATACGGGGATGTTCTCGAGGTCGTTGAGATGCGCGCGCCGCACGCGCTCCACGTCTGGGTCGTCGAATTTCACACGACCTTGAGATGATTTGGCGTCCTCTTCGTTGGCGAATACCTTTTTAGAGTGTCGCTGTTTTGCTGTCAACGGAGCCATTAACAGAACTTTGAGGGCCAGGATTCCTGCATACACTAAATAGGACTCAAAGGCCGGACCGCCATCAAATGTAAGGATTTCCATGGCTGTTTCTCTCGTTGGGTTATTTTCAGATCAAATCCACGTTGAAGTAGTGTTGTTTGGTCGACACTCGACGCTTGAATGTTGCGTGAGTTCGCTTGCTGATAGATAATCCAAAAATATAATGACAAATATCTTTTGCAGTTATCTAGCTATAGATTATGGTTTGATTTATTAATCGTTTCGGTGCTAATATCATTTTATTTTATTTTGTAACAATTATTTTACATACAGATTAAACAACTTTATTATCTACTTACAATTTCATACTTACTTACTTACAATCTACTTTCAATTCAAACTTACAAATTAATTCAAAGTAACTTAAAAAAACAAATAATTGTGTGTGTAGAATAATATACCTATTAATACATAAAGTATTGCCAAGGAACATTACGCTACGAACCTACGAAATAATGACATTACAATGCTTTGATATAATGCGCGACCACCTTGGCACCCATGTACCAGGTGATGAGATTGGAGACGCCGAAAGCGAGGCCGCGCGCCGGCTGCGGCAGCGGCTTCACGGCGTACACCAGTGTGTGCAGCAGCCGGCCGGCGGTGAAGGCGCGAAACAGCCACACGGCCAGCTCAGGGTCGGGCTCCGTGGTCAGGTACAGCGCGCCCACCACCCAGAACACGGGGATGTTCTCAAGGTCGTTGAGGTGCGCGCGCCGCACGCGCTCCACGTCTGGATCGTCGAATTTCACGCGACCTTGAGATGTTAATTTGATGTCCTCCTCGTTCGCAAATACCTTTTTAGCGAAACGTTGCCTCCCAGTTAACGGACCCATCACTAGAACTTTTACGGCCAGGATGCCTGAATACACAATAAATGACTCGAGGGCCGGACCGCCGAATGTAACGGGCACCATGACTGTTTCTCTTTTTGGGTTTTAATTTGGTATGTTTAAGTCGATCAAAACCACTTTAAAACCGTATTATTATTCCCACAGTCGATACTTGAATGGGTGAGTGATATTGCTTGCCTAGAGATAGGTAATCAAAAAAGTAATATTGATGTAGATAATGGTTTCATAATCTAGCCGGCCGGCGCAGAAAGGCAGTTTAATTTAAGAACACTGGTCTGTACCAGTCCACTGCTGGACATATGCTTTATGATGAAGGTGCGCTTCTGAACCGGATTCTCGGTTCTCCACATCCATCACAGGAAGTCCCCTTTCGCAAATCGTCGTTCCGTCTCCTCTCTATAGAAATGTCTACCGCAACGGTTAGCAATTTAATTCCGCTATCTAACTAATATGGATTGTCTTAAATATGATAAACTATTCAGTTTGTCAGCTGCCCTTGTTAAGGAAGTCCCTTGAAATACACCAATATATTCCCAAAGTAATGCCACCTCGCATTTGTTTAATAATACTAGAAACAATTATTTCGGTATCAGTTAGCAGAATTTTATTATTTCAAATAATTGAAGAAATAGTCATTAACAATTAATTTTGACTTGACATTGGTTTATCGATTTCATTTTATCTTCAATGCCCAGTTGGAATTTGAATTTCAGGGTTAAAAAATAAAACATTTTACAGAACGGGTTTATAATTTTATTTTTGTCACTGCTATTAAACTTTTTGATCAATTAATTGTGCTTGTACAATCTATAGTAAGTTATAAAATAAAGGAGTTCATTGCTATGAAAAAACACAAGTACACATTACAATGCATTGATATAATGCGCCACCACCTTGGCACCCATGTACCAGGTTATAAGATTAGAGACGCCGAATGCAAGTCCGCGCGCCGGCGGCGGCAGCGGCTTCACCGCGTACACCAGCGTGTGCAGCAGCCGGCCGGCGGTGAAGGCGCGGAACAGCCATACGGCCAGCTCAGGGTCGGGCTCCGTGGTCAGATACAGCGCGCCCACCACCCAGAACACGGGGATGTTCTCGAGGTCGTTGAGGTGCGCGCGCCGCACCCGCTCTACGTCTGGGTCGTCGAATTTCAAGCGACCTTGAGATGATTTGGCGTCCTCTTCGTTGGCGAATGTCTTTTTAGACAGACGTTGTTTCACTGTGAAGGGAGCCATCACTAGCACTTTGATAGCTAAGATGCCAGAATATACTAAATAAGAATCGAGGGCAGGACCGCCGAATGTCACGGGCACCATAGCTGCTGCTATTTCTTTTTATTTGGATACTAATATATCAAACCAAGTACAAACAGTATCGTTCAACCGATGCCCGACGCTTAAATGTTGAGTGAGATTGCTTACCTAGAGATAATCAATGAACCGTTATGACTTACGATACCTACATTTTAGTTATCTAGATAATGGTTTGATAGCTGCAACAGGCCGGGCGGGTGTATACTCACAGGTGTTATATAATATGATTGGCGTAGTGAACCTAAAATTAAGACTATTTTCCAAGTTATACACAACACCAAAGAAAACACAAATATTTTAACAAATCGGTGTCATATTATTAATGTTATATAGCATTTTAACCTATTTTTTACAAAGATTTTAAAAGGCTTACTTATGTACCTAAATTTCAACTTGGCATAATATATAGTTATCAACTCGATTATCTTCAATACTCAATCAAACTACCTAGTCTTTATTTGTGTCACTGACATATCAAACTTTCTGATAAACAAATCAGGATACCTACGTACTATTCCGTGCACCCTGGCAACTATTATTTCCTCTGTGCTGTAGCGTGCACTATCTGGAATAGTAAACATTATACAATGTTTGTTGCCAGTTAAGTAATAAAAGACACATTACAATGCTTTGATATAATGCGCGACCACCTTGGCACCCATGTACCAGGTGATGAGATTGGAGACGCCGAAAGCGAGGCCGCGCGCCGGCTGCGGCAGCGGCTTCACGGCGTACACCAGCGTGTGCAGCAGCCGGCCGGCGGTGAAGGCGCGGAACAGCCACACGGCCAGCTCAGGGTCGGGCTCCGTGGTCAGGTACAGCGCGCCCACCACCCAGAACACGGGGATGTTCTCGAGGTCGTTGAGGTGCGCGCGCCGCACGCGCTCCACGTCTGGGTCGTCGAATTTCACGCGACCTTCAGACGATACTTTGATGTCCTCCTCGTTCGCAAATACCTTTTTAGCGAAACGTTGCCTCGCTGTTAACGGACCCATCACTAGCACTTTGAGGGCCAGGATTCCGGAATACACTAAATAGGACTCGAGGGCCGGACCGCCGAATGTAACGGGCACCATGGTTTTTCGCTTGTTATATTTAGACCACGACGATATTACGACACAGTGTTGTTTCGTCCACACTCTACACTTGAATGAATGGTGAGAATGACTCGCTTCGCCTATAGTTATTGAACGAGTGAGTGAGATACCGTACGGTATGTAATCAACGAAACATGAAATACCTACCTATATTCTGTAGGTACTTACAATCAAGACTAAGACATGATAGTTTTCAGCCAACCGGCCGGCGGACGGCAGCGCGGCGCGATGCCGTGCGTGGGTGTGGCCTATGGTGTGGCGTTTGAATGATGCAATCGCTAGCTTTGTAGTTTTAAAAAGACTAAAAGATTTTTATTTCTTTATCAACTTCGATTAAGGTAACGAAGAATGTGAAAGTTTATAGTCCTCATCTCCAAAATTATTATAAACTTCAACATTCATGGGGTACTTACCTATATACCTAATGATTGTTGTAATAAAACGACAAGTAGTTTTATGGAAAAAAACATTTATTAAATAATAATAAAACATAGGAGGTAATTTAAATAAACTCAGTCTTTATCAAATCACACTGCAGTAATGTAGTACAGCACTACTTGCACTCCCATGTAAACCATGACGGTCAATGGTATTCCGAAGGCGATGCCGCGAGCGGGCTGCGGCAGCGGCACCACGGCGTACACAACGGTGTGGAGGATCCTGCCGGCGGCATAGGCGCGGAACAGCAGCGTGGCCCACGCGCTCACCGGGCCAGTGGTCAGGTACAGCGCCCCCAGGATCCAGAACGCCGGTATGTTCTCCAAGTCGTTGAGGTGCGCGCGCCGAATCCGCTCAACCGCTGGATCGTCAAACTTCACCTTCCCCTTCAGCGGCTTCGCGTCCTCGGGGTTGGCGAACACTCCTCGACTCACGCGCGTGAGTCCCGTCAGCACGGACATAGCCAGCAGCTTGAGTGCCAGGATCGCAGAGTACACGATGTACGATTGAACCGCCGGGTTGTCCAGTGTCAGTAGAGGTGCCATTTTTACCGTTTTGTTTACCTAACACGCGGGACTAGTCGCTGTCTGTACGCTCCGGTAGCCACCGCACGAATGATCGAATGAATAATGAAGGAAGGTTAAACGGGCGATAACAACTAATTCACCCATTGTTCCGCTATTCTTCCTACGTATTTACTACACGGACGGGTGTTGTTCTGTCGTCGCTCGAGCGAGTTATTCACATACAGCAATGTACACTAAATGCTGTGTGAATTCCATTAAGCTACTTTGTTGTTAATGATATTCAGGTGCGCGGGAAAAAAAATGTTTACTCGATACTTATATGTAAACTGGCCTGCTTGTGGTAAGTTTGACTTTGACCCAGAGATAAATCAAAGGTAAAGTCATAGTCACTTGCAAAAGTAATTATTTGAAACCGGGCATGACATAGCAGTAAAATATAGGCGCCTTAAAATATAAATTGAATACTAATAACGCCTTAAATAGATACATACTTACCTACTTTCACAAAATTAAGTTTTGATCTGGACTTGGACTCGACAGCCTCGTAAGCACATAGTAAGTATATAATTCGTAAGTTCAATTAATAATTTAATGAATAATTTAATTTAATTTGGAGAATATTTTTGCAATTTAATTCTGAAACGGGTATAATAGTTGTCATGTCTACCTAATCCTATAGGACATTCTTTTATTTAAATAGGTACCTAGTTAAGTGTTAAATTTGGAATATGTAACGATGTCAAGAAAACTTGATTTTGATTATGTATAAAGTTAATGTATATTTATTTAACAATACAAAAGACAAATCACGCTCAGTTTTCAGCCATATATCGGTTACATCAAGTAAAGGTGAGAAGTCAAGTGTCTAGCTGCTATTGTGGTATTATTTAGGTGTATAATTTACACACAATGTTAAGTCTTGGTGCATAAATGTGTGAAAGTTGGGTTCGATTGCCATCGAACTTTCAATGACAGTAGAATTTTAACGCACCGACTCTCAAAACTCCTTAGAAAAACGATAGATTGCCGCATTTGATTTTATACGACTCATATGAAAATATAGGCGCCTAGTTATCGACGCGTAGCAACACTGACACGAGTATAGGTAAAACATGCCATTTTGCTAGTACCCCGATAACAAGCCGCCATTTAGTAAAACGATAAAAACAAAAATTCACGAAAAAATATGTTTTTCTTAGTTTGGCAAGTATAGAAGTTGCTAAACAAAATAATCGCCCCCGGGTGGGCTCGAACCACCAACCTTTCGGTTAACAGCCGAACGCGCTATCCGATTGCGCCACGGAGGCGTTAGGCTAATTCGATAAAATTAGTTAGCATATTCCATTGTAACAATATCACTACAGTTTCTGGTGTTATGCAGATTGAAATAATTAATAAAATAAATAATCATCATAGCTAGGGTTTCTTTAACCCTTAGAGTGTTAAAAAACCCGTTCGGGTCTCAAATGTAGTTCAAATACTAAACTTTATGTAGTCTAGATAGAATTCTTTTTTCAAAAACCAAAATATGACGACAGCCACATTCTAATGATTAATACTCATAAGTTTAATTTATGGTTTTAACCAGGAAGGTTCGAGGGCGCCCACCAAAGAGATCCTAGCACCATGGTTTTAACACAACACATCATCACGCGACGTTAAGTTTATTTACGCATACGCACCATACAAGCGATTCACTTAGAACTAAGTTACGTTGAATAAATAGATTTTTAGGTGAAATTCTTTGAGGTCAAATAACGAAAAAATTCGTACTGTATTTTTATAGTTACATTCATCTGAACTTATGAATTATACGATGATGAAAATAATTAATGTGTCAAAGAGAGTTTTTGCTAAGTACTAAATTATTGAACTTGCAGGAATGGTTGGAGTCACAAGGCCTGGAGTTGTCCAAGGAGGAGGAGCTCCCGATGGATGCATACACCCAGAAGGAGTTCTGGAAGTCAGTGCCCATACCCAAGAAGGCGAAAGCCAAGGAAGATCCCCTGCGACGTTTCCTAGAATATGACGGCAAGGTTCTTGCGTAAGTTTTCTTTCTATCAATCTTGGTCTTTCTCTGAATTAATAATAATAAACTGGGTATAGAGAGAAAATGCATACACCAGCGGCTCTGTCTTCGTTTAATTTCTAAGTAGTTCATGACTAATAGATATTATCATTGTTACCGAAATTGATATTGTTTTCCTTAGCAAACAATAGAGTTTGTTATGAAACCAGTACTTACTGGAAACTACCGGAAAAGTTTGAAAATTTCAAAGAGTATGGCTGGCAAAAACAATGTCAGGTAAGTATTATCTGTAACTATCCGCCAAAAATTATTTATAACACAAAATTTGTAATTATCAGTAAAACGATAACTCGTATGTTAAGTACGTGATTGCGGGGCTGATATCGTGCTAGGCGTTTTATCGTTTCGGAAATCCTCGTGCCCTCGTAATTTATGTCATCCCTGACGTCTCCCAATAAAACTTTGTGAGTCAGTCGGCTGTGGGAAAAACTTGGATGAAAATTGTTCACCTCCGAAGCAAACAATATAGATTTCAGACGCGGCGGTCGGAGGTCGGACATAATTGTATGCTAACCGCATTAAACCTGGCAGCCACGTAGCAACTTGCAACGGTTGCAGCCGTCACACCGGCTCCACATCTAAATTGTAATTAAATCGCATGCGACTTAATAATCCAATCAGAACTAGAGTTAAACTGCCAACTAACATGCACTCTCTTAGGAGAAACATTCTATCTAGCAACTTGGGTACGTACCTACTGTCTATTGTATCGGGTTCGTTTCAGGGGTTTCATCATTATATCAGCCGGATAACGTCCACAGCTGGACAAAGGCCTACCCCAGGGATCTTTACGACGACCGGTCCCGCGCTAACCTCATCCAGCTGGGTCCCGCGACCTTCACCAGATCGTCGGTCCATCTTGTGGGAGGCATCATCAGGCTTACAATAACAACAAGTGGCTAACCTTCAGCTCACGTGGTGCATTTTGCTAGCTAACAAAAGCTGTGGCGACTCTATAGCTAATCTATAAAGTGCTAGTTATTCTCTGTAAGGTGACTCGGGTAGCCGAGCTACTGGCAGGGGTTATGACCTTCCTCGTTCTTACCACGGCACCTGTGACCCACAAATACGGTAGCGCAGGACTTAGCACCTTACGCAGGCAGGATGAGGTCCCTTATGCTAAACGTAATTACGTTTAACCTACTATCTGTGTAACATTTACAGCTCCGAGTGGGGCTTTTGACAACTTACGACCAATGTTATTGCTACGGTTACTGCTATGTGATTGTTATTGTCGGGTGAATAGGAATAAAACAGTCTTGTATCGCAGCAGTTGTTATAAGACGTTAGTTTATGAGGAATTACTCCCGAAATCCTCATTAATGGGGATATCGAAAGTGATCCCATGTTTCCAAAGAAATCACAGTGAGGTTCCAATACAAAATTTTATGATAAAATGTCTTGATAAAAATCTGTTGTCTCGGTTAATTACGTACATGCGGTCGATGTGCATGATACCGGTATTCAAAACTTAATTAACTTAAAAAAAATAACTAGTATAGGCAACGACTTTTTATTTCCTTGAAACTTATTACTCGAAACGAAACTCAAATAATTTTATGTAGGTACCTAATGTGAATTAGTAAAAAGTTAACTCTCGGCAGTTGGTCAAACTAAACTCCAACTTTTCTTATAAACATTGACCTACTTAATGCTGAGTCTTAGAGGCATTTCCAGTTTATGTTTGTAAATAATAAAGGTTCGCAGCTAAATAAGCATTTATTGCGTCATTGATAAATTGAACCAATTCTGCAATTTGGAACACTTCAACTTACATAAACAAGTTGGTATACCTACCTATTAACTATGACCTATATTTCCTCTTTCATTTTCCATGCAGATAACTCATACATACGCTAACATTTACCACGGGAAACATGGTTCGCGCTAATAACTTATGCAAAAAGATATTTTTAATTTGTGGAATTCCATTTAGAATGTCCAATCGATTTATATGTAAAATCCTTTTTTAGTCGGTTTAATTAATAAAAGTTAGTAAGTAATAAGTAGATTTTCAAGGAAACTCATTTTATTAAGAATGTTATGTGCGGCTCTGTATATATATATTTCTAGTAAGCGAGGCAGAGAGAGGTTGATTTAAGTCTTTAATAAACTGTGATATTGGTCTAGGGCGTGCGTGCGTCTGGCGGCAAAATGCGAGCGGCATATTAACTCCTTTCATGTGTTTAGAAGCAGAACCTTTGGGAATGTCCGTATAAAGAAAAAAATAATATAGAATACTTATATACAAATATCTTTTGTAACTTTGTAGGTACTTTCATACAGTTTTACATAATTTATTTATTATTGTGTACCGGCGCGGCTGGAGGCGGCAAAACAGTATGGCAACTGGAGAGGAGACCCGAGTAGGTGTTCCTTAAAAATTCATCAACGAATGAAAATAAAGGCTCTTTATTATTATTCAATTTCAAAATTATTTATTTCTTACACAAGTAAGTAGGTAAGTATATATAATTTTGAAACAAGGCAAAGGTACAGCCTAGATTTCTGAATCGTCTTTTGTGTGAGATTGTTTTTATTATTCATATAACTTATAATAAATAATTAATAAACTTGGTTAGCAAGTTGTATAACCTATCAATCATTCGGATTTGTACATTTTTGATTTCGTTGGATACGGATTACTACACTGCAATTACTTAGTATTTGCCAGTATATATCTTCTTGTTTGCTACTTCTTTATATCCAGAGTCCAGAGTGAATCCCGCATTTCAATTCAAACTGGTAAAAGCGCAGTTCCGCATTGGAGTCGGGCCAGTCTTAGACCGCGGGGCACCCCAGCCGCAAATGAGTGGTTGCGGGTCCATCTGTTCCTTGTTTATAGCTCGCCCTATTTGAGGAAATTGTTTACACTAGGTTTTATTGCGTGTGTGCAGTAAATACCTATTTAAACATTATCTTTATTTCTATTTTATTCTAAAATGCAATACTGTGTGTATACAGTTTTTGTTGCTTGAAGTTATACATAAAGGTAACAAGCACATAGTTAATTACAAGTCAATATTTATTTTTCTTCCTTCTAAGACATTCCTCTCCTCGATAATTTTAGAGCATATCAAAATCTAAACAATTGTCTTTTATTTCTGGGGGTCACTAGATAATTAAAAATTCCGTCATCTTTTTACCAACTCATTCTTTTTCAGTTGACCGTTTTTTCAGTTAAATGTTTAATCAAAAAATTTTAACGATTCCTCATTATAATGTGCAATAAACTAATAACGACTAAAATAATGCCATTGCTTTATCGGTACTTGACTCGTCTTGAATATTAAGTAGGTCGTTAGCCGCGGCATTAGCAGCTGTCTTCGCCCCTTACATTCAGTGAATATTAATTGGTTAATGTCTCATTTTCTTATCTCCGGCCATAATAACAAACTGGGCTTGCTCCTGGGCGAGTTGGGTTCATAAATCAGAGTGGTTCCGCTTTCCGCTGCGGAGCGCACGCCGCCTGCCGCGCGTCCTGTCAGTGTCGGTGGTGTCGGTGCGACACCCTTGTCGTGTATCCGACTCGCAAGCCTTTCCTTATCACATTTTCAGTCCATTGTTGTTGAAAAATTACTGTTACATTTTCTGAATTTCGTATGATATACCTTACATTCCATATCTTTTCAGGTTCGACGTGGTATGGGATGACCGGGACTCTGAATTTGGAGAGCTAGGGCAGTACAAACTGATCTACTTTCTTCAAGATGACACGATTGCTTTGAAGGTATATTTATAGTCTTTGTCCAAGTACATAAACTTATGTAGATAAAAATAAGTCTAGACTTTGAAAATATTTCATTTTGTCACAGAATAGGTAATAGGATAAGTATTTTGTTTCGTACGTAGGTATACATATAGCTCGTAGGTAACTTTTCACAACTTTTCAAAATTTTCCTAGCTATTGCCACAGAATATGCAATATATGTGGCAATAGCTAGGAAAATTTTCATATTTTATTTGAATTATGACTTATCCTTAACTAAAATATTCTACTCTGTATACTGTGGCCACTGGTTTGTTTTTATGTAATATTTTCTTGTACCTATATAGGTGTTTTTACATAACTATCAATTTCCTAAAAGATAATTAACAAAAACATTAACCAAATTAATTGCACAGAGATAAAAAGTCTCTCCTATTTCCCATTTCTAGAATCCAAATAACTAAGATTATAAAATGGTTTCAATGCGTTTGCAGATTTGTTTGTTACTTTCAACTCATTTTTGTTTACCTAACGTAGAATTTTTAACACACATTAATAAAACCGCCTAGAAATTAATAAACTGCAAGTAACGCCGCAGGAAAAACTAGTTTCTCAATAAACCTACTTTGAAAGTAAAAAGGTTTTAAGCTTTCGATGGGGAAGTAATTTGGACTAAAACTCGCGGGCTCCTTGGAAATCAGGCCAATGAATATTTATTGGCAGGCCTGATCTGGCAGTCGGAGAGAGATTTGCTCAGTAACATAATGATAGTATTTCCAAATCAATGAAAACAAGCCGTATAGGCGTAGAATTAGACAACTTTGCACCGTTTTCTTTAGGATGGACATATACGCTTTCGTATGTAAAACATTAAACTAATTTAGAATTTTTAGAATTGCGAACACTTCTACACATTCCATGCTTATATTTAATTAAGCCCTATACTTACTTTTTTAGGAAGTTCATGATGGAAAAGGTGGTAAAGATCCTTTCCCATTACTTCTAAAGAAAATGAAGCTACCTAAGAAGTGGAAAGAGAAACCCGGTAAGGTTCAAATTTAAGCCTATAATTGGGAATATTCATAACATCATCAATTCATCATCATGTCTGTCGATCTCCCTTCTATGCGCGCCACCATAATCCTCCGCCCTCCTCAACAGCCGCTTTGATGTCGTCAGATGACGACCACAAAGTTACTAATTGTACAAAATATTCTAAAAAATATTAGTGTTTCAGTTGACGACCGACTGTCAGATGGGTCGCTATAAAAACTGAACGGCGTAAGTTATATCTGCTTAAGTGTGTGCGAAAATAACGGAAGCCTTTTTACTTATAATGGTTCAAGAATACGGATTTCTATAATATAATATGAGCGACGTCTCATTCTATTCCTATGATTTACACCAAGGATTTATAGCATTGGTATTAGTGAAGTGAATGCTTAATTTATTTGAACGGGCAAATGATTTAGCAGGAAACTTCACCCACAACATAATATTTAAAAATATGTTGCAGAACTATATTTACATCCGGATGATATGTATAATTTCGTAAACAAAAGATTATTTATATGTGGCGAATTGATTATATACATTATTTAACTTTTCTTCGCTAATTTTGAAGTTACTTAAGTATACTTACATAAATTATGTAAATTAAACCATTCAAATAATTAAGATATCGTAAAGAACCAAGTCGCATGAAAACAGCCATAGAGCCAGGCTCTGCAGCTTTTGTAGCAAGCCTTTTCCTCCAGTTTCAACATTACTTGATCTCTGGTAATGTGAACTGAGATATTTAGTAAAATAAGTGCTGGAAGCGCGCTTGACAACTCCAACTTTTATACCTAATCTTGCAAGCGGCCTATTAATTTATAAAGCGAGTGCCTTATTATGATTTCGCTTCCTTATTATTCCCCTCGAGATATAAAGTTAGTTAAACGTAGCTGCAATATAAATTACGGAATTTTGGAGCAGACTGTACGGATTACCCTGAGCACCAAAGCGAGTTAAATCAGCAAAGTGGAACATCGAAATGCTATTTGAAAAGTCAAATGTGTGGAAACTAAGTATGGTGGATGGAACGGTGGAACGCGAAATGGAAATAGTTTTGTATGTACGAAAAGAACTATGGCAAACAGAAATGGAGCGTAGTTTGTTAGAATTTGCACTATTTAGGTAGCAAAGTAATGTACGCAAACGCATTTTACTACTAATTTTACTAATTTTAGGTAGTACATTTCGCTAGTAGTGCGAAATACCTGAAAACCATTGCATTTTTCCTGGTACCTACTCTACATTTTCATTTTATGAAAAGAGACAGCTTACGAGTTTATATGATTGAGGTAGCTGACTGAGGGTTACGGGATTTTTAAACAGTACAAAATATAGCCCATGACCATTACGAAAATTAAAGCTCTCCAATTTTTTTTTGATTCGTTAGAGTTCAGGGGATTTCAACTCATAAATTTTCCACTTTAGGGGAATTTTCCTCTTTCTTTTCTTTTTTAGAGTGAAGCTCATTTTTTATCCGAGTATGTGACATATTATGAAGCTTGAAAATTTCCCGTTCCTATTATCATAATGATAATATAGACCGACTTTTACTATAGGTACTATAGTAATAAAGAAAAAAATTAGAGTCGAGAGTTTAGAGTCGTAGGATTTTGTTTTAATGAGTAATAATAGCCCAATAGGAAAAAGTTCTTCCTGCCGAACATTTACAGATGGGGCTTAGGGATTAAATTCTTGTTTGGGTCATTAGCAGTGATGAGGTCATTAGAGTGGGTCATAGTAATGATAATGTATCCTGCAATGAGACGATAGGTCCCAACGTGACCATTATTCACAGTGACATTTCCATCGATCGTGCTGGAGACGACCGAGGAGGAGGTGACGGAGTACTACGCACCCAGGGACCTCATAGTCGGACAGACTATATACGTGCTCGGGCGTCGGATCCTTCTCTACGACTGCGACAGCTTCTCCAGGCAATACTACAGGTGTGTCCGATTCATTTGAAAACTATTTTTTCTACTACCTTGAGTAAAAAGTTCCATTTCATACTCGAAATCATTTTCGAAAATCGAACATTCTGGTCCCCTACGAAATGACTTTCAGGTCGTGACGAAATGTTGTATGAAATTTCATTTCGTACTCGGTTAGATTCTTTTGAGGTAAGTTTGTCCAGACGCTTGAAATTATCTCGCGGCCCCGCGTAGTTTGCAAAATGACACTGGCCACGATATATCTAAAAAAATTTAATAGAAGATAAAAACTTGTGGAGAAAATATGGCGAATTTTTCTGTTTGATAATAATATTGTACTTATTTTTTTATTTTCTATAGTAATTAGGTATTTAATTTCAAGTAGGACTTAGTAGAAAAAATATCGTTCGTACCGAGTACAAAATAGCTTTACTTAACTTTGGAATAAACTGTCGACGTTCGCCTTAAGAAAAAGCGTCATTTTGTACTCGGTACGAAATAGGTATACTATTTGCACATGCAGAGTTCATTTTTCATTTTGCCGGTGAAAGTAAGTACATTTGACACGCCCATGGCCAATAATATTAGATTATTAGCTATTTATATCATAATTATATCATAATGATTGTCATGAGAATAATTTAGGTACCTACCTCTTTGAAATTGCCTGCAATGAAATTGACCTTTTAGATTCAGGCAGTCATTAACACAAGGTAGGTAGTTATATTTTTATTACTATCTAATTAAAAGCATGTTGGTAGTAATTAACCCGGAAGCCGTTGCCGTGTAAAACTTTCCGAAAACAAATAATTATATACTGAAAGGACAGCAATGACGCCCATCAAGTAATTAGGAAGCACTCGTAGAATATTGTGCTAACGGGGTCATTAGTTGGACTAAAATGGTAGAATAGTTTTCTGACACGTCGTTACTCTCTGTAAGTAATTAAGTACCTTAGATGTTTATACGTAGTACGACTATATAAAACGTGTACCTATATATCAAAGGCTGACTTATTCCGCTTAGTGATTCCTTTCTTCCAATTAATTTCCTTCTTTCTGTGTTCCATTAATATCTTACCAAAAGACGAATATACTGATAGATAATTAACACAGCAATAATGTACGGTATACCCTCAAATATTATTTAATTTATTTATTATCACGTTTAAGTTACTTAAACCTATCAATAAGTGTGGTGCAACTATGGTGCAACTTAATTTATCTATAGGTTATAGAATTGTTAAAATCGCATAACTAAATACCTACTCCGATACTTGTAAGTTATTATTCCTATCAACTTTACAACAAGAACTGAAAGAAAAACTAAGCAAGGAAGTGCTATTAATACACGCCTACTGTAGTTGAGTCTGTAAGTAATTGATATTGTTTTTTAATTACCGATGTAGAGTAGCTGGGAAATTAGTGATTATTACTGACACGACACCATATTTCCACAAACTGATACAATTGTTTCACACATCATGTAAGCACAAACATGAACTACTTACATTGACTAAAATAATCGAAATTCTAAACATTAGTTTATTACGGCTTGTAGGCAGTATATTATATTAATTAATAATACTCGAAAATACAACACACACACACAGAAAAAAAGGAAACCAGTGTAACCTGGTCGAAACTTGTTCGTGTGTAAGACCCGTAAATAATTATATAATTATGAATACAAAGCGCGAAAGTCTAAAATGTACACAGATATAGTCAGAAAGTCGTTTCCTTTTTTTGGGTGTGTGTTGGATTTTCGAGTATATTCAATTGACGTTAAAACTTGTGTGGTAACTCAATCGTGCGAGTGTAGCGCGCTATTACGTAAGTAGATCAAAAGTAGTTAAAAAAAACGCGTTTTAACTATACGCGAGCCATGAAGGGAGCCAACCACTTTCTTGAGCGACTGTATTCTACTTATCTTAGATACTTTTTCTCATGTCTGATATAATTGTTCTTCCAGGACAATGCTAAACATAGAGCAGCCGCCGCGCATGGAGGTCCGTCACGAGACTAAGAAAGAGTTCGTCAAGGTGAGACCACGTCTTGTTTATACTACATTAAATGATCTTTTTCACATAGCTTGGTGGATCAGACACCCGAAACTTTCATATTACTCACAGGTTTAATTACGATATTTTGAATATAAAATTATAATATTTATAGTTACCCACCTACCCAACCTACGCAGACATCATCAGTTAATTTAAAAAACAGCGTCTTATTTCTAATTATAGTTTTGATACACAATATAAATATTCCTAATAAATACTTACCTACTATAATTACCTAACAAAAAATTAAAATACATAATTTATAAATAGAGTTTACTTTTAGAAACTCCAAATTTAAAATACATTATATATATTTTTACGTACAATAAAGGTACGTATTTTTTACCTCATAAACCATTTATGAGAAGAATTTCGATTAATAAAATTGGCTCTCTACTTAGAAATGTATTCTTGTTACTGGCATGACTTAATTTTTTTCTGTCCTTTGAGAGCAATAAACAAATAAATATAAATCCAGTACAAGATGTTAATCTTGCTCTTCTTGGTGTTATGCAGAGTTTGCCGCCGCACATTGGAATTGGATCCCCGGAGGACACTCTACAATCTTGCTTCGGTTTAATGCCGAAGCCTCCACACAAGGACATTATAAAGTACAATCTAAACGCTAACAAGGTATGTACCACATATTTTTTTTACAATAGCGTCACAACCACAACGCCTTCGTATCGGAATGACCTAAAAGCAAAACGTCCCAAAATTGGTACTGTCAGAATCTTACTAATCCTTCCTTGTATTATAAAGGCGAAAGTTTGTAAGGATGTGAAGATGGATGTTTGTTACTCTTTCACGCAAAAACTACCGAACAGATTTTGATGAAACTTGGTACAGTGATAGCTTATATCCTGGAATAATATATGGGCTACTTTTCAACGCGGACAAAGTCGCGGGGCTTCCGCTAATACCCCCTAAGTAACAAAACGCCTACATAGAGAGCGCTGTTTCACAATGTACACGGGAAAACTTTTCTACGCGGGCGAAGCCGCGGGAACAAGCTAGTAATATAAACGTGAAAGTTTGTAAGGATGTCTGGATTTTTGTTACTCTTTCACGCGAAAACTACGGACCAGATTTTGATGAAACTTTACAGTAATATAGAGATTATAAGCAGAATAACACAGGCTATACTCGGAAAAAGCTGTTTCCGCGGGAAAAAAATTCTACAAATGTACTTTTTTAGTACTTACTTTACTTTTCTATAAATTTATAGGTGTACGTACCCTCGTTGACATTATTTTTAAAAGTTATAATTTTTTAATAATATGTAAATGTATGTAAGTAGGTACCTATGTTAAGTTTGTGTATTTAGGTGTGTATATTTATTCAAATTACTCTTTACTTTTCTTCAAATTTAAGAAAAACTTTTAGGACGTTCTCAATCATAAACTTTCGACGTAGGTACCTACAAGTTTTGTTTGATTCCAAACCAGGGTTCCCGTAATAAGCAAAGTGGATTTATTTACCCTGATTGCATTGATATGATGCTGGGTGTAGAAATTTAAAGGATGAAATTTAAAGGATCCAGGCGGACGAAGATGCCGGAAACAGCAGTCATTTATAATAGCACTGCAAATTTAAAACTCAAGAAGTCTAAGAACTGTGCTTTTCCCAAATAAAATATTACAAAGCTCTCGGGTAGTTGCGAGAGTATCCTATCAATCAATAAACTATGCTTTGATCGCGAGTTTGCAGCTTTTCGATTCAATTAAACTTGCAGAACTCGGCAAAGAGCTAGACGCAAATATACACTGTAGACTGTGCTTAAAGTCTTCTTGTAGACTGACTGTTCAAGTTCCCACTTCCAATGCATTCAGGATTATGTTGCAAACGTTGCGAAACCTTTTCAATGACTTTTTCTTTGCATTTTGTGGTTCGAATCTTGTTGCCAACTATGTACCTACTACCATGGCGTCTCAGTATTGAATGAATTAGTCAGAAAATAGGTTAACCTACTAAACTCCAGTCTAAACTGGATACAACTGTATAACAATTTTCCTTTCATCGCCCACAGCTATAATAAACAACGGTTCAATCATTTAAAATGAAAAGCTGGTCATTTGTCTTTAAACTAATATCACAATCTGATGCCCAGTTAAAACAGTTTTGGCAGAAACGAATTAATTAATAATGAAGCAGCTGCTGGTCTGTCATGCCGGATCACGTGACCGAGATACTTAACCAATTTTCCTAGACAGTTTTTTTATAAATTAAACACCTAAATCTTTCAGTATCTCCGCTACCTGTGCGAGCTGGACTACATCCACCCAGAAGACAAGGGCAGGCGCTTCGTGCTGTCGTACAGCCTGGCTGACGGCACCATCAAGATCGGCGAGATCCCGCGGCGGAACTCTGGCATCCGCGAGGGCAAGTTCCTTGCGTCCAGGCGCCTGGAGACCCCGGAGTCGGACCATAACTTCCCTACATATTACACGCCTGACAAATTCTATATTGGTGAGCATTACCCTTTGTGTCACTAGTGTCTGCGGCCAGCAGCGTGGTGTTTAAAATCTTAGTTCCTACAATTATGGGAGGTCACTGTTCAGAACTGAACTATCGCTTTAAATGACTGCAAAGATTTGAGTGGCAATTTTCATATAATTTCAAAAAATTTCACTAGACTCTCTTGACCATTTTTGCCACCTAGCGACGTCTTAGGCCAGGAATACCTGGCGACACTTCGTCTACTTATAAGAACCCGTCCGCCAAGCGGCGCCCCAATCCGTTTTTTGGTGGACTTCACTTAATACGCCTTAGAATACTTAGGGCTTCTTTAACCACTTGCTGATAAAGTCCCAGATACCCTATATGAAAGTTATCTACCAGATATACTTTTTTCTCTGTTTCACAGGTATCTGATTGTCTATATCTTATATATTTTATATAGTCTATCACACAGATTTATCTGATAGATTAGTTTATCACTAAGATTACTATCTGTAACAATATCAGGAAGTGGTGAAAGAAGCCCTTAGTAATGGGCTTAGTATGTAGGTTTTATCACGATGTTTTCGTTCACCGAAAAACCTGTGGTGTTATAACAAACCGTACTTAAGCCACAGAATAGATTGCTTAAGCTTCGAAAAACTTATTGGTACGCGCCAGGATCGAACCCAGGACCTCATAAACGTGAGGCGTGTGCACAACCAACTAGGCTACCACATCACCTAACGGTATGCTATTGTCCACTGTACTGCGCAGGTGCAATAGTCCCAGTGTTCAAGCACCGGTTCAAGATAATCGGTTGCGACCTGTTCGTGTACCGCTACATGAGCGCCAACCCGGAGAAGTTCCCGCAGGAGGTGATCGACAACGTGCGCAACTACCACATGCGCGAGGGCAACCTCCGGGACGAACTTGCGGTAACAATATTTCGATAACTTATACAAAAGAGGCAGGTAGAAAAAAATATTAAATAAAAATATATATATTGGTACAAAAATAATATTTAAAGCACACATCCGCTCTCCGCCTCTCCAATCGCCTCACTGTGGTTTGCCTCGAGCGCCAGACATTTACTTTTCAACCGACTTCAAAAAGGAGAAGACTGTTTTTTTTGTGTGTATGTTATGCGATGTCTTTGCCGATTGTAAACTGATTCGAATGATTCTTTTTTATTAATGAATAAGCTGTATTTCGAGAGTGGTCCAATTTCAATTGGAATTTTTTTTCCCTAAGCGTGGAAAAAAAATTGTGGATCATTAAGTCGTCGATGTACAAAAATCATAAATTTTTAAGTCGGTTTTATTTTTTGTATTTTATGGTTATTATTGGTTTTTGGTGGAACTTCTGAAGACTACAAGTTTTTAAATTCTGTGTAATATCCAGATGGCCGCCCGCGAGGAGCACGCGGCCGAAACGCGCGCGCAGCTGGCCAAGATCGGTCAGGCGGCCGTGGCCGAGCCCAGCGCCATGGAGCGCTGCCTGGCCGCGCTGGACGTGGTCGAGGGCAGCGCCACCCCGCCGCGCCCGCCCACCCCGCCCATGACCACAGACATTATCTCCTACGACGAATCTCTGCGTGCTACGAGACAGAGGTAAACAGTACCAACATTTAACTAATCATAGTTTTTACTACAGTTCACTACATAACACAGGCACACGCGCCTTTTCATATGCAACAAGGCATGTGTGCAAGTTCCTTACGATTTTTTTCTTTACCGAAAAGCCTTAATCCTGCCAAACTAACTTACCTTTATCTTCGCAGCAAACCGACGTGCGACGATGTTCTACCGCTCAAGGGCATACTGAAGGCTGGCGCGGCTCGCGACGACCACCAGAAGGTGGTGTGTTTCAGCGGGCCCGCGCCCGACGCGCCCGCGCCGCCCAAGCACGCGGTGTACCCGCTCGGACAGCAGCCGCACTACAACGACGAGACAGACTTCTGCGACAGATATAAAGAACCGGTACGCATCTCCTTTGTCTAATTTAATATAGTCACGTCACGGCTTCACGTCTAATGTTTTAAAATCAACGTATTGGAGGGATATTAGTCATGCGTCCCAGATATCGGTGAAAGGACGCAGCACAGGACTATAGGATGTACAAGTCACCTGCATACATACACCAATAGGCGCGTCCAGACCAAGCGAGCCGCCGCGGTCGGTGTGGACGTGACAGGCGCATGCCTCGCGCGAGGCGCCACACCGACCGCGCGGTACGGCGTTTGCCGCGCGAGGCGGGCCTCGCCCGCGGCGGCTCGCTTGGTCTGGACGCGCCTATTCACTTTTTGCCTTTGTGGAACTAAGCAGTATAATAATGAACGCTGGGAAATTGGATAGCTATCTCACATACGCTCGTATAGGGTTTTTATTGACATAGAATTTACTTTTAATGTTTTTCCCTCACTTGCGGTGCATTGATCCGTATTTAAAAAATTAATACCTACCCTAGGGTGCAGAGGAGCGAGCAGAGCGGCGCGCAAGGCATGAGTGTGCTTACGAGATAAAACCAAGCGCACAGATGGTAAGCGCCATGGGAGAAACGGAAGTAGACAAGCAGCAGTTGCCAGGCTACCTTGGCACTTACGGCGTCGACTGCAAAGAGGTATGTACTAGCTAGTCAGTCCTAAAAGGAGGTACGAATAGATACTTATAAAAGTGACGGAACGGCAATACGTTACGTCTAGAAACGCCTCGAGTCTTCGTCCGGCCGGGTTAAAAAGTATCCTTTAAGTTAACGGGGACATTGGCGGTGGGTCAGTGGGTCGGATCCACAAGTTTCAGGTCGCTCAGCGAGCTATGTGAGGTTATGCTCGGAGTTTCTCTGAAGGATAATCCGTAACGAGGAGATCCAACGGAGAACATAGCTGAATGGATTGGCAAGCTGAAGTGGCAGTGAGCAGGTCACATCTGTCGCAGAACTGACGGGCGTTGAGGCAGATGAGTTCTGGAGTGGAGACCGCGGACCTGTACGCGCAGCATGGGACGCCCCTTCGCCAGTGGACCGACGACCTAAAGGTGGCGGAAGCGGCTGGATACAGCGGGCGGAGGACCGGCTGTGGTGGCGTTCATTAGAGAAGGCCTATGTCCAGCTGTGGACGCTAAAAGACTGATATGATGATGATGAATCCAGGATATAAGCTGTCACTGTACCGAGTTCAATTAAAACCCGTTCATCCGTTAATTGGGCAACAAACAAAAGAGCTATTTCGGGTTGAGATCACACCCATCACAATTTGTCGCCTCTTGTTATTCCCATGACGTGTAAATGACCAGGTGCCAGAGTATATGCGCCTCGCACCGGACGCGTACGAGAAGGTGAAACATCTGCGACGCGACGTGCCCGAAATTTCCCCGGCAGCGGCGCGCGTGGCGGAGCACCCGCGCGAGCCTCCGCCCGCCGTGGAGGCCTGCATCAACCCGCCGCCCGAGGCCACCGGACCATGCGCCCTCCGGAAGGAAGAGGACGTTGCCTTCGCCTGTCCACACGTCGACACCCGATTACCATGCTGCGACCCCGACAAACGGGGGAAGGAAGACAAATAAACTGTGCATATACGTAACGTACTACTGAGAGAAATGAAATGAAAAAAAAAAAACTTAGTTATAAATAAATAGGCCAAATTTTAAAGTACTCCTCAACTCTCAGTTTTGGTACGAAAGATATTGTATTCTTGATATTTTTATCAAGTCTGAGTGAGTTTACTTAGGTTATTGTCAATTTGAATATACGATTTGAATAGTTTTTCAGGTTTATATTACGTTTTTTTTTCTTTTTCTACAATAAATAGATGACAATTATAAAGCAGGTATTACAATTTATTTTTACATTTACAATTCACAACGATTATACAAATTACATAATGACTATGATGAGCATAACATAATTTACACATTAATAATACAAATAATCCTTTAGTCGCATGTCTCAAAAGGTACACTGTATCAAAACGTCCACTTTAAAATGTACACTGTATCAAACTGTGCCAGAGGTTATGGGTTCGATTCTCATTAGAGACTGTTTTATACAATTTGTACAGGCAAGTTGGTCATATTTGGAGGTCTTTTTTGTGTATGTTTCTGTTCTACCTGCTATACTGACCACAGGAGAAAATTCGACTTTGACACGTACGTAATATTACGAATTTATTTATTGAGTGTATATACATGTAAGTTTCCTTCCGGCCATAATAATTGATTGAAATAATTTTCCCTTTTTAATTAGAAAAAGCGTATGTAAGTATACATACAAAAAACTAAATTTGTATGGGCGTTTGTACGAGGGGTCATTTTGATACAGTGGACGTTCAGATACAGTGGACATTTTGATACAGTGGACGTTTTGATATAGTAGACAAATAATATTACCAAATTCATTCATTATTTGAAGAGCGGAAATTGAAAAGGGTGTAGGTTTTTCTGTTCGTCTATATTTTTTAAACTAGTTATTTAAGTCTAACAACTTTTTACACAAAGAAAGATGGACAAAAATAGATTCTATTGCAACTGGCACTTACACCATCTGGAATTTCCACTTCTCAATAGTCCATAGTAGGGACTTGGAGCGTCGTGTAGCCCTAGGACTGAGTGAACGGCACGGTACTTAACTGACGCACTTAACTCAAGCAACTATCAGACACATTTTGTATTAAATAAATAAAACTAAAAGGAATGTACATATTTAGCAGCTTTCTCACATAGTATATAGGTTGACGAAAACCGGATGTGCAAACAAACAATAAATTGTGAAACACTTCATGACAGCACAACTTTTCCTGCATTGGTACTTAGTAATTTAATAAAGTTATTATACCTTACGGAAGCTACCTTCTGTAAGGTATACTAACTTCATGGGTAATCTGTAGCCCCGTTATTGTCGGATGTATAAGTTCATCCTATCAATAACCGCAGTCTTTGCTTATGCAATATTCATTCAAACTAAAAGAAAAATACACAATGCGAAACATATGTGTGAAACAAACAAACAACATAGGTACCAATTCGAAGAATAGAGTGTCGTCACGAAGTGATTCTTCTTTTTTATACACACAGCAGTTCAGTACCACAGCGCAATTAAATATCACGATATCAATTATTGTCATCAATTATTGCCCACTGCAGGGCATTGTGGATTAATGAGGAAGCAGGTGGAGCCAAAGATTGCTATATAAGGTCAGTTAGGGTGGGGTATAAGAACACCCAGGGAAAGAGGAACTAGAGACCAGAACTAACAAAGTATAGAGTTTAACTCTGTAGTCGTGTTGTCCAGTCTACTTGAGCTCTAGTACCTCTTCCCCAAGTGTTCCTCTTACCCCACATGACCTTACCTCATTTTATGGGTGGAAATTGTAAAATTTTAAAACAAAAACTGATATTCTTTGGTCACGTTCATGTAATGAGGAAAGTCAAATAGTGAACTTAAAAACAAAGAGGAATTTTAAGAACACTATGGCCATCCATCATGTTGTCTAACCTCCGATAGGAATCAAAAAAAAAGAGCACCTTGTTGCATTATCAGTGGGTATTGGGCCGTAAGTAGAGGCTTTTCGTGCCCCTATAAGTATGTGTTTCAAAATGTTATCTCATTGGTATATTTTCCAGTTCAGTACCGTCACCGTTGTTAAATTCATCAATGATAAATCATCATCATCTACATTTAATATGTCTTTTCTTGCAGTTATGACGGGATGACACAAGTGCGGAACTGTGGACGCACCTCTTACAGAGCAAGCCATTACCTTTCACTTTATTACGTTAGGTACACAATAACAAGCACGATTACAGTCAAAGTGACAAACATCCCACCGAATAATATGTATTTGTCCTGCGACACTCTGCGCTCTATCAGTGAAATGGTAGCGTTTGACAATCCGAGAGTGTTCGCCAAGTCGATTAGCCGCCGATGGGCACCTTTCAGCGTCTCTCTGTTGTACTTTAGGGTATCCAATATATTTGAACCTGTCGACAATTCAGATTTATTTAATAGACTACTTGAGTTGGAAAAGTTTTGTTACATTTTAGCTATTGCAAAGAAATGCCGCCAGTCCAGGCGCCACTGCTGGCAGAGAGATAGTACATTGTGCAATCTCTTAGAGTGTTAAAAAACCCGTTCGGGTCTCAAATGTAGTTCAAATACTAAACTTTATGTAGTCTAGATAGAATTCTTTTTTCAAAAACCAAAATATGACGACAGCCACATTCTAATGATTAAGGGAAGTAAGTAGGATATTACTAACGAGAGTCTGTTAGAAGCCCGACGCCGAAGGCGGAGGGATTTTAATGACTCGAGTTTGTAATACCCTTACTTCCCGTGATGCACACAATGTTTTTCATCACATTTGCGAGGAAATTAATACCTACGACACAAGGGAACAAATCTATTTTCTTTAGACTTTGCTGGTAACAAATTTTCACTAAGCAACTGAGCCGCATTCACTCTATCCGGAGGTGTTAATATTGTTGTTGCACTTTCAGACTCGGATTCTTCACATGACATAGACATATTTTAAGTTTGTTTCTCTCTTTATTTATACTAATAGGTCTCAACTACAGGTAGTTAATAAAATAGTTTTATTGTCAACTTTGTCAATGGAGCTTCAAGTTTTTTTCATATGTAGTTTTACGGCCAATTGGAATCAAGTTCTTATGCCCAAATCGTAGATCGTAGTTTATAATCACGAACACATAAAAAACCGCAGCACGGCCTCCAAGGCACAATTAGTGCCATTCGGTGGTCCACACTGCCACAGATAATGATAAAAAATGCATTTAGAAACTCCCAAAGGCGAAAGCCCATACAGCCAGTTTTTATCGAATTTCAAAATAAAATTCACTGAAATAATTGCAAAGTAAACTAAAACATTTTTAAAACACAAAAAATAATGCATTTAATTAGAGCGTAAATGTTTAAATTACCATTTGTAGAAGTTTCGAAGACATAAAAAACCATGTTTGATTTAAAATCTCCTTAGTGTGGAATGTCATACCTACCTGTTTGCTATAAAGTTCTTTGCCTTCGAGTGAACGCCATTTTTTAAAACTACACATTATAGTCCTAGGGGTATAATATTGTACTGATTTTCATTTCTCCCGCGGGTGTATATAGGCCATTGTGTTTCTGTATGCATGCATGTAATAATCCACATAACGAGCAAGTGTGATGAAAAGATGAACGGCTATTATCATGTAAAACAACTGGACGGAATTTAATGAATTTTCGCTATTGTAAAGCCGAGTATGCTAAACATGATCTCAAAGACCGGTGGTAATATTTTATTATGATACATCAGAGGAGGTTGCGAGTAAAGCCACGGGCGTATGCTAGTTACGTACGCAAAAAGAAAGAGTTTCTCAATTCGACTGTTTTTTTTTGTGTGTATGTAACGCGTACGTATCTTCGCCGATTGTGAATCGATTTGAATGATTATTTTTTTTGTCAACCGACGAAAAAAAAGGAGGTTCTCAATTCGACCCGTATATTTGTTTTTTTTTTATGTATGACCACGCATAACTTTTTACAGAGCAGTCCGATTTTGATAATTCTTTTTCTATTGGATAGGGTCTACTTCGAAGTTGGTCCCATTTAAATTTGAAGAAAAAAATTCTACCCTAAGGGTAGAAAATTAGGGGATGACTGATTAATTTCCTACTAAATTTTCATATTTGAACCAATTCTGTTGAAACTAGGCACAAATATGTAGTTCTAATGACCCTACAATATGACGGAGACCTGAACTTGATCTGATGACGGAGACGGAAGACAGTTGAGGGAACTCTTCAACGGTGTACAGCAGCTAACTCGTGTTTGGGCTTATTCATTCATCTTAATGAGAACTTTAAACCTAACTTATGATTTATTCGATTACGACTACCATCGATGGGTGAAGATGGAGACGGAAGGCTGTCGAGGGAATTAATTAGTATATTTTAGTCACAAAAAAGTAAAAAATAAAAACTTTTTAACAAAAAAATTAAACCGTCGAAAAAAAGAAACTGAAAAGCGAAAAATAATAACAAGTTACCTTGTTAGTCTATAACTACGCTCCTACGCTAATGTAAACCTAAGTAATTTTGAGTCGGCGCCTAACAAACAAGCAAATTAATTAAAGTTGATACGTAAAGTGAAAAAATGATGGCAGCCAAGTTTACGTAAAGTGGAATGATACAAGCAATCAATGAGAAGATCATCAAATTAAAGTACGAAAAACGTAATAGTAAGTAATAAAAATAAAATAAATTAATTTGTATGTGTGTTGGGCGCCGACTCAAAATTACTTAGGTTTACATTAGCGTAGGAGCGTAGTTATAGACTAACAAGGTAACTTGTTATTATTTTTCGCTTTTCAGTTTCTTTTTTTCGACGGTTTAATTTTTTTGTTAAAAAGTTTTTATTAGGCTATATTTCGAGATTTTGAGGGTGGTCCCAGGGTGGTCCCATTTCAATTGTAAAAAATATTTCACCTCTAATGATGGAAAAAAAATGGGAATGAATAAGTTGTTGCTGTATAGGTAAAAATCATAAATTTTTACAATGTCGGTTGTCAGTTTGTAAAAATGTATGATTAGGTCTATATTAAATTTCTGATAATGTAGGTATATTATTTTTAAAGATTATTGAACATATTTATGTTAACCGTAATATTGGCATGTACCTTGCAAGTAATTAGCATAACATGTTTTGATTTTACGTCAGTTCTGCGATCTGCTCAACTATTCATGCTCAAGGTCAACCAACCGCGCACGAGTTGATTCACGGAAGCTACCTAAATGACACTGTATCTGTATATAATTTGAACAAAGATTCTAATCGACGTTTTAGAACAAAAATTATACATTTTCATTTGGCCATCAACTTAATCGCGTGGCTGCTCCGATGACAATAGGTCTTGCGATAGCTAACGCCTTTGAATGTATGTAATTATCTAGTAACAAGAGCGACTGAGGTGATGTAGACCGGATGGCGTAATGTTATAGTGGTCGTCATAACTAAACCAAGTCATTTTAGATCACAATTCCGTTTATTACTTAGCTTAGTGCTGATGTGATGTGGCTGTGATCATAGGATGAAGTAGTACCAATCCCTCATGCTAATTGTAATTACTTTGTGCAAAAAACAAGTAACACCTATAAAGTAGTGACGTTGTTTGAAACATGAAACTTGTTAGGATACGTAAATTAAAAATAAGATAAAAACATTTCCTCCGACTCGCTTGTGCCGTGTGGTGCGACACCTGACATAAAATGTGGTAAGTAGTTTGTACTATTATACCCACTATGAAACGTATTTTCAATTTTCTGACCATTGTTTTAAAGGAGATAATGCTTTGTTAACTGTTGCGTAAAGTGACAACGACGTCATAATATCTTCAATATTGTTTAGTTAGTATTAGAATAGAATGGCACCAACCATGACCTTTGTTTGTGAAGCACGTAGGTAGGTAATTTACCTTAATGCCTTCTAAATATATACTTACATGAATATATTTAAGTAAGATTACACGTAAGTTAATTTACCGGCTAAACTTATAAACAAGGGTAAGTTAAATACGACAAGGTAAATCCAGTACCTACCTACGTAATTACAAATTTACGTTATTTATGGAACCGGTACCTAAGTATCTACAATTAGTAACGTCACATTCCTAATGTAATCATCATAGACAAGGGACAACGAATTTTAGTTTTTCAGGAGGTTTTAGGCTTAGCAGGAACATATTATGGGCGAATTAATGCTCTCTAAACCAGTTTTAAAAAATACTCTGGGATTCTTGCTGCTTCTTATCTGTATAGATGATGTACTTTTCCGAAGACGTGGTTCTGCTGGTAGTTTCTGACCGACTGACACCAGGACTGTTCCGTAACATTCATTAGATTTATATTCTTCTTTTTGAAAGTGATACCATTGTATAAATCTAATTTTGTATAAAGATTTTTGACTTTGACATGCAACACTTGCTACACATAACTTTGTCATACCATTTTTATGGGAAAAAATCATGATACGCGCGTACCATGCGAAAATGCTTACTTTTCCAAGACATGTTGGAATAAATTGACATAAATTAGACAAAAATTGAGATATGTACGAAGTGTTTCATGAGTCAGGCTTGCTATCTGGTTGGTATTATTTTGAGGGTTATGTTGAATGATTCTAAGTTGACATTTTAAGTTGACCCCAGGAACTAGGTTCTATTGAAATGAATATTTCATCTGGTTGTTGAAAACCGGTGAACCAAGTCAGAAAAAACTTGGAAAATATTGAGAATAGTGGAATTGTTTTATAATGGTGGATTCAGTAGGTACTCACTTTAGTTTCTAATATTGTGTTGTAATTGGAAGACCAAGCTCCCCAAGAAAAAAAAATTAAATTGTAACCAACCTGTATGTAACATTTCATCAACATTACGATGTGAGTTCTGCAAGGAGCCTTGTTCTTGTGACAAATAATCTACAGTAATTGCCGTGTCACCACCAAACCGTCGACTCAACAGCTGTTCCCTTTCATTATGCTCCTGTTCACGTCTGTATCTCTTGTTTTGGACATTTGTTAGAGAAGCCTGTAAATTCAAAAGTTAAACACTGAAATCAACAATATCAATACAATAGGTAATTAAAAGCAAAGATGACCATGTTTCTGACAAAAACAATACCTAACTACTAAATTTATCTTGTCATTTCAGAGCAATTGATTAAGATTAAGCACACATTTTTATTTTAATATGCCATGTTTTGTACTTGATCCAACAAAGAATAAATATACTCATATATCATTTTAACTTCAAACAACACAACCTACTTTTTCTAGCATCTATGTCGTCATGTCTGGAAGAAATCGCTTAAAGTGATTAGACCAGTTTGTCTCTCACTGTCCATGTCTCTTAAAATATCATTGGTCAGTGGGTTTAGATACCTAGCTAGTTGACGAACGTGAATTATTGTATGCTGCAAACCATGGCCTGAACAATGTCTCAAAAATTGACTGACCCTGTATTTATTTACCTGTATATGTTTATTGTCATACTTCAACTGGTCAACTCTCATCTTTGCCATGGGTCTCTGATTGATGGGGGTTTTAAAAACAAAGATGTCCAACTTTTCACAGTTCCTGCAAATAATAGATGATGGTTGGTTTAAAATCGATTTCATAATAATTATAAACTATAAATTCAGATTTATACTTAAATATCATTTATATTTAAGTACACTTCTCAAATGCAAACTAGGACTATATTTTAATTAATTTGATTGGAGGACTTGGGAGGTTAGAAAATCTTCGGCATCTTAGCAAGCACTCTAGCACTGAAAAATCTAATAATCAATCGACAAGTCTATGGGAAAATTAATGGTTATCCACGGTTTTCTAAATACAGTGAGAAACTTACGCACTGATGGCATTAATTTTCGATTGAATAGCATTTTCGGTTTCATCACATCTACCTGGATCGTTCTCCAACATGTGAAACAATTGCGAGCATTCTTGTATTAGCTGGTTTGTTTGATGATATAAAGTCTCCATTATAAAATTTGTTATCAGTAAGTACCGAATAATAGAATAAAATAATTTCAATATGTTGATATAAATTAGTTAAAATACGTCAAATTATGTAGGTATTTTTTTCCGTTTGTGAGGTGCGGAGAAAAATTGAACCTTCACCTGGCCTCACTCAGTGGCGTTCAATTGACAGTGATACAAATATAGTGGCGCCGCTTCTAAACCGCAAAGATATTTGTGTCGGTTTTGGTTTGGTCGCAGAATGACAGTACACCACGTCACTCACTGTCAACTGTCAATTGATAGGGCTGCGACCCAAAAGCCAACGAATCAGCTGCGAAGGAGCGATAGATTATTGATTATTCATTCGTATCTTAATAAAATAACACTATTGCAATCTTTGCAGTGATTTTGTAGGTGGGTAGGTATATTCATTCATTCGTGTCGTAAGTAATCACAGAATAAATACAATACATAATTACTAGTTACTAGTGTTTGTATTAGACTAGGAATTCGTAGAATACGTACTACGTCTACCGCACATCAGTGGAACACTTTGACCTTGAGCTGGCCTAGCCTAATAGCGAGTTTCAATACTACGCGAGACCAGTTTATACTGGTTTTGTTACCACTGATGTGCGGTCGACCGTACCTAGGTATTAAATGAATCACTAAATCCACGAGCATGGAAATTGTATACTATTTCCATGTCCACGAGTCATGAATCATTTCAATCTCATTCCTTCCCTCCTACCAACCCACCCATTCATTCATTTCGTTCGTTTCGTTCTGTTGGCCAATCCTTCATTCATTCACTACCTACTGACTTTCCTTTTTGTGATTTGTTTGTGAAATTAATAAATTTTCTAAATCTTTAAAAATTACTGTGAAGTAAATTATTTACAAAGTGATAACAATGGGTGACGCGTGTCAAGCCTGCTTGACGAGGGTTCCGCATGCAACCCTCATAGCTACCATTATGTGTTGTTTGGGCGTTGGTGTGTTTTGTGGCACCATGTACCGAGGGTCAGCTCTGTCAATACTTATGTTCGATGAGGTATTCCATTTCCGCCTCATATGGATCGAAGCACTGCAGATGATATTTATCGTGGGCAGCGCCTGCATGGCGGCGCTGGGTTTCATGCTGCTGTGTTTAGGATGCTTGACAACAGGTGCCACCAGACAAAGGGTGTACAGAGCTTGGAGGGCACGAATCGGTGGACGAATATCCTGCGCCGTCTTCATGATCATCACTTACATCCTGACATTCATATGGATCTTGATGCTTGGGTTCTTGGTCATTACAACATTCTTATTCACAATATTTTGGAAACTGTGCTCAAAACCAAATAATATTGAGCTGTTGACCTGCATTGACTTTACGCAATTCGACTTCATGTTCCCATCGTCTGTCAAACAAGAAGACATGAAGATCTGCGAAGCTCACAAAATGAAATTGTTCTGTAAAGATTATGTAGAGAAAGCGACATTTATGTTTATTTTGGCAATGGTCTCCTGCATACTTGTGATCTTGAGCTTAGTGCATTACTTGATGTGTCTGTCGGCCAACTACGCCCATATTCGTGACCACGAGAAGTTCCAAGAGTTGCAGGAGCTGCAGTACCTCACCAACCCTGACATGCATGCCTCGAAGGACCGCTTCTAGTATATGGCCCGTGCGCCACTACTGCGCTCCCTAGAGGCATCTACCAAGATGTGACATAATTAGTAATTATTCCACCTATCTTATAATATTAAGTAGGTAAGTAGGTGAAATATACCTACTTGCTTTTGAAAATCAAGTGTTCACTGACAATTTTTTAATTATCATTTAAGACTGATGTGCGGTGAATGAAAAGTTAATGATTTTTCAAATATTTGTAATTAGATTGAATGCATTTACATATCTAGAGTTATCTATCTGTCCACAATCAACAACCATAGCTTTAATTGACATTCCTAAGTTGCAGGTTTATTTTTATTTATCCAGCTCTATAACTTGTTACGCTGCTAAACTTGCAAATATGTAGGGTTACATAATGTTTAATCACAGGTGTATATATATTATTGCAAATATGTTCATAATTACTTGATATTCATTCAGAACTATTCAATAGTAACTACTGAACTGAAATTTATTTTTCATAAACCTATGGTCGACTATAAAGTACTAGGTGAGTACCAATTATTATGTTGGTGGTGCTTAACCATTGATATGTATTATTTTTACTTTGTATTATTAGCTTAATTGTTATAATCATATGTAAAGTAGTTTAGTTGTATCTAAAAACTGTTTTACATAAATAATATAAATAGGCACAAATATGTGAGCTGTATGGTTAACATCAATTTTGTTGTTGTAGACATCGTAATTCAGTACTTTGTCTTTACTATCTTTGATCAATTTTTTGTTATGTTTTAATTTGATTGGACTCTGGATCCATACAACAATCATGCTGGACTCCTGGATTGAGTGAGCCATAGATATCATTAAAAGTTCAAAGTCAGTACAACATTGTAAAATACCAGTTTAGATTGTTAAGAATACTTAAACCAAAATTTTTACTTTTTTGAAAATTATGAAGACTGAATATTTTGCAGTTCTCAAATTTAGTACGGTAATGCAATTCGTAGGTAATATTCAAAATGAATTTTTATTAAACTTAATTTTGAAATCTAGCGTAGTAGTATGACAATTTACCAATAATTTCTCAATGGACAAAAACACTGCCATATAGATTCCTGTATGACATTCTATTATTTCAACTATTACCATAAATAATAAAATTACTGGATTTCATTACATAGATAGGTAAGACAATAAGTATAGCTAATAAAATTGTACTTTTCTCTATAAGCACACACAAATTGTAAAGAGGCAGAGATATTGGTATATAAACCTGACCATTTTATGAAATTTCGCACTGTAAAATAGCCTTAGTTTTGTAATTTAATAAATGTTCGTTTTTGTATGACTTGTTTATTCTGTTCCTCATCTAACGAGAGGCATTCGATGGCTAAACGCTGTACATTATGTTATAAAATAACGATAATGTGATTTCTTGCTCTTAGTAAAGTTGGTATATGAGTGGATAGATACCATAGCAGTAAGTACCCTATATTGATTAAAATAGGATATGCGTCATCTTGGCAGAGCCACAGTCTCTGATTTGAAATTTGACTTAAGCAGAAGAAATCTACCAAATATGTACTATGACACTATGCTATGAACGTGATATCGAATCGTTCCGGACACTCAATACGATTTGAAAATTGTCGAAACTGACTCAGTTGATTTCACAACCAAGGTAGGTACTCTTAAAGAGAACATGGTATGGTATAGTGACATCCACCCTGCATGCTACTGCCTTATACATACTTAATATATATTCACCATTTAACCGACTTATGTAGGTACTGTTACCTGGAGCTCTATAATTGAATCGCTTCGAGCGGTCGAATCTATCGGATTTGCTTTGTATCGGATGTCGAAGGAAAATTAGTAGAATCAACCGCTCGAAGCGAGAGCGATTCAAAAATAGTCCAGTTCAGTGGACTGACGACGCGCGCAGCCTGTCATGTGGAGAGTTCTGAGTTAGATTCCCCGTTATGCCATATACGAAATGTTTTTAATCTCCAACTGTCTTCAAACAGAGTAGTTTAAGACAGAATTGACGTCAAAAAGAGAATATTGTAGGGGAAGAGGGGGCATAACGGGGTCGCGAGGCACGACGGGGCCACTCACTCATACAAGTAACTACGCACACTAGCCGTGTTTTGTTTTCGCCAATAAAAGTGCATTTTGCATCGGCCTTCGATGCGGCAGTGACCGGCGATCAGAGTGCACGCGTTTATTTTTGACGACCAATTCTTTTTCCGGCGACATTTCATCTAATTTTGAGTGGTTACCAAAACGTGTCTAAAAAGGTAAGTGTTTAGATTACTACTATAGTTTTTTTTGTGTATTACTACTAACATCAACTATTGATATGTCTTGAGCAAAATCACTCTGACCTTGAATTCATTTTTTTGTTCGTTATTTACAATTCTATTAGACATGGGGCACAATGGGGTACCCCGTTGTCCCATAACCATGTCCCCGTTATGCCCCTGAACGGTCGGTTCATTTGATAATATTACAATAATATTATTTATTTTGTTTTAGGTATATAGAGGAGTTGATGACGTAGATTTAGAAGAAATCCACATCTGCTTATTCTGTGACAAATAAAAAAGTGTACCCCGTACTGCCCCACACTGGGTACCCCATACTGCCCTTACCCCGGGGCACGATGGAGTTTTCATGAGGGTTTTGTGAAATTAAAATTAAAAATATTAATTGATTTCTTACTTCACCAAATTCGGTGCCAAATGATAAATTAATAAGTAACCAAAGAGTTGTCATTAGTTTTCATTAAAAAATATTTTTTGTTTATTTTTTTATTGTTTATTTTCCTTAACGTCCCCGTTATGCCCTATTCCAATTATGAATAAACGAAATTTGAATTTGAAAAACTTTCAGGGGCAGAAAAAAGTCCCCATGGTCGAAGTATCACAAAGGTATCAAAAAGACATATCACATACCTGGGGCTCTATGATAAAAGCTTAATGGTAGCGGTGTTAAGGATTAAATAGTAACTAAAGTGTTTTTTCTACTGCTTTGAGTAACAAGTTCCATTTCATACTCGAAATCAGTTTCGAAAATCGAACTTTCTGGGCCCCGGGTTAGGTTCATAGTGAAGAAAGTTAGAAAAACCGGCCGTGGGTGTCGGGCCACGCGCAGTGTAGGGTTCCCTAGTCTAGTTCAACAACGAATAACAACAACAACTAGAACAAGCGTACCTAGTCTAGTTCAGCTTTGTATGCAGTTCTATGAACTTATTTTCATTTTTTTGTACTGTTATAAGTTGGGATATACGAGAAAAAAAATTCATTCTCACTTTACGTGTAGTTCTACACTTACAGTGTACTCTGAAAAAAAAATTTTTTCTTGATTTTTTACCCCTGTTAAATTACAGTTTTCTAATACTAATCTCTGAGCTAAGCCGCGAACGTACAGACGGACGGACATGACGAAACTATAAAGGTTCCGTGATTTTACTACGGAACCCTAAACAGTATCGTTCGTACCGAGTACAAAATGTATTTTTTTTACTACCTACCTTGAGTAAAACATTCCATTTCACTAGTTTCTCCCTTCGGGTAAGAAAAAAACGTCACTTTGTACTCGGTAGGTACCTACGAAATATATATACTACTATTTAGTTCGCAGGTAGGTATTCCTTGACACTTGTTAATTCACCCAAGAATTACGGAGCTAGAGACGGAGAATTATGGAGCTGACCCCAAAGCTCCAATTAACTTAATTTTCGCACGTCATAACAAATTGGTGGCATAATATCCTGCTGGAATTCCATTGTGTTGTACATTTTGAACTCTGCCGAGTTTCATTTAATTATAGTTATCCTAGTTATAGCGGCCATTTTGAAAATTTCGCGAAATCAAGCCTCTGATTAGATCAAATCTTCAAATCTGACAGAGGCTCAATCAATCAACCTTTAATGTAAACAAAAAAGTCGTATAGTCTATGGTCGTCATCTTGATGACTGTGTCGACCAAAGAAATTCTTTGGTGTCGACTTTCCAATAGTTATTACTAAGTTACCTTATAAAAAATTCTATCTGTTCGCGTTCGAAAATAGTTCGGAATTATATGCATTTTTCTGTTCCTTAGTTCATAGCAATTACATACACTTAAGTATATAAATAAGGGACACATAACCATCATCATATCAGCATACCGACATCCACTGCTGGATCTAGACCTGATTCGCACCACGAAACTGGTTACGTAGAGCGGGTATCGTAGGCGGCCGAAGGGACTACATCACCCCTTCCTCTCTCGGACCCATGCAATTGTTAGGTATGGGCGACTTTCCTAATGGTGTCGTTCAGCGTAGAGTTGCTGTTCTAAAAAAAATTCACGTCCATCCAAGTGTAATCGGCAATTGAAAATCTCCCGGTTTACAACAAAATTAGTATTCACTGGTTAGTCTGAGATTAAACACTTGAATAATAAAATAGTCTCCTACAAGGCTGAAGAAGACGCGGATGTTCCCATTCAAAGAGGTCTTTAAAAATTGCACCTGTAAAAAACGATCACCATGGTCGACCAGCACATCGAGTATGTCAATGGAAAAATACCCCAACATTAATACAGAATTATGAGTAAAGAAAGAATGATTCATATTACGCGTGAGTTGGTCGCTACCGGCGCCGGCGCCGAGTACGTGGCATTGAAAGAATCCAAGGTCCAGACCGCGGGCGGGCCATCCCCTCCCACTCGCTTACTTATCGTGGTATTCACCTTTCCGCATCTTCCGCTCTGAGAAAATTTTCGCCTGTCGAATGTATACGTTTCTAAAAAAGTTAGAAATTTTATATTTTGCCAATTTTCGTTGGTTACCAGTTGTTTATGGTAGATAAGATCGACCGCATGTAAGTGGAAACAAAACCAGTATAAACTGGTCTCTCATACTTTTGAAACCAATGACGTGCAGTCGACTGTACCTGAAATTATTACAATTGTGTTTCAGTAAATCGATGTTAGAAAACGAATGTAAAGTACTTACTTACTTGGTAACTAAGTACCTAATATAGTACCTATTATATTAGGTGCTGTTTGGGACAAAAACATTTGATAGGTACCTACTTAAGCATGCTTAAATGCATAAACTATAGCTTTCGTATAAATATTTCGCATAAATTTGCTCTAAACTAACTATAGCTTTCAGCAAACAAATAATACTTCATTTGAGGCAATAATTTTCCAAAACAAAAAAATATATGTTAATTTTTAAAAATGTAACTACCTAGTTATTTATTACCTACGTGTGCAATGGTAGGGAGTTGCAAAGTTATTTCTAAGTAAACAATACTTTTGCAGAATGCTAGGACCTAAAACACCTTTGCGTTACCTATACTCAATGGACTTTGAGCGCCGAAACGTAATACCCAAAATCTTATGTGCTGGTACTTATACTACCTACAGTTATAGTTAGATACATGCTAGAAGTATCTCTACGACGTAGAGTTCAACAAAAACTAGTTACTCACCTGTCAATTATATTATACATTTTTTAGGATTGTTTTAAGCCAGTAATTTTATTGCAGTGTGAATAGAATGATGGTAGCGAAAGAGGTGTTTCAGGATCGCGTTAAGTATATACATACTCATATGTACCTATATAAGTATGAGAATACACAGTTCTTTTGGGTTTTGTTCAGAAATTAATAATGATGGCATGTGTCGTTAGATAAATGTTAGATCAGGGGGACACAAGGGAAAGAGGACCAACTAGACCAGATCTAACAAACTCTGTATAGTCCTCCAGTCTACTCTGCTCTAGTCGTTCCTCTTTCCCCTCTTAGCCCATCTGACCATAGTTGGCACTAACTTGAGCTCTGGTGTGTAGAAAGCCGGTACAAATCAGAGCCATCAGAGATTACTTTAATACATCAAAACACAGTTCGCTAACATTGATGTGCGTTCCAGTATTTGCTTGTATTGTATCCACCATGAATCAAAAAAATTTTCCACTCCCGCGTGCCACCAAAGAGATTCGAAACTTCTTGGTATCCACTGTCCATAGCCGTTGATGTCAAAATACTGCTTTCTGTTGTTTTTTTTCCTTTTTTTTCAGCTGATGTGCATACTTTGAAACTTACTATTAGAGGTGTACCTACACTACTTGTTTGTTTTATTGAAACCATCCATCGAAATATTTTAAAGCTACCTATCTTTAACCCACTCATTATACCTATCTTATATGGATGACATGTGCGGGGCTGGTGGAGTAGAACGATTTTAATCTTAATTCAGTCCTAATTACTAGGTACATATATGACTGTAATATAGACTCTACTTATTAATAAAATAAATATTCAGCAATAGTTGACTTTACTTACAAGACTTATCATCATCATCATCATATCAGCCTGTAGACGTCCACTGCTGAACAAAGGCCTCCCCCAAGGATCTCCACGACGACCGGTCCTGCTCTAACCTCATCCAGCAGGGTCCCGCGACCTTCACCAGATCGTCGGTCCACCTTGTGGGAGGCCTGCCTACACTGTGTCTTCCGATACGTGGTCGCCACTCGAGAACCTTTCTGCCCCAACGGCCGTCAGTTCTGCGGGCGATGTGCCCAGCCCACTGCCACTTCAGCTTCGCAATTCTTTGAGCTATGTCGGTGACCTTGGTTCTCCTGCGGATCTCCTCATTTCTGATTCGATCTCGCAGGGAAACTCCGAGGATAGCTCTCTCCATTGCCCTCTGGGTGACAAGACTTACCCTACTTATAAATACCGACGAAGTGACTACTTATTTGACTCAGTTTCCATGGAAACACATGACATGATACGCGTCTTTGCAAATCCTAAAAGTACCTTAATGAAAGTGCAAACGATATATAATTGCAAGACGGTCAAAGATTTAAATGGTCATTGGTCTACAAAGGCCTACTTAATGCATTTTGTGACACAATGTGAACTTATAATGGTAATTTATGCTAGTACGGTCTATCCAATTTCAATGAGAATGACAGTATAAACGTGACACGGTCCTGGGGCCATGCTTTTCGTTGTGGTGTTATATATTCGGAATATAATAATGCAGGCGCCCATATTTTGTTTCTCGTTCGTACTTCGGAAGTAAAAACGAAGATGCTAAGAACCGCAAAGTGGAAATCCCTAGTTTGACCAGTGAGTGAGTTGGTGGAATCGCTAATTCAGTCATTTGTGTACCTTCGCGACGACCGCGTCTATACTCCACGACGATCGGCGCGCCGCAAGAGGTATGTGCGCGCCAAAACAATACACTTTTAATTATTTAATAACGACTACCAGTTTTAATTTACTATCGCAATGTTGAAACAATTAATTAATTGGTGTGTGTTCCTCGCCGATAACAGTGCCTCACGTTGATAAAAATTTAGTAAGTATTAGATTCGATGTCATACAGCTGTGATGTGCTTACTTACTTAAATATATTTAATAGTTTCTGTTGTGATCATGACTTAGTAGTGATTGATTTATAACCTAAGTACATAAATCACGATAAATATAATTAAAAATAACTTAGTGTTCGACAGAACAGCGAGCAGGCTGTGCCGACACATACGCGTGATAGAAAAAAATTAAAAGGGTAAATTGCATATATATTTTTAAATATTTACTACTCAGTTACGACTCCACCCCAGTATACTGGAGTGATTATTTTAAAATCCCCAATGTCTGTCGTAAGAAAAAATCGTTCAGAAAGAAAAGTCAATTGAAGTTTGGAGATAAATCTGAATTAGTTTCAATGCCTACGTCTGCGGAATGTAGAGTAAAAATAAGTGATCGATTGTCGCGGGCCCGCCAAGGGGCTGGTGCTGCAACGTTGTCGGAGGATGATGAAACTCCTTGGTCACACTCCACGGCCAAGAGCGTGTCGCAACCCGCTGAAAACAAAGACGGGGTTTTAGGGAACGGTTCGATTGACGAATTTACTGAGATAATGGGCTCGCGATTTGACACGCCAACTGACCCGGCTCACCCGCAAACAAACGGCAAGCCGTGAGTACAAATATCTTGTTAGGAATATCTTTTATCTCGTTTTAAAACTTGTAATATTTGAAACAGTCATTTTAGGGTTACTTTTATAGCGAAGATATATTTCGCTTCTGTTTGTCTGTCTGCCAGATAATTGGTAACTGGACCGATTGAGCAGTGGACCGCACATTTAAAAATTACCTGGCAATAATGCGAAAATTCGGAGAGTTCAGCAATAGTATTTTCTGCGAATTATTTTTAAAAAACGGGAAATAAATTTAATTAAGCACATTATATTTTTATACGATGTAACACTTTCGTCGTCCGATCGATCGGACTCTAGCCGGTCGAACCACGTGACCTAAAAGAGTTAACTAATGATCACATAAAATACATCAACCTCGATCTGTTTCCAATGTCCTGCCGGAAAAATATTTAACTACCTACTGCAGAATAATAGTGTTTGTTGTAATCTCCCCAGTACAGTGCCTTTAAATAAACGTTTTTCTTGGTTTAGGTAGACAAAAAATTGACATGTGAAAATTTACCCCGAAATGGTGTTGAATACTATTACTTACTCTGTGGTAACACAGCAATAAATATTTTGACTTTATACTAAAACTAAGTAGCTGTAATCTTGATGCGAGTATACCTACATAGACAATAAAAGATAGTTATTGACATTATCATTATCTCGGACGGAACCAAAAAAGTATCTTAAACCGCTCTATAGGTAGTTTAAAAAAGTAACATTATCACTCATATATAATAATGTATGTACCTACCTATAGTAGGTATATAAATATTTTCATCATCTGTTTGTGCTCAGTCCGAGTCGAAAATACCTATGCCTTTCCTGATGCGCAAAGTTATTTTAGTGTCGATATGTTATGACGAGGAAATTCATTTATTCGTTTTCACATGAACCGCCGAACTTTAAGGGAGGAAGTGGATGATGGGTCAGCGACCGGCTTGAAAACCAGTTCCTTCGACATCGGTACAAAGATACTTGTTGCAATTTTATTCTCTTTTCTTATATAAATCTTTTGCTTAGTAAAAATGAATACTAAGTCTTATATTAATAACTATTTAACTACCCGAATTCAAAAAATCCAAAAAATACGTCCCTGTCTTTTGTTTTCTTCCGATGTAACTATTTTAGTTGTTCGGTACTTAACTTAATTGTCTATTGCCAAACACAAATAATTTAAATACAAAGAATTCGTGACTGTAATTTGTCAACAGTCTACTTCTAACTAGGACAGGATGTGTACAGAGTAGACCAAATAAAGGCAAAAGGAAAATAAAATTAAAAGTCCTGTGTATCAAATAGGGATAACAATGTTTTTATTATAATTTTAGTAAAATCTTTGATGTTTTTTAATTGTGTCAAAATATTGAATACTAAATAAGGTAAGCAACATCACAATTATATACTTACCATAGAATAACTTAATTTATGTGTTATAAGCGGCGATCGGGAGTTATAAGCTTACCTACTCATTATGAATGTTTATGTAGATACAGTGGTTATTATTATTTTGAACAATAATAATTATTACAACACAATATTGTATTATCTTTTGAATAAATAAAGTGGGTAAATTGAATGACAAATAGAAAGCAATGCTAAAATAGAATATGAAAAAATGCTATAAAAGTATTTCGCTTTGTAACGCTATTAATGTGATTATTATATAAAGACGATTTGACCTCAAGCTCCGGCCGAGTGGAAAAGTTTCAAAAAACTGCGGAAGAATTCCCGTTTACGTCAAAAAACTTGACCGCGAACGATGAATCAGATCTTATACTTAGTTACAGCCTAAGTAAACAAGGTATTTCTTTCCTCTGTGCATAAAAATGCCGATCAGTTGAATTAACTCCTTAGAACATGTTAGGTTCCTTTGTCTTGGATAATAGGTATTAGGCGTACTAAATATGTCACACGCAGCTCAAAACAACTTAACTTAAAAATAAATCAATAAAAGCAAGAAAATATCGATTCTTACTCCTAATAAAGACTTTCTTGGGTTTTTCAGCTATCATGCAAAAGTACTGAACGGCTTTTAACGGAATTTTCGCTGTTGTATAGGTATAGGTATATGCTCAGTTTCCCAAAGGGACACAATATAGTCAGCGCGAGCAAGCCGCGGTCAAATGCTAGAAAACAGATTATACAATTTTATTAATGTTGTCCTAATTAGAGAAGCTTTGTCAATGCGTTTAAATTTCCACTTTAACTGCATTGTAAGTTTATTGGTCACTGTTTTAAAGAAATTCTGGTATGTAATATTTTATTTATTTTAAAAAATATACTTACAAAACAACCCGAACTGGGTAGATAGGGACTATATTTAGAATATTTATCTGAACCGGACCTAAATATGATTCACTCGAACGCTCTAACGAAAATAATATGCATTGGGAAGTAAAAAAGGTTTTTTTTTTCTAAAAGTTCATAACTGACGCGTTGAAGTTTTTTACTTTTGTTTTCCATCATCATAAGCATACAAAAGACATCAACGAGACATCTTTTTTGAACCTATTGTCTTCATAATTTTTAGGATTTTATTTTCCTGAAACTGTTAAAATAATACGAAAAAATTGCTAATGCTTCTATGTAGGTACTACGTACGTACTAATGATAACTACTAATTTTCCTAGTTACGAGTGTAAACCGAAATACATTCGACGGTTGGTTTGTTGTGAGGGACAGTGGACGAATTCAAACTGAAGACTCTAGAATTATTTTCTACGCCCCGCATTATTTATTATGGCGGTCCAGACCTACTGATGCCAATTGAAAACTTTTCTTTGATTCCATGATGGCACTTCAACTATAAGAATGTTTAAGATATTAGAATGACGGGGTTATTCGAAAAAGGAGAGCCAATTAATTGAAAAATGAAGTATAGCACATTATAAAATGGATCTTGATGTAATTAGATGGTGCTAATTTCTCAGAGAGAATAATTTACTTTCGCTCGGTACTCAAATCAAACATATTTATTGCATGTAAGTACAGTGGGTACATTTATACAACGTCATTTTTTTATCTACCACCGCTTCCACGGTGTTAGCGCTGGGAAGAAGAAGACATCTTTTAAAAAATCAAGATTGTACATAACATTATTTTTGTAAAGATTGTGAGAGGCTGAAGTAACACATTAACACCAGGCATTTTTGTCATTCAAGTAGTCGACTATTATTTAATCTGTGACTTAACCTAGACGGCGACTGTAGATAACACGTGGAAGTATCTGCCGCACAGTAACTACAAAGTAGATAATTTTTCCACAATTAATTACCTAAGACGGAAACCTTTTCTACATAAAAACCAACATCAAAGTATATTGTGTATTGTTTCTAGACATTAATAATAACTTAACGATGAATATTACCTAATGTTTATTCCGTGTGCGACGTAGATCCTGCGTAGATCTTACTAAATTGAAAATGTCATTAGACTGCTAGTAGTAAATAGCCTTCAAATAACAATCAATAGTTACCTAACTTATAAAATAACTAACTAAAAACATACGAGCTATTCTACCGATATTTTAACAGAGTTTATTCGTAATTTGAATACACGTAATCCATATTGGCAAATATAAAAGCTAAGCACGCCATATTATAATGGTAATATAGGTACGCGTGTGTATTGATACCTACAATATATACTATCATACTTCCATGGTACTTACTTAATACATTTCATAATTATAGTGAGACCCATAAACTACTACTTACTACCTATACCTTAGTTATTTTCGCGAACTTCTTAAATTCATGAGACAGTAGTGGTTCGAATGAAAATAGAGTCAGTGCCTATATTTTATTTATCGAAAGAAGAAACTATCTTTTAAAAAAAGTATGTCGTAGTCTCTCGATAGCTGAAAATTAAGTTAACCTTTTAAAAATGCACCAAATAATGTTCTTTCCTCATTTAACTGGCATTGATATTGGAACAAAATTAAATTTATTTTTGCATATTGCCTAAAGTCAGATTATAGTAACAACAAAATGATTTCCGCTCCAACACTGTTTTTGAAGAACCGGTATAGAATCATGTATTATGTTATTTAGGTATGTATATTCTATTTAAAGAACCTAATACCTGTTTATGTATAAACAACTCTTGATTGACGAATTCAAGAAATATCTATCGAGTTTTCATACCAATTAACACATCTCTACTAATCCTTTGTAAAAAAAATTTACATTACTTTGATATTTGACTTAATTATAAATTCGTTTGTCTGCTGAGTCAGGTAGTATATTAAATACCTAAGTACTTAGTATTGCAAAGGTAGGTAGATTATACGTAACCGATAAATACATACATGAAGACAAAACTTCTTGGCCCCCCCGCCCCGAGCTAAATTTTTAATCCATAAAACAATAGCTATTAAAAAATGTTTCTTGTTTCAAAAATTAGACCATTTACTAACTAGTAGTTCCGTGAGAACAGTAGACCTCACCTGCCCTTATAAACCAAATCTAAAAGAAACCAACAAAAGTCAACTTTTTATTTGGAGACAGAAAAAGTACCTACTAAAGTGACAAAAATTAGCACTTTAAAGCTTAATATTTCGCAAACGGATCCCTGAATCGAAAAATGTTTTTCACACACCCGCGATATTTTTGAAAGACCCATCCAACGATACCCCACACCATGGATATCACGCGGAAAAAAATAATTTTCCATTTTACGTATGCAGTTCTATGAACATAATTTATTTTTTCAACTTTCATAAGTCGATCCACTATTACTCAAAAACTAATAGAACCTACTTAGCCGTAATAGTTTTCCTTGTAACTACTTTATATATGCTACTGACATGAATTTTTTCACATTTCCGGAAGCAACCGTTTAGCTGGCAGGGGGGGGGGGGACGACACGTGACTCTAACAAGAATTACCGTTTTAAAGCTTAATATTTCGCCAACGGATCCCTAAATCGAAAAAATGGTATTCACACACCAGCAATATTTTTGAAAGACCTATCCAACGATATCCCACACTATGGGATTCACAAGAAAAAAAAAGTTCACTCCCACTTTGCGAGTATGGTAGGTACTCTAAAAAAATGTTTTTTAAAATTTTATTCTACTCATTTTGTAGGTTTAATTAATTTATACCTATGCCAAATTTTCGTCAAAATCGGTTGAAAAATGCGACCTGTAGAGAATTACAGACAGAAAGACAGAAGGACAGACGGACATTAGCATTTTTGGTCAATCTCGAAACTTAGACGCTTCGCTCGCTTCGCTCGCTCGGTCAATAATAATAAAAAATGATTAACTGTAGTAATTCTTTTTCCTTTATTTGTGTTTCATGGATAAATAGAGGTTGAAAACAGTGCATTTAGAGTCTCACCGGATTGATTGCTTTGTATGAAAAATCTTCTTAATTTTCTAATACCCAAAAATAAATGTTTTTAATATTATTTTATGTATTAAGCATTTTTTTCCTAACATTGGATAAAAACTAATTGAATATTAATTAAATAGGTCGTTCGCGATACCAGATGGTCTAGCAATGGATCCGATGACACCAACAGCACTAGCGGTATCTTCGGAGTTCATGGACCGTATTGGCACTGGTCTCACTTTGCTTCGTGATCATGGAAAGAAACTACAAAAGGTAAGTTACAACTTGCAACTTTACTACCTATACCTACTTGATGCAGGACCCGCCTCGTTTACACAATCTATCTGATATATGCTGTACCACTCCTGGGAAAAGATTTCCCGCTTGATTCGGTTGAGTTATGGCGTCAAAATATTAGTTATTTTATTGGGTACTCAATTTCTTTTCACAGTATGTCTGCAAGAACAGAAAGTTCGACTCGCTGAAAAAGCCGTGGAAGTCAATAGTGAATGTCGTTTTGGTCGAAGCTAAGGATCTGCCCGATGGACCGGCCGGTGGTCCCAATTGTGTCTACTGCAAGTTTAAGTAAGTAACATAACCTATACTTATATACCTACCGGGTGGGACACAGCGACCCACTTGCCGAAAAATTTCAGGTTGTGCAACCTTTGTAAGCACAAAAAAAAATCCCGTCAAGACGTCAAAGTTTAAAATATTTTATGTAAAATTTCAACCCTAACCTGTGATGATCGAGGTCAATGACACTATAAAGTACTGTAACGATTAACAAACGGCTTAAAATTAAAAACTATCACAAGTTAAACGGTTAAAACTTAAATTAATTTTACAATTATGAAATCTAACAATTATAAAACGATTGCTCGTTCAGACTCTTTCGGAAAAGTGGTTCGTTCTGTCCCACCCGGTATAACATGGGTATCAGCGTAGCGAAAAATTTTTAGGTCTGTGGGTATAACTATGATATAGTTCTGCGTATAGTGGACTTTGACAAGTCGATGGTGATTGAAGATGATATTGTAATAGGTAGGCGTCGTGCTTACATTCAGCTATACACTTTCCGAACTTTGCTAACCAGTGACAAAGTTGAAATTAGAATGACGCCTAATAAAATTGATTGAGTGAGACATACACCACACTTGAAATCCCAAAAGACATTATTAGTTATTACAAACATTATGTCCCTACCTATGATATATTTACAAAATACGATAAAATGTAGGTCTCCCCTTTTTGGATTTTTCCTTTCATTTATTACCGTTACAATGCTTGGGGTCAGTAACACATTGGCACAGGACATTTTATTTTGGGTCATGTCAGGTACGTGGTCGTTCATTTAAATACAGTCGTGTAAAAAGGTTATTGAATGCACATTTTTAACTAAGTTGTAAAATTTTACGCAAAATTAACTCTACAAAAGTTAAGTTTAATAAATAATGTCCTAAGTATGCATGTCCACATGGAAAACAACATTGGAAACCATTAATTTTTCTTAAGTCATTTATTTCGTAAATGTTATACTTATACGCTGTACACCAATTTTATGTTGACAAATATGTATGACGAATGTAACACTGGTAGTAGTGCCTACCTACCTATATGAGGTTTCACAAATAAATAAATTCATTAACACAAGGAAACTATCTACTCACTTTGATTCGATAATTTGTTTAAATTGACTCCTGATGATGAGACGTCAAGATCTAGGAAACTATAAAAAACGTTAGGTAGGTACTCATTAATGTCGTCGTAAGCCAAGGGTCATATTTTAATTTATAATGCTCTAGGTAAAAAAACGTTAAGTGCTTATCCCAATGACAATGACAGAGACGTAAATAATAGTATAGAATTCTAATAAGAAAATAATAATTATATAATAATATTTATTAAACTTTGATTATTATTTTCTTACGTTTCAACAATTATATACTTAGTAACCCATTACAACGTTTTCTTTATGTATGTACTGAAAAAAAATGTATCTACCTACTTAATACTACTTATTATACAGGGTGGAAAGTTCAGATGCCATCCAAGGAAAAGTACCCTAAAATTGAAGATAGCTAATTTTACGCAAAGGAAACATTCCTTTATTTTCAAATTATGTAAATCTGCATTCAAAGATTTTTAAGAAACCACCTGTCTGAGTCGGGAATCGAACCGGACAAATGTGTAAAAAGCGCACCTGCAGTTTTATGATACTAATCGATAAGGTCAATCATCAGAATTAATTCCTCCTTATTATTTTCTAATTAGAATTCTATACTATTATTTACGACTCTGTCATTGTCATTGGGATAAGCACTTCGTTTTTTTACCTAGAGCATTATAAATTAAAATATTCCCCTTGGTTGGCTTGGCATACTATGTTAAAACAAAATTGACATTGCCACAAAAGTGTATAGTTTTACGTAAGTTCGACTGTACAATTTTTACCTACAAATTATACGTACCTACTTACATTGTTATTATGTTTTGCAGACTTGGTACAGAATCTCACAAATCTAAGCAAGTCCCGAAATCAAAACCGACGTGGTGTGAGAGATTCAACCTTAACGTTAATGACGACAACAGCTTAGAAGTCACGCTGTGGCATAAAGGGAAGCAAAAAAACTTTATGGGCAGGTAATAAACATACATGACCTCTGTCCATCGCTACCTACTATAGGTAATACCTATCTCTGAATAGTTATTTTGCAAGTTCATTACGTTTTTTATACTTGTTTTGCTAAGTTAATTACTACCTAATTGAACAAAAATTAACTCCATTGTCAGATATTAATACCACAGAGTAAGTAATAGTTAATACGAAGAAAAAAAAATACCAAGTGCTCAGGCACATTTTCAAACTATACTTTTTTATAAAATTTTAAATCCCATCATTTTAAATATGAACTAGATATCGTAAGTACCACTAACCGTGGTTTCAAATGGTCTAATATTGATTTCTTTAGGCAGGTTTTAATCTTTTTGTGGTGACTTGCCTTCGTGATTTTCTCATAATAAAAGTCAACAAAGTTTACGTTTGTAAACAATGTGCAGATTCAGTCAATAATTTCTTTTCCTAAAACTAAAATATCTCAGAAAATAAATTATTTCCATCAATTTCCATAACTTTCCCATCATTGCCAGGAAATTCCAAATTTCCCATGCAGTTGAATCGGTCCATTAGTTGACGAGTTATCGGCCGAACAGACAGACGGATAAAAAGCTAGATGGACCTTGAAAAACTATTGTTTACAAAAATGATTTTTTGTAACATCACAAAAAATTGGATTCTGACGTAAAACCAGTTTTTTTGTTTGCCGGATGTTGGTCGATCGAATTTGTAATTAAGTTTACGGGACAAAGTCCACAAAAAAAAATCTTGAATATCATTAGTCATTACTGTTTAAACAACTTTAACACGTATAAAGGCTACTCCAACTAATAAATGCGAAAGTCGAGATGTTTGTTTATAGAAAAAAGAAAGAAAGAGTTGTTGTTTATATGTTTTTTACATATTCACTATCACGCCTAACGACTAGAAGGCAGCAAGTGTACCATATGGCAGGTCTACCAGCGTAAGGAGTTAGAAACTTAAAACCAGAAAGGTTAACACTAAATCGACGACAGGATCTTTTTAACGCGGACAAAGTCGCGGGAAGTAATTAGTTAATATTAAATGCAGATGTACAATCGACCTCTCCCAGCTGGAGAGCGAGAAGACCCATGAGCTGTGGCAGGAGCTGGAGTGTGGCTACGGAGCCCTGCACGTGCTGGTCACGGTGAGCGGGGCGCTGCGGAGCCAGCCCGTGGACAGCGTGCCTACCACTAACGGTGTGCACCACGCCACTCCCGACGAAGAGGACTTCGTAAGAAATCCTTTCATCATTCATTCATTATATCAGCCGGAAGACGTCGGCTGTTGGACAAAGGCTATTTACATGACCCAAAGATATTTACATGACCGCTGCGCTGTCCGCATCCAGTTAGTTCCTGCGATATTGATCAGGGGGCCAATCGTGTTAATTCTGAACGATATTATCAAATCCAAACCATAATCAAAAACGCTATGCTGCATCCCCACGTTTGGCAAACCTTTACAAACGCGAACGTGTGGAGCAGCTATCGTTCACTATATTACCATATCCTAGAAAACCATTACCAATTTTATTTTATTTAATTTGATTACCAAAAGCTATAATCACCGCGCCCCCTGATCGTCGTTGGTCCATCTTGTGGGAGGCTTGCCTACAGTACGTCTACCGATGCGCGGTCGCCACTTGAGAACCTTTCTGACATAAAATTATAATATGACATATTTACATGTCAAAAAAATAATTAATACAAAGTCAAATTCGCGGTTCATCAATTTCTCTGTACCTAACAACAGTTTCGACACCTGGCACTAATATGTGACGTCATTGTCGAATGGTTTGTATTGTTGTTCAGACATGGTACCGGTTGGACAACGGGTGGAGCGAAGTGGGCCAGTTGTCGGTGACCGTCCATGGCGCGCGGGGGCTGAGCGCGCTCAGCATCAGCGGCAAGGCGGACGCGTACTGCGTGCTGGAGCTAGACAACTCCAGGGTGCAGACGCATACGATGCGCGGCACCACCGAACCTAACTGGAACAAAAGTTACAAATTGTAAGTACAAAAGTTACGTACTGGTTACTCCGCAAAGAGAACCACCCGAGCTTTTTAAGTAAAAGAAATTGTTTCGCTCTATTCAGTAATATGGATGCCAGGGAAAGATAACATCTAACATCAAGATTCTGTGTCAACTGGCATGACTGGAGTTGAGAACTGAAGATCGGGTTCAGTGACACGCCTTCTAGGGAGGCCTATGTCCAGCAGTGGCATAATGCAGGCTGATGATGATATGGTAGAACGAGATACTTACCATATCAACGGGACCCCAATAATGAGTTTTGATTTATATTGCGTTCTATAGGTACTCACTTGTCTTTCAGTGGCGTAAACGATATAACTTCCACATTAGACATCACAGTATACGATGAGACGATTATGAACTCTATAAAAGAAGACGTGCTCGGTAAAGTGTCCATTCCCTTGTTGAGAATCAACAATGATGAGAAGAGATGGTACGCATTGAAAGATCGCTCAAAAAAGTCCGGCGCCAAAGGAAACTGTCCGAGGCTACTTCTGCAAATGTCTATCGTTTGGAATCCGGTAATTAACCTGACAACATTCACTAGCTTTTTATTCAACTTCGTAAATATTTTTTTTGCTAGGCACCTACGTATTTACCTCCCCGAGAGTAACTTATTAAATGTAATAAAAATTATTCCGGTATGCTAATAGAATACAACTATGCTTGCGTCACAGTACAGAGAACTACTGTGTACTGTGCTTGCGATGTGTGATAGATAAGTAATGAATATTTACCGATTTTAAGACTTTATCAATGTTCTATTTAAAAATTAATATACAATTTATTATACCCACAATACATACATTTATGGAAATTAAATTGATTATAATAGGTATATACGTACTTATATAGCGGGCTATTTTGTGTTTCAGATAAAAGCCTCGCTCAGACTGTTAAGCCCGAAGGAGAACAAATACATACAAAAACCGCCTAAATTCGACATTCCACTGATTTACAGCAATGTGTTGTTCATTAGGGATATTTTCGACATTATCTACGTTTTTAACGAATATCTCAAGTAAGTTAAAATAAATCGTTCCTATTCATAGTCCTAATTATTTTTTTATTAGAACCATTAATTTATTTTCATATTAAAAATAAATGTCGTGGAGTACTCATATTCGTAAAGCTTGTTAGAAGCGAGCGCTTATACGTTCTTGAGATCGACGACGGTTCAAACCAGGGTCTTTACAGCTTTTTCGGTGAAGAAAAATATTACTAAGAGAGAGAGAGAGAAAGCGGGTGTGAAGTTACAATACCCTCGCTGAATGGAGCGGTATTTTGTTTCTTTGGGCGATAAATCTGGTATAAGGTACATGCGAGATGTTTTTAGTTTTTACTCGTGGGAGATAACCCTGTGCATTAGATTTTTATCGATTTGACGCTATAAATTGTGTTATATTTTTCAGGCGTCTTTTTGAGTGGGAGAACAGGGAAAAGTCAGCGGTTGCGCTGATCGCATGGCTTGCCTTCTGGTATTTCTTCCGACTGTGGATGCTGCCGCTTTTAATCCTCGCACCATTCCTCTACAACTGGACGGGGTACAGAAGTTGTAGTGAGTTCTTTGCATTCGATAAATATATTAGCCCTACTTTCTTAACAACGAAATAAATAAATACTTACATTTTAGAATTTTTATTGACTGAAAATAATTTAAATTTTATGCAAATACCACCGCCAGTGACAACAACTTTTACAACAAATATAAGTACCTACTTACGACCATTTTCGTTTTGAAAAATAAATTCAACATAAACATTAATATAGTGTGTGTATAAACAACTGCAAAAGGCGAATTTTCACTAAATCGTAGAAAAAGTTTTTTGTTCAACTTATTTAATAAAGTTAAATAAAAAATTAATTTCGGATAATTCAATTTTTTACTATTTTAACGCTATTAAGTAAATCCTATAGTGGTAGCACTATAAAAAGTCGGTAAAAAAAAATCAAATGCCTTTTCCACCACTTTCTGCGAGTTACGATGTAAATTAATTGTAGGTAATTGCAACTTTCAACCAATTTTAACTTTCTAAAACCAAAATAATAATAAATGTAAAATATTTGTTTGATTTCAGACAACCAAGCTATTGTTCCTATCTCTCAGCCTGATGACGACATATCGGAGGAAGATGCGGACACACATAAAGTTAGTGAGATCTTTAAAATCAATGATATTAATGTAACTATTTATTTAACATGTAGAGTCGGTGTGTCGTAGTGATAAATTAGGTAAGTATTTATTTAATTTTTTTTTTGATTGATTAAGTGATTTTTTTTGAGTGATTTAATAATTGCACCAATATATTGAACCGTCGAGTACCTGCATGGTACATAACAGTACCTAACCTATACAAAAATTACTCTTGGTGTAAATGCGAACATCCAAAATATAATAGTAGGTAGGTACTAGTACTAGGTAGTCATAGACTATAACTCAAGTAATAATACTAAAACTTAATCAATAAAACTTCTGTGATTAAATTAATGATATGTTAATTTAATTAACATTATTCTTTTATATTTTCACAGGACGACAAAACTATCAAAACACGTTTGTTTAGTCTGCAGGAGCTGACGTTTGCCATAAAGAATGGCATTGATTACATCGTGTCACTTCTTGAGAGAATGAAGAAGTATGTTTATTTAGTTGGTATAGGTATACCTATGTATTTATTATTGTTTTCTAAAATATCAATTATAACGTCTGTCTCTAGAAGTCTCTAGGCACATATGTCGAATTGGGAGTTGCGTTTTGTCAATCAAGGCTGCCATTGTATACGGGCCGATTTTCCTGCTTTTTCTGTATGTGCGATCGCCGTCTCGGTAAAATTACATTGATTTAGACATCATCAGCCTGCACTATTAATAGCCTACTGCTGGACATAGGCCTCCCCAAAGATACGCCACTGAACACGATTTAGACAACGAATTTTGTATTAAATAATTTGTAAAAGTTGGTCAAGACCTGCGTAGGGTGCGCGCAGTGAAAGATGTGATTCTCTGATTTCCATAGCTTATGATCAGGGGTCGGACAAAAAGTGCGGGTGACCAAACAAAACCACCTTAAGGTGATATACTAATCTTACCTACTGTTCCCTTTGAGTATTATACCTATTTACTGAGGTTCCCACAGATTTGTCCTAATTAATTTTAAATAATCGTACCTTATGGTAACAAGTTCGTGAAATTTATTTTATTCACTACATCACCCTACCACCTGTATTATTAATTCCATTGATTTATTTACGATTATTTTGTTACTTCATGAATACTACTTCGTTACTACATGTCACACGGAAGTTTAAATACAAACATCATTCTGTGTGCAAAATTAAGTAATTTTTACGTCACCCGCACTTTTTGTCCGACCCCTGCTTATGATCTTCTGTAAAATTTGGAAATGACTGTATTGCTGTGACGTTTGCTGTACAGTGGGTCAATAAAAATGTTAGCCGCCTTTGGAAACATTTTTATTTCAAAATTGTCAGAAGGGTAACATAAAACGTTAAAACTAGCAACCAATTTGAAATGTGCTTCTTATTACTCATAACATTATCCAATATTCTTATAGTGTGAGACTGTCTTTTGATCTAGTAAAATCGATTACCTCGATCGATCTTATTACTTGTTTTGTGATATTGGTAATTATTCTGTTTACAGTCTGGCGAACTTCACGGTGCCGTACTTAAGTTATCTTGCCATAACAGTACTGATAGCTGCCTCCGCGGCCCTGTACCTGATTCCTATCAGATATCTATTTATGGCAGCAGGTGAGGATTACAGCTTAAGTTTATATATGCAGATGCAACCTTAAATCCTACTACTCAATATTATAAAGGCGAAAGTTTGTAAGGATGTTTGTTATTCTTTCACCTGGGACGTGCTTGCGACAGGAAATAAAACAGTAATTGATAATCTACTATTTCAAAGTCAGTTCATTTATTATATAATATTATAGAAACCAACATTAAATCCAACAAATTTGAAATTGGAAATCATTTAGGTATTACAAATTTATATAAGTCCACATTATTGTTATTTATTTTTCAATTCATTTCACCGTGACCTTACCTTTCCAGACATATACAAAATTATTATTATTATATTGTAAATAGTTAGTGTCAGCCGATTACAGTGTGTCGTTTTGCATTTCAGGTGTTTATAAGTTTACACGAAAATTCTTAAACCCTGAACGAGTTCCTAACAACGACCTTCTCGACTTCTTGTCGCGTGTGCCCGACAATGAGACCTTGGTAAGATGAGAAAACTTTTTTAAAATATTTTTAAACCACGTTCCTTTAAACATAAATGTGTCGAAAAATATCAAACCCCGGTATGTCCTTGATTAAGTATGAGACAAGAGCCATATTCAAAGCAGCATTAAGAAGCATTTATATAATATGTTGTCATCGTTGAATTTATCTATTTTTATATCTATATCGACACAATGCATAGATAGATCATCAGTCATATAGAAAATGAAATAACTTTTGAGATCGTTAATTATAATTAGGTACCTACTAATTATAAATAAGATTACCTTGTATTACGTATAATTGTTAATTGATATTTAATTATATGTAGGCCAAGACAGTGGTGTATCAGTTCTTTGTCAATATAATAAGTTTGGAATTTGTATACCTAATTCCTTCCTTTAGGTCATATTTTATCTATTATTAAATGTGTAGATTATAAAGTTTACTCATGTGTACGTTTATATATATTTACAGAAACAATGGCGGGAACTAAAAGTCCCTGAACCCAACCTGACCCGGTCAATTTCGATAAGAAGTCGATAGACGCCTGCGCCTGCGGGCCAACGGTAAATGATATTTTTAACAAAACGTAGTGCCATAGTGTAGCGCGTATCTTAGTGACGGAGACGATGTGAGATCTGGAGGCCAATCGCGCTAATTCTGAAAGATATTACCAAATCCAAACATTACCGAAAAAGTTATGGTTTAGAGAAATTAACGCGATTGGGAATATTTAGAAAGTCATCACGATAATTTAGAGGTAGTCGTAATAAATATAATTAATAAGCTCAATGTGAAATGTGATCCTTTAGACATAAACTTAGCATAAATTAAAGTTATTTTATATTTTTACAAACATTTATTTTATTGTGTTATTCAATCATATGTAAGCTTTTCGATCATAATAAATTCTTTATTTATACGGGCGAAGTGGGAAGACGCGGCCTGTCGTGTCGAGCGAGAGGTCCGAGTTCGATCCCCAGTCGGGTCATGTACACAATGGGTTTTGGTGAAGGAAAACATAGTGAGGAAACCTGCTTATACGCCGAAGAAAGAATTCGTATGGGTGCGAGTGTAGGTATTATATTAATAGACTATTATTAAACTATTAATAACATAATTAAAAAGTCCTAAGTAATCATTTTACATATCACCTACTATTAGAATCAGAGAGAGTATTTGGAGAGGTAATTTGATTATTTGGTTCCGGTACATTGAGTTCCTTCCAGTCTTTCTGCAAAATAAATTGTAAGAAAAGTAAATGTTAATCTAACAGTGCCCGCTCGCAATAAAAGTTAAATAAAAATTAAATTAAATATTTTTATTTCAAGCTTAAAGCTCAACTGCTCAATGTTATAAAGTTCAATTGTTACCCATCTACATTGCAGGCATGTAGTCATCGTTGTGACACACGTACCGTAGCATGTCTGTCACAGCAATGACTAATATACAGGGTGTAACAATTGGATGGGTCAGTACGGGGAAGTCATAAACTATATTTACATTACATTCTACTAATTTTAGATACAAGGTTTCTTACCAACATTTACTGCTTACAACCTACACAACGAATATCCATAACAAAATAATAATAAAAATTTTTTCAAAATGTCCAGGTTCGATTCTCGAGCAGTGTATGAGCTTTTTTTGGATCATCATCATGGAGCGTCAGTGGCGTAGGGGATAAGACGTGGCCTATCATATCGAAAGGTCCGGAGTTCGATCCCCAGCTGGGCCATGTACCAATGGATTTTTTCTCGAAACTGAAGTACATTTACTGACTGCTCTCAAACGGTGAAGGAAAACATCGTGAGGAAACCTGCATACGCCGATGAAGAAATTCTTAGGCGCATGTGAAGTATTGTGAAGTCCACCAACCCGCACTGGGCTAGTGTGGTAGACTATAGCCCGAACGCCCTCGTTGAGAGGGTAGGCCTGAGCCCCAGCAGTGGGGACATATTAATAGGCTGTTGATGATGTATGAGCTTTTTTTAAAACCTATGAATGCAGTTTTTTATATCTTTAAAATCGATGACATGGTTCCTGAGAACAGATCTTCGTATCTCCTATAGTTTCGGACTTCCCCGTACTGACCCATCCAAATGTTACATCCTGTATATATTACTAACAGTGCAGCGGTTTGAGCTTGCGTCGATAAATCAGTCAGTCATCATGATGGGAGAGATCATTTTCTATTATTTTGTGCCGATTTTTTTCATCGCATCGCATATTTTATCTCTCCCATCACTACACTTCCTTTCTACTTAAGGGACACCCTGTAAAACAGATTGCATTCGGTAACTACAAAAAAATGAGAGCAAGACTTACCAATATTTCGTTATCCGGTATTCTTGATACAAAATCCAATAAATCGTTATTCAATATCCTTCCAGGATTCAAGAATTTCCGCGTATACTTATATGTACCTGTAATATCGTTGCCTGATTTATTGTTACGCCAAAAAAGTTTATTAAGCAAGTAGTTCGGGCCGTTTTCAACCACAAAAGTCCATGTCAATATTAAACTTACCCAATGCCATAATTACGTAATTAAAGGGAATAATATAGATCACTAATGACGCAAATATCAAAAATATCATTAATAGATAACTTAAGAACGGCACCTTAAATGTTACTAAGCTGAAACAAACAAACAAATTAAGTTACATATTGCACGAAAAAGGCAGACTTCAGCCCCGCTATTCTGTAAGCGTATTTGTGCAACTCGATCCTGAATCCGCAGTGAGATCGGTCTCTAACTCAATGATTTACAGTTCAATACTCACTTTACTTCGCAAGTGAAGTGTTTATTAAGTAGCTTGTATTTGTTTACACAATGCGACATCAAGGTCTTTCATGATCGGATGCGGAGTGAAGTAAGTGACTTGCGATGTGATGGTCGAGTTTTAATTCATACTTTACAGAATCACACAGCTGGACGAAATTGATCATTAGAAGGGAGACTTAGCGAGGATATGATTGATTGATTGATTGATTGTTGAGGATGAGATGCAATACAAAGCAAATAACTAATGAAATAATGGTACATTTAAGATGAATCTAGAAATATCAGTACTATACATTTATACCTATTGTACATAAACTTAGATAAATGATGGTATTGTATTAGCATTATACTCACTTGTATCCTCGTTCTATTAATGAACAAAGATATTCTATGCTGTTTGTAATAGCCAATGTCATCTCCGGCATTTCCTGTACTCTACCGGTTAAAGTTTTCCCGTTCTGAAAAAAGTACTATGTAGGTTAGATTCTACATTTTTTTATTTTATTTTTATTTATTTTTTTAATAATCAAATACATAAGCATAACAGTATATATTTGTCCCCCAAAACCGTCTAGTCGGTTTGACTGGGGGATCGTACAGTTTCATCATCGATTAAATTTAGTTACAATAAAAATGCATTGTTTTCTGTTACTTGTTACTTTCTATGGACAAATGCTTTCTAATAAGTATAATTTTAACTTTTTTTAAAATTTATTTTTGTTTGGCTCGTCTTTAATATAGTCTTTAATATAATCTTCTTCGTCTTAATATAGTCTTTAACATAATATAATTTAATATCGTCTTTAATATAATTTGTCTAATAGTTAGCTCACACATCCTTTTTTCGGAATAAATATTATTTTTACGTAATCAATAGTATGAAGGGTTTAAGTTGTCACTGTTCCTGGCAGTCATCGCAAAAATTTCATCAAATTCGGTTTAGGAATTTTAGTGCGATTAATAATATTATGCAAGCATACAAACATCTCCCCTTTCGAATTTGTGATATTAAGTATACCTAGTAACCTTTACCTTATCATGGTCATTTTGTTCATTTTCCCTTCTAAACACACCCTTAAAAGATCGTCCTTCTGAAAAGAGCAAATATTGCATTGATAGGTACCTGCTAACATTCCTAATTTGACATAATACATCGGTAAAGTGACTGCCATATTGCTTTTAGCGTTATTTCAGGGAACATTATGAGTACAGAAGAAAGATGTGAACTTGTTTATCAAAAACGGCCTGAAACACAAACATATGCTTCAAAGTAAAAAACATAAAGCATTACCGTGGTTACGTTGAAAGATCCAGTAATAAATAAATGGCATCAAGAGTAACAAGGGAGCAGTCCACAGACGGAAGTGATACCAGAAAATTAACCAAACCAAAAGAGCCAAAGATGACTGCTCTCTATTGTCCCACTCCAAAAAGCGTCTGAAATTAGTTTTATATAATTTTTAAAAGAAGTTTAACATTTAGGCATTTAAGTACCTACTTACCTAAGGCGCGGGACAAACACATGCGGCGTCGGGCTCGGGCGCGGCGCCGCGCGCCTGCGTGGCGCGGGCGAGGCGCCCGCTCATTAGTTTTTTCATATGAATTGTATAGAAGCGGCGGAGCGCGGGACATATACAAGCGGCGTGGCGCGGGCGGGGTGCATGAGTGAGAGGGGTGCAATTCATATGAAACACGAATGAGAGGGCGCCTCGCCCGCGCCATGCTGGAGCTGCGCCCGCGCCCGACGCCGCATGAGTTTGTCCCGCGCCTAACATGATAATGTTAGGTAAATGCCTAATTATGAAATCGGAATAAAACGTACAAACAGCCACTTTTCATCAATCCGCTAGTTCAGTTCATTGCAATTCTCCACAGAGCACTCACACTTGAAAATAACTGTTTTACACCTAAGCGGTTAAACCGGTTATCCATCCCGGAACGGAGGCAAAGGCATGTAAGTCGTCGTCAGAAACTATTAGGTACGTATCTCTTCTGTATCTTCAGCCAGTAGTGTTACCAAACATTCCTCCTTTTAAAATCACCATCATCCAATGCAGCCTGTACAAAGTCCAATGCTGGACAGGCCTCCCCCAAGGCGCGCCACTGAACATCGGGATCTCCGGTTCACTGCCAGCCGCTTTACGCAGATCGTCGCTTCATCTAGCCGTCTCATTTCCGCTTAATTTTCATGGATTTAATAAACAAACTTACTTAAAACTTTCATTTAGTTGGTAAAGGAACTCAAAAATATCTCTCACGAACTCCACGTTGCTATAGACGAGAGCGATGTTGAACTTCTGAGGGGTTCTTATATATTTATTCTCCTTTGGACGAAATAATCTCAATGTGGCCTTCACCTAAGGACAGATGAAGAAAAATGTTAATCAAAAGAAATCATATTTATGGAACTGCCTAATTAACTAGGTGTTGGTTCATTTGGTTCCGCGCAAGCCTTGAACAGTGAACAAAACTTTCAAAAATCCAGTCAAGTTTAATTTGGGTTGCCGGTTATGTAGTTTCGAATTTTGAAAAACCCCAGAGTAACAATAAAAACAACCTAAGTAGGTATAGCTAAATAATTACTAAGGAAAGGTGGTAAAGTTGAGATTAGTTCTTGATGGATTTGTGCAATTTATCGTACCCAAGAGTTGTTATATATGCGCAAACTTACTGGATTCCACACCAATGTCATCTCCAAAAGTACTCTTGGACAATTTCCTTTAGCGTTGTACCTTTTATTTTTGTCTTTCAAAGCATACCAACGCATTTCCCCGTTGCGTATTCTGAGCAGAGGTATCGAAACTTTACCTAAAGATTCGTTCAGGATGTTCACTATAGAGCTATCGTGCACTTTGAGATCTAAAGTTGATGTGACGTCATAGACATTGCTACAAGAATGTGATAAAGTTAGTAGGTATAGAAATGATATTTAGTGATAATAAAAGCCTAGAAAATTGGTCACAATTTTGTGTGGATAAGAATAATGGAGAAGAATAATACTAGAGAACGCTGAAAGTCTTGTGTTCCGGTTTGAAGCGGTAAGGAGAGCCGTGTAATGACGAGAACGATCATCGGTGGCGGCCTTGAATGAAAAAAAATTGCTACTAGGGGGCCGCGAGAACCCACCAAAGAGATCATATCTCTATGGTGGCGACAATGACCGCTTATCTGTCAAGCGGGCTGTCTGTTCTGTTCTGCGAACTTTAATAAGTACTTACATAACTTTAGTACTTAAATACTTAGTAAAGTTCGCTGGTTCTGTTGGTCTGACTGATGACATGTTGATGTTGTTCTGTTGGCCATTACTGAATTTTTAAAACCGGTGAAATGTGTGCCGGACCACGTACAGTGTAAGGTACCGTGTTTGGAAATCTTCCCTCAAATTAACCCATGCAGTATTCAAGGATTACACTTACACATGTTTGTTAAGTGCATTATAAATGGGCCATGTAATAAATTATTTAAAATAATTATTTAATAACTTTTACGTCGAAGGTATCAACATCATATCAGCTGAAAACGTCCACTGTTGGACAAAGGTCTCCGTCCATAGCCTTGTGCAAAATTTCATGTGGGTATTTCAGTTCTTAACTGTAGTAAAATTAATGACACTGGTAATTTTATGTGGGTTACAAGGAAACGGAACACTAGAAAAAAGAATACTCACAAAACGTAGTTTTTATTCCAATTGGGAGCAGAACTTGCGCGGGCGCTGTGCGACTGCACCCTCGCATTATCAAGCTCCAGCGTGCAGTACGCGTTCGGTAGTCCACACAGTCCCTTCCCCATTATCAATTTTACATATAACTGGCCCACTACCTTCCAATTAGATTTGAAGTCGAAAAACACCTGTAAAAACTTTTCATCACTCATGCTGTGAAAGTAGGTAAAGGGTAGGTAATTCATATTCATTTCTCAAAACCTGCACCGAAAGCTTTTACACAGGAAGTAATTTTGAAAATCGAATGAGATTCATTTCCCCCTGACAAAATGCTTCTGGCTATAAACCCGAACGAATTACATGTGCCGCTCGCTGCTTGCTGTGCATAGGCGCGAGAGACGTATTAATTCGTCCGGGTTATATGGCAATGGAAATCCTGAAACAATTTTTATTTTTTAAAATTGAACTGGCCAGTGCCACTAACGATTGTGCGGAAAAGTTAGCGGACTAAGCGAAATTGGGGATGGCATGATGCCTTTTGAATTGCAAGAGCTATACAAGTGCGTTGCCACTGTCCAGGGCATAGAATACATAAAACCACAGTCAGGGCTTGGGTGGAATGCTTCTTGTTCTTAATGTAGTTAAATATTTAATATACTTAGTCCAGGAAAAAAATTGTTTTAAAAAATCGCATCCAACGTTGACTTTTGAGTTTTTTTAGCTCACTGTGACGAGCAAAATGATATGTACAACAATGTTCATAAAAACAAAGAAATAAACCGTTGCATTTATATGCGGGTTAATTTTATTTTCCTAGACTAGGTATTTGTACTATAAACTATAGACTTTGGTACCTAATTATTGATAAAGTAGATAAAAACGATTACTAACGAGATTTTGTCTGACGTTTGATATACTTTGGTCATTATCTGGAATACTGGTGTAATTTCGAATCGTGCACATTGTCACACTCAAATGTACTGAACCGAAGCCATCGTCTAACTCTTGCGAAATTTCATGTGTGCGCTCTTTATCCAGCCGGGATAGATCTATAACACAACTGTAAGACAAAGGTCAGCATCCCAAAAAAAGTTTAAAAACTGATAAAAATGTAGGAAATAAAAAAAAGCTAATAGGAAAAAATGCGATTGTGAACATCGCACTTATGCAGAAAAAAAGGGAAATCCATGTCCAACAGTGAATTTTGAAGATGATGATGTACCTACATTTGTTCTGAAGTATTAAAACGATTTTAGTAGATTTTATTGAGAAGTACCTAGTTACGAGTGAAATTGGTAAAACAGTACCAGTACCTACCTATTTATGTCGGCATCAACAGCTGTATGTATATTCTATACAGTATTTTATTTGAATTTACCTGCCCATACTGTTCTTCTGCTTTCCTTTGTCCCATAGGGAAACCTTTAATAAGTGATCCTTGCCTAGGTGTAGATTCAGCCTCTCCCGCCATTCTGGCCGACGTGAGCTCGGCACTGATTTCGATTTGAATGTTTCTGAACCCAACCTATAGATGAATTATAATTCTTGTTACAGTCAGCATCAAAAGTAGATGAAGGAAAGTTAAGTTTCAGAAGCTTAGAGAATTTAACCTCTTTCTAAGATCAATTATAACGGACTTAGCTCGGAAACTACTAATCCTACGTCTCCATGAGATTTTGTGTCGGATGATATTAAAACGGTCATATCTCGGAAACTCGGTGAGCACACGTATAAATTTGATTACAAATTTGAACAAGAAAATTGTGAACTGTGAAAACTTTGATTCCTTGAGCAAAGAGGAAGTTACTTTGCATACCATTTTGGCACAAAATATTTTGATTCAATCAAATTCATAGCTAATAACCTTTTTTTATTCGATTATTAACACAAAAATAGGATGTTAAAAAACCAGAGATGGATGATAAAAAGAGAGGTAACTAGGAGTATTGTTTCGTGGTTGTATCCAAAAATCCACCCGGACCCCTCCGGGTGTCGCCGCTACTCAGCGCAGTCCCCTAAGATGCGCGGTATCGATATGTGTCGAGGTGTACTTGTTCGATTTGTTATGTGCTTGTTTCATAGCGACGTGGGTACGCAATAGTATGTCTTAAAGCACATATGGGCAACCCCCGGCCCGATCGCCGGATGCGGCCCGATCCGGCTTTTGATCCGGCCCGCAAAGTATTTTCAAATCACGCGTGAAAAATGATATTAATTCTCAGTTCACGCCAACTTTATTCTAGTCTTTCTTAAAAGTTGGCGTTGCCATCCTAGGCCCCCAGCCGTAAATTTAACTAAAAATTAACCCCAGCAAAAAAATTTGAGGCTCGCGCTCCGCGCTCGCCGCGTGTCATAATTTCTTTTAAATTATCATTATTTTGGCAGGCCGCTGTCATAATTTTGAGTTGGTACCTAACATCCCTTGGGGGGCCCCAATTGTCTAGTGCCTCGGTAGGGCCCTGGATGTCTAAGGCCCGTGATTTCATTAGTATTTAAGGTTTGGCCCGCAACTTCCCAAAGGTTGCCCATCCCTTTCTTAAAGTAAGATTACTTTAATGCCTATTATAAATTATTTACCGAATTTCACAAAAAACATTGTGGCCGGAGGAATCGTCACTGGGAGGGTCGGGGAGGCCCTTGGCATCCACGATGACGACAGTTACGATTGTGTCCCAATCTTTCTTCTTAGACGGCAAATTTGTAACGCTCTGTAATCGGAATTTTATTAATTTCTCCCCAAACAAACATTAGCGATAAATCTATGACTTGAAACATCTATTGTATAGACTTGACCAACAGTTGTTTCTTTTGTCTACACTCAATATAAGAGATATAAAAGTCATTTTTGCTGTAGCGAGTCCTGCCGCTTCCGGCAACCTTCTTTAGGTCGTCAGTCCACCTGGCGGAGGGGCGTCCCACGCTGCGCGTACCGTCGGTTCTGCGACAGATGTGACCCACTGCCACTTCAATTGCTAATCCTTTCCTATAGAAGGGTAAGTAAGTATGTACTTTACTATAATTTTACCTTAGCCTCGTTGAGCTGTGGCTGCGAAGATGAACCGTCCGATCTGTTGGGATTGTTATTGTTATCACCTGCTGCTAACGGGACCGACTGCAAAACTTTTTGCCTTCTTGGTACGCTGATCAGATTTAACAGAGAGCGTGGACGCCATCTGTACAAAGACCAAAAAAACACTAAAACTTAAAGTCGTAAAAATGTGTGTATAGGAAGTATAGGGATGGGTATTAAATAACAATATAGAACAGATTTTTTTAAAGTACGTAGATTACCTAATTACTGACGTAGGTACCTACCTACGTTAGAGGATATAATTTTGTATGCATATACACCGAATGCAGGCTACCCTTTTTTTAAAGGTATACTTAAATTATGTATGTAAGTAACATAAATATAAATGTAAGTACCTATTTAGTACAGATTTGAACGAAAAAATGGTGTATTAAATATAAATACCTAAGTGAATATTTCTTAATAAATGTTCCACTAGTCTAATCCGAATTATAGATTTTCTTCCGTTTATGGGAATAAACAAGTAGAGGACAATAATTAAAATATAACATCCATACCTGCTGGCCCAACTTGTGCAAATTGTATAGTCGTCTGTACCCAAGAATGAAGCCCCGACCCCTGACGCTCAAGTCCAATGACCAAGCCACTAAGCCAACGAAGTCTTAAATATGGTAAAACTATTTCATTGCACACTACCGAAGATGAATGAACACTTACATGCTTACTCCTCTAAAGCTATTCCGCAGCATGTCACTAGAACTGCTTACAGGAGAATCAATCGAATGCCCATTCCGTCCATCGCCACTAGCATTTAAATAAACTTCGGTACCCATTATTTCAATAACTTACAACACAACTATCGTAACAATAATAATTCCATTTGAGATTTGTTATACCTATAGCCCTTGAATGTAATCTAATATCTCTCTCAAACGTGCGATAAAGATTCATAATCGTGGAATTAAATTGATATGAAGAATTCAAAACACACCTTATCATTTTTGTTGATGTTTTGACCTGATTAATTTTCTAATGGCCTGACATTGATAACATCTGTAGTAAATTAAATAGGTATCTACCTACCTACGATAATTTATAAAATTTCGTCGTAAGTTTAGTTTTCATAATTATCGATAGGTAACATACAGTAATTTTCCGAGCTTTCCGCCAGGAAGGAAACCAAAGACTACAGGAAACGATTTGGACGCGGCTATGTATGAAAACAATAGCTTCTAGGGAGTTTTTAAAAATAAAATATACTTTTTTTAAGTACTTACTGCCTTCGATTACTTACGCGAAAGTAACAAAAAGAAATTACGATTTTGAAATTTATCACGGCATATTAATATAGGTAAATAAGTCACTATACCTACTTTTGGAAAATATAAATACTTAAATAGGTCACTAGAACCAAGTATGTGCAAAATTTTATTATTCTACAAAAATGGGACACTGGCGACGAAGGTCAAAATTTTTGAGAAACTCAAAATTAAATATAGTGAAGGTATTGATCAAAAACATACTAATCTATGGTATTGATCATTCATTTCATTATTGCTGCGACATCTACTGTGGAGTAGACAAAATAAAGCTCTAATACCTAGTTTTCCTTTTTACCGCCTGGAGACGTAGAGCTTAATATTTTTTTTTAATGATTTCGTCCAATGATTGACAGGCGAAAGTCGTCAGACCATACAGCCAAGTCATATTTGTATCACTTATAATAACATAGAATTCAACAAACAACAATTTTTCTAGTTATAAAGTAACGGTTAACTTTATTATTTGGCAACATTAATATTTATTTTCGACATTGACCAGAGCCGTAAAGTCCAGTTTAAAAAAAAATTTTTTTCGACGTTGACTTTGCTTAGGGCTTTTTGGCGGGATTTTGTCGGAGACGGTTGTCTTTTTTTTGTTTTCCTAAAAATGTATGTGTATATTGTAGGTTTTTAGGTTTTAGTGTATATTTGTGATAGTTTTATATGCGACATGTGTATATTGTGCGGGATAGATAAATAAAAGCCCAGTACATCAGCAAAACAGATTAAGTTTAAATTCAAACAGACACTAAATATAATAAATTATGGGTGTGAACTGTGAAGTTGGTGTTTTGTGTGCTTGACTCGTTTCAAATTTACGTAACTAGTTACAAGTTTGGTGTTATGTAAATTTTGCCCTTTTCTTAACGAATTTTTATAAGTGAATGAGATGAATGATAAACCTTTTAAACTATTTATTTTAAAGTAAAATTGTGTTATCACGTAAGTGACAATTGTCTTTGTGATAATAATGTTCTTTAAACCTTAAAGCGTGTAAACGACTCTACCAGATCGTTCCAAAATGTCCCTTGTTATAAATCTTCATTAAACCTACTATCAGTTTAATGCGGACGTGAACTGCAGTGTGGATTACCGAATGGCACTAGTTGTGCTTTCGTGGAGGCCGTGCTGCGGTTTTATTGAAAATTGCCGACTACAGTCGTGCCCTGTTTTTGTAGTGACCGGCAGTGCTGTAACCGCCGGTTTTTGAAGAAAAACAAACAAAATAAGACTTGGCTGTATGGTCTATGACTTTTGCCTGTCCATCATTGGACGAATTCAACAAAAAAAATTACTTTGCGTAGTATGCGTCGCGTCCGTTGTGTTGTGTGGCGCCACTATCGATCGAAGCAAAGAGTTGGCTATCTTTGTAGCTTTGTTGAAAATCGTGAATATGGATTAAAGAATTGTAAATCAACATATACTGCGATAAATAATTTTTCAAAATGGAAAAGAGAAAGAATTCTTTAAGTGCAATAAAAGTGTGTCGTTTTTGTTTGTCGCAAGATGAACCATTGCAGAGTTTGTATGACAGAAGCAGTGAACAGAAAAATTCAGTGCCTCTTCCTTTAAAAATTTTGTCTTGTGTCTCTGTGGAGGTAAGAATATTGCCTAGATTTTGTTTTAATTTTAGTTGCCACATATTTCTACTACGAACGTACAAAAATGCCACACTATGTATGGACTGACAATGGCGTGAATGGCGCCGCTGCTGCAAACATTTCCGTCCATGCAACAACAGCAATTTTATTTTACAGTACCTAATGACTTTTTCCCAAAAACTTTTTCGCTAGACTGCATGAATAGTTTGGCACTGGGCATCTTTTTGTACTTAATCTCTAGAATATTAATTAATTACCATACTCCAAAACACGCGCGCCACCTGGTGTGAATCATCAAAAACAGTTATCAATTCAATGAAAAATTTAATTTTTGTGAAGAATCTATTTTTTTAGGTACTTACCTACCTAAGTGTTTATTTTTTGAAATGCAGATCAAAAATAAATAAATCTATAAGTTTTGTGGCTTTGCCGTTTCACTGGTAGGTTGCGCCGCGGCCTTAGAGTAAACAGCTAAACTCGCTTGTGGTCTAACATGATCACGGTTAGTTACTATTACTATCCTCTCTACATTTTTTATTTAATTTAACTTGAAATAACTAAGTATGATGTGGTTAGAATGTTTGTGAAAAAATAATATAAAGTTATGATTTTTTTATTTGAATGTTGGTGAATCACCAAATATATTTTGAAAAATTTTACAAATGTTTATTTAATCCCAGCCTTTTCTCAAATCTGTCCTAATTTTATGCTATTATTGTCTGCAGGTGTTTCCATCTGACAAGATGCCATTGTACATTTGCAATCGGTGCACATTTTTCATGGGTCTTTCCTATGGATATAAGCAGATTTGTCGACAGGCAGATGAATCCATATTGCAATTTGTTCAGTCTGGAACAGCACTAGAACCCATTGTTTGGCCACCTTCTCTTGTTAAGGTAAGAACTCTTGCAATTTCTTTACATTGCCTGAAACCACCTCCACATAGGTGTTTGCGACTTGCAGACTGGCTGTTTAAGGCTATGTTAGGCTGCTGGTCGTCGTGGAGATCCTTGGGGGAGGCCTTTGTCCAGCAGTGGACGTCTACAGGCTGATATGATGATGATAGGCTGCTGGTGTGAAGTTTACTCACAGACCTAGAAGTTTACTCTTGAATCCTATTTATCACAACTATATTATATAACTGCAAACTGATATCAATAATCATTTGAGTTAAATCTTGGATCTTTCCCACCAGCCAGATCTATCTCATCATTATACCAGCCAAAAGACATCCACTGCTGGACAAATACCTCCCCCAGGGATCTCCATGATGAGCGGTCCCCCGCTAACCTCATCCAGCTAGGTCATTAACACAAATAGTCCTGAGCAACATGAAGCATGCATACTGTATTCTACTCTACCAATCATGACTCCCTAATAGTTACAGTGTATTCAATATTACTAGTGCCTGTTAATTTATTTTTCAGGCATTTCGTAGTGGATCCAAAATGTCACAAGACTTTGGAGTCGTTAAAACTGTAGTGGAAGGTGGTGCAACAGTTGAAGTCACCCAAGACGTGTCGGACAGTGATGATGATGAGGAAAATGTTTACAACATAAAGGTAAAACTCCACTATCTTTTTGGCAAGATCCCTGACATTGTATTAAAACATGCCAGACTGTACACAGAATCCTAACCTATTAAATACTGAAAACGCAGTCAAATTCTGTCCAATAGTCATATCATAGCCATATTTAAAGAGAGAGAAAAATTTGAGAAGGTTTGTTCTCTACAGAGCATGTCACCATTGTTGCAAGAAATTCTTAAATAATTCCTGGGCACTCAATGCTTTTTTACTGCTTTGTTATACTTTTGCAGATGTATGTGTATAAATTGTAAAAGTTGTATGTAAAAATGAAATGTTTTCACAGATAGGAGAAGGGTCGGATGAGGGTTCTGCATGTATTAAGGTAGTTACGAGCAAGGACAATCATAATATTGCTAAAACTAAACCCAAAGGACCTAATCAAGGTGATTATTTACTTCTATTCTTGTCTTAGTGGTATAGTAGATAAAATATTGGTGAAGTGGGTACTCAATCCGCGTGTGTTCATAGCTTATATTCTTTTCTTTTATTTATTTGATTCACCAACAGTAAAATTGTTACAATGATATATCCTAATTTTTAGATTTAGAGCTAACAATTTAATGCACAACCAGTTACAGGTCAATACAACATGTATAATAACTATACAAACAGAATATTAACTAAAGATGCAGTTAGGGCATCGTAATCAATCAGTCTGCAGTCAGAAATTGTATTTATATTTTGTATTATTATTTCGCTACCTAATATTATGTAGCATGTAATGCAAGTATTTATATACAGTAAAATGACATTATGTATAAAATATAAACCTCCATTTACTTGATGTGCATGCATGACACCAAATAGGGTACTATTATATTTTTTAATATTTTACAATAATTATACCAACTATCTTGTAAATGGAGAGTTCAGGTTGAAAGTGTTTGCGACTGTCTAAGCCCGTGTTTATGTCAATGTTTTCAAATATTTTAGTTCACCTGACCCAACTTTCCAAGAATTAACAGGGTAAGTCATAATTGTTTATTTATATGGATACATATAAAATGTAAAAAAGAGGTTATTTGTACCTTTATTTATTGTTTCAGCAAGTCACAAATCCTTTTGTTTGACTCTGTACCAAATAAGTTTTTAAGTAGCAATATCTGTTATTCATTTTGGTTGAATATCATACGGTACTCCAATTTGGGAATCTCTACTCAACATTTTTAAGCATATGCGCAATGTTAGCGTTAATTAGTAAAGAGCAAGTAAGCAAGTTTTCATACTCATACTTGTTTCTAAAAGCACAAGAACCACTTAGTTACCTCTTAAACTATTTCAGTACTTAAAAAATACTTATATAGCTAGACAGTACCGCAAAAGCTTTAACCTCTGACCGACCTATTTAGTTGGTAGCAACTGCGCTACCAACTACCAATCTCGTCAACGCTGCTGGTGTATCAGATCGGTGCTCAGTTGGTAGAGTGTCACCCCTGATAGGTCGGTCGAAGGTTCAAGTTCAGCTCACGTGTGATTTTTACCCGACTACGGCGAAACCACAGGGTTATGATTTTAATTCGTTGTTCTTTAAGGTTTTTAATAATATGTTCCTTAGTATATGTGAGCAGCGGCGCTAGCGAGAGGTACGGCGGGGAGGCTGCGCACGCGTCGGGCGCGCTGTCGGACGGGTGCTGGCCGTGCGACGAGTGCGAGTGCACGTACCCGCTGCAACAGCTGCTGGAGCTTCACAAGATGCAGAAGCACAGGGCGAGGAATGTGCCGTGCGACCAGTGCGATGCGTAAGATATCTATATATCCGCCTCGTCAGCTTATTCGGTGGACTTGTCGCGAACTCCATTCCTGCTAGGAACACAACTTTGTATGTACAATAATCCTTCTACTATTATAAAGGCGAAAGTTTGTAAGGATGTTTGTTACTCTTTCACGCAAAAACTACGGAACAGATTTTGTTGAAACTTCACAGTAATATAGATTATATATCAGAATAACACATATAGACCTTAATTAAATCGGTAATTAATTTGCCAGTCCAAATATAATGGAGGTGACGGGTCATCATGGGAACTTACTAAATAGTTAGAACATATTGTCAACAGATGGTGCTGATACAGAAAAAATGGCGCTATTTCACAATGTCACTAATAGGCTATAGATACCTCGGGAAAAGTTGTTCCCACGGGAAAAACTTTTCTGGTAACAGCTAGTTTAATATAACGTGTATTTTGTTTCAGTAAATTTTTTTCGAAGTACGACTTAATGACGCACCAGTTAAGGCACAGTGACGAAATGCCGTTTCAATGCGTGGCCTGCGACAAAATGTTCAAGCGGCTTGTTCTTCTTAAGCGTCACGAGAAGGTAATAAACCTGAATATTAACAGGTGTTTATGCTTAGAAAGATGATGAAAATCAAAACCAAAAAGTACTACAGTATTTAGTTTAACTCAGTCCAACATAGAACTAGACAGCTTGATTGCGTGTCATTTGTGAAGTGTTTATAGTTGAAAGTATTGTATGTAAGCCGCCTAGTTTTCGATATCTTGTTATTGAAGTATAATTTATAACACGCGGCCATTATATAAAAATGAAATTTTTCCAGTTGATGCATTCGGATTTGCCTCAACTAAAATGTCCCAACTGCCCAGCAACGTTTCTGTCAGTGGAGGAGTTGGAAGCTCACCAAAGCAGACACAACCTTTATGGCCAGCGGGCGTTCGCTTGTACATTATGTGATAAAAAGTGAGCATCTTTCTTACCATTGAACGATACACTTTGCTTTTTATTTAAATCCAACTTAATTTTTCTGCTTTTTAAGAACATTGACATTGTGTTGTCTTAACTTACTTTTCCATTTTTATGGTGAGCTAAAAACACGCATTTAATATGTGGCTATAAATTGGGAAATACCTTTATATTTTGTTATAATATAATTTTAGGCCTTTGTCCAGCAGTGGACGTCTACAGGCTGATATGATGATGAATATAATTTTAGGAAATATTTACATTTGTGGATTCATTGTTCATAATTGACCAAATTTAACACTTTTTTCTGGAAAAAAGTTCACAAAAAATACTTGAGAAAAGATTTTTTTACCTAACTACCAATATCATTTATACAGTTATACAGAAAACAGCAGTTATACAGAAAATAACAGTTATACAAAAAAAAATCCGTTAGATTAATATGATTTCTTCAGTTAGCTCCTTTAATTTTTTCTAAACTTATTGCTTGCTATACTGGAAAATTAATAGCATGTAGTTAATAGCTATAGATATGTAACAATATTTAATAAATGCAAAGTATTTAACTGGATGCCATTTCTTTGAACAGGTTTAACAACAGAGGATCCGTGCAAAGACATAGGGACGCAGTTCATGTACAGAGAGGCGAGTTATCCTGCGAGTATTGCCCAGAGCGTGAGTCTACTATTCAGGACCAGTCTTTTTTTTCAACCTTCTTAGCCCTTCAACACTAATAATAAGCTATGAACATGCGCGACTAGTTTTAATTAATTGTACAGCTGATAAGAATGTAATTTGTTGATTTTTTAAATTATTTTTTTAACAATTTCAGGATTCTCATCAGTGAGCAAGTTGACGAAACACGTGCGCTCGCACGCAGGCGATCGGCCCTACCCCTGTAAATATTGTGATAAGAGTTTCCTGAAATCACATCACTATACGAGGTATTATAATAGTAATTTATGAAACTGGTACATAACAGGGGTTAATAAAACATGAGCGTGAATTTAAAAAAGAGCCGTATGTGAATTTTTTAATAGTATCACAGGAGTGTTTTTATCTTCTTCAAAATTAAAATACCACTCGATCCACTAAAATCCATACACAGATGCTAGCTGGCTCGCTATCTAGACGGTTCTTTAGTGATTAAAGGCCTGAGCATGTGCATGTTCCAACTCAATTTGTAATCTGTATGGAAGACCTCGTCGATCGCGTTACGAGCGTAGCACGTAGCACAGAAGCTTTATACGTTTTTAGTTGAGCTGAGGTAGTTCCCGAATAGCAGTTGATTGGAAAAAACGAATAGTGATGGTTTCGTATACTTAATCTACTACGTAAAATGATACCGCACGTCAGTGGAAACTCTTTGATCTTAAGCTGGTCTAGTCTATTAGGGAGTTTCAATACTATTAACAGACCAGTTTATACTCATTTTGTTCCCTGACGTGCGGTCGGCCGTACATAGATATCGTTGTTTGCAGGCATTTACGCTTGAAACACCGCGAAATGATGGGTCGCTTGCTCGACCTGCCGGACGCGTACCGCTGCGAGCAGTGCGGCGAGACGTTCGCCACGCAGGACGACCACATCTACCACTCGGCGATACACGCCACGCAGAACTTGACCTGCCCCTTGTGCCAGGAGAAGTTCGAGGACGTTGACGCCGTCACCGCGCACATCAAGTCGCATGTCAATGGTGAGTGGGATCGGCGCGGAGAGTGGGCTTCGGTGGAGCATAATTATGCGCGCCCCAAGCGGCAAAATTTAGAAACTGCCTATGCTAATATGACGCTTGACAATTTTTGATGATGATGAGTGAGAGACATAGTATTCGAAACGAGGTGATCCGCCAGAGAACCAAAGCCTTCGATATAGCCAAAGGGTTAGCATGTTGAAGTGGCAGTGGGCTGGTCACATCTGCCGGAGAACCGATAACCGCTGGGGTAGACGAGTTCTCTAGTGGAGACTGGGCAAGCATAGTGTGGGACGCCCCTCGGCTAGATGGAGCGACGACCTGCGCAAGGCGGCTGGCAGTGACTGGATGCGGAGACCCGAGGATCGGGTTCAGTAGCGCGCTTTGGGGGAGGCTTATGTCCTGCAGTGCACTAGTACTAGTATGATGATTTGTGAATGAATTTAGAACATGTTTACGATGTATAAATATTTTTGCCAGGTACGGAGTTCATGTGTGACTACTGCGAACTTGTGTTTACTTCTAAGGAAAAACTAGACGGCCACATTGCTGTCACACACGAGGAAGAGGCTTCACAGTTACAAGTATGTTATTCTATATTATACGCTAGTAAGAAACTTTTCGTAACTGCTAGTATTACATAATTAAGATGCATTTTATTATAATTACAACTGTACATATTTACATACTCTATGGTTGCAACTTTCTTTAGTATAAATTGTATAATTATTCTGCATTTTATTTCACAGGATATGACTCAAAATGAGTCTTCGATGGAAATAGACGCCGAAGAAGACGAGGATGACAATACAATTAACTGTAAACTATAATTTAATTAAAACTTATTTGATTAATAACGATCGCAATGTCAATATTCATAAATCGATATTAATCTTACATTTCAGTAAAAGAAGAGGATGACCACATGGTTGTAGAAATAAAGAAAAGTGACTCTTTTATGGTAAGTTTTTTTTAAAATCTTTATTATAAGAGCTTAGTCGCTTTAACCGCTTCGGCGCATTATTGGTAGCAACATAACATAAATCGAAAGTAGAAATCTACACCAACCTTAAAGATCTCTTGTGTTGATTCCGAGTTTCACTAATTTGTAAAGTGCCCTAGAAGCTTCCGATAATTGCTGGAAGCTTCCGATAATGAAAAGCTACAGTTATTATGACCTAAATCCCATTCTAAGTTTATAGTATGTACTTTAATTGCATCCTAAAAGATTCATCTTGACCGTAAAACTTTTAAAATACATTTTTAATTGACCTGCTGATATGTTTTCTTTACAGATTACGAACCCACAACCTGAAATAGACGAAAAGATGGACAACACTAATTCTGAAGGTAAGATGGTTCACCGGTTAGATTATTTTCTTGTTCGTGTCTGTAACTTAGGTTTAATATTAATTTCCCCCTTGTAAAAAGTATATTAGGTAATGCAAGATATAAGTATCAGTGTAAATAGTTTCATCAAAATTTGTTCAGGCGTTTAGTAACATTTTCACACGTACAACTAGTTAATGTTTAATGCAACTAGTTTGCAACTATTGTGATGCTATTTAGTCAAGTTTTTTGAAAATCGCTGTGATTTGGACAGAATTTTTGTGCATAGTTAGCGAGTTTATGTTTACGACCAGTATACAATGGACAAATAGAAAGATGATAAACACAGCACAGATGTGGTAAGGAAATGAAAGCTTCAATGAATTAATTGCCACTATTAGACAGAGGTCTATCCTCATAACGACGATCACAATAGATCAGCAATGGTCGCAGTGATACAAGGCTAGATAAGACTTGAAAGAGCTTAGCCCCACCTCAAATAATCCTCATAACGAGGACGGACGAGTCATAGTCTACTATGAAGGTTTTGTGTACGGGTTTGTGAGCTTCACATATGGCGTATGTCACAAAAATTCCCCGTGTATGGTCACCTGCAGATAACCCGAACCCCTTTACTGAGTTTACTGCCATGGGGGTTTTGGCTTATGCAGTTTTCTTACGGTGTTTTCCTTCACCGAAAAGCCTGTGGTTTTTAGTAAATAAACCGTTTAATTTAACTATATAGCTTAATTTTATTTAATATCAATGATTTCAGAAAGCGAATCTGAAGCAACATACCTGGATTTGGCAACTGTAGACACTTTGGCTATGATGAGCAAAACAACGCCAGTGATGGCGCCGCCGGAGAACCCGCCTGTCAAACTGGTTGCTGCAACCTTCACACCCAAAACTGTAATCAAGATCGAACAGGGTAACGATATCCAGGTGATTATATAGATTTTCTACTCCTTTTTGACTCCCGTACGTGTCCCATACTGTAATTTGCTTATTACAAAACACTAAATAATGCGTAATAATAATAGTTGTACACCAGGGTATTGTGTAATATATTGTATGTATTATTGGATTATTTCCATACGTATTACCCGTGTGGTGTGAAAATTCAAATCCGGAGTGTAAGGGGATTGGTTAGCGCCTCCCATTGTGGTGGTGATTGGTTCGTGGTACAAATCTGTCAAGCAGTCCAGCACAGCATTTTAACAATTGTATGATCCTACTAATTACTTTACATTAGCTTTTGTCTTACTTAGCTTTAGTGATCATCATTGAAATCATTGATCTTTGAATGATTTGACATGCGGCTTAAGTGACCTACCTGCTCAACCATAAGTTTATTCTTATCCAAATAAATTGTCGTACGAAAACAGGCGCTTTTTCCGTCTATTTAGAATGGAATTTAGTTTATTACTCACAAAATTGCATAATTATTTATGACACTTGATTTACTTTACATATAGTACTACTTAAATATAGTAGGTAGTACTTATACTTATTTTTATTTGTATCGTTTATTTTTCAGACCGCAAGTATTTTGCGGAAAGCTGAAGAAATTAAACGTAAAGCTGTTCAACAACAATCCACAGAAGCTAGTAGTAAGTAATCAGTCTTCAAAATATAAATTCATTAAATAATGTAAATATATTGATAGTAAGTATGTATGTTTGTTTATTTGTTATAATTAATTTAGGGCTGCAGAGTTTAGACGTTGAAATTTTGACCAAGGTTTTGAACATTTTAGCTCAAATAAAAAACTCTGTAGGGTTAACCGTTTAGGCAGGCCGTTGGTGAGGTTTTTCAACTCCTCAAAAATGTCCATTGTCAGATTTTTGGCATCTCCCTAAAGTATGTGTTTTGTTTTACAGTACCGGAGAAAAAGGAAAAACCAGCCGCACTTGTTAGTAAAGTGGAAAGTAGCAGTAGTACTGGTGGCAACGACAAGTCCTTGCGTATACTAGAAAAAGAACTACAAGAACTCAAGAGGGTACCACCAATTCCTATAAATGTATTTAGTACCTATCTACTTTTTAGGGTTCCGTACCCCAAAAGGAAAAAAAAGGAACCCTTATAGGATCACTTCGTTGTCTGTCTGTCTGTCAATAACGCGTAGAGGTATCAAGTTGAAGTTAATATCAAATACTCAGGTCGGCGATCCCTTGGAGCTGTGAAAAATTCAAAATTCAAAGTTAACGCAGTGAAAAGATGTGGCCGTTTTTGCCGCAATTTTGAGTATTTTGTAAATCAAAACCTATGGGGTACTTTCGGTTGACCTAGAATCTTGAAATTGGCAAGAAGCAATTAGTCTTACAGCATAAGCATTGGAAAAAATACGAAAACAGTAAATTTGTAGTTACTTCACAAAAAAAAGTTGTTTTTCTATTAGATACCAACAAACTTAATTTTGCGTATAACAAAATCATCCATGTTTAACTACTATTAATGATTTTCGAAATTTTTAAAGATTAAGTTTGTACGGAACCCTTACGACGCGAGTCTTACTCGCACTTGTCCGGTTTACAGTAATTATAGTAATATCCCATTTTTAGACTAAGTCCCGCAATGACGCATCCAAGACTGCAGCGAAGCTGTCAGAATCTTCAGTCAGGAGTAGTAGACGACCGCAGCCACACACTTCTACACCTAAACTGAGGTAAGTTCAAAAATTAATTATTACTATAGTCCCCGTAGAGTTTTTTGGTGGTCTTGTGAAGTTGGCTGATTTCTGCGCAATGTCTAATTTTAAGTGTCACATCTGTGCGGAGTGTTCACTAGATACGCTCATTCAATTTCAGGAAATAGTTCATTGATTCGATCAACTGAATCAAATTTTCAAGTTTTTGGACATCTCTATTTATCACACTATCTTACGCACATATAGACTATAAATAAACACTGTCAGCGATGTGCAAACCATCTGTGACTATATTCATTCAGCCGCCGAAAAATTCTACGGGGACTATCCAATGAAAATCTGAATAATCGTATACGGATTATCTATTTTTTACTTGATATAGAAATATTTTTCCTTATTGCAATACTTCATACCGTATACAAACAAAAGCCTCTTCTTTTACTGATGTTTGCTTGTAAAATACATTGTTGCTTATGTATCATATCGCCTATTTATTAATAACTTATTAATTAATTTTCCCACTTAACAATAGAGTCACATCCCTGAGTTAAAAACAGACATGGTTCTATCTCAGTATTTAGACTTGGAATAGGGAAGGGACTTAGTCAAAGTTCGTAAGCGTTTCAAACACGCAAGCCCACATCAGCGTTTTGCCTTGATTTATTTCTGTAAATGTCATTAATAAACATTTATATATTGAACAGGTCCGTTGATGAAAAGAAACCTCAAGCGCCTCCTAAAATCCCAGCGGCGGATAAGAAAGTTCCAGAACGACGCGCGATCAAGGAGAACAAGGAACAGAAAGAAGGGAAAGATGCGAAAACTGTATCCACTACTAAAGATGAAAAGGAAGTCAAGGCCATCAACTCTAGTGCTAAAGAAGATACCAAGGAGATTGATACTACAAAGGTAAGTTACTAATATACTAAATACCTAAATAAATATCATCATCAATAGCCTGTTAATGTGTCCACACCCTCAACGAGGGTGTTAGGGCCATAGTCCACCACGCTAACCAAGTGCGGGTTGGTAGACTTCACATGCGCGTAAGAATCTCATCGGCGTATGCAGGTTTCCTCACGATGTTTTCCTTCACCGTTTGAGAGCAGTCAGTAAATGTTACTTATGTTTCATTCCTTTGGTTCATGGCCCGACCGGGGATCGAACTCGGACCTCTCGATAATCAAATATGGTATTTATTAAATACATGTTGAGATTTATTACATACATTAAACAGGCATGTAAGGGGACATGCCTGTTTAATTATATGTAAATTGTGATACTGTTATGGTACAGAAATGTACATACGAACCGGACGAAGAATACCTACATGTGGCTGCGATCTTCGACTAATATAAAATAAATGCACCAATATCTTGAAGCGTATAAAGTAAGTGCACGCAATCACTTCGTTTCAGACAGTCTCTTAACGTATTCGAAGTGCAAGTGATTAACATTTGTTGTGTACAAGATTCGATAATACTATTGAGATGGTATTTCATAATAGATCGCTATTCTTTCTCCTTGCTCATAAAATATGTACTAGACCGATCCATTTGATCGAAGGCCGCGACGTGTATAGGACGCAATAGAGCTGTACAAATAAGCAAATACTTTTCTCACTATAATCTAATTACTTTCCAGAGTGTAGTTAAGAATGGCAACGCTGATAAAAGCGTTGCAGACGACAGTATCCGCCGGTCGACGCGACCGTCCAAAGTAAAGGACTACGCCAAAATGATACGTGAAAGGTAATTCCACAACCATCAATTATTCTACTGCGCTTGTCTACATGTTGCCTCACTCTATGTGTAAAAAAGCTATCAGTAAAAAATTTGGTATTAAAAAAATGCGGATTTTACGTACAACTATATCATATCATCTCGATGGTCGATCCATCCGTTCCTAAAGAATGGCAGTTGTTGCGACAAAGTCAGAACTGTCAAATATAGTAGCAACATAAATGAGCAGACAACTATCGTTTGTTAAAGGTCCCAAGCCGACACTGATGAAGACGACTCGGATGATGACGATGATGAGTACGTGGAGACCGAGAAGACACCAGAGGTAAGATTTGAAGATAGTACCTATAGCCACTCCTCCACACTGGAGCAGTGGCTGCTGACTGTACGAAATTTGTGTTGTCGGCCATCGTCACCACGCCAGTGGGCATATCATATTATTTTTGTTGGCGCTTGCTGAGACCTGTGGCGTACGGAACTTTGGCTCTTTGATATTTACATACAAATAATTTAAAGTGTTGACTGAATGGACTATTTAGATAAATTACTGGAAAGCATTGCGTCTAATCTGTCCGATGAGCATCTATTATAAATCATGCTTCATATATCACAGAGTCGTTCAAAGACGAGGCGTACTGTGAAGCCGCCGCCGAAGGTCGTGAAACCGTCGCCAACACCACCAGCCCCCGGCGTCAGGAAGCGGGGACGGCCGCGCAGGGAACAACCTGTAGAAGTGTAAGTATACATCATCATCATCATATTAGCGTGTTAACGTCCATTGCTGGACATAGGCCTTCCCAAATGAACGCCACCACACTCGTTCATCCGCTCTCCGTATCCAGCCGCTTCCGGCCACCTTCTTTAGGTCGTCGGTCCATCTGACGAAAGGGCGTATGTGACCTGCTCGGCTTTCGGCTTCGTCTCCTCATCACGGATCCATATATATGTCCTTCAATGAAACTCCGAGTGTAAAAAACGAACGCTACATTGCAGGAGAACCCCGATCTTACGAGCGTATGGTCGGGTAAAAGTGCCTCCTAAGTCCTTATAGTGGTTGAGCTGTCTTAAAGAATACATGCTTCCAAAAACTCGTAAAGTCGTGAGTTTTTAACAGCTACATTTTCCTTCTTAAAACTTTCAGGCCTGTTAAAGTAGTAAAGAAGGAGGCAAACGAAGACGAAGCAGAAAGCAAACCCGACAAGATTGCCGAGGCAATGCAAGAGAGTGGCATCACGAAGGTTACACCGGCCGCGCCGGAGAGAGAGAAGAGAAACTCGAATGAGAAAAAAGATGCCGAAAGCAAAACCAAAGTTGACGAAAACAGTAACGCAGTGAGTGGCATGATAGCAGCCAATGGCAGTTTTTACTTTTTATATTTTAAAAGCTTGACTCAGATGGCGCCACTGATGTATGTATTACAAGATTGTGGTGGTTGCCTTAAAATCTTAGATGGTAGAAAACAGGTCGAATTGAAGTGTGAATTATGGAAGTAAAGTTATATAATTTAAACAACAGCCTTAGAACTATACATTTAACGCTGAAAATGGTGTTGATGCCAATTCCCTCATTGGTATTCAATTCAGAGTAATTCAACTCAGAGTAATTAGTAATTACTCTCGTCAGTACTGGACCATGGTCTACTAATGGGATATTTTATATCGTACACCAATGAGGGAATTGGCATCAAACACTGATGTTTTTTTTATTAATATTTTCAGGATACCAACAAGACGGCTAATGCTGACAAGCCAGTTTCTGGAGTGTTAGTCTCGCCAACTGGACAGACGCTAAAACAAGTATGCTAACACTCATCCATGAATTAAAACATATCCTAAAACTCGTGGCAACCATTTGTAACTAAACGTCTACCGTTTTCACAGGTACCTATTGAATCTTTGCCCCCCGGTGTCAGACCTATTGCGCTGTCATTGAAATCGAGAAGTAAGTTAAATTTCGTACTTTGATTTGCACATTATGTTGAGATAAAGTTAAATATGCAATGGAACGTTACTGCGCTCGCTTCGAGTCGACTGTACCCCAATACTAACTGATATATGTTATTTATTCTAGCTAAAGGCACCGGCGAGCTTTGCGAAATGCAAATAGGGAAGAAGGTGGTGAAAGTGCAGAAGATCGTGATGACGAAAGCTGAAGTGGAAGCCATGGCTAAGAAGGGACTCGTTGAAATGAAGGTGCGCTCATTTTTCTAAACTCTGATACAATCATTCTAGTAGTAGAAGTCTAGTATAGTGTCGCTGGCTACAGTATATTTACTAAACCCAAAAAACAGTTACAGCTTGTCTTATTTTTTATATCTCATTTATTTTATTATATATGTAAAAACCCAAGTTTTTAAAAGTGAACGAAATATGTGTGTAATAATTATAATTAACACGTGACAGTACTTGAACTTGCGATCTACATAATTGGGGTCAGGCTCTACCAAATGAGCTATCATGTTAAAGCAACTCGCTGTAAAATTGATATATTGCTTTCAGGATGGCACGATAGTTTTGAAGCAAGGCATTAAGCTACCCACCTCGGATTCAACTGCTATCAGGTGTAGTCTAGTAGGTCAAGGTGCGTATTCTCCTGTGTGCAACTTTATTCTTATGTATTTTTTAAATATAAGGCCTAGGTACTAGGTCCATTCGACCCAGATTGTCCATGCATAAAAACCACCATATACATTTTCAAGGAAAATAAAATCATCATCATCAACAGCCTGTTAATCTCCCCACTGCTGGGGCTCAGGCCTACCCTCTTAACGAGGGCGTTCGGGCTATAGTCCACCACGCTAGCCCAGTGCGGGTTGGTGAACTTCACATGCGCCTAAGAATTTCTTCTTCGGCGTATGCAGGTTTCCTCACGATGTTTTCCTTCACCGTTTGAGAGCAGTCAGTAAACGTACTTAAGTTTTCGAGAAAAAACCCATTGGTACATGGCCCAGCTGGGGATCGAACTCCAGACCTTTCGATATGATAGGCCGATGCGGCAATGAGATAGACTGACGATGTTAAAAATGTAGTCGGAAGTCACAGGATGGGCGTCACCTGTCCAGCAGTGGACGGCGCGGCGGTGATAGGATGCTGATGTGTAACTTACTTACCCATGGTCTATTACTATTATTTGACCTCCTTGTTGACTTATTATTCGGGTCGAATCTGAACCGACGAAGCCGTTTATCTAATTGTAGGTTTTTTTACAGAGTCCCAAAAGGAATCTCCAAGCAAGAAAGATAAAGCGGCACCGACACGTTGCGAGCTCACTGAAGATTTGTAAATCTGGTACATTACGTAGTATACATACCGGAGTGCATACTAATCAAACACATTTGTCAAAATACGGTTCCCGTAGAATTTATTTGAGAGCTTGTTTACATCCCAGCTCCGTCATCTGAACTCAGAGTATGAACGAAGTAAAGACTTCGAAACAATTAAACAGACAAACGACTAAAACAAAATTGAAAACGTATACCGTTTACCCAATATATAATGAACTTTATTAATTAGCTTGTAAAACTCATATTTGTCGCTGATTTGTTGGTCGACCGACCGTGCACAAGCGAAGTCGGTCCTAAACACAGACCTAGATTAGTCCTAAATTTGACGAGTTTTGATTCGGATCGAGCGCTCTTCTTTCATGTAATAAACATGTTCATAATTATTTAGGTTTCAATTTATCCATAGGTACACGTACAATTAAGTAATTAGTTACTCGAGTTTTATCTACACATGATACGCTTACGCAACTGATTTTGATGCTCTATTCCCACTAGTTCAGTTGTCCAACTAAGTTGACTAGACAAATAGGTTTTTTTTCCACTAGTTTAGTCTTAAAAATCTGGAGCACTTTACTTAAGTAACTAAAAAGAAAAATGATGCTATTATTTGTTATTCCAATTCATTAAAGTTTGCACCTGAGTGAGAAAAAATAAAATAATTGACCAGTTTTAAAAATATTTAAATGCTAGTTTAAACTAGCATTAAGTAATTGAAATTTAAACTAGTGGAAAAAAAACCAAAGCTTCAATCAACTGAACTAGTGAGAATGCAGGACTTTGGTGACGTTTGTACCAGTGGGTTGTCATCATGATCCGGGGTAGAACTCTTATTTCGGTCGTCTTACTGTACAATTCTTGATTAGGAAAAATGTAATATCGTTATTTTAATGTCATAAAAATATGAAGAATGTTTTTAATTTTGTGAGGAGTGTATTAAATAGTTGGTGAATAACTGGAACCCAACTTTGATTTTGTAGTTGAAATAAAAGCAAGATTTTAAAAATCTTATGTCATGTATATAAAATACAGGTTTAAATGAATTATACAATATTTCCATCGTCTTAGGCCGCTTTTGAGTCGGGCTGGCAACCCACCGTCGTTGGTGTTGTTATTTGAGACATTCACGCGAATCTACATAAATAAGTAAACCAACTACCAAGCGCGCGAAGTGGGAATAATAAAGCCTTGCTGTGATTGGACGTATTCATCAATATTATGTTCAATGTTGCATTGTAAATGTTATTTAAAAATTATTTTCTCTTAGAGCGTACATATACAAAAAATATTAATTTCATTGACAGATTTTTTACTTTTATAGTTTGCCATTTTATGGAATGCACATATACAGTGTTTACTACTTTCGCTAGTGGCGCCATCTGAGTCGAGCCAATATAATCCGCAACACATAGGCACTTTGCCGCCCGCGAATTCTGATGGGTTTTTTTTTCGAACCACGTGTGCGGGCCGTGTACACACGCCGTGTTGGGCTCCCCGCCAGACTTAAAAAGCATATTATATTATGTAAGGAACTGATCCATTTAACTTAAATCTTATGGTATATTTTATACAAATTGTAAGGGGATTTATGCATCTGAATGTGGTAAAATTTCCTCACTCTTAGTAAGATGTGTATTAATAATAAAGCAGTATCAAGTCAGAGTTTAAATATTTTTAAGCGAGTGAGCGACCAAACATTTTGCTACTATAAGGCTACCTAGAATCTGTTATTGGGTTTGGGTTACTTCCATGTCTAAAAGATAAGTAACACATTACCCACAGATTCTTTGTAGTCGGTCGAAATACATAAAGGTCTTGTGTTTAGTTATAGGTTTTGAAGGAAATAAATGAAATGTAATAAAATTACAAGTTTTTTATGGCACTTTCTCACATTCTCCTTTACTACTATAGGAATTATTAGAAAAACAATTTACTTCATTTTTTAAAACAAATACATTTACAAAAACAAGTAAGTAGCATACAGTTGAACAAATATAACATTAAGACCGCAATGTTGTCTGTTCCCAGTGGGAATCAAACCCCACCCAACATCCTTTGGTGCAAGAGTCTAAAACAACTTTTTTTAGGAGTTTGTGGCAAGACCTTTAAGCCATATAAAACAACTATACTACTGAGAGTCGGAGAATATAAAACCTTACGGAGACAGAGTATTTATTTATTTAAACTTTATTGCACATGTATTGTACAAGAGGCGAACTTAATGCCGGAGGCATTCTCTACCAGTTAACCTCTGGGCAGTGCTGATAGATTGTGGTAGGTGCGAAGAGTATCCGATCCGATACCATTTAAATTCAATGCCGATACGAAGTTAGGAATCTGACGGACGTGTACCGAATCACTATCCTTTAAGCCTAAAGTCTTCAATATTTTAACTATCAAAGACAGGAATCTGTAGTTTTGCAAAAAAAAAATATGTTTAAATTTCGGATTTCGCCTTTGTTATTAACCCTGTCATCTACTACTAAGGATGTCTCTCACCAGCTCGTAACATTTGAATTGAATTATTGAATCTATTATAGATTTCATAGTAAAGCTTCCCGCCCTTGCCTCAAGATATGAGCTGACGACGCGGCTTGTTCATTTTTTTTTATGGCAATTGCCTAGCATTTATGCCATCGTCATGTCCAGGGGAAACAAATTAGGTAACAAATTTTGAAAAAAGAAGAAAATATCAAAGCTAAATTAATATTAATATTTACATGACTATAACTTTATATTATTTTTAAGAATGAATGAGGATAATGTGTTCTACATTGAGTTGTTCTAAATTCAATCCAACAACAATCAAAATTACAAGTCAAGATTAATTTGTCTCACACGTAGTTTAATAATTCTACTACTCGACAGTAGATGTCTCTGTTAGAAGAAGACATTTGCATAGATGTCGCTGGTGTCGCGTAGTGAGTTTCCCGCCCTTTCCCGGAGCTCGCGAGGCGGCTCGTTCAAATATTCGATCCAAACACAACAATCAAAAACTCGCGACAGGCGATTGCGGCCGCCGCCCCGGGTCCAAACGCAAACATATATTAATTAAAAAACTTGTTCACCCTCGAAATAATATTACTAAAACTCTGCTACAATAATTACCTAGTGTAGTGACGAGGAACTTTTGTGAAGTTTTACAAGAATTAAAATATTTGATTTTGAATCTTCGCACATCTTCGATTGTCGAAGTAAGTAGATTTTTCCAATTTATTTTTACTCCAGAAATAAAGTGAAATTCAGAAAAATAATTTTTATCTTCTCTGGCGCATTTGTTTGTTTTCTGCTAATACATTCGCAAGATGGGGATTAAAAGATAAAAGGGTTTTCGCAATTGATAAATTGGTTCAGTCAGATAAGATACCATGTAGTAAGAAACAAACTGTTACGCGCGTGTGCCTAAAACGAGTGATGATAGTGTTTAACCAATATAATCAACTTATTAAAATATGTTAGGAAGTAAAGTAATATGTAAGTGAATATTTACATCATTTATTTCAATCATTTGACATACAAATATTTTGTGCATAGGTAAACTTTTTACAGTGCATTAAACTAAAAAGTGTAAACTTTGGGTGTAAGAATAAGTAATACATCGTTCAGCTATCCTGCCGTAGCAAGGTTTATTGATTTATTTTTTAAAATTAAAGTAGTTTAACGTTTAGCACAGAAATAAACTAAAATTAAATATGTATGTATAGACTAAATAATCCATCGTGTAGCTCTCCTGCCGCAGCAGTCGGGTCGGTGCTAGTGCACCTAGAGTACACGCAAAGTCGACATGTCAATTTCTTTTAAGAAACGATCTAACGTTTAATGTGGTATAACATGAATTTTATGATCATACTGGTAGATGTTTCTCTTTTAAATTCTTTATACCCCAAACGAAAATTATAATCAAAATTTCCGTGCTTTGCTTTATAAATTATAAGTACAAAATATTTTAAAAAATAGAATGTGAATATTAGGTACTTTTACTTTTAATTTCTTTGATAGCAGAACTCTCCTAGAATTAAAGTTAACAAAAAAAAGTTATAGTTATAAATAATTCAGTAACTCCAATAGAATAAAGTATACATAGATACCTACTCGCAAAAAACATTTAACTAACCCAGCCTTTGCTGTCGCGCAGTAGGGTAATTATTATAAGTAAGCAATGGAATTATGTCAAGATATATGGTCATATCATGCCTTATATAATTGTGACATTGAGACGTGAAAATCACATAATTGATAATAAAAATAACGTCTACACAACTTGTTAGCTCGCTGCTTCTATGTTCATTGTCATAGCGGTGTAAATTAGTTGTGTCCAAAACGGTGCTAAGTGTCGTAGCATGATTCGTTACAAGAACGAGCCGGAAATCAAAATCGTACGACCTAACTATATGTCTTTAATGAGACCCTTGGTGGTGTATCATTAATTCAACATTTAAAAAATAAGTAGGTACAAGTGACCCGGTGATGAAATAATGATAGGGAATCTACAGATATAGTCATCAACATAGACGAAAGGATTAGCAAGATGTGCCAGTGAGCAGATCAATTCGGTTGCAGAACCGACTGCCGTTGGGGCAGACGAGTTCTGGAGAGTAGAGACTTTTGTTTGAACGAAATGCTTCTTTAAATCTTTATTATTTTATTTAGATTATTCAGTCCGAAGAAATACAATAGAAAGGCATGTTCCGTGTTTCGTCTGAAGTACATTTATGTCCGTCACAAGAATGTTAGCAATCTGGACACTTTTCGACGTCACAGGATTAGCAGTATTTGGAGCATCTCTATGCACTTCTGTAAGCCTGCTAATGAGACATACCTACATAAATATCTGCTGCAGTTATTTTTGAATCGTTAGTACCTACCGTCATGTATTTCTAGAAACTTCAATCACCACAAATTATTTTAATGGTATGGTGACATAACACATATAATTATTAGTTACGCGGGCATGGCTACCTCGGTAGGTACCCCTTTGACAATAGATTTGCATTTCACAACCAAATATAGTTTGATACGTAATAGTTTTTAATAAAGTATGTACTTCATGCGTAGAAAATTTCATATTGAAAACTTAGTGTGAGATTGAAATTCTTTAAACCTGAGATTTTGAGACATCAGAGCCCGCTGATAACCAACTGAGCTATTTCGCCAAAAACCGTTGCGATAATTTACCGATGTAGACTCGTAGACATTCTGGAATTGTCAGGATAGCATGTTCAAATCCTGCTCGTGAAGAAATTTAGGATTCCGTTAAAACGGAAACCTTTTCTTCTATGGAAGTTTTTTTGTACTTATACCTACTTTCACTGCTTTTTTTGTTTCGTACTAGCGGACTACCCAACTAGCGGAAAAGACTTTGCAATAGAGCAAGCCCCTGTTACAGAAGAACACTAAAACATGCCTTGATATTAAAACCAGCAGTAGGTAATGCGTATCTAAACCCATTGATAGGCAGCTAGGCGGGCGGCTTCATTACTGTGACACGGTATTACTAACAGATGTATGTACCTAGATCAAACATTCTGATATCGATTCGGTCCGCATATCCATAAAGCAAGGTAATAAAAAGGGCAAATGATAACCATACGATAGTTAAATGGTAATAGTCGGGTGACTTGATTTGAATAGTCGAGTAATAGTATACACATTCATGCCGAATGTGTGTCAGCAGACATTAGCATTTTTGTGTGAATTTATGTCAGATGACTTGTATGGCGAAGTGAGACACATATGAGTACAAAGCTGATGAATTCGTCAATGCCAATCTGCGAGCGAAGCGAATCGGCTCCATTGAGGCGATACACGCCGCGCGCCGAGCCGATACCAGCACAGCTTATAGATATTGTACGAGTTATTAGAATTGTCTCTATTGATCAGTTTCATGCAATGAAGTAAGGATATGCCCACAGAACTCAGAATAAACGCACTAGAAATGTAATCATATATACGCAAGACGTCTGTCGCCACTCTCTAAAATGTGTTATAATAGAAACAGCATTTTTGCTTCCCGTTGAAATTTTACCCATATTAAAAAGCATCTTGTAAGTAAATGATTCTATTTGTAATGTTATAAACATTACAAATGTTATAAACATTACGAGTACATAGTACTCGTATGTAACTATTTTAGATACCGCAACTTAGAATTTTTAAATACTGGTGGTGGTGAGTCTAAGTTTTGTGAATGTTTGTAGGTAGTACTTGGAAAAAAAACATACATACAGCCGAACATAGAACCTCCTTCTTCTTTCGAAGTCGAATAATAAGGAAAATTTTTGGAAGATGTAATTGATCGGTCTCTAAAATCACTTGAAATCAGTACAGAACTTCTAAGGTATCTAGCTAATAATAATATTTTCACTGCTGCTTTCTTAGGATAAATTATCATCGTATACCGAGTTTCATATCAAAGATAACGTAGACAAGGTCCAGTCCATCAACGAGGAATGGTTTATTTTTATCAGGCAAACAAAACGTGATACAGCTGCCACATTCATATCTATTCCCCAAATATTGGTTAAAGCGACCAACCTTACATGACATGATAAAATTTCTACTTACGTTCATTTATCTATGTAGGTACTTTAGTATAATTTTCAAAATATAAAGATCGTAGAAATCAACGAAAAGATAAATACCATTTGAGTATACTAAGCTAGCTAAAATACCTACTTCAGAGTCATGTAACTTTCACAATTTGACTAATTTTGAAAATAATATTTTATTGCATACACTGCATTATTTTTATTACACTGGGTACATTTATACAACGTAATTTTTTTATCTACCACCGCTTTCAAGGATGACAATGATGATGATTATGTATTATGATTTATTTATGACCTCATTGACTTTCCTTTTTTAATAGCTATATCTTAGTGAATAATTTATATTTTGGGCGAGTTATTTCCGCTAGGAATAAGTAATCAATTGATTAGGAAATTAAATTGTCAATTTTCACAAAAAAGTGACACTTCCGTGTAGTCTTCATTGCAAAAAAAAAAGAATTCGGTTGTAAACGTAATACAAGATGGAAAATAAAGGAAAAATAAATTATAATTATAGTTACGTATGTTAGTAATCAGCGCGGTTACCTTCGAAGGAAGGGTGGTTTCGCCCCACCGAGGAAACGATATGGAAATGCGGACCGGATATCCGGCCATGTTAAAGCACCACTATTACCAATTTAAAAGTTGGCCCTGAACTTGGGTTATTTAGGGCCTCTTACACCGCTTGCTGAGAAAAGTCACAGATACCCTATCTGCTGGTTATCTGACAGATAGCCTATTTTTTTGTTTTCACATGTATCTGATTGCCTATATCTTATACATTTTATATAGTCTATCACACAGATTTATCTGATAGATTACTTTATCACTAAGATTACTATCTGTAACAATATCAGGAAGTGGTGAAAGAAGCCCTTATTCTCGAATAAAAATATACCTACTGAGCCTATCTTTGGCCTTGTAGAAGGGATATGCAGTTCATTTATTTTTGGACATAATCAATATGACAATATCTTTATCATGAGGTTTTGGTAGCGTAATCGACCGACTGAAACTAATGATATAACTAATAGGTACTTAGAGATAAGGTGACCTAGGCCACAGAAATTGCAGAAATCCGCTGTTTTTGACATTTTTACGCAATTTCTTCGGCTTTTTGTACCAAGCTTAGGACTAATGTCCATTTTAATAGTATTAAAGAAAAGCTTTCAAATTTCTGTGTGGTGCACCCATGCCTACCTATATAATAGTGCTTATTAAATTATTTATTATTTATGAGGGTCGATTACATATAACACGGTAACTTACTTTAAAAAGTATAATTTAAAAATATATCATTCAACTTTATCAAATTATTCAGCACGCGACCAGAAACAACCTTCACAGTTATTCAATGTACAGTCGAGCGCACGTCAGTGGAAACACTTTGAGATGACCTAGCCTATAGTGAGTCTCAATTCAATACTATGATATGACAGACCAGTTTATACTGGTTTTGTTGCCACTGATCTGCATCCGACCGTACCTATTGTTCTCAAATACGCTATAAAATTAAAAAGCATGGCATTTAATGCATTTTCTTTTTATATAATAGATAATACTTATATCGGGTCTTTATCTTCTAGAGAAACTCTAAACAGATTTTGATGAAGTTGTCACTGACAGTTAGGTACTTCGAGGGAGTGTTGTAAAATAATCTGTCCACGACGTGCGCATAGCAGCGCCCCAAGTAGCGATAGTTTCATACTTAAACTAAGCATTGTAAATTCAGCCTTGGCATTGGACGGAACCAGCTTCAGAGGCTTGCAGCAAAAAATATAAGTCACGTAATCATTGAGTAATGATCTAATGATTCACGCCGCAAGGTACCATTGCCTTTTACGCCATTACAATTATCTCATTAACTACTTAGCACGCAATTGTTAAAAAATGTAATATCGTTAATTACTCATTACTCATTAGCGTAGCGACACTTTATTAGCTAGATAGCGTCATTGTGGTGACGTCGTATAATGGTGAAAACCCTTTTGTCATTATAAAAGTTACACTAGTGTGTGAGCAGAAATTTTAGTATATTTTTTACTTAAGCACACGTGGGCGTAGAGCTATAGCGTGTCGGAGCTTTGTGATGAATTGCCTTCTATTCATATGGTCTTACGTAACTACGCAATGGGACTTGTATTTCCTTTATAGGCTCTGATGTAACTTGGAGACTTGGCCATATTTCATTTTGAAAGAACGATGATATACTTATAAAAGTTTAACAACCTTTTCGGGCTTCGTCAAAACGGAACTTAAATCAATAAAGCTCTTTTGTACTGTTCATCCGACCGAGACATCGTTCTAACTTCCAGCTACTGCGGAGGTAATCAAACTGATATTTATTTTAAAGACGGTGTAGGTACCTACCTAGGTCTAGGTACTTAATCAAATGACCATTCTTTTCCGTAAAAATCCTTGGATTGTATGACTATTGAAATTAGCTGACTAGGTATATTCTTAAACCTTTCCTCTTTTAACTCCAAGAATCGACTGAATCATAAGATCAATGTAAATCCTTTACTACTTATGGTACGTACCTACTTACTGAGTCATGTAATATTGTAATAAAATAATCATCAAGACGTCATTACTGTAAGCTCCCGATCACGTTTTACAATAAAATTCGCGAAAATATTTATTCGCAAGAAAGTCTCCGGTCAATGGCTGTTATCTATGAGGTAGCCACTGGAGCTAAACTAACATTTGAGGTGATAAAACGTCGAGAGTGGTTCTGATACCCGCTGAAGGCAATTATTTACACTTATCTTAAGATAATTCGTACTTAGCCTAGTGTGTACAGCGGTTAGCTCTTATATACGAGTATCTGTTTCATTAAGGATTATCTTGAACAATGTCAAGATAAAACTTTACCAACCAATGAAAGTCAAATATGTTTGCTTTCAAATAATTATAGAAAAATTGGTGGTCATCATGTATTTATATCTACTTAAACTTATAATACATTTACTTCCATATCAATCTGGTCAACAAGTTTACAATAAAAGATCCACTTCTTATAAGGGTCTGGTCTCGATCCTACGTAGAAAGCGTGTCCAACTAAGCAACAAAAAGTTAATGGAAGTCCATCTCGAACTTCTATCCCTTTCATAAAAGCGTGACTCAAATGAGACGCAAGACAAGCCAGAATTAGTTTTTTTATTATAAAATTACCGCGTCATGGGCACGGGGATCCACGGAGCGTAACCCCATCGTTTTCCTTCTCAGTTCTTGGGATACAATTATTATCGGCTGGAGTACCTAACGTTGTACTCTATTATTAACTGAGACCATAGTACCAAAAAACGTATAAATAATCGGTGGCGGCGCCGCCGGCGGCGGCGGGCGTTCGGCCTGGCGGCTCAGGCTCCACCAAAGTCTATTTGACGTAAATACATTTATACGAATGTAATAAAAGACCCAAGATAAACAAAAAACTGACACAAGTCAATATATTCTCGACGAGGCAGACGAGTACAGAGTCTAGTCCCAGAAGAGTCGTACGTCGAGTATGTCTAAAGCTCTGCGAACTGTTTAAGAACGCGACGCTCATATATGAAACAGGCAAAAGACTCACAGACAGACTCGAAATGGTGAACTCAGAGAATAGACATTATAGAAATGTAATCATACACTAACTTTTTCGGAGAGTTCCCAAACGTGTATTTTATCAATAAAGGCATTTCCTTTTTTTGATTATTACCTACAGTAGAAGAGGATTCGCGATAGATAATGCTGCCATTTTTTTAGACACTTATTTCACTTTAGTCACCTATGTGGCGACAATTCCTCAGCGGGTATGCGATTTCCTAGTGTCTATTTACTTTGATATCTTGTTTGGACTTACACGCGAGTTAGGCTCCGATTGTGACTTGATCATTCAACTATTCCCTTCGATCTCTCCCGGTTCCAAATGGAGATTGAAGCGGGCTTGTGTAGTCCGGGTCTTAAGTTTTTATGGTGGGTGATGATGAGACCACATTTTAGAATAGTCGATGGTGACTTGTTACGGGTTTAAAGTATAGAGGTGACCTACACAGGAAGGATGATTACAATCGCCCGATTACCTGCATGATGCCGAAACGAGACAATGTACCTACACCATTTTATCAATTAACATGTCATTGTAGCTAAAATAATATGGCACTAGTTTTTATCTTATAAAGCTGTAATTTCTTCTAGTAATTAAAATGATTATCAATTCAGCTAAGTAGATAATAGTATATTTCAATCGCCGACACACTGCAATAATATATATGCATAGATACCCATCACAATATCTTTATAGATATTATGGAATGTATTGTAAAAAAAACCTTAACATTAATTTCTTATCTATTAGCTCAGATAGTAAGATAACTAAATATTGACCTAGGTTGTTGCTCCAGTGCGGTTTATAATATTTATTGACATAAAAATATTATGTGACGATAATTAAATCACTACAACCATTTCTGAGTGAATCGGGTGTAATCTTTTTTTTTGGATGGGTTATGGTACCCGTTTTTTCCCGGACCAATGGGTATTAAATAATACTGTATTATTTTAATATTATTGTATCGACCGATACAAAGCATTTTATCGGGCAGGCATGATCGGTAGGTAGTACTAAGGCAGCAAGCGACGCGTGAAGAATCAAGTTTCGTTTTCAATATGAAAATAATACTTATAATAATTATTTCGTGATTTTGATAATCCAATAATTGGTAATACCTACTCATATATCGAACCGGCTGTAAAAAACAGAGCGTGACTTTCTATTACCAGTATGTATATACCTAAACAAAACCCAATGTAACTTATTCGTTGACAATGTCAAGGCTGTCTTTACGCGTTGTGTTTTGTTGTATTAGAACTTTAATAGAAATGTAGCGACGTCTCCAGTGTTTTGAATTTATCTCGCGAAAAATTGTTTGGTCGAATTCCGCTTCTGTACGAATAAATAATTGAATACCTACCTATAATATTCTACGACCTGCGCCTAAAGTTCAATAGCCATAGTTAGTGAAGGAAGAGTCTATTCTATACTTGTTTTAGTTATCTTCTACCCCATCTACAATACTCTGCATGTTTTCAGAGATTTGCACATTGCGTGTTTGTGTCTTTTTTATCTGTAATATAGGTAGGTACTTACTCTTACTTATTTGCTGAGCCAACATGCTACTAGGTACGATAAAACTACTAGATAATATTACAAACTAATGAAATAAAATATGAATGGATTTAATGCGATCGTCGTACTTTTACAGTTCGTGCGTAGGTGGGTCAATACAAAGCAAAAGGCTTTCGAGGACATTACACACGACACGGTGACAAAGTATCGTACCACCCCGTGCCCAGATCCCGTCGCGAAAAACAATCCGCTTATTGTCTTTCATTGTAAACACTACAGGGTATACCTACCTATATATTATCCTTTAAATGATGAGTTCACTTTGGCCCAAAGGGTCCTGGTATCTTTTGGTGGGCAACTTTCCTGAAACTTTTTCGCGAAACGTGTAAAAATGCGTCAATTTTGTCATGTTGTCTTCCTGTATCCAGATTTCAAAAAATCAAATAAATTGTAGTTAAATAAATAGTTCTGCGATGTTAGTTTGTGTAATGATTTCAAAAGCAAACGAGAATAGCAGACTAGTTCGATGGAGATGCAATTCAGATATATTTTTTAAATTTTTTTCTGAATTGCTTCTCAATCGAAGCTCCCAGAAAGGCCCGACGATGCCACCGCAGGTGACCTTAATATGGCCCTACTAAGAAGATTTATGTTCGGAACTCTAATAAAAACAGTAACAGGTATTTAGACGTTACCAGCTATTTATTACAAGCTCCAGCTGCCACACCCTGCCATTTAATCTTCGCCACAACTACAAGCTAATTTATGATTATGGAAATAAGCATTTGCAATGGTTGGTATCAGCGAGCGAGTGGTGGCTGGTGGGTGACGTCACGGGCGCGCCTACTACAGGGGAAGCGGTCCATTACCTCATTGCCATTTGCGGCCATTACCGGCACCATTTCAACAGCGGACAACTAGACGAGACGTGGCGTGTTGGCAACGCATTTATACATCCTGAGACGAATTGACACCTACGTCTATAAATAAACCTACATCATAGTCTAAATTACACCTATTTCCATGCCAGAACTATTTATTTGACAAGCCAAAATTAGGCCACCTATTTAGTCACATACAAACGTATATTAAAAAAACTTAACGTCATTACAGGTCATTTGTAGTTTTTAATTTATCACATAAATAACATTAAAATCATTAAACTCTGCCTAATCAGCTAAACCAATGCTATACATAAATTCATACCTACCTTTTTTTACCTGCCTTTATCTATAATACTTAAATAATTACTTAACCATGCTTAACCTAATAATACTTAATACTAATAAGGACTTTTCTCAATTGGACACGTTCAGTTCTTGTATATGGGTCGGTGTCACAAGAAAATATAAATAAAACCAAACTTTTAACTTGGTGCAGAATAAATATAAATACATTTAAATTAACAGAGAAGTGATAAAGCCTACATCTAAATAGTGGTGGAACTGGGAAAAAAGTGCAATCTGCATCACATAGAGGGGACATCTTCAGACAGAACCTGATTTATTCAGCCAGAGAACGTTAGAAGCGATCGTTTTCTATATAACTAAGGTAGGTATGTTAAATGATTTTGAATACTCCCAAGTTTTTGCCATTACTACTTATTTTTTATTATTACTGTCGAGTTAAGCCACCATGAAGCTGTAAACTTTTTGGTGGGCGCCGCCGCTTCGGGGAATATTTTGTTGTAAGTCACAGATGAATCTTAAATTGAAATATAGGTCGTATCTTAAAGGTCGAAGTGGCGAAAACTTATGTCGATTAGTTTTCGGGTAACATATCCAACTATTCGGACTATAAATCAATTACACCTAAAAGGCTAAGTTATTTTTGCACACAAGGTCAGGAACTCGCATTGAAATGATAGATATATATTAACATGACAATGTTCACAAAGGTGAAAGCTACCAATGACAAGTAAAATCCACTACTTGGAAAGTTAACTTTGTTAGGTACCTTCTATAATCTATAAATATACATTGTAGGTGTACCTACCTAAATTGAAAAACTTTAGTGAGAAGTACCTACCTGTCTCTATATCCAGTTCTACTACTAATCACATCACATCCATTAGCTAGGATACCAACTGGTGGTGGCAATTATTTTACCTGTAGTTTAGTATTCTTGGAGATAATTTACATGGAAACTTAGGCGTAGGATATCTAGTATTTTCCATTTAGCAATTATCGCATACCTCAGCCAGCAAATCATTGCCCGTCAATTAAGTATAGCATATTTCCTTTGTATTTATATACCGGATGTAAAGACGTTTTTCTATGAATGAGTTTTTCTTCGCGTAATTTGTATAATAATGTGTATGACTAGCTGTGGGGAATAATTAAGTACTTCTCGCTACAGCAAGTCCTGTAATGATCGATTATGTGCCGGGCACAGGTAAAGGCCGCAGCGCTTGCTCATCTGCCAATTAAGGCGTCACGAAGGTTTCACTGCAGACGCTTTGATGCCTCAAGGGACGCAGCTATCGAACCAAAGTCCCTTGTGTGTGACCATCTACATGGTCACACATATCTGTATGGTCACAGATATCTATAAATGGTGACTCGTACGCACCTCTTCAGAATTCATTCATGATGTCATTGAATCACAATATTTATTAATTTAAAGCGTTTATCTTTAGAACAGGAGACGGAATATCTAATCTCAGGAAAATCGTGACTGCACTGCGCATAAAGAATTAAAAATACTTATTTACACATTTTTCTTCAAATAAATTCCAATGTGATATCGTTGATAAGATAATGTATATAAAAAGCATGATGTTTATAAACCGTTTCAATTCCAGGTAATTGTCCAAACATACCTTAGTATTTTTGATACCTATAATCATTTCCTGGATTAGGTGAGAGTCAGAATTAGTCTTTGATGACTTGTAGAAATTGTTACACCACAAAAAATTATTGAACGTTAATTGTAATAAATAATACAGATTTATTTAGAAAACCAAGGAAATCTCGAGGCTAGCTAACGAGGCTAGCTAACCTTGGAACTACATATATTTTACAATGAATCGAATCATTGGATTTTTATGATGCTTTGTTTCGTTTGAAGCTTTTCCAAAATAAATACAAATTAATTTCATTAATGACAATCGTCATTCGGTTGGCACGCGGTTCGTTCGATACTATCTAACCAAGGTTTTTATTTTACACTAATTCTGCCGATATTTCAAAACGTGATAATGATAATCAGTGTAGGTATTAATAATTAAAATAAAAGAATTATGTAGGGGTGCATGTTTCTCCACTTACCTAGGTATATGCAATGACAACATCCTATTCAAATTATAAATAAGTCTGTCTACTTTTATTTAACTTTTCATATTATTTTTTGTTTCGATATTAGACAGTGTCGACGGTTTCACGAGTTTACATTGGTTTCCATACTATAGTTTACCGTGTTATTCTGTACGTAATAGACAAACCATAAAATGGTGCATTACGACGAGTATTACGACCACGTTTGTGTCTCGCTCGCTGCCAATCACCTGCACATATCAAACTGCGTGACGACATGAGCACCACATGATCTCACTGAGGCATCTAAAGCTACAAATGAGGCGCTAGCTAGAGCATCGTTTCATAGCGACCCGGAGCGTGTCCCGTGGGAGACCCATCCGGGACTCCCGTACAGCTGTAAAACCAGCCTAAACTGATACCGAAGGCCTCAAATCTCTAAATTCATATACTCTGTCGGTTTCGTAACTTAAAGATAATGTTAATTAATTGATTTTTTTTCGCGGCGAAACATTTCTCAATGATTTTAGTATTAACTACCTACACAATCCTCATTTTTATTGATTAACTCTGATTTGAATTGATTGATTTTTTTCGCAATTCTCATTTAAAATTGAAGTTCTTCGTTGTTGTTATTTACCAGTAACATGTTTAAAATAGTTTAAATCTTAAAATACCAGACCTCTAAGCAAATCTAATATTTTTATTATCGTATCCAGCACACTAAAACTACTTTTAAAGCAATGTTAAATACCTACAGAACCGTATGAAAATGTTCTATACGATGTAGACATGCATATTATTATTATTAATTGACTTATTGCATAATCACTGAGCCTCGTTTGACTTTATAATTATAAACGATCTAGTTACTAACACCAAAATATGTGTATTGTAAATTTTTATATCAGTTTAAAATTTGTAACGCTTCAAAGCAACTAAATCAATATTTAGCCGTAGGTCTGTATGTACAATATTTTAACGCAACTGTAAAATCCAAGGTTGGTCAGCCTAGATGATACGCAATGCTTAACTCCAATATAAACCATTCTTCGCAATGTAGAGATTAAAAACATAACATAATTTTCTGGGATATGGAATAGACCCGATGAACTCTAGATGTCCTGAATAAGCGAGCGGACTAGGGTAGGTACTGTAGAAATATTGTAAGCATACCTATGCCAAATTATCTATGACTAGATGGAGAAAATAATTGTTTAGGTACATTAGATACTAGTAGATTTGATGATAATTAATGAGGTTTTTCTTATTCATTTATTTAGAGGTAGGAAAAACGTGATTTCCTCTATCCCATCATCTAATCCTTATAGCAGTTAGTTGGAATTGTCGCGGTGCATCTACCACAATTTTCACTACAAGACGAATATTTATTTATCACTTACTAGCGGACGCCCCGCGACTTCGTCCGCATTAAAAATATCCTTTAAGTTATTCGAGGATAATATGATGTCACGAAGTTTCAATATACCGTTCATACTTTTGGCGTGATTGAACAACAAACTTAAACGAACGGACTAATGAACGAAAGCATATACGCCGAACAACCGATCAAAAACCCAAACTTTCGCATTTTTAATTACTTTGATTTGTAACTATAATGTGGATCATGATTTAAATTTTCATAAAACAAAACTTTCTCAGAATTCTGTTCGATGCTGAAGTTCTTTGACCCTGTCTGAGGACAAAAAAACCTTTTATAACGCCTCACTGACAACGTAGCGTAGGTATGTTGTAGAGTAGATACAGTTTTTGTGAAGTTTTTTGCTGACACAGAATGTCTGGCGGGTTGCTCGTATTAAAGTACTTATACCTACTTACCTTTAGGTATCCCGATCATAATGGAGGAGATCGCACTTACAACGTCTAGGTTCATATTATGTCCTTTTCCCAAAATTACCTTTTCCCCAATTGTCCTTTTCATAAAATGTCCTTTCCCAAAATATTCCTTTCTCAAAAAGTTTATTTCGCCTCGTTGTCAGTGTATTCTAATGAAATTGTTTGTCATTTAATGAATTTAATTGTATAAATCCCCAGGGCATCGCACAGCATGCCTTCTCGTCCGCATTGCATATCATTTCAATGTTGGTTGGCAAATTAGATTCAGCACGCAGTATTGAATACACAAAGACCTGAGGGTATAACTTAGCATACCTACATCATTACCTACCTAATAATATAAGTCGAAGCTATCCCCGGTGTGTTATATCCAGAAGTTGGACAGTAGCACCGTTAGTTCTTCTAAGGTCTGGAGTGGCAAACATCCGACAACCCGCCTAGTGGGAACAGTCGCCCATAAACCAGCTGGAATGAAATGGACAACTATACGGTACGGCGCAGCGTTTAGTTTAAAAGTTTCACGAAACAACTGACAGTAGTATTGACTTGAACTAAATAATAAAACGTATCATATCGTGATAAGAAATTAGGTGTAAACTTATCTCCAGGTCCTTTACCTTGGGCCTAATGGCTCGCAGTCAATAATGTTAACACGATATAAATATTATATTATTAAAATCACTGTTTGAAGTAATGATTATATTTTTTGTATAGAAGCAAGGTAGGTTTACACACTACACACCCACTCATTTTTACTTTCATTGGCCATTAGGGACGCTTTTCGAATTTACTAATACCTACTAAATACCTAAAGCACTATGATAATGTTCCCTAAATAACTTATTCATTTTGATAACATCTATTCGGTGTCCTGGTGGTGGCATTGGAGTATTATCTAAATTAGCTGGCATTCAAGGTCTAGCTCATATTGATCTTTTTGACAGAAGTTTTTTTTTCAAATTAAATAAACAGCCTATTAATATGTCCCCACGTTAGGCTCAGACCTGCCCTCTCAACGAGGGCGTTCGGGCTATAGTCCACCACGCTAGCTTAATGCGGGTTGGTGGACTTCACAAGAATTTGATCTTCGATGCGGATTTCCTTACGATGTTTTGATGAGATGAGAGCTGTCAGTAAATGTAGGACCTATGTTTTGAGAAAAACCCATTGGTACATCACCCATAGCCGGGGATCGAATAGTAGGCCGCGTCTTATCCCCGACGCCACTGCTGACGCTAACAAAATATTTTTTTGGTTTTTATAAAATCTGGAACCACTGTAGAACCTCAATTTATCCGCTTTACAAATTAAATAACAGGGGTACCAAAGCATAACAATGTCTTGTCTAATTAAAAATCTGTATCGAGAGTATATGGAAGTATACCTATCGCCGCGTCGCCTTACTATCTCCCCACGTATCTCTATACACGTATCTAGTTTCTAATATAAACTTTATAAGCAACAAAATAAAGTTTATATTAAAAATTTGTGACACGCGAGATACGTGGTTGCGATAGTAGGCCACGAATATGACTGACAAGCCGTGGTAGTCGCGTTGGTAATGCGCTTTCCTCACAAGTCGAGGGCCCAAACCGGGCCTGAACCAATGAGTTTCACGGAACTTAAGTACGGTTCTTCTTCTTCTTAGTCGTGTGAAGTCGACCAGCAACACAGTTGGTCTCGATAAATTTTATTCAACCCGGTGTTGGGAGGCCTCAAGTGTGGACTGTAGAGCCTACGCTTTTGTTTAGAGGGTAGGCCCGAACAGTGGGTATTTATTAATAGGTATAGGCTGTTCATTTTAAGGTATACCTAACTTTAAATGATTTACATTGTAGATATCTTGGTTATATAACTATTTGTAACTAACTATACCTAGTCTTCGGTCTATCGGCACCAAATCTAAATGCAGAAACACCACCTGTTGTGTCATTAACGGTCCCTTCGCCACACAAATCACACGCGATTCAAAGCCCTTAATGCCACAAAATATCTATATACTCGACGCTTTAAAAACGCTATTTTAAAAACCCTTGGCCGTCAAGGTTTCTGCGATACATACGCTGATGTATTTGATGGGTGGGTTGAATTATCATCGTGGGGTAGTAGCATACGTAAACGTACATATAATATAGAAAGTTGAAATATTTACTAATAATTAATGATCTGCTAGAATTAAGTTTGCATGCCTCTTTGTAACGTTAACCAGTAAGCTAGTGCCCAACCGTGGGACGTATGTGTAGTGCTTTCATTTGTTATTTTAAAGCGATTTAGGCGTATCCCAGACACACGCGGCCTGCGGTGGCGGTGGCGGCCTGTTGTATTCCCTATGAAATGTATGTGAGACTTCAGACACGCGCGGCCTGCGTTTGCATATTGAGGCTGCGGCTTGCGGTAGGCCGCCACCGCAAGCCGCGTGTGTCTGGGATACGCTTTATGAAGAAAAATCACGAAGGTTATCGCATCTACTTATATTATGGTGCCAACGACTGAAACTATAAATTCAAGGCTGAATATCGTCATGAAGACTACGATAGGTTATACAGACAGATGCGTCCTGTGTCTCAGTTTTATTTTATTCCTAGATTATTAATAGTTTTATGTAAGTATAGTAATAAACATGCACGGCTAGAGCACACAAGTGGTACGGTCAGGGTAAACGGCGTAAACCTTGTGATTTGCCTGCTGACACCACAGTAACAGTTGCCAAGTCCTAGGTCACAGTGATGTAGGTACAGTAGACATTCATGAACTAACATACACCTGTCAGATGCTTGAAGGTGTGATATTATTACGTTATGTACATGATAATCGCAGACCTGACCATCTCATATAAAGCCGAAGAGTTTTTTTGTTTGACTTTGAGCGCTAATCTCTGCAACTACCAGTCGGATTTGAAAAATTCTTTAATTGCATTATTTGCATTTGATAGCCCAATTCTTGAGGAAGTTTATTTATAATTAACATCACGCTTCGACCCTTAGGAGCCGAGCAAAAAAGTCAGAAATATTTATTTAAAACGCGGGCGAGGCAGCGGCAATCAGCTAGTGGTTACTATAATTATTTGGCTAAATGGCTGAATAACTAGATTCGATAATTATCGATTTCTTGTTAAAAATAATAAAGATTACTTTAAATAATCAATGATTATCAATAAATATGTCTATGTCTACTTTACTTTGATAACTACATGGATCCTAATATATCCAGGTAGCGGTTTTTATTTTACTTCCAAGAATTTGAGACTTCTGAAGTTGCTGTAAAACACAAAGTATTAATTATTAACGAAACTATTAATACTACCTACTTATACATATTTCATAATTTGTTGTTCATGGCATGGCAAATAATTTAAAAACTAATTCCAATGTTTTCCATTGAACGAAGTGATAGGGACGAATATTGAGACTCCCTAATGCTCACTATCGATACTTCGCACAAATGACATATCGCACTATAAATAGTACATCGCACATTCGTATTTCGCACTAACGATACTTCGCACAAAGTGTGTCGCACGCACTCCAGTAGTAACCCTGATAGTACAGTTAAAGTGATTCCTCTGACGTACGGTCGACTCGACTATCATTAGTTTAATTTTGTCCGGAAGCTCACGCTCCCCAATTTCCCGTGAATTGTCGCACGTCCGGAACCACAAAGTAGGTACCTACATACCTACCGGTCTGTCACCGAAGCGTGTACTTTGTAGTTAAATTAGGTACTAATTAATATAATTTACGTCCGGCCGCGATCCTAGCTCATTTCCCTATTATGTACCTACTCCTAACGCATTATACTTGGCCGGTGAATTACATCTGACCCCTATAACTCTTTGTTACCACCATTGTTAACAAGCAGGCCATAGAAGAGAGCGCAATGAAAAATGTAAATCGAGTAACGGAAAGAGCTTATCAGATCACCCCGACTAACGAACTATAACGCTAGCCGTCCGTGGTGTGAAATAAATTTTTAAACTAAAAATATCAGTTAGAGATTACCATCAGGTTCCTCTTTAAAAAAACTTAAGTATATGATATTACAAATGTTATCTGTCAATATTGTATTGTTTAGGTATGTCAGTTACAAATTGAGTGCATCACATCTCCGAGTAACATAATTACTACGAGCATTTGTATCTCGGAAACAAAATAAACAATAGAGTAGGTAGTCAGAAGTTGTGTTAATGTGGTAAATACCAACATGTATTTGCTTCTAACTAGTGTTCCTTTTAATGTCCAGTCCATCCATGTACATAAGTATTCTGTTTCCGAGACGCAAAATAGCGTTTTTCTTTCATTTGGAATGAAATATAGATCCAATTTCTTGTGCATCTCTTGACTTGGTGTAACTACTTACCCTCTCAACGAGGGCGGCGTTCGGACTATAGTCCACTACTACACTGCGGGTTGGTGGACTTCACATGCACCAAAGAATTTCTTCTTCGGCGTATGCAGGTTTCCTCCCGATGTTTTCCTTCACTGTTTATGAGCAGTCAGTAAAATGTACCTAAGTTTAGAGAAAAACCATCGGTATATGGCCCAGCCGGCCGGGGATCAAACTTCGGACCTTTCGATTTGACAGGCCGCGTCTTATCTACAACTACAACGCCACTGACGCTCTAATTTTATTCTAATCTAATTCTAATTGTGGTATTATTTTGTTTAATTCGCAGAATGGGCGAATTTGGAGCAAGACTGGGACTTAACGAGTTGAGTGGAGGAGCGGCTGGTATCGGTAGAGCGGTGCTCGCTGAGTTCATCGGTAAGACTATCAACGATTGCTATCGTGAAGGTACCATATAACCATAACAGATGGATATGCTCAATCTGAAAATTTTCGAAAACTGTTGAGAGTTGAGACTTAATAAGAACGAATTGTTCAAAATACCCAGATTCTAAAAATACCAAAACTGCTTCGACGGAAACTTGCAGCAGCGAATTTAATGCCGTGACAACAGCTGTACCTAACATATTGCTTAAAAAAAATACTACTAATATTATAAACGTGAAAGTTTGTAAGTACCTATATTTAGATGTGTGTTACTTCTTTCACACGAAAACTAAAGAACGAATATTGATGAAACTTTACAGTAAGTAATACTCGTAGGTATATATCACATATTGGCCTATCCAAATTTAACGCAGGCAAGTAATAGTATAATCTATTTCATATCTTAGGTAATCTCCTGCTGAATCTATTTGGATGCGGTGCCTGCATCAACATCGCCCAAACCAACGCCACACCGGACATTGTGCTCATCGCCCTCGCTTTCGGCCTGGCCGTGTTCGCCGCAGTCTCCGTACGTATAATAATTACTGTAACTACAAATACCCACAACGATGGCCTTGCAACTTACGTATTTAGGCATCCATCCACCAGCATGATTAGAATTCAGTGTCAAGAATTTTTGCTCGTTTTTCCACACAGACAAGCAGACAGGCCCACATATGGAAACACATTAAAATCAACCTACTTTCAGTGAAACAGCTATTATTCGTGTAGGTACTAGGTACCTATACTGTTTCCCACAATTTAATATTATTTTTAGTACCTCCTCTACAAGGTTTTTCAAAATGAACTATACAAACTTCAATGATCAGTCAGTGAGTCAGTTTCTTATTATATATTCATGGATGTGATGGCAGGCAATAGGTCACATCTCCGGCGGCCACATAAACCCTGCGGTTACGGCGGGCCTGGTGGCGACGTGTCGAGTGAAGCCGGTGCGGGCGGTGCTGTACGTGGTGGCGCAGTGCGCGGGCGCCGCCGCCGGCTCGGGGCTGCTCAAGGCCCTCACCCCGGAGCGGGCGGCCGGCAAGCTGGGCGTCACCGCGCTGGGGACTGACGTCACCGAGCTGCAGGGCCTCGGCATCGAGTTCTTCCTCGGCTTCGTCCTCGTTTTCGTCGTTTGCGGAGTAAGTGACTCGACGCTAAACTTAGATGAAACCAAAAACAGGAAGAGATGTTCCCTAATTTATGAATGGTCCTGCACGAAGTAGATAGTTACAGTTGGCTTCAAAAGGGCAGTCCTACCTTAGAGTAGGTACACCTATACATTGGCTTGCAAAAAATGAACTGTGACGATATATACGAAGCGCCATTTAAGTACGATTTACTTTGTCAACTATGACTGCACTTTTGAACCCGTTTGTACTCGGTTCTGGTGAGTCCAGCAGGGAAAGAAGGCCGCAAAGTAAACATTTTACCTAACTCGTTTATACACACCGTAAATGGATATTATTTCGCTTACATCGCCATTACTTTTTAACATCTATGTAAGAGACCTCAGAGAAGCTATTGTGTCGTCCGTGGCGTTCTTCGCAGATGATGTCAAATTTTTTGCCGATCCAACTATATCATCTGGCCAACTTCAGGATGACCTTGACAGAATAGTGGATTGGACCAAGAATTGGCTTATCACTCTTAATCCGGATAAATGCACCGTCTTGCATATTGGGAACAGTAATAGGACACCATGTACCTACTTTGTGGAGGGCAGGCCGGTGTCTTCTGTTAGTCAGCAGAGAGACCTAGGTGTCATAGTCTCGGACGACTTAAAGTGGGAGCGTCACATTAATAAGATTGCTACATCTGCAAATGCTACAGTGTATTGCATTCGGAAAACATTCCAGTGTCTCACTCCTACACTATTTCTCAAGATCTACAAGACTTACATAAGACCAATTCTGGAGTATGGGTATCAAGTGTGGAGCCCCTACTTCGAGAAAGATATCACCCTTCTAGAGAATGTGCAGAGGCGAGCTACAAAACTACCGCATGCACTCAAAAGACTCGAATATGATGCTAGATTGTTGCGCTTGAACCTTACTACACTTAAAGAACGTAGAGATAGAGGTGATCTAATTGAGACCTTCAAGATTCTGAGCAACCATTACAACTCATCTGTCATAAGGAACATATTTAACCCTAACCCCATAGAGAGACTGAGAGGGCACAACTTGAGAATACAAAGAGCCAATGCACAGCTGAACCCCTACAGAAATTTTCTAAGCAACAGGGTTGCATCCAAATGGAATAATCTGCCAGAATCTGTTGTATCTGCCACTTCCGTAAACATGTTCAAGAACAGACTAGACAACTTTCTCAAATCTAAAAAGACGCAATAAATTAATATAAATTATGAAAGCAAGTCGACTGCTGATATGGAAGCATCAGCTTTAGCTGCCTTTCCATTTAAATAAAATAAAATAAAAAATAAAATAAATACATTATCTAACATAAACAATTAGAAACAGAATACCTACACCGTAAAATTCCATCAGAGATACCTATCTAAGAAATTAATCGTCTGACAATTTGCATTTGCGTGTCTAGCTCCAATTTTTCCGCAAAACGAATTCGTCTAATGAAGATTTACGTAATCAATACTTACAATACCTACTATTAGGGAATTTTGGTACTATAGTCAAGTATATTTATAGCCCGTCTATAAAGTAGGTACAATAGGGAGGGACCTTCACGGAACATCCGTCTACGTCGCAATACGAGACGTGTGCCAAACGATCACATTAGTTTACTAGGGATCTTAACGAGATATTCAGGGAATTGCGTAAAACAATGTTTAGCTAATGCTGTTCCGAAATAAACGACATAAACATCACACTTAATAGCAGGGACAACATTCTGTAAATGCTACACTCGCCGTATATCTCGTACCGTTGAACGAGACTCTCTGTACTCTAATTTTCTTGAAGTCTAGGTATTTGTGGGTGGGTAATACAAATAATGATATAATACACGAACGTCACTTTTTATCTACCACCCCGCTCTCTATAAAGAGCTGCATTAGCGCGTACATTATCATTACATTGATTTTGTTTTTCTCGCTAAAGTTATTATTAAGTTTAAATATTCCCAATGTTAGGCCGTACGCTAAAACTCGCACGGAAAAATGTATGAGTAGCGCCCGCTTCTGCGCGCCCGCCAGGCGGGTGATTTTCATATATTTTTCGCCCGCGAGAGGCGCCCGCGAGAGGCGCCCGCGCGAGTTTTTGCGTACGGCCTCAGACTCCTAAAGGCAAAAAGGGCTAAAACATTGTGCGTATTGCCGTGCCTTTTATTAAGTGTATGTAATGTCGTGACCAGGTGTGCGACCCTCACAAGCCGGACAGCAAGGCGACGGCGCCGCTGGCGATCGGACTGACGGTGACGCTGGGCCACCTGCTCGCGGTGGACTACACGGGGTCCGCCATGAACCCCGCGCGGTCCTTCGGCTCCGCTCTCGTCGCCAACGATTGGTCCAGCCACTGGGTAAGACTACATAGCCCAGATGGATTATTTCTCTATCATTGCAAATATCAAAGATACTCGTAGGTAACGGCCAAAGTTTCAAAACCACAAATCTATCAAATAGAAAAAGAACAAAGATTACTATCTACTCCTCATCCCCCTTCCCCTTTATGACCCTTCCTTCCCCTCGTAAGTTGTGGACTTTTAATCACCCTTCTTTTAGGTCAGCAGTTTCCAAAGGGCTAGTTTTCAAACTGCTAGCTCGATAAACGTTGAGTGAGTCAGTCAACGACCGGGCATTTAATGAACGTCCTAGGCGTCCAATCGACTGGCGGATTTAATTTGTTGTTGTCAGTTGGCTGCGACATAATTATATGTACCACGTGCTCGATGTAAATTAATTGTGTTTGGTGCAGGTGTACTGGGTAGGGCCGGTAGCGGGCGGCGTGGCGGCCGCACTGCTGTACGTCCACGGGTTCTCAGCCCCCCCTACTGAAGCCGTGACGCCCCCTCGGTACCGGGCCGTCGCCGGTGATGAGAAAGAGGTATATAATTTTATCATATTTTATTGTATGAGTACACTGGATACATTTATACACGAACTACCAACGCTTCCTAGGTGTTAGGCTGAGTAGAAGCTACGCAACAAACTTCCGAAACACTTATTTTAAAATCAAGTTTGTATAACATTGTTTGTAAAGATTGTGGGAGGCTGACTGATAGCTCTTTCTCATTCAAATAATCGTCTACATATTTTATAAGCATAAGTTCCTTTATTTGTCTGTCAGTCATATTCAAAATTTCCTCTGGTAGTCAGTTAGTTGTAGAAGCGTATATATCTACACCACAGGACACGGAAAAAGCTCACTACGCTCCCGCTCGATATTTCTATGATCTACACTATAAGAATTTTAATAATATTTCAAATTACTGCACTATTCACAGTGGATAGAGTGGAATCTAAGTGGAATAGAGCATTTTATTGGGCTCTGATTGATTAGGCATCGCCATCACAATTCTTTTTGTCTTTCAAGCGTACTGGACGCCTTGCACCCACCGCATGGACAGTAGAACATAGTGTAAGCAGCATTTAGTTTTTGGAAGTTTTTAAAAATTCTTTAGGTTTAATATAATTTTTTTCAAAAGTTAAGACATAATTTGTAAACAATCTTCTGCGTGAGACTGCCTATACTAGGATTAACATGCAGTACCTACAGGTCACCAGACCCTCACGCCATGGAATCAAGCATACATTATGTAATTTAATTAATTACTTATTAGATTACATCAAGCTAATATAATTAATCAGATTACATATTTTTGATACATAACTACCTACATTATTCAAAATTATGAGAAAATTACAGACATTGAATAAGGTAGCATACTTTAAGTTAGACACCAATATTATGTTTGCGTTAAATACGTTTATTTATGGCTAGCTGTTGACCGCGACTTTGCCCGCGTGGAATAAGTTTTTCCCGCGGGAACAGTTTACCGCGGTAAAAAGTAGCCTATATTAAGTTATTCCAGGATATAGCTATCCCTGTACAAAGTTTCATCAAAATCCGTTCAGCCGTTACAGCGTGAAAGACCCGAAACATCTTCACTCACAAACATCCTTACAAACTTTCGTCTTTATAATATTATATTTATTAGTAGGAGTAGGATATGCCATCCGTGCTCTCTCAACTACAAAAATCAAGAAGTTTCAAATGTCTTTGGTTGTGCGCGCGCTCCGTGGCTAATTTTTTTGATTCATGACAAAAATAATAAATTAATCATCTTACTTAAATCTTATCAATTTACTAATTTTTCAGCTGAAGCGACTGGACGGCAAGCCGGAGGATCTGGCCTGAAACCACGAGACAGCCGGGCGCGTCCTGCGGCCCCCGCCGCACCCCGGCGAGACTCCACGTCGCACGTACATCCACAACAGACACCACATATGAACTCGAATCCGACCAAATATGGCCATACCTGCCTTAGAATTACATACGAGCATTCCCACCAAAGGTAAAACTAAAGGTAAAACGAGTAGAGCGGAGCGATCCTATTGGTCGGTGTCCGTCCGGCGCGTGACTTTTCCGCGTCTCTCGTCTCCACTTTGGTGGAAAAGCACCCGGAGTCCATCAAAATAGAGATGAGACAGTGTGTGCAAACAACCATGGAGCAATGGGAAATTAACGAAGTCCTATTGTTTGCTTTTACACATCTCTCATCTCCGCTTTGGTGAACGCCGCCGCCCAGTTACCTAATTATATACGACTATGAAATTGTTTCATCATCATATCAGCCTGTAGACGTCCACTGCTGGACAGAGGTCTGATTGATTGAAATTGTTTACCTGCTGGTATCGAGTTTTAGTCATAGCAAAGGATCTAATGATTAATTCGACAATTCGGTCTGGCATGTTGTGATTGTACCTATATCAGCAACCTAAAACGTAAGATTTTATCTTACCCTCCCGACAATTCTAAATAGTACATTAATTATTAAAATACATAGAGTATTCCAATTTGAGACATCACTATGAAATAGATTTTTGTCACGCGATCTGGATATAATGCATTGGGCTTAATGTACAAATGTTTGTATGTGTGGGTCGTCGTCGGCTGTGCGTCATCTCTTCCTATTGTCATACAAAACTTTTGTAAACTCTCAATGTAAATTATGCACATCTATTTTACAATGTTTAAAAGTTTCTCAATATCTTCCAATGTTGAATTTAATCTGAGATTTTATTTAGATATTTTTTACTTTAATTAAGCGTATAAATTAAGTACCTACCTAGATAAGATTTTACGAACTTTAATTATAACTTTGCAACTTCAAACTTCACTACTTTAATATTAGTTGCCTTTCATGTACCTACCTATCCAATTATTCGTGTATAGATTAAAATCATGTATGCTCATTGTGGTTTGAAATATCACATTTAATGTAGGAAAAACCAAGTGAACACTTCCGGTGTCCATTCCATCAATAATCAGACTAAATTTAATATAATTTAAATTATTCATTAATTTATTTTCAAGATGAATGCAATGTGTTCAGATATTAATGTACGGGATAAGTATACCTACTTAAGAACGTGGATTGATATCAAATCAATGTCAGAATGTGAAAACAGTGTATGCTATGTTATAAGTTTTAAATTAAATATACGACATTTTACAGAATTTGTGGTTTGAATAAGAAAAGTGTAAACAAAAATCTTATGTTTGTTCTCTAAACAATTTTATTAATTTACGATAACAAAATTTCTTCTTGAATTTGTTCACTGAACTAATACAGCAGCACGAAAGTGAAAATTTACAATTCACGAAATGCCTGAGCGATTTCATAAGTGGTTTCAAATACATCTGCATCGTCTATCCTATATTATGTACTCGATTGAATTATGAATTCTATTAACCAAACTGCCCGCATTACAAATTGATTGTAAATACGCTATAAAGTGTTTAGTTATTTGATAGCCTCCGACATAATACCTACAGAAGAATATTTATGGAAAATATCTTTATACAGCAACAATAAAAGCTAATTGTGTATAAAGTATTACCTATCCACCAGCAATTCTTCAACATAAGATTTAGTAAATATTGCTTATAATTTCTTACGATATCCTTGATATACACATGGTGTTTCATATACAGGTATGTATGTGCGTATATCTTAAAATTATGTAATAAACATATTTAATTTTTTTATGAAATGATAAAAACCTCGATCAGTCTTAAGATATTTTGACTAGGGTCATATTTATAAAGACAAAATAGAAATAATTTGAAGTAAACGTCCATTGTCTCACATAAATGAACTTTTGTGTTGTAACTTATTTTCATGAGCATCACTAGGTTTGGTATAAATTTAAAATGCCTATGTCTATCGTTTAAAACACAATAACATAGACTTGTAACAACAGACATTTAACTAAAAATTGATTCAATTTAAAGCAGTAAAACATGTCAATCTCATCTCAGTAACTTTACAATTTTAGTTATTTGTAGCTACAATTTGTAACAAGTACAGTAATATTATGTTACGATTACCTATTACAACAACTGCTCTAATCCTTGAATACAATACATTTTTTAAATTAGCATAATAACTTTTGGAGCACTATTAGTAAGTATGGTTTATCAAAAAAAGTGTAATATCAAATCCAAATCCCTTGTCTGGCTGATAACCAGAAGTCACATGGCGTCATGTGACGTCGACATTCTCCGGTTGAGTGAGTCTGCTACAGGGCTAATATAATAATTAAGAACTATACGTAATGAGTGACACATTAAATAAACATAAAAAGATAAATGAACTACATATAATAGGTTGAATCTCACTCACAATTACAAAGTCATTCTTAACTTATAGCTATGATTCATATAGACATCATTTCATACAAAAGATAGCTAACAAAGGCTACAGCAAACCTACATTCTAATATCTAGCTAGCTATGAATCTTCTTAAATATTATTTTGATGTACACATGCTGTACTCGATCTTATTGTCATAATGCTAATTCTTTACAATTACCTATTAAATAAATCTAAAATGATATAAGTATAAAAATAATCAGAAAAACAACTTCCTACGATCAATAAGTCATTATGTTTAAAAATATATAAAATGCAATGTCTCACAATTCGATGTTCGATTTACAAAAAAGTATAATTTCACTATAGCGTTTGATCTATAATTATTTATTACGTATTGGTGTGGTGTTACAATATAACGCTGCATACTTCATGTATCAAATCCCAAACAAACATTCACCGTAGAAATCAGATATCTAAAGTAATTACAATTCACACATCTGAAGGATCAAATTTATAAGAACCTATTCTAAATGACAATTATTATTTACAAATAATACAAACATACAAATTATACGGTAATTATACAGAAGAAACAAAACCAGTATGAACTGGTCTCTCATAGTCTTGAAACTCCCTAATATACTAGGCCAGCTCAAGGTCAAAGTGTTTCCACTGACGTGCGGTCGATTATACAGTCCTCTGTTCTCATTCTGGAGTTCGTAACAAATTTTGAAATGGAACTAATGGATCTACATTAATTGTAGAGTAGAGACATGAGACAAGTTACTGAATATTGAAAAATTAAAAAGAAATGGCAATTCCATTTTTACCGCTACGATAAACTTTTAAACAATCGAATGAACCAAGGTAAAAAAAATGTCATACAGCCAAATCGACCGCTTATTTTTCAACTCAATGGGTTATCTACACGGTTGTAATGGTTTTAATGACTCTAAATACAGATTGGCTGGTGCTGAAGCTGGCAGGGAAACATTTTAGTCATAAAATTTCGCTTATACCCGACGTTCATCCTTCATCGAGAACCAAATGTGGAGGCGCGCTATTCTAGCACAAAAGTAGAAAAGTAAAGCTTATGATAAAAGTAGTTCAATATTCGATATTAAACGCCCATATCAAGGGTTTGTTGAGAACCTAGTAAGTGTCCCACCATATTGCAACCATGGCAATTATTTTATACCCAAATCTGCAAGATCACAACCGTGTGGCTATGGTGTCGCACTCACTTCTTAACAATGGTACAAAGTAACGAGACACATCACCCGGAGGTGTGCCGATTCTATATGAACTTAAAACACTTTTGTTTATCGTGGGGTATTCGCGTCTTGAAGAGCACGGAGTCGGCCCGATATTGCGTTAAAAGAAGAGGTGTGTAGCCCATTACCTGCGACAATAAATGATGAGGGTTAATGACTCAATCTAACAAATTAATATCCAAACATCATTGATATATTAGGAGAAAAAAATTGATAATATTTTAATTAAATTTCTTAAACAATATTACAGCAAATGCAATCACAGACACTGTTGTTGTAGCTCATTTACTTACATTATACTAACAATGGAAGGTTTTACTAAAGCCCGACTCAGATGGCGCCACTAGCAGTAAACATCACAGGGCTAGATGCAAAACTGTCGTGAAAAGGCTTGCTATACAGCAATAATTATTATTATTTGCTTGCACGACGTGCAGGATGTGTGCTGGACCTAGCAAGGCATACACAAGCTCTAACGTTTTTAAAAAGTAGGTTTTGGCTTGGTTGGACTAGACTTTTAAGCCATATCTCAATTAAAATATCAAGTAATAAGGCTTAAAAGTCTTGTAACCAAGAACCTACTTTTTAAAGCTTGTCTATGCCTTGCTGGATGCCTTGCTAGGTGCCGCGCTAGATGGTGTAAATGCTATGTCTAACATGACATTCTAACATGACCTTGAGAGGACGTAAGCCCAAGATGTGAGGTGAAAATGGCGCTTAATACATCGGAAATTGGCCTTGTGCTTTGATGTTAACTTTGTGTAACTCACCTGAGAGAAGAACTGTATACACTTGTGCCTCTCGTGAAAGTGCGTTTCGTCCGCGGACAAAGTGACCGGACAGCCGGGGCAACGAAACGTCCACCTTGACGTCACCTGCAGTAATAGTTACATATAAGAGTTGGTCCAACCAAACCAAGTAGTGTTAAATTATTATAAACAAAATTCGCAAACAAGTCCTAAATGCTTGCACGCAATAAACTGTTTATAAATTACACATCACGTAGAAACTTGTAAAACCGAAACCATAGGAGATACAGGGAAACTGTCTTAGGAATCATTTGGTCTTTTTTGTGAAAACAATTTTAGCATATATTTTTCTTTGATCAAGCGTGTGTTGTCCTTAAAAATTAGACATTTCGATCAAAAATTTTTTTGATGCGGATCGACTCAGTTTCATGTAAAGATCATTTCATTATATCGGAAGAAAAAAATCTGAGCAGCAGAAGTTAGTCAAATTCAATAAAATGTTTTCTCATACAACGCCATTACAAAGTAATTTTGATGAATTTTCTTTTCAATGCATATCAACTTAGTTTCATGTATGTATCATTTCATTAGAGAACATTTCATTCTTAGGAGCTCAAATATCACGCTACGTAATCGTTAAAAATCCCATAAACTTCCTCAAGAATTGGGCTATTAAATGCCAAAAGAATTTTTCAAATCCGACTGGTATTTCAGAGATTAGCGCGTTCAAACAAATAAACAAACAAGAAAGAATATGACAATTTCTTGAGCTATATTAACCTTGACCGGTGGTTTCCTAGTGATGTGAGCGACGAGGAAGTTCATGGCGATATCCTCGCAGTTCATGTACTCGTCGACGTACTCTCGCACGGCGGCGGGCAGCGCGCGCCAGTACGCCCACATGTAGTACCGGTGGATGAACGCCGCGCCCGTCAGCACCATGCTCAGCTCGCAGCTGGGGACATGCCAATGTCAACATACTTTATTGTACAAGGTTTAAGCGTGACACATACTGAGCGGCGGCGTTGCGAAAGCGTTGCGGTTTCTTTCTGTAATGTTCGAAATAGTATGAAGCCCTTTACATCAAAGCGGCGGCGGCGCGGCGCGTTCTTCATACAAACCTTCGCCGGCGCAACGCTTTCGCAACGCCGCCGCCCAGTCTGTGTCACGCTTAAAAGAAGAGCCGTGGTAGCCTAGTTGGTTGTGCACTCGCCTCACGTTCATGAGGTCATGGGTTCGATCCTGGCCCGTACCAATGAGTTTTTCGAAACTTAAGTACGGTTTATTATGATACCACAGGTTTTTCGGTGAAGGAAAACATCGTGAGGAAACCTGCATACACCAAAGACTGGTATTTACTATTCTAAGGCATATGTGAAGTCCACCAAAAAACGGATTGGAGCACCGTTTGGCGGACAGGGGTTACCAGGTATATCCTGGCCCTTGGCCCTCTAAGAAGATAAGATATGGCACGACAAAACTTTTTTATTATTAACTAAACAAGATTCAACTAAAAATATGTTAGTTAAATTTTTCCTCTAGCACTTTGTCAAAATTAATAAGCGCCATTTTTTATCGTTTCGCTCGGAGTGACGTCATCATTTACGTTTCTCTTGTAACATGTGGTTGGCGCGTCCGCGGGGCGGTGCGGGGGTGCGCGGGGGCCGTACACGATGCGACCGCCAGCGAATTCTCACAAATAAAGCGAGGTACAGTGTTGCGAGCTTTGGAGAGGGCTATGCCCGGAGTTTCTCTTAGAGAGATAAGTTCGCCCTTTGTACTTAAGTTTATTTAGATTATTTTGTAATGTTTGTCTGTGTGTGTGCAAGTATTAAATAAGGAATGAGGAGATCCGACGGAGAACTAACGTTACCGATATAGCCGAAAGGATTAGCCAGCTGAAATGGCAGTGGGCAGGTCACATCTGTCGCAGAACCGACGGCCGTTGGGGCAGACGGGTTCTGGAGTGGAGACCGCGGACCGGTGCGCGCAGCGAGGGACGCCCCTCCGCCAGGTGGACCGACGACCTCAAGAAGGTGGCCGGAAGCGGCAGAATGCGGCGGGCAGAGAACCGAGTGTGGTGGAGTTCATTGGGGAAGGCCTATGTCCAGCAGTGGACGCTAAGGGCTGAATGATGATAATGGCAGTGATTGTACAACTTAATAATAATAATAATGTTTGGACAAATTACACACGGCTGTTTTAGCTCCAAACTAAGCCGAAGCTTGTAAATGGGTTCTCAACAACTGATAAACATACATAAATACTTAAATATATACAAACACCCAGAATCCGAAAACCAACCGTTATGCTTATCACATAAATGTTGGTCCCGGGTGGGAATCGAACCCACGACCTTTGGCGCAGTAGGCAGGGTCACTACCACTACGCCAACAGGCCAGTCATTAGTCATTTATCATAGTCATTTATAAGTCATTTACCTGTAGTTGGAGTTGTAAAGGAAACCGTTGTTGAAATTGACATCCCACGCGTGGTAGCGGCCGGGGAACCCCACGATTCGGTCCCGGTGCTCACGCCACACTCTGAAAAATCGACAAGTCAAAATATTTTACGGCATATGGGTATAAATAGTCCCCACGGAATTTTTTGTCGGCTGAATGAATATAATCACAGATTGTTTGCACATCGCTGACAATGTTTATACTCTATGTGTGTATGCGAGATAGTGTGATACATAGACATGTCCAAAAACTTGAAAGTTTGATACGGTTGATCGAATCAACGAAATGGATGAGCGTCTTTAGTGAACCACACAGCACAGCTCCTCTGTGGCACCTAAAATTAGTCATTGCTCAGAAATCAGCCAACTTCACACAGCCGCCAAAAAACGGGGACACTGAGTACATTTATTTGTACAGATTTTTTTTTACCACCGCTTCCTAGGTCGAGAAGGAGAGGCGCAACAGACTTCCGCAACACATATTTTAATAAAGTTATTATTGTTTGTAAAGACTGTGAGAAGTTGATCTTTGTTTCCGTTTATTTCCATTCAAAATGGGCATGCCAAACCTAAAACAAAAAACTACTGCCATGGAAAATGTGCATGGGAAAAAGTATAGTTTTTAGGGTTCAGTACCAAAATGGTAAATAGATGGCGCTTTTGCTAGCAGTCGAATCCAATGCAAAACTATTTGCACGTTTATATAGGACATTTTGCGTTTTGGCCAATCTGCAATTTGGATATTCTATATACTATTTCTACTAAATAGGAAACCTGATATTGAGCTACCACCACTTTAGTGAGGATGTGAACCTTAGTGAAGAGCGACGACTGCCTCTAGTCGTGCTTTGTTTTTGTAATGTGTTGTGGTTTGTGCCGCCGGTTTTTTTTAATATGAATATTTAGGACTGTTTCCAGAGCCGTAAAAGCCGTTATTAAAAAGTAACCCAAAGTGAAGCGAGGTGCGAGCGCGACCGACCTGAAGGCGAACACGATCTCGTCGTGCCGCAGATGCGCGTCGTCGTCGACGCAGAGCACGGCCTCGGTGTCGATGAGGTGGTATGGCAGGAACCGGTTGTTGAGGGAGTTGCGCGCCGCGCGCACCACCGCCACCGGCGCGCCGCTCTCCGGCCACGACAGCGCCGCGCTCGGACCCGTCGGACCGTTCCACACCACCACCACCTGCACATAAGAAAAATGGAAAAATCACATAAACTTCTATTGATTCCGGTCGTACGCTTGAATCGGTTCCTCCGTGGATACTTGGCCACAGAACAGATACTGCCGTACAGAACTTTATCACAATATACATCCGAACATGCTTTAAAAACCTACACTGCAATACAATAAATACATACCTTATTAAGGTACGGCAGGGCCCTGAGGCGGGCGAGCGCGGCGGTGAGCACGGCCTCGCGCTCGTACGTGAGGATGACGATGGTGAACTGTTCGCGCGGTCGGTCGCCGCCGAGCGCGTCGCTGAGCTCGCGGCCCGCGCCGCCCGCGCCGCCGCCCAGCGGCCGGAACCCCGCCGCCGAGCCCACGAAACGCGCCTCCGACGTCACCGGCGGGTCCCACGGCAGCTGCGGGTATAGCGCGAACGGCTCGCCCCAATCGTTCCACAGCTCGTAGCCGTGCAGCAGCGCCACCGAGTAGTTGCGCTTGTACGCCGGACTCGCGAACGGCGCCTCCAGCGGGCCCAGGGTCTCCTCCGCCTCCGCGTCCGACGTGGCCAACTCTATCCGCGGCGGGTAGAACGACTCGTTGAACGCGGGCGCCCCGGTCGCCGGCGCGGCCGGCCGCGGCGGAATGTTCAACCGCGTGCGGATCACCGCCAGCAGCGAGTCCACGCTAGCTTGAATGGAGCTCAGGTAACGCTCCCAGAGGACTCGCCCTTGACGTCTAAACGCCAGCAAATCCGCATCGGACAGCGCTCGCATTAGGAAATGCATTTCGGTTATTCGGGCCTTCGGGAGCGCCAGCACCGCGCGCCGCCAATCCAGCACCTCCTCGTATGGTAAGCGGATTCGGTCTCCCCCGAGTATGATGGGAATGGCTCCGGATCGCAGCGCCTCGTATAGCCTCGCTTGCAGTAACGCCGTGCTGGCGTAGGTCCTGTCTGCGGGAGCGAGTATCAATACAAAAGTCGAGTCCCGCAGTACGGAACGCCGCGACCGGTCCGTCCCACATAGAGCCCAATCTCCAATCGAGAGTATGGTGTGTCTCTCCACTGGAGGATCGCACTCGAACTGCAAAAAGAATACGTCCGATGCAGCCGCAGAGCTTGCAGTCCTTTGCAGAAAATCTAACAGAGTTTTGTCTTGATCCATATCCGGCCCGGATGCGGGAGGTTGTGAACCCTGAAAACTAAATGTTGTTTATGAAATCATATCAAAAAATAAAGCCAAATCATTTAATCATAATGCGTTTTGCTTTGAAACATGTGAAACGATGTTGATAACTAACCTAAGCAGATATTTTCGTCTCGCTGGTGCCATGGGAGCGCAATCGGCCCAAACATCTCCACCTGGCGGGCCGAGTGCTGGCGGGGTGACTATATCGAAGCCCGGTCGATACTGTGCCTGCGTGAAGGTGGACTGGGCGACCATGGCCCTGCCAGTGGACGCGCCTCGGAACGCGTCGCCCGACCCCACCGACAGCTCGCGCCGCGCCAAGTTCAATAAAACGTGATTGCGGCCATCTCCTCCCCAATACGGCAAGCTTTTAACTGCCGTCTCATTCAACATCAGCTTGTATGCATCTGTTGTTGACCTGAAAATTAAAATGATGAATAAATTATTAATAACACAAATTAGTAAATAATTGGTTGTTTAAGACAAAAAGTATCATTTCTTATAGCTGCATTTACATCTGCTCGCTAACTCTTCATCATCAGGCTGATGGACAGCTCTGCAACAATGTACAACAAACTTACTGTGTGAGTGTTTAATTATTAAATAATCTTACGAGGGATTCTTCTCCAAAGGAAATGCTTCTCCAACGAGTATGACGTATATGCATGCCTCATTAGGATCGCGCGTGAGGTGCGTGTTGTATCCAAGGGTTTGACGTAGAGTTGTTTTCAGAAAGCCATCCACCTCTGCGCCGGCGAGAGGAACGTACACCTCGGGGTCGTAGAGGAATACTGGAAAGCCGGACGTCAAGGAGCAGCGGGAATGGTCAAAACAGGAGTGCATTCGACAGTGGGGTTCGGAGGAGGGACTTACGGGAGGTAGAGTTGGCGGCGGACGGGAGGGCACTAATTGGGCGGGCGGAGCGAGTTCGGGTGAGTCGCGGCGCATGGCGTCGAGCTGCGCCAGGCGCGCCTGCTCGGCGGACGCGCGCACGCGCTGCAACTCGGCGGTGGCGCGCGCGTGCTCCGCCTTCACGCTGTCGGCCTGCGCGCTCGCCGTCGCTGTGTCGCGCTGCAGACGCCCGCGCTTCGCTTCTAACTCCCGTAGCTCTGTAGATACTGAAGCCTGGAAAAAGTCAGCAATTGTATGTTTTTGTTTAGTATTCCGGGAATATATCAGAAAATAAATGTTTACCTAAAAATGTCATAATTTTTCCATCATTGCTATATATGTCTAAATAATATTTTAGCTTAATTAGACCATAGTAGTTTTGAATCACGAGAAAGACAAAAAATCAGTCTATAATGGATAAATGGAAAAATATACATCCATTTAGAGGCTGTAATGTGCACTGTTTTTTTGGCCTTTGTTACTATGCTTTTAAGGCACAATAAATCTGCCAATGTCAACGTAGTGGAGAATGATCTTCTAGCAATAATAATTATTACATTATCTGTAATCAATGCCTTAGTCATAACTTGACACTTAAATAGGGTAGTGGAAACCATAAGAAAAATACCATACCTTTATTCTTAGCATTTCCTCAATCCTAAGTTTTAGATCAGCTACATTTACAGTGGAGAGATCTCCAAGTCCATCCACGCTGTGCCGCATGGGATTAGAACCCAAAGACACTGATGTTGTTTCATACTGTAAATGTAAATAAATAATAATAAATACAAACATATAACCCTCCTTTTGGGCTTCCCTGCAGTCAGGTAAAACATTGAACTTTTTTTTTAAAGGTTTTTTTATAGAAAATAATGGAAGCTATTGGCTCAGCAAAGAACCCAAGTAAGAAAGCATGTTGCTAAGGGCAGCGTCGGATTCCAAAAAACTGAATTTTTTTAAAGTTTTTTTCATTGCGTCCACACTGACCCAATAAACTTTAGAAAAACATGCTTTAGAAAGTTAGAAAAGCGAAGACTTGGCGTGGACTCTCTTGGATAACTAGTTATATGTAGTTATGAAGCATTAATCTAGCATTCGTACCTTCGACAAGTAATAGTGCGTGACAAGTGGCACCACGAATAATATCACAGACACCATCAGTATCACACGGGACAGTTTCAGGTGGCCGAGCCACACGCAAAACCTTTCATAAAAATACATTTTAGATTTAGATTCGTTTGCATACGTCATATTTATAGTTTGAGTTGTCTAGTTTAAGCTGGCATCTTATTACAAACATCGCACTAGGATTTCTGATTGTTAACCATTGAATAAACAAAAAAGGCAAGGCAAATTAATTAATTACAATTTAGCAAGCAATCAACTTTCAGCTGGACGTATACTATCTAATTTAATTTGTGCTTTCAGCCAGCAGCAGTCAATCAACCAAGTCAGTGAACTCGATCAATCAAATCAATCATCACAATCAATTCATCATGACAGACAGACAGTCTTTTACTTTGACTCAATTAAAGCAATGTTATTTCAAACAGCCTAGTATGACTGGTACCTAGCAAAAACACAAATAAAAGCACAACCACGAGATCGTGCCTCAGATCTTTTACGGGGAACCGTATGATAATTACATTATTACCTTGATAGACCAACCCGATATTTTTTGACTGCCAAGCTTCTTTTCGCGATGTACCTACACTCTATTTGGACTTTTTTAGTACATTTTGTTATATCGTCTAATAACATTACTAGGTGGTTATACTCTGTGGTTATACACCGCCACAGAGTAAGTAATCACCGCTCTCGGATTAATCTTCTTTTTGTATGAAATTGGCGGCACGCATGCGCGCCGGGCCAAGACGCGGGCGCAAACACGCGTGACAGGAAATCCAGCTTTACTATTGGCAAACGATTGTTGATAACGAAATTCCCAGTAGGTACTTATTAAGTGTTAAACTATTCGAAGACTCCTGGGGAAAGGTTAAACTGTAATCGTAAAACGGGAAAATCGGTCATTGCCAAGCCCCGATGGGAAGTCTTATCCCATCCATGTGGCGTGTCATACAACCAGCGATAAAGCTTATTTTAAGCATGTTTAATGTTTTTAAACTTTCAGGTCTGAGGTAGAGAGGTAGGCAGGTTCACGCAGGTTTGCATGAAAATAAAACACTCATTACCCAGTGGCGTAGCGTGGGGGGGGGCAGGGGGGGCCATGGGCCCCGGGCGGCACATGAGGGGGCGGCGCGAAGCGCCGCAACCGACGACCTGAAGAAGGTGGCCGAGAGCGGCTGGATGCGGAGGGCGGAGGACCGGGGCGGCGGCGTTCATGGGGAAGGCCTATGCCCAGCAGTGGAAGTTGAAGGGCTGATATGATGATGATGAATTTAAGGAATGTAGGGAATCCGTAATGGATTTAAGTAATGTTTGTAAACAATAAAACGAATATTTTAAGGAATTTGTTTTAGTTAGGTACCTAATAATTACAATTTTTCTTCATGACCTATTCTTACCTTCATTCTCTTTTTTCACAAATGGATGAGGTTAGAATTAAAGACACAGTTTGAGTTTAAAACTGGATAACTGGCTAAGTCCATTTATTGTGTCAAGTTTACAGTATGAATCTTGATGAATATTATGAGTGACTTAAATTGGATTAGGCAGTTTTACATAATTTTGCTGACGAAATGTCAATAATAGTAGGTACATTACTGCAGCGGCCGGCAACAGAGCATTGATGGACGCCTCGGCCCACATACGTAAGTCCATCAACCCTTGGTTGAGGTCAAGGCTTGCCTAGTATTTTTTCAAATAATGTGCGAAAATTCATAATATATCAAAAGTTTTAATAAAATTTCGAACTGTCTGGACTGAACGATCACGACCTAGGGTTGTCACAATACTTTATAATTTAAATAAAATAATGTAAAAAGCTTTTGTCCTGTGGTAGTTAAGTTTAGTCTGCTTATATTAAATTAAACTAAAAATAATAATAAATTATATATACAGGATGTTTTTGTTTTAAATATTATATTCAGCTAGATCTCGTCGAGTCCTTTCATTTGAGTACCATAAACATGGGTCCAGTACCGGCCGTTCCGGAGATATGGCCAAAAGTGTTTTTTTTATTTGCCCATATGGACAGTTCCGGAGATATCTCCGGAACGGCTGGTGCTAGACCCACCGTGTTTATACTCAACCCTGTATATTTATGGCTATATTTTTAGTTTCATTTAATTAAGCAAACTAAACTACCAAAAGACCAAAACTTTTTATATTATTTTATTTGAAATAAAAAGTATTGTGACAACTCTAGGTCGTGATCGTTCAGTTCAGACAGTTCAAAATGTTTGAAAAACTTGTTTTTTTTTTATTTCCGCGAATTATTTGAGAAATGTGCTATACAAGTCTTGACCACAACCAGGCATTGATTTCATCTATCAATGCCTGCAATCAATGCAATTTCATGCATCATTCTAAATTTAAATGAAACTTTTCTTAAGTTACCTCCGCGGTTACCACCATGTTTCAGAGTAAAAAAAGATCGATAGATAAGAGTTTTCATAGTAATTTATTCGGCCGCTAAGCACGACAGATATGGATTTTCATACAACATTGCCGGCCGCCTGCTCGCATGTATTTAACCAATACAGCATTTTCGACTTATCTCAAAGATGGTTGTCAAAATAATGTTCACATTTCCAACCATGTTTAAGAAAAACTTATTAATTATAGACGCTTGATTTGACTTTTTATTAATTTCCTTGACTAATGATGAAAATAAGGGGGCGGCGAATTTTCGGTCGGCCCCGGGCGGCGAAAACCTACGCTACGCCACTGTCATTACCTACTAATTATTTATCCAACAATTTTTAGACTGATGGCCATTGCCGATGTAATTAAATAACCAATCGAACCATTGTAAGTATACAACACGTATATTTCTGTTCTACTTTAAACTAAAACATAAATTTACTTTACTATTAACTTTTGGTTTATTAACTACCTAAACAAAATGAAAGGATAATAGGCGAGTACTACTACGTACAAACCTAGGTAGGTACCTACTGAAAATTTCAATTTTCCTGTTCAATTTGAATCTATACAAATTAAAAAAATCAAAATCAAAATCTTGATTCAGACATTTATTTATTGTGTACCTACAAAAAATCATCAACATAAAATAAAATTAAGCAAAATAACGAGGTAGGTAAGTACATATCTTCATTAACTTTAATGAACAATGATACGATAAAGTAAGTATGATAATAACAGTATTGTCTAAAAATGATACTAACAGTATTTTCAATTAACAGGGAAAATATTAATTAGGCTTCACAAAATAGACGGAGTAATCTGCTCGGCATACAGACATATCATGGGCAATATTTTGTACGGTTTTGTTTGTTTCCATTACGTAGGAGAAGTTACGTTACGTAAGCCAAGCAAGAAATACACGCCGAAATCGAAGAGTTCTACCATATTCTACAGACAATTTTAACTGTGACACACGGGCCGCTCATGACACAGACAGTCGCGCACCCTTGATTCGTGGAAAGCGTGGCCGCTACACCGAAATCGGACGACATTATAAGATAGCTCTCGAACAGCTTAAGATCAACAAGGCGCCGGGTGAGGAGAGTGACTGAGGAGCTTAATCAGCCCTTGTCTTGCTGTTGTAGAAGAGTATCGAGCATTGTGTGCATCACACTCCAGACACTATATATGGACCTCCTCTCGCCTACAACCACACATGTTTTTTGCGTATACAAACGGGCGATCTTGGATAAATGTGTGTGTGTCACCGTTAGTGACCACCCCCAATGATGGGTCACTTTATGTGCGGAGGAAGTCGAATCATCTGGGGGCAGGGAGCAGTCATAGTGACGTAATACTGTGGTTTTGTGAAAACGCTTAATGGAGAAAGCCTCTGTCCAGCAGTAGACGTCAGCAGGATGATGTTTATTTTCATGAACACAGTTCTACCCCCAAATCGGGCCAGAAAACACCAGTAAATAATTATCAACTGCAATCAGTCTGTAATTGCAGCCATGTTGCAGCTTAAATTGAAAAATCTGAGGAAACCTTGCATCCATTACAAAATTAGAATATATCTCTCTAACCGTTCTAGGTCACAATATAACAAATTTAATTTAAAAATAAACTTAACTTATTAACTTCTAGTTTATACTTGTATCAATGCTTAAGTAGCTGCTAGAAAATTATACATTTTGTACAATCTATAGAAAATTACAATTGACACACAATCAAGCGAATTTTTAAATGTCTTCAACACAATCGATAACAACCAAATCAGTTGGTTTAAGATTTAACCTTTCATGGTGTATATTAATATGTTTAGCTAACTTCGAGGAAACGAAATTCAAACCACAAATATTACATATATCTTGAAGCTTTGAAAGGACATCATGTTTTTCACTGAGATGCAACCTTATCGATTTTATAGTCAGAAAGTGTATACTGCATTCTTTGCATTTATATATTGTATTGCTGTAATTGGTCATTCCTTTTTCAGATTTATTTTCGTTTAACACAGTACCACTGACTGCATGTTTAACTATGTCAGATTGAGGCCCGCTTATTTCCCGTGCCATTGAATCATCTTGCAAAGAGTTAGGTAAAAAATCTTTAATAATTATAATTTCGTATTCTCTTTGAACGTCTTTATGATAATCCTCATGTAAAATGAAGGAAGAATATTCAAAAATAAGGTTACAATCGATGCAGTTCCTTCCGTCACTTTCACTAGCGTTGCAAGTTTTTAAATGTTCTTTTATATCCGTTTCATTCACAAAATGCAATTGACATTTCGAACATTTATACAAAAAGTGTTTGTGTTTCGTCATTTCAACTATTTGGAATTTGTAAACATGCTTCCTATTGCCATGGTGCATCAACAAGTGGCTAAATAAAATATTTGGAGTGAACAATAGATCACATTTGGTACATTTTTGTTTCGATGCTCTAATCCTAGGATTACAAATTTTAAAATGAGTTGACATACTCGATTGGTCTAAGAAATGAAGGCCACAGATGCATTTAAATATTTTAGCGATAGCTTCAACAAGTTCACATGCATTGTTGTTACCCTTTTCAGTATCTTTCAAAATATCTCTGCCGTCGATTTTGCTATCAGTTATTGGATTTTCTTTTAGAGTTCGAGCGTTTTCAGTTATTGAATCAGATATTGATTGCTCTTTTAGAGGCTCTTGAGGCAACGTCTCCGAGTCATTTGACTCTGATGAGTTAAACGCAATTATTTTCATATTTTCTTTAACAAAATCCGGATCAGTTTCATGCAATTTACGATGGTTTTTGATTCTGTTTGTGACAAAGAACAAGTCACAGTTTAGACATTTTATTTTAGATATACCAGAAACACAACTATGCTTTAATGTGCACTCAAATGTTTTAACACATATTTGACATTTTGTACACCTGTAAAATGCATAATCATAAATAGCTCCATTGAAAGAAGAGGCTAATTTATTTTGATCAACTTCAGCAGTTTCAATTTTCTCCCCAAATAAAATTACTTTCATGTTATCCTGGGTGAAACTTTTCAAATCTGTATGTCGTAATTCATGGGTCTCGTAATCTTCGCTGTAAAGCAAAAGACCGCACCACGAACATTTTTTCAAGTCATTTTTGATGCAGTTGTGATTGTTAATTCGTGATTTATCGACTACTCCGCAACAGTTTCTACATTGGTATAAGACATAAGATCTTTGGAATAGTGCGTTGTTAAATGATGTGTCGTCCTCTTTATTAAATATGACTATTCTGTAAGACTTCAAACCAATATTGGGACATTTATGTATTTTCTCATGCTCCATACGAGATATAGATGAAACAAAAGGCAAGCCACAAAAAGCACATGGATGTTTTCTAAGTTTGAAACAGAAATTTGCCGCGTGCTGATATAAGGAGGAGCTACCAATAAAATACCGACATTTATCACACTTATACACTGTAAAATCTGGTGGTCCATCTTGAATGACTTCCATTTTAATCCTACATTCAAATTTGTATATGGACTTATTAATGACATTATCTATTTCTTCTTGGGATAGAGACCCAAACACATGTTTGATCCAAACGTCCTTCTCTGATATGAAGTAAAAAGTGTCGAAGTTGAATAGTTTAAACGATTGTTTCTCACATAAATTAGAATGTAGCATTTGGTGATTTTTGTAACAGGTGCTATCAAATTTCAGATCACATGTGTGGCATGTTTGAGTATGTATCTGCTTTTGGTCACGATTATAATGCCATTGACAATGTTCAATCACTTTCTCATATGTATCGACAGCAATATAACAGTTTTTGCAACAAAAGATATACTCCGCTTGAGTTAACCCATTTCCGGAGTGTCCTAACGCTTTCAAAGTATCAAGTGATTTTGATACTAAATCAGTACTTTGTGGAAGCTGGCTTAAATTGCTACTTTCCGTGATACTCTTGCCAGAGCCATCGAGCGATTTTGATGAAGCATCCTGTATCGTTTCTTTATCTACATTGACGTTTGAATAATTATGAAACAACAAATGTAATTTGTAAGTTCCTTCTGAAAATTTCTGATTACACAAATGGCATGTCAAATAATCTTCATTGCTGCATTCATGAGATAATGAGTGAGTTTTGGAGAGAAAATATACATCACAGTTTTGGCATTGTGGGTATTCAGGAATAGGAGGGTATATTTGTTCGCCAGTCTTTATTGCATAAAAATTAAAATCCTGCAATTTCAAATTCCTCATTTTGTTATGTAAGCTTTTGTGAGTTTGATAAGCTTTTGCGGTTAATACCAGCCCACAAATTTTACATACATATTTTACTAAATGCCCACATCGACCTTCAAGGTGTACATTGCGCTTGTGTATTTCAGTTAAAAAACATTTACATGTGTTGCAATATGTCACATCAAACATGTAATCTAAATCAACCTTATGTCTTTTAGATGGATACACTTTTGCATTGTCTTCATTTCTTCTTTTCAATTCATTGGCTTTCTTTATCTCTTGCTTCAATGTAACACGACCTTTACCTTTTATTCTGTTAGGAATAATATCTGAATCAACGATAGTGAAATCAGAAAACTTTAAATTTTCATACTGATGACTTGCTTCATGAGATCTACTTATTTCCCTGTCTACCAATACATCACAAACTTTACAATATACCGATTCTGGTGTTTTCATTCCACAAACTAAGTAATGACTTAAATAAAAATCATCTGTGAAGTGTGTGGCACATTTAGAACATTTATATAAAATTCTAGAAAGTGCAGATGTACTTAGATCTATAACATCAAATTTATGACAAAGGGAATGCTGCTTCATGTGTAGTAATTCATCTTGTTTCTTAAAAATCCTTTGACAAGCGGAGCATTTCCAATTGATTAAAATTTCCATATGATCTATATGATTCATTGCCGTTTTAGCAGACAAAAAGTTAATATCACACTTATTACATTTGAACAGCGTTGATCTTAAAATAAATGAGTTATATTCACATTTCTCAGCCATTGAACTGTTGGTCACTTTGGGTTCGGGCTCGTGAACTAATGTTGGTTTCTCTTTTCTTTCTTTCTTCGTTACGTTAGAATTATAATGTTGGCTATGAGTGTCTCTCAAATGAGTATTATATGAAGATACATCAGTCAATTCATGAAAACAATATATGCATTTTGCATCGTAAGGCACTTCAACCACTTTCTTATAAAACATTTTATTAGATCTATGCTTATTACGCAGATGAGCAAAACAAAGTTTAGAATTCTTTAGATAGTAAGAGCAAATGTAACATCTGTAGTATAGGCAATTTGTTGAATTTGTTTTGCTTTGCAAAAGGTTTTTTTCTTTTGTCGAGGACGACTTTTGCGTTCGTGTTGCCTTATGATTATTTCCTTCATTCCATTTATTTTTCTTATTATTGGTTAACTTTGTATGAATATCCAAAATTCCTTTTCTTGGGGACAATTTCTTTGTGTCCTTATTAGTAGCACTTCGGACTTTACTTTTTTCGTCGATATTAATTGACTTTGGATGATTATCCCCAATTTTATTCTTCAATTGAGTTAAGTTTGGTATGTAATTAGTTGGGATATTTTCTTCCTTCCTTTTGACTTTACCTTTCTCATGAACAATCATGTGTTCCTTTAAGTTATCTTCACTGGAGAATTCCTCTGAACATTTTTTACAGGGTATACTTTTGGGCTGGAGTACATCATACAGGTGCTCTATGAGAGATTGTTGGCTTGGAAATGATATTTTACAATGAAAACATGCATTTTTTGTATCAGAAACAAGGTCTTTGTTATTGTTTACCTTATGACATTTTCTAGTCTGAAGATTATCGATTTTATAGCTTTTAACATCTTTGGCATGAATGTTTTTGAGGTGCCTCTGTAGTGAACCGCGTGTAGAGAAGGATGTGTAGCATATGTCACATTTAATCTTATTGCATTTGTATGAAAGTGTACTCTCGTTTTGTTTAATTATTGGTTGGCTGATACCACGACGGGAATGCGAAGTTTTATGATCATCTAATGCATTTTTATTAGGAAATAAAATTAGACAATCTTCACAGTACCTGTTACTTGTTTCTAAATAAGGGCCAAGATCATCTAGTACGACTTTCGGTCTTTCAGCCTTCAATTGTTTTTCAACAAATTCTTCATACTCCAATTGCTTGCTAGATTTGCTTCTTTTTGAATTAAGGCTAACAATAACATCTCTTACTGCGACTTTCGGTCTATTAGGCTTAATTTGCTTTTTGGAAATTGCTTCATATTCTGGTTGTTTGTTGGGTTTTGATCCAAGTATAATTATGTTTTTATTCGTAGGTAATTTTGCTGTGTTGTCTTTAGAAATATCTTGCGAAGTTAGTCCAGCATTTGCAGGATATTCTGTTGATTTTGTTGGTTTCAAAGCATTAGCTACTTTCAAGGAATCAGTATGTTTCTCAGATACTGTATCACCGTTTCTTAATGAATCTTCAGTACGAGAACCGAAAGCGGATACAGACTTTAGGTTTATTTCTTGTGCTGAAATAAATATAACATTATAAAAAAAGGAAACGTTAGCAACAAAAACCGTTCGGTACAAACATAATGTATAACAGATCATCCATGTAAGTTTATAATCACAAAAAATGTCAATCCAAAACTAATTGACATAACAATGGATGGAAGTAAATTCAAATATGTCACCGAATATATTTACATTGGGCAGATAATCTCTCATGGATTAAGTCCAAAGAAGTTTCCAAAAGAATAGCCTATGGTTGGAAGAATTACGGGTCCTAAAAAGAAATCATGGATAGTCATCAATTCAGTATCAACATATAAAAACTTTTATTAATATACATTCAATCCATGCTGTGTCATAAAACGATGAGATCAAACAGACTCTGGGACCATATTGAACGAATGCCACAAGACCTAACATTTTCGAGAGAATTGGAGGAGGCCTATGCCAGAAGGCACTCTGAAATAAGAGACATTTCATAAATACAAATTAAAACATTCTAAATTAATTTTAAGTTGCTATAAAATCTATTCAGAAATAATGGCAGTTTTTTTTTTCACAACAGCCTCATATCTAGAAAGGGTCCAGTGGCAATTCACTACAACGCTGGTTGTCTTTGTGGGAAATACCCACTACACAAAATAAGTACTTTGTATTACAGCGGCCTATGTGTAGACATCCCCGAAGCAAGCTGCTCGTGCAAGCCGATGATGATAATGATTTTGTAAAGTAATAATATAATCGTACATTTTAGACTTTCGCGCTTTGTATTCATAATTATATAATTAAGTACGGGTCTTACACACGAATAAGTTTTATTTACCTTGCCCGACGTTTCGACCAGGTTACACTGGCCGTGGTCACGAGCTGACTGGAGAGGCGAGCTGTCATTGTTGATCGCTGTGAGTAGTTTCTGAAACTACCTTCTGCTGATCTTGTATTATTGGAAAGTCCCGGCACACAACACTCAATAATACAAGATCAGCAGAGGGTAGTTTCAGAAACTACACACAGTGATCAACAATGACAGCTCGCCTCTCCAGTCAGCTCGTGACCACGGCCAGTGTAACCTGGTCGAAACGTCGGGCAAGGTAAATAAAACTTATTCGTGTGTAAGACCCGTAAATAATTATATAATTATTAATAATATAATCATCATATCAACACTGCTGGACAAAGGCCTCCCCCAAGGATCTCTATAATATAATGTATAAGCATAATGTAAGTCACACTAAGATAAATAATAAAAAAATTACCTTCATCGTAATAATTTTGAATTTCTTGTTTCAGTACAGAAAGATCTGGAAATATGCTCTTAATTTGTGGATTATCCAGCAAATCATGTTCTTCAATATCAATTTCATCATCCATTTCTAAACTGAAATTAACAAATTACCTATAAAGATATTTTTATTTTGTGATGAATAGAGAGCATGGCATGAGTGCATGGCTTTCTCTGCTGCAAAAACCTGATGCTCTTGATAGGTATGAGTTGTGAACCAGTACTTACTCTCAGAGCACTGGTAATCTTACTTGGGTGAATTGCCACACCACAAACCATTTCATTACTTAGACCTTAGTAAGACTCATAGTAAAATTTATATCCTGAGAATTGCAGCTAGAAAGTACATTTTCAGTTCTGTAGAACAATTCACTCTGTTGCCTCAAACATTTATTGGGCTCCATAATGCATTTATTAGATCAAGGCTTGTGAGAATATTTGCAATTAAGTACCTATATTGAATGACTTTGAAATCAGGAATACATAATTTGTGTAGGTATCTATTGGTTTGCTCAGAGTGCGGTTCAGAAAACAAGATTTTGTGTTTCAATCAACAATACCAAGTAAAGTGAATGTTAAATAGGATAGGTATTTAGAGATTCGTCATTGAACACATCTTTTAAATGTTTTGTTTGATCTTTAATTATGGCCATATTTTCCTTCCGCATTCCCAAACCATGAAGACAGTAGAAGAAAGCTGACCTTAGTTCACACAATGTGAAGATATATACTAGGTAGGTACCATCGAACTCTCTATCTTTGGCCTTTAACTGTAACTTTGGCAATAGCCAGAAAGTGAAAGGTAACACTGGAACGATGTGCGATAGGCCCATTTTTTTTTAAATCATAACATCTCACATCATACTGGTGTTACCATTTAAATTAGCCACTTTCTGGCTATGGCTTGGACGTATTCTATCTCATTTGTGGCTATGGCCAAAGTTACAGTCAAAGGCCAAAGATGGAGGGTTTGACAGTACTTATTTAATGCATTGTGTGCCTCAAGTAGGTAGTTTATAATCGGATATAAACAGACAGAATGCTGAGGATGCACCATTTTAACATTGTGTGAAACCTCTAGGTGGCTATCACTTGAATGGTAAGAGCAAATCATCTACGTACCTACTTGAAACTCTAATGCAGAATTGAAAAATATGAGTAATGAATAATCTTGCATAGATCTTTAGTACAGCCCATGCTCTAAATTTAGTGATTACAAAGATATTACAAACGGATGACTTCAGATGCAAAGCTAGCGATGCACGGGATAAAGAATAAAATATGGAAGCCATTACAGAAGCAAAGAAATAATGACATGAAATAGCAAATGACAAGTCGAGGCAACAATGATAGACCAACCTGCGCGTTTCAGCTTTCTTCAGTAACTTTGTCAGTGGAAAGATCGATTTTGTTTGTCTTTCTAGTTTCGTACAAAATATAGGTACACCTACATTATAAAACAAAACCAATGATGAACAAACAAAACACGTAATATTAACTAATTTGTGAACAAAACCCCAAAACAAACTTTTTTTTAGTTTTTGCCCTCTTGCCACAGACAGGACAGAACACCACAGAATATATATATTTTTTGTTGAATTCGTCTAATGATGGACAGGCAAAAGTCATAGACCATACAGCCAAGTCTTTGGGTCTGCTGGAAGAAATCTCTTAGAGAGATAAGTTCGCCATTTGTACTTAAGTTTATATATATTATTTTGTAATGTTTGTATGTGTGTGTGCAATAAAGTATTAATTAAAAAAATAAATAATATTTTGTTTGTTTTTCCTTAAAAACCGGCGGCGGTTACAGCACGGCCTCCACAAAAACAGGGCACTATAATAGTCGACGATTTTCAATAAAACTGCAGCACGGCCTCCACGAAAGCACAACAAGGTGCCATTCGGTGATCCACACTGCAGTTCATAGTAAGTTCAATGAAGATTTATCAAGGGACATTTTGGAACGATCTGGTAGAGTCGTTTACATGCTTTTATTTAGAATCTTTTTCTATCCATCCCGCACAATATACAATATAATAATAATATAATTGCATATAGTAGCAACTGTATAGTCTACCGACTTTTGCCTGTCCACCATTGGACGAATTCAATAAAAAAATATAACTCTAGAGCTCCCCCCTTTGCTCCTCCTCACCGCACAGCTGATCAAAATGTCAAGAAAATGGAGTTTTGTTACGCATTTGTAGGATTCTGTCGTTCTCGTGTTGGGTGGACACACGTGCTCGCGATAGTTTCTCTGAAATTCACTGAATTCTGATTGAGTGATACGGTATTTGTGCTGCTTAAAGCTTTGGTGGTGGATATTTATAAGATATTGACTGGGTAAGTACGATCTGGCCGCTTTCTAATATCTAATATGCCGCCCGACGAAGACGAGCCCCCGGATGGGGGTGGGGGCGAATCTCATACCATGGAAGTGTCTGGGGATGATAGTCTATCATCTCAAACACAAGTAAAAACAGGCTCGAAGCGTTCTGCGGATCCGCAAGCCCACACTACTGCAAAAAAGGTTTCGCCGCCCTCTGCGTCCGTGCAAGAGACTTACACCAAGCCGGAGTACGATCAAGACTCTAAGCTAAAGTACTCACAAACAGACAAAGCTCCATTCACGGTCGTAGTATCACGGTCCGAACCGGACCCTGCCTCTGGCCTCTCCATCCGCGTGCTTAAATTCGCTCAAATGATTCACTCGAATAAAATCTCTGGAATTGCTGAAGGTGGCATCAAGGCTGCTGGACGCAACAAGGTTTCAGTCTCTTTCAAAACTGCAGGTGATGCTAATAAATTCGTAGACTTGCCGCTACTGACAGATAACAATCTTACCGCTATGATTCCAAGATTTCAAGTGTCTCGTATGGGTGTTGTCCGCAACATACCAGTGGAATGGTCGATGGAAGAACTTGTATCTGGTTTGGAAATACCAAGCAATCACGGAGAAGTCATTAAGGCTAGACGTCTTCACAGAAAAACATTCAAAGAGGGAAATCCGACATGGGTGGCCTCTACTACTGTAGTACTAACATTTCTAGGTCAAACTCTCCCCGAATATGTGTACTGTTTTAACACTTCCCTCCCGGTAGGAGTTTACCAGCTTCCTACAATCCAGTGTAGACTTTGTTGCCGCTTTGGCCATATAAGTACCCAATGCAGGTCAAAGCCCAGGTGCTTCCAATGTGGGGAAGCCCATTCCGGTAATGAATGCACCTCCTCTGACTCCTTCTGTATCCTATGTGAAGGACAACACTCTGCCACCAATGCCTCCAAGTGTACTGAGCACAAAAGACAAAAAGAAATAAAGATAGTCATGGCAGAGGAAAACATAAGTTACAGTGAGGCTTCACATCGCTTCAAACCATCTAAAGTGTCATATGCTGAGAAAGCAGCTACACCAACTACCCACAATCCTCTATCTTACAGAAAGACAGTAACTATTCCCCGCCACTCTAATCCTGCTTCAAGCCAAGGATATAACACACAAGCCCATCAAGAAATTATACGCAATCCAACTTCCACCTGCTCAAATGGATCCGCGCTAAATAGCTTGAATGCTACAAACACTACCAATGACAACCTAATAGAGACACTAGTGGCTGCACTAGTAAACATCCTTTCCAAGTTTAACGATGCATTACCGAACAACGTCATCTCTGTGCTACAGAAGCTACTTCCCCTAATTTTACCTAATAACGGACCAGAAATTCCTACAATGGAACTGTAGGAGTATTAGAAGCCATAAACACGATCTTAGTTATTTAATCAATGCATACAATCCTCTAGTAATTGCCATATCGGAGACATGGTTGAGACCTGGATCCCTCTTCAGGATACAGGGCTACTCGTGCCTCCGAGATGACAGAGACGATGGCTATGCAGGAGGTGCCCTCCTAATTAACAGAGCCATAACTTTTTCCCAGCTTTCCATCCCTGTACACAGCTCTGGTTTACATGTAGTTGCTGTCAAATCTATGGATGTTACTTTTGTGTCTGTTTACATCCCCCACCCTAATCCCAACCTAATCTCTGAACTGAACTCCATCCTTTCTTCACTGCCTGGCCCTTATATAATACTGGGTGACTTTAACTGTCGCCATACCCTTTGGGGATCTCATTGCTGTGATACTGTATCCACATTCCTTCTAGATTTACTTGATGATCTCAATTTATGTATCGTAAATGATGGATCCCCTACTCGCAGGGTTTCTCCGAGCCAAAATGCTAGTGCTGTTGATCTCACCTTGGCATCTCCTAACATAATTCCTTCCCTGTCTTGGAAAGTTCTTGCAAATTCTTACGGCAGCGATCACTTCCCTATTTTAACACTGATGTGCCAATCCTACCACCCACTTGCTGATCCTTCTCCTCTATTAAAATATAGACTCGGCCAAGCAGACTGGGATAAATTTTCGATCTCAGTAGATAATAAAATATCAGCACTACCTGCAACAAATAATAGTAATTTTCTTGATCTTTATTTAGAATACACAAAGTGCCTCCTCTTTGCTGCTGATGAATCAATCCCTCTAAAAAATTCAGCATGTAATAAAATTTCTTCCCCTCCATGGTGGGATGCAGAATGCTCAGCAATTGTCAAAGAACGCAAACAAGCAGAAAAAGCATATGCTAGAGACTTAACCATGGACAAATATCTAACCTTTAAAAGAATATCAGCCCGATCCAAAAGATTATTTTCTAAAAAGAAAGCTCAAAGTTGGCGGAACTTCTGTGAGTCCCTTTCCCCCCGTACTCCTGCTGGCCTAGTATGGAAGAAAATTAAAGCTTTCAGAAGATCTCGCACAAACCCCAACACCTCCTCTAACGATCCTGGTCCATGGTTAAATGAATTTATCACAAAATTAGCTCCCCCTTTTGTCCCCTCGTGTGATTGTTTCCCCTCACTCCTTCCATCGCCCAACTCCTCCGATAAAATGAACGACGTATTCTCTTTTGCGGAACTACTGTGCGCTCTCGACAACCTCAGAGACACAGCCCCAGGTATAGACGGTATTCCTTACTCTTTCATCATCAAATCTTCCCATATCTCAAAACTATATTTATTAAATATTATTAATCATATTTTTTTAACAGGTTTAGTCCCACCCACTTGGAAAACCCAAATTATTATACCAATATTAAAACCCGGTAAGGAACCTAATGACAGCTCATCATACAGACCCATTGCATTGTCCTCAGTACTGTCCAAAATTCTCGAACATTTAGTCAAGAATAGGCTGGAGTGGCTCCTGGAGAGTAAAGGGTTACTCTCTAGGAGCCAATTTGGCTTCAGGAGAGGAATGGGGACTAATGACAGCCTCAGCATACTTACCACCGACATACGAACTGCATTCTCCCAGGAGGAGTTCCTTGTTGGAGTCTTTCTAGACATTTCTGCTGCATACGACAATGTCCTTCTTCCCATACTCAGGCACAAGCTGCTTTATCTGAGTATCCCGGTGAGGCTGGTTAACATCATATGTAACATTTATATGGATCGTTCTATCTGCGTTCGATTTCAAGGCTCTCTTCTTCCCCCCAGATCTGTCTATAAAGGCCTACCCCAAGGCTCTGTTCTAAGTCCTCTTTTATATAATGTCTATACATCGGACCTCGACAGGTCTGTCAACTGCTTTTGCAATATCCTCCAGTATGCTGACGATATAGTATTGTATACCGCCTCTAAACGCCTACCAGAAGCCGTCTCCCGTATGAACGTTGCGCTTGGATATTTGAACGATTGGCTTACTGATCATGGCCTGTCCCTGTCAGTTCCCAAGTGTAACTCCGTGATTTTTACCCGCAAAAGACAAACCCCAAATGTTAATATCATGGTAGACAGTCAGCCAATAGAGGTCCTCCATATGGTCAAATTCCTTGGAGTCATACTAGATGCCAAATTGTCAGGTGTCCATCACCTTAATTACGTCTGTAACAAGGCAGAAAATAGCCTAAACGTGATTCGTTCACTCTCTGGGGTTCGATGGGGTGCCCACCCCTACAGTCAGAAACTCCTGTATAACGCTATCATCCGCAGCCACTTCGACTATGGGTGTTTCATATTAGAGCCATGTAATAAACTCGCCCTACTCAAACTTGATAGGCTACAATATAAATGCTTAAGGATTATCACTGGTGCGATGAAGTCCTCCCCTACTAATGCCCTGCAAGTGGAGTGTCTCGAACCACCCTTAATTTTTAGAAGACAATACCTGGCGGAAAGATTCTTCTTCAATGTTGCCCAATTCTCCGATCACCCTCTTCTTGGCAGCCTCCAGTCTCTGTCACACTTGGTACTCACCTCCAGTTACTGGCGCCACAAAGAAGTACCTCACTTAATCAAAAGCTATAATAAACTGTCAACTCTGCCCGCTCCACTCTTCCAACTGGACAAAAACGCCCTGTTTAAATTTGATTTTTCCTCCCTCATATATATCCCAAAGGTCTTCCTTAACCTTGGCATAAATAAGGATTCTCCAGATGCCGATATGCGTCTTAACAGAATAATTGAACAACACTGGCCCGGCTGGCTGACCCTTTTCACAGACGCCTCCAAACAATCAAACGATACAGACGTGGGAGCCGCCGTATGGATCCCCAAATATAAAATAATCCTAAGTTATAAATGCCCCCCCAACTCATCCATTTTTACTGGTGAGTCAATCGCCCTTCTAGAAGCAGTTATGTATGTGGAATCGCACCAGTTAAATAATTCCATTATCCTCTCAGACTCTCTTAGCTGTTTACAGGATATTTGCAAATACCCTTTCCACTCTAAGGATAATTCCTATATCACGCTCAAAATTAAAGATACCCTACACAAATGTGCTTCATCAGGCATACAAGTACAGCTCGCGTGGATTCCCAGTCACTGCGGCATTAAGGGCAATGAAACTGTAGATATTTGCGCCAAGGAGGCCATCCAAGTCGGCTGTTCTTCACAATACCTTAGCTTTAGCCGCGACCTGCGCTCATCAGCTAAACCGGAAATGACAAAATCCTGGAACGACCAGTGGCAGATAACAAGACACCTGAAGGGCAAACACTACGGAGATATTCAACCAGACTTACCGACCAAACCATGGTTTTGCAAATTCAAAAACTTCACAAAACCAGTGACCTCTGTTATCATTCGTCTGCGACTGGGACATTTCTGCTCCCCGGTGTTTCTCGCTAAGCTCAGGATTCGTGACAACTCACTGTGTGAGTGTGGCCTTGCTGAGGGAACCCTGGAGCACTTATTCTTCACCTGCCCGAACATTGTGGTCCCACTGTATGAGATTCTCCCCCCAAAGTTTCCTCGTCCTGTAAATATTAAATTTCTCCTAACATTAGTTCACTCTCCCCTTGTAAACGTCCTGTGTAAATTTATAACAGCTAACAATATTAGAATTTAATCCTCTCTAGACTAATTAAGAACCTCCCAAACATCTCACGTTTTATTATTAATGTATATTTAATAGGTATATATAATATTATGTGCTGCGCGTTACTGCTATATGTGTTTGTGTCGTCCTACATGTTTTGTGTTTGTCATCTGTTTCAGTAGTCACCCAACAGAATATTGTCGTTTGTTACCGTACAAGGATTAAAGCACTGTGTGTCCTTCAACCTTGGACATTGGCAGAATCATCGTGGACTCGATGCAATGCCACAACACAAAAATTGAATTGAATTGAATACGCATTTGTAAATTCAGAAGAAAAATCGCAATATGAAGTCGATTAATAACAATTGTTTAACCTGCAAGGGTTAGAATGGATAGTGCAACTCCATTTCAACCTTGGGCTTCAGACGATAGTGAAAGAAATGTTAAAACTGAGAGAGAACTAGTCGATGACGCGAAACTTCATCGAGAAAATGTCAATCCAAAACATACGCAAACTGCGTCTTACGATAAAGAAAGTGTCGCCGCTGCAGGCACCGCTCCGGGATCGTCGGGCGCAGCCCGGCCTGCCACGGGGCCCGCACCAGCCATTGAGTCCAAAATGGACACGGCCAAAGTAGCTTCCATGCAACAAATCGTTGAAAACACCCTCAGGTACTACACACCTCTCAGACACCTCATAGCTCTATCTGTTCATGCTCTTGTTTCTTACGGATTTTTGTACCTAGCTTTCTATGCAAAAAAGTGACAATGCTACAACACTAGGTACCTACTTACAGTATGTTAAGCTTTTAAACTACAGTTTCATGCAGTATGAATAAATTATATGTACCGATTTATCAACTTTCTATCACAGCCAAGCCAATTTCCAAAATATCAATGGGTTGTGGTATTATCAATGATATTATTTGTTGCGATTACCAGATTATTAGTATTTGATCTGTCCCTACTCGAGTAGGTACATTGTATTTATAATTTAAACTAAAAATTCTTGCATGGATTTATGGATTTATTTATGATGTATTATTTTCTGACGAGTGTCTATTGAGAACCAGGTCCAAATATGATGATTAGTTTTAACAATAATTGCAAGTTTGTGTTAAGAGTGTCGTTCGCTTCTCGCAAATTCTACCACACTAGCAAAGTTGTGATATTAACTGTCCATTTTCAGTAGGTACCAATCATAGAGCAAGGCACAATTAAATTATTGACAACTTGGTCTAATACCCTTGTTGGCCATAACAAGCTCAGGTCGTTATTGAGGCATCCTCAGTGAACAACATTAAATTTCAAAGCAATCAAAATTTTGAAGGCTATTTTTTTAATAACTTCACTATTTGATATTATATATAACATATGCTTGTCAGACTTGGAAATTCACAAGCAAAGTAAAACAAAAAATTACCACATGCCAAAGAGGAATGGAACGCAGCATGCTTAATATAAAGAAAATCCAAAAAATACGACATACAAAAATACGATCAGCATCCAAAGCGACAGACGCCCTAAACTACGCCCAAAAACTAAAATGGAAGTGGGCAGGACATGTTGCACGTATGAAAGAAAGATGGGCAGCAAGAATAACTAAGTGGAAAGGACCACAGGGGAAACGTCGAAAGGGAAGACCACTAACACGGTGGGAGGATGAAATAAAGCAAACAGCGGGGCGCCGCTGGCTGGACGAAGCCAAGAATCGTGAGGAATGGGCAAATCTGGAGGAGGCCTTCACCCAGAAAGGGGTTCCTGTCAAATAATAGGAATAACATTTACTTTTTAAAACTTGTATAAACAGGAAATAAAAGGCTTTTTTATTTTTTTTTATTTATTTTATTTATTTGATATTTATTTTCAGCCAAGAAGGTAGACAGCGTGTCACACAACTGTTAGAGGCAGTGGAGGCTCTGAGCGGTGCTGAGAGGCTGCTGCTCTACCTACGCCTGCCTACTGGAGTGCCTCCGCATGATCCTTTGAAGCAACCTATAAATCCACTAGGGTCCAGGTATTGTAACTTTTATTAACGTAAAGAACAGGAGACGAGTGGAAAAAGATGGAGGAGGCTTTTACCCAAAAGGGGTTCAAAAAGGAAAATGCTACTATATGTAATTGTAAAAATAATCCTTTTTATTTAATTAGTAGGACTGTGCAGGGTCCGCCTGAATGGGTATCACCCTCTTACCTGTTTTTGCCCCCAAATGACAAAGCATGCATTGATATACATATTCCGTTTGAAGGGTAAGAGAGCCAGTGTATATACTGTCACGGAAGGCATTCCATGGCAACAGGCTTGTGGCCTTTCGATTGTTGCACTCAGCAATCCATAGGCTGCTCGTTATTGAGTGATAATAGTCACCTCCCACCAAATAGGCTGTCTGCTCATTTGCCACTTCATTTGGGATATAAAAGGCTGGTCAGACACAAATTAGCTTATACTTTGTTGTGATACTTTGCAGAGCTGAACTTCAGCAGACAGTGACTTGGATACAAACACACTTGGAAGTAGATCCGGATGTTTCTTTGCCCAAACAGGATGTGTATGATGAGTACATGTGAGTATAATAACAATATTTTAAAACACCACTTTAATTTAATTATCACTAAACCCAGATTCACAAATTCTAAACTACATGACCTGAAAAATGTCAAGTGTGGTTAATCCCTTAACCACTCTTCTTCTTCATCTCGTCTCCCGACTGAATACTGGGTGTAGTGGCGCGTGGCGCGCATTGAGGAAACCTGTTCCAAATAATCGCACGTCAGTGGATTCTAAACCAGTATAAACTGGTCTCTCATAGTACTGAAACTCCCTCATAGGCTAGGTCAGCTCAAGTTCAATGCCTTTCCGTTCACGTGCGGTCGACTGTACGTCATACACAATATTTGGGTTCCGTCTATTTATTTTCCTATAATATCTCAGTTAATAATTATTGAGTGCTGAAATGTCCATAATTTTCTCATAAAAAAAGCTTCGCTGTAAACATGTACTTTGACGGAAGACCAATAATATGTGCACCCTGAGTACAATAGCAGTGGTCTAATGTTAACCAGATGTACTGTTGGCAGAGCCCACTGCATGAGCAGCAACATGAAGCCGTTGTCGACGGCCGACTTCGGTAAGGTGATGAAGCAGGTGTACCCGACCGTGCGGCCGCGGCGTCTCGGCACGCGCGGTAACTCTAGGCAAGTCATTCATCACATATGTTTTACTTATCCCACTGAACATAAATAAACGTCTCTTAAAAAAAACTTATATAATCCTGGTGATTCACAGTACTGGGAATAAGATCCCACAATCATTGGCGCTCAAATCATAGGCGCGGTCCGGTCACGCTAACATTTTCCAAGGGATTGTTCCTCCACCATGTGTTGGTGACAATTTTCATTAATATGTCTCCATATTAATGATGCGGAAGCTACGGTCCCGATGCGCGAGACAATCTCATAGCTCTCAGGCGCACTGCACGCTGCTCTTACCGACCGCGGGCTCCGCTCTAGAACTCCTGCTATGCTATACTTGTGCCGTGCCCCATGTCATTTCAGCTTACTAATTTTATTGACTTTGTCATTTTCTCGTTCAAATCGAATGAACTTCTAATATTATCGCAGATTAGAGAGGGCCCCATTCGTGCGATATGTACACTATGAGTTGCATATTTATGCTTGATAATAATATTATTGAAATTACTACTAATAATTTGGTGCCTAATAATATCCATATAAATAGTACCTAAGCGTGTAACGTAGCGCGTTAAATTATTCAGCAATAAACTTATTTTATCCTAACCTTTCTTCTATCTACTATTACATAAAACTTTTAATTTTTTTCTTCATATTAGGGATTGTAAGGTCTATGACATCATTTTGTTATTTGGAAGGCGATTGGAAAATATTATGCATTAGTTATCGATATCTGCATTATTTTCTTTATACTGATTTAAAGTCGATATATAGTAGGTAATTTGATAAGTTATCAATTAAAATGCTACCATATGCTATCAATCCATACGTAACATGTAAGCTTAGTACACACTCCAACGTTGATTTTAATGATTTTTTTTAATTTTTTATTAAATCTATTATTTAATAATTTAGACATTAACTACAATATTCTGCGAAAAGTAGTTACAAAATCTTCGTGCTTTTGATATTTTGCTTCCGATGCAAAATTCGCTACGAGGATAAAAAACTGAACGTCTAATGCAGGGCGAACGACTCGTATCGAACACTTTATGGCCTTACCCTGTTTACTTTTTGCTATCCGGCGGCAGTCTGACTTCGGCCTAAGTTGTACAAATAACTGATAGTGAAGTCATGTCGTCATCATATCACTTGCATACTCGTGTAAATAATGTACGCGTGAACCGGACAATAGGTAATCAATTGTAGGTATATGTAATACATTATTATATATCTACGAGTATGTTGTATGTGTGTAATTCTAATTACATCAGCCATGCTTTATGTTATCCTAATACGGCAGCGTGACAGAAATTAGATTTATTGTTAGGTTTTGGTACAATAAAGCGTTTAATACATACATCAGAGATTACAAATATTAAACTATTTTTAATAGGAATCGAGGGTTCGGTATCAATCACCAAAATAATTCTGTAAGAAAACTTATTATAAAACAGACGATTATTTAAATGACAAAGATGCCTGGTGTTAATGTTACTTCAGCCTCGCACAACCTTTACAAAAATAATGTTATGTACAAACTTGATTTTAAAAGATGTGTTGCGGAAGTTTGTTGCGCAGCTTCTTCTTCCCAGCGCTAACACCTTGCACGCGGTGGTAGATAAAAAAATGATGTATAAATGTACCCACTGTACTTACATGCAATAAAATAGTTTTGACTTTGACTTGACTTGAAATACTTTTGTATAAGTTTGTAGTAAATTCTTCACACGCATTATACATAATTTCGCCGTAGAGACCGGTCAATACTTACAAACGATTAATCACTGATATCATGATGTTATTATATTTATATTTATTTGTTATTATATTTATTTGTTGTATAGGACCTGACCCGGCGGCATATATTTAACGTACTCTACCTATATAAAATACAAGCTGTTTCCCGCGACCTCGCCTGCGTTTTAAAGAAAAAAGATTTCAGATCCGACTGGTAGTTCCAGAGGTTAACGCGTTCAAACAAACCAACTATGCCATTCTGGATTTTAAATGTATAGTTAAGATTGTTTTGATGTGTTTACATTAGACTTAACAACCCATCATAACTCCGAAACTACTCAACCGATTATAAAATCGTGACCTATTGAACGAAACCAAGCCGAATGCAAATAGTTCAACAAAATCGAAACAGTTGAAAATTCCCTTTGAAACCTGTTTTGTTGTCGACTCAAATTACATACTTTGAATGTTTCAGGTACTGCTACGCTGGTCTTAGGAAAAAGATCAAACTAGAAGTGCCGCAGCTACCAGACTTGGGTGAATCGTCAAAGGTACCGAGGACCAAAATAACTTTGTACTTAACTTATCCTCAAGTCTTAGAGCAACACGGGGCCGCCGGTTCAATATGAAGGAGAGACACCAAAGCGTTTTCTTCCAAAGCGAAACATCCTGTATTTTACGCGGGCGTGAGAAGGGGGGGGGGGCGGATTCAGGTCACTTGGACCGATAGCTTGAAGAAAAAGATGACCAGAAGCGGGTGGTGGTGGACGGATTATTTCCTGCAGTGGACGATAACAAGCTAGTGTATAGAGTCACACCTTTCATTCTACCTGGACCAGCCGGTACGGTTTTTCACCATCTTTACAGGTGGTAAAGAAGTAAAGAAGCTCGAAGTATTCACTTTATATTTGAAAAACACTAATGACTGTTCGTGTTATGTTTTGCAGGAAACTAGCGTCGCGTCCAGAGAAAATGAAAGAATAGTATGCGACTGGGCTGAAGCTAAATTAGGTAAAGTTAAAATATTTTCTTATGAAATTTTGTATTATTCTTATCAATTTCGCAAATTACCAGCTATAGAAATGACCAGTGATGTACACAAATTACATATGTAACATTATTTTGTAAAAAGGTATATTAGGAAGTGGTATGGCGGGCGACCGACATAGGCTCTTTTCCCACGGGAAAATTTGAAAATTGGTCCCATGATCACAACCTCTAAAAGCTAATAGTTCACGTGTATGGTATTTACGCATTATGCATCTGAACGGTCCATAGTGTTGCGATTATTGCAAATTGCTCCCATTATGTAGAACAGGGGGCTAACATAGACCGGTGATACTAGGATTGAATTAACGTATGGTGTTGTTTCTCAGGCGTTAAGTTCCCGAGCTTAGCGGAGTTGTCGCGGCACCTGGTGACGACCAGCGCGCCGCCCGGGCCCGCCAGCGCCTCCCCGCCGCCACCACCGCCGCCCATCGCGCAGACCCTCGGTAACATACTTTACTAAATATGCATAGCGGACTGGTCCTCCTCACGGAGTGGTTTATTATATTACTAGCGGTTTCCCCCGGCTTCGCCCGCGTATAGGTAAGTTTTTTTCCTCGGGAACAGCTTTTCCCGAGGTAAAAGTGTCCTATATGTGCTAAATAACAGAACACTTTTACCTCGGGAGAAGTCTGTATCTTTTAATGACTTGAGTTACACTCCAGGAGTCCTGGACTGGACCTTATTTACATTGAGGTAAACTTTGCTGTCGCGAGTTCTGTTAGTTCTGCATTATCTTGCATTATGATTAAAAACTCATGTTTTCCTTTTATATGCAAAACTTTTTTTAAGCATTAGCAATTTCTTTACAGTGGACGACCCAAGCAGTCGACAATTGATGAAACAATTGAAACGAAAGATCCAGGTCAGTTTGGTCCATTATTATTCCAATAAAGTACTATTTTATTTCAATTCCAATAACAAACCAGGATTCTGTAGGTGCCTACTTCCTATGTGAATGTATAGGGGGTACAAGTCGAGGCAACGGTACCGACGGTATACAAATATACGTCCAGGGCAACCGAGATTTTGTTATGGATTAACTACGAGTATGTTAGAGAGTATTACGTACACTAAATATACTTTATTTGTTTTTTTCATTAATAATTACAACTTCAAGCAAGATTTGTCCAAAAGTTTGTGTGAGTGTTCCCGTCAACATTTTGGGCATAATGTACGTAACTCGTACACTTTCTTCAGAATTGGGTCTAAAATGACTTTAATTTGTAGACGCAGGCAACACCAGGTCGGCCGAAAAAGAACAAGGGCCAAGAGATGAGCGGCGAGTCGCCGCCGCCGTCGTCGTCGTACGCGAGCCACCACCTGCCCGTGAAGCACGAGGGCGAGCTGGTGCCGGAGGCCAGCTACGGCTACCAGCCGGCGTACGTGCCGTACGAGCCGCGCGCGCCCTTCCCGCCGTACGCCGCGCCGCCGCGCGCGCACCCGCCGCTCGCCGCGCACCCCCCGCCAGCGCCGCACCCCGCCCTCTCCGTGCACGACTACCGACCCGACCCCTACGTGTTCGAGCCGCCGTACGCGCCGCGCGACCTCACCCTGCCCACTGACACCATACACAATTTGCCCATAAACCTGAGCACCGACGCCTCTCTCGACCTGTCCACCGAGCGGACCGAGTGGCAGCGGCGCCGGCCGCCGGAGCCGCCGCCGGCGCGCATCCCGCTGCCCGGCAAGAAGCTCATACTGGAGACGTACCAGAGCGAGACCCAGGCGAACTCCCCGCGCTCGTCGCAGACGGACACGCGGTCGCACCACGCGCCCGAGGAGTTCCCGCGCACCGAGTATCTGCCGAAGAAGATGCGAGCCGCCGAGATCTTGGGCGGGAAGCTGGCTGCCGCGCGCCACGCCCTGGCCGCTGCCGACGCGCCGTCGACGTCCGCCGCCGCCGCCGCGGATCCACCCGTTCGTTCTGAGGTTGCTTTTTTAGAGGATCCAAAAAACTTAACGAACCGGTCCAAAAGCACCGCCGCGGCGCTGGCCCGGGAGGAACAGGAGGCGGCGAGTCCGACACAGTCGGTGAAGGCTCCGACGCCTAAGTCCGAACGTAGTAAATTGCGAAAAATGTGTAACCGAGGGAGGGCTGGATCACCCGAGCTACCCACGACCCCTGATTCGTGTTGCGGGTTAGACGGTATCAGTATGAAGACTGGAATGATATGCGAGGAGAAACATACGGAAATTCTTAACAGGGAGCGGGTAATCAGCATATGTAATATTGATAAACATGATTTAGATGACTATCTCAATGAAGGGAATAGCCAAGAGCACGAAGAGGAGCTACTCAAATATTTTCACCAGCGAGAGGCCGAGTCGGAGGCTCCCGCTGGCGCGAGCACTTCCAGTACAGTTGCTTTTTTAGAAGCAGGCCAGGACCCACACGACGACCATAGTCAGGGTAAAAACGAAAAAATATCACAATTGCGGGAATTATTAGCTAAAAACTTGAAAAATCAGAGTGGGTCCAGTGTACAGAACCTGGCGACACTTCAAGAAACGCCGCTCCCACTCGCACTCGACAACTCCCAGGAACAACAAACCGTGAAGCCGACCATATCCGAAGGAGCTTTTAAGCCAGTTGCGGCCAGTGTGGCAGAAACGGTTAACGGGCCGCCCATGTCTAATCAAACTGAAGTAAACAGTAGTAAACATTGCAACTCATTACCTACGGAAAATGGAACTTCTATGCCGTACGTTAACCAAAACACGGGTAATCATTTGGCGTCCAGTGTCGGGGGAGCACATCTTTATAACGGCAATTGCCACAATGAGCCTCAAAGTCCAACTACCAGAACTCAACAATATGATTTTGTGCCAATTTCTGATGGTTGTCATTCTCCTCGAAACTTTCATTCAAAATCACCCCTGGGATTCGGTCAAAGAGGCCACAGTCCATCTAAAGTAAATAAGCCTGTTATGATGGGGGGCTCTCTACAGACTTCGCCGATCTCACACAGTACCGCAGCTAGTCCATTTGTAAGCCCGAGAAATACACCAGTGCCGCGATCTAGATTATGCCCAAGACCCATACCCAAACACAATGGCAGAAAACGACGAAACCCGTTGTCGCTGGGCGTTGCTGATCCTTGCTCAAAGCAATTTGCAATACCAAATGACCAAAAATTTATGCCGAAAACTTCTATGTGTGGACCGGGCATCAAGTACAGTCAGCCCATGTCGGCACCGCCCTCCCCTAATATTCTTTCTTCACAGTATAAACACCACATGTTTCATTGTACTTCGGGAATACCGAACGGTACAAGCAATGTGTGTCTAAACTTCTTGCCAAACATACCATTTCGGGAAAACATTAACGGAGAACTCGCGCAGCCATTGTCAGCTGATCCTCTGTCAAGTGAAGTTAGTCAATTCTTCCAAGAGTCCCTTGTAACTTATAGACCAGGTCACGACACGTCATTCAGGTCGCAATCTGTACCCCTCAAACAGGGCATGGCTACCATGGGAATGCTGAGTTATACCAGCACCCCAGTGGGCTCGGTTCCTCCGACACCTGTACCAAACGAGTTTTGCGATTTTGGCTCGCTTGCCGACACCTGCGATATATCCAGGGCTGGTTTAAACCCCGAAACACTGGATAAAATTTACGATGCAATAGACAGCAGTAACGATGTACTTAATTCTGGTGGGCCACAGAACCTCCTGAACTCCAACGACACACTGAGTAACGGTTGCGAACCGTTGCCTGAGCAGGCCATACTCGCAGATGTACAACTAAATTCATACATTCCGAGCGGTAGTGAGCTACTCGATAGAAACAACCAGTTCAACCAGTCTTTCACCAATGACAGCAGTGCCACTGATAATGTAGAAGATTTTTTGAAACGAACAAACAGCATTGAATTCGATTTGTCCGAGTTAGTCACCGAAAAGAACAAGTACTACACGTCTCGTTCAGTTCCCAGCACGCCCTTGCCGTTCAAACGTACGGCGCCTAATTTACACATAGATTCCCGTCGTTCCAGAGAGCTGTTCACCGCTAGAAACTATCCAAACATGTCTAATGGAATATCCTCTAAATCTGTGCCATCTACTCCTCAACTTGCCGAAGATACGAGCGTTTTTAGCTACAGTAATAGAGATTTTCTCATTAATGGCAACTCTGTTGAAGTGTGCGGCGCTGCTCAGTTGCACGAGACGGTGGTAGACAGTGATCAGGGGTTGGCTTCCCCGCTTCACGATATGCTGCGTGAAGATATGATGGACCCGTTGACTCCCGCTGTTGACTTGCTGGCCGACCTGGACAAAATAGACGGAACTCCATACGTTGACCTCTAGTCAGCCTTTTGTCACACCGATGCACGATGTGTTAGGAGTAGTGTATTTTATTGTTGTATAGATGCCGATATTGATTATTATTTCACAAGAGTACAATGTTCATTTGTATGCCTTCAGTGAAGGCAAAAATTTGTTGTGCGTTATGTACCTAGTATATGAATGAATTGATCGCACACTCCCAAAAACTGAGTCAATACAATGCACTATTTATAATATTGTGATAAGAATATAATCAATTAGTAGATGATTAAGCAAAAAGGATCCACGATATATTAAACATCTCGCATTGTATTCAGGTACTGTTTCAGTAACATTGGGAAATCTCAGTATTGTATCAAGCAGCACAATTTCAGTTCAATTGTTGTGGCTGGCATTGTAGATCATTACAGTACTAACAGCATAATCTCTATTGTTTATCAAGTGTAGTCAGCAGTCAGCTATTAACATTTAAAGGTATTTTGCGAACAGTCCAAAATCCTATCCGTCGTTAGTAATTAAATATAGTACCTAAAACCCATTTTATAAAAAAATTGTGTATGTAATGGAAACAACTTCCTAGGACATAAGTATAATTCCAAGTCCTACTGGTCTGTTTGGTTAGACGGTTAGGCAGTGAGCCAGGCAGTGGGTTTGCCTTTTTTAGGACCTAGAACTGTAGCATGTGCCTCATGACAATAGATAAGTACCATCGTAAATCACAAACCCAACATCGAAATTTTGATAGGTATCTATTTTAGATATAGTGTGATACATAAGCCGCATATTCTAGCTTATCTTTTACAAAACAACTGAATGAATGTGGCTGGCTATCATACTATTTAATCAGACCAATGCAGCGTGCCAAGCGCGCTTAGTTAATTAGAATTGGTTTTCTTCATAAAATGATAGTATAAAGTAAGTATATAGTTTATGAAAATGAATTTATTGTAAGTTAGCACAAAGATTTAATATATTTTATTATCAAATAGGAGTTTTACTGATATACTAAATTTACATTGACTGCATGAGATGCGGAATGATGAAATTTTAAATCTGCCAGATAACTGCAGTGAGCTTAAATGTGAATGTAACCAAATTAAAATTTAATTCTTCATCGACAAGTGAGAATGATGATGAATTATGGAAGTCGCGGACGGCCCAAGTCACCTAGGTAGCCGATATTGTGTGAAATGTTTATGTATACTGATTTACTGGTACTCACAGCCATTTCATAACTTTAAAACTCATTGTAATCAAATGTTGTTATTTTGTAATAGCCATAGCGTAGAGCAGTGTTGACTCCTTTGTAAAGTTCTTCAGCGACAAACGAGTAACATCTTGTTGCTAAAAGGAGTAAGTAATTAACATATGGCGTGTTTTCACGTAAAATGTATCCCATCCTTCGGTACTCGCCTTGAAGTGTGGGGTGGACCTCTTGTTCGGTCCGGTGTCGTGTCAGTAATCTGTGTCCAATGGGCTATTTTTTTACTGTTCATTGCGGCCTAAATCGTTAGTTCTTGTTATTTTAGAGTTCGGTTTAAAGTTACAGGTACACAAACTATCTGACCCAGTGATGACGTCGCTTTTGTACGTATACGCTGATGTACAGTACAAAACAAATACTGATGTACATTTCAAAATGGGGCATTAGTTAGTTCCAGTTTTAACCAACGGGTCAGACATGCTTGTGACACTGAAAGGCCGCTGGCCGAGTGAATGGATGCTAGAATCAATTTGTTTATTAGAATTTGTGCCTCAGTAATGAAATAAACATTATAGCACAGATTTGTACTCTGTGATTAATGATTATAGTACGAAGTAGTATTGAAAGCTTACATTTTGGTTTGTTATAATGCTAGTACAAATGACACACTAATTTGACAGGGATATACCTATAATGTAAGTGATACCGAAGACTGTTTTAAAGTTTGTAGATATTTTCAAAGCAAAAATTGAATTGAATGTAATAAATATGATCACTTTTTTCATGAGAGCCACATCCAACTACGAGGAACTCAGTGATCAGGGTTATATTCCAGTTTGGTACAACTTACCAAAATCATCTAGTACCTAATTACTTTAAGTTGTACATTTTATTATGTTACGTGTTGTAATTTTAGGACATTGACGACGATGTGTATATAGATAGTATTTTAATTCATCATTTTGTAAATTTGACAAAGTAGGTAAACTGAATTGTCAGTAACATCCATCATACGTCTAATTTTGTTTCCGCAGACCCCATAAACCATGCCGTGTGTAGTATATGGTGTGTTATCATTGTCAGTGTGACAAGTTGATGAAATTATTGATTATGCAACCTGTCCGACAAATAGTTGAGCGAAGTAAAGTACGTTTTCCGACAAACGTTAGTCGACCAAACCAAAGTGAACGAGAGTGGAAACTCAGATCAACGGTTCTGAATCGCACGCACAGAGATAAGCGCGTCGCAAGCTATGGGCCAAGTTCTACTTCCCCGGGATTATCTCTGTGTGCTAGTGTAGGTGAACACTGCGCATGTGCGCGTGCGTTTCAGAACCATTGTTCTGAGTTTCCGCACTCTCGTTCACTCTGACCAAACGTACTTCAGACAAACGTAGTCCACTGTTTGTCGGATAATATATATAGAATAGAATCGAAAAAAATCATAGGTGCTTATAAAATAACAATGTCTAGCATTGGGAGAGATGGGAAAGTAACACGAAAACCACGAAAGGAATAATCGTACGTTTTATTAAGTACTATTTCATATTTGTATAGATCAGTTAGGCATATAACAAATCATGTATTTGCATACCTATTTCTTTCATGTTCGAGTGTATCGCGTACGTGTAGCATGGTTTTTGTATTTTGGTTATTAGAATGCTTCTTTAACATTTTATTCAATTGAAATAATTATAAAATGATTAAATGTTGCCGTTTTCTGGAGTGTGATGAAAACATGTAATTTTTAAGATGTGCATGTTTCATTATGACCACTTAGCACCGAGTGGGCAGAGCACGCTACATTTATGTAGGTACTTATTTAAGTACCGAGATTGGGGCTACACTATGATAATTTATTGTTTGTAGCTTATTTGGATATAAGGAATGATTTTGTATCATTTAACCACTTATACCAGAACGCGCTTAATGAGGTACCCCTAAGTCGGTATCTACTTAATTATTTTTACCTTTTTTTAAATCGAGTCACGACGGTCTGATACGTTTAGAATCTGTTGATTTAAAACTTTTATTAGGTACTTTATTAAAATTGGCATACTTGTAAAGAAATCCGAATGATATTCGAAATTTTTCCGCTGGAGTAACGCACACAAGAAATCCTGACATCTTAAGTACCTACATCTACATTCATTGTATTGCAAAAAAATATGAGAAAAAGTACCCATACTGTCCCGTTTAAAAGAGTGATCCTGTCCTGTATACATCTAAAACACAAGTATTATTCTGTCGCTCAGGGTGAATGTCACATGACATGTATAAAGTTAAGTCAGATTTGTATGAATGTTTGAATTTCATGTGTTTTAGTTTTAACTGATAGATAACTTAATGTGTGTGATATACGACTCCCCAATTCCCCATTAATAATGTAATGAACGAATCCTTCAATATGCCACCTTGGAAACGATTTGTGTAAGATTTTGAGACCTACATTTCATTTGTCCCAACTCGCAACGTAGAGTTTTACCAGAATTTTAAAAAGATCTGCAAGAATTTTTTGTGCTTGTTAATTTTAATTCTAGTAAAACTCATCATGATTAGTGTTATTGAAATTAAGTAATGCACAGAATTGATAAAAATGTATCGATAGGTAATGTAGGATAAGTTAGTTGTTGGTAAATGAAAGATAAGGATGCAAATATCAGTCATATGATGGAGATTTTGTTACTAAAAATAAATGATTGTTATGTAAATACTACATTATTGGACGTATTAATACATGACACAGTTTATTTTTATTACAACTATGTTGTTCTGTTAATTATTGTTTTTATTTCGAAATATTTTTTTTATAAATGTATGATAATAATTTAGATTTAATTAAGTTACACATATTAATAAAATATCCATGTTGTTGATTAGTCTTTTATGGATGTTGATTTACATACACCATTTGCTATGCAGTGATAATAAATGGTAAATATACACTATGGTGGTATTATTTTATGCAGTATAAAAAATAAATATAGTTCGTATACCTATTTAATTTAATAATAGTATGTACTTATACTATTTCATTCCAACAGATGTGGCAAACGAAAAACCACGGCTTTGCAAACACGTGCACTATGAAATGCAATCTTTAGTTAAGTATGTACCTATGAAACTTTTTTGCTGCTAGACACTAGCCCAGACACTTGACAGAAATAATATAATCTGTAGACAAAAATAATATTTTGATGAAATGAAATGTTTCTCATATTTTTTTAAATAACAGTTTATTCACAAAAATCTTTATATATATATTTGAAACAACTACTGAGAAAAAAAAAGTATTATATGGTTACGCGTGTTACTGTACCTAATATAAACCCAAAATGAACCTATCGATTTTTCCCGTAGTTATCGATAAACCATTGAGGTAATATTGGATCATCTTCATAAACATAATCTGTTGTCACCTGCACCGGCATGCCAGGTTCCCATTCGAATAGTAATGTCGTTATTGGTAACGTTTGTAGATTGTCCAGCGCGTTGCGACCGTTTTTAAGTTCTATGTCCTTAGCCAAACATCTTTTAACATATGTCAAAAATGTGTCCAAAAAGTTGAAACAAACATCAGGATTCCAAAATTTCTGTAAAAAAAAAACCATTTTAATCAAACTTTAACATAGCGTGTAATCACATAGGTACTATTATTAACCTTTTCTCACTTTGACAATCAAAATTCTCAGAATGTCCTTTTCTCCAATCCAAATGTTTAATTCGCTATTTAGATATAGTAAGTATAGTTGTTCATAATAAAATAACTGTGTCCGTTCACCTAGCGTACACATAACAGTTTCAGGGTTAGTTTTAGTGCCAATAAATAGTACATAAATAGGATTTTTAAAAGTGGCGGAGATTAGTTATTTTATTCTCACATATAGTTAAGTACCTAATTTAGGTATGTACCTACCAAGTGTACATGTTTATTAAGATTGTAATTTAGCAAAGGACATTTCGAAAAAAGGGCATTTTGAGGAAAGGACATTGTGATTAGATATCCAAATTGTCGTTATTATTATTTTGAAGGTCCGCCGATTAAAAGTTATTGGGGTTTGTTGGTGGGTGGCATGCCAGCATGACGATGACATAATTCAATTCAATTCAATATACTTTATTGCACATTAGTGTGGAACCGGACAAGTAGGGTTAAAGGCCGACATTATGCCGATATTCAACCACTGATTCCCCGAAGACCTTGGTTCTCTCGATACCGGTTTGTGGATAAACGAACTACGTCCGTTATATGTAGAATGCGACTGGGACACTATTGTTCTCCTATATTTCTTAACAGAATCAGAGTGCGCGACTCCCCTTTGTGTGACTGCGGTATGGAGGAGGGATCTTTAGACCATATATTTTTTAATTGCCCTAACTTCCCTACTTCCCTATATGATATTATCCCCTCTAAAATTCCAAAACCCATTAATATGAAATCCTCTTCACGGACTCCCCATTCGTCAACCTTTTATGTAAATATATTAAGGTGTATAATATAAAGTTATGATATTTATTCTATTCAGTGTTGTGTCGTTTGTATGTGTGCATGATGCAGTGTTTCTTTCAGGTAACTCAACCCCTTTTTGGAATTTTGGCACATTTTACAACCGCTCAATCTCCATATGGTGCCTTTTCCATAATTTGACACTGGCAGTAATGGTTGATCGCACTGTCTGACGACCAATTGCCATTAAACAAAGAAGAAGAAGAAGATACTTTATTGCACATTTAAAAAATAACAGACAAAAAAAGAAAAAAACATATAGTAATGTACCTACATCTAGGCGGTCTTATCGCTAAGAGCGATTTTTTCCAGACAACCTTTCTAAAAAAAATCTAAGAATTAAAATCTAGATTTTTAGGTTTCATATTACATTCATAGGTTTCCCAAGGTAACTTATTTTCCTTACTACTCTCAGGTTCATTTTAGGCATTTTGCTATAGGCAATTTGCTTTTTAGACAATACGATCATAACCGATAACTACTTGCACACAATTTTTTTACCTGTGACATTTTAACCAAATCTTTAGTATTATAGGTCTTCAATTCATCTACAATGCCATCATCATTTCTGAATCCACAAACAATTGTATCAATTCCTGCAAGAAATGACTGACACCACCATTTCCTTGTTTTGAAACGTCTGAAAGAGAAACAAATTCAAAAATGATATATCCTTATAATATATTTTTAACAAGGAAAATAGCAGATTACAAGGAAGTAGTTTTACTAGCAAAAAAAGTCTAAGAAACCTGCACTGCAAAGATATAAATTCTTAAAATCATATCTATACTTAAAGTAAAACAGTAGAAACCGTGTCTGTACATTCGCGGGCAATAGCTCAAAATGTGCATAGCAGTGAGTTGCAACCAGTTGCGCAGCAGTTCCTCAGCAGTGAGGGAACAATGAAAAATGTATATGTGACTCACCCACCTAAAGTTTTTTTCTTGATTTGGAAATTCTATATGTCTACTTGTTTTCAATTCTATGAAATCCTTGGTTGACAAATATTGTATTACAGTTTGTGGATCCAGTTCCATGTCCGGTGAGGAAGGTATCGGTGTCTTGTCACACCGGATACCATCCATTTCTGCTCCATACACAATATTATGACGATTCAAATTTGTTGTGAACACTAAGGAAAACTCTTCAGTCTCATCAACGGGCACATCAGGGTTAGGTTCAGAATCAGGTTTATCTGAAAAATAATAACACACCATAGCTTTTTAGAAACAACCAGTCCGTTCAAATATTTATCTAGAATTAGTTGGCCTTCTATATCATTTGATGACAGAACAACAAAAGAGATTGAGAGAAGAATCACACGGACTTGGAACAGGTACTGGAGCCTAAAAGATATATTCAAAAACACAGAAATTTCAACGAAAGTAAAATCTAAAATAGTCGACTCAGTCCTCCTGCCATGTCTAACCTATGGATGCCAAACATGGACCTGTTAAAGTTGAACATTGAAAATAGGAAAATACTTTGGATAATAACGATATTTATTTGTATATGACAAATGTGACAGTGTCAGACAGACATAGCTTTTTTAGTAAGATATACAAACTCTAACATCCCGCTTCCTTTAAAAGATATAGTTATTATACAAAACTCTAATATATATCCCGCCTCTAAACTCTAAGTCCTGTTTTGCTACAGAGCTCCAGTAACCGAGGCTTGAAGACTGGTTTCGTTAGCATGTCTGCCAGTTGATTCTTGGCCTGCACCTTCTCCACTTTGATATTATATTCAAGCACACATTCTCTGATAAAGAAGTATCTAAGCCGAATATGTTTTGTCCTTTGATGGAATTCAAATGGCGGATTCAGTGCCAGCTTTAATGCTGATTCATTATCCAGGTACAATTTTGGCACGCAATTGTCTTCTCCAACCATATCTTTTAAGATTCTTTTCAGCCATATTATTTCTCTAGCGGCCTCACTGGCTGCCACTATTTCCGCCTCTGTTGTAGAGATGGCGACTGTGGACTGCCTCTTGCTTTGCCACCCTATAGCACCAGCCGAATAGAGGAAGACCATTCCTGACGTCGATCGCCCTGTCGTATAGTCGCCTCCATGGTCAGCATCACTGAAACATTCCAGAGTTTGTTTTCCAGTGGAATGTTGATACAATATTCCATAATCTATAGTACCCTTTATATAACGCAGTATTCGTTTAACTTTGGCAACGTCTTCATTTGTAGGGTTTTCTAGATTTCGAGATACAACTCCCACTGCATATGAAATATCAAGTCTGGTTCCAGTCATAAGGTAAGAAAGTGCACCAACCGCTTGACGATAAGGGAATTCCGTGTTCTTTTCTTTAGTTTCAGAATTAACACCTTCCTTTAATATTGGTGTTCCCGTCGGTTTACAGTTCTCCATTCCGAACCTTTCCAATACCTTCTTGGCGTAACCACTCTGGTGAATCTTAATAGATTTGTCAGCATTTCTCACTATTTCAATTCCAAGAAAATAGGAGGCTGGCTTGGTTGTAAGTTTGAATCTTTCTCGCATCTCGTTCAGGAATCTCTCTGTTTCCTGCTCATTTGATGAGGCTATCAATCCATCATCAACATACAGGGCGAGTATGACCTTATTATGTCCACGTTTTCTTATGAATAAGCATGGATCAGCTTCACTTTGATGGAATCCAAGTTTCAGGATATGTTCTGTTATACAATGATTCCAACAGCGAGGTGCCTGCTTTAGTCCATATAAGCTCTTTTTCAGTTTACAGACCATATCTGAATTATCTGTATACCCTTCTGGTAGCTTCATATAGATATCCTCGTTCAGTGATCCATATAGAAATGCGGTAGACACATCAAACTGCTTTAGTGCCAATTGCTCTTTGACAGCAATACTGAGGAGTGCTCTTATTGTACTCATTTTTGCTACAGGACTAAAAGTCTCATAATAATCAAGACCTTCCCTTTGTGAGTAACCTTTGATCACTAATCTCGCTTTGTAGCGCTCTACACTCCCATCTGGATTAGTTTTAATTTTATAAATCCATTTACAAGGAATGGCTTTCCTGTTCTTTGGTAGTTCTACCATTTCCCAGGTCTTATTTTCTTTAAGTGAATTTATTTCACTATTCATCGCCTCCCACCACTTTTCTCTATCTGGACACTTAATAGCATCTTTGAAAGTTTTTGGTTCTTCTACAGAATTCAATAAATCTATATCCACTGTCATAATAAAATCCTTGAATCGATCTGGACGTTTGAGTGTTGACCTGTCTCTGAGAATTCTTGTTTCTTCACATTCAGTTTCTTGTGGAGTTAAGTACTCATCACTTTCTGGTTCTACTTCAACCTCATCAGATTCATGATCTCGTTCTTGACTGTCAACTTCTTGACTTTCATTTAGTGGAATATCTTGATCATTTGACTGATGATCATTCGAAAATGATGGCACATCTGTAGACCTTTGTACTTCCTGAATACCATCTGTATCTGTCCTTGGATCTTGATCTGGTGTTTCTTCACCATTGTTCTGGCGATGATTTAAACTCATAGGTTGTTTGAACAACTTAAGTACTTGATCAATGTTATCGATAACAGTCCTTGTGTGATGTGGTGTGCCTGTACAATTTTCATTGCGATGATTTAGGCGCTGAGGTTGTTTCAATACTGGTTTATCGCTTTTTCCTAATAAAGGTTCCTCAAAAACCACATCCCTGGACCGTATTAACACATGGCTTTCTTTAACCCAGATGCGATAACCTTCATCTCCATCGTATCCGATTAAGATCCCTTTTTGCGCCTTCTTACCAAGTTTCTTTCTCCTTGGCTTGGGGACATGAGCATAACAACAGCTTCCAATTATTCGCAGGTGTTTTATACCCGGCTTTTTCCGATACCATAATTCGTATGGTGACTTTCCTTCTACTTTCGTAGGTCCCGTACGATTTAGTACGTAAACCGATGTACTCATGAGTTCTGCCCATAAACCTTGAGATATATCCTCATGGGCATACATCATCGCACGTGCCGCTTCTACTATTGTTCTATTGTCCCTTTCACAACAGCCATTTTGCTGTGGCGTGTAGGGCATGGTTAGTCTCTGTTTTATGCCATTTATGCGTAAAATACGTCTTACTTCCTCGTTGTCGAACTCTCCCCCGTTGTCACTTAATAATTCTTTAACGGTATGTCCTGTGGCTTTAACCTCTGCTATAACCTCTTTTAGCTTCGAGGCAGCCTCAGACTTTTGTCTTAGAAAGTATATGTAACGAAAACGTGTAAAATCATCTTTAAACAAAACGTAGTATTTATACTTTGAAATAGAGTACATGAATGGTCCACAAATATCAGTGTGAATTAGCTCTCCAGGCTCTTTAGCTCTCTCTCTTGTGCCAAACTTTAACCTGTGTGTCTTTCCATAGACACAACCTTCACAGAGTTCTTTGTCTAGGGTCACTTTTATGCCAAACTCTTTTTCTATCAACTGCTTTATATGTCTTTTATTCTGGTGTGCCATTCTCTCATGATACACTTGCAATAGATTTGACGTAGATAATTGGTTCACTTCTGGCTTGGGTGCTAGATTCTTTAAATTTAATTTATAAAGCCCACCATGCTTTCGACGTTTCCCAATAAGCTTTGTTACGTTATCTATTTTGAATAGGCATGTTTCTGCAGTTGATTCAAAAATACTGTTTTGATTTTTATCTTGTGCAGCAAGAACAGAAAATAAATTTCGCTGTATGCTTGGAACATACCATACATCTTTAAGATCAATTTGCTCCAATCGTCCATTCACGTCAGCTTCAACACAGATAGTACCGATACCAATCGCATCTATACTTTGTCCGTTAGCACCCGTGACAGTGTGCTGTATCTTGAAGTATTCAAAGCTTTGAAATAAGTCTCTTCTGTTGGTGACATGACTCATTGCACCATTGTCCACATACCAGTTAGTCTTATCTGCTTCTGAATGTCCCAATGATAACACACACATGGCCGTATTTGACTCAGTTGTCGACTTTTTAGGTGGTCTTCCATCTGCAATCCACTTCTTGCATTTTCTTACTCTATGACCACCCTCGCCACAGTAGTTGCATTTAAAGATTTGTTCCTTCTTTTTATTTTCCTTGCTGTCTCCTTCTAACTTCGTCTGATGGTTTTTCTTACCTTGTCTCGCTCCTGACTTCGCGTATAAGGCGTCAACATTACTGCCACTACTTTCGTCTTTACTTGCTAAAGCTCTTTCGTAGGTGCATAATTGAGTGGTCAGGCTATCAATGGTGCGATCTTTCTTAGTTATTAAAAGCCAACTCGACTTGAAACTAAAATATTCCTCTGGAAGTGTACCAAGGATCTTACAGATGAGTAAAATATCCGGTAAGTTCTCTGCCAGCTGTAATTGAGTATTCAGTTCATGCCAAAGAGTCTTCAAAGCAGATACATGTTGTGCCATGCTGTGTTCTGCTTCCTTTTGGTAACTAAAGAATCGCAGACAGAGATCATAACTCTTGTCTTCTTTCGCGCCACTGTATAAATTATTGAGCTCGTTCCACATTTCCTTTGACGATGTGAAGCGCATGACCTGTTGTAAGATTTGCTCACACATATTGGTTGTCAGAAGTACAAGTACTGCACTATCGGCTATTAAATATTCTTGGAGCTCTTTTTCATATTTAGCTCTTTGATCGGCTGTAGCTGTTTCCGAAAGTATAGGTTCGCATAGTTTTCCGTCCATGACATCCAGAGCTTTCGGTATAGCTCTAAGCACGACCCTTACCTTGTATTTCCATAATTTCCAGTTCTTTTCATCCAGGTGCCCTATCTGTATCTTTGACGCTTCAGAGATTGCAGTATCCATACTTGAAGCAGATAATTAGATTTCGCCAGTCGAAATTTTGACAGTTTAAATTTCTTTCCCAGAAATAGAACTTTTTGTTGTCCAACAACTAAATTACTTCTTGTAGTTAAACATTATGTAATGAACCACGCTCTGCTACCATGTTAAAGTTGAACATTGAAAATAGGAAAATACTTTGGATAATAACGATATTTATTTGTATATGACAAATGTGACAGTGTCAGACAGACATAGCTTTTTTAGTAAGATATACAAACTCTAACAGGACCCTCAACCTTAAACATGTCCAGAAACTTAAAGTATGTCAAAGATCGATAGAAAGAAGTCTGCTTAACATAAAATTAAAAGATAAGATAAGACACAAGGACATTAGAAGCGAAACAAAAATAATCGACTGCATTGAATTTATACAAAGGCAAAAATGGAGATGGGCAGGACATGTAATGAGAATAAAAGACGACAGGTGGACAAAGACTACAACAGAATGGTACCCAAGAGGTAGAAAAAAGATTGAGAGGAAGACCAAAAAAGAGATGGGTGGACGATCTAAAAAAGGAAGCGGGTGCCATATGGACCAGGAAAACAGAAGGAAAAAAGGAATGGGAATTTTTGGGGGAGGCCTATGCCCAGAAATGGGCCGCTAGTATGTAGTTCAAGTATTATATTAGAAATATGTAAATTAGCAAATAAGGTACAGCAAATAAAGGCTATTTTTATTTTATTTTTATTTTATAGTTGTCCTTCCCATTGCTTACCAGATAGCATATATTGTTCAAACTTGTAACCCCATGATGTGAACCGTTTCTCCTTTTCAGTCATATTGAGTTTCCTTCTTGTCTTATCTTCTGTATCTCTAGCACACAAATAAATACTGCCTTTGTATAAAATGACAACTATTTTCCATGGTTCTTGATTTTCATAAGGAGTGCAAGCTAAGCAGGTCATAAGCCCACGATAGCAAACAAATTTGGCACTTTCCAGTTTAGTTTCCAAAGGATTGTTTAATCTTATATCTTGCTTCAATAAAAATTGCAATATGTCTGTTAACTTTACATCTAAATCCTGTGGGCGATGCTTAGCCTTATCCATATGCAGATTCAAGTCATATTTGACTTTATTAGTGCTATGAATATGTCTTGCAAACTTGAGGTTTTCCAGATTAATGTAACCAATGATTTTTGGTCGTTCAAAATGAGGAAAAGGTTTGTTAAATATGTGAGGATTGACATGTAGTACAGGATGCATTATTCTGAATAGTAAGTTATTCTAGCTAGAGCTAACAATATTTCTCGGAATGGGGAATCGTAACAAAATCAGCAGTCAAAAAATGAAGTTTTAAAGGAGATAAACAGCAGTTTTCTTTTCGACGCCGGCTTAAAAAGTTACATTCATTGGCTTGGTCATGAATTCACGATTTTCATGGGTTTAAAATAATTTGTTGCATTGCCTCGATAACTTACTCGTTCTTTAAATCACAATCTGTCAGTAAAAGCCACAAATTAGATAGTATACGTCCAAACAAAACAACGAAAAACAAAAAAATACATTTTTTTTTTTGTTGATTTCGTCCAATGATGGACAGGCGAAAGTCGTCAGACCATACAGCCAAGTCATATTTGTAACACTTTTAGTAATTTGATTATTAAAAGGCCGAAGCCAATTCTTATTTGTCTTTTCTTGTAGTTCGTCCATCCTTGTTTTTTTTTTCGTTGCTTGTCTTGCTAAATCACATCGTCATCACTAAATCACACTACCAAGCAGTTCACTCTCTTCTTTTTTTTGTTGTTGTGTTGTTGTTGTTGATTTGTCCTCTATTGAGGACGGGCAAGGGAAGCTTCGTCCATACAGCCCTATCATATTTAAAGTATTATTTCTTATATTTATTTAAACCGGCGGTTACAGCACGGCCTCCACAAACAGAGCACGAATAGAGTTAGTCAGCGATTTTCAATAAAACCGCAGCACGGCCTCCACAAGGGCACAAATAGTGCCATTCGGTGATCCACACTGCAGTTTCATGTCCGCATTAAACCGATAGTAGGTTTAATGAAGATTAACAAGGGACATTTTGGAACGATCCGGTAGAGTCGTTACACGCTTTTATTTAACTATCCCGCACAAAATACACTTTAATAGGCACTTGTTGCATATAAAACTATCACAAATATACACCAGAACCTACAATATACATTTTATGGAAAACTAAACAAAAACGACAACCATCTCTGACAAAATCCCGCCAAAAAGCCGCCTTTTTTTTTGTTGAATTCGTCCAATGATGAACAGGCAAAAGTCATAGACCAAACAGCCAAGTCATATTTTGTTTTTCTTCAAAAACCGGCGGTTACAGCACGGCCTCCACAAAAACAGGGCACAACTATAATAGTCGGCGATTTTCAATAAAACCGCAGCACTCGTAGTGCCATTCGGTGATCCACACCACACTGCAGTTCACGTCCGCATTAAACTGATAGTATGTAATGAAGATATCAAGGGACATTTTGGAACGATCTGATAGAATCGTTTACACGCTTTTATTTTAATTTCCCGCATAATATACACTTTAGGCACTTGTTAACTAAAAAAAAAACTATCACAGTTTATACACCAAAACCTACAATAAACATTTTTTAAGAAAAATATATAAAAAGACAACCCGACAAAATCCCGCTAAAAAGCTCACTCTCTTCTCTCTGAATTGATAGTTTTACTTTTTTATAACAGAAGGCAAAGTTATTCTAATCAGGTACAGTCTCTAGTGTCTCTATTTAGTATAAGGATTTAAAAATAGATCACCTTGGTCGAGACCGAGGTGCAGACACAGAATATATAATAGTACTAGGCCGTCGACCTCGGTCGCACCGACCCGAAGCGATTCTAAGCGACGAAACACAGTAGGTCAAAAATAAAATAAAAATAATTAGTAGAATAAATAATAATTTAATTATGATTCATGATACATTTTTATGATATGGCTGGCCTATTAAAGGTCTAGTAATCAAGGCATAGCCAAATCGGGCATGATTTAAATGTCAATCATATCAATCGTGTCAGTCAAACGAAAATCGTTAGTTTTTGTTTGAATTTAACCTCCATTTCATTCAAGTTTAATAAAATAATAATTTTCATTTCATTCACTTTTAGCTATTCAAGTACCAAGGTGCCTACATTGTAATAATTTAACCATCGGCGGTTTTTTTCTAAGATGACATTTTGCTGGATCCATCAACAATGAATTCCCGTGTTCACAAATGTAGACTATGTTTAAAACTTGGTGATTTTTGTTCAATATTTGACCAAGATGATTCGATAAGGCTATCGGACATGGTTATGTCTTTCAGCAATGTTCAGGTAACTACTAAATTAAAAGCAATGTAATATATTTTCTGTTTAGTATGTAGATACCTACGTCTTGAGTTTGAGTTGATTAACCCTATAAAACCTGTTGAGTAAGTTATTGTGGAACCGGTTGAACTTTTATATGGGAACCTACCTATGCCAAATACCATGGAAACTCGTCTAGTTCCTTTTGGGCTATTCAATGTCACAAAATTCCAACATTTTCCTTTTGAGTTCCGCAAGGGATGCAACAATGTCAGTTCTGACCGTCCATGAGTTCAAAACTGGGCACTATGTAAAAAGACTGGTGGTGGTTAACATGCTCATCGCTTCGCTCTTTGCAAGCGACTTTATCACAAACTTTTTTCATAATGCCCCCATTTATACCTACACTCACACCAAATGGTATATTTATGTAATTATCATTTTATTAATTTAGTCTTACACTGCATATCAGATAATTTCAAAGCCCCATGTGATAAAATATTAATGTATTAATTGTTAAAACTGTTCGTTTTAAGTTTTTATTCACACACACGTACTTAAAAATAATACAATATTCTTTAATGCACAATGAAAATATTCTACATTATTTTAAATTAAATCATTATGATCTTTCAGGTCTTTCAAGGTGACGGGCTACCGGATCGAGTTTGTACTTCCTGTATTGAGAATTTAAGTACAGCGTATTTATTCAAGTTGCAATGTGAAAGAATTGATAATTTACTCAGAAAGTCCCCAGGTATATATATCACTGCTCCATTCCAGTATACAACTATCATGTTCGTCAAAATTCAGCCCGAATATTTAATCCTTAGCCATGTTCTTTATATAAATTAGGTTATTGTTTTCTAATACCATTTTTATAGCGCATACATATACATAGGTGGACGGATAATTAGAAACAAGGCAAGATTTTCATACAATCGAGGTCACTTTGAAGCCAAGGATCTCCCTGAAGGATTGATGGGGGCGTGATCAGATGACGGTCATCGAGAGAGTAGATGGAGGACTATAAGATCACTATAGATATCCAACTGATCAGATAAACCAATTGGAAGCAGCATCGTCATGAAGAAAAAAAAACGCAAAAGTGCATCAAAATTTATGAAAATCTTAGAGTATAAGAATCATGACGATGCTGCTTCCAAACGGCTCATCTGATCAGTTGGATATCTATAGCGATCTAAAAGTCCTCCATCTACTCTCTCGATGACCGTCATCAGATCACGCCCCCATCAATTATTTTCATCCCCATCATCATATTTCAGCTACTTCCACAGCATCATGTCATACGGCATCCTACTGTGGGGTCAAGCGGCAGATATAGAAACCATCTTTATTTTGCAAAAGAGAGCTATTAGGGCGATCTATAATCTACGTTGTAGAGAATCATTAAGAGAAAAGTTTAAAGAAGTTAATATATTGACCGTTGCCAGTCAATACATTTTTGAGAATATTTTGTATGTCCGCAAAAATATATCTCTCTTTTTGAGGCACTGTGACATAAACACAGCTTAAGTTACAAGAAACAAAAACAAACTTGTACCACCACAGTTAAGGCATAGTAAGGTCAGTAAATCATTCACGGGGCAATGTATACGCTTCTACAACAAACTACCAGAAGAAATCTTAAATATGAATGACAGAAAATTTAAGACCTACATTAAACAACAACTTTGTAAGAAAGCTTATTATAGGACAGTCGATTATCTAAATGACAAAGATGCCTGGTGTTAATGTTACTTCAGCCTCGCACAATCTTTACAAAATAATGTTATGTACAAACTTGATTTTAAAAGATGTGTTGCGGAAGTTTGTTGCGCTGCTTCATCTTCCCAGCTCTATATAACACCTTGGAGGCGGTGGTAGATAAAAAATTGACGTTGTATAAATGTACCCAGTGTACTTACATGCAATAAAATAGTTTTGAATTTGAATTCAATCCTTCGCGGAGATCCATTGATTCAAAGTGACCTCGATTGTATGAAAATCTTGCCCTGTTTCTAATTATCCGTCCACCTATGTAGGTATTCTCGGCAGCATAAAGCTGAAGTACTCTATATATAAACTACTATTTGGCGTATCTTCTTGGTTTTTAGACTCAAAGTTAGAGATTGTGGCTTCGCGCCTGATAGGGACCGAAAACTTGGTACAAATTGGTCCTGATCTGTTAAGTTTGTAAATTGTCCTGTCCTTGTCTAATTCCCATAGTACAGTTGAAAATCCTAGTATGGGATTAGATAACCAGCTGTATTATATGGAAACTAGATAAAGATAAATAAATACAAAGTATTCATATTCATTTATTTTGTATTAAATATACAGCGTCAATAGTATTACTTACGTAATGGTAGTGCCTTCAGTTGATATTATTAAAAAAACATATTTTTTGTGCACAGAAGTACAACTTGACCAGCCAGATGCAGGTTCAGATTACAATGTGTTCCTGAAACAGGACTTTCACATGCACAATGAGTATAGTTCTCCAGAAGGCGAGAACAACCAGAATGCTGTCAAAGATAACAATATGCTGGACCAAACACTAGAATGCAATAGTCAAGAGATTAGTGATGAAACTGACAGTGATGTTGACTCAGTAAAATGTGTGTATTGCAGTCAGTACAGCCATTTGGGTGCTCACACATGCCATGTCACATGTACTATTGAGAACAATTATCTACAGCACTCCAGCAGCAATGAGACACTTGTGGCAACAGATCTAAATGTAACACCACCCACACTGCCCGAGACACCTAATTCCCCCACAAGTGACAAATCCACAGTCAGTATCTCATGTGTACTCTGTGATGAAGGATATGACCAGTATGATAACTATGTCGCACACTTAAATAGGTGTACAACAAACGTGAAATTGCACCACTTCGTGTGTCCTGTCTGTCATGAAATGTATACAGAAAAATTGAAATATTTAGAACATTTAAAAATTATTCATTTCAAATCGAATGTTGAATCTGACCAGTCTACCGACCCAGGTGAGGATTGTGTTGACTTTGCTCCAATGTTGGAGAAAACTAGGCGACCCAAAGCAGTGCGACGCCAAATAGGTTGGTCTGTTGAAGACATTTATCAAGAAATTGACTGCAAAAAAATTGAAGAACAAACACCAACACAAACGCCTCCGTCCAGTCCAATAAAAACATTTTTTTCAAAATTAGGCAATGAGTGAGTTCAACTCATGTGTTGGCATGCCTGGGGTCTATCGCAATGCTTCTTACAGGTTGCACTAACATATTTATAGAATTGTTTTTCTAAGCTTCTAATATAATCTAAGCAGTTTGTTGATCGTACTTCAAATCTCTTTCCTAAAGAAAGCTTTTCAGAGAGCCAATTTTCTATTCAAATGTGGGATTTTTTATTGTTATGTTTCTCCCTAGTCTTAATTTAATGTTTTATTTATGTTGAAGGTCCTTCAGCAGACAGAGTACTCCAAAGAAAGTTAGCTTTCGTAAATGGATTGAAACCAGCAAAGCAAAAACATCCAACTACTTGCCATTTCGAAAGTATATACAAAACTATAAACTTAAAAAGAATGTTAATGCTTATAGTCCGATAAAGGAAAAGTTACAGGTTACTAGTAAAATAAAAGCTAGTATACCTGAAGTTGTATCGGGTATGTTACTTGTTACTGCATTTATTTCCTATTATCTTTGAACCACTATAATGAGGACAATCCGCGGCGGAATATTCTTATTTCAAAGCGGCAGCGCGCGCGTCGCTCAACGGTTCATATCGACAGCAATGAAACCGCTTGCCACCCACCAGACCGCGGTAGCACTTCCTTACATAGTATAAAACAAACTCGCTTCCCGCGTCTTCACGCTTAGATCTTTTAAATTACGCAACGGATTTTAATGCGGTTTTCACTATCATTCAGATAATTTCTTCCCGATGATTTATAGGTGCTTATCCCATACGGGCGAAGCCGCGGGCAATAGTTAGTTCAAAATAAATAAGGTTAACCGCCTCGAGCTGCATTATCATACCATACATACATAGTATTTGAAATAGCGGACAGTCCGCTGCTGATCGAAAAGCGTAAGCGCTCGGAGTTTCTGGGCTCAAGGCTCGTATGGATGAGGTTAACTACTAGATTCGGCAAATTTATTGTATTATATGCTATTTTAGACAGTGACTACAATTCGCCAAGTGGTACATCTGAGGAGTCATGGAAACTAAAGCAAAACCTGATATGTGCATGCGACAAGAAAGTGTTTATGCTGTCTGAATTTATTAATGTAAGTAAAACCACAAAAAAAAAGAGTTGAAGAAAATAAGATCAATTTGAGTTTTTTTACGAAGCCACTGGGGATTTTTTAACGACATTTGGTACAAAAAACAGTTCAACGTCTTTCAAGGGCACATTGGCTTCCCTTGCCCAGCTGTGGCCTCTAAAAGTGCCAGTATGAGCAGTCATAGAGCGTTGAGAAAAGATGATCACTACAGAGTTATTCTTTACATAGTGTGTTGCTATTTATGTTTTATAGGATCGCGATAGAATAGCAGCGATGATAAACGAACTGGGCGGCGTAGTTGCTGAGAACACCAAGATGGAGATGCTGGCCACGCACTTCGTATCTGTGTTGCCGAATGATACGTTCACTGGGATGATGGTGTGCGCCCTCGCGACAGGCAAATGGCTACTACATATCAGTTTTATTTACGACAGTTTTAGATGCAAGAAGTTTCTCCGTGTAAGTAATAATAATAATATATTTGGACAAATTTACACACGGCTGTTTAGTCCCAAACTAAGCCGAAGCTTGTAAATGGGTACTCAACAACTGATAAATATACATAAATACTTTTTAAATAAATACATACAAACACCCATAATCCGAAACTAACAGTTATGCTCATCACACAAATGTTGGTCTCGGGTGGTTCACCTACACTAGCACCCAGAGATAACACCGGGGAAGTAGAACTTGGCCCATAGCTTGCGACGCGCTTATCTCAGTGTGCTAGTGTAGGTGAACACTGCGCTTGTGCACGTGAACACTGCGCTTGTGCACGTGCGTTTCAGACGCGTTGCTCTGAGTTTCCGCACTCTCGTTCACTCTGTTCCTGTCTCGATAACTCGTGTCTTGATAAGTACCAGTTGACAAGTTTTCAGTCTGAATTTGAGGTCTGAATAGAAGCTGTCTATTGCACTCTGGATAAGAGTGTGAAACTGGCACGAGAGTGACAAAGCATATAGGTAATATGTAAAATTTTAATTATATTATGTCATTGTAGGAAAGCATGTATGAATGGATGAAGCATCCTAAAATATTAGAGATAGACAACACGAGCGTTGAGGTCGCGAAGGCAGCTATCTATTGGCATCTGGAGCTCCAGGCGCTCAGTGCAAAATTTCCTTTCGAAGGGAAACAGATCGTCCTCATAATGAAGAAGAAGTACCGCCAATACTACCAGATGATATTCAAAACGCTCAAAGCCAAACCAGTGACATATGACCCGAGGTACAAATCAAATACTATACTGATTCCTATAATCACAGCTTGACCGCCTCGCAGCGAGCTCGCGGGTTCCACTAACTGGGAACAGATTTTTTAAAATGAAAAACAAGTTCCTGGTTTCAATATTTGTGAAATTCTTCTTGTCCTTATTGCAATCATCTTCCTCCACGCCTTATCCCAGCTATTTGGGCTCCCCTTATCATTTTTCTGTGCTCAGGTCGACCTGTGTCAGCACGCGTCAAAGTATTGTTTTATGATCTTTATTGATTTTTATGGACCAATAAAACTTGGTTGAAAAATACTTAAAGGAGGCAAATCTACACAAAACCTTAGCACAAAATCGTGTTGAATGGAGGAAAAGGACAAGAAGGGCCGACCCCAAGTAAATGGGACGAAGGTCTGGGAGAATGATGATTGATTTTTATGGACCAAATAGCAGTTTGGTGTGTCGGTTCATATCATCATATCAGCCCTTCAACGTCCACTGCTCGATATAGGCAGTCAACAGATGGTGTTGAACAGAAAATACGTATTGGCACTGTTTCACAATGTAACTTGTATCGTATTATCAGGCTATAGATACGCCGCGGGAAACAGCTAGTTATAAATTAATCAAGTTTATTCAATCCTCTTGCAGGACCCCCGGCAGCTGCTGCTCTGCAGACTATTGCTTTGTGGACATGAAGGTTATAGAGAGAGTGAAACTGCGGTTCTTCGCCCGGCACGGCGTGCCCGTGCTGCCGTACCAGTACATACTGGTGTACCTACTGAAGAGGGGCCTAGTGGAAGACGAGCACAAGTACTTGCTGCAAGACTGTAAGATACTTTCTAAAGACTCGGTTTACTATCTGAATAATACGTTTTAAACCTTAACACTTATTACTAGGTCTATTGCAAACTAGTCTCCCTTCCAAAAGGCGGATACGATACTAATGAAACGTTATACGCGTAAAACTGTTTAACTCTAAAGGTAGCATTCGGATCTGAGCAGTCGCTACCCGGCAGCCGCGGCCGAGCAGCGACGGCCGTGGCCGCGTCGTAATTTATCCCGCACAGCCGCGCGGCCGTACTGCTATCGACGCGGTTCGGCCGTGCTGCCACGGCCGCGGTGCCAGGCCGCGGCTGCCGGGCAGCGACTGCTGGAATCCGAATGGTACCTTAACAGATTACTTTTCCAACACACTTTATTTTTAAGTTTCAATGGAAAACTTTAAAATCACTAATTTAGTAATAACACTATACTTATTTAATAATAATAATAAAGAAATCTGATAATTATGGGGGCATAAACATATTTTAATTTTAATTCTATACGTAATCTATAAGATTAAATATTAAATATTTTACATTTATGATATTTGACAACTATGTGGGGATCCGACCCTTGAGTAAGTTTTGTTAAATATATGGTAGTCATATTTATTTACATGACATGGGTATCTATTATAATGCACCCTGTAAGACTATTTTTTGGTATATTTATAGGATTTATAGACTTAGTCATAGTGTAAGGCGAAAATTATTTAATATTTTACTTACACATGAACTTTCGTATTAAAATAAAACTTGACTTGAGACTTGTTTAATTTAATGAAATTATAAATAATTTAATTTGTTTAATGACAATAATACACTTCCAACGTTTTTATTTTTCTGTATTAGCTACAAATTACTTAAATAATGTTAAGTCTAATAATCACGGAATTGATTAATTATGAATATTAGTCACATCTCATATTTTATGACATTGGTTAAATTAGTTAGGTATAGCTTAAAACAACAGAATTGCTAAGACTATTTTTGTTATATTATTGCTACAATTTTTAAATCATATTTCCAACTAGGTGAATGAATTCTATAGTTTTCAATTTTACATGGATTTGGCCATACTAGTTTTAAGAGAATTTTAAATAAACGATTTATATGGTTACTTTGATATTTTATTTTGACCATAAATAAATCCTCTAAATAATATTCACCCTGGCAGGACTTCTCGCGCGGGACGCCCGCGCCCGCGCCCGCGCCCGCGCCGCCAGGCCGCGTGCCCCTCATTTTGTTGCTCTTTTTTATGTCTTCATGTTTTTCGTTGTTTTAAATATTAACTGTAAGCAAGACAGAATACTGAATGACTAATTTATCAGTGCCTACTGGCAATGAACAGAAACAGCGGGTATTTCTAATATTGAAAATCAGGAGTAGAAAATGCGTAGGATTTGATCTCGAACAAAGGGCTTAGTTATTTTTATTTTCACGACCCTCAATTTCAATTACGCATACCTGCTGGAGAGCATACACTGACAATTCTTATTGGTCTCTAAAGCTGCGCGTAGACTTGGCCGCACCGCACGCAACGGATTGTATGGTGGAGGTCGGTGCGGACAGGTGGACGCAGCTCCATACAAATTCATACAAAGTAAACGACAATTCGGTGCGGGCAAGTGAACGCTCAGCTTAAAAGTATAAGATCAAAATTGCATGAAGTACCTATTAAACTGTATTCAGCTGCTCGCGCTCCCCCGCCTTTGGACTTTATTTTCAACCGACTTCAAAAAAGGAAGAGGTTCTCAAATCGACTATGTTTTTATTGAACACAAATACGATTTTTGAAAGAGGGTTAAGTGGGCGTCGTTTGCCCAGCTGTGGGACTACCTAACCTACCTCAGTAATCAAGTACAAACAAGCGACAATAGCGAATATAGTTCCAAACATGCCCCAAATTTGATCAGCACTTGGGAACGTAAACGGGCAGCAGATGTCGTCATTAAAATGCGATTTATAATTCGACGCTTCGCAACAAAATGAAATCATTGTAAAAATTTTTGATTAATCGTAAATAAATTCACATAAAAACTGACGTTACCTATAAATGTGACGGACGGACACAGACAAAGAGAATACAATACCTACAGTCTACAGTATAGTATGTATTTATTTATATCGTAGACAGAGAAAGGAAAGGTCTGCGACCTGTCTGTTGGATGTTAACTCTAGATGTTTCTTTTTCAGGGCCAGAGTTCAGGCAGGCAGGACACAAGAATGAGTTCATACCGTTTTGGCAGTGCCGGTTTTATAATTTTTAACCGGTTTTAAAATTTTATAATTTAACTATTATCTCCTCTGTGCCCCTGATGGGCGAGATCACAAAAGGAGTTATTAGTTTTTCGAGATTTCTACGGCGCCCCCTACTATCCAAACCCATACGAAGAAAAAGGCAGCGGCGCGGCGTGTCGAAAATTAGGCGGTTGACTGTACTTACGCCCTGCGCCGCCGCCGTTTTTCTGGAATGCAATGCAGTGCAATATGAGCCACTGGCCACTTGTGTGTAGGCACCGAATATATACAGCACAAGTAGGTAGGTAGATAGATAGACACTTTGTGACGCGACTCTGATGGGCATGGACGCTCGGCTTGACTACGTAGTATCCCTATATAGTTTGTGCTTGACACACTTGGTGGCTTGGTACAAATCTCCATGAGAGTGTGTCCGTTCACCTAGCGTTTGTTATCCGTTCTCGTTTCAGTGATTTAGCTTGTGAATTAAATCAAGGTATATACCTACCTATTTTGTGAAAATATGGGTTGTTTTTGGTCATGTGAGGTAAGATTTATTATTAATCTTTGTGTCATTTTTATTAAGTAGTTTGCTAGAGGCTAAGGCGCTAAATTACTTAGGTTAGGTGCCTACCTACCTACTTACTATCCTGTAGGTACTCAGGTAGGTATGTAATAAATAATCGATGGTTTAATAGGTACTTAAATACATACACTTACGTATGGTAGGGACCTACATTACATATTTACTTTAGAGGGTAGGTAATATGAGGAAAATGAGCAGCAAGATGTTTGTCATAGCGGTAGCGATTTAGTGATAACATAGTAACTTAATTATCCTTTAAAAATTTTCAAAAATTCATATCTTCAAAACTACTAACTAATCTCCGCAAGTAGGGCTTTTAGTACGGTCGACCGCACGTCAGTGGAAACAAAAAAAACTGGTCTTTCGTAGTATTAAAACTGCCATAATAGGCTAGGCCAGCTCAAGGTCAAAGTCTTTCCACTGACGTGCGGTCGACTGTACGTACATAAGGCAATAAATTCCCTGTAACTTTTAAACGGCGGCAGACCGACAAAATCTAGCTTTTTACGACAAAATTCGACTACGACATTTATTTGGCTATCTATTCAGAATTGTAGTTTGTGATTGGTGGCTATGTACCAGGATGACGCTTTAGGCGACCCGTACACGCTAGGTTTTGCTGTCAGTTTTACCATGGTTTTACCACAGTCATGCGGTGACTGACGGATGAATGATCGTCTAATATCGACAAATTTTTATACATTATTTTTTGCATCATGCAACCATCGTCATGGCTGATGGTTTTGAATGTCGCTTGCATGATCGTCTACAGAGTGCCATACTGTTAAACAAGTATGTACTACATCAAGTACTCCTATACAAAAAAGAAATGAACTCGGTATCTAGCAGTGCGTGTTCTAAAGAGCTTCCGGTACGGTACTTAACCAACTTAATGTATGTAAGTAATTAATCATTAGTCATCCATCACCTCAGGCCTCTCCGGAGCGGTGTTTTAGATGTCGCCGCAAAGCTGTCATTAATTTGAGAATAGAAGACGGTTTGTGCGAGGTTTGCGTCGCGGGGTCACGTGGGCAGCTGCAGCCAGCACCAGTGAGTACATCGTGAACCTAGTCATCACTCCTTCCCTTCATCACACACATCACATCATTTTTCTTCTACAAGTAATATATTTACTTAATAGAAGGCTCCCAAGTCGTATATATTTTAAAGTTTATTGAGAAACGAAATAAATATTTATCATTAAAAAATATATATAAAAAAAACATATTTTCATCACTTGCACAGTCAACCGCACGTCAGTGGAAACACTGACGTTGAACTGACCTAGCCCATTCAATACTATCAGAGACCAGTTTATACTGGATTTGTTTCCGCTGACGTGCGGTCGACCGTACGTACATACCTACGTATCTATTTTTAAAAGTTTTCTTACACATCTACACGCATCAGCGCAGCCGTGGTCTCCACTCGAGAACTCGTTTACGCGTGACTCCTATACTCGCGGCGAATAGCGTTGATTGAAAATTTGAAACGCAGATTGTAAATCGTAAGATAAAATAGCTTAGATTTAAACACCAAGTAACAGATGAGCAGTGAACAATTCAAAATTCTTTGCGCTGTTTAACGAACGAGCCGTTTTCCAGACTAGCTTCCATAAAAATTACATAGATGGCGCTGTTAAACGACTTCAAAAAGTCTTTCGGTTGACATTATTATTTAAAATATTTAATAAAATCTCTGTTAGTTTGTTTTTATTAGTCGACGGATACCTTACTTAATAAAAAAAATTAATAATATCTTTGAAATTCTCTTCATTTTCCTTTAGTTTCAATTCTTCGGCTGTTAAGGGCTCTCTTTGTAATATTTTGTGGGGGGATGAGTTTGTAGGCTGGATGTGCAGCACATTAATATTTTTCTTGTTGGAAGCCATGCATACAGTGCAGTATCCAGTTAACATGTTTATACTATGCGTGGGGCTCCTGCCAGTCGCACACTGGCAACACAGAATAGATAATAGGCGCTGGCACTAAACTAAGCTACTACAATCGTGTCGTGCTCTTCAATTTCATAACAATGTTGTATGAAATTTTACTCAAGTCCATGGACAGCGCCATATATCGGATTTTTATAAAAGCTGGCCTGGAAAACGGCTCAATTAAATATGCAGGTGATACAATTGTATTATTTTAATTTCTAATACAGGTCCGACCACGGCTATTGTACGGGGAGTACAAATGCACTTGTGGGCGATTTTGGAGCAGCAGACTGTCGTGGCCTAATTACTATCAGATCTGCAAAAAATGCCGGAAACATGTATTTGCTCACAATCAGGTAATTTGTCCAGATCACGTCATGTACCTACTTACTTCTAAGCTGTTGGCACAGAGGAATTAATAGTGCTGATGGCAATGACATAATTACTTTGACTTGACGGGACCGGAAAACAGGACGGATGACGGCCTCAAGACTAGAAAGCAAATTTGGCCAAAATATAATGTTGCACTAGTTGTGCCCTGGAGAGGCCGTGCTGCGGTTTTATGAGGGTTTTATGTATTCGTGATTTTAAACTACGATTTGGCCTATAAGGACCTGTTTCCAATTGGCCGTAAAACGAATAAAAAATATATTGACTAATATTTTATACGAGTTTATCTTTCTCCGACCAGGTGCTGTTTGCTTGATACCTATATCATAATAGTACATTACTGCCGCGGCCCGCAACTGAGGCATTGATGGATGAACGTGTGCATGTGGGCCGAGGCGGTAGCCGAGGCACACATACGTGAGTCCATCAATGCCTGGTTGTGGCCAAGACTTGTATAGTAGTTTTCTCAAACAAATGCGCGGAAATTCAAACTATTACCTATGTACACCATTTTATTTCATACATATACATTCCAAAATCAGACGAACAACAATAAATTTCCACGCGCCAAAATGTTCATTTGTTTTTTTACACTAAACTGCTTGCAATTTGCAAGGCGATTCGAAATTTAAAAAAAACTGTTGTTATTTTACCTCCGTGGTTGGTCACATGACCTGTTAAGAATTAATATGGTCATTTTTTTACCGCTAGGCATATATTGATTTTCATTCAAATTATTTGCCCGTCTGGTCTCATTTATTTGACCAGTACAGCAATGACGATTTAACTCGAAGAAGGTTGTCAAAATAATGTTCACATTTCCAAACATGTTTGAGAAAACATTTTTTTTATTCTAGAGAGCTCTGCGGCCTTCGGATAAGACCAACACCAGAGATAACGTTCAGGAGCACTGCAAGGAGCTGTGTCAGATGTGCCAGCAACTTGGCCGCTACTGTGGCAATTTTGGACAAGGACAAACTCAGATAAAATTTTACTGAACTACTAATTTACCAAAGACGTCTTTAAAAACAAGTCTTTGTTTTATTTACCTCTGCGTACGATTGATGTTGATAAAGATTACGAAAGTAGTTTTAATACAATCACAAAAAGTGGAATTCAAAACTAGAATTTTTTATATATATAAAACGTATCTCAGACACGCGGCCTGCGGTGGCGGCCTGTTGTCTTCCCTTGCAATGTATGTGAGACTTCAAACACGCGCGGCCATAATTTGTTTATTGAGGCTGCGGCCTGCGGTAGGCCGCCACCGCAGGCCGCGTGTGTCTGGGACACGCTTGTCTGGTACAGTCAAAGGAAAAAACATGTATACAGTGTTAACAAAAATGTATTTTTCGTCAGCTTCATTGATGTTTTTCAGAACTTTAGGTGACAAGAAGACTGAAGTTTTAGAAAGATTATTGTGTATTCGTCTAGTATTTTTAATATGTTGTGCGATGGTGACCTGTTTGTCATTCATAGGTATGCCATTGCCATTCATTATTTTGTGAATTGATGAATAAATAATTTAATTACCACTTCCACTACTTCTTTTAATAAATATTTATTATAATGGTTGATAATAACTGTTCTCGGGTCTGGGATGTTTATGTTTGTATGTGTCCATGCACCCGCGAAGCATCCCTGCTTCGGGCTTCGGGCATCGTACCTGATACGGGGGTATTATTACCACAATACCATACCATACCCCGTTATCAAGCGGGCAGTTTGGTGGCTACCTTACATTAGTGATGTGCAATACAAACTATCCAAGTCTCGACGTTGTAGCTATGTATGGGAACTACAACATTTTATTTGTGAAAATTATTCAGTTTCATTGGCTGAGTCAATTGTTAGGTAGCCACCAAACTGCCCGCTTGATAATAATAATAATGTTTGGACAAATTTACACACGGCTGTTTAGTCCCAACTAAGCCGAAGTTTGTACATGTGTACTCAACAACTGATAAACATACTTAAATACTTTTAAATAAATACTTAAATACATACAAACACCCAGACTCCAGTTATGCTCATCACGTTATTATTGGTCCCGGGTGGGAATCGAACCCACGACCTTTGGCGCAGTAGGCAGTGTTACTACCACTACGCCAACAGGTCAGTCGTTATCACAGTCAGTGATAACGGGGTACTTAATATATTTAGTTCTTTAATGAACTTGTGAAACATTGAGCAAATCAGGGAAGGCCTATGACCAACAATGGACGTCGATACGCGCATGATAACAAATAATAAATCCTAACTAATATTATGAATCCGAAAGAAAAACTATTCAACAGATCTCCATGAAATTTTGCATACACATAGCAACAGCTAGTAATTAACAGTGGGTACCTACCTACATATAGAAAATTATACAACATTTTATTGAATTTTGTTTTTAATACTGTTTAATATTCGGACATAGTTCGATCGTAGTTACTACTGACTAGATCACAAGTGCATGCATAATGTATTTAAAATGTCCCTGATACAATCCATTCTTTTAAATGGCTATATAAGTACTTATTGAATTATTAAAATAAATCATCTAAAAACACAAAAATATTTTGAAGCTGATAATATTATGCGGTTACTTGAGTCTACGTACACTTAAGACATCTATATATTAATATAATGTAAACTACAATACAAACAACCAATTACACAGTTCAATACAATAATTCAAGTAGTATTAAGCTCGGGTTTCCTCCAGTAGCGGTGCCGTCATTTAGCGGACGTAATACAACGGTGAATGACGTCACTACAACGTTTTCCATGTATTCAAATTGGCGCGGTTTCCTAGAGAGTGGTATTTGACACCGTAACGTCAAGAGCGATACATAGAACATCATTCACCGCTGTATTACGTCCGCTAAATGACTACTGGAGGAAACCAGAGCTTTACGGTCAGCGCAGACCTGGCGGAGAGCCATCGCGGTGGATTTTACGTTGACAAATTAATAATTGTCACAATCCAAACTATCCGCTGGATCAGCGTAAAATCCGCCGCGCTGATCTCCGCCAGGTTTGAGCTGACTCTTATTATTATTGAGAGTAGTACAAACACCTATTACATATTTAGTGACTTCGAGGTAAACCTGAAGAATAGATATGATTACGTTCAGCGATTACGTTACAATGAATTTATAGACAATTTACTTACTCCGTAATCCACAATTCAAGTCTTATTTGCTGTACAAATTTATGATTTTATTCCGATTTTCCCTGTTCTGGATCGCCTGCAGTTTCAGCCTTATCCCCAGGTTCTGAATCATCTTCGATTGAAGGATTAGTATTACATTCAGGAGTGTCGTCTGCCTGAGTTGACGGGGGATCGTCGACATTATCAATAGACATGCGTCGTTCTCCATCTTCAACATTTGGTGGCAACAACTCTGGCGGTACAAGCGACAACACGCCATCCAATGTGTTCTCAATTTGCGAGTTGGACTGTATCAGGTCCTGCGTAACTTTGTCCAGGTGGTCCACGAGCTGCTGGGGGTCCGAGAATATGGCATCCAAATCTGATAGGTTGTAGTGCATGTCGTCGGAGGGCGGCAGGCCGCGGGAGGGGCTCGACTGAGAGCCAGACGCGCGGGGAGCCTCCGCGTGGGGCGCCCCCCACTTCTCATGTTATATTTTCTGCTTCTTTGCGCTCTTCTTCGCCGCGGCTCGTTCCTTCGCCTTCTCCAACAGAGGCATGAGTTTCTTCTCCTCGGCCAGTATCTTCAGCAGAACGACAATGAACGGCAGATAGTTGTGCCTGCGACGTATCATCTCTTGTTGGTATCTCGCCATCTTTGCGTCCTCATACTCGATCAACATAGTGAGTCTCGGTATTTCGTTTGCATCCGTCTCCATGCCAAGCATTTGTACCTCGTGTAAATGTGCTTCAATCTGACGTTCGTATATCATTTTTCTATCTGACACAAGAGCCATTAAATTGAAATGAATTTCGCCTTCAGTGTATCTGTAAGGTGCATACAGCAAACGTTTAATTTATTATTAAAGTAACAAATGGTGATAGTAGAATACAAAATTTGATGCATCAAACGCTAATAGTAATTCTAACTTAATTGCTTCATAGGCAATAATCTACCAACAGCATCCTATAATAGACCACTGCTGGACCTTTCCTGAATTAATGGGATTACATAAACCTTTAGTAGTCTAGTAGAACGACTAGAAGACCACGAATTAGGTATCATCATCATCATATCAGCCTGTAGACGTCCACTGCTGGACAAAGGCCTCCCCCAAGGATTTCCACGACGACCGGTCTCGCGCCAACCTCATCCAGCCGGGTCCCGCGACCTTCACCAGATCGTCGGTCCACCTTGCGGGAGGCCTGCCTACACTGCGTCTTCCGATACGTGGTCGCCACTCGAGAACCTTTCTATTACGAATTTGCTATACTTCAAGTTAAATATGCAAATGTTATGCGAATACTGAATTTAATAAAACATTGCAGAGTCGAGAAGGTTCAAATAATATTTTTCAAGAAACGCATGTGAAAAGTACACATATTTTGTAATAATGTAATAAAGTAATGCACATATTTTGGAAAGGACATATTTACATATTGATCCTCTTCATGATGATAGGTCTAACTAAATCCAGCCAATCTTGTTCAGAGGCGATAGGCCCATGGTCTATGGGGCCGTCACGCAGGCCGTCTAACTCATACAGCCGCCCATTTATGGGCATGTAGCCCACAAAATGGTAGGCATCATCGTCCTGAAACATAATTTTATTTATATTTATTGTTATGCTTACGCAATTGTTATAGTAATGCTATGTTTGATGACAGGTTTAACATAAATAAATATAATGACCGCCGTCCTGCCTGACGACACCTCTTTGATTTCACTAAGTCTAATCATTCTCTCGATCCACGCCCGCCGCGGGACGCGAGTGCTCTTCCCGTTTCCGTCTATGAGCACCCGCTCACGACCTGAAGATGGTGGCCGGATGCGGAGGGTCGGGTGTGATAGCGTTCACTGGGAAAGGCCTATGTCCAGCAGTGGACATTGAATGGCTGATGTTAACCCTTTAAGTGTATAAAATGGGATCAAAAAGTTAACAAAGTTACCTTGGACGCCATCTTCGGATCGAATTCAAAGAGTGTCTGCTGTGCCATGGAATTGTGAGCGCTACGAATTGTCTGTGAATTGCTTAATGTGAGGCCCCTCATCTTTGGGTCAAATGACATGCTGAACTCCTTCAACTTGGACAGCTCTGGCCCGAGCTCTAAATCTGGGTGATTACAGTTCAACAGCAAACTGACAACAGCTTGGGTTGCACAAGCATTGTTGATAACCTGGAAGTAGATATTTTTAACACTGACTTTATTTAGCTACTGACACCAAACTTAAACCAAAAATTATAAGTATTTAAAATCCAAACCTGTTTGGCAAAGTATATGTTATCGAGACGGTTGTCTGTCACCACTGGACCGGCAGGTTCTTCATGTTGCAAAAATTTAAATAAAAATATAAGCCCATGGACAGGTCTGAAACACAAATAAGGTATTAAAATTAATTAAACATAAAAACTAATGTTATCTAAACCACAGAATACATAAATTCTAAACACTTAAAGGAAAAGAATAACACCAGAAATTATATCTAAATGTATTATGAATATGGCACATGTAGTAATTAAACGAACTACTCATTACTATAACTTCTCATAACTGTGCCCTCATTGTCTATACCACCAACAGTCTGAACGATAGAAAGGTACTTCAGATCAGTAGGTAGCTCAGATTGTCATCTTGTGGCTACACCACATAAATATGTGGTCTAATTAGTCAATTCAATACCTACTATGTTTTATAAGTAGGTGCTTCTGATTTTATTCCTTACTTACCTCAAGTTCTCAAAGATGCCATCATCCATCATCCATAATTCCTCGACTTGAACACCCTTGGCACCTAAAATAAGGCCTCAGATAAAAAAAGCCGGCAAGTGCGAGTCGGACTCGCCCACGGAGGTGTGCGAGGCCATTAACATAAAGCGATGACTGTGGCGACTGTTGTAAGAAGTCAAACGGTCACCACTATTGCTCATATTATAGATAGACTCACAAGTCTGGGCACACTGGGTTTTCTTTCTCCCCTTTTATTTTTACAATCTGTCACTTATTTTTATCTATAGCACATTATAGCACACTGGTTTAAGTATATTCTTATTCATAAACAGGGGTTTAAGTAAAATAGATAATAGAATCATTAAACAAACTCTATTTAACGCATGCACTGCAAATTATTTAATTTTAAACATGCCCCTATTACCATTCCTTTTTTTAAATTATGACTTAATTTCTTCAATTTCTGCTTTCAAATATGGATTGCAGCACTTACCGAACTTCTTTATGAGCTGTGTAAAAACTCCAGGATCACTTTCTATTAGACACCAGTCTCCAGCAGATTCCATGTTAGCAAGTGTGTGTACCTTTAGAATAATGCATAACAGATTACATTATAGTTATGGTAGTGTAGTTAGTGAGGCCATGAGGCCGAAGGGTCAGATCCAGGCCCATCTGATTACGTACAATGTTTAATGAGAGCACCATGAAAAAAGCAGCAAGTACGAGTCGGACTCGCCCACGGAGGTACCAAGTTTCATCAAAATTTGATATTTTTCCCGAGGGAAAAGTATCCTGTATATTATTCAGGATATAAGCGATCACTGTACCAAATTTCATAAAAATTGGAAAAGTTTACCGCGGTAAAAAGTAGCATATATATGTTGTTCCAGGATATGAGCTTTATCCAAGTACCAAGTTTCATCAAAATCCGTTAAGCAGTTCCTGAGTTATACATAGGTGGACGGATAATTAGAAACAGGGCAAGATTTTCATACAATCGAGGTCACTTTGAAGCCATGGTTCTCCGTGTAGGATTGATGGGGGATGATCTGATGACGGTCATCGAGAGAGTAGAAGGAGGACTTCTAGATGGCTATAGATATCCAACTGATCAGATTAGCCGTTTGGGAGCAGCATCGTCATGATTCCTTAACTTTAAGATTTTCATACATTTTTATGCCATTTTGCAGGTTTTTTTCTACATGACGATGCTGCTACCAAACGGCTCATCTGATCAGTTGGATATCTACAGCGATCTGAAAGTCCTCCATCTACTCTCTCGATGACTGTCATCAGTTCATGCCCGCTCAATCCTTCACGGAGAACCATGGCTTCAAAGTGACCTCGATTGTATGAAAATCTGGCCCTGTTTCTAATTATCCGTCCACCTATGTAAATGGTGATTATATAATTATAGATTGGAAATTTCATCAAGTTCTTGTCTGTATTTTTTTGGGTTTTGACTTTTTGACATTTTTAATAAGTATTTAAGTTGTTATTTATGAACTTTTTTAAATCGCACTCCTCGCTTCGAGCAGTCGATTATACTGATTTGTATCAGATGTCGAAGGAAAATTAGTAGAATAGATTGCTCGAAGCATTCAAAAATATTGCTCATGGGCGCGTATTTTGTAAAAATTTCCAACGTATACGTGTTACCTTTACGTAGATACAGCCGGAAATGGCGTATATTTAGTTTTTGGGCCCCTTCCCCTTTAGATTTTGACTTTTCTAAATTTTGAGTGTTTGTCATTGGATGTGCCACAGGTACGTTTTTGGGTTAATTTCAGCTCGCTACGTATCACCGTTGCGGAGAACGTTGAACATCGGACGGACAGACGGCGTAGCGAAAACAATTGGTTTTCGTTGCCGAGCCAAGCTCGGGAACGGAAACTTAGCTGCTCACCGGCCGCAGCGGCACGCTCGCTCGGTGGTCCGCAGCAGCCAGTATAACAACGCATTTATTTGGTGAAACGACCTTTATTCAAAGTGCCCCTGCCCCCATTCCTACAGTCCAGCCATTTAAATTTATACTTGCAAGTCACCATCGGCGGGCGACGACCGACGAACGGGTTAGCTGGGATGGAAGCCCTGTGCAGGCACAAGGCAAAACACAAAGTAAATACCTACCAAGTGTATGCGACGGATGGCTAACTGACGACTCCGATCCGGTGCGGTTTGGACGCTGGCGTGAATCCTCTCTCGTGCCGCTAATTAATCAATAAACTCAATAAACACAAAAAGGAGTTGCGTACTACCAATCCAAAAAAAATTTTTTAAAATAGTTTTATGACCAATTGGATTTGAAATCAAACAAGTTCTAGCTAGGCCAAGTCGTTTTCAATCAATTAACTGTTACTGTCAATCTTTTTATTTGTTTGAATTCATCCAACGTGACACAGGCAAAAGTCGTTAACGTCAATGTTATCATGGGTGGGTTTAAGATTTGGCTGTTTTTGCAGGTCTAATAAAACCACAGAAAAAGCTCGCTACGCTCTAATTTCTCTGAATAAAACCTTAGCATTTTAGCAAAAAATTCTCTACTCGGATAATTTATTTGAAAGCTAGTAATCGTGTTACAGGCATTCATACCGAATCGATGTAGGTATCAATATTTTTTTTTTCAAAATCTAATCAAAAACATCCGAATACTAAATACGTAGTATCCCTATATAGTTTGTGACTAATTACCTATGTAATATTATAGAGGCCTTATCTATAACATCGATGACATGCATTTTTTTCTTTTCCCTGCCTACCCCATAGTTAGACAGAAAATATCCTTGGTAGGTAAATGTAAATAGCTACAATGTGGCTACAATCCTGAGGGTATGCAGAGAGAGAGAGAGGTAGACCAAGTTATAAATCATTCCGGTATTTATCGGCCAGAGTAATGTTGCATAATAGTTCCATGGCCAGAGTAATAAAACTACGAAATTGATTTTTTTCTTCTTCGTTTACTTCTTTAGTAACCAACAAAAAAGTTAAGCTGTGCCATTAGTAAATATCTTTATAACCATATCAGTGAACTTTGAATGTTTTAGTGAGTTATTTAGTAAAAGAGGCACGTCGATTGTATAATCGTTTCTTCTTTCCACAGTATAAGCAATGAGTGGCATGAAAACCACTCCAACATCTTCAATGTTATCTTCTTCTGTCAAGTTGGCTATTAACGCTATTTTATTAATAGCAAGTGATACTTGGTCATCGGCCAGTGGATCCTTGAAGAATTTGTACTGAAAAGAGAATAGGCATCACACTAACATCTCAAAGGATTTATAATAAAACATTTGTTAACTTCAACAATGTAGGTAGTATGGCATGGCAAGTAAACCATACTTAATTTCGGAAAAACGCGGTAGAACGAGCCCAGGGTTGATACTTCATTAGGTAGGTAATTGAATGTGAGGTGAGGGCACTGTCAACTAGATACTACAAAGACCTTGCATCTTGCGATAATTAATAAAACGTATATTTTATTTAAAGTAAATGAAAATACCCTGATGGTAAAAACGAAGTTCCTGTAGCAATTCAATAGACAACCCCAACTTTTATCTGTGCGATTCCGTGATTCAGTTTCTGTTATCAGTGTCAGAACATTGTGAAGTATATCGATTATCTTTGTGTCTCCATAAATTGCTAGATTATCCCAGATATAACCCCATTCTATCTGAGTACTAGAACATAACATCTGAAAAAATATGATATAGACGTTTTTAGTTTTTAATATGTTTTCTCTATTCATTATATGTTTTTGTTATAGTGGTACATAGCTCACCAGTGATAACCATGATGCCAGCTCCTCGATCTCTGTCTCATCGTTAATGGGCATCCCACTCACAGTTTCAATAAAAGTATTAGCTGTTTGATTCGACAACCCCCTATAGTAATAGAGATTCATTGGATGCAAATTTATTATTTTGTTCCTCAACCAGTTGGCTTCATTGTCTGAAAAACAAATAGAAAAATAGTTAATGAAATAATTAAATACCTACATGTGTTGTATAACATTGTTTGAACATAAAATTAGGAATTACCAGGTATGCTAGTATTATAGGTATCAAATAGTAATGTCTGCAGCTGTAGCACAAGCTGTAGAGTGCTTGGGCCAAGCGTCACGAATGTATCTATTTTCCATCGCACAATTTCTAGCACTTGTGCCAACATGGCAAGCATAGGAGCTCTATATTCAATCAATTCCTGCAGTGTGTATGCCTCAGACAACAATTTACATTGAATATTAATACTGCTAATGTCTTTATTTAACAAGGCTTTGTACAAATTTGGCATGACTATCAGAAGAAGTAACTTTGCTCCAGAAATAATATTAGCATGTTTCAGACCACTTAAAAATTTCACAAAATTTTGCTGTCTTGCCTCTGTGTCCAAATCATTTTCTAAAACTTTTTTTACAGTTCCTATTATGGTAGGTTCAGTTTCATTTATGTAATAGTGATTTGAGTATTTCTCAAGGAGTTTCATACCCCTTAACATAATTTCTGTTTGTTGACCATTTTCTGTTGCCAATTGAAATATTTTCATATAAACTTTTTGTGGGCTTTGAATAAACACATTTAGTATATTAGAAAGATCAGAATCTGGTGACAAAATAAGTCTGTTAAATACTTTTGTCATTGTATCATTAAATTCAGCAGTCTCTGTCATATCAAAGAAACACTTGTTGGAGAAACGATCTTCCAGTATTTCATTTTTGGAATTGTTACTACATTTCCTAAATAAGTTTGTTGCAAATAATTCTACTTTCTCTGAATTTTCTGAATGATCTTTTAAATGTTTCTGACAGACCCTATACCAAGTGCTGCATTCATCAACATTAAAAATATCTAAATGAGAAGCCAGGTGTTCAACCAGCACTGCGTCATAAAACAGATTATCCCTGTGAATCAGTGCACGAATCCATTCATCTCTGTTTCTATTCTCGTTAATGTTTTCTTTTATCGTATCACTATCTGTTTTGTTGATTATTTCTTCAAAGCTTACTGGCTTGCATGAAATTTGTTGTAACATGCTCACAACTGGATGGTCTGATATACTTTTCATGGTTAGGAGCTGTTCACGTAATTTATAGCAAAGTTCTCCTATAGATTGCTGCATGCTCTTTCCATTTTCTTCAAATTCACTCCAAGCACAAAATATGTCAACGCTAACATTCATCACAAGTTCCTTGCATTTGTCTAGAAGAATGATGCAGCATTTGTCTAGATATTTCAATATGTCCTGAGATCTGGTGCTTGTATCAGAAGATGGTGTATCTACTGTGAATATCAGTAACATTTCATCACAATCAACCGGTGTAGATTCCTCATCAATGACTGTACAATGTTTTATGCATGTATAAATAGAAGTAACCAATGAATAAAGACAGTGTCCTTTGTATTTGTATTGTTCATCTTTGCTTAAACATTCAAGTTTCCAAGCATTTGGAGGGGCAATAAAGTAATGTAGACACTTTTGTAAATTATTATAAGCCAAAGGTAATACTTGAGACTTCATTTTGTTCTCAACACTAGACAAATGTAGTCTACGTATAAGCCTGTAACAGGCAACTGAGAGTGTTCTTAGCTTATCTAGACAAGTAGATGGTGTGAAATACTTGATATTTTCTACAAGCAAACTTGTTACATCAAATGCCAATTGGGGGCAACAAAAACCTATGACTTCATTTACAAACTTATCCATGTGAAGCTTCCACAGCATTTCACTCAAGAGACATTTTGATATTGTAGGTACTGTCCATATTACCAAGTGTCCTCCCTCCATATCCACCATATCCCCTAATACTGGTATGTCTGCATTTAAAATCAGATACAAAGCAAATTTTCGCATTACACTTTCTTTGCCTGCAATTACACCGGCTTGATTAATGTAGTTTTCTTTCTCTAAAAAACGGAGCATTGTTTTGATTATATACTCAATTTTTTCTTCATTTCCTGTAACAGATAAATATTGTCAAGAGTTATAACAACGGCTTTTCTTTGGCACTCGCGTGCCATAAACCATTTATTCTGGTGTATTATATATTATACTCAGAAGCGACGCTAGTCACCACTAGCAAACTTTATTTTATTTATTTAACGTTCACTCAAACATTTAGGCAGGGCATGCAAGGGAATGGCAAGGGATAGATAATTTAGACAAAATTAACTTACCGCCTCTTGAAGTGAGTTTTGCAAAAGGATGAACATTGTCTGCGGATATAATTAAACCTTGAAAAGCTAACAATTCAGGTGTAAAATCCATGTTTAGAATAGCTAGGTATTTATTATAATTAGACCGTACGTAAACCTGAACAAACTACAAAAACTTGAAAATTAGAAATTGACCACAGACCACAAACTACCATAGAGATGATTGACAATGACATTGAAAGTTTAATTTCAGTGTGACCGCATTATAATTTTTGAAATCTACCAACAAATTGTGCTGCCAGTAACAAAAAAAAATAATTCATTCCTTATTTATATAATCTAAAACTTGAAGATTTGTATAGAAAATATATCGTAATATGCCCCGCTATATTTTATATACATATATATTATAGCTACGTATATGACGGGCCTATCTGGAGGACGGAATATACAGTCAGCGTCAAAAGTAGCTGAAAAAAGTAGTATTCCCGATCGCCGTGAAAAAACTAATTTCCAAAAGTACTAACTACTTACTCTTCTTAATTTCGGAATAACCTGATGTCCAAATTAAATTAGGTCTTCACAATTACTTCCTGGAATATATCATAATGAAATGATACCTTTCCAATGCAAAAAACCGCAACATATACACACACTCACACACAAACAACCTTGAACCTCTAACAGGTATAATGTAATTTACCTAATATGTATGTACTTACATTCTAAAATATTGCATTATGTAACTAGGTACATTACCTACTATACTATAATATTATTTTTTAATCGAACAACTTACTTTTACCTGCTACCTATTCTTTTCCTCTACCCACAGGTTTTCTGGAAGAAGTAAGTTAAGACAATACAATAGTAAAATTTCCTTTATTTAAAGAAAGCTCACCTACTTCATTTTTATTACAATCTGAAGTAAAAGGTAAAACATGTTCAAGATAGGTATCACCCTAAGTAATAATTATTTTTATGATAGTTATGACTAGATTGGCATGATAGCAACGCGACCGACGATGGCATCGACCGGTCGATCATGTAGAAACACTCGCCACTTAATTTGATTATGTAGACGCACCTAGGTAGGTCATAATAATAAGTACATATTTATGTATTCTGAAGTATCTCTAATCTTTTCAGATTGTCATGAGCACTTTGAAATAGTGGATCAATCTTCAATGCAACTTTATACATTTTCTTAGCTGCATCATACTGTTTCGCGCGATGATATAGCACACCTGTAACAAGCATTTTAATAATAAGACTATATTTGCGCCACCATCACGTCGTAGTTTCTATTCCTTTCCATTCTATTCGTCTGGCCTGTTGGTGTAGTTGGTAGTGACCCTGCCTACTGCGCCAGAGGTCGTGGATTCGATTCCCAGCCGGGACCAACATTTGTGAGATGATCAAATCTTTTGGTTTTCGGATTCTGGGTGTTTGTATGTATTTATTTAAAGAGTATAAAAATATAATGTAATAATAATAATGTTTAGACAAATTTACACACGGCTGTTTAGTCCCAACTAAGCCGAAGCTTGTACATGGGTACTCGACAACTGATAAACATTCTTAAATACGTTTATATAAATACATACTAACACCCAGAATCCGAAAACAAACAGTTCTGCTCATCACACAAATGTTGGTCCCGGGTGGGAATCGAACCCACGACCTTTGGCGCAGTAGGCAGGGTTACTACCACTGCGCCAACAGGCCAGTCAAATATGTATATGTTTATCAGTTGTTCAGTACCCATTTATAAGCTTCGGCTTTTGTCTTTGTTGTTTATTCCAAACAGCCGTGTGTAAATTTGTCCAAACACTATTATTATTATTATTCTGAAAGGATGGCCTCTCTATTCCATTATAATTCACTGGCCAAATCCATGAATGGATTTAGTTCCTTGGTACTCCAATCTATCTTAAAATTTAAATTTAAAAAAAGCCATCCGTGAGCGCAATGTTATAATTGCCGGCGCGGTCTTGAGCTGTGCCCGTAACAGCACCCGGTACAAATCAGAACTCAAGGTCCGTGTCGCCAACTATGTCATATCTGTCATCACTTTTCTTACCAAGATTAGCGTAATGAATAGGTTGCACTCTGTTACCAAACAAATCGATTGCCTTCAAGAAATATTGCTCGGCTTCTTTGTAAAGCTCCAATTTACCATAGACGTTTGCAATAGCGAAGTTTAACGAAGGCGACTCTGGTAAAGCCTCTACAGCCTTTGGTATCATTTGTATTGCTTCTTCGAGCCGATCTGAAATTTTAGTCGTTCCTATAAACTTTTCCTCGATTCCAGTCGATAATATTGTCGATGATACTTATGTAGGCAGGAATATAAGAATGAGTGACTCTTAGAGCAACACAGCCACAGCTTCTAGACCAGTGTTGCTTTATGTACTGACTGGCTGATCTTCAACTTCAACAATAGTAACTCTTACCTCTTCTGTATCACAGTTAAATCCGCTGGTGGGACTAGAAACGTGACATTTTGCATAGAGGTTCATAAAGTGACGTAGACAAGGGGATATGAAACGGAATAACTTTTAACGCCAACTTTGCCGGGTATCAGCTAGTAATTGTAGGTAAAACCTTTTTACTAAAAACTTTAGTATACTAACTCGCATTATCCAGTAAAGCTAACAAATTCGTCCAGGCTAAAATATGTTTAGGCTTGAGAGCTATTGCTTGAAGATAATTCTCTATTGCGTCTTCTGGTTTATTTACATCCACGTACTAAAAAAATACAAGAAAATTGTGTATGCAAATAATTTTAAGTTAGTTTTAAGTTAGGCTCGTGTCAAACACTTACCATATTTCCTAAATTATAAAAACAGTCTGGATATTTCTTTCGATATTTTAGTGCACTTTTGTAAGCATTGTGAGATTCAGCGTATCTGTTAACACTAGCTAAAACTATTCCAAGGTTCATCCATGCAGCTGGGAAATCTTGCCTGAAACAAATGAGATAAGGTAGGTATTTGTTTCAAACACTTATCAAAATTTTAATTGAGGAAATGGGTCAATTTTCGAAGAAATTTTTCAATGGTAGTAGTTACCTATATAAATACATTAACAATAGGTACCTATACTTACTTACAAATTTTCGCAAAATCCGTTCAGTAGTTTTTGTGATGGTCAAACAGACAGACACAACCTAGTCTATATGAATTATTATAGACTAGCTATTTCACGCTGCTTCTTCCGCGTAGAAAAGTTTTTCCCGTGGGAACAGTTTTTTTGGAGTATCTATGTCTTTATTAGGTGCTTACTGTAGTTTTATCAAAATCGGTTCCGTATACTTTTCGTGTGAAAGAGTAACAAACATCCATCCAAATCCATACAAAATATTGGCGTTTATAATATTAGTATACCTAATAGGATTTTTTACTCTCACGTTAGTTTCAATTAAATGATTAGACTTACTTGAGACGAATAGCACTTCTTAGATAGAATTCGGCTTCTGCATAATTCCTTTGTTTCTTGAGCAAATTTCCCAAATTATTCATTGCTTGATAGTACTCTGGATATAAACTGTAACAAATTATATGTTCAACTGCTGTTTACAATATACAATAGAGAAAACCTGTGCAGATAAATAATTAAAAAAGTATTTAATTTATCTAATAAAATAAATAATCGATTTAGTAAGTAACTATAATTCATTTACCTTAATGCCTGTTTATATTCTTGCAATGCCCAATCTGCATAGTGTCTTTCTTCAGCCAGTTTTGCAACATTATAGTGGACCTTAGCATTTAATGGGCAAACAGCCAGACCACTAGTATATAACTGGAACTCATTTTGCCATGCATAGGATCTATGCCAACTTTTTAATCCATAAGCTAATAATAATAGAGAGAAAAATCCGAAGCTTAGCTGAAAGAGAACAACCGGTTATTGAATTAAGTAGCAATTATCGCAAAAGCATTGCGAAGCTTAGAAGGCGTGACTATTTGTGGTTGTATTGTATGGCTCAGGGTGGCCAAGGACAGGTCTGAGTGGAGGAAGCTGGAGGAGGCCTGGAGGTGTCAACAGGACACCCTGATGCGGGTAACTGATGTGCTAAACTTTTAAGTACCTATTAAAAAAAATTGTAATCAGCAATAAAGGCTTTTGTATTTGTATTGTATGCATGGTAGCATAACTTGATTGGCCTCACCAGTAGGTATGCCTTTCTACATTATAACTGTACATACAAACCTTATTATACCTTTGGTCATGTTGTAAAAGTTTATTGAATCCAACAGTCACAAGCAAACAATACCCCGCAGAGGAAATGTATAGGATTCTCTCGGCAATCACAAAACCAACTGTGTAGAAAATATTTGATGCTGGTATAAATGGTATGATTGCTAGTGACAGTGCCAACAATATAACTCTGTAATAATAATAAACAGAAATCTAAAGTTTCTAATCTGAGAAGGTACTTAATAGAATAATAAAGTATTTGAGTCTAAACTAAACAAACAATGTTTATTTTAGGTACCTTTTAGTAGATCCATTATTTTTCCTGTCAAGTAATGCTACAAATACTAATAAAGCATACAGATACAATGATATTACTGACAATATTCTATAATCTAAAATATTTTCCACTAGAGGTATACACCCCATGGACCAGTCAAAGCACAGCCACTGAGGCCAAATAAATAAGAAGAGGTTGAGGAAATATATGTAGTTGCAGGTAGCAATCTGAAATGATAAAGAATGGAATATCAATGCATGACATAATTTTGAAATGATGTATAAGGTTCTAAGGCAGTGTATATTGTCCATGATTTCGTCTGTGTGTAATTTCAACCACTTAGCTGTGGAATTATTTAACATAAAAATTTCAGTAGTCGCCTAAGTATTTTTACCATATTTTGACAAACAACTATGCTCAGTTTGAGCCTCGGTTTAGAAGAACATTCACTTAGTCAAGTTATCCTTTTATTTAAATAAAGAAAAAGTCTTACCCTTGTGAATATATGGTCTGCAAAAGCAGCAGGATTGTCAATGGGGTAGAATTCAGGCTTCACTCCTCCCATTATGAACCACCTCATGTATAGTAGTAATATCACAGCTATTGCTATGAAGAGAATTCTTATCATTGACTCTAAATGTAAATAATTATTGACCAAAGGCGAAGGTCTTTTCATTTTAGTTTTGATGTTATATTTAGTTTCAATCTTAGTTACTAATTCGTAAGTTATACAGAAGCCCTGCAAAGATATTGGTATATTAAAATACTTACTCACATGTAATATTAAAACAAAAACAAACACTACCACACATACTTACCAACACAGTGACACCATTTTCTTTGAAGAGCATAGAAATAACTGCTAATATAACTGTAGCAATTAAATACATTGGTTGATTCATGGCTCTTATATAACAAAGAAATGCCAGAAAAAATGTGAGTGCTGCTAGTATATCTGCTCTGCCAACTATACCAGAGACAGTTTCCACATGTACTGGGTGCACAGCAAATAAAAGAGCCGCTAGATATGCCAACTCAGTATCATTTGTTTTGCTTTTGTTTTTAATTCCCGGGGAACCCAAAATAGTTTCAAATGTTTGCCAAACCACTAAGCAACATGCAATATGGCATAGAAGATTAGTAATCTTAAATTGTAACGCAGAAAATGTTTCGCCATTCAACATGTAGTTCAGCCTGAAAGTTAAGTTATATTGTTTCAGTTAATAAGTCATCACCGAGTGTGGTAGTGGCTTTATTTTCAAAATATTACACAAAATATTCAATGTTTCACCTGAATGTCAATATAGTCAAAGGACGATATGATTTGTGACTTAAGTTACTTTTAAGATTGGCCCCCCAGAAATCATTGTAGAAGGTAGTAAACCAGGCATTTGAAGAAACATCCATATTTTTGATAATAGCTTCAGAATCATCGAAAACAAAGTCTCCGCTAAGAGTAAACAGAAACGGTAAACTTGATGCACACACGAGGCTCAATAATTTGAAACTCATTTTTATTGCACTTTGAAATTATTGTTTTTCTGACTGTTTTTTGGAGTAGATTTGTATTATTACCTAGGTAGGTACCTACTTAAATATTAAAATCACCAATACAATCCGAACCAATGTTCATTCATTGATCTTAGAGGAGGGGTCGTTGAACTTGACTGACGGGACTTTTTTGGCGGGATCTCGTCAGAGATTAATTTAGTTTTACAAAAAATGTGTTGTAAGTTTTTGAGTTTAACTGTGAATGTGATAGTATTATAATGCAACAAGCAGCAGTTCACCGACTGGACTGGTACTATTGTGCCTTATTTAATAGAGACCATGCTATATCCGCTCGGTTTCTTGAAATAATACGAATATTAAAAACTGGGGCTGTCCTAAAAGAAGTGGTTTCCAGAGCCGTAAAACTCAATAATTATAACTTGACTGACACTTGCATCCTTTGACAGCATCAGACTTTTGAAAGATTTGACAATGACGGATGGCTTAAAGGTCTTGCAACCAAGCCACGTATGGATCTATAATCGTCATTTCCACCGCGATCGTGCAAGATTATGTAGCAAGATGCAAGACTAGTTTCCGTCACAAACTATATAGGGATACCACGTTTTCCGTACCATATCGTGTGACATTTCGTTGCACATCAAGACATCAAAACAATAAATTGTATTGAGGGCGGACTCGTCGTCACAGTAGCTTGTTATATCTCAAATATTAGTAGTTTCATAGTTTGAGTACATTTAAAATCATAAAAATATCATACGTAATAGTGATATAGGACGAAAGAATACGATTGGAGGCAGTCCCCGCCACAAATTTGAAAATACTGTTTTTGTGTGTACGACCCAACAAAGATATCGAAAAACAGCTTAAAGTTTTGAAAATTAATATACATCGGAATCTATATTAATACTTTTATTATAGACTTATGAGTTTAATGTGACATAGACGCGAGGGCGAAGCTAGGAGCGAGAGGCTGTAGGGTGTGCTTGATGTCCAGTGCGGTGCGCGGGTCGCGCAACGCGGCCGCCGCGTGTGCCAGCTGCAGCGCGCACTCGGGCGGGGCGCCCGGCGGCAGCGCACCGCACTCGCGCTCGAGCGCGCCGCCCACGCACGTCAGCAGCTCGGAGAACCCGAGCGAGATAGCCGCGCGTCGGAGTCGATTCAGTTCCTGGCCAAGGACAGTATCTTTCGTTATTTTTCAATTTCCTATTTATTTAATGACGGAACATCAGCGACATAACATTGTGCAACAACGATTGCGTTTAGTTAAGACTACATTTCCTATCTAGTTCATTCACCCAAGGGTTTTAACGCTATTTCGAAAGTGCTATTTATCATCTATATAGAAGGTAATGTATTTCGAAATTCTAGTAACTTTTATCAACGCAACGCTAAAACTGGTGCGACTAGAAACATGCAAATTTCCATAGTTTCCTCAAATGCGTAGGCAACTACGAGTCGGGATTTCTGGGGAAAATAAAAGAGGGAATCCACTTTAATGTGAACGAATTCGCGAGGAATCCGTTACTCGTAAATGAACACACCAAGCGCACGAATCGTTGCCTAAATGTGGCTATTAGTACCTTGTAGAGGTGCTGCGTTTTGTCGGGCAGCTTGCGCGCGTGGCGCAGCACTTTCTGCACGTCGGCGAGCAGCGCGTGCGGCCGCGCCCACGCGCACCCCGCCCCGCCGCCGCCACCGCCGCCCCCGCCGCCGCTGTACGACCGCCACGAGCGCACCGGAAACGTCTCCGCTGTATAAACAAAGTTCATTAAAACAGGGTGGTAACGATATTCATTTATTCGTACTGATCATCATCGTCAATATTTTAATTCATTTTATCATAATGAAATAAAAAATAAAATAATTTGTACTATGGCAGAATAAAAATAATGCCTGTCAAATTAGTATCTACTGTAAGTTTCGATTTTCAGCCGCTAGGGGCGCAAGTGAAAATCTTGAACGGAGAGCTAGAAGTAGGCCCGGCGGCGGCATGCCACAGCACCCGGCCACAGAATGCTTCGTAGGAGAGACGAGCGGCGCAGTACAGCAACATGGTTGCGGCGTTAGCATAACAGATTGTTTTCACTTGTCATGTTCGGAGTGCCTTTATTGTTTATACATATTGTCTTGCGCCTGAATAAATAGACACTAAATGTCGTTGAAGACAGGCATTGATCGTCAGAAGGCTGATGATGACGTCACCTGGCGCAGCCCCGTCCTCCGCGATGCCGAGCTGGTCGAGCGCGCCGAGCCAGGGCGCGGCGGAGGCGCCGGGCCGCAGCACGCTGAGCAGCAGGCACGAGCGGCGCGCGCGCGACGCCTCGCACCACGCGGACAGCGAGCCCCACCAGTCGGAGCCCAGTTGCACGATCGCAGCCATGCCCTCCACCTGTTCACAAGTTACATTCTCATTTATGTGGCGTTGCAAATCAACCTTGTATGTAGCGGAAATAAGTTATCTACAGGGCTGAAAACTACATAAATATACCGAACCGTGTAACCATAGATACAAGAACCAACTTCTTAGTTTTTATGGTTAAAAACGGGCCAAGGTTCGAACCCGCGACACCTCATGAATGCGAGGCGAATGCACAACCAACTAACCACGGCTCTTACACAATGTTAAATTATGCCACAGTTACAATCAAAGCAATAAATTCACTACCTATATCATTTAGAGACGTAAGATACAAAACAATAATTAAAATTTTTAACTTATTTTTAATTTCCACTTGAGGTTATATTATTATGTCAGCCATAGTCATAAACAATTGGAGGCTTCTAAATAATGGTCGCGTACGATTAGTTCGCTGGCTATATAATTCATATCATAAAAGGACTCAACAGATACCTATAATAACCGACATTAAGTTTCATTATGTATCATCCGTCAAATGCAACAACAGCAACCAACATTACCTTGAGTGCTCCGTGGAGAAGAACACAGAAATTTGGCACTTTACTAGGGTCTGACAGGTCTTCTTCGGCTGCAGAGCCTTCTGTACTTGAGCCTTCCTGAAAATAAATATATACCGTTGTTGCAGAAGTGTATGGTTTTCTGTAAATATACAGGGCGTAGAATTATTAACCTTTGCTTCGTTCAAAAAGCTGTGTAAGAAATAGTTAATGCGTAATTATAATTTTAGTTAAACTTTTGTGTTTATGTATGGTTATAGTACGCAGCACCTCTGCATCTATATATTATGTTTGGTTTATCTATGAATAGGTACAGTAATAATAATCCTTCCTATTAATAATAAAAAGGCGAAAGTTTGTAAGGATGTTTGTTACTCTTTCACGCTGTAACGGCTGAACGGATTTTGATGAAAATTGCTTTAAGTGATAGCGAATACAGGGTGTAACATTAAGATGGGGCAGTATTGGGAAGTCCGAAACTTTATGAGATAGAAAAATATACTCTGAGGAACCATGTCATCGATTTTAAAGATTTTTTTAAAAAAGCTCTTACACTACTCGGGAATCGAACCTGGACATTATGAAAAAAAAAACTTTTATTATTTTATTATGGATATTGGTTGTCGGTTGTAAGCAGTAATTGTTGCTTCGTATCTCTTGTAGTTTCGGACTTCCCCGCCCCATCTTAATTTTACATCCTGTATAGTGGAAAAACAAAGGCTACTTTTTACCGCGGTAAACTGTTCCCGCGGGAAATTTTTAGGTAAATACGTCGATTGTTAATACCTTAGTTGGAGTTTTAGATCCATAGTTTTCCCTACCGCTCGGATTGCCGCCGGCTTGAGCTTGCGGTATCACTAGGTGTTTGCTTATTGCTATCGGTGTTCCTGAAAACAAACAATTACGACAGTTAGTTTCTTTGATGGTGGTTTGAAATAATCTCATATAGTCCAGCTATTAAATTAAATTGTAACGGCAAAATAATTACGCACAAATTGAAGAAACATAAATAGGAAAGGGGGGATCGAAATTAAATAATAATGATAATCCTACTAATAAAATAAAAGGGGAAAGTTTGTAAGGATGTTTGTTAGGATGATGTTTGTAACTCTTTCACGCTGTAACGGCTGAACAGATTTTGATGAAACTTGGTTACAATACAATATTTTATTGATTTAAAGTAATTTTTACATGTCAAATACAGTAAAGTACAGTGTGATAGCAATCCTGGAATAATATATAGGCTACTTTTTACCGCGGTAAACTGTTCCCGCGGGAAAAACTTATTCCACGCGGGCAAAGCCGCGGGCAACAGCTAGGACTAAATAATGCATACACATATTTTATGTCAAACACACATATTAGTGAATTCACATTATTGTCAAACTAGGATCGACTTGTACCATGTATAGATTGATTAGTTTTGTTTTTTAATTCCATCTCTAGCGCGGTGGGGGTCATAGGAGTGGGTCCACGGGAAAAAACCCGATTTTAGTGAGAATGCTAATCGCCGAGTGCTATACCGAATATACTAAGCGCCGAGTGACCGTCTGCTCAGGCTACTGTCCTCGCTAAACAATAGAATAGCGAGCGAAAAGGGCTTAGCTACGATCGCCACATGCAAGCAATAAATTTCTTAAATGGTAAGGCGGGAAGTTTGCTGATAGTACCTAGTTCCTGTTGGTTGAGAAAGCCGATGACGTGCAGCTGGTGCGCGAGCGTGTAGCTGGCGGCGAGGCCGTCGTGCGAGGCGGGGTGCGGCGCCGGAAACAGCTGCACGCGCGACTCCAGCTGCCCACACTTCAACGAGCACCAGAACTCTTGGTACTGCTGCTCGCACAGCCGCGTCATGGCAGTTGTGGCCTACAACATATTTAAATTAGTGTTCCGGAACTTTTTTTTAGGATATAATGATATGGTTCATTGAAAAGTGCGCAGGCATTTTTCCGTTTGGTCTGCGCATTCCTTTAGAAGCCCAGCAGAAGAAAAAAAATCAGAAATAACTTATAAAAGGCCGCAGGTAACAGCAAGTTTTATATACAATTTGTGATCAATTTTAACGAGATTACATGAGTTTCTATGAGACAAATTATAGGCGGCGGCGATGCCGCGCGCCGCTCGTAGATCCCATACAAAATTCGCCGCCGCTCGCTATAATACCACCCTTAGGGTGTCGGAGGTGACGGCGGAGGTTGAAAGGTCCCAAGAATTAGTCACTTACACCAGCCACTGAGAGTTGGTCTGGACAGTAGATGGCGCCACGGCTAATACCATTCGAACCATTTGAGGAGCTGCTGGCCATATCCACTATTTTCTGATACAGAGGCATTGCTGAAATAAAATTACATACAATTATAAATGAAAGATCGCCTATTTACAAAAAAAAGTCAGCAAAGTGTACTAAATTATGTGCGATTTCCATATTTTTCCCCTAATTTCAATAAAATTATTGCCAGGCAGTTTTAAACAATTATGTTACCAGTTATAGCTCAATTGGTTCAGTAGTTTCAGAGTAATCTGTCGGACAGACCTCCTCCATACTCACCTGGCGCTAGGTGTTGTCACACAAGACACACAGACAAACAAGCTTTCATATAACCCTAAAATAGCTCATGTCATGACTGTATTTTTGGCAACATTTCCATGAATTAGTCATGTTGTCAAGTTGCCGAAAATACAGCGATTTACCTTGTTGTAAACAGGGGTCATGAGGTGACACTACAGGGAGAACATGTATTCTGGCTGGGAAGGACGGTGGTAGTGGCAGCGCCTGTATGATACGAGTTCTGCCTATAGGACCTACACCACAGCTGCCATCTGTCACCTGCAAGGGTTTAAAAGTGAATACTTTCTAGTCTTACCTTAAATACTAGTAATAGTTGTACTTATTTATTTTTCTAAAATACGACCGGTTTCGGCGCTATTAAGCCATCCTCAGGTATGTGTATACCTGACGTGTGTAATGAAAGTGTTTTCATTGCATTGTATTTTAATAACAACAATTATACATATACTTTAATTTGTGACTATACAATTCTACTAAGCAGTTCTAATGAGTATTGTCAACTCACTCATTGCAAATCTGTGGCATTTGAATATAGGCTATATATGCTATAGAATATAGTACTTAGGTATTAAACAATTATAAAACCTTAAAACTACTTATTACTACATATTTACAGAAGGTGGACGCCGTCCAAACCCTCGTGGGGAGGCATAGTCCCCAGGACGCCGGCGCCGTTGCCTCGCTGAATTGCGATACTCACTCGCTGTGCGAGGTAGGCGCCAGCCCTGGAGTCTCTATAGAATATACACTACCACAGATAAACCCCTAATTAATTCCAGGCAACTGTTGCTCATCACACATCCATGCATTTTTGGAAATTAAACCCTTACTCTAAATTATATTGTATATGATAATTACCAATATAATCTGCACCGGTGTCTGGTATCCCCACTCGGTCAGTATGAGCTGGTTAACTCCAATCAGTGCTGTTTCTATGCATGTCTTGTCGCCCTCCTCTAACTGTGGCAGCTTCGTACGAATGCTGTCGAAGTCACGGGTGAAAGGTACTGCCACTGGAAAATAAGATTTTAAGAACAACATACAAAACATTATTTTTTATAGGTATTTGTTGAATTTTGTTACAGACAGGGTAGACATAGAGCTCGGTAGAATATAGTGTAATTGGGTTGGATTTAGAAACAAGTACCCTTGATATAAATAAACTGTAAACGCTAGGGGGTTCAGGGGCTACACTGAGATCACTGATAACTTCAGCTGCAGGAAAAGCGATTTTTTTAACGCAAATTTGTATGGGTCTGATAGGTTAGGTTAGCGAAAACGGAGTCGGACCACCCCGAAGGTTAGGTGCGAGGAGCGAAACGACGAGCTTTTAAGTTCGCGAGCGAAGCGAGCGACAGTACCCGGAAGTTACAAATTTGCATTAAAAACATTGCTTTTCCTGCAGCCACAAATATCATATGAGGTGTCAGTGAAGCCCCCTGGAGCACTTACAGCTTATTGATATAGAGTACTTGTTTCTAAATTTTAACCATTTTATAGAATTACTAGCGAGAGTAGGTCTTTGCTAGCAGTGGGAAACCATATTATATAAGAAAAAATATATCACCTACATAGTGACACTGAATAGGTAAGCAGAATACCCACAGAACATGTTTGTTTACGAACACGGTACGTATGGTTGAGATAGGAAGATGATGGCTGATGGCTGTATACATCACTAATCTGTGACGATGGCTTAGCACTGAAACCAGTCAAAAGAATGTTAGGACTAGTACAATCCACCTCCTGGATATTTACCTTCAAATGTAGATGAGAATGATACTAAAGAGACGTATTCCAGTTTGGCATGAGCACTCAAGTAGTCCAGAAAAGTGTTTATTGCAGCCGCAGCCACCGTGGCACGGGTGTGTGTCTCCGTGGCGTCCGCAGTGGACACCGGCCGAGACATCGACAGAGATACATCTATAAGAATTACAGTCGGCATATTATATTTCTTTCTTGAGAAATTAAAAACTTACTACATTGAGTAGGTACGGTTATAACCTCAAACAAAACTGAAAGTAAACAAACAACAATTGTGATTTGTGTGTCGTTCCGGTTTGCTAAACCACTAGTGCAATAAAGGTACTAATACGGTATAGTAAGCCGCAGACATCGAGTGCAGATCACAACCTGTCTGCTTTTTGGTGCCGAAAGGTGGTGTTGAAAATTAAATATTGAAATAGTTACGGTATCAGGTCCTAGGGGCAGGCCCAGTCGACGAAGTCATTTCGAGTTACTATATTATTTAAGTATATTTGCGTGTTAAGAAACGTAACATTTTTGCCGACGTTGTCGATTGGCTGTGGCTTTATCCCTCTATGATTGGCTAGCTGAATTAACTGACAGAAGTGACTGTCACGCATCAGATTTTAGCGGTAAATTTATATACTACGGTTACGGTAGGTATTCTTTCGACTTCCCTATGGTTCTGTACCAAAATGGTAAAAAGGCGTAGTTAAGGGGATAGGCTAATATTTAAACTATCTCTGTTTAAAGGGCAACGCACAGCACGGACGAAGGACTCTTTTTCTCCGTGGCCAATTCACTTAATTAATTATATTACCTTATCTTTTATTTTTAATTTTAGTTATGGAGATTAAGTTATGAAGTACTATGAAGCCGACCAACTATCGTTATCATTGTCATCAGCAACAGGTCATGGTATCCTCAATCTACGGGTCATGTAGAGTTAAGTACCTTATGATGTCATAGTACCTACGTTTTTTTTGGTCACAGCAATGTGCACCGGACGAATCATTTAGGATATACAAAACAGAAGAAATGAGAAAAATGTATAAAGTAATTAATAAGTGTATTTTTTGATCCTTAGAAATCTGTTTTCAGTCATCATATTCATAATATCTATGCCCGTGAGTGTGATGCTTCCGACGACGGCGGTGGTGCGTCTCTCCGACGGCTCCCAAGTCCACCTCCTCAGGAGTAGCGAAGCCTTTCCAATCCTTGGTGCCCCAGTACAGTACACCCACTATTAGGAAAGTCAGCACCGTGTACACCAGCATAGCGTTCTCCTGGCGGAATTTTTGGAAGGGCGATAACTCTATTGAGTATCTGGATTTAGTTCCGTATCTACTCGACATTGTATGAATCTCTAGATTTTATCTGGAATCAAGGACACAAGAATAATTAGACTTAGCAGAGCCGTGTTAGTACTTTTTCGTGCGACGTAGCTTTTAATTTTGCAAAAACCCGTTAACGATTGGCAAATTGCGACGTCATGTCAAATTGCGAGAGATATTGCTGGACGTTGTGATAATTTGCGAGCCTCTGCGTCCAATTTAACGGACTCTACGTCGGGTGGTCGAAAATTATAATAACCCATTAAGTGCTCGTCACATGCGCGATTGTATGTCACGTGCGCTACAGCAGCAGTGATTTTCCAGAGGCCTGCGAGCCTGTCAGGCCTAACCAGGCGTAAACGCCCCAAAACGTTATGGCGTTCACAATTAAAATGTTAATTTGTTGCGAGGTTTAAGCCTATGTAGACCTACCGATCCGACTTACTAAAAAAAAGGAAACTATCGTTCTGTATAAAAAGATTGTTAGGAGTTTCTTCATTGATAATATTATCTTAAATTTTTCTTTTTCTTAAATTAAATTGGCACACTTGCGCTTAATCTCAAAGGATGATCATTTTATGCTCAGAAACTTGCGTATCTTCTTATACCCAGAAAGAACTGAACCTAGCTGGTTGATTTTATATGCGCGCGGCTCACATTGATTGGTAAAGTCGAGGGTTTAGGTTTTACCAACAACGTAAGAATGAGTAATTAATTATGGTGAAAAAAATAACACGTCGTTTCTTAAACCTATACCTCTATACCTGCGCTGTAGGAGGGCTGAGTTTCGGGGGATATTGGGACACATGAGAAATTTGAAAATTCTATAAACTATAGTTACTGTTCTTAACTGCAATTTCCAAGGCGTAGTCTAATATTCTGTGGCAATCTTTACTTTCTATCCCTAGTGACTTCAAAATATATTCAACTCGCGGAAGCTATGCTCTATGATTCGATCAACCCAAGTGTCAGTGATTGAATTATTTGTGTTTATGAAAAGTATAAGTATACTTACCTCGCAGTAAGTAAGTAGATTTACCTATCATAACTAGGTATAACTTGCAAGTGATAGATAATATGTTAGGTAAGTTTTTACTTAACACATTTTGCTGGGGTCGGTACCTACGTGCTTTGTCTGAGCGGGTGTGAACTCTATAAATGTTTACATGGTATCATGTGGTTTTGCTGCAGTTGCTGTATTTTTTAGAACAATAATTTCATGCAAGTTCCATGTTTATTGTAAGCGTTTGACAATTATTTTCATTGTTTCTCGACACTGACTGTGGCAGTAATCAAAGTTTTTTGCCTTACTAAGGAGATTTAATTTTTATAATGAAATAAGTTTATATAAAAAATAATACCGACCCCTCACTAATATATTCAGTAATTTTTAGTCATCAACGCTGTTAATTAAAATATTGGTAACACGTCGGCGTCGTTATTATCAGCGCATAAAACCTAATCTGAAACTGATTCACCAATAAAAGAATGAGTAGGTAGGTAGGTACTTACCTATTTTAATTTGTTTTCTTTAAATTACCCTTCTTCACTCAACTTCAAATTAAGCATTGAAATGACTATATTAACATAATCCTCAAAGTGTCTAAGCAGAATCTTCAAAATGTTTAATCCGAAATAATTTCCATGAAAAATATTTAAATTCAAAATAAAATCGGCTCTCAGATGTCATTCTATTCAGTGGGTTTATGTAAAACTTCTATCTTTTTGAAGCGAGCGTATCTTAATTCTTCAGGGTATACCTACAACCATAAAAGATTAATAAAATAACTCTCCACTGGACGTCATTTTAATTGGATACCTTGGTGATGTACTTAATTAGCGACATAAAAAAAACCAAATGATATCTTAAAAATAACGAACAGATTTTTACGTTTCTAATATAAGTTTAGATTAGAAAGATCTGAACTCCACGCTCAGGATTGCCAACGAGCAATGGGGCGCAACATACTAAAAACATATATAAGAAAACGGATCGCGTCAGAAATACACGACGGTGCGCTCCATAACTCGCATCATTGCGGACGTAGTAGGGCAAAGCGTGGGTTTATGTCGGAGTGGGCAGGCCACGCATACCGCATGCATCCGCAGGGTGTGGTCACAATTGGGGCCGCGAGATGGCAGAACGAACCACAGAAGACCAAAGCAAAGGAGAATCGCGACCGGGATTAGAAAGGAGTGAGATTATACCCTAAGTATAAACTATGAAAAAAAATGGTCTTGACAGACGGACGGACGGACAGACGGACAACGAAGTGATCCTTTAAAGCGCGACACACACTGGGCGGCGTTGCGAAAGCGTTGCGAAAGCGTTGCGGCGGCGAAGGTTTGTATAAGAACGCGCCGCGCCGCCGCCGCCGCTTTGATGTAAAGTCACAGAGTAAGTAATAGTCTTCAGTAAAGGGCTTCATACTATTTCGAACATTACATTACAGAAAAAAACCGCAACGCTTCCGCAACGCCGCCGACCAGTGTGTGTCGCTTAAAGGTTCTTTTTTTCCTCTTTTGAGGACGGAACTATAAAAAGAACCAAAAAGCAATCATCTAAAAATATGAGATACAAATTTTGTTTGTGCTGTAGGCAGTAGTTAGATACGACATCTTTCGGATAGGTGTTCGGATGAGAAGGAAAATTCCGTGAAACTTAATTGCGAGCGGCGGATAATCATGACATAAAGGAAGATCAATTCGAAGGGGAGTTTAATATTGATGAGCCGTACGGCGGGCCTTAATAAAAATATTAATTGCCGCTTTGTTTGCCTCGTTAAGAATTCAAGAGGACATGAAATTTTAGGACGTAGATAGGTAAAGCTGATTCTTTTTAATGTTACCGGTCGGCGGGAGGGCAGTGGTGACTTGCCTTAGTATTTCTGCCGCCAAATAGGTAAGACAGCCAATGTGGTAAATGAACTACTAAACGAACGAGGCAGTCCATTCAAAGCCTCAGGGTAGCACTACAGCCTTTGGCTTGTTGCACCCAGCCAAAGGTATTCATGGGCGATGGAGCAGCTCACAATCAGGTAGGCTGTCTACCAGCTTCATAATTATTCAATTAGAATTTATGAGAGCAATTTAGTTATACTTACTAGCTATATAGTGCTCATGTATTCGTTTCTAATATCGTTTGATACAGGTGTTAGTTTTTGATGTAGTTTCTGTATTATGTTAGGGTTTCATAATTTTTCGACTTTTTTATGGCCGAAAATAAATTTTACTCTCCGACTGCGCAGAAAATTTGTATGTAGGAGTTTGAAGTGCTCCTGAATACTTATTTGCAAGCGAAGCGAGTACCGCGAGCACACTACAGCAAAATAACTGGGTTCTACTTATAATTTGTTGTACTTAGTGTATGCCTGCTTGTCAACGTACTGGCCGTCATTTTAAAAACAAATTCAAATTACAATTTGTGGTAGTGTATGTGTGCTTTACAACGCACTTACCAATCACATAAAAAGAAAAAAAAAGTTTTATTAGTTTAATTTTGAAATGGCTTTTACCTCAGATTTTTTGTGCAAAGTGGCCTGATATTGATATATAAACTAATATACTTATAACCAAAGAGATGCATTATGAAAAACCTATGGAATTGAATAATTTGATAATTTGCAGCTTTTTTATATGGCCGAAAATAAATTTTACTCTCCGATTGCGCTGAAAATTTGTATGTAGCGGTTTTAAGTGCCCCTACATACAATTATTTGCGAGCGAAGCTAGTGTGCCGCGCGAAGCTAGTGTGCCGCGCGAAGCGCTAGTGCGTAGCGAGCGTCGCGCTAGCGCCTGAACCGAGCGAGCTGAGCGAGCGTAGCGAGCGAAGCGTAGTGAGCGAAACCAGCGAACTTTTTTTTTACATTTGATTTTCGATTTCCATACTATCCTCCTATTCCTTATTATCAAGTACAGCCGACGTATACGCAAGCCGCTATACATTTGTATTCACGCGTTTGAGGTGCCCCAAACCAGATTCCGGTTCCCGTCAAAAACCAAATCGTAGTGATTTGGTTGACTGCAACAACAAAAACCATGAAAGTTTGTTTTGCGGGGTTCTAGGTGCCTCCACTCAAGATTTAGTTTTCGGCCAGAAACCAAAACGTCGAATCTCATTTAAAAAACATTTTTTTGGGATCACTGTCAAAAGAAAAGCTCAACACAGTCGACCTCCGCGGTCCGCTTGCGGGCCGCGGCACCCACCGAAATACTAGTAATATAAAGTTCACCTAACTACTCGGTTCTCAAACAATAACGGTAAGTACTGATATCCTGGTATTACCTATACATAGCAAAATGCGTCGGATTAACACATCAGCAATAGTAGGTAGGTACTTAGCTGTGTTATTATAGTCTGTGGCACTATTATCTGTCTGTGTCTGTGGTTATGTTATGTGCGGCCCGATGAAGGCTGCGGAGAACAAACTTATCCGAGGTTTCCTCACGCTTATCATTTTATTATGACCTAATTAATTATTTCAGAGTGTTGGATTGACATTTCACTTGCACGACGGTTATTTAATGTAAATCACACGTTTTTTTTATAATTTCAGAATAATATTCATACTTATATTATTTAAGTTAATTTGGAAAGATGAATTATCAGTAAAAGTTGTAGGTTTGACGCGCGTTGAAATCGTTTGTATTAAAACTAAAGCAAGTGAACAAAAGATGTCAACGCGCGCAATCTCTAGTACCTAATTATATCTATTTTTTGATACATAAATTTACTGCGAGTCAACTTCGATGTGCACCATAATACTTTATTTCAGGTATATATACTACACTTAATTCAACATGCTACTCGTCTGTATTTGACCAGTACAGCATTTTCGATTTATCTCAAAGAAGGTTGTCAAAATAATGCTCACTTCCAAGCATGTTTGAGAAAAGTACATACCTAATATTACCGCGGGAAACCAAAATGTCTGCAGGAAATTAGAAAACAGCGAATAGCATAGAGCGGGACGAAAAGTTTGAAGACTTAGTGACAGTTGTTATCAGCAGTCGTTTTCTCCACAATACCTACTCTCTTGACACAAAAGCTAAGCATAAATAGCCAAGAAGTTGTTTAGTTACCTAATATATAAACAAGACTAGCTATGCTCCGTGGTTTCACCCGCCGTTCGGCTCTTCTCGGTAATGCTCGGTTTTCATCGGTTGGTCTCCCTCGGCCCCCGACCCACCGCGTCGCATCGCATCTCCTGCCCGCGCTATTACTTCGTTTTCGCTTAGCGTTCTGTCTGAGTCTTTTCTATTTGCTCGGTTCCTTAGGGTCATAGCTTGATGGTAAATAGCCTATAACCTTCCTCAAGAATTGGGCTATCAAATGCGACTGGTAGTTCCAGAGATAAGCGCGTTCAAAAAGAAACTCTCCGGCTTTATTATAATGGTATCGATAGTTTTCCAGGCGTTGTAGTTGTAACATGATGCATCGTCACTCGACACGTGCGATGGTTTGTGCTGTGTCGGGGTGTAGGAACCTTGAAAGTTCATTGCCAATGTGCCAATCGATATTTTGCCTATATAGCTCTGCACTACACTAAACCTTACACGTAGCCCGAATGTGTAATTACATCAGTCATTACACACGTTTTAAAAATAGGCGGTTGATTGTCACGTGTTTTTTAATAGAAAAGTAAGTTAATTTATTATGTAGTCCATGTTACGGAAATACAAAGTTACACCTACATACTATCATACATCATAATACAGGTAAGTAACAACAAGATATTTAATAAACTCTTACAAATTTTATTAATGCTCCGCTTTTTGTAATTTCCTCTCCTGATAATCTGTGCAATTTTCAAGTTAACGACTGCCCCACACAAACCCATGGACACTTAAATTTTAGGTAGGTTTTTCTAGTTTTTGCGTGCACCGTTTCTAATTGCATTTAACCTTTAATAGTGAGGTACTAATGTAAATATACTAAAATTACTCAAAAAACCTGGCTGGATTTTAAAATACATAATATAGTGGGTATCACTTGCTCATCAGCCAAGCATTTCTCAAAATTGAAAATATCTGATTGCTAAACTAAGTTAAATAGGTACTTAATGTTTCTCTTCGTGCTTGTTCAAAAGGTTTTCTGTATTGCTGAAAAAGTGAGTCAAGTAATGAAATGTTGTCGCTCACTTATCTAAGTAGGTACTGTTTAATAAGTATCTGGAATATGACTTAAAAATAATAAAATAATTGTATATCAGCTGTCTACATCACAGATTTTAGCGAGCTTTTTCCGGTGTTCTGTGGTCTACATAATAGGTAACTAAACTAGGTAACTATCGAGATCGACTTCAAGAACTGGGTAGGTACTTAAGTATCGAAAGTCTTAACTTAACCTCTTGGTGGGAACTTTATAAGCTATAATCGACCCCGAACGGTTCCTGAGATTAACTGGGGTTCGGTTTTAGTTTTCCCATTACCCTTGAACTCAACACTGCAAATCTTAAGAGCTACGCTACGACTATAATGTGAAGCCTTGAATACTTTTTCAGACTTAAGTGAGTGGAATATATCACGTTAAGTTAAAAGCAATACTTTTGAGTTATACTAAGGCGCGAAGGGTTGAAAGTTTTTATGGATGTTACCTAGTACCTAGTATCATTGCATTGCACTCACTGTTAATTCGACACGTTTTTAAAAGTAACGTTCTTTTAGCTTACTAATTAACTCCTCCCATGTGGCCGCGAATATATCTGCCTATTAATTTAATGTTCCAAAGAAAGCCAGTTTTGCTTTATCATTATCTCCAGTTTAAGTTATAGGAGCAGCATTGCGAGTAGTAGCAAATTATCACTGAGTACTTAAGTATTACCTAAATTTTCACTGCCCGTGGCTTTTTAAGTTCTCTGCGGCACGTTTGGATAGGTGAGTCGAGTAGCTACGTATTCATTCCAACATCCAGGCTTTCTTCTTTACTAAAAATAAGTTAGTACTTCCCTGTTTAAAGGCTCAAATAACTTGTAAACCATAAATGCACCCTGAATTGGGACCGCGACTCGACAATTTAGACATTACCTGACGATAGGCGAAATAAGAATGAAATTTCAATCTATTTTTGTATGAAAACTTCCTGAAAGTAAAAAGGAGAAAATAGGTATTTTTTACAGGCGACATGATAAATACTTTGTCAAAAAAATAAGATGATGAGGATCGCGGGGGCGAGCGGTCATTGAAGAGAATGATGTGAATGGTGGCGGCGCATGCGCGCGGGCTGCACGCCCCTCGAGATATAAGCTCGCCGCCCGAACCCACCGCCGCACAACTTTGGCGCGCCCAAACGTCCCGCAGAGAACTTGGCGACGGACACACTATAACAATTTTATTTCCGAAACTATCAATTAATTATCTCTTTAGTACAACGGCTAAGTCTCAGTGAGTTGTGATCTCAGTTTCCAGTGGTAATTTATTTTTTTGAACACTTTCCGGGAACTTTCGGGTTTCGCCAAAGTTTTTTGCGCCGCGACGCGTCCCTACGCGTTTTAGCAAAGGTGAGTGACTATTAATTATAATCAAATTTATCACTATAGATACATTATAGTGCAGTAGGTAGTTTACCTACCTAATATCTGAGTTATAATTATAATACTTAAATAGTTCTTCAATCAGGTACGTACTTAGGATTTATTTAAAATTATTCTTCGCGTTATACATCGAGCGAGTTATTGTTGTTTGGTTTAAAGTGCAGTGGCCGGGGTAAAATTTTAATTTTTTTCATTTAACCACACTCAGTAGGTATATGCGAGTGAAACATGACACTTAATACAAACTTTTTAATATTTAAATACGTATGCTAATCCTATCTGATATCTGTTACAATTTCTTGACTTGATATTTAATTGTCTCAGTCTCAATAAAATTACAAATGAAATTAAAAATAAACTAGGTATAAGAAAAGTTGTTGTAAAAGTGCATAGAAAAATAGATTATGAAAGTTTTGGTTTGAAAGAGTTACAATCCATCAGTTTCCCGTCGATTCTTCTAGTAATCCTGATAAGAAAAGTTTAAGCGCCTCGTTTCTCGCGAGCTTCCCAGAACTATCAGATTATCTGAAAGGTATAAGATAATCTGTCTTCAGAAATTCCAGAATCATATAAGAATGTAATATTATGAATTCATCTTAACAACTTTCAGAGAAAATTGAAAATAAACATACTAAAGTTTTATTACGAATTACATTGGAATTTGATGGCATAGGTATTATTGTTATGGCCTATAAACAAAATCTACTTTTGAATGCGCGCACATTAAAAATAGTTACCAAAAAAACAATCGTTATAGTAAAAATTGGTACCCATATTACTATTTTTACTATTATATTATTCGGTACCTATGTTTCTATAAAAAAATAATTTTAAAAATCTTTTAATTATTTCTACTATGTTATATAAACTATATAAAATTTGAAACGAACTTTTAAATGAATGCAAAACTAACCTATATTAAGTATACTAAAATTGAATTTGATATTACATATAATTTACGTGTATAATTTGTATGTGTCACAAAATTAATGGTAAAAAAAGTTAAATAACTTTAACATATACTTACCTGTGTAAAATATCAATTGTTCTGTAGATTAGTCATTCTAATAATAGCCTTATCTTCGTTTGTGTTATCAGCATGTTATCAGTATGGTTATTTTTAGTATATTTAATTACTTAGGTACATATTTATTTTCCGATTTATAATCGAAAACATTACAAACTTGGTTTTCCGACGCAACGATAATATGATTGAAACGGAAAATACGAGACAATATGTATCAATATGTTGTAAGGCAACTCCACCTCATTTATTTAATCGTATGGCGTTCACTTAAAAAATAGGTAAAATTAGCTCATAGGTCAACATTCAATCTGTTCTGGAGCCACTCCACCTCATAATACCGCCACAAAATAAAACTGTAGAAGTTGTGTCTGTACATTTAATATTTTTTTGAAAAAATTTGGGGTTATCTTGCGAGCGATACCGATGGCGAATATACATTTTTTTTTAATTCTCTCTGTCTGTCCCTTTGTTCACTGAATAGATTTTGATGAAACTTTGAGGGATATGTTATTTAAAGCAACCAAAAGTGGATACGGGGTTATTCAATCCTTTATTCACTTTTGGACCACGACTCTCTCTCAAAATAACAAGAGTTTTATCATCATGCTGGCAGCAAACGTATTGGTGCACTGCAATCATACTTATAATATTATTATCGAAATAATCTGAATAATCGATTACGCTGCATAACTCCTGTATTCATCCTTTAGTATATTTCGGTTATCACACGGAGTAAATATAGGGTCAAATACATAGTAACTAGCCACCACCCATTTACTAGCGACGTCGAAATAATTTATTTAAACTCATAGTATTAACCTGATGATAGTTATGCCAATCAAATTAAATCCAACATAACAAATTTTATTTTTAATATTTTTTAGACATTCTGGTGTCGTTTATCTGAGAAGTTTACCCTACAACTTCCTATGTGTGTTGGTGACTTAGTTAAATGTTACCCGAAAAGGGCACGTTTCAAAATTAGTATCAAAAGACGTGTTCTCAATAATTTAAAGCGCGTTAATGGTTTCTGTCGATAAACTTCAAAGTAGGTTACCACCACGATATTGAAATACGTCATTTTATGGTATAAGGTAAACCTTGTTTAATTAAATCGCGGTTTAGAATATAAAGTAATTCCAAATCCCTGCCATCAAAAGGACAAAGTAACATTTGGTACATATTCTGTACATGTACGGGGTCGATTCAACTCACAGCAAAACTTTTTTCATGAAATGTAAAACGTTAGCATAGATACAAATTTTTAAACGAAAAAGTTTTTGCCATTTTTGTACTAAGTATACCTTCTGTCGAGTTAACTTTAATACGTTTGGTTCTTTTCATTCCACTATTTAGTAACAGAGTCCCAGTATTTGCGTAAAATTACAGTCATCTCGAAACTTTAGGAAAATTCAGGCAAGAGGGAAATTCAGTAAACTTAGGTTAATTACTTATTTCAGCTTAGGTAGTTCCTGGACCTTTTATTATTAGACAAGAGAATATTTTTATTTACCTTCATATATACATATAATAGTGAATACACATAGCGGGAAAGTCTAAACTGTACTAGACAGTTATACCTTATCAATTACATATCTATCACAAGAATGGTTCAGACATTTAAGTCACAAAGCCTCGCCATGCCATCTTAAAGAAATCTTAAAAAGAAACCCACGCAACGAACACCTACTTACATGTAGAAAAGTTTGTCAAAGAGAATGATCTCTTCATTACATCCGGGACGTCTGATATTTCCAAGTACTGCCAGTATTTTATTACATAGATCTCTTAACGACGCTGCTTAATTGGATATTTGAAAACATTGTTCTTATTGTAAATGTAATCGAGTTCTCGGCCCAAACTAATAATTATTTTAAAAATCAGCACCAAGCTTACAGAGAAAGCTTAGATTCGCACAGCAAAAGGACTAGAACAGTCTATCTGTATATAGGTACTTATTACTGTATATAACGAATAGGGTACAATGAAATTAATACCGACGAAGCAACAATAACATAGAATGGAGGAGATAGCAAAGTTTTCAAAGCAGGAATGCTGCGGAACAAATGGTAGTTAAGTGGGATCACAGAAACAATGGGTGGACTTGTGAGTTGGCTATAATAATTTGTGCAAGGGACTTTAGGTAGGTTCGTTTTGTCATCAGATAAATCCCAGAGCCACAGAGATGCCGACGGGATCTCTATTACCTATCTAACTTACAATCTTATTATCGCGTCCCAAATTCAATTGAGCTTCAGTTTATTTCTTGAAATCTTCGAAGTAATTACTTATAGTTATGGCCCAAAGGTCAGCTGGTAAAGAATGCCACTGGCATTAAGTTCGCCTTTTAGTACAATTGCGTGTAATATAGTTTTAAATAAATAATTATTGGGGTAATATTAACTAAATAAAAAACATTGTTCAGAAGTTACAGTTTCGGTATAAGACAAAGCTGTGCAACCTCTAAAGTGCCTTAATAAGATGTTGATGATGAAGTAGACATAAATGAACTACAAATAAAGTAAAGATTAGTTCATACAGTAGCATGGCAAAGGGGATTGCTCTAATTCTCAGTGATTGTGTTGTGGATAAATTTTAATCTCAACAAGGAAAATGTCAAGTCTAGGAAATAGTAATTTTCATTTCGTTTAATCGCCCCCCCCCCCCCGGTCTCTTCGTTTCGTTTGTTGGTAGGTACTACCTACTCCTCATACCCTCCCAACTTTTATCTGGGATTAAGCACCACAATTTCTTTTTTGTTAGGTACTTACTTTAACTTTTGCCACTCGTGCCTTGAATATTTAAATGCTTTTTATTTATTTTGAATATGTAATTGGTACTTTTTCATAAAACTAAGCACCTAACTTCGGAAGATCACTAAATAACTGGGCATTGTTTATTTGACGGCGGAAAAATAAATGCCAAAATACTTTTATGTCCCCTTCAGGCTGTCCCATAAAATGAATATGTCGATTTGATTGAAGCCTAAGCCCCTGGAACTCCAGGGACACTCGTCACTAGTCGACTGGCTTTAGTAGTTACTTGCTGTAGCCCGCGGCCTCACCCGCGTTGATTATGTAGGATATTTAATGCAGCCTTGCCGAAGAATCAAGCTATCCAATAATGAAAACCCCACTCGAATCCATGCAATGGTTTGAGAGGAATGAGTAATAAATAACTCAAAAACTAATTAACTCTTATTTATAAGTAGTAGTGACACTGATAATATTCTACGATTTTGGATCCATATATTTTGGATCCATGCAGTTTTATATCCGGAGAGATACCTAATCTTATTTCGTATCTATGGCGCATGCGGCATGCCAGTAATAGTACATTGTTACCCCAGCAGGGGTGAAAGTAGGTAACTAGGTAGGTAGAAAGTAGGTAGAGTCCCTCGAACTATTGGCGCCCTCGCTACGCGTCGGGCGCCAAACCCCGTCTCGGGACCTAAATAATTCTTGAACCCATGGGATACACTGTGATTTACATTGCGAATACAATAAAAGTAAAAATAAAAACATGAATTAGCTAAAGATAAAATGAATCTCTGCTATATGGAAGTATAAACAAAACTCTACGACTCGAAAAAACAAAAGAAGGTCGGATTACCTATTACTTACTCTGTGTTACCGCTTTCCCGTCTATTTTGTTTTTTTTCTGTGGCCGGTCAGCTATTCTGCCATTATTTTTCATTTCCATCCTTGAAAAAATGGTAAATATTTTGCCCAAATCTATGTTATTTTAAAGTAATAGTTGACAAAATATATATTCTTTAATTATTACTTAACTTTATGATATTTCAATTTTACATCGCGCTATAATTGAGTTACTGTAGGTATAGAAAGTTGGAACATGGCCAATAATAGAAATGTCAAAATAGTACTAGTTTTTTAAAATAATTTGACAGCTGTCAGTTGAAAACGATTCTCCCTAAGGCTGAAATGTATCATGTTCAACCCGCTACTCAGACAACTTCAGACCTACTTTCAGAGTATGAGTAATGAAAAATAGATATATAGGCACCTAGTATCTAATCAGCTTTCTAATTTTCTACATCATGACATTCTTGATTTGAGAGGCGAGTATCAAGCAACAAGAATCCAATCCAGACGTTCATGTTATATTTATAAAGTTTGCAACTATTAAGAGACTAGCTCTAACATGTTCTTGAGTAGATGTTAAAATTTAATATTTTCATCGCGCAACTTGTTCTAACAAGGGTGACGTGATTATGCTAACTTCTAAACTTCAAGCCAACCACAAAGCTATATAAATGGCTCTTTTGTCTATTTTGCTGTAAAATTCCCGTACTTTGGTATTTCAAAGGAATTTCTTTACCTAGTAGCTAAGGGGCGGCGGTAAAATGTAGGATGATATTAACAGAACAAGAAAATGGCGACCCCTTAAAGGCTAAATAGTTAGCATATAAACCATAAACAAACTAAACTAGTAGTTCCGTGAGAACAGTAGACCTCGCCAGCCTTTATAAAGGAAACCTAAAAGAAACGAACAAAAGCCAATTTTGCAATAGGAGATGTTAGTACTAAAGTGACAAAAATTAGCACTTAAAAACCTTAATATTTCGCAAACGGATCCCTGAATCGAAAAATGTTTTCCACACACCCGCGATATTTTTGAAAGACCTGTCCAACGATAACCCACACGATGGAATTCACGCGGAAAAAAATTTATTTCCCATTTTTCGTATGCAGTTCTATGAACATAATTTAATTTTTCGACTTTCTTAAGTTAATCGATTATTACTCAAAAACTAATAGAACCTACTTAGCCGTAATAGTTTTCCTTGTAACTACGTTATTTATGCTACTGCCATGAATTTTTTCACATATCCAGAAGCAACCGTTTAGCAGGCAGAGTCACGTGTCCCCCCGGACACGTGACTCTAACAAAAATTACCGCTTTAAAGCTTAATATTTCGCCAACGGATCCCTAAATCGAAAAAATGGTTTTCACACACCCGCAATATTTTTGAAAGACCTATCCAACGATACCCCACACTATGGGATTCACAAGAAAAAAAAATTCACGTCCACTTTGCGAGTATGTATGTACGTACTCTAAAAAAAAAGTTTTTCGAGATTTTATTCTACTTATTTTGTCGGCTTAATTAATTTATACCCATGCCAAATTTTCGTTAAAATCGGTTGAAAAATGCGACCTGTAGAGAATTACAGACAGAAAGACAGAAGGACAGACGGACATTAGTATTTTTGGCCAATCTCGAAACATAGACGCTTCGCTCGCTCAATAAAAAATTTGGTAGTTTTTACTTTCGGAGTCAAGACAATCGTGGTGACGTTAAAGGTATCTTTAAGGTCGACTACTACCGTTTTCGTAGACGTTAAAAGTGATATTATTTTATTTTCAGAGTTACTCAGTTGAATTATGGGTCTTAAATTCCATTATAAAAGACCAAAACATTTCTAACAAGATAGAGAAATAAATAGATAGCTACCTATAAAATACTTTAAATTAAAAAATACTTTGAAGTCGACAGAGAGTCGACGGACATGAATACAGGGAAAGAACGGTCGAAGTCACAAAATGCATAGAGTTTATAATTATATTACATTGTCACAAAATATGGAGTAATAGTAAGTAACAATCGTAAATATGGAGCTTATTGACTTGGCTTAGACTGTTCTTTTCCTGGAGATACTTCACATCGGAAATTTAGCTGACCATTTAAGTACATTAATTCTTTTGCATAGTCAGATTTCAAATTAGAGAGCGTGGCTCTGCCAAGATGACGCATATCCAATTTAGCACAACTTGTATTTTATTATCTAGTTTTTTTAGTATGTATTATATTGATTTAGACGATTTATGAAGTTCTTAGTTAACAGAAGATCGATAAAACCTATGATTTGCTGAATATTACCTTAATTTGTACCTATCTAACTCTTAGTCAATTTTTGGATCCCTTTTGAGTTTTATTGCTATTCAAATAACTTGATAACTATTCTAAAGTATAGGTTGTGATGACGCCGTTCACTCGCTGTCAAATCACTGCGGTATGTCAAACGACTGGTGTCGATAATATCGTCGAGGGCGGACTGCTCCCTCAATATTAAAAGCAATTAATGGACCAATTGTTCAGCACATCTTGACAAAGGGCACGACTCTTGGCCCAACAAATTAAACTTCTGTCGATTAAATTATTTTTCAAAGTTTTTTAATATACGTAGGTACTTACACTAAAAATTTAGTTTTATTTTTGTTTATCCATATTTAGAAACTGGATAACCAATTGGCATTGAACCAAATTTTTTTTTATGATTAAGTATTTAGAATATAATAATATGAATCCCTTTTATTGCATAATTGAAAACACTTTATTTCTTATTAAAACACACAAAAACAATAATACTTATTGTTAGTACATCTGGGCGGTGTTATCGCTAAAAACGATTTCTTCCAGACAACCTTTGAAATAAATCCACCATATAGTGGCGCCAGAATCTTAAAGACCTTGCCACTAAGCGTACATTTCAGAACTTATGAATGCCATACGCTACGATTCAATTTTCCATTAGAATTATTTTAGACAAGAGCTATATATTTTTCCCACACCTCCTCCTCTATAAACTGGCGACGTGATTGGATCCTGATTAAATCCCAGTCATAAAGAGCGCGTTGCATAAACGCAGCTGTTGCGTTCCGATATATCGCACATAAATCTGTCGGAGCAACCTATTGACTTTGCTTATCATCCGAGAGCTTGTAGCGCCGGGTGAGTACAGTAAGTAAACCTACGAGTATATACTCGTTAACCTAACATTAACATTATTTTACCAGTAATACCTGCACAAGTTTTTATTGTCTCCGCTGGAATTGTCTGAGGGATATTTATCGACATTTCCACTACCATATTGCAGTTTAGAGATAAATGATTTTTTGAAAAGATTTAGATATAGGTAAGACCATTTAGGAACAGGAAGTTGAAGTTATTAAAGTTAAAAAAACTGTTTAAGTAACGATTTTTATTATTTTATTTGCAGTTGGGGTTTAGTCATTTCTGACTATGTCCACCCCCTTATGTAGAATTACGTTTAACTACAAACTAATACAGAAGTTGTAATTTATAGTTGTTTGCGTAGCGTCCTCAGTGGAGGGGTAGGCCAGTATTCTGTTGTAAACCCCTACTACTAATTAAGTAGCAAGGGTTTAAAGATACTTAAATTTTGTATTATAATTTTATCGGAAAATATACCTTTAAATGTTGGTTTTATCCTATATATTTTGCCTATCCTGTTCTTATACGATAATATACCCAATCTGAGCGCCACAGCCGTGTCCAGAGACGGCGCTCGCTGCCCGAGGCGGGTGATGAAATTACCTAAACTGAGTTAAAGGCTTCCCTGCAATTAGGTACCTCCGGTCCCTGTCGGTATAGTCACACCCGCCCGCCCGTCGTCGCCGTCCGAGTCTAGTACACGAAAACAAGCATTTCCGAAACATTGATTGTAATTTGTAAATCGATTGCCCTTCCAAATGTTTTCTAAACGGACCATTTATACTGGTTCAAGAAAAGTGATTTGAAAAATAGGTGTCTTGTAATCAATTGGCAAGCTTTTTGCCAGCAATATTGTTGAGGAGAGAGGGTTTGAAAAATAATGTACGTGGGTACCCATTAAGTACCTATTTAATTATACAACGATACAACTTTTTTCATTTCCCGCTATAAAACTCACGGCAAAGTTAATAAGAAATAAACATTTTTAAGGGGGCGAGCCGTGTCCTTTTGGGATTTTAATATTTTTTACGGTTTATAAATTGCGCAAAGTAATTTCTGCCTACTCTGCAGTATTTACCTACTAAACTTTAAAAATTTAGACACAAATACATTAAAATTGATGAAATAAAGAATACAGATATTTAAAAATGTATTACTTAGTCGGGGCATGGTTTACATATTGTTTGTGTGAGCAGAGCCTTGTGTTGTTTACATAGACAGATAAAAATACACGAATCGACACTTGGATCTTGAAGAAAGCTCCTTCTAATGTAGGTACTCGAAATCATTGTAATGAGATATTTATACATGTAGATGCATTGCGTGATAAATTAATACATAATCTAAGAGGTCTTTGCTCAGCAGTGGTGCAAATAAAAATAAGACAAAGGTTGAAAAAAAAAAAACAATTAAGTCGGTTAATTATAGGTATTCCGCAAAAGATTAGTTACCTACTTAGTAAGTCAACAAACTGATGTATTTAAAGTGGCACAGCATAGGCCAGTGAAGTGCAGGCCTGTCGCAGCGCCGCGCCCGCCTCGCCTATGATTTATAGCTGTTTGCTCGACTGTACAATAAATCAGCTCTATTGATTTATACTATACCAGCCGATCGGCTCCCTCGATAAGGTTTTAGTCTAACAGAACTGCATTAGTAGGTAAACTAATTAATTCGCTATAGGGTCTCACGGTTCTCTTTATATATTTAAGAGTGTAACGAAAGAGACCGCAGAGGCATTAGTATCGAATATTGAATTTTTACTTTCGAACCACTATTTTATAGGAGTGAAGATAGAGTGAAGGTAGTTTTTGATGAAAAGTGTAAAGTAAATAATGTAAAATAAATCGATGAGTACTTACCTATGTACTAAAAATGGGCGTAATCTACTTTTAGATGTTTATACTCATAAATATATTTTATGTGCATTAATTGAAGTGCCTACCTGTGTTAATTATCCTTTTAATCATTTTTGTAAACAAAAAATTGTGTAGAAATAAAATACATCAAAAATCGTAGAACAAAATTTGTTCAATAATGCTTTGTAACGAGTCACTTGTGCTAGTATTTTGTTACGGCCTGTATAATAAGAGTCAAAAATATATTGCCGGAGTCACATCACTTTGTAAGTAGATATAATCTGTGTGGAAACCTGAATTTATTTTTCTCCTGAGTACACTGAGTACCCGTTAAAAGGCTTTTGCTCAAATTCAATTTCACCCTGAGCATGCGACATTTCTGTACAAGATTGGGTTTCTTTAATTTTTTCCGCTTTGTAACACTGCGTTAGAAACGTTAACGCTCCATATGAATCGAAAATGATTTTTTGATCAAGTGAATGTAAATATTTATTAGTACCTATGTAAATACAAGTTTCGCGTCATGCGGGCGTATTTTCTTGGAAATTAATAAAAATATACAGCTTGGTGTAGATTTACTCCGTTGTGAAATACTGTCATGTACGTGTCACGAACTCTCGATTCGTGAAATATTACTATTTAGGACTTACCTCTTTTAAAAGTATTAGGTATATTCTGATTGGGATCCATTGAACGCACATTTTTCAAATACAGCTATTTAGCTATTAGATTGATAAAGCGAGATGGTTAAACGGCAGTAATAGGAGCATCATAAATTGATACGTATATTACGTGTAACAAGCATTATGATTCATATAGTATCCTTTTGTCATCAAATGTTTTGGATTTGGAAGGTACTGATATGGCTTTCCATGCCACACCCTCAAGAACTTATATAGTTAAGATGGCATACATAAGTACAAATTAAAAATGTCACAAAATATTACCAACGTACCTACTTATTTATTAAAGACATCTGTTGCGTAATGTCTTGAAATATTTTATTTGCAACAATGACGACATTGCGCTGTCAGACGGGGACGGTAAGTGGGTGGTTCTGCAGTAGGCAGTTTTTCATTTTTTGCCGAGCTCGAACCGACACATGTTTTATGATTTGCTAGTTTATTACCAGTGGCCCGCGACTTCGTCCGCTTTATAAAGTTTTCAAATATGTTATTTCAGGATAAGCTGTCACTGTACCATAAGCTGTACCAAGTTTCAACAAAATCCATTGACCCGCTATGGCGCGAAAAATTGTGTTTACTATTTCCATCGAAACAGGTACATTCATTAAACCTTTCTCCACCTCGGACACGGCCTTCCAATTTGGCTTGTATAAGATTTTGGCTCGCGCCTACCATTAAGCTTACTCACAACTTGGCACCGTGTCTACGTCACAGTTTTTAAATTCCCATTTCGTATTTCTCTATCACTATCACTAGTAGATATACACATAACGAAGTTGTAAAGTTCAAAGTAAACAAAGTTGCGCGGGCGCTTCTGGCTGTAAAAAATATTTTTAAAATGCAGTAAATTATGAAACGGTTATATTAGGAACTATTATCTAATCTGTGGATAATACCGTTTGTTGCTGTTTTCGAATGAATGAAGAAGACCCCTAATGACCCTTACTTCGCCCAGGGAGGTCGGTATTTTCTTGGCTTTATCTAATTTCCTTGGGTACATACCTACAGGGAATGCTTTAGTCTGGAATAAGGCGAGTTACGATTCATATGTTGATAATTAAGTAATTAAGTACCTAGTTAGTAGTACTAAAACGGTGCATGTTCTATGCCGGGACGGGTCGCTATTTAGTAATAAAATAAATGAACAGTCCTAATTCAGTGGTAAATTGCGCAACCCGCGGCGCACCACTTGTTGAATTTGATCCTGTCCGCGTGACGAGCTCAAAACTGGGTCACTCATTACAAAGCGAGATAGTACTGTCCATTGTAAATAACACGAAAGTAAACAAAACCCTTTTACGCGGTACGTTTTATTTACAGCTTTGGAACTTTTTTTCTCAATAGGTATACTGATGCTGGTATCAAATCAATTGGCTATTAATATGTCCCCACAGTTGGAGCTCAGGCCTACCCTCTCGACGAGGGCGTATGGGCTACAGTCCACCACACTAGCTCAGCGCGAGATGGTGGACTTCACACACCCCTAAGAATTTCTATATCGGCGTATGCAGGTTTCCTCACAATGTTTTCCTTCACCGTGCGAGAGCAGTTAGTAAATGTATTTAAGTTTCGATAAAATCCATTGGTACATTTGACCACACGTCAGTGGAAACAACTTGAGCTGGCCTAGCCTATTATGGAGTTTCAATACTATGAGAGGCCTGCTTATACCGCTTTTGTTTCCACTGACGTACGGTTGCCCGTTTCGATCGTAGTGAAACGGGCAATTTATATATTTGTATATAATCTGTATATATTATTAGTGTTATATTTAATTTAATTTGTTTTTACTTATAAGATTTATATTGTATTATAGAAAGTCTTAAACGAAAAAATCGTTAGGCATTTTCTGATATTTTCGGTTGAAATGGAACACACCCAAAAAAAGGAAAATATAAAAGTTACATAAGGTAAACTTGTATATTAATAATCTATATCATTGTGCCAAGTTTTACCAAAATCGGTTTAGTCGTTATGGCGTGATTGAGTAATAAAGTACACTGCAGTTTTTATGCTTGAAATGATAAATCATGTAGGGGAAAAAAGTACTTCGAATTTGTTCGCAACTTTTCGTTTAGAAAATGAAACGCTCAAACGAAAATTGTGTGCAGAAAAATGTTTGCGACTGTGTGTTTCAGTCTAATTAACATGACTTCAATGTTCGTTCTCTGGAGGCAGTTTCAACTCGTACAGAAATTAATATAAAATGTTTAAAAACTACTTTTGGAAAAGGGGTATCACTTTATTCAGAGGTAAGAGTGGACAAAATTAACAATTGAATAAAATAAAAAAAATTAGAAAATGTTTATAGATAAGTAGGTACTAGGTATTGTATACGTACTTAGTATAGTTTTAAATTAATAATGACAATTTTTTTTTTTAAATACTCATTTCATATTCATTAATTTTAGAAGATCAAGATTAGGTTCATGTATGTACATAAAAGACCAAACGATTGCAACGCATACCCTAACTTAAAACACTGCTTTGTACGAAATAAGAGAAAAAACTCCACAGTGTCACAGATCACGAAGCTCTGCATTTCTTAGTACGAGATAGGGAGCACGTCAGTTTCCTTATCGCCTTTATTATACTTGAGATCCCTTGAAGATGGAGGAAACTTCAGATAAAAACCTAACTACACACAAAATCATGCTTTTTATTCGCATGTCAGAGAGTGTACTGATAGTATGTACCTAAAATTGATAGTTTTTGAGAATTTTTACAAACTTTTATTTACTTATTGAACACCTTGAGTAGGTAGGTAGGATTACTGTCAACTTAGCACATATGTTTTTTATATATAGGTTGATTGACTTGCATAATTATAACTCTTTTGTACTTAGTAAAGTAAATTGGTACTATTTTTTAAAACTGTTTAATCTCATGAAAGGATTTTCACATCATGAAGGGCTTTTTAAATAGAAAGCGGAGAATTTCTTTAGCTGTCTAATGAAGATAGCACTTTAAAGCTCGTCTTAGTTTTGTATTTCGCATTTGGTAGTCTTTAAAAGCGGAAGTTTTCTCATGGATAATAAAAAGAAGTTATTCAACAAGTGATATTGTGGTTTTAAAGTTCTTTTGTATTTGTCGTGAAAGTCTTAGCGAATTAGTCTTATGTTTAGGGTATGCTGAGTAGGTATGTTATGTGATTCTCTACAATATATTTTTCTCTATATAATGCATTGTAGGGAGGTACTATAATTTGTATTCACTGCAAACTTAATTGTTCAACTAACCTAATAAAAATAAATCAAAGATGAAAAACAACTTTCACCGCTTAAAAAACTGGCAGCTTTGCCGTGCTGCATGTTGAGGCTAAACGTCTGAAGGAGCAAACGATGCCCAGCTTTTTAGTCATTAAAACCCTCGACAGACCTTCGTATATCTTTTGAAAGAGATTAATTAAAACAACCAAATGTAGCATTTTATGACTCCGGTACATACAAATATTAGACATGTAGGTTTCTAAAAAGTTCTAGGAAATTCTCTGTTACCATTGTAAAAGGAGACACAGAAAATTTACCGTTACATTTTCACGATAACATACCCACTAGTTTCGTATCTGTATTCATGCCGCGTATTGTGCATAAGATCACAATGTGAACAAAGCATTTTTTTTTGTGAAGATGTATTATATTAATATCTAGCTGCCAGCGCATCTCGCAACTTCACGTTTACCTATTTAGGTGAATACAAGTTATGGAGAATACAAGTCACCTTTATGTCGGCCGTCCTTTCCTTTATTCGTCCGTTTTATTTAATTTAGGTGCATGCTTCAAGCTCTCGGAAGTTTTGGGAGCCCAGAAACGTAAGGAAATAAGGCTGTGAGTAACAGTAATGTGACTACCGAATCGCACGCATGTGAACGGACAATTTATTTATTGTACAACTACAAAATTGAGCCCAGAAGGAAAATAAATTGTATGGTCAGCCTCGCTAATCAACTTAACAATTTCTTGCCGGGAAAATGAGTTATGTATTATTAGGTACCTATACAATACAATCAAGAAATCGTTGTAATCTGTGGAAACTGCCTCTGTCTATGTGTTTTATTTTATTATCTTACTAGCTGTTGCCCCGCGGCTTCGCCCGCGTGAAATAAGTTTTTCCCGTGGGAACCGTTTACCCCGGTAAAAAGTAGCCTATATGTTATTCCAGGGTATAAGCTATCCCTGTACCAAGTTTCATCAAAATCCGTTCAGCCGTTCTTCAGTTGTAAGTGGTCTAACTAACACGACTTTGTTTTATATATTAAGACTAGCTTTTGCCCGCGGCTTCGCCCGCGTAAAAAAGGTTTTCCCGCGAGTTTTCCCGCCGAAAAAAGGTTTTCCCGCGAGCTTTCCCGCGGAAAAAAGTTTTTCCCGCAAAATTGTCGAAACACGTCATTTTTGTTTTTTAACTAAAAGCCTAAATATATATTTTCACGATTCTAGCTTCAGCGGTTTGAGCTGTACAGCGGAACTCACACACGAACTTCCATCCCCCATTTTACATACGTAGGGGTGGAATTTTCAAAATCGCTGAAACACGTCAACAATGTTTTTAACTGAAAGCCTAAATATAAAATTTCACGTTTCTATGCTCAGCGGTTTGGGCTGTGCGCGTTTCATCACTTATTTTACATACTTAGGGGTGGAATTTTCAAAATCGTTGAATCACGTGTTCATTCTTTTTGAACTGAAAGCCTAAATATAAATTTTCACGATTCCATTTTCAGCGGTTTGAGCTGTACGGCGGAACTCACACACGAACTTTCATCCCCCATTTTACATACGTAGGGGTGGAATTTTCAAAATCGCTGAAACACGTCAACAATGTTTTTTAATTGAAAGCCTAAGTATAAAATTTCACGTTTCTATGGTCAGCTGTTTGGGCTGTGCGCGTTTCATCCCCCATTTTACATACTTAGGGGTGGAATTTTCAAAATTGCTGAAACACGTCGACAATGTTTTTTAACTGAAAGCCTATATATAAAATTTCACGTTTCTATGCTCAGCGGTTTGGGCTGTATGCGTTTCATCCCCCATTTTACATACTTAGGGGTGGAATTTTCAAAATTGTCGAAACACGTCATTTTTATTTTTTAACTAAAAGCCTAAATATAAATTTTCACGATTCCATTTTCAGCGGTTTGAGCTGTACGGCGGAACTCACACACGAACTTTCATCCCCCATTTTACATACGTAGGGGTGGAATTTTCAAAATCGCTGAAACACGTCAACAATGTTTTTTAATTGAAAGCCTAAGTATAAAATTTCACGTTTCTATGCTCAGCGGTTTGTGCTGTGCGCGTTTCATCCCTTATTTTACATACTCAGGGGTGGAATTTTCAAAATCGCTGAAACACGTGTTCATTCTTTTTGAACTGGTAGCCTGAATACAAAATTTCAGGTTTCTAACTTTAAAAATGAGGGACTTTCATACAATCTTTGCACCCCTATTTTACCTACTTAGGGGTTGATTTTTGAAAAATCCTTTCTTAGTGGACGTCAGTGCTATATGAGGTACCTCTGTGCCAAATTTCAAGTCTCTAGGTTCAGCGGTTTGGGCTGTGCGTTGATCAGTCAGTCAGTCAGTCAGTGAGTGAGTGAGTCAGTTTCGCCTTTTATATATGAGAAGAAGAAGAAGAAGATCTTTTATATTATAGTATTTTCTTTGTAAGTTCCTGAAAAAAAAATCGATGCAAGTGTTTAGAAAACAAAGTGCAGAAGCTCTCGAAATTTGTTATCGAAATTTGTAGGATAGGATAGTGCATAAAATATTAAAGTTTTACTTTGTATTTCTTGAACTACATTACTTTATTATTTACTACTACTTTTGACTTAAACATTTAGGTACAATTATAATTAAGTTCAATAAACAATCAAATTAATAAGTGACTTAAAAATACACATACATACATACAACCTAATGTGGTAACATTATTATTCGACATTTGGTAGTGCTGACCCGTTGTCAAAGCCTAGTAGTTTGGCAGGGGGTATCCGACATCCGACATTTACATATATATACATTAGACATATACATATCTAGGTACTAATGATGTCATATATATTCTGTAAAATTACAGAAAAAATGTAAAGGACTAAATCGGTTCAACCAAGAAGCTTCGAATCTATTTGGTGGCGCGCGCGCTCCCCTATGGGAGTAGCTAATTTTTTTGATTCATGGCTTCAACCTTTTCGGAGTGAAACGCATATAGTTTGTATGCTTTACCAATATGGAATCTAAATAACACATTTATCATATAATTTCTCCTACTAGTAGGACCACAAGGAATAGGCTTTCCTCGTGGTCCCACTAGTAGGACAAATTAGTAGGACCACAAGGAAACGGGTCATAAAACAAATATAGTGCTTTCTAAAGGTGAAGTGAGAAATTGCATCGTTAAGAGTAAGTGGAACTAACCAGTAAAAACAATTTGCACCGCAATATTAGGATTGGTTTTCAAGCGTGTTTAACGCGATGTTCTTATTGCTTTTCAGTGCATGTACGGTCGACCGCACGTCAGTACACAATTAGTACCAAACTAGTTTATACTGGTCATAGTACTGAAACTCCCTAATAAGGCTAAGCCATCTTAAGGTCAAAGTGTTTCCACTGACGTGCGGTCGACCCTACTCTGAATGAAGTTTATGAATGATAGAAAGCTGTTCTATATAAGTTTAAATAGTTTTTAAAAATCCCAGATTTAATTTTATACGGCCGAATTTATTTTAAAGAATAGATTATTTTATATACTTACCTACATTTTTAAATATTTATATTAAATCCCAATAATCAAATTAATTAGTCAATTTAACTAGAAATGAATTTCCGCAAAGTAATGGCTTGATACCTTCAGATTTCCTTCTCATTAACTTAACCCACTTTTCAATAAGATTTTCTGCGGAGCTCAATTAACTTTCCCAACCATTTAGTCTTTTAACTTTAATAACGAGAAAGTATTTTAATCAAGAGAAAAATAACAATTTTTTACGAAAATATTCAAAGCATTATCTGTTAGTCCGTCTGGCTTGGCCTTCCGTGCTTCCTTATACGGTCCTTTAATTGTATTAGAAGTTTCCTATAGATACAAAACTATATCTATAGACAATGTACGTTTAAGCGTTTTTCCATATAGGAAAATTTCTATGTGTATTTCTATATGTTCTGGTATCTCTAGGTCCAAAAGCTATGTCCAATTTAGATGTCGACCTAGACCGAGTCCGAAGATCGGACTCAGTGGCGCGCCTTGGGGGAGGCCTATGTCCAGCAGGGGACTAGTGCAGGCTGATGATGATGATGAAGTTGTTCAGGAGTACGTCTACCTATCGTAGGACAGACAATACAGTTGGGCAGGCAGGTTCGATAGGTTAATTGACACAAGAATCCAGTTGGTGTGGATTTGGAAAACTGTGGCAAGTCGCCATCGCATTCGTAAAAATGATTTTTTAGATATTTTTCAAGAAAAATACTCGAGCAAGTTTAATAACAAATAATAGGAACTGACAACATCAACATCAAACACATATCTAATATCGTGCAGAATAGAAGTAAAGCCGTGAAGTAGAGTTACATACCTACTCTGAAAAAATATGACAGTTAAATTATCAATTTTGTCCTGCGTCAGAGTAAAATAAAAGTGATATTGTATGACGGCCGACTTAGTTGAGATGATGAGGGTACAAATCGAAATATTGGTCACTTGTACGATAGACAAAAATATGTGTTTATCTTGGTTTTTTATTCGTGTAATGTATAAACATTTATTAAAATGTCATTTTTTAAATAATAGCATTTATACGATAAAAGAATGAAATTCAAAATTCAAAAGTATTTTATTGCATGTAAGTACACTGGGTAAATTTATACAACGACAATTTTTTATCTACCGCCGCCTCCAAGGTGTTATATAGTTATGAACAATATTAACTGTAGATAACTTGTTGTTGTCGGATAAAGTTTATTTAGTTCTTTCACTGTCTCCAGGAGCCCTATTTTTGAATCGCTCGCCTCGCTCCGAGCGATTGATTCTACTAATTTTGTATGGATTTTGTATCGGACTTCAAAGGAAAATTAATAGAATCGACCGCTCGAAGCGAGGCGAGCGATTCATAAATAGGGATCCAGGCGGCTTTAAGGTACATTGATTACACGTCAGATACAGATGTATTCTAATAGACGACACTGAAATAGATTCTTATCATTGCCATTTATTATATTAATAATACACGAATAGGTCGTGTGTCGTTACGTCTCAACTTCTCATATAATGAGTTAAGTATATAGGTAAAGGTAAGAAGGAATTCAAATCAACTTTTATTATCATGAAGTTAAAAAGTTTTTGGTGGGTGCCCGCGTAGCTAATTTTGTCCTTCGTTACTATTATTACACAATAATGTAAAGGTGAATATGAAAATTTTGAACTTTGAAGCCGATTTTCTCAGGAACTACCGGCGTATATACATGTACCCGGCGGCGCTTCAACACAAGACTATTACTTACTGTGTGGTTTAATGAGCTCTGAATGCGATTTTCATACCTTTCATTTGTGATTTGTATGATTTTTAACTATATCCGTTTAGGTCTTGACTAGGTGTTTGTGGATTTAATCACATATAGTATTAAAGTACCGATAGAGCAGGTGGAGCCAGGAGCAAGCCGCTAGTTCACAGTACAATATAAATATGTTAACAAATGAACTCCAGAGATTAATCCGAGCTGCTGTGATAGATCGTAACAATTATATTGACGAAATTAAACTCGTGCAGGTGGAAGTTTATTACAGGCAATGTTTGTTGGCTAAGCGGGCAAATTGCTAAGGCCGACGTTACTTTGCCCATTAATTTTTCTGATGACAGCCTATTTAAAGTCGCGAACTTTAACGGCGCAAACATCATTCTTCTAAACGGTTTGAACGATCCACGGAGACTTAAGGGATCAGCTGCCGTGAATAGCTTGATAAATGTGCTCTGTGCCAGGAATAGATCATTTAAGACGTCATCGGATGCTTTCGTTCGTGACAATAGGTGGGTGATGGTGGAGGTGTTAGGTAATGGTTCTATAATATTATATTAGTAGGTACCTACGAATCGGTCCTCACGTTTAAGCAATACGTATAATATATATAACTACAATATTGCATACTATTCGTCTAATCGTTTTCTTACCCTGTGCCATACTAGGTGTAGGTAACAATGTTTGGTAAACAGTTTGGAAAACAATGTAGGCACTATGCACCATCTTAAGTACGTGCCCGCGTGTCAAGTTTTCTATCATAGTAGTGAGGTAATATTCTTATTCAAAAAATTCGATTTTAAAATCATTATAACTACTTAGGCCATTGTCATCTAATATGACTATTACTTACTCTGTGCTAATATGTCGCTCCGCTAGCCTAACGTCTTTCGAATTGCGTTAGTACTTACTTACACGTGTGTATACTTTGTAATAAATAACCTTATTCTTCTTTGTACCTATGGTGCCTACTTTGTCGTCACTTTGATCCAGTTCTTACCATTTTCTCTTGATCAGATTTCAATTGTCAAATAAAATTATTGACCGAGCGAGCGAAGCGAGCGAAGCGTCTACGTTTCGAGACTGGCCAAAAATGCTCTTGTCCGGCTGTCTGTCTGTCTGTCTGTCTGTCTGTCTGTCTGTCTGTAATTCTCTACAGGTCGCATTTTTCAACCGATTTTGACGAAAATTTGGCATATGTATAAATTAATTAAACCTACAAAATGAGTAGAATAAAATTTTGAAAAACATTTTTTTTAGAGTACCTACCATACTCGCAAAGTGGGAGTGAACTTTTTTTTTCTTGTGAATCCCATAGTGTGGGATATCGTTGGATAGGTCTTTTCAAAAATATTGCTGGTGTGTGAATACCATTTTTTCGATTTAGGGATCCGTTGGCGAAATATTAAGCTTTAAAGCGGTAATTTTTGTTAGAGTCACGTGTCGCCCCCCCCTGCCAGTTAAACGGTTGCTTCTGGAAATGTGAAAAAATTCATGGCAGTAGCATATATAACGTAGTTACAAGGAAAACTATTACGGCTAAGTAGGTTCTATTAGTTTTTGAGTAATAGTGGATCGACTTAAGAAAGTTGAAAAAATAAATTATGTTCATAGAACTGCATACGTAAAATGAAAAATTATTTTTTTCCGCGTGATATCCATGGTGTGGGGTATCGTTGGATGGGTCTTTCAAAAATATCGCGGGTGTGTGATAAACATTTTTCGATTCAGGGATCCGTTTGCGAAATATTAAGCTTTAAAGTGCTAATTTTTGTCACTTTAGTAGGTACTTTTTCTGTTTCCAAAGTTGACTTTTGTTGGTTTCTTTTAGGTTTGGTTTATAAGGGCTGGCGAGGTCTACTGTTCTCACGGAACTACTAGTATTAAAACGCCTATAAATCATTTATGTTTCTTTTCCTGTTTTACAACAATGAAACGAGAAAACGGTCATTGTTTTATAGACCTGTTGTTTTTGTGGTTTAAGTAGGTAGGTACCTACCTATCTATACTTTTAACCTCAGAAGAATGTTTTATGACTTACAAAAGGAAAAGGAAATTAAGTTTAAAAGAAGCAAACTTCAAACAGAAAGTTGTATCGTATTATACGAACATTTCTAGTCTCAAAAGTAATTCGGAGGTTTGAATCGTTCTTATTACTCGTAAAACGAGTAATCGTGCTCGATGAATCCATTTATGTAGGTAAGTATAAATGTCTTATGTGATAAAAGTGTTCTCGCGCATCTTATAAAATACCTAGTACCTACTTACTACAGTTATGTTATCCATCGTTGTAACAAATTCTGTGGTTAACTCTCTACGCACTAGCGCTTCGCGCTGCACGCTCGCTTCGCTCGTAAATAATTGTATTCAAGAGCACCTAAAACCCCTACATACAAATTTTCAGCGCAATTGGAGAGTAAAATTTATTTTCGGCCGTATAAAAAAGCCGCAAATTATCAAATTAATCTGAAAGCGGTTAATGTCCAAACATTATTATTATTAATGTAGAAAACACATTCTCTTTAAAATGCATCTATGTAGATTGTATTGCAACTCTTTGGTGGTGTTTTATTTGAACAACCAATCTGGCCACATTGTACAAAAAATATCAAAAGTGAACGCCATAAAAAACATTTGTCTTTGTTAAATTCATGTTAAATTGCATGCCATTTGTGTGCCCCAATGCGTTTCCCTGTTACACCAAAAAGTTAAAACAATTCCATCTCTTTGGATAAGTAATTATCTGGAGAATGCAATATCAGACCACTTTGTACAAAAAAATCTGACGTAAAAGCCACTTATAAATTAATGAATCATTTTTTTTCTTTTTAAAGTGATTGGCCAGTGCGTTGTAGAGCAGGCATACACTACAACAAATTATAAGTAGAACGCAATTATTTTGCTGCAGTGTATGTCTGCTTTACAACGCACTGGCCAATAACTTTAAAAGGAAGAAAAAAATGTTTCATTAATTTTTAAATGGCTTTTACTTCAGATTTTTTTGTTCAAAGTGGCCTGTATGTATGTATGTAAACACTTTATTGTACTAAAAATTTACAGATACAGACAGTTAAGAATAAAACTAAGTACAGAGGCTGATAGGCCTGATATTGCGTTGTCCAAATAATTCTTATCTAAAGAATGCACTACGATATACCTACCTATAGAATCTTTTATTGTTTTAACTTTTTGGTGTAACAGGCCAGATCTAAATTTCTAAAACTATCCAGGGTTTTGGCAGGAACTCCTACCTACTACCGCTCGCTACTACCTATTGAATTTTTCTAAAAAGGGTTTATAGGTTTTGGCTTGTTGATAGTATGCTAAGCAAAAATGTACTGTAGATAGGTATTAAGCAATACAAACTTTCATGTTTTTCGTGGTTGCATTGTTGTGATATGGTTTTTGACGGGAACCGGAATCTTGTTTGGGGGCACCTCAAACGCGTGAATACAAATTTATAGCGGCTTGCATATAGGTCGGCTGTACTTGGGATAGTATGGTAAACAAAAATCGAAAGAAGGAAAAAAAGTTCGCTCGTTTCGCTCACTTCGTTTCGCTCGCTCGTCTCAGGCGCTAGCGCGACGCTCGCTGCGCTCGCTACGTACTAGCGCTTTGCGTGGCACCCTCGATTCGCTCGTTTCCTTTAGTTGCCCGCACAATTTAGACAACCATACGCACTTTCATTGTATAATCCCATTATTATAATAGTATAGAAAATACTATCACAATTCTATTTTCTAGGAAAATAAAACAGAGAGACGAACATTGACACTTCGACTCCCGCCAAAAGATGCTAAACGCCAATTTGCAAAGAATAAAAAGAATATTTGCGGAGATTTGGCAGCGATTATGCTTTGAGAAACGCACAAAGAACGAGTCTGGGGCCGCGACAAATTGCTCGTGTAAAACACAAAGGAGATCGAATGTAAATGTTTCCCGCCTTTAGCGTGAGTGGTGACGACTGAAATTCCATGAAATATTTGGAGTTCCGTCCCCCTCCTCAGCTGCACTTAGGCTATGACAGAGTTAGAATCGGTATTTTGTAGGTAGGTACATTATATTAGCTGATACCCGCGGCTCCGCCCGCGATAAATATGTTTTCCCGCGGGATCAGTTTTTCCCAAAGTTTATATACCCCAATATGTTTTAGTACCCACTATGACAAATATTTTCTATACAAACTTTTAACCTCTTATTTACCCTGTTGGGGGTTGAATTATGAGAAACCCTACCTTAATGGATGTCTGGGCTACTTAAGGAAGCGTCTTGCAAAGTTTCAAGTTTAGGGAATAAATAGTTTTTAAAAACTATAGAACATGCATGTGATGTGTTGACAGACTTCCATTATACCTACATAAGTGGATGTGTTGCATGATTTATTTTAAAGAGTACTGCAGGTGCTGCAACATTGAACAAGGATCCCATAGAACAGCTGCTAAAACTAGTAGTTCCGTGAGAACAGTAGACCTCGCCAGCCCTTATAAACCAAACCTAAAAGAAACCAACAAAAGTCAACTTTGGAAACAGAAAAAGTACCTACTAAAGTGACAAAAATTAGCACTTTAAAGCTTAATATTTCGCAAACGGATCCCTGAATCGAAAAATGTTTATCACACACCCGCGATATTTTTGAAAGACCCATCCAACGATACCCCACACCATGGATATCACGCGGAAAAAAATAATTTTCCATTTCACGTATGCAGTTCTATGAACATAATTTATTTTTTCAACTTTCTTAAATCGATCAACTATTACTCAAAAACTAATAGAACCTACTTAGCCGTAATAGTTTTCCTTGTAACTACGTTATATATGCTACTGCCATGAATTTTTTCACATTTCCAGAAGCAACCGTTTAACTGGCAGGGGGGGGGGACACGTGACTCTAACAAAAATTACCGCTTTAAAGCTTAATATTTCGCCAACGGATCCCTAAATCGAAAAAATGGTATTCACACACCAGCAATATTTTTGAAAGACCTATCCAACGATATCCCACACTATGGGATTCACAAGAAAAAAAAAGTTCACTCCCACTTTGCGAGTATGGTAGGTACTCTAAAAAAAATGTTTTTCAAAATTTTATTCTACTCATTTTGTAGGTTTAATTAATTTATACATATGCCAAATTTTCGTCAAAATCGGTTGAAAAATGCGACCTGTAGAGAATTACAGACAGACAGACAGACAGACAGACAGCCGGACAAGAGCATTTTTGGCCAGTCTCGAAACGTAGACGCTTCGCTCGCTTCGCTCGCTCGGTCAATAACAATAATAATCAGAGGGACACACTTATTACAAAAGTGGTAAGAGTAAGCAAGACAGGTATAAAATCTTCTATCTCTATCTACGTATGTGAATTTTTTGTTGGCCATACCAACCGAACAAACCACAACCTGACTAAAATAGATGGTGTTTGTTCAGTTTGACCCCGCCATATAAGAAGCGTCTTCTCAAATTATTGGGTTAAAAGACTATTGCTATTTCATGCTATACACTGATTACGGTTCTATAGTACATTCTTTTTTTATGTGCTGCAATGTTTCGATTTGACAGGACCACTAATTGCTTGATTCTGTGATCTGTGGACCGGACTATCTGGTCTATATTTAGTTTCTCTACAAACTTTAACCCCCATTATACCCCCTTAAGGATGAGATTTTCAAAATTGTTGAAACACGATACCTAGGATATCGTCCCTAATGTAATGACTTACAGATAATTTTGTTCATTTGGTGTAGTTTTAAAAATAGCGTACCCACTATGACGTCGATGAAAGTCAATGCAACAAGTTGTTTTGTTGAACATGTGTAATGATGACGTTGGGTGCTTCGACGTTTAAGCTCATGTTGATCTTTACAGAATCGAAAAATTATACAAATGAGACCCACGAGGCGTTATTAAACACACATTGTAGTCGACGATGTGACCGTTGCCCCGGCGATCTGCACTTTTACCCCTCTTTTCGTAGGAATAATAATAAAATTAACATACAAATTTGTTTGCTTGTGACAGAAGTGGTTTGCGCGTATGGGCATGTATGAGTGTGACTTCCGAAGGTGAAGTTTTAGTTGTTTGGACTATTGATGTAATCAATGCCAGATTTACACAGTTTATTATTTACAACTTCATTCAGAATTACGAAAAAATATCCTAATGATATTGTTTTTCTCATAGAGTGTGAAGCATAAGTCCATATGTTTATTTATAGGTTTTTATTGCACACACAAAACATTTGTAACCAAAGAATGTTTCTTACCCAAACATTATTATTATTATCCCGCTTTTTCCTCAGACGAAGCCGGTGAGAGATAAATGAGTAAGTGACTTGGTTCGTTAGTTTCAAAACGGCGTAGACTTTACTACTTTATACTACTTTTTCACTCAGAGTACAAAATTGGTTTTATCTGAGTTACATACGATTTTGCGCAGTTTTAAGTAAGTAAAGTAGTGTTGATTTACTTTGGAATGTAAATATTATTCGACCCCATTACCGAGTTGCGTTGAACTGGTTCGATCGCCGAATTTGGCCATTAATCTCAGCTCGCGCACAGTCATCAGAATTTAATCAATCCTAGTCAGCTATTGATTTATAGCACAATAAGTCAAGTACTTAAACACCTAGGGTTCCTCTAAAAATATAGCGTCATGCATCATCAGTCTAGGGCAGGGTAAAACACTGAAGAATTGCCATGTTGAACATACGATAATAAACGTTGTTTCTAAGTACATCACTAGCCTGTCGAGTTCACTGTTGGGCATAACTTAATTCTGAACTGGAAACAATAATATTAATAAAAATGTATTTGATTCCATTATCTCTATAAGTTTCAATGTGATTATATACACCTGTGAAGTTATCTGTTGGCACCATAGATCTACTAGAGAGGCAGTAGGTACGTTTAAATTCCATGATTTATCCAGAAACAGGCTAATAGTTTATTACGGTTATACGCATAAAATAAATATCTACCCTTGACTGAAAATTCATTATTTTGACTAATTTTCCTTGTGGATAATTAGAGCTTAAACGGGTTACACAATGTTTCTACAATGAAGAATATACTTATATAGGTAGGTACATACAGAGAGCTTATTGGACTGTATACTTATATCAAAACATTATGTTCTTTGTTTATAAGTTTATTTTTAATTTTTTTAACCCTAGGCTTATACTTTTAAAACAACTTCGTTAGAAGCTCGGACAGGACTCGTTAGGAGTTGTCGAATAACTTGCGGTCGAGTGATTAATTGAGAATTAATTGCGGCCTCGTTTAGCTCTCTTTTTTATTCAAACGTAAAACAGGTGCAATTCGCCTTAAATTAACCATATTTTTTCTATATGATTTATATTGTTATTCATATTTTATTATTTTGTAAAATGCCTACCCCGCCAAGACATAGCATGAGTAAGTATGTATGTTATTTTGTAAAAATATTATTTATTTAAAAATTTGTTGTTTTTATTTATTTACGGATGCCTTAGATTAAGTGTCATATTTATTCATCATCATATCTGCCCTTCAACGTCCACTGTTGAACATAGGCCTTCCCCAATGAACGCCACCACAACCGGTAAGTGGACCAAACACTTCTCTATCTGCCCTCTGCATCCTGTCGCCTCCGGCCACCTTCTTTAAGTTGTCGGTCCACGCGGTGGAGGGGCGTCCCACGCTGCTGGTCTCCACTCCAGAACTCATCTGCCCCAACGTCCGTCGGTTCTGTGACAGATGTGACATGTCCACTGCCACTTCAGCTTGCTAATCCTTTCGGCTAACCTTAATTCTTAAGCTATCATTGAGACCACAACATTTCTATAGACCTGTGGTACCATATATACATTTTATACTTTATCGTTTTGTACACATTATTAAATATTATACAAGGTAGATAATAAACATGGCAAATGGTACCCATACTAGTAAGTACCAACTAGTACCGTCAATAGTTTAAAATTTGTTAAGCGCCCGCCCCGCGCGGTCTAACTAAAAAACTCCAATCAATGTCGGCCAACTGCGAACTAATTACAAGCCGGGGATACAAAGACAATAATTGAAAAGGGGACTTTATGTACCCATTGGTTCCGTTGAATTTTTTTCTAATTTTATATATTTTCTGTTTTATAACGTAAAGGCTAGTTATTTCTGTGGAATGTATGTAAGTATGCAAATTTTGTATCATGTGAGTATAGTATGTATATATTTATTGCTATAATTCCGTACTGCGTCCGTGTGTCAATCGGTGGCTCTACTGAAAACCACCGCTGCAGATCCTGCAGCATATGCTGAGATGGAGTCGCTTTTGATGCTGCACGGCAACACTCCTTCATATGTAAAATTATGTTTTTTCTATGTTCTGTGTTGTGTTGCTCTTACATATCTTATTAATTCAATTAATACATGTATCGACCTAAATCTCGATAATGGGTAACTTAGATAGCTAGCAAACCCTGTGAATCTAATGGTATTAAATGAAACTTCTGTATAGAAGTCGGTAAATTCTATACGAGTACTTAAACTAAATTATATTCTTGGTCTGTTTCAAACCCAAGAGAATTGTTACCCAAAAGTTTAAAGGCAACTTGTTTACCAAATTGGAGTTAACCTCATGTAAGAATAAACGAAACTTGGTGCTACGAACGTGCTACAATACTCGTAGCAGTTAAATAAGTATTAATTTCAGCAACAGGTTTCTTGTACCTAATATTGCTTTAAAGGTTGTAGCTCACCGTATTTGTAAGCTGCTCGTAACAATAATTAAACGGTTGATCTTTAATATCTGCAACAACCTACCTTCTCCAAAAACTCAAAGGATAAAACTCAAAGTGTTTCACAAAATTTAATCTCAAAATTTTCGTTAAGAACCATTTGATATTGAAATTAATTGAAGTTGCGTAGAAAATTGTCAAGGTAGAAACGTGATATACGTATATCAAGGTATACTATCGGATATACCTATATGAAGAGTACGAGTATATCTTTGATGTGTAGGTAAGTAATTAAAATTGTTCTAGAACCCTTATCAGAGATAACGTGTAGTAATGGAGTGGCATGATATTGCGTAGACGCTCCTATGAATTAGTAGGTGTACTTATCATTTATTTAAAGGAAATATGCTATTTCATAATAAAAGTATCTGTTGGCGTCAGTGGCTTCGGGGATAAGACGCGACCTATCATATCGAAAGGCCCGAGATTCGATCCCCGGCTGGGCCATGTACCAATAGGTTTTTTCTCGAAACTTAAGTACATGTACTGACTGCTCTCAAACGGTAAAGGAAAACATCGTGAGGAAACCTGCATACGCCGAAGAAGAAATTCTCAGGCGCATGTGAAGTCCACCAACCCGCACTGGGCTAGCGTGGTGGACTATAGCCCGCACACCCTCGTTGAGAGAGTATAGGCCTGATCCCCAGCAGTGGGGAGATTAATAGGCTGTTGATGATGATGATGATCTGTTGGCATTTATTGCAGCCAGAAAATAGTCATTTTTAGGGTTCCGTACCTCAAACGAGGAAAAAGGAACCCTTAAAGGATCACTTCGTTATCCGTCTGTCTGTTTGTCTTTTAAGACCTTTTTTTGTATTGTCTACTTAACTTGGTAACATTAGTCAAGTACCTAAGTTATATTCAGCGGAGTTCGAGAATCTTCTTTATCATACCAATATTATAAAGAGGAACGATTTGTATTTTTGTATGTTTGTAATGAATAAACTCAAAAACTACACCATTATTTCACCATTGGAAAGCTACATTCCCCCTGAGTAACATAGGCTATATACCCGTGCGAATCCGGGACGGACCACTAGTGTTCTAGTGTCTGTTTATAAACAGACACTGTACTTTATAAGTTAAATCATCAATTTTACGTTAAGTACTTTGTACATTTTTATTCTTACACTGCTCATATGGCGCAGTAAAAAGTGCTTTTGTTCTGGATTTACAAAATGTGCTACCTACACCAAATTATAATCCCCTAATCCCTGCGGGCAGCGCGCGACGACCGCGCAAAGCCACGGGATTAACATTGATGAGACAACATGTCGCCACGTTGATTTTTCTCTTCTTTACCTCATGTTTTTGCTTTTATGTTTATTTTTATAATTAGAGATAAGCCAGACCCTGGTTATTTACAGAACCCTGCCTTTGCTGTCGCGCAGTCGGGTAAAATGCACAAAATATAAATTAGTACATTAGGTAGGTAAGTAGATAATATAAACTTTAGATCTTCGTGTTTTGCAAATGTTGCTAAATATTTGATAGATATATTTTTTACAATAATGACATTAGGTAGGTACTCTCTCTCAGTAAGATTATAAATCTGTTTTTACCTAATTAATTATATAGTATGGCGGTAAAATTCAACACAATAAACAACCCATGTTTTGAAATGGTACTGATATGACGGACGCTAGCAAGTTTTTTATAAAACGAGATATGTTTATTGAGGTCGGTGTATCGTATCATCTAAAGTGACAGAATGCCGCGCAGTCCTGTGTGCTCGTAGATGTGAAGCAACAAGCTGCAATAATGTGATGAAAATTATTGATGCTGCAGAAATGTTTAGAATAACACTTTTCCGTTTTACCCGTACAACGCTGATACGTGGTTTTCAGATACATTCTGCAAGTTTCAGATACATACTTGATCGCGATTTGGCTTTTTAATATCTGTGAAACTATAAAGAGGTAAGCCGAAATTTGTTGTCCCATCTAGCAACATTTAGAGAAAACTGTAAAATGTGTGTGAAATTGCTGAATTTGGAACAAGAAATAAGATTCTGGGCCCTGGTGGTTAAAAATGAAACTTTTTGTTAGATTAGTTTGAATCATGGTATGGTATTATACCGGGCAACTTTTAACGCCTCAGCCGGAGGCTTTTAAAGGAAGTTGTTAAGTCGAGTATTACTTTAAATTCTGACGTCAGGAAAAAGGATAAAAAAGGTAGGTACTTAGGCATAAAATTATAATGAAATAAAGCTGGGCAAAATGGAAACAATGAGCAAATACCTACTGACCTACAATTATTTTGATTCAATGGATTTAATTACTCTTATTCCTTGGCAATGTTGGAGACCCGAACTACGATTCACTCACACATGTGTTAAAGGTAAAAAACACATAAAAAGCAAAATGTTTGTTTATCCATTTATTCAACAAAAATATTTGCTTGGCCGGGCATCTTACAAGGAAGCTAAACTACATATATTTACAAGAAGCGGGTTACCTACTAGTTTTTATACCTACCAACTTACTTGTGTTTCTAAAATTTTAAATATTTATGTACTTATGAGAAGAAAACCTAAGTAGTTACTACAACAAAGTAAAACAACAAATATAGTCAGCAGTCACCTACAGTTTTCCTTAGAAAATTGAAAACTTTGTATTCCAAGATCTATACACTTAATTATAAGAAACGATGCGATGGAACTTTAGACCATTTATGACATCTATGGACATTAAATCCACGCACTATATAGAAATCAAAACTGTTGCAGATATTATCTAACTGCAATTACAGTGGCCGGATCTCGACAAGATCCGCACAATACAATGTATTGACCGTTTTGTTGACCAGTCACGTACGTACTTCTGCGAACGGATCTCATGAATCAAGGCACGTAGCTTAGGCTCATCCAATAATTGTGATGATAATTCCTTTGTGCCATTGTTATTAACACAATGACTAGTTAAGTTATACCACCGCCCTAATCTGTGATTATTGTAAATTTAAACCAAATTAGCTACACAAACGTTGTATAAATGTACCCAGTGTACTTAAATGCAATAAAATAGTTTTGACTTTGACTTTGAACCCTAATTATTTTGTTAAAGTTAACCTTATAAACTAATTGGACCAAAGATATGATATTTAGGTTAGTATGCTTATAATTTAACTATACATAATGGTACATAAAACATCGTTTAAAAAAAAGATTTACCAGAGAGAGAGATTTAAGAGTTACCCACTTATTATATTAAGATATTGATCGGTACATGAATGCGAATTAATAAATATCCCGAGTGTTACGTACCTATTAAACATAAATACCAGCCATATAGCCAGCGATTTACATTTGTTGTCCTATAGCAAAGTAAAATAACATGTTAGGCATAATTTTGATAGACACGATGCAGGTAATTGATTGTCGTTGAATAAAAGTTTACCCGTTTCCCGGGTGATTGTTGCGCGTAGTAACAACTTACACTTTTACACTACGCGGCGGCGGATCCCGCTTCTGAAACGGTTTTGAAAACATTTACATACAATTTAACTTTGTGATAACACTGGTTTAACAACTTCACCGTTCTATGCTACCTACCTATACAACGCATATTATTGATTACGAATATTTGAATTTTCGATTCTCGGGCTGTAAATTGTAAAAAAATATACTGTTTCACGATTCTTCTCGGAAATGTCCTCGTTCTAAATTCAAGAATAAAAGTCTGTGATCATGTTGTACGAAACAGACAGTTACATGAAAATTTAAATATGTTTATACTTGTTATAACTATGAATAGTAGTTTTAATGAACACTCTAACCCCCACACTATGGGATACCCCTAATGATTGTATGGTTTAATATTCGTAATGTTGTATTTTCTAAGTTTATAGTAAGTTGTTAGTAAGAAAAATAAAAAAATAAAAACTTTGAAAGGTCATTAACTTACGTATGTTTCGATCTTTATATTTTTGAGATTTCTCCGTGTTCCTTAATTCCTTTAAAATATTTTTAGAAAAATTGCGTAATACCCTATAACGTGATGTGGTACAGGTATTTGACCTATATAGCACGTATGATGATAGACAGTGGTATTTGATAGGTCAATTAATTAATGGTGAAGTGTTTTCGGAGACAGCCGTGTCGCGCGTGACCGTGTTTGGCAGCCATATTGTCTGTGGTAATCATCACGTCCCAGAGACGCACCGCTCTCCATGCTGATTGCATATTCTCTATGGCACAGCAAATATTGTAACGGATAGGTATTTGCTCATTGACCAGTGTCAGTCAGCTGCACAATGCATATCCCCCAGCTTCAACGAAAGGATTATTTCCAACTTTTTTGTATTGCTAGCCCAAGATAAGTATTTAATTGGTAAATATCGTTTTTCTGCATTAGAACAGTATACCTACCTAAAATGGTAATGTTACCCGATATTTTATGTTTAATACCAAGGTTTTCGAAATTATGAAAATCGTTCGAGCTGGTGGTGGAAGCAATTCTTCAGACAATCATACAGAGGCGAAATGCGACTATGGCCCTGCGCCGCAACCAATACATGTTTTAGTAAGAGGGAGATCCTCGTACAGTCGACCGCACATCAGTGGAAACAACACCAGTATAAACTGGTCTCTCATAGTATTGAAACGCCCTAATAGGTGAGGCCAGCTCAAGGTCAATGTGTTTCCAGTGACGTGCGGTCGCCTGTACTAACCAAACTCCAACTCAGCCAGTGCGAAGTTTATTTTTATCGAAACAGTTGTACATATTTGAATTCACGGGTTTGAATTTAGTACATACAAGTACCGTACGTATTCATTTGACGGAAATGGCAGTTGAGAAACAAACAAAAAACAAAACTGATGTGTTCTAGATACGGCCGAGGGGGACGCCTGAATTGGGTCATGTCGCTCATTTCCCTTGCACTGAGAGTGCAGCATGACACCCAATATTGCGTTACCTCGAACACGTCGCCACCGTATTACCATTTAAAATGTCTCAACGTGTGTTCTGTTTGTTACAGATTTGTTCCTGTTTGTTAAGTTATTCAAAGCTCACCCAGAGATGGTAAGTTCATTGTTATTTTTTATCTATTTGATTCACCAGCAATTTAAACAACAATACCCACAATCATCTGGAGCTCTATTTTTGAATCCAGGCGAGCGTTTTAAAAATAGGGCTCCGGATAGTACACAAGAGGTGTCATTTGAGAGGCTCCAATCCTTCTCAATTTAAATGTTCGTCAAAATTATCACCTCAATTGCTATCAACCCTTATACTACAACTTAGGGACTTAGATAATTTGTAATGGTAAAAGTTTTGATTGAAATATTAGACATATTCAATTAAAGTCTCCCGATCGCCGATTAAAGTAGATTTGTCCATTATTGACTAAATTTGACTGTATTTTATATACTTTTCATTTTTGATATTACTCCAACAGCGAGCGCCCATACTATGCTTATTGTAATCTCTCGCAATATACGTCTAGGCACGGTTCAGGACTGGGAGTGTAGCGAGCTTTTTCTGTGTTCTGTGGTTCAGGGTTACTCGATAATTTTAAAAAGTAAAAAAAAAAGCTTTAAAAAAGAATGAAGAGACACTAAAATGAATCATAGTCTGACCGTATAATTATTTAGTGAGCTGCTGTGATGTAAAGGGCATAGGGAGGAAGCGGCTACTGGTGCGGGGCGGGCGCGGAGGCGGGCGGATGACGCGCACTTCCGCTCGCAGCGAGGCAGCGAGGCCAATATTTGCGCGTTTCCGATGCCCTGCCGGTGACACTTGTTGCGCTCCCAGATGTTGTACAGCTACGACTACGCGATATATCACTGATTAATTCCAATTAATGGCAATATGAAATAATAGTAGATTATACGACAAGTGAATAAAAAGGGAATTTAATTCGAGGGACTTAGTTGGATCCCGAGAGCAGCCCCGCTATTCTGTAAGCGTATTTGTGCAACTCGATCCTGAATCCGCAGTGAGATCGGTCTCTAACTCAATGATTTACAGTTCAACTTTACTTCGCAAGTGAAGTGTTTATTGTGTAGCTTGTATTTGTTTACACAATGCGACATCAAGGTCTTTCATGATCGGATGCGGAGTGAAGTAAGTGACTTGCGATGTGATGGTCGAGTTTTAATTCATACTTTACAGAATCACACAGCTGCGAAGGATTCTAGAGTTGAATCACAAGCGATAGCGAGTGATTCTAGATTAGAATCCTGAGCGTACCGAGGGATACAAGGACCGAGATTAATTTTTTTACTCACGAGTTGTGTACTCTACTTTATACCATTGACTGCGAGAAAATAAAATAGTAAGCTGACAGATAACCTAATCTATCAGATAAATCTGTCTGATAATTTAATTTTCACCTCAAGTCTCTGATAAAATAAATAATAGATATTTTATTTTATTTAAAATTTTAAATTACAGAAAGTTTACACAAAACTGAAGTATTCCCGCGTTAAATTCGAAAAACAATCCTTATCTGACAGCTAAAAAAAATAACAGCCACTTGATCTTGCTGTTAGTTTATCAGGCAGATAAACCATGCAGGTAGGGTATCTAGGACTTTATCAGCAAGTGGTGAAAGAAGCCCCTTATATAGGTACATTAGAAATGTATCGTGAAATTCAGGAAGGTTCGAATTCGCGGGCCCACCAAAGAGATTTTAGCTATATGGTGAAATTAGAATAATAGCTCTCTAGCCAGCCAGTAGGTACACGTTCAGCACGTTTTATTAATTTTTTGTACACAATTCGTGTTGTTCCAAATTCAAAATGTTCTTATTCTCTGTTGACTAGAAGAGAGTTTTATTCACTGTTTTCGAGAAACAAAATGCTCTTTTTAGAGTGACAATGGTATAAACAATGTTTCACTTCTCATGCTCTTTTGTTTATGCTGGATGTAGGCGACATAAAATGAGTTTTTATGCTCTAGTGCATAAAGTAAAATCTTCGTCTTGTTTCTAAACATTTTTTTATAAACCTTGTTTTTTATTACTGAATTAGTAAAACTAGGCAATACTAATAAGTTATTATGGAAATATAAATGTATATAAAAAGAAGCTTGTAAAATATAATTGACCTTTGTTAAAAGTGTCACGTTTAGAAAAATGAACATTTAATTGCAATGTTGCTGATTAATTTCCTCGCAATCGAAGTGAAAAGCAGAGTGTATAAATCGTTTATAAAACCCATTTTAACCTCGACTTAATTAAAAATGTCTCTGTTAAATTGGCGTGTTTTATGCACTTGTTGTACAGTCTACTAATGGTAAATAAATATAAACATGTAAGAAAAAATATATAATCTTTTTCTTTTCAAGACAACCCATTATTGATCGCACATTATAGTATTTCCAATAAACAAAATATGAATGCCATAGTCAAAGTGCTACGGCACTGGCTACGCCGCGGCGTAGCGCGCGTAGCAATATATTAATCCACCGTATAAATGCTACTTACTTCGGCAATTAACAAGTTCCAATTCATACATACTATATGTTTAGTGGATTGCCTGTTAGTTTGATACTTGTACCCAGTCGTGCGCAGAGCCTAGACTTCGCATTGTAATAGAATACGAACTTCCTACTTTGGTTTCATCTAAAACATAAATCATAAAATAATTCGTGTAATAATTTACAAAGCTAAAAAAAGTATTCCCATACGTACGACAAAGGTTTCGCAAGTTAAGTGCGAGACATAAATTGTCTAATGTAATCAATATAGTTGTCAGAAAAGAAAAGAGGAGGCCTAACCCGAGGAGACATGCGGCATCCATTCGTTTGAGGTGCCTTATCTGCAGAGGAAAATTTATTGCGACATACGGGCCAGTCAGAAAATCTCAAATAAGTGGTTGCGAATTTTCATCAAGCGGTTTTAGCTTAATAATCAAGTTCAAGATTTTTAAAATTTGATGTACAACCCTGTCAATGTTACACAATTGGGTTGTACAGTTATTCATATTTCAATAAAAAAACATAATTTTTCCCTGAGCAGAGGAAATACTATAGTTTCAAGAATAATGTAGGTATACGTTCACAAGATAGGTTCATAAGATATTTAAAAATATGCTTCCTTTACTGAATAAACCGAAAATAACGCCCGTGTTTAAATTAACATTATATCAATCAAGGCATAATAAAAACTGAAGTATGTTTCTGGCAACAGACACCTTTTGTAATAGATTACACGCAGGAATGATTGATCTGCATCCCTTACTCAAGTACCTACACGTGCAAAAATTCATTCTTCATTCAAGTTTGTTTAGGAATACATTATCCTCAAACACCACCCTATAATATACTAAAAATAAGTAGTGGGGTAGATCCCACATAATTTCCCTCTGGTATCCTACACCGTTTCTTACTTAGTATAACCAGTTAGGTATCCTATAAGTGGGTAAGGTTTATGAAAAAGGCACCCGGAGAAATGAGTACAACAACTCTCTACACAACTTATTTTCTACCTATTTCGTATGGCAGGTAGCGGTTCTAAGAGGGTTAAAGTTAAACAAAAGTAGTCCCGAGATATAGCTAAAACAATTGCGTGTACCTACTATATTCACTTATTTGCGGTCAACGGTGAAGACCTAGGAATTTGTCTTACGTCAGGGACTTCGTCTCAGGTGAAGACATAAAACACAACACACACTGATATTTTTTCAGACCAACTTTCCACATAATTTTTCAGTTTTTTTTTATAAAAACTGCGCAACCACAAAATTGTCTGGAAGAAACTACTTTAACGATAAGATCGACTACCTTTAAAAATATATACTAGAAAAAAGATTTTATATCAGTTAAAATTGCATAAAATACCTGGCAGCTATTGATAGAAAATATCGACAACAAATTAAGAAATATTATAATTTTCTTTTTTATTGTTATTATTTCTAGCCAAGTCATTATAATACTCACATTCACTGAATATTATTATTTATTATATATTTTGTTGTGAATTGGATGCATTATAAACAACTGGCAATGTGTACAAGAGTGCAATAAAAAAGAAATTGATTTTACTTTTAATTTCAGTATCGAGCGATGTAAACGTTTCTGCCTGTATTTTCAACTTCATATACTTACAATCTTTAATTATATGTGTTAAATCCATAGAAATATAAGTCCATACTGGGAGCGTAGCGAGCTTTTTCCGGTGTTCTGTGGTTAAATCCATGTGTTTCACAGTTTTTGGAAACTCTTTCAAGGATTGAAATGGAGCACGAACCGATGGGTCTAAAAACTTGAAACTTTAGCTTAGAAGCTTCCTTATGTAGCCCAGACATCCACTGAAGAAGGGTTTCTCATAATTTAACTCCAAGGGGGTAAGAGGTTCATATCACAAGTAGGTTCAATGTATGTATACCTTTTAGAAAAACATTTTTATATTCCTTATCGATGGCAAATAAGTAGATTCACTAGGTTTTCTCGATTTTCTATTGTATTGTTGTATGTTTAAATAGCAGATTGTTTCTCAATCTATATTTTAAATTATCCTATCAAAATAATTTATACTTTTGGGAAAAACTGATACCGCGCGAAAACGTATGCAACGCAGGCGATCCCGCGGGCAACAAATCAACAACTAGTAGATAAAATAAATAGGAGGATTGGAGAACAGTACATTTTATTAACATAGTCGTAGAGTCGTCAAAATATCATTCTGCAAAACTTTGAAATACTTGTAAAATAGGTACCTAGGTAGGTATTTGGATTTTAGAAATGCCTCTTTGAAACTTTTGCATTAGTAAACATAATATATCTTTGTAATTCAATGGTTCCTCTTTGTATTTGTTTCCGAACTGGCATGGAATTTAAGAATTAATATCAGATAAAACGTGGATTTAATTTATTTGGCGAGTGAGCTATGGTTGGTTTTTGCTTTGTTCTCGCCTTCTCAGCAATTTATAATTTATCCTTAGATGGGAAGTGGCGGGGGAATATTTACTATAGCTTCCTCTGAAATTAGTATCATTTGACCTGTTGTTTTATTTCATTAATTTCATTAATGCCGCTGTGTTTTTGTAAATTACTAGGTAACAAAATTAACTGGGCATTTCGTGATTAAAGCATGCTTGGGAGTTTAAGTCCCCAGTTTGTTTTTGAATAAATAATACAGACGATGTTCACACTCCTTGCATTTAAATTAACACTCCCCCAATTAAATTAACACTGCTTACATGAGGTAGAGACAGGTGGGGTCTAACACAAACACAGTGAAAGTTTGTTGAGAGGGGTCCTTTACAAACAACGTCCTCGTTAGGGAATCGTTCAAATCGAGTGGAAAACCGAGCAAGGGTCCAATAATAGCCCATAGCATTTGTCAAATAGAAAAGGTTTTCTGATCGAGCGAGTAGGCAGCTGTCTTTCAGCAAAGGCAATAAGTCTAGATAAAATTTTGATGGCTTTTAGGTTGTTTCAATAACAATATCATTAACGTAAAGTACTTTCAAGTTACCTCTATTTCAACAAACTCAGCGTAAAGATTTTTGTGTCTCGACTGATCTCATCATCATCATATCAGCCTGTAGACGTCCACTGCTGGACAAAGGCCTCCCCCAAAGATCTCCACGACGACCGGTCCTGCGCTAACCTCATCCAGCCGGGTCCCGCGACCTTCACCAGATCGTCGGTCCACCTTGTTCCCACAAGGTGGCCTGCCTACACTGCGTCTTCCGATACGTGGTCGCCACTCGAGAACCTTTCTGCCCCAACGGCCGTCAGTTCTGCGGGCGATGTGCCCAGCCCACTGACGCACTTAAATAAAACTCTCTTTAACTTCCTGCTCCGTATGATCGGCAACCCGCACAGTCAGTACTTGTCTGGTTATTTACAGGTCACAGAGGATTATTATAGTGCTTTAGGTATATAATTTAATTATATAGACTCTCTTAATTTATTGATTTAAATTATTATAACGGCTACCTACTTTATTCATTTAAACGGACTGTAAGTAATGAAATGACATCTTAGCATAAATAGCACCGCACTGAAACTAAAAAAAGTTATAGAAGAAAATTAAGAAAGAAGGCGGTGACGAGGTCCTTTGGATCCTAACGGCATCCATGGCTGACATATATCCGACGTGCATTAGAAAGCTCGTTAATTAAAAAATCACCACAGATAAATGTTCCAACTTCATAAACATTATCTCTGTAGGCTCAGCTATGATTTAATAGGTTTCTCATGTGTACATCTTATGCTAACCAACAAACAAACATTACATTAATGCCCCAAACTGGGATAATCCAGTACGAAGTTGACGGTAACATTACATTTATGCTGAACAGCTGGAATCGGGTCATAAGACGATATAACGTTGTGTAAAAGAACATTGAAAATTTTAAAATTATTCATAAATATTTTATATTCTACACAACAAAATTTTAAATAAAATTAACTTAAATAAAATAAAATAAAAATATTTACATTCTACACAAGAAATAAATGGTATGTACATGATTTGGTAGCTTCCGTAGTGAAGTGATAAAACAATGTAACTCAATCTTAAACGTAGTTGTTACTTTTATATAAATGTTCGGCAGCAGGTACCTACATCTATATACAAAAGAAAAATTCCACAATTATGCCGTCTTTCTTAACCGGTCCATTCGATAAATCACATGCAAGATGTCTACTAATATATATGATATTGTACTATAGGCCCATGTAATAATTTAAAACAATATTTAAAAATTTTGCACGAATTTCGTTGATTGGAGCGGTTTAAATTAATTAAAAAAGATGTACGAGTATTCGAGGATATAATTTCTACACCCGTTAGCAAATACAAGTGAATTTTAGACTTTGTCGACGTACGGAACCCTAATGGTAAAGGTAAACTTTGTGTTGGCCGCACAAAAACCTGCCGTGGATGCCGAGAGGAAGCATGATCGGAATAAACGTGATCGTTTGAATATTTATGAGATCACCTTACAAAAATGCACACAACGCCGAGCCGAGATCCATAATAATCAAAGCTAAAGGAGGAAATCGATCTCACTTTGTGTAAGAGCATCTCATTTTTAATGTTCAGCGATTTTATATATTTTATGGTGTGTTGGTGTTAACTACCCACAGTACTTTGTAGTATAGGTATAGTTAGACTGCTGTGTCAAATATGTCTACACCTATTTCATATGGGGTGACTAAATGTTCAAACATTGTTCAAACATGTTCGAACATTGACAAATGTACAAAAGTTGTCTGAAAGAAATCGCTTATTGCAATAATACCGCCTCAATTGTCTGCACATTATACCTACCTGTTTTTGTTTACTGTAAGTAATTGCACTGTATTGAATTATATTGTGTTGTGTGTTGCACTTTCCAACCAACTTTCAAACTATGGAACCATTAAGGAGTCATTTGAATAGGCAGTCTTGAATCCGTCATTCTGAGAATTTAGCTGTAAAGTCGTTCATCTATTATCCAAAAATTTTAAAACTTTATCTTTAAGAAAAAAAAAAAATCTTATTTTTTAGTTATTTAATGAAATAAACCGTTATACTTTTAAAAATAACTTAATTTAAAAAACAATAGAAGAAAAAAAATATTAAAGACAGAAACGTTTTTTCTAGATCATTATCAGCCTGTTAGTGTCCACTGCTGGAGATAACGTCTTCTCGTTCAACTCTTTTATTGATTTTAGATGTGGTGGGCGCTATTCTGCGCGGCTGTGGCGGCGTGCGGCGCCGGCGCAGCGGCCGCGCCCGCGCCCGACTCGCTCGCACCCCTCAGCCCACTTGACCTCATACAGATCGACCCCCCCGCGCCTGACGACGTGAGTACACCCACCATCATGCCACAATGTCCTCTGCTGGACATTTATCGGCCTCCCCCAAGGCACGCTACTGAACCCGATCCGATCTTTGATTCTCCGAATCCAGTCACTGAAAGTCACGAGTACATTACCTACGTACACATTTATTATCTGTGTCATCAGCTAGAACTAGACCCAAGTGGAATAAGCCATATGCCGTGCGAGATTAGGAACTAAGGCCGATTCTAATGAAACTTTATACACAGACACAAAACTGTTAACTCTCACAGATTACTTTATATTGTAGTGTTGTTACTAAATTACGTAAAGTGACTTCAGGTAATGTCAAAATAAGTTTATCTTTTTAAAAATGTATGGCAAAAAATTGTCGGATAGAGTTCAAAAATTTCGTGTCCTGATTACGTGATTATATTAAAATCCGCATATACCTTTATGAGAGATTAGAATTCAAAGTTTGGATGATAAAGAATTGGCAATAATAGCCCTATTAGACTTTTATCGTCGATCGAGACTAACGAACGACTAGATCTGCCCTGATCTGACCGATAGCCCTACTCTACTGAGTTCAGGTCCCCTAAGTCTGTCTGGTAGCATTCTTCATTCTGGTCTGGTGGCATTAAGGGTGCAGCGCTTTCTACGAGGTTGACATTTGGAGAAATTGATGTTGATATGCCTCCTTCTAGCTCACATAATTCTTTGCAGCTCCCGCGCGTCTGCACGGTTCACATCAAACGATATTTCCGAGAATCGTAGACTTTATACACTGGGTATCATTTTACCGCCTTTGTTTGTAGAGCTGATTTTCAAGAGGCGTGACAAAGTTCGCAATGTCATTGGTTTTCTGAAATGTGGCAGGATTTTCATATTTTATCATAAAATCACTCTTACAATGTGGTAGGTATATTCGGGTAGCTACTGTATTTTGAAGGAACATAGATAGGTATTTAAAATTATCTTTTACTGTCAGACAATACTACATAGAAACATAGAGCAAAGCATGTGCTGTTACAATGATTCCGGGACTCAGTGGCCCCATGTCAAAATGAGTCAAAAATTTATACCTGTATGTACCGTACGTAGAGCGTCAGTGGCCTCGGGGATAAGACGCGACCTATGATATCGAAAGGTCCGAGGTTCGATCCCCGGTTGGGCCATGTACCAATGGGTTTTTTCTCGAAACTTAAGTACATGTACTGACTGCTCTCAAACGGTGAAGGAAAACATCGTGAGGAAACCTGCATACGCCAAAGAAGAAATTCTTAGGCGCATGTGAAGTCCACCAACCCGCACTGGGCTAGCGTGGTGGACTATAGCCCGCACGCCCTCGTTGAGAGGGTAGGCCTGAGCCCCAGCAGTGGGGAGATTAATAGGCTGTTGATGATGATGATGATGTACCGTACTTACTCGTAGTAATCCAATCAACTGCGTGTACCGTTCCTTGTTTTATTAAGGAAATAGTGAAGAGCAATATAATTAAATGTACTTATTTATACTGACCTTATTTAATTAGGTACACGAACTCATTACAAGATTGGTTACTAGCGAATTCTCAGGTAGGAAAATTGGTTTCTAACGCAGCATAATATAGGGACTACTATAGTACGTTCTGAGATGTAATTATTGAATTATACGCTTGAAATAATCCGAAAGAAAATTTTCAGAAACTTGAAGGTACCGTTTACTGCGGTGGAATTAAAACTTCCTTAAAATCTTTTTCTTTACTGAGAACAACTGAGAACCATTGAGGTTTTTTCTAGCAAGAATCTTGTCCACTATGACAATTTTACATACGAGTACCTATATACTTGCTGATTTTGTTGTAAACGTTACGGAAAATAACTTTTATTAAAATCTTCGTCTACTTACTAGTTCCAATTCCAATCGGAGTATTTGTGGTTGTCACATTTCACTGTCACCGGTCAAGACTTAACGTAGACGTAGGTAAAGTTGGTAAGGTCATATCTCACTGGCGACTTGCGAGCTCGTCTCTGGCGAGGCGATTCATTGCGTAATGTTCATGTCGCATCTGGAAACTGGACAATGTTCGCTGTTTAAATTTTTTAAGCTAATTTCGATGCTCCGTGCATATTTTTACCCGACTGCGGCGAAGCCTAAAAGGAGGGTTATGTGTTTTACGCGTATTTTAATAATTAATACATTTGGTTGGAGAGTATGGATTGCAATTATTGCAACGAAAAACTTTTTCTAATGTGGGGTTTCTAAATTTATTTTTGGCGAATCGCTTTATATGGGCGGATTGTAAACATCGCGCCGCGATCTCCTTACTGCGACACGCCGCGCTGGTGTGATGGGGCTCTAACAAGCATATTTGAGAAAGGTCAGGTTGATGTGTTTGAATTTATGCTCAAAGATGAGCGAGGGCTGTTGGAAATATTACTTTTTCGTTTGATTGATTTCATAACAATTTGTTGGGGCTTTGACGGAGCGGACCTTATCTTTTTCTTTAATATTTCTTCAATCTGATTTATTTAAAAAATGATTAACGTAAACTTCAAACCTTACTTTTATGTCTACCTTTGAAAGTCACAGCTCAACTCATATCGAAATATACCGCAGTGTTAGCATTTGCAATACTAAGCTTTACTTATAATAGCAAAAAACCTCGTCAAGTTATTTTGTTTACTAGCAAGTATGAAACACAGAGATACCAAAGTACCCAATATGAAGATTACAGCACATATGGTCGACTTCTGTCTATGGGTATAAATTCCGGTGTACAGTCTCATTTTAACAGGTAGGTATGTATAAATCATCTACTGCTATTAGGTACCTATATATAAGAAAAAATACAAACGCAGTAGTTGAGAACTCGCCTCACGTGCAAACTTTATGATCTAGAATGAACTTTCATATTTACCTTCACTCCTTCAGGTACCTATTGTTTAACTACGTGTAATATTGCAAACACAAATTGAAACAATGTATACGTGTAGCTCGTGTGTAATGTTTTTTTAGGCAAAACTGTGTGTCGTGGTCGTATGGTGGAAAATTAAACAAATCGCCGGGAGCGAGCGAACGATAAATTGCAAATGTTTGTCTGCGATGACATATGAGTTTATCAGTACCCATGAGAGAAGACTATGTCCAACAGTGGGCGTAGGCTTAAACTTAAGGCTGTTAACTTTGTGAAATGTTTAAGTATTCCTGCAAATACTCAATTTTGAAAAATGTAACTGCTCAATGAAAATATTTGAGAAGTTAATGTTTTGAAACTTTAACATTTATTATAACACGTAACATACAATAATAATAGCAATTGAAGTAAACGCTTCTCCCCCTTTCGTAGTATTTCCGTTTTTTAATATTTTTATTATCTGAATATGAAATTTAGAAACATATGGAAGTGTAACAACAACTGCGGCTAAGCATAGAGTCGTGTGCTTTAGAGAACAATTATGAAAGTTTTAACCCTTTCGCTTTACTGAAACATACTGCTCCCATGGGCGCTTTACTAGAACTTCAAATAATTCCCGCAAGCAGTGGAAACACTAACTTGATAAAGACATAGTAAGACAAAAGAAATACAGTAGATGAAAATCTTTATGCGCAATAACAAAATGATAAATAATAGAGGAATATAACAGAAGGGCATATCGTTGAAAGTTTGTCTGCTACAGCAAGTGATACTAATCGTATAACATTTTCATTGCAGGTGCCCATAATATTTAGTAATAATACCTATAGAAATGACTATTCTATCTATATGTTACATAAGGTTTTTATATAATTTTTAAAACTAGAATTTATAGGTTCAAGAAATAAAAATAACTTATTATAATACTAAAACTAAACTACAAATAAATTATAAATAAAAAAACACCGCTGGGAGCGTGCCCAGAAGGCTGGCGGCATTACCCCGCTGGATGGTGAGGCTGATCCTCTGAGCGAGGTAATGCGCAGCCCTCTGGTCGTTGGCATCCTCGACCAGGCGCTTGGATATCTCTCGAAAGAGTTAGTTATGGGTTAAATATTTACCAATGATGTTATTTAAATAAGTTACTATAGCTTTCTAATCTATACTTAGGGCTTCTTTCACCACTTCCTGATATTGTTACAGATAGTAATCTTAGTGATAAACTAATCTATCAGATAAATCTGTGTGATAGACTATATAAAATATATAAGATGTAGGCAATCAGATACTTGTGAAAGCAAAAAAATAGGCTATCTGTCATATAACCTGCAGATAGGGTATCTGGGACTTTATCAGCAAGCGGTGTAAGAGGCCCTTAGTGTAAAATAAAAACGGCAACATAAATGAGCTCACTTGCGCTCGTCGGGAGACCACGTCGTAGAGCGTGCGACACCTACAAAATGACGAAGTATCCGTCCATATTATGACCTCACAAATTATGCAAACTAAACAAACAAACACGAGCGAGCGAGTATCGAGTATGTTTGCTTTATATTTACATAATATGCACAACTTTGGACACTTAAGGAACATTTAGTTTGGAACTCGTTGTCTAGCTTAAAATATGTAGTAAGGCAATGTTTGTGACATTAATTAGCTGACCCTGACCCCCATGAATCAATAACGCCATCTCAACTTTTGAAACTGCTTTAGTTAAACAATAAATTTTTTAGTTATTTTATTTACTTAGGTATTGTATTTCCGCACACTAGCGAGAGCACTCACCGGACATTGCTGCCTGAACAACACATGTTCAACCTCAATCTCCGGCATACTAAAATGTGCAGACTCTGCCAAGAGGCAGAGGAAACACCATGGCACCTTCTGCGCGAATGTAGCCCACTGATGCGTAAAAGAAGCGCCCATTTGGGCAACTACCTACTTCAACCCGATGAAGTAAAACTAATTAGTGCCAAAAGCGTGCTGAAGTTCCTAACGGATGCAAAGCTCAACACTGAACTATAGTAACGGCGGCGATCACAATAGATCAGCAATGGTCGCAGTGGTACAAGGCTGGACAAGCCTTGAAAGAGCCTCACCTCAAATAATAATAAAAATGATAGGCATGGTATGTTTTTTATCGCAGGAAAGCCTGGGCTACGCGGTGCCGCCGATGGGCGGGCGCTACGCGGCCGGCGCGCCCTGGTTGTATCTGCTCGCAGACGTGCCGCGCGACTCGCAGGTGACCACCACTCTATATTGCTTAGTGTCCGAATACGATTCACTGTTCTTAAGAACAACTGAATTAGGCTTAACAACAAGTCTTTTTTGCGTTTAGTTACCTTAAGTACACTTTAAAATGCCTGATAACTTGGTATAGGTACAATCCAGACGACTTTCATAGACCGTCCTTAGATAAATGACATTACGACATTAGTCTTATCGCGTCGTACCTGGGATAAACTGATGTCCTAAAGTGAAATGATTTATCTAACTTAAGGTGGGTGCTAGTACACAAAATACGTTTTAAATAATTATTTATGAGTTTGTCTTATGATTAAATCTAATTTAATCTAAATAATTGTTCGTGTACCGTATTGTGTTAATTTATAAGGTAATGTATTTTCATTTCGTAAGTTAAACTTAAATAGGTACCGTTTAGTGAACATGATCATGTCCTAAGTCTTGTGTAAGTTAAGCTCTAGTGATGCGAATAGTGCACCTGCAAATGTAAACAGAATTAGTAGGTATTGTGCCAAGCGTTAAGTACTACGACCTAGATAGGCACGTCATTAAAATGTATTTTAACTAAACACTATAAGTAAAATGGTATACTAGACGGTTCCTTTTCTAAAGCAACTTTATTTTAAGGAAGACAGTAGATCACCACAAATTAAATAACGTTACAATACTTTCAATACAACTGTTGAGTTTCGGTCCTAGTCATGGAGGAGTGGTCCTAGTATTTTGAAGTTGAATTCATCGAGCTAGGAACTATAAAACTTATCTTACTTAGTTGTTTACTTGTTTAGAAAATGAAATACAGACAGATTTTGTAATTCATCTACATATATGTAAGTAATATTATTATTATGTTTGTTATAATTTTATTTATTATAACAAAATAATTTAAATTACAGCACTATCAAAATAATCTAATAACAAAATCTCCATATTTTATATAAAATCATTAAACTGGAAAAGCTTTCCGATTTTCATTCCGCAGTCAAAGAATTATAATTACAATACAAACAAAAGACCGAACTCGATTCGACAAACTTCCACAATTTGTTATTTTAATCGTTCAAGATTTTCAGTCCTTTAAATTAAGGGCTCCTTGTAATTAACTAAACTAATTACGACGTCAGCTAGACACGGTCGTCCACTTCACTCTCAATAAAATTCTATTATAGGCATCCACTGGCACATCCATTTTGAAAAGTAAAGCTTGCAAGGCAGCTTTTGTACGACGAAACAGTCAGTTTTAGTATTTCCTCACTCGACTTTTACCACATTTATTTAAAAAATATTGTTGCTTTATCCAAATATTCCTGAAGAAGACTTTGCAATTTTATTTGAAGCCAATCTATCCAGTTTGGGTCATGTCCTTTAAATACCGGACATCTTCTCTATTATGATTTCTTATAGGTATTTACGGAATCCTTAAAGTTTCTTCATAATCGCTTATATTCTTGAAATTTGTTTTAACTATTACTTCTAACTCTAAAATTCAATTCAATACTCTTTATTGCACAAAAAAAGAACTCAATAATACACTAGACTTAGGAGGTACATCTAGGCGGTCTTATCGCTAAGAACGATTTCTTCCAGACAACCTTTTGGTTACAGGATTTTAATACCCGAGTAAGGTAGGTAAAATTATTGATTAAACTTCTTGTATCAGTATCAACAGCCTATTAATAGTCCTCAATGTTGAGGGCCAGGCCTACCCTCTCAACGAGGACATACAGGCTATAGATTACTTATTATTTATTCTGTGGCTATAGTCTTATTACTTACTTATTTCATAAAAACATAAGATAACAACATTTTAATAATGACTCACACACACATTTTGAAAAATAAGTTAGAGCAAAGTAGAAACATCCTGCTCCAACTTTCTTAGGTGTTTCAAAAAAGGTGTTTGCGAGCTGTGCCGCCGGTGACTTGTACATATATATATGTATATAGTATATTATACATGAGTGAGATGTATACGAAGGTGGCAAGTAGCGGGGCGCCGCTGTCTGCGCGCGCGCGTCGTCGAGTGTCCGTCAACCCGGCGGCGGAGGCGCTGCAGCGCGGTGCCTACCACCACTACCTGGAGAGACTTGTTCACAACAATCGGGATTTTCTCAACTGCGTCGGGAAAAGAGGTTAGCAATATTAAAAGATTAATTAATAAGTTAATTAATTGATTTATAAACTGACAAAGAAAGGTACTACAAATAATACCAAGCATGATTTAGAACAAAATGCTTTATTTGTAGCGTTATTAGATATTGCAATATTGTTTGTGTTGCAGGCCATTTTCGTAGTAAATTGCTACTAAAGTGCTTGGATTACATTTACCTACAATATATGATATGTGATAAAAAGTTGTAATATGCGTAGAAATAGCTAGCATTGTGCTAAAGTAAAACAATTTTAGCACCGTAGAATATAGTTACAGCCATTGAAGCATGAAGCCATTAGACCGTTAGAATAAACTTCATTGATTGTATACTTAGACTTTGTGTTTTCTTGTTTTATAGATCCGTGGAGTGGTGCAGATTGTAATCTGAAGAAATGAGTTCGTTCATTCTTCTGCACAGCTCCGACGGCCCTGCGCTGTGACCTAATATAATATAATTTATGTAGCCGAGTACCAAAAAATATGTTGCGCTTCCTTAATAATTATTCAACAGATACAGGAGATATACTTGACGTGGTGTTAGTTATAACTGTTATAAATACAAAAAAATATATTGTCAGTAAAAAATTGACCAATAAATGTTTTATTACAACTGGATTTTTTGTTTTCTACAACTTAAACTTAGCTTAATGTCCTCTTCTCTACAGTACTCTAGGATGACTTCGTCACTAAACTTAAAGTTTGCATGTTACTGGTTGAAAAAATCGTTCGAAACAGCAGTTAGAGCTGATAGTTCAGTTGGATAGAGGTGATACTTATCAGGGTAAGACAATTTCAAGAGATCACAATTTCAAATACTGCTTGCGTATGTAAACTTTCTAATTGACTCTAAATCATTTATTAATTGGGATTTGTCATGTCGGTTTGTTAGCCATTCCTTGGACTACAATGGAAGCGGTGGTGGATAAAAACTTGACGTTGTATAAATGTACCCAGTGTACTTACATGCAATAAAATAGTTTTGACTTTGACTACAGATATAAGAAAATAGATTATTCTACGGCGAGACTTTGGCTAGGTGATATATCTATATGTGTAGGCAAAATAGTGGGATTGATGTTTCACTAAAATAACGTCTGCAGTCCGGATCGAGGATGAACGATGGGATGAAAAAATTCTGTGCTTCAGTCGTCAGTAGAAAACACAACGATATGCTCTTACATTTAGATAGGTACGTTACATGAAAAGCCAGGGCATATTATGAGTAAGGGCAAAGACTGATCGTACCATCGGTGCTCAAGAACTTTTAGCACAGTTGATTGTTTGCCATAAGTCTAGGTAGGTATGTATCGCTATCCTATTAATTTTTCCCAAAAAAATTCCCTCTGACGTCTAATATTGGTGTTGGTGGGGCAAAGGGCGCGAGCGGTCGGGTGAAGCGGCGCATGCCCTCGCTGTCCATCGACCTGCCCATGTCGGTGCTGCGCCAGAAGCTCAGCCTCGAGAAGGAGAGGAAGGTGCACGCGCTCCGCGCCGCCGCCAATAGGAACTTCCTCAACGACATCGGCAAGCGAGGTGGGTTTTTTCACACAATGCAACATCTTGTAGAACACAGAGGCGTTTAGTTTCAAAACCCGCTAAAACGATTACAGTCTGTTGGAATGTAGCTCCCTTTGATTCCTAATCATATAAGAGCTAAATGCCAATAGACTGATATCCTTTTAGCGAGTTTTGAAACTAGACGCCTCTTAATAAATTATTTATATGTTTTGTTTTGTGGAGTAAATAAAGATTATTTGTATTTGTTTACAATCCAAAAACAAGAAATTTAAACTACCTACTTAACCAATTTTAATTTAATCTTCGAAGTAAGCGTTCAATAACAGACCATGATTAAGGTAGGGCAATCGCGTGATGCATCTATAAAACTAATGAAAGAATTTCCTTTACGTTATCATTATATGTCAAGTATGTGGGATTATAGGCTATTTAATTTTAGTCATCATTTGTCTTCCATGGTTTACGTCGTGAGTTTTAATAACAAATATTTCAACTGGTAAATCACATAATGAAACAGAAAAAAAATTATGCTTCACAAATTTTATTTCTTGTCTATATCTTAAAATTGGTTCATCAAATCCTAATTTAATAAATAATGGCGACACAGATATTTTATAAAATAAAAAATAAAGGAGCTTTAACTCTAACGATGTCATTAAACTTTTTTGAACATGGATCCAGTTTCCTAAAGAGTTTACGCATCTCGTTAGAGGAGCGAATTTTTATATACTCTCAGTTAAAATTGCCCGTATACTTATGTAACGATCGATGTATTTAGGTCTGTTGTATTTCCATACGTTGTAATGTCTTTAAAGTTATGCTTATTGTACTCTTGGGTTATTAATTTGTGATCGATCACATCTAGATACACAATTGTTACTTATTTATTGCCAATTTTGTTTTCCATTTTACCACAACTTTCCCAAAGGTTAACTGGTAGGGAATGCCTCCGGCATTAAGTTCGCCTCTTGTACAACACGTGCAATAAAGTTTAAATAAATAAATAAACTTTCTACTTGTAATAAAGTAGAGACTGTTTATAAGTTTTGCGTGACAACCGAATTACTTTTTACTTTCAATTCAATTCAATACAGTTTATTGCACGTTTAAAAATTACAGACAAAAAACAAAAACAGATACAGTAATGTACATCTAGGCGGTCTTATCGCTAAGAGCAGGTAATAATGATATTTCTAATAGGTATATTGCACAATATCCTTAATTACTTACAAGGTTTTACTATTTATTAAATAATGTTTTTCTTTGTTTACCAGGTTTCCAATGGGCTCCGTCGTTAGAATCAGGAAGATATTACTAAACAGCTAAGTTTGCTAAACAAACCTACGCCATGTCAGCACGTGCCCTGGTGCAGTAATTCCTTCAGTTAGATTCCGCATCACAAAAACTAGTCATTCACTGTACCTACCTGACTTGAATAATAATAATTTATAACTAACACTTTCGATTTAAATATTATTAAGATAAAGTAGAGTAACAATGTTAGGAAAAAAAAGGAATTCAGTAGTTGTGTAGACGACTCTTAGAGCATATTGAAAAATGAAAGCAGAATAAATAACCTTCATGAGTTAATTGTAAATTTTAATCAAGTTGTTAATAATTTATAAATTACCTACTTAATAATTGTTCCGACATACATTATTGATTAACAGATATATATATTTAAAATACGCCTTGTAGATTGTGCTAAGTCTAAACGCAATAAACGTTGTTTAGAAAAAAACATTATACTTGTTTCATTTTTGTGTAAAAAAGAATGTTGTCGTTAAAATGAAAATTACACAATGTGATTTATTGCAATACATTGTAATGCCTCTCTTATGTACGTAATTTTCGATAAATTTGATTGTGGCTATCTATTATAAACCCTTTCATCATATTTTCAAGTAACACAACTAGTATTTTCAGTCATTTTGCAGCCTGAATTGTAATTAGTGTTATTGTATTTAGTTTAGAACTTTGTAATGATCGTACCCATAGCTCGAATTGGTCCCGGTTCAGTATGGTGTTTCTCCAAATGAAAGTGTAGTAGTATCGCACTATACGATCAAGCAATGAGATAATAATCTAGCAAACCCTAATAGCGATAAAGTCAAATTGGAATTAACTTAGGGCCTACTCCAAATAAGATAACAACATAATATAGATATATATAAGTAGGTAGGTAGGTACTCAACTCGTATCAATACGTCGTTGAGGAATCCTTGATGAACGATTGATTAGATCTTACAAATTACTCGACAACATTTCACCAGTTATTGGGGAATTGCTGCTCTAGTTCTCAGGAGAGGACAAAACTCAATTTATCATTATTGAATTACTACTCCCTAACTTCAAGTGCAAGTTTGGAAATTTTAAAAATTAGAATTGCAATGTAGGCATTTTTGTAGTATTGGTCTGTGAGAACCGACCGTGCCAGGATAAGATTTTGCCCCTTTTAATTATAGACACGTACAAAGCCAATAAAGCTATGTAAACTGGAAGTAAAGAAAAAGAAATGTATTTGACATTTTATTTTAATTGTGTATAGGTACTTATTATGTACTAGCTGTTGCCCGCTACTTCGTACGCGTGGATTTTGGAAGTAGGTACCTATCTGTGCTATGTATAAACATCGCCTAGTTATAATTTTCCGTTGGTAAAATCACCAGATTTTAAGTTATACCTTCAGGAACGCAACTTTGAAAACCGTATCCAATTTGGTTAAGTAGTTTTTGCGTGATGCCGGAATAAACATAATATAGATAGACAGAAACTCTAAAAATTATTGTTTTGGCTTCTATTGCTCTTAAAAAACCTCTTATATCAATTTTTCTTAAATATCTCCTATTTCTATGAATATCGTCTAGTTACGTTATATGATTTATCTGAAAATAACGATTATTTATTTAAATGTAAATTTTCGTGGTCTTACTTTAATTTAAGATGCTATGTTACTTAGAAGGAATTGATTCTGATGATTGACCCTTTCCAGTGATGTCATAAAAATACAGGATGCTTTTTTTAAAAAAAAATCGGTTCGATTTCCGGCTAAGGCAAGTGACGTTTCATAATTCTTTGAATGCAGTTTTATTTAATTTGGAAATAAAAGAATCCTTTGAGTAAAATAAAGATAGCACATCTTCAGTATTTAGAATACTTTCCCTCCAACTACGGTCCATAATTTCCAACCTTACTTACTTATAATGAATACTCAAATACCTACATACAATCACCCAGAATCCGAAAACCAACAGATATGCTCGTCGCACAAATGTTGGCCCCGGGTGGGAATCTGGGAATCGAACCCACGACCTTTAGCTCAGTAGGCAGGGTCACCACCCATAGTCACCACTCACCACCAACAAAGCCAACGGCCAGTGTAGAAAACAAATCAGTAGGTATTCGATACCGAGAGCCCCTGGTACCGGTCACTATAGGGATTTTGTTACACCTGTATGTCAGTCAGTCAGGGTTTATAATAAAACTGGCAGACCCCCGCGACCTCATTCGCGTTTTATAAGAAGGCTATATACATGACACACTATTAAGCTGTACATGCAATGCTTCCAACCAACCAAACAACCCGCGAACAAACGCGCGTACAAACGCGCGAACAAACGCGAAAAACAAACCCGCAACCAACCAACCGAAAAAAAACAAACAATTAAACAAACAAACAAACAAAAAATAAACTGAGATTCAGCACCCCCGACAACCTAGAAAATGGTAAAAGCATCGCATCGATGCGTTGCCCGTGATAGCCACCAGATCAAATGGTATCGAATCTTCTTGTTTTAGTACTCCTTGCTAAGTAATAAATAAAGTCTTCTACTTTTTACATGAAATCTTTTTTCTTCATATGGAAAGCCAGTTGCCGATCTGCGTGCATTTTGGTTGCCATGGAGATATTTCTTGTTATTTTGCCTAGTAAATAATTAATTTATTTGTTTATTAAGAAATACGTGTGATTTCAAATTTTGCGCATATTACTTGTCGATTCAATATTTGTATATTTTTTTACTGAACAATTTGGTATACAGAACATTCAAAGTTACGATTTCAAATGTCAACTTACTAAAGCCTAACGTCCTGATGAATTTCTGAAATATTCGCCGACTTACTACACTTTATTACATTTTGTGGCTGCTCCTTTTTACAAAACCCAATACCAAATATCCTATGTTCATTCTCTAAGAGTATTTATTACCTATCCTACAGCGAAAGAATTATTGAGATCGGTTCTGTAGTTACAAAGATTAGCTCCGTCACACATCCAAACATCCATCCAAACAAATTTTACCCCTTTTATTATTAGTATAGAATACCTATGGTAGATTGCAGAGCAGACATTTTCAAATTAACCAGGCTACTCTGACCTGTAAGTTCATACAAATGTTAGGAAATGAGAGGTTTTTATTGATGGTTGATATTTCTCTACCATTTTTTGAGATTTTTGTAATTTTTTATGTTATCCCGGGATATACACTGTCAGTATACAAAGTTTCGTCAAAATCCGTCCAGCGGTTTAGGCGTGATGCGCGTTCAGACAGACAGACAGACAGAAAGACAGACAGACAGACAATAATTTTAAAAACTGTTCTAACATGTTCAGTTACTCATTTTAAGTCGCCCTGGTTGGTTTTTTTCCGAATATATTCAATGTACAGACTTTTTGGACTTTACGATTTTATTATATGTATAGATAAATAGCGCAGAATTAAACATATAATAAATGTGTCTGATTAATTAAATCACTTAGGTGTAAGTAAATATGTAGAATTGATATAAAAATCTACAACCAAAACAATGCGTTACCATTGAAGGGTATACACGGAAAGAACGTGATTTAATTAATAATATACAATATCCGAGAGCGTCAGTGGCCTCGGGGATAAGACGCGACCTATGATATCGAAAGGTCTGAGGTTCGATCCCCGGTTGGGCCATGTACCAATGGGTTTTTTCTCGAAACTTAAGTACATTTACTGACTGCTCTCAAACATCGTGAGGAAACCTGCATACGCTGAAGAAGAAATTCTTAGGCGCATGTGAAGTCCACCAACCCGCACTGGGCTAGCGTGGTGGACTATAGCCCGTACGCCCTCGTTGAGAGGGTAGGCCTGAGCCCCAGCAGTGGGGAGATTAATAGGCTGTTGATGATACAATATCCGTTTTTTCAGTCGAAAAATGTTCGTAAAGTTAGTTAAAATAAAACAGACGAAACGAAATAACGATTTCGGCGACTAATTTCTTGATGTAGCATGTGATGTTAGCACCATTCTTATCTGATAGAGTCTATCAGATAATGTAGAGAGAGATCTATTAGATATACCATTGTATATTCCATGTACACCTAAATTTCATTCAACCTGTAATTTAATTTAAACTAAAATACATTTGACAAGCTACGTTTCTTTTCATAAAACCTGGGCACACTCAATTTGATTTGTTGTTGATTTGATCTGATTTAATTAGAGGAATCACAAAATAGATGAACGTGATAATCTGTACAGTACCTTTAAGTTGGATTAGTTCAGATTAATATCAAAGATAACCTCCAATACCCACCACAGACTTCCTACTTAATTAGCCGTATTGGTTTCAATTACATACAATAGACGAGTAGATATGTACCTATGAGTGCCATATTTTATAAGTTAATCTAACCTTTGATAAGAATTACAAAATTATAGATTGATTTAAACAGATAAAATTATATATTTGTAAGGTTCACATTTTTGTGATTTATAGGTATTTATAGGTAGGTATATCTAGTGGAAATAATTTCTTTGCAAAGACGTAGACAACTACTTTGTTGGAATCTGTAAACCACAATAATATTAGATAATAGTCGTGCCTTTGACCAATTCCTACTTGACTCGACGATATTTGGCTCAAATTCTTGTTCTTAAATGAAAAAAACTAGAAAGCTTGGTTGAAAATAAATAAGGGGTTTAAATGTACCAAGTGTATTCGTATGCAGTAAAAGATTATTCTTTGAATCTGGAATTTGAGGAAAAGATAGAAGAAAAGTAGAGGAAGAAATGCTTTGGCAAAGAATCTGTAAACTAAGTTTTCTCAAAACTGCGCTCTGCCAACAAAAGCACTGCTAATTTTTACATAATTAAGATATTATTGATGAGTGATCATACACACGGCGATTAAATGTGATGGGATTGATGCAGAGCACAAAAATAAATCAAGATAGAACGGTTTCAATCATTGTTTTATTTGCGTTTCGCGCCACCTATTGCGCCCGCCCGTATTGTAAGAATGTCGATAGATTCCTTTCCATTACGCGCTTCGTGAAGTTACTTAACGTTACAACGCAACGGTTGCTAAATGAGTATACGCGATTATATTGTTTACTGACGGCCCACTTCACCGTTCTATCTTGGTTTGTTTCTGTGGTGCAGAGGCTGCCGGAGTTGCGGGAGGGTCGCGCCCGGCCGAAGCGCAAGATGCCGTCGCTGTCCATCAACAACCCCATGGAGGTGCTGCGCCAGCGGCTCATGCTGGAAGTGGCGCGCAAGCAGATGCGGGAGGCCAGCCAGCGGCAAGCCAACGCCAACCGGCTCTTCTTGCAGAACGTCGGCAAACGAGGTCAGTCTCTTAATGTTTATTATTTATGGTCGTACTTTTTCAAGGCTTACCCAGTCTTGTATCACTGATACGTGATACAAGACATGGTAAGACCGTTAGTGATATATTGTGATCGCCACCAAACTCATAATACTAATTTTACCATACACAATACCTTTATCACATACACTATAACTATAACACATCATTTTGTGCTCTGAATTTTAAACGGGTGACTTGTATCGGTCGTTTAACATTTCTTTGACACTTTGTCAAAGAAACTTTTCACGAATAAACTCAAGAAGAACTAAGATCGAACATCGACGTGACTGTAATATAGATTAGCTAACAAATCCTTCACTTCATATTAAGCCTAACCTGTATGGCATAAGAATAAATAATCCTAAGTGGAAGAAAAACTACGTAATTGTGTAATTAATATTATTTAAAAAGAAATATAGGTACTTACTTACAATAATCAATATTAGTTTGATGTAGTGTGTAAAGAATAAATATTAATATTATTAGACGACTATGATGTTGACTGCTATGTTTCATCATCATCATTAGACTGTACTAGTCCACTGCTGGTCATAGGCCTCCCCCCAAGGCGCGCCACTGAACCCGATCCTCTGTTCTCCGCATCCAGTCACTGCCAGCCGCCTTACGCAGGTCGTCGCTCTACGCTTGCGTCGTGGTCTGCACTCGAGAACTCGTCTACCCCAGCGGATAAAGAGTTTGAAGTGTGAAACATATTATTGGAATTCCCAGGAAAGTTCTTGGTTCCATCCGAGGAATATCCTTCAAAAAAAATTCATGGTTTAGGTATCTCAAACATGACACACTAAAATTCTAAATGTGTTTCACGTTTATCTCTATTTATTGATTAGTATATTATTATAAGTAATATAGGTACTTAAGTTTTATAAGCTAATTTGTAATAGGTATATTTGTTCTGTCCATGCAGGATATCTGGCGAACCTAGCTCCATTCCGCTACAGTAACTAGAGGGTCGGCCACTGACTACCCCCTTCCGTCTCCTGCACCTGCCCACACCGGCTGGGGGCAAGCAACTCACTACGCCAACATTTACTTATACTACAGTGCCATAATACGTTAATGCAATGTTATGGAGATTAACCAGTTTACTTCAATGTTAAACTATAGGTTCACTTTACAAACATTGCATAAGCTCAGATTTGACCTTTCTAGTAACTATGAGACTAGGTACTTTATTTAGGACGGTTTCAGAACTGGCAAAATGTATAAAAATGTATTTCGTCTACTGAAGACGGAGAACTTTGTTTCCTACCTTAAAAATCATAAAGTTATGTCGTAATTCATTTAAAATGAAATACAAATTCATAGACAGATTATCTTTTTTAGCTTTTGCTAAATGTTTATCTCAAATTGATGGATGCTTCGTTTTTCGCTAAGCTGTTTATTACCTTTATATTTCTAGCAATACAATTTCATTAAGACCTAATAAAAGAAACAGTTAGTACGTAAAAAAACCTACCCTGTTTTAACAATTTAGCTAAGTTTAGTAAGATTTTGGGCCCAGACAATATTATTGTAAAACATGAAAGTAAAAGTAAAAAATATTCCAGCAAATTATGTCGCCAAGAAGGTAGGTAGTTTTATTTTAATTATTAATTAATGTTGTACTTGTTTCAAGGCATATTTAATAGGTACTCGCATACACTAACTTATACTTAACTGAATTCGAGTTCTTTATGTACTTTAAAAAAAGTTTTACAATTTGATGTAGTTAGGTGATGTTAACCAGCTCAACATCGCCTAATCAAGTCTAAAGCTTTCGTAGGTCTTGTTTTATTGTGGTAAAGATTTGTACAGTCCATCGGATCCATTCTTCTATTATTCATATTTTCATACTTTCGCTTAGTTATTATACATGCCAAAAGCTCTACTTTATTATTTAACTTTAAGCTTTATTATACTTAGACTGCAAAGTTGTATTCAGTGGCTGTACATCCGTGTATCTACTTGGTTAATAAGTTTAACTTATTCTTTGTTTGCATCAGTAGTACTGGACTACTTACATACTTAAGTCATTGTAACAATAAGTATAAAATATATAAATATATTATCATATATTAATAAACGTTATCTACCAACTGGATAGATGCAGCTACTAGTCGTTTTAGTTTTTATTTAACTTAAGTATACCTTAGATATATGTACAGCACAGTAACGAATCGTAGGTATATATATGTTTAAGTTAAAAATTGTTCTCTATTAGCTTAAAATTCGTAGAAAATTGTAATAGTAAGTACAGTATAAATTCCGTTCAATAAAAACGTTAACTTATTTAATTATGTTTTATGAACAAGTGACAAACAATAATGGTGTCCTTGCCAAAGCTGTGGCCAAATGGGTAGATTAGTGACTAAATCATTAATTGAGCATTTAATTTGTACCACTAATATTATTATTAGTATCTACAACCGTAGTAGTTCCAATCGTATGAACCAAAAGTATACTTAACCCAGAAAGTAAATTGGACACGAAAAATATACATGCTCATCACGAGACCAGATTAAAATAATTTAGGTCAGGAAATCCTGCCCTATCCCTACAAAGTTAAGTAGTACCCTACGTCAGTCTACCGAAATAAGCTTGATATTAATAATTCCCAAGCTCGTGTGTATGGGGAAACTATGCGGCACGACTAGGTACTATGTCTTTGATATCGGTATATCAATGGTGAAGGAATCCATAATTAAACTCACATTGTGGAGTGCACGTTGGAATATTGCTCCATGGGCGGTGGAATTATTTTGGCCGTGGGCTATACAGAACCAATTCGAGTGGAGAGGCTTCTTCGAAATGAAAAATGCTATAAGTAAATATAAGGTTCAATCATCCCGCACGAGCGAGACCTCCCTTTGATGAGAGTAATTAGTTTTTTGATGACCCGTATCCGAATGTGGTAACCGAGGACATAGGTATACAAACAAGGTTTACTCCACCTGTGATGAGTTTAAAAAAGTTTTAAAACCCTAAGCCTTTGCCTCGCTATAGGGTCAACGACTATCAATATGCGAGTAATTTAACGAATACTATAAGTCCTTGTGATTTTTTGGAACATTGTGTAAGTACCGCACCTTTAGTCTCCTTTCCTATGTCGTTTAATATAGACATAGTAATTCCTTTATATACCTACTGCGACGGATTATTCCCAAGTAGTCTCTTTGGAGGGACTATTGGGACTTCTCTCTCCTAGTGTTACTTTACATATTCTGAAGAAACTACTGTAACTGTCACTATAATTCTTTTGCTATTTTGTCTCCAATGGTGGGGTTAATATATATAAAAGTTCGATGATTTGACGTAGGTCAAGGTTTTACATTGTGGGTGACCTGGATATTTTCCATCCCCTGATGGAAATGTACGTGGCAGTAATGCCAAAAGTAGCCACCTGGATAGCTGTAGTGGCCATCGCAGTTGACCAGACACTGCAGTGCTGTCCGTCCATAATGGCTATTTAAAAAAGTAACTAGGCTGAAGTTATCTTTTCTGTTGTAATTATAAAAACTTTCTCGCATTTTCGGCTTCGGCATACTATTTCAGAGAGGCTACGTGTGAGACGACGACGACCCGATGTGGGGGCTTGTGAAGCGGTAATTAGGTGTGATTTAATTTGCAGCGTCGCCCCAAGAGCTATGAGATTTCATTACTCTTCGGCGCGTTTTGAAGTTCTGACCGAAGGCAAATCCGACAATTAAAATACCTATGCGACTGAATATTTTGAAACATACAGTTGGAAACAAAATATGGTTTAAAATATTTTAGTCCAAAAACAGATAATAAAGAAATCTGCGATATCTATTAGTTTCGATTTAAGGTTTAGAAACTGTAGTTATATTAGGTGATTACTTGATTATAGTGAGCGGAAGATCTTAACTCTAAATAATATGTAAATAATTATTCGGAAAAATAAGATCCTGCGGATAACTTGATGAATATTCACCAACTATAATGTTAGTGATGTAATGTTGATTACGATCGCTATCGTTAACTGTGCTACGAGCGCTACGTCGTAGCAATTGTGAGCAGGACTAACAGATCAAATCGGGAGACTTCAAACTCATATAAAATTTGGCGAAAAATTACAAAACTCTACAAGAATCTACAAAAATAGGCTCCAGGCTTCAGACTATAGTTTTTAGCATCTAGGTTCTAGCGGCTCTAACCTCTAATAGGCTTTCGTGTCTGATGTTCGTGAATTTAACAACAAAAACGTTTCAGTCGCAGAACTTTTCTCGTTGATGTGAAAGCGCAAAGTAGGTATATAGGTAGGTAACATAAATTACAACATTCTGAGTGGAGATTTACAGGAGACACTTTTTCATTACTTTACCAACCTACGCGGGGTGTAGGTGCTTTTGTAACAAACTTAATGTATCCGTTACCGTTGTTGCCTTTGAGATTTTTCTTTCTTTCTGAAAGTCGTTTATCCAAATAGCAGATCACAAGACTAACAGTTTTTGGCACATTCTAAAGCAGTCGCTGTCTAACAACTGTATTTTAATACATAGCAATTAAGATAGTGAAGTGGAAATGCTGTGCATTGCTACGCGTGCTACGCCGTAGCATTGTGTTACCACGGCTTCAGGAGGGTGATGTCGAGCAGAGCGTTACCCCAGCGTACACACTAAAAATGGTGTATATTTCATAAACGACAGGGGTAATATTTATTTGATCTAGGTACTATTTAATGGCACTACAACTAACCCTGAAATCGATATGTGTATGTTGGCGGAATGGACACTTCTTTAGTTAGGGTACTTCAGGGTATGATTGGTGGCTGCCCCGTAATGTTCTTGTTATCTTGAACTACTGATATGACATTGATCAAGCAGTGAACGACCGTTGCTTAGAGATTTACTTGAAGGTGTGTTGCTTAGAGACAAGTTAACGAAACAATTTGCTCACGTTAGAGGTAATAATTATGGTATCTTTATCATAATTATTGTCTCACTACTTAGTATATGCACACATGTAGTATTCTTGACAAACACCACATGCCTTTAGGGTTCGTGAACTATCAAAGAGAGATACAACCAAATTGTAGTAAGGATTGTAGTTGAGCGTACTTAGAAATTAATTAACGTGACTGTTCTATGGAAATGGAAGATGAAAGGTGAGTTGATACAACTAATTACGATTTAATTAAGTAATTTCACTCAAGGTACCTACCTATTCTACTTTAGGGTTAAGGTAGGTACCTACGAAAGAGAGATTTTAATCCAAAAATCGTAGGTTAACAAACTAATAATTTGTAACTTAATTTTTTTTACCTATTAAATTATAAATAAGTCCTGTCATTTTGTCATGTATTAACTTATTTAATTAGGTATGTTAAGTAATGTTTTTGGACAAATTTTACACACGGCTGTTTAGTCCCAAACTAAGCCGAAGCTTGTAAATGGGTACTCGACAACTGATAAACATACTTATATACTTTTTAATAAATACTTAAATACATACAAACACCCAGAATCCGAAAACCAACAGATATGCTCATCACACAAATGTTGGTCCAGGGTGGGAATCGAACCTTTGGCGCAGTAGGCAGGGTCACTACCACTACGCCAACAGGCCAGTCAACGATGACGTTGGTTTTTCGTCGATTCTCCTCTTTTATTTATATTTGAAGTCTGTCTCTTCAAATTTTTAAATACTTGTATGTTACGTTCAGAATAACAACAAATTAAAACATACGCGCGCAATCCTAAAGTTTTCACATATTAACAAAATAGTATAGCAAGTAATAATGGTTGCTTAGGAACCAATCTAATTGACCGAGCGAGCGAAGCGTCTACGTTTCGAGACTGGCCAAAAATGCTCTTGTCCGGCTGTCTGTCTGTCTGTCTGTCTGTCTGTAATTCTCTACAGGTCGCATTTTTCAACCGATTTTGACGAAAATTTGGCATATGTATAAATTAATTAAACCTACAAAATGAGTAGAATAAAATTTTGAAAAACATTTTTTTTAGAGTACCTACCATACTCGCAAAGTGGGAGTGAACTTTTTTTTTCTTGTGAATCCCATAGTCTGGGATATCGTTGGATAGGTCTTTCAAAAATATTGCTGGTGTGTGAATACCATTTTTTCGATTTAGGGATCCGTTGGCGAAATATTAAGCTTTAAAGCGATAATTTTTGTTAGAGTCACGTGTCCCCCCCCCCCCTGCCAGCTAAACGGTTGCTTCTGGAAATGTGAAAAAATTCATGGCAGTAGCATATATAACGTAGTTACAAGGAAAACTATTACGGCTAAGTAGGTTCTATTAGTTTTTGAGTAATAGTGGATCGACTTAAGAAAGTTGAAAAAATAAATTATGTTCATAGAACTGCATACGTAAAATGGAAAATTATTTTTTTCCGCGTGATATCCATGGTGTGGGGTATCGTTGGATGGGTCTTTCAAAAATATCGCGGGTGTGTGATAAACATTTTTCGATTCAGGGATCCGTTTGCGAAATATTAAGCTTTAAAGTGCTAATTTTTGTCACTTTAGTAGGTACTTTTTCTGTTTCCAAAGTTGACTTTTGTTGGTTTCTTTTAGGTTTGGTTTATAAGGGCTGGCGAGGTCTACTGTTCTCACGGAACTACTAGTTAAACAGTAGGTAAGTTGAGAACACAACAAACTTAAACACACAATATAAACCGGATAGAAATTAATGGCGGTAGTTGCAGGGAAGTACCCTAAATATTGGTAAATTTGGTCTTCCTTTATACAGGATAGGTACGTTTTTTCTATATTCGTCCGGTTCGATTCCCGGATTGGTTTGTTAAAAATCTTTAAATGCAGTTCTACTTATTTTCGAAAATAAAGGAATGTTTCCGTTCGGTAGGTATATACTTCCCCTCCAACTATATACATACAGCCTTTAATTTCCACCCTGTATTTATGAAAATTCGCCCCTTCTACAAAACACCGACGGATATATAATTAGAAAATATTAAGTAATATGTTTTTATAAGAATTGCCTACATGGAAATCGAATCCGGGTCTCCTTGTTCCACGTCTAACTAGATGTTCTACTGACTGAACTTAGGAAGCAGACCATCAAAGTAACATAGTTATTTGACTAAGTAGGTACTATACTATAACTTTATTCTCGTCATGGAGTATAAGAAAAAATAACCGGACAAGTGCGAGTCTGACTCGCGCACCGAGGGTTCCGTACAAACTCAGGTCAACCGCACGTCAGCATAAACTGGTCTCTCCTAGTATTGAAACTCCCTAATAGGCTAAGCCAGCTCAATGTCAAAGTGTTACCACTGACGTGCGGTCGACTGTACCTATGTAAATTAGTTCGTCGTTCACGGGAATCGAGTCAATGTCAAAATATTTTATTGCATTATGAGTAATTTATACGCACGTTAAATTGTATCTACCACTGCTTAAAATATACAGGATGGAAATTTCAGACGCCACCTGGAGGCAAAGTAGGTAGGTACCCAAAATATAACAGATTCCAAATTTTACTAAAAGGAAACATTCTTTTAGTTTCAAAATAAAGTAAAACTGCATTCAAACATTTTAAAGAAACCACGAGTCTGAGTCGGGAATCGAATCGGACAATAATGTGGAAAAAATACATGCTATGTATCTTTATGATACCGATCGAAAAGGTTAATCATCAGAATAACTTTCCCTCCATGTGGCGTCTGAAATTTACACCCTGTATGTGCATAGGTGTTAGCTCTCGGGAAGTCTCGAAGATTTTTCTTGGAAATCAAAGTTCTCTAAGTATACCTATTTATTAAATTTGACCCAGATTTGTAAATGGTGACTAAAAAAAATTAATAGTGCCGAATTGTATATTAAAATTGGAAAAAATATTATCTATAATTGTGTCAGTTCTTGTAGTGTTAGTACTATTTATTAATGGTAACATGCCATGCATTCTATATCAGTATTGGTTAGACATCGTGGCGACCTTTTTAGATTCAAAACCTTTCTTTTTAAATTTCGAACTGGCACGACAAAAAGAATGCGCCAATAAATGAATTAAAAAAATAAGCAAAAATAAATTGACCAATAACAAGTCAAACAAGTCCTGTCATGTCAAATGCTAAATCACGTGTTTATGTTATTGGTCAAATGTTATTCATTTTTTAAGTGATTTTATTTCCAGACTTAGCTAAACCTTTAGTATAATTTGTAAAACCTTACGAAATTATTTAATATAGATCTGTAATGATGAAATTTCTAGACGCAAGGGAATTCTTTCAACAATTAATTACGTCATTCTATACTAATTTATAACGGTAGCTTGCTCATACGCAAAGTTAAGTTTGTTGGTACTTTTGTACAAAGAAATTTTTATGATGTAAATACAAATTTACGGTTTTCGGATTTTTTCCTTTACTTGTGCTATAAGACCTTGCTTCTTACCAAATGTCAAGATTCTAGGTGAACGGGAAGTACCCCATAGGTTTTGGTTACCAAGATACTCAAAAATGCGGCGGAATCGGCAATATCTTTTAACTGCGATGACTTAGAAGTCTGATTTTTTCACGACACCAAGGGACTGCAGACCTGAGTATTTGATATTAATTTCAACTTGATACCTCCACGCGTTCCTGAGAAAAATGGTATTGACAGACGGACAGACGGACAGACAGACGGACAACAGAGTGATCCTATAAGGGTTCCTTTTTTCCTCTTTGAGGCTCGGAACCCTAAAAATATAAATTTGCCTATGAATTACGTTATAATTAAATTATCTATTACAAGCGAATCCAAAGCACATTATCATGAACAAGTTTTCTTTAATCCCATTACTGAATAAATAAATGGCGAAAGTTTTTATTTTTGCGAGTTTGTTACTCAATCAAGCTATAACGGCTGATCGGATTTTAATGTAACTTAGGACATTGATAGCTTACTAGTGTATTCTGAAATAACACACGGGATACTTTATAACGCGGATGTAGTCGCGGGGCGTCCGCTAGTAACTCATAAATTACAAGTTTTTACCATCTAACATACTCGTAACAATAACATATCAGTCATAATAAAAAATAAAGTAAAAGAACATCGTCACAAGTACTTATATATTCACTACTTACATTAGATATAATACGCCTAGTTTCAATAAAAGTAAATTTCCAAACGCAGTTCCCGATTCTCAGACAAAATACACAGAACGACCTATCAGAAAATTTACTTACCTACATTCTGTAGACCTACGAGCTCCTTGTATTTTGTGGAATAAGCAATTTCCTTGGCAAACATTAAAATAAGTAATGCGTAGCCCTATTCTGTTCCCTCGCTATAGAGTAGCTCATTAGGCTTCCATGTTGCTCTTTTGTGGGCCCGGTACGATTGACAACGGCAATCGACCACGATATTGTGTCTCTGCTTCTTTGTTAATTAAGCTTAAAATATATTACAATATGAAGCCTATTGTGTTGTAGATTATCTAATTTTTAATCATCTACCTATATAGTTACATTCGCAAACTCTACAGTTAGCTACCTACCTATGTAACACCTTTTTTTATTTTCAATAGACTATTTAATATGATAAATAGGAGTGAAGGAAGTATATGGTAATAATGCAAAAAATATCGCGTTTTTCAGTGTACCTTCAGTCTGTACCGTTATGGATATAAGTCCTAGTGAACGCAGACGCGATCGAAATGAAATGCTGCATATTTTCAAATAATTTTAGATTTGTTGGTTACGTCTTGCTGTGCCCGGTATCATAAATCCAATATTTGATAGTATGTATATTTTCCACAGAATAAAATGCCTACCATGCAGCAGGATAAGCAACATGAACGCACTGTTATTCGCATTAGCTTTGGAAATGGGTCTGCTTCAGATGCGGATCCTTGGTAAGTATCAGAGTAGATATCGACGTTCATCTACTGAATCATTCAAGTTTTAAAAAATGATAAGTAGGTTATCATTTTTTTTTAATTACACCCCGAAATTGAGCTGTAGCTAGAGTATATTGTTGGCTTAGTTGGTAGGTACTGACCATGCCTTCTACGCCAGAGCTCGTGGGTTCGATTCCCACCCGGGACCAACATTTGTGTGATGAGCATATCCTGTTGGTTTTTGGATTTTGGGTGTTTGTATGTATTTATTTAAAAAGTTTAAACGCATGTTTATCAGTTGTTGAGTACCCATAGGACAAGCTTCGACTTAATTTGGGATCAAACAGCCGTGTGTGAATTTGTCCAAAACCATTATGTAAGTATTATTTCTTTAAATTACGAAAGTATGGATTTTTGCGAGATGTTACTTAATCAAGCTCTATGAACGACATGTCGATTTACTAATATATATCTATATTACATGTATATATATAATTTGTGGATTTATATGCCGGGTAGTACATATTTTCTTACAGAAATAGGTAACGACTTGATACTTTAAATAATTAGTTTATTTAATTTTGAATTACTTTTGTGCCGATGCCGCCATCTCTCAGATTATATCCTGAACTATATTGCATTTACAGAGGGCAGCATGGAACTTAGAGCTCCAAGGTTGATAGCGTTGATTAACAGCGACAAACTGAAGCTGGAGAAACTGACCAAAGATCGGTATGTAGCCGTGACACTAGATGGAGCTACTTGCATTGGACACAGTGGGCTTCAGTTGATTATATCTCCTAATACCTTTAAAGGCTAAAGTTTGTAAGGATGTTTGTGATGATGTTTGTTACTCTTTCACGCTGTAACGGCTGATCGGATTTTTAATGGAACTTGGTACAGTCATAGCTCATGTACTGGAATAACATATAGGTATTTAGGCTATATTTTACCGAGGTAAACTGTTCCAGCGGGAAAAAACTAATTTCACGCGGACAAAGCCGCGGGCAACAGCTAGTTGCATTATAATCTATATGTTCTTCTATTCTATCTCCTACGTTTATTACAACTGTAGAAAAGTCTGTACTTAACTTACATTTAAATATATTTTTTATTTTTATTATAAAAAAAAATTACAAGCGATACCGAGGCCGAATATATGCATTATTTTATAGAACTGGTGCCTGTTTGAATTTTTGGAAATATGTAGAACTAAAACTTGTTTTAGAGAAATTGTAAAAGACGTGTTAAGAAGATCTCTGGTGGAGTTGGCTGGGAGTGGTGAGTGGAGGTCATTGCATCAGGCGGTTGGCGGCCTACAGCAGCGAGCCTCGTCGGCGCTCTCCAGGCGGATACACCACCAGCAGCTGGTCAAGTGTGTTCCTCAAGACAACTGACAATGATGGCGGCCATCTTTAATACATTTTGTTTATCTAAAAGTTTACTCTGGTTAAATAATATTATTATCTTGACTAAACTTGTGACTGACATTAGGTAGGTACCTACCTATCGGGCAATTGTTTAGTTTTTTCACTTTTTATACTATCTGTTGCCAAACGTAGGTAGGTATATATACTATACATTTAATAAGGGATTATGCGTCGCCGAGCAAAGTAAGAACGTCGAAAAAAGTTTGCGCAATCGCATTGTATTAGAGTATATTGACTATTATAATCCTCTGTGACTTCAATCAGCTAATCCTTAACCAACAACATAATAATTTAATGTTAAATGCATAATTCTATGTTACAGTGCTTACGAAGAGATCGCCAATGAGCTGAAGACAAAGAGAATCCAATGGAAGCTTGATCTTCGGAATTCTGATCAAAAAGTAGCATTTCTCCGAGATAAAATGAAAGTAAGTGCACTTACCTAAATAGAAAAGTGGAAGTCAAATCTTACAATCTCATAAATTATATTTTTTGGTATTTTTTATCATCTCTTAGGAATAGGTGGAATATCAGGACGCGAGACCTACTCGGACTTTTCCGTCTTTTAAACCGACTTCAAATCGGAGGAGGTTATCAATTCGACTTTATTTTTTTGTGACATAATGTCTACGCCAATTGTGAACTTGAATTCTTTTTTTAATTGAATAGGCTATTACGAAGGTGGTCCCATTTTAATTAGAAGAAAATATTTCCCCTCTAGGGTGGAAAATTAGAGGATGATTAAGTTTTATTTTTTGTAAAACATTATGATATTAAGGACGATCTGCTGAACGCAAATACGCGTCTGTGCTTTGCGGAGAAGTGGCTATGCGCGCGCGCAGAGGCACTGGACCTGCAGTGTCGGCCGCGGCGCGCGCGCGACCCGCCCACGGCGGACCACGAGCAGCGCGTGCACCTCGAATTGCTCAAAAATTTCGAGCTTCAGACAAAGGTACCTATCTAAAATGTGTATATGTCACAGGAACATTCACATCCAGAATATAACTAGTAGTTCCGTGAGAACAGTAGACCTCCGCCAGCCCATATAAACCAAACCTAAAAGAAACGAACAGAAGTCAATTTTGCAGTTGGAGACAGATTATGTACTAATGTGACAAAAATTAGCACTTTAAAGCTTAATATTTCGCAAACGAATCCCTGAATCGAAAAATGTTTTTTACACACCCGCGATATTTTTGAAAGACCTATCCAACGATACCCCACACCATGGAATTCACGCGAAAAAAAATTATTTCCCATTTTTCGTATGCAGTTCTATGAACTTAATTAAAAATTTCGACTTTCTTAAGTTAATTGACATTTACTCAAAAACTAATAGAACCTACTTAGCTGTCATAGTTTTCCTTATAACTACGTTATATATGCTACTGCCGTGAATTTTTCCACATTTCCAGAAGTAACCGTTTAGCTGGCAGGGGGGGGGGGGAACATGTGACTCTAACAAAAATTACCGCTTTAAAGCTTAATATTTCGCCAACAGATCCCTAAATCGAAAAAACGGTTTTCACACACCAGCAATATTTTTGAAAGACCTATCCAACGATACCCCACATTATGGGATTCACAAGAAAAAAAAAGTTCACTCCCACTTTGCGAGTATGGTAGGTACTCTAAAAAATATATTTTTCAAAATTTTATTCTACTCATTTTGTTGGCTTAATTAATTTATATCCATGCCAAATTTTCGTCAAAATCGGTTGAAAAATGCGACCTGTACAGAATTACAAACAGAAAGACAGGACAGAAAGACAGGACAGACGGACAATAGCATTTTTGGCCAATCACGAAACATAGACGCTTCGCTCGCTTCGCTCGCTCGGTCAACTAAATAAGTTCTTCACAAGCTTCCATGTGTTCCTTAGTAGGTAGTTTTATTTTATTTTGTTAGAAAAACCTACAGTTATTTTACACATTTTTATTATTATTATTGTTCGTTTTTATAAATTTTGGTACACTATTTATAGCGTTTACATACATACATTTATATTTGGAGGAACACGAGGCCGCCACTGGGCACTGGCAAGCGCGTTACGCCGAGGACACCGCCCGCATCGTCCGCCGCCTAGAGGAGCAACAACAAAAGCTGCAAGTCGTTGTCGCTCGACACGAGGAGCTGCAGAAACTGGTATTCTTCCCAAATCAACAGCGGATCCAATCGGGTCATTTATATTTTAGGGTAGTGGGATTTCTTTCCCACAATCGCCATTACGGGGATTCTCAATGGGGTAGTGGGACGTACCTGCTCATCTGAGGTTCATTGTGTGAACGTGAAATTGGCATTTTGATTAAACAATGTTGTAATGTCCGCTTACACCTGTTGGTATTGTTTTGCTGATGCCAACTTAATGCTGGACACCACTTGTATCGGTAAATAGGTATATCAAACTGCCCAACTTTCACAATATTTTAACCAACGTAGAATTTCTTTATAGATTTATTTTATTTATTGATTATTTATTACTTTCCAGTATGATCTGCACGAAGGTGAAATGCGCGCTTGGCTGAGTTTCAAACGCCAGCGCGCAGAACGTTTGGCCCGCGAGGAGCGCTTGCGCGCGGCCGCGACGCGCATCCAAGCGTGGTGGCGCGGCGTGATGGTGCGCAAAGCGTTTGGACCATTCCGGTATCTGCGGAATATCAAAAAATCTTCAACTAAGAGTAAAAAAAAGTAATATTTTGGGTAATACCACATATTTGTGTATTTATTTTGACAAATTCCGTCCCTGTTATTAATGATAATTACCAATTAAGGGATGGTTATTATCATGGAGTATTGTGAGGTTGGTCCATCAAGCTAGACTATTGAAGTAAATAAAACAATGTTATAATATAGTCTATGGACAGGCTTTTTGGCGGGATTGTGACAGAGAGAGATGGAGATGTGTTGTTGGTTCTCAGATCTATCTGAGTGTTGGTTGGAACAGGCTCCAGAGAACAGGGCTCAGATTAGAAGAACAGGGTTGCTTTCTCCCTCTACGAGTCAACCTAAAAAAATTATAATGTTGGTTTTGGTCGTTGAAGGCGCGTCCAGACTGTCGAAGACACTATATCTGAGCACTATATCATTAATCTGTGGTCCAGACCAAGCGAGCCGCCGCGATCGGTGTGGACGTCTCGCCTCGGTTTTCCTGCGGTTTTCTTGGAAATTGCCGACTAATTCTAGTCGTGCCCTGTTTTTGGGGAGGCCGTGTTGTAACTGACAAAAAAACAAAATATGACTTGGCTGGCTGTAATAGTCTATCGACTTTTGCTTGTCCGTCATTGGACAAATTCAACAAAAAAAAGTCTATGGTCATTAGAGATGTGAAGCCCGCACAAACTTACATTATGGTACAGGTAAGCACCGGTTTAAAATACTAGCTATTTTCATATATCAAAGAGCGGTTTTACTCTTTTACAAAACGACAGTTCAAAAAACCTTGATAGATGGCACTGAAAGTATCTTATATAAGGCGCGAACTTTTGCAAAAGCCTGTAAAGAAAAAGTATAATAACCGTTCCTGTCAATACATATTTGAGAATATTTTGTATGTCCGCAAAAATATATCTCTTTTTTTGCGACACGGTGACATAAACACAGCTTAAGATACAATAAACAAAAACAAACTTGTAACACCACAACAGTTAGGACTTAGTAAGGTCAGTAAATCGTTCACGGGGCAATGTATACGCTTCTACAATAAATTACCAGAAAAAATCATAAATATGAAAATTTAAGACTCACACTAAGCAATAACTTGTAAGAAAGCTTAATAAAAAATAGTCTACTATTTGAATGACAAAGATGTCTGGTGTTTTTGTAACTTCAGCCTTGCACAATCTTTACAAAAATAACGTTAAGTACAAACTTGATTTTAAAGGATGTGTTGAAAAGAATTTACAAAAGGTATATTATATTTATTAAGTATACCAGGTGTCAAATGCGACATGTTTAATTCACGTTATATAACCTAAGCACAGAGGACTAACATGGTTTGAAAGTGTGCGCCGATGTTTGATGAAAACGTACAAACAAAACGTAAACTTTCAAAAACATGCTTGGCCGTTTTCCGGCTATTACGAAGTACCAGACCGAGTAAGTACTCTAGGTACCAGTTACATTACGTTACATAATTGTAAGCTCTAGCCGTCTAGCGAGCAGTCACTGACAGTGACAGATCAATACGGTTCAGCTTTCACTGTCATGTCATTACAAATATCCTTAGAAAATGAATGAACCATAGAACCGTAATCAGCGTATAGCATGAAATAGCAATAGTCTTTTGCCACAATAATTTGAGAAGACGCTTCTTATATGGCGGGGTCAAACTGAACAAACACTATCTATTTTAGTCGGGCTGTTGTTTGTTGGGGGGCAGTTGGTATGCAGTTACACTGCCCCCCCAACAAAGAATTCACATACGTAGATAGAAGATATTATACCTGTCTTGCTTACTCTTAGCATTTTTGTAATAAGTGTGTCCCTCTGATTATTATTGTTATTTTAGCAGCTGTTCTATGGGATCCTTGTTCTTAGCAAATATCTGAGAAATATTCCAAACAGCAGTCGCATTGGCTAGTTGTTTGTTTGTTTTTAATGGTTTAACGGCCAGTTGGAAACAAGTCCTTATAGGCCAAATCGTAGTTTTAAATCACGAATACCGCAGTGCGGCCTCGGAGGCCCCGTGCTGCGGTTATATGTATTCGTGATTTTGAACTACGATTTGGCCTTTATGGACTTGTTTCCAACTGGCCGTTAAGCCATTTAAAAAAAAGCAGTCCGGCAGTCAGTCACTCGGCACCATAGAGTTAGTATACTCTCGGCACTCACCTCACTCACTCAGTCAGTTCAGTTCGGTCAGCGATCAGTCAGTCATCTCATCAGTACTCATTCATCAGTTCAGATAACTTCAGTTGCATTTGCAATTTGCATTGTGTTGCATGTGTTAGTCAGATTATTCTGTTGTAAAGAGGTTGTAAACTTGTAACTTCTATTGGTTACCGGTGTGATGTGTAGGTAAATATTCACCAAACGAAAATTGCTAAAATAATAAAACGTAACTCATTATTATTTATAATTTATTGGATGTTGGGGACAGAATTTATCAAGTGTTGTGACATAGAATGAACTGTGGAGCGAATTTTCGATTCATTGAGTTCTGAAACTTGGATTTATCACCTGTAAGGAATTGGTGAGTAATACTTTCTACTGTATTATTTATATTCCTACCGTTTGCTTCGCAGTGCTTCCCGCTGAGTTGGTAAAATTTCGTAACAATCAGCCTTTCCAGCACAAGCAGTCAAAACTTTCTGAAGAAGTGTGGGTCACAGCGCCTCGCCTAGCGCTATGGGCCAGGGAGAAGAAATTTCAAAAAAATTTAACATCTGAATATAACATTTTGCCGAGTAGTTGAGTTAAAGAAGAACAGTAGTTACCTACCAATGTAGTTATAGGTTGGAAGGAGCGAAGCAATGACCATGTCAGGTGGCTGTAGAGTAGATCGCATGGCATGACCCAAGTGAGTGAAGCGAGCTAGATTTGGTATTGTTTGTCGAGCTGTGTGTAATCTTGCATTGTCATATTCTAGTCCCGTGCATAGCTTTGAGTTGGTTTTCCAGAACTCAGTGATAACTTTTGGCAAACAGACCGGAGTCTGCATAGTTTATGCAAGATAGTCTTACAATCGTCAAGTGTGATCTTGGCAACGTCTATGCTTTATAGGAGAGGAGCACTTTGGTTCATAAGTTTTCGAAGACATATAATCCACTGCTGCTTGGAATCGGGATCAGAATCATAAACCCAAGATTATTTATTTATTTAATAGTGTACACCTACACACAAAATTAAAAATTATATAAACTAATTTAAATTTTTAAACTTTCAAAGATTCACCATCTGTCACTCATGCATGATGTTGTGCACCACAACTCAAATTCAACTAAAACACTTCAGAGTTCTGTGACACTATCTGCCACCCTTTGGTCATTTTTATGCAATTATATTTATATTTTTATATTTTTTGGTTCCTTATTTTTATTTTTATCAAAGCCGATGTAATATCTAAAAAATCGAAATTAGCTTTTATACTCCAAGCCGTTCATACAGAATCTTTTGAATTGTAGTCCCTGAAATGCCTAAAGATGCCTTCTAGACATCACCATGCCTTAGAATGATGGAGTGATGGGTGGTATTATTTATTATTATTTGTGATTCCGCTCTGTAATCAAGTTTTTTTTTCCTCATAATTTTTGTCTCAGCACTTTCATTATCAACCTGGCTCCTATGGTGACGTCCATAACTTCTGATTTGATTTTCAATAAATAATAGAGAGGTATGTTTAATAATTCTTCTGATTATAAGTAAGACAAACGCAACGATAATTTACGCAGTGTTTAATTCTTTCATTTCTTTCAATACTATGTTGTAGTAGTTGATAATTATGTACTTGTAATGAGAAACTGCTGCGAGAGAAACTTCACTCACTGTTGCATTTTTGCGCATAATGACAGTGGTCGCCGGCTAGGTGGTTTACAGTACCGCGCGGTAATTAGTGCGTTAATCGCCTGTTCCCTCGCCTCCCGCACCGCGCGGTGCACATTGATGCAACTGCGTTTCCGAGAACGCGATCAACGCAGATCGCCGAGGAGCGGCAAATTGCCGTCAGATATGTGTGCCGGCGGTCGGTAATTGCAAAAATCACTCGCCTCACCTCACCGGGACGAGGCAGGCAGTCCTTCATGTATTACAACTGGTGTGTGTGCGATTGCCGACTTGAGTGGTTGGCCGGAGATACATACTTTTACTTATTAACCTGTGATCCTACTGCTGTATTCGCAAAGATCATACATTGCGTGCAGTTGCAGTTAACGGCGGTGTTACCTATCAGCCTATCACATTTGAATTTATAACTAACCTAAGGATAATTGAAAATAGCGGTAATGTGATTTCTAAAAATCACTTGCGGTGATACGATCTTTATAATGCAACTAACCGTAATAGTAACAACTAACCGTACTAACTAGTAAAATTAGGTATTTTATAGTGCGTTTCGTTGGATGATGATTGAATAATATTTCAATTATAACTACTAAATACATTTGAATTTTTATTTAGTTTTGAGACTTACTTATGATTAAATGTAATATGATAATACTTGAAAACTTTGAAAAGCAAAGCTTGGTAATATAATTTAGGAAAATAAAGTTAATTTTTTTGCGTTATTTATTGTAATTTTGTTCTTTAGCATAACGCGCCCAAGACATGCCTATTAAAAAAAGCTGAAACTATGATGTAGTGAATTCGAAATGCGATGTTTTGATGAAATGGCGCCGAAGCGCGCTATTGGCGGAAAAAATATTTTCATTTTTATAACCACCAATCACCGCGAACATTTAATCTTTACAAATTCATATGTTTTTTTCGATACAGAGTTATTTATTATGTACCTCTACTACTTATCATCGACTACGAGAAAAATAAATATTTACTAGTATAGCCTTCAGAATCGGGCCTAATAGATAACTTATTTCAATGACAACAATGAACTAACTAAAATTAAAATTTACAGCATTTTATTTTCTTAATTTAAATTATGATTTAATTGAACTACTTAATTATATTCCAAGCAGCAAACCCACCCGTATTCTAAATAATTCGTACATTAGCGCTTGTGCCAAATTCAAAATCTAATCTCTGTTCTCTCTCACTCATTGAGCGTTTTTATCACGGAATCGGTTAACCAAATGCCTGCCCCTTTTCGAGTGACAATGGTAAACAAGTATGTACTTGTTTACTCGCAATCCGTCATTTTTGCGCCTATGGTAGGCCCCAAATGCCATCTGGTAGAGAATGCCATTGCTATTAATCTCACCTTTTGTGCAGTTGTGTGCAACAAAAACAAAAATATATATAAAGTTGGGTAAAAAGATAAAAACAACAGAGTTTCCATTACATTGTCGTTAAAATCCTATTAAAATGCAATTATTAGATGTTCAGAAAGTGGCATGACCCGGATATAGAAAAGGAATCGAAATCAAAACCACTTCTAATAAAACCACCCGTGTATTCATCATTAATTTATGTTGTGTAATGGCTAGCTAGAATACTGTCTTAGTATTTTTAATAGCTATCTAACCATTTGTAGAACCTAGATTTGATTCCAACCAAACCTTTTAACTGCCAATGCCATTGCTTTTCCGAGAAGCTAGGGCCCAGTCACTCGCCACTCACTGCGTTCTTAGAAGTTATAGGTCATGCAGTTACCAAGCGATTCCTAAGAACTTAGAGCGCCTATACTTACAGTTCAAACCTAGACATCAACATTGCTTTTTAATGTTTTGAACTGTACATATTTTAGTTAACCCATTAATAGGAAACTAGTTTAAATTCGTGGTCCTTTCTCAAAGAGACATTGTACTAGGTAGTAAAATAGCAGTATTTTTTCCGCTGCTAGATAAACCCCTCTCGAACAAGCACAAGAAGACAACAAAGGCGGTATTTCTATAGAAAGAGGTGACAAGAATGTACGTACTGTATCGAGAATTGTTATTGTTATGGTTAAACCGTAAATTGTTATCATAATCCTTGGACTTTCTATAGCATCACGCTTATTGTTACTTTACTAGTTTCATAGACCGGATTACTTATTGTTAGTTCTAAGAACAGTTAATTGTCTCTAGGTATCGATGTACTGTTTTATACTAAAACACGTTATTTAACAAGTCACTTCTTCGCGATTTTTAACGACTAAATTAACTTTTTTTCTGTGAAGTAAGCTCTTATATACTAATGTAAGGTAATCTGTAGTGTACAGCACAGATGTAAAAGTATATCGTAAAGTTATTTAATTCTTCACAATCCAATATACACAATTGCTGTAAAGTTAATAATATGCTTAATTAAGCTAAGTAATGTTAATATATACTAAGATTATGGAGACTGATCAGCTCGAACTAGGGACGAACCCTGTTACTTCGGGACGCTAGATCTCCCCGCGGAATAAGTGATTGACTGACAACCTTGATAAGATTTACCTACTCGTACGTTAAGACCTAGAGGTTTTTACGTTGTATTTTACTTAATCTGTTACCATTTCTTACGTTTCAACGTTAATATTAAGTATATATAGAAACAATTTTAGTGATGTCGAATTTTGTTTAACTTTGAAGAAGATTGGAGCGATTCCCTAAAAATTCCCTCATAACGTATTTTGGATCATCATCATATCAGCCTGTAGACGTCCACTGCTGGACAAAGGCCTCCCCCAAGGATCTCCACGACGACCGGTCCTGCGCTAACCTCATCCAGCTGGGTCCCGCGACCTTCACAAGATCGTCGGTCCACCTTGTGGGAGGCCTGCCTACACTGCGTCTTCCGATACGTGGTCGCCACTCGAGAACCTTTCTGCCCCAACGGCCGTCAGTTCATTTTATTTTGTCAGTCAGTTATTTTAGATGACAATTTTTTAATTGACCTTATATAATTTTCTTTTGCGTAAGTTTGCTCATATCAACCTATCCCACTGTTATTTGTTGGTCAGGATGCGAGTGTAGTCCGCCATGTGGCTGCTAGCGGCGCTGGGCGTGCTCGCGGCGGCGGCGGGCGCGCTGGCCGCCGGCTACTGCTCCACCAACACCTTTACCACCAACTCCTCGTGGATGCACTTCACGAAGGAGCCCGTGCCCTTCGAGTACGGCTACGAGGACCAGTTCAAAAGTATACACTGCTGCGTTAAGGGCTCCAGAAGCATAGAATGGTAAGTCCGTAAATTAGTTTTTTTTAATGGTTTTTACGGCTCTAAAACAATAGTACATTGTTAACCTAGGTGTGAAAGTAACTTATTTGGCGCCAATAGTTCGAGGGACCTCTAAATAAGTCTTGAACCCGAGGGAAACACTGTGCTTTTCATTAAGAATACACTGAAAGTAAAAACAAAAACATAAAATGAGTGTTAATACAAATCTCTGCTATACGGAAGTATAGACAAAACTCTACAACTCGAAAAAACAAAAGAAGTTCGGATTGCCGCTTTCCCGTCTATTTTGTTTTTTTTTCTGTGGCTGGCCAGGTATTCTGCCATTATTTTTCATTTCCATCATTGAAAAAATGATAAATATTTTGCCCAAATCTATGTTATTTTAAAGAAATAGTTGACAGTAATAATTATAATAAAGTCATTTAAAAAATATATTCTTTAATTATTACATAACTTTATGTTATTTCAATTTTACATCGCGCTGTAAATGAGTGGCTGTATAGACAGTTGGAACATGGTCCAATAGAAATGTCAAAATAGTACTAGTATTTTTTTTAAAATTTGACAGCTGTCAGTTGAAAGCGATTCTCCCTAGGGCTGAGATGTATTACTTTCAACCCGCTACTCAGGCAACTTCAGACCTTCTTTCAGAGTATGAGTAATGAAAAGTCATTTTAGGCCCGCTTTAGTTTTAAAATTATCACATGGAAAAAACATATTTTTACAAACAGCACTGCCTCCTCAAAATAAAGTGATAACTGAGTAACTTTAATGGAGATTTACAACGGACAATTTTGGTACGAACTGGAAGAGGGTTTATACGCTTTAAAATACGTTTCCCGTACACCTATTGAATAAAATACTATCAAAATTGTACACTAAATCACACATTATATATTTTTTCATCATACTTGCTCGTAAATGGGCATATTATATGCATCCATACAGAAACACAATGGTCTAGATATTATACACCTGCGGGAGTAATGAAAATCAGTACAATATTATACCCCTAGGGGCTGTAATGTGTAGCTGGTTGTACTGAACTGGTTTATTAAATTAATTAAGTTAAATTGAGTAGTTAACTTGACTTAACTTGACTTATTTCCTCGCAAATGTGATGAAAAACATTGTGTGCATGACGGGTAGTAAGGGTATTACAAACTCGAGTCATTAAAATCCCTCCGCCTTCGGCGTCGGGCTTCTAACAGACTCTCGTTAATAATATTCTACTACTACCCCACTTACTACCCTTATTGCACAATGTACTATTATTAGTTATCTAAACGAACACGATACCTACTTACGTTCCCCTCAAAAGAGTCCCTAGTGGTTTCTGTTTCAATATATTTTAGTAACCTCTAGCTTAAGTGAATGTATGTGGGAATCCGGATTCATAACCAATGGACAAAATTGAATTTTGTAAAAGCACTGACAGTGAGTGATATTAGTTTAGTTAGCAGCTAAAACCTATAGAGTCACGATGATCCTGCAATTATTTAGGCGTACATAAAACTTCCTGTTAGCAAAGATAATTGTTTCAATAAGCACGGACATCGGACAGGTGCGCGGGGCGCTGCTCGGGCAACTATCGCAAATGTTCTCGGAAAACGGGCGGCCAGTGCATGCGCGAAAAAAGTAAATGATAATGGACTGTACGAGTAATGTATGGGCCTACGTACTTCTCGTAGCGAATCCCTTACTCTCAACGGCTTCTGCCCAACGGTGTGTTAGGTATATTAGAAGATCACCCGCTGACCGGCCATGACGGAAGCCATATTGTCGCTCGTTAATCAGCATGTGATCTCAGGAGCTGAGTGTTAATCACTCGCTCCATCACCTTAGAGACAAGGGAAGTGATTGCTATGGGCCTGTAGTTGGACGGGTCTGTGCGGTCACCTTTTTTGGAAATTGGGTTAACTAGGGCTACCTTCCATACATTGCTTAAGTAATAACTTTGTGCGAAATAAATTCAAATCCCAGAGTTTTAATTGCGGTTTAAAATGTAATTTATTATCAGTATCAGATGAAGCTTTTATGGAAAATGACACGTACGTTTTAATAAAACATCACATCGTCTCGTGATATTGCAACCTCTTAGTGCGAGAAATCTCAAAAATCATTACCTACTTAGTCTTTGCCACTACATTTGAGACACCTATAAAGTTCTAGCCACAGAGCAGTTCAACTTGTGCAATATATTGATGGATGATGATGATGAAGAAATTGGACTTTTGTAAGAATGATGGTATATAAATAGATGAATATGTAGGTACTCTAACATTACACAATTTATTAAATTCAATAAAAGTTATGTAGGTAATAGAAAGCATGATTTTTATTTATCTATTATATGTGTATAGATTATGTACGAATACGGATATAGGTATTACATGAATGTTGCCTTAAGTATATATTCTTTCTTACATATTGGAGTTTACAACGCAATAATGCCACTAAGCAAAACGAAGTCTGCTTATACTTTTAATATATGTACCTATAATACTGTAAGTACATAATATGTATATATATGGCATGATTGCACCTGATGGCAAAACAAGTGCGATTCCCAGAAGTGGTGATTGCCGCTCGTTACTACCTCGACTCACCAACCTTGCCTTCATCTCAGCAACTGGCATTTTATCTGGTGTCTGCGAAAAATATTGTCCACATATTAAATACATATATTATGACTAAACACCTATAAGACCTATAGGGTGATGTGATGACTGATGAGCTATACCACCATGATCGCTTTGTATTTAATTTTGTGGTGGCGATTCATTTAATTTAAACGTAAACGCAATTCAAAACTCTTTCTTATAAAATCTTTAGGATAGTGAGGTATCAGTCGAGTCTACGAGTCGACAATCTACCACCGCTGAGCTTATTCACGTAAATTCTTTACAATTAACCGAAAGACGATGGTTTTTTAATAAAAGTTCTATATTCTCTTACAGTCAGCTGCTCAAACGCATGTTGCCTAAATAAATACCTAACTAAATTCATTCGTGTGACTCACAGCTTGTGATATGAAACACGGCTAGAGAACTCTAGCCGTTCGGGTTATTGGATTATGTCATTTCATTACCCACTTGTTCCGACTTGTTAAATTGCAAAGCATACCTACCTACCTACATCACCACTTCACGCACTATACTTTATGCTGCAATTTTCTTATGATTTACACTTGATGTCCAGTTGGCCGATGTGATAACGAAGTGATGTTATTAAACTTCTTTACGAATGCTGCATTTGTCGATAAAATGACAAATTATTGCATGCATACTGGGTACAGTTAGGGCCTATCAAAAGGACGGCGTGAGGGATGTGACTACAGATATCAGAGTAAATGTGACAGTAGTAGTGGCTCCTAATTTGTACTGAATGACAGCCTCCCGTACTTCACCCCGTCCCCCAAATATAGGTAGGTATCTATTATTTATCAAGTCTAAATTCTAAAGTATTTACTGTAATAGATATTCGTAGATAGCCACAATTGTAATTGATGATTCACGCGTTTTTAATATCAATGTTTTTTTTTCGATATGGATATTATGACTACAATAGGTATGGCGTCTATCATAATAGAATTTCTCTTTTGGTTTCAAAGCAGAGGATTATCTAACCACATTCGATTAAAAAGCAAACTTTACTTTACATTTTCTTAAATTACATTGCGACATCAGCACCATCGTAACTGGTGGCAACACGCCATTATGGCCATAATATATCTACACTCACGTGAGGGAAGACCTATGTCTAACAATTGACGCTGACAGGCTTGTAAATGACATTGAACTTGCTCATATTAGAAGGTACTCACGTCTCGTCTCTGTTTGCTTTTAGGTAAATTTTTCATGTCGTGGAACGTCATTATTATTTCACCACATTATGTATACACCTAACGACACAACTACGCGTACTTCTTATGTTAGTTTACTTTTGTATAATTCGTAGAATCGTCTTGGTCGTTTTCCAATGTAGCTTTCGAGGAAATCATAAACAAAAATTAAAAGTTGTAGAAAATATTGATTATTCAAGAATATAAATATCGGTTTTTTGGATTTTATCCTTGTGTAGCAGTGTGCTTGGCTGGTAGATGCCAGTCAATCAATCATATCAATCGTGCCAAAGTGCCTGTTGGCACTAAACTGAGATGAGATAGGTAGAGAGTTGAGGCACGCACACTAAAAATTACTTAACTCCCTGGGTCTTTGAGCAATGGGTAGGTACCTATAGTTTTTTTTGTTCATTAGACCCTGGACTAAGAAAAACTAATTAATAATATACCTACCTCGCATCAAGATAACTCGCCCCTAGGATTCCCTAAATATAAAAAACACAATGATAAGGTTTGTGTGAATCATTTAGTAATCAATCATTATCACAACTATGTAAGTTCTTACAAATGAGCCGTGTAAATGAGAGTTGCTTTTCGCTTTGTCACTCCTCCCCTGAAAACCACTGAATGGATTCTAATTGGTTTTTCTTTGTTTCTATGGTCTGATTTTTCGGCAAGGTTTTAAACTACCCGGGAAACTTATTCAATGTAGACAAAGCTGCAGGCAACAGCTAGTGTATAAAATTGAACCACAAAACCTACTTTGTAATAAAACATGTTGAGTTTGTTGTTGATTTGAAAAACAAAAACATCTTTTACCAGTAGGTTTCTTAACTCATCTTTAGAAGCGAAAGTGGAAAATTCACTAGCCAAGCCACCATAAATCCATTGAAGGCGATGCATGGCCGCGGCGGCCGACTCCGGACGGGTTGCCTGAGAATTTTATTTTATAAGTTTTATAACAGCATTTTTATGCTCCAACACTCTATTCTGAGGATTCTCATCCATCTAAGGACACGTAACTCAGATCTTATTTTGCTTTACTGCTTTGCTTTTAACAATTGGGTACTATACTTACTTCAAACTACGTAGTACCTAGGTATAATTATATTAGTGAAAATGTTTTTGCTACTTGATTATGTATAGGTACCTAACTACTTAGTATTAGTACGTTTCTCTTTCACAAATCTGCGCCACTTCATGTAATAACATTGATATAGTTTACGTCGTCGCATCATTTTATTTACTACTGACGGAATATTTAAAAAACCCAAGAAATATCATAAAATCAAAATGAAAAATAATACATAGGTTCCTAGGTATGTATAGGTAGGTACGTTCTGAAGAGTTCTTTATCAACTTGTATAATGTGTCCTATAAATTTTCTTAGGAAATCCTAAAATAATAACTGTATTGTTTAGGTAGTTTGTGCCAATATACGTTATCGCCACCAGTTTTGTAATAGTATAGGTACTTATATCGTTTGTTGATAATGTTGGTTGACTAATCGTCTATAGTGAAATGATGATGTCATGTCATTCGATACCTGTCGAAACTCATTGAAATGGACGGTTTTTCTGCAATTTTCCCGTCTTAACTAATAAGATCCTCATTTGCTGTTTCCTCTGAACTTTTATTGGAGTTGACAAAAGGGCCTAGCACCGCTTAAGATATGAACAGTGAATGGTGTACCTGACCGGCGGTGGTCGGTATCTGCGAACGTATCGCACGTCGCCGCCGCAAACCTGTATTGTGACGGTTCCCGGAAGGCGCTTTGTTGCACGCCGGCCGCTGGCTGGCTGCCCGCGCCCGCGCCCCCGCTGCATGCATGCATCGTCTCGGCCGCTTCCTTTGCAGCCATCTTCACCTGCATGCACAGGCGGGAACAGACAGACAGACAACTGCCCGACCCGAATTGCTCCTTAAAATACATATTGTGTCATTCGCTATCAGTTTTCTTGTAGGTAATGTCAGTATTTAGCATTTTCTTTTATGATTATACTTGACTAGCGGCTAACAACCTATTTTATGTGGTTGCCTACGTCTTTTAAGGCAAGGTCTAGCTAGCGGTATGAGCTGTGCTGGATCAGTGATATATAGATTAGTTTTTGGTAATAAATAATAATAATTATTATTACCCTGACATTATTACTTTCTATACCTAGTACGTTTTGTTTGTAAGTAGGTATGCAATATTTCATTCTTAAATCTTTTCTCGTTATCAGTCTGTTCTGTAACATTCATCAAGAGTTTTTATAAAAAAATCATCCTCGACAAAAAAAATTTGTACGGCTTCATAACCTAGTCATCTTTAAGGGCAATGACCGCTTTTAAACGTTTTCCATTAAACTGCTTATCATTTGATGTCAAGAAAGACCTATGTACTACCTAGTGTCATATGTACTAGGTAGTGCTTACATTTCTGCTAAATTTACAACGAACAAATTAAAAAATATGATAACAGTCTGCTCAGAAAGTGTTCTTAGAATTGATTTTTTTCTAGAATGAGATAGGGATTGATAGGAGAAGCAATGTAATAATACCTATACCTACATACCTACTTATAATCTAACTAAAGAGTTTTATAGGTATGTAAGTAATGTTCCAATGAGGGCGTTTGAAACTCGCTCATAATTTAACGCTTTCTGGTTATCCGTTGATGTGTCAATACAGGTGCTCAAATCAAAGTGGCCGTTCCGATACCCCTAATGAAGTGGCCATAAAATATACAAAACAACCATAGACATCCCACTGTGTCCTCTACAAAAACCCGACAACTTGTCCTGACACGTCCAAACGGCGATTTGTTGAACCGATTATTTTTAAAGACCGCCAAGCGCAGGTAGGGAGTTCACATTGTTTTACAAATACGGTTGATTGCGTTATCGGGTTTCAATCTCTCAAAATCTGTTTGAAATTCGAAGACAAGGTTAAAACTGTTATAGGTATTACTGTGTTACGGTGCTATGCGAACGTGGGTTCGGCAGGCAGAGGCGCTTTGAAAGATCTCTTTCAAAAGACTGGACTGGGAAGGACAGACGGAGTTTCAGCTATGATTTGCGTTGCGTATAACATTGTTGTGATGATGCTGCAGGCAGGATACCGAGGAAATATTAAACAGTTACATTGTTTATCCAGACACTTGGGTTTTAGGATTAATGATAAAAACTAAGTACCGTCACCGATATGCAAGCCGCGTCTGTCAAAGAACCTATGGTCGTATACACTTCTTTAGACCATATTCTACTGTAGTAGAAACCACGTTTAGAAAAGCGCCCTCCTGGCTTGTGGACCTGAAAAAGATTGACTAAATGAAGATAGAAATGTGATAGAGACTTGTTTAAATATATAACCTTGACTGATATTTATTTTCCTCTTCATAATATCCTTGAAAGTCGGTCTATCCTCAAACTTTAGATGCCAGTTTGCCACGACAGCCAAGACCTTGTATTTGGCCAAGGGAATTTACCTAGAATTTTAAATTTCTATATTAAATTGATAACACCTGATATTAGGTAAGTATAGGTACCGATATGGGGAATTCGCCGATACTTTGATACTTACCTATTTATGACGACGATCTTGATAAAATCGACTGTGATTGTGTGTCATCTTATACAATTTCTTATTGGTTTAAAGATCTGTCAAACTTAGTACCTACCTACTTACAAACAATCATCAACAAACATTATAATATTACTTAATACAGCGAAAGTTAACTGCTTATTATGATGTAATTACAAGAACGTAATATTAAAAATCTAAATCGTGATTAATTTAATTTACTATTTTCATTCGTATGATTTGTAAGTCTTTAGTTTTGGCCTTTGGGTAATTTTCAACTACATGAAATGGGCGGAATTACAATACACTGAACGGCGATACAAAATGCCATATATTAAGAAAAAAGTTTGTGTCCATTGTCGAAATGTGTCCAATGTAAGTACCTACCAGTCCTAAACCTAAATCCTAATCTTCCAAGGTACCTTGGAATACCTTCACCTTTTATTTTCCGTAAACATTGGATGGCAATTCAATTTAACTAAGGAAATGAACTTTTAAAAGCCCCAGCTAATTTATCATAGCAGTGAGTGTGGTTATAATATAAACCTGGAATATAAGATAAAGAATGTGTGCGCCAGCGCAGAGGAGGTCGAGGATGCTCCCATGCGCGCGGCAGCGCATCACCGTTCACAATGGTCCGTTTATTTTATCTCCTGTATTGATCTCCCTTAGCGGCTTACTATTCTCTTTTTTTCCCGATTCGAGTGTAGAATACAATTCCATTGTAAATAATTTTTTGTCCACATATTTCTTTGTTGTTGTTACCGGTGGGGCAAGAAGGTGTTCCGCGTGAATAGGGCTCTCAATTATATTGTATTGTCCCATCCCGAGGGCAGCTCGCTCCCTCGTCCCTTGATCGGAGCTGTTTGCGTAACTCTTGTCACGCTTTATTACTTGCTACTTGACAGATTTAACACTTCATTGCAGTTGAGTATCCCAAATGTGGGCAGGCGTGACTTTCCATTGTGGAGGTATAATTCCTCATCATTTTAATTACCTACTGCATTAATTTTCGCTTAAATTGCCTTCTTTTCTCAGGTAGGTTTATTACCTACTCAATAATTAAACGGATAGTTAAAGGTTTATAGGTCAAGTACCTGGAAGCGGAAGATTTGATCTGATGCCTACATATTTACCGGACAATCTACTCTACTATGCATAAGTATAATAGATTTTAAATAAATTCCTCACTCCACATTCGTCGAAAATTTTTGTCGAATTTTGGAGAACCGTCCTTGTAATTTGATCCAAGTTCCATTCATAATTTTTTCTTGTTTGAGAACTGCCTAGGGCTCAGGGCGTGCTCACATTCCGAGACGGCCGTCGAATGCCACACAAATTAGTTTTCATAACTACCTGTGTATTTGTGTCTGTTATCTTATATCTCACGATCTGTCCCATATAATAGTTATTGAGTGTTCGTGCCACGGCTTGATGCCTTATTTATTTTTATGTATTTCATTAATTCCCCGGTACATTAATAGGAGATCGTTCTATATTTTGCAGAAAATAAATACGTAAAACCTAAGAAAAAAAACTGTATTTTATAATGAAATTAATAACACCTTAAATTCAAAACTTAATTAATTGATTGATATAAACAAAATAACTTAAACCATAACTTGTCAAAAACTAAAATTATTTAGCTTCAAACATAGCTACAATTAGCACTTGTATAAATCCTGCAATTACATATATTAATAATTAGGTATATGTATAATTAAATGACAAATTATGAATGCAATAGAATATACTGGTTTTTTGTGTTCATATAATTATAGATTTATAGCTAATACTTAGCCACTGAAACGTCCGCTACTCTGGCAATGTTTCCGTATGTCTATCTGCCGAATAATTGTAAATTACCGGACCGATTGAGTTAATATTAGGAAAATTATATAATACTATAAGCCTACTACTAGTAGGTACGTAAAATGAAGAAAAATTTTGGTAAATTGTTACTTTTCCCAGATATTCCATGAAAAAAATGTAAACTTTGCTGTCTTTGGTACCGGTAGAGGTAGGTTAAAATAAATAATAAATAATTATTAAATAATATTTTGTTTAGTAAAAAGTCTAATTAAAATTCGCCCACGAAACAAGGGAAGCGATGCGCTATTTTGAGAGCTATTTTTGTGTGACTATTTCCTCGGAACAAACAGTCAAATAAAACTCAAACACCGCGTCATCGTGCTTGTTTGTATGGAATACAGACGCGTGACTATATCTATATGAATGAAGGTATACCTAATGCAACAGTTACTTCAATGTTTGAAAATCAAGTAGGCGAACAGTAGTTAGGGCTGCTTTCTTTGAAGTTTCTTTACTGAGGTCTTGGATTAGTCTCTAAAAGGTGCAATACGAGACGGTCTTAAACAAAATGAGTAATCATTCTAAATGTTCATAGTATTACAGTTATTCTAAGGTTTTTGGCCGTGATTCTTAGTGCCGGAAATTGCAGACAGGCAGCCCTGGCGGAGGCTAATGATTCCAAACGGAAATGTCAGTTTGTTGATATCGGATGCTGGACAGTCCGTCCACCCGCTGCCCGCCGCTACGGCCGGTTCACACGCCGCCGATACCTTCCCGAATACATTCTCTATTCAAATAGACCATGTTGACATGACACGGATCGTTGAGTACGTTTCTCGGTTTAATTAGTGAGATTTTATTTTTCCGTGTTCTCAGAAAAGTTGTTTCTAAGAATGAATGATTCTTCCCAGTTGCCGTTACAGTGGTGACCAAGTCGTTGGTGTCACATTGTTTCGTTTTGCCATTGATGTTAGGTATGTAATAATGAAATAATAAAGCAGTCTAATCTGGCACGAGACCACCGCGGTGGCCGCCAACGAGGAATGTCTCGAAGGAAACCTGATACAGAGCTCCAATATTGCGATGGGTGGAGAAAAGTATCATGTCGATTTATATATCGTATGTATTCAATTCTGCACCTGTCTAGATATTGATTTCATTTAACGTGTTGCAATGATCGACGTGCCTTCCGTTTACAAATTGAATGATCAAGAACAATAAACGTAAGGAATGTGCTTTTTGTCTGACAGATGTAAAAATGTAATACGAATACGGAATTATTCAATTGTGTGACTGTGCCAAGCCAGGAGCCTATTGTTCGCATTGAAATGTCGACTCTTGTATTAGGTACATTACATAAGTCATCCAATGCAATAATAAGACATGGCACGGTCATCGATTCCTATTGGTTTCGAGAAATGTGGCGCTGAGCTCGTTGCGTCGTCGACGCACGTTCGCAAATGGCTTCATCGTGAAAATTAACATTCGGACAGCATCTCGCCGCCGCCGGCCCTCCCTCCCTCCCTCCTCGCCGTGCCGCCCCCCCAGTCTTGCGTCCACCCCGCAAAGCAAATATTGAATCGACGTCGCCGGGACCTCCGGTAAGGTGCCGCGTTCTCGGTATTGGTCGGTACATAATGAACATTTTAGAATAAACTATCCAAATGAACACATGTACAGGTTGCTTGTGAAAATGGTCCAAGATTTTTTTATAGTTTCCAATATATATTATGTATAGTTCGACAACTGCCCAACGTCACGCAACTTATTAAGAAAACGTGAAGACGTCCATTTTTCTTTTACCTGTTTCAGTAACATCGATCGTCATCACTTTTTTATCAATATAAATGCTACCGAATGTTTTAGTAGGATACTAGCTAAAATTGTACCAAGTTTTATCAAAATCCTTTCAGCCGTTATAGTGTGAATGATTGAGCAATAAACATCCAAACTTTCGCTTGATTCACGGGTATAAATTTTTGTAGGTAAGAGTAGGTGTAGGGAACATAGCTAATTAAATATTAAGACTAGATCCGCTTTTTTGCGGCACTATGTATGTATAGGTATATGTTTAGTGTCAGAGGCGCATGCGTGAGTCACCTCTTGACGTCACTCGAGGAGCTAGGTTTGTAACAGGTACCACTTAAATGCAACGGTGAGACGAAGTGGGGCTGAGCGACTTATGGCCACAGAATATATATGTCGTAGGGCTGACGGATAGGGCGTTTGTGATATGTCATAGGGTTTTATAAAAAAATCTATCAGACTGTTGCCTGCGGCTTCGCCCGCGTGGAAAAGTTTTTCCCTCGGGAACAGCTTTTCCCGAGGTAGCCATAGCCTATGCATGAGTTATGTAAGCTATATTATTGTCATGTTTCATCAAAATAATGTTCCGTAGTTTTTGCCTGAAAGAGTAAGAAATATCCGAACTCAAAAACATTCAAACATACTTTCAAAACATCCTTACCAACTTTCGCGTTTATAATATTACTAGCTCAGGTTGCTCCGGGTTTCGACTGCCAGGGGATGTGAGGAGCTTTGGCCAGTGACTGACTTCAGCGCTGCCCTTGAGTCACTGTATATGCCAAAGCTCAACTCTTTGCGTTTGAGGATCTCGCTCGCGGCTCTGCATATGGCCAGCAGTTCTTCCTGGTAGACCGTGCAATACGCGGATAAGCTGAGCTTGATGGCTCGGATCTCGGCCTCGCTGTCCCACAGAGACAGCGCGGCTCCGACCTTGCCATCAATCTTGCTGCCGTCTGTGAAGATTCGCAATGCCTGCACATTGTGTTGGTCGACAAGTGATTGGTCTTCCAGACTCACTAACTGCAAATTCATATGCTTTGCCGGGTGCGGAAGATCCGCAAATCATGAGTTGCCCGCAGCTTTGCCCGCATGAGATAAGTTTTTAAAGTAGCCTAATGTCATCTGGCTGGATGAGGTTAGCGCAGGACCGGTCGTCGTGGAGATCCTTGGGGGAGGCCTTTGTCCAGCAGTGACGTATACAGGCTGATATGATGATATGTTATTCCAGGATATAAGCTATTACTGTACCAAATTTCATCAAAATCCGTTCAGCCGTTACATCCTGAAAGAGTAACAAAGTCACCAACTTTCGCCTTTATAATAATTATAGTAGGATAGGATAGATAGCGATCAACGCCGTTGCCCGCGCTTGACTGACTCCTGTGGGAAACTTTAAAAAAACCCGATTAATAACAGCCTATTTCCATATGTTTTATGATATTATTATATACCGTTTTGGTGGTATTATTATATATTTGTTTTTAAATCAGAAACTAATATTTTATTTCATTAACAAAGAGAAGACATCCGATTTCTAATTGGATCGGTTCGATAGAAGACATAGTCCGGATCATGCAATTCCGTAAAGTGTACAGCACTCATATTATTATGCTCGCTCGATTAAGGAAATTTCTCGGTAGTGAATTAATGACGGATGGTGCAGCACTAAAATGTGCCTCTCACAATTTCACCGCTAACCGTAACACGCGGCCCGAAAATGTTGTGTCAACCCGCTAAATAACTCCACCGTTTGCTAGAATTACCCACAACGCTCGAAGATAGCTATTTGCCTACGGTCTTAATTGCAAACTGAGTTATTTAATAATTACTTAAATTCCATTCCTGCAATTTACATAAGCTTTTTGCCGGAGCTGTCATTGTTCATTATAATAAGTGTCTGTGTATCACGAGCTGGCCTGCATTAGGTACCTACCGAGGAATTATCCTAATTCAAGGCTACATGCAAACCTTTTATGCCAGCGCTTGCTCTACTTCGTTCTTGCCTCCTTGCTATAACAAAGAATTGACGTTATACGAATAATCAGGTTCTATTCATAAAGAGGCCAAAGTTATATATAAACACAAAACTATTAATAGAATTCTTAGATCATAATAATGACGATGAAATCATTTTGAAGAAGGCTGCGTTTGCCCGCGGCTCCGCTTTCTTAACCATAAAGGACGTGCGGACATAATAATTGTGTTTCTTCGATCTGATAACAAAGCACGTGATCAGTTTTCTTTTGTTAGGTATAATTAGTTTGTACTTATAGTTACTCAGTTGGTCGTAAGTTATTTTGTAAGTAATATACTTTACCTTTAGAGATAGAAGAGAAACTGCATAAGTGTCCGTTTTGTAATTACTATCGAGCCGACAGCCGTTGATTTTGTATTTATTATGATATGGTGCTTACTCTGACTGACCGTCATTCACTAATATTTATTCGCCATGAATCATTAGGTATTGATATTATGTATGCATGGTCAACGTCGTAATTCCATGTATAGGTTCATTCGGGAAAGTCGACAATATACTACTATAATACTCACGTCGGCGCCGCACATCCGGCATCGATCCTATCCGGGTGCCACTGACTCCCGATGTAAATCACTATTTTAATAAACGCAATGTAGCATTGTGGGCGTAACTAGTAGAGATTAGTATGTAGGTACCATTCGCTACTAAGAAGCCTAATTGCGCGGGTGAGTCCGGCGATACACGGCGCGATTAGCGAGAAGATGCTTGCGTGCGGCTGAGGTCCGCCGCCGCCGCCCGGCCGGCCCTGCGGGGGACGGCTCGGCCCCACTGTCCAGCGCACGCAATCACGCATATGTGCATCCTAACTGCACTCCACACTATATGTAATGTACATATAAGTATATGATCAAACCAACCGCCTATAATACGCCCCGCTGTTGGACAGAAGCCTACATCCTCAAAACAAGAATGTACGGGGCCCAAACGCTAGCCCAGTGCGGATTGGTGGTCTTCACTTATGCTCTAAAATTTCTTCTTTGACGTATTCAAGTTTTCTCACGAATACCTGGTTAGGTATTTGTATATCATCATCGATCCGGTAATGAAGGATACAAAAACCAATTGATACCGAGGCCCGGGTTTCAACTCTCGTACTCATGACAGTGAGGCGGAGCGCACTCACTACCAACTAGGCTGTCATTTAATAGCTATTACCTACCTATTGATAAATAAGCAGAAATGTTTATTGATGAAACCATCGAATATGACAACTAAAGAAATGGTATCGTATAGCTAGATCAAGTGTACGTACGCTATCGCACGTGCGTCTGGTCTCGTCTGGACTTATTATGCTGTGACCGTCCTGCCGCCGTCCGTCCGTCCCGTCCTAACAACTGCGGTGGCCAACATACATTACATGCAAGCGCCTTATTTATGTATTAAATAAGTCGTTTCTATGAGCACTTAAACGCCTCCTGTCATTAAATAGAAGTTTAGCAATTTTTGGCAACTAATCCGACTGTCGAGCGAAGTAGATCAGTGCCACTGCAATGTATACCAAGAAGTATATGTCAATTCCATTAACCTTTGTCCATTCCTGTGAAACGATGTTTATCAGCGAGTTGTCAGAAGAGAAGCGTTCGGCGCGGCGTGCGGCCGGCGTGGGCTCCGTGCCATCCAAATCGATCATTTCACTCACCCGGTGGCGTGCATAATGAAAGGGTCATTTCCGGTTGATTCGCAGAATCGAATAAGTATTTAATATTTCGCACAATCGTGTGCGCCTACATGTCGTCGGATCACGGACGACGCACCGCCAACCGCAGCCATGGCTCCCGTTTAGTATTCGTCGCGTGACCGAAAGTAATGATAAATTCTTCTGCACTTGCAGTTTCACGTAGTGCCAAGAAACCGCCATCGGCTACCGAATGTTAAACGGCCATTGTTCGATACAACTACCTACCGACTTGTCATGAGAATCATGTCTTGGAATTCCATAACATTTATACCTAGAGCTCGATAAAATGACAACTATGTACACCCATCCATTATCGAAAAGTATCGCCTGGTGTCTTTAGATTTTATGTAATGCTTTCTATGGGGTGCCTATAATCAATTTCATAATATATAAATTATGTGTACGGTTATGTACGGAATACACTCGCCTCATTTAAATACAAAGGTTTCAATACCGGTAGCTGCTAGTACACTTGCTGCTCGTTGCGCCCGAATCACGCCCGCCCACCCAAAATTAACCGATAGGTGTCCACTGCAAACTCATTACGTAGTCCACGCACCGCCATCCTGTATAATTCTCTTACTCACTTCGATATATTTGTTATGGACCTACTAATACTTCACCAATTTTGTCGTCACATTGCGGTCAATGACGCCTAACTCTTTCCATTTAAGCACCAGGCTTTGTTCACTGATATAAACGATTAATTTTGTCTCAAACGTGTTCGCACTAGCAATGATTATTAAAATAAACCCATTGTATGTCGCCTAGAAACAGGCTAATGATTCTTACACGTTATTTGCAGCCTTCCTAAATAATATGTGTACTAGTTAGCCGTACCGGTACCATATTGAATATTAGCTTTTAATGGTCTGCAATATTGGACTGGTAGATTACTAGGAAAGCCGTTATCGGGTACGAATCTAGTTATACAGAATGTCGACATCAGATGTCGAGCGGTCGATGTGAGCTGGCGAGCGGCGTGTTCCCAGGCGCTGTGCGGAGCGGCGGCGGCGGCATTCCTTGCCCTTACGCAGGGCACTCGCGAGCCACCTGGTTGTTCCGGGACGCGTCATTACGAGCCTCGCAACGACATGCCCGGGACACGAAGACTGCAACTACAAAATGCCGCCTTCCTTCCTTATAAGATTTTTTCAAAACGACAAACTACCGCTTATTTTAGTTAAATTGTCATTTCGCTACTATAAGGCCGGCTAATACCGCCTTTGACCGCCTCGTTGGCTTAGTTGCTTGGTCATCAGACATGAGTGCCAGGGATTCGTGTGTTCATCCCGGTCTGGATGTTATATTGGTAAGATGTCCTATCCCGTTTAATGTTCAATAATACGGGGAGAGTCCTTGTTTGCGTTAGACAAGTGATCCTACCTAGTTTTTAATTTTTTATTATTATTTTAATGTCATTTTTTGAATCATTAATAATCATTATATAGGTGTACTTATTTTTATTATTATTTTATAGTGTTGAAGTTTTACTTTAAATATCTTAAACTTTGACGACCTGCATGTAACTTCTTTCTTACCATTATCATAAAAACCGTAAAACGAATATGATAGTCAAAGGCGATAGATTAAATCTGCTGTTTTAGATTATCCCCATCTAAACGTATTATCTATGGCTGCAGTCGGCAGATGTTCCGGGAAGTCTTCGAAACAGCAAATCGCCCGCAATAATGCCAGCGGCAGTGACGCATCTTCCAAGTAAAGAATTATTGAATCATCCCATCCCAACCCAATGCACCGCGGATTCAGGGCAAGGTCTCCCGCGGATTTTGAATGTTTGCATTGGTAGTTGCTTACAATATTAGTGTTTTAACTTTATGTGCCACCTTTTGTTCCAATCGTGCACGTGATCTAAAAGTTTAAAAGTAGCTCAGCGAGCTATGAATTATGCTCGGAGTTTCTTTGAAGAAATTGTTGTCCGTAACCACGAAGAACTGATGTCACTGACTTAATCAGCAGCATTAACAGCTAAAGGGTAGCTGGCCGTTCTGCCAGACGAGTTCTGGAGTGGAAACCTGGTGGCGTGAGACGATACCGGAAGCTGTCCCTACCAGACACACTAGTCAGTTCCCTTTTACGAGCTGTTTGAGGGACAAGCCGATTTAAACGACTTAACAATTATTGCTTATTAATGATAGATAACCATATAGAATTAACTTATTATACGTATGTATATATAAGTTCTATAGAATTAGTTAGATGCGCTCCCGTGGTTGTGAAGCGACCATGTTTTTCCCGCACACCCCGTAGTTTGTGGTTTTTCTAATAGCTCCATTGAACGTTCCAAGTGTTCTCAGCGCGCATCCCTAAACCGCATTAACTGTATGAAATTGCTACACCATAGTTACCACAGGAACGCTTGTTACCGCCGTTCCAGCTTATAGCTCCAACTCTGTTATTAAATGCACAGGAATTCTTTACATACACATAAATTACCCAAGGCGTACCCTATAATAGCATACAACAATTACTCTGTAGTTAGTTTGTTGTAAATACAATGCTAATAAAAAACATTCAAGTACCTATTACCTACATTTTGTTTATTAAAATGTTTCCAATGACAATTAATAACGGTCGGACGTTTTCATGAGAACACGCGATAAATCATGAATTTATCGCGAATTGAGGTGTGCGCACAGTGGTGCGTGCGCGTGGGCAGCCATCCGACCGGCGACGCATTACTTTTCTGCTTGTTAACTTTACCACAAACGACGACACCGTTACAGAAAGTGGGACCGCGCCGCGCCGCCATCGTCCGGTTGGTACTCATATTTTTTCTTGTAAACAGCGCTCTTGCATTTATAGGGATCGATCGGTGTTGTTATCAGTTTCAGGTAAAGTCACTTTGACGGTGGCCTTACCTAAAACTATCTAGGTCGCCCATTATCACTTTCAGGAATCTGAGCTATTCACAAACATTGTCTGATTAACTTTTGGCACTCTCTTGCTCGGAAAGTATGTATGTAAGTTCCCTCGGGATTTTATTTTTGATGAGAGCTATAGCCTTCACGAACATTCATCCAAATCCATAAAGTTATGCGGCTTTCTTTTTATTTGTTAGGTTCATGTAGTTGTCAATCATTTTCTATGTTCACTGACATCCATCGCTATACTAGAAGTACGTCCCCTCGCTTTCCTTTGATTTCACATTCATGCCGACTACAATTAATTTGTATAGTCATTTACCGGCAACACAATTTTACAAAAATTGTTACAATCGTCCAACGTGTTCGCTTTTCCTAGTAAATTGTTATTATTGTCGGCGGTGCGTGACGCGCGACGAGCCGCGTGTGATTACCGAGGGAGCATGTCGTTATGTTGCACAGAGCATGTGACAACGTTCTCATAATTGAGGCGGTTCCACAGAAACGATCAGCACGACTGCCAACAAAGAGTTGCGTTGCGCTGGCCAGTTCCTTCGGGCCGGTGTCAATTTGGCGGCGGCCGGGGCTAGTCCTAATTGCTCCTTCGGGGAACTGCTGCAGCGTGCGTCTCTCATTAGCCGACTGCCACCAAGGAAACACCGGCCGCTTTCCTTTGTCCTCGGCGTATCATTTCAAATGATGACAATGAACAATTAATTTGTTGTAGGTAGTACAATTTTATTTTTGGATTAAATTTTAATACAACCTAATTTCGTCATTAGCATTTTTTTTCTAATAAACTAGCGGTTTCCTGCGGCTTCGCCCGCGTTTTTTAAAGTTATTTCTGACTTTTTCTTTTTGCTCTGCCCTTAAGGGTCGTAGCGTGATGTTAAAGGCCTATGTTTAACCTTCCTCAAGCATTGGGCCATTTTTCAAATCCGACTGGTAGTTCCAGAGGTTGTTTAACTTTATGCATTATTTTGTGAAATCTGATATCCGAACCAATTAAATATTAGGTTATTTTAATCTAAAACCTTACCTGCATCTGTTCTGACGTGAAGGTTGGGCAGGTTGCAGCGAGCGAAGAGTTCATTGACCCCTCGGCTCAAATCAACGTCAACAAGAAACTTAAATTATATACATAATTTTATTGTTTTTGTTCGGATTAGGATGACCTTGGATAACAAGTCTCACACACTTTTGGTTGCTTATTTATCTGAAGTTAGCCGATTATCCGTGCATTAATTGACGTCACCCGGCTTTTCCAACGGTTTTCCCAATACGTTTTTGTTCGAGTTTCCAGGTATATTTGTAACTATACTGTGGTTTTTGAATGTCATCTCTATTAAAATTAAATTAGGTATACGTAAAATGCTACCTTAAGTCCCGCCATGTTCAACATGATAATTAAATGGTAGCGCAACAAAATTACCCTAATTGCATAGTAGAAAAAGCATGTTGTGTTGAGTATTTCTCGCGGACCTCGTAATATTTTGTTCTTATTTTAAACTTTTTTTTCAGACTAGCACAACACACTTATTTCTATTGATCGTATTGGAAGTTATTGAGCAGGCATGCTTGCGGGTTGCGGGTCCTGCGAAAGTAAACGACGAACGAATGGTTAATTCGTCAAAAGTGACAACTTAAGCGTTGTTTCGTGAGACTGACGCAGACATAACCCAGCAAAGAGAAAGTAACAATAACTTTATTACTAAGTCGGTGCGACCGTTCTTAGTAATGTTGCCACTTGACTGGTATAATATCCTTATTTCAAGCCGCGGGCTGCGGGACGATTTGACCACCGGACCTCTTCTAGTTAGTATTTTTTTATTTCAGAGAGGGCAGGAATGTAACGTGAAGCCCAACTTCTTCGTTCCTTACGTAAAAATTATGAACATCTCTCGTCTTGTCCCATTCAATTTTTGCCAACGTAAACAGCCATAAACATATTTATTTTTCCTTGATGTTTATCTATAAAATAATCGCAAAATGTGTGTGTTTGTGTGTCTCGAAAACTTTTGACATGAAAAAGTGTCGTTGCGTGTAACGTATCCTTTGTGCGAACGGAGGCTGCACTCAGCCGGATGATTTGTGACCGCGGCGGACGCAGGGGGAGTGCAACCCGAGACGACGGCGGGTCAAAGACCGGTTCGCGTTTTGGGAAATATTCGCGGGATGGCAGCAGAGGGCCGGCCGTCTGCGCAGGCCGGCGATGACCTCACCTCATCAGTTTTTTTGTTTACATCTGCACATTGGCCGTTTTCCTGCCGATCACTTGGTTTTTATGTGGGGTGGGGTCATTATGTGACGTAATTGTAACATCTATCAGCAGCATGCGTCAATGTAACGTCAAATTTTACTATAGCTTTTCCACGTGTCAATAAATAGATACATTGTTAAACATCTGGTTTTTCTAAACATGGAACTCTTAAACAGTGCAATAGCATCGTTAATCCTACTTATTAATTACCTACATAGATTTTTGTTAGTATGTGGTAATCTACATTATTTGACCCACTTCCACGAACCATTATTCGATCGACATAAAAGTATTCCCATGATTGCCAATTTTATTTGTCAAAGAAAGCTCTGATGGTGGAGATATGAAAGTGAATTACGCATAAAGTAACTCTTAGATAGTACGTCTACACTACACCATACATCGGTAATCCATGTACGTTTATATTATTTTGCCTTACTAGTTGTCACATTAACCCACATAAAATGTTATTGCGCTGTTTTCTAGATATAAACCGTATTTTAGGTTTACCATCTTTACTACTGTCTCAGTTATTGCAGCTAGCGTGGGTAGAATGAACAGGTTATAGAATTTCAAAAGAATTATTTCAAAAGGATATATAATGGAACTTCTTATTTATTTATGACCAAATCAGTGGTCTCTCTATTAAATTCTATTTTTGAAATGACAACAACAAAGAACATCATAACATGTACTTGTACGCTTGTTTCTAAAAAAACATTCCTATTATATTATACTCATCGTTTATCATCTCACTTAAGAACAAAATAATTATACAATATTATAAGTATAACAACACAACACAATGCATGACTGAACGAGAGCGATGCGTGAGTCATTTCTTGAAAAATGGATAAAAATATTCACATCGCCTCGCTCTCCCGGGAACTTTGGAAAGTCCGATAAAGACTGTAAACAAATCTCGAGAGGTTTTCGCAGAAAATAACGTGAGAATATAGTTCTAATCTTTTTCAGGCGGCATTTATAAATTAAGTTAATATTTTAAATATCTCTACCTATTTTCAGTTATTCTGCATGTCGGTATTTGCTTAGCCTTTACAGATAAGATTGGCACTGATCATCAGGATTTAATTCACGAGGCTCGGCACACGCGAGTAATTTATTTTCATGTTACATGTATGTACTGGTGAGCTATGTATGGCCCCGCCCGCCGCGCCAGTGGATATTCGCCAGGTTGCGCTCGGCCGCCGCCGCTTCTAGGAATCAATCCCCACACGGCCTTGCGATGAAACATCGTTCATATGTTTATTTTACTTTCAAACGATTCAAAAACGGCTACCACTAAGTTTTACTGTTCGCCGGAATCGTTAGCTTCAGACGACGACGTTTTGTTTGCGCAAACCTAATTCGCTGAACAATTTACAGCTGCTTGAGCGGGAACCGAAATGTGGGAATCTAAATATTTGGGATGAACTGTTTATTGGCTGGGACGTTATTCGGTTAGGAATTGCATTGCAGCCAATATAAGAGCTGCTGGAATTGTGATTTCCTCATTTGTGAGCGAATGTAATCCCGTGTTCGCGGAATTGCGGCTGTCATCGGCAGCTGCATTACGCCACGCCACTACAGCGCTCAATCGGCTGTGTGGCTCTGCTATGTAACATCTGTTGCCGGTAATACTTGGTCATTCCTCAGGGATTTAACATTCAAAAGCAAATAAACCGCTAAAGAGAAAGTTTTACACAATTCACTTAGATAAGTTTTATGGTTCGTAGGTAAGCAATATTATCGCTGGGCTTATAAATGATACCTATCAACACAGAAAGACCATAATACCGCTATTGTTACGTCGCCAGAACTTCTTATTTTAGCTGGCGAATGTACGGCGTACCATGTTGGCATTAGAGATCGGGAACGGCTTGATGCGGGGGTGGAGGCCCTAGCGTGATGGCGCGCTTATTGCAGAAGAAGGTCTATGAACACTACCATGTGTATGTTGTCCCCAGGTTCAAAGACGGCGTGGCGTACCCGTGGTCGGCGGCCGTGTCCAACCTGATCCTGTACCCGGAGGCGGCCAACCAGACGCTGTACACACGGCGCGCGGCGCGGGCCGACGCCGGGAACTACACGTGCCGGCTCAGCAACGACACCCACAGCGAGTCACACACCGTCGCACTTGACATATTAGGTCAGTATGTTATGTACTAGCTGTTCCAGCGGCTTCGCGCGCGTAGAAAAGTTTTTCCCTCGGGAAAGTTTCTCCCGACGTATCTATAGCCTATTCTGATACTTAATCTATGTTATTGTAAAGTTTCATCAAAATCTGTTACATAGTTTTTGCGTGAAACAGTAACAAACATGCAAACATACATCGAAACATCCTTACATACTTTCGCGTTTATAATATTAGTAGGACATTATTTTTCTTTATCGTGTATGGCATTTGGAGCCCTAAGATCCAGGTACTAGGTTTAGTGAAGGTTTAATGTTAATAAAATTATAATTATGTACCTACTTACCATTAAGCACTTGACGCGGCTGCACTCAACTTACTTACTAAAGATAATGACTACTTCGGAAACATTAACGTGTCTCCAATCGAACAGCTCCATATTCATTTGACATTATAGTAGGTGACCGAAATGTTCAATACATTTGTGATGTAGCTCAGTTTGCAATGCAACGAAGGTTTATATCAGTACATTCGTTATTCCTGCTGTTAATTTTTAATAGACTAGAGTGGTTTGTTCGCGGAATACGTGTATCGGATCGATGCATTGAAGGCAATTATTCGCTTCGCAGAAAAACCGACGGACGCCCCGAAAACAATGTTCGTTTCCAAAGACCAGTGGGTGGAGGAGGGCGGCCGGCTGCGGCTCTACTGCGAGGCTCTCATCGGTAAGCACAAACAATAGGTTACCAAAAAGAGATCGCTATGTCCGTTGATGTTATTGTCTTATGTTACAAAATACCTGTGGTGATCTGTTATAAGTTTATCGGTATCGCTCATTGCATTTACTGGGTATCGAATAAATAACTTATAAACGACGACTTTTTGAAAATACTTTTCAACTTCGCAAAGTACTGTTTTACAAGCAATGTTCTTTGTATGAAAAGTCAGTTTTTTTTTGTGAATTTCCAATAATTGCCATACAAAAAGTAGTTCAGTGTCTAATACTGAATGCACCTGTTAACGGGCATTGCAGTTATTTTGTTACATCCAGCTGTAGGTGTTGTGCGCAATCAAGAATATGAGTCTATACCGCCTACTGCACTCCTTACTTACTTAGCTGTGAAAGTAGTGATTTATGTTACTTTTTATGAAGATGACAGATTGGATTTAACATAATAAATGACTATAACCGATTTGCATATAGTGGCGCTCCCACTCAGTTCACAGACTTAAAGATCAGTCTATACTATGCGTGACTACATGTTTCGACAGCTTGTGGTTCCATACTGGCGCAAAAACTATCCGAATACATAATATCATGCCAATCTATTGAGATGTAGAGGAATCACTGAAATTCTAGAAGCATGTTTAGAATAGAAAATAGTTTATTTGACGCACGCAATGACAACACACTTACAGCGAGAGAGTTAACAAAATAAAATAAAAACAAACAAAAAGGCACAGAGGAATAAAACAACAACTTCTTGTTGTACAAATAAGATTATGTAATACTAGATGAGGTCGCCAAGTGAAGTCACGCACGACCAGTCTCCCCCGTAGGGTGAGACTGGCCGGCACTTACCCCCTTGTTGTGTCAACAGGAAGGTCTTACCTGGCGGACGCGCCGAGCGACCTGCGGTGGCACAAGGTGTGGCCGAACGGCACCGAGGGCGATCTGCTGCCCACACAGACGGAAATCAAAACCGTACGGTAAGAAGGAATGATGATGATAGTGATGATGATGATGACTGACGAGCCGCTGCCCATCAATTGGATGTGTCCGTTTGCGGTGGCGAGAGTTCCCGTTTCTTTGCCGTTGTTGGAGCTCGCATAAGCTTACTTTTCCGATAGATTGCGTCTCAGTAATTTAGTAGTAATTTATATGGTTTTATAAGTAATTTTATTGTAAACCTGCCTCTATAAATAATTTTTCATCACACTTGCTCGTTATGTGGATTATTATATGCATGCATACAGAAACACAATGGCCTATATACACCCGCGGGAGTAATGAAAATCAGTACAATATTATACCCCTAGGGACTATAATGTGTAGTTTTAAAAAATGGCGTTCACTCGAAGACAAAGAACTTTATAGCAAACAGGTATGACATTCCACACTAAGGAGATTTTAAAATCAAACATGGTTTTTTATGTCTTCGAAACTTCTACAAATGGTAATTTAAACATTTACGCTTTAATAAAATGCATTATTTTTTGTGTTTTAAAAATGTTTTAGTTTACTTTGCAATTATTTCAGTAAATTTTATTTTGAAATTCGATAAAAACTGGCTGTATGGACTTTCGCCTTTGGGAGTTTCTAAATGCATTTTTTATCATTATCTGTGGCAGTGTGGACCACCGAATGGCACTGATTGTGCCTTGGAGGCCGTGCTGCGGTTTTATGTGTTCGTGATTATAAACTACGATCTACGATTTGGGCTTAAGAACTTGTTTCCGATTGGCGGTAAAACTACATATGAAAAAAACATGAAGCTCCATTGACAAAGTTGACAATAAAACAATTTTATTAACTACCTGTAGTTGTGACCTATTAGTATAATTATAGAGAGAAACAAACTTAAAATATGTCTATGTCATGTGAAGAATCCGAGTCTGAAAGTGCAATAACAATATTAACACCTCCGGATAGAGTGAATGCGGCTCAGTTGCTTAGTGAAAATTTGTTACCAGCAAAGTCTAAAGAAAATAGATTTGTTCCCTTGTGTCGTAGGTATTAATTTCCTCGCAAATGTGATGAAAAACATTGTGTGCATCACGGGAAGTAAGGGTATTACAAACTCGAATCATTAAAATCTCTCCGCCTTCGGCGTCGGGCTTCTAACAGACTCTCGTTAGTAATATCCTACTTACTTCCCTTATTGCACAATGTACTATTGTCGACTTGTACGAGTGGATTCGGATCCATTGTCACCGAATCTGATGGTATGATAAACATATAAAAAATAAATAACAAAATATTGCACATTAACATCGCACATCAAAGAAATATACAGATGGAAGTAGGGATACTTATAAACATTATACATACATATTATAATAATGTGGTTTTGTGTAAATATTTCCTTTGAAATTATTTCATTGTTCTTCTTTGCATGTTTCGCGGAAACGGCTGTTTACTATTTAAAATCCCAAGTAGTGAAACACAGATGAGTAATATTTTTGCCTAAACGAGAAATTCTATTCTGATGATATAAATATTAAATATGTATCTTTACCTACGTAGCAGTTTCTGATAAATTAGCTTTTTAGAAAATGTATTTGGTAAAATGATACCGTATGTAAACGTCAGAAGAATGATAAGATATTTGCACACAATGTTTTATTTTATTTGAAATAATTCGACTGTTCGACTTACTCAGGAAGGCTTATAATAAATAAATAATTATATATTTGTTGGTTGTGCAGTGACGATGTGGTGGACATAATCGGGTCGTACCTGCGCGTGAGCCGCGTGTCCGCGCCGGACTACGGCGCGTACGCGTGCGCCGTGCACAGCAACGACGTCGTCTCCAAGAGCTACGTCACCGTGCACTACAAGGGTGAGCGTCGCTTTGTTGGCCCGCGCCCGTCACATTTCAAAGACTGGCAAAAATTATCAAATAAATTGTACGGCGGCCCGCGCTACACTTTCTCGCCGTTTATTTTTTAAAGAAAGAAAGAGTAAACTCATTTAGGTTCATCATTTTCCTAACATACTTTTTCATACAATTATTTTTTTGTTGGGATTTTTCAAAAATGAACTAATGAATTCATTTTGTATGACTTATATATACATACTTATTCGTAATACATACATGACCATTCAATAGCTCCAACCATTTGTGAGTAAATCGCAAGTTTCAATTTCATATGTAGGGGGAACCATACAAACTAGATTTTTCCCAGACCGTCGTACGAAGGGTGGGAAAAAAAATCCAGTGGTTTCCGAAATATCTCTGGTCAGGATATAACGGTAACGTCAAATCTTTTGGAATTTAACCAAAGTCTACAGACATAATGCGTGGGTGGTTACTTTGTACTAGATAATGTAATAATTTCATGTTTTCGTCGTCGTTGTTACCAGCATTACTTACTGAGAATTTGTACATTATAAATTGAACAGTCACGCGTGTTCCACTGTGCTAATTTTGTTGTTGTTACAACTTCAGAACATGGTTTCTATGTATACTCTAAGGAGGAATCACAATCGTGCGCTTCCCACACATTTTCTATATAAAAAATTGTTACGCGCCGGAGGTTCGATTACCACTGGAAACAATTGGTCCTATTTGTAAATTTTCCCGTCTAATTCCTATGTTACAGGAGGTGATCCTTGTTTGGGTTAGGGGCGCTCTGTGCCGACGTAAATTTGTTAGACAACTTATTTTTGAATCTTTATAGCGTTGGCTTGCATATAGCCGACCGACTGTTATATGAGTTTCCGAGCTAAGGCGATGTAGCCAGCGCTTACAACCAACAGCGACGTACCTTCGGCCGTGGTTACGACCAACCAGGGGGGGGGGGTCGTGTCTAGTAAAAGGCATATTATGAACTATTCTTTAATCTGTGGTATAGTCCCTGTAAAATTTTTTGGCGGTTGAGTGAATATAGTCACAGATTGTTTGCACGTCTCTGACAGTGTTTACAGTCTATGTGTGCGTAAGCGACATAATGTCATACCTACATAGAGATGCCTAAAAACTTGAAAAGTTTTGTTCGGTTGATCGTAGCAATGAACTATCTCTTGAAATTGAATGAACGTCGCTAGTGAACCCCACAGCTCTTCTTTGACCCCTAAAACTAGTCAACTTCACACAACCGGCAAAAATTTCTACGCGGAGTATAAAGGGATGATGTCTTCATAAGGAAAGATGTGTGTTCCCAGACGGTGCGCGTGAGGGCGCGTCGTGGAGCGACGATCGCGCGGTGCCGTGGCGCGCGCTGGCGCTGGCCGGCGCGGCGGCCGCGGCGCTGCTCGTGTCGGCCGCCGCGCTGCACCGCCGCTGCGCGCCGCGCCTGCTGCTCGCCGTGCGGCACGCCAGCGCGCGCGCGCACACGCCCGCGCACAGGGCCAGAGGTAAACTAACAAACAAACAACCATCATGTCACAAATATAAGGTTATACATTGTCACGAAGTTGGTGTCTAACGTTCGATACTTAAATCATCACTAACCTTATTTAACGTTCCTATGTTCCTGGCGGGAATCGAACCGGACATATCCACCGAACAGCCGAAAAAACCAACCTGTATTTGCTTGATACCGATCAAAAAGGCCAATCATAAAATAAATCATGATCTTAAATTTATGCGAGACCATGAATTTTAACATTTTAATAACGAAACTATTTATTAAAAAATCTGTCAAAGGTATTCCTAAAAATGTTATTAAAAGAAAACTGTACAAAATTTAAATCAAATGTTTAAAAGAATTATTGCATACATACACTTATGTACAAATAATAACAATAAACTGTTAGCAGCGCCAGCTTCTACCCGATTCGCGCGCGAGAAATTTACCTTCATCCTCCAAAAAAAAAATTGATTTGTTGTTAATGCAACAATGCGCTGTGCAGTGCTGGAGAAGGAGTTCGACGTGGTGGTGTGCTGGACGGCGGTGGACGGCGAGCTGGTGCGCGGCGCGCTGCTGCCCACGCTCGCGCTCAAGTACAACTACCGCGTGCACGCCGCGCCCCTGCCCACGCAGCCGGACACATGTGAGCTCCTCGTTACCTGTGATCATCAACAGCCTGTACTAGTCCACTGCTGGTCATATACATGTTTGAAGTATCTATGAGGCGAAACCTTGAACTTTGTATTTTTTACTGTTTGATAAAACAATTTATTTTATGAAGAAAATGACCAGTTCGTTCGTCTATTTTTACCATTAAACTAATCGAATCGAACAAGATCTTGGTCATAATGAAACCGCATCTCTATGTTAGCACGATTTTGTCCTGATTTCCTTGTCTTGTGAAAGATAGTATATTGAGTGTGGTGTGTCCCGCCGCAGGGTACAACGCGCTGGCGGGCGAGGTGTCCCGGTGCCGGTCGCTGGTGGCGGTGGTCTCTCCGGCGCAGTACACCCCGCAGCAGCTGCTCACGGCGCTGCTGCAGCTGCGCGCGCTGCCCCTGCCGCCCGTCGTCGTCTTGCTGCAGGTGGGTCTGAACACCACGATACGAGTGTTCTAAAGCCAGTTGCTGGTTGCCGACAACCAATCATCACCCTATTATACAGTTTAATTTCCTACATCAATACTTTTTCCCATGTGTCTTTCCATTCTAGTTTGTCAAATGGGTTATGGTTGGCTCATTTTGCATTTGTAATGTTTTCTATTGCACGCTGAGATTACTATTTACTAGCCGGCCGGCGAGAATCGTTTGGCAGACACTATTAATCATATCAATAATCTGTTATTATTATTCATATCTGCCCTCGCTAGTATACTAGACAGTAACATTAACCCGTGGTGTATGTGTGTAACAGGACCTGCCAAACTTGAAGCGCGAGGCGAAGGACTCCGGCGAGAGCCTGGTGGGCGTGCTGCGGCGCACGCGGCTCGTGCCCTGGCGGCACGTGCACGAGAAGGACTTCTGGAGGCAGCTGCGGCTCGCGCTGCCGCTGCCGCCGCACCAGCGCGAGGTACGCCGACCATCATCGTGTCAGTCCTTCGACGTCCACAACACCCGGTCCTCCACCCACCCAACCGCTTCCGGCTACCTTCTTTAGATCGTCGGTATCCTTCATAGATTTATCGTATATGTAGAAAATATAATACAGTCATTTTTATATCCCTGCATAATAAATCATCATCATCATCATCATATCAGCCTGTAGACGTCCACTGCTGGACAAAGGCCTCCCCCAAGGATCTCCACGACGACCGTCGTGCATAATAAATATTCTCAAATATTTCGAGAAATTCCCAACAATTTTCTTGTTTGGTTGTCTGGAAGAAATCTCTCTTAGCGATAAGACCGCCTAGATGTACATTACTGTATCTGTTTTTCTCTTTTTTGTCTGTAATTTTTAAATGTGCAATAAAGTGTATTGAATTGAATTGAATTTTCCACAATTGAATTTTTGCGATTTATGAAAGTTTCTATCACTTGTCTAGGCTCCACACGATATGCTCGCGAGACCTGATGTTGACAAGCTGGTGTGTGAAAATAAAAAGAGTAATAAAACACATGCCCGTACCAATGACTTTTCGGTGAAACAACACATAATGACGAAATTCTAATGCTATCGTATCACTAGCCTGTGCTATGCTGATACACTTGGGGTATAATATAATAGTTATACATTCTCTGGTTATTTATTAAACTGTATTACATTTCTACCCTTCCTCTTGTTGCAGGTTAAAACCAACCCGGTTGAGACGGACGACAGCAAAAATTCTCGTTCGGGAAGTTTGACCGCACTGGTCTGAGCCGACGGCGACCCGCGCCCACCGCCGGCCACTGACGCATAGCTGCAGCTGCGACTGTATAAATTAGTGATAAAGTGTTTGACACAATACGTACAGCAAACGGACGGACTTGTGCGCTGTGAACTAGCCGCCGGTGTGTGCTGCCAATACAATAAAGACTGTGAAGAAATTAGGTTTTAAATAATCCGCGTCAAATTAGAAGAGGAAAATGTCTAAACTACGCCGAAAACCAAGGGTCTGGCTGAAAAAGCTGGAAGAACTCCGTTTGAATGGTATTTATAGCAGTCTCTATTTGTGTGGCATGAGTATAGTGTCTTTCATGTAGGTGGTAGATTTACAAAATTTGGAATGTTTCAATTATAATTTAAAAAAAACAACTTAAATCGGGTTATTCCCAACGGATCACGTGATCAGTTCGTGGTTGCATCTGATCACGCAAAAAGTTACCAGCGGATCACGTTATCCGATGCAACTAAGAAATTGTGATTATTTTTTCCCAACCGATCACGTGATCCGTTGCAACTGTTTTTTGAATTGAATATTTTCCCAATGGATCACGGTTACCCGTAATTCTACCTGCCCCGTTATGGATATAGCGTGAAGATATGTGTATGTATGTGTGTTTGACTGCATTTTCTTTCTTTGACCCCGCGACTGGCACTTTACTCGCCTCTCAGAAAACGCCTTATCCTCATTCTCATTTGGCATGGATAATGGTAACATTGTATCACATTACGATTATTTTTATTTTTAATTAGTTATTGATAAGACAATTTAATTGAGCTCTACAGTTTTCCAAGATCTCAGTGTCTTTTTGTTCAATTATCTACAAAAGTCTTTCTTCTTTCTCTTTCGTGTGCCAAAGGGAATTTCTGTCATGACAATTTTGTATCCTAAGTTTATTTTTTGACTGCATTTTCTATTTATTTTGTCTTTTCTTCGCTGGGTTACGTCGCTGGTGTTTAGTTGACAAGGTTTGTCGGAAAGGATCACGCCAGAATGATATGATATACTCATGATTAGTCACAAGCTTTGAAATTTTCCTCAAGTTTGGGCTTCATTTCCGATATTTCTTGTTGAATTTAATTTATATTTTGGACCCGTCCAGCAATATCGTACCGTGTTGGTGATATCGCGGTAATAGCAGAATGTCAATTCTATATTATTGTTTTGATTTATTAATTATTATTAAGTTTCGATCTTTAGTATTGTCTTTTGACCAATAGTAAGGTAACTATAGGTAACTTATATCTCGTTTAGTTTTGTTTGAGAACACCCGGGCAGTTAAGTGATATGCAGAGATGGCTGAGGGTCTGTGATACTGAGAAATGAAGTGTGGATAGTGTATTGTGTGAGTTGGCAGGATATTTGTGTTTTTACATTGTGCTTAAACTGCGGCTACTTCAAATAAATAGTCAATGCAAATTCATTTCATGGCTAAATCTATCAGGAAATCCGTGTTATTCTGATGTCGGAAGTTATCGTTTAGTAGAATTTATTTCTATGCTGTTGACTCACAACTTATTTTTTACCTTTGTAGTTTAATTGATGTAAATAATATATTATAACCTAGTTTCTCAATAATTGTGATTAAAATTCATTATAGCAGGCAGTTCGTAATGTAATTTTACGTAATTATATTTTTACTCGTTCGTTACATTCCGTAGAAACGCGATTTATTTCTATTTAAAAAATTGTGAAAGCATGTGTAAAATGGAAAAATAAATGTCTAAAAATATTATGGTTGTTTTTTATATGAAATATTAGCCTAGTATAAATTACTGCAGCGGCCTGCAACAGAAGCATTGTTGGACGAACGTGTAAATGAATTTACTTCGGCTTCACCTCGGCCCACATACGTAAGTTGATGAAGACATGGCTTTAACGCCGGATTTAGATTTGGGAAGCAAGTTTAGCAACCGTGATAAAAAGCAGTGTTTAACTCGGGTGTAAATGATCAATTTGCACAATCGCTGCGCAGGCTCTCGCGCCTACATATTTGGTGGTCATTTACATCTCTTGATTTACCAATCTACTATTATTTTCATCTTCACTGCAATTGTCTGAAGGACATTAATTAGTGTAAATAAAACAAAACGTACGTTTAAGACATAAAACTGTATTTTGGTTGTAAAAAACAACAATTCTGATACTTCTATTTAATTTTATAGCAGGCACTGGCACATACATAATAAATATCACAATCATCTATATTTAGACTGTAATAAAATTCATCAAATAGTTAAGTATCACACAGACATTAAAATTATCACTGAAAATAATATTCCTAACAAAATAAAATTAGGTTCATACATGTCAAAATTGACCACATTTAACATTGTTACACAAAGATTTCGATTGTTGTAAAGTACATATCCTTAAGTAAACAAGACCATGATTCTTCCTCAATGTAACAGGTATCCGAGACACACGCGGTCTGCGGTGGCGGCCATTGTATTCCATATGCAGTGTATGTAAGACTTCAACCACGCGCGGCCATAATTTTCATCCGCCACCGCAGGCCGCGTGTGTCTGGGATACGCTTAATGCATGCAACGAAATATTTATAAAATAGATAATATAACTATTGAACTGCGCAATTTTTAAAATTCCTTCAGTTACAAAAATGAGCATTTGAAAAAGTCAATTTTCCGCTAGTCTAGTACTAGCCTTAAATATTATGGAAAAAAATTGGTTCACTTTTATTGCATGGTAACCTGCTTTTTAATTTTTCTTAATATTAAGTACACAAATAAACATTAGCACCTGAATCACCAGACTAATAGACTACGCTTTTAAAGCTCGAAATCCTTTGGACCACAGGCTTGTTTCCAACAATAAAACTTACAAAAATGTTCCATAATTCATTCGATCACAATATTCGAGAACAATTGACAAAATTCATAATATTCGAATAAATAATAGTTTTTATGATTTCTCACTAACATAATTTGGTATTTCATATTTAAAATAGTATTTTAAAAAATCTCACTTGTTATTTGTAAAATCGGTACCTGTACATACGTAAATGAATAAAAATATATTCTTATAAATAATTCGTTTCATAAAATTATCTAAATAATACCAAACACGCACATTGATTGTGATTTTCGCATAATTACTTCACTTATTGGTGCTGTGATGGTACGCATACGCCCCGAGTGCATCTCCATACATTCTGCCTACCACATCACCTATGCTATTCATCTTCCAACATCATAGGAACGTGTATATTTAACTATCTAAAGCCCATCAATGTTTATTTACCCTCATCAATCTGTTTCCGTCGCTGGTGGTTGTTTCCTTTCATACGCCTAAAACAAAAAATAAATGAATTAACGATTTCTACCGTGACATCGGTGACATTTAAACTGCAAGGGCGGAATTTTGTCGGACGTATTTATAAATTACAACCAAATTGTTAATTGAGAGACTATCTAAACTTATAAAATCGTTTGTCCTGACTGATCTAACAACGCACAGCCAAAACTACTGAGTCTAGAAAGCTGAAATTTGGGACATAGGTTTTAGGGGGGAAATGAGCGGTGAAAGTTTGTATGGGAGTATCTATTTCTTTTAAACAGGAACTTCATTAAACTTGGTAGAGTGATAGACCTTGGAAAAACATATAGGATACTTTTTAACGCCGACGAAGTCGCGGGGCGTCTGTATGTAACAAATGAACAAATATTACCTGTTGCGCGATCCTGGCGAGCGTGTCGGCCATCGAGCGGCCGGTCTGGTCGACCATGCCGCGCAGCACGCCGCCGGTGTTTTGCAGCAACACGTGCGGATGGTCGAACTCCACCATCTGCCCTGCGTCCATCACCAACACCTGCGGACATAACACGTCATGTTACAACATCAACATTTAGTAAAATGTAAAACAAAACAGCGGAGCCTCTTAATACAGGCATAATGATCCTAAAAGGAGGCACCGACCACAAATTACGTTGTAGCAGTTGTAAAAAAGCAGTAAAAAAGAAAAAAAAAGTGTTGCTTCTGGAATTCTGATAACTGTCTTAAAGTGAATTAATTTATCTAATTTATTGTGGCGCTTGGTGAAGCTTAAAAATAAGTTTTAAAGATACGTTTAAGTTGAAATGTTTTACAGACAGCGCACAAATCATTTCATCTTCACAATTTTTATTAATTTCCTTTAAATTAACCTATGAAATTGAAACCTTTTGCATATAATTTGAAAAGTATTAACAAAAAGTAACACAGAAAAAAGGAAAAGTAAAAATATATATTTTATGTTTGAAAATGTAAAGCAATGCACTTCGCTCCTAACCTTATCTGAATCCATGACAGTGTGAAGACGATGGGCGATAGTGAGCACTGTGCAATCGGCGAATTTGTTTCTTATTGTCGTTTGTATTAGCGCGTCGGTTCTAAAAACATAAAAAATTAACATTTATGGGTGAAATGCGGAAAATTTGTAGAATCGAACGCTCGAAGCGAGGAGAGCGAATCGAAAATAGATCTCCAGGCTCCTTATATTATGCTACTAACTGCGGGTCGACGTTGGCCGTGGCCTCGTCGAGCACGAGCAGCCGGTTGCGGCGCACGATGGCGCGCGCGAGGCACACCAGCTGCCGCTGCCCCACAGAGAAGTTCCCGCCGCCCTCGGACATGCGCGAGCTCAGACCCGCCGGCAGCTCCATCACCGCCTCCTTTAGCTCCACCTGATGTATTCATTTATTTCCTTAGTGGTCAGTCAAGTCAAAAACTTGTATTTGAGTAATTGCTTTTGATTAAATAGTACATTTTGTTGCCAAGTATATTACTTTTTGTAGTAATAACCAAGTATATTACGCTTGTATAGTACTTTTCGCAAATAATGCGCGGAAATTCAAACTAAGTAGAACATTCAATTTGAAAATATAATGACGAACAACAATAGATTTTCACGCGCCTAAATGTTCATTTGTTTTTTTTTCATTAATTAAATAGCTTTCTATTTGCAATTTTTAAATTACACGGTAAATATGATTTTATTCGGCCGCTAAAAAAGAACAGATATGAATTTTCACACAACTTAGCCGGCCGCTGCTCGCATGTATTTAACCAGTACAGCATTTTCGATTTAACTCGATGAAGCTTGTCTAATAATGATCAAATTTCTAAGCACTTTTAAGAAAATGCAATTAATTTAACACGTTTAGTTGTCCTCATTTTTATATTAAAAGAGGCACTTCTCGCTCATTGCACAGCGAAACAACAATTTCCGATAAAAGTAATAGTAACACCAAACGTGCACTTACCTCGTCAAGCGCCCTCCACAGCACGTGGTCAGGGTACTCGTCGAAGGGGTCGAGGTTGTGGCGCATGGTGCCCGAGAACAGCACCGGCTCCTGCGGGATGATGGACACCTGGCTGCGCAGCTCGTGCAGCCCCAGCGTCGACGTCTCGCGCCCGTCGATCACGATCTCGCCCTCGATCGTGGCCAGCCTGATCGCATTCAAATGAAACTTGTTGTAAATATAATATCCGAATTCTTTCCCAGCGGATAAAAGCGAATAAAAAGTCTGATTTTTCGATTTAAATCAGACTTTTTCACTTTTCTCTTATTGCAACGTTAAAAATATATCAACTTAAAACCAATATAAAATAAAATACATGTGACATCCAAACTCCCAATAGTTTGGTCATTTAAAAAAAAAAACAAATATACGGGTCGAATTGAGAACCTCCTCCTTTTTTTTTCGTCGGTTGAAAAATCATTTTATAAAACTCCTTTTTTTTTCGTCGGTTGAAAAATCATTTTATAAAAGATTATCAGTTTAAAAAAATAATAGAGAACAATGTAATGTCAATGTATGATCAATCTTTATCATTTGCCATACCAACTGCGGTGTAATCAAACATATTATACTGCACCTGCTCGGAAAGTGCACTCTAAAAATGCAATAATAGGGCTGAGCATCTTATTTGTAGTAGGTACCTGAACAGTGCATTGATAAGCGAGGACTTGCCGGCGCCGGTCCTGCCCACGATGCCGACCTTCTCCTTGGGCAGGATGTCCATGGTGAGGTCCCTGAGCACGGGCGGCTCGCCGGGCGCGTAGTAGAGGAACACGCGCCGGAACTGCAGCCGGCCCGCCTCCGGCCACGACGGCGGCGGCTTCTTGTCCGGCTCCGACTGCAGCGGCGGCTCAGACTCGATGTGCGAGTACTCCTGGATTCTGTTGGGAATCAAATCAAATATATTTTATTGCATGTAAGTACACTGGGTACATTTATACAACATATAAGTAAGCACATTGGGTACATTTATACAACGTAAATTTTTCATCTACCACTGTTTTCAATGTGTTAGCGGTGGAAAGAAGCGGCGCAACAATTCGGGAGAGTGGAAAAAGATCTATAATATAGCATGTCAATCCATTTCAGATTATGCTAATTTGACAAGATGGTATACGTCGGCTGAAAGCAGACTATAGCAATAAAAAATATAGTTTTGGTAACAGTTTTCTTATATTACTGTTTTGCTTGTAGTTCCAAATGGAAAATTGGTTTTAAAAAATTGTGGAAATCGATGGACGAGACCTTGATAGTGCACTGTGTATCTTATGTAAGTATGTATTTGAAATGTGTCAAGGAATAAATAAGGTTTTATCAATATTATTTGCGGCAAGCCAGTGGTTTACGAAGGGAGTGAGCGTTTGTTGTGGAGGCAAACCACGGCGATGGTGATACGATGTTTGTTTAGCGTGCGCTTACCTCTCGACGCTGGTCATTTGGTTCTCGAGCTCGGTGGACTGGCGCATGCCCCACTGGAACATGCCGGTGAGGCCCATCGCCTGCGTTATGGCCAGGCCCACGTTGCCGCCATATTCGTCTAACCCAATACAAATTAAATCAATAAGTAAAGGAAAAAATACTTTATTGTATATGAGTACACTGGGTACATTTATACAGGTAAACTATATCTATTACCGCTTCCTAGATGTTACTTAACTTGACACCGTCATGAATCATAGGTTATCATGACTTATGATCAAAGCAAAGAAGAAGCCATGTCTCGAAAATTAACTGATTCTACACTAGTCGTACTTACATTAAAGGTCTACATGCTATCTTCAGTTCGGTCATTAAGTTTATTCTTACATTAAATTAGTGGTAACTTAACAAACCTTTCCCCAATACAAGGAAGCTGAGCGTCACGACGGCGATGTACACGACGCACACCAGGTCCAGCCAGAAGCCAAACGCTCGCGAACTCGCAATGAACAAATACCTGAAAATAATTAAATTTACAATTTAAAATATCATTCTCGATTAAAAGCGTAAGTGGCGTAGGGGATAAGACGCGACCTATCATATCGAAAGGTCCGAAGTTGGATCCCCGGCCGGGCCATGTACCAATGGGTTTTTTCTCGAAACTTGAGTACATTTACTGACTGCTCTCGAACGGTGAAGGAACACATCGCGAGGAAACCTGCATATGCATATGCGAATAATGAATTCTTAGGCGCATGTGAAGTCCACCAACCTGCACTGGGTCAACGTGGTGGACTATACGCCCTCGTTGAGAGGGTAGGCCTGAGCACCAGCAGTGAGGACATACTAATAGGTTGTTGATTTGATTTTTTTATTTGAATATCAAATAATACGAGTTTAGAATTAACGTAAGATAGAAACGGCTAAACTGGAATAAAATTTTTGTTTCTCATTGTTATTCGGTAGTAGCTGTTGCCCGCGGATTCACCCGCATTAAATTTGGATTGGATAATTTGCATGATATCTTTATGTAAATTACCTATTGTTATTCTGATGTATAATCTATATTACTGTAAAGTTTCATTAAAATGTGTTCTGTAGTTTTTGCGTAAAAGAGTAAAAAACATCCAAACATCCTTACAAACTTTTGTGTTTACCTAATTCTGGCAGGCAAGGTACAGTCGACCACACGTTAGTGGAAACAATCTGAACTTGAGCTAGCCTAGCCTATTAGGGAGTTTCAATACCATGCGAGACCAGTTTATACTGATTAGTTTCCAGGGACGTGCGGTCGACCGTACATGTGTGGGGAACTGTAGCAGCACTCACCAAGCAGAGCTATGGAGGTCTTGATGGTTGTCGAACTCCCTGATGAGCGCCTCCTGGGCGCCGAACGCGCGGATTGTGGTGATGCCTTGCAGCGTCGCGTTCAGGTGAGAGAACACAGGGCTACGAGCTGTCGACAAACGACACACTATGTACACCATTCCCACAATAAATTAATATAGTTCACTATATAAAAATAAAATATTTGACGTCAATGCAGTGTAGCTTTTCAAAACAAAGAAAAAATTCCAAATACATAGTTGGCATCAAATGTCAAAGTAGGTATGCAAAATTTGGTAGATGCCTATGAAGATACAACGAATGAATTATGGCAGTTAAAACTCAAAAAAACTCAACCAACTCAGAAGGCGCCACAAGCATATGTAGTGAACAATATCGTTCCTTTGGTTCCTTCTAAGGAAGAAACAAAAAAGATAAATCTAGACATAGACAAAAAAATTACATTTGTCTAACTACCATGAAGTGTATCGGTAATTACTTTCCGTCGCCAATTGTTTAAAAAGACAATTTATTTTGAAACATGAAAGTTTTCAAATCGCTCCGTTATCCGCTCGCGTAGTGTCAACTAAAAAGGCGTTGCGCCTGCGAGATGGATGACTCACTCACACCCTCGAGCCGCTTGATGCTGCGCGAGGAGGACAGGTAGAAGATCCGCAGCCCGTAGAACACCACGCCGATGGCCACCGTCGGCACCAGCAGCCAGTAGTTCACCACCGCCACCACCACCACTATACCGATCAGCGACAGCCCGATCTGCAAACAATGTATTAGTATTTAACCCTATTGCATGGACGTACATATATGATCAGTAGATACCATACAAGTGTGTTTTGTTTGTTTAATAAATGCTGAGCGATCGATAAATAAACCGTCGGATTCCAAGTGAAACTATGTAATTAAGTACAATCTCTGTTGAGAGGTAAAACTCACTAAGTACACTTTACTGCTTAAATGAAATTACACTTTGACGAAATCCAAGTGTTGTCCAAAAAGTAAACTTAGTAAGTTTTATCTCCAACGGACGATTGCACTTACAGTGTTATACTTGTCATCTTTGTTGTCGCTTCAGACCGTAATTAGAAGTCTAATAATGAGTGTATAATATTCTCTATTGGAGCGTGTACCTGCAACACGTCGAGCAGCGCGGAGGGCAGCACCTCGTCCACGGCGCCCATGTCCTTGGAGAACCTGTTGAGGATGCGGCCGGAGGGGTTGAGGTGAAAGAAGCGCATGGGCGCGCGCGTGATCGCCTCGAACATGTTGTTGTGCAGCCGCGTCGACGCGCGCATCGCCATAGAGAAGAACATGAACGAGCGCAGCAGAGATATCACCACCAGAGCCACCACCATGCCTGCAACAAACACAGCCTTATTGCCTTGCCTGGCCGAGGACAGACAACTAGATTTAGCAGACGATAGTTGTTCCAAAATTTCTTCTATTGAGAAGTCCAGTAGTATTTGAGTTATCCGCGCTGACACACAGACTTAAAGAGGGGAGGACAGAAAAACTTCGCTACAAGGGTAGTTAACCCTAAAAGCTGCAGCCGTTTGCTCACCAGAGTAAATGTATATGCACTGGTATCTGGTGAGGCCCGCGTTCACAAACACCGCGTCGTCCATAAGATGCTCCGTGTAGTTCGCGGCGAGCTCGAGCGGGCCCGTGCCGTTGGCCTTGAGCAGTTGGTGGTACACCAAGTTGGGGTTGTCTTCCTCCAGGTTCACCCTGAAACGGACCAATGGCGTTTATACATAAAGCCGCTTTCATTACAAGTTTCCAATTGTGTGTACAAAGCACTCTTTTAAACTGTCTTATCGATAGTTCAAAGGGAGAGAACTTCGTCTGTAAGTGAACCACACTCTTATAAGAGAAACACCAAACAACCAAAAAATATTTACAAAGTGTCTATTTATCGATTCTTTATCATTGTTTTGTAATGGGATAAGCTTCAATAAATTGATAGTAGAGTTTGCAATGTCATATTTTTTTATATTATGAACTATACAGCATGTCTGTTTGAAACATAATGAGCCAATTATAAAGTTCAACCTCTTACATACTTGTAAGGGAATAATGCGCATAGTTTTAATATAAAGGGAGGGAAGAGACTACTAACATATAGTGTACTTGAGAGCTGTATTTTTACAGAAGTTGTATTGAGTAGCATTTCCTTACCAATAGCTGGTCCACCAGTCGGAGCTGGAGCCGAGCAGCTGCGCCAGCACGGCGACGAGCACCATGAGCGTCACGAGCAGCGCGTGCCCGCTGGCGCGCAGGTACGCGCCGTACACCGCGCCCGACACCGCGCCCGCCGACCGCAGCTCCGCCTCCTCCCGCCCGCCGTCCGGAGGCGCAGTCGCTGTTAGGTTGTCTACTGAACTCACCTGGTTTAACATCAAATTAACTGCCTATTAATATGTCCCCACTGTTAGAGCTCAGACCTAGATTCGCCCCCATATTAAATAACCCAAGTTGAGGCACGAGTGGTGTATGGTTTCGCTAAGTGTCTGTCTGAATAACCCTGCGAAGGACTTGTGTTTCCCTATGAGGCTGGCATGGACATAAATAGTCCAAAGCCTAGTAATTTTTTTTAAAGGATCATCAAGAACCCTACCATCAACGTATCAACCAGGTTATAACAGCCACTAACCGAGTTAATGCTCATCTGCCTCTTGCGGAAGCTGCCCTGCAGCGAGTCCTCGGCGTCTGTGGCGGGCGCCGCGTCCGTCACGAGTTTCTCCTCCTCCGCCTCGCCCTTAGCTAGCAGCGTCGCGAAGTCCAGCCCCGACGCGCTCAGCGTTTCGAAGTCACCCGCCGCCGCTATCGTGCCGTTCTTCAATATTATTATCTGTTACACCACACACAAATAAATTTATGACTTTTTTTAGCGGGAGCCAAAGTGTCATGATAATAAAACTTCTTCGATCACACATTACATAATTACTTATTGAATACATACAATCAGTAAGAAAACTTTGTGTTTTATAAAATAATTTATGTAATACAAGGTGTGTATATTGTGCGGGTATTTAAAATAAAAGCGTGTAACAACTCTTTCAGGTCGTACCAAAACTGTCCATTATAAATCTTTATTAAAGTTACTATCAATATTGTGAGAATATCAACCTTTGTGAAAATTGCTGACTAACTCTAGTCGCGCCCTGTTTTTGTGGAGACTTAAGAGAGTATAAAAACTATGATGAGCCTAAAATGACTTTAGTTTCCAGGGCCGTAAACCCCAACAAAAAAAACATTATTGTCCCTTCTTGCGGCGTCGACAGCTGCGTGCAACGAACCTGGTCGACGTCCCTGAGGAACTGCAGCTGGTGCGTGACGAGCACCCTGGTGGTGTTGCGCAGGTAGCCCACCACGCAGGACTCGAACAGGTGCCGGCCCACGTGCGCGTCCACCGCCGACAGCGGGTCGTCCAGCAGGTATATGTCCGCGCGCTTGTACACCGAGCGCGCCAGCGAGATGCGCGCGCGCTGCCCTGCGGCGACACACACCAGTTTCAGTTATATTATGTAGAATACAATAGAATGTTTATTTATTTTCTGCTATAGTCCCAGTAAATCTTTTTGGTGGTTATGTGAAGTTAGCTGATTCCTGCGCAATGACTAATTTTAGATGTCAAAGGGGCGATCTATGCGGGGTTTCACTAGAAAGGCTCATTCAATTCAAGAAACACATCGCCGACAGTACACACTGTCGGCGATGTGTTCTGTCTGTCTAGGCGACTGTCTAGTGCAAACAATCTGTGACTATATTCACTCGAACACAATACAAAACACATACATGTTGGTACGCTCGACGCACGTCAGTGGAAACAAAACCAGTATAAACTGGTCTCTCATAGTACCCGAAACTCCATAATAGGCTATGCCATCTCAAGAGCCCTTACCTCCGCTGAGGCTGACCCCGCGCTCGCCGACGACGGTCTTGTCGCCGTGCGGGAACAGCTGGAAGTCCCGGTCGAGCGCGCAGCGGCGCACCACCGTGTTGTAGCGCGGCCGGTCCATCGCCTGCCCGAACAGGATGTTCTGCCGGACGCTGCCTGCGCACCATCGACATTCAATTATTTGCTACATTACAATAATTAAAGATACATTTTTCGCTGACTTATTTTTAAATCTATTTTTGGCCACCCTTATCATAAAACCCAAATACATAGTCTCTCTTCAGTAGTTACAAAGGTTACAACACACACACATTCATCCATGCACACTATCGTGGCAAGTTTCAAATTCAAAATTAAAATTATTTATTCTGTGAAGAATCATATATGTGTACATTGTTTTATTATTTGTTTATTTTTATTTTACTAATTTATTTATTATTACAAGAGAATCTTAAATCTATCTACTATTTAGTACCACTAAACAGTAGCTGTTTGTGGTGGTACTACTGTTTGGGACATCCTTTTAAGTAAATATTGTACTTGTGGTTTGACTAAGGCAAGAGCAATTACCCGCGAACAGCCAGGGCTCCTGGCTGGCGTAGGAGACGGTGCCGCCGACGTGCACGGAGCCCGCGTGCAGCGGCAGCTCGCGCAGCAGCACGTGCAGCAGCGACGACTTGCCCGCGCCCACGGGGCCTATCACCGCGATCAGTCTGCGGAAACATTCACAATTGCTTATACATAACATACGTACGAACAACCGCGGAAAGGAATGGGAATCCTACAAAGGCGAAAGTTTGAAAGGATGTGAGATGTTTGTTACTCTTTCACGCAAAAACTACCGAACAGATTTTGATGAAACTTGGTACAGTGATAGCTTATATCCTGGAATAACATAGGCTACTTTTTAACGCGGACCGCTAATACCCCTTAAGTAACAAAACACGTACATTGAGGGAGCTGTTTCACAATGAACACGGGAAAAACTTTTCTACGCGGGCGAAGCCGCGGAAAAAAGTTAGTGTTACTATATATTGAACTTACTTGCCCGGCTTGATGGTGAGCGAGAGGTCAGTGAGCGTGTTCTCGTGGTGCGACTCCACCCACTTGGCGGTGGCGTGCCTGAGCCGCACGCCCCGCGCGTCGCCCTCCACCCGCGCGCACAGCTCCTCGTTGTCCTCCTCCCCCGACTCCAGCGGGGCAATGTTCGCGGTGCCTGCGCGTTGGGACAATACGTTAATTAGCTACCCATCGAGAGGGAAACAACAGCCAACAGCGGAAGCCGAGTAGTTGTGTACTACTTCATGTATGCGGGTAACGATAGACTGGTGGGGAGGTGAGTTTCACTGCTTTACGTAGCAAAAGTTAGTTTCTTTGACAATTAGCTGAGTACATTTTCTTTTCAACGCGGAAGGCTAAAGTTTCGTAAATGATAGGACAGATTTTTTAGAAAACGAAACTCTATAACATTAATGCTTTTAGAAAACGTTTTGTATGCTATTCTGCTCAAAAATGTTTCCATGGTTTATTTACAAAAAGATGTTTAAGTGATTTGTACATATAGCGGCAGCAACCAAATCGGAAACAAGTTAGTGATTTTAAGAAAATTTAAAAAGACCAAAATACTTGACATCCAGTTTTGATATTAGTAAGTCGTAAACCTAATAACACGTAAGGTACCTAAAACTAACTTACCATTGCCTTTCGCATCCTCATCTTTCCTAGACTCCTCTGCTAATGCAGATACTCCGGCAAGTTTAGACTCCTCTCTCGCCAGGTCCAATAGATCCTTGTCCACTAACGATTCTCTTTCTTCTACTTTTCCTTTGGGTGGTTTAGTGGACGTCTGTATTTCCGCGAGCCCCGGCACTGGTTTGCTGGTATCCTCATACAACATGAAGTTCTGAAGTCGCTTTATTGAGATTATAGCTTCGGCTACTTGAGCAATCCCTGTAACAAATACTAAATTAATACCTATCGAGCTTCTATTTCTAGCTGCTGCTGTAAGTAGTGAGCTCGCCAGTACAAAAGTGTTTTTCAGAATTTCGTGCGGTTTATTTATCAAACCACAGGATTTACGGTTGAGGAAACAAAACAAAAATAAAGCTAAACATCGTGAGGAAACCAGCATATACCAAAGAAAACATTCTATATGAAGTGCAGAAACGACCCGCACTGTGAATGAATGAATGAGAATGAAATTCTTCATCTAAGCTATGCCATTATGCGGGGCTTTGACAAATGTTGCTAAAACAGCAGAATAAACAGCAAAATGTAAATCAGCGTAAGTGTTGATAAAGCTTTTAACCAAGAAGTTTCAAATCTCTTTGGTCGCGCTCGCTCCCTGTGGAGATCGCATCTTGCATATTTAGTATCGGAACCTATGGTGCCATTTACTGGGGGGGGTGCGGACAAAGGAAGCGGAGTAGCGAGAGGAGGTTGCTAATACAAATTTATATGCAGTTTGAAAATGAGAATGTGTGAGTCATAATTTTGTGATTAGTTTGACACGATTTTGACACCCATAGAATGCTTTTATTACTCTTCCATTTGGGAGTGGCAAAATTTTTTGATTCATGCTTTTAACAGAAGAAATTGGTCAATTGCTTTCGAATGTGAATGGTCTTAGACTAGATGGCGTACAAGATGTGAGTGGGCTCAGTACTATAGATAACTGACCTTGTGGGAAAAAGACAGTCATAGTCTGTCGGAGTATATTGTAGAAACTGGTGACGACGAACACTTGTTTGGCACTTATGACGTTGTTGACGAGCACGTACGCCAGGATCGACCAGAACAGGCAGATGCGTGTCGTGAACATTATAAATGACGTCAGCACTCCGCGGATGTATGACGTCGCGCGGATCTGTTTGATTTCGTGTCTGTGGAAAATAAATAAATAAAATATGTATTATCTCAAATTACGATTCTGTCGCGTACTATGCGAATTTAACAACACTTTAACAGTACTTTTATGCCGCCAAAGTAAAAACAACTGTATTATACTTGTAATATAGCTTAAAACGGAAAACTGCTCGCGCATGCTTGAGACCGCGCGCAATTTTCGGTTTTGAATTATAACACAAATGTACCCAGTTGTTTTTACTTTAGCGGCATAAAAGTTATCGAGCATTTTTCCGCCTAGACTGAATGGACCCTTAGCCTTAGGACAGTTGGTGTTCAACTTTAGATACGGACTGCCTCACAAGACACTACAAGTATTTTGTTGCGTTATCAACGTTTTTGTACAATTGTCCACCAACCCGCATTGGGCTAGCGTGGTGGACTATAGCCAGAACGTTCTCGTTGAAAGGGTAGGTAGGCCTGAGCCCCGGCAGTGGGGGACATGTTAATAGGCTGTTGAGTTGTACAATTACCTGCTTTCTTTACGATGTAAGACAAATACTAACTTTCTGGCCTTAGCGACGAGGTCGGCGAACGGTTTCTCCCACGTGTACATCTTAATGACCTGAATGCCCGACAGTATCTCGTTCATGAGCCGCACGCGCTCGTCCGTCCTTAGCGCCGTCTTCAGTCGCAGCACAGACGTACGCTTGCCCAAATATGCTGCAAGCAAACAATAGTTATTTATGCAGCTGTCTCGTAAAGCAGGGTATCAAAACTCGAGCGAGTTCGAATGAATTCCGCCGCTTCTTCTTCCCAGCTCTATATAACACCTTGGAGGCGGTGGTAGATAAAAAATTGACGTTGTATAAATGTACCTAGTGTACTTACATGCAATAAAATACTTTTGAATTTGAATTTGAATTGAATTCGGGTCAGAAGGCCTTTTTCATTTACACGAGGTCACTTTGAGCCTTTAGATCTCCGTCAGGGAACGATTGCATGAGATCTGTTGGTGGCTATCGGGAGTACGGATGGAGTAGGTCCTGAGTGCCGTGTGCACGTAACTGATCAAGCAAGCCGTTTTCACCACAGATTAATCAGAATCCTGCGTATGCGGTTTTCGATACATTATGATGCCATTTTAGATCTTTTTTTATTCCGATTTGTTTATGGTGAAAACGGCTTGCCTGATCAGTGAGGTGTGTATGTCTCTCTGGACCTCCTCAATCCGTACCGCGGACAGCCATCAACACGTCTCACCCAAACCGTTCCATGACGGAGATCTAAGGCCACAAAGTGATTTTGTTTGTATGAAAAAGGCCTCCTCGCCCGAATTAATTGCAGCCGAGTGTATGTGCAGGTGGGTAGATATTCTACGACCATACAATGTATTAAGACAAAAAAAATAGTCTAGTGGTATTTGTATACAGTTCCCAAACCCCAATAGTTTACTATCGGTCATAGTTACATAGAGGTCGAGACGCCTGTGTCATTCTGATAGTGGGTCAATAGCAGTGTGTATATTGACAATTAAACGAAATGCGCCTAATCAATACGCAATTGTTGCACAATTATTACCTAAATAAAATACCTACAGCCTACGAATATGACATCACCCGGTGGATAACAACGGTTTACATCGCTGGCTCCCCGGGGAGCCGGCGGGTATCTAGAGGTTAATGGGAAAAAATCCTTTACCTTGTAACGGTATAAAGGCGAGCATGAACCCGACCCCGACGAGGGCCGCCCAGCTGATCTCCTCCCACATGAAGTACGTGATTATGACGGTCGCCAGGGGCCCGATCCACAGGTAGTGCAGGAAGATGATGGCCACGTCGAAACGGTTCACGTCGTTTGACAGGAGATTCACCACTTGCCCTACAGTCGTCTCGCCGAGGGCAGTTTTTGATAATCGCAGCGACTGTAAAGTTTATATCATAATTTTTGTTAGGAAGCACAAAAGCTTCACTCGAACCCTGGCTGCTATAGAATCCGTCAAGAATGAGAAAAAAAAATAGTTCCATACATTTTGCATGAGCGGGAAATACCTCGTCTGGGGCAGACTCGATCCTTAATAAGCTATTTTACGAGTCATCAATCATTAATACGTCAAAATATAAGTTGTATTAGAAGCTTGGTATAGACTCGAGAGCCAGGGGTTATGAGATTGATTCCCACTGGGGACAAACTACTTTGTACAAGTTGGTAGAGGTCTCGAATAGTCTGGGGGTTATACTTGTGAATTGTCTTAATCTTGTTTAACTCTCATAGTACATACAAGTGATACGTTGTGCTTATGTATATTAAAATCTTCAATCGAAAAAGTTGAAGCTTAGCGCATTATCCAATAAAAAACATCAAAACCGAACATCACCGAAATAAGCTTGATCACACACGAGTCTGAAGGAAATGATTATTATCTTATCTACTTTCTTTCTACAAATACCTTTCTGTATATGAGCGAGCAGCAGGCGACGCGGAACTTCATGCCCATGTGCAGGATGGCCATCATGTAGGGGTGCACGATGAACACGTTGAGCGCGGAGCAGAGCACCACGCCGCCCGCGTACATGTACGCCTCGTTCTGGTTCACGGACTGCTGCTTGGGCGTGTAGTACTCCACCATCTTGCCCAGGAACACAGGCTGCGCCACCCTGCGGTCCAAACATACTTATATTAAACTATAGCACAAACTGTCAGTAGCCGACAATACAAGAGTCTTTGTATACAAGTCGAGTATGCTCTTGTATTATCACTGACTATAGTCAGTATAGTGGGTGATATAGCACCAACTGTAGATGACAATACAAGCGGCATTGTATACGAGTACTTATACCAAAGTATTTTCTGCGCGCTCTTCTTCTTTACAGCGCTAGCATCTAGGAAGCGGTGGTAATTTTAAAAATTACATGTATTTTTTAAACTACACACAACACTACTTACAAGTAGGTACTTAGTAACAAAGTTTCTACAAATACACCTACAAATTGTTAAATGTGGTGTTTCAAATCTAAGTAAGTTCAAGGGTAAGTAATATGATTTACAAAGTTACTAAATGGTAACTAAACATAACAGATCACTACAGGTGTTCCACAATGTACAGTACAGATGGCAACTCATCTCACTTCTGGCGCGTGGTAGTGTTCAGCTCACGCGAGCGAGCCACCACCAGCTGGTCGCGAATGCGGGATAGCCGGGTGTACATTAGCCTGTTGTCTTCTTGTATGAAGTAGCCGATGAACATACCCAGCAAGCGAGGCTGTTGGATCCTAGGGAAAAGGGATGCTAAATAGGTTCAGGTGAAGGATTAGGATAAGGTTTCCTATGCTAGATTGCAGGCATACATGGACGATAGTCACAGCTTATTCTGTCTGCCTGTCTTTCGTCATTTTTAAGGTTCAGTCAAAAGGGAACAACCTTATTAGCAAAGCATTTTTGTCCGTCTGTCGATGCGTCCGTCTGGATAACTCGAAAACTGCTGGACCGATTGAATTAAACTTTGGAACATATTTGTCAAAAGACTAAATTTTGCAGGCAATGCGGGGTAAATAGCAGAAAAAAATATTCTTCGAGATCCAGGAAAATTTTTAAAATTTGACGGAACCCGCATGGAGACAAACACGTTGCAAGAAAGCAGACTGAGACAGTAGCACTGCTTTCAGATTTGATCCACCATGATAACGACAAACAATCCGACCACTCGTATTTATCTTATCTTATCAAAATTTAGCTTATCACACGTATAATGAAAGTAAAACGGAAGGTGATAGCAATCTTACAATGGGAATTATTTCGAATTACAATCATGTCTTTAAAAGTTATCTATTTCTACAAGCAGATAAAGATTTTATGAACATCCCATCAAACATAGCGAGACATAAATCTGTTAGTAAGTAGGTATGTTGTTTCTTAATCACGGCCAAAGTGCAAATCATTTTTGCAGGTAGGTTACCTGGAACTGGGAATCGCATGGTAAAACAGAAGGAGAATAAAGATCTCGTTGCCTGCAATACACTGTCGATAGTCCATACGATACGAATAAGATTCAAGTTACAAAGCGTTGTCATGATACAATGACGTAGCAACAGAGAGCGCGATTGATTGCGGATGGGCGACTATACTGCATATTCAGTCGTATCATTTTCAGCGAAACGAGAAATACCTGCAGTATATCGCACTGCAGTTCACTTTCTTGTGGTAAAACAATTCAGGATTTCTTTTCATGTGATACATAATAATATAGTTTGTTAGCTTATCCTTACAATTAGTGTTTAAACTAGCGTTACCAGCGAACTTTAATAATACCACTGAAAACGAATTCTTTGCCTCGATCTTTTTTTTTATTTTGTACATAGCAGCACAGAAAGTTGAAAGCTAATATTGACACAAGCGGCAACAAATACGTTTCATATAAAATGTAAAATGCTCTACCTACCTCCTTCGTCAGTATAGTTATTAGGGTAATAGAGGTTTGGTTTAGCAGTTAACCATTAAATACTATTGTTTTAGTTGTTTTTATTGTACTAAGTTTCATCAAAATCAGTTCAGCCCTCGATGCGTGATTGACTAACACGAAAGTTGAAACATTTTCTTGGAGTACGCGGGGACGTACCTACTTACCCCCGACACAAGCTCGCTGTAACTAAAACTAGGTCAACGTGACACATGTAAAGCGATTTAATTTTAGAATAGATAGATAAGGTTCAAATCAATAGCTGTAGGTTAGGCTAGTTGTGATGGCGTGGTACACGGAGTCCCTCGATTTGCGTCGAGGATGGCCACCGTGGGGGTTTAGTGGGTGCGAGTCCCACATCACCCGGCCTTCCCCCCAGAAGGTCAGGTAATTATGCATAACGCATTTCCCCACGTGAAAAAAAATTGTGATTGGGTGGATTCATCATTTATGTAGAATTGATATCAGGTATTAGTTTATTATTACAACGCGCTAATAAAAATTATAGGTTGTTTTAAATGTCATTAACAGCAAAAGTAGGAAAATAGGTACCTAGGCTGCTCTCGTATTATTTTTAAACCTAATTAAATTACGCTTTGCCTTCATGGCGTTCAAAACAAACATGGGTAGGTTCGTTCGGTATACGTTGCTTTTACGTAAGGGCTTTTTCCACTAATTTCATTTTGATGGATAGGATCGAAACTTGACTTTATTAATTTTTCCAACGTTGCTTACTTTCCTATTAAATGATTAATGTCCATAATATGTATACCATGTTTTTGTGTTCTAATATAATGTAATTTACATGTTATATCTTTTATTTCAGAGCGATATATTAATTTATTTATGTCATATTTATTGTTTACTATTTTTTGTTAATTAGGATTTTTACGACTGTCACAGAATATAAAATAGTGGACTTTTATCTATTGAACCATGTACGTATTACTGTATATCATAGACTACCTAGGTAGTCTATGCTGTATATAGTGGACACTCTAGCCCTTACACTAAATACGTCATATAGGTAGGACGGATAATTAGAAACAGGGCAAGATTTTCATACAATCGAGGTCACTTTGAAGCCATGGTTCTCCGTGAAGGATTGATCGGGGCATGATCTGATGACAGTCATCGTGAGAGTAGATTGAGGTCTTTAAGATCACTATCGATATCCAACTGATCAGAATAGCCGTCTGATCCTTGACTTCCTCATGATTCCTTAACTTTATGCCCCGAACAATCCTTCATGGAGAACCATGGCTTCAAAGTGACCACGATTGTATGAAAATCTTGCCCTGTTTCTAATTATCCGTCCACCTATGTATAAGATACCCTGTGTTGCGGTGTAAGTACTTAGGTAGGTAACTACTTAATTAATTTTAAAATGTTCAATTGAAATTGTTTATTGAATAGCTAAGTGGTGTTTTCTTTGTAGTACAGACAAACAAACAAGTGCTTGTTGTCCCCGTAGCAATAAAAAAAATAGCAACGATAAGTTTTCGCACGGTACCCATTAGGTCGGTACTAATTTTAAAGATCATCTTGACTTGAATATACTAGTTTCGCATTATTACGACACCGCGAGTTCAATATTCTGCGTGAATGGGTATTACCTGCATATACCTATATCTATGTAGGTATAATTATAGGTTGAGCTGAGGTTAACTGTTTATACACACAACACAATGTACATTATACCTACACATGGCATGGGAGCTGAATGAATGAATATAACTGTAAAAGTTTTGTAAATGTAATTTTATAAAATCGAAATTATCCTCATTAGATTAATCTGGGACGTTTCAATCCCGTTGTCTAAATAAGGTTTGCAAATAAGTAGATGGACTGGGCTGTTCAGCTGATGATGAAATAGGTTCTTCAGTTGATGATGAATCTTGCTTATTCCGGATTAATTTAGTTAGTCCAGTAACAATCCGTTGAATGTGCTTGACTTCGATATTCCGCAATTACTTCAGCCGTCACATGCAGTCAGATCTATCATCTCTCGTATAGTATAGGTATACTTATAGGAGATACACTACGCTACCACACCGACCGGTCTCATCTCAACCGCCAGACGGATGGAACAGTCCTCATACGATTAATGACATCTTTGTATATTGTCATTAGCTTATTTTCATGACATAATACTACTCGATAATAAGATGTCAGCGACCATGAATTAGACACGACCAAGGTCACAGCTACAAATAGATACCTAATACCTACTGCAGTACTAAAACGGTGTAACGGATCTTTCCACCTCGTTACCGTAGAACATTATTAAATCAATAGAATTTTTTCAAGGCAACTAACTCCACAGACCTAAGTATTTTCTAATAAACACAGAGGGAATTGCTGAAGCCAGACAGACAATGTTCTTAATTGATAATAGTTTTATTTATAGTACCTATTAGATACAATACAATAGTACTGTAGGTAGCGGAACAAGCTAATAACAACAAGAATGCTAGGTACTTATTTTTAAAAGTCAAGTTTTGAATATTATCTATATACAGGATGTTTAAAACGGAGGCAAATCCTTGCGGAGGTGACAGGAGGTTTTTGAGATATTTTGTTTTCGTAGGTAGGTAATTTAATTTGTTATTTTACACTTAATATTTGTTATTTTTTGGCTACAGTTCTAATAATTATATAATTATTTACGGGTCTTACACACGAACAAGTTTTATTTACCTTTGCCCGACGTGCGACCAGGTTAAATATGAATACAAAGCGCAAAAGTTTAAAAGGTACTATTATTAACCCTAGCAACCATATAATATTATGATTATGACTTAGATGTTTTATTTGTGCATAAATATAACAAATAGCACGTGTCTTAAACACGTACGTTTTTCTGAGTATAAAATGTTGATGGCCGAATATCATAATTCTATTTCAGTGGAATCTACTGATTTCATTCCTACACCTGAACAAATAAATGACTCACTCAATTTGTGCCATCTCAAATCTGAGAAAGTATGACTTACCCACGTAAGTAAATAACGACGTTACGTTACGTACGAAATAAATAAGTACTACTATTTATTTATTTCGTTTTTGAAATACTCTGTGATTATTCAACGTTGGTTGGAATAGGTAAAGGGTTGCACCGCACGTGATTATTGCATCATTCGCAGCAACTGACCATGTAGCTTTCATCATTATCAATGTATGACATGCACGTATCTCTTGTATCTTTGTCGTACACACCATATTATTATATATTAAGTTCTTATGAAGTTTATAATGTTTGTGTTTATGTAAAGGAGTGAATGAACGGGTATCTCTTACCTGCCCTTCCATTTTCTAGACCGAATACTATCATAATATCAATCGAATAATATCAATATCGTGTAGTGTATGTAGTGATGATATAATAAACGTATTATTACATTATTGCAAAGTGTCAGTCAAACCAATTAAAAGTTATTATTAATTCAGTACTATCGCATGGAAATTTCATTTGTCACATAGCGCTGCGCTGTCCTCGGAAAGGCCTTGGATTCACTTCGAGTTGGAATTTAATTGATCAAACGCAACGCACCAGATTGCTCGCAAATTGCGCTGAATTATGTCCCACCATTACGTTCCGCTGGGCGCAAGTTACAATACTGTCAAGCCTAACAAGCTGTAACATACTTGGCCGTAACCTATTTGTTGGAAGTAGGTAGGCATAGAGATATGATCTCTTTGGTGGGTTCTCGCGGCCCCCTAGTAGCAATTTTTTTCATTCAAGTAGGTAGGTACCTCCGCCAAACTTTCCGCCTTACCACTACTAAGCTCCGAGTGACCGTCTGCTAAGGCCATTGTCTTCGCTAAACAATAGAATAGCGAGCGAAGAGGGCTTAGCTACGATCGCCACATGCAAGCAACAAAAATTTAAAATTGGTAAGGCGAGAAGTTTGTTGATAGTACCTGATCTCAGAAACTTTCAAAATTATTTCATTGTTAGATGGAGGTACGTTGGTGGTGGATCCATCAATGTCGCTAAATGTATTTTCATATTTTTTTTCATTTACATTCTTTCATGCAAATACGTGGGCAAAAATTCCATGTCCTTGAGCATAGTGAGAATAGTTTGTCCACTGTACATTAGGTATGATTTCTAGGTAGAAGCCGGTAAGTGACATCATGAGAAATGTGATGTAATTATTAAGTACCTACGAAACGGCGCTTATAACGATTGATACCCGTAGTCACAAAACTCTATTTCTGTATTGTCACGTGGTTACTGGCTTTGCTATCATATATTCTGTAGCTTTGGTTAAAAAAAATATTTTAGATCATGCAAGTGTTCGAAAATTGACAATACGTACTTTACCTACAAGATCTTGTTTCATATTTTTACATGTAAATATTTACGAGAATAAAAGGCAAGAATCCTTGATACGCAAACGTGGTTCAAACTAAAGGGTATTGGTTGAGAAAACGAATGAAGCGAGCTCGGAAAATCCTGCCCGTAACTATGTTTTTTTATTGCGTTATCATTTTCAATTTTCCCTGAGCACGGGGAAAATGCGACGTAAATCATCATGTACCTAGGTAATTGTAACTTAAATATCTAACTATGTACAGATACAGTTGTTGGTATGAGTCGCGAGGAATATGTCCGTAAAAAAGGTAATTGGAAACACAAACAGTAACACCGCAAGACAAGAACATTACGTAGTTTGTCATCCATTTGAATACTTCAAGGATTTTGTGCAAGTTTCATTGAGGAGGTATTTCAGAGAATACATGTTCACCGTGACTTTGTCTTTTTACGTTACGATACAAGATTCGAGTACGTTACAAACAGATTTTTGTATGGTAAGTCTATCTTTTATGATCTCACCAAGTCTCACCACAAAGCTCACAGCTGTTCGTCACAGGTAGCAGTGGCCACTATTTTACGAGCAAATAAACATTTTCCTACCTAGTTACATGTAGGACCGGATTGTTTTTATAACTATGTAGTGTTGCTGAATTATAACTTTTAAAGTATTCTGCTCTCTAAGTAGGTATACATAAAATAAATAAAACAGGATACAGCTTTGAGTAACAGGTACTCCGGTACTCCTGTCGCTTGGAAAACGTTGGTAAAATTAAATAAGATGAATTGTGCTATGTTATCTTATTATCATTATTATCAGTCAGTCGCGTGCCGCTTATAAATTGTGTAAAGAAGTAATACAATAATAATACTGTATTGTGATTAATTGATTATGGTATTACCATTTACACAGATGTCATTAATCATTATCATCACTCACATGTTATATCTCACATTTTGATTACAATTTATTAGAACTTCAAACATACGTAGGTATAAGTAGGTATTTTGTTAAAATTCCTATATATTTTCACATTTCCCCTTCACTAGTTTCAATAGACAAACGGCCGTTCACACTTAACACAAGATCACATCGAAAACAATGCCAATTGCGTAGAGCTATAAGTTAATCAGCTATGTATGAAGTCGTGAGTCTATTACGTACTACATTAATTTTGTTTATGCAATTCTTTATACAAAGGTATGATATATGTACTTCACTATTCTGTTGGTATTGGTAGTGAGTGACCTTGCCTACTACACCAGAGATCGTGGATTCGATTCCCACCCGAGACCAACATTTGTGCGATGAGCATATCTGTTGGTTATGGGATGCGCGCCACTTAACCCGATCTTCGGCACAATGGCAGTTGAACCATTCAAATACCACAAATGCCACACCTGGGCCAACTAAGGCTATGACTATACATATATATATTCGCATTATGGGTATCCATTATGGCGGATCCCTAAAAGCAGTGCATAAAATATATTCACATAGGTACTGTGATGCACTATATTACTTGTACTGAGACATAATATAATGCCCTTTGCAGCAATCTACGTGATGTATCGCGTATTCCAGTCAGATCAGACTGTGATTGTTGGACCAATCAATCGAACAATCTAACAAAACGGAACGGACGAACTTTACCCCTTCATACTCAACTTGCCTGCCATCTTTTTCCTAACTACCCACAACAGAGTTCTATTAACGACCAATATAAGAATATCGACTTCCGGAATAACAAGCTGCACCGCAAAGTGCGAGTATAATCAGGTACAATGCTACATGTACTTATTACATTGAATTCAAATCGAATTAAATAAAACACTTCTGCCGTGTACGTAACCGGGACACCTGGCATATTTATTTCAATGCAATGCATTGTAAAAGATAGACATTACTTTGAAAATCTGTAGTAGTACGAATGCATTCCAAATATACATTTAAACTTTCCCATCGTAAAATGGTTTTTCTTTTGACTATTTTACCTAAGGCCTAGGACAGTTCTAGGGCTTGTTTCAAATGGGATAAGGTTATTTTGTACCCTGGGAAAGTAGTGCTACATACAAATATCGACTAACCGTGACTTACGACGTAGGGCAAAGCTAGTACGATGGGCTGTACCTTGAAATAGTAAATTGTGCAATAAGCTTCAAGTATTCAATTAACTGAGACGGCTATCTAATCATTTATTATTATTACAATACCTTAATATCGAACAAACATCTATTGTTTTAAGGCCAGCAAAATAATATTATGTAAAGAGCGTCTAGAACTGTAAGAAAGATTGCATTTATTCCATATTAGATGTTGCCCGCGACTTCGTACGCGTGGATTTTGGAAGTAGGTAACTATCTCTCCTAATGTACCTATTTACAATTTTCCTATGGGACGATAACTTTTTTCGCTGCCATGCGATTTCAATGAAACAAACAAGCCCCAAATGTTGCTTCAAGCTGTGCTTAATCTACCTGTGAAAACCGCAACAAAATCCGTTCAGTAGTTCGGAGTTTAGCGTATACATACAGACAGACAGAAAAACAAAAAAAAATAAGCTTTTTTTGTTTTGTTTTTCTGTCTGTCTGTATGTATACGCTAAACTAGTGTGGGCGATAAAAAAAGAGTAACAAAAAAAAATAAGCTTTTTTTGTTTTGTTACTCTTTTTTTATCGCCCACACTAATTTTTTGATAAATTTATTCAGTTATAGACACACGGTTTTTACTGATTTATTATAAGTATATATATACAACCGTCTACACACGGCGACATTTGGCAGAGATGCATACGCGCCTTTATAATAGGCTGATTGGAAAATATGTTCTACTATCTAACCGAAAATTATGAGGGTTCATGAAGAACCTACGCTCCACGTGAGGTGTACCAGTTTAAAAAAAAATGTTGCAACCTAAAATCGTTTGATAATTCAGTCAAATATTTAGGCACCAACCTCTTTGGTACTTTCTCTACACCTGCCCTGGCTCGACTTTGTTAGTCGTCTGTAATTGGAAAGATAAATTATCTCATCATTACACTTACCGTATTCCGCATTCCATGACCAGAAGCACAAATCCATACAGCATGCACCTCGCTGCATATGCCTTCATTATAACTCGGAGGAGGCTTGGAGTGCGCTTCCCTCCTGCGCTCGCCACTTCTTCATCCCACAGACGAGCGAATTTGTCGCCTAATGGGCCTGATGACAACCATTAATCAGTTAAGTAATAATAGCAAAATTCCTACCAAAAATCTCAACCCGTAACAATTTAGTTTCATGTTATTTACAATTTATTTAGGCAAGTTATCGACACAAAATTACAGAGAAGTTAATAATTTATACTTAACTTCATACATACATATCTTCACGCTATGTCCCTATTGTTATCTTGAGTAGTCTGCTTAAATGCTTTGCAACTTCATTCATTAGTGCATGGTGCATCATACCCATTCCCTTATTTTATTTCAACTTATTTGTAGAACATACCAAACTTTTAACTTCTTATTTCTAGTTGTAGATCATCATATTATTATCAAATTGATAATTCATGAAGTAAACCAAAACTAAATAAAGGTGAAATATTATGTTTTTTAAGATTCAAAACAAGTGATTAATTGCTACCTGATGAATGTTCTTCTAGAGGCTGGTACAGATCATGTTCTTCCATTTCTTTCTTCAAACCACCCCAAAATATTGGAAGGGTCCATCTAAAACAAATGTTACTACTAATTAAATTACTATACCCTAACAGGGTGCCATGTAACCACCACCTATTTAAGGCAATGTAATAAAGAATAAAGAATTATTCATACTAATTTTTTTTTTTTTAATAATAAAAAGAAAAGAAAAATCTGTGGGAAAAGAAGTAGTCACTTTCTTTGTTGAAAACTTGAAACTCACATTCGAATATAATAATAGTAGTATAGTAATAGATATTAATTATTAATATAAACTGCCTGAACAGGATAAAATAGGAATAGTCACTGTTATTGGCAAATGATTTTTTATGCAATTAAATATGTACCTAATTCAACAATTAAAATAGAATAAAGTACTTACGGACCTACTTAATTATATTAGAAAAATTTCTAATTTGAGGGTAAATTTAGAACTTTTAATATTGGGAATTTCAATCTAAATCATTTTAATGATATTACAGGTAATGGCAGTTATAGAAACCCCTTACAAAATCATATATATGTACTTACGCAAATGTTAGTGCCGATAGAGGGTTAGCTTTGGACCTGGGATGAGACCGGAGACCCGTTTTCTTAGAAGACTCCATCCTTTATTTTTTGTAGAAAAGCTGATGAACAAGATCACATCTTTAAAAGGTACCTAAAGTTTTTTTTGCTGAAATACCTATCTCTGGAAATAATACTAAATTTTTCATATCATTGTCAATGTCAAGTCATTTCACAATTATCAGCTGAATGAATCAGTCGGGTAGTTTTGAGACAGACGGATAAAAAAGCTTCACAAGGGTATCCATGTCGACGGACGGACGGACGAAACCTTCAATCAATTAATGCATAATTATATACCTATATAGGTACTTATAATGTAGGTAATGATGTACCTAGTCGAGAGATTAAATATCTAAGGATCTAGTAAAGGCACCGAATATATAATACTGTAAAGGCAGAAATAATTTACTTGTACAGAGTAGGTACTTACAGCTATTTGAGATTTCGATCAGGTCTTCAGAAGGTAACAGAAGATAAAATATAGCATGACGTTGACACAACACCGTTTCAATTTGGACACAAACAAGTTTATTATTGAGATTCAAAGAAACCCATGGGAGACCGACGAGGAGATACGCCTATTTTCTTCAAGCGCAAATCACAAAAATTTAGACTGACTGAACTAATTTACTATAGTGTACCTTACCTTACCTACGATAATTGAATCTATATATTTTCAATAATTGTCGTGTAGGTACTTAGATACATAATTGTGAAAAATTTAAGTACAAAAAAAATAATTTTCTTTCTTTGAATTTCACTAAACAAAATTTACTATAATGTGAATGAAAATGGCATTACGACAACAGCACGCATTTGACGCACCTCACAACATGACAGCGACCGACAGACTGACCACAAATTAGATAGTATAGTATACGTCCAGACCTTAGAAAAGAATGAACCATAGAACCGTAATCAGCGTATAGCATGAAATAGCAATAGTCTTTTACCTCAATAATTTGAGAAGACGCTTCTTATATGGCGGGGTCAAACTGAACAAACACTATCTATTTTAGTCGGGCTGTTGTTTGTTGGGGGGCAGTTGGTATGCAGTGACACTGCCCCCCAATAAAAAATTCACATACGTAGATAGAGATAGAAGATATTATAACTGTCTTGCTTACTCTTACCACTTTTGTAATAAGTGTGTCCCTCTCTGATTATTATTGTTATTTTAGCAGCTGTTCTATGGGATCTAAGAACAAGGATCCCATAGAACAGCTGCTAAAATAACATTAATAATCAGAGAGGGACACACTTATTACAAAAGTGGTAAGAGTAGGCAAGACAGTTATAATATCTTCTATCTCTATCTACGTATGTGAATTTTTCAAACAACAGCCCGACTAAAATAGATAGTGTTTGTTCAGTTTTACCGCGCCATATAAGAAGCGTCTTCTCAAATTATTGGGGTAAAAGACTATTGCTATTTCATGCTATACGCTGATTACGGTTCTATGGTTCATTTCTTTTTCTAAGGGATCCTTGTTCTTAGGTCCAGACTGACTGAACTGTGACTGTCTGTCTGTTCTGTCATGTTGTCAGTATCAATATGACGCCGGTTGCCACGGTTATTGGGAATCGTGACATTTACTGTCAGATTAACCACCTGAATTCTAATGAGGATTTACTATATTTGCGTTATGGAAACATGTCAAAATGTTCATTATAACATTGTAGTGCCAGGCCAATAATTGTCGGCCATTTCATGATTTCGAAATGTAAAAGTATACACGCCTTTTTTGTATTCTCAAACTGTTCCATGTATCATCCTCTTTCTACGAGACTAGGAAGATTTTTTTTATATAGTTTTATGGCCAGTTGGAAACAAGTCTTTATAGGCCAAACCGTAGTCTAAAATCACAAATAAATAAAACCGCAGCACGGCCTCCGGGCACAACTAGTGCCATTCGGTAATCCACACTGCAGCTGACACCGCACTAAACTGATAGTAGGTTTAATGTCGATTTAACAAGGGACAATTTGGAACAATCCGATAGAGTCGTTACTCGCTTTTAAATCTATCCCGCACAATATTCACTTTAATAGGCACTTGTTGCATATAAAACTATCATATATATACACCAAAACCTACAATATACATTTTTTAGGAAAACTAAATAAAAAAAGATAAACGTCTCCAACGAAATCCCGCCAAAAAGCCCAGGAAGATACTACGTCCACAGACCAAAAATAAATACTCGATGATTTAACGTCACGTCCACAGACTACAGAGAGATATTACGTGTCACGCACGTCCAATTGATCGGGTCCCTATAATGCACGACATTGTTTTGCACATACCAGTAATGCACGACATCAGTAATGCACGGCACGAGAATGCGCGACACGTATTTTGAATTCCAATGACGCGCATTGTTATGTCGTGCATTCTCGGACCGGACCAAGAGTGCCCGTCATAGTATTGTACAGCATAACAATTGGAATCAAAACAAAGAGTGACGTCACATTAAAAAAGTAAAAAGCCACTAGGGATGGGTGATTTACCGATTTGATTGATTTTTCTTATTTGACGATGGTTGATGGTTCACGTTGCCTAACGTTCTAACTACTGTCGCTCGCTTCGCTCGCTCCAAAAGGGTTTACATTGAACCTAACAGCTCGTCGCTTCGCTCCTCGCACCTAACCTTCGGGGTGGGCTGACTACATTTCTGGATCAATCGACGAAATCACTCAATGCAATCAATCGTCTTTCGGAACAGCACTACCTAGTATCCAAGCCTCAAAATTCGGAGTCACCTGATTGGTCAACCAATCGGCCAATCACGCGATGTCGCCAAATACGGTGCTGTACACTCTCGGCTCGGACGAGCAAGGTACAGCGGCGTATTTGGAGACATCCCGTGTTGTGCAATCCATTGTCGCGCTCTGCTGGTGTGTACATTCTCGTGTCGTGCGCTCTCGTGCCGTGCATTGTTGATGTTGTGCATTACTGGCTCCCCAATTGGTCCATCAGAATCCAGATTGCCCTTGACCTCAGCGGAGATTAGCTTAGCCCTTGACCTAGTAAAATGACAGTTTTTTGAGTGACAAAGGTATTGAAATCACGGAGTAAGAAATTGATTGCCAATTGCCATATAGATTAGTTTGTTTGGGTATTGCGCTCGCGAGCTTAGCGGATTGCTAGTACCTAGGTTATCTTTAGTATAAATGGTCATTCTTGTGTGAGTTGAGTACTAGCACCTACTCATAAATAATTTAGAAGATACTCTTCGTCTGAAGAATGCGGTCAGTGTACGAAAGGGGGCACAACAAAGAGTTGGGACCCTACAGCAGGATGCTGTAAGTAGACCACCATTACTTTTCTGGTGAAATTAGGTCATAGTTCCCTTTAGAATTATGATCTCTGCCAATCAAGCCTTAGGCCAACACCCGAGGTGTCTAATTATTACCTATCCAATGTCTTGCCCAGTTGTACAATAAATGCTTTTTGTTCTAGTTACTGATGTGTATCTTGGTTTACTCATAACAATGTTCTTAATGCGAAGCCATATGTAGGTACATATTTCTGCCAAGGAATGAAATTGAGACTTTGTTATGGAACCCTTCTTGAAAATAATTAAGTTAATATCTAAAGAAATATAGTGGGACATAAGCTAACAAATGAGTAGCTAGACACACTAAAATGTTGGCAGTTTATTTAAGAAAGTATAGAAGAATGATAATTGTCAGCATGTTCTCTTTCTACATAGGCTGTGCAGTTACGATAAGCCTGTTGCATACAGAATGTGATGCTTCTTCTAAGACTAAGATAATAAAAACAGACCCGGATTTGGATAAGGTGGAATATGCTGTACTTGTTTTGAGTAGTCCTGCTAATGAAGTAAAGCGTGATGCTATCCGTGTCACTTGGGCTCAGTTTGCTAGCAATATACACATAGAAAATGGAGAGACAGTGTATAGGTGGAACCACACAAGGAATGGACCAAAGGTTCCACACGACCTTATTAAAATCTACTTTGTGGTGGGAACGGAAAGATTAGACTATGGAATGGTGGGGAACCTGAAGTTAGAGAGTATCAAAAGCAAGGATTTATTACTGCTGAATGGAGTTATTGACGGTTACAAGAATTTAGTTGAAAAAATTGTACATGCTTTACAGTGGTTTAGTCACAATTTAAAAGGATTGAAGTATTTGATCAAATGTGATGATGACTCCTTTGTCCGCATTGACTTAATAGTAAGAGATCTTGTGGCTTACGCACCAGGAATGGATGCACCAGAGTTAGTCCAATACACTACAAATCAGGTATTACATACTTACATATTTAAATCAGGGTAGGTATGCATCAAAAGTCAGCAAAGAGTAATGTGTGGGATCCATAACTTTTACTGAAACATGTAAAAAATATTGTTTTCCTAAAATTTCTATAACTTTTCAGGCAATTTATGTTCAAATTTTCAGAACAATTTTTGTACTTAATAGTTTTCGAGTTATCCAGAAAACAGACAGACAAAAAAGTGGCTTCCTAAAATGGGCACTAAAAAGACAAAAAAATTCATACTAGGTACCACTGATTTGGTGCCTGTATGATCTTGTCACCTAAAAATATGGAATCTGTACACATTGCTTATGTCCAAAATGCTTTTACTTCTACGCTTCTTCTTGCCACTTTATCGACATTCTGTAATGTAGACTTTATTCACAATAGATTTATAAACATTATTTATTGACAGAAACCTCTACCATCTTACAAAGGTTTGTACTGGGGCTACTTTGATGGCAGAGCACACGTTTATCTTAGTGGAAAATGGGAAGAGAAAGACTGGTTCCTATGTGACAGTTACCTACCTTACGCATTGGGTGGTGGCTACGTAATATCACGTAGCATTGTGGACTATGTAGCCAAAAATGCTTACTTTTTAAGGTATGTAAATGACATAATGTACTAGCTTCACGCATAGGTCTATTGGCTTTTGTATGCCTGTAATAGTCACATAACAGTTGAGCGTATTGTATATTTCCTCCGTGCTTATGCTTTACTTTGGTTGGTGTTTTACGTGTAAGTTGCTTGGTCTTTGTTGCCCTTTGCCTCCCTGTCAATTGTCAAATCACTACTTTTTTAGTTTTTAGTGGATCGCGCGAGTTTGTTCATATAAATCATGCAGCTAAAAACTTTGCTGCTTTTTTGAAGTATAATGTATGTTCTATCACAATCCATGCTCTACAATTTAGTGTTTTATTTCAGTCATTACAATTCTGAAGATGTTTCCATGGGTGTGTGGACTGCGTCGTTGGACGGCATCAGCAGGGTTCATGACATCAGATTTGATACAGAGTGGAAGTCTCGTGGTTGCTTGGTGCACATGTTAGTTAGGCACAAACAGTCCCCAACAGACATGTTCTTGATGTACAAAACATTGGTGAACTCACATGGTAAGACACTTTGCAAGCCTGAAACTACAGTGAGGAGTTCATACTTTTACAACTGGCAGGCGTTGCCAAGCGGATGTTGTAGTTACAAATAAATATTTATATAAATTGTATCTGCAAACTTTCTAGTCAATTTAAACTTTATATTCTTCCATAAATAAAATAGTAAAGTAATATGAAATATTTTATTAATAACAATATGAACACAATGTAAAAATTACATGACGCCGCTTTTGAGATTTATAATCGGCAATACTACATGGTTCATTTAGTTCCATAATAAATGCAGATTACTTAGTTAAAAGATGTATATTTCAAGCTAAAATTGAAAACAACGCTGTCTTTTGGTATTAGTCAATCAAGATAATTTTCTCATGGTTGTCCTAAAAAATTAGACAGCTCAACTATCAAATTATTAGACTATCCAAATGAACCGTGTAAATATCAAGTGATTATATTATGATTGTCGGGTTATCAATATTATCAGGCCAGGATGATAACTTGTATTGTGCTTATATTTAACATCAATTAACGAAAATGTGTATCAAATAAATAGTAATAGATCATTGGTCCGCATTTTACTGCGGCATCAAATATAATAGGACTCGTCTAGTCATGTATAAATAACAACTTAATCTATGAGAACCCAAATAGTTTTTCAAATTATTCTAACACTTCTAGATCTAGAGCTGAAATTTATTCAGAAAATACCCAGTGGTGAAAGGACTATTAGAGTTTAATTCACCTTTATTATTAATAGAAAGCATAGTAGAAAGGCTCATCATCATAGCATAACAATGTCATTTTACAAACGACATAAGTACTTGGTCATACACATCTATCCCACTCTGTATCGTTGGATATTAATTACCCTAATATCACATTTTATAGGATTTCAGACATATTTCATTTACCTAATGTTGACTTCTTCACCTTAACGTCCATATATATATTAGTTTGATTGTTGTGAAATGTTGTCCTGGACAATTCTTCTCTGAAATAGTCAATTGTTCTTTGTAGTCCATCTTGTAAGCTAACCTAGAACAAAATATATGTGTCAGTTAGTCTTCTCATATATAAAAGGCGAAACTGACTCACTCACTGACTGACTGACTGATCAACGCACAGCCCAAACCGCTGAACCTAGAGACTTGAAATTTGGCACAGAGGTACCTCATATAGCACTGACGTCCACTAAGAAAGGATTTTTCAAAAATCAACCCCTAAGTGGGTGAAATAGGGGTGCAAAGATTGTATGAAAGTCCCTCATTTTTAAAGTTAGAAACCTGAAATTTTGTATTCAGGCTACCAGTTCAAAAAGAATGAACACGTGGTTCAGCGATTTTGAAAATTCCACCCCTGAGTATGTAAAATAAGGGATGAAACGCGCACAGCCCAAACCGGTGAAGCTAGAATCGTGAAATTTTATATTTAGGCTTTCAGTTAAAAAACATTGTTGACGTATTTCAGCAATTTTGAAAATTCCACCCCTAAGTATGTAAAATAGGGGATGAAACGCACACCTTAAACCACCTGAGCCTAGAAACTTGAAATTTGGCACAGAGGTTCCTCATGTAACACTAACGTCCACTAAGAAAGGATTTTTCGAAAATCAACCCCTAAGTGGGTGAAATAGGGGTGCAAAGATTGTATGAAAGTCCCTCATTTTTAAAGTTGGAAACCTGAAAAATTGTATTTAGGCTATTCGTTAAAAACCAATGAACACGTGTTTTAGCGATTTTGAAAATTCCACCCCTAAGTATGTAAAATAAGGGATGAAACGCGCACAGCCCAAACCGCAGAAGCTAGAATCGTGAAAATTTATTATTAGGTTTTTAGTTTAAAAATAATAATGACGTGTTTCGCGAATTTTGAAAAATCCACCCCTAAGTATGTAAAATAGGGGATGAAACGCACACCCCAAACCGCTGAGCCTAGATACTTGAAATTTGGCACAGAGGTTCCTCATATAGCACTGACGTTAATTACGAAAGGATTTTTCAAAAATCATCCCCTAAGTAGATGAAATAGGGGTGCAAAGATTGTATGAAAGTCCGTCATTTTTAAAGTTAGAAACCTGAAAATTTGTATTTAGGCTATTCGTTAAAAACCAATGAACACGTGTTTCAGCGATTTTGAAAATTCCACCCTAAGTATGTAAAATAAGGGATGAAACGCGCACAGCCCAAACCGCAGAAGCTAGAATCGTGAAAATTTATTTTTAGGCTTTTAGTTTTAAACTAATAAAGACGTGTTTCGCGAATTTTGAAAATTCCACCCCTAAGTATGTAAAATAGGGGATTAAAACGCACACCCCAAACCGCTGAGCCTAGATACTTGAAATTTGGCGCAGAGGTTCCTCATATAGCACTAACGTTAACTAAGAAAGGATTTTTCAAATCATCCCCTAAGTGGGTGAAATAGGGCTGCAAAGACTCTCATATATAATTTATAACTCAAGAACGGCTCAACGGATTTTGATGAAACTCGGTACAGTTATAGCTTATATCCTGGAATAACATGTAGGCAACTTTTTACCGCGGTAAATTGTTCCCGCGGGAAACTCGATAACGGCTGAACGGATTCGGATGAAACTTGGTACAGTGACAGCTTATATCTTGGGATGACATATGGGCAACTTTTTACCGCGGTAAACTTTACCCGCAGGAAAAATATTTAATATTGATGAAACTTGGCACAGTGATAGCTTATATCCTGGGATAACATATAGACTACTTTTCACCGCAGTAAACTTTTCCCGCGGGAAAAGTATTATAAAATATTATAAAATTATTTGATTTTGATGAAACTTGGCTAACCTAACCTAACCATACCAAACCTAACCTAACTAACAGTGATAGTTTTCCCGCGGGAAAAATATTTAATTTTGATGAAACTTGGCACAGTGATAGCTTATATCCTGGGATAACATATAGGCTACTATTCACCGCAGTACACTTTTCCCGCGGGAAAAATATTTAATTTTGATGAAACTTGGCTAACCTAACCTAACCTTATCAAAACCTAACCTAACCTAACAGTGATAGTTTATATCCCGGGATAACATATAGGCAACTTTTTACCGCGGAAAACTTTTCCCGCGGGAAAAATATTTAATTTTGATGAAACTTGGTACAGTGATAGCATATTAGTGTGGCTGACCGAACGGAAACCTCCGTGGCCGACCGGATTTAATATTTAGGCTTTCAGTTAAAAAACAATAATGACGTGTTTCGGCAATTTTGAAAATTCTACCCCTAAGTGTGTAAAATAAAGCATAACACACACTGGGCGGCAGCGCTGCGAAAGCGTTGCGGCCGTGAAGGTTTGTATGAAGAATGCGCCGCGCCGCCGCCGCTTTGATGTAAAGGGCTTGATACTATTTCGAACATTACAGAAAAAAACCGCAACGCTATCGCAACGCCGCCGCTCAGTGTGTGTTACGCTTTAGGGATGAAACGCGCACAGCTCAAAGCACTGAGCCTAGGAACGTGAAATTTTAAATTAACTCTTTAAGTTTAAAAACAATAATGATGTGTTTCGCGAATTTTGAAAATTCCACTCCTAAGTATGTAAAATACCGGAAGAAACGCACACAGCCTAAACCGCTGAGCCTGGAGACTTGAAATTTTGCAGAAAGGTTCCTCTGTGATGTCTACTACGAAATGTATTTTTACCGCGGGAAAACTTGCGGGAAAACCTTTTTTACGCGGGCGAAGCCGCGGGCAAAAGCTAGTATGAAATAATTATACTTCTTGCTGTTAGCGTAGCGTCGTCATTGTTATTGAATCCTATAATTTCCAATTATTTTAATTTTTAATACACATATTCGTTTCTCATGTCGCTACCATTCGGAAAGCGGATAGAGGGCGTAGCGTAATTTAATTTCACAGCAAGATTCGCCGTCCACTCTTGGACTTAGGCCTTCATCTATGCGCGCCACCACACACGGTCCACCTCTTTTCCTAAAGTTCGAGAAGATAAGCCCTAAAATTCTTACTAGAGCCAAAACAGTCAACCATAAGGTAAGGAACTATTAGTTAAATAATGTGCTTAAGTGCCAACTTAGTGGTGATTTTAAATAGGTTCATAGCAATATCAACTGTTGGGGATGGCCATGGCTTTTGGGAGATCCCAAAAAAAATAAAAATTATACTAAGTATATATATTTTTTATATATATAGCCATAGTTATATAAAATTTTCACATAGCAACTATTAATGGCCCACTGCATATTGCAATTACTAATATTCCCGTGCTTATTATGCAATTATTGACGCCCAAATGATTAAATGCGTGTTCGATACGCATTTACCGATTTTAATCAAACTTACTACTAATAAATATGTGAATAACTAGTAATATTATACGACGGTGGCGCGTTTAGAAAAGCCCACGCCGAGCGTTAGGCTGGTATGGGCTGAAGGCTATACAACAACAATTATTACACGTTCATCACAATGTTTCATTTCATTTATTTATTTATTTCATTTTATGTTACCTAACTATATAGTTAGAAGTCCCCTATTCCCACTAGTTCAGTCGTTAATCCAGGATATTAATTAAGCTCTAACCTTTTTACTACGCCAGTGGGCCAACCTGAGTTAACAACGTCGATACTCGCTAGCGACTACGTAAATAATACTTAATAGTGCTATCTCTTTTCGACTAATTACGAAAGACAGATATAGATATAGTTTTTACGTAGTCGCTAGCAAGTATTGACGTAAACAATCTCATGGTAGACTGTTCTATCAAAATATGTATTATGTTCTGTAGGTTTGGCATGGCCTCGTTGGCAGTCGCTTAGACTCAAGCGCCAGAGGTCGTGGGTTCGATTCCCACTGGGGACAGACAAGTTTGTGCAAGTTCAGTCGGTCTGATGTATGTTTATAAATATATGTAGTAGTTTATGTCCCGTATCCCTTTCTTATTCCCATACAACAGGAGAAAATCCGACTTTGAGATAAGACAAGTGTATGTATATAAATGTATGTATAAGTGTATGTATGTAAATAAAAATAAATAAACAAAATGTTTTTATTCCAGACACACTGATCCATAATTTTTAGTAGGTATCTGCTTCAACTAAATAATTAACAAATATATATATTGTTGTTGATCAGCACGTCACTGGGTGGGGTGACGGGTGAAGGGGCTGTCAACTCTATCCGCTATGACCCTCAGGATGCTGTTAGTGCTCCCGCGCATCCTCTGCAGTAGGGAGGCAGTTTTCTAGCGTATGATCGCGAAGAAGTCTTCGTCGGGAGCCCCAGCCTCCCAAGGCATTAATATATCAAATTAATAAATGAAGTACTTATTTGTTTAGCATGATACTCATAGTAAGATGAAAATTGTTATTTGAATACCTTGGGCGACCAGTTGAGGTGTTTTTCAGCCATGGCAATGTCCGGCCGGCGCCGCTGCGGGTCGTCCTCCACGGCAGCGCTGCTCAACACTTCACTGCGACACCCAGGGACTAGCTTCTTTATTATTACAGCAAACTCTGCAATTTTACATATGTGTCTCTGATCATTTCGTGAAATCGTTGAGCCTCCTATATTGCCACACTATGCCAGCACTGGATTTATAGGCCGTTAGTGCACGGATTTACTGTGAAATAAATTTACTACTATTACAATAACGTATAAGCCAAGGTCGTGCCGCAATGACTTGTTAGTTGGATGATCAACATCAGGGCAGTTTGTCTTACCCCATAGAATACCAAATAATCCAGAGCATGTTCCCTAATTTGGATGAAACTTTGTAAAATAATCGGATCACGCATGAGTCGTGTCTGTATTGGGTACTTTTCTGTAGTCTGAATAGACAATTACCTTCTATAGTGTGTTCCACAGGGTTTCCGATGTTGACAGGCAGCGAGTAATTGGAGGCCATCAAGGACAGAAGTCCATCCACTAGGTCGGAGACGTAACAGAACGAACGCGTCTGTCTTCCGTTACCATACACCTGGAAATATAAACAAAACAATGTCGTATTTCATCAAGTGAATAGTCCTAGTTCCGTCGCTGCAAGACTACAGTAATTTTGTTAATATTAACCAGGATCATAATCCTAACAAGAAATCAATCCATAGAAAAGAAATTGTTTTGCTAGCCATGTGTACCTAATAGGTACTATGCATCCCAATTATATACATTCGTTAACAGTAGCTAGGTAGGTACCTACTAGAGAGTTGATAAGAGTTGTAAATTTGCTTTACATGCTGCGTGATAAAGTATAATAGTTTAAAAATAATTGGATCTTAACTTTGTTATTACACTACACGTAATCTAATCTAATGAAACCAGTACAAAACAAACCCTTGTAATGTTTCACTGTCCCATGTTGTATGCACAGTATAATTTTCTAAATTGCCGTAACTATGAAATAACTAATGTAAATGTATGAAACCTACTGTAATAGTTTGATTTTGTAATGCTTGCATTATAAAATTGGAGACTACACGCCCATCGGCGACATGCATTCTCGGTCCATAAGTGTTAAAGATCCTCGCAACTCGTACGGACACTTTTTCCTGTTTAGCGTATGAGTAAGCTAAGGTTTCAGACACTCTTTTGCCTTCGTCATAACATGCTCGTGGCCCTGAAATGATAACACAAGTCTATGAACCCTCAGGTTCACAAAGTAAAAGTTGACATTTTAGAAAGTTGTCATAACGTGAGGGCTTTTGATGATTGAAGGATGAACTAAACCATCATAAGCTTTGTAAGATGTAGTAATTAGTTACAATCTTATGTACTGATTTGTTTAACAAAAAAAAGGTAAGAATATAATTAGAAATGAATAAGTATGTACCTATTGGATTTACATGTCCCCAATAGGATTCTGGCTGCGGGTGCACCTTAGGGTCCCCATATACCTCTGAAGTGCTTGCTATTAGGATTTTAGCACCAACCCGCCGCGATAGACCTGAAATGACACAATTAACAAATAAAAAAACAAAATAAATAGTGACTTAAGGAAGTAAAAAGCTACTTTTTGACAAGTGTTTGCAATCAATTTGAAGTTTTTATTATATTACTATGTATCGATTTCAATACGTACCCAACATATTAATAGTTCCTAAGGTGTTAGTTTTGAGAGTTTTCACTGGGTTTTCCATATAATGTGGTGGACTAGCTGGACTAGCTAAGTGATAAATCTCATCTGCCTAGAAAACATAGTGGAAAGGTAAATTCAAAATTACTTTAAAAAATCTTATCATTGCCAACATCACAATTTAATACAAATTTAGTACCTCAATATACAGAGGATTGACAATGTCATGATGAATCAGTTCAAAGTTACGATGTCCAAACCAATGCTCAACATTGCGTTTGCGACCGGTGAAGAAATTGTCTGCAACAATGACTTCATGGCCTTGTGTCATAAGAACATCAACAAGGTGTGATCCCACAAAACCAGCACCTCCTGTTACCTGTAACACATTTCCAATAAGAATACTTGAAAGAGGTTACATTATAAGCATGTCCACATCTCCTGTAAATTTTATGTCAATTTTTCTTAACCCTTTGCCTCGGGGATCTAGAGCGCAATACCTTTGGAACTCGGACGGATATCGTGTCAGTTAGACACCCTGAAACAGTCACTCAAAAAAACTGCCATTTTTACGAGGTCATGGTATGATAATGTCACGATAATATGACATAGTAATACCTGGCGGAATAACTAGCTAAACGTCATGTAGTAGGCTGAGTTAAAGAGTTAAAACGGGAACTTGTGCTCCCTGCCATATCAACTCAGCTACTTTGTTGATGGGTCACTGCATGCAAAGCCATTTAATTAATAATAATAATAAAAATATTTTTATAAACTTACCAATATCCTTTTCCTTTCCTTAAAGCCTAAATATTCAACATCAGGATATTTCTTTGGCATTCTTCCCTCTAGAATTGCTATTTTCTTTTCGAGCTGCTCTATCTGTGCTTTTGCCTTCTGTAGATCAAGTCTCATACTATTATCATCAGAAACACTATTTAACTCCATTTTTTTTTCTGTCTCTATTACATGAATATTCTTTGGTGTATTTTTGTTAACTGTATAGCTGATATCTTGGAAATCGTCACTTATGCTTGTATGGTGCTTCCTGGTAACATCATCATAATTCTTTAGAGGATTGAAAAGTATTAAAATCACTGTGGAATATAAAAAAATATGTATAGACAACTTGTTAGCACAGATTTACGAATATTATCACGTAGGTAGGTACTGGAGGGCGGAGGACCGGGTGTGGTGGCCTTTTTTGGGGAAGGACTTTAAACAGCAGTGAACGTCGAAGTGCTGACATGGATCACGTATTGAAAAATGATAGAAATTTATCAAATAGGAGCCCACGCGTTATAGAATCTACGATACCACGTTTGGAGTCTAGAACACTTGACACAACTTCATCTTGCTTCATTTTTGAATCCTTGATATAATGTTATTTGTGAATATATTGAATTGATTCGTAAGCCATGCAGTGCTTGGCTAAACAATTCAGAATACTTACGTAAAAATAAAACAAATAAGATAATTATTATTGTCCTGAATTTCAATGAGTGTCTAGTCATTTCTAGATTTAACAAACAGCCACTGTTCACATTTCTAATGTAACTAAGAAATACATTTATTTCAATCTAGGCTCGTTGGTCTAGCATACTATACTGACTCACAAATTAGATAGTATACGTCCAATACTGACTGGACTGATTGATTGAATAATTGAATTGAATTGACTGACCAGTGTTGCCAGCAACACAGGACCTGATGTCGCCATTTTTCAAAGCCTAAGAAGCCTAGAGTAGCCGAATTTTTCGGGACTATTTAATCCTGTATATTATAAATAATTGCTGTAGTCATTTACAGCAAAGTAAATACTTAGCACTTTACTGCATCCTAAATTTTGTTATTTTTAGACAAATTCGAGCTATTCCCCGACACGGACCAACCTTGGAGCGTTGATTTATTTTTCCTATGCTTAAGCTAATTTAGACTCAATTCGGCCAATTTAATTAATTTCCTTGAAGTATTTAGCTTATAAGGCGACCAGTCGCCTCTGAATTCTTCCAGATTTTTCCGTCGCCGATTCTCGTTTTAAGTAACCTAAATGAAAAATCGCCTACGTTGGCAACACTGTGACTGACTGACTTTGGACTGATTTGACTGACTAATCATATACTCTCTAATCTGTGGATTTGATTTGATTTGAATACTAACTCTTTTGGCGGGAGCGAAGTGTCATGGTCGTCTCTTCTATTTTATTTTCTTAAATTATGTATTTTGCGGATTTTAATGTGTAATGGTGATAGTATTTTACAAATTAAGTGCTTGTGGTTGTATATATTGTGCGGGATATTAAAATAGAAGCGTGTAACAACTCTTTCAGCTCGTACCAGAATTGTCCATTGGAAATCTTCAATAAAGTTACTATCGATTTAGTGAGGTTAAGAACCTTGGTGAAAATCGCCGACTAACTCGCACTCTATCACCGAATGGCACTAGTTGTGCTTTCGTGATAATCGCAGAATAATTATAGTCGTGCCCTGTTTTTGTGGAGGCCGTACTTACTTTGTGAGGCCGTGCTGTAACCGCCCGCCGGTTTTTAAAGAAAAACAAACAAAATATGACTTGACTGTATGGTCTATGACTTTTGCCTGTCCATCATTGGACGAATTCAACAAAAAAAACGGGCTTTTTGGCGGGATTTAGTCAGAGATGGTTGTCGTTTTTGTTTAGTTTTCCAAAAAATATATATTGTAGGTTTTGATGTATATTTGTGATAGTTTTTTTATGCAACAAGTGATAGTTAATTAAAAGCGTGTAACGACTCTACCGGATCGTTCCAAAATGTCCCTTGTTATTCTTCATTAAACCTACTATCGGTTTAATGCGGACATGAACCTGCAGTGTGGATCACCGAATGGCACTAGTTGTGCCCTCGTGGAGGCCGTGCTGCGGTTTTATTGAAAATCGCCGACAACGGACAAACTCTAGTCGTGCTCTGTTTTTGTGGAGGCCGTGCTGTAACCGCCGGTTGAAATAAATATAAGAAATAATACTTTAAATAAGTCGGGGCTATATGGACAAAGCTTCCCTTGCCCCTCCTCAATAGAAAACAAAAAAACAAATGAAAAAAGACGAACTGAACGGAACGGAACGAGTGAGTGGTGCAAACGGTTGGATTTCACGTCACGCACGTCTTTTTCACGAATTGATTAATATGAAAAGCCAAGCGTGACGGACAGACACACGCACACGCACGGTTCGGTTTTTGGATCGAGAATAGGTACATTTTCGCGAAAATTGGAAAAACTTTTTCTTCGCTGTAATTTTTACAGTCCTTCTGCCTTAGTTGTACGTACCGTAACGGTACCTACGGGGTGCGAAATAGTAAAAATTAGTTCTTGTACGACTTTGTTACACATTAGAACTTGTATAATAGTAGATAAGTAGGAATGAAGTATGGTCGTCAATTGTCTTTGAACAAGCAATCTGAGTTTCATTTGATCGAACAAGAACATACAGTCCACTACGAGGCACACTCGAGGTTAGGAAGAAGAGGATGGCACTGCTTCATCACTGTTAAATGAAAGTCTTGTTAATTAAAATATTTATTTTATACCAGTAGATAAAGACACTCGGATGTAGGTACCTACACAAAAAAGGTAAGTACGTGCAGGTGGGTATAAATCTTCTAAAACTAAATTTGCCCATTGATCAATTATTACCTATAGCAGTGTTTTTATTACATTACGAAAGATATCATAGTTTTTGAAGTAGTACGAAATAGAGCGTGCCTGCGATAAGCAGTTGGTGAATATGCAGTCGCTCTGATGACGATGGTAACGGTGATGAACAAAACCCTCGGATACTAACAAAAACATCTGGTTGATCGATAAAAAGACCATCTATTCCGGTTGCGAGAAAAGCCGTCAGCTCACCTCTGAGGTTGCCAATAGCGGTCAGATCAGATTCATCACTTCTGTATTCACTGGGCAGAAAATAATTCTCGGAACGAAACGTGTATGGGTGCACTATCAAACCAGCGGCATGGGCGTCTTCCACGAAGCTTGTCGGTGCGCCCAGCCTGTTGTCCTCATCTCGAGGGATGATGTATCTTTTCTCAGGCCCCACTGCGTAAGCGTACGTCGCCACCTCTCTGAGACCATCTGCAGTGGCCATGTCGCCGTAAGTGAGCTCCGTACCGAGTACAACTTGATCAAATGGCTGTCTCGTTCTGGTTCCAGAAAATAATTGTATCAATCGTATATCCGTAATGTTTTTAAGAAATTGTAGGTTGCTTACTTCAAAAGATTGAATAATAACAGGAGCTTGAGCACTGTTATAGCCGTTATCATTCAGCAAATCGACCAGAGGTGTTTCCATCGCCAAACCTAGCTGCTGAAAGTGAGTGCCGTGCTTAATTTCTGCATAAATGCCAATGACTCTTTGTTCACTTATTTCCAAACCTTTGACTAAGTCAATAATTTCTTGTAAGGTGGGCACATCGAACGCTTCGTCCATCCGGGTATTTCCATGTCTAATAAGGGGTATCAGTTCTCTTACACGGAGCGTTTTTATTTCTGCCAATGTGAAATCTTCTGAAAACCAACCGCTCAATTCAGTGCCATCAACGGTTTTAGTTCGGTAACGGGCTGCAAATTCAGTGCGTTCAGCAACATTTGTAGTCAAATCCAACTGATTCTCGTGTCGGGCTATTAAATGTCCGTCCCTGGTCATCACGAGATCCGGCTCCACATAGTCGGCGCCCATCGTGATCGCCAGGGCGTAGGCTCCGAGGGTGTGCTCCGGCACATAGCCGCTCGCGCCGCGGTGGGCGACCACCAGCGGTTGGCATACATCCACGCCGTTAGTTGCTATCGTTTCCTGCGTGGTTGTAAGTATACCCGTAAGCACAGCCCACACAATAACACTTGTACCCATCCTGATGTGCGACTGCTGACTAATAGCTCTATAATTGCAACTATAAATTGGTTGATTATGTTGTTAAATTTGTTATCACTTACGACAGGTAAATAATACGTCGGTATTTTTTTAATGTAAATCGTGTCAAGATAAGAACCTATACGTGCTGGTTTTATTTTGCGGATATCCCCAGAGCAACAATATTTTAGTGTTAACTGTCTGTGTGTGTACCGACCTCTTAAATTAATGGCAGTTCCATTTAAAAAAACATTGTAAGTAATTACCTTACATCGACAATCCCGGCTATGCATATGCATTTTAAAGTAGGTTACCGTAAAATTCACAATGACTTTCTTTTTCAATTTGGTTTTAACTACAAAAACACAGATTTTGTGTTATTTCTGAGTAAGGAGGGACGGAAAGACGTGCTATAGACCTGAACTCTCGTTTTCTTTTCAATAAGTATATAAAAATCTATCTATAACTATGAGCTTATTCTTAAATAATTACCTGTATAATGATAAAAATAGGAATCTCTTTGTAAACAATACATAATTTGAAGTAAGTATTGTACGATCTAGTCCCTCGAAATTTGCTACTAGACAAAAAAACCCAAAATATGTACACTTCACTACCTACAATTCAATATCGATTTTAAACCCTGTTCAAAATACTGGACTAGAGTACCTATTCTAAACAAGGTATATTTACAACAACCGTATAACAACGATAATTTGTTATGAATCGTATTTCAAACACACACCTCGTAAACGAACTGGTATGTCTGGTTGATCAGAGAAAAGACCATCAATTCCAGTCGCCAAAAAGGTTCTCAGCTCACCGACCAAATCTCCAATGGCTGATTCTGAGGAGTCCTCACTTCTATACTCGCTGGGGAGGAAAGTATTCTCAGCACGGAACGTGTATGGGTGCACTTTCAAACCCACCGCGTGAGCGTCCTCCACGAAGCTTGTCACTTCACCAAGTTTATTTTCAACGTCTCGCGGAATTATGTAGCTCTTGTCAGGTCCCACTGCATAAGCGTAGGAGGCTACTTCCTTGAGCCCCTCTGGAGTAGCCATGTCACCATACGTGAGTCCGCTTCGAAGATCAACTTGGTCGAACGGTTGAAGAGACTTATCGCCTTCATATAGTTGAAGCAATCGAATTCCTGTTAAATTCTTTAGTTCTTTTAAATTGTTTACTTCGAATGATTGAATATAGACAGGTGCCTCTGCACCTTCGTATCCATTTCTATGAAGTGTCTCGACTACCACGCGCTCCATTGCTAATCCTAAATGTCGAAAGTGAGTACTGTGTTTTATTTCTGGATAAATGCCTATGACGCGTCGTTGACTAGTTTGCAAACTCTTTACCAAATCGATAATTTCCTGGAAAGTGGGAACATCAAAAGCGCCGTCTAATCGAGCATTGCCTGGCCTAATGTCCGGGATGCGTTCTATAGCACGTAAGGATTTGATTTCAGCGAGAGTGAAATCTTCTGTGAACCAGCCGTTGAGTTCTTTGCCATCGACAGTTTGGGTCCGGTAGCGGCCCAGAAATTCTGGTCGTTGGGCCACGTCGCTGGTTAATCCTAGTTCATTGTCGTGTCGCGCGATTAAGTGTCCATCCTTGGTCATCACGAGGTCTGGCTCGACGTAGTCGGCGCCCATCGTGACCGCCAGCGCGTAGGAGCCGAGCGTGTGCTCCGGCACATAGCCGCTGGCTCCTCGGTGGCCGACCACCACTGGCTTACACATGTCGGGACTTCGGTCAGTACTCGCGGGTTCACGGGACGGAGCCGCCGCTGGAGCGGCTGACACGGTGACGCTGAGGACGACCAGCACAGCGAATACACCAACATCAACACGATACCCCAGCATCATGTGCGAAGGACTGGTTGTTTTATTAGATTTATCTAAAAAAGAATAATAAAACTGAATGAAATAATCGCCTATTAATATAGTTAATATCACTTGAGGGAATTTGCCGAGACTCATTTAAATTTTGAAAAAATTTTTGAATTATTTACTTACTGCAACAAGGCCAACGTTCAACGCACAACGATGCAAAATACGTATACCAAGTTCAAGCAACTCAATACTGTTGGCACATGATTATCGAGAAGTACAGTTAAATACTAAAAGTTAAATATATCTAGTTCAAAATACTGAAAGTTTTCGTTTACTGCTTATATTCTTCTCATTTCACATAAATATCTAGGGCAGTCAATGCCACACACTATTTAATAAGTCTGTGTAGCTAACTACTTTTCTGTAAACGACTTCAAGGTCTCTTTACATCAATATGCATAGCAGGTAAGAGAAGCGTAGGCAAATCGTTGTTTGTTCACGTTTTATTGTGTAGTGTAGTGTGACGGCTAATTTCAAAAACTAATTAGAAAAAATTGATCAAATGACACAACTTTGTATCCTTAAAAACCTTGTTGATGTAAGATTGCTAGCTGTAGTACCTATACATATAATTTCCTTGGGCCCGCTAATCATACCACTGGGCCAGTTGACTTTTTTGACTGTTTTCTTTAGTTATTGAAATTTAAAAACAATGCTTTGTTCAATTGTTTCTAACTATTGGTTTGGTCAATTACTTATTTCTAGAGTTTTTTCCTAGAGATTTTCACAGGTTCTAGAGATTTTTCACATCAAAGGCGGCAATGTTTTTTCAACTTTTCCACTTTCTCCTCATTCTATCAAGATTATGACCTCGATTATCAATAAACTTATGAATTCATGTTTTAGGACCATATATTACCTATACTTATTCTTAATACGTTACAATTCGATAGCTCCAAAGTTTGTACCGGACCCTCTCGGGGCGCGAGTCCTACACGCTCTTTGTCCGGTTATTTATTGTTCATTATTCTTTTCTTCTTCAGTGTACATAGGTACCTAAACAGATAAAGTTTAAACAAGTGTCGTGGCGTGGTATCAATTCTGACATTTCAAGAGAGTTGTCTGTCATACGCTCATATTATCAGTGCAAAGAGTGGTATGACTGTCTTGCGTAAATACGTATTTTTGCAGCCAGTGCTGGTCCCAGTTGGTGCTTGGGGGTCTGCGGTGTTGTCAATGTCTTAGGCATTTGGCCATTTTGCTACGAAACATAGGGATTAGTTACAGGTTTTTAACACAAAAAGGTATGCCCACTGCTGCTTACCTAATTTTCTGAAAGATTATTAAAAATGAGCAAGCAGAGGGTGAATTGTGGGTGAATATTATGCGTCCTACGGCCAGCAGTCATCGTTGACAGGTCGAACGGAAACCGAATATACATTTAGAGTCATTCGCTTATTATCTTAATTTAGTGTATTAAAGATCTACCAAGTTATCTGTAAAGTTGGAGAATCAAGAACTACACAGAATGTCATTCAGCCGTTAGCACAATAGTACATTGTTACCCCAGGGGTGAAAATAACTTATTTAGTCCCGAGACATAGTTCGAGGGACCTCTAAATAAGTCTTGAACCCGAGGGAAACACTGTGCCTTTCATTAAGAATACACTGAAAGTAAAAACAAAAACATAAAATGAGTGATAATACAAATCTCTGTTATACTGAAGTTTATACAAAACTCTACAACTCGAAAAAACAAATGAAGATCGGATTGCCGCTTTCCCGTCTATTTTGTTTTTTTTTGCTGTGGTCGGCCAGCTATTCTGCCATTTTTTTTCATTTCCATCATTGAAAAAATGGTAAATATTTTGCCCAAATCTATGTTATTTTAAAGAAATAGTTGACAGTAATAATTATAATAAAGTCATTTAAAAATATATATTCTTCAATTATTACGCAACTTTATGTTATTTCAATTTTACATCGCGATGTAATTGAGTGGCTGTATAGACAGTTGGAATATGGTCCAATAGAAATGTCAAAATAGTACCTACTAGTTTTTTTTAATACAATTTGACAGCTGTCAGTTGAAAGCGATTCTCCCTAGGGCTGAGATGTATTACTTACTTTCAACCCGCTCCTCAGGCAACTTCAGACCTACTTTCAGAGTATGAGTAATGAAAAATATATAGAATGACGGGCATGGATCGATGGCAGCAGAACCACCCTTCAGTTCACATAACTTTCTAAGTCTTTAACTAAAATTGTGTCATTAACATTTATGCGTGTAATCTATGCAGTCTAATCAGATATGGGGGGCGGGGGGTCACCCCCAGCAATCAGTACTGCCCGTGCCTGTTTGTGACGTAGTATATGTCGAGTAGGTACATTTTATCAGGTTTCTCCACTCAAGCTTCTTGTTGGATCAGACGAGCACGCGTCAACCAAAGGTTATCTAAAGTCCGGTTGCTTATTATTTTATTTACATCGTTTGATGACATACACACTAAGATTTAAGTACTAGTAAGTATGCAGTTTAATGTTTGTAACATCCTAAATATCTCTAATTTTCATAGTTACATGTTGCATAAAATACCTTCAGAGATTAGGAAAATGAACTGATAAGAAAAAACAAAGGGGTACCTGCCTAGTACCTACCTAAGTTTCCCGTAGTCCGGCAAGGAGGACGGACGGAAGACGATCATGTAAGGGACTAAGGAACCCTAAAAATGATATCTCAGCTTAAATTAACGTTCGCGGAATAAACAAAATCTATAAAGACTAAACACACACACTACAGTGGAAACACTTCGAACTTGAGCTGGCCCATTGTATTAGGGAGTTCCAATACCTACTAGGAGAGACCAGTTTATACTGGTTTTGTTTCCACTGACGTGCGGTCGACCGTATAAGGGTAACAAACAATCAGTATTATATTTATTCTCTCTCGTCCAATTGTTTTGAACCACAATCGAATTTATTTTCATTTGAGTTGAATCTAAACAAGTTATATGGTAGCCGAGGGAGACGGTCACTGATCACATTACAGTTAAATAAAGCGTTTATTAAAAACAAACGCAGCCCTCGAGGCGTAAGTCAGGAACCCTCTGTGTTGACACACAGATTTAAGGGTTAGGGTTGGCAATGAGAGGTTTTCCCACAGATTCCGTGATTCTAACTAGATGGAACTGTAGCACATGGCAATTAATTTTCAAACAAGACAATTGCTGCTGAATAAAATGAAATCTTTCAAAAAAGACAAAGAATGTCGGGCAGTAATTACGATCCTCTTTCTCGTGTTTTTGTTTTCTAGTATAGTTTTCGTTTCTTCAGAAAAAAGAACAATGACAAGTAAACAGATTAGTGGAAGAAAAAACAGCTGCACTTGCAGTGAATCCAAACTGCAACTAGCAACGATTTTCTTGCAGATTTTATGGCCTCGACCGCAAACGTCAGGCTGCGCGCACTATGCTTCCAAGGATCCAAAAGTTATGTAAAATTCTTTTATGTAAAATCGTAATACCTGTAAAGGAACTTACGGGTATGAAGTGTAGTGGGCTAGCTTATCTTATCGCACATTACTGATGCAGTAATTTATTGACAATAGGAATGAAAAGATTACTACTACAACACTTTATTATAGCAGCGGATTACTTGACAGTGAGTTATAAACTTATAATTTATCTATAGATGACTTCTTATTGTAGGTATTGTTATACAATTTCAATTGTTTCGAATCTAAGGGGTCATTACCAACAAGACCAGTCACGCTCCATACAATTTATTGGGCCCAAATTAATTGTAAGATTTACTTACAATGTTATACGGTGAAGTGAAACTAATAAAAGAGTGATAAATGATACTTACATATAAAATGTACCTACGCCACAGATTAAATAATATGCGTAGGCATACTGCTGCGTATAATTAGAACGTATAATATTTTTTCTTTAATATATTTGTAATAATCCAATTACAGGCCATGAATGGCCGATTAGTCCAAATATATAAAAATGTTTAGGTAATTTAGATCTTTTGATAATTACTACTCTTGTAAATAAATATTTACTCATCTCGCGTTGAGGATTTGCAATGAAGTATTGACATCGTAAAGAATTCACTCTGTTTTATTCTTCACCTTACCGAAAATACGACAGCCCTATACTAGTGACATTTACAAGATCCCCCGGCGGGTATCCCTTGCGAAATTCGTTTGTTTTTTCCGTGTGCCCTTCGCCGCTGTGTGGAGCCTCTAATCCTAGCAGATCGAATTAATAAAGTTTGTCGTTAATCATTATCGTAAGCTGCGAATACGGAATTAGACATTGATTACAAAAGGGTGGACGGGTAAGTCGACTTTATTAGGTGTACGTAAGATTTAGTGCGGAATTATGGAGTTTATGTTTTGTCTACATTAAATTTTTGTTGGTGTCCTTATAAAAAAAAATCTATTGCAGTCAATCACGATCTCATCGTATGATAGCAAGTATAACTATACAAAGAGCCTTCAATAAAACTATTGTAAGTAGGTACCTACTGAAAGTTTTCTTAATCATAAATATGGTCCAACGTCCCCAAAATCCTACCCACTTAAATAAATAATTTGTATGTAAGTAGGTATTACGAAATATTTGTCACAAACACCTATTTGTATGAATATAATTTTCCTATAAAAATACCTATTAAAATTCCCACGATGATGGTTCGTTAGTTATAAATTTGATAAATAACTAAATGAATTTGCCATAGTCGTAATAATAATACAACAGAATATCTCCCATGAGAGAGAACATAACTCGGTACCCAATAACAATAATTAATAATATCTCGAAAAATATCAAGGGCGTCAATAAACTTCATCGTTGAAATGTAGTCACCGTACCTACCTACCTAACAAATGCACTGACCTGCTAGGAGCCTATTCCATACCTAGCATAGCCTTATAGCAAATCCTTTTTTTTCTAGAAAAAATCAAAGTTAAGTAAGACACTATAAAATAGATTCAATTAAGTATAATATAAAACTAAAATAACCTAAAATCGTCGAGGCTGGGCGATGTAGGCAGTTTCGATTTGAATTAAACAAATCAGTCACAAATTATTGAATTTCTCAAAATGCAAGTGCAAGAAATGACACAAAACGCAATAATATACTTTTTAGGTACAACTGTATCCACAGGCAAAAAATAGGCAACTTTAGAATTTTTGTAATTTATGACCTCAAAATAGCCTAGCGCTATCGGACTAATGGACCCATAGTGCCGAGGATGCCGGCTGCATTTTTTCTTGTTATTGTGATATTTTGCCTCTTTTGATTGCAAAAAATATATTATACTGCTCATAAACAAATAAATTTAGGTATAGGGCCCACTGTTGGGGGTTGCTGCGGCTGGATCCGGAGGGCGTAGGACCGGGTGTAGTGACGTTCATTGGGGAAGGCCTATGTCCAACACTGGACGTCGAAACGCTGATATGATGATGATGACTGTTGGGTAGAGGCCTTACCTCATAACGAGGACGTACGGCCTATAAACTACTTCCCCATGTGATGGACCACCCTTACATTAAATACACTTTAAAATTTCTTCTTCGGCGTATGAAATGTACCACTGAGGTACCAATGGTGAACTAAGGTACCAATAAACCGTACTCTATTTCCAAAAAAATCATTGCTTCGGACTGTGATACGAGTTCGGATTCGGGTCTTTATGGACAATATGTTTTCAAATACCACCAGTGTCAGTTCAAACAAGATATTTCATACAGAAGTGATGTAGCTAAGTGGATAATGAGTGGGTAGGGGCATCCCGGGCGGAGCCGCCCCGCCCTCAGCACGGGATTTGTTTTTATTTCATACAAATACCTCAAAAGGCACTTAGTGACCATTAAAAACCAAATTCAGTAATCATTAATCAAGTAATATGTAAGTACCATATAAATGGTCAATTGTCATACTTTATCTTTTGAGACTCCTGCTCTACAACGCGAATCATACTATTAATTAAATGAATGATTATACCTACGTATAGGTACGAGTAACTAATTTTAATAATAATATAAACATTTAAGCGCTAAAATAGGAGCAAATTATTTATTCGACTTTAGTGGGAATAGTTTCCATCAGCCTTTTAATACTCGTGGATTTATGGGTTCTACCATGGGTTTAACCAATAAAAGAGTTAACTTATTTATCGAGTTTTTACGGATTTTATCTTCGGTACAGAACACCATCTAAAAGAAGAAATATTGAAGCGTACATTTTGTAGACTGTATGTGGAGGCAGTCAAAATAGTTCGCACACTATGTTGTTCTGAGAGCAGGCATAATGGCTTTGTTATACAAAAGAAGATTATTAATTTAATATTTATAAAACAACTTGCTACCGCCGTCTGCCATAGAGTGTCCTTGCTGCGTTTCTTTCATGACAATATTTAAAAGCCCTGCAGTGGGACTACTATAACTGTTGGGTAAATAAAACCATCACAGGTGAAAAGTCACGACATTAATAAAGTGTAACAGTAAACATAAATGTCGGTCATCGGCTCTGACGGGCTTGTTCGAAACTATTTCGTTCCGAGTCACAGAAACGTTATTGGAATTGAACAATATCGGGCGGTGGTATCGGACGATCGTCCGCATCGCCACAATCGGGCCGATCAACACGAGTCCCAACAACAATAACGGCTATTGACGAAATCTTATAAACAGAAAAAGACAACATCGTGCAATAGACGGCCAGTGATGTATTAAGGAGGACTAAACGAGCTGTTTATTAACTTTTCATTACTCATACTCTGAAAGTAGGTCTGAAGTTGCCTGAGTAGCGGGTTGAATATGATACATCTCAGCCCTAGGGAGAATCGTTTTCAAGTGACAGCTGTCAAATTATTTAAAAAAAAACTAGTACCATTTTCACATTTCTATTGGACCATGTTCCAACTTTCTATACAGCCACTCAATTACAGCGCGATGTAAAATTGAAATAAGGTTAAGTAATAATTAAAGAATATATATTTTTAAATTACTTTATTATAATTATTAATGTCAACTATTTCTTTAAAATAACAGATTTGGGCAAAATATTTACCATTTTTTTAATGATGGAAATAAAAAATAATAGCAGAATAGCTGGCCGGCCACAGAAAAAAAAACAAAATAGACAGGAAAGCGGCCATCCGATTTTCATTTGTTTTTTCGAGTCGTAGAGTTTTGTACTTTTGTTTATACTTCCGTATAGCAAAGATTTGTAGTAACACTCATTTTATCTTTAGCTAAAATGCATAATAATAAAAAAATTAACAAAACTCAATGGAAGGTTTAGTCACTTACTTTTTAGGGTTCTTCGTTGTCCGTCTGTCAAAATCATTTTTCTCAGGAGCTCGTGGAGGTATCAAGTTGAAATTAATATCAAATAGGTACTCAGGTCTGTAGTCCCTTGGAGCCGTGACAAAATCAGACTTCTAAGTCATCGCAGTCAAAAGATATGGCCGTTTTGCCGCATTTTTAAGACTATGAAGGTAGTTAGAATATTGACAGCTATAGAATATTCCTACGTGCCCCTTAATTTTAAATTTTAATGCAACACCACATAGGTACATATTATACTCTACAACGAATCAAATAGAGACGGCAACCTCGAGTACTATTTCAGCAGTTTTAATTCATTTTTGAAAGACAAACAAATCTCAATATTTCATTCGAGATGACCCGTGTTTGAGGCCGCTTCTACATATTATAGGGTCATCTGTCATCCACGGAGTCCGACACTGCACATGAGAGCGTATCGAACACAGCAATGGACCAAATTAAAATTACATGTAATAGCATTATAGGCGTGAATTATTAATTTGTGCGGCATTGTCCTCACGTCGGCGTGTTTTGTGGTGGGACAAAAGAGCGATTGTATCTCTTCTTCGGTGGTATCCCTAATAGATACTCGGAGCTCTAATGAGCACGATGTACTTATTTCATTTGCGGTATATATTATGTAGATAGGCGTTTATTCACCTTGGTAGAACTAAACAGAATATTTTATTTGATTTGACAATCCGCTTAAACAGAAGGTATATGTAGAATCTGCTGTGCAATGGTTCCGGGTTTAATAATTGTATTGTGCAAAAGATGTTAATATACTAAGTTACCTGAGTAACGTAAGTACCTGTAATATAGACATTTTGTATTTTTCATATTTCCTACGTATGTTCCTAATTCACTACAATAAATCGAACGTCTACATTTTAAAAACTTTTTTAATTTTGTAAATTTTGTAGATATTACTTTATTCCATAATTCAACTAATTCCAATACAAACCGGACAAGCTCATCCATGGTAAAAAGGCATAAAATTCAATGCCCTAAAAACACTTAATTATCCGTGACAATCGACTATCAATCATCCACCAGCTCGCAAAACAATAATCACATTATCATTCTCCCATAATAACAAATGCATCCCCGAAATGCATAAAGAACCCGGCTTTGTAAGGTTTTTTTTTACAAAATAAAGAATTTTTTGTAAAATATCGCCGTAAAGCTGCTCTCCGTCCAAATCGAACAATGTAAACTTATGAGCGGACACAATTTATTGAAAACAAGAAAAAGTGAATACGAAATGGCTTGACATATTGTTAAGGGTCCTTATAAAATTATTTGCTATCACGCCATCCGAGACTCGTTGCGAAGAAGCAATCTTTAAAATGAATTAAGAATATGTCTCGGGTCCCGAGGAACGTTTACGAAAGGTCTTGTTCGAGCAACAAAACAATAAAATGTACTTGACCAAAACAGTGCCGGCACTGATATGTAAGGTAGGTACGGAGCGGACTTTGTCTAAGGATAAGTAATTGCTGTCTTCTCATTTTAATAATCATATAGAACCCACTTCAAGCGCGCTATTAATAATGCTTTGAATGAATTTTTCGAATTCCCAAATGTCATCCAGCTTATTAACCGGCTTCATTTCTTGTTTAAGTTTTATTTGTTTTGGACAGAGCGTTTTGGTTTTGGCGCGGTCATTCCGACCTTTCGTTTTTTGTCTCGCGTCATGCAATCCCAGCAGATGAAATATTGTTTAGAGTTAATTAGTTACCTATGAGGTGGATAAAGTCTTTTTCCACCAAACTGCTCAATTTATTTTTAAACTGTGTGTTTAATTTATTGATCGACGTTTGTGATAAACAGACAAAAACAAAGATATAACTTGGATACCTATATAGCTTAGCTGGGTTGCTACTTTCGGTAGGTATGGTCGCAGTCTAACTAAATAATTGTAGTTTGATATTCAACTAGTGTCTGCGACTAAAGTAAGTTGGTAAGTATACAAGTATCAAAGTAACTTTTTAGTTTCCTTGGATTCGTTATTGGACGAGAACCACTATTAATGTTTTCAATATAGGCAATTTATCACAAACTCCGAACGTCAAACATCATCTGCAAAAAGATGCCACTAAATGAATAAATTTAGATTCCAATGCGCGTGATCGATAGACCCGTAGATCGGATCTATAGATCATATCGAGTTTTAAAATGGAATGCGTGAGTAAGACAAAATATAATTAATGATCGTCCTTCTAAATTCGAATCGGTCTGGTGCAGACACATTGGCGTCGTCGCATAAACAAAAGGCAAAAAGTTATATTGCCTTTTTTGGGTGTTTTTTATTGACCCATGTAAAACATTAGTAGATACGGACAATTAATCATGTTCTGGATATATTGTTGCATCTGTCGCGACTGCTTGTAGTTGAAGAGCCAGCTATTGTTGCAAATGAACCTCTTTGCCCTTTGATAGGCACCGCGAAAGCCTCCTGCAACCACCTGTGCCACACGCTAACGGTCTGCTCTTTCAAATGGACTCTATATAAAATAGATTATTCTTCTACTCTATTAAAAATACGTGACTTCACACAATGGTATGATACAAATCGACTTTATTTGTTCACACCTACTTATAGGTATACAATTTTAAAGGCTAAATTATGTATTTAAAAGGTACTCGTATTTAATAAAATCAAAAAGCTGAACTTTTTAGTTTAGTTAGAGTTGATTTTTTACCAACTTTTATTAAAATTCAATAGATAAAGTACACTTTAGATTGACTCAACTAAGATATAGCACCTGCGCTGGCGCACAAAATTAGCTTATTTTAGTGTGTAAATTGTTGTGCGATGTGTTTACCTTTACATTGTTAGCTGCCGTCATCAGATGTGCCCCAGTTCACTAATAATATGCAAAGATCCTGTTACTAAATACCTCACAGGATTACTTTTGGTGATTATAAATAATACAAGGTCGTGGATTCCGTTCCTGCCTGGGGTTTGGACAAATGAAATAATTTTACAAGTTGTTCCTTGTCTAGTACTAGGGAGAACTCTCCTAGTTTGGGATCACAGTATCATATTTGTCCTTAGCCTGAAAGGAGGACATATTGCTTCTAATTAACCACTTATTTTTCCGACTATAATTGTATATAGCTTCAATTATAGATTTTCAATAATTTTCTTTGAAATAAAACCAAACCTTGGCTGTTATTGTATTATGTTAATATATTTATGAGGAATACTCGGTATACCAAGAAATCATCAGGGATGTTACCTGCGAACATAATCAATCGCAGGGACGATATGACGGACGAGCGCTGTCGTAGGAGCCATCCGTCACGGTCGGTGCGCGGGCGCACACGGCCGCCCGGCCGAGGCGCCGAGCTTTTGTTGTTCGTGGGAATATTCTACAACAAGCTAACTACATAGGTACCTATAGTGCAGCTAGGTATCCGTATAAAATATGTACCTACCAATTTATTTTTCTCGCAACTAGAAACATCGTGACGAAACCTGCATACGCAGAAAAAGTTTCTTAGGCGCATGTGAACTCCACCAACCTGTACTGATCTAGCGTGGTGGGCTATATAGCCTGTACGCCCCATTCCAGAGGGTGGACTGAAAGGCCTCATAGTGGTGGGACATAGAAATACATAGGTACATGCATATCTTCACGCTATGTCCTTGGCGGGGTAGGCAGAAAGTATTGCGGACATAGAAATGAATATAAAATATAGGTTTAAGAGAACAATCATTTATTTATGACGAACTGGACGAGTGTTGTCTGTCGCCTTACCTTATGACACAGTCCACCTAATAGCCAAGATTGACATCATGAATGTACTTACAGTTTATTTTTATTTGCTAATAATATTATTAACAATCTTTATTAGGAAATTCATTGCATGAACGGACAAAGTACTTACCTACGACGTAAGCCTGTGACATAAACATTATGATTCTATTGCAGCATCCAGCTTAGATAATACATAATACAATTTTTAAACAGTATCGCTGCCGAAAATTCTCAATTTTACTTACTTGTCATCATTATCTTAACACACAATATAAATTTATTATATAACTTGTATCATCCAAACATTTTCCTTTGATTTATTAATCGAGAAACCTGTTTAGCATAATTAAATATTTATTTGTGTTTCAAATTCATTTTGGAAGTGCAGCAAACCTTTCCTGAGTTATGTTTGTTATTCTTAGAACAAACCTCATCTTTCTTTTCCGGACCACTAAACTATTATAACATGAATTTACTCGGAAAAAAAAAGAACGAGCGACCGGTTTTTTCACCTGACAACACCCAGCATTCGTTTTTTGATACACAATTTGGAAAATTAAATTACAGGTTATAATTTTAATATGATAGGTGTATAATATATTTTAACAGAGAAGAGATTTTATCTCTACTTTAGCATACACATATTTCATTTCAAAACGACTAGACCATATTATAGATACTCGTATTAGCGCGACCCTTTATCCTATTATGTATTCTGTGCCTTTATTTTTTTTACATTAAAATTTTTTATAGGTAAAAGGTACCTAACTACTTACAGGTTCCATATATACCTACTGCTAAATATATTTATTTAGTGAAATTCTTAGATTGTATAAAAATACTTACTTACTCATTATCCTGTATGTCTAAGTACCAATGTCACATGAGTTGTTGAATTATAATAAAAATAAGCTCTTTAAAGATGAGAATTAATCATACCTAACATAAGCATAACAGTCTAATATGACTTACGTTTACCATTGTGAACTATTTTCTAGGTGTCTGTATACTTGGGTATCAAAATCTATCTACAAGTCAAATTGTCATTGACCGAAAATTATAATACGAAAAATAAATCATTTTAAATGGTTGTCTCCAAACCCCAGCGGTATTGAAACAAAGGCGTAGGTATCAGCTAGTATCAAAGAATAGACAAGCCATAAAGATCGCATCTACAAAGAATCCGCAGCGCAGATTGCGGCTAAACGTTCTCCTGCAATCAAACGGGATCGACGAGGCGGATTTAACGACATTTTTTATCGGAATTGTTTTTTGGAATCGAGGAAAAAACTGCGGCAGCGACAAAAGACGTTCAACTAAAAGATTGTTCTGTAGATAAAGGGACTATAAATAACACATCGTTCTTAGATCGGTAGAAGACATAGGGGATACTGTTTGCTTACTATTGGACATGAGAATGAAAAAATATTGCAGCATATTATTTTTGAATCTTTAATTATCGACACAATATCGACCACTGCAAAGTATTTCAGCACCCTCTGGTAGTGAAAATGGGGGAAGGTTTTATAAACGGAAAGTTTTTACCCCATATGATGGGGGTTCTGCGACGGCCGTAACCCCGAGGAAGAAAAGCTTATTAAATCGTCCTTACAATTCATTACGGCGCCGTTCTGTGTAAATTAAGTTTCGCACCCCTATACACTTTTCATTAAACATAAGTTAACTAAGTTTCAAAAGTTGTATAATATAGGGGCTTATACCTAGAATGTATATATTATTTTTTGTGATATGATAATAAGAACTTTAAATGTATGTTTTAAAGAAAGAAAGAAAGAAAGAAAGACTTGTATTTTGAAAGGCTTTTTTAACCAGATGACAATTACTATATTTTTTAGAAAATTTTTTCGACCAAAAACAGGAAAGAGCTCTTTCCAGTATTAATATTTTCAAAAACCTGACTCAATATTGGTTTGAATTTAAAGTCAATAAATGCTGTAAAACAAGATTAAAATATCCTATCCTACTATGCAATAAATGATAATATAATAAGTTTGAGTGCTTTTTTCCCAACCACTCTGTACGGCTGAACGCATTTTAATGAAACTTTGACAGAGATAGCATTATACTCTAGTATAACATCTAGGATACATTTTAATGCAGACTATTGCAGACGAAGTCGTGGGGCTCCCGCTAGTATATGTTATATATGTGTTTGTATAAATAATTATAGAAAGAAAGAATACCCTTTAATGACACCACTACATTATCAAAAACTAATAAAATATGCCTACAACTATTGTATAAATGGGGTGATATGAGCAACAGTGTCAACAGAACGCTGCCTCAGCTTCATGCCGCAATTTTTTTTATATGTATTAGGTTCTAAAACTTCAGTGATTTATACCGTAGACTGAATGAATACATAATCAGAATTATAAAAGTCGGTAAGGTACCTATACTACCCACATAATATATTAAGAAACTTACGAGGTCTAAGAATGTTATTAAGAATTTGCCGCCCGGTGAAGATGTTTTCCTGCAGGGCGGGCGGGCGGCGGGCGGCAGGGCGGGCGCGTGCCGGTTGCTAGGCAACGCGCCGCGGGTGGGCGTGGCAATCGATACCACCCTCGGCTCACCCACTCACCTCCTGTCCTCACGTGATAGTAGCTGATAGCCCTTTCCTTTCAACTGGCACAGTAAGAAGGCACAGGTTAAACAGTAGGTATCACCCCAGTTCCAAGTATAATCTAAAGTTTTAATTTATTAATTAGTATCCTAGTAAGAATGAAATTATGCTGCATTATTTTCATACAGTAGAACAAATGGTAGGGGTAATGGTGGTTAATGTCTTTGTATATGTATACACCATTATGAAACGTGTGTATGTAGGTACCACATTCGCATTAAGTTTCGAAACAATAAAAATAAAAACTTTTTAGGTATTTAATCTTATGAAATCCATAAAAAACTGTAAAAATAAAACATGTATTTTACATTTTTTATGGATTTCATACCCTACCTTACTCAATGAACCGCAATGAAATGTCCATATTCAACTTCAATTTATTGTTTTATGATCTGATTACGTCCACAACATCACAGAAAGTAGATAGGTACTCTTTAATGAGAATGTCAAAAAAATATTTACCTTTTAAAGCAACCGATTGCTTTCCCAATCTATCAACTGTTTAATATCGCTGTCAAAAAGAAATTGCGTTTCCCTCCTCATTTTTGTGGGGGGTGTACTTACGTCGCGCGCAGGTTCCGTCAACACACTGTACCTACTATTAGTGCATAAAGGTCGGCTGTCGTGCACAATAGGTACACAAGTTTGCACGAAAGAGGGGAGCGAATTATGAGCTGTCACCGGCAGGACCCCACATGACTACCTGTGAGTCCTCAACTAATTTAGATCTTTCTTTCATTAATTATGCGTTGCGAGGAAAACTACGAACTTCAAACACTTGCTGGATAATTATAATGATAACGTTTGTTACAAAATACTTACCTACCTGTAGTAATCCGTTACTTACAGGCATTCAGTAGGTACAGCTTTTAATTCGAAAAATACAATAGTTAAGTAGATATAAAATTCAAGTTGTATGGGAAATTAACAAATATTTTGAAAATTTTTGAGTCCTAGAACAAAAGTTGTCATGCAGGTATTTTGTTATAAAACTATCCTACAGGACTAAACCTTGTCATAGTACCTAAGTTCAATTTAGTTCATTAATAAATTTTTTTTTCTATGACAAAGTTTTGTTCTATTCTGATTCTTGTCCGCTAGGTGGAGCGACTATCTAAAGAAAGTGGCCGAAAGCGGCTAGATGAAGGACGGAGGACTAGGTATGGTCACGTATGGTTGCCATTCATTGGGGAAGGCCTATGTCTCGCAGTGGACGTTGGAGGATCGTTCAACGTTGTCGGATAATATCTTAAAGTTTTGATTTGGAGCTGTTGATAATCTCTTAAAGGCACATAAACTCCTAAAACTTGAAGAGAGAGCACCCAGAGCTTCGTCCCTTCTAATCCCGACCGAGCAATTAATATGAAGCTGCCTGGTCCCCGGAACGTGGTCCATCCATCCCGAGCATTATACGGACCATAAAACAACGATTACGTTTTACAAACACTACATTTATAACTATTTTATGATTGTATTATTTATTTTACATAATATATTATGTTCTGGTGGAGACTTTGATTTTTTCTAAACCGTATGCCTTCAAATATTTAAAATTCTCTGGCGCAGTACACTACATTAATTTATAGTATTCGGCCGGTTGCGGCGATTATGAGGAAAGAGCTCTGGATTTAATAAATAGTATTAAACTTTAACCGTCGTGAAATGACGTCCATATCATTTAAAGTTTGCTCTTAGCACTTACCATTCTTAATTTTTCTTCTAGGCATACAATATTCATACTTTGTTCTACTAGTCGTATAAAAGTACCTACGTGATAATTATGGAACTTCGTACTCTACTCTATCCAAATTAAATCATTGTCGGTTCATCCTTACAAATAGGTATTCAACTGACAATGCATGCAAATACGTTTTGTTTAAAACAGATACCGACTTTGATGTGTGAGTAAATTTGATTAAATTTCTTTATTTTATTAATATGTCTGCATAGATCATAATCAAATTTTTGATAAGTATAGATGTTATAAATAATTTGAACGAAATATAATTATTTTCTTCTATAACTATTTCTTATTTAGTTTCTTTAAAGAAGTCCTCTTCCACATTAAAGGGCTTCACAAGTGGCAGTGTAGTCGGGCTTGCTTGGCGCAGAGCGGGCCAGGCGCGAGCGGGACGCGGCCGCACTAAATTTAAATATTTTAATCCTTAATTTAAATTTTTGACATTTTTATTTTATGTTGGTATTCGTGTAGTTTCATTTTTAATGTTATTTGTCATATTCGGGAGACAGTACCACTCGCGACTGGCGCCTTCGAGCCTTTGCTTGTAATTTGTTGGTATGCAAGGTGCATAAATATTAGCTAAGGATCTAAGGTAGGTATGCCTGCGACAAATAATTGGATATAGATAACAGTGTATTATGACATTAATTAAGTTTATTTTTCTCGTTTTGTCACATCTTTCTGTAATTAAAATAGTAACTAGGTATAGTCGTAGCTTACTGTGTATTCTTTCACTAGTGAAAACATAGATTTAATGAATCAAATCGTATATATAGTTTTTTTAGTGGAACTGATAGCTTAAATGCTGAAATAACATATAGGATTTATTATTATTATTTGTGGTGGGGGCTCTGTCAAGGCTTATCCAGCCTTTTGTCACTGCGATCATTTGCTGATCTATTCTTATCGGTGCCTTACTTCAGCACGCTTTTGGCACTGGGGGCCAATCGCGCTAATTCTGAACGATATTACCAAATCCAAACCATAACCAAAAACGTTACGCTGCATCCACACGTTTGGCAAACCTACAAACTCAAGCCAAACCCCTGCTCCACACGTTTGCGTTTGTAAAAGCCCAGGGTAGGTATATAATAGTTAGTTTGTAAAAGTTTGCCAAACATGTATTTACCTACATGCAGCATAACTTTTTGGTTATGGATTTGGTAATATCGTTCAGAATTAGGTGCGATTGGTCCCCTGATTTGTATAACATACCTACCTACTAAGTGCGTGTATAACGGTACTTTTTAACGCGGACAAAGTAGAAGAGCGTCCGATAGTACTTTTATTTCAACGAGTAAATAAATTGATTAGAACATTGTCGTTAGAACTTAAAACAGTGTAAGTAGTAGGTACCTATAGAAAAAGCGAAGGCTGTGTGTGTATCGATGGATGTTCAAAATAGCCAGTGTGTAGTGGTGGAGTGGTGGGGTGCGCAGGATAAATGAGGCAGTTGATCATTATATGCGCGTAGCGGATCATTAGTCATCTCGGCTGGAGGATTTTTAATAGTTATTTATTTTTGTTTACCAAACACTTACATGGAGTTAGGTATGTACTTACCCACAGCATTACAGACGAACGATGTAATAGGGGAACTGAATTTGGAAAATAGGACAACCTTCTACCTACCTTCTAGTAAATACCTATACTCTGTTTCTATAATTTATAGGTATGCTATGCTCGATTCTGAAGAGAATTTGAAAATTTTCAGGATTAACATAAAGAAAAGACGACACAAATTTTATCAAATTACTTTTAAGTACGTACAAGTGAGCCTTCAGAACCGGGTCTAACATAATGATGTCATTATAGAAATGTATTTTAAGGTGAATATATATTTTCCATATTTCAACGATTTTATTGTTATCAAGGTTATGAAAAAATTACTATTTTTTAACTTCAATGCTCCACGCCTGTTTCGATAGTGCGTAGGAAATACTATGAGCTGATGATAAACGTTCGTGGGCATTGGCTTGTTCACCGATGACACGATAGTGACGTCATTTGCACAATATCTTATCGTATACCTAATTCAATAAAAATAATATAGTGTGTTTGTAAATACAATATTATGAAATTATTTGCAGTCGAATAAAACCGCGTGGGAACACCAAGTATACTTACCTTGTAGTATAAGTACTCTTCAAAATATTAAGTAGGTATACTATTAATGTTCCAATTTTCACCGGTAACAATACAACCATTTTAAGTCACGACACAGACTCGTGGTCCCACCGCGATGAATCATTATTTTACAATCTTAATATTGTTTACCTAATATTGAACTTGAAGGCATTACGAGTTTCGGAGTTTTACAATATTCGGGTCCAAATTCCGGTCCCAATTAAACATTTGACCGCTAGAAGATGCCTCCAAACCTTATGAACGATTATTTCGCCGAGGTCAGGCGTGACGAGGTGGCCGAGTGGTTAAGGCGTTGGACTGCTAATCCAATGTGCTCTGCACGCGTGGGTTCGAATCCCATCCTCGTCGATGGATTTTGCTTGTAATTTTTTAATTTCTTCTTATTCACTTTTATGATTTTTTTATAGATTTTTGCCATTTACATAAGTTCAACACCAAAATTTGTTATCTATATTTTATTGTTTTGTGCGTTTTGTTGTATTAAAATATATATTTATTTTCTCGTGTAATCTGCGTACATACAAACACCCAGAATCCAAAAACCAACAGATATATATGCTCATCACACAAATGTTGATCCGGGATTGGAATCGAACCCCACGACCTCTGGCGCAGTAGGCAGGGTCACTACCAAATATGCCAACATACAGGCCAGTCAAATTGACGTGTACCTATAAATGTACCCAGTGTACTGAAATACAATCAAATATATTGATTTTGACTTTGACCTTGCGAGATCGCAGTAAGATGGCGCAGTAGTCTACGTACAGCAGTAAACTAACGAGTGTGCTTAATGGTTTCTGAGTTTTTATATGTGTTAATAATTAAATGTGGCGGCGGCAGTGCCTCCGCACACGCGCCGCCGCGTGGCGCGCTAGTCCAACCATTGTTATTGCTGTTATTTATGAATATTGTTTCGCGCAGCCGCCGAGAGGACCGCCGGCACGCGGCCGCACCCTCCGCGGATGTCTTCAATACTGTACACGCATTTATGAACACTTAACAGTGGGCTGCGACATCGGGCTTCAACGGTGAAGATTTTAGAGCAACACGGCCTGGTTGCATCGAATCATGTGATCCGATGGGAACTTTTGTGTGATCAGATGCAACCCCGAACGGATCATATGATTCGTTGGGAATTACTCCGGCCGTCGGCTCGGCTCGGAGGGAAGACGCCATGCATGACGTTTTCTTCGGATACGAAACATCTTTGCATTATCACGCGGGGGATCCATACGCACACTGTCCTATTAATATTATAAAGGCGAAAGTCTGTAAGGATGTTTGAATGTAGAATAAGTTTTTACTCTTACTCTCAAAAACTACGGAACAGATTTTGATGAAACTCTATTGTACCTAATATAGAACAAACATCAGAATAATACATAGGCTATAGATACCTAACTCGGGAAAATATGTTCCCGCGGGAAAACTTTTGCACCACGGCTAGTTTGGAGCCGCGGGAAACAGCTACTACTACACATCTATTAAAGCGACCAACACATTTAAAACCTCTCGAACACATCGATACCGCGCATGATCGGTGGTCTTGTACTTATCTTTGGCACCGGAGGTCGCCTGAATCGCCCTTCCGTGTTGCTTTATTGTGATTATTCATTGAGTTTGTATCGAGCTTGTATTAGACTTTAAGTGAATATGAAGGCGTTTCTGGAAGCTTCTAACATCTTACAAAGGCGTTGTTAATTAAATTACGTTAACTATATTTGCATTACAAATGGTGTAACTATATAGATGGTATAGAATTCAAACTAGACCAGAAACCTATTAGACATTTTATCCTATCCAATACCCAATGATTCGCTGCGCTCGGGCACTAAATTAACACTCACCACTCCACCATCTTTACAGTGGGAAGAATAATTGTCAATAAATTATGAAAGACGGTGGCAATGTTAGCTAAAACCCGGCGATTGGTAACGGAAGGCGGGCGGGACGGGCGGCGTGGAGGGGCGACTTCCGGGTTCCGGCCTGCTGCTCTCGCGGTCATAACTCATCATCAGCTCGCTCCGGGAGGGCGGGGGACTCCCCCTCACGTGAACACAAAGAAAAATAAAGATTTGTGTGAATTATGCCCTCTGTGTAAGCAAAATGGGGAACATCATAAGATACAAAAAATCTTTTCGGCACACAGTACATACCTACTAGTAAATAAGTACTTAAATTAACTAGTTAACGTTCAGTATATATTATAATCGGTATATATAAATCAAAGAAACTTTTCGTCAAACATCCGGTGAAATATTACAGGATGTTTAAAAATATTTATCTGCCTAACCTATAGAGGTACGAGAAGAAAATAATTTTGCATTTTTGGAGAAAGATTTTTTTCTACAATTCTGGACGATTTTAGCGTTTTTCTTTGTGGTGCCTGTGTCTGTTCTAAGTTGTGGAATATACATATGTATAAGTTAAACTTAAAGAGGATGTTTCTTAACAATTTGCTTCTTGTGAGTGTCCTCAATCGATAACAGATTTCGACAAAATGCAAATTAAGGAACTTCCTAAAATGGCATTTTAGTGAATTTCCATGTACAGTTTCGGTTTTAGAGGATATACGATCGCGATAGACATATTGTGTATGGATGGTCGCAGATAGTTAGGGGTGTCAAAAGTGGTGTTTAATATGTTTATATATCAAATTTTGTGCCATGAAGGAACCGTGGTCAAGTGAGAGTCAAACAAGATTGATGAAGTCAATGGCCATGACTGTGATCTGATTGATTGATCATATAAGTGTTGTTAGGATGTTTGGTTGGATTATTATAGTAGATTTATTAACTTACCTTCTAATTTGCTGTAAATTCTCTACCCAAAGGTTGTCTGGAAGAAATCGCTTCACATTACACATTACTGTATCTGTTTTTGTCTGTAATTTTTAAACGTGCAATAAAGTGTATTGAATTGAATTGAACTTACCAATGTCAAGTATCGACTTGAAGGGCTCTCAGGCTGTAATCAATGTTTGTGTAGCCATTAGCATAGTTCCGTATTTGTCATACAAGTATTCTTACTTTATACATATTAATCCCAATCTAAGCCGGTGCTACCGCGGCTTATTGCGGGCAGGCAACCCTACTGCTAGCAATTAGGTAGTGTAAGTATGAGTTCCTGTCGCGTCCCACTTTTGGTCGCTATCGCTTCCGTGCCTCTTTGTATTCGGAACAAGCTTACACGTTCTTGTTTTTAAATATCCAATTTGGGTATATAGAAAAATTTCAAGTATCTATACCTCCTAAAGTAGCAACATGCACAAAGAAATCATCTTTTTCATTACTCTGAAAGTAGGTCTGAAGTTGCCTGAGGAGCGGGTTGAAAGTAATACATCTCAGCCCTAGGGAGAATCGCTTTCAACTGACAGCTGTCAATTTATATATAAAAAAACTAGTACTATTTTGACATTTCTATTGGACCATGTTCCAACTGTCTATACAGCCACTCAATTACAGCGCGATGTAAAATTGAAATAACATAAAGTTATGTAATAATTAAAGAATATATATTTTTAAATGACTTTATTATAATTATTTTCGTCAACTATTTCTTTAAAATAAAATAGATTTGGGCAAAATATTTTCAATTTTTTTCAATGATGGAAATGAAAAATAATGGCAGAATAGCTGGCCGGCCACAGAAAAAAAACAAAGTAGACGAGAAAGCGGCAATCCGATCTTCATTTGTTTTTTCGAGTTGTAGAGTTTTGTTTATACTTTCGTATAGCAGAGATTTGTATTAAAACTGATTTTATGTATTTGTTTTTACTTTCAGTGTATTCTTAATGAAAAGTACAGTGTTTCCCTCGGGTTCAAGACTTATTTAGAGGTCCCTCGAACTATTGGCGCCCTCGCTACGCGTCGGGCGCCAAACCCCGTCTCGGGACTTAAATAAGTTACTTTCACACCTAGGTTAACAATGTACTATAAAATAGGCAATTCCATAAATAAGAATTTATCAACCTAACATATCAAAAGAAGAAGTTATTGAATTGATTGATATTGTAAATTTGTAAAGTTCCTCTAATATACACGGCCGGTACTTTTAAACTTTGTTATTTCATACCCATACCCTTAACTGGAACACCGTGTTTAATGCGATATATCTAGTTGTCCACTAAAAGCGGTTTTTGTCGCCTCTAAATAACAATACGGTGGGTACAAAACATTCGACTTTTATTATAATTTAGTGGCTCTAATAAATAAAGATTTCAGACCTTACAGAACGGGCCCACTCGAAAAACGACCGCCCGGGTGGCATGCATTAGAATTCCAACTCTATTGTATTTTACCATACATTCTTTTTTGCACCTTGCCAGAATATATTTGCAATTTTATTCTGATTTCCAACTTTATTAACATTAGGTTTTTTACGTAATGCTGATTGTCTCGGTTATTTAGATTTCAGTGTTTTTGTTACAAGCACTACTTAACGAATTCATATAAATTATCATAGGTAATTATTATACGTATATTTTGTAGCATACCTAACTTATCCAGATGTAAATTGTACGTCTAATTAAAGAAATTACATCCTACTGAGCGTCGGTGGCGTATCTAGTGGGGAAGACGAGGCATATCCGTGTTCGATACCCATACATACCCATATGCCGATGACACTTTTCTATGCTAAGTAGGTACCTATTTATGCTAAGTACTTAGCATTCGGCATATGGCACGACTGATGGGAACCCAACACGGACCTCTTGATGTGATAACGCGGCTTCCCCTAGTACGCCACTGACGCTCAGTAGGATGTAATTTAATTAATTAGAAGAATTTATATGTCTGGATAAGTTGGGCAGTCAGTAAATTTACTGACTGCTAATAGATACAAACACCCAGAAATTGAAAACCAACAGATTGTTATATTGTTTCAAATGAGTACCTATCTAAGTACATAGATAAATTTACGACTTTGAGGTTGAGGCTTCATTTTATAACAAGAACAGTTTTTCTGAGCGTTTTTTTCGTGAAAAGATAATTTCGTGGTTATAAAAAAAATTCAGTTGTAATATTGTTGTAGTAGACGCCTCGGAACAATGTGGGTGTGTTTGTAAAAAAAGGGGACATCGATGGGAGCAGTACGTGAGGGGTTGCCAGGGGCGGGGCCGGGTGTCAGTCGCAGGCTGCTCGAGATCCTTATCTTGGTCGGGGCCGGCCGGCCGGCCGGTCGTCGCCGCCGCCGCCGTCGTCGCGGCGTCGTGTCGCTGGCACTCCAGAATGTTTTTAATTTAATTATTTTGTTTATATAACATAACAACCTGCCATGTGCGTGTCGAACCACGCATAGTGTAGGGTTCCGAACTAAAATGGTAAAAAGAAACCCTCGACTTCGTCCGTCTGATGGCGTGTGTCACAGCCGCTCATCTACTACTAAAGCTATCGACATGAAATATGGAATAGTTTTACTTATTTACTCACCTCACCGTCCACTCTATTGCAAATGAAAGAATTAAGAAAGAATTTTATTTTCAAAAGGAGTTGAAATTTTAAGGGGTGTGAATTAGAAAAATTGTAAACGAAAGGTACTTTGAAAAATGTAAAATAATTGAGGTTTATGTCAATATTACAGAAAATAAGTGGTCTCTCTGTAAGTCAGTAAAACTCGCTTACAAACAAACTCTTTAGGAACTTAAATTAAGAAAAAAATACTGTTTATGCGTCTCCTTCGGGTCTCCTTCAAGTTACGGAACCCTCGGTGCGTGAGTGCGACTTGCACTTTTATATAGGTACCTACACAAATAATATTTATTATGGTAGTACCAGTAGGTAAATATATACCAAACCCATTAAATTACTACTTTAATAATAGGTAACCAATACATTATAATACCCGATGAGAGCACGGACGTACTTAAGTTAGTCAGTCAATTAACCGCGGTGTTCTACGGTGCGGCGGGCCCGTCCGTCCCCGCGCGCCCGTCCTCCGCCCGCGCAATATGTTAACATATTTTTTAATTTCTCCTCCGGACAGCTAAAGAGGCAATCGCAAGTGCATGCGCAGGAGTGAGATTTATAATAAGAAAACGCTCCTACCGCGCATGCACCATAAGGATCTATAAATCTTATAAGTACTCGATCGGCCAATCCCTGTTGAGAAACGATAAATCATCCCTCCGGACAGTAAAGTCGAATCGAATGATCGCCGTCTCCCTCGCACTCGTCGCTGCTTACGGCAACTGCATCATTTATCATTTCGTCCTCTCGCTCCTTCCCAATGATAATTTCAATTCTCTTTTGGAATATGATTGTTCCTCGTTTTGTTGTGGGTACCTACCGTCACGGAGTTAGCTTTTTTGAATCCGATCGAAATGATCGCGAGAATTGGATTTCCATTTTAGATTTCGTGCATCAATCTTTCAACCCTCCATCGTATTTGGATTATACTGACTGTTGTTTACGTCTTTAAATTAAGAGAATCTTTAAAAGCGTGGTCTTTATCAGAAATTGTGGCTCTAGTTATTTCTGTTCTAAAGTCTAACTTTCTATACGTGAATAACTGTCAATGTCACACAAAGGAAGGAAAAGAGAAGGAAATCACCTATCCTTCACAATTGGAAGTCTGTTTTTACCCATTGTGTGACTTTGGCGATATTCGCATTTAAATAAAAAATACATACTCAAGCTTTGGTATAATAATTAATTACCTACCTTCCTAACAGCTAATAAATTTCTATTGTGTATTAGGCCTCATTTCATCAGCTAAGATTGTGGTCAAACGTGAGCCCATGTACAATATTATAAAAAATGTTAGTAACCTAACTAAGTAGGTACTTTATAGTAACTACTTAGTACTATAGTTGCTATAATCGTTTTCACTTTATGTCATTATCCGATGATAATGTCTCGATAGACATTTTAAAATGTAGCTATTTGGTTGCACGCTCTACATATAAAATACAGGTGACAAATTGAAATACATTTGTTTCTTTATTTTAATCTCTCGTTATTTACAGGGCTGTAGAAAAGACAATCAACAAGTTTCTCTTAAAATAACTAAAAGTACATCGTGCTCTTTCAGTCATTATAATTTTATAATAATAATATATAAGTTTATACAGATTACAGATATAATATTATACTCTCTCATAAATGTTTCCTCGTGAAAAAATAGTTAAGTACATTATTATAAAATAAGTTCAAGCTGATATTTTAGTCAATTAGGTACTTTAAGACATGGTATTACCACAGATTAGATAATAGTTCTGGTATTACCTACTAGATAGGTGAAGTTAAGTCCACTGAGTAGCAAAAATTTTTCCTTCATGGATTTGACAATCAAATTATATCTAGGTTTCTAACATAATTGTTCTAATTAGAGACCAAATACTAGGAATTAAAAATACTTGAAACAATTTAACTATTCACAGAACAGTCAGTACTACTGCGATCGTCTCCTTCGCTACTCACTCACGTAAAGGTAAATAAAGTTTGAAAAGATTATCGTGAATGTTGCAGGACATTTGCAAGGTACTTAGGTACATAAATTAATTTCCATAATTTTTTACATCAATCATTTTAAATATTACAAACAATCAAACGTAGTGGCGTAAATGGACAACGAAAATAGCTGAACACTCTTGAACACTTAGAGTATATTGGCGTTGTAATACAATAAGATTCCAGAGGGTTAAACAATTTTCAACAATATTAATTTTGTTCTTATTAAAGTGTTCCCATTGAATAAAATATCAGCCAGCGTCACATTGAGTGATATAAAAATATCAAGTACAGTTCAGAAATCGACAGCTCAGTTTGGTAGCAATGACACGACACGACAGAGAGGTAATTTACAATAAAATTAATCCCTTATATGTCTATTATCACTGGGCATTTTATCTTAAATTATTTTTACATGACATATCTTAAGTTACAATTTACACGAGCTTTACAACCTATAATCGTAATTTTAGTGGACATTGGTACTTTGGCCATGCTGATTTTTTTATTAATATCTTATTTTTATTTTACAACACTTTCTTATTAATGTAATTGTAATTGTGTCTATTACAATTAACCAGCATTATAATATCTGTTTGCTTGTGAATTTAGTAATATGTTAGAGCTTATTAATTAGGTACTTCCGTTTAGTAATACATAGTAATGCCACGATTCAAATGTTTGTACATCACAGTTTACTTCCATAAAGGCTGCCATAAATCACTGCCAACAATGCAGTTGACAAAATTACAAAACTCTATGTAGAAAAAGTGTCCCAAGACTTGACAAAAGTTTGTAACGGACAATAGTCAGCAGGAATGCGTTGTCTACAATAATAAGACACGTTTTTCACGTAATGTTTATTGAAAATATATGACGTGCTGTAAAGTATTCACTAGGTAGTAGTCTTTGTTTACTAACTCACTTGTTTTAATGTAAACAACAGATTCAGGCGACACGAAGCCATAATATTGTTAACATAACATTGTCCTCATGAATAACTTTGCTTACAATCAGTAAGAGTATAGATACAATATCAATGAACTGTCGGACGGCTGTGGTCTGAAGATTTAGTGGTCGGACTATTCTATGGACTTACAATATCTTTATCAATAAGCGTAATACACTTTGAGAGGCATCTAACAGCGCTTTAGCGAACTTTTCATTCCATGTTAATCGACTAAAACTTTACTAACCTTACTCGTATTATTAGGTATTCTGTACTTTGAATTCCGCGTAAAACAAGGCCCCGTCAACATTTTGATGACATTGTCTAACCGCGAATGAATCGCCTTCTGCAACTTTTCTTTACCAAAAATATATTTACGGTATATCTTCCTTATTTAATTAATTTCAATGAGTTAGCCACATGGGTCGGTGTGTCGGCTAAGCATCGAATGAAGAGTTCCCTAAGCGCGGTGTGGTCAATAAGCGGCCGCGGCGCCCGAGTGGTGGTGCATGAGGTGATGGTGGTGGTAGGACTCCTGGCTGGGACACCACCACTCCGGCACCCCGTGCGGCACCGCCGGCGTCGGCTGCTGGAATTGCGTCCAGTGGCCACCGAACCCAAGTTTATTGTCCATGACACCATTGCCACCAATATTGGTCAGGTGCGGCTGGTGGTGGTGGGGCGGCGCGGGGGGTCGCTCGTAGGGCTTCTGTTCGTGAGGGGTGAGGTACTTGTCGTTGAGGCTCTCCAGCTTATCGGCTATGGAGCCGAGATGGTGGGGGTGGTGCGTCGGCGCCGGCGCCGGGGGAGGCGGCAGCGGGGCGGGAGGACTGGCGGCCCCGGCGGTGACGCTGACGCTGCCTGCTGAGGAGGAGTCGTCTCCGTCGCTGTCGTAGCGCGGGGAGGCGTCGCCGGCCGCGCCGTGCACCTTCATGTGCTTGCGCAGCGACGAGGGGTGCGTGTACGACTTGTCGCAGCCGTGCACGCGACAGTTGTACGGCTTGTCGGAGGTGTGCACGTGCGAGTGTTTCTTCCGGTCCGACGAGTTGGCGAACCGACGGTCGCAGCCCGCGTACTCGCACTTGAACGGTTTCTCACCTGCACATATAAACGGTCAAGTTTAAATGAGGTTAATTACGATTTTCAGGTCCACTATATGTATGGGTGAGGCTGTAGATTTTGCCACATTTGGGGTAACCTAACTCTCCGCTACTTGTAAAAAAAAAGTACAATACTTGTCGCCTTTGCGCTATTTGTGGCAAAATCTACGGCCTCACCCGTATAACGACAGCGGTTTCACCATATCATTGGAGATGGTGGATTTAACGCTTTAGAACTTCTTAACCGTATACCCCGAAAACAAATTAACACGGGCGGCGCGGGTTTGAACCCGGAGATCACGAACGTAAGGCTATCTGACCCTCATAGATTATCAGACCCTCTGAGATATCAGATCCTACGTACGCCCCGTCGCCGACAGTAGGTAAGTTTTACTAGGTATGTACCTATAAATAGTTGTTAAATTCGATAAATTATTACACAAATCCGTTAGCGTATATTTCAACCCACTCCGACAATGTCGCTGACATCTGAACATTCAGCATAGAATTCGTTTTCTCTTTCTAATCTACGAATAAAAAGTGTGAGCGCCGTATGCGAATGTTCAATCACGTCGTAAATAACCAGATTTGCTCGTTGTTTATAGTTTACGAGGACAAATAAATATTCAACAACAATTGCACGGGATACTTAACACGATCATAAATCATCTTTATAAGACGACTTTGTCGTATTGTCGTAACAAAGCCGAACAGATATGAAATCAGGGCATTTTGCGCTCTATGTTAAAAGACGCTAAAGGCGTATTTTAAAAGACACGTGCGATCAGTTATACCGTGTTTGTGACAGATTAGGATGAACCTTTGCACTTCTGATAACTTGATGAGTTGGTGAATAATCAAAATACTTAATCCTTTAAAAATATGGATATGCCGCAGTAAAATATTTCTGCAATCGATGTTAATAATCAAACCAAAAATAAATCAATGATGGAAACAGCAGAATAATAATTCATTATGTTTCTTGGGTCAACTTGGGTAAATCCTTCCGTGGGGCAAATGCGACAAAATAAAATTACTCAGCGAGCTATTATTACTTCAAAAATTCTGGTATCTATAAAAATCCTTTGAAAAATCGATCAGTATTCTCGATCGCGGATTTTTAAGCACCTAGATAATATCTGTACAATTTCATTGTATCGCATTTGCCTCACGAAAGCATAGGGATTCACCGGTTAGCGGGTATGTTGGAATTATGTAATATTGTTCAGGATTATTTTTTAATTAATCAGGTCAATTTGAAATAGAAATAGGTACTACTTAGTAACAAACTTTACATACAACCAAACAATCAAAAACGTGTTTCCGTCGGTGGCATTCTTCTAAAAATGTATCATATTGTGTATAAATATTTTATTAGCAGGTTCAGCCAACTTTTCGCCAATGTCGAAATCAAAATCCCCTGGTGTATCAAAGAAACAGTGACATCCCAATTTTTTGCTCCAGATTTTTTTTTCTGAAATATCGACAGCTTTCCGCAACCGCGCTTCGTGATTCCTCAGGAGTTCACCGAATCGTGAGAGTTGTGAATAACATTCAATAAAATATATTATGAGTAGGCAAACCGTAGGGCAGTGTGATCGCACTATACAACAATGCTTGTACTTTTCTTTGTCATGTTTACAAATAAACCTCTTCGGTTGTAATCCCTGGCATTGTGTTTGAAACTCGAGGATCGCTGAGGACGCACCAGATGCTAATCTCAAGTGTCTGTTAACGCGACAATAATAGGGCTTTTTAGGAGTTCCCTTACCGCAATTTTTGTTATTTACTGCAACGAAAATACTGAATGAATGCATCACATTATTGAACTTGCTTATTTTGAATGGAGTGATATACTTCCTTTTAGTGGTATTAGCTTCATCGCAAAATATTCTTTAATATCCTTCGGTAGGTATCATTCACGCGGCAGTTCAAAATTCCATAATTTTTATTTTATCTTGGAGCGTATTATATGATCGTACAACTATAAAAGTCACATAAAACTTAAAAAGAGTTACAAAAAATGTCATGGTCTCATTTCAATTTGATCAATAAAAACGTCTGGAGGCTATATAATGAGGTTACAAGATAAAAGAGCCCAAAACATGTGTCGCCCGTCTAATTACTAATCGGGCGTCTCATCTCGGACTGTGGACGTCACAAAAAAGGACCAACGACAAATTCTATTAGATGTGATGCGTTATCTGCGCACGCGCCGACCATCCATCTGATGAATACCTTCTCGGGATTCATTCTAATATGAATTCTGATAACACTAACAATAACAACCGCCACTTTGGGAAAGCAAGGTCTTGAAACTCTCGAAGAAATTAGATGACTCTGGCCTTTAGCACTTGACAAGTCTTAATAACAATTAATTTTCTGCTTAATAGGAGCTTGCAACATACTGTTTATTTGTATCTACTATTTCTATAGTTTAAATTAAATCGACCATGATCTAGGAATAAATAGATTCGATGCAAGAAACAATGAAATACAGCTACCTACATAAAATCTCATATACCTCTAAGTAGGTACATAGGTTGGTTGTATATTGTTAAAAAATAAAATAAGAACAGAAAGTGTAAGAGTTCGTGAATTCGTCGCATGCCACGTTCGGGACACGCGGACACAGGGTCAGATGTTTATCTTAAACGGCTGTATCACCCACGGGAGACACTTTTTTGTGATGTTATTATCGACGGGGAACTTTATCCCTTGCCTCCCATAGGACATTTTATTTGACTTTCAAGCATTTGAGCCAGATTCATTGAAAAAGATTTCTGATATTCTAAAGTTACTTTGAATTAAATGTGAAGTAAATGTGAACCTTAGAACACCGCATGTGCATCCGGCTTGAACAAACATTGGCTTTGAATCAATAAAAATGGGTAGGTTAATTCAACAAGAATTTGAAACTGTCTTTTTGCTTATGGTAGAACAAATTAACAAACGCAGTTTTCAGTTCTCCTTACAAACTACCAAGACAGGCTTTTCGAAAGAAAAGGGAACCGAACAATAATGATTTTAGACAAACAAATCGGACTGAAAACTGATGTTCTCTATATGTGTACTCCCTACACGTTTTCGTAGAAAACGTAGGCGGAGCAACGGGCTAACGCTAGTCTGTGTTTAGTAGAGCTTGCATAGACTCTATAAAATCAAATAAAATGACGGTTTAGTATGCATTTTAATATGAGTAGGTATAGTAATAAACAACAATTCTACATTTGGCACACCGCCTAGCCCGAATTACTCCGTGATATCGGGTTACAAATCGCTACTTAAGTGCGCTCTGCTGAGAAAACAAGCTTTTTAGAAATAGCACGAGTGATGTGTAACCTGACCCATTCGGCCTTTGCACCCAAATTGTGTAAATGGCTTTAGGTGAGTTTGGAGAAAAAACAATCGCGGGTTACCGGATATCGGGTTGCGGGCGCGATGTGCTCACAAAATAACTATTTATTGGACTTTAAAAATAAGGAAATTTAGTATTGGACTACTTGAACTACTACTGGTTGCGCCTTGTCATCGCATCGCCTTGAATAATAATTTGTCACTTGATATCCTCGCACCTGTTTGACATTAATTTTATTTAATTAAAATACATGTTATCTACTGATGAATTTTTATTGTTTCTAAAGATAAAAATATTGATTTAGTTCTTAAATCACAACACCCAGGTATATAGACTGTGAGTGACTAATAACAAACAAGATGATTTAATGACTTACGTAAGTCAATATATAAAACCTGGAAAAAGAATTAATTGTGACTAGATATAATTTAGGTATTCTAAATGTCGAAATCACAATCGCTCCTTTTAGGTTCGTTCGTCATGGCTAGAAATTATTCCTCCGAACTGTAGTGAATTAAGCATTGTTTTAGTCAGTTATTAAATGGTGCATATCTCGAAGTTAATTCAATCTCCGACAGACAGGCGGCTAAATGAGCTGCCGATGACTGGTCGATTGCTGACACAATCGACCAAACTGGAACACGCTTACTATGACCCATAAATACATAATATACCACAAATACTCAGGTACGAATGGTGAAAACTATTGATTAATCCTTTTAGAATACAGATTCCACCCAAAAAAAAACTACGACACTTCTACAAAATACAACTAGGCAAATAGTACAGAGAGCCCCTTCAAAGATGTCACAATAGCAGCAGACGGACGACTCTTCCCCGAAAACTGATTTTCTCTCGCATATTCAAAAGGAATTTCGTACGACTTGTATAATGATTTATGATCGTCCTTTTATCCGAAACGTATTTCGAATTAGAAAGATATATTAATATCTTCATTTTTTCCACTTCTCAGAGAATACAAGGCCCTTGTCCGGAGAATACAAAAAGAGTACGCGGGGTCGGTCGGGCCGGGCCGGGCCGGCGCGGGCGCATTCGGCGCCCAACGACCGTGTGACAAGGTGCTTTATGCGGACGATTATGAGCGGACCGAATAATGTTCCGATGCCCGATAAATATCTGCCAACTCATACAAAAGCATCCCAATAAAAATATAATAGTAAATGTAGCACCAACACAGGCCACAGACTGCACAGTCATATCTTGCTGATAAAATGTAAATTAAAATGAAAACGTAGAGCGTGAGAGTTGGATGGCGGCGGGAGTTCCGTGTCCGAAAACAAATTAAAATCAATATAGTATTTGAATGCGCAGGCTCGGGTCATTCGACGGCTATTGGAGAATCGGACATGAGCGAGTAAGGCTTTAAATAAAGACGCTAGGTAGCGCTGGTCGCTTGCGCACGCGCTTTAAGCACTGCGCGAGGTGCATGGTGCAGATATTTTATTTCCCGATAGGAGGACTTGGTGCAGAATTCTGAATCACTGACCTTTAAATATATTACTACTGGACTGGCTGCTGTCATATTCTTTTCGTGCCTACTTGATGAAGGCCATTTTGTCGCTGAAGGCTATAGCGAGTGTCCATGGAATTAAATATTTTGAGCTATTTTGGCACTGACTTCCATCAAATTTCGTCAAAATTGGTCTCGTACACTCGCGGGCCACTTTTCAAATTGGCACATAAAAATTGCTGTCATTTGTATGGGAAAGCCAGTCCAGTGGTAATTAATTATTACGGTTAGTGGTCTGAATGGTCACCACCATCTTACCTATTTCTGCCGCCAAACAGTAATGCTACCTAAAGTGCTATTATGGTTCTCCAGTTTGAATGGTATAGGAGAAAAGAAGAGCTAGTGTAATTGCAGGCACAGGTAGGTACACAAGACATTTAGGGATGGCATTGCACGTGTGGCTGTCTGTCCGTTTACTATATCAGAAGTACTCATACCATTTATTTAACTACCTAACCTATACACATTTCTCAAAAAACCCTAAAATATTTTCAACTCTTATCGTGGGCAGGATGAAATAGAGGAACATTTGGACCGTCTACTCGTTGTAAATTAAACCCATTGTTCTCGCGGAAATGAAAATACTATTCGTCTTGCTCTGTTACCTATCTGCTGAGAACGTGGAACAGAGATAATTCTACTCTGCATTGGTTTCTAGGAGAAATAAAGGCTTCCTAGAAATGTCTAAAGGGTGCTCCATTACTCTGAAATACTTTCCTTACGAGTAAATGTTTGCCATACCTATATTGTTTTTCTTTTTCACGCAAAAATGAAATAAAAGAGTTTATCTTTTCCTACGAGCATCTTAGGTGTGAATGTTTGAACCAATTTTTATGAAACTCGATAGAATGGTGGATATAAGTTATGCTTAGTTACTTAAACTCGTAATAAATATCATAGGACTATACCACGGAAAAATAAATTGACCGCGAAATAATTGACAAATCTCATAGCTAGTAACAAACTTCTGAGTTAAAACTTATTACAAATAATATGTTATTCTAAGCATGTTTTGTACGTACTTAACCAATATTGTACGGGACACCTGCGTCTGTGGGAAAAAGCGGTACCACAACCGACGCCGCGCCACGCTCGTCAATCCGTCCGTCAACCGTTTTGACAGGCTAACCGGCATCACTTGGTCTTATACACGAAAAAATATTACAACTCATATTTAGGAAGGATTCCGAAAACAAAAAACAAATTTCACTAGCTATAAGACATTAACTTGATATTATTAATATTATAGTAGGTAATTCACATTAAATAATCTGTAACCTAACAAAACAATGCTTATTTGACAATGACCTGGATGAGTTATAGATGGTTTTGGATAAGCCAGTATTCTGCTTGCCTACTATGCTTACTATACCTAGTCATTCAAGGAAAGCGAAAAAGAGTGTCAAGTACTGTCGTGACATAAAACAGGGGGAGGGAGGCGCCATCGCGCGCCGTCAGCGGCGGCGGCGGCGGCGGGCGAGGCCCGGAGCCGGCAGATGGGAGATAAGACAACTTATCTTAGCTTTACATCTATGGAAAAGACGGACCAGTAGATTTCCGTAAAGACATATCTTACTGGAACTTTGAATAGTGTAATGATTTTCAGATTTAAATGTTTATTGTATACAAGTCGTTTTTACACAAATGCGCGTTCCGCCAATTTAGTACGTTACATCTTATTGCAGATTAATTTTACCTAATATACCTATTTGAAATTTCAGCTGATTAAATCCAGTACTTACCTACCTAGTTTTAGAGTTACCCGGCGGACGGCGAAGACTTTTTTTTTCAATTTCCTTAATTTTCTTTGACGGAATCTTTTTGTTCGTCTATCTACTCTACGGATAATTCGAAAAGTACTGATTGAGCTGTTTGGAACATGCATATAAAATTGGTCGGCAATTGTGAAAAAACATAGAAGAATTTCTCGAGTAGAATTACTATTCTAGGAAAATTGAAAAATTTTTAACGGCTACTTTTATTTCTTATCCTTTGAATATTTGTGTGACCTATAACATAAAATGTGAGGTACGAGTCATAAAGCTCCCAAGTTCTACAATAAAGATACCACAGACACCGAATCGTTTTATTAATTGTTCATTTTGGTATCACATTTCTCGGTATTACGGTTCAACCTACAGAGTGGACGACACTAAACGATAGCTTACGTCTGGTATACGCTATCAAAATTATGGATGCGGTGGCGGTGCGTGTTTAAGATCATAATATTGACCGACAATCAGCGGTTTAAAAACTGGCATCGAATAGTAAACCAGCTACTTATCTAAGAAAATTAAACAGAATAAATATAATGCATGCCTACATATAAGCAAAATATGCGTGCCAAGTTGTCGAAATAAGGTTTAAAAGCAATAATCATGAAATATTCATAAATCAAAACTTATAATTTTGCATTATGAATATGACAGAGTTGACCAATAAATTGGTTGACTAAGGTATTGGATTGCGCTAAGCCATGTCCACTCAACGCCTACACGGGATCGCGTTTCAGCCCCTGGGCGCATATTTGGGACAAACCAATATTTCTAACGAATATTAATGGCCGTTTTTTTTTCGTGTTTAATTCTTGTTTCTTTGCTGTGAGCACCCAACATTCTTTGCGAGCCAAGCATTCTACTGGAATGTATTAATTTAATCCGTACAAGTGGAACGACTATAGTTTACAGAAATATCCGATTTGCATGTCTTTGAATGGGTAGGTATTCATAAAGTCGTAACAAACACTGATTGGGAAACCTAAGTAATTCTTATGGCCTGAGCTTGAAGTCTCAATTGCAAAGTTGGTCAAATCTATTTTCACCACTTTATAGCTTTTGTCATTCAGTTTATTTTTAAATATTTGAACAAATCTACTAAAAAAACTTTGATAAAATAAAAACTTGTATTGGTGACTGTTTTGGAAAGTCTTTTGTTTTTATTGCCATGTTAACATTTCGATTGTTATCCGAATGATTCTTGATACAAAGCTCGAATCCACTTTTTGAGCCGATGTTGTGTTAAATGTATGGAATTTTTATACTGTTGAGTTGACACAATGGTCTGACTAAAGAAACAGGTGGAACACTGGTGGAATTCTGATCATCTTTCATCATGAATATTACTAGTTTAAAAGTTATTTTAGTTTAATACCCAGAGTCGGACTTTTTTATATTCTAAGTTGAAACTATATGATAGATGAGAATTTTATAGTGCGACAAAAATCGTTCCGGCCGTTTTCGCAACCTGTTGTAAGTAATTTGTATTGTATTTGGTGACAAAATTAGTTCCGCGAACTAAAACTAGCTTTCAAAAACACTTAGATACAAGAGGCTTATCTTGTATCTAAGTGTTTTTGAAAGCTAGTTTTAATGATGTATAGTTGGATTGGGTGAGTCCAACCGAATGCCGCGATGGCGGTAATATCAAACGTTTCCATACATATTGATAGCGACAAGGTGTCGACGAAAAAACGCATGAATGATGCAGTGAGACCTCCATCGTCGCCCTACAAGACGAAAGAATTTCGCACAGTTAAGGACCACAAACAGATAATGTTTTTCTCAGAGCATTGAAATCGGCTGATAGCTCATTTAATTTAATGAGGAAACTATTGTCCAGGCAAGGGCATAGCATTCAATTTACGGGCGGATCACTTACCTACATGAATTTGAATTTAATGTTATAATTTTCATATTTTTCTTCGCCATTTTCTGCACAATAATAGTGTTCAAATGCAAATTGTACATACCGAAATGTACTGCTCGACGAATTTAAAATATTCTGTCATCGTAAGGTATGCAGGTATCTTTATTATCTATACTTATAATAAATCTGTAGAAACCGTGTGTCTGTACTTTGAATAAATTTATAAAAAAATGAGTGTGGACGATAAAAAAGAAGTAACAGAACACAAAAATGCGTTTTTAAATTTTTTTGTCTTTCTGTCTTTCTGTCTGTCTGTCTGTCTGTCTTTCTGTCTTTCTGTCTTTCTGTCTGTCTGTAATCGCTAATCTCCGAAACTACTGAACGGATTTTCTCGCGGTTTTCACAGGTACATTAAGCACAGCCTGGCGCAACTTATAGGCTTTGTTTCATTGAAATCGGATGACAGCGAAAAAAGTTATCGTCATTTACAGATAAATCATTTAACGTAACAAGACGATGTCATAGACATAGGAGATATCAGTGTTTTTTTTAACTGAAACAGTATAGGCAAGTCCGAAACCATAGGAGATGCAGGGAAAGTGTCTTATGACATAGAATTTTTTTGGTCAAGCGTGTGTTGTCCATAAAAATGAGACAATTTGCACATTTTTTTTTTAATGCGGTTCGACTCAGTTTCATGTAGGGATCACTTCATTATATCGGAAGAAAAAAATCTGAGCAGCAGAAGTTAGTCAAATTCAATAAAATGTTTTCTCATAGAACGCCAGTGAAAAATAATTTTTATTATTTTTAAAAAATGCGTATCGACTTAGTTTCATGTTAGAATCATTTTATTGTAACGGAAGAAAAAAATCCAAGCAGCAGAAGTTAGTCAAATTTAATAAAATGTTTTCTTATTAAACAGACTGTGCAATTTACTTAGGAACTTACTACTTATTCATGCATGCCACCCGAACTCCAGCTGCTCCGATTACTATGTCTACTACTACTAAAGGTTCCTAAGACAGTTTCCCTGTATCTCCTATGGTTTTGGTTTTGCCCATACTGTATCAGTTAAAAAATACACACGTATAATAAAAATTGATATGAGAAGTCTTATGAGCAATAGAAGTGAAAACAACAATTTTTTAAATTTTTATCTGTCTTCACCAAATTGGATACGGTGTTCATAGTTTGTTCCTGAAGGTATGGTATACCTTAAATTATGGTGAATAATATATAGGTACTTAGAATGATCCATTTTACCATTGGACAATTATAACTAGACGATGTATGTCTGTACATAGCAGAGATAGGTACCTACTTCCAAAATCCACGCGGACGAAGTCGCGGGCAACAGCTAGTACAATAATAAAATAACATGAAAATAACGTATAGAGCAGACAAAACACCTTCTGTCATTATAAAATATAAACATAGATAGTAAAGTGTCAGAAGAAATGATGGCAATAAGATATGAAGGGCGGAGCAGGCGTATAGCGTAGGCAACCGCACGCACGCAGGCGCAGCGCATCCCGCGGTTTCCAACTATTGTTACATCGCAACCGAGTAAGTACAATTTATGTAGCCCTGGTAGGACTAGTACTAGGACAGTTGAGTAAATTGCTTCTTCCAGGTTAGTAAAATATACATCATAGAACAAAAAAAACGTTTTATACCTACACTGACAGTTTCACACAGGTAATGTTGAATCCTTATGGTTCATCAGAACTTTATGGTATAACACCCTTGTGATGTGATGACGGACGCCTAACTTACGTATGTACCTGTCCTCAACCGAAATTTGTTTTCTAGGGGAACACTCTCGACATGAACTAAAAGGCGAACAAGCGTGTTATAAAAGATCACATTTTGGTTACTTTTATAGTGAAATTTTGTGGCTTAAATGTTGCAGACATCACTATTTAGTACAGTCGACCGCACGTCAGTGGAAACACTTTGACCTTGAGCTGGCCTAGCCTATTAGGGAGTTTCAATACTACGAGATACCAGTTTATACTGGTTTAGTTCCCACTGACGTGCGGTCGACCGTACTAAAAAACGTTTCTCGATACTTTTACATTTCATTTATAGAGCTCAAATATCACCGAGATAGCCTATAAATAATATTTATAGAATAAATCAGTGATAAAACTAGGGCCTATTTGGGATTCTTTAAACGTCACAACACCATTACAGTGCTAATCGTGAACACTAATTAGCACGTTCTAAAACGTTCTCAGGGTTACTAACGATTTGTGGTTTACACCAAATATAGTGTAGAATCCTGAATGTAATGTGATTTGGCTAGCTGATCTTTCAATATTTCAATGTCTATGTCACTAAAGAAATTGTCTGACTATGTTTAGGGAGTAAAATAGCATGCACTGTATTCGTAAGAAAGCTTTATTAGCAATCGTGTTTCAATCTATCAAATGCTATAAGTATGAATATATAAATTCATTATACAGTATAATAATGATTAATTAATTAAAAATAGAGATGTAAATTTAAAGAGTGAGTCAAGGTGGGCGTGTCGAACGGATATTAGTAAATAGATCGAATGTGTTCCCGATTACTTAGCCGATTGAAGAGCAGGTGAGACCACAAGCAGATCTATTTGATTGATTGGGCGCTCGCGATGTTTATCGCATAGAACCTAACTGTTGATTGAATTCATATTTTTGTTAGATCATTTTACAAGATTAATATAATTAGATACTAGATCCTAAAGATTCACATTGTAGTTCAAAATCTATAGGACTTTACAGATTTACAGAGGGTATCTAATGTAATAAACCAAAGGCAGGCTTATTTATATTTACAGTTCAAAATTGGCCAAGCGTGTGTCGGGCCACGCGGAGGGTAGGGTTCCGGAGTATACGGCTATAATATTCGAATTTTTTTAATATAAAGTTATTTTTGTTGTTTATTTATGTGAGTTGACTTTGTATTGAGTTTCTATGAACTTTTTTCTGACCCAAGTATACTCTTTTAGGTTGGTCGCCTATAAAGTCATAGTTTTTTACTACGTTTAGTATACTACCATTGTAAATACTTTTCAGATTTTTATCATTAGCGGAAGCTCAAGTCCCCCCGTCAAGCAATTAACTATATAATAATTTTTTACCAATTTAAAGATTGAAATTCGTAAACTGATCCCTAAATCGAAGAAGTATTTTGACAGGTATTACCCTCAATATTTTCAAAAAACACTATTCAACGATACCCAAAAAATTACATTTGAAACAATGGCAATACCTCTTAGGTAGGTACGGTCGACCGCACGTCAGTAAAACAAAACCTGGCCTCTCATAGTATTGTAACTCCCTAATAGGCTAGGCCAGCTCAAGGTCAAAGTGTTTCCACTGACGTGCGGTCGACTGTACTAATATATAACTATACTTCCTAGTACGAAGCACCGATATTGATGAATGATGATGATGAATGAAGTTCGAACATTCATGTAATTTGAAAAAGTAGGTAACTTTTTGTGTAGGGAACTTATCTGTAAGTATAATGTAGTCTACGTGAAAAATAAATTAAATACAGCAAAAAAATTACTTGGGAAGGATGTTTTCACATTACTATTCACTACTGCTACTTATGTGCAATGTAATTTTCCAATTAATATTAATTAAACGTGGCAGTTCTGCGCGGGTGGCAATGGAAAAACAGTTAGGTAAGTAGGTACTGGTACTGAATTGGCAGAACATAGCGAGTTATAAGTAACTACATAAGGATCGATGACAACATACAAACAGATTTTTTATCATCATAGCCGGATTAATGAGACGTAAAAATGCAATTTATCATAGATTCAACTGACTGTCAGGTCAAACCTCTAATTTTGGTTTTAATGCTTTATTGGTTCGACTATGTAATAGGTAGTTCATAGATGGGTGATAGTGATGCAAGTTCATAGAGACGTACAGCACGAAAAAAGGGGAATGGAAATTTAGTTCATGAGAAAATGAAAGATGATGATGGGATTAGGAGTTTAAAATAAATTATAAAAAAACATACCGGTCAAAAACATAACCCTCCTTTTGGGCTTCGCCGCAGTCGGGTATAAAGGGGAATGGAAATAAAAAATTCGGGTGCGTCCACGTGGCCCGACAGTCGAACCAAGTAGAATTTTGATTCCTCGTGATTCGACATGTCGGACCATCAGGAATTTGATATTCCACTTGGTTCGACCATCGGACCAAGTGGATTTTTAAAATTCCACTTGGTTCGACTGTCGGACCACGAGGAATCAAAATTCCACTTGGTTCGACCCTCAAAACTTTTTAAAAATCAAACTTTTTTTTGTCCTAACCTCATTACCTATGTCGAAACACGTCAATATAATTTATCAGTTTTTTGGAGAGGATGTAGTTATAAAATGATGGTCTTACGAACTATATACGCGCTCCAGCAGCTCGAGTCCAATGCTCAAGTCATTATTTGTTACGGATTTTAAGCATTAGATGGGGAGTCATTGCATTTTATTGCATACCTGTAAACATCGGATCTCTTTTCTGCGCGCAGTTTTTGTGCGCACTCCAGAGCCCTGTTCGCACCATCTCTTAGTGAAATTCTTTGACCAAATAAAAAGCATTTTCACGTTTGTCCTCATAGGGTTGCCAAAAAATTGTGTTTGACTGAGATTTTTTAAATAACGTTATTATAAGAGCTTTCATCAAATCAGTGCACGTATAGTCAACATATGTGCACAGCATGCATGTTGTCGTAATTTCGTCACGGCGATGCGACAAGGGGACGTAGTAACAAAGAAGATAAAAAAAATAAAGCGCTTACGTCCTCTTTGTGTATGTATAGGCGACAATATCATGCAATAGGTGCCCCGCGTGTGTGTTTGGGGTATCAAGTGATAACGTGCATGTGTGTGAGCCGAGGAGCTCCTCGACACACGCGTGTGTGCGAATGTGTAAAGAGGGTTGTAATGTTGCTACCGACGGGTGATGGGTCGGCCACGCCCACGAAATAATCGTTTGTTTTTACACGGATACTTTACAGGAAATATTAACCTAATTTAATAAGTTCAAAATGAAATTGTTTTTGAAATACTTTTTATTCAGACACAAAATATGTTTCTTCTACTAAGAATTTTAATTTGCTCCATATATGTTCATAGAAGATTATGTCTTAATTTTGCAATAAATATTACTCCTTGCCTTACTTTAATCAAGTTTTTTAGGTAATTAATATGTATAATTTTATCTATATATTTATGATACCTACCCGTAATTCATAAATACTTGACAATATGCCCTCTATCTATAAGTAACGCACACACACACACTTGTATTGTGTTGTTAATATTTTTTATACAATTTATCAATCCGGGGCAGATGGTCGCCTGCGCACATAAACACCTTTAAAATGTACCCGGGCATTATAAGGGTTTACAACATTATCATATGTGGAGATAAAATGGCCGATCATTATACTCCCAATAGGTGCACAATTTAAACTGAATAAAATTGTTAGCTTGGTAATGATATAGTTAAGGAAAGATCATAATTGTGTATTTTGTGAACATATTTTTCTGAAGGCTTAGTAAGACTTAATTATTAACTTAATAAACTAGTAGTTCCGTGAGAACAGTAGACCCCGCCAGCCCTTATAAACCAAACCTAAAAGAAACCAACAAAAGTCAACTTTGTAGTTGGAGACAGAAAAAGTACCTACTAAAGTGACAAAAATTAGCACTTTAAAGCTTAATATTTCGCAAACGGATCCCTGAATCGAAAAATGTTTTTCACACACCCGCGATATTTTTGAAAGACCCATCCAACGATACCCCACAACCATGGATATCACGCGGAAAAAAATAATTTTTCATTTTACGTATGCAGTTCTATGAACATAATTTATTTTTTCAACTTTCATAAGTCGATCCACTATTACTCAAAAACTAATAGAACCTACTTAGCCGTAATAGTTTTCCTTGTAACTAAGTTATATATGCTACTGCCATGAATTTTTTCACATTTCCAGAAGCAACCGTTTAGCTGGCAGGGGGGGGGGACACGTGACTAACAAAAATTACCGCTTTAAAGCTTAATATTTCGCCAACGGATCCCTAAATGGAAAAAATGGTATTCACACACCAGCAATATTTTTGAAAGATCTATCCAACGATATCCCACACTATGGGATTCACAAGAAAAAAAAAGTTCACTCCCACTTTGCGAGTATGGTAGGTACTCTAAAAAAAATGTTTTTCAAAATTTTATTCTACTCATTTTGTAGGTTTAATTAATTTATACCTATGCCAAATTTTCGTAAAAATCGGTTGAAAAATGCGACCTGTAGAGAATTACAGACAGAAAGACAGAAGGACAGAAAGACAGAAGGACAGACGGACATTAGCATTTTTGGTCAATCTCGAAACTTAGACGCTTCGCTCGCTTCGCTCGCTCGGTCAATTATCTCTTTTATATTTATTTTTATAACTTTGCATGAGCGATTTTCCTGTAGGTACCCTCATAAAATAATATAGTTTCCAAATCCTCCATAGATGGCACTGACAGTATCAATTAATGACGAATAATGTCAAGAATCTTGGCTGAATTCCTCAGCTAAATTCGACGTTGTATAGGTACTTAAAGTTTTCGAGGTAGGTGATTTTTTCAGCATGCTGTTAGTCTTTCCCCATTTGTAAAATACTTAGGTAGGTACCTAGATAGACTAAGGGATGCAGAAAAAATCAATGCAAGTTTCAGTTCTTCATTAAAATTTCGCTGGTGTCGAGAAAAACCCCACACACCGAAATATAGAGACGTTATTTTTCGGAGCAACCGGAGCGAAGTATTCAATGTAGAGATTGGAGTGAATATTGCTCCCAGTGCATCATGAATTGCATATTTAGTTAGCTAGCAATAAACCGATGTAAGAGCTGCACTCGACGGGTGCGCACAATGAGAGCGACCACAGGGGCGTTCGGGAAGGGTTCCGTATTGTTTGCAAATATTATGAAAGCGTCATTTTATACGCCATATTAGCCGAGCACTGCGTTTGATAGCCGGGGGACGTCTTCGCCGGTCGGGATCATATCATCATTACTGGTCCGTGTTCTCCCCAGTCGCTACCCTTACTGAAGAAGTAGTGTCGATGTTTACACAAATAACTAGCTGGGACTGTTTCTCTACTTATTCTAGTACATTCGGCCAAAAAAATTTTGTACCCACCCTACAGTTGACATTCGTTTGCACGTCATGAAACCAACTTTCAAAACTATCTGACTGTAATCTGACTACAATTACTAATGATGGCCAACTAAAATTTTTGGCAAAACTGATACGCCACTTTTTTGGTCGACGTAGTAGGTACCTATGTTATTTATTTTTATGAATGCTAGCTTCGGTTATTTAGCATACTTATTAGTGGCCATCTTAATATATTTTATTACGTTATACTTACCTTAATGATGTGTACAGATTTAAGAAGTGATTAAAATTTATTTGTAAATTGATACTCTATGGCACTGATAATTAAATGAAGAGCAAAAATTATACTAATTACAACGTTAAACGGATACCGTTTCAGAATTTAAATAAAATAGCGCGGAAACGGTGTTACGAATGTTATAACTGTATATTATATCTAACCTATTTAGGGACTATTCAAGAATACCTACTATTTAGTAAGTATCATAATAATACTAGCAGAATGTGTGGTAGTTATAATACGTACTTACTAGTAGTTCCGTGAGAACAGTAGACCTCGCCAGCCCTTATAAACCAAACCTAAAAGAAACGAACAAAGGTCAACTTTGTAGTTTGAGACAGAATAAGTACTAAAGTGACAAAAATTTGCATTTTATTAATTTATAATTTGCTTAATATTTCGCAAACGGATCCCTGAATCGAAAAATGTTTTTCACACACCCGCGATATTTTTGAAAGACCTATCCAACGATACACCACACCATGAATATCACGCGGAAAAAAATAATTTTCCATTTTCCGTATGCAGTTCTATGAACATAATTTATTTTTTCAACTTTCATAAGTTGATCCACTATTACTCAAAAACTAATAGAACCTACTTAGCCGTAATAGTTTTCCTTGTAACTACGTTATATATGCTACTGCCATGAATTTTTTCACATATCCAGAAGCAACCGTTTAGCAGGCAGGGGGGGGACACGTGACTCTAACAAAAATTACCGCTTTAAAGCTTAATATTTCGCCAACGGATGCCTAAATCGAAAAAATGGTATTCACACACCAGCAATATTTTTGAAAGACCTATCCAACGATATCCCACACTATGGGATTCACAAGAAAAAAAAAGTTCACTCCCACTTTGCGAGTATGGTAGGTACTCTAAAAAAAATGTTTTTCAAAATTTTATTCTACTCATTTTGTAGGTTTAATTAATTTATACCTATGCCAAATTTTCGTCAAAATCGGTTGAAAAATGCGACCTGTAGAGAATTACAGACAGAAAGACAGAAGGACAGACGGACATTAGCATTTTTGGCCAATCTCGAAACTTAGACGCTTCGCTCGCTTCGCTCGCTCGGTCAACTAAGAGTTAAATAGGTAGGTACCTCCTACCACTGACACTCAGGGCGATGGTGCCGCCGCCGGCGCGCGTCGGCGGCGGCGGGCGCGGCTGCGGCGGCGGCGAGCGCGACGAACGCGAGCGTATTTCGTACAGCCTCCGGGCTGATTCTAATTCATTACGTGAATTACTTCGCGTACTGTTTTGTATTCACAATTTCACATAATTATTTTTTGATGTAAGCATCGATTAAATATTGAGAAACTTGCAGATGAAATTACCGGCGACACCGGGAGACCTAAAGGGTAAACCCGAAACTTTTGACTGACTTTTAAATTATCAGCGGATTGGTATAAATGAAGAAAACGAAGAAGGTTGAAAGCTAGTATTAACACAAGCGGCAACAAATGGGCAACTATTACCGTTCGCATAGCGTCATCCTGGCATGGCCACCACTACAAACTGCAGTTTTGAATAGATTTAATGAATTTAATTAAATAGATAAGGATATACTCACTCGTAATACCTACCTACTACGGTTTTGAAAACTCAGTGGATATATTTTTATACAGAATGTATAAATTATTATCATACTAAATATGAGATATTGAAAACGATTCCGCTACTGATCTTTGAACAGAAAGTATCACTTTACTTCTGGCTCGTTTTAATAAAAATATTAAATATCAGTTTCCCGGCGCTCGCGCAGGCCACACTGTCGCCGCTGACTACCTCACAGATTACCATCGGGTCACACGTTAAAAAAGTTAATTGTATTATACAATTTCTTCCAGCTAAGTTTCCTTATAGAACAACGGAATCATTGTAAAAACCGGTCTGGGTGGGCTTTGTCATAAATTAAACATTTTATGATCAGTTAGGCAACCATGATTTTTGCACTAACTAAATGATGACACTGGGCTCCCAGTCGCTAGTTATTCACGGAACCTTCGAAGTGAATTTATAGCCACCCATAAAACAATTCTTCAAACTTCCCCACAAAAAGGTCTTCTCTATTCAAAAGCCTATGCGAGATAATAGAGCACGGGGGCGCAGGACAAAAATCCGAAGACCGAGCACAACACTAAACAGTGATGTGATGACCGCCGAAAGAAAAACGTAAAAACCACCTGGCTATACCTACATGCACCCGACGACGACGAACGACGAATTCTTGAACCATTCCTTAAAAATCGATATATAAAATTAAGTACCAATACATTACCCATAACAATACTCATAGGGTATGAGGGAGACAACCGTACGAGAAACCGAGACGACGGAACCGGACGTTTTAATTTATGACCAAATTCAGATGAATCTTTCTACTTTTGTAATGAATTGAAAAATGGAGTTCGGACTTGAAAGGTTTTTGTCCTTACCGAGAAACGGACTTCACAAGTCGACGGTGGACATTTATATAGGGCGCCCGTTAGCTCCGTTGTCTGTGCTCAGGATCGTGTTACAAGGATCTTCTTTGACAGAAGTTTGTTGTGTCTTGTCATTGTGTCGCATCGGTTATTGTTGAGGCGTGCCCGGACACATCGCAACATTGGGCATCCGTCGGTCGGTCGGGCCGCAGGCGGGCGGCAACAGCGGGGGGCGGTTCATTATGCTTTAATGACAATCGAATTGTTTCGGTAGATCAACACTTATTCGCTCGAATTGCTCCGACACTAACAACTGCTATTACATGCAGCTAGTCCTGCTACTACTATCAGATCGACTAGACATGGGCAATATTTGTGGTGATTTTAATTTTACGCTATTAAACCTTTTCCGTGCAGAATGTCACTGCTCAAACAAATTCCATTTACACTTTAATAAAAGTATACACTCACCAGTATGCGTCCTCTTGTGTATCTTGAGGTTTTCTGATCTGGCGAACACTTTGCCGCAGCCAGGGAAGGGGCAGGGGAAGGGCTTCTCCCCCGTGTGCACCCGGATGTGGTTCACCAGCTTGTACTTGGCCTTGAAGGGGCGGCCGTTGCGCGAGCAGCTCTGCCAGAAGCACGCGTGCGTGGTGCACTCGGGCCCGCCGACGTGCTCCACCGTTAGGTGCGTCACGATCTCGTGCATGCTCGAGAACAGCTTGTTGCACAGCTTGCGCGGCGGCGGCTGCTCGGGGTCCAGCCACTGGCAGCGCATGTCGCGGCGCAGCGGGGCGCGCACGTAGCGCAGGAAGGCGTGCGGCGCGTGCGCGTGCGGCGCGTGCGGCACCAGCGGCGGCGCGCCCGCCTGGTAGTGCACGTCGCCGCGCCACTCCCAGGTCTGCTCGAGCGGCTGCTGCGGGAACAGCTCGCCGCAGCCGCCGTAGTCGCGCAGGTAGCCCGGCTGGTACGAGTGCAGCGGGTAGGGCTGGTAGTGCGGCGGGTGGTGCGGCGGCGGCGGGTGCGGCGCGGCGGCGGCGGCGCGGTGCTGCGGCGCGACCCCGCACCCCGCCTGCGGCGACATCTTCAGCCCATACGAGGCGAGATGCGCGTGGTTGGACTCGAGGAAGGCGTTCATGGCGGGGGTGGCCGGCGCCGGCGCATAGCCCCATTCGCCCGCCACCATCCACGCGGCGGGCGCGTCCCGCTGGTGATGCCGCTGGCCGCGTCGTCGCCGACGCTCGCCGGTCACGCCACCGGTGCTCGACGGAACTCGTTACGTCTTCATACACTTACGTCGTTCTTCTATCATCGTAGTGTTTTGATGCTTGATTTCGACGCGACGGCCTGTTAAGATACATAAATAATATTATTAGAATTACTAATAATATAGACATTTTGTTACTATCGGCGTTTTGATTTGGTCATTTTGATACAATGACATTGCGATACTTTGATCGTTCTGAACCCGACGGGTCAACCCTTATTAAATAGGCATTATAAAATTATTCCTAAGGTGATCCTAACCTTCCGAGACAAATTCAAATCATTTCTCAAATAATAATAACACACATTCGGGCACCCATAAGCGGCGATGAACATTTATTTATAGTAAAAAAAGTGAAGCAGGTACTTTTGGACATTAAATTAAACTGTGGGTGAATTTATAGGACATTTTTATATGCATGAGACAAAAATTTCGATTGTGCTCGTGTATATTTAATTTTAGTTTATTTGTTAGGCTGGCTCCAATCTCTTTTATGGCCGAGGTTTAGCATCGACGGTTTATTAAAAATAGTTTTTATGAATGATATAAAACCAGTATAATCGTGCATCGAGGACCACTTTACTATTTCACATCATTGCCGTAGTAAAACGGAAAATATAAGCAGAACACTCTATATTCAATTGGAATCTGAATATTTAATTAATTATTATATAGGTACAAACTGTTTTTTTTTCATATATTTTAGAGTTAGGAATCGCATGTTTCCTCAAGGTAAACTAAGTGTATATCACTAATCTGTGCATAGTGCTTTTACTACACCTACGAGAAAATATTTATTACCCGTAAAAAATCTTCGTACCCACTTCTTGGGTAGCTTCGGCGTCATCAACTTCAACTTCACTATCACTACTAATAACGACATTTTGAGTAGCTAGTAATTTCACAAATTGAAATTTCAGATGAATCAAAAAAAAGGGAATCTCGGGCGATTTTAACTTTTTAATTATTTTCTTTTTAATGTACATACAGAAAAAGCGGCGAGTATCATTTCGCAAACTTGACAATCATATCTACTTTTTTTACTAGGTACGCACCCGAAAGTCCGATTGCTATAAAATAAACCGGATAAGTGCGAGTAGGACTCGCGCCCTGAGGGTTCCGTACAAACTTAACATATCATTAGAAAATCCTTAATAAAATTTGTAGTTATATCACATGGTACTAACACGCGATGTTAAGTTTGTTGGTACAGTCAAGGTCAAAGATATGTATACACCACAGAGTTTCAAAAAGCGTAGTCATCTAAATGGTCATAAATTTAGAAACATATAAAAGGCCATAAATAAGTATACATAGTTTTAGAGATAACTATGTATACAACAGTTGCAATAATATGTACTCATTTATTAAACCATAATCTTAGAAACACCACAAATTCAAAAAAATATATACATTATTAACTTTGATGTTGAATAAATGATTTTTCTTTCTTTCATAATTATACAGTGTTTTTTTTAACTGGGACACTTAGGCTAAAACCGAAACTATAGGAGACACAGGGAATCTGTCTTAGGAACTATTTGGTCTTTTTTTGTGATAACAATTTTAGCATAGAAATTTTGGAAAATGGTCAAGCGTGTGTTGTCTATAATAATTAGACATTTTGATCAAAAATTTTTTATATACGGATATATTGATGCTAGACTACTAGTTTGTAAAGAGAAATGATAGATCTCGATGAAGTATTCATTTCAGATGACAGCTGTCAAATATATATCCGCTGTAACTCGGAAACCATTGATCCTAGACTACTAGTTTGTACAGAGAAATGGTAGATCTCGTCGAGATCTTTATTTCGGATGCCAGTTTTAATTTTGACAGCTGTCGTCTGAAATGAAGAAATCATTGAAATCTATCTTTTCTCTTTACAAACTAGTAGTCTAGCATCAATTGTTTCCGAATTACAGCGGTTTTAAATTTGACAGCTGTCATCCGAAATGAAGATCTCGACGAGATCTACCTTTTCTCTTTACAAACTAGTAGTCTAGGATCTATGGTTTCCGAGTTATAGCCGTTTCAAGTTTGACAGCTGTCATCGGATATGAAAATCTCGACGAGTTATATCATTTTTCTTTAGAAACTAATGGTCTAGGATTAATAGTTTTCGAGTTAAATCAAGTGTTTAAGTGTTTCAAGTGTTTAAATTGAGTGTCTAAGATTTTCGCGGATTTATATTTTGTATAAATATTTTCGTAGCAGTTACCTACTGAATCTTTATTTAATGACATAAACATGACTACAATATTTTGCATCACTTGCAGGATACTAATTAAGTTAATTTTTATTGTATACAAGTTTTTGAACTTGCCTTATACATATTTATGTGGCCATTGAAGTTTACATATTTATTAGTATTTGGATGAGTACATATCTTTTGAACTTTGTATGATTACTTTTATTGTTTCACATTACTTGTATATATATTTTTGTCCTTGACTGTACAAGAAAATAAATACTTTTTTGTGATGACCTAGCTTCTTCCCAAATTTCATGATTCATAGGTCAACGGGAAGTACCCCATAGATTTTGATTACCAAAATACTCAAAAATGCGGTAAAATTGGCCATAACTTCTGACTACGATGACTTAGATGTTTAATTTTTTCACAGCTGCAAGAGATCGCAGAGATGAGTATTTAATATTAGTTTTAACTTGATACCTCTACGCGTTCCTGAGAAAAAGGGTCTTGACAGACAGACAGACAAACGGACAATGAAATGATCCTCTAAGGGTTCCTTTTTTCCTCTTTTGAAAATCTACAAATAACGTAAAAGTACTCAGAACAGAATCACTTTCAAAAAAAAATTGCGCTTGATTCTTATTATTCTTCAATATTAAGACTTTTACCGTGCCACTCGGCAGGCGAGAAGTGGCCAGTAATAGTTTGCCAATTATGGAGTCGCGAGATAATTTCGAATGTCTGGACAAACTTACCTCAAAAAGAACCTAACTGAGTACAGTGTGGTACAGTGCTAACGAGCAGTGATCTACAACCATGAGTAAGATTAAAAATATACGACCAATTTTTCGGTATCTAAATTAATATCCCACGACTATTCTAAGGAGTGAAGAAAATTGCTGGGCCTTGATAAACAAGGCTGGGTAAGCCTTAAAAGACATAATCATAAATAATAATAATAATTGAAATAATGCAATTATATGCAATACAAACAAATAATAATATTTTATTGTGTATTAAACATATTTTTCATAAACATTTATTATTGATAAGACCGACGTTTTATTTTGTCATTGTTTTAGTTTCAAGTTTACTCTATAATGACAGTCTGATTGGAACATTCTCTTTAACTAGGCGTATATTATGTATAATTTACCATTTACCAATAGCTCGTTAAAACATGTATAACATTATAAGATATCAAATATACTTTATAGATTTCTACCTATTAAAATTTTACGACCAATATGATGATCGGCATGAAATTTCGTATGAATGTAGTTAATTAGCTGGAGTTACCACGAGGAAATAAGTCCGTGGGAATACCTATACCAAAGCCAGAAGCTAAGTATTACTTAATACAGTTAAAATGAGTAAATCCGTTAGTTTTCTTGTTCCTCTCTACAAATTGTATAAGTTCAACAGATCTGCATGAAATTTTATATATACGCTATCAGCCTATGTATCCTTAAGACGTATGTCAGTAAATCGCAAGTTTCAATTTCAGTTGTAGGGGAACCATACAAACAATTTTTTCCCAGGCCAATGGGTATTACTATGTCATAGACACATATAAGCAACTACGACGTGCAGTTTCATCAAAATCGATAAAGCCGTGTTTGAGAAAATAAATTTATGCATTTTTTGATGCAAGACGGTATTACAGCTACTCTTCGATGAAGGTACTTACGATGAAAGTGTTGCTAGTCACAAAAAGTTTTTTTCTACTAAGTACCTTGAGTAAAAACTAATAAAAAGTTCCACATCATCTTGAATCAAACAAAAATAGCTACTCCCGCGCGCGCCACCAAAGAGATTTGAACCTTCCTGCATTTCATACTCGAAATCAATTTCGAAAATCGAACTTTCTGGAGGCCGGGGGGGAAATAATTCTGAAGTCAGTATGAATTGTTGTATGAAATTTCATTTCGTACTCGGTTAGGATCTTTTTGAGGTAAGTTTGTCCAGACATTCGATATGATCTCGCGGCCACGGGGCCAAATATTACTGGCCTAAAAGACTTACTATTAGAAGAATAATAAGAATCAAGCGCAAATTATAAAAATAAAGCGAAAGATTGGTCGTATTTCTTACTAATGGTCGCAGTCTATTGTGATCGCCACCTTATTTTATGTAAGTACCAAGCTTTGCGTCAGTTGGGTTTTTACAAGAAGGTTTTATAGGGTTTTTAACACGCTTTTGGCACTGCTTCAGACAATACAATATGAAGAAAAAATAAGTATAACTTTTAAATTTTGACATTATTATCTGTTATTTTTCGCGCGTGTCTAAGTAAGTAAATCACATTATTGCTAAATAATCTTGTTTGTAAGCAAGTATATTATTGAAAACACTTCAAACGTAGTACATAGAATACAAGAGTACGAATCTACCTGAGTCCGTTAAACAATGTCGCTCCTTTTAGATTTCCATCTAATCTGTGTATTATCTGCGGACTCCCCGCCGCGCGGCCGCTTCATCACAAAGCAACGGGTTGACAGATCTCCACAGACAGACATGGAGCAATAGGATTAATAAAAATCCGACATTTTCTGACATTTAAATCAATTTCACGAACACTTTGTACCTTAAAACTTACGTCACGTCGTTTTACAACGGCAAATGTAAGATGGTCATTGTTACAGCAGCTGCTCTACAGATTTTTTTACAGTTTTTAGGAATTAGTCATAATCACATTAGGCAAGCTAGTGAGATGTGCAAGTTTTATCTGTTTAATTTGAAAGGAATTATCGTCTTTTAATATGTATACTTAGGTTTTATTTTGTGTCAGTACAAAAAAACCTAACGTCAGTAATAAAAAAAACACTTTTTTTACTGTAGCTCTTCTATTCTGACCTTTAAGTAGGTACAGTTCTTACTATATATTGTACATAATTGAAGTTTCCAAGTACTCTGTAAGTAAATGTTTTTAGGGCTGGCTGCGTCAATACGGAAACCATTTAATTACCTTGTGAATTTAATTACGTTACCTACCTAATAAATAATAAATGTCTGTATAGTATACTTATTTTATGGCTGTTAAAGTAACAAATAGCAATTGATGCCTCAAAATGGACCACAATACCTACGTGAATTCAATTCTTTCTATCTCAACTAATACCACAGAGCACAGAATGCTCATGCGACGGCATCGCCGCGCGGCGGCCGGCGGCGGCGACACAATTTTATTCCAACCTCTTTGACTAAACATATTACTGAAGAAAATGTTTCTGATCTCTCATTATATATACTTACTACTTAAGAGAACTACTTTTCTTTTCGTTAGGTCTGGTCTCTACTGGTCTCCAAAACCACTTATTCGATTTTAATGGGGTTTCCATTGATGGAAATTCTGTATTTATATTGTTACTAAGAGCGTAGCGAGCGGGAGCGTAGCGAGCTTTTTCCGAATTCTGTGGTTATTATAGAGTGATCGACTTTTAATGCACATTAAAAATGCCTAATTACATATTTAATACAGAAATCAGTTGTTTTTAAAGTTTCATAGTTCTCTCTCTAACTCTTTTTGCTATTCTTTCTTAATTTCGTCAATGTTCTCTTCTAAGAAATTATAAGAAACTAAAGTGTTTATTTAATATACGTAAACATTACAGGTAGGTAACATTAAACTTAAATTATATAAAAAAAAAAATATATATTTACCTAGTGAGTTTCAGTATAATTATGTAAATTTATTTATTTATTAAATAAACAAATAGTGACTTTTTCTTGTTTTATGTAAGTACCCAACTCTATTTAGTTAGCCCAGTAACAATCACTACAGGCGTTTTTTAATTTTTATTTTTTTGTGAGAAAAGAATTAATTAATTAAGGTTGTGTGTAAGAAATCGCTCTTAGCGATAGGACCGCCTAGATGTACATTATCTATCGAATATATATATTAATAATAATATATATTAATAATTATTAATATTAATATATATATTAATATTAATAATAATATATATATATATATATATTATCTATCTATTATTAGTCTCTATCTGTTTTTCTCTTTTTTGTCTGTAATTTTTAAATGTGCAATAAAGTGTATTGAATTGAATCAATTAATTAAATTCAGTAAATACCTACCTCAAACGTTTAACTTATTTACATTTCAAAATGTTCATTTTAATATATTGTCATTTCATTATTTATTTCTCAACAGACATTTTGTTGAAGACATTGCGTAACATACCTACTAGCTAATCATAAAGTGTTATTTAAAAAAAAAGTTATTATATAGGAGGCACGTTTAATTTGAACTCATTGTCTAATTGAAATGCAACCGATATTTAAAAATACCTATCTAATTATTTAACAGTAGTATAATTATAGGTAACACCTGCGTATTACATATATAGTAATATAGCTCTCTTTCACTGACCTATTGAGATTAAGGCTCATGCATATTCTTAATGAGATATTTATTTAGACAAGGACAGATAAACGTCTTGCACCCGTCGGGGGCATGATTACAAAGGCTGCAACACAGACAGAGACTGCTCCGCAATGCCGCCGTGAACGGATGCAATATACGCATCAAATGCTCCTTACTATCTTCCAGCAAATAAAGCACTTTGAATCAAAAACGAAATTACACTTCAGAAAGGTAGCTAACTCTATGCGTATGTGTGGTAGGATAATTGAAGATTTTCGCAAAGATCGAAGGACGATTGCTAAAAGCTGGATTATAAGATGAATTTCATTTTTCTCCAAGATATTTTCGAGTTCTTTGCAATAAAACTGGCTTATTTTAGGTAGGTAAATCGCAAATTACCGCCGGACGGATGCGTTGATTTGCTATAACGGCAACATTAGGCTTGGTTAGATGTTCTGACCATCCAGAGTCAAGATCGACTCTTAGATAACCCAATCAGCGTTCAAGTTTCTAATCTTCTAAAGAAACTGGAATTTTTGCAATGATCCTGATAATAGAGCTAGGATGATTACAAAAATCTGTCTTAGATTCAAATTATCCAATTTTTCCGACTATCCTGCGACATACTATAGCCAATACAGTTATTTGTTAAGCTTACTTAGGTTGCTGCTGATAACTATGGAGCGACGTTGCGAGCGATGTGACCCAGAAAATGACTTAGAAAAATTAATTACCTACTTACTCTCTTTTTATGAGACTCTAGAGTTAAGTCTATTTAAATTTATCATCGCTGTATTGCAGCTGCGTATGGACGGTTGTGCGACGTAAGACGCTGCAGAACAACTATGGGTGTCTGTGTTGCATCCGCATGTGTAATTACGCCGTCGGGCAAATTCTATTGGATTTTTTGTAAAACCGTGCAACTACAAACTATAAGCTAAAATAAAGCGTTTGTTTGTTCGCGTGTACGGCGTAGTTACAAACAGTATTTGTTTAATAAAAATTAAAATAAATGTTTATTTCGATAACAAAAGGTTACTTAAAATTTATTTGTGGTTAGGCACTTCTAGTGGGCAAATTGATTCTCCTGTGACATTATTATTAAGCAAATTAGTCAAAATAACGTCAATATAAACGTAAGTTTAAAGCTAAGTAAGTAGATCCTGGGTGGCAGGTCCTCCAACACAGGTATATTGTATGCTTAACAAGAGGACCTTGGCATATATCTAGTTTTGTGTAAAGCAAGGTTTTTAAATAGAATAATTTTGAAATTTGAAAAAATATATACGTGTAAGTAGAAATGTACCCATTGTAGGTATACCTACTCATATTATGTACTTATTTGCAATAAAATATTTTGTGGTTTAATATGATTTGAAAGGTTGTCTGGAAGAAATCGCTCTTAGAAATAAGACCACCTAGTTGTAGGTACCTTATAAATCTGCTGTATTATTGTGTACTGTTTTTATTTTTTGTGCAATAAAGAGTATTGAATTGAATTGAATGATAAATTACTTGATGCTATAGTAGTGCATCAAGTTTATTAAACTGTAAGAGTAAACGTGAGAGAATCTTATACCTAAAGATCTCGGCATTTGTAGTTAAAACACTGTTTATAGCAAAGTAGAAGAGAACCTATATTATCAATTGAAAATAAGTATAAGCTTAAAAGCTTCGGTACTTACAAATAAAGATTTAGAAATATGGCTTACTTGTCAAAAATGGAAATCCAGTTTTAAATTTTCCAAAACGGAAATTGATAAAATATCACACAGTACGTTTATTGACTAATAAACACAGGAAATAATCAAAACACTTCACTGAACGCGTGTACCTAAATAATTTCAGTATCCTCATGAAACTAGAGTAACTATTATCACAGGGGTTGGCGCGTCGCTATAACGATCTCGTTTCGATAGCACAGTGGTATTCCGCGATTAAAAGTCGTGACATCGGCGACATTCGTTTTTTGGATAAATTGTCACGCAATGGTATTTTCTCGTACCGTTGAAAGGCTTCGCGACGTGTGTCCACCGACTCCGCTGAGGCTCTCAGCATGACTGCGGGCTCCCGCGTCGCCGCCCCTCGTCGCCGCCGACATACTGCTTCAATATAATTTGTAAACGAGTCGGGCTCCGAGGCGCGAACGCAGCCCTGCACGCCGCCGACAGAAAGGGCGGGCCGCCATAAACTTTTTCGCCCAATCAATGGTGCTAGCCTCGAGAAGCAGTCGATTTTATACAACTATCTCTCTCTAGAACATTATAACAACGTAAGGCGCTAGAAGGAGACGCGAACTGCAACGAACTAAAAACGATAGTATGAAGAAGAAATTTTCTTTGTGTTGGTGTAATAATGTGTTCGTTTTATCAGATTTACGTTGAAAGCTCGCTGTTAGCTTCGAGGGCGCCATGTCGAGCTTTCCTTTCAGCACTAGCGGCGGGGGCGGTGGCGAGAGAGGGACAGGAGATGGCCGGGAAATGTCTCGGCTAATGTATTTTCCTGTGGGAAGGAAAACACATGTCGTCGCTTTTAATTTAATACGCGTCACGCTGCGATCTCGTGTCGCTCGGCTCTTACATTGCTGATATATTTTCCGAACTAGTTTTCTTCACAAAATTAGTTAATTGAACTAGGGATTATTGTAAGCAATAAATACATAGTTACTTTTAAGTATTACTAACATCAATAATGATATAGGTCAACAAACAAACTATTAACAAACAAAGGCTGATCAAAACAGACCTTCGTTAATGATAATGACTATGCTGATAGGATTTCTGACTAGGATGACCCTAGTCATCAACATTACCGAAACCTTTGAGCGGCTCCGCCGGCCACCTTCGGCATCGCGATGGGTCTAGCACCAGCCGTGAGCCGTTCCGGAGATACGGGCAAATGGAAATAATCACACTTTTGGCTAAATCCCCGGAACGGCTAGACCCATGTTCATGAGTACTCAAATGAAAGGGCTCTAAGCTGAATATAATATAATTAAACTTTTTTCCTTTTATTAAACTAAATTACCTACCACAAGACCAAAACATTTTGCACTTGATTATTTCTGACACAAAACTCGACAATAATGGAATAACAAAGGAAATTGCTGGTGGCTAAACTCACCATTTTTTTCCTTTGTAAATCCATTATTGTCGAGTTTTGTTTAAAGTCCATACAACTTTACTGGCGCCTATTCAAGTAGCGCAGCAAGGTCGCCTTTGCTCAAAGAAAGTTGTCAAAATAATGACAATATTTACAAGCATTTTTGAGTAGAATAAATATGAAAGCTCACATTGTATTTTATTGCTAATGTATTATTTAATATGTATTGTATCTTTGCAGGTACATGCCCTCATTACCACAGTCGAGCATTTACTACATTTTCATTAAAGCATTAGGTAAGTACAGTTTTTATGGACAATCCCACGACCAATTAAGGTTCTAAATGTACCGTGGCCGAGCTTGAAATAATATGCGTAATTAATTAGACATTCCAATCCTAGTTCGTACTCTAATTATTTTGTAAAAACTGACATTCCACGTGTGCGTTGGCGGTGCCGGTGGTGGAATGCGGAATGGTGGCGGCGGCGGCGGCGGTGGCGGCACGCCCCTCTCGCCGCGAGCTTCTATTGGCCGCCGCAGAGGCTCTCAAGCGCCGCAGGGCGGGGGCCGCACACTCTCGCGCACTTTATTTTTGAACATTTATTTTCATCCGCGGCACGAACAGGCTCGTGATTAATTTAATAAATTTTTACTCAAGTGGTTTTCTCACGCAATACGTTTTTTGCGATACCCAGAATAGCTGCGACGTGATCGCATGGTATGGTTTTTTATACTCGAACAGGGGATGTTGATATGCAAGACAAAGCAAAGCTATTAAATGTTTACATTTAGATAGGTTTAAGAACCCTCATGCATAGCTTTTCTTTTTTTTTCGAATGTTAGTTCAGAACCTGGAAATAAGGTGATAAATTAACTTATTGAATAATACTTATTAATACTAATATGCTGTATTGGGTGCCTATCACTCAATGCTTACTAATGAATATTAATAATACTTTCTTGCTTTTTTTTATATTTGGTATTAAAAAAAAACACATAGCCGGTAAACAACATTATAATACCATTCAATGATCAAAAATGTACATCAAATATACCTTACCACTGATGTAGTGATTTAGTGTTAGCATAATTATTTCAATTTTTTAGTTGCGTACGAACCTATACAAATTAAGTAGAAATCGTCTATAAAAGTACTTACGTTAATTGCTATTGTAGTCATCTGAGTACATTGAAAAAAAAAATGAAAAATGTTTATTTCGTTTCTCAATAAACTTAATAATATAAGACAATGGAGCCTTCTATTAAGTAAATAAATTACTTGTAGAAGAAACAATAACAGTTGCCAGAGTGTTGTCACTATGCCATTGCCGTCCACGTCTTAAATCCATATTATACTTATATACCTATTCACATCCATATTATTATTATACATAAAAACACGAAATAAGCTCATTGCTATCAAAAATTGAATACAATGTAAAAGGCAAAATAGGAAGATGAATAAAAGACCGTTACAAAATGATTGTGTTTTTATAATAGATTTCATTAAAACATTATTATTATTTATCTCGGCGTGTGATGATAGCTACAAATTAGCGCAGACAATACCTCCGCGGGACACCGCTCTTATTAAGGGCTGCCCACCAGATGGCGCGGGTTGAGAGCCCCTGCATTCGCCGTACACACAATTTAAATTAAAATATTGTTTGTAATTTCACAAAAAGCGAGTAGATTTGCCGTTGTGATTAGAGTATGGCTACCCTATTCTAGACTATGAACTAAATATTTATTATAGAACCATGGAATATTTCAACTAAATAACCTCATTAAAGCCTTAGCTTTTATTACCTAAGGGGCTTTTATTACCTACACTACACTATCATATGTACTTACACATAAGTTCAATAGTGCAGTCCTAGTTGGCGTAATAAATCGTTTGTCGCGTCGTATCGTCATATGTGAGACAACACACACATAATTTATTTCTTGCAAGTCAAATGTGCACTCTAAGGTAGGACTGCACTTTAGAACTCGACTGTACATATACAGAATGCTTTTATGTATGACAGAGGATATAATATGACACCCTAAGTAAGTAAGTAGGTAAGCAAATTCAAGTGTAGGTACCCAAAACGACTAACACTAGGACTAACACTAGGACTCGCGCCCTGAGGGTTCCGAACCAACTTAATTAAATAAATAATTAGAAAATCGTTAATAAAATTTGTAGTTACATCACGTGGTACTAACTTATATGGATAACTTGCTCATACGTAAAGGTAAGTTTGTAGGTCCAGGAAAAAAAAGAATTTTTGTGATGTAACTACAAATTTACGGTTTTCGGACTTTTTCCTTTACTTGTGCTGTGCTATATGACCTTGCTTCTTGCCAAATTTCAAGATTCTAGGTGAACCGGAAGTACCCTTCAATACGAGTTACCTTTCTTTCTCGTGGGTATAATTGTTCCAAATAGTTAAAATTAATCTTCGTCCAATGAAAATGTTCTCTCAAATAAGGAAATGGTGCCGCTTTCAATAACTGTCTATTCATTTGTAATAATTGTTTTGGGCGGAAGTTTCTAAAGGAGCAATTTACCGGACAATTATGTTCAGTGGAGCAAGTAAGCATCGCGCCCCAGATTTCATCATGAGATGCTCATTTCATTTACAATTTTATTTTGGTTTTATTTGTAAATCTAATATTTTTGATCAATTCTTCAATTAATACAATCATTAAGTTATCAGAATTGGTTAATTTATTATGGACAATATTTTTTTAATTATAAACCGAGCAGCTAAAAATACTGAAAGTCGCAGCTAAAATAGTAACTGGCGACTAAAAATTCTGTTGAGGTTGGTTAGATAGGTACTTGAATTTGTATTTTTAGATGCCAAGTTCATTATTTCAGGTGCTCGGTTTATTACTACCATTTATCATGGTAATATTCACTCCAACACTATAATCACTAGTATACTCACTATACATGTCCGTTTCAAAAAATTTTTGTATGTTTATATATCGTTTTGCAAATAGATATTCTCTTTTCAAACCCCTAAACCAGACCCAACTCCGAATTTAGCATAGGTAAGTACATCAATCACGTCATTTATTAAAATATGATACTCCGTAATTGAAGTTGTTTCTAATCTTAATTATCGACCTCGTTGATGTCTAATGTAGGCGGAGTTTGAACGTAGCATTAGAGTCGGTTCAAACCCTTAGGTTACTCTCGAAACTTAAGTGCATTTACACAGGCGTATGCAGGTTTCCTCCTTTTCAAAAGAAAATGAAACGCGACGCATCGCGAGGGAAACCTGCCATACGCCAAAGAAGAAACTGTTAGGCGCCCCGGGATAAGTTTTTCCCAAAGTATAATTATAACGAAAATAACGATTTCTGATCACCATAATAGTGACGTACGGTGTTTCACCTTCTATTTATAATTATAATTGACCGAGCGAGCGAAGCGAGCGAAGCGTCTACGTTTCGAGACTGGCCAAAAATGCTCTTGTCCGGCTGTCTGTCTGTCTGTCTGTCTGTAATTCTCTACAGGTCGCATTTTTCAACCGATTTTGACGAAAATTTGGCATATGTATAAATTAATTAAACCTACAAAATGAGTAGAATAAAATTTTGAAAAACAATTTTTTTAGAGTACCTACCATACTCGCAAAGTGGGAGTGAACTTTTTTTTTCTTGTGAATCCCATAGTGTGGGATATCGTTGGATAGGTCTTTCAAAAATATTGCTGGTGTGTGAATACAATTTTTTCGATTTAGGGATCCGTTGGCGAAATATTAAGCTTTAAAGCGGTAATTTTTGTTAGAGTCACGTGTCCCCCCCCCCTGCCAGCTAAACGGTTGCTTCTGGAAATGTGAAAAAATTCATGGCAGTAGCATATATAACGTAGTTACAAGGAAAACTATTACGGCTAAGTAGGTTCTATTAGTTTTTGAGTAATAGTGGATCGACTTAAGAAAGTTGAAAAAATAAATTATGTTCATAGAACTGCATACGTAAAATGGAAAATTATTTTTTTCCGCGTGATATCCATGGTGTGGGGTATCGTTGGATGGGTCTTTCAAAAATATCGCGGGTGTGTGATAAACATTTTTCGATTCAGGGATCCGTTTGCGAAATATTAAGCTTTAAAGTGCTAATTTTTGTCACTTTAGTAGGTACTTTTTCTGTTTCCAAAGTTGACTTTTGTTGGTTTCTTTTAGGTTTGGTTTATAAGGGCTGGCGAGGTCTACTGTTCTCACGGAACTACTAGTTTTATAATTTACCACTACCCTTTACGAAGTAAAAACTTTATTCCTACATTCACACCATCTCTTTTCCTTAAGTAATTTGTTTGGAGATGGGACTAAAGTTTTCCAAAGCTTATTGTGTTAAATGGTGTGATTGTGGAACATTTTCAATTTGATACTGATTACATACAGGTTATAATTAGTTGAGTTGTGTACACCTGTTCACCTTTTGCCCTTTCCTGTAACTGTACATGTAATTAATTCAACCCTGGAAGAAAGCCTTTTCATCAATCCCATGACTATTGTATTGATACGGATGCCTATGAGCTCGCCGACACAATCGGACGCGATCGACTTTTTGCCGCCGCCGCGATTCAACCGAAATTGGATTCGGATTCGTAAAGTTTTCGATTTGATCGCATTTATATTTTTGTATACCTGTTGCATTGCGTGACACATCTGCATAAAAACTCAATTTAACACAAAAAGTTCGACTCCTTGGTGTTATTTACGAGCTGCCTGGAAAAGGGTTGATGTTGTTACAAAACAAAATAAACTGTAGGTAGGGAAAGTACTTACTTAGTAGGTCTAATGAAATATAATATTTTGATCAATTAATTTTGAAAGTTTGATGAAAATTTTTCTAACTTCATGCGGATTAAAATTTGACAAAAACACTAAATAAAATACGTAGGCAGGTAATTTAAATTTTAACAGCACTAAAATGAGTTAATTTTATTTTAGTTTAGTGTGTGAACTTCAGAATTGATATTAAGTAGGTACCTAATACGCGTATCCTTGTGCATTTTTGGCTCAATTTCAGTTCCAGACGAGCCCGAAATATTTTTATACGATTACTCTGTACGTATGTAATTATCTTATGTTATACTGTTTAATAAGTAGACCAGGCAAGTTTAAGTATTGATTAAATAAAAAGACATGCTCGTAAGTTTCGGTTACAATTCATCAGGAAATCTTATAAAATACCCGACAGGTAAAATATAAAATAAATGTTTTCATACATGAAAGCTCCCGTGGAGATCTCAGAAAGCGTACTGAAGGAGCTGACCGGCCATACATACTTGATAAGCGATAATAATTTAATGTGCTCGCGATTTGCTCCAACTAAATTGAGCAATTTGTATACGTCTGCTCGAGCTCGGCCACGCCGCGCCGTGCGTGCCTTTAATGAATTCTTGTTAATGGAATATCAGTAAGTACTTATCGGAGCAATTAAAGTTATTAAAACCCATCACTACTGATTTTGTTTTCTTTTTATTCACGATTTATTTTATGGGTGAGGGAAGGCCTAGGCTTAGTCTTATTCAATTCAATTCAATACACTTTATTGCACGTTTAAAAATTACAGACAAAAAAACAGATACAGTAATGTACTGTATGTAATGTCTTATGTGAATGATTCACTGGTATTTTTGCACCAGAACATTACGTCGCTATTGTAAAACTTAGAAACATGCAAGGAATTGGGCCAATTCCTTATGCCTTGTTCATTTCATTTGGACTAATGCTACGTAGTATTATTATTTCTGTGCTAATGCATAAAAATACTGCTTCAAAAAAGAAAAGAAAGCCGTTTGATTCATGATCTGATCACCAGTGACACAAACAAAAATTGATGTCACTGCCACTATATTGATCCCAGACACACGCGGCCTACGGTGGCGGCCTACCGCAGGTCGCAGCCTCAATATGCAAACGCAGGCCGCGCGTGTCTGAGTCTCACATACATTGCATAGGGGAATAAGCCACCGCAGGCCGCGTGTATCTGTGATTTTTTTAAAACTAAAACTACCTACTCGACTATTTATGCAGCATAACTTATAGAATGCCAAAAATGAGGCCACAACCTACAATAATTATTAACACGTGCATATTACAGACGGATGCCGACTGATTGTGAGTAGGTACCGACTTTTTACTTACGCTATACTATTATAGTCGATCTATTATTTAGATATTTTAATCAAGACGATCGATTGGAGTGTATAGTATAAAGGAAGGTAATTAATAATAAGATATCGACAGAGCCGGTGTTGCCACATGCAGCAGCAAAAAGCGAATGGAAATGGAGCGATTCGAAACGGACTCCGGCATAATAATATGATGACGATTGTCAGCCGTCCCAACCCTTTATAATTAATCCCTATTTTTGATGATTTGTACACTATACCCAGCGAACTTTAATAAAGCTACTTATTAAAGTTCGCTGACTGCACTAGATTGCGTAAAAGGTCAAAGAAAAGTAATGGGTGGAAATCTTAATGCGTAAATTGATGGTTTGTACGTTTTATACCAGATTAGCAAAATGTCAAATTAGCAAAATGCCAGATTAGCAAAATGCCAGATTAGCAAAATGCCAGATTAGCATAATGCCAGATTAGTATAATGCCAGATTAGTATAATGCCAGATTAGTAAATGTCATTTTAACATGGCAGTTTGTTTTAAGAGATCACTGATTTGCAAAATGACTGGGAGGTATAATGGGCCATCATATGAAATTCGTCCGTTCTTTCTGCCTACCCCGCCAGGGACATAGCGTGAAGATATGTATGTATGTATCATATGAAATATAAAACATAATATGAAGTTTTGGAACCATTTGCTAGTAGAAAACCTTTCATCAGACCTATACAATTGATTTTCAGAAAATTTAATTGTACCTATCACTACTTTGTTGTTCTATATGCCTGTGTGCTGTGTATGCAAACTTCCAGCTAGAACATTTTCGTTTAGACGAACTCGCCAGTGAGTATACTCGTGGGTACCTACCAGTAATTCAACTAGCGCTGGCGACCAACCGCGACCACAGCCAATCAACGCCCTACAGCCTCAAGCCGCCCACAAAAACCGATCAAAGTCGCCGCTCGGCCACGAATCGAACGCGACAAATTGCTAGCTCTTCAAAAAATAGACCAATTGTTTGAAAAACGAACGCCAAGAGATCTGGCTCACGAGAAAGTAAACCACGACTAATTGAACCTTTTAGATCCCACTGTATAGCCATAGCTATAGCAAAACTAACGTTCACTCAGGTGTTTTTGAGTTTTATACCAAACTTACCTATTTATATACGAGTACTTCCATACAGCTACTACGTAACTAAGGAATACAATAAGATGATTGAGGGCTTCTTTCACCACTTCCTGATATTGTTACAGATAGTAATCTTAGTGATAAACTAATCTATCAGATAAATCTGTGTGATAGACTATATAAAATATATAAGATATAGGCAATCAGATACCTGTGAAACCAAAAAAATAGGCTATCTGTCAGATAACCTGCAGATAGGGTATCTGGGACTTTATCAGCAAGCGGTGTAAGAGGCCCTGAATATCTTAGTTTACACGCTTCGGCTTAGTTTGGAATCAAACAGCCGTGTATTTGTCCAAACATTATTATTATTACAATAATACTTTTTGAATATATTCGTTATCGAACATTGAGGAGTCCACTGCTGGACATAGGTATCCCGCAAGTCACGCCACGGAACCCGCTCTCGTCACTGACGGATCGTCGCTCCATCTGGTTGGGGGGCGTCCCACACCACGCCTGCCCAGGCGTGGTCTCCACTTGAGAACTTACCCCAGCCGTTGTGAGATTTAATCAATATGGACCTCGTGTGTATAGGAATCAGTGAATACAGACCGAAAGGACGGTTCTCCGACAGATGTGACGAGCCCACTGCCACTGCAACGTGCTAACAACGGGTCTCTCAGAGAAACTCCGAGCATAGCTCATTCTACAGTATAGCCCATTGAGCGGCTTTTTAGTTTTCGTACTGCAGTTCGTAGTTCTATATTGTCTGTGGCAGTGTCCACAGTTCGATGAAATACGGGGAGGATCCACTGATCGAAGACTTTTGCCTTCAGACATTGTGGAATTCATATTTATTGTATTGTATGTAGGTTTTCGGTGCTTGAAAAGAGACTGAAAGAGATTTTGTTTTTTACCTTTTTTAGATTGTCACATGTGTAGAACTACAGAATTTAATATTAAATTTGGCTTTCGCTGTTACGTCCCATGTGGGACATTGGGTAGTGGGGTCTAACGACGAACGACTCATTTTTACATTGTTTGAAAACTTTGATATTTGCTGGCTTACTTTCTACAACTACCTACTTTTAAAACCGTACAAATCAATGAAAATGAAAATGTTTATTTCGTTAAACTTAATAGCTATAAACAATAGTTGTTGAGACCTCCTAGTTAGTATAAAAAATACTTGTGGCAGGAGGTCCCGCTCTTCCTTACAAATATCAAATAGCTTATCTAGATTACATCAGTTACATTTTTAATCAAACTTTTAGGGCCTCTTACACCGCTTGTTGATAAAGTCCCAGATACCCTATATGAAGGTTATCTACCAGATATCTTTTTTTTTCTGTTTCACAGGTATCTGATTGCCTATATCTTATATATTTTATTTAATCTATCACACAGATATAACTGATAGATTAGTTTATCTCCAAGATTACTATCTGTAACAATATCAGGAAGTGGTGAAAGAAGCCCTTACACTTTTGTCAAACCATCATAAAATATATACATATATATAAGTTCTACCTATAACTACATAAAAATTACGAGGGATGATGGATTTGGGATGAATGAAATGATTAAGTACGTTCTGTGTTAAACACAAAGAGGCTAATCAATCACAAAGGTAAATCACAGAAATGTGTACGAGTCACTGCAAATAATGGAATACAAAGGCCCAATAAGGGGCTTGTTATCAGATGTCGCCAATCAATGCTATTGAGATGTGTTGTGAAGTATTTCAATGAGCGAATAGCGAATTAGATGGTTATCTCCAGCGGTACTGATGTAACCATTGATTACATTTTATTATTGTTGGATGAAACATAGTTTCCATAAGTAGGTACACTCTTAACAACTACTTCCTCAAAGTAGGTAGTGCAACTGAAAACTTTAGCCATTGAAGTTTTCTTAAATAAGATTCGAATTCAATTTATTTTTTACATCGTGTTTTTAATTCGTGCATAGGTAGGTATTTAAAATTAAAAATAAACAACGCAAACAACCAGGTAATGAAATCTAAACAAACTTCTCTAGAAAAGGTTTATAATTTAATTTTATTTTATTTTATTTTAATTTTCTTTTAAATATATCTTTTTGGTTTTTCTGAAATATCTCTTAAAATCATTTATTTTTATTGAATTTTTCATAATTTTCCGATCTATGCCAGGCAAAGGTGTCCGTTCACCTAGCGTACACATAAGAGATTCTGGGCTAGTTTTAGTGCCAATAAATAGTACCCAAATAGTACCTAAATAGTACCTAGTTCAAATAAATAGTACCCCTGTGGTTTTAGAAATATACGCCAGTCTTAGTGTGTACGCTGGCGGAACGTTCCGCTGGCGTACACATGGCCGATCTCGAAAACGGCTTTGATTACAGCAACGAAATTACACAAAAAAATAGTACCCTAATAGTACCCTCGGTACCGGAAATCTCATAACGATTGCTCTTATAGGAACGGAGATATTGAACATAACTTTCAGAGCAAGCGTTCAGCCAGCGTACACATTAAAGTCATGTTGTTTTCATAAAGAAAGCGGACGTATCTAAATTTAAATGATATATCAATAAATAGTACTTCAAATAGTACCTCCGCTAGTACAAACATTTCATGTGAATTCACACGGGAACCATATCAAAAATCGATGTAAAGTTCTATTCATACTAGAGGTACAGTCATGTTCAAAAGTGACTTATCTTTGCTAACAGTATTAGGTATGTTTATTTTTTAATTCTGAACAAACCCAGAAATTCAGTCAAACAGGCAGAAAAAGAAATTCGGTATTTGTGGTTAGAGTGACTTCAGTAAAAATCACAATTAGAAAGCGGTGGTAGGTAAAAAACCGACCAAGTGGAGTCGGACTCGCACACAGAAGGTTGCGTTCAATACTTGTATGTAAGGGTAGAGGAAGCTGTACTAAGTATAATATTGTAATCGCGAAAAAAAAGTTTTTCAAAGGAATAGGAACCTTTCTGGCATAATTTCCGCCGCCATTTTGTTTTTCTTTCGATTTTTTCCGCACACGATGTAACCTTTCTATATCGATAGCTAAAATGATGACTACCACCTAAATAGGATTGGCTTGGTTCGGACATGATGACAACAGCTACAGAACATTCAGCAACGCCCAACGCGAGTAAAGCAGCCAATCGTAATAAGAGATATTGATTGGTTCTAAAATCAACCAATCCGATGTAAGTAAGGTTTCATTGGTTCGAAAACCAACCAATCTGATGTAAGTGAGGTTTCATTGGATCTAAAACGAGCCACTCCGATGGAAATCGTATTAAATTTTGCTGATTGGTTGAAAAAGCAGCCTTTGAAACCTATAAGGTTAGGTAACTACGGTCACTCGTAGCAGTTGGAGCACCCCGAAAGTTAGGTTCGTTAGGTTACTGGTGACCCTTGGAGCGAGCGAAACGAGCAACTGAGCAACAGTACCTGGAAGGAGGTAACAAGGAGGAGCGATGTGTGTCATAGGTGGTAACTAGTGACAGTATTCGTAATGTAGAACAGCGTAATTTAGAATAATAATTTAGAATATTCGTAATGTAGAATGTGGAGCGGTTTTGGTACTGTAAGTGGGTATCCACCATAAAATGAGGAGCCATGTCTGTAATAGGCGGTTGGGAATTAAGAAACGCCCAATGTGATGGAGCGGTTTTGGTCTTGGAATAGGCGGAAATGGTAGGTATTAGTTATCAACAAAAACTAAAATAACTATATTTCTGAATAGTAAGGTTGTTAGAAAGGGCGTACGCCCAAGGGCCCTTAACATATTCAAAACTCACGAACGATCACAGAACGAAATGACCGAATCAATGATCGCACCGATCCGTCCGTAACAATTCTGCGAAGAGCGAATCGAGCAGTAATGTCCGGTCCAAAAAATCTATTTTAAAAACATTTTTTCTTTAAACCGGTTTTATTAAAAAAATACTTTTTCTTTGCTTATTTACAAAAAAAATGATATTTGTATCCGAATATAGTCTGAATTATAATTAATCGATGCGTATCTGAACACGATTGACTATAATACTTGGGAAATCCCCGCACTATGCAATTTCATTTCACACATCTAACATCTAGGTAGGTACTTATTTTCATGCTTTCTTCGTAACCTTCGTTTCGTTTCGAAGATTTTATTATTATTATGCGTCCAAAAATAAATAAATAAAGGGTGAAGTGTCACACAAACAAGTGAGAGCAAAACTCACAATTCTGATAATTTTATTACTTTCTGAGCTGAGGGTTTCCATATAATAATAAAAACTAAGAAAACCGTTTTTTTTATCTAATCGGTAAATACCGGTGCTAAAACTGGTAATTGGTTGACATCTCTAAGTGCGAGGTGCGAGTCAAAACATGACAAAAGGTTGTAAAAAATAAGGGTGGATGAAAGGTATGAAAGGGTTCATATCATACATACGAATATAGACTCTATTACCTACTATTTACTGATCAGCTAACTCTAGACTCGCTTGGAAGCAATAAAACGGCGATCACTTGTTGTTCATTATTATTCACTTTTGTGTGCGACTGTTCGTCAATACATTTGTTCCTAGAACTTTACATCGATTTTTGATATGGTTCCCGTGTGAATTCACATGAAATGTTTGTACTAGCGGAGGTACTATTTGAAGTACTATTTATTGATATATCATTTAAATTTAGATACGTCCGCTTTCTTTATGAAAACAACATGACTTTAATGTGTACGCTGGCTGAACGCTTGCTCTGAAAGTTATGTTCAATATCTCCGTTCCTATAAGAGCAATCGTTATGAGATTTCCGGTACCGAGGGTACTATTAGGGTACTATTTTTTTGTGTAATTTCGTTGCTGTAATCAAAGCCGTTTTCGAGATCGGCCATGTGTACGCCAGCGGAACGTTCCGCCAGCGTACACACTAAGACTGGCGTATATTTCTAAAACCACAGGGGTACTATTTATTTGAACTAGGTACTATTTAGGTACTATTTGGGTACTATTTATTGGCACTAAAACTAGCCCAGAATCTCTTATGTGTACGCTAGGTGAACGGACACCAGGCAAAGAGGTTGGAAGTGCGACGCTGCCGCCGCCGGGCCGCGTGGCGACGCCCGCGCATGCGCATTTTGTGCTCTGTAATGCCAGGAGGATGCCATTTACTTAATATAAATGTTCCAAGTTTCAGCTAGGTTGTTTAATCGTAGTTTTTGAGATAACCGCCGCCCAGACTAACAGACCGACAAAACATGTCGATATTATGTAATGTCGATGGAAACTTTTCGATACAGCGACCGTCGATATGTCGATGTCGAGAATTAGACCCGTTACATTTCGACGGAGCCCTAAAAGGAAGGGCCTAGGTTTAACGTGGGTTCAATAAACAATCAATTGCTTACTGTTTACTACATTTTCTAATTATAAGTACCACTTCGTTGTTGGAAAGCAGACGAGTTTTATTAAATTACGGCTTTCACAAATTATGTGGAAATAATAATTCGGCCGGGGCGCGGAGGCGGCGCCGCGGGGGGCTGCACTTTTAATTAAACCCTAAATTATTGTTCACCTTCATTAATTCTTGTGCTCCTGGTAGAGCTTTACTAATGAGTTTACTTTTTGTGCTGGCTCTCTTTGTATTGGGACACAACAAACGTCCTGTGGTCTTAACTTTGGATTCCCAAAAAAGGAAAGCGATAAACTTGGCAAGGGACTTTCGCAAATAGTCCTGTCTAAGATGTAGATAGAGTCAGCGAACTATGATGATGAATTGATTATAGATGACTAGTTCCGTCTTATTTTAACTTTATCATCATTAGATTTGGACACTGTTCTCAGAATATGAGATTAGGTAGGTATTATAAGAGTGTAATCAAGAGAGAAGCATTTGAATAGATGAATTGTCCTTACATCCGAGTATTTGAACTGTTGCGTAACTCCTAAATTAAGTTAAGATTGGTCATGTTTTGATTTCTAAAACTTTTATTCATTGTTTGTTGTCTTTGTGATTTTAATTATTTATCAAAAATTATTTGTCAAGCCCGCTTCAAAATTAAAAGCAATTTTTCACAACTCGAACGGGGTGGAAAAATGGGAAACTTGTAAGTAGCAGCGCTACGGTTGTATATCATCGAATTTTCTTTAGTTATTTATTTATTAAGGGGTCGCGCAATAAATTGCGTTAAGTGGGGGCGGCTGGGAGTCCCGTGGAGCCCGGCGGGGGCCCCCATAACGCCCGGGAAAAACGCGCCTGGGTCATAAGTGCCTTTCTACAACAACACTACCAAGGCTATATTATTACGTGTAAGGGTTTCTTATCAAGGTTATTATTATAATACCTAAGTATAATAATGAAATAAGCCTATATTTTATATCATCATTACTATTCATTACTTTGAGTGAGAGGAAAAGAACATACCTACCATGAGTTGACAACGTAAAACTTTCACTCACTCTCAACGTAATTATCTTCATTATTTTCTGCACCAACTCATATCGGCCACATGCATGACATTTGACATAGCATAAACCAGTATAGACCCGTATCTTTTGATTTATATTAACCTCATTGACTACCTATATAATTACGTATTAATAAACCTTATTTCTCACAAGTCAGCCCAGTGGTTGAGGCATTTGCCTGGAACGGCAGAGGTCGTGGTTTCGAATCCCACTGATATGAGGACATTTCGTCTATAAATTGTCCCAAAATTCTGATTGCCCTTTAAAAGGTTCAGGTTCTGACTATGTAGGTAGGTAAGTATGAATCATCAACAGCCTATTAATGTCCCCACTGCTGGGGCTCAGGCCTACCCTCTCCACGAGGGCGTTCGGGCTATAGTCCACCACGCTAGCCCAGTGCGGTTTGGTGGACTTCTCATACGTCTAAGAATTTCTTCTTCGGCGTATGCAGGTTTCCTCACGATGTTTTCCTTCACCGTTTGAGAGCAGTCAGTAAATGTACTTAAGTTTCGAGAAAAAGCCCATTGGTACATGGCCCAGCTGGGGATCGAACTCCGGACCTTTCGATATGATAGGCCGCGTCTTATCCCCTACGCCACTGACGCTCTTGAAGTACGAATAAAGAGTTTGAATTTGTTTTTTTAATAAACGCGACGCACATGATTCCGCAACCGTTCGCCGACAGTCGTTTCTCCAATGGACTGTTCGCCGACAGAACGTTTCGAATAAGACAGTTTCGCCAACAAAATCTTTCACCTATGGACGATTCGTCTACAGAACGATTCGTTTACGAGTCTTTGTGCCCAGAATGCTGGCTTATTAGAATAATTTTATGAAATTTAATTAGAAGGGTTATTACCTATCAATATTTAAATTATGTCACTCTCACTATCAATAATGAAACAACGCGTTCCTAACGTATTTTCTCACAGATATCATATTGTGTTTAGGTACCATTGTAGCTTGCTCGTACAATGCGCTTTTGAACGCTTGCTGTGACCCTCGAAGCTAAGAGAATGGCGATTATTCCCAAATCACTGCTATTACTGAACCACAATGGCACTGATGAACAAGGGGGTCATATAATGGAAGAAATGAGACTGAGGGCTCTCCAGCCCTCAGTGGCGAGGAACTACATATTTCTTATTTTACTTCAATCGCTTTAAGAAGCAAAACAAATTAGGTACTGATTTTGAGGAGACTGCAATGACTGTAATGATTGTCGATGTCGTGAACTAGACCCGTTGCCTTCGAACCTCTCTAAGGGCCTACCCACATCTACCGACGCAAAATCGGCTTAAGCCGGCCACAGAGTAGAAATAACTTGAAGACAGTGAAAAAAGGGAAAACGGAAAACCTATCAGAGCCTTATGACATCTTACGACGTCTATAAAACCGATATTTCGTTGCGTTAACGCAGTTTCTGACCAACTTAAGACGATTTCGTGTCGATAGATGTGGGGACACCCTATATCCTACTAATATTATAAAGGCGAAAGTTTATAAGGATGTGAGTGAAGATGTTTGTTACTCTTTCACGCAAAAACTACCGAACAGATTTTGATCAAACTTGGTGCAGTGATAGCTTATATCCTGGAATAACATATAGGCTACTTTTTATCGCGGACAAAGTCGCGGGGCGCACGCTAATACGCCCTAAGTAACGTAGATGGCGCTGTTTCACAATTTACACGGGAAAAACTTTTCTACGCGGGCGAAGCCGCGGGAAAAAGCTAGTTAAGTTATAATTACATTATGTTTTTCTACACCACCGCGTAAGCCTCAGTCGTATGAAATTTCAATGTGTATATTATAGTTTTAGGGAAATAGCACTGACAAAAGTACGGATGTCGAAAATCTATGACCGGCAAGGACAGGATGTGAACCTGTAGCTGCGACCATCTTACGGCTTGAACTATCCGACTGACTTTATCGACTAAATTAGGTACGGTACTTACCTATACTTAGTGGAGGTTGATGGAGTATTTTTCTCTTCTACAGATTTCAATGAAGCAAATGCATAATTTATTACAATTTTTTTTAATCTTCTAGGATAATAACAAGAAGATTGGAACTTTGGTCGCTCGCGCGCTTCCCCTGTGGAGATCGCATCTTGCATATTTAGTATGGGAAACGAAGAAAAATTCGGTGTCAAAAATAGGGGGGGGATGCAGACAAAGGAAGCGGCTTAGCGGGAGGAAGTTGCTAATACAAAATATGGAGTTTGAAAATGAGAATGTGTGAGTGAGTATAAATATATACACATACATCTGACACGATTTTGGCACCCCCTAAAATGCTTTTGTCACTCATCCATATGGGAGTAGCTTTTTTTTAAATTCATGGATAATAATTACAAGATGAAACATACTTCGACAGTACTATAGATCCTTAACTATTATACAGGATCGCGCCGTGGCGCGAGCGCACCACCCTTGGCGCGCAAAACAATGGCGCCTGCTTCGAAATCCGAAACCGACCGGAAGTGCACGGACCCCCGGGATGCGGCGATTTTCTTGCGCTCGCGCTCTCTACACTTAAACTTTTCAAATATGGAACACTAAAGAGGGCTAATGCGCAATGGCATTTTTGTTATCGCGTCGTTGAAGTCGACGCGACGCGCATTGTTCAAGCGTATAATTATCCGCCGATTCCTTTATTGTTGCGCATAAAATCAAAGAATATGTTATATTCATTTTTCCCCTGACTTTTGACTTGGAGCGTATTGAGCAAACTCAATGAAGGACGGTTAAATCTTCTCACGAAACGTTGAGTCCAGGAGTGATTGGGATTACAATTTTATAAAAGTTTTAGGAATTATACAAAAGGTCACTAATATTATAGACAGGTAATAGACCCACTATTACCAAATGCACATATTCGAGTATCGTAGGTATAGTTTTTGAGAAAATTTGAGAAAATCGACATTTTCATTTTATTTTGGGTGGTAAGTAAGTAGTTACTTATTACTTTAAACATACTCGTACAAAATCTAATGTAATGCAATCGGGTTTCATCAGAAATGCGATTTTTATTTATTTATTTATTTTCTTTTTGGGGTACTTACAGACTAATTACAACTTAAATAACAATATGTATATAAATATGCTGATAACAAGTACTCACATATAAAAATTCTTGCATGAGTACCTACAAAAAATAACTAAAAAGCAGCGGTATGTCTCTGAAAATTAATATTGATCGGTATTTTTCGAACCCTCGACGAAAGTAAGCTAGCACACCTTGACTTCCATATGCTCCATTTCAAAAGCCTTTTATCATCAAGGACTTTCAGCGTTCCAGTGCAAGTCACGTGCGCACGAGTGCCTTTAAACTGCCTCCTTGTGTGATCATTACGATCGTCATTCAGTCGATGATCGTTGTGTCGAGTGGCACTTGGAGAGCTGTCGACGAACTCGGTAATCAATGCTTGATTGAATTGCAAGGAAAAAGGACATGTTTCAAGTTTTACAGTCTTTCACAGCAATAACACTGAAGGTTTAAAAAAAACATGCTCATGCAACCATTAAAGACTCATTAACACAAGCCAAACGAGTCCAAACTCTATGGGGCCTTTGTAGGCCAAATCCAATGAGGAGTTAGTTCTAAGGTCATCTGACATTTCCTACACAATCGCCGTGTATACAAGCTTGATGGTAACACATTATTTCATGTCCATGTTTAGGTATATTGACGACGCGAGACGGAAAGATTCTTTTCTTTTTAGGCGACCAAAAATCGTAATACTAGGTAGGAACATTAAATTCAAAACTTGACAGTTCGTTACAAGGGAATTCTAAAATTGAGTTGACAATTCACAGTTTGCGATTTGGGCATTATGAGAGATAATTAACCTGTGCGTCTCCACCAATACAATTCAATGCATTAAAAAGCTCGAAAACTAAATTTTCATCGTAATACAAGCAAACCCGCATGCAAACGCTTGTCCACAGCCACGCGATACCAGCTGCAAAATCTCTTGTGTACTCAATATAAAAATCACAACCGAATGAATTGAGAAGTCATTTTTTTCAACAAATAAATATATAATTTGTTTGATTTGTAAAGAGTGAATGGTTAGTACGACTGTGTTACTCGTCTGGTGGCGGCGCGCATTGTTTGGTGCTCGCGGGTGTCCGCGATGCCCCGTCATTTTCCCCGCAGGGATCCGCTAAAGACCCACCATGTAACGCTGAACTCACCAAATGTGATGTTAGCTGTCAGCGTAGAATGGCGCTGCCGTGTCGTGCGCATTGAAACAGAGAATTGTGTTGTTTTTGCGGACATGTTATACCTAGGTTAAATTAATTTACATTATAACGTAACACTGCGTTGACATAACTTACAGTACAAACAATATTATCATCACGCTATGTTCCTGGCGAGATAAGCAAAAAGAACGCCTCTAAAACTTAAAAAACTAAACCTATTCAGATACCTACTTCATTCAACAGCCTATTAATAAGTCCCCACTGCTGGGGCTCAGGCCTACCCTCTCAACGAGGGCGTGCGGGCTATAGTCCACCACGCTAGCCCAGTGCGGGTTGGTGGACTTCACATGCGCCTAAGAATTTCTTCTTCGGCGTATGCAGGTTTCCTCACGATGTTTTCCTTCACCGTTTGAGAGCAGTCAGTACATAGATAAGTTTCGAGAAAAAACCCATTGGTACATGGCCCAGCCGGGGATCGAACCTCGGATCTTTCGATATGATAGGTCGCGTCTTATCCCCGAGGCCACTGACGCTCTCCCTCTCGCTCAATATTCAGATACTTACTAATTATTAATATCGGCGGTTTTTACTACTTATTAAGAGTATATAGGTACGTGCGTCACGTTCCAACTAAACGGTTTCCAACTTCCAGCGTTCTTCCGTCATTGCACTGTCGTCAAAAGAGTGCAGACCAAAGATCACGGATAATTAAAAATAAATTATTGCCCGCTGTCGGAACTAATCGTATCGGACGTGTCTCCGCGGGTTCCATTTTCAAAAAGCGCTGTTTTCTGGAACGGATCCCGCGGCGGCAGCTGTGCGCACAGCACGGATGCTGTTTTGTGGTGATCGTGCCGTGTGCGGCTCGCAGTAGAGCATAAAGCAACGCTGGAGGGGAGTCACCTGCTCAGGTGCCCTCTGCCAAAGGTACAAGACCACCTTGTCCTGCACCATCGAAATGTAACTGTGTGTACGAGAGGTCATGATTGTGTTGTATTTCGTAGCGATATCATACATCAAGTGTGCTTGTTGCGAAATATGAGGATGCATGTTTCGCATCTGAAAATAAAAGAACATGAGACGTAGGTATCTCCTCCGCCGAGTTGTTGCAGAATATCATAGAGATAGGATCTCTTTGGTGGATGTTCGCTCCCATTCGAACATTCCTGCAGAATATAAATATCGACAAATTAAGGGGTGTCATGTCGTGTAGGTTACTTGGTGCAATACATAAACGACATGACAAAGTTTGCAACTAATGGAGAGTTAAGCATGAGACCATACGTCTCGTCGTATTTGTTTATTAACATGTGTTTAATAATTATTGATTATATCGCCGATTAGATTAGATTAGATCCGCCGCCCGGGCCGCCCGCGCCCGCCCGCTCAAGCGATGGGCGGATGACATCCGCACCTTGGCCTGTGACCGGGGTGCTACCTACTAACTTAAGTAAGACGTGCTTACTGAACGCATGGGAATAAAGGTTTAATTTATATAGATATGAGCATTTTATTTTATTTCAATAGGTATTCCAGATTAAATTAATACTCCTAAAAACTTAAACTAAGGGCAAACAATTAAAAAAAGGGTAAAAATTTTTGGTCATCACGCTGGCAGCATTCCCGCGGCTATGCTTAGCCTCTGAGCGAGAAAGGTACCATCGTTCTAAACAAACTCGAATTTTTGCAAAGATACTGAAAATAGCTGGGTTGTTAACGAAATTCATTCTTACATTCTAATTAACCGGCTTTTTCCAAACGCCCTAGGATTAGCGCTAAGATCCGATTTTTGCGATTATCCTACGACTTGACTTACCTATACAGGGTGTAAATCTGCATGCTTGCCATATTCACGAAGTTAATATACTGCTAATACTGAACACAAATAAATAAAAACCACATGTCCGAAATTTTAGGTCCCTACTAATTTTAATCTGGTTTTTTTGTGCGAAATTTTTTTTCCTCTGTAAATTGAATTTTGGGTTTATCGTGAAAATTGAACTCACGGAAATCGCCGTTTCGCTTCGTTTTGCCCAGCTCTATTCCCATTGCCCAATAGATACAATTCGTTTATTCCGATCTGCACCCAACACCATGTCACCTTAAAATTGTTGTAGATTTTAAACATAGGAGTTTTTAAATTTTATACCTAGATTAATTTGAAGCGTTTCTTACTATTGTCTCTGAAAATATGGCAAGCATGCAGATTTACACCCTGTATAATTATGCGTGCGGTGCTTTTTGTACCTACTGCGCCAGTTTCAAATACTTTAAAGACCAAGATTGGATCCAACCGCGGATCCAGGGGGGGGGGGTTATGGGGGTCATGACCCCCCCCCCCCCCCTGAGATGGTTCCAGGACTTGGGTGGACCACTAATTCTATTGTTATCAAAATTAAATTATAAGTTTTTGATTAGACCACGACTATGTGACCCCCTCCTGGCGCCAAAGCTGGATCCGCCCTTGACTGGATCCGCGGGTAACATCCGCATCCGGGCACATTGGAGGAGATGGATGACTGCCGGACGGATTTATGGAGGACTCGGAATCCTCGTCATCATTATTTATAATGTAAACTTGTATATAATATTGTAGTTAGGTGAACAACAACAAAACATGTGATTAAATTATGGAAATATGTTGGCGTTAATTAACAGCTTCCTTTATAGGTTATTTTACGAGATAAACAAATCTTCCTTAGTCGTTTTCGTGGTTTTTATATTTGTCGCTTGCCTATTTTCAATATTAATAAATATGTTATACGATTGTCTCCAACTATAACACGTTGAATAGTAAATTATTTAGGTTTTTTATGTGGATATAAAAGTGGGCCCGACAAATGTTCCGGCGCAGCGGCCCGGCGGGGCGCCAACGGTCCCCGGACCATGGCTTCAATACTAAAAACATCAAAGCATGTAATTTGAATATAATATTAGGTACAGTTATTTACCTAAAAGTATATTTGACTAGTTCATACATTATATTATTATGTAGTAGGTAGGTACGTAAGGACAGGACCTCACTATCGCAAACCGTTCTCACTCAATCGATTAAGCAAAAGATAAATTATACAAAGATAAAAGAAAAGGTAAATGGGTACTTAAAGATGGTTAAGTCTGAAAAAAGTTAACTGAACTTTAATTTCATGAGATTGGGAATTATAAGAAATTTTGCTTCTTATTCGTGCTTCAAAGTAATATTTAAAAGGCATTGGACATTGGGTGCACTATAATAAACGTTAGATAGTCGAGTAAAAGCCACCAGACAAAGTTTTTCGTGTGGAGTACCTACTTAAAATTTATGGACAAAGCCGTTTCCGTTTCTCTGTGACAAAGTGGACAATTATTTTCTTTTTATAGTCTCATACTATCTCTTTATTGCCGGGGTAACATCACTATTTATGTTATATCTGTAGTAATCATGTAGTAGGTATGTAAGTACCTAAGTACTTTCCAAACATTACCTACATTCTTTTATGGCTTTGGCGGAACATAAACGTTGGCCCATACATAAAGTACCTATAGGTACATACAATTAGTATTCTTTTATAGATCTACAATCTTTTCACTTCTTTAACAACATATTTTTTATTAATACCTACTTTGGTTTATATTTATATTTTACCACCTGATAAGTAAAGCAAAATCACCATTGTGTAGCCATCGTCAACAAATTGATGATGTGTTATCATGAACATCTACTACAGTGTGCAGTCTGAGACGGTGACTGAGAGACAAATAGAGAGAGAAAAAAACAATTAAAATACGTCTTTCCAAAATTTAATCGTAACCCGTTTCCCTAACCGCTGGCCATACACTGCATGGCTAAATCCACTGAAGTGGGAAGCCAAAAAATAAATAATAAAAAAACCAAGGAAAAATGTATATTTCGTGCTCTGTTTTTGTGGAGGCCGTGTTGTAACCGCCGGTTTAAATAAATATAAGAAATAATACTTTAAATAAGACAGGGCTGTATGGACAAAGCTCCCTTGCCCGTCCTCAATAGAGGACAAATCAACAAAAAAAAACAAGGAAATTAGCGATTAAAAATTACCTAATAAAATCTCGCGAAACCCCCATTTCCCATTACAGCAGCTCTAAGTAGGCACAAAGAGCAATAATTGCCGCTATAAATATCGCACCTCGGCAATTTATAATCCGCTGCGAGCCATCCATTAGCTGGGATGTCGGTACCCTATTTTCACTTAGATATTATTTATTTACCATATATTTTGCCTGTGGGAGCGACGTAGGCATACCTACCTACCTAGTGTTTTGATGAGAGTCTTGTGGATAGAGGATGTGAGAAATATCCACAGAACACGGAAAAAGCTCGCTCTTATATTTCTATGGAAATATCACACCTGTTGGATTTAATTTGTGAACGGTTTAGAACAAATAGGTATTATGTTTTGAGTCATACTAAAACTTTATGTACTCCCGTATTGACATTTCCTTGACACGAAATCATAAACGATGTTGTTGGCTAACGTTTGATCATGATTTCATCAAAGTGTGTTGAAATGATTTCCGTATCGAAAAGCCAATTTGAATTTCGAATGAGATCACTCGCGGTGATTGGAGGTTATGAAAATAATCTTTTCACCCACCAATAGCGCGCTTTGGCGCCATTTCATCTGAATGTAAAAACAAAACACACCGAGACTCACATAATTCGTACTTTCAGGTTCTTTTTAATGGGCATTCCTCCCATTTTGACCCGTTAGTCAAGGATAAATTCTTGTATGCACAGGTTTTTATGTCTTTACTTACTTTAAGAAGTTAAGAACTTACCTAGCTATAGTTTATTAATTTACATATTTGAATTAGAGCGGTATTTCTTTCTCTCCATAGCTTTTAGACCCCGTATACTTGTATCATAACAAAATTAACTTATTAAAACACCCGACCGAGAAGATTTACTGTTATATATATTAGCTTTATATACCTACCTATACTTTATATAGGTACCTATGTGACTTGTAACAACATAATTTCTTTAGGTAGGCGTATGCAAGGCGTGGCCTTTGGCGGCCCCACCTACAAACGTGTCCGCCTCCATGGGTAGTGCAATTATAGTTTCGCTTATAATATGGTTGTTTCTAAATCATGTATAGAAGATACCAAAGTCTTTTATTTATGTGAGCTTCTATTAATATAAAATGAGACAAAAGTAGCAGGTGTCACATAAAAGTCACGTTTTGGTAATGGGATGTAGGTAATACCTATCTATTAAAATTGGTAGGAAATATCTCGTAAGATAATTAAACAACAAAATGAGTTATCAACAATGAAGATTGCTTGTTATAGAATATCTAATAACTATAACATTTATAAACTACCACAGTACCTAAAGTTTTTTTTAGTCTATGGCTTTATTTTCATTGATTTACGTAAGTAATTTGATTGATAACTCTGCTAATTCAATCTAAACCGACCAGCCAAGTGCGTTTCGGACCAGGACCACGTATAAAATAGGGTTCGGTTTTTTTAACCCTCCACTTCATGTCTCAAAAATTGTTCAACACAGGATAAGTACATAAAATAATTTTTCCAGAACAAATTTAAAAAGTTATGACAATCCATATTTAGGTACCTACGAGATGTACCTAACTATATACACTTTCTGTCTGACTTGACTATAGAACCAGAAATCTTGCGTTCCCGCTGAGATCAAAATGATGTGAGCGTTCCCGCCTTTTCTCTTTGACAGGGCTTTAACATTTTTTGTTCGCGCTGGCCAGTTCGATTTTAAAGTAAAAATTGTTTCAGGATTTCAATTGCCATATTGTATAACCCGGACGAATTGATAAGCGTCCCTCGCGTCTATGACACAGCAAGTCAGCGAGCGGCACATTTAATTCATCCGGGTTACAGCTAGACGAGCATTTGTCAGGGAGATAAGTTTCGAGATAAGTTCGATTTTCAAAATCACTTACATCCCTAGCGGTGTGAAAGTTACTTTCGGTGCAGGTTTTGAATTTAGTAATGGCCTACTTTCAGAGAATGAGTGATGGAAAATAACTGTTGCTGAATGAACGACTCTTTATGTGCAGCTGCTGCAAGCACGAGTGGCGGCGCGAGCGCACGAGCGGCGGCGGCGGGAGGTCGTACTGTGTGGCCAGAGGAGAGCAGACCACCTCGTGCGGTGTCAACTAGCACTCAATGATGCTTCAGCAATCTCGCAGAGGCAGCTGCTATACCTATGCCAAATAAAAAGTAATGTGTTTACTTACTGAGGGTGGAATTTCAAAAAATGGTAACATTTGTAGACCCAACCTCTTTTGATTTTTTCAAAGTCTGAAGTGGCATAACCTTATAACTTGCAGCATTTGTACTACCGTCTCCACATGTGTATGATGCCACCTTTAGGACTAAGTTAGTAGTTCCCCGAAACTTCTCATTTCAAGTAATTTTAAACAATGTTACTTAATAGGTACATACGAAATTTTGAGAGGTTCCTGTGCATAATTTTTTCAAGATTAATGGATGATAATTGTAATGATAGATATGTATCTACCAACAAGTGCATACCAACGATAAAAACAACCTTCTTGATAAAAACACAAAGATATTATTTTTAAAAGTAAGTAAGTAAGAACCAAAAAATACATAGAAAGTGTAATTGTGTGTCGTAAATCAAAGACGCAAGCAATTGACCAGTGAACAAACAAGTGAATATAAAACTGTGTTGTATAAAAACAACAAAGCAATTAAACAATTCAATCACAGGAACTTAACAATCTGTCACTCAAAATCTGTTACGCTTGATTTAAATGTAACATATTTTAGTCCAGAGTCGTATGGTAAAGGGCAAAAAATTTGTGAACACAATGCAGGGAAGTAACAATGCGTCACCCAACGTCTTGTTTAGGAAACATACTTTATGGGAAATAATAGAGAAGTGAAAATGAGCCCACCATGACCGAACAGAACAACCGACCAGTGAAGAAATAAAGCCATAAATTACGATCAAATGACAAATAATGGACAACATGGTTGAATTTGAAAGAATGTTGAAATAAATTGTGCATCAGTCGAAGACCCCATTGTAAATTGCTAACAATAGGACGACTAAGAAAGTCTAAGTAATTCGAACTGTAAATAGTTACCTACATAAATATTTTAAAAGATAGAAACTTCATTTTTTAAGTAATTTACTTGGGTAGTTACTTATTTCCCTAAGTAGGTATACATTGATTAATTTTCTATTATTATTTACACTAGTAGTTCCGTGAGAACAGTAGACCTCGCCAGCCCTTATGAACCAAACCTAAAAGAAACCAACAAAAGTCAACTTTGGAAACAGAAAAAGTACCTACTAAAGTGACAAAAATTAGCACTTTAAAGCTTAATATTTCGCAAACGGATCCCTGAATCGAAAAATGTTTATCACACACCCGCGATATTTTTGAAAGACCCATCCAACGATACCCCACACCATGGATATCACGCGGAAAAAAATAATTTTCCATTTTACGTATGCAGTTCTATGAACATAATTTATTTTTTCAACTTTCTTAAGTCGATCCACTATTACTCAAAAACTAATAGAACCTACTTAGCCGTAATAGTTTTCCTTGTAACTACGTTATATATGCTACTGCCATGAATTTTTTCACATTTCCAGAAGCAACCGTTTAGCTGGCAGGGGGGGGGGGACACGTGACTCTAACAAAAATTACCGCTTTAAAGCTTAATATTTCGCCAACGGATCCCTTAATCGAAAAAATGGTATTCACACACCAGCAATATTTTTGAAAGACCTATCCAACGATATCCCACACTATGGGATTCACAAGAAAAAAAAAGTTCACTCCCACTTTGCGAGTATGGTAGGTACTCTAAAAAAAATGTTTTTCAAAATTTTATTCTACTCATTTTGTAGGTTTAATTAATTTATACATATGCCAAATTTTCGTCAAAATCGGTT